>CM030010.1:18865017-23665017 GCA_017639485.1 Pluvialis apricaria | reverse complement strand
AGGCTGAACAAATCCAGTTCTCTCAGCCTTTCCTCCTATGGCAGGCCTCCCAGGCCTTTCATCATCTTTGCGGCCCTTCTCTGGACCTTCTCCAGCCTGTCCACAGCTTTTTTGGCATAGCGGGGACCAAAATGGAACACAGTATTCCAGGGGTGGCTTGACTGCTGAACAGAGTGAGATAATGACTTCTTTATCTCTGCTGGTGCTTACTCTTATTGATGCAACCCAGTGTCCTGTTGGCTTGCTTTGCTGCAGCAGCTCAATAGCTCGTTGTCCACCAGGACCCACAGAGCTGCTCCCCAGCCAGGTAGATCCCAGTCTGTAGTGCACTCCTGGATTATGTTTTCCCAAATGCAAGACCCTACACTTGTGTTATGCTATTGCAGGGATCAAGTCTTTTCCTCTTTAGTAGCTTTGTAGGATTTACCACAGCCTCTATACTATCCATGCTTACAGCTTAGATAAGCAGATATTCCACTGTGCACAGCAGGTTTGAGAGTCATGAGAAGTTCATTTTCACATGCTTCTTGACATGCACATGACCATACCCAAATTCCATAAATGAGACACCTGTATGTCTTCCTTCTGTTAAAACAACATGATTTGGAGCTGGCTGGATTTTTAAGCCATTTTAAAGCCATTTTCAACCATTTTTAAGATGAAGAATATTTTTGCTGCCATTAATACTTCAGGAATCATTTCCCCCCAATAATCATCTGTGCACCAGGCTATGAATTTTAATTTCTCTAATCTTCTCAGAAGCAATTTCCCTAGCTTTCCAATCATGCTGCTCTTTTCTGAACTCACTCTAATTAGGCAAAACAGTTATATGGAAAAAATTTAGTAACTAGTTTTTAGGTAGAGTTAAATTAGTCATGAGCAAGACTGTATGATGAGACAGCCAGCCATAGCCTTAGAATTCATTAAGATCCTCCTCTCATAAAGATGATATTAAATATTTAATAACATTTTGTCTTGTTTGTTACTCAAAAGCATATAAATTTCAGCACCCCTTTCCCCCCGACATTAGATGCCCATGTATGCCCTCAGTTTTCAGGAACTTGTATTTCAGTTGAGGTACCCTGAGAGTATGCCAAGACTTCAGCCTGTTCCCTCACTGCAACCGATGCTTGTTTTGGTAATGTTTATTTTCAGACTTATTCTTGGAGATCTTTCTTTGCTAATAGTGACAGTAACACACACTGTCTTTCACTGAAGCAACTCTGTGGTACACTGGAGAATAATTAGGCTGTTCCAAGGCTGCCTGAAAAGGTCTGACAGTTTGTTGCTCTGTCCCTAGCATGGTGTCCCTTCTGCACTTGCTTTGGCGCTTGTCTGATCCTGTGTGAGCTTTCACAGATCATTAAGCAAGACGAAAAAAAATTTGACGTAAACAAAAGCCAGAAAGTGGAGCCTTTGTCCTCAAGATACTTTGCAGACAGTGCTCATTTCACTTTCGGTACTGATCTCATGGTTGTAGTCCAAGACTCGCAATCCTGTGCAGGCTTGGGAGAAGGACAAAAGCCAGACTCTAATGGTGAAAGAGCAGGCAAGCAAGGAAACAAATCCTGGGTGGGTTTTAAGTGACATAGCCAGCATAAAGATATGGCAAGACAAAGTCAAAATATGCTGTCATACCAGTGTATGTGAAGAAAAGCCGTAGCCAAGCAGCAACAGCGTTCCTTACTGTGTGGGATTCAATGAGATATACAGCCTGTATGCTCGCATGCAGTAGCGGAAAAACACAGTTTAGTCCCACTTTGTATTTTTAATGTGTTTTAAGATTAATCCTGATTTACACTTCTTAGTATAAGTATACAGGACATGTTTATAGAACTAGTACCTCTGAAAGGTATTCCTTAAATTTTCTGATTTGGATCCTGGCTGTAGGAAGAAGTTAAGTTTGTATCACATGGTGTTCAGCCAGCCGGTAAATTGTCTGGGTGAATTCAAGTCTAGTACCTCTTCCCTTCTTAATGAATTACACTGTCTATCATACCAAAGGAGATACATATGATATCTGCTCTGAGTCACAAGCTAACAGAACTCAGTGGCTGTCTCTCTCCTCCACTGCCAGAAGGTTGTTCACTTTTAATTGTTTTGGGGGAAAGGGAATGCAACTGCAGTAACGGTTAAGCAATATTTGCTGCTTTATTTGTTGAACTGACATTCCCATTTAGCAGACTGAGGGAATTTCTGATCCCCAAAGAAGCTTCTCAGTGGTATTAATGAGTTAAGAACTATAAAGCTTTTTAGTGTAGATGGAGAAAAACCAGAAAAATAGTTAAATGGTTTGAAGAAATACAATAATTTCTCCCCATCCCAAACCCCAGTACATACTAGATTACTTGGAAAAGAATTCTCTATGGATTGCTAATTTTAAAAACCATATATCTATCAAGATTTTTCTTAAAAATTTAATTTCTTAAAAAATAAATAAGTCAAGATATTGTCTTTTTTCCAAGGTACTACTTACACAGCGTCCTTCTGAAGGAAGTTAGCAATAAAAGGATGGACTGACACAAAACTAAGGAGGTTTTATACCCTTCAGGAACACATGACAGCAAAAGGCATGTTTCAAGAAAGCAAAACAAAAGTTAAGGAATAGCTCCAACAACCTCAGCCTCTCTGGAACCTTCAGTCTCCAGTGAAAACAAAATCATAGAATCATAGAATGGTTTAGGTTGGAAGGGACCTTGAAGATCATCGAGTTCCAACCCCCCTGCCACAGGCAGGGATACCTCTCACTAGACCAGGTTGCCCAAGGCCACGTCCAGCCTGGCCTTGAACACCTCCAGGGACGGAGCTTTAACAGCCTCTCTGGGCAACCTGTTCCAGTGCCTTACCACCCTTAAAGTGAAAAACTTCTCCCTAATGTTTAATCTAAACCTGCCCTCTTCCAGCTTAAAGCCATTCCCCCTCGTCCTATCACTACATGCCCTAGTAAAAAGTCCCTCCCCAGCTCTCCTGTAGGCCCCCTTTAGGTACTGGAAGGCCGCAATAAGGTCTCCCCGGAGCCTTCTCTTCTCCAGGCTGAACAGCCCCAACTCTCTCAGCCTCTCCTCATAGGAGAGGTGCTCCATCCCTCGGATCATCCTCGTGGCTCTCCTCTGGACGCGCTCCAGCAGGTCCATGTCCTTCTTATGTTGGGGACTCCAGAGCTGAATGCAGTACTCCAGGTGGGGTCTCACGAGAGCGGAGTAGAGGGGCAGAATCACCTCCCTTGACCTGCTGGCCACACTTCTTTTGATGCAGCCCAGGATACGGTTGGCCTTCTGGGCTGCGATCGCACACTGCTTGCTCATGTCGAGCTTCTCATCAATCATCACCCCCAGGTCCTTCTCCACAGGGCTGCTCTCCAGCCATTCTCCGCCGAGCCTGTATTTGTGCTTGGGATTGCCCCGACCCAGATGTAGGACCTTGCACTTGGCCTTGTTGAACTGCATGAGGTTGGCTTGGGCCCACCTCTCCAGCCTGTCCAGGTCCCTCTGGATGGCATCCCTCCCCTCCAGCGTGTCTGCCTCGCCAAACAGCTTGGTATCATCAGCAAACTTGCTGAGGGTGCACTCTACCCCACTGTCCATGTCGCTAACAAAGATGTTGAATAGTACAGGTCCCAGTACTGACCCCTGAGGAACGCCACTCGTCACTGCTCTCCACTTGGACACCAAGCCATTGACCGCAACTCTTTGAGTGCGACCGCCTAGCCAGTTCTTTATCCACCGAGTGGTCCAAAATTAATATACTCTAGGTGTGAAAGAGTGGTGCTCAGCTCACTTTTGCTCTTTTAAGCTTTCGGCTGCCTAAATCAGTACGTTGCAGAGTATGCCCTGTGCTGACAAGCAATAAGGGTGAGTAGAAGTTCTCAGATTGTATTTGACAGGAGGGGCAATTTTAGCCCACTTATGGGAAGAGGAAAATGGTTGTGGACACCCTCAGAGTACTGGATCCAGATGCCAGACCCCAGCTGCAGCCCTGTCCACAGTCTTGGTTCAATGATCTGTGTAATACATCTTTCCTGAAGAAAAAGAAAAAAGCAGGTACCACCACGCGCTACAGAGGATAATTGTCTAGTGTTTTAGGGGTATCTGCAGCATTTTGAAATACATCAAGAGCTGTTTTGCAAAGAATAAAGAGACCGAAGCTAGACACATGGTCCCAGGCATAGCTGCACATTGCTCTGTGAAGCAATTGGTGGGCAGTGACCCTAGTGATTCCGTACAGTATACTCCTTTTAGTTCAAAAATGACTCACACTTTGAGTGAGAGTTTAGCTTTCACCTTATCATTATTTTCATTTTGTGCCCTGAGCTATCAAATGCCCAGCAGTAAAATAAATGTCGAAAATCTTTTTTTTTTGAGCCAGAATCATGACCTGATGTACAGAAGGACAAAAAAAACAGCAGTAAGAGAATGATTAATACTAAGAAAAGCTTTTCAAGTTTATGTGGTGTTTCTTATAAAGGAGACTTTGCTTAGGAATTTCTTAGTTCAAATTTGAAATTTCACCCTGTACAATTCAAATAACATTTTTGTGCAAGTGTGTGAATTTTAACATGTAGTCATCTGTCAATCTGTAAACAGACAGTGCTCCTATATGTAAATATAGCGTGAAATATACTTTAGAAAACTCAAACACCGCATATATCAATATATATCAATCCCTATCCTATACATTTTACTGGTAAAGTTGGTGATTTCTGTTAGAAGATACAGGATTTTTGTACTTTTAAGACTTACTTTGTTAAAACCAGCCTTTTGCCCTTGGGCAAAATTACTAATACTCTTTAAATCATAACACTGTAATCCAGTATTAGAATTTAGAAGTTTAAAGGTCGAAAATGTCATCTTTAGGATGATGAATGAGGGAAAGTGTGTAGATTTTGTTTTTGCTAAAGAAAAACAAGAAAAAGAAATATATGTTAACAGAATGCTAAGTCTATTAGACTCAAGACACAGAAGAAACACAAACTATTAATGAATTGTAAATTTTTACTCCCTTTAGACAGGGATGAACTAGATAACCTGTATAGACCCTTTACATTTCTTTCCCTACTCCTGTACTTCATCCAAACCCCTCTAGGATACTTATATGCAATACTTTATTTCACCAGTGGAAGTACATATTAAGGATGTAGACTGACAGTAGGTAAGTATATATCCAGCATCTAAAGCCTACTTTTAGAGAATTGGGGAGAGCATGTATAAAAAAATGCATCCACCTATTCTAACACACTTTTTAAAAACTTGTAAAATAAACTGATGGGATCACAATATCACAGCAAACAGACAGTTAGGAGACAAATCAGTTAGGAAAGCTAGATAAAACAGATCTCAAGGTGGACACTTAAAAATTTGTGGAAGAAAACATCAGGTCCTTAATTTGGTACTTCTGATTCAAGGATGCACATGTCAGAGTGCTTCCCAACGCCAGTGCAGCTGCCTGTGCTCAAGGTCAGGTCCCTGGGGAGTGAGAGCTGCTTGAGGAGCTGCAGCTGACCATGAAGCTGTTTGAGAAAGAGCTGGAAGAAATCACACTTTCTCTCAGGAGCTGCATTTACATGGAGGCTGTCGCTCGCTTTCAAGGCTACAATGCAGTTATACCCATCAGTAAAAAAAGATACACCTTTTACATCAGCAAAGTTTGCACATGGACTACTGATAATAGGAGAGTCAAGGAAAAGATTTTCTGTTTCACAATAACCTCTAATGTACAAATAAATATGCCATGAATGTTTGAGAAGACAGATCTAAGCCTTATCAACCACAACAGCTATACTTATAAGATGAACACAAAATACTTGTTCTGCATGACCTGCAGTCTGTTTGTACACATTATAACAGACAGAAGTTAATACATTTTTCATTTTTGGAACACTAGCCAATTGCAGAATAAATACAAAAGAAGATTTATATTGTTATTGCACTGAAATATCTCAGGAACTTAGGCCCATAAAATATTATGCCACTTTCATCCATCTGCCATCTTTTATCTGTTGTTTTCATTTTCCTTGAGAACCAAGAGCAGCCTTTCTCACACAGCTGTAATCGTTCTAGCTGTGCCTCCAGCACTCTATAAAAGACTGACTGTCTACATCTGTTAAATCTCTTTATTCCCCCCCCTCAAGCTGCAAACCAATTTATAATGAATAGCAAGCACCAATCTGCTTCTAAATTTAATGGAAGATATATCTTCATTGTGTAGCTTCTTCCTTCCACCACCGCTGTATTTTTATCTGTTAGCAGATCATGATCCCTCCAGTTAAAGCCGCCTTCTGCTAACAGATGAAAACACTTCAGTTCCCAATTCTTTACATCTATGGACACATCAGATTCACCAGATACCGCAGGCACAGTTCTGCTTGTGCTTTGTTTAATTCTGTGGTTCACTTCTGCTGCTTAGAAAAGACAAACTGGTTGTGCTTTACAAAACTGGATCGAAGGACAGGAAAAGAAAAACAACAGAAGTGAGCCAGAAAACCAGGTTCAAGTAGTTTAGCTGTAAAAATCTCTGGAGGATTAGCTCAAACCAATGAAGACCATGCAACTTTATCATATTTGGTGATTCTAGGTTTATTTTTAAAGAGGTTGTGGTGCTCACCCTTCTGGAATTACTAGGTATCACTGAAGTATACCTCTCCCTTTCCAGTAGTCACTGCTCATTTTTCAGTAGCTATAGTGATGAATAGTTTATTAAAATCTTAAAGTAAAAAAACCAAATTAAAATAGAAAGTCCTTGCTTCTAAGTTACTAGAGTTACTAAGTTTCTGCTCCAGACAACTTGCCCACCAAGCCCCTAAATCTAATATCTAATTAAACTCTAGATGTATACACGTGACCACATATACAGTCAGCAATGAGTCAACGTTTACTAGCAGTCCAGATGTAGGGACAAAGAAACCCTTGGAGAAATTCAGGATCCACTTTTATAAGGAGAGTGATCTCCATCCCCCACATCCCTCCCCCAGTAATGTGCTACCATTTCAATTCTGAATAAACTCTGAGTCCAAAACATACCATTTGCTAGTGATGATAAGTATTGACCCTCCTATAATATTAAGTTTGGTTTTTTCTTAAGTTGTCTTTGCAACAAAAAACCAATCTGCCTAAAAAGACAGACAAAAACCTGTTAGTTTCTCAGCCATATTTTATCTGTCACTGCTTTGGTTTGTGTTCATAGCTCTGTACAGAGGAGACAGCAGTACAGAGCCTGAAAATCTTTCTTCAAATGGAAACATTCCTATACGAAATAGAAGAAAGTAAGGTTTTTCTCTTTGCTTGGAAGCTGGAACGTCTTTAATGAAGTTACAAAATTCTAAGAAGCTTTGTCCTAGTATATTTTATTTCAAATTAATAAAGCACAGTATGTGAAACTAAAGTGTGGTTTTACATCTTATTCTGTACGTGTTAATCTCTACTAAAGTAGCTGCAGTACAGTTGTGTCACAGTATTATGCCATTTCCATTTCATATATTCTGCTAGATAAGTACTGCAACTGCAAATTAGTTTTGATTGGTACTGCCACCTGCTAATAAGGAAAACTACTTTTGTATGTAGTAAGCTGCTGTGCTGAATACTCATGCTGAGAATGGTATTTCTGCTAATAATCACTAAGATAACTGACAGGAAAAAGAACAGCTTTTTTTTTTTTTCTTTTATTCTTTCATACAGAATATCATAATGAGGTTATATCCAATGGATCCTTTGAGGCTATGCTGTTTCAAGCATTAAATACAAATTAGGCAATATTAGCTTCAGGTTTGCAATTGTATTGCTAATATATGGGGAGAGTGAACCAGGCAGTCATTAATAGATGACTGAAGACAGGTAGTTAGAAAATGCAAAAAGTAAAAGAGGAAAGAAAAAATGAGCTCATAGGAAGGAAAAGGGAAAATACAGCAGCAGTAAAAGTGATTATCTGGCTTCTGGCATGATTTGGGCATTGCAAACTTTTGTTTAGATGGCATAAATAGAATATAAAAGTTAATTATTTCTCATTGAGTATAAGAATTGAAGCATCCCCACTCAATAAGGGCAATAAACAATGTTATATGAATGAACCAAGAGCAATGCACAGTTGAGAAAGATAGCATCAATGGATAGCACATTCATAGAAAATGTTTGTAGCAGTCCTGGATGTAAAGAATAGCACCAAGTGATGTCTGGGGTCAAAGTCATTCATATTGGAATAACTGAAATTGAGGCTCACATTCCAGTTACTATTCACAAAAATAAGCAAGTCCAATAGTGCTATAGACCTGTCAAGTATTTTGAAATAGGTACTTTCTAAAAATCTATTCAACCCATTTTCTCAAAGGTTGAGGGTTTTTTTTTTCCTGTTTTCCAAGCTAATGTGAAATATAACTCAAAATATATTAAGAAAACATACAAAGAAATATATATATACACCAAAAAAATCTCTTTTGGTGACACGTTGCACTTTCTACTTACAATTTTTGAATATTTGTAGATTTAAAATACAAAAGTAACAGATTTCTATTGATGCTAAAAGGGGCATCTATTCATAAGATTTTAACGTCTTTGTTAAGATTGTAAAACGTAACACAAATTAGACTGTTATTCTAGATCAAGAACACTAACAGATACCACGACTCAGTCTCATGCACTGAAACTCACTTATGCTATCTCTGCCTTGAAGTAAATGCTGAAGTATAACTTATTAGAATGCAGTGACAGTAAATCCGGGAGGCAGAGCACATCGATGCCCACCCCCTTCCAGTGATTTCCTCAATGCTAAATTGTATCAGCTAAAATAAGCAAATTTGCAGTTACTTCAAAAAGTAAAAAAAAAAAAAAAATTGCTGTGTCATAGAAGTTCCTCTACTTTTTGTGCTAGGAAATATGTCTTTGGTGTTTAGTTTGGTTTAGGACTTTGATTTTTTTTAGATATTATAGACCAAATGACTACAGACTTCAGTACTTCTGACAGCCCATTGTGTGATATTGCTGTGCCTTAATAGAAGAACTGCAAAGACAAGTCATACCAATGCTGGTTAATATGTGCTCTACATAATCCTCATCCCCACTGATTTACTGTTCTACTCGATAAATGGAATTACTGAGTATTTTAACACTACAAGAACCTAAAGATTCACATATTGGTTTTAGATAAGAGTATTTAATATTAATCACTCTACTGAAATAATGAGAGTAACTCTGCTTCAAGACATCATCTTTAGCCAGCATAGCACTGAAGCAGCATGTCCTCAAGATGTACTGAAGACAGAGAAACTTGAACACATACATAAAGTTACCAGAAGGAATTACATTTCTGTATTCACTGCTTACGTAAGCTATGTGTGGCACGGATTTTACAGAAGGAAGTAGAATTAAAGGGTGTTGCTAAATGTTTTGGAAAAGAGTTTCATTCCTCTGAAGTTCAAAAGCAGGCTTACTTGATTCAGAAAGAAAATCAACAACAAATCTCACCACCTGAGACATTAACTTGATAGATATTTTCTGCATGTTTTAAGAATTGTATTGAAAGTTTTAAAGAGGAAAAAAAAAGTAGAAGAAAAGCCACATCCATTGGCGTAAGTGACATGACAGACAGAAGCAGAACCTGAGCTGAGCTACATCCATTAGGAGATACTGCTAATGAAAAGAAAGAAGCTGCACACCCTGATAGGAATTCTGTTATTTACAAATACTAGTCTATTTAGATATATTAACTACAATAATTTCACACCAATATGGAAAAAAAAAGAATAGTTAAAGAATGCTCCTACATTGACAGGAAGTAATGGCTGTGAATGTGGTACAAAATAAAAATGACACGGTCTCCTTGTACACAGGATAATTCAGTTATTTTACAAATTTTATGCTGCTATGAGCATTCCAAGATAAAGGGTGTAAAGTATGGAAAGAGAAATGTTGTTGTAAAACTAGTTTCAAATGTTACATCTTTCTGTCCTTTGTCGCTTTTTTGACTTGGCCATAGTCAATCAGCAGTACACTGGGGATGATGTAAATATGCAAATATATACATTTGAAGTAATATTTTCAACTTACATATAAAATAAAATTATTTTCTTCACATAAAATAAAAATCTATGGTAAGTTCTTGTTCAAATGCTGCATGGTCCAGGAGTGAGGGCAGGAGCTCTTGCACTACTTTCAGAAAACTAAAACCCACCTTTGCCAAAATACCATCAAGGTGGTGGTTAACTGTTTCAGGGTGGTTTCCTTTTTTTTTTTCAGTTATTTTCTTTCTCTCAGGAAAATATTCAATTGTAAGGCTTACTTTGTTAATATTTGAAAAAATATTTCAGATTCTATTATGATAGCCATTGAAATGCTATTGCTATTCGGTCATTCCCATCACTACCTGCTAATGCTTACATTACCAACTTCCAATACAACTTTTACTTTGAATTTTGCTTGTTGAGCTGTTTTTTATCTCCGCTCATATTTTTATTATCTTATTAGCTCAACCCATTGCTGCACACAGAAATTAAACAAAAGGATGAAAGGTATGCTGCTTTTAATTTAAGAGATTTCATTCCATATGTTCAATCATATTAAACAGATTGTCAAATTAGTGATTAAAGCAACTAGAGAAAAATCTGTAAAATAAAAAAAAAATCTTTTTCTATAGTATTCATTCACAATAGAAAATGAATTTGTTTTACTCATTATATAGCTACTGAGGATAAAATTAAAAATAAATGCATTTGTTCTATATAATTCAGGAAATATAACGAATTAATATATTTAATATTTCTTAAAACCCTAATTGTTTAAAATATTGAATAACAATAATTATTCTACAACTTAATAACATGAACTGTAATCAAACTCTCACATCATTGTGTTATATTTATCGTATTTAAGACAAGGCAAATGCAGGCTCCCTACACTTGCGTAAATTTTGAGTTCTCTTGCCTGTGTGTCAGATTGCCCTTATCCAGTTCATTTGAGTAAACTTAAATGGAAAACGTGTAGCAAGCACAAAAGAAGGACAGAAACATAGGACTTCACACTACTGGCAAGTAGCCTTTTCTCTAGGCAACAGAATCAGGCAGCACTTGCTGCTTCTTTTTTCATCCCACAAGCCTGTTTTTTACTGCTGGGCTTCTGTGCAAAAAAGAAAAAAAAAAAGAAGTCCTACTACCTCTTCTCTTCTGTTACAGATCACCCTTATAACTGAGGTTAGTGTTTTGAATCCCAAATGGATGGACGACTACTCAGAAGTCCTAAATCAGACATTTGTTCAGATATGTCTTTGTGTCTATTAGACAGCTGACAAAACTCCCTTCTACTTGCCTATTGATAAACAGAGCAGAAGGTGGAGAACACAGGCAGAATGAAAGTTCTCTCTGTACGCTCTCTTGCCCAAAGGGGAGTCCAAGACAGAGATTTCATGGTTTCCTTGACATCTGTCTGTCCTCACAGACCTCAGTTCCCCCTTTTCCCCTTTGCCCACAACCACCCCTCATCTGCTGCCACCCCAAATGCCCAGCCATTTGGGAGATGATATTGCTCTCCTCCTCTTTGAGATTTTCCACTTTTCCCAGGTCATTCACTGTTCCACTGGGAATAGGAATTACCTGTCTTGCTCAACAGGAGTGGTGGGAGATGACGGGGGCATGGACACTTTCACCCTTCCATCAGTTGCTTTTTTGGTGGGACACCTATTTCTTACTGGCCCTCCCAGTAGGAAAAAAATGCTTACATTTACCAAGCTATTTCTGATTGAATTACTTGTTAATATTGGTATAGTCTCTGCCTTTTACTCTGATTCAAGCAAAGTTGGATCCAACTTTATGGTAACGAATGGCCCCTGACTTCCAACCAGCAGCATTCTTGCAGAGGTCTGGGCACAGCTGCAGATATATACAAAAGCACATTCAAGAGACAATTGTCTAATCAGCTGGAATTTTGAGTCATTAAGATTCAATCTCCAAGCACGTTTAGTGTGCATCCTGGCATGTTTTATTAGGCTATTATTTCTTTCCTCTAGTACAGTTATTTAAGCATAGAATCCAGCATGGTCGATATAGTGGGAAAGATTACTTGCTGTAACGGCTTTGGGGCTTTTTTTCCATCCCTTCCATGCATTCCAGCAAGGATATTGCCAAACTGCCTTAAATTTCATGAGGCATTTAATTGAACAAATGCAGAACAGAAACTTGATCACGGTGTTGAGGAAAAAAATCCTGCCCTGACCACCCACTGCACAAATACTGAACTAACTTGGAACTGTGCAAAGTCTCAAATATTCTTTTCCATTTCTATAGATTTTTACTACTATTATAATTACAGTGCACATTCAGACATTATTAATTCACATAAACCAGAGTGCAGTAACCTAGCTGTTTTAGCTGCAGCATCTCCTTACATACACAATTGCAGACTTTCCTGCTGCTGCATTATATTGAAGATTTTCAAAAATAATAATTCACTTTTAAATAGCTTTTTTCACTGTCTTATGTAGCAGAAAAAGCAGCTTAAGAAAGATGAATAAATATATTTTGAACATGTATTAGTTCTATACATTCCCATTGCATCTTCTCTATCAAAACCAATTACCAATGAATGAAAAATCCCTGAGAACCAGTAATACATTTTATGAAGAGAAAAATCACAGGAATTAATAAATTATGTTTGAAAACTTTTTGCAGCTGTTTAGCTGTGTTTTATCATTACATTCCTTTGTTACAAGAGAGTTAACTGGTATCTCACAGTAAGCTGACATGTACACACTCATAAATCTTTTCTATTCCCATCTCAGACACATCCTGCCTATCTGGATCATCCTTGTTGTGCTAAGTTTCATGCTGGGTAATAGAGGCAGAGAAACAGGATCACTGTTAGCAGAGCTGTTTTGAAAGCAGGTACAGCATATGTTTGACACACTGTTCTTTAGAGCAATCAAAGTTTTCCAACATGGCTTTTTGCTCAAAGGCTGTTCCAGTGTTCCCATCATGAACACCTCATTTAGAGCCTCATGACTCATCTGTTCAATTTCCTTAAAACTGAAGAAGGCACTAAGATATGTTTAGGATGACAAAAATTTCATTAAATGAGACAAGATAGAAAAGCCCTAAAAGTTATTTTAACTTAAAGTGTAAGAAGTGTGAGCAAACCAACTCTGACAGCATTTGTTTCCTTAATTCATTTTTCTGAATATCTCAAAGAAAAATCTTCAAAGTGGACAAATTCCCGGCTACAGACATCAATGATAACTTTGCTATTGTTTCAACTAAATTCATGTTTTCACCTTCTACTGTTAAAGCTCATCAACGCATACCTTAAAAACAAAAATGTATTTTTTGCATGCTTATATGGGCTGTATGAATGATTAGTGGAACTTTGGTGACTAACTCATTTAAATACTATGAGTTTGTAATCCAATTTATATCTCCAGATATGGACAAACCTGAAATAAGTTATAATCATAGTACCATCTAAATTAATACCGTCCAAAGTGATATTAATGATTTAAATGACAACGCAGAAGTGCAGCAACTGCCTCTCGAATGATCTTTTAGCTGTTACAGTGTGGATCACTTGTTAATATTCTATTTAAAGAATACAAACTATACTATTGTTAATCAAATACATGATTTATTAGTCCTATTTCCTAACTAAACTTTATTTTCACCCTGCAGTTTTCCTGTGCGTGCTGTGGTACGCATTTTAAATTCAGATTTTCATGTTAGATAAGAACAGTTTCCTCCTGGTGCATTGCATAATTTATATGCTTTGTAAAACCAGTTAGAAATTATCTAACTGATCAGAGAACATCTATAACAGATGTGGTGATATCCTAGTAGCAAGAAATACAAGATTTACAAAACATGGACAGAACCGGTAGAGAGGAGATCTTTGTGAAATGTGTGCACGTATCTGTTCTGGGCTATGATTTGGTTCAATAATCAATTCAATTACAACGTTTTCTGATAGTGCATCTTTGGGTACATAGGAGTTATAATCAGTGTGTACTCATTTGAAACTGCAATTCTTATTTAAACAAAAAGATTAACTTTTTTCCAAAGCAAACACTCCTGAAATGCTGTCAAGATCCTCTTGCAATCCAGTAGCACTCTCTCAATGTTATCTTAGATGAGATGCATTTAATTTCATGCCAGCATTTTGCTGATGGATGGTTGGAAAAGAAAACTTGCTGTTGGAGAGGGATGCAGGCAGAGTGCTGTAGCTTGTGAGCAGTGCTTTGTCTCACAGGTTGGTGTGGTGTGAACTGTCCAAAAGGAGTATCCTAAAAGATTATATGCTTTACTCCGACTTTGATAAGTCAAAAAAAGAGGAAAAAAAAAAAGAAAAAATGCTGTGGTCAGTGATACCGAAAGTTGCAGATAAACCTGAATGGATTAGTACATTTAAGTGTTATTACCTACATAAACTTATTTTACTTAAAGAAAAAACATAGTGTATCAGGCTAAAACAGGAGTGGAAATGATTTTAAGAAACTGCAAATGATGTGCTAGCTGCTGTCACAACTGACTCGATATTGTGCAAAAAGAAAGGAGATAGCTTTAGTGGTTGCCTCCTGGCAGTAGGTTCTTATAACCGATGTGAAAGAAACACCTAACCTTTAGCATGACAAGGAGTTGATGATGACAACAAATCTCTCTTGATCTTTATGACTTACCAGGAGACTCACAAATCCATGTCAAAACCCTAGACTGTCTCCGCAGTGAACCTCAATGACAAGCCAGGTACCAAAAAAATAAAGTAATCCTTATAACTCCACTTCTGAGATTTACTGTGATAAAAAAAGGCAGTCAGGGTCCAATTAGCTCTAATATACTAGCAAATAATTGGAAAGAGTAAATTCTGAGAACTTTCTGGTAGGAAGAAGCCATACACTGTGTAAGAACTATCCAGACACAGGCAAAAGTTAAAGGATTGTTCCAGTGACTTAAAATGCAGGTAGCTGCTTTGAGCCATTCTAATAATCCATAAGGTCCCAGGAGTACCTTTGTCTTCATAAAGGATATAGCTGTTGATAGGTATATTGCCGTAAAACTACAGACAAACAAACAATTCTTGGCTATACCGAAATCACTTTTCTCTTCAATCATTATTTCACGAAAAGATGGAAATAAAAACTACTGAAATATATTCACTAATAGAGGAGGCTGATTTCAAGAGCATATTAGCAATGAGGACTTAATCAAACTTTATGCTGACATTATAGATTCCAAAACATAGTACAGAATTCGATAATTTTCTTCCAGCTTTTCCCTTATGAAAAATACATAGAACAGAGTAGAACAGAATAGAACTTTTCAGTTGGAAGGGACCTACAACAGCAGTCTAGTCTAATTGCTTGCCCACTTCAGGGCTGACCAAAAGTTAAAGCATATTATTAACGGCATTTTCCAAATGTTTCTTAAACACTGACAGGCTTGGGGCATGAACCACCTCTCTAGGAAGCCTGTTGCAGTGTTTGACAACCCTTTTGGTACGGAAATGCTTCCTAATGTCCAGTCTGAACCTCCCCTGATGCAGCTTTGAACCATTCCCACATGTCCTGTCACTGGATACCAGGGAGAAGAGCTCAGCACCTCCCTCTCCACTTCCCCTCCTCAGGAAGCTGTAGAGAGCAATGAGGTCTCTCGTTTTTCATCCTGTTTTTCTCCAAACTAGACAAACCCAAAGTCCTCAGCCACTCCTTACAGGACGTGCCTTCCAGACTTTTCACCAGCTTTGTTGCCCTCCTCTGGATGCATTTGAACGTCCTTCTAAAATTGTGGGGCCCAGAACTGCACACAATACCCGAGGTGAGGCTGCACTGATGCTGAGTACAGCAGGACAATCACCTCTTTTAACCGGCTGGTCATACTGTGTTTGATGCACCCCTGGATGCGGTTTGCTCTCGTGGCTGCCGGGGCGCACTGCCGACTCCTGTTGAGCCTGCTGTCGACCAGCACCCCCAGATCCCTTTCTGCAGGGCTGCGCTCCAGCCACTCCTCTCCCAGTTCATACTTGTGCCCCGTATTGTTCCACCCCAGGTGCAGTCCAGCACTTGGACTTGTTAAATTTCACACCATTGATTATTGCCCAATGCACCCATCTATCTAGATCCCTCTGCAAGGCCACTCATCCCTTGCGAGAGTCAACAGCACCTCCCAGTTTGGCATCATCAGCAAACTTGCTAATGGTGCATTCAACTCCTGCATCCAGATCATTGACAAAAATATTAAGCAGAACTGGTCCTAGGATTGAGCCCTAAGGAACACTGCTGGTGACCAGTCACCAGCCAGTTGCAGCCCCATTCACTACATTCACTAGATTTTCAGGTGTTAAAAATTCTTGTCCTTAGGAAAGAAGAATAATGAAGAAAAGGCAGGCTGTTGTTGCTTAATGAGGGCAGTGCTTAAAATGTGCTCAAAGACTCGGGCTTTTTTTCCACATTTGTGCTTCAGGATTTCTGGCTGTCTTTGAGCAAGGTATTTCACTTTTGGCCTTGATTTGCTGATCTGTTTATTGAAGCTATGCTACTTTACAGAAAAAGGTAACTTTCTGAGATCTAGTTTGATTACTGTATGAAAAAAGTTTGAATTATTGTGATGATTATCTTTCTCCCACCAATCTAATTTATGATCTCAGAGAATTCACTTTATCCTCTTCAGCCTTTCACATTTATCATGGTAGGGCCTGAGGAAGATACAGTAAAAAAAATTAAAAGAGTGGATTTTGATCAGATCTCAGAAGTACTTTTAGAAATGTTTACACAGCCTACTATGATAAAGCTTTCTTATTAGTACCCTTGTGTGTTAACAGGCAAAACAAAACCAGCAAAATATAAATATTTTAACTTTTTAATTATTAACAGACTGTCAGAAAAAGAGCGCACCTTGTTTTCCCACACTCAAATGTACACATCCAAAACATCACAGTGAAATTAGTGGAAATGTTCCCAATGAGGTAGTAATGATATCCTTAGGACTAAATATCTAGTTCTGGTAAATTATTGCAGGTTTTGTTCTACCAAGTTTGTATACAATTTTTCAAATGCAATGGGTTATATCTACAACAGCCATGAGTAAAACTCATATTGAAAAAGTTGTGCATGAACTGTTTCACACCAGCTTTTTTTAATAAATCTCTTGAGCAGTAAAGATGCAGAGGTCATAGTGAGACAGTATTCTGCAGATACAGATCTTTGGAAAAAATAAATCAATAGAATTTTCCTTTTACCGGGTATCACAGTAGTCAAACAGTCTAGATAAAAATGATGAAAATGCACTATATATGTTGCTTAGAGTTTTTTAAAAGCATCTATTAACTAATTAATGAATAAAAAAAAAAGTTGCTGGTATAGTTTTAGGCTTATTTTGGCTTAATCTCAAAGATTAGGTAAATTTGCTGGTTTTATCACATTTCCTTTGGGAAAGGGAAAGCACAATACACTTGTACTGGCATAACTTCATATATTGAAAAAACATGAAAAATGGGGTCTAACCATGCCCACAATAATTGTGGGACCTCTGAAGCATAGGAATACATTCCATTGGTAATATTCTGTACATGAGAAATTATGAATTGTAAATCATGTTGTACAGCATGTTCAATAAATACTGGTTTCTCTGTGAAAATCAACTTCAACATTTTCAATAATCAAATCTTAGGAGGCATTCACAAGATCTTCCATAGCAGGTTTGAACGTATATGGTCTGTTTACATTGCGTTTTCAGATTATGGATTAAGTTAAGGACCAACTCCCACCAGTAGGAAGTAGAAATGAGAGAAGCTCCCCTGAAGTCTCAGAGTCATTGTGAGACAGAGATCAAAGGTGTAAACACAGGGTCAGAAACATTTAGATCACAAAATAAAACAACAGGAAAGTGGTAAGTGAAGGCCAGATCTGCTTTCCTGTTTTGGGCTTTAATCACAAATTTATTTTTCCATTCCTACTGACTTACTGGATTTCCAGAATAATGAAGGATTTGCAGGATCTCGTTCATGAGAAGAAAGGAAGCAGTATTTGACTGAGTACTGAAGACTTCCTTCTTTCAGTAAATGAGAAGAAAATACCCATATTACTCGTTTGGTTTCCAGTGAAATCTCTCAGCTGCAGTCACTTTCAAAATGGGAACCATTTGAATGATTAGTAACTTTTGTTCATCTTCCTAAGTATTCATATATCACAATGCACCAGGAGATTAATTTTTATTTATTTAAATCAAGCTTTCAAAGTAGAGAGAAGCAGGTATTTCTCTATCCACATTTTCCAACACCAGCAAGAAAGAAATGACCCAAAAGAATATACTTTTCTGTAAAGGATTTTGTGCAACTAAGCTGGGCAAGACATAGGTTATAACGTTCATTTGACAACACCGACTATGAAAGAAGGAAATTAATCTGAGAATCAACCCAAATCTGTTTTTTTCATTACTTCTCTTGCTCAAGCCTCTATGGTATATTCTAAACCAGCTATCAGAGCCCGAAGAGCAAAACTGAACCAAAATTTGCTAAAATGTCATTTATTCATTACATTAATAAATGCACTAACATAGCACTGTATAATGTCATGTATTTAAAGACTTTTTATACCTTACATACATCAGGCTAAGAGGGATGACTCAAGTTAGTGAGCAACCTAGTGTGCAGATATGCAACATTAACGAGTCTGAAATCAGGCACTTTATATGTATCATGGATTATGTACCTACACAGCACCATTCAGTGCAGTGTTTAATGGGTCATAAATCCCTAGTTTGTCTGTGTTCACTTACAGGTGCGGCATAAGCAGTATATGTTGCTCATAAAGGGCCAGATAAGGCATTGTCAAGTGACTGACCCAAGACAATGTCACAAGTCACAGGCTGAGAAGAACATCCCTGTTCCTCATCTGTACTCCTTCAGCCAGTGTAACACAACTTGTATCAATACATTTCATGCAAACCAGGACAGATTTAGTATCTATACTGCCAAGGAAGTAGGCAGCTAGGAACCAATGAGAGATTTTTTTTTAGTTAATGTCTCAAAATAGTTTATTTTGAATTTACCTATATTACCTAATCTGGACTTGGACTGATTCTTAACATATCTTAATAAAAGCATTGACTATTACTGTTGCCTTTTTCCTCAACAAAATCCAAACCAAACCAAACCAAACCAGACGAGGAGGTAGTATTTACCAAAACCATTTAAAGTGAACTCAAGAAATTCACATATTCTTTCTGTCTTACACTGCAGACAAGGACATTTATTGAAACAAAAAAATGCTTTTGACTAAACTTCACAGCAGGGGAGGTGTTCAATGCAGTTTTGAGGATATATTTGAGAAAAGATTTTCAAGGAGACTGAAACATGATTTCTTATTACTAGAGGCTCCCACAAATAATCACTGCTCTGTTATACCACAATCCTTATCGAATATTTATCTATTTTTGTAAACCTTTGTGGGTAAAAAGAAAGTGTTTACAAAAAAAACCTGAAAGTTTGGTGTTACAGTTTTTCAGAACTTTGATACTGTTCATTTACAGAATACTGTAAACTACCTATAAAACATAACAGAGAATAATACCTAGAAGTACTGTACAGCTAACATGACAGGCACAGTGCCTTAAAACACACAACCCCCCCATCACCTATATGTGGGGAAACAAGTGAATGTGAATTGTCATAGATTTTGTATGTCAAAACCATAGCTAAATAAGTTTATTACAGCCAAAAGAAAAACTGAAGAGAATTAGTGGCAATACACTGTTCCTGTTCTCACAAGAAAAGCCATATCCTCTAGATTATACAAGACTGAGCAAAAAATCTCTTGAGAAGCTTAGGAGAATAAACAAATTGCATTCTATAAATACTTTTTAAAGGACTGCTATCTAACTTAATAGAACACATTGCTGATTTGGCGTTAAAAATCTCCTTTGATGTTGCTTTACTAGTGTCCCCACAAAAATAGAATTTGAAGAGAGTCCTTGAACATCCACCATTTAAAAAAGATTATCATAGAAATTAATAATGCTGTAATCTCACTGACATCAAAGGGCAGTTACTGGACTAAAAACTGATAACAGTTTTGCATAGAAATTGGATTATTTTAAATTTCAGATTCCAGATGCTTATTTGCAATATTAATTGCAAATTTATTATCTTTTGAATAAGATACTTCAGACTCACCCATAGACTATAATTTTATGCATTCTTCACACACATATTGAATCAAACCTACTACAAGATTCCTGTTTTGACGTAGTTTTAATGTAATAGGAAAAAATATAACCCCACAAAATCCATTTTCACCCAGATCAGTCTTCCGAATAGGCCTGAATAATTTTGCTTGCTGGGCAGCAGGAAGCTGTCTAGCTGTGACGGAATGTTACATTTTAGAAGCTCCTTTGAACCTGTTCATTTGGGATTCAAGGGCCCACATTCCCAAGCCTGAAAGGTAGCCCCACTTACCTCTGGGAAGCAGATGACAGCCATTTATACTTTTAATAGTACATGGAAAAATTAATGCTAGTTCTCTGTGATTAAGTCAAAAAGGAGCACAGCATGTTGATTTCAGTGAGTGACAGAATCGCCCACAGCTTAAAGCAGGTCTGCTCTGATGTTTTAAAAAAGAGAAAAACTTTGCAAGCAGCTTTTCACCTGCTAACATGACTTTAAATATGCTTTTGAATCTCTCTGCTCTGAGGTTACTCAGATTTCTTTTGCTTCGGTCCTTTCTGCAGCTATTTCTGTGTTTACTAGTTCAGTTAATGAGGGGTTACATACCACCAAATCACATCTAATACACTAATGGGGAGCTGAAATCATACAACCAGCTGTGCCTCTCAGGAAAAAAAAACACAAAACCAAACAGCCAAGATGCTGAGAAAAAAAAGAGGCCCTTGACAATTCACATACAAAGTGAAGAGTCTCATTTGAGAAAAAACAGGGAGATTTTTCTTATAAACAGCATGCGAGGAAGGAAGAGGTTAGGAAACACTATTAAGGCCCAGAAGTAGAAACTAGAGTGGGTCCAATTCCTCCCCTGATGTGCGCCTTGCTGAGAGAAAATTTTTCCTTAGTTTTTAATTCAAGTCACAAATCTCCCTGGAAAAATATAAAACAGTGACTTAATCACCCAATGAAAACATCAGACACGACCAAGTGGAAACCTACAGAGACTATGGAGTAACAGAAGAACTCAGCCAATCTATTTGTTATTTGTAAATTCTACCTGATCTGCACTGCAAGAACAAAGACACACTCAGCAAAAACAACAGTAGTTAGTGAAACCCCAACCAAAATAATTTACATATATATTTACTGCACAAGGCAGGAAAAAAAAAAAAAAAAGAATAAATCTGTCATCCAAGAGAAGCTGTCATAGCAAAAATAAGATAATAACTACTACTGGTGCAAAAAGAATTAATTTTAGTATATGTACCTGATGACTACTTGATAGTTATTAATAGTCATATTTGAAAGTTATCTACAAATGCAATTTCTCGTGAAGGTTTCTTCTTTCCCAATTGGAACTGAAAATTACTACAATATCTATCTCCAGAGAACAATTAAAATTTTAACTCTAACTTGTTTTAGAAGTAGTCACTTTTAGCCTAAGAATGTACAATTCATACATACTCAATTTTTTCCTTTTGTTACGTTAAGGGATGAGTAATTGTATCTTAGGATAGAGCTGGGAAATCACATCTTTTGTGAAGATGATGAGAACAAGAATTGCAAATGTTTCCGCCAATAGTTTAGTTACTAAATAATTTGGTATCACCCAAGAGTAAGTTTCCACTTTTAAGAATTATTTTGTCTTAGTAATATAAACTTTTAGTTCTGATATCTTAACATCTTAACATGAGGAGGAACTTCTTTACTCTGAGAGTGGTGGAGCACTGGCACAGGCTGCCCAGAGAGGTGGTGGAGTCTCCCACTCTCCACTGGAGACATTCCAAACCCACCTGGACGCCGTCCTGTGCAATGTGCTGTAGGTGTCCCTGCTGTGGCAGGGGGGTTGGACTAGATGATCTCCAGAGGTCCCTTCCAACCCTGATAATACTGTGATATAGCTCAATTCTTAATCATTATGTATCTTGAAGAGCAAACACGGGATTGCTTTCTGCATAGACATGCAAACTCTCATTTTTGTGATCTGCTTATCAATGAAACTGACAATCAATTATCAATGAAAATCGACAATTTTCTGTTCCAGTTTGTACCTATTACATTTACCAGTAAGTAGATGTAACTGGTGAATCAACACATAAACGTCCATCAAGAGCCTCCATTATACCTACAGTTGTAATACAAGTTTTTTACATTAGTAGTGTTTATTTCTACATTGGTTTTCTTTCACCAAGATTAAGGGCAAGTGCAGGGATGTCTTGCTGAAAAGCCAAGCCGAACTATCTAATGATAAAAACACAAAATTCATTTTGTGAAAGTACATTATACTCCTCTGTATTCAATACTCATTCATAAATAAAATAGCCTTAGTTTGAATTACCTTAATGGAGTGCATCATGCCTGAATGTCTTCAAGGCAATGGCTGTGTTTGTTACGTATCCAGCTACTGAACACTTCCACTGGATTGTGAACTAAAAGTCGTCCTTCAAAACAAAAAAGTAAATAACATAATGACAGGGAGGGCTATAAGATAAGTTTTTTTGAAAGTTCAAGGTGGTTCTTTGAAATGATTCCAAGAGAAAAAAAAACACTGCAGGCCAGTTTGTAGCCACCCTATCTGCGAGATGATAGGTTTTCTGAACCTAAGCATGCCCAATAAATTAAAAAGACAATCAAAGTGGACACAAATGATATATTTTACTAAAAATCATTTTTTCCTGTCACTAAGAATTATGACCAGTGTTCAAAAAAGTTTTTAAACCTGCAGTCCATGCTTTGACCTTAGAAACTGCTCCCTGTTAACACGCATTCCTTGTTGAACCTCATCGGTTCCTTTCACAGGAGCAGCCACAGAAGTCCTAGCAGGACCAGAGAGCATCATCCACCTGAGGCCACTCCTGCCAGCCATCGAAGTCTTTTGCTCAGGTATGGGTGTGAAACCAGCATCCTGCAGAGCTCTGCACATACAGCACAGCACACCTAAGGATTCCCAATTTAACAAAATTAAATAGCCCAAACACATGAACTAATTAGGGTGATATTAATGGCCCATAAGCAGGGCCTTGAGTGCACTCTTAGGCTTTGATGGCCTTGAACACCCTCACCCAGGATCTCCAGCCCACTTCCTCCACCCACCAATCCCAGGGACACCTTGCCTGATCTATGTCATGGTTGTACTCATTCCTGGCCCCGTTTCCTTGGTGAACCTTGAACCTGTGTTAGAAATATCCACAGCTGTCTCCTCTCTGTTTCTGACTGGACATTCTAGACCGACCTCCCAGACCCAACTCGTTACATCACCTTCTCTGATGACATCTGGATGGTTGACAGTGACTCCTCCATCAGCACCCCTGTCCTTCTCAGCCTGCATGGGACCATGCCCTGGTCTGTGAGGGCACTGCCTGTGCTAGGAACACCATCAGCTCCTGGCTTATCTCCTTTATTGATGCAGCCCCTCCCTTTTGATCCGCAATGCTTATCGGATCTTCCTTTTCCTCTCCATACGTCCACAACCGCTTCCCCTCCCTTTTTTCTGTTAAATAATAATTAAAAAAAAAAGCAGCTCTCCAGCAAGCCAGTGTGCTCACATCTGCAAAACCAGAGAATAATGAAGACTGAAAAACTTCAGAAAAGGCCATTATTAAGAAGTAGTGCAATAGCAATACTTCCTATAGTCATGAAGCAGTGAAGTGAACCTTTATTTCTGTAGGGAATATGAGATATGCGGATACATACCCTGAAAATATGCAGGAAAAAGGGAGGCTTAAAAGCACAGACATAGATTCTTGCCATTATGATACAGAGATGAGACATAGGAGCATTAATCCTACATCAAATCTCTTTATACTGTGATTTTAGGCCACACAAAATTTACACTTGCTAGGTCAGGATCATTAACTGCCCTCAGGAGATGTTAGTACACTTCAAACAAAATCAATTCCCAAAGGAAAACCCAAACCACTCCACGTCAAATCCATCTCATTTATAAATAGTTGGCTGCCAGATAAAACAATCCTTTGCTCTTTTCTGTTCACTGGTATTCTCAGTCACCCACAGTCCACTCTTCCAGCTCTGCTCATCAGGTGAAGCTGCTTCTGCTTATTCCTGCTCTTGTACACAACTCTTCAACTTGCACTCAGTCAAACCAAAGCACATGAACAGCTGCATACACTTCGGTTGCAGGAATACACATTCACATGCTTTGAAATATGTACTATGTTGCCCAAAAGAAGGAAGGCGATATTGAATATGGTTTCTGCAGAGTCTCTCTCCACACTAGGCTTCTGGCTATGAAAGATCCCTCAATATCACGGGTAGTATGAAGACAGTGGGGCTGTTAAGAACAACTCTGATCTAGCTGAAGAAACATCTGCTTTCTCCTAGCAGAGAGGGCATAGGTAACAGCAAGAGGTAATGGTAATTGTTGGAGGTCAGCTTCTACTACAGAATTAATGGCAGTTTCCAGCGCTGTTGGTCTTAGAAGATCAAAAAGTGGCTGTTGATAAATTAACTGCCAAACTGCTGAAAGCATCAGACGAAACTTCACAAGAGCAGATATGTTTTGTTATTTTCCTACATCCACAGATAAAAATAATCTTCTAAACTAATACAAGAAAATTAATTATTGATGGAGTTTACCTAGTGAAAAGCAGAATCTTCTCTCACATTTACAGCATAAATGTAATTAAGTTTAAACAGAACTTTCAAAATTAATTCTTACGAAACTAGACACTAAGAATGATGTTGGCTATTGTGAAGAATAGGGATTTACGTGTTCCCGCTTTGTACTAGCAAAATGAGTCTAGATTCTATCAGAAGTTTGCATGTTAATTTGTACAAATATTAAGAAAAAAAAATATTCTCAGAAGCTGTATTTGATCCTTCTAATAAAAATTACAGCAAATTAAAGTTGGAAGGGACCTCAGGAAGTGTCTAGCCCAACCTCCTGCTCAAAGCTGGGCTAACCATAAGATCAGGCCAGGGTACTCAGGGATTGACCCACTCTCATTGTGAAAACCTCCAAGGATGGAGACTGCCCCTCTCTGGGCAGCCAGTCCCACTGCTTGACTGTCTTTGTCAAAAGTCAGAACCTCTCTTATTTCACTTTTGACCATTATCTCTTGTCCTTCTGCCATGGAGCCCAAGGAAGAGGCTGACTGTCTTCTCCATGACCTCCTTTTAGGTGCTAGGGTGCTGCTGTTATGTACCCCTGAAGCTGTCTCTTCTCCAGTCTGAAGAAACTCAGCTCCCTCAGCCTGTCCTCAGTGGGCACGTGCTCTGGTGCCCCACCAGCTTAAGGGCCTCCACTGAACTTGTTATCAATACTTTGTATCAGAGGACCCAAAACTGGGTGCAGCATTCTGATTATTGCCCTCATTAGACTGCATCTACTTTCCTCAATCTACTGTCTGTGATCCTTCCTGTTAATACAGCCTGGGACGCTCCTAGCCCAGCTTCACTCAAGACAGCAACATGCCAGGCAGCACATTCAGCTTGCTGTCTGTCTAGCAGGACCCCCAGATGCTCCCCAGCATAGCTGCTTCCCAGCATGTATTCATAAGTACAAGATATGGCATTTGTCCTTGCTGCATTTCACAAGATTCCTGCTGGCCCATTCCTCTAATCTGTCTAATTGTCTCTGACTAGTGGCCTTTTCACAAGGGCATGTAGGGATAGGATGAGGGGGAATGGCTTCAGACTAGAAGAGGGGACATTTAGAATAGTTGTTAGGAAGACATTTTTTACTGAGGGTGGTGAGGCACTGGAACAAATTGCCCAGAGAAGCTGTGGGTTCCCCATCCCTGGAAGTGTTCAAGGTCAGGCTGGATGGGGCTTTGAGCACCCTGGTCTAGTGGGAGGTGTCCCTGCCCATGGCAGGGGGGTTGGAACTAGATGCTTTTTAAGGTCCCTTCCAACCTAAACCATTCTATGATTCTACCCAATTTTGGCATCACCTGCAAACCTGTTGACAGCTCACTTCTTTGCACTTTGTGGATTATTCACAAAGCTATGAAACAGGACAGGTCTTGGGATAGGCTCTTGTGGTACTCCACTTGTCTCCAGGTAGAGCATGACCCACTATCCACTAAGTCTATTAATCCAAACAGGTTTTTTTTTTTTATCTACCTCATTGTCCACCAATCCAAACTGTAATTTCCTTGATATAATACGTCAAGCGCGTGCACACTTTCAGATACCTTTACCCGTAAGACAGAAAAGAATACAACAAGTACAGAGCTGCAGGCTGAATCCTATGCCTGGCTGCTTTGCTAGATCTTTAAGTGCAGCTTGGAGAGTACAACAGAGATGTACTGCTGCCTGAACAGAAGAGCTGCAGGATCAAGGGTCTATCCAAATAATTTGACAGAATACTTCAGTACAAAGTGTGGCCTTCTAAAGTTTCTAAGACCCATTCCTAATCTGCATTTTTGCGGTCTACATAAGAGGATAGGTCATAGTCCAAGATGCACTTTTTGTTAAAGAGAACTTCTAATTTTCAAAGAAAACCACAATCACTCTCTTAATTACAGATGTCTTATTGACGTGTCCTACAATGATCTTTAGAGATCATCTAGATTACAGGATTATAACAGAGTGGCAGGACCAAATGTTTGATTATATTTAAAGTAGAGGCTCAAGATGGACATGCAGAATAATTTTCATTCCAGAAAGAAGCAAGATGAAGTAATTTGCTGCTGAGTAAATTAAGGATGTGACTGAAAACCCCAAACATTAAAAAGAGTCCTGAACAAAACAGACTGGAATCAAAAGCACATATTCATGAGACAAGACTTTTATATATTTGGAAGTGCTACAAAGGGTGCTAGCTAATTATGTTTATTACAAAATTTTAAAGTGAATTACAAGAGGAAAGTTCTTTTTAATGCATGTAAAGATGACACTCTAATTGCCACTCCCCCAAATCATCAATAGTTGATAAAAATTCATTAAATCAATGTTAGAAAATGAGAACTATAGCAAAGTACAGATTTTTACTTGTTAAAGGCCCATTAACTAAATGTAATTTTGTTGCTCTAACTTGTTCTGAACAGTGTTTGCCGTCCAGTGGGGAAAAAAGGAGGAATGGAAGCTCTCCAAGTCACTACCTTCAGAGGTTCTGTTAGTACCTCATAGACCCTTGCTTGTCATCTCTCTAGTTTACTAAAAATAAAACTAAAAAATGAATTTATTTCTTCCACAGTTATTTTCTCAATCTTAGTCCTTTCTCTGCACTCAGAAGTACTCTATGCCTACTAATGTTTGACACAAGAATCTGCTTTTCTCCACTAGCACTTTTTTTCTGTCTGCTCTTGCTTTTAAGTTTATTGACTCTTCTCAGGATCTCAAGAACAGTATTTTGAAGAGCTATGGTTGCGGACTGGTAGCTTTGTGTTCCACTTTTTTTTTTTTCCCCTACAAGTTTCCACATTATTTGTATATAGCTTGCTTAACACTATATTGCTTATCTATTAATTGCAGGATGTGTAAGCGCATATGCACATTTCCACCAGTGATGCAGAAGCACTTGTTGTTGCTATAGCTAAGCAAAAAGTAAGAATACAGCACATGATAATTTACTTTTTATTACGTTCCTCCAAAAACGTGTGCCTTCAGAGAAATAACCAAGTTGACTTTTAGACTGCACAAAGGTTTCTGCCAAGATTGTCCACTGGGAAAAAAAAATACTCCGAACATCTTAGTTGTGTTGTTCTGCTCTTAATTTGTAGTGCAATGCTACTGTCACATGAATTAAAAAAAAATAAATAAATGGACACAGATTCTATATAACTGATGAATTGAATAAATTAAATCAACTCCTTTATTGATATATGTAGATTCATTGATTTTCACTGTGCCATCCGAGAGAAAATTGTGGCTCAGTCTTTTCTTCATTATCTTTTCTGATGAATACATACAAAAACAGAGTACAGACTCAAATTCAAAGTATGATTTGCTTTTCTAAGCAGCTCAGCTGGTCAAAGAGTTTTAGAAACTATAAATAACACCATAAAAGGATCAAATCTATAGATCCCGAAAGGCCATTTACATGTGAGCATTACTCATACAATGGGACATTTCCACTCTATTTAAGTGGCTTTTTTCCCTCAAGTCTGCAAGATATAAGATGCAAGACTGCAATTAAGACTAAAAAAAAAGAAACAAAACAAAAAACATTCTATATTTAAGCATAACATCTTAATATAATATTATTGATCAAAATTTTGAGCTAAGAATAAAATTGCAAAAGTTATAAGACAAACACACTTATATAAAAATTCATATAATCTTGCTATGTCTGAAGAGTTTTTAAATAGCGGTATCAAATAACTACATTCCCCCCTTGCTTGTCTTCTTGTATTGCCACTAAAAATAGACATTTTCTTACTCAAAAGATCATCCAAAGGACATAAAAATAGTAATATTTCACAATAACTATTTCAGAATGTACTCCAGTACGCTTTCATTCAGATCCACAGAATATTACCTATAGCATCTGTTCATTATTTGTAAAATCTTGTTCCTAGCTCTACTACAGAAAAGTTTGCTTAATGCCAGGAAACTTTTACCAATTACAAGCTTAGAAAAAGAGTGCAGCTACTGCTGCAGCTTCATCATTTATCTCAAGCGCTGAATTAACAGTACAGTAAATAAATAGTAAGAAATACGTTGTTCAGGAAAAGTTGGTCCCAACTCACTCAAACCCCACACTACACCGAAAAATGAATTCAAGTACAAACTTAGCTTTTCAACATACGAAGAGTCTCCAATTTCTTTATCTATTTTGGCTAAAGCGAAGGTTCCACTTAAGTGTTTTGTTGAATCAGGAACAAATTATTTAGAAGTTTTCAGAATTAGACTCCAAGTTACGTGGTATTTACAAGCCCAGGCATATGTCTGAAATTTTGTATTCCTTATTCAAATGTAAAACTGGAAGGAGTTCATGATTAAACATTGCAAAATAAAGTGTATTTTTTGAGATTAGATTGAGATCTTGTGTATAAAAAGAACAAGAAAAAGAACCTACAGAAAAAAAAACCAAAAAACAACATAAAAAAAATAAAACCAAACCAAAAAACACTTCATGTATTGTGTTTGGAATGGAAGTGGTTTGTTTGTGTTGTTTTGTCAAAAGTCTCAGTGAATGGAAAACTGGTTAAAGCATCAAGCCACAAACTACTAACAATTTTCTCTATCCACATAACACTGCAGGAAATAAGCTGTGGAAGCATCATTGACTTATACGATTGGATCTTATAATGGGGCACAAAGAAAGCACTACTGTCTCCTGTAAGATCCAGACTCCTTGAAACAAGGGCCAGATCAAAAAATCATCTCAGTCTCTTTGTAGCTGCCAAAGTCTTGACTTTCTTGGCCACCACAGTTCACTCTAAGGATAGATTCATAATGATCAAGGTGAAGGATCATTATTTTATGAATGAGTTAACTGCATAACACTTCACTCTTCTCCAATTTCCTCCATTTCTAGAGCTAAAATAACACTAAAAAGACAGTTAATCATGCTTCCCTTTTCTACTTTATACATGAAAAAACAAAGGCAAAAACGAAGAGATCTTCTCATCTTCAGGTACATAGACAATGGTCCCAGTGGACAACCTACAGAAAAAAATCTGTTACTAGCTAGTCTCATGTAAAATTGAACTTAAGTTTTGCAAACTATCAGACTACTAATTTTTTTTTCAAACAAATAAGTCCTGAACTTCAGATTATTTTTTTAAAAGACAGTCAAAATTAATTAAATTATCATACTGAGTGCAAAGTTCATTAATATTAAAAATTAGATTGAATCCCACTCTTCAAGCATCATTGCTTTTTACATCAGTGTTCAGAGAAACCAAGTTTACAGAGCCATAATAGCAGCCTGAGTGGCATCACACTACAGCATGTGGGTTGCTGGAGCAGCGAAGGTATTGAATACAATCTAGCTACAGACTTTTATCCCACAGATATCATCAGCACACTGTTTAAACTCCCTCCCATGGCCTCAAGGAAGTAGCATGTGGCACCATTAGAATGATGGCTGCCAACTTTTCCTGTGGTGCAACTCTTTCTTTTCATCATTGTTAGATTAACTTTTTTTCACAAATTAACAATATGACATGCACAAAGAAAAAATTGAGTTGTTTAAGCCAGGAGTTTTTTTTTTTTATTTCATTAATTATCAGATTTGTACATAGGCAGACAATCACTAAAGATCAACTTTATCTAAAATAAAATCATTCAGTATTACTGTATATCCTCTTCACTTTGGAAAACCAGAGAAAAGAGAAGGGCATGCCTAACGTAGGGGAGTTATAAAATTAAATGGAAAATTTCGAAGTACTTGGCAAAGCATGTCTTCTAAGAGAGAAGTGATGTTTGAAAGAAAATGAAGATATCATCAGAATGGGAGTCCTGTGTTCTCCATCAGGGAGGATTGCTCAGGGAGATAAACACCACTTTTATACTGTTAAATGCCCCAGCATCAAAAGATTCAAAGTAGTTACAAAAAGATTAACTTCAACTTTCACAGAAATACAGCACTAAAAGTAAGCACTGTTCGTTATCGATGCACATTCAACGATCCATCTAATGAACTCAGGAAACTCCTTAAAACTTTGGGATTTTTTTTTCCCCTCTTCCCGCTCCTATTGGAACATTGTTTCAGAGCTTCATCAATTTCCAGCATAAGCTGACTCAACAGAGAGTTCAACCTATTACTTGTGCCAACTTAATCATTTACCTTAGATGCAATTTTTTCTGCCCCTTGACCATATCTCACTCCTGCTTTCTGTTTTGCTGTGCTAAATGAGTCAGCTTCTTTCAGCTTCCCCCTGTAAGAGAGGTTCTCCGTCTCCCTGGTTGTCCGAGTACATTCATTGTGCCTCTGCCACTTTGAATTCATCTCTCAACCCCTAACTGATGAGCACAGTGTCACAAACCAAAACGAGCTGTCACAGGCTCTGATCCCTGTATGAAACCGGCCAGTTACCCGACAGCCACAGCCCCAGATCTATTGGGACAGGAGTTGTGTCCATCAGTCTCGTATACTGAGCAGGAAGACCAACCCTTCAAAGCCTCCCGCATCCTTCAACTCAGCCAGTCCCTTTAAGACTCGCCACTGCGACACCCCAGCCTCCGAGGGGAGCAGGCACAGGGTTTGCGTGACCCTGGAGTGGAAGAGAAGCTGCAGTAAGTTGTACAAGCCAGCGTGCCGGGGAGCATGTCGGGCACTGGGGGCTCCTTGTGTCAGGATGGCAGGGAGAGGAGCAGCCGCGCCCCACATGCCAGCGCTTGCTGTGGCATGGCCAGCCACAGCGCAGCAACACTGGCCGTGCCGCCCTGCACTGCAGTCAAGTTCACCTCAATTTGAGTACTGGGTGTAAAACCAAACAATAATAATGAATACAACACGTGTAATTAAAGTGGCTAATGGCGCTTTTCAACTTTTGCACAATAACCCGTTCTCAAAGAGATGGTGGTGCTACATTTTTGAAACCAGGGTGGACTCTATCTCTCTTCTGTCTCTATTGCTATAGCTTAAGATATTCACTTCAGAGGGAGAGACCTGCATTCAAACCCCTCCGGTACTCAAGGCAAAGCAAGGATCTTTTTTAGAGCACCTGCCACACTGACATATGAATTTTTAGGATGCCTGGTTGGTGTTTGTCTTCCTTTCTGCACTTAAAAAAAAAAAAAAATTAGAAATCCAAGGTACACAGTCCCCCTCATAATTTATTAGGCCAGAGAAAAAGAAAGCGTGAGCATAAATTCATAGGGACTAAGTTGCTAAAACATCATATATCCTTCTGAATTGGATGCAAAACTGACTTCTGTCCTGAGCTGTGAACAATGCTAATTTCAACCAAAAAAACATATTTTGGAGACTGTTAAAGAAAATTAAAATGATTTTGAGATGCCTGACTGTCAGACACATACACAGAGTCTGGCAAACACAGGAGAAAACTGTACAGAACTGAAGTGTTTTTGCCTTTTCAATCCAATATTTCAGTGCTTTTGAGAATGACTGTAATAGGTGGGATACCACAGATGATAGTGAGCAGATGTATTTCCTATGCATGGCAACAACAGATGGAGCCTCAGTAATCCTCAGCAGATCTTGTTGAACTGTGTTTCAGAATAACATCAAAACTGGAATACACAATATTTCATTGATGGGAAAAAAAAAATCTCAGTTACTGGCAAAAACAAAAGGACAAGCCACAAAAGAAGCCGATGTTAAAAGAACGTATTTTTCTGTAGCAATTCATCCCACTGAAGTCTAAAATTTTATTGAAAGAACTTTTTTTTTTATGAACACAGATATTTGAATTGGAGGTTTTGCTCCTTGGATGTTTTACATTACAGCAGTAATTGCAGAGCAAGCAACTAACCACATATAGAGAGCATATTATTATTTTTAAACCACTGATTAAGCAAAGCAGAGGATAATCACCTTTGTTTGGTATTTGTACATTTATGTATTTCAGTTTCTGTCACTTACGAGTGACATCACCAAATAATTTTTTTCAAGCAGCTAAGATGGAATTTACAAGACATAGTTATCCCATTCAAAGAGCAGTTCAGGGAATCAAATGCAATCCAGTCTATCTGAACTCTTCTGTCTCCCTTCTTGTTCTCAGCACAAGGAAATTTGCTGTGGAGCATAACTGTATTTTTTTAAAATTTTATTTATTTAACACACAAATCACCTACTCCCAGCAATTTCATCTTCTACATAAAACAGCAATTTAACAAGCTGCAGAAGAGAAACCACTTCTGCCCTCAAGACCTCTATGCGGGTGTACCAGGTTCCTAACCTACCATCTGGCTCAATGCAAGTCCTATGTTTTCCAGGCAAGAGAAACATACAGCCTGTGTGTGGCATTTAGACATAGAGCCTAGCTAAATCAATTAGCATTCTGCCAATGCATAATAACAAACCTTCAAGCAGAGCTTATTGACTGTGTGATTACATGTTTCTAAGAGCCTTGGTAAAGTCAATAAAAGGCATGCGAAGAATGATAGAATCATAGAATGGTTTAGGTTGGAAGGGACCTTGAAGATCATCGAGTTCCAACCCCCCTGCCATAGCCAGGGACACCTCCCACTAGACCAGGTTGCTCAAGGTCCCATCCAGCCTGGCCTTGAACACCTCCAGGGACGGAGCTTCAACAACCTCTCTGGGCAACCTGTTCCAGTGCCTTACCACCCTTAAAATGAAAAATTTCTCCCTAATGTTTAATGTAAACTTACCCTTTTCCAGTTTAAAGCCATTCCCCCTCATCCTATCACTACATGCCCTAGTAAAAAGTACTTCCCCAGCTCTCCTGTAGGCCCCCTTTAGGTCGCAATAAGATCTCCCCGGAGCCTTCTCTTCTCCGGGCTGAACAGCCCCAACTCTCTCAGCCTCTCCTCATAGGAGAGGTGCTCCAGCCCTCGGATCATCCTCGTGGCTCTCCTCTGGACACGCTCCAGCAGGTCCATGTCCTTCTTATGTTGGGGGCTCCAGAGCTGGATGCAGTACTCCAGGTGGGGTCTCACCAGAGTAGAGCAGAGGGGCAGAGTCACCTCCCTTGACCTGCTGGCCACACTTCTTTTGATGCAGCCCAGGATACGGTTGGCCTTCTGGGCTGCGATCGCACATTGCTGGCTCATGTTGAGCTTCTCGTCAATCAGCACACCTCATCCTTCTCCTCAGGGCTGCTCTCGATTCATTCCCCACCCAGCCTGTATTTGTGCTTGGGATTGCCCTGACCCAGAGGTAGGACCTTGCACTTGGCCTGGTTGAACTTCATGAGGCTGGCATGGGCCCATCTCTCCAGGTCTCTCTGGATGGCATCCCTTCCCTCCAGTGTGTCTATCTTGCCAAACAGCTTGGTATCATCAGCAAACTTGCCGAGGGTGCACTCGATCCCACTGTCCATGTCACCAACAAAGATGTTGAACAGCATGGGTCCCAGTACCAACCCCTGAGGAACACCACTCGTCAGTGTTAGGAGAAGAATAGATTTCCACAGAGAGAAATATATAACTTACGGTCACTAAAATTTCAAGGTAGCATTTATGGTAATCTTTAAAGATAGTTGAGGATATCACTTTCCTATATGGTCACAAGTCTAAAGATTAGCACTTATCCTAGATGAAGTATTTAAACAGACCTCACCTCTTTTCAAGTTTTCTATTTCGTGAACATACATAGGAAAAACTTCACATATTTTAAATGCATAATTAAAAGAACAGTTGTCATTTCTGCCTGTTGTTCTGTAACTGTTCCTGTTGCAGCAGATGAGATAACAGATACGGCTTGCCTATGGAAAATAGCTTACTGAAGTAACAAGGTCCTCATAAAAGAAAAAGCTAGGAAGTAGAGTTTTGAAAGCAGATACCACTAGGTAGAGAAACATAAAGAAGAAACCTTTTCTTTAATAGAATAGAGGACATATTTCAAGATTCTGCGCTCAGCGGAGTTCATGATTAGGTTTTTCACCTACAGTATAAACTTGGCTATCACTTCACGTCAATAGAACAGTACAGTCCAAGACTGTATTCCTTAAAGCTGAAAATATTGGAAATTCAAAGCCAATGTGACTGTAAAGCTGCCTACCTCTTTTTACTCTTTACCGAAAGCGCTGGAGAAGCATATACTGACAGAATGTCACCTATTTGCCCATGTTTTTTCCCCAGAGCTTCACTTTATTCCTACTCCAAGACTAAAAGATCTAAAGCGGGCAACATGTCTTACCCTATCAAACTATCCTGGATGACTTAGAACCCTTTCTCTAAAATTGAGCAGATTTGCTACCCATAAAGTTGCGTCCCCTTCAAGAAAACCCCTCCGTTTTGTTCACAAGCAATCGTAACTGCACGGCTACCATGAATCTTCACCCAATGCACTTCCCAAGTCTTCCTCGACTCCTCTATTTTGCTCACATCCTGTTACTGGGTTTTGGGGAAACTGATTTAGTAATAGCAAGTAAGTTTAAAAACAAGAAACTGTTATAAGCGTACAAATTGTTGGCTGTAATCAAGTTAATATTTCCCATTTTATCACACAACAGTTAAAATGGATTTTATAATTTTCAGAGTCCGCTGTCTGTTTGATCGCCTAGAAACCTTTTTATCACTAGCCTCGGGTTGCACTAAATAACTTTTTATTAACTCATAAACCATGATAATTCCTGGAAAATCTTGAGTACTATCACACTTTTCCTTTTGAGTCTTAAGGCAACTGCAAAAACGGGAATAAGCTTACACAAAAAGTTGTTAGGTAATTATTGAAGAAAATATTAGGCTCTGAAGTTTAGATGCAAATTTTGTTTCAAAATGCTTACTAGTTGCTTCATGATATGTTCTAGCATGATTCATCTTAGAGGATGCGAACAAACACCACCACCAAATCTGTTATACACATGGTATTTAGAATTATGATTTCTAGAAAGATTCTTTATGTACAGTGAGATGAGCTTGTTTAGTACTGCAGTAGCAGTTAAAAAGTAAGCTAAGAATTTAGCATTTAAAGTAAACAATGCTTGCACGAATTTACACAGACTTTCAGACTACTGAACTCATCTAAGTAGCAACTAATAGCTGCAGTTAGCAATAGTTGCTGTAACAACTGTTCACAGAAGCATGACAAATATAATTTTATAGAAGTTTATTCAAAAAGCAAAACGTATATTTTGGTTTGCCGCTGCCTTCATTATGATAAGAAAATACAGCTTAACAATTATTACTCCCCAATGGCTTTTCAACAATCTTTGTGAAGCTAGCTGATCTAAGTCTAGTTATTAATTAACAAATAACCATCCAGTTAAAAAAAAAAAACAAACAAGAACAACAAAACAACAAAAGACACTAATCAAATCAGAATTAATGGGTTTGGAGACTTAATTGCTACTTCATTGCAAACCTAGTCCAGGGTCTATTAAACCGATGAGTACCTCTCCTTTGTCCTCAACAGATTTCAAATCAGAATATCTATCATTGCTCCTTTGTATCATAGCTGGCCTGCTCTAGCAAGCTCTGAGAAAAGCAGCTAAGGCTGTTTGCTTCTGCTCTTTAACTTTTTAGAAAATGAAGAGGTTCCAGTTCAATCTTATTATGATCTTATTAATGAGGATTCCTTAGAAAAAGGTAATCTGGAATATATAAACACCCAGGACCTTTCCTTTCATTTTAGTGGCATGTTCAGTAGACTATAACCATGTCTTTATTGATCTTTCTTTTTCTTGCCTAGTGAGTCTGGGAATTTGGGCTGCACTGACCTACCTACTTTATTGGCAGCCCTTCAGTTTAAAATTTTTCTCTGAGCTAAATCATACAATTTCTAATTTTCCCAAATCAGGGATGGAATTGCAGAGCTGCCAACATTTGTGGGATGCAGAAGACTTTATGGCATACACAGTACAACTGAGCAGTATATTATTTGTATGGATGTACCTATAGCATGAAATAGTAAGAATCCCAGGTCTTAAGTTGAACCATCTCCTGTTTTCCAACTGACGCTGCAAAGCATCTAATGGGTAACATTATGGACACAAAAATGAGGTCCATGAGCATTTTGCACGTTAATTAAAAAAAAATGAATTTTGTGCATGCTTATCTACATGTATCTGGTGTCCTTGTCTAAGAAGGCATGTAGAGCCACACATAAGATATGTTTCGAAGTTAAGTTTTTGCACAGACTAATCTGTCTCTTGTTGGATTAGAGTTACTACTGTTCTTGGTTTTGTTTCCCCACCCCCCTCCAGTTTCAATTAAGTTAGACACCCGTCTAAATACCACATCATGTAGCTGCATTTTCACAATTTTGCAAAAAGCAATAGCTAAAAGGAAAGTTATTATCATTAGCAAGCTCATTGAAATCTTTTGTAAGAGAGTATGAAATTAGAGAAAAGAAGATTAAGTATTTCTTACTTCAAGTGACTAAGCTGTAACAAGAGATTAACTTTCTTTCTGCCAACATTCATGGTGCTCCTTTCACGTATTGGTATTTGTTTAAAAACTGACTGTTGGGTATATCAACAGTGCAATCTGGTATTTTTAGAGCTATTTTAAGTACATCCAGATATCTTGTGGTTAGTGTATGAAAGCACACTTAGAAAAAGATAGAGACTTCCTATCTCCCCAAAAATTCTACCATACAGTACAGATTTGCACTCTATTGTGATTTGAAACTTCATTTCTGTAAGTTATTTGGAGTCCCACAAATTTTTTCTTCTCCAGCTACAGACAGCATTAAGGAGTTGGTTTTCAGAAGTGTTCAGCATTCAAGTCTGAACAATCAGACTTCTTTAAAAAGGATACAAGTTTAAAATGAGAAAAGACACAGGACTTTTTCTTTTTTGTTGCTAGACCTTCATTAGCATGTGTGCAGAATACCTAGAATTCCTCATAAATATGAGTTACAAGTCATGTCAGCCCATGAATATTCAGAGAACTTAAACCAACAAATTCATTCCAGTTATCCAGAGAGCTCAGTATGTAATTAACGATTGAACTTCTTAAAACAACTTAAAATATACCATTTCAAAAATGAAATTGTAATTTCCTCAATTTCTGCACCATTTAGAAATAGAAAATTGGCTTTTTGCAATAGGTATGCACTTGCTGCTACTTTTTTTTTTTTTACTTAAAAATAGAGTTTTACCAAAAAGAAAATATTTTAACATAAAATTATGTTCAGTGGGACATCAACCTGCTTTTAAAAAAATAAAATTCATCAAATGGTTAACTGAACATTTGGGATGCAACACCTACAGAAACTGAGTCCAGGCTTTCAGCTTAGAAGAGCTGAATAAAGGCAGTTGCAGAAGTTGTAAGCAGAGTAAGGGGGAAATCAAACAAGTGGACACTTCAATTTTTTTTGTTGTTGTTTTATTTCTAATCTTAGAAAAGAAAAAGAATTCTGGATGGAAATCCAATTTCCCTCCCAGTCTTTAACTCCTCCTTATTTTGCAGCCAAAAAATTTGTATTTTTCCACATTTTATTGTTGCATCCCTCAAATGAAAAATGTGATGCTGGAGCTCTCCTGCCTCCCATTTCCCATCAGAATACCCTTTCTCTTTCCAGTTGGCTGTAAGATTCTCTGCAGTAGCCAGCATCTTCTATTGACAGCTATAAATGCTAACTGGAAATACTTCGTTCTAAACAAAGTCAAATCAAATAGCTTTTGCATAATTAGATTTCTTAAAGCACACATCCAAATAAGCAAATAGGAATAAGTCTAATCATTCAGTGTTCCCCAAAATGAATTAGAATCAACTTTTTCATAAACTGAAGTTATTACACCCCTCCCTGAATCTTAATGCGATAATATAAAATTTAATTTTAGTCACTAGCAATTGTTGCAAGTGTATATTATCTCTTTACTACTACAGAATGAATGAGATCCATTTAATCTTCATTGTTATAATCAGAAGTCATTAACCTAAACTAGGAAGGTGTGAAATTAATGTTGCAACAGCCCCAAATTTCAGTATGTTTGCTGAGGGATAATTTTTTTTTACTTTTTTTTTAAAAGCAGCAGAGCATAGGTTAATTGCTTCAAGAGAGTTAAAGAATATATTTTCTCTAGATTACTCAACAATCTTTTAATTTATTGCTTTTAAACAAGGGTGTAAATTAATCCAGTTATTCAACTTTTGCCAGCAATTTCACAGTTTAGCATAACATTTGCAATTTAATTAAATGCTAATAAAATACATCACTCATATCACCTGCAGACCAGGATGTGGGTGGCTCAATTACTTCAGTGTTTACAGCTCACTGAGTTGTGAAGGGCAAATGGAAACTTTCACATTACTAAACAGCAGTTATTTGAGAACTAGCAGTGGAAGAAGATAGGAATGTTTTGTCTCAAATTCCAAAAATGGAATAATAAACAGAGAGGCAGAATGGATATATCAGTGTTCCCTTATGATAAAGGGAAAGGACAAAAAAGAACAACTCAACTATGATTAATAATTAGGACGTCTTTTAAAAACGAGAGTGGTAGCATTTCAAGAAAAAAGGAACCCTGATTTTTGATGTGCTATTAATCAGCCCATGTCTGTGCAGATCTTAGTCTCATATTTATTCTGATTTTTATATATATTTGTAAGGCAACCTTTAGATGGTTTGCTAGAATTATTAATTGCTTATTTTTTCCCCGCCATGTTGATTACTGGCTTTTTTTTTTTTAGTCATTAAAGTATACAATAGCTCATCAAGGTCTGGTGAAGTTCACAGGTATCCTTGGTATTCTCCTCCAAGTTCTGAGCAGGTATAAAAAAAAATCTGTTCTACCCCAAAATATCTTTAATGTCTGCTAAACTAAGAAAAAAAGCAGGAAGGCTTCAGTGCAAGGTTTACACTTCCCTATGTAATCTTCCTTCTCTTGGACTGATGCTAATATAGATACTATAGCTACAGATACCAGTATCTGCATTCAGTTGCACTCATTTGGGAAAATATTTCATTCAGTCAGCATTCATCACGCATACCACTTTTCTTTATTCTCTCTTTCAAAAGACAATTTATTTTCTTAAACAGCTACCAATTCAGAAAACTGAGTTTAAGCATTCCTGTTCTCCAGCTGCAAGGACCAGCTGTTGGCCATTGGTGTGGCAAGCACAGGACAGCAGGACCCCACAGGAAGAGTCTGAGACTGCTACCAGGCAGTATCTGCTTTCCTACTGCCCCTCTGATGTGGCACAAGCATGGCTGAATGAGACCGAGAACACAAGGTGATACAGCAGAAGATGAATGGCATAATCCTCATTCTCAGATGCTATTCAAGCAGCCAACTGTGTGAAGTAACTTGAATAAGTACGCTGTGAAGAGTTATCTCTGCTTTCCTGGTACATAGGACGTCTATAACATCAAGCCTGGGATCCAAGATTTGACCAAAGTCAAAGTGGCTTTGCCTCCAGTTCTTTTTACCAATGACCAGTGTACTCTGGTTCATGGTTGAAGAGCAGCTGTTGGCAAGACTTCAGAACAGAGATTTGACCTTTTATCTGAAGCTACAAGAATAATCCTTAAACATCACCTTATTTGTACACACCTTGGGATCTACCCAAAACCTATCAGTTACATTCTGTTGTTGACTCATTACCCAAGAATTCTGAATTTACTTGAAGTGGTGGTGGCTAGTGCATAGTTAATGCTGCATCTACCAAGCTATCATCTCAGCTGCTATCTTCACTCAGTTTTGAAGCCCATCTTGACCAATAAGCTACTTTTCCCTCTGTGGTACTTTTCTTGCTGTACTTTCTCCATCTGTACATTTCCTGCTTGAACAAGTTCCTCAATCCCTCCTCATTCTCAAGACCCGCATCTACAAGAAATTGATCAGTAGATCAGAACTGCGCATACTGGTTTATGCCACAAGGAAATCCTAGGAAATAACACAATTATTTTCCCTTTCTTAATATGATAAGAGGTTAAAAATTTATCTGATCCAGATCTAATCATCTCAGTGGAGCTAAGTAGCACTCTAAACTAAGCAAGAGGTGAAAGAAGAGCTTTAGAAGAACTGAATCTTCAGATTGGAAATTTCTGACACACAATTAGGGAGAAAAAAAATACATTGTTCTGGAAAGCAGCTCCTCTTTTGAAATACGTGCTATAATCTTTAGTTATAATGCAATTTTACCCATTAATGGGGAAAAACAACAAACCATTATTAGTTAAGGCAAAAAAATAAAGTATTTGTGGACTTTTTTTTAAAGACGATATAAAAATGACTGTGTAACAGTAATTAATAAAAAACCATCACTTTGCAATATCTAGTGCTCCTCCAACTCACTTGGGTGCTTGTAAGCACTCCTCAGACTGATAGAAAAGCAACTAGTTAGATTTTCAGTATATGATGGCACACAGAACGCACAAGTTGAAACTTTTTCCCTGAGAAATACAACAGTCCTATAAGTGAACTTTGGTCAGACCATTGAAAGAAGAGACTAAGGAAACAGCCACTGGGAAACTTACAGGAAAACAGAAGGAAAAAATATTTCATGTATGGTCACAGCTAAAAACATACGTGTTGGTCAGAGAAAGAGTGGGTATTTAATTAGCAAATTAAGCATTCAGAAATGGGAAGTGTTATATTAAGAGAACGGAGACTAGAACAGGGCATTGTAGGGGAAGCATTAAAAGAGAAACAGAAACAAAAACAGGGGAAATACACTAAAGAAACTAAAACAGCAATACATCATACAAGAAAGGAGAATAAATATAAAGTTTTCTAAATTTGTTCTCAAAATCTGATAGTAGTGATCTTATATTTGTATTTTTACATAGTCTGGTTAGACATATCCAGATGGAGTTTGTTTTTATTCTTTTCCTTTCCTATTCTTTCCCTTTCCCCTTGTTTTGTAATCAGACAACTGCATGAACAAAATCAGATGTGGCTACATACTTTTTTTGTTGTTGTTCCACAAAATTAAAAGTTACAGGTTTTCATATGTTTTGTCAAAACCGGGAAGCATGGACTAATAGAATCAGATCTATTTTTAACAGAGACTATCCCTTCACACAGAGAAAAGAAGAATCAGAAAAAAACACTTCATTATTAAAAGTTGAAGTACAGTGTCACCCATCAGACCCCCTTTTTTTTCCTCCCCACTGCATTTTTCATCTTCCAGGTTAAACTGTATTTGGAGGCACCGTATTAAGCTGCACAAGTTTTGTCACCATACATACACCGCCTATGACATCCCATAATACAGACGTTTGTCGTAGCATCATACATGAAAATGGATGACAAAGGAGAAAGCCAAACACATTGGAGGGTGATGTTTCCCACTCAGGAGCAAGTTTCAATACGTAAGCACATCAATCTAACAATTGCAACATTAGGAACAAGGGATTGTGATAAAGAAGTTGATTTTATTCCTTGTGTCATCATTAATATAAACCATGATTCAGACAGTTTTTGAATAAATACTTGTAAAATAAATTATTTCTAAGAGCTTATTCTGATTGCATCATTCTGAAAAGCTTAGACGACCATCAATATTGCATGAGCTTGACAGTGACTCATAAGATGCTCATACATATGTTTTCATTAGTTAATCAAGCTTATCACCAGACAGAAAAGTATTAAAATTTGATAGAAACTACAGTATGGGAAAGTCAAAGCAGAGTAGAAAGTGTTATGGCTGCATATTCAAACACCTTAAGAAAGACTGGGTTCTTACCCCCCAAAACAAAACACAATCAGTACGCTTAAAAAATTAAGACAAGGAGAAATCTTTTACCTTGAGCAGTCCTTATTGTAGTAGAGTCAATAAGCCTGAAAATAAAGCATGCAAGACTTGCAAGGGGAATTTTATGGAGTGTGCTGTATAAAGGTAGGAAGACATAATAATCTCTGAATAAGGTCAAACCAGGATATTTTTGTGACGTAAAAAAAAATTATGCCTCGCTAATCTCTTCAATACTTCAAATGAGTCAATACAACACTGGCACAGGGACAGGAAAGAACCAATTAAACTAAAATCACAGCCTTAGGGAGTATTTAATATCTCAGATTAATCAGATGAGGATCAACTATTTAAATAATTGAGAAGAATTAGTTATCAATTTCAAGATTTTCACATATAACACTACAGAACTTACAACTGAGAATGTATCTGATGTTACTATATCCTTAACATCGTTAAGTTAAAGTGTCCTGCTTATAAGCAGAAAGAAGTTAAAGTGAGGTTTGGAGAGGGGAGGGGAGGTGTGATGTGTTTTCCCTGTTAAAATCCCCAAGCATGAAACCTCCGTGGTCAATTAGAATTTTCTTGAATTTATTTTTAAATTTTTGAAGTTACTAATGTATTTTGCAATCAGCAATAATAACTCAGTTTTGTCTTAATGGATTCTCTGAAGATTAATGAGTGAGCAAACAACATTAAAAAAGCTACTATAAAAATTATAAACTAATCAAAATTGAATAATAAAGGTAACAAAAGGAGAATTACTTGATAAATCAATGTATTAACAAATTATTATTTTACATCCCAAATTAACACAACACATTATAAATCAATCTTCGGGTTAACAGAAGAATGAATTACATAAAGTTAATTCAGTATCAGAAGACTGAAGCATTGTTTTCCTTTAATCTAAAATCCCAGATGGTATTCTAGCCAGAACAGTAATCCTGACCTAAGTGGTAAAGGCCTTTCTGGTTCTTTTGCTCGAGAGGTTTCCCAGAGCAAGCAGTGAAATCAACTTTGTTGGTCTTAAAGCACCAAAACCATCTATTCCAGCTCAGCACTTCCTCCTCAAATTTCTGCTCAGGAGTGATTAGTCTCTTCTTGCTTCCCCTTGTACACTGCAACACTAAGCATGTAGAAGGACTTCACTTGGGGTGACAAACTACTCTTGCAGTCTAATATGTCAGATTCCAGTAATCCTTCTTTAACCTTGGTGGCAATTAATGACTTTCAGATGACAGTTGTGATGTTTCAGAGAGGTATTCAACATAAGTTGTGTGCCTATATTTCCATAGTTGGTTGCAACATGGAAATCACTCTCCACCATAAAAAAAAAAAAAATCCCAAATCCTAAATGAACTAGGCAACACATTGATGGACCCCTGCCCTAACACACACCTTGTTACAGGAGTTCTGAAAAAAAATACAAGGGTTAACCAGGTAGCAGCACTATTTATTTCTTCTTAGTAGCTTCCTGAATGTTGCAATAAATGCTTGCAATGGCTACTGAAAGCTGCCTTGGTTTTGTACAGACTTAACAACAAAAAAATAAATCTAGGGAAAGAGACACAGGCATCTACATTTAAATTTGTCGCAATGTAAGATATGTTATTCTAGGTAAGGACCCCATTTTCACTGGGGTCTTGACTTTTACCATCCAGTGCTGGTAAAAATAGTATTTCAGTAAGCAGACTGTGTTGCAAGATGCTATTTCCTTTGGCTCCAGTTCTCAGCTTTTGCAGGAAGGATCCCCTGGTCTCATGAACATTAGTTGCAGCAGTAGCCAACTCAAAGGTTTACAGGGACTATTGAGGGGGAAAAAAAGTATACATTTAGGCAAGAAGAGGAAGGAGGGAGGTGGGCATGATTTCTGGTCCAAAGAGCTTACAATTTAGATGGTGTAAGTGACCTAACAAAACGGTTTTGCTTGCGCAGCTGCACGATGCACAGCACGGACGCAGTGCTGCTAATCCAGCCGCAGCGGGGCAGCTGCAGAGCTTCAGTTCTGCTAGAGCAGGCGATCCCAGTCACAGTTCACTTCCCAAGTGAAACCGCACAAAAACAATTTTTCCAGCATAACAGACTCTACAGTAATGACTTTTGGCAGCACAGCTGTGTAGGTCAAATTCACCTACCTCTAACTGTGCCACACAACCCTGTAAAATTCAGCCATGGTGAGAAATGTATGCAGATTGAACAACTTGTAGAAAACAAAAGGAAACAGTGAAAGGACTATAAAAGCAGAATAATACAGTAGAGGTCACATCAGACTTGCTACCCAGACACTCAAATGATATGCAGTCATGACACAAAAGAGGAGCCTTCCTTCCCAAAGGGTAGCTCTGAAGATGTTTTGCAGAGTATGTTCAAAGCAGGAGTTAGAATATTCAGTAAAACAAGAAATACACAGGAAGTCAACTCCTGGACTCCGTTTTTCAACAAAAGTTGCAGTATATATAGTTGTTTTAGCTATTCTGTGCTTGCAGTCTGTAATGCTTCTGACTTTGTAAGAAAAACAAAAACCATTCTAGACATTTTCTCAGAACATGAAATTGATTAATTTCTTTCTGACTGAAAAAAACATCTAAGCTATGGAAAACATTTGGAGACTCAAAAGGCAGTATTTGAAACTGTTAGCTTTTCCTTAAATTCTTTAAAAAAAAAAATCTTGTTAGTTTGTTAAAAAAAAAAAAAAGAACTGTCAGAACAAAGACTTCTAAGCACAGTTTTCAAGGAATAACATCTTTGGCAGTTTGTAACCCCCTAGTGAGCAAGCTTAGTTTTCAATGTTGTTAACAGATTGTTCATACATCCTTCAAAGGAGTAATATATGCCCAAAACTTAGATTTGATTATGGTGATTACAATATTTGTCAGAGCCAAGAACCATTTATAGTAGAGTTTTCAACAGAAATTGACAGTGGACTCCTGGTGGTTATAGAGGGAAGGTTTCGTTAAAAAGTACTTATTAGCACAAGTTTGAAGTGTAGTGCTCCTAGATATTTTCCAAATGAACACCCTGGACAGGGTGGATTGGAAACTTAAGATTCACTGGCAGCAGTATTTAGGTTTTTTAAATACAAAAACAAATGCAAAAAAATGACAAAACATGAAAACCTGCAGCATCAACAAGTTCCGTGTGGAGCTTTGTCAAGCAAAACATCTACAGTTTTAATTTAAAATGTTTCTGCATACATTTCAGAGACAAAACACTCATTTTCATACACATGATGAGCCACAAAGCTTTGTGTGCTAAACTGGCAAAAAGTCCAAAACAAACAGAAAGTTTTACTTCTTCACCCATTAGTCATATTGTGGAACTCCTTGCCAAGAGAAAAATCACACAGATTAAAAAGTTACAAGACAAAGAACAAAAGGAAAAAAATCCCTCCAGACACATTAAAGGCAGAGAAGTGGTATCTTCTGACTTTAGAAGTCCCCGAGATACACATCATTTGGGACTGGAATACTGGGGAAGTGCCAGTATCACGATTTTTATGTTCTTTGACACCTTCAAACCACTGTCAAGCCCACTCACAAAGAGTGGATTCAAAGTGAGAGCAATCTTTGACATTAATCCCTATGCTACCCCTTATATTCCTAAATCAAAGCAAAGTTAAAACCAGGACTAAAGGACATATTTAATCATCCGTTTCTACTAATTATGTGTTCACAATAGGGTGGTAACTGTTAAAGGAAAAACTGTGAAATTTCCTTTACTAACCTCCTAATGGGTTGCCCCAAGAAATATGTGAGCAAAACTTTGAGAGATTATATATAATTGGAAGTTTGACAGAAGTTTGATCTAGTCATCCTACTGCTGAATATAGTAATAACGAGGTTATTATTTTTTACGTTTATTTGCTCTAAGTTATTTTCTTTGAAATTTTCTCTCTACAAATTTATTACCTGTGCTAAATCTACTGAAATGAGGTGGTATCTCATTTATCACTGTATTGGAACTCTTGATAACATAAGCACTTTTATAGCACCACATTATGCATCACATAATAGGAACTGACAATGATTTTATTCATACTGCTTTCTTCTTTTTTATTTAAGAATAGTAAGAAACATGTTTCTTTTGAAAGTCCTATAATGCACAGCTTTTTGTTCATGTTGCTAGTACAGAATAATTCAAAAAGCAATTTCAGAGATACTTGCAAGTCTGATTTCAAGAAGCAGAAAAGATACATTTTAGTTACCTGAGAAAACTAGCATTCACTTGTGGAAAAGACAGATAATACTTGTAGTTAGGTAATATTTATAATCTCAGTCTAACCTTTTTAACTACTTCCTGTGCTTCCCACCAAAATTGCATATTATTTGACAACCTCTTTCACTGGCTCCAAATTTCTTACAGAGCAGAACAGTGGGAAAACAGCCAGCTTCCACTTGGTTTATGACTTCATCTTTCTAATCTGATCTTCTCCCTTGGTATTGTCTTTTGAAATAAAGTGTTCTGAAGGGTTAGGCAATTTTCAAAATACAAAAGCCTCTCTTCCTTATACTCAGGAGTAGGATGTGCCGAGTCAAAAATAAGACAGAATGAAAATAACACTAGTAATCTATAGGATAGTATTAAGACTGCCTAGTTTAGTTGTCATGACAAATTTGACATCTAAATTCAAGACACTAATTAGAGTCTCTACATTGCAAAAGAGCTGATTAAGTGGTTCACTGCTGCAAAAAGGGTAATGCCATTCCACCCCTTCTTCACCATTCACACTTCACCGTGTGACCCTGCCTGCTCTCTGTTAGCTCTGGTACTTGCCTGATTGCACAGTAAACTTATTTAAGCATCAGCACAAAGGCCGGGGGGGGGGGGGGGGATCATTCTCTATTCTGAGGTAGTTTTCTGCAGGTTACTGAGCCGAATTGGTTTAGCGCATGAACAGCTAAGGAACTGAACTAGGACAGAAAACAAGTGATGGGATCATATGGCCAGAAACAGACGGGAAGGGAGGGACTGGTGAACGGGGCGCTGACAGACCAGCCCTTAATCATACTCCTGGATATCCTAGCTCCTTGCAGCACAGACAAAAAAGCAATTGTCATGTTTAAGTCTGGCATTGATTCAGGTAGTCAGAATTCACTCTATGCATTTTATATAACGCAGTGTAATATAGATAACAGATTCTCATCTCTGCTAAAATAAGAAAAAGCTGATTATAAAAAAAATTACATTTTTTTGACTGTGTGCTTAAAAAGACTCCATTGAAGTGTCTAGAGGACATTCTGCATAATTTTGAGCAGTAGATTCAGTAGAGAGGGTGAGGTCTGCAGAGATGCTTGAGTTCAGACAGGAGGGCTTATATGAGCATGTGACAGAGAGAGGAGTTCTGGCATATACAGTGAAATGAGTCACTACAGTCACCAAGAACACCTAAAGAATCTCCCAAAACCAAGCACAATAAACCCCATAAAGTATGCCTTTATTCTATGATATGTTGACACATATTCTTACTTGAATTACTTGCAAATACACATAAGAGAATAACTATCAAAATAAATAAAAGTAAAAACTAACCACTAGCTTATTAACCTGGTGGATTTAATATTATTTGGGATTATTTTTTCCTCAGAATATTTCAGTATTGGCAATGTAATGCTGAATTTTAGTTTTTTAACCTGTTTTATTTTTACAAATTATATATATATATACACACACACATATAAAAATGAGATGTTTACTAGTGTCTTGAAAAGTTACATAATTTTGGAAACAAAAATATTTTAAAAATCTGTTACTTCCCAGCCTTTAGAGTTTCACCTGAAGCTGTTTTACAGGACAGTTTTATACTTAATACTTCAAATGCAGATTGTCAATAAAACCCCACCAAAAGCAGATCAGACACTTAAGTAAAAATGATTGTGAAATAAAAGGCCGAGCAGCAGTACTGCAAAGAAGGTTCTGATAACTAGATTGAACTATACATTGTACAAACTGTCCCTACTCTGCTGACTGTGATGAGCTGCAGGACAATTCTCCACTGGAGTGCTCTGACAAGTTTTAGTCAAATAGACACACATAAAATTAGACCAAGCTGGAAGTATGACAAGAAAATTAATGAGATTAGAAACTGCCATCTATGAGGAGGGGCTGGGCTAAGGGAGAGAAAAAGGGAGAAGATGTATGGGAACAGTATTCAAGCGTTTGAAATGATATTACAAAAAGAACGAACGCTTACGAGGTTTCCACATCTAAGGCACTATGAGAAGTAATTGGCTTACATTTTAACAAAGGAGACTTGGGTTAGATATTGGGAACCCACCCACAGGGTAAGCTATTAAATTAATCTAGTATAAGGAAAACACATAAACCAGGGAAAATGGAAGATTCTGAAAAAACCCAGATATTATTCTTGGTAGTCATCTGTGTAAGTACTGCCCATCAGACTTGAAATTAGAGTCCTATATGCCTTTCTTGACACTGACTCCTCCAGCCACACGCTTATGTTCTACTGCCAAAGCATTGTTATACCTGAGAGTTACTGCAAGACAGCTGGAAAGTTGGAAGAACTGGGGGGGTGGGATCCAAGCTGTTTCATACACAAAAATGTACATTACAAAAAGGAGAGAAGCATATCTTGTTCTCTACATTAAAGAAATAGCATTCCTAGCTGTGTACTAAAAGAGAAAGTCTAGATTCTTCTAGTCTCACATGGGAATCTAAGCTTTGTCTCCAATATATGAGAGAAATATATTGCAATACATTTTATTTTCCAATATATATTGTGCTTTTGCTCTCTTCAAAAGAGAATCAATGAGCCCTAACCATTTTTATTTATTCTTTATCATGCTGCTCTTCACAGGGACTGCTATTCTCTTCTTTTCAATTTCAGTGGCAAAGTAGACTTCAAGTTCAATTTGACTGATGAATAAACCTTACATATATTTGTTCATAATAATAATAATACATATATGTGTGTGTATGTATATTCATTCTATGGTCATGCTGAGAACAAGTTTCAGCTACAAACTCTAGCTTAAAATAAAGGAACAGTTTTAATGACAGCCAATAAGCAGCAACTTTTTTTCTCCAGAGATACACATATTTCTCACCCTGGGAGAGAATAAGGAGTCACAAAATAAGTCAGTTCTTCCATTCTAGCCACAGGCTTTGCACTTGGGAATTATGAATGTATGCAATAAAAGTCATTAGGTTAAATATTGGACAAGAAAAGAAATCATGGAGGTAATAGACTCCCAAGCCGAATGAAAGTTTGCATCTTGTTATAGGTTTTGCATTATTTCTACAGAACTTGATAAAACTTTGTAGGACTCCATTTGTTTCACCCCAAGTCAGTCTGTAATCCTTCATTAAAGGTAAAATAAAAATTAAGTTTTAAGATATCTGCAATGGTAACAAATACTTTTTTCTAGTCTTTGTTATTTCCACATTCTTAAAGTTTAAAACACTATATTGCTTCTGTAGACATTAATTTTTAATGAACGATGGATATGTGCGTGTTTGACCAAAAAAAGTCAAATCTAAAGAGCAAGATTATTCTTAGCCCTCTGTGGCTGTCCAAGAAGATTTAGTGGATTTATTCAGAAGAAAGGCACAGCTGTAGCTCCGATACCAACTGAGCCAGGGGAAAACAGGGAGCCCTGAAGGAAGTGCACCATTGCGCTTATCCATCCACATGCAGCATTGCCCTCACGCAAGAGTCTACCAGGGAGTATGCGCCCTTCCAACTTCTGACATAACAGCCATATTTTTCTAAGCCTTATGTAGCAGGACTGCTCTCCGATTTTTACTAAGGGCACTATGTAGCTCCAAAACCAACATTAAGTTGTGATGTTGCACAATATTTACTTCACTGAGTATTAGGGGATTTTTACTTGCTTTCCATGTGATTAACAGAGAAATCATTAATTGTAAAGGACAATGAGAGGAGAGTTGCGCACCTGAGCACAGGATTACAGAACCACAACACCCTTCATTGACGTACACAATGAGAATATTGAACTTCTGATACTTTATTAGTTTTAAAATAGTTTAATATTTTTCTAAGGTGGTCCAAAGTCTTAGTAAATAGTTCTGGGAAAACAACAACAAAAAACCCCTACAAGAACATGAAATGATTAATAAGAAAGGCAAATGAACTATAATGAATCTGATTCCATTTGAGGTTGAATGTGAGACTACTGGTCATCTTTTCAAGGACAGGATTAATTGTTTGGGTTGCAATATATTATTCTCTGTGTATCAGGAAAATCAAAGAATTCTTTAAAAAAGAAGCATCTTAAAGTGATTTTCCAGTCAAAGAGGAAAATAAGCCCTTTTTAGGCTTTTATTATATGACAGAAGAGCGCAACTTGCTCCAAATAGACAACGAATTAGTGCAAATTAATACCCCAGCCTAAGTTTCCAGATCCTATATGATTTAGCATGTTCCATAATACACTATGATTCTTTTTTCTGTTTGCTATGAATGCACCACATCTCTGGAGGTTTTCAAACAGCTAGATGCACCTTGCCAGTAGCAAGACTTTTTGATGGGATTCTAAAACTCCACATGGAATAAACAGCATAGCATATGACGTATTAGCAAAATCCCTAACATTTTCATCACAAATAGTCTACTTTTTTTCTTTTTTAAATCCAAGCTAAAATTCTTGTTATTGTTCTTCACAAACCATACTTTTTCACTAGCAAGAACTTTGTCACATATAATTTAACAGCCAATATTAGGAATTCTGAGGATGCTTCTTTCTGTCAGATGGTCTCCGTCTCAGAACCACTGCCAACTCTTTGGTACACCCTGGACAGTCAACCCTGCGCATTTTCTTAACAAGAACAGGGAAGAAATATACTCTTTTTTAGCCCTTTGATCTGATAACTCTTCTGGCAAAACAGGTTTTAACTCTTCATTGGACACAAGGTACAAGATCTCTACGAGCTTGTTCATTGTGTAAATCCAGTTTTGTATACAGGATTAAAACAGTTTTAACATAAGTTGTATCAATGCCAGCATATGAGAAATTCTTAAATCCAGTATATAATTACTTCTCCCAGCTGACCAGTCACATGTAACAGTTCTGGAACTGGTAATACTGTATTTTAAAAGCTTCTGAAACAACATCTTTAATTAATCTACTTTATACTTGGCAATTACTATATAACAAGAGGATACACACTTCCAGATAACATCTCAGTTGAAAATGACAATTTAAAAAGACATAATCTGTTTATAGCTTAAGTATAAATTTATGTACTAACCAAAGCAATATAGCCAATTTAAACAGATATTAAAATGCCTTCAGAAGGCTTGCTCTACTCTAATTAAATCTTTTTAAAGCAGATTTAAATTTAATTAGAGCAGCCTGAGCACGTAAACAAGTTTTTCTGACACTTTAACACATTGAAGTAGCACATCTAAGTTTGTATATGCCATTAAAGAAACTTAAGTTTTTACCTCTCAAACTTGTAAACAGTGGAATAACTTCCTTGCAAAAGACAGGTAAAGACAAAAATTCCAGAATAATTTCTAGTTTACACACACCCACAACTGCAGCACCATAAAATATTCATTCTCCCTCCCACAGCTCCATCATCAATACGCTATACAGCCTTGCTTAATTGCTAGCTTTGCTTCCCATTCACTAAATATTTTCTCTGCCACAATAATCTAACTTATTTTCCTAGATTAAACTCCTGAAAACACTTCTTTTAAAACCTGAGTCCTGAAACCCATGCTTCTCTTGTATTCAGCATCTGCTGTGCTTTGAGATCAGGGGAAGGTTTTTAAACCTTTCTGAGGTAAATTCAGTTGCCTTTGTATCCACCAAGATACCTTTGTGTACATCCACATCTCACACAAAGCCAGAGTGCCACACTGAACATTTAGATAGGTGCACTAAGCTGAGCCAAACTTTACCTGAAGAGTCCAACACCAAGCACTGAAGAGAAAAATATTTCCAACCCCACCTTTCCTCAGGGCACTAGGGGGATCCCATACCGATGGCTGCTGCCTAAAGAGCTGAACTGCCTGCATGTAAACTTCTCCTTTAGAACGTAACAGAGATCACTTATTTTCTTTCCCATAGGAGATGTAGTCCATCCTGCTCTCACCTAATACACGTTAGCTAAACAACTAGATCTGAGACATCTAGAGTCCCCTCTTTTCCCCTGGATCAGTACAAATTCAAGCCTATTTCACTCATTTTCCAGACAACTGACCACTACCCATGCCACCCAGCCAGCTTCTGGTCCAGCCACCTCATCAGCTACAGACTGACAAACCCTCCAGTTTCACTCACCTCTGATACTGAAGGACACTTTTCTTTCCTGTTTAAATAAATTTTCTGCTTCTGGATACCATGCTGCCTTACTGGAGCCGGCCTTTTCCCCGCAGAAAGGGCCAAGGTCACTGAAGAGAATTGACCAAAACCCTGTGAACTACAACCCACAGCCCAGGTGCAGCTCAGAAGAAAACTTAATTAATTAGGAAGCAGGTGCCCCTGATCTAGCCACTAATACACCTGTTGGCTCTCCATGTTGCCTGCTTCATACAGCATAAAGGGAAATCGTTTTTTTCAGAGCAACACTTGCATTTATCCCAGTGAGTTATTGCCCATAAAATAAGACTCATTAGATTGTTAAGAATAATAGAGGGGGAAAATCTTTTCTTTCTTTCATTACATGGAAGTTTCTTCTAACATTGTTATTCTTAAATATCTTTAAAATTGCTTTCAGTGTTTTTTTCCCTGAAACATTCAACATTGGTCTAATGGATTTCCACTGATGTCTCTAGCTTTAAGAAATACATAGTTGGGCCAAGAATGTTGTTTTCTTAAGTTATACATAGTACAGCTTCGCAAAATTAATTTCAGCATCCTCCCTCTTGGAAAACATATTCCTAGATAACTATATTAGAAATGTTTAAAAGCTTTTCAAAGCATTCTCTGAATTTTTCTGTATTCTTTCTTCCCGTATCCTATCTGTAAGATAGAAATGGCTTTAAAAAGCATTATTGTTTTTTTTTTTTCACAATTTTATAATCCGATCTATCACTTATAATTCTGTGGTTTGTTTTAATACGTAATACAGGCCACTTAATTGCACCCAATCCTTTTTTATTAAACTTAAAATTCCCATTCAGTTTTTCTAGAAAGTAATAAATTATTGACTTAAAAAGTTAAATCTGGCAATGTTTCCCGTTTTGAAATTTAATTAGAGCAAATAATGGGTTTCATCTCACCTTGCTTTACACTGAAAGCTTCCCCATATTGCTAATAATTTCTGTTACCCTTCACTGACTTTTTCTTTTCCTGCCATAAGCTCATAGTTTTACTATTTTTACTGGGTATCTTCTTGTAACATTCTAACAAAGCCATATGAAAACGATGCCTGTACTCTGGGGAACAAGTAACTTCAGATTCTCATTATCCTCCCTTTAACCAATATTTACCAGATGAAGAAGAAAGAAATTCTAAAATGAAATCCTACTACAATTTAGTTTCAATCACATTTTATTTGTAGAATCAAAGTTTATTAAAGAAGCATAGATTTGCCTCTGCTTAAATTTGACCTTCAAGTGCAAGATTTAATAGGCTAAAGATTAAAGTAAATCACGGTGGTTTGCTCATTCTTTTGTGTTATGAAGAGCTGCAAGGAGGAAATAAAACATGAAATAAAAACAGAAATCAAAGTTAGTTTCTGAAGTCAGACTAAGAAACAGTATGAGCATTAGAAAGAGTAAGTTACAAGCTATTCAAAAGGAAAATAATTACAGTATTCTTTTATATATTGCTCATCATATATATCTGAAATGTAATCTACAAAGGACAGTATTTATTTGTGGGCAATCCCACGGAGAGTACAAATATTACGAACAATTTACTTATAATATTATAGCTATATTTATTAAAAATAATTAATAAGAAACATATAATCCACCATTAATTACAGCTAACATAATTGCATACAATAAAAGGTAATATAGATATGAATTATAATAAGCATCTTGTTTCAGCAAGTAAATACACAATATTATCATGGTTATCCTCACAGTTCTCTTTCTATTAATATCTTTGAAAAATATGTTAATTAATATTAGAGAAACTCTGTTTGTAATGCACTGTCCCTGCATGGACAGTGGAGATACTGTTATGTAGCTTTAAATAAAACAGAGACAAACAAACCAAGAATGTCTTTACCAAAAAAAAAAAATCCAATTACAAAATGGCATATTGATCCTTGACCCAAAATAACAGAATTTCTGACTTTCAGGGCAGTCTTCATAGACTTCATTTATCAGAACCTAGATTTAGATGTCACGTATTTTTTTTAAACCAAGCTCAGATATGTATTCAGACCACAAGGACCTCTCAGGTCAGGAAAAAAAAAGGTATGAAAATCTCATTAGAGAACTGTGAGATGTTCCAATTGCTTCAGAGGATCTGCAAGCAGAAAGCAAGCACATGCCTTCTTACTGTAACTTGATATTTCCATTTCTGGCTAAACCTCAAAAGTGTCCATCCGGGTGAAAAAGCAAACAAACAAGTAAAAGACAGGGGTGTCAGGGGTAGTCAGGGCTTGACACATGGTAGGAAGAAGGTTCATTTTAGGTCCTATACAATTTCTTATTTCATCCATAATGATTAACCCACCCCATAAAGTGCTATGAAATTTCTGCTTATGCCCGCTGATTTCTCTCTGCCTATCATCTCCTCAACAGGCTCATTTGGTCAAAATAATAATCAACAAAATTGCTCCATCTGAAAGGTAGGGGGGATTTTCAAAGCAGTGTGAAGCAGACACTAGTGAGGTCTCCACAAGGCAATTATCAGGTGGGGATTGTACAGGGGAGTAAGGTCTGTGTACAGAACCTGTCCAAGGCAGAGGTAGGAGGAGTCAACCCCAGTGCTCGGACATCCTGGCAAAGCAGGAACTGAAATGAAACAGGCAACAGCCCTATTTGTTTAAACAATGCCTGAGAAACAAGAAAAACAAGAAATAAGGTGAAAATATGTACTTTCATGTTTAATCATCCCCACACCTGTATTGTTATTTATACCACACTAGGTGTGTGCTTAAAAACATTTACATGCAGAATCTTGCACTTGTGGCTGACTGTAGCAAATGTGGGCATTTTAATTTGATCTTTCCTTTTAAGCGAATTTTATTTTTACACTTTGTATTAATGAATTTGAAATCAAATGTTAATCAAAGCTTGAAGGATCAAGAAAGTAATGCCAAAACCACATAGAAAGTTAAGTTTATAAAAGAGGCTGCAGAATAACTTCTTCCGTATTAATTCTCTTTGTATTTAGGGCTATCTGCTCCTGTTTCCTTGTTCATTCTCTGTCTGGTGGCCCACCATACTCTTCTCCCCTTATCCAACATTTATTTTTCACATCCTTGTTCAATTTTTTTTTCTTCTTTAAATTCAATATAGCTAAGTCTTTCTGCACAAAACCCACCTAGAAATACAATTACTTAAATAAAAGGAAATCCATTGTCAGAATCAACATGATATTTGCATGCACCCCATTTTTTCATTCACTCTCCATTTTAAATGTCTCCTTTTCTACAATTTGCCCCTACTACCTGTAAAGGCAGTAATCTCTCGCCATCCAGGACTGTATCTCATTCTGTCAGTATATTATGCCTAGCAAAGTAAGTATTTAATATTGGTTCAATACAAATACTGCCGTGACAATAATTGTGGAAATGACGGTTAGTAATATCTTTGTGTTTACTAAGTTAAGATTGATGAACAACTGATTCATGAAATGGTTCTTGTAATTTTTTTAATAATCCTCCAAATAATTAAATCAAATTAAATAATTAAAGGGTGAGAATTATAATTTAATCAAAATTAAACCTGTTCCATTCCTAATTTGAGTGCATTGCAGTAAAGCAATTTGTTAAGAGTCTTACTCAGGTTGCAATATCATGCATTCATGTGATGAGATGCCAGAACTAAATTTCCCATAGAACTCTAAGCCAGGTGCTTTGGGCATATGAACGCTGATACGATCTTTAATTACACGATTTCATTATTTTCCTTCAAGACCTTTTTTCATTACATTTACAGAAAGGATGGTACTCATTTAACAAAGAGCTATTTAATATTTTCTTTCCCCCTGTTTATCCAGTCTGTGGTCTCACATATAATTTGTTGCACACTATTCAAGACCTGCTCTGATGGAAGAGAGTAATATTTTCCTCATTAGCTTTTTTACAGAGCTCATCATGATAGGACCTCAATGCTTCATAAACACGACTGAATTTACGTTTATAGAATCTCTGTGACACGATTACTCCTGGTTTGCTCCTGGTTGGAAACACTGAAGTAAATGGAACTAAATACAAGTTACGTTAACACTCAAAAAAGGGGAGAGCTAGCGCAAGTCACGTCGGGTTTAGAATATGAGAAATTCATAACGCTTGGCGTCCAGCATTGCCCAAGCCTCGTGTAGCCTAAATTCAAATAGCATTTCTAATTTGGACCTCAGAGTTTCCTGCACACCAGTATTCAGGCAATAACAGAGAGTGATTCGGTGTAAGCTGATAAATGCTAGCTGCCACTCAGGCTTCTTTGAAATTCGTAAGCATGAAACAGCATGAACTCCCCCACCCTGAGGGGCCTCAGCGTGGTGTGGTATGTGTGGATCAGAATACTTGGAGCCAAGGGGATGTTGTTCCTAAATACACATATATTCATATGTTTCACAGGGTTTTTACTCCAAACTACATGCAGTACATCCCAGAACTGAATATTCATTAGCGGTTGGAACATGCATCCTAGTTATATATCCTCTGAATGTAATACTGCTCCATGTGGTAGCAGGAATAGAAGATTCAGCCCTGAACTACAATCCGGATTTGAACTAAAATGCTAAAATGCACAATGTTTAGACAACACTGGGTCAACCAACAGTAATCCCACTTTCCAAAAGTGACAGCATAGTGGCATTATTAATGCTTCTTCTTCCCTACTTTGCAAACTAGTCCCACTAGGAAGTGGGATGTAGAATTGCACCTTTTTTTTAAAAAAAAAAAAATTTCCGGGTTAGCTAAAAAAGCTTGAGAACAAAGAATGGTTGTCATCTATGCTACAGTGCCACTACACAACCAAGCATGCAACAGCCACAGAGTCACAACAGGAAATACACATCTGTAACAGCATTGTTAGGATACTCTAGGAGAGGTTCTCATCCTTTCTATGCAGATCCTGTAAAATTGTACAAATATCCTTGTGATCAGAGAGTAGAAAAAACAAAATAAGCACTGCTAGAATTTTTTTAATCGTATGTTATTAATATCTTTATAATGACTATTAATATATATGTCACAAGAATGGTGAAATCCTGACTTCATGTTATTCAGTGGAAAAAAACTCATATTGGCATTTATGTGGCTGAAATTTTACTGTAAGAATTAAAATACAGACACTGTCCAACAAAAGCAGAGAAACTCCACAGCAAATTTTCAGATTAATATGAACACAAACATCTACTAAGAAGTAGGGTGACTTAAAAGTATTTCAGGCTAAGTAATAAGTCTTTGTAACTTTCATCTACACAAATAAGAAATTAAACAGAAAGTATTTTAAATTAAAAAGTTCTATAAATGAATGCAATTAAAAGGGGCATATTTTTCCCATTGTTGATTTCACTTTAACACAATTTTTCCCATAAATATATATTCATGATAACCATACACAATATTACCCACTCCTCATGCCAGTTTACAACTGCAATAGGATTTTGCAGGGCAGACTCACAGTTAGGTCCTTATAAAGTATATCACTGCTGCTCTCTGCTGGTCAAATGAATTATTCCTTTTATTTAAAACATAGAGGAAATTGAGAAAATTTTGTAGAAAACACAGTAAATATCACATGAATAGGAAGATTTTTTATGGTATTTAAATCACCGCATCAGTCATTGCAATGATTTGTTTTCATTGGTAAGTCTGCATTCCTGAGATGATCAAAATTAGTAATAAATACTGGAATTACACAAACAAAATTCCACCTTCACAGGCCATGGCATTCCAATTCATAGATATACACATCTAAAGTCACTTTTGCTTGTAATACTCAAATTTCAAAATCACAACCAAAGCAGAGCATAAAATTCCTCAGAAATCAACAACGATGAAAATGTAACGCTATGATGTTCACCAGACATGATGGGACAGTGCAGTGTTAGAACTGAAGACCATTTCACAGATCAAAGACAATAATTTCCACCTCCAGTTCATGATATTTATCACAGTGAGCAGTGTGACAATATCAGTGTGTAACAGAACAATGTAGATTATTTTTTTTGAACTGTAATTTGTTACCAGAGGCTGCTGTCTGAAATTATGCTGGCATCAAAGAGGTTTTACTACATTTTTATATTATTAAAACAACAGTTAATAATTTTATTTTTGGATCCTATGTGTTTTCTGGTATTTATGGTATACCTGACTTGTATTTCAGTGTTACTCTTTTTTTCCAGGTCACCAAGTTGCATTGTAAAATTTTCTTTTCATTCTGTAATGTAATGCGGCCCAGTTCTAAACTCAGAACTGTAGAAGTTCAGAAATACAGACTTTCAGGTTGCAAGTCACAGCTGCAGGAGTGTGAAAAAACAGAGGACAACTGTCAGACTCATTCTTGATGGATAAACTGTGTGGCACAGAAAGAGTAAAGTTAGAAAGAGACGAGAAAAGTGAGGTGCATAGTGCAGTCGTAGAGAAGCCTGACTGAGAAACAAGACGTTTGCACTTAATGGAAGGCAAAGCAAGAAGGTTGATGAATGCAACAGGTTAGAGGGTATGTGGTGCAAGAATCAAATGTAAAGAGAGTAAAGAAAACATTTAAGTAGTTAAAATAAAGCAACATGGTTTCTGTTGTGCCATGATCCCACTTCAAGGAGTGAAGATTTGCACAAGACTGAAATATCAACATTTTCTGAAATATAAAGGCATTGTGTCCAGACTAGATCAACTACCTAGTTATTAAGGAGGATAGATAGACAAAGGAAGCTACAACAACTATGAGTCAGAGTCTGAACAATTGTATGGACTATCTGCAAAAGAGGTAGTTTCAGATGCAGCCATTATAGAGTAAGCGCAAATTTTGTTTCCAAACTTCACCTTAAAGGATCTAATTGAATCTGTATATTAGTATTATGACAACCAGTACAAACTGTAATAGAATTCGTTTATAATATTCCTAATGTTACCATTCAGACATTCCTAGGTATGAATTACCCGGCAAAAGAACCCTCTGAGAGAGAAGGATGGCTTATGTGTGAACATCCTTTTCCCCAATCTGTGTATACTTGTTACTCTTGGAAGTTTATCCCCATTTAGCAAAATATATTACCCAACATGTACCTAAGACATGAGCAAATGTCTGACCAGCATTACCTTGTCAAAATCTGCTTTGATTCTTTGCCTCAGCTAATGTGGCAAAGCATTTTGTCAATAAACAAACAAATACAAGTTTCCTACCATTTCTAGTTTCAAGCACCTTTAAGATCTTACTGGACTGCTTAATTTCTGTTTGAATTCTGATATAAATAGAAGTCTCACTTTTGGAGCTCTGAGACGGGTAGTCCTTAATTAAGTGGTCCCACTGGGTAACTATTGCTCAGTATGAATTGAGGTTTCAAAAGCGGCTCCAAAATAAACAACATCAAATTACCATAGTGTGAAAACCATTTTCTCTTTTCATAAAGAAGTATTTTACAGTAGACTAAGCTAATTTTAAAATTTGCTCAACTATGAGATGAAAATTATACCCAATCAGTATGTATAAAAGTAAGACTCTTTCCACAAATCATATCAAATAATATAATACTGTACCTAGCAAGAAACACAACTCAGTTTGTTCAGTTAATCAAACAATTTATTTTGCAAAGTACAGAAACATGAATAATTTATTTGTTTTGATTGAAAACTCATGTTTTTCTCAATGAAATATCTCAGCACTTGTACATGGACACATTTAGCCATAGTCTGGAATTACAAAAATTGAACTGGCTTTGAGCATAGAACATTAAAAGAAATTGCCAGCTAAAGAATATATTCCCAAGTGGTTTAGGGAGCTTTACCTGAGGTCAATGCACTTCACTTTATGACAACATAAATAAGATGTAGAAAAACATTTTGTCATTTCTGTGACTGTTTTCTAAAACTCTACTTTGGATTAAGTAGTTTACAAAACATACTGAAGCAACTGTCCAATATACTGCTACGGAAAGAAATCTCTGAGCTTTTTTGTACAAAGACACGTGCATCATATATAAACTGATTTATTCCAAAAACATCATTAATGGCTAAAAATGTAAATTATTAGAACAAATGCAAAATTACTTTTGACTTCCTTTTTTTCCTTAATTTTCATTTTTGTTGCCATTGCAAGTTATCAAGACATTGATTTCAAATTGTTTATTTTTTAATTGTTAAAACTGAAGTTTAATGAAACATCCATATACCAACATATACCAACATTCTTTAATGACAACTGTGAAATTTCAAAATCTAAGCCTCAGAAGTGTCTAAACTTTGTGGCCAATTTCATTTCTCAGTGCAAAAAGCTAGGACTTCATATCCAAATATAAAAAAGCACTAGATCATTCATTGCCTTTATCAAAAACACAAAGATTTGTCCTATCCATCTCTATTAAGCAAGAATGATTTTTCAACTGGTTCCCATAAAATTTCAGATAATTTTCTCTTGGCCCATGTAATGTAGCCAAAAACTTTTTTCACATCAGCTGAGAAAAAAGAATATAATTCTGAACAAACATGTAAAGATTATTGGTCACTCAAGCCCTTTACCTCCCTTCTCCGAGCACAGCTTCTTACAAAGTCCCCTTTTTGGTGGTTTAGTGGTGGGTGGTTGAGGTATTGTGATTGGAATCACAATCACTTGCTTCACCTCTCTTCCACTGTCTGAATAAAGTATGGATTTAGATGGAGAACTCAGGTTCAGCCTAGGAGAAATTCTGAGCAGTTGCTCAGAATTTAGGCTGTTACATGAAATTCAGAGAATTTCTATCTTCTACTGTGTTCTCTCTGAAAGCATCTCTTTACTGGATTCCCAAACACAGCACCAGCAAGTCCGCCTCAACTCTGCTTCACCACCTCGGCATCACCATGGTCTAAGAGACTGCATCTCCTCTCCACAGCTTTTTTTGACCATTGATTTCTTTATCACCATGCGCTCATTCAGAGCAACAGCACAAGGACAGGCACCTGGATGTGGCAGAAGTGGTAGACTATGGTATACTAAAAAAAGTATAGTACACATCTTACAATGTACGTTTTACGCATTCACCAGCAGACGGTGAAGAAATCAAGACTTTGTAATGATGTCTCTAAAGATCTAAACAATCTGGGACCCACGTCCAAAGAGACGGTATCCCTTTCTATAACCTCACAGCTGAAAGCAACCAGAGATAGGTTAATTCAAGTACCTCCCTACGCATAAAGTTACTTTAACATCCAACTAATGAACATGTGATAATACTGCCTTACCAATCTTTACTCCTCATGACATTTACCGTTCTACCTTTCATCTCAAACTGATAAACCATTTTGCGTCACTGAAGTCTGAGCTCAGCATGAAACGGGAAGAGGCATGAATTGCACTGTGCTCTGGGTTAGACTCAGTGGTTTTAAATGAGTACCCCAGGAGACATAATGAAAGAACTCAAATGAATGCTTTTCCCATTATCATTTTCTGTAATGACTTTTGTCATGACTGATTAGCTCCATCTTATTAAGAGATATGGTAACCATTTCAAATTTCTGTGTGGAGAGAATGAAAGTATGCTGAGATCAGAGAAATGTAACTAAAGGAAATTGAAAAAAGAAGAGGGAAAGCTTGCTGTCATGCTGTTAAGTGTTATTTATCATATGTGCTCAGGGTGCCTTTGGGACAAAAGCACAAACTTCCCAGTGGAAATTCAGTTCCTACAAACATTACAAAAACTTAAAACTTCCTGGGGGGGAAACAGTGAGGAGCTGAGGCTCCAGCAGGGATCCTACACACCTTCAAGATCCTGCCTGCTCCTTCACTTAGGACATTGCTCAAGACGAAAGCAAAGTGACACTCACTGTGGATAGGCTTTCCTCAGGTCTTTCTAGGAGCCAAGCACTTGCCCGGGGTAATGCACCCACCATAATGCTGTGTAAAGGGTTGCTGCACCCTGGTGTTTCCTATCCCCCAGCACCCACTAGTGATGCAAGGCTCATTTGAAGTTTTGCACAAGTTTTAAAGGGCTCAGCAGAACACAATGAGAGCCTGTGAACTTGTGTTCAGCTCATCAAATGTATGCTCTTCATTGGTCATGAGGGAAGCCGCTGCCGGCAGCCAAGGGCTCTGTGTAGATCGTCTCCTGACCAAGCATGAACATCAGTAGCAAGGGCTTACAAGTACACTGATCTCACCAGTGCTTGTGACCCTTGGGCAGGAAGGCAGTTTCCCTGGAGGAAAGCAGGGAAGGTGCAAAAAGCAATCAAATGGCTTGTATACATGGCAATCCTGTGACTATGATAGATGTTATGGATGCAAATTGTCTCTTATAACCTTAAAAATATGAACACGAGCCATTCCATATCACTTGACCTCACTGCTGAGCCCATCAAGGTGGTCTAGACACAGCCTGAAAGTGTTGAACTGTTTTACTGTATGCTGCTATTATCAGCAGGACTTGCTACCTTGACTAACTTAGCAGCCTAACAATTTAGCAAGCTAAATGTCAAGTGATCTGCTTAAAGGAACCAAAAAGGAGACTGTAGAAAAGCTCACAATACATGATGTGAGCCTTACAACAGGGTGGAAGATAAAAAGCATCATGTCACTCAAGATAAGTTCCCACAGGGTAAAGCTTAGTTTATCTAATGTGCTGGCACTGCAAAGAAAAAAAAAAGCCATTTTATTCATGTCTGCATTTGTTTCTGGCTTCTTATCTGCAAGATAACAAACAGAGCTGTATAACTACTGCAGGCTTGGGCTGCTGGAAGTGCTCTAACACCCTATAACTACAGCAAATTTTCTTTAACGGGCCTTATCAAGAGTGAAGAAATTACATGCTGCAAATTTGCTCTCCACCTCTGCCCTCACTACAGTGCAGACATTAAGTTTTCTCTGATATCTCCCATCTTTCAACGCTAGCTGGATTAAACACTTTCAAAAAATTTAACTAGGGAACACCTTGAGGTAAGCGTGGGAGCTTTTCTCTAGTTTATCTTTGAAGACAAATCAATAGGGTTCTTTGCTTAATATCCTGATAACCACGAACTTCTACCATTGCAGTTAAGAAAAACCATTTGGAAACAGTGGCTCTTTCTCCCACTGCATTTTTTAGGCCAAGAAGGCAAATTACACATCAACCCTTCCATTAAGAAAAAGCCCTTAGACAGTGGCCTGTAACAGCAGTTCTTCATTCTGCTGGTGATGAATGAATGACCAGAGAAGCCCTGAAGACTGAAATGGGGGAAAGTCATTATCTGCTTCTTTGAAAGGGACAGAAAACTGTTTTCCCTTTAACAGAAAATGCCCAAGAAACAAACAGCTTACAGAAACTTAAGAGCTGTTGGATAAATACATAGCAGTCAGGGGTTACCTTGATGTGCTAAAAGTTCACTGGAGGTGGGCTGAGTTTTGCCAACAAAAGCAGTATTGCATCCAGTGCTCAGAAGCTGAAGTTAATGAGAATATTTTGTAACAGCTGTATGTATAATAACCTAAAAAGCTATCAAAATATATTAGTGTAAAAGTCAGGTAGAGATGGATTACTCCAAGGTTAGTAACTACAGAGGTCTTGAACTATATGCATTTATTCCAATACACAAACAGATGCTTAAACAAATTTGCCATTGAACTGACTACTTACTCATTTATCTATTACTGATGTTTTTCATAGTGGGCTTTTTAAGATTCAGTGAAGCACTTTTCCCTTGTCTGTTCTCTGAGACTTCTTAGCGTATCACAGATAATAAGGAGGTGATTGGCGAGAGCCAACATGGCTTCACCAAGGGCAAGTCATGCCTGACAAATTTGGTGGCCTTCTATGAAGGGGTTACAGTGGCAGTGGACAAGGAAAGATCTGCTGATGTCATCTACCTGGACTTGTGCAAAGCGTTTGACACTGTCCCACACGATATCCTGGTCTCTAAATTGAAGAGACATGGATTCGATAAATGGACCACTCGGTGGATAAAGAACTGGCTGGATGGTCGCACTCAAAGGGTTGCGGTCAACGGCTCGGTGTCCAAGTGGAAAGCAGTGACGAGTGGCGTTCCTCAGGGGTCGGTACTGGGACCCGTACTGTTCAACATCTTTGTTAGCGACATGGACAGTGGGGTAGAGTGCACCCTCAGCAAGTTTGCTGATGATACCAAGCTGTTTGGCGAGGCGGACACGCTGGAGGGGAGGGATGCCATCCAGAGGGACCTGGACAGGCTGGAGAGGTGGGCCCAAGCCAACCTCATGCAGTTCAACAAGGCCAAGTGCAAGGTCCTACATCTGGGTCGGGGCAATCCCAAGCACAAATACAGGCTCGGCGGAGAATGGCTGGAGAGCAGCCCTGTGGAGAAGGACCTGGGGGTGATGATTGATGAGAAGCTCGACATGAGCAAGCAGTGTGCGATCGCAGCCCAGAAGGCCAACCGTATCCTGGGCTGCATCAAAAGAAGTGTGGCCAGCAGGTCAAGGGAAGTGATTCTGCCCCTCTACTCCGCTCTCGTGAGACCCCACCTGGAGTACAGCATCCAGCTGTGGAGTCCCCAACATAAGAAGGACATGGACCTGCTGGAGCGCGTCCAGAGGAGAGCCACGAGGATGATCAGAGGGCTGGAGCACCTCTCCTATGAGGAGAGGCTGAGAGAGTTGGGGCTGTTCAGCCTGGAGAAGAGAAGGCTCCGGGGAGATCTTATTGCGGCCTTCCAGTACCTAAAGGGGGCCTACAGGAGAGCTGGGGAAGTACTTTTTACACGGGCATGTAGTGATAGGACGAGGGGGAACGGCTTTAAGCTGGAAGAGGGCAGGTTTAGATTAAACATCAGGAAGAAGTTTTTCACTTTAAGGGTGGTGAGGCACAGGAACAGGTTGCCCAGAGAGGTTGTTGAAGCCCCATCCCTGGAGGTGTTCAAGGCCAGGCTGGACGTGGCCTTGGGCAACCTGGTCTAGTGAGAGGTATCCCTGCCTGTGGCAGGGGGGTTGGAACTCGATGATCTTCAAGGTCCCTTCCAACCTAAACCATTCTATGATTCTATGATTCTATGATTATTTGTATTGTTTCTTGCTAGTATTACGCGTACCTCAGTTTGTTTCTTTGATTTTAGCCTCTTTGATTGCATAATGTTAAAGCAAAACATCACAGAGAAAAGACAAACAGAAAACCAAAGTATTAAGGAGATACCTGGCATAAATAACTTCTAGAAAGTGATGGTACTACTGGCAGAGGTTGGGGGTTGTTGAAGCTTGGATGTGATGGGATGAAGCTGTGCATTCACACAACACTATGTGATGTAGGCCCCAGCTGGTGTTAATGGAAGAGCTAAAGCTGCCTTATCCTTCTCCGGCTCAATCAATCAGTGTCTGAGTCAGACTAATAAAAAGCAAAAAGCTATTTTCCAGGCAACAGGCATAGTTACCCAGCAGGTTTGCCAAGTCTTCAAGTCTAAAAGGCATAAACAATGAGAAACTCTTCCCCAAGAGCATTTGTTTTAACCCCTTTTATCTGATTGTCTAGCAATACAGCACTTAAAACGCATTTAATCCAGTCCTTTACTTTCTTAGCATTCATGTTAGCGCATATATTTGTAAACTGAGCAAACTGTGTTTTAAAAAGTACTAACTTCTGCAGTATGTCAGGTTGTCAAAATTCTGCTTAAAAAACAGAAGTGTATTAAAACATGGATAATCACTCCCACACCATTCTCCAGTGCTCCACGCAATTTGAAAACCAAACAAAACCGGATGCCATATCCATTTATGAACAGGCCTCCTTTTGTATCATTAGGTGTGAACATTTATTATTTTGGTTTGAGCATAAGCTTTCAGCACCGATTACTCTGTATCTTTTTTTAATTTTTCAAGCAATAGCTTTAGTAGTTTTCCTGTAAAAACGGACTCTTGAAGCAAACATGACTCATGAGAAATACTAAAATTGTTACCTCAGAAAGAGTCCTGAGTTTATTTCACAGAATGGATAAAAATTAAGCTATTTCCTCTGACAGTGGTATACACAGAGCAACAGTAAAAGTGTTCGGCTTTCATTTCCATCCAGGTCTTGGCTTCTGTGCTGGAGATGACAAGATTCATAGTTAGGAACAGGTGCCAATTTAAAGTTGGGCTGACAATGCCAACTACTTTCTTCACATGGGCAATTGCAAGTATTTAGTGTATTTTTATTCAAGCACTTCTAAAATCAAGGATTGCAACTAACCAGCTCCATTAGCAAGCCTTTCTTTTATGATGCTGTTAGCATCATAATCTTGTGTATTTTGAGCCCAGGACGGACGGGGACACACACCCGGACACACCCCCCACCCCCATGTCAGAGCTCAGTCAACCTTCTCTCTTTAGACCTAGGAGCTGGGAAGCATCCCATTAAGAAGAAAAAATGATGATGGTTTTATGAAAATCCTTTTTATTGTATTCACCTGCGCAAAGGAAGAGCAGGATCACATCCGCTTGCTCTGCTGTAAAACAATTATAGAGAGCAACAGTTCTCTCCCTCAAGGTAGGTGAAGGGTTCATTTTCATTCAAACCTGTTGTGGTGCTTTAATTGTTCTTAAACTAACTGTGAAGGTCAGTAGAAAGTGTGTACTATCATAACTAAATATAAAATCTTTTCAAAATAAGCACCTACCACACTACATATTGTCAGGTATATCATTTTCTGTACTATTCCTTGGCTCCATATGTTTAGCTTAGGGCAATATGAACATTTTCTTATGTTTCAGCTTCTTCTCTGTAAGATGGCAAACAGTAACTCATTTATTTTGTTAAAGCTCCAAGGGACAGCTCTGCCAAGACCAATAAAAAGCATACTTACAGTTTATATGTTTGTTTCTATGTTATCTATTAATGTTGTCTACATTGTAGTATTTGCAGTGCCATAAACTAATGATTCTATATTAAAATCACATTCTTCCAGATCTTGAAAGTTTCCTTTTAAATTTCCTTTAAAGGAAAGACTAGTCTGAGAAAATCCTAAAACCTCTGACTCTGAACACGACTCGACAGAGAAAACAGGCCTAACACTTGCTAGTTAACTTTTTTTTTCCCTAAAGAAAAAGAATTAAAAAGATAATGTGACAAAATTGCCTTGGTTACAAAGTCTTCACCCCACTGAAAAGTGATATGAATTAATACATAGCCTAAAGAATAAACATTTTACTGCTCTAATTGCACAGAAATTAATAAGATTCATTTCAAAATGTGCCTTGAGGTTCCTGTAAGTTGTGGTCCATAAAATCAACCTTAAGCACAAACCCAGAAATATTCAGTAACATTTTCCTCTCCATCAAAACACTGAAGTATGAAAAGAGGTAACAATTTATTATCATTCAGTACTTTCAAATTCAAGTCAACTTCAGGAAGGAAATACACTACAGAAAAGTTAGATTACAGAATCGCTGGAGAACTTAAAAGCATATGAAGAGTAATGTTCTAGAGAAATTATTCTTCAAGCTTTTTAATTGCTAAGGAAAACCTTAATTGCTAAGGAAAAGCTTCTGCTGCCACACCACGGCAGCTTTAACTGAATTGTATCCCTGTCTTGTAATCAGTAATCAACTGTGTACTGTTTTCTTCCCATGAACTATTTCTTAGAACTGTTACAAAAGTGATACCTCATTCAGACTACCTGTCTGAATACTTAACATATTTATTATTCTGCTGTTCAGCAGTAGGGCTGAATATCAGAAGGACATTCCCCAGAAAGAACGGGCACAATCTGGAAACGCACATATCATTCTAGTACAACACAAAAATATGCCACCTCCAGGAGAGATAAACCAAATAATTTCCTTTACAATCTTTGTTAAAGATGAATTTGGTATTTAACTACATGAACAATTTTTATCATTCAAAGATATTTTCTCATTATTTTGTTTGTCAACATTAGACAGATCCACATAGTGGAATCCAAAAATAAAATATAGGAAGTAGACTTTTTTTATAAAGTGCAGATAAGCCTTTTAAAATCAGAAGCTCAATGGCTTTTAGCAAAGGAGACACTAATTTATATTCTTTTCCACCCACACTAATTCTGTGTAAATTAAAAATGTAATTATATGTCTGTTTTTTCTACTAAATTCAGCTTCATTTGAAATTCTTTATACAAAATCTGTGAATGAAAAAATAAATATTTGGAAAGACATGCTGGGGTTTTCTCACCAGAAATCCTTCCCTAGACACAAAAAAGTTAAATATTGGTGTATAAGAGAATTATGGTTTATGAATGTAACAAAATACGCATTCAGTCTTCAAAGATTGCCAATGTAAGTCATCCCTGCATGTATTCCTTTCTTTTTCATTTAGTACACTCAGAAGCAAAACTGCTCTACAGGGAGCATTACAAAACAAGTGGAAGGGCTTAATATAAAGAGAAAATTATGATACGGTGTGCTGATATGGGAGTAGAACATTGATGAGTTACTTGTTCTTCAGCTTAATTTTAGGGGTTTGTGTGACTGTGACTTCAAATCAATTCTACCTGGCTTTCTAAGCCGAAGAACGACAACTTTTTATGTTTTAATTTGAAATTTATTTTAAAATTCTGGTTTTATTCACCCCTCACTCAACCCCCTCTATTCCTCAGCTTCATCAGGGAGCACGGACAAATAAATATCAGGAAAAATGGGCCCTGTTAAAGATGGAGGTTGTCAGGCTTAGGTGCTCAGAATGACTGAAGCATTTTACATCTGTGTCAAACAGTGCAGTCAGACTCATGGCCTGAGTGGACTTGTTTTCCAATTAAATACCTTGTTTTTCTTGTCAGATGTCATTCAAGGAATGGCAGGTCACTGATGATTGACTTGGTATTTGATTTCAAGCATAGAAGTGGGTGAACATCAGAAAGACAGTTCTTGATATTGAGAAGATTCCAGTTAATTGCCACAGATGACTTGTGCTTCACAAGAAACACCCAATTCGAACGCAAGAATGGAAATGTGGGTCTGGTGCTTCAGTTCTCAGAGAAGGAAATCAGCTTAATAGATCAAGGTAATGAATTCGTCATTTATTTAGACTCCATTGATCTTTTACTTAATGTCCCTACACATACTATTAACATGAAAAAGAATTTTTAATACACTTCCTAATTACAGACTGTAGACAATAAATGCTACAGTTATTGTGATACCCTTTGTGGAATCGTGGTTAATGAAAGTGTTCACAGAATCACAGGAAATATAACTGAAAGATAATTTGATGGGTCAGAGAGCCCTTCCTTTAATGAAGAAAAAAATCAACTTACACTTTGCTAATTCCAGACAAATATTTGTCTAATTTTTTTCTTTTAAGTCCCCTTTAAGCAGTGGGGTGGATTGTCTATGTGCAAGCTACATAAATTGATCCTTCCTTAAATCTATCTTTATCCCATTTTCTACTCCATCCTGCCCTGGTAACATTGAGAACAGGTTCTCTTTTTCCAGTTTTCAGCAGTATTTCACTTGTTTGAAACTTACTGTGTTTCTCCTCAGCCTGCTTTCAATTTTTCCTAATGGCCTCTAAATCTGAAATAAATATTGTGTCTACTTCCCTGCCATTCCCTTTATTCTCTATGGATAATGTAACTTATTCTGTTACATAATATTTAGTAGTACAATTACAACTACAGCCACAGTTGTATTAAACTAGTTATTAAGGAAATTCTGGTACTTTGCAGATACAGATGAACATGTAGTCAAATTTTTTAAAATTGCCAACAGAAGTCTGCAAAAGAAGGTTGCTAGTGAAAAATGTGCATGCTTATACTTGCCTGAAAAAAATTGCTACAGCTGTCGTGGATCTTTAGATTAACAAATAGCAGATTTAGATGTTTATTCTAGAATGATACACTAGTGCAATCCAATTCTTTTATAAATCCATTTGCTAACTACTGCTTGCAATTAGATAGCTTTAAAGGTCTTCTTTTTTTTCCCTCTCTCTCTCTTCTCTTTTTTTTTTTTTTTCTGGTGTAGTACAGCTGGAATCATAAGCCAAGAAAGCTTGCTCTGAAATTCCAAACAATGTAATATGGAGTATGTAATGACCTTGTCAGCAGCCTAATTTGAATTGTGTTTTCTCTAAGTAATATTTATATGCAGCTGATAAAGGCTACTAAAGAAGTCATAGAAGCCATCACAATTCTTGTGGGTGATTACATTTTGACAGGTGTAATCATTCAATGTTGGTTGTTCTCTTTTCAGGCTAAGCTGATTACCACCGCGCAGTTTTCCTGCTACCAGAATGCATGCAAATATCCCTGCACAACGCTGTTCTGTGCATTGCAGGTATAAGAGCTTCTTCAAAACTATATTGTGTATGTTCAATACTGTGAAAAGCCTTATGATACTGACTAGCAATTCATGAAACCTGGAGTGGGGGGGAAATGTCTAAATAGCTGCATGCTTTTTTTACCCCTTTGGATTCAGGTTGGTATTGATAGCGGACATGTCAAAAAGAGAAGAAAAGCTCTATGTGTAATAACGGCTAATGATTTGACTGGTCACACAAGATAGCCCTCTGAAATGTCATTTTTTGCATAGTTTCACCCGCGTTGTTGTAGAGAGAAGAGCATCGGTCAGTGTAAAGAAGCATAAAAATTTTAGTAAGCAACTCAATAAGCAGCAATGCAACCTGAGCTTTGGATTCACTGGAGGTTTTTACTAATATCAACCAAGCTTTCATTGGCCCAAAGCGTATTACTGTGCTTCAGAGTGTGCTGTTGAATAGCTGCCTTACATCTAGTTGGAGTAATTAACAGCAAACTGTTTAACTAGCAGCATATAAGGAATGGTGCTCCAGTGTAGTAACAGGCAGCAGTAAGAAGTAAAGAGGCAGTGAGAAAGCCAGGTAGATTTGAGGAAGGCAGGGAGTAGAGATGCTCTCAAATTCACAGGCTGTGAGACAGTGAATTTATTAGAGGATTTTGGTATAGAGAGTGGAACAGAAATGGCATTTGTCAAAGACATTTGTAAGTGGTTGTTAGGTTTGGAAGCTGTCTTTTGGTCTGACAGCAGTAATGCAAGAGAAATAGGTAACCTCCAAGCTAAGAAAATAGCCAAGAAACAGGACAATGTGAACAGTCCTGGGGATTAGTAAGAAAAGTTTCTAACTAGTGCATATGGACTAATTTGTTCCAAGATACAATTTTATTTCAAATAACGACCACATTTTAGAAATGTCATTTTCTCTTGTGGCATTTTGTGTTAGCATTTACCCTCAAAGTAGAAATTTCACATGTAGAAATGCCTGTGTAGTTCAAGTTATTCGTACCTGTGCATACAAATGTAGGATGTGCTGTTTAGTAAACATAGCAGTGTGATTTCACACAGCAGATGCAGCCTGTAAACACATAGTAAAGTCACTCTTGAAAATCTGTCAGGTAACAGACACCTTAGAAGGCCTCTTTAACACAGGGGTTAAAGTATTTTTAAAATGGTTGGAAAATTCACTGTATTCTGGGAAGTATATTTAATTGAACACAAAGATGTATGCATTTCTTAACTGTCAAAATCACTTCTATTCAGGATGTTTTTCTCATTTCTCCAATTATTTTTCTTAAACAGCAGGAGACTGGAAGATTTAAGAGAGACCCTTAAGGCTGCAGATTGAACTTCGTGGAACCTGACCAACTTGTGACTACTCTTATTTTGTGCTCCTGAGCCTTTAGGCAAGGAACCGATGCTGAAAATGCCAGTTCTCAGCAACTGCATCCCTAAGGTCAGTAGTTGACATACATTAAAAACATTCCAAAAACACAAAGACAAGAGATGCCATATAATGAGAGAGTGGGGATCACATGTTAGAGGATTTAGACATCACTATCCATCAGAAAACTATTCAAATATCCACTGTGACGATACCTGTTGCAGCTTCGGTTTTTACATGAATTATAGGATCTCTAGAAAGAATGGAATGCAAGTGAGATTAGCGTAATTTTCTCAGAAAGCATCACTTTCGAACCCAATTCCTTTTGATATAAAAATCCTCTGTATTTTGTAAGAGTCAGATGCTCAGGTGGCACAAATCAGTCCAGCTGTACTTTAGCAAAAAAAAAAAGTGGAAAAACTAACTGAGGACTTCTTGACATAGAAGAGTTCCAACAAATAAAAGTATGTTGAAAACGTGACATTTAAGGCCAGTGTCATAAAGGGGAACTGATTACGCAGTGTAGGTTTACCCTTTCAATACTGGGTTTCACAAACCCATTTGCAAAATTCTGGTATTTGTGGGAACTCCCCTCTTTCTGCAGTGCAGACCTAAGTGAACAAGGCTTGGGTGTGTATACACACAGAAGTATGCTAGATTTTTTACGTATGTCAGAATTCATAAATCTTCACGTTAGAAACAGTATTGATTCTTCCTTGATTAAACTAAATAGAGATCTATTGATGAACAAGACTGTCTATAAAATCAGGAGGCTGGCTTTCTAAATATTGTCTTCATTTCGGTAACTTGGTTCAAACTATTTTATTTCTCTGTGCTTTCTTTGTTCAGATAGAAATTAGTAACTCTACTTGCACTTCACAAGACTGTTGTAAAAGATAATCAATGTTCACAAAGTAAATTGACAACTTCTTTACCAACTTTTAATGATAAAACTGATCTTTGTGGTCGTCCTGAAACCTTGTGAGATGATCCATATGACTGAACACTTGCTGGTGTTTCCTTCCTATGGACAAATTTAGATGTTAGCAAGGTGAGCTGGAGAAGCATCACCTACCTCAAAGCTACTGGCAGCTTGGAAGGAAAAGACTTTGGATGTCCTAAATTAGTTTCCCGTGAGACACACAAGCACAGGAGGAGTCCTAGTCCGGTATAAACTATCATGTCTTCTCATGGGTCACATGGAAGCAAAACGAAAGCAGAGCTAGTAACATTTATCTTTCCTGCATTAAAAAGTCACAACTTCACAAAGCTGAAGGCAATAATGCTCCTAAACAGGAGAAGAACTGAATTAAAAAGTGAAAATTATGCAGGGAGCTGACAATATGCATCTCAGTGCTGGTAAAGACACAATTTCACAATTGTGAAAGGACACTACAGAAAGAATTTGCATAAAGGGGAAGCCAAAACAAATCTGCATACACAGCAAATGAAATATAAACTGGAAGATGAGGATGAAAGTTTCATTAGTGACATCTGTAACACACCCTTGAAGCTATGCTATGCAGGATCTGCACCCAGAATTGTTAAATGAACTGCTGTCAAAGGCCAAATTCCAATTTCCAGTTGCAGTCCAAATTCCAAGCATTGAGTTGCCAGTGGGTAAACATGAAAGCGAAAAAAAACAGGGTCAGTATTGTGAATTATGGCTGAATAGTACATCAGGTTGAAATGGTTCTAAGATGTTTTTCTACAATTCAGCCACTTCCACTCATTATAGGAGTTCTACTTCATATTTGCTTTCCTAATTTTCCTCAGAAGCTATTCTCGGTATATCCAAGGCTAAGAACTCATCCTGTCCCTCATTATCTGTAAAAATCAATGCCCAAAATAGATTGCTTGAGTCAAATAGAAAGGTTCTTATTTTTTTGAATCATTACTTGACTTTATAAAATAGTGCCATGTTTTACAAGTGTTAAATCATAGTCCTTCAAGGATTTTTTGCTGTGCTCATAATGTGGAAGAAAATAGTGGAACAAATTGCCTTACCATAAATTCTTTTTTCACTCCCTACTTTAAAAATGTTTTATCTTTGTAGGAACAGTGCTCTGTCATACAGAGCTTGTCCCTCCCCTTTTTCAAATCTGACTCCTCTTTCTTCAGCTTCTCAGTTTTCTACAGCTGCTTTTTATTTTTACTTAACACCAACAATAGCTTTCCCCATGTTTCTTTACTATTTGGGGGCTTACATAAGCATGTAAGTTTTCCCCCATAAAATTTTCAATTTTAAAGAGAACACTTACTTTTTCTAACCAGACTCCATTGTTTGGGACCTTATACAGTCAGGTACCTGTTCTTGAATCCATTCTGAGCTTCCATGAGGCTGCAATGACTGTCAATACACAGACAAAACTTCTTTGAGAGACAGAAGAGAAACACCACTTGTCTTTTTCAACCTGCTCTCCACCCCCAGTGCTGTAAGAGGTAAAGCACCTCCTTTTCAATAAACAGGAGGCCAGGATCATCAACAGTACCCATTGCTCCTCATTCCCTACCTCAGCCTGTTGCTTTTCTTACATACTGTCATTAAAACAGCAGTTCTCAAATTAGAAAACGGCTATGGTACAGCAGAGGAGAAAACCTGGGCATGAAATACGGTGGGGAACTTAGTGAAAAAGAACTTGGAAAGGTTGAGGTACTCAGTACCTTTTTTGTCTTGGTGTTTCCCGGCCACATCTGCTCAACAACCTCTCTGGTCCCTGGTGCCAGTGCCAAGTACAGCTTACGGTAGCAGATGTGTAGTCCTGAGGGAAACTAGGAACCACTGAATGCAAACTCCGTGACACCAGTCCATGGAGCTGGGTGGGGTGTTTCCAAAGCTAAGCTAAGGAGAAGCTGAAAGCTCTGCTTTTTTTAAGCCCGAAGCAGAGAAAGTAAAGAAGGTGCCTTCCATCGCCTAGTGGGTGGCTGGTGAGAAGATGAAGGCAGACTCTTCTTGGAAGCATGCAGAGAAAGGACAAGAGACAACAAATGAGGTGTAACAAGGGAAATTCTGATCACATGTAAGGAAAAAATTGTCCACTATGAGGCTGGTCAGACACTGAGACAGGCTGCCAAGAGGGGTTTGGAGATACTCAGACCTTAAATGAACAAGGCCCTGACCAACCCTGTTTAAGAAGTTGGCTGAGTTTTGAGCAGTAGGTTGGACAAGATGATCTCCAGAGGCTCCTTCCAACTGAAATTGTCCTATGATTACCTGATTATATGAAATGCCAACTGAGCTACAGCCCCATTTTTCTAGGGCAAAAGGCTATATAAAAATTCAATAGTTTTTTTCTATGATATATTGGTTACAGTTGAATGACAGTTGTGCCTTCTGTGTAAAAATTCATATGCAAATTTTCAGTTTGTGAAGCTTTTAATTCTTCTGGGAGAGATCTTCGATTCTAAAGCTGTAGGTGAAAAAGTTCTGCTCCTGAAGCTTTGCCCATGTGGTCAGCTGTTGCAATATTCAAAGAAATGAGACCTCTTTCAGCGCATGTTTTTATTATTCACATTGCCTTCACCCAGAGTGTACATATATAAATAAACAGAAGAAGCCAAGGTCTGGTAGGGGCAAGCAAAAAATCTGATGAGAACAAGAAACAGTCAATAAATTAAAAAAACCCAAAAGCGCAAGCTGTTGCAAAGAACTCATTCATAATGGGAAGAGGAAAATAACATCTGGTAACTGTAGAGCCTATCTAATTAAAGCCTTTCAATAGTTCAGTTTGCAGCTGAAGTGGGCCCTGACATCTTAAGGACCAAGAGAGGGTGCAGCAGTATAAATGGATCGTGCGTGTAATTGTATTAGAGGGCTAAAATAATGCTGCAATTTCATTACTTCAGAAAAGATGTCAAAGTCACTCATTTTTACATTCTGTTGAACAGACCGTGCCAGTTTGGCATCTCTGTGCTTCCGTAGGGGACAGTCCTAAGTTTATTTCATCTGAGACCTCTAGTAAATCAGACTAAATGTCTATGGTTGTATTCCGAGTGATGGCAAAAAAACTGCACAAGGGTCTACGCTGTACTTCAATGTAAAAACCAAATTGCCATGCCAAAGACCTTTTGTGTCGAGTAAGGACAAAAGGAAAAGACTTTAGTGACTGGTAATAAAAACATTCTGTGAGCATAAAGTTACCTTTACAGCTTCCTGGTGGAAGGCCTTTCTGGATGTTTTTCACATTCCCCTAAAATACAAAATGTCTTGAGCTTGTTCTTCTATTTGCTATTTGCATGATTCTCTTTTAGTAGAGCTGCACATATCTGGGTTTCTCAAGATATTGTCTTTTTCTTCTGGCCAGAAATTTTATTTGCATATTTAGGATACTATTCCTCTGTTTCGGAAAGTCTGGTAGGCCAGCTGGAGCAGGAAAAGCGGCTCTGACTTGCCTGTTGGATACCTTACAGTCCTGCACACAGTCGCTGCATGGGCTCGTGCCAGCTTGGCAAAGCACTCACAGTAGGTTCAGTGCTTTACAAAAACGTGCATGATACAGAACATGCATGTAAAGTTCTTTCTGGAAGAGGTCAGAAAGAAATACAGACGTTGCAGCTTCACTTAGCTAACAGTTTTCTACTTACCTTTTTATGAGGTATTATATTATTGTATCAGGTCATACGACTACCATGGGGTGGACAGGGGGAACGTATTTTTAAGTGGTCAATCAATGTAATAATGAAAAGCATGAAAAATACAATAGAACTTAAAGCACCAGTAAGTTGCAATAAAATGATTGGTAAGGGTCTGAAGAGAAAGATGAATCAATCCAAGACGCTGTTTACAAAATTAAGTCCAGATCTCTTAGGTCAACTAATTGCACCAAAGTTTAAGTACGACAGAGGCTCCCTTAAAAGGAGAATGAGACAGACTAACATTATCTGATATAATTTAAAAGTCTCCGGCTTCCTCATCCATGAGAAATCCCATCAGTAACTATGAATAATTTTAGTGAGAATATTAAAATCTAATTTCAGGCCTATTCAACTGATGTTGCACAAACAAGTCACAAATCAATCATTAATGGCAGTACTATTAAAACAGCACTTCCCTTTTTGGTTTTAAAGCACTAACAATCACATAGGTGTGTGAAAAGGGAATTAATCAATGCTCATAAATATCTTCTTGGAGTTTGAACTGCAAAATAAAAGTGCCAGAATACTATAAAATCCCATGAGGACTTTGCAATTACTATATGCTATTAGGATTGGACATTAGGGTGCCACATTTGAATATTGTGAGGTGAGTACAATGGGGGAAAAACTGGAGGGGTCTCAAAGGACTCAGATATTCACTGGTGTCTACATACACTTCAGCTGAATAGATTGTAAGAGTACGTGTGTGGCTTTTAATTGTCAGTAGATGAATGGGGACATTTTATCTAAACTCCACCAGAATCAAATGAATTCTTTAACGGTATAAATGAGGACAAATGAATGTTAACTTGTAACTAAAGTCCAGGAAACGAAAAATAAGACAAAGCACAGCTCAATGTCAGAATAAATGGAGCAATATCCTTGATTTACACTCTTTACTGAAAAGGCCCGCAGTCACATATGATTTTGATTGATTAACAATTCTTCATCCAATGGAGGTCAGCCACCTAGCTAGCTAATTTTATTTATCTATTTTTGCCACTAAGATAAAGTGTTTACAACATCTAATATGCATTAAGCAAATATATATGCCAACTGTAAGGCAATTTAGACAATTGAAAGCCCAAGTGATACAGGTAAACTGTTGTGGGTAGAGGGACTGTAAGCAACGGAAAACTTCCTGCAATAAGACTAGTCATTCTAAAGGCTAGAGCTGGATATAAAATAATGTGAATATAATAAAGATGACCAACGTGCTGTCCAGTTACATATAACAGGAAGGATTTAAAAGTTTGAACCTTTACCTCTGTGAATGAAAGAGACTGCTTGGTGTGAAAATACTCAATATTGCAGAGACATGGGCAATTTTAAAGTCTGGAGAATGAAACAATAGATGTAGTGAGGAGTAAGAGCAATGTATAGACTGGAATGAATATAGTAAGAGACGAGACAAGTAAAGCAAGTAGCTGCAATACAAGTAGATGTTACAGAACAGAGAGATAACTTTAGGAGAGCAAAGAAACAAATATTTTGATATCTGAAAAAAAATAAGTCAAGTAAACCTTTTTTAAAAAGAGGAGAAATAATAACTTTCTTAGAATAAATTGAGGAAAGGCAGTTATTCATAGATATGTCACAGCTAAAATTTCAAGAATGAAGGGAGAAGGAAAGAAACAAATTACACTCTTCTGTTTTCAGTTATGTCCTAGAACAGAAACACGCTCAGGGATGAATTCCCATACTAATGCCTTCAGGGAAAGCAAGCTGTGGAAATAGTTCAGATGAAGCAGTAGAAACTCAGAGTTTCAATGTATGATTTCTTGCTTCAGAACACACACATGAGAGGATGACACCTGACTTGGCATTTAAACAACAGGACAAAAGCCAGCTGCACTCAGCCAATCCGTCTTGCCAAGAGTACACCTTCTGTATTTATATAAATATACTCCTCCATGTTTCTTTCTTCTGACTGCCTCCTCCTCAGAAGTGAGTCAGACACGTCAGATTTGTGACTTTTCACCAGCTCTGGAAGAGGCAGGCAAGTCTGCTGTGAGCGCTGGTGTATCTTCTTCTCCAATTTAATGATTGGGGTGTCTAGAGTTACTTATAGAAGGAAAGCCACTGGTGAGCAAACTACTCATCCTGCAAAATCCATGGTATTCAACAAATAAATAAGGAACAGGGATGGGTCATGGAAGGAAATTATATTCTTAGTTCAAACTCTTTTAGAAGTCTTACTATTTATGCTTAATCCTCATCTTCAGTTCAGATTCATGCTAATATTGTACCTAAAGAACTAAAAAAAAACCCCATGACTTTTTTTATACCTAAGAAAATACTACGTATTTTAATAGTTCTGTTTCTTTCTCACAAACAATATTAATAGAAGTGGGTACTTTACAACTAAAAGCATGAGATTGCAGGATGGGAGAGTTGGACCCTATTCCTAGAGGTTTTCTATGCTGCAATTTCTGTCTTCAAAATGGAATACCGAGGTTGTCATGATTTACATATAACTGGCTTGTGGTTGGCATGAGCAGACATAGAAAAAATTATAAATTAATTCATAATGTTAATATGGGCCATGCGCCTACACAGAAGCACTAAAACATTAAAAACTAACTAAAATTTATGGGTCCAACTCTTTGTAACATCTACCCCCAAAACTGATGGAAGTACCAGTTCATAATCTCCATATTGATTTATTGATTTGTTTATTCAATATGCCTGACATATTGAAAAAATACAGTGACCTCAAAATTATCCGTTAGCATTTATGTTTTTGTTTCAATTCCATGAACTGTTAATCTACTTTGGTAATAGGATCTCCAGATTACCTGGAATTAAGTTTTGTTTTTAAATGTCACGTGGCCTTCTGTCATATATTTTGGTATTTAAATTTTCATCTTTAGACACTGTATACTGTAAGGGATACACTGTATAAACGTATCTGCTGTGGTTTTTGTTTGTTTGTTTTTTTAAAAAAAGATTGGTACAATACTATAATGAAACCCAGAGCCAAAAACCTTATATTTCAAAATCAAAGTAAAAGGTGAAGTGCGAGTCATGAATATGTGAATTTTTTCCTCTTCTTCCTGACAGTCAATAAGCACACTTCAAATATCTGTTTTAAGGCAGCAGTCAGATGTTTATAAAGGATTTTGCACTTTGCTTGTTTTCTTCTTTTACTCATATGAGCTTCTTCAGCCGTTGCCCATGGAAACACATGCTGCAGAGCTGACCACCAGTCTCAGTGCATGTGTCAGATCAACAGCTGGGAAGGCAATGTTGTTTATTGCTATAGTCACCAGGATTTAAATTGTTTTAAAATTTAAGCATTACCTTAAAATTAAGGCTTAGAGTTATAACCACATTTCTAAAAGCAGATCAAATCTCTGAACGTCCTCATTACACTGACTAGGTAGAGAAAGTCCCAACAGAGGCAAATTTTCTTGAGCTTTGAGAAAGTTTGGCTCAGATGAAATTTGAATGACATGATGCCTTATAAGATATTGTGCATAGAAATAAATTGTTCACAGTGATGCCGATATAGCCTACATATTTCTTTAGAATTTGACCCAGATAAACTCAAAAGTTATTAGGCACACAGCTGCAGAGACTGATCATTTCAGTTCCATGGATTTTCTGTAAAGACACTCTCTGGCTAATAGATCTGCCTAATTAACCACTGCCAAATCAGCTATGGGTCAAGGACACAGTTGTAAAAAGTGCCTAGGCTAGAACCATATGGATTAATCTATTAATTTATTCTACTGCATATTAGGTCAGTAACATTTTGTTAACATATTTTAAAATTATCTATGAAATTAGTATAACCATGTGAAAAAGATTTAAACAGATGGTTAACACTGAATTGCTGCTCACCAAATACAATAGCTTGACAGATGACAGATTGTATATGTCCTGCCAATTTGGCAATATTACCTGGACTGGTGCTGAAACTGTTCATGGCTCAGGATTTTTTATTTGTTTTGTTTTGCTTTCCCCTTTCTTTGTTGGGGTAGACCAAACACAACCACAAGTAAAATAGATACACAGCATATCTCTAGTGCAAAATCATTATACTGTCAAAAGTACTCTGCCATTTATAAGAAATTTAGTAACACCACAGTTCTGTTAGAGAAAATACATCATAAGGAAAAGTTTCATGGTCAAAGATACAGTCTGACTTTAAGGGGTAGATGAGACAAGGGCTACTAGTGCGTTAAGATATGGATTTCTGAAAATTTCTCCTCTTTTTTTTTCTGATGACTGCTTTTTAATTTAGTTATTGAAGTTAAAGAGCAGCAGCAAACATTATTTCAGTCTAATCTCCTAGAAACTATTTTTTCTTGCACAGCTTTCAATTTGCTCTTCAACCTAGGTAAGTTTAGACTGCATTTCAGACGCATTGGTACAAAACATGGCTTTTCCAATTATACACTTTGAATTTCATCAGTGAAAATCACTGTACCATACAGCGATAATTAGCACTTTTATAATTATCACAAAAGGGGAAATAAAAGTATATCAGCGTGCCAGCTTTGAGGGAAATTGGGTGAGATCCAGATTCAGATTACAAAGGAGCAAAAGGAAATCCTATTCATCCATTCAATTGGTGACAGACTTACAAAGTAATGTTTGTCCATCACAGTATTGTACATTTGACTACATTTTTCCCAGTCTCATACTAGACAATTCATGGATTTTCTGATAAGTAAAGGTAAAGGAATAGAAAAATTAAAACCTAGCTATTTGTTACTGAGTGCAAAACATTGTGCTCTATAAACAGCAAAAACTCAATCCTGTACAGGGAAAAGTGTTTTTCCAGTTCAGCTTTCTAGCAGCTCATCTCTGGAATTTTAGTTCTACCTTAACGTTGACTGTCTCTGAATCTAAAAATAGCCCTTTTCATGTGCCATGTGATACTCAGATTCGAGTTTATTTGAGCTGATTAACAGATAATCAACGTTTGCACAAATGCTTGATTAAAACTTACATCCAAAGCTGTATGTGCAGAGCTGAATGTTCACTCCTGTCATTAGATTCTAGAGGCTACAAACCAAATGCTGTGGTTTATAAATAATGCATATATATGCGTTTGATATTGTCTCTGTAAAGTGAGTTCAACATTCAAATGAGAGGGCCTAGTGTAAAAACCTTTAATGAAAAATTATGCATCAGAAACTGGTACACCATAGAAAAAACACACCAGAATAAAGCTAAGTAAGTCCTACGGAACATGCGTAACCTATTGCTAACCTTAAAGAGAGACAAAAACTTATCCACTCTATTTCAAATCTTTCAAGAAATTCTCTCTTTCCCTCATGCATGCATGATTTCACACACTTTTCAATAAAGAGGAAAAAAAAGATAAAGCAAAACATCCATTTTTTAATAAACTGAATTCTAAACCATTTATTGTTGGGATACTACTGTAAAGCCTTTATTATTAACCTATGCAGGGAACTGAACCGTGTATGCTTTTTCTTCAGTGTCTCACTGCATTTTCTTTATGTTACTCCCATTATACAATGTTACATGAAGTTGACTTCACCACCAAAAAAGACAACCAAAAGCTAACAACAAATAATTATGCATTCTGTTACTGCACTTTATTGCTGATCCCATATTTGGATAACTGGACCCAGATTTTATTAATAATAAAATTATCAATTATTGACCTTTGGCCAGCTCACTCTCATTTCTCTTTTCTCCAAAAACTAATCTAAATTAGAAAAAAACTCAGAAAAACATAATAAACCACCTCACCTTCTGAGGCAATATTTGGTGTTCTGCAAACATTATTGAAAATAGTTCAATAAGGGTTGTGTTTGTTGGGACCATCTCTGTACACATTCCTAGAGAGCTCCCTGCAAAACTAAAAATCGCAAAGGAGATAGCCTATCAGCAAGGCATTATTAACTCTTACTCACTTCTTTCTAAAATTTATAACTTTTAAATTGAGAAGGGCACAATGAACATCGTGTTCTTGTAGTCATCTTTTCCTTTCCTCCTTTGCCCTCCATGTGAGTGTTGATGTTTCTTTCCAAACCATCAAATTCCTTCAAATGAAAGAAGCGCCTTCAATTTTATTTCCGTATTTCCAATTTTTCAGTAACAATTTCCTTCAGCTTTCTCCAAACCCATATGAAAGATACACTGAGTTAAACCTTAAACTGCACTTCCTGAATTATTTCTGGAATACATGTTGTATTCAGTATCCCACGTGAAAGACCCATGGAGAACTGCATAATAGCAATGAATGATACATGTTTTTCTTGATACATGACTCAGCGGCCCCCTGGGACTTAGTACTTTTTCTAGGCTCAGTAGAATAGTTTCTACTTCAGACTATAGCTCCAAAATAGTAACCTGCAGAATCTCTGTGATAAGAAATCACAAACTGACATGAACTATAATCATGCTTTACTCTGTCTTTTAATGAAATATATTCCATTTAGTAAATATAGACATTACAGTAGTAAATACATATTTTAAACATATTAGGAGTCAGTGATGTATGAAGATCTCAGTTTGACAAGTACTTTGTTGAACAGCTTTAACTGCCAGTAATATGTACCTCCTACCAAATAATTGCTAAATTTCTATCATGTTTGGAACACCATCTTTTTCCTCAAGTGAATATTAAAAAGCTTTATAAAAAAAGCTTTCTCTGAAGGAATTCTGTAGGGCTGTAAGTAGAAATTGTTCTTTTATTTGCATTGAAACATAAATTATTCTATAATTCACTATAGAATGTATAAGATTAAGAAGCAAAGGAAAATATTATCTATAACATCTAGAAATTCTACTGTGCTAAGAAAAGTAACCTACTATGTAAAGAATTAACATGTGTGCATTCAAACTGTGGGAGTGTAATATGTAATATTTTTTATATGATCAGGCCTCTTCTTTCTAGCATTCCTCTATTCTAACAACACAGGCACCAAAACCTATGATTACCAAAGTATGACTTTCCTTAGTATGCATTTTGCCACTGCAGTATATCATGCTGTCATGTTAAATCACATGCTCTTCTCCTCTCATATTAAATCTCAAACTGCATATATTGCTTTTTGTTTTAAACTTGGAGTCACTATTAAAGCACAGTGGGAAAATAATTACAGGATATACTGAATATCAGACTAAATTTACCAAAGGATTTTGCCAGATTGCTTTTTACTTTAGAAAACATGCATTTAGTCACAGAAAATTCAACATAGTGAAATGTCTGCTTCTTTGCCTCCCAGTTTCTTACTTTCCTCTCTCCATCCTATCCTCTCTAAATATGCAAAGTAATTCCAGGTTGACAAGACCTAATACTGAAGGAATTCCCAATTTCAGAACGGTGCTATTACTTAGCAGTAATACTGAGAAACAGTACTACTGAAAAATACTGAGAACACAGCGACTCCTCCTGCATGAAAACACTTAAGAAAGAAGAAAAAATGCTATGCTTGTTTTAATTACATATAATAAGGCCAAAATACACATTTTATCTGAAAATACTAATTAATGTATTATTTAGAAGCAAAACTTTGCTGCACTTTAGAAATCACTTTTGGAAGGGTCTGATCTGCATGATAACATGCAACTGAAGAAACTTGCTAGAAAGCCAGAGATGTCTTTTCACAGTTGTAAAGACCATGAAAATAAGTTACAGATTACAACCTGGTCTGCTGTGCAAGCTTGCTAAATCTTCATAAAGCTGTATAGAAGAGAAAAAAGCTAATTATCAGTTACTATACTGTTGAAAAAGTTGTACATACTTCAGGGTAGAAAACAGACCAAAATGGGATGATGAGAACAAGAAATGTAATGGTTTTGCCAAAAGAAGACAGAAGAAAATTAGCAATTAAAAACTGAATGTGATTGTTGGGTAACACAGGAGGACTGAAACATGCAGTCCAGCAATTGCATTTCAATTTCTGTAATGGATAATTACATGTTAGGCTCTAATGTGAAGGAGATCCCTTTATAACGCAGTCCCTTTATCATGCATTATACATCATTTGCAAGGCATACCAGGAAAAAAAAATCCTTTTTCTTGTAAACCCTGAGCAATTACTTCTATATAGATATATTGGAAATGAAGTGCTGCTGCACAGAGTGGAGCCCTTAGAAGCTTTTATTGCAAAAAATCAAAACTTAGTCTGAAATCTATGAAACCTCCATAAACTTTATATAACAATCACATGTGTTGAGATTTTAATCAGAATGCTGTATTTTGGAGTCAAATAGTAATTCCAAGTTATAACTACTTTCTGCAAAAATTTTGGTAGCCTTTTCATATTTTTAGTATACATTCCTTCTTCCTGAAATAGAAATGCCAGCAACAGAACATCAGTGGAGTTCTTTTTGTTTGTCAGAAAGGCTACTTAGAGGGTATGAAATTCTAGGGGAAGTCCTGGTTTTATTTTTTTGTTGATGGTAGGAAATCAGAGCTTCTGGATATCTGCTGCTCCTAAGACCACCCTATTCCACAGACAGTCTTCCTAGGACCGCCAGTTGGGCTCTATTTATTTGTTTAATGCGAAGCCTTGCCTTCGAGCACCTTTGAAGGAACTGGCTAACTAGCTAAAGGGGTGTAATCAGGTAGAAACGTGAAAAAAGAAGAAGTTTTTGCAAAGAGTACGTTTATGCTCATTGCATTCAAGAGCACCGGAGCCTGTTACTGTGGGTAACAATTTGTTGGGAAATCACAATGTCAGAATTTGCTGATCCAAATTCCTTAGGGGAAAAATCTACCGTTATTTACTCCCATCATAAATAAAATACTTCCTATCAGAAATAATTTACTATTGCAGCTGTTTTAGTCCCACTGATCCAGGATCTACTAAAGACCCCAAAAAGCCACTATCAGGACCGCATAGATTTCTACACCAAAAAGGGTGGGCAGGTATAACTTTCTCTCCGATTCTGCTTTGGACAATAGTTCTGAGTTGCTTCAACAAAATTAATTAATCCCAGTGGTTAATACTGAGAACAAATAAATAACACTAGTGCTGCTGTTGCAAAATACTGTCCAAAAACTTAACTAAAGAAGATCTAAACCAGAGATGGGAGTAAAAGGTACTTGCTAGCCACACGCAGATGAGCTGAATGTGGTATCACAGAGTTCTGGATGGATGGTGGGGGGCATCTGTGAGAAATGGAAAGCAGAGACCCTGTGGCATGGATTGACTCGTCAGTATGTTTGGTCTGCACTTTCGGTTTGCCACATCAGCAGCCTTGCTTTCCTGGTATTACCACAACTATTGCTTTGTATAGATGGAAAAAACGTTCCACACAGGGCATTTTCAAAAAAACATTGTTACAAGTAGCTACAATAATTCAGAGCAGGCTAAGAAATATCCTACGCTGAAGTTTCTGCTTAAAAAGGATGAGACTGAGAGACCGCATATTCAAGGAAGGCACAGTCTGAATTCAGAGGAAACATCAGTAAAAAAGGTACTATAACAATAAAATAAATGAGTAATAGCAAGTTGTCAGGATTATATCCCTTCAGCTGGGGATACAGTGGGAACTCTAGTAAGAAATTACAAAATCTGTACCGTCTACAGCATGTTTCTTATGCCAGACAAATGGAAGGCAGCAAATGTAACACCAACACTTAAGATGAGCCTGGAGAGTTAATAAAACGAGCATACACTGTTTCTCTGAGCTGTGTACACCATTGTCAGAGACAGACTCCCAGCCAAGATGGTCTTTTGCAGTGACCCAAATATCTATTAATTTTTGGTATAATCATTTGGCTCATAAAAGCCTAACTGAGGGTGAAGTCTCTCCTTCCTAATACTTGCTTTGGGTAGCTTGAAAGTTATGCTTACTCCAAACAGTTCTGATAAACAGTCTGGAAAGGAAACCTGTTCTGCCTACGCACTCCACTGCTGGTTTGTGTCCTATGCACATTTGCTCCTAGATGATGAGCTGTGGGCTATATTCTTGTCACTAAGCAATTATTGCCAAATTGTTGGCAGTTATTGCCCAAAATAAATGCTATGGGTAAGCACAAGGAGAATCAACCAAAATGTCCATAACCTCTCTAAGATGTCCTGTGATCACGTGACGATGGCTGCAAAAGCACAGCAGATAAAACCATCTGAGGTCATCTCAGAATGAAACTAATTAAACCCTGTATTAGAGAACGATTTGTGCGTGAACCATATCTGGTGTTGCAAAGGGCTGTAGCCATTGTGAGTTGGACCGGGTCTGCTGCAGGATATGAAAACTGATAAGTTCGGTTATGGAAGTGTTGTTTAAATGGGGCAGCCAGTACAGATGTGATGTAAGGTACAAACCATCAGGATTTATACTACAGCAAACTCAGAGTCAGGATCCCACAGGAAAGCACAGGAAAAACATCTAAACAACACAATTGTAAATTGCAGTAGATAAAACCACAAAAGAGGCTCAGTACAGAGGAGACTGGATTGTGCTAAGGCACATCTCAACTCTAAGTTACTCAGTTACTCTAAGCAGTATGTACACAAAGCCACTATACGAAATGTATTTTGGATGTAGATAAAAGCAGTGCCAAATCCATTATCGATGTCATTATCTATATTGTTAATGTCTTTGTCACATCAAGCAGACAGCCATAAGCTAATGGATTAATTTTGGACAGTGATTGAGCAATCTGTGGTCCCTAAATCCATTTGCTTGTTACACTTTGGAAGATTTCTAGCTGAACCTCAATTACACCTTCAGATGTTTGAGGAACAAAAACTTTTTACTTGCTTACTTGTGTCTTCCATTTACTGATAAATAACCTTCTCTTCTCTTTGAATTGACTATGAGGCCACATTCATTACAGGGTTACTGCTGTTCCACCGCATTCACCAGACCGGAGCAAGCTAAGAGGGTGTAAGGTGTGAGTTCCTTAAGAAAACACTGTGGAACTGCCTTGCCAAGAGCTACTCAGTAAACAGAAACATCTGCAGTTCCACAGTGTCTGGTGAAGGCACAGCTGGAAGTTCAGATGGTTTCTAAGAGATGCCAGGAATCTCTGAGGCTGCCTGGCGTGCACTAGGCTCACATCTCATGGCTCTTCCCTATCACTGTCATAGTAGATTCCAACACAATCTCCTGCTCTGTTTGTAAATCTTTTAAAATAAATATTTTAAAACAGCCAATCTCTTTATCATGAAAATTACAAGCAAGACTAATAACCAGATGACATGCAAATATTTCGGTTTGCCCAGATATGTACTTTTGCTTAATGTTGCTGTTGCGTAGAAGATGCTTAAATACTGAAAGTCATCCAGTATGTGTGATGAGATGTGAGAATCACTGTGCTGAGCTGTGTGAGAGCAGACTTGGAACAAAGACAAAGCGGGAAGCATCTTCACTGAAATGCAGAGCAGGTTCCTGGAAGTAAAAACGAGTAAAATCACTAGCACTTAGTGATTGTATTTATTTTGCTGAGGACTTCGGTAAAAGTAAGGCTGGAAGGAAGGCATAGACTGGGAATCTTTATCAGAAAGGCAATCAGCTGGGATACTTGGGACAACCCGATTCTCAGGCTGAAGAACTGACATTTATGGCCTGCTCTCAAGCAAACAGGTCACAGTCTCAAAAATTGAGAAACAGTTCATCATTCTGAGTTAACTTCCATTCATGACCTCCTCATTTGATATGAGTTAGACTGCTGTTGTGGTCCTCAAACCAGGACAACTGCCTAAGAACACACTTAAGGATCCTGGGAGGTAAACATTTGAATGTAATATAGCCAATATTCTCAAGAATGGTTGATTCCCAGACCTACAGAAGGGACCTCATACTTTCAAGTTGCTGTTGCTACCTGACAGAATATGAAGTTTACACATCCTGCAAAATGTAGTTGGAATTTCTGAAGGGCCTGCCAGATTAAGTTTCTTAGTCCAAAAAAAGAGTTTAGGATTGGAAGTAAAGGACTGAATTTGATAGAAAATTGCCCCTCAAATCATTCCAAGTGCTGACATTCTGCCAGCGTATAAATGAAATGATAGACAAGAGGAGTAGTTATAAAGAGACTCCCAAAATTTTTGTGACACAATGAAGCTGGGGTCACAATTACATGCAGTGCACACAAAATATGGTATAGAGCACAACCTTAGAATATGCTGTAGTACAACCCCATAAAGCTAGTTAAGCCATTATGACCTTGACACCCTTAGATGTTTTAGGATCTTTTGGCATTTGAAGATTGTCCCAAGACAGGTGGGATCCAGTTGTAGTAATGCTCATGAAGCCATCTTACTAGTAATATTGTACTAATAATAGCATAGAGAGCTCCTGTTACCTTGTGTTCTTCACCAGGAAACTGTTAACTGTCTCCATCTGAGTCATACTACCAGGACACTGGTGATGACATTTGGAGAAATGGAAGACTCAAAGATATTTCCTAAACTTTATCATATTACAACGTATAGTATGTGAGAAATGGAGTTAATCTATTAAACCCATCTATTTCCTCAAGCAATGGACTTGTAACAGTCAGTACCATCATCCCAGATTTGAATTTCAAAATAAAAATATTGATCCTCTTTAGGCCGAAGGCACCTTTAGGCCCAAGGCCCAAGGCATCCTGTTTGGCACCTGGAAGTGTCTGCTATAAATGTCCTTATTACTGAAGGGAGACAGGATTTGGTTCCTAGGACTGGAATATTAACTACTTCCTGCTTGTGGAAGCGTTCCTGGAGAGAGAGAGGATAAGTAGTGAAAAAGACAAAGAAAAAAATAGAGAAATCACATACACCCAAGGACACAGATGTTCATTTTCCTTGAATCTGACATTATTCCCACCCCTACATACAGAGACATGAAAGCCAAAGGTTGCTAAAAGGTGAGAGCATCCAACCTTTCTATTTCACGGATACCTTCAATTTCCTAAAGAAATTGATCTTTAATAGAAAAAGACAAAAAGATTAAAAAGACAAAGAAAAAAAGAATGGTTGGGTTTGTTTACTGGAGAGTATCAACGCATTCCTTTTCTGCTGCTCTTGACACTGGTGTCTGTACAGAGGTAGCAAAAGTGAAATTCAGAGGACTTGACTCCTAAGTGCAACTGCAAGTTCATTTTCATTCTGCAATTCAAATGAAAATTACAGGTGGACATAGAGTGGCTCTGGAGTCATTAGGGGTGCTCAGGATGCCATGAGGGAAAACAAAACACAGAAAGAGTGAAGCGGAAAGAGTAGAAGGTAGGTCTGAATGGACTTTTACCTTACCAATATTGTGATGTCTGATTATACAATATGAAGGCCTTTTTCAATTAGAGGGGAACACTCTCACAGCTTCTCTTGAGACAGGAAAGTCCCAGCATTTCTACAGATGCTAAAGAAGTTTGAGGATATAATGAGGATTTAAATCCTAATGAGTCATGGCATGAAGGAACACCAAAGCATACACTTTTATTTCTCTGGCACTATTGTACACACTTCCCTTGCCCTTAAAGCAAGATGTCACAGGACTAGAAAAGAAAGGTGTTTCTTCCATGAGCACAAGGACCCAATAACAGTGATTTATCCTATGGCAGTACAAAACACAGTTGCAAAGAGGATTGATTCACCACCTGTTGAATTTGGCCATTCACTAGGACAGCCACTCACAGCTTTGTGCGCTGTTGAATAATACCTAAGAGTCCGAACCAGGTCAGACTGAACCCGTGGATGACTCAGAGAGAGGTAATCATTCCCTTCAGTGATTATTTGAGAAAAGACCTTGCACTGACAAACTATCTGATGGATGAGTGGGGATGTTTTTCACCTTGTATCTGGCTGGCAAGGGCAGTGCATGAGGTCTTGAATTACTTGCCAATTACAGCTCACTTCCAAGAAACAGGCAGAGGTCAAGACTGTAATCAGCTTCTACTAGACCCAAATAAACATGTACTTGGTTACTGAGACCATCATATTTTAAACAATGTAACTCATTTAATACTATGATAACAAAAAGTTATAGTTTCATTACTGTTCTTCAATTATCATAGAAAAAGCTCCCCCCCTCCCCAAGAAAAAAAGAAATCTGCTTTAATCCGAGTAGTGATACTGATTGCACAAAGTGTTGAATATGGTAGTATTATAATTCCTGATTCTGTACATCCATGTAACACAGTGATGTCTAAAAATGTTAGTTAATATAGAAAATATACCAACACTGAATTTGTTACTTCATCGCCACAATAAATAATCACTACAGAAGTTTAGAAAAATAAAAAACTGTGCATGAAAAGTTACGTTATATCATTTTTCCTGAATGCAAAAATACATCTCTCTAAATTAAGAGTACTGATACTGCAGGTTTATAATCAGAAGGGAAATTCCCAGAGTAATAAATCTTTAGGAAGGAAGAAAAAAGGTAAAAATGAGAGGAATGGGGATCTTCCAAAGAGGAAAAAATACATCTTTATACACACCTATATTCATAAAAACAAATAACTGCAGATAATTTTTTTCTAAAAGTTAGTTTGATAACCCGGTAATGAATGGAACAGTTCTGAAGCAGCACTCCTAATTCAACATGTTATTTCACTTTTCATGGTAGGCTAATTTAAGACGGAAAAACCCACAGGAGGTGGTATACTTGTACTAATCCATATCAGGCTTCACAACAGAAGGTCACATCTTTTATATGGTTAATTCAAAGGAAAAAAATAAAATTACCAAAGATTTTCTAACAAAAAAGACAGGGATTCACCCTTGCATTTAGTTCTGTGTAGAATCACTAATGTGACTATCTCTATTTCACAGGAAATTGTAAGACAAGCTAATTATTGCTCAGATGCATTAGTGGTAAATTATCAAGTATGAGCAAGGCAGGGATATTATCTCTTACCTCTGATCTGTCTGACACCAGTTTTGAATCCTGTGTCATTTGAATATCAGTCCTCTAAGAAGTTTACTAAAAACTGAAAAAGATTCAGAAAAGAACCACAAAACTTATTTTGAATCTGGAAAGCAAATCGTGCAAGTGCTAAAATAGTTTTACTTAGCTTTTAAGATAAAAAGGTGAAGAAGTTCCTAGACACAGATTAAAAATTGATCTAAAAAGATTAAAGATATCTGATGTTACATAGAATTTTAGACCTAGCAAAGAGCAGGTAAAAGTATTACATAGGTAGCTCTTGAGCTAAACAGGAACAAAAGCCATAAGTGGATACACATTTCTAGCACTGAAAGTAATTAAATGCTGGGCCAGCTTGTCAAAGGATGTCGAGATGAATCTTTAAGTTGGGTTTTTACAGTGAGATTACTTTTTAAATAGGAATGGTTTAGGTCTATTAATTATTGGTTCAGTCAAAAAATTCTAACATTCAGAAAGCGACTGCTTCTTAAAATAGTCCTGTAAGAGAATGCTAAGGAAGCAAAGAGAAACATAAGCAACATTTAAAGTATGACTTTTAGCAGCTTATTATGATTCTTGGAGTGATAATTCAAAGGTGATGTCTTCTCACTGAATGGGTCAGCATCTGAGCTGCTTGAAAATTCCTTCCTGTCTTAATGATATTTTTATTATTACTGAACTATTAAAGCAATTTTGATTGTGGGAAAATGAACTACATTTCATTATATCTCAATTGCCAACTTGCAAAACAACAGTTTCACCATCACATTCTGCCTTCAGTTATACCCTTCTAATTCTGAAAACAATTATGTTCTGGTAACCTGATTCATCTCAAATTCCTTATCCAGACGTAAAATTTGCCAGAATGTGAACTCTGAGCTTTGTGACAATGAGTAAGAGGAAAAGAGCTCTAACTTGTGTTCAAATCCCAAATGGTTTTCAAGCATGGCGTTTACGTTGCCACATTTGTATAAGAACAGGACATTTATTTGTAAAATAAGTCTTAGAAGTCTTAAACTGAAATTAAAACAATCTAGATTGATGTTGTATAAAATATACACAATGAACGTATTAAATTAATTTTTGCTCAAATACATTAAAAATTTAGAAAACGCAAACTGTGTAAAATTCCTTCTATCACCAGCTGCAAGTTACAAACAAAGCAAGGCAGACCTCCAGTGCACCTCCTACCTTGCTAGGTGTTCAGTGCCAAACATTTTTTGAGAGCAGGTACTTTTGCTGTCTTGCAAATATAAATTTAAATCTCAGACTTCAAAGGAGGCAACTCAGATGACATGTTAATATATTTTAAATATTTAAGATGTATATCCTAAGGCTAAATCAAATTTGACTCAGTGTGAAAACAAGTTCTTTCTAATGAAAAAATAGTCAAGGACTTTACTCAGGTGATAGATTACTTTCCAAGCAGCCAGACTATAGCCTCCTATAGTGGCAGAATGTGGTCTTATCCTCCAAGGGAAATGCACACGAGGAATATGGATTATCTGCACAAATTTGGGCTTTCCAGAAATATCAGGTTCACTATATGTGCATTACAACATAAATCTCTGCCTGCTTTTTATGTGCAACAGATAAGTATGGGCTGCCACCATCAGAGAAACTTACGCAGGCTGTGTCTTATTTCTGTTGTTCCTGAAAGCTCCTCAGACACAGCCAAGCGATGGCTGTATATAGATGATTTTTTCCACTAGTAGCAATTGTCTTTCCTGGTGACCTATAGCCACTCCATCACTTGGTAGAGGCACAGTTAGAAAAAATGCTGATTGAGTATAAGTGTCTGCTGCCAAAAGAACAGATCAACTTGTAGATGGCTTGTTCACTGCATTTGAAATCCTCAGCCAGGTATTTGCCAAGAAAATGGGCCTGATAAACAGCAAATAACATGTGAGCTGCAAGATGACTGATCTGAAAAGACCTTTTGATACGCAGGGTGGAAGGGGAGAATAGTTCATTTCTGGGCCTCACTGACGTGACAGGCTGTCTCGCCTTATCAGTCAAGGTGTAAAAGAAAGTTTTGGATAAAATTACTCCAATACTCCTAATGCATGCACATTACTTGAATAAAAATTTATCTTTAATACAAAAGAGGGCATAAGGTTTTCTAAATGGAGATAATAGTAGCAATTAACTATGAAATGTATTACATTAGGTTTGAAATATTTGTAAACTGGGTAATAAGAATGTTTTAATGTGCATCCTTATAACACATTAGTGGACTCAGACTGTTTTTCAAGAAAATGCTGATCTCAGTAACAACAGGATTTTGACAATATTGTAATATAGGCACAATGTTAACCTATGCTATGAAGTACTCAAAAGTAGAGGTGTTACTTACAACTACTCTGCCCTGGTGAGGCTGCATCTGGAGTACTGTGTCCAGTTCTGGGCTCCCCGGTTCAGGAAGGACAGGGAACTGCTGGAAAGGGTCCAGCAAAGAGCTACAAAGATGATTAGGGGACTGGAACACCTTTCTTATGAAGAAAGGCTCAGGGACTTGGGTCTTTTTAGTCTAGAAAAAAGAAGACTGAGGGGGGATCTTATCAATACTTATAAATACTTAAGGGGAGGGTGCCAGGTAGATGAGAAGAGTCTTTTTTCAGTGGTGCCCAGTGACAGAACAAGAGGTAATGGGCACAAACTTGAACATAGGAAGTTCCATCTTAACATGAGGAGGAACTTCTTTACTCTGAGGGTGGCAGAGCACTGGCACAGGCTGCCCAGAGAGTTTGTGGGGTCTCCCACTCTGGAGACATTCAAAACCCGCCTGGACACCGTCCTGTGCAACTGCTGTAGGTGTCCCTGCTGTGGCAGGGGGGTTGGACTAGATGATCTCCAGAGGTCCCTTCCAACCTTGACCATTCTGTGATTCTGTGATTCTGTGTTTAGGTACAAAAATGGCATTCTTGAAGACCCAGCTAGAAGAGTAGTTTCTACAGGAAGACATTTCTTATCAGTTATTAATTTGTGATAAGCCACAGTGACAGTGAGTATGGATAATGTAAGGGGTCCAAAAGTCATCTCTTTTTATAGGCGTCCCAGTAAACATTCATGCAACTGTGAGGTGTGACGCTCCTTCAACGTGCTGCAAATAATTCATTGTTTTTTTCACCTTGAGAGTAGTACATCATGCAGTTTTGGGTTGTGGCTTATTAGGACTTTCTCCAGAACTTTTTTCTCCCCTCTCATCAAACACATGCACAGGAACTCATATCTTTATACTTGGTGAATCCCAGAAATTATTTCGAGACAAAATTATGTAACTCCTTCTTAGCTGTGTATGTAATGGCATGATTTCTTTTGCAACAGCAAGCCATCATTGAACACAAACGGTTGTCAGCCTGATGGAAAAGGGTAATAGAGGGACTAAAAAAAGCCAGTGTCAGGTGGATTTCATGTAACTCAATCCCATTGGCCTCCAACATGAATATTTAAATAAAGCTATTCATAAAAAAATTTAAAAATTGGAGATGAATTTTGTCCTAAAAGGTAAAACCAAGTAAGATTTACTCAAATATAGGTAAAGAGAAGATGAATCATGTCTCTGCCGATACCTCCCTATCAAACCTTTCTCATGTAGGGATAGACCCTGGAGTACAACAGTTTATTCTGATGAACCTACAACATTTGATGTGCTATGCACTATCACGCAGTGAATGTCCTTTATGTCCCCAAAAATTCACTTCTCTAATAACCCTTTCTCTTTTCTGCTTCAGATGTACAGGTTTATTTTGTTGGATTTTTTGGTATTAGAATTTGTTGTTAATAATAAGTGTTAAACTAATAATCATACTGCTTCTATGTAAAAGCACACAATATGTCCTACAATAGCTTTGATATAACTACTGGGAAATAAATATCTGATTTTAAAATGTGCATTCACCTGATTTAATCTCTTTTTCTTTCATTATCTCACATTCCTGTTCTTCAAGTATGTAAACAACAAGCAGAAACAGAAGGAAAATATCGGCTCACTGTTAAACAGCAGAGGTGAATTAGTCACCAACAATGCTGAAAAGGCAGAGGTTCTCAACACATTCTTCACCTCTGTCTTCACCAGCACCGTTGGACCCTAGGCCTTGGGAACAAAAATCCAGGTTGATACAAACACAGACCCACCGTCAGTGAAGGAAGAATTGGGCCTTGGAAGAGTTGCGAGGCAGCTTTCCATTATCTTTGAGAAGTTGTGGAGATTGGGGGATGTCGCAGTAAACTGGATGAAGGCTAAAGTCACTCCCTTCTACAAGAAGGGCTTAAAGGAGGATCCAGGAAATTACAGGCCCATCTGTCTTACTTCAGTCCCTGGGAAAGTTACGGAATGAATCCTCCTGGGGGCTATCACAAGTCAAATGAAGCAAGTGATTGAGAAAAGCCAGCATGGATTCACCAAGGGCAGATCGTGCTGGACAAATCTGATCACCTTCTGTGACAAGTAACCTGCTCGGTTGATGTGGGACGAGCGGTGGACATTGTCTACCTGCATTTCTCTAAGACTTTTGACACGGTTCCCCACAGTCTTTTTCTAGAGAAACTGCTGCGTTACGGTCTAGAAAAGTTGTCTGTGCAGTGGGTGGGGAACTGGCTGACAGGTTGCACCCCGAGGGTGGTGGTAAATAGCTCCTTTTCAAACTGGCAACCTGTCACAAGTGGGGTCCCCCAGCGATCAATACTGGGCCCAACACTGTTTAATATCTTCATAAGTGATCTGGATGATGGGATCAAGTGTAACGCAATGAAGTTTACTGATGATACCAAACTGAAGGGGGAAGCAGACACTTCAGAAGGAAGAGCCACCCTGCAGGAAGACCTGAATAGGCTGGAAGAGTAGGCTAACAAGAACCTTATGAAGTTCAACAAGGACAAGTGTAAGGTCTTGTACCTGGCAAAACATAATCTAGGAGTGCAGCACAGACTGGGATCTACCTGGCTGGGGATCAGCTCTGTGGAAAGGGACACAGGGGTCCTGGTGGACAATAAGCTCAGTATGATGGAACAGTGTGCTGCTGCAGCAAAGAAAGGCAACAAGATGCTGGGTTATGTCAACAAGGGCAGCACCAGCAGAGATAAAGAAGTCATTATCCCACTCTACTCAGCACTTGTCAAGCCACCCCTGGAATACTGTGTTCCATTTTGGTCCCTGCTATGCAAAAAAATCTGTGGACAGGCTGGAGAAGGTCCAGAGAAGGGCCGCAAAGATGATGAAAGGCCTGGGAAGACTGCCATAGGAGGAAAGGCTGAGAGAACTGGATTTGTTCAGCCTTGAGAAAAGAAGGCTTAGGGGAGACCTTATCACCATGTTCCAGTATTTCAAGGGTGGCTACAAGGAAGATAGAGACTCCCTTTTTACAAGGAGTCACATGGGAAAGACAAGGGGTAATAGGTACAAGTTACTCCTGGGGAGATTCCGATTGGACACAAGAGGAGTTTTCACAATGAGAAAAATCAGCCATTGGAACAATCTCCCCAGGGAAGAGATGGATTCCTCAACACTGGACACTTTTAAGATTCAGCTGGTCAGGGTGCTGGACCATCTTTTCTAGAATGTTCTTTTGCCAGGAAAGGTTGGACTAGGTGATCCTTGAGGTCCCTTCCAACCTGGTATTGTATGATTGGTTCTATGATTATCAACAATGAGAAGATAGCTGTTGTGGCCTGCGTTGGATGATTCAAGTTTTATCTGTCTGTTTGAAGAAGAATAATTTTGGGACTATTGATCCAAAAAAAGAAAATGTGCCTGAAGAAGCATATATATTCATGCTCCTGTAGTATTATCTGAAAATATCAGTAAGGGCTATAAGAAACACAGATCGGGCAACCACAATCAGAAATTACTTATAGAGATACCACTAGGGAAAATGATTGCAGAAACCAAAAACAGAGATGTTGTATCAGATTAAATCATCTGCCCCACTAGATTTAGGCAGCATTCAGTCTGGCTGGACTGAATTTTCTATAAGGTGTTGAACAATTCATCAATAGCTACCAGAGAAATAAGTCAGATAACTAGAGGAAAAATCTCCTATTAAAAAAATAGTTAAAAGACAAGATCTTCTTTATAATCTTAAAAAGATATACAATCATTTGTAATCACATATGAAGAACTTTGGGCAGAGAATTCAGAAAGGGGACACAAGGCATTGTGAATATACAAAATATAATACAAACCAAAAAAACTGTCTAGCACACTTTCAGTGATGCTGCTTAATCTTTCACCATTGATATAAGAACACATAGGAGTAAAATGATTTAACAAATTTAATTGGCCTAATCTGGCAAATAAAAAAAAAAAACAAAACACCAGGAAAATTCAAAAAATCCTTTTTACTTCATGAAAGAGAGCATTAGAAGGTAAAATAATCTGAAATAAGCCATTTTTATGTGATTTTTGTGATGTTGATCCATATGGGTCTACCTGAATTGGATCATGGAGTCTTATGGTGGAGTGCAGAAGACAGTATATTGGTTAGAGATTGGCCAAAAGAACTAGCATACTGTTTGAGTTAATTATAATGCAAAGCTCATAAACACAACAATGCAAGGACCTAGCAAAACCTAATAAGGGTTTTCACAGGGGTCCTATTAACTCACTGAATCAAACTACACAATACAATGATATATGTAATCTGTGCTATTGGGGAGACACCAGCTTGAAACCACATGAAATAAAGATCCGAAAACAAGGAGTTAGTATTTTCAAATAAAAGAGACGCTGAGATAAATATTTATATAAGTTATATTTTACAGGTCCTTAAACTAGAAAGACATGGGCTCAAAAATGGACTGTAAGTTAACATAAGTGCATAATGGCCAAAGCTGAGCATCTCTTTGCATTGTATGTGAGTAAACTGAATGCAGTCTGAATTCAAAGTGTGTGTATCTACATATCTAAATCCATATATCCCTGGTGTGTCAAAAAGCCTAACTTTCTGAACCTGAGAAATATTTTGCGTGAAGGTGACTGGCAGGAAAACCAGACAGAAAAATATAATAAAAAATAGGAATTCTATAGGAAGATGCATTAGATGCCCAAAATGTAATCCTGCAATAAAGAGAGGTTTTCATTAAAAACTCATTTTCCTTCTGTAGTATAGTAGCCACATTAGTTATAAATGTGAGAGTAATAGTGAACACATGGAAAAAAGAGAAATAACAATATGGATGAATTATGATGTATAGAAAACTTACATAGGAAACTAAAGGCAAAGGAGAAAATCCATTATTGAAAGCTCTAAAGCTCTGGGGATAAACTTTGAGTGTTTATGTTTGGGTTGCATATTACCAAGGATAGCATCACAGAGATAATACAGCAGGTGTAGATGATCTTCCTGATTTCTGAGACATATACCAAATACTGACTCTGAGCTAATGGCCAGAAAACATATACCGCCTACTTAAAAGGCAGAGTAAATCTAGGAGTGATGCAGAGAAAAGAAACAATGTGAATCACTAGGTGAAGATAAGGGGAAAAAAAACTGGAATAAGACACTTTTTTAAAAATAGCAAAAGGGAAGAAATTGTAAAATGAAGTCATCTTCACAACATGTCAAGGTTTTGGAGTCATCCGACCCAACTTTAGAAAGCCTGTGACTCTCACAATTTGAGAATATCACTGATGCAAATGGATAGATCCCCCCCCCCCCCAAAAAAAAATCACTCGTGCTCACTTGCTTTCTCCTTTCAGCAAACAGATTTCATGGTTTAGTTAAAACATGCTATGTGGTTCATCACAAAAGACAATGGATGACTTTTATTGCTCTGTGGCATACAGGAATTTAAAGCACACGATCTGACAACTCCTTTTTAGTTCATGTATCAAGCAGTGAAATTTCCTACTCTCTGGCTTTATTTTCCTGATATATTTGCATGCATCAGGAGATAATTCTATTTACTGTTGTAAAGCATTTTGAATTATACAGAAAAGAAGTGCAGAAAGTATTATTAGCACTAATATATTTTGGAACAGAATGGGTACACCTGATTTCACTACTTAGATTATTTTCTTCTGCCTACAAAGTTCAGTATGCCATTTCCCCCCAAATCACTGACAAAACTGTATTCTTAGAAAATGTTTTCTATTTTAATCAGTAGACCACAAAACTAATTAACTCTAAGTATGTTGCTTTAAAAAATCCATAACATCAATTTAACTTTTATTCTTTTTTGATAATTTAAAAAGACACAGTTTGGGTTTTTTTTGCTATTTCAGCCTTAAGTACTGAAAACTAATAAATGTTCTCAAAACTTGGAATAAATTGTGTGTATTTCGATTTGTACCACCCACATTTACTGATAGCTAAGATAGTGAAACAGTGAAAAAAGAGAGTCCATAAATGTAACTAGAGGGCATTTATAGATTTTAATTAAAGGAGAATTCAGCCTTGTGGAGAATAAGTAAAAGTAAAGCCATTTACAGTGATAGGTAAACACTGTGCAGTGTATCATTTTCCTTGGCTTATGGTGGCTCTTTGACAGTAGGAATGTAGCATTTATTTACTGAAACAGAATAAATTAAACATATAATTTGAGAATATAAATTCTATATTGAGTAGCGCGCATGAAGTAGAGAAAGTAAATATCAGAAGTTGTCTCCTTAGTGGAGATAAACCATACCAGAACAACATCGCCTCCTCATACCCAGATTATTCTCATGAAATTCTCTAGGTTATCACCTAAAATTACAAAAGAGTAAAACTGAGCAATAAGGTTTTAGTATTCTTCCATTTTATAGTAGATGAGACAATTTCCATTTACTCAAAGTGCCATTCTGTATGAAATAACTAATAGCCATACCGCAACAGGAATGGACCCTTGTGTTCATGAGCTGCATCACAACCATCCACCACAAAGTTGAGAGTTCTCTCATCAACTCTCTGCTTACTTGGGTCTAATATTTTTGTTCTTCTTAAAAAAAAGGTTAATTATAAACTAGGAAGTTTGAAAAAGGTATTGTTTTGATAACTCAGAGTGTAGTGCTCGTTATCCATCTACTTCCTTGACATCTCTTCTTCATTTGCAGTTACAGTATTTACCTGTTTTTGATCTCTGTTGATGTAAAGCACCAGACAAGCAAATTATCATTGGGAGTGAAAATTAGGCTTGAGAAAAGAAGCTCTTCAGCAGACCCTGACCTGGCAACACTAGAAGCCTTTTCAGCAACAATGGACCAGCTTTCAGAAGATGATTCGGAGACATCAGGCTGCTTAAAGCTGGCAACTAACGGCTGAAGGCACCTATCACAAATATCCTTGGCTAGCAAGCTTCTTTTCTTACCTGCCTATTTCTGTTTTTTTTTTTAAACTGTAGGCAGAACTTGAGGCTTTTACTATGACAAAAAAAACCCAACCCAACAGCCAAACAGAAAGAGCTTTCCTCTTATTCATTCTGCCCAGGAGTGGCCTTCTGACCAGTCATGCAGGATGCAGAGTCTGGTCAGGTGCTCACATGGGCATAGCTCCAAATCAACTACAATACATGCCACCGTTTACCAATGACTTGCTAGTGCTGTTTGAGCAGAAATATTTAATCAAGGATAACTTCACTGGAGTTCTGTGTTAAAGATTTCTATCTACTGCTCACTTGTCTGCATCTGAGTGGTTGTTTCAACAGCTGTTTTAATTCAATTGATCTTGTTATATATGAAGACTTAATTAAACAAATTACTTCTAAGGAATGCCTGGAATTGCTAGTATTAAAATTTCTATCATCTTTTTCTCTTTTGCACACTGTCAGCTCTGGCTAATCATTTCACATATTGGTCCATGATTGCTTTCGTACTTCATAATTCTGCTCATAACTCTCTTTGACATCGAGATGAATGTTAAGAAAAGAAAAATGGCAGAAAAGCTCCTATGTTTATTACAAGCCATTTCTAGTATGAAGCGCTAGTGATTATGAATCCTTTGAAAGGAACATTCCTCCGTTTCCACCCACGAACACCACTGTGAAGAGGGACATCACGGTGGAAATGTATAAATTCCCAGCAGATCACAGCCTGGATGACAAAACAGCTTCAGTGGCTGCTAATTTCAGAGAAACCACAAGTCACTGCAGCCTCGCTTCCAGTCATATCCAGTCCTTGTCAAAAGCGGTTGTAAATATCTCACACAACCCCCTATGTGTCTGTGGTTTTGCTCTGTTTTCCAGCTGATGAATGGGAAGTTGTCAATAGCCAGGATTATTAAAATGGGATTAGAAGCTGCTTTGACATTTTAAAGGAATCAAACGTTTCAGTAATTTAACTCAGTTATCACAATTTTAGCTGTAAAGTTTTACTACTGCCACTCTCAGGACTCCTACGCAAGGAGATTAGGTAGATATCAATAATATAGAAACATGGAATCCACATTTCACAGTAACATATATGATTACTTCTACACTTCTATTACTTTTTTTCCTGTTAGAGATACTAACTGCTATAAGAGTATTTCCTAACAATCAGGGTATTCTTACTTGAGTATTTTGATCACTCATATCCTTAACATTTCTTCTCTGTACCTTATCCCTAACGGTGTAGGTTTCTAGTAGATTTCTAGCTTACATTGATAAAGGGAATTTAGTTTGCTGTTTATGTAATTAATAAGTGATTTAGGTTTAGAAAATCAATCCAGGTTTTCCAAGAAACATTAGGACAAAACCATTTTAACCTAGGAAAGGGCTGATCTCGTGATGCTTCAACCACTCTCTCTCCAAAAATTTACCAAGAATAATTGCCATACAAGGAAGATATTCACATATGAAACCTCTCCTCTATCTTGATCAAGTTCATGCGATCCTTATAGATGAATATCACAATCTTTTAAGAAGAGTACTAAAACTATACTGAAATCATATAAACTTATATCCCGGATATTGCATAGTCTTAAGACACTAACATACTGTATATTTGACTTGCTCAGTTGTTGTATCTCATTTTAATTGTGAATGACTTTTGGAAAAACTTGCCATACAAGAAATTTGATTAATTTTAAATTTATATCTAGGTGTGAACAAACTTTCCTCATTAGCTATCAATAGATTACTTCTTACCCCTAATATATTACTGGTTTAAAAAACTCAGTATAGTTTATTAAGGAGAACATAACCCAATTTGTGAAGAGTTAAATATTTAACCTAGAGACAAAGTCTGTGCAATCCACAACCCATGAGAGTGAATAAATCTGTTCTACTACTTATCACTTTGGGAGCTGTCATACAATATTAAAAACATCTATTTGAAAATACTTTTATAACAACACTAAAACCACTCAGCAGTTAAAGGCAACTATGCAAAACCACAGAAGGCATACTGCTACCTAAGTGAGTGCAATACATCACAAAATAATACTTAACCTAGAGAGAAAGTCTCTGCAACCCACAAGCTACAGAAGCGTATAAATCTATTCTGCTACTTATCACTTTAAGAGCTGTCATACAATATTAAAAACATCATTTTGAAAATACTTCTCCTACAACAACAACAGAATCACTTAGCAGTTGAAGGCAACTGGACAAAACCACAGAAATTATACTGTTATCTAAGTGAGTGCAGTACATTCAGAAAATAAGTATAAGCAAGTATATAGGATTTTTGTTCTGAAAATATTTTATTATTTTCATAACCATTTGTATTGCCGAGTCTGAAGAAAGCAGAATATTACTTACACTTGTGATAGTTATTATGGCACTGAAAAAAGGAAAATTAGGTTTTGCTATCGATTTACATAAATTGCCCCTGATTCTTCCAAATTTGTGTGGAAGTGGTTCACAAAGTTCAGACTCATGATAAACCAGTGTAGGAAGGAAGATAAGTTAGTGTCAAGCTTTTGTTACCATGATAGGGACTAATCCTTAAACCTAGATTTCTACCAAAGCTTCAGTATGATTTAGAGTTCAGATTTAGCTTTGGGTGCACTGTGTGACAGATTATTACTGAATCTATGGATGATTTCCAGATAGATATATGATGTGTTTTATAAGCCATAAACTATTAATCTGTATGAAACATGCAAAAGGATTTCATTGGGACATACTAACCGTTGAGGAAAAAGAAAAAGGGGGGGGGGGAAGAAAATTAAAAAAAAGAAGGGATATAACCTACCCAAAACCAGACAACTGCAAATGTCCTTCTAATAAACAACATTTTCAGAAAACTGTGACCAAGTTCCTCACTGACTTCTGGAAAAGCACATTGATAGTCCACTTATACTTGTAAAATTCATTTTATCTTAACATTCTACTTAAAAACATCTTTAACATTTGCACAGTCTTATGATGCATGCACTTTTCATTCATGGGTGGAAATGAATAGCCGTGATACTTAAAATCCTAACAGTTTTTTCAACTCCTCAGTAAAGGCCGTCTTTTTTTCTATTGTAATCAATTCAGATCTTTAATTCTCAAATTTAAGAAAAAAAATGGGGAATAAGCTTGCCCTGTTCCTGAACTCTGAGAAAACAAATTTGTAAGTCTGGTGCAATTTAGCTAAGCCTCATCTTCATACATCATTGTTTATATCTATTAATTGATTTGCATGTCACATGCCTTTTATCTCACTCACAGCAGCTGAACACCAGAGAGGAATGGGGCATATAGGTCTTCCTGTGGTTTCATCTAGCTGGCATGCTGGAAACGTGTACTGCACTAGGTCAGAAGAAACTTTAAGACTTCATGCATATGCAGGCTGCCAGATTTTTGACCACTGAGGCAGACAAAAGAGGCAGCTGCATGAGAAACTTTATTTCTTACAGAAATCTGACAACCACTTACAGGCAGCTTCACTATATTTCTAATTGTCTTTCCATTATCAGCTTCCCCAGCCATAAAAACGAGTACAGACAACAATCAAGTGCTGAATTTGGCCAGCGAACTCGACCAGATGTGGCAATCAGACTCAACAGAACACACAGAAACCTGCCAACCAACCTAAAAAGTAAATACTGCCTTTTTTTCCGAGTCTCTGCAGCCTCTAATGCAGGAGATAACTTTTATCGTAACATTTCTCAAGTTGATTGACATTTCTATTTACAATTGAAGACAAAACAAAAAGAAAAGCAGAAGTTCATACATTTGAAGGGAATCTCTCCGTTGTCATTGAAACTCAATAAAATGTACTCTAATGGATATATAAACTCTTTATAAAAATGCACGTGATAATACATTTCTGTGAGTCCCTGCAGGGTTTTCAGATTCTGTTATCAAATCTAGCAAGTCCACACAAGACAGCAACACAGACAGAGAAACAGTTGAGTGAACTTCCTTATTTAAAATCACTTGAAGACTGTGTTTCTTGAAAGGGTTACATAAACAGGATTACTTTAGACCTTTCATAGGAGCAAATTTTGCTTATATTCTCACTCGTTAACACATGAAACCCCAATCTCTCAGTCAACAAAGTTCCCCTTTTCATAGGCATAAGTATATACGCTGAACTCAAATGCTAGCTTACAGGAAGATTTGAGAATACTACATTTCTTAAATATTTGAGGAACAGACCATTTCAGTCTGGAACCTAATAAAACCCTGGGATGCAATGAATATCATTACGTTATCAACCATGCTGCAATCAGTGTTTTTTGAGACTAACTCCTCATATGGTAAGAATAACAGCGCTTTTAAAAAGAAGGTAAAAATAATCAATATTCCACTAGCTGTTACAAATCAAAAGCACATTTAAAAGAAAATAAGCGTCTTAATTTTCATTTTTACTGCTTTATACACAAAAATATTGCTAAGAAGAAAGGAGGTGGTCTAAGATAAACAAAGCATCAAGCAATAAAACTTGCACTTGATTGCCCTAAGTGAATGCTAAAGTTGTTTATTTCAAATAAGTATTGTAGTTCTTCCTCAAGCACATTTTAAAATGTTAGCAGTAAATCAAACATTCAACAGGTTTTTAAAGGCTATAAAATATATATCTTGGTATGATAACAATCCCAGCAGAGATGATGTTAACTGAATAGATTACAAAGCAATTCTAAAGAGATTACAAGACAATTTTAAGGCGATATAACTGTACTCGCATGTTAACATCTGAAATCTGCTTTGACCCCCTCCACTTTAAATTCACAGCTTTAAAACAGGAATAAGAGACTCAGATTTTAAGGCATTTATCTCCTTTTGACAGCTGTGTTTATACTTGCAGTATTCAGGAGACCAGTTTATTTTCCCTGCCAAAGAAAAAGCACCCCAACTTCAACATCAACACCACGCACCCACTGATGGGCACGTCGCTCTCGATGTGGCTCAGGTAGCATCTCCCATCCCGTCTACAGGTGCCCCTTGCCTCGCCGCAAGAGAATAACCGGAACAGAGAGAAAAAGGACAAGCCACTGAAAAGCACTCCCTTACCTTCTAAACCCGCTTCAATCAGCCCAAACTGTTCCAACACTTTAACAAAAAGCACAATCACGATCAAAACCGCTATCATTTCAAGCCCTTCCAAGTTCATGATGAGTTAGGTCATGGTCTGACCAGCGCCACCGAGAAAAAAAGTGCTCTTCTGCCTGGCTTTCTTTGCAAAGCCATCAAACGAGGCGCAGAAGGCTCCTGCGAGGGAAGGGGGCGAGCGGGAGGGGAGCGGGCGGGAATACATCCCCTCTGCCCGCGCAGGGGCCGGGGGAGGCAGCCGGATCACACGCACCCCCGCCCTCCCCGCGCCTCCCGCTCCCCGGCCTGCCGGCAGTCCCGGGCTGCCGCGCCGCCAGGCAGCCCTGCGGGAAGCGGGGGGGGGGGGGGCGGAGGTCACCCGGGAAATGTCCCCGGAGGGGGAGAAAGCCGGGGGCGGGGGGGCGGCGGCGGTGCCCGGGCCGGCGGCGGGATGCGGCGTCGGCGGGGAGAGCCCGTTGCCCGGGAAACGCGGGGAGCCGGGGGAAGATGCCGGGCGGCGGCTGGCGATGGTCCGGCGGTGAAAGCGCTGCCGTGGAGGGGGGGGGGGGGGGGGCAGGTGGGCGGACAGGCGGCCGCAGCGAGGGGTCACCCCGCGTCCTCGCCGGGTTGGGGCTTTCTCCGGGTTGGGCTGGAGAGAAGGGATGCGACGGGGCGTGAGGTGCCAACTTCCCAGTTAGTTTCTCCGGGTAAATAACTCTTGAGGTACAGGCTGTTGCATGTGGCAAGTAGTACGTAGCGTTTTGTAGCTAGCAGTGCATTAAAAATCCTTTTTTTTTTTTTTTTTTTTTTGTAATTAAAACAAAAAACCACCCAAACAAATACAAATTCTTTAAGGTTTATTACATGGGCTTAACTGGAAAACAAAAATCGAAAGAAACAGCTTGAGAAGGAGAAGGAAAAGCAAGCTCATTATTTTTTATGGTTTCTCACTTAAGTAATATTTGCTAAACCACGTATTTTCCATGGAATATATTAGCGGTGAAATACACCAATACTAACCACAGGACTAAACTGGTATCTTACACAGGTAACAGCCACTGGCCTATCTACAACAGTTGGCAGCACTGGCATTGTCACATGCAACGCACAGCTATTCATTGTTAAGGATTTACTCTTTAAATCCCTTAATAATTTAGCATCTAAGAAGGAATTTACATTAGAAAAACAGCGCCTCTATTGCAGCAAAAATGATCAGGGGACCAATTCCAACAATTTTAATCCTTTCTGGTAGAGTACTGTCCCCCACACAGTTGGAATCAATTACCGCCAAGGGCTCGGTTTTCTTTCTCTCTTTGGATAAGATTCAAAAAAAATCATTGTGTCATGTGAGAACTGGCAGCAACTTCTAAGTCCCCCAGGTATACTTGCATTATGATGGGTGTTATCATTACTGAAAACAGTGGAATGAAGTGGGAATAAGGGGGCTAACAGATATAATATAGCTACCTTTTTTCCTACGGTGGATATAGATGAATCCATACAGCGTAATGTTCGCATGTCACTATTCTGTGCTTTTTTGCTTGGGATTGGACTCCCTGAAGCTGTTTAGACTTTTTCTGTCAGAAAACCTAAGGTTTAATATTACATCCCACGTATTGTATTTGTTTCATTTCTCTAGGCAGCTTTTCCTCAGGTTTCTTTGCCTTTATTTGCTGCAAACTTTCTCCTTACATTCTTCTTCTTTTTGTCATTTAATCTTTGTCCCAAACAAGGCTAAATATCTTTCCCCTCTAAGCCACCTCATCAATGGCTTTAAGGACAGTAGACCCAGCTCTCCTTCAATGCAGGACTAAAATGGGCTCATTTATCATCATCGGCAACATAGCCCCTGCAATCTGTATGTCTTTACCCAAAAAGCTGATACAAGTTGTGTTTGGGTGTATGCAACATTGCCACCTGAACTGACATACTCATTTTCGTTAATAGCTTTCATTAATATTTGTCTGCTGAAAATGTTAAAATGAAGGCACTTTTTTAAAAAGACCCAGTATTTACTACTGTTGTGACAGTCGCGCCTATTCAGAGCTGAGAACAGAAAACTGGAAAGCAGAGCTTGTGGTGGCAGTGCTGCAAAAGCGGCGGCTGCCATTTGCCCCCCAACCCGGGAGCCTGCGGCTGGCAGTGACCAGGCAAATAAGCACGTGGGGATGTGCTGTCTGGGATCTGCCTCCTCAAGTACGGGCAAAGTAAACAGTTTTTCCCAGAGGTGTAGCCCTACCGCGCATATGGCTAATTCTGATTCTTCTTCCAAGGCACAGCAGAGAAGTACAGAAGAAGGGAAGGAATTAGTATTACTCCAGTTTTACAGATGGGTGCCAAAGCACAGTAAGAATAATAATCTCCAGGGAAGGCTAGGACTTTGCAAGAAAGCTGTGACTAAACGCAGGTTTCTCAATTGCTGTGAACCAGCCATGAGAATCTCCTTTTTTTTAATTTTCTCCTTTTGATACACATACAGGTAATCTAATATGCAGTTAAATGTACCTTCCCTAATTAGGTCAGTGCTTTTTAGCAAAACTTTATAAAACCTTACAAAAGATATTTCTCCTGTAGGAACGCAAAGTAGCGGAGAGCTATCTCTGATCCTTGCATTCACAGCATCACAGAATCACAGAATAGTAGGGGTTGGAAGGGACCTTCGGAGATGATGTAGGACAACCCCACTGCCACAGCAGGGGCACCTACAGCAGGTTGGACAGGAATGCATCCAGGCGGGTTTTGAAGATCTCCCGAGAAGGAGACTCCACAACCTCTCTGGGCAGCCTGTGCCAGCGCTCTGCCACCCTCAAAGTTAAGAAGTTTTTCCTCATGTTGAGGTGGAATTTCCTGTGTTCCAGCTTGTGCCCGTTGCCCCTTGTCCTGTTGCTGGGCACCACTGAAAAGCGTCTGGCCCCATCCTCTTGACACCCACCCCTTAGATATTTGTAAGTGTAGATAAGATTCCCTCTCAGTATTCTCCAGGCTAAACAGACCCAGCTCTCTCAGCCTTTCCTCATTCCTACGTGCTTAAAAATGGAGTTGACTCTATTGACAGCTGGGGTTACAAACTGCATGACATAATTACTTCTCTCTCCAAGTACCTTGCCAAAACCAGTGAAGTGGCCTGTTGGTTTCTTCTTCACATTTCATTTTAAAAAAAAAAGAAAGTGATCTTCATTTACCCATACAGTTTTAACAAAACACAACAGAAGAATGTAGCTAACATACTTGCACATATTGAAACCCTATTTTCTCTTTTGTCTAACTACCCAAGCCTTAATATATTGTGGAATTAAACCTAGAAACGGCCTACAAGGTAAGTAGGAATGGAGGAAATAGGAATGGGAGGAAAGATATTAACGCATAAATTACCATGCCATATAGGTGGTTTTTTACACAATAGCACACAGATGTGTTTTTCTTCTGTATAACTGCAGATAAAAGTTTTCAGCCTGGGAAGTGTTATAGATGCTGTCTCCTTTTCATCAAAGCATTTTGCAGGTTCTTAGTTTTTATTGTGAGAGTAAATATATTAAATTGAAGTCACTGGTCATATTTCAAGCTATGGATGTATGTAAAATGGTCACTTCTCATCCTGTGATGGAGCTCTAAACGACAGTACAGTGACTGTATTTACATTACTATGACTAAGATCCTCGATACCATTAATCTTACTGCTATTGCTTAATGCTATATATCATGAAATGTTAATGTTAAAAAAAGACCAAATCAATTTAGACTGAAAATTGATGAGTGGGTCTACTGATGGAGTCCCAGTAATGGTTATATTTTTTTCTTACATTTTCTTTTCTTATGTGCTTATATTCATCGGGATGCCATTAAGCCACTCAGGTTATCATCATGGCTTCCATGAGGATGATTACTATCTGCTGATATTCCTTACCACCTAGTCAAATAGTTTATGGAAGCCTGGCCTGCATAAGCCAAAATCAGTTGGATTTGTTTAAAAAGTTCAGATTAGGGATCTGAGCTAACCTTGATGACTTTGCATAAAGCAAACTGGGATGCACACATGCAGTACCAGATTTTGGGGAAGGCTATCGTTGTCAGGGGGGTAGTTAGTGGTAGAGCCACCTGGCAGAGCTGGGTGCAAACAGGACATCTATGCACAGCGAGAGAAAGCTGAAATGGAGTAGCACCAGTGGGAGTCCCATGTCTTCCATAAAGTCAGAGAACAGAACCCCTAATAGAAACTACAATTTCTTGATTTTGACTGAGAACAACCTAAATAATATTTTTAAGCATGCATATGATGGGGGTAAAAATTATGTTGTAAAGCGAGAGCAATCTAATGATTGCTTTGGAAGTGGTGTCCCTGCAACTTATTACATAGATAAATAATATTTTTCTCCTATTTTTAATAAGAACAGTTTTGAATAAATATTCCATTATCCAATAAAATCATTAAAATATTTATTCTGTGTAGCTATTTAAAAAAAATTTATAGTTTTTAATCTTAAAAGGGGGTAAAACACTCTTTCTAAAGGAGAAAATGGGCCAGAAAATCTTGATGTATCATAAGTACAAATACTTTATTATCTCAGCAGCTAACTGCTATTACACTTTCGTCTCCCTTTCTCTCTCTTAAAGCTACTACTAGCATAAGAAATTAAGAGAATAAAATAAAACATAAATGTAAATTTCCTTAGCTCATCAAATCACTGAGCAAAACCAGCAAAAAGATACAAACTTTTCCCTTTTAATTTTCTTAGTAATTTCTCTTTCTTAGTAAATATTTAATGAATCCAAAGAAAAGATACCAAATGCTATTATGCATTCACCCATTATAAATGTTAAATTTTATAATGGTCCCCACCTTGCAATTTTCCACTAGGCATTGAGCCAATGGGGCTTGACTTCCATAGGATCTTTCCCAGATTAAGCACTGGTAAAAAAAGAGTACAGCAATCTGACGTCACAGTGCCTTATTTCTACCTTTTCACAACTTCCATCTAAGTTCCCATCCTGAACTGTGTCCAGTGCTTTTCACTTGTCACAGCTCAAGGAATTGCCACAGTTCAGACATGATGATACTTAAGTCATGTCAGAAGACGACTACTTTCTAGTCCCACTCAAAATGCCATATTACTGATATACCCAATGGCTCCCTAAACAGGCATTTCAGCCCCATGTCAGCAGGCAGCAATAATTTTGTGAGCTGGCATGGATGTTGTATCTCACCCAAATTGTCTCCAGTCGTGGAAGGGGGGCAAGATGTAGTCATGAAGCAGAAGTTCTGGCTCTTCACACTTGGCGTGTATTTAGATGGCAATGCATAAATCCTGTGCTTTCACAAAACCGATTAAAATAGAAAAAGTTATGTACCTCAATATTCACAAGCAGGTTTTTCAAAGACTCTGACATAAAACATCCTCAACAGCCAACTGAGACATTGTCCCAGTTGAAAAGTATACCTGAAGATCTGCATAATACGGTCTTCAGAAGTTTTGGGTTGCTACAAATGTCAGAAGCAGCACAAAAGCTATCAACATGTGAGTTATTCTAAATAGTCTTCTAAATAGTATGTGGGTATTCTGAAGCCCTTAACATGGAATTATATTTCAAGTTTACCCCTTTCCATACAGTGAAAATATGGCTCCCTGAATCTGGCAGTGTATATTTCTGGAAATTGATGCAGATATCATATTAACTGTGACCATGAACTCTATGTCATTAGAAGACAGAAATTATCTCACCACGTGGAAAAATACCATTCTGATAACTCTGTCTTTACTGGAGATCCTTAAACCTCATTAAAAAGAAAAAATCTTCCAAAAAGTTAAATGTTTTAAAAATGTCAGACAACTATATTTTAAAACTCTCTGTGGAAATTGAAGCTGAAAAATACTTGGCTGTTGTAATTCCACAGATGAAGCTCAACTGTTCTCATGATTTGTTTGTGCTACTTATTTACTAGCAAGGATTTTTCTCCTAAGAAACTTAATGATTTTTCAAGTGTTTGCACTTGAGGGAACATATTGATCATTTTCAAAACTAAGGAGAAAATCCTGTCATATAGAATTTCGAGACAGTTATTAACTGTTATTTGTAAAACTCCTATGCATCTTCTGCAATGGAGAACTAATGCAGCAAGCTTCATTTCAAATTCTGAGATAGTCAGAGTGTGTTGAGGGATGGTGTTTTATGATGTTTGCTTTAATTTGCTCTGAATGACACACGGTCTCAAGTAGTTCATGTTCAATGCCTCACACGACTGTGGGATGCCACAGGTGGTACCAGGTCTCCAGCAGCTTATCTCACTATGCCTCATCAGGCCTCTTCTTACAACCTGACCCACACCTGCATTCAGTCAGTATTGTTCAAGAGACTGTGTTGTTCTGTCAAAGTGTAAGTAGGACACAAGTAGTTTCACTGAAACTTTCCTAGCCATGTCAGTCCTGTAGCCCTTTCACCTGGGTATGACCTCTTACTTATTTCTCTCTTTATGCTCTCAAATCGAGCATATATCTAACAGCTCTAAGATTCAATGTTTTTTCCCTGTCAAATAACTAAAATTTTATTTTAGACTCCCATGGCCTTGTTCCCCAACTATTGTGACCTTCTCTTTTCTGTCCTTGCCAAGTGCTATCTTGTTCCTCTCTTTATCCACTCCGGATACTGCTGCAAAGATCATCATTCTGGCTTACCACTCCAAGTATCTCAGCCCTCCTTTTACATTTCTAATGAATCTACTTCATCATCTACAAAATATTTGCCATCACCTTCAAGGCCAGTCCTAATATACTACTGCCATATCTAGTCACTGTTGACTTTTGGACAATACTGAGCTGTTAACCCACTCATGAAATAATGCTAGCTTTAGTTATTCATAAATTAGACTTCATTCATAAGAAATGTTGCTGGCTCTAATACAGCCCCTTGATATTCTGAAATATTACTACAACTGTTCTCCCTGTGCTAAAAAGTTTCTGTGATACATAGCATGCAGATGCTGACATTTTTGAACTCCTAGCTATAGACAGAGTGAGAATTTTATGACATAACATGGTAAAATTTTCATCCAGACAGCGAAGGGAGACAACACATCATTAGTAATTAGAACTAACATGAATAATTTGAAATACACTCTGCTTTTTGCTACGTTTTTTGCTACATATTATTGGAAAACTGTCAAGCTTCCTGCGGACTTTAGCTGTGAACGTTGTATTAAGCTAACTTTATCATAAATATGATTAGGAAACTTATCTACAGCTGCAAAATAAGAGACTGACAGAAGAGTTCCTCGAGTTCAGCTGACGCAGCATGTGGATGTTTGCCAGACTTTTCCTCCTAATCCCTTGTTGGTTCATTAGTAGCTCACTGCAGACAACAAGAGACTGTTATGCCAATCACAACTAAAAAGTCCCAGGAAAGCCTGGCTCATACGCCTATGGAAAACAACTTGAGAGACTGGAGCAAGACAGCACCTTTCATAGTTCTGCTTCAAAAAACCCAACCAACCACAAAACAAAACAGAACCAAAAAGCCAGGGAATCTGAAACCAATGTCTACTGAACCTTACTGTCTGACTTAAGCACTAGTGTGCTGTTAGGGCATGTTTCTAGTCCAAAGGGTGAGCTTCTACTTTGCCCAGAAGTTTTTATTAAGACAAATGATAGAACAAAATAGTGACAAGTTCAATGTCTTTTTCCAGACTGGTTATACCAACATATATAAAGGAAATAAAGCAACCTGGCAGACATACTCAGTTTCCAACTCTGCCCAATTAACCTGCTTGGAGCACTATGAAGGAGCCCAACAAGTTTCTTCCTAACAACTTGACTTTGTCTCTTAATTTTTTTTCCTGCAGACCTCTACCATGTATGAACCTGATACAAACAAATCCATGTGCCTAAGCAAAGCTTGCTGTAGGTTCAAACATCAAAGTCTTAGTTTTGCTAGTTTTGTTTTGGTAGAAGGGTGGTGCTAAGCCATCTTATTACAGAAGTGCACTGAAGTCACATTAGGCTGCCTGAACAATCAAGAGGGATCACCATTTTTCTCATGGTGAAAAAATATCTTATAAATAACATACCAACCATATATTCAATAGTTTAAACCGTATATTCAAATGTTTATCTCATTGATAGGCAATGATTATTAATGGTTGTTTTAAACCAGCTGACAAGGACAGATGGCCCTTTAATGTGAACGACTGTACAGAAACAAACACTTGGTTTAGCAGTCTCAGCTAACAGTCCTAACTAGTTCAGTTGCATATGTGGTCTTTAGAGCACAGGTTTGAAGAACAGTAGTGCAACAGTCCAGAGAGACATAAAGCAGTGACATTTGCTATTTAAATGAACAGAATATTTCTGTGCATTGAGCACCAAGACTTGGAGACTTTTGACACTGCTAAACTCAGCAGAGCTACTCTTAAATTAATAGGCAGGAAATTCTTTTCATTATCTAAATTCTCTCTCCCTCTCCCATCTTTACGCAATGTAAGTGTCTGTATTACCACTTCCATCCTCTATTATTATATTCTTTGCTGTCCTATGAATATTTTTCTTTATAAACAGGTCATTTGCATACAAAAAATATGACTTCTCTTTCAACAGATGAGTAATTCTATAGGTTCTTTAGTCCTCATCACTCTGCTTTTTGAAAGCTGCTTGTATTTAAATTCAGATTTGCTGCACTGGAAAGATTAGGTCTTGACTTACACCTTCCCCACTTGGGTCTGGAAGGTGAACATGTTTCTGTGTGAACTGGTAACCTTCGAAAATGGCATGGAAATTTCAGGAGCAAAGACAGGCCCAGTGGGGACACAAAGAACAAACAAGACACTGAAATTTGTTTACATATTAATCTTTAAAAGTGTCAAAAGAGTGTTGCTCTTTCATTTTAATATCTTATAAGAATTTCTGTGAGAGGCCAGATAATATTTGCTTTGCTTTTATATTCACTGGCAATGTATGATGGAGAGAGCTCCGAATGTTCCAGGGAGTTCAGAAATGTAAAACAATATGAAATATGACATTTAATGAACCCCACTTGTTGAAACAAACAAAAAACAAGTGGGATGCCTGCAAAGCCTTGCTACAGTTAGGTATTTCTTTATTTTGTGTTTCCTATTGCTTTTTTCTGAATACCTCATCAGTTTTTTGATTGATGTTCAATCCCCATATTGTCTCTCACCAGGAAAATGATACCAGGGTCTGTGGAAATTTGTTGCTTCACTGGGAAAAAACTAGACTGATAGGCAACCATAGCTGTCTTTTGTGCAATTTGCCTGAGAAAGTAGAGATAAGAGGTAGATGACTGTGAGAATGTGTCTATTCCTCAGGAATAAAAAAGAACAGAGAATGAAAACATTAAACCAGAGTTATGGTAATAAAAAGGGAGACCCATAAAAGAAGAGAGCAGGCATGGATAGATATGGTATGGTCACTCAGGGGCTCTGAATGGCCCAGGTCTGCCATGTTTAAAGCACAAACTGTCATGAAACAAAGAAAGATCAAGCTTTTTCCATGAGACTTTTTGCTACCATTATTAGCACTGCTAGCATTACAGCGTGTAGGAGACCCCATATTTTCTTGTCGTCTGTTGAAAACATAAAAAGGCCTACTCAACTAGCAAGGTTGAGCACTGTAAGGACAGGCATCAGAAGGTGCATGGGGTGCAGATGGCCCAGTAAAACTGTTTCACCCAGATGTCTGCCAGTTTACGTGACAGAGAAGGGATTAATTTCCACAGGCTGTCAGGTGATGAAAATACTCTGTGGAGTAAAACAAACAAAAAAATAGTTGAATACTTTCCTTCACATGGAAGGACTTAAAATATATTTGAAGCAAGTAGATTGTGTCTGTGCTCTCTGTCTGGAAAAGGACTAATACTGAAATTGTGCTAGATAAGTTAAAAAGAAAGTAATTTAAACAGCTCCAGACCAATATTTTAAGATTACCTGCAAAAACAGTCAAGTCTAAAACTGAACAGAGCTAAAGAGAGAGCAGTTTGGTGAAGGAACGGAGATTCTGAAACACTTTCTTTTCCCCAAGTTGGGAACCAGATAGGGTTCAAATGGCATCCTAACACTGCTGCCTAGAAATTAATTTTAGAATGTAATTTGGATTCAACCACAAATAAAGCCTTATCAGAGGATTGCAGAACTGTGAAATTAAATATATACATATCTATATACACAACATGGGAGTGGCTGGAGGTAACAGTGATTCACATCTTAAATTCTTCTTTAGCATTATCAATATGGTTCAAACACAACATTGCTCCTTCAAAACTTTAGCCATTCTTTGGTTTTTCTCCCCTCTGAGGAATATCCCTCTGACACATTTGCAGTGTTTTGCATCAGAAGAGAAAACTTGAACTCCATATTCAAAGCAAACAGCAGGGTCTGACAGAGGGAGCCCCCAGGAGCAGAGGTCATTGCCCGTAGAGAGCCCTCCCACAGAAATGTAATGGAGCAGTACTGATGGCTGGAGTAGAGTCCACCACTTCTTTTCAGTCTTGCTGCATAAGAGGAGGCAGCCCATAGGAAGACAGCAAGATGAGTTTGCTTCTGTTTCCCAATATCTACCTTTTCCACAATGTAGGTTCCACTGCTTCCTCAGTGAAAGGAACCTGCAGAGCTGAGCCGTGGTACACATCCATCCAAACCCTACATAGGATCCCCGCAGTACCCCATTGCGTGTCTTCAACCTCCCTGCAATAGAACCAGGCTCAGGACTTTTCCCATGGTTATACCTCTAGAAACCACACAAACCTAAAGCCGTGACTTTTTGATGCCTGTTTTGCAATCTGCTTGCCATGGCCTGGGGGCTTGACTATTTCCATGCTGGCAGAGTTTTGTGCAGCTTCATTTTTGGAGCAGTATTTTCACCTCATTGCTTCCAGCTCTTTTCATTTCAGTATAATTTTTCTTCACCTTCTCTGGCTGTTTTGTATCTTTGCACTATTTCCTGCTGACATTGCCAATCATTAACAGGATGTGTCATTCTATAGCTTCCTCTATTCTCCTTTGTCCCTGGCACTAATCACTTGAAATATGAACATCAAATTACAAGGAGAAAGTTTGCCTCTGCTTTTTCCAGGTTCTATTCTGAACTGTTATTGCAGTAACAACTACCTTGCAGTTGAGCCACCAATTACAGTATTTTGACAATTTAGTTGTGTGTCAAGTGACAGTGATCTTAGAACAGTTCTTTATCCATGTCACACATTAATCATCTCTTCCTATTTGGTATCTCCCTGTCAAAGTGAAATACCGGTGTAATCTTTTCTACACTGCCAAGCAATGGATGGATCTGAAATATGGTACAGTAAGACAAAGCATCCTCTTTGAATTTATCAAAATACAGAAACATACATTCATTCCTCAGTGAATAACATATTGGTATGAACTGCATGTGATGTTCTACCCATTCAATATTAGGATTCTATTTTACTGTCTATGCTCCACTATGGCTGCGTGTACTGTCTTTGATACATTACCAATAACGCCCTAACAAACATCTTTGCTGTGGCTTTCCACTGTGATCTTTTTGATAGTTCTGTCTTTTCTATATAGGGAGTTTCTTCATATTTTCAAAAAACATACGTACAGATATACTACGCTGGTTTTTACTACAGAAAGAAGTGAACTTCCATCACAGGTTTTTTCACAGATCCATTTACATTGTATTTTTGCTAAGTCGTCTTACACCATGTTAGTTAAGTAAGACTCTAGCAAGCACAGGATAAAATGCTACAAAAGAAAGCCCAGGATGTAGCTTTTTTGCTTAATAATAGATTTAACCCAAGTGCTAGCCTCTGTAAAAATAATGGAGTGCCTTGTTCTGATAAATGTAGGGAAAATAGCAAAGAACTATTTGATGTAATATTCAGAGGGTACCCAGAATGACTATGCTATAGTCCCTATAACTGGTAAGCTGTGAATCACAGGTACAAAAGTCTGTGTAGTCTAGGAGCATGATGATATGATCCGAAGCTAAATGTTTGCGTGCCAGCTCTAACAATATTAAGTTTGTGATGTTGGAATAATGCTGATCCTTCTTCTCAATGAGATGTTAATTACTATACTTAGTAGTTGCTTAGTAATAGTGGCTTTGAAAAGTCATCAATATTAGGCATTTCATAGCGTCTCATTTAAAAAAATAAAATCAAGTGGACAGTAAAAGAACTAAACATTTGGCGTATCGCAACCTGATACTTAACTAGGAATGAGAGCTTTTGAAATATTCCTATAATCAAAGCAGTTCTGCAGGCAGGGAAGGTCAGCAGACTGTACAGGGATTTTTCCTTTCATACGGGGACAATTTTCAATGAACCAGCATAAATTCAGAGACATTTTGAAAAACTGCACAATTTGCAGGGAGTCATTCCTCATTCTGATGACTTACATTGGTGAAACTTGTTCTGTGCATGAAGCTTTGAAGTCTTTCCTATTCCCAAATCACTACTTCATACTATTGAAAAAGTTGTAGAAGCGTCAAGTTAAAAATTTAATATAATAATTATCCGAAACCAGAGCAATATTTTAGTGGTCACTGTCAGAGATGCATCTAGCTCTGCTGAGTGTTTCATACATGTAGACTTTACATTTCAAGTTTCAAAAACAGGATCACTGAAGTTGAATGAACCTTTAGAAAACATGGCCTATGCAAGACAACAATAACAAAACAAAAATATTCCTTTGGGAAAGAAGACTTAAAATATAGCTGGCAAAAAATAGTTCTGAAGCATCAACTAAAAATATTTTTCAAAGAATTCTGCAGACTTAGAATTATAAAGAAATTTAAGGGCGCTCAGGAATCCACCTAGTCCAGTCTCTTGCATTGTACTTTACTGACAGACATTTAAAAAAAAATTAAAAAGAAATAGAGCCTAACCTGCCCCCCAAGAACTGTAGTACTTTATCCCACTCTAGAAGTTGATCCCAACCCAGTGTTTTCCCCAATCTCTTTTGCTGCTATTTTAGCCCATTTATTCTTGTCTTATTCATACATCTGTGTAAATCTCTCCATCATAGAAGCAGATCTAGTCTAAAAAACTGAAACTGAAGCAACCAGAATTTTTTGAAGCAGTCACTTAATTTTCATATGTCCTTTCATTTACATCCTACTTATGAAGCTGTGGTACTTTTTTTAATCAGAAGACTGAATAACTAAAACTTGCTATCTATTTTTAAAACAGTTTTTCTAAAAAGGAAAAACAAAAGTTTTAGGAAATGCATTTTTCCTAACATACAAATGCAGACATTTCAGAATCATCCAGAATAAATTCTAAGTTATTCCACAGCTGTGGAAGACATAACTCTTATTAAAACTGACTACTAACTCCTTTGCTTTTACATTGTACTCTTTCCTCTATTTTTCCTCATTTCAGTTAAAAGCTTCCCTAGGCATTGACTGTGTTGTTGTACACATTCAGAAAATCATCCCAGGTGTATCATAATCTAAGTGATAAATTTTAATAAAATGAAGCAAAGCATCTAAACTTTCTATTTAAGGGGAACATGACTGAGCTGAAAGGTCCGGTGGGGATATGCTTTCTATTTCATTTGGAAACCATGGCATACCACTGTTTCTATAAGCTCATTTGGACCTTCAAATTCAGATCAGCTGCAGCCAGCAAAATTATCTGAGGTACACAGTGTTTATTGGAGGTCAGCACGCATCCCTGACTCATATGAATATGTACTATGATCACGTTCACTGAAAAAAAAAGGCACATGGAGACTTGCAGTTTGTTTATCCATTGTACTGGAAAAGAAAGTCCTGCCAGAAGTCCTGCAAACACAGAGAATGTCTGTGCACAGTGATTTTGCATTTTGAGCACTGCATTAATTGAAAGACAAATGAAATTAGGGATAGTCATAGAGTCCCTGACATGCTAAAACAATTATATATCTTGTATACATTATTTATTCAAGAAACGCCAATGTCTGCTGTATGAAATAAATTTAGCATTGATATGGTAGCTTTGGCTACTGTAATAATCTGTAATATATGCTAAAGCCAGAACCCGTTTCAGGGAATTTTGATCAGAAATACATATTTCTGACCTCATGAACTCTTTTGGAGGAAGTCAGTATCCCAGCAGAGAAACTGCTTTGTACGGAGGGAGCTGCTGCCAAATATTCAACATATAAATTATTCTACTCTTGAATGTGTTGATCTCTTGGCAGAGATGAGCCCTAAATAACTGTCGTGTTGCATATTAACAGTTTATGTGGCTGGATTTCAATTCTGTGTAATTTACTGAACACTAGAGGGTTTTATTACAAGGTTCAGGATAAATTAAATGAAAATCAAGTACAAATGAAGTATGGGCCATCCATGAGCAGAATTCAAAGAGATGCTGGAAAGCAGAATAGCATCTGTTACAGCATCCAAAAAGACAGATGGATTCCAGTGCATCTGTTTCAGAAAATAAAATGGTTTGGCTGAGGTTGGACCATGTCTTGTTAGAGAAGAAGAAAGACGCCCAAAGAAATTGGGCTAAGAATCATCTGGACACACTTTTGCCTCTGCTTTAGTGTAGACCCAATCCCATTTTGAGTACAGAGATCAGGGAAACACTATGTGAGATAATGTCTCTCTCTCTCTTTTCCCAATTGAAGGAGCTCAGCTAAAAACAAACAAACAAACAAACAAACAAGCAAAACCCCTATGCAATCTGTTACACAATCTGTGAGCAACAAGACCTACAAAAACCAGTGGTCCCAAAGGTACTGGACTTAATTTGCTATTGGTTTGTAATACACACTCCTTTTCAAAAGTACAAAATGGGCGCAAAATTTTACCAGTTTAAAATGCTACATGACATTTATTTAGTACTGGAATACTAAATGGCATGCTTGTATTTAGTATTTAATATAAGTGTGCCAGCATACGAAAGAAGGTGACCAGGGTCAGCTGAAAACTGCCGAGCAAGACCTCTCTTTTTTTTAACCTCATGATTTATGTTTGACTTTACCAACTAAAAATGAAAGGGAAAAGACAGAATGAGGTATCCTGTACTTTTTCTCTCCAGCTGTGTTCTGGCCTTGCAGCACGTTGGCTGTGCTTTAGGAGAGCATATGGTCACCAGGAACTTTCCTCTGTGGAGCACTCTTGTATTGCTGGAGCCGGAAGGTGGGGGACTGATTCATCTTGTTACAACTACTACATATTCCTGTGCAACTAGTTATTGACTTACGCAGGGGATGGCTGGTTATTAAGTTATGTCTACTTACTAACTAACTAGTTATTAATTTATTTTTATAAATTTTTATGGGGACAGCTATGACTTCAAGCCTTCTCTCCCAGCCAGGGCCCTGTCACTTCACACCCCGAGGAGAACAGAGCTGTATGCAAGTTGACACGGAAAGCCTGACCTGTCACCACACCAGGAAACTGGCAGAACCATGTCCTGCAGGGAGGGGACTCTGCTCATCCCCTGGGCTGCGCTGCTGACTATCCCACCCCGTGGCTCTTGGCTGGACATGAGAGTCCCTTATGCAGAATAACCAGAGTTGCTTTGCTTTACGACCAATACAATCATTCACACTTGCATCAAATCCAAGTAAAATGCTGCTTGTCAGAACTCTCTGCTCATATTGGCAGGGACTGTCATCTTTAATTTGGAGACCTGGGCCCAGCTGGTGCAATGAGGGGAGGAAGAGGACCATTCTGAACTCCTAGCATCTGCATGGGGCAGCACAAACCCTGATGAAAAGCCTGCTTGCCATAACTCCTTTTTTTGCAGAAACAGATAAGCAATGAACACAGGCCTTTAGCCACTCTGGGAACAGCCACCTTGTATTTTGGATAACTGTAGTCAAATAAAAAGTTTATCTTATTAAAGTATAATTCAGTTCTTTAAAAAAAAATCACAATCCACCTCACCCCCGCCACTCCCCCCAAAAACCAACTTTGATTGAAACCCAGTGCCTTATTTAGGCTGGACTTTTTAATGCAGCAGAGAATACCAAATAAAGGGTATTCACAAACAAAATTCAGCTCTAAATTTCTGCTTGCTTTAATACAGGCTGATGGAGCACCTTAGAGTGCCATTACATTTTTAAAAATAGAAGGTACATGAACAGGCATGCACCTCAGTTTTTAAGAGAAATGAGTCACAGCTCTTCAATTATGTTTCTTTTCTTTGCTCCTTTATTTTAAATCTAAGAAAAGACCTTATTTGTACATCCTATTGCATTCTTATCAAAATCGTGTGAACATAGTTAATCTCACTTCATGTGATTGGGATAATAGCAATAATAACACTGTGAAAAGCAATAGACCTCATTGTTAATGTGGTTTATTGAAGCAGATAATGAGATCTGGTATTTTACCTTGAGAGGAATATTGACAAGTAGCACTTTACTCGGTAAATATTCTTGACTATGAGTTGGATTCTATGCAAAGGAAAATTCAATTTCTTCTATGAATTCAACTTCAGCAACGCATTAGTGTACTCTGGAAACTGCTTAATTTCTGTATATATGTGCTCTTCCTATGTAATCAACAGTACACAGAACTTGACACCTTCCCCAAAATCTCAAAGTATTTCTCAAAAGTGTTTTGCAGGAATATTTATTGCTCACCTTTAGAAAGGGAAACAAACTAAGAGGTAATGAGCTGCTTTTCATAACACAGTTATAAAGCCCAAAGTGTAACCTGCATATCCTGTTGTCCATCCTGGTATTCAGTCTGTCTGCTATAATAAAGCTTAAAGTATGTACAACATCACTCTAATTTTGTTGCTGCAATTTCTGTAATTGGTTTAAGTGTGTTAGTCTGCTGTGAAAGATTGAAAAAGAGAAGGCAGAGGACAGTTCTTGCTGTGAAAAAAATGTAATTTCAAAAAGGCAGAAGCAGACCTTTACTTTGTAGAAAAACAGCTGACTACAGGGTTAAGATTAAAGAGTCTCCAAAATTCTTTGAAATTTGTCACCTCAAAGTTTCTTCATAAGGAGTCTCAACTGTAATGGCTTAATCAACTGTTGAAGCTCACAAACTCTTTAAAATCAGATGTGTGAAAAACGTTCTGGCTGAAATGGCATAGGGTGCCACATGACATAGAAGCTTCTGGTAATCCTGCAGCTAAAATAATCAGGAATGCAAGAACTCAGCTTAGCACTGCCTTAGTTCCAACCTCTTCCCAAAGTGATATCAAATCTCGATCCAAGCATTGTGAGGAAAAAGTGGAAAACATCCCAGAACGAAGGAGCTGAATTCACCGTCTGACTGTTATTAACCATCTCTGCTCATTTTGCACTGCATGAGCTGGGCTAGATAAAGTGTTGGACTTGTCAAACTTTAGATTTTTATATTCTGGGAATGAAAAACGAACATTTTAATAACACAACTTCTGACTTTATAGTAACAGCAGAATCCAAGTCTCATAGTTCTCTACTGATGTTGACTGTGAGAAAGTACAGCCTGGAAGCACTTAGAAATAACAGGCTGATAAACTTTTGAATTCATGTGCGCAGTCTATAGCTATGATGAGTTTTGATTTGAATCGCACACGCTATCGGAACACCTTCTGGCAAATGCATAACGTAAACCCATAAAATGTATACAACTAATAAAAAAACCTCTGGATTTCGACATCCCCTAAAACTGACCTGCTTTTGATCTGCAGTGGTGCAGTAATTTCCATAGCAAGAAGAACCCCTTGGGCTTTTGCACAGAACTGCCCACAGCACAATCACACGCCGCCTAGTGAGGACCAGCTGCCAAAAAACTGACCTGAGCATGTCCAGTGGCCATATATCTTGGTGTCAGCTTGACTGGAGCTACATCTTTAAATCAGCTGCCCACAATGTAGGAGATTCCAACAACTTGCTGTATCCCTCTTTTTCTATCCATGCTAAAACTTTCAGACTATCCATGGCACTCTGTAAAGTCTAGGAGCTCCATACAAATCCCAGATTTGTGAAATTGTATTCAGGCAGAGACACACCGCTTAAGTCATGGAATAAACAGATCTTGTGACAACGTGTTCAACTCAGAGAAAGACAAGACCATTCTAGCTGGATCTGGTTGTCATAGTTGAGTTAAAATTATGGCACTGCTTGCCATGAGGAGCAGTTATAACCACTACAAATGTAAACCATTCCATCAGAACGCATATTTATTTTGTAGGTTCAAATCAAAGAGGAGCAGACATTTCTGGGACTGAAGCTAGTGAAAAATTAAGTAGATTTGCTTTTCCCACCCCAGACATTTATTTGAAAACCTCTAGTGTTTGTGTGAGAGAGAGCAAGATGCTTAAATATAGCAGAAGAAAATTCTAAGGCAGAGAGAGAGACTGTGATGGATTTATCTGTGTACTATCAAAGAGGTCAAAGGGAACCCAATTGAAAGTTTCACCTCTCTTATTTGGGTTGCAGTCAACAAAAGTAAAAAGAGAAGGAATATTCCTTTGGGGCTTAAGTACTGAGAAAAGGAGGAAAATTATTTGTTCCAGAAAGGAGACACTCTAAATACTGCCATTTATCTACGTGCTGATATGCAAAATTGTTTTTATTTTTAATCTGAGGCTAATGGAACAAAAGAACTGGAAAGAGGGCAGGCTCACTACAGCCCTTGCCAGACTTCTCTGTTACCTCATTAAGAAAATAGGAAGTTAAAAAGTGTTCCTATCACGACATCCACTCTGGGTATCAACCGGTGGGAAAGTGCAATATTTTAAGTCTTAAAAGCCATTATTTCCTCCACACACTCTCTGTGAAGATGAAAAGACAGAACACAATGTTCATGTGAGGAAGAAATCGAGGAGTGGTTTGTGGAAAAAGCTGTGGGATGCTTGCATTAAACAAGGAGGTATTTAAGATAAATATTGCATGTGGCTGAAGGAGAAAAATATATTGAAATGACATAAAAGGAAAAAAGTTCAGAGTTATAAGGATACTATGAGGACGGGTAGAACTGAAGGGTTCTACGGAACGCTTGTACACTACAAAGAAACCGGCTGAAGAGATTTGAGTAAGATATTTCACTTTTCCTTTTTTATTCTGTCTTTACCTTTTCCTTCCTTTTTCTTTTCTCACTGGGGATCTTCTCCTTAAATTCTTACTATGTAAATATATTTACATTTGCACAAATGAGCATTTACTTACATTTCAACTTTGCATGTTTCCCGCTTTTTTGCCTCAAAGACCTTGGCAGAGGTACCTCCATTCTCCTATGAGAATTTATGGAATATACATAGCTACCTAAATCATGTCTGACAGCTTCAGTTAATGTGGGCAGGTAGATTGTACACTATGAAATACACTTCATCCATAACAATTAAAGTGTACTGCACAAGTTAGGTGAGCAAGAGAGACGAAGGGAGTGTAAAGAGTTAAAGCTTCCATGGTAACCTCGGCAGTGAGGATGCAATTGGCTCGTCAGGTCCCTTCTGTCATGTCTTGATTCCATGCCAACAAATCATGAGCTGTCCATCATTTCACACATCTATTTTTAGAACATCCTCAGCTGCTTCCAATAAAATGATAAATGATACATGCTCACAGAGGGCTAATACTGGTCGTAGAAAGGGCTGTTTCCATCTGAAAAGCAAGCTGCAGCTTTGGAGCAAAACAACGTCACAAAGGTACTGACCTTCAGTAAAAGCAGATTAGAGGTTTCGGTCAAACTGCCCTTTGCTTTTCTTAGCAGCAACCTGTTCCTAACTAAAGACAAATAAACTCTATGCCAAATATCATCAAATATGCTCGTAGCTATTAAGGGAGTTGTTCTAAAGGGCTAGTATAGCTGCAGAGTCACTCTCAAGTGAGAGACATTTTGGTATTGCCTCATCTATACTGAAGTAGCTCCTCTTTTGTGCTTTAAACAGAAAGGCATAGTAAACATTTAAATAATGATATATGACCACTGCAAACACAGAATCTTTAAGAATCCATTTCTCCAGGACACAGCTCTATTCATACAAGATGCTCAATGAATATAGTCAAACAATGAACAGAAATTGCTTATGTTGTACCAGCAATTCATTGCAGTGTCTGCACTGCAACAAAAAAAAGGCAAAATATATGCAGATGAATGGGGGAGAGACACTTTGTGGAAGGAGAAACATGAAAACAAAGTCCTTGGGTGGTCAAATCTACACCAGTAGAAGTCATAACATACCGCAGCACCGAAACTCAACACACAACTTTCCACCTAAAGTGCCCTCAGTGCCTGCAGATGACAATGCCTTAAAGAAGTAACATAATACCTCAGTGTCAAGACTCTTCAGAATTCTGCTTCTCGCTTTTTGTTTGACCTTTGTTACTTTTCTCCTTGTTCTGAATGATCTGCAATTAGTTTGCCTTGCTCCAGCATCACTTGCTAGACTTACAAAATGTCTTCTAGACTTCCAAGCCAACTTTTATACACAAACTTAGCTTTCTGTATCATTTTGTAACATATCCTGAAGACACACAGCTCCATCATTTCTAGGCACAGAGAATTAACTCAATATTTTACAGGTTACAGATACTGATCAGCAACTAATTTTGAACTACTGTTTATTCCCATTAACTTTATATAGTTTAAAATATAGACTGAAAGGTTATTTGGAGAAGAGACTGTAGATTCTTAAAACTGTAATCATTCCCCAAACTACTGAAATTTCACTCTTAAAGTTTTTTCTAAATAAGGTCAATTTGCTTTTAGTGTTCAAACATTTTTTACACATATACCAATGGACTTATTACAGCCAGGATAGCAAACTGCAGTTTTCAGATGGTTTTCCTGACAGACAGAATATATTCTGAAAAATCAGAACAGTAATATTATTTCAATTCCTCTATTTCATTTACTAATCTGCCTGTTTATGAAACAGCACAGGGCTTTTTCATACAAACAGGTAAATTCCTATTTCAATCCATTATTTTTTCCTCAGGAGCAGAAAAGCTTGTTTTTTATATTTCCTTTTCTATATATTCCTTGTCTGAAAGCTATAAAAAATATTGATAATTGAGGTATTACATACTTTTTAAATGACAGATTTTTTTTTTTTACCAAAGAGTAGATGAAAGTCTGCAGTACTGATTTTGTTTGAAGTGCCAAAGAAAACTTTAGAAATGTTGCTTCATCAATATCACTCTCCTGTCTTCCTCAGCTATGAACAGGGCTCATTTTAGCACTTAAGAAAAGATTTCTTTCTGTTTCCATGCTACTGCGAAGCACTGGAATTAGATATGCTAAAGACATTTCATAAGAATGGTTCACTTGCAGCTATCTTAATCAAAAGATGTTGCATGCAATTAGTAATGAAAATAATTCATAAACTTCTCATTAAGTGTTTAAAAACAAATTCCACAAAAAAAACCCGAGAATACCTTTCAAAAACCAGCCAAATGACTTTATAAAATCAGCTTTGTTACAAAGCTCATTATAAGCATGTTCAAATGCAATATTCTGTTAGTTCATAAATAAGTAGAATTATGTAAAATTAGTTTTCTCTCAGTCTTTCCGCATACTGTTTTGGCACCAGTAAAAATTAATTTTCAAACCTCATTATAAAGTTTGCATGTTTTCAGTTTTGCAAAGCCACTCAGGCCCTTAGTATTAAGCTGACATAATGGCATAGCAAAATAAGCGTCCCGTTCATTAGTAAGATCAACAAGGACAGAGGTGCTTTCACCAAACACAAGGTTTATAAATCAGAGTCACCTCCACTGGGGAAACCGCAGAACCCCGATGGGCATAAAAGAGCCATAAAAATGTACCCCTGTAACTCCTCATTAGAGTACTTGGGTGAATGCTTTGATCGCGCGACATCTTCCTTCACAAAATTTTAGTTAGCTGTTCTCACTGTCACTGCCAAAGCTATAAAAGGAAACAAGTGAAAGAAAGGAGGAAGGAGGAGAAGAAGGAGCTGTCCTGATGCTCACAGGTCAGGGAATAGTCACCCAGATCTGCTCAGCTCTGTCTGCTCACTCCTGCCCTCCACTCAGGTACCTCCTTCTCCAGGAGGAGGGGAAGCGACTTCTGACCACTTTCCAGTCCCTCACGGATCACCACTGAACACAGACACAACTGAAGGGAAATTGCCAGTCAGTCCTTAGAAAATAGATATTTTATAGATTCATAACAATTTTTTTTCTACTGTTTTCTCTGATATTCCTTTTTCATTCAGTGCAAATAAAAGCATTTGTGATTTTTTAAAAAAATTATAACCGCTTAGCTGCATGCTGGCGATTCTGTCAGCACTGCTTATTTTGTGTGCCACTCCACAGTATTCTGTGAAAATATTGGTGTACAATGGATGGAAGCATTCATTTATGTATTATTGATATAGCACATATGTATAATTTAAATTCACAGGCAGTAATCCTTTGCTCCTCAAAACAGCTAGATTTATTAATAGAATAAGTTTCTGCTCCATGTGAACAAGAGTGGTAAAATGAGGCTTTTAGAAAAATATTTTCTTGAAAAAAAATGGATAAACATGACCCTATTGATGCTATCGTTAATAATTTGAAATATTTGCATAAATGTGAGCAAAGACGGATGACTTTAAACAATGGCCACTAATTAAGAGCCCAAAAGAAACAAAGGACTAATAACATCTTATAAACCAAGATAAGCCTATTAGCATACTGTATCTCATATCATTGTGGTAATGTCAGAAAGACAAATAATCCTGATTACACCTGAAGCAATACTATAACTAATGCAATCAGTCACAGCAAGGGACTTTTGCTTGCTGTTCATTTCTTACATAAACTCTGATTTTTAAATTAGGTATGTTGCTGAAATGTATATATGTATGAAAATGAATAAAATGTGTTCCAATAATATCCAAACTGAATTATTAGTTGCCATTTCTAAAAGTAGCTAATCATTATGCAGACTTCAATCTAAGTCATATTGTTGGAAAAGAATGGCAGATCATTAGAAAAGTCTATTTTTCAGATTACTTGCCAGAAAAGCTGTTTGCTTTTTACATGACAACAAAATCTTCTCCGACTGAACATTTGTGAGATTTTTTTGAATTAGCCAAAGGCTGAAAAATTACTCACAAAGAAGTAATAAAAAGGCACTTAACTTCAGTTAGCACTAATTAATGTGTTGCAGCTATTTTGAGTTACATGCTTTGGGACATGTCCTGTATTAATTCCCGAAAACTAGCAGAGAGGCACACATGATATTTAAATATTCTGATAATTTTTCCGTGGATGAGCCTCTGAAAAGCAGTGGTCCCACTTTTCAAGTACTTCTCAAACCTAAGGCTCTGCATTCTTGTACATGATGCGACCCAGCTGACACAGTTACTGGGGACTGAGAAATTATTACCGGATTTTCTACAGGGAATGGGACCTGTGAGGGGATGGACGTACTCTTACTCATAACCTAACCCTGAACTTAGTGAACAGCTCTGTCACCATGTTTCCCATGCACAAGTGGAAGGGCAGTCCATCAAGGAATAATGTCAGCTACTCTTCTTAATAACAATCTACAAGAATCTAGTCCCTTCTGAGCATGGTTCTTGTATTACTTAAAAGGTTAATTCATTTTGTCTCCCAGTGAAACGTAAGCTTCAGTGGTATATCTCCTATACATATATAGCAGAAAAGGGCGCAGGGGAGTGGGGGGAGATCAGCATTCAAAAATGTCTTTTCTTTCTGGATCTCTCGTTTCTGGATCTCTCAGTTTTTCAGTGCCCATTCAGGATACCTTCATAAGTACCTTGGCATTTTCTCTGTACAGTCATACCCTTGTCCTGGGAATTTGGCTAGGCACTGGAAATCACTGCAGCTTTGGTTCTGGTCTGCATCCAGTAAAAACAAACAAAAGTGCATATGTTAATTGCTGTTGGTTCCTACTCAGTATAGAAGGTGGGGGCATCCATTTCTCAGGCTTTTTAGACTATGCTTTGACCAGACTCTTTGACCTGTCTACTGACAGCACTCGTCTTTTTCCTCGTTGAGGAGAGAACACGATGGTAGATTTTTTGCAGCAAAGTGGTGTTGTGATAACCAGAAATTGTTTCTTCTCTTATAGTTACATGGAAGTGAAAAAGACAAGTAAGGCTCTTAAGGTAAATTCTACTTAGAAATCTGGGGAAAACATGTGCCAGCAATGTGACAATAAAACAGGAAGCCTTCAAGGACACTGTTTATTGTATCTTGGACAATCTCAATTCGAGAACGTAAGGCTACTCTGATTTCTTCGTACCTCTTCAACACATTCTCTGTCAAATAAATGTGACCTGTGCTGTATATTTAAGTAGATAGGTAAATACTAATAATAGCAGAAACCTAGTTCTTGAATTATTTGTACTATTATCTGTGGTTAGAAAGATTTCTTTCTTTTTTTTTTATGAAAATTTTCAGAGTAGGCTAAACACATAGTAAAATATGGAATAAGCAATGATTTCTTTTCCTAAGTGATAAAAACTTAATTTCATACTGTTTCACTATGGAGAAAAAATATTAGATTGATTTCAAGTCAAACTGTGAGTGACAGATTCAAGTTTCGAATTCAGTTGTTCCATTTTATGAGCCTCCTTAGCCCCAAATTCAGTGAGATGTCCTCAGAAGGCAACACAGCATAATTTGTCTTTTTTGGAGGCCAGAGAAAAAGAGCTGTGTTTTGTGGATGCTCAGTGACAAATGCTCCCAGAATGACGCCATAGTCTTATAACCTTGATGTGAGTAGAGATTCATACTGCAGGTTCCCCCTGTAAAGTACAGAAATAAAAAATGCTACAATTTCAATTCTTAGTTTACCTGTTCATAGCCAAGAAAAGAAAAAAAGAAAAAAGAAAAAAAAAAGGAAAGAAAAAAAGAAGAAAAAAGGCATATTTAATACAGAGAGAGCATAAGAAACTACTGTCTGGAAGAACCAGAAATGTTCTCTTGCTTCAGACAAGAAAGCCAGACATTACACAGCTGTTAAACTGATGAGCACAGAACTGGAGACAGAAGTTTAAGTCAATACATCACTACTGTTTCCTTGCACTGACTCTGGCTAGCAAAAAACAAAATGTATACGACAGCTCCATCATATATTTCACAACAGTGACTAGCAGTGGCATCTGGCACATTTGCAGTGGTTCTGAGCAACACCAGCTCTCACTGAGTTTGCTTATAGAAAGCAACAACCAATCTGATTTTAGATCAAAGGAATTTTTGGCTAGCTGATAGACTCACGTAACAGAGTTATCTCTGGATCAGCTAAAATATCGGAATTCATAGGGAGGATGATCACAACCAAGAGGAAATCACCTCCCTCTCAAGTACTTCTGTTCACTCTCTGCACTTTGGCGTGGGAGCGTACAATTACCTGTGCTGTTAGTGCTCCCGGGGCTCTCCGCATGCTTGTTAGCACCAGCGTTTGGAAATGCAGGGACCTGAGTGAAAAGCTGATCCTTTCCTCACTCCTAGATCAAAGAGTTGGAGGAAATTAGGAATCGAGTGCCCTGCTTCCTCTCCACTTCCTCCACAGATGTAGTTACCACTGTCTCTGACAGAAAAAAAAGATGTAGGGCTGTATGTCCTGCTGCTTTCTATTACTGTCTGAATGGAAGGAAGGAGAGAGCCCTTCAGCTCAGCATCCTGTTTCTTCACATTTATGTAGCTTGTGCTGTGCTGGGTGAAAAAAGGCTGATACTCTGTTTGCTACCATTACTTATTTAACAATTCTTACAGAAACAAATGCAGCAGAGAAAAAGTGTCCTGCTTCTAATATGGTCTTCCTTCTTAAAAATGTGATCACAAAACTCTCTTTTTCACATACAGCGAGTGAAGTTCAAAAGATGGCAAAGCCTTAGCTCTCCTCCCCAACGCTGAAATCAGTTTAAACAAGAAAAAAAGTCTGTGCCTGCTGTTTTGGGAGTAGGAAGGAAAACTCTTTTGAGAAAAGTTGCAATAATGAATCCATCCCTGCTTCAAACCAGTTTTCTTCTTCAGCTCTTGATCATTTCTGCTTCTGTTTCAATTTATCCATTTATTGGCACTCTTTGCTTTCCTCGCTCTCAGGACACATCAAAAGTCTAGGAAACTATGGGAAGCTAAAGGTTTATTGGTCTAATAAGCATTAATTGACTAACTCTAGTGTGGGCAATTGTGTTATGAGAAGATGCATGCATGCTTTTTTTCTCCTTCAATACTGATCTGGTGCTTCAGTTTGGACTCCTCTTAGAGAGAGAAAATTTTATTTTTACTATGTTAAACTGGGCAAAACTGTACAGAACAAAGAACAAAAAGGTTGTTGATAACCAAAGAGTTATAACACTACTTTCAACCTCTTCTTTCTGCCATTTGTATTTCAGCTAACTTCATCCATAAAACATAAAAAAGTTCTTTTTCTTTCAGGATTTTCTTTTCTCTGAAGTGCTCTTCTCAGTCAAAAACTGTTTCAATTTCCTTCTGCCACGGCAGCTGCTGTTCTAAACCAGGAAGTTCAGACTGAGAACATTGTAAGCAACCTCGCACTATCCATCAGGGACCAATGAAAAACTGGAATGGAAGAAATAATGGCACAGTAATCTTCCCAATTTACATGTAATAGTAGAAATAAACGTCTTGGCCAGTTTGCTATATTTCATAAATTTAAGGAGCAGTCCCTTAAATCCTATTCTGCAAGAGAAACTTTTCACTAGAGGGTAGAAAATGGTCAAGCAACACCTGTGACAGTTAAGACACTACTGTACTCTTGCAGACCTGATAACTTATTTCTGTTTTTCGACTTGTTCAAATTCATTGTCAGAAGCTGCTCCAGATTTTATTACCTTTTTGAGGATTAACTCTTCCTGATTATCTCATAGGTACTTAGCATTTAAGTTTTGACTGAAGTTTACAACATTTATTAATGAATTAGCAATGCAGGTGAGATGCATTCACACATCTTTTGCTTGTAAGTTGAATCTTAAGGTTGACAGCCATGCAAGAATAAATCTCTTCAGAGCCATTCCCAACCTATGTGATCTATAGCATATGCAAGATTAAACACATACACAGAAATAATTCAAAAGTCAGCATTTTAAATGAATTACTAAAATCAAAATATACAGAGTAAAATGATGGTAAGCACCATGAGTACTACAGTATGAAATGTGCATGAATTGCATGATACTTCCTTTGGGACAAACTTCTTTTTTCATTTTACTTGCATGGGATTCTTAGCTGAGGACAGTAAAGTTGATGAAGCCTTTTCAAATTTTTGGTGATGATCAGTTAATTAATACTGTACAAGGATTCTCAGAACATTCTAATTTGTTTCCAATGATATTTCTGAAGATGAAGGCTTCAGGAGCTATGACAGCATACTTCTCATTAGAGAAAACCTGTAAAAGTAACACATGCAAAAAATAGTGAAAGAAGAAATATTAGAAGTATGTGGTTACAGAACATGCAAGGAGAGTAATTCCCATGCAAGAAGAAAGTACAAACACCAACAAGGAATGAGAAGCTACTAGGTTATCATATTAAAAAAAGTATATGGCCATCCAAGTCCAAGAAAAATTAACTTGAACTGGGTCAGAATAGGTGAAAAGGAGAGGACTTCACTCTTCTTTAAAATCCTGTTCTCTTCCATGAAGAGACAGACATTGCAGACTTCGCCTTTGTGAGAGGTCAGGAAAGGTTGGCTTGCTTGTTACAGCAAAAAGATGGGTAAAGATACTAACTCTGGCAATAGTTGAATGAAAGAGATAAATACAAGGAAGAGAGACAAGATACTTAAACTGAAGGAAGTATCAATGATTAAACTGCGCATGAATAAGTTTTGACAGGAAATCAGAAGATTTTCTTAAAGTTCGTGAAGACTCACAGTCTTAGCCATACTGCTTTTTTTTTTGCCTTTTTTTTTTTTTTCCCTTCAGTAAATCTGAGCCTGAGCTGCAGTCTTTCTTGCAAGCTTCCTACCATTGATTGATAGCTATTAAATTAGGTTTTACCCCTTTGGTTCTGTCCAGATTAAATACATTTATAGCACGGCATGACACAATGAGACAAAGGAACAAGTGGCAATTACTTTGTCTACTTTTGTCTCCTACATGGTTAACCATCATTTAAACACTGAAAAGGGCATATGGAGATCTGTGTGAGTTTGAAAAAAGCAAACTGAGAAAACAGAATCAGCAAACTGACCCTGTTTAATCTATAATAGTTTGCAAATAAACTTCTTCAAAAAGATTTTTTTTTCTAAATCCCAGGAATGGTTTTTCAACGAAGAGCCAAAAAATGAGGTACTAAACAAGAACTTGCCAAGCTAAAACATATCAATATCAAGAGAGTAATAAAGAGGATGAAAACAGCTTGTTGTACATCACTTGCAGAATGTTTTTTATTTAAAGCATATGGGTTTAATACCAATACAAGTTCACAGCTCCTTCACATGTTAACACAATAGTGAATAAACATAATAATTGTTTAAACAACATTAAACATGCCATGCTCCTGCGTAGCACAGAAATCTCTTTTCTCCTTGTTAAGTAACCTTATCCCTTGTTGGCAAATACCCAGTACGACATATATGAGAGGACCATGAGGCTTTTAGACAGTGGTCTTTGAGGGAGACAGCCACTTCCCTTGAAGTAGATGTTTTCAGGAGCTTGTACAGAGGTTTTAATTAATGTGCTTGCCAGATGACTGAAAGGCCGTGTGGTGGGTTGACCCTGGCTGGGCACCAGGTGATCACCAAAGCCTCTCTATCACTCCCCTCCTCAGCTGGACAGGGGAGGGAAAATATAATGAAAGGTTCGTGGGTCGAGATAAGGACAGGGAGGTCACTCAGCAATTACCGTCACAGGCAAAACGGACTTGACTCAGGGAAAATGAATTTAATTTATTGCCAATTAGAAGTCAGAGTAAGGTAATGAGAAAGAAAACCTAAATCTTAAAACACCTTCCCCCCATACCTCCCTTCTTCCTGGGATCAACTTCATTCCTGATTTTCTTTACCTCCCCCTGAGCAGCGCAGGGGGAGGGGGAATGGAGGTTTCGGTCAGTTCATCACACGTCTCTGACGCTCCCCCCTTCTCAGGGGAGGACTCCTCACACTCTTCCAGTGCTCCAGCATGGAGTCCCTCCCATGGCAGACAGTCCTCCATGAACTTTTCCAACATGAGTCCTTCCCATAGGCTGCAGTTCTTCACAAACTGCTCCAGCGTGGGTCCCCCACGGCGTCACAGTCCTGCCAGCAAACCTGCTCCAGCACGGGCTCTCCACGGGGTCACAGCCTCCTTCAGGCATCCACCTGCTCTGGTGTGGGGTCCTCCATGGGCTGCAGGTGGATATCTGCTCCACCGTGGACCTCCATGGGCTGCAGGGGACAGCCTGCCTCAGCATGATCTTCACCATGGGCTGCAGGGGAATCTCTGCTCCAGCACCTGGAGCACCTCCTCCCCCTCTTTCTTCACTGACCTTGGTGTCTGCAGGGTTGTTGCTCTCACATACTCTCACTCCTCTCTTCTGGCTGCAAAATGCTCAGGTTTATTGCCCCTTTCTTAAATATGTTATCCCAGAGGCGCTCCCACCATCACCGATGGGCTTGGCCTTGGTGAGCGGCAGGTCCGTCTTGGAGCCGGCTGGTATTGGCTCTTTCAGATATAGGGGAAGCTTCTAGCAGCTTCTAACAGAAGCCACCCCTGTAGCCCCCCACCACCAAAACCTTGCCACACAAACCCAATACAGGGCAAATGAAAAGACAGAGGAATGTATATCTGTTTCCAGATGTAAAACCTAAACCTCTGGACAGAAACCTGTTGTTCATATCCACCCTGACAGAGTCACGGCACTCATGCAATTAAACCAAAAAGACATATGCAGGCTTTGAAAATATGGCAGTACATATACATGCTACTTTATGGTATTTGTGTTATAAAACCAATGGAAAACCTAACTTTTCTTTTCTTAGTCAGCAGAAGGATGAATATGCGTATGGACAGAAATGGTTCTCTAAGGTGATGATGGGAAACATTTAAAAAGTAAAACAGATCTGTAATCTCATTACTCCCCTTGCCCTTCTGCTGGGGTCTTCCCTCTTGTGAAGAGATTCAAAGCCTCACGTTATCAGAAAGTTTAAATGAGAAGCTTTTATTAGTGTGATTTGTGGCACTGATGGTAGACTGTACAGGGCTAACTCTAACTTGTTTCTCTCTACTGAAACACATACATGCGCAAAAACTTCAAAAGCCATTTAAAATGCTTTCCTGATAATTATCCCATGTACATTGTTAGATCCAGATTTGCTTGCACGGCAGTGCTTTTATGGATCTAGATCTTACTATTAGTTGCCTTTTCGACATAGGCATCAAGAGGACATTCCTCTCTCACAATAAAGCTGTGGTGATTTTAGGTATTTGCTGTTGACAAGTCAGAATTGCTTTTATTTTCAATCCTGAAGACATTGTTCACTTGAGATAAAAATCACAGGGCAAGTCAAATTTTGATAGGGAGCATGTCGTGAGTTGCTGTTGACAATGTGTCACGAATACATCTCCACTCTGTAATTTTTAAGTTTGTTATTTTCCCACTAGCTTCACTGGCTTTCATAGTTATTGCTTGTAACAACTAACGCAGCTACTGAATAGCTGGGAGCCTACAGGGGTGTGCATTGAATCACAGCAGGGTGTTCCAGCAAATTGGATATACGGGTGTTCACTGAAAGTGGGAATCATCTCTTTAAAAGTTTAGGCGTGATGTGCATTATTTTGAGAGGAACTATCATAACACTGTGCAATTCTTACCTTAGTGAGCATAGGGGATGATTTAATCAAAGAAACAATGGGTGTTTTTTAGTTAGCTGGGTGTTTTGGCAGTCTTCCTCATGCCAGCTAAAATCGCAGGCTCCTTCCTGAGGATACCTGCCAGGCCATTCACCCAAAAGAAAGGAGAAACATTTTACCTTACCCTGCACAGTGGTGTGCCACTGACATCAGTGCCAGAGCCCACCGCCTCTGTGCCTGTTAGCTCTGTATATCAGAAGATGTGCCAAGTGACCCTGAAACCATACCTATCCTCAGTTACCTCTAGTTTATAGCTGAATTTTTTGTGGTTGAAACACTTTGGTAACAAGCTGGGAGTGTGTGTCCCCTGCAGGAGATTTTAACCCTTTCATATACATCCCAGCACTGAATCCCCATGCTGACGCTACAGAAGCAGGAGGAAGGACCTGAGGTTTAGCTCCACGAATTTGACAGTTACGTTTTCCACATGCCAGGCGTACATATTGTAAGCCCTACAGGACTGAGGACAGACCTTCAGTTGTGCCTAACAGCATTCAGGAAAAAATGGATTTGGAACAAAAAGCCAAAGTAAAGACTCCCTACCCTTTTTTTAAAGCTACTTTTGAACCCAAAATCTGACTTCTAACCAAAAAAAAAAAAGAGACGTAGTATATCACGTCCTTTTTTAATTCCTAAATTATTGCTTTGAATGGCAATATTTCTGGTAGCTCACATGCAGGAGGACAAAAACACCTGCCTGTAAGCCAGATTTTCAGGGAATATAAATAAGGAGCCCCTAGTTTGACCATTAAACAATAATCAAGTTCCCCTGCCAATACTCTCATTCAACATGTGGTACTTTAGAACTTGAGCTTCTTCCTATTTTTTCTTCAGGTATATTTAGACTGCTACGTGAGTCAATACATTAATGCTGAAACAATTTCAGAGTATCAAAAGCTGCTAATTGATAGTTAAATGTGAGCTTATTTTTCATGTGAAACGGCTGTACTATATTCATTGTTGAAATAATGGTAATCATTTTCTTTGTGACATTCTCTTGAGGAATTTTAAACAAAGCCTTCAGTAATTGCTTAGTTGTTTCAGACCTGCCTGGTAATTTTCCACTGTATTAAAAGGCATTTGTTACCGAGAGTGATGGAAAAAATGTACATGTCTGCTGGATGGAGCTTTTACTTATTTTCAGTCAACATAATTACCTTTTATTAACACACCTGGTATCTGAACAATAGCCTACTTTTTATTTATTTGACTAATACTTTCTTAAGTTCATATCTGTAGGGTATCTATATCCTTCAAATGATAACGAACAAACAAGATTGGCTATGTGGGCAAGATTATGCTTTCAGTTTTTTGGGGGGAAAAAAATAAAAGTTTATCCCTATTCATAATAAAACAATTTTGATTATATGCAGTTTTAGAGGAAAACCTAATCCAACAAACAACTTTTAAGCAATATTTGGAAGAACAAAAATAACAGTATTAGTACTACAAAAGCAATTTTTATATCATATGTTTTATACTGTGGTGACTTTGTAAGGTAAACAATATTATGGAACGTATTTACTATCCAGATATTGGAGTATTAAACAATAGGAATTATCTTCCTAAAGGTCATGCAGGTCACTAAATATTATGTGATATAATTTATTCTGTTTATCAAACTGATTTTGTTACTAGATCCAACACTGCGGTGAAAAATCATACCCCTTCAATACTTTCAGTAAGCTGCACCCCATGTAGGAGTTACAGCAAGGTCAGACAGGAGACCTCAGAGCAGTGGCCGTGACCCAAGACCCCACCACTGTGAGCTCCACCAAATGTAAAGTGGGTCCTCATACCTCCAGCCACCCATGGCTTTGCTAACTCTGTAAAATAAGTCCTGTGATGTAATTTAAGGCTTCATAACAGCAGAGGGCTTTTGTTACACATTGCTATTTGTGACCAGCTTTTAAAAACAGCTGCCATGCTTACGTTGACCAAAGATCATAGAATCACAGAAGCATAGAATGGTTTGGGTTGGAAGGAACCTTAAAGATCATCTAGGTCCAACCCCCCTGCCATGGGCAGGGACACCTCCCACTAGACCAGGTTGCTCAAAGTCCCATCCAGCCTGGCCTTGAACACTTCCAGGGATGGGGCATCCACAACTTCCTTAGGCAGCCTGTTCCGGTGTCACACCACAAGAATTTCTTCCTAATATCTAATCTAAATCTACCCTTTTCCAGCATTACCCCTTGTCCTATCCTAGGCAGATGATGCCTTGAGCACCACATCCTCCTCCCTTCTGCCTCCAATACAGACCCAGGCCCACACCTAGAAGAACACACTGTCCTGCTTCCTGCTTTTCTCTCTGCTTCTCATCTGCTTTTGTGCAATAGGATAAGCTTTGTTTGCGAAGGACTCAGGGTCTCCTGTAAGGCACTGATTCCACACCATGAAGTCCCCCCAACTGGGAGGAGTACATAAATCTGACAGACTGCCTGCTAGCAGGTATGTGGAATAGGTGTTGGGTCTGTAAACATCTCCTTCAACAAGATTTTAGGTATCAGAAGTACGAACACTATTCTCGGATAGGTTTAGGTAGCAGCATACAGTCCAGCTGTAGCAGCCCAGCTTCAACCTTATCACTGACATCTGAATGTTCCTTCAGCATCTTGCCATGTTCTGGCCCAAAGAAACAGCCTTATCTCCCTCAGTCAGCAGATATGCTCTAGCTGGAACAATGCAGGGAGCAGAATGCCATTTAATTACATTTATTGAACACTCAAACACTGTTTCCTTGACATATTACTTATTTAGGAATATTATAGTACATTTTAAAATGAGTTATTTAGGAATACTGCAATAAATTTTCAAATGACAAACAGTACTATTACAGCAGGACCATAAAAAAATGGATTCAAATTAATGTCAGACAATTTCTTTTACTTGGTAATTTAACTGAAAAAAATACAATAATTTTATTCCCAAATTTTAATGCAACCTATATAGGCTCATTAATCGTTTTCCTCATAACTTCAGAGTTATAGATAACTTTGGTTTTGATATTATTTAAAAAATAGACAACAACAAAAAAAGGGAAAAAAACCCCGACATAAACCAAAAACAAACAAAAAGGATTTTTCAGTCAATATGACCAGAAGCAATTATTTACCACAGGGTGCATTTGTATAATAGATGTGTGACACTTCTCATATTCAGCATCTCGTTTATGGTATATGCATTTTTTTGAGGAGATGCAAAACATATTCCAGAAAAGTTGATTCCTTACTTCTCAACATTAAATATCTTTTGTTTTCCACTTGTGACTTCAAATTTTAGAATTCCCATGCTTTTTTACTTTGCACAAGAAAAACCTGAATTTATGGTTGAAGAACAGAAGTTAGTGAACCAAATTCTATCCTATCCTATCCTATCCTATCCTATCCTATCCTATCCTATCCTATCCTATCCTATCCTATCCTATCCTATCCTATCCTATCCTATCCTATTTTTTGGGTCAGTGTCTCCTCCTCTAGAATCTTTTTCTTTTTTTCCTCCTTACTCTTATTTAATTTGAACAAAAGTCTCCAGCTGCAGTGAAAAGCAAGGTCTGTTTTACTGCACAGTTGTTCTAAAGATACAGCATCAGACAGTTCATGGCACCTGAGCAGCATCAGAAGGGAAAGCAGAGATGAATTGTCACCAAACATTAAAGTGTTGCCTAAAGTTGCAAATAGTTTAAAAATTTAAAAAGATTAAGAAAAAAATCTTTAAAGTGCTAATTTGCCACAGGTGTCTCTTAGTCTAATCAATGATAGTAAGTTGAATCTACTTAGTGAGTTTAAGAATACATTCAATGGTTTAAGCAAGATACAGCAAGAAGTTTTGAGCTACTCTGGTAAGATGCTGAAACAAGGGTGTGTTGTTAAGGTTGGCACAGAGGGAGATGGGAAGCAGAGGGAGCACTTCATTGAGCCAGCTCAAGCCTGACGGGTTGCTCTCCTATGGTGCAGCATTTTATAGGATTAGGGTCTCTACATGCTCCTTCCTAATAGTAAAACAACATCTTAGAGTACCTTCTCTTTTTTTTAAATATACTAACATGTTAATCTTGGTAGTCATAGAATCATAGAATCATAGAATAAGTGAGGTTGGAAGGGACCATTAAGATCATCAAGTCCAACCGTTAACCTACCCTGATTTAAAAACACCCACTTCTAAACCATGTCCCTAAGCACCTCATCTACCCTTTTCTTAAACACCTCCAGGGATGGTGAATCCACCACCTCTCTGGGCAGCCCATTCCAATGTTTAATAACCCTTTGAGTGAAAAAATGCTTCCTAATATCCAATCTAAACCTGCCCTGACATAACTTGAACCCGTTTCCTCTTGTCCTATCACTTGCCACGTGGGAGAAGAGGTCAGCCCCCATCTCTCTAAAACCTCCCTTCAGGTAGTTGTAGAGGGTGATAAGGTCACCCCTCAGCCTCCTCTTCTCCAGGCTAAACAACCCCAGTTCCCTCAGTCGTTCCTCAGTCAGAAAGTTTCATTCGTTTACATTCTGGGCATGGCAGAGATAACAGACAAACAAGCTTTCCTATATATAATTTTCACAGAGAAAAACATGGCCTAATGGTTTAAAGCACTACCTCTCTCCAGAGAGATTTGTGTTCAAATCCTGCATAGCCACAAATACTTCCATGACTCGGGGCATGTTGTTTAGGCTGAACTCAAAGTATCAAAATCCCAGTTTAGACAGGAGATGCTCATGTTTCCAAAAAGCAATTTGATTTCCCAAGGCAGAAGGCCCTTTAAACCCGCTGTGTTCCTCATTTGGGGCTGCAGGGGACCCAGTGGGCTCAGCTGCGGTTTGGAGGGGTACAGGGAAAGCCTTATCCACTCATAGCTGGGGACAGCATCCAGCAAAGTACTCTACTTTCACTTGACTTTCCAAAACTGGGATGGAGGGAGAAGAAAAGGAGGCAGGTTTATTTTGCACAATAACTAAGTAGATCAAGCAGCCATCCAGGAGGAGGCAGCGCTGAAAACCCTGTCCAGCTGGCAGCGCATAGCTCCTTTACCAGAGGACCCTAATTGCCAGGCTAAGGATGGGACTCTGGCAGAGCACTCCTCACCTGCCTGTTGAATCAGACCCCAATTTAGGACAGCAAGAGCCACCCTGTCAAAGAACAGAGAGCACAGTGTCCAAAAGAGCCCAGTAGACTTCCCGGGCTTGGGGACTTGGGGGTCGGGTTTCTCTGCACGGTATTGCTTGCACATTCTATTCAGCAAGACTTCAGTGATGCTGCAAGCTGTATTATTTTTCATTCAGCATGACTATAAGGGAACCAGTATTATTTGACTGTATTCCAATAATCCTATTAGTGGTAATACAAATATGCAGCAGGAAGATGACTCTGGCTGTAGAAAAACACATTTTCAGGAATGTTCTATCTATTAGCTTCACAATCATTATTTCTCAGTCACTTAATAATTTCAATCTTTCCACTGAAAATGGTTATTAGTTTGTATTTCTTTCCTAATAAAAGCATTTTTACTTCTAGGAGCTTCTTTGCTGCCCTCTTAAGCACTTTGCTAGAACAGCAGAGCTGAATGAAAAAAGATTATTGTGTTCAGCAACAAGGTATTTGAATTAGTTCCTGCTTTTACTCTAATTACTTTTGATAACATAAATATTTTCTGATTATGTAAAAATATACCCAACCAGAAGTTCCTTAGCTTTTCAAATTATATTGTAAATCACTATTATATTATATAACAGTATTATAATCTTCTTAATATTAACTATTATAAAGTACAATAGAGTTAGAAAATGAGGAAATTAATAATATGGACAAAAAGACAATTTTTTGTGGGCCTATTTTGTTATTTTTGTACTACTCTCTTCATATATATACCAAGAGTGTGTGTCAATTTTAATTTTTGTCCTCTTTTTTTATTTCTTCCAGATATTTCTTTCTTAATGTTTTTCTGCAGTAAAACAGATTCAAATAACTTCTTAAATCTTTCTCAGGAAAGACAAAAATTATAGGTCCACTGATTTGCCATTTTTTATTGCCACAAAAACCTATACTTACTAATAGCACAGAGGAAAAGAACACTGCAAATAATGTCAAAAAGTGCAAGAGCTGTTTTTATTGTAAAATTGAAAAAATTGTCAATTCATATCCATTGTTTCCTATATTAACTAGACTTTATTTTTAATCTGCCGTAACCTGAAGCCCTAAACTAACTTTTTATGGAACAAAAGCTAAAACTACTCATTTTAACATGCAACTTTCCTTGCTTGATTTCAAATATTCACTTCAGATGACAATCCAAAGATCAGTTTCCTCATACCTCTTCCAGTTGAATACTATCTGGTCTTACGACCAACTGTATACTCTCTGTCAAAATCACTTATAACTCTAACCTCTTCTAAAAGCCATCTTTATTTACAGTTAAACTCGTCACTGCTGAGACATCTTAAACTGCTCAGTGTACTCCTCCATGCATGCAGGCAGAGGGAGATACAAAGGTAGATCTGTACAAATCCAAATATCGCCTTAAACAGGGACAGCAAGTAAGTCATTGCAATCCAATTGTCCAAAGGCCTTATCTCTCGCACCATGACTGCTAAGGAAATTACCCTTGAGGAAATTACTAGGGAGTGAAACAGTGGAGATATAATTCTTTATGCTCAAGTTATGCTTTCAACCTCTCTATCTTCCTGCAGGCAGACAAACAGAAAAAGCAGGCACCGAATAGCAGAGCAACACTCTCAAGATCATGGAGCAACCCAGGCTTCTAATACCTCCTTTGGAGGTTTAAGACTGAGAAAGCAGCAGTTGATGCATCAGCATGAAACCCACAACTTCCTGAATTGCTCCAGGCTAACTCGTGGGACACACAACACAATGGAAGGTCTGATCCACGTCTCCCTCAAAACATAAAACAAACATATCCCAACAGAAAGCGAGTTTAGCTTTCTCATACCCCTTTTTCATGGATACTATATCATGGTGCAAGGAATTCCCAACACAAAAAACTAAGTTTCATCACTTACAAGTGTATTTTTGCACCTGAAATTTGTTTTTATTACGAAAATACATGCTACGCAGTTTAAAATACAGAAGCAAAAAGTAATACAGAAATGCTTAATGAAGCTATTGTAGACTCTTAATTAAGAACAAACATTGCCCAAAACATCAGATCTTTCAGAATACTAGGTATTTTTGAAGGAAGTGTTTTATTCAATTCGTAGGTGTGCATCCAAAAGGCTGATACAATGGTATATGATCATATGCAATCTGAGAAGATTTCAAAATTCAATTTCAAAAACCTAAACATTTCTTCTTAGTAGTGCATTTTTATTGATGCTAACTTTCTGATTGGTGGCACAGGTAGTACGGGATGCTAGGTAAGCACGCTATGAGTTCAAAGGATAATTCTGAATTCCACTTACGCATTCTGCTTGAATGACTTTGAATCAAGTGAGCATCGTTTATCAGCCAAAAGAAATCAACTTTGCATGAACAAATGTGTCTTTTGAAACGTGAAACAGTGATACACTAGAAGGTTAGAGAAACAAAGGGAAGAACTGTGTTTATACAATCAAAGAGATGGGAAAAGATGGACCTTTTTGACATGTCAGTAAGGCTGTCACCATGGGGTAAACAGACTTCAATCTGGATCAAGACAAGAAATACTAATGATCTGCTCTGGGAAGAGAAGCTAAAGCACATGTGCGAGGAGCATCAGCTGTGGAGGAAAGCCTATTTCCTAGAGGGAATACAAATGAAGAATTTCACAGGTGAGTTGCCTTAAATGCTACTGGTTTCCTTCATTATTTGAATGATTAATAGGAGAGTGATTTTTATCCCCTATCTTTGTAGACAGAATTCTTCACTGGAACAGAAGGGATCTCTGTCACACTGATAGAAAAAAAACCCAAAAGTCCTTCAAGAAAAAGTTGTGTGGAATTGAAGTTTTTAAGATGAAAGCAGTAAGAAGGTGAGCATGATGTGGCCATCTTGCTGGACCTCGAGCAAAATTTCTGGAGATTCTAGTTAGAGCTTTCCTGAATGAGAGAAACTGAAAGTAGCCATCTTAAGAGCACCCCTTTAGGGCCTTCCAGAAACCCTGAAAATATATGTTAGTTATATATTTAAATCTAAATGGTAGTCAACTATTCTACTATCTAATCAGTTTGTTATGATTTTATGCTTTTGCTGTTCAACCAAAAATTTAAGAAAAAGATAGAACAAAAACTGTTGAAGGGATACATGCAATGTATTTAATTTATCACTTATGAGTTTTTATGAAACAGTGTGATTTATGATGTTTATACTTAATCAAAGCTTTAGTTATAATATTTTTGGTGACACCGTAAGAGCAAAATCATAAAGATTGAGGAAGTCATACGCTTCACAGTACAGTAGTTACGCTATAACAATGTAGTTTATATTGTATTAATTTAAAGCAAATAAATTTAAAGTTCTTAATTAAAATAAAGCAACTATTAAATAAACTGAGATATAATAAATGTAAATTGATTATATCTTTAATGCTATACAATGGATTAAATCTAGTGTCTTAAAATCACATTAGAGAGGATGTGAAAATTATGTTCCCTTTTCCAGGCTTTAATATCACTCATTTAAACACTTTAATTAAAATGCAAATTCATCTATGGAGCAAATGTAAAGACAAAATCTTTGATGAATATGGAATATCTGAGAAATCGTTACCCAACATCATAGCACATTAGATAACTGCTACTGAATTGGAAATATAATGTTCACCATGATGAAAACACTATAAATTAGATCAGATGGCTGTACCACCTAGTGTTTTAATTTCCGCAAACTTCACTCTGAAACACTTTCTTCTCTGAATAGCCACCTTCATTATCATCAAAGGACTATTAAATCCTTAGCTTAAAAGACTGACTCCTCTTTGTATGATTTTTCACCAAAAGAGTTTTTCTTATGTCATGTTCTGTCATCTGACAAGCAGTGTAATGTAATGCAGTTGATGTGTCTCATATAGATATGCTTATATAAATAACTTAATGATAGAAAAGTAAAACAGTACTTCCTGGGAATGTGAGAGCTTGGCAAAGGAACAAAGTGATGGACTCAGGGATGCATTGGCTTTCAACAGATTTCATTAACTAGTTTGTAGCCATGAATAAGAGGTCTACAAACCAAATGCGTGCATGCTATTTCTGTACGGATGTGCAGACATATCAGCACCCACTGCTACACACAGCTGCCAAAGCATCCATAGCTGTGTTTGTGGTGCTCAGACCTCACTCCCCAGCTGAAAAGGTGCTGCGATGTTTACACTTTGCCACATTGCTTTGTTTTGTTCTCTAACAGGCACTTTAAATGGTAGTTAGATATGAAAATTCCTGTGCTTGTCTCCATTTTCATGAAGACAACGTAACTATGTGACATGGCTGTGCTTCCACAGATGTCATCTAAGTGACACCTCCCATCTCCTGTCAACCCACCTGCATCTGCCCACCACTAGATCTCTCTCACTTATGTGAGCACAACTGCTTGGGAGCAGCAGTCAACCAAGCTGTGAACTGATCCAGCTAGAAATACAAACTGCAGTTCTGGGAAAAGTGAGGGGATGGCCCAGGCTGGAAGTCAAGGTGTGTTTCCCGAGGCACCTGAGCCTGCTTAACAGTACTCCCCCTGGAGGGGCACAAAGCCCGCTCCCCCTCCGCTCTGTGGAACACCCCCTGCTACTCATTTTGACTTTGAAGCTCCATGCCATGACAAGTGTAGCCAGACTTTCCAGTTAATCTGCAAAGCTTAGGCACTTTGCTTTGGAAGTTTACATTAATGAAATATCAAAGCCCGTAATAACTTTGCTAAATATGTAAGCCTGAGCACAGGCATGATTTTTTAGTGTTTGGTCCATGCTGAGTGTTGAGTGCATCTAGTTGCTATTACTAAACTTGAGTGCTTAGTAATTCACAGCATCCTCTAGAGCTTAGAAGTGCAACATAACACACGGTCTGGTGTAGGCAAACACAGCCACGTGGTATACATCCCACACACGGGATGTGCAATTTAAGCATAAATGCCAATACCCCCATGTTTTCTTCTCACAAACGAGCATGCCAATCTCAATTAAGCCCACAGTGTTTATTTAGAAAGTTAAAGTCTTAATTTCTGACAGCAGCTTAGGATGAGAGCCACTTTCTTCAAATACAGACAGCTGAGGTTCAGATTCCCTTATGTTACTTTTCCAGACTCAAAACTGATAGGTGAGAATACGTCTAAAGGGTGTGCCCCTAGTTTTCATGGCCCTCTCCATCTTTGCAGACAAGGACAGGCCGTGGCATCATTTGTGACAATATGAGCTGTGTACTGCAGTAAGATTTCAAAAGGTTCTCTTTAGTCATATTAAATACAACCATCGCCTAATAAAATATTTGATACACTACTGACATCAGCTGGATGGAAGGAGATTTTATGCTTATAAGCTATTAGAGTAAAATTAATTCCTTAATTCATCAGCCTAGGTTGTTTTCCCCACTATAATATAAACACAGCTGCCACCTCCCCACTCCCTGCAAATTTGACCTATCATAAAAGAATGGAGCATAGCCTTTTTAGTCCCACAGCTCTAGTGCTGTAAGCACCTTTTGATTCCCTGCCTTCCTGTCCTGGATCTGTTATAAGCCTATTGTTTTCTAAAGGAGACTCTCTGTGAAGAACCAAATATGAAATGTTAAATATATAAAAGTAATATAAAAGGAATACAGTTACCGATGAAAAAAATGGATAGCTACTTTATTTTCCCTGCAATTATCCCCTATTTGTACGGATATGACTGGATTATTATTATTACCTTAAAAAGAGAAAGGATATTGAAAAACATCACCTTGCTATTTTGTACCAACATTATTAAATGAAAAAGTAAAAAGGAAAGAAAATCTCAAAAGCCTTAATTCATCTGAAATCTTCAGTGAAATGCTTAAAATTTGGTAACCGAGACTGAGCGCTAACAATTATTTCACTGACTACTTGGGTGTTTTATGCATTGATAATTCCTGTATGTCTGTTATAAAGCAATCGGTATTGCAATAGAATTGAGGACTCAACTCTATAGCAGCTATTGACTTGGCTTTGTAAAAATTCTCCGTTAAAGGCGCTCAGCTATGTTCAGCTGGAACGTAAATAAATGTGTACTAATCAAGACAAATACAGGTCTAGATACTTAGCAAAATATTAACAAATGTGAGACTCTTGCTTGAGTTGCAACTTGCAGCTGTCTGGACGCTCCTAGGTGATATTTCATCGATCCTCTTTGTTGTGGCCTTTCCTCTGAACAACTACTAACAAGCTTCTTCCCCCCCCGCCCCCAGTCATGAATTTTCATGAAGCAGATGGAAACGTAACACCTTTGCATAATCCACCCTCTACCAAATCTGAATGAAATTACATTTTTTCAAATATTATCAGTTCAAACACAGGCCCCACACAATGCATGTGTGCATCTAATTAAACACGTGCAGTGTAATAATACCAGGTACTTCGTTTCCATAGGAAACAAAGTTAACTGGACTTCACTTAAAAGTTTGACCAGAGCTGGTGAGCACCATCACACAAGGTACGATCAGAACATGACAACTGCAAATTTCAGAATTATGTACCCCTTATTTTATTTTTTTCAATTTAAAGCATGAAGCCTGTTAAGATTTCCCTTTGTGGGTGTGCTAACTATTCCAGGACATCTCTATCTTCAGTTGCACACAGTCCCTGCAAACGTTGCTGAATTACTGTGCCTTGGAGATTTATTATTTCTCTTTAAACTGACAAGCAGATGATGGAAAACATATTGATGCTCCATATGGCTTGAAAGCTCAGAAGGAATCTTGTTCCTAAAATTGGCATATTTCAATGCTTTTAGAGCTGTGAAAGGCTTTTATGTCTGCCAGTTTTCTATACCATTATTACAATTCTGAAGCAGTGTTTACCACTGGAGGATACCACCTGGTTCCAGGATTCTGCATGCTATTCTTCCACATTTCCCTCCATGGGTCACCTGCCAATGAATCACCAAGGAAACTCATTACCAAAGGCACAAGCTACACTGAACGGTACAGCTGACTGCCAGCAGATAGTGTTATTCGCTGGACCACTCAAGCCTGTTATTTCTTCAAATGCTGCACTTCTGTCATGTTGAACGACTGTGCTACGCTGTTTCTCATTCTCATTTGTTATTTAATTTTAATCTCATCTGACTCACTGGCGTCATGTGTACGATGTCTGAGCTGCTGTCAGAAAGTCTGTGTGAGGCTGTTTTAGCAGCTATGAAAAGACAAAACGCAATTCTCATTCTTTTCATTTGTCATTTTTATTGAACAATTTGCTTTTTCATTAGCTCGGCTGAGGCATGTCATGGTCTGGATTAATTAAGAAGAAAGTGAATCCTTCTTTCCCACTGTTTAATGTTTACCTCCACTTCACATCAGGCTGTGATTTTCCTATTTCTGCACTGCCAATCTTCAGAAAGGTTGAGGGACTACTGCACATAAAACACGAAGATCATGACCCATCTAGACCTCATCCTAAGGTTTAAGCTGTAACCTGAATGCTTCACACCCTTTTCAAGATGCCTGACAACACCAGGCAAATATTTTCAGTGAGAGTCTGCAGACTTCCAGAATACAACTTTCTGATGCATGGGTCAACTCTTGCCTTTCCCACCTACTCTCTATAAATTCCAGTTTTCAGTCCCTGTGTTTTGGACACCCCTTTGTGTGGCCTTTCCCAGGGACTCTGCTGGGACTGCAGCAGCCAGTTAGACGTCCTGGTCAGGTATCTGCATTGTCCCACTCTGGCTCATTTCTTTTTATCAAACTTGAGGAATAAGGAACAACTCATTTGCTCCTGGACACCCACTCACAATTTAAGGCAGAAGCTTCTCATTAAAGGCACTGTACCCATTAGCCAGTGTTCCCTTACTCACCACAGCTCACAATTCATCAGTTCAAAGCTGATCCCAACAGATATTTTAAACTACCGAACGTCACTGCTCCCTAACTTTACTGAGTACAGAGTCCTCCACAGACAGCTTGGTTACCTTTCATCCTGATGAAGTTCTGAACAGTTTTATGAACCCTTTTTCTACTTAAATGAATCTATCATACTAGTGCAATAATTTAGTACTGGTTACAGTTTCAAGATTTCAAAATCAAAATGAAAGAGATTTTCTTTTTTGTTATAGATACCTTTCTGTTAGTCCAAAATCAGCCACTACTTTTTATTTGAAAACCTCAGACGTAGATATTAATGGTACTTGCTATTTTTCAGGTTTTGCCTTTCTCCACTTCCACACTTATGTAGGGCAATTTACTACATCTTTGCTTAATGATGCCAACTTTATCTTTTTTTTTGCAAAAATCCAGCAGTCATGGACACTGATGGGAACAGTTTAAATGAGGATAAAATTGGAGTGAAAAATAGAGGCTAAAATGGCTCAGGGATACTTTGACTAATCTGAGATATTCACTGACCTGAAAAGCATGGCAGTTATGGCGATAAAAATCTATTTAATCTATTGATAGATTAAAAACTTAGTTATCATGCTAGATTAGAAACTTAGATGACAGTTATCATCTACCCAAACACCATATATTTTTAATAACTGTGAGGAAATGAAGGGTGATTTTAGATTATGATGACATTAAAAATAACAGTATTCCTATTTGGGGTGTGCATCGTATGCTGACAGACATCTGACAAGATACAAAGATACTGATGAAAGTCATTTCACCACGTCATCATTTCAAAATGTTGTAATTTTATTCAGGGACTGTCCTTGATGAATACTTAAATTCAGGATAAAATTAAACAACTGTTTGTTATTCTTACTATTATCGATAATAAAGCTAGTTAAGAAGTGTATTTAAATGTATTGTGAATCAGGCATCATATAACAATATGTAAGGCTGAGATTCTTTCTCAGTACAAGATCTGATGCTAAATTTACTGCTTTCAGTTAAAGAAACAAGAAAATACTTGTTTTCTCTCTGTGTTCAGGCACTGAGTTTACAAGGTTGGGAACAATGTTCCTTAGGACTACGGTCCTTCACTGCTTAGGACATTCTGTCTGGTAAAGGATACAATAGAGCCTTATTATAGCAAATGGCAAAACTTCTACTGACTTCAGTGTAGCCACAGAGCTCATAAAATACTGCCTTTCCACACATGTAGCCCCATTCATTTCTGTAGGTCTGTTAAGGTGTATAAATTTTGACTCAGTTGTCTGGTTAAGAGAAATAATAATACTGACAAACGAGCAGTGTGGCAGTGTCCCTGCTGAAAGCCAGATCTGCAGCAATTATTTCGAGTGGAACATCCTCACAGGACTGAAAGTTTTAAATTGCATGTGAGAGGAGTGAGAATTGACACATGTGCAAGAAATAGACTGAAGACCTGACACAAAGTGCTTGTTTGCAACAAAGCAGAAAGCTTTGATTCTAACACTGGGAACACTGTATGAAAGCCCTTAAGTTGGAGCAGTACAGGGAAAATTTCAAACAGTTCCAAAGTATCAGGAGTTACTTCAAAGATAATGAGTGTTGAGGAGAAGTAGCATTATCCTTTAATCTTTGCCATCTTCTTTTTTTTTTTTTTTTGCTAGGTAAAAATTATCCTTACACTTATCTTTTTACTCAGTGGTCTACTTTCCTTACTCATAGATGTTTCAATGGGTTTTCATTGACTTGAGTAAGAATGTATTTTAAGACAATAAGACTGATGCAAAACATGGTATGATCTCTTGACAATTGTCAAGACTGTCTTTCTTGATAATCCATTTGAAAAAACAAAAAAATGCTGGCAGGTTGAGTTTACAGTAGCAGCTGTAATGTTGGATCAAATGTCCCCATCACCCTAGGGTTTCATCACAACTGATATTGTTTGTCCTCCCATGTAGCATAAAGGTGACCGAGAAACCAGTACCAGTCTAAATCCAGATTGTCCCTCTGGCTAAACTGACCTAATATGATCATGAACCCAAGCCTGATCAAGACCAACCTGGTACTGCTGAGTAATGCAGGAGGGCTGATATTGTCATCATTGAACCATGCCTGTCAGCACCTGAGTTCAGATGCCATTAAAGACTTAAAAATATATCATCCGAAATCCTTTGGAAGTTATATTTAATGTTGTAGTCATACGCAAAGTTTAATTTTTAATACAAAGTTTGTGTTATATATTACAAAGCAGAGAAATGCTCCTTTCTTACCCTTTCCCCCTTCCTTTTGCTTTCAGCCATGCATTTACACAATGTGGTATTTACAGAGAACTGAATGTCAGCTATTCAGCATTCCTTCAGTGCCCATACCACTATTTAGTGAACATGTTCTCCTGTACTTCAATTATTCAAGCCAATGCTGCCTGTACATAATTATTATTAAGAAACCTAACTAGGATTCCTATTCATTTTGATGTGACTTATGTCACTGTGACAGCTTGCTGCTAACAAGTCATTAGTGATTATTTCTGAAACACCAAGGTCTAAACAGCAGCAACGCTGCTTAGACAAGAAAAGAGAACATTCTGACAGTTTGCCTTTCATTTAGCCTAAATTTTCCAGTAGTGCATGATACTGTAACCTAATTCATCACATCGCAAACTTCTCATCTCTTAAGTAAGAAATTCCCCAAATGCATTCATCACATCGCAAACTTCTCATCTCTTAAGTAAGAAATTCCCCAAACGCTTTAGCAGTATTTGATCCACTTAGCTGCACAGTAGCAAAGATTTTAAATGTGAAAACAAATGTTAGGCGAAACAATGCTATGCTAAAAGTACTAAAAAAGGACAGAAATCTTTAAAGTCTTTTGATTTTTATAAAGACTCTGAGAGCAGGGGGAAGACAATACCTGCTCTCAGCTATCACTAGAAGGCACTACAGCATCTGAGCACCCACTTTGATAGATAGGACGCTATAGAGCATGGCCTTAATGCAACTGTGGTTGCACATTTTTTGAGAACTAAGGCATTATAGATTATTTACTCTTCAAAAAGTAAATGTCTCTAGGAAAGCTGTGTCTTTGGGGGGAAAGTCCTAAAGCACGACAGAATCTTTCCTATTACACATAGTAAATATTTTCTCATTCTGTGATAGCTGCTGAGCTACTATAAATCAGAAAAATAACAAATATCCTAGATACTCTCCTCACTCTCTAGAGTTCTTCCTGAATCATCTCCTTTTTGGCTGCATACATATATGCACATGTACACACACATTTGCATATATACCTATGAGATATATCACTGGAAAACATTTCAGTGTCTGGCCTGGAAAACTCTTGAATGACTTAATTTTAAGGTTTTCCTTTCTTCTTTGTTTTACCTTGTGTTTTTTCAATGAAAGTTTTGCCATCTTTCTGTGATATTACAGTAACATTTACTGCTGCTGGCGTGATGAATAGTCCAACCCAAACTGCTGGTCATCAAGCACACAATATGACAAGGACATCTGATTGCCTGCAAGCAGAGTGCTGGCAACCATGACTGTGTCTGTAATATCCTGCCAGAGTGTCCTTGCTAAAGTCAGTTTTGCTGTTACTTCCTATAAGTTATGACTTTATAAACGGCGAAGTCAAAACTGAAAAAATCTTTTTACTAAGAAACCCTAAACCAATAATCATAGCTTCCCAAAACTACAATCAAAAACTAAACAGTATTATGGAATCAACTTTCACAAGGCTGGAGCTTGACTGATACGAGGAAAATTATTGTGAATAGTTTACTTAAGACAGTGCAGTATTTTGCTCTTTAAATCTAAGTAGTGGGCATTTCAATTTCCTCTGTAGATATTTAGGGTTTTTTTCTATACTCAAAAAAAACCACAATAAAACCAAAGCGATAATTTTATTAAAAATAACGCTTAGTACGGCTCATTCTATGTCACAATTTCAAAGTCTAACACAATATAGAAATCACATATGTGTACATATATATATAAATAATCTGCAAACTTGCAGACAATGCTTATATACTTCCACATTTGAAATAGAAACAGGTTGACACCTCCACTACATATCCCCTATTTCATAAATAAGAAAAAAGTCATCATCATAATACCCGCCTTCACCTTCCGCCCCACATCTCTGTTTCTTGATACTGACTTGCTGCATTAGGGATCCTCTATCATACAGTGTGTGGAAAATAAGCTAGGATTGTGAAAACAAGAAGAAGGTAACACTTGTTACCACCTGCCTTCTCATGAGCATACAACTCTTTACAATCTAAGTATGAATATGCTTGGCTCTCCAGATTTTCCATCTTGATATGCACAGCCAGAAATCAGAGACATATTTTAGTGCGAGAGCTTGAATATGACACAATATAGCATCCTCAGCATCTGTATTAATTGACCTTCCCACTGCTCTTGCGCTGTTACAGTATGTACTTGCACACCTCTTCAAATATGAGTTCAGGTGTTCTTAATATATAAATTGAAAAAGTTGTTTATATTGCAGTAGCCTGGGTAGAGTGTAGCACATGGTAAAATTAAGTAAATAGGACTAGATTGTGACGTAGTACTGGATAGATAAATCTAGAATCAATTCCTTTTAAAAATTTCTAGGAAAAAAAAAGTTTTTAGAAAAAGTAAGATTTTCTACTCTTTACTCAGAAATTTTTCTGAATGTCATATGAGCCCACAAAGACTGATATTTCACCCAGATATGATCATCAAATCCTTGTCCTTTGATGCTTCTTAAAAAGAAAATCCAGCAACTGTCAGATTCCTTCGCCTATAACCTCGGTGGGACTGAGCACTCATAACTCCCAGGAAAACTAACAAAGCTCCATCATTTATAAAAAGTAAACAAATTAGAAATAATAAAACTTGGGCAAATATATAATAAAAGGAGTCAGCAGATGTAACATCCACAGGTCCCATCACTGTAGCAGAAACAAACACTCTTATCTCCAACTAGATGAATTTTCTGTAGCTACTGCTGATGGAGTGTGTTTTTTTCAGGTAAGCATGAGAATGACAACAGAAGAATTAAGGAAAAAATGTCAGACAATTTCCTCCTTAGGCCCCTATTTTTAAATACAGTAGTGCAAGGCAAGGTCTAAGCATTTCTGGCTTTAACGTTTAATAGTATTGCTCTATAATGCACATGATGGTTACAATTACTCTACAGAAAAATATTTTCACCTTCAAATCATAGACCAGAGGAGAGAAATATTTGACAATTTCTAACTACCTTAGAGCATCACAGAAAATCAGCTCTTTTTAAAATAAAATTAATTACACTCTACAGCTGTGAAGCTGCACCTTTACCTTGCTCCCAGTGATTTTAAAGCTCTTGATTTAGAGACAGGGTATATGTCCAACATGCTTACTCCTCAGAACTAATGTACAACTAGACTTATATAGCTCTTCCTTCTGCTAAAGAAACTTTAGTGTGAGGCTGGCCATGCATTGCAATTATATGAAAAGCAAACAGAAGCACGGAGAAACAGCTGTTTTCCCAATATAGCAAATTCTTTAGGGAAATTTGTGCAGAAGGAAGCAGTAAATGCATCAGCAACAACTGACACACTCTGATGATTACTGCAAGCAAAAGAACATCTGCATGCAAGGAGTAAAAACAACACTAGAGCTAATGAAAAGAAAAATGAAAGAAAAAAAACCCAGCCCTATAATGGGGAGTGGAAAAAAAACATCATCTTTTTCCTGAAAAGATCACTAGTGTACTGCTCAAGAATTTAATTCTGACACATGCTTTTGTTGCTTGATAGCTTGTGCTTTTTTTGACTGAAATAATTTATGCTTCATTCAGAAACAGAAACTTCCCTACTCCAAAAAAAAAATCTAACCGGGACCTGAGAAAGCCAGCTGTGATATGCAGTGGGAGTTATTTACTACCCAGCATCCATTCCTGGGCAGGCGTATAGCAAGTCAAATTCACCTTACAGTTTATTTAAATCAAATGGGCATTCCAGATTCATCCTAAGACAGGACATGAAAATATTATGCGAAACCGCAAGTCAAGATATACTAGCATGTCATATGATCTGTCTGGGTAACTTTGCAAAACTTCACAGGAGAACACACAGAAATACGTTAAAGCCCATAAAGAGGAATTAAGAACTTTTGGAGAGAGGTTCAAAATTACCAGTACTTTTTCATGTTTTACATCACTGTGAACTTTATAGAATCAGACTGTGACTTGAACTCACCCTGCATCTACTTTGGGCTTTCTAGGATTCTATTCCCTGCATACGTTTTCTTTCCACCTTTAAAATTATAAAATCAAAATGTTATACTGGAGATACTTTAGGAAGTAGGTATAGGTAATGTTTATGATCCAGACAAAATTAACCATAACTATTAATAATTCGTAAAGTGGAGAAATAATTCACATGAAGAGAAAAAGAACAGAAAAAGAAGAAACAATCATGTTCATAGCTATAACATAAATTCCATGTTCTGCAAATGTGATTCAGAGTGAATGGTGATGATAGTATCAATTTTACCAGTCAATTAAATCCTAATACTTCATAAAAGTTTTTCATTTTAATCAGGCGGTATTTTCCGTCCTTGAGAAAAAAAATTATGCATAATTTTCATTTTAGGCTGCCCTCAGAATTTTACATGTTTAAGATTATTTGCACCTCTTTTACATAGACAACACAGTCATTTTGGAATTTTAATTTCTATGAGCCAGAGATGGGACAGACATATCACCTCAAGAGCTCTGAAAATCAAGCAAAAAAAGTGACACTTTCTGCCAGCCAAGTGACTGTTTTTCTTGTCTGTTTATTTTTTATATATTTTAGTTTACCTGTTTATAATTGCTTCTGCTGTTTTCCCTGTACGTAGAGAGTACCTGCAAAAAACGAATGCTGATCTTAGGTCCTAAGCACTGCTGTAAAAAGCATGATTATTGCTCTTAATTATTGCATGATTACTGCTCTCCAGCTATGCTTTTTTAAGTTCCAACTCAACTACATGCTCCAGGTTCACATGAGGGCTAACCTGGGTGACCAGCATCATGTCTACGCCAATCTTCATCTCAGGACCCACAAATTTTCTTATCGCACTACCTAATACAAATGCATACAAGCTCAAGAAAAGATGAAGCTCTAATACTGATGGGGAAAGCAGTAGGAAGGAACACATACGTTTTATAAAACATGCAAACACCTGTTAAGAAGTTCACCGCAAATTTGCACAAGTGGGAAAGTTAATTCTAATAAACAAACTAATATGGGTTTGTTTCTAATACAGTTTTAGGATGAAGCTCTGTTTATTTCAAATTCCTTGGAAAAAATTTTATCCACTGTTGAATTTTCACCCATTCTCCCATCCTTTTCACAGCTCCTTACTCCTGTCCAGGAACTGCACCAACATGAAGTTTCAGAACAGAGAATTAAAGTGTGCATGGGGGTTTTGGTATAGCATGCATTTAATCATTTGTGTTAAATAAAATTTGTTTCAATCAGTTCTTTAATGGCAATTTATTTAATGTACTCAGCACAGCTTACTTTCTTGAAAGTGGAACGAGAAACTGAGCACGGTATTGATTATGTTGATTAACAGAGGTGGTGATTAATATCTTTCTTGCCAGTCTCAAAGTCAGTCCAGAGGTACTTCAGATGCAAATAGTCTCAGTCAGGCTTTTCTGCCCAGGCATCTTGTTGTTTGTGTTAAATTCTCCCTAGGCATCTTCTCCTGTGCTTTGACTCTCTTTCCAAGAAATACTAGGTTGTGATACAGTCTTCAGGCCAAAAAAGGTACCACAGCAATGGCAGATGAGAATGAATGCACAGAGTGTGGGCCAAGAGGATTTCTCCATATTAGAAATAAATGTAACCCTCTTCAGTAAAGGTAAACCCCAAATCCCTCAAATATTCTACTCCTCAACTGCTAATGTCTGGAAAGTGAGTTTGCAGGCGTTCAAGCAAATCCTGAGGAAAACACAACTGATGTCTTTGGCAACTCATTTTTTGAGGAAAAAAAAAATCAATCAAAGAATTTATTAAAAAAAAAGCTGAAGTACGCAAAATGTACAGCTAGAATATGGCTCAAACCTCTGTGACCATTCAAACACTCCCAGGCAGCCAGCACTGAATACTGTGATTCATGGGCTGCTTTAAGGATTAAGGGCTTTAGGAAATGAAAACTAATCCTGTTTTTTAAACCATTTTCAGACAAACTTCATCAACACATTTGGAATGAAGGACAAAACTTTTGCTGTGCTTCTTTTATTTCTTACTTGTCCAATGTCAATTAGAAGGTCTCAGGGAGACTCCGTAACTGCATATTGCATAAACTGCTAATGGGGCCTTTGAGTGGGATTGCTGCTAAGAGGCTAAATAATCTTCTCTCCACTTCTTCCACAATTGGACAAACATTAAAGTAGTTGATTCTAGATGCTAGCATGGACAGTATATGTACCTTATAAAAATGAGCAATACACTTCTGAATAAAAAAATGAGTGCTCAGACAAGGTATCTGTAATTTAGGAGGAGCTTTTTTATTACACAGTCATCTGAAATTGAAAACTATCAAAAGTTAAACCAGGAAAAAAACCCAATGCATGTTGAGCATGTATTTTTGAAAATTTAAAAAAGGTAACTCCAAAAACAAGAATGGAAAGTGAATTAGATTACTGGAGTGTTTAGAGGACAGCAAGAAAATGTGCAAGGAGGTGTTTCTACACAATCTCTTGGTGTTCTCTTCAGTGAAAGGACGCAATCCCAGATCCCAAAGCACCTGAGGAGGCCCTGAAGCTAAAATCAAACCCCAGTGGAATAAGATAAATTATGTGCAGCAAATGGAACAACTGCATAAGCAAGGGAAAGGTACCAAGGGAATACCCCTTGTCAGAAGAGTGGCAGAACACGATCTCATACAAGCACAGGAACAGAGACTATCTCAATCATGTGATGTTCATTCTTCCAGCAATACCAAACAGTTTATTTATAGAACACCATCCTTTTTTCACTAGTTAGGGTGCACATTTGTTTACTATATAGCAAGACTTCATCAGAAAGTTATATGAAGGTACATGTGAAAGCTTGAGAGCATTTTATCCTCTCTGTCACCTCAGTGGGGAAGCTCCCTTAGTCCTGGCCAAATATTGAAGAGGTTCATTAGGAACATCCAGCAGAGATTTATCGCGATTTACCTACCATTCCTTACCAACTGGATTGCCTTCTATGGTGAAATGACTGGCTTAGTTGATCTCATTTACCATGACCTTAGCAAGGTTTTTCAGACAGCCTCCAATAGCATCCTACCAGCCAAACCGAAAAGGCTACAAGGTAGGTGGAAACCCTGAGCAGCAGCACTGGCCAAGATCAACTGGCTGCAGAAAACAGCTCTGCAGGAAAGGACCCACCGCTCTAGTGGACACCAAGCCAAGCATGGATGAAAGCCACCCACGCCTTCAGCTGCATCAGGGAGAGAGTAAGCAGCAGGGAAGTGCTTCTCCCCTTCTTTTTGGCACCTGTGAAACCTCACATGGAGGACTGTGACCAGTTTGGGGGTCTGCAGTAAAGAAAGACACTGGCAAATGGAACAAATCCACTCAAGGCCAGTGAGATTGTCAAGGGCCTGGATTATATGACATTGAAGAGCTGCTGAGAAAGCTGTGATTTTTCATCCTGAAGGAAAGAATATTAAGGGTCTCTGTTGTTAGTGATCTAAGAGCAGCCTTGCACTACCAGGATGCTCATAGAGAACATGGAGCCAAATTTTTCTTGGATACACACAGCGAAAGGACAAGAGGCAAAGAACAAGCTATGGCAAGGAAAATTCTGACTAGGCATGGGAAATTCCTTAGACATATAGTTTTAACTTAAAATTCACCATGAGAGAGGTTAAACACTGGAACAGTGTGCCTAGAGAGACTGTGAAAGTCCATCCTTGGGAATTTTCACAACTTGACTGGACAAGGTCCTCCACAACTTGGTTTAATCTCTTAGTTCTGATTTCAGCAGGAGCAGATGACCCGCAGAGGTCCCTTCAAACCTTAAATGTTTGATGATTCTGGTTCTAAGACTTGAAAACGCTCAGAAGTTCAGCTTTAACAAGGTTATTATTTATTTATTTGGTAAAGAAGAAAACATGTAGATTCAGGACTGCTATCATTCCTTTCCACAGTTCTGAGAAATTTCAGCATTTTTCATTACAGAACGTGTACACTGGAGAAGATTGGTGAAGAACTTTGTCATTGTTTTCATACCAGAGATTAATCCCAGACTGATTGACTAAAATGCTTCTTAAGGGTTTGGAAATCACCTTGTACTTGCACATTACAGTATGTACATGACTATTTCTGGAATGAGTTACTAAAACAATTAAAAAAACAAATAACTATTGTATGGTCTAACTACAAGGTTACAATTTTTCCAACCATATATTTGTATTTTTATGATTCTCTGCAGTGATGTTAGCTAATAATTGAGCAACTGATATTTTTTTCCTTCCACAGTATTAGAAAGATTTGAATAATGGAAGATTATGTTTTTCCAGAAAATCCCACCAGATTTCTAGGTGTCTTTTTTCCATGTGAAATTTGTCTCATTTCCAAAACTAATATTACCCATGTCTTTGCAGGTAAGACAATCTGTTTTTCTAGACCTTACAACTATGATTATTATATGAACTAGTCATGAGATAGAGAAACAGAAAATTTAATCAAAACACCAGCTGATTAAGTGACAAATACATTCTGTTGCAGACCTCATTCCAAAAAAATCTAACCTTGAGGGAAATATGTGAAAAGTGCACTTATTGCATTTTACTGTCACACACATGCTTACAATAAACCAAAATTGATGTTATTTTTACCTTCTTTTTAACTACAGAGAAGTGAGCTGAATCCCTTTGGTAGCTAAATTTACAACACTTTCAATTTTTTTTGCTTTTTGATTTTTGATGAGCATGCATACTGAGATATACAAATTACCATTCCAAATGTCTCCCTCAGCTTTTGCCTTTATTTGCTCTTCCAAAATCTGCATTTTAAAAGTTTTCTCATGAACTTTTTCTCTATTCTTATCACTTAACATTATACTAGATAGTAAGTAGATTTTATATTTAGCAATACTGTGAATAAGTTTTCAGTATAACAAATTTTTCATAAGCCCATTTCTGTAAAGAGATAGTTAAACATATTCTATCTTTAGACATGGACATTAGGGAGCTTTGTGAAAATTTTATTTTAAAAAAAGAAAGAAAAATGAGGTGAGACATATTTTTACAAGCATCATTTTCATTAGCTGTGAGATTTTGTGAAGTGGTTAAATCTGGTTCTAATATTGCTAATTTTAGAAATAGATTACATTATTATTTAACTGTACGCAATCCCAGTTACCTTGATTGTATGGTTACCTATTTCTATACTAAGGTGTTTACAATGTTATATTTACCAGGTTTGGGAATCTAGAAATTTATTTCCTTTTTTATAAAACACATCATGGTTTTGTGCTTTTATGTATTTCATTCCTTTATTAAGAACTCTTAGAACAGTGTAGATACCAAAGTCTTGAAAGTGTTACGAATTAATACAACTCAACTGTGTCATCTTCAGCTTCAATTTTACCTGTTTACTGTGGCTCAGCCTATGATTAATAGAGCCAATCCTTGCTTGAAGCCTGAAAGCTACTCTTTATTAATTTCCACTTTCATGCCACGCACTGTAGAACATCACATAGCCTGGAGTGCAGTCCTCCTCCCCTCTTTAGCTTAGCCAGAAAGTTCAATTTAAAAAATAATTATAAAAGAAACTAAGAGAAGGATAGAAAATAAAATAATATCTGTAGAAAGTAAAGAAATAACAACGTATGAAATGAAAGACATGATAAGGGTAAAAAGAAAAATGTATTGTGAACAATCCTTTTCCTAAGTTTAAAGCCTAGTAGCTATTCATGGCTGGAGTTGCTGCACTGCTTAAGAGTCCTCTCACGTAACTTTGCTTCATCGCCATCCCATGTAAGATGCAAACAGTATTTTTAAATTAGGAACATAAAGAACATCTTAAACCAGCCCAGTAAGATTTAGCGCTTACATCCCAGCTCCCAGGTGTAGGTGTGCTAATGGGAAGACATTGCCCATGGAGAAGATAATGATCCCCCTGCCAGGTGACCTGAGCACAGCACAGAGCTGTGCCATCCCACACACAGCACTGGCCACAGCACAAACTCCACCAGCTATCATACCCAGGGAGCCTGCAGGCAGCTCCCACTTGGCACCAGCAATTACTCCATCTGGGTGTACTTATCTTTATCTTGATGTGAAGCAGCACGTCCTCATGTAAACATTTGCCTGGCAGTAGAAATGGGGCATGGAATTGCTTACTGCTAGGAAAATCCTATACGAGCACTAAAGGCAGGATCTGCAGTGTGTTTTGCCTATTGGTCCACCTGAAGGGTTGTAAAAATATCTAGACTATTTTCCCTTCTAGTGTTAGTGCCAATAAATGGTATTTTCACTCAATACTTTATGGAGTCTGAGTGCCTTTCGTACTGAAATCTGTAACAAGCACGAGCCTTGGTGCATTACACCACGGTAGCATTATGGACACTGAACTAAGGTTTTGAAAATGAAGGAAATAAAACAATAAACAAAACAAAACAACAACAGAAAAAAAAGAAAAAACCCAGTTTTTTTAAACTTATTTCCAGTTTCTTCTTAATATCTGCAATGACAGTGCCTTTGGATACCTCTTCTTCTATGTAATTGTTTTACTGGACCTGTCATTTGCAAATAGGAGAAATCCTTAAACTGGTGTCCTATCTGTTAGTCCTCTATCAGTCCTCTGTTAAAATCATGTGCTTCATATTATTGCCATTGTTTTCCTTCCTTAGGGTATACAACTAAAGTCAAAGCTGAAACTGAAACCAGACTGTTAGCTTTACCAACATTGTATTTTTAGTTTACAGTTCTTCGGCTGTTTTTTTGAGAGGTGGCATGGATGCTAGGGAGAGATAGTAACTGAGCTTGTGTGTTATTTATAACACTAGTTTAAATGGAATAAATATTTTTTTCCACAGTGTGGCAGCAAAGCCACAGAGGAAGAACTGACTCGTCTCAAGAACTTTTTGCTACGTCAGTTGAAAATTATGAATAGCTAAAGTCAGAGTCCATCGACTCCTTGTCCTCAGTGAACTGGATTATGTTTGGAGGACTAAGTCACTGCTCTAGAATTCCAGATCACTGCAGGGTCCTTTTTCTTACTTTACCACAGTTATTTCTTTTTTTAATGGTCCTTTTTTCCCATAACAAAAGTCTTCAAATACAAAACAGTTCACAAAAATTCTGAATGCTGTTTTGCTGTGTTACACAACCATGCTGCAGACCCACAGGCTAAAATGTGAAAGAAACCATCTTCTGTAATGCCCGATAGGAAGAACTTGGGAACATGCAGGCAGGCAGTAAGTATTCTGCAGTTCAGCAAATGAATCAGATACAGAAATGGCACAGAGCATTCAAAGGCAAATCATGTTGCTTTTTTACTTCCCAATGCCGTGTGTGTCTGTGTGTTTGTGTGCAAATGAGCAAGAGAAGGTAAACGTAATGAAATCTAATTCTTGAAGAATTGTATGAGACAAAAGCATCTACAGCCCCACTCTGTAAGTGATTCACAGAATCACTACTTTGAAAAGCAAAAATTATTGCCACATTTCTGAGATGTATGGCTAAATCCCTCCTGACTGCAGCAATGTTCCAGCCCGGTTTTGCATCTTATTTGAAACAAATTAAGGAACTGAGCACTTTTCATTCCTTCCACTCTCCACCCCTACTTACTAGGTACTACTTTTCTCCTAATCAGGATAAGGCTGCCTAATTTTAAACACAACATGTCTATTTTGATCGTCAGTTGACTTTTTACCGTCTCACAACACCATTTATTCTTTCACACTTGAAGTCAAAGGTTGAAATTCTTTCTTAGACATAGTGACCTCAGTTTCTTAAAGAAAATTGTTGCTATTTTGGAAAAGGTAAGAAATTTTTTTCCAGGAAAATTAGTTATTCATTTCCGTATGTTTCAAGGCAATCCATAAAGGAAAAGATTTTGGATAGACATGAAAATAATCAAAGATTTAATTATGGCTATACCAACTAAGCAAAGCTAAGCAGTATGGTTGATTTATTTTCTGCAATAGACCATGGAAAAACAATTACATTTTAGGAAATAATGTGTAATGTGAAAATGACTTAAAATGCAGTAGTGTCTGCATTGTAATCAGTTAATTAAAAGTACTATGGCAGATGGAGATTATCCTGTGTGACATCTAGGATATGGATTATTTAGGCATCTGCCTAAATCTATGTCTACAGTGTAACTGAATAATTAAATTACTGGAGGATCCCTCTTAAAATACATGTGCTCAATAGGAACACACATGTATGTACTTTCATATGCATCAGTTGGTCTTCCTAAGTGTGAATCTAAATCTTATTATGCTAAATTTGGATATATAGAAATTCAGACAAGCCAAAATGGATATGATGTGTGACGTTAAAGAGGTTAATTTCTCATCTGGGACTTGCTGACTCATGATTTAAATATACAGTGATAAATTACTTCTGGGAAAGAGTCTAATGGTGTGTATCAAACAGAAGAAGCTATTAAATTATAATATTTAAAACTGTGGGAGGAAATAAATATTTGGCTACACTCAAAACAGTCTTGAAAAAATGGGGAGGATTTTTTAATTAAAAAAATAGCAATTTCCTTCAACTTTTAATCTCAGCAATGCATGTAAACAGCGAATGACCCACAACATTAATCTTTTAGACATTATTCTTTTGTTATTCTCACATTCTGGTAAATCAATACTGACTTCCTGTCGTGCCACCCTCCTTTATCTTTGATAATGGAACAAGGTTGTTTTATCAGTATAAATCAGATTTATCCATGCTTTGCTATGGATTACTTTAAGTCCATTTACTACAAAACCATTGCTACAAGGTCATCCATAATCAGCTCTTAACTTCAATATATTATAAGACATTTCAAATGAATTTCAGAAACATTTAATGAAAGAGGTTAAAGGAACAGAGCATGGTAGCTGCCTGCGTGGTGCCCGCAGCTATGACATGACCCATGGATTTTAGAGCAAGGTTTTACCTACGTTCAAAGGCTCATTTTTAAATGTCAGAAGTTCATAGACATTTGGTATAATTTGAAATAGACATTTTTAGCTAACACTTTTTAGGTTTAGTGTAGGTTAAATGCTCTACTCTATTAAATCTCTGAATTTGACAGGAATGAGGAAGAATATATAGCTGATACTTCACAAGGATACCACTGATAGCTCCTACTGCTTACTGAACAGAGTTGTAACGACGCGTGTATAGACTCGCACACTTAAACTTGTGCTGTCCAACATCCATGCGTACAAACACACAAATATACCTGCTAGACAGTTACATGTATTTTACAAACAGAATCTGGATTGTCTGATTATTTCCCAAGTCTACTAAATACTGCTTCATTTTGCTGAATTAAAGGAGACGGTAATCTTTTCTGAACTCCTGGAGGTACTAGGAGTGCTCCTGAAAGTATGGAAAAGGAAATTTATAAGAGAAAATTTATTATCACAATGCCAAAGTTCTTTATGCAGTAGTCTATTCTGCTGCAAAAAGATATCCACAGAAATTAAAAAAAACCCCACACCTGAAACCACTGTTCCAGTAGGATTAACTAGCTTGGTCACTTGGCTAGTAGTCACCATGTACGGCCCCTGAAATGGAAACTGCTTGAACTTAATGAGAAGTTGGAATAGACTTGAGTCAAAATTGAGCTTAAAACCATGTCACAGTATCTCTTCTCGCTACTGCTTGCAGTGTCCGCTCTCCAGCAAGGCAAACTAAAGCTAGTATTCAAATAGACCAAGGCACATACCCCAAGCATTGCAAGCACATTAGGAAAGTGAGGTAATTTGCCTCATGGAGTTCCACGCTGCTGCAACTGGTTAGTTTAAAGTTAAGCCAGCTATTTTTACACTATTATGCAGCCATCGGGACAAACATTCATAAAACACGTCTGCATTGTCTTTAACCAAGTTGTCCCATATTATGTTTCAGATGAGTACCAGTGGACCTGTCCATTACAACCAATCACATGCTCTGGTGAGTTCTTCCATGACACACCTGGAAACACCACCACAGAATTCTCCCTGACTACTTAACAGATTATCTTCACTTCCCAATCGTTAACAATCAATTTAAAAACACAGAGACAAATATGAGAACCAGGTTTTGGGGTTTAGGGGAGGCATAAATTTCTACTTTTCTTCCGATCCTCTCAAAGTTTGGGGATTACTTAGCTTCAGGATAGGGAAGGTCATGAAAAAAAAAAAAAGAATTAAAGTCACTTCATGAAAAATGGGTTTAGCTTGCATGAGAAAGAATTAAAGTCTACCTCAGAGAAAAACAATTAACAGAATTCCAGGATCCTGGGAAAGACTATAATTCCTCTAGAGAGGAGAAAATGTTCCACAAAGGGGATGTGATAGCTTAATGAAGTGAGAAACTTTTTTTTATATATATATACACATACAGACATATATATAACTTGTGTGCATGTTTGCACGCAAACACAGAATACAATTTTCTTTTATTGGCTGATGCTGACTTCACAAACAAGTTTTCAATAAAACGACACAGCTATGTTTTATAGAGTTATTACAACTGTCTAACGGGTTTCACAACATGCAAAATAAACTAAGGAATGGCATAGAGATAAAAAGTAAGTCAAACTGTTTTGAGAGTATTACAGACATTTTTCAACACAAAGCTAGAATTCATTAGGTAATATTGCTCTATTAGTCTATGAATTTACATTATTATACATACATATATGTACTCTATATAGTTTAACAATGCAATAATATTTTTATGTTACATGGGTTTAGAAGAGAATGTGAAGCCATAATTTTTTTCTTATAGGTAGTGTCTCTACTTATTTGTTTTTAAGTGCTTAGTTAGACCACCTTCACCAAAGGAATGAGACCATGTGATTTTAACCCTATTTAGTTAGATGCCCTCACCTTTTTTTCTATACACCCTCAAGGTATACAATGGATCCAAAACCATCATTCCATGCAGCCTTTCTCACAGTCCTCATCACTGTGTTCAAGTGTTTCACAAACACTGTTGAACATGTCTTTATGCCTTTAGCTCATGGAGGAAATGGTGACTTGCCCAGTCAATACAGTGTACTGGGGTTAAAAAACAGATTAGGCATCAGGATCTCTAAGTTACACGAAAACTAAACGTGCATGAGTCAAACATTTAGCTGTACTTAACCACACCCAAGGAAGCAGTGAGTAGTGAAACTTTTTAAAGAGATTAAAGATTTTCTTTCTATTTCTCCATAGCTGAAGTAAGGGGAGGCTACTTTACTAGATTTCGTAAAACAGTACCTGGAGTTTACCCCAATCTCTTCATTTTGCTTATTGTCATCCTCTTTAATTAATCCTGGTTTGGGCATATTTTAAATTAATTTACTCCAAATAGACTGCAGCAAGAATACGAAAAACAATCAGCATCTAAACAGATGTGCAGAAAGACAGGTATTTCTGGAGCCTAACCTTCCCCTTTCCCAGCCATATTCATAGTAACACAGTTGTTCTGAAGAAGCATCTTTTAAATTAAAAAAACATATGGAGTCCTGGAGAAAATAAAGCAGAGAAGTCAAGACAGAGCTGGCGGAAGCATCTGTAAGACTCAACACTTTTAGCTCCAGCTCCCTGCTCTGGGTGTTTCTCCTGCCTGCTGCTACAGAAAAATAGGTCTGACAAGGCAAATCTGACCATTACTTGACATGAAAATAGACCATTTTCATGTATTTTTATCACATTTTATTCACTGAAAAGTTAAAAAGTTCTGGCTAAGTAAATATCCAGAAAGAAGTCATTCAAAATTAGGAGGCATTTTTAGATATGTAGGGCCAAAAATGTACTTAGACTTATAAAAAAAAATTAATGCCTTTACTCTTGAATAACAAAATATTTATGTACATCTGTAGTTACAGAGATACTACTATGTAGAAAACTAGAACATGACCTTCAAATGCATCAGTTTATTCATGGCAGCATCTTTTTCCTACATGGTTAAAAACTTTTCACTTTTGTATGGATGTTTAAATCACTTCATATTTATCAAAGGGATACGAGCATACAAATGGGAAATCACTGTGTTTAGTAATTTTATGGTATCTTACCTTTTAGTGACACTTAATGAGCTCTGTCTTTGTTTTTGTAACAGCAAATGAACAATGAACACTTCAAGAAATATAGGTATATGTTCATCTTTAAATAACAGACCAGTATTATTTTGTTGTTCTCACAATGGACTCATCACTTACTTTGAAATAAGAAAAGAAAACAGAACAATGAAGTTCATGGAAGCCAGGAATATACATGGGTTTTGTGAATTTGCAGGGGAAAAAAGGTACTAGTAGTACACTGGAAAATGAAAGGAGGAGTACGCCAAGCATTAGTACCTTCACACTGAAAGAGCAAATCAAGAATACAAGAGATAAAGTACTGTGCTACAGCTGTGCCAAGGCTTTTGAAGAATTCGCAGTACCTCTGACGTTTGGAAAAACATCCAGTTTTGGCAAAAGACAACTTGAGGCTGCAATGTGGTGAGGTAAAGTGATGCTTATCCCTTGGCAGGGAAGCAGCACGTGGCCAGGATGAACCATACAGGGCAGACACTACAATTTCTCCATGTCATGTTACAGGACAGTTACAGACTTCCAGGGTTTTATTATAAAACAGGTATTCAACTCAACACGGGCTGCCCAAACACCTACTGGTTCATCACCAGCTCCCCTGCCTCATGATGAAAGTGTCTGTGTTTTGATCCCATGGCAGGTGTGCTTCCAGCAACGTGAAGAAAGGTCCCCCTAGGAAAAAGGGCAGCTGGGAGGGATCTGTAGGTCACTGGAGCGATTTCATCCAGCCCTGTCCCTTGTCACTGTTGTCTCCAGTGCTGAGCAAACCTGACACGGACTACCCATCTGTCTCCTCTCAAGCATAATAGGCATGCTACTTTCATTCTGTGTTAAGAAAGAATACCAAAGGGGGTGTATATTTATGAAGTTCCAATAACAGAAATGTTTCACCAAAAGTGGCATATTCGCCTATTCAATTTTCATTCTAGTTTAAGAGGGCTTAGCTCCCAGATACCTGCATTCCTTTACGGATACTACTGCATATTTGTGAAAATAACTAAGCAGCTATTGTCCTTAAAATTTCCCTCTTGGAAAATTATGGGGTTTTTCCTGCAGAAATTCATAGCTAACCCACATTCACTTTCTTCTTCCCAACTTCTTCTGACACTCAGAGCAGAAGGCCGTTTGACACAGGCTCCCGAAAGCGCAGACACAGCCACGCTGCCTGCGTCTGAGGCAAAGAGTGCAGAGCACTCCTTTGCTTTACGGCGTTGTTGTCTAGCGCTGATCACAGTGCCATCAAAAAAGTGCTTTATTTATAGCAGGCTGCCAAGTCTGTCTGAAATTATTCGTATCTCACAAATTATGCTCCATGACTGGCTTTGTTATGGGAAAACACGTCTGCATAATTGATAGCAGAATACAGGAAGGTGCTAACAACTATCAATTTCTGTTGTCAAAAAGCAGCTGAGGCTGAAATGTGCTGCTTAATGTACTGGCAAGATTATCTGATACATATACAAAATTGTCTAAAATCCTATCATTTGGAACCAATTTTATACTTTAAAAAAAAAAAAATAATGGAATAAACCCCAATCTACTACACGTACTAGACTTTCCCCCAAAGTTTCAGAATTTGATTCTAATTGTGTATTAAGAGGAAAGATATGAGACTTTCAAATGTAAAACGTTTATCAAATAAAGGATATAGTTAGAAATATCATTCCATATTATAAGTTGCAGAAGAAATTAAAATAAACATATTGGTTGCTTTGCTCCAATGAGTGTTTAAATACTGGATACTTCGAACTCAATATTTCACATATTGAATACTTCTTTAATAGCAGGGACAAAACAGTCACTTCATCTTTTGCTGCAAAGATACAGGAAACTTCCTTTTTGAATTATTAAACACCTTTTGAATGCAGCCAGGGTTCACAGATCTGACAGTCTGATGAATCTCATGACTATGTGGCATTACCAAAAGACTAAAGATCCTTGGCAGCTTGATAAAAAATGAATTGCTCTCCCTACCAAGCAGAAGGATAAAATCTGGCAAAAATTAGATGAATCAGTATTTGTTAATGTTCCCGTTTTTTCACACGTATCTTTAGTATTCTGCAACAATTAGTAAGCTCTAAAATCTAAGCTAAAAACTGGCTTTCTCTCTGGATTATGAATTTAAAAACTAATCTAAAGTAATGACTGTAAGTTACCTCTAAACTTGTATAACAGGAAAGCATACAATAAAAAAGGCTTAATTTCATAATTCCAACAACTTTGAAAAATGTTTTGATAGTTAATACCAAAGAGGAATTTTCTGACAATTTCTACTGAAATAATTACTGTTCTACCCAAAATAACAATAATTTATTTTAGTGGAAGTATTGTAAATGTAGCTTCTGCACTGCAAATGGACCTGCCAGTGTGGCCACATACTGCTCAAAATATTCTGATGTGGAATTTGGAGTTGTCCTTAAATGTGTACTTTCTCTGTTTTGAAATAAAATTCTGTTTAATGGGCTTAAGAAACTTCTGTAATATGTGTGTCTGTGATTGAAACAACATGCAGGTCTTTCTGTGATTCCGTAGTATAATCCAAGCCTCACTTACTATTTAATCTTTGCCACCTACAGCAGAAGGGGTTCTCTGGCAGAGGGCTCTGGCCCCTTTTCTCCAGTTTCTTCAGGGTTTCCTTTCAGCTATGAGATGGAGAAGAGCTTCTGATTGCTCTGTCCCTCTGTGCAGGATTGCAGCTGCTCTTGTTCACTCTTCACTTGCCAGGAAGAGTCTTTTATTTACCTGAAATATTCTTTTTTTTTTTCATTTAGCTAATACTAACAGAGCAAAAGGTCTTATTTATCACAACTAGGGGTGCTTCAAGGGACAAAGACAATCTTATAGAGGATGATGACTGGATCAGGAGCCCAGAAATATATGGGCACTTGCCAATTTTAAATTGGATGTGAGGACACAAGTCAGGGTAGTATAAGAGTTAATAACCGTATCATTGGGGGGAAAAAAAAAGTAAAGAAAAGAAAAATAAGAAAAAAAAAGAGTAAAATTAAATAAATGAAAAATAAACCCAAGAAAACTGTTTGAAATGCAGAGCTTACTGTCCACTCTTCACTGAGTATTGGACACATTTTTATCAATATGCAGTAGAAGTTCGTGGGATTAGAATCATACTAAATTTTTGGTTTTACCCAAAGAATGTACTCATTAGGAAAGGACAAAACAGCTGAGGAAACATTTGTAGATGCCTTATAGCTCTGGAAGGAGTCTATAAATACTGTACAGAACTGAGATAAAGGCACATTTCACAGTTAACACTCCTGGAAACATTGCTGCCACCTTAAGGGAATACTGAAATAACTCTGAGAAGGTCAGGATGTTTACATGTGCAAGACACAGAAGAGAAGAAGAAACGAAGAAAGAACAGAAAAAATAACAAACCAACCAGTCAGCTGACTATTTGGTCACATAAAGACCCAAAAGATTTAAACAAGCAGATGACAACTGAGAAATTTCCTCCCCTACAAGGGGAAACCTTGTTGGCAGGACAGCTGCAGAACCATGCCTGATGCATTAAGAGAGTTCTGGCAGCTTCCTTTAGATGAACAACATGTTTGTGTACACTCGATGGTCCCTTTGGGAGAGCGTTTCTTCAGATTACCATGTAGGTTCTACTCAGTTTTCAGACTTGGAAAACTTGCAGGAAATCACAAGTTTTTGATGGATGAAAGGGTACAAAGATCTACAAAAATGATGTTTTGATCAGTAAAGTTCAAAGACATAACTAGAGGTTGTGATCAGGAGAGCACCAGACCTCTTGGGCTAGAACTAAATGCACACAAATATATTGTGTTCAAAAGAAAAAGCTACGTTGTTAAATGTTAACCTTGCAAGATATGGCCAAGTGACACCTAAGATCACACTATCGCTGACAGGAATAGCAAAAAAAGGTCCTAATTTAGCTAAGTTAGATGCCCGTATCAGTTACCTGATAGTATAGGAATGTCCTGATAGCTGCAAAGCTTACTGAAGACTGAAAGTATTGGACTGAATTGGTCAAAGTCCTCAAACACAGTGACTAAGTTTCCTTGGCATGCAGAAAGAATGGCATGACAACCTGGTGACCATGAGAGGGACCAATATGGGCTACAACTACAGCAGAAAGAAAGTACGAAGATTGAGACATTAATTCACAAGTGAAGACATAACCAGCATGGCAGAGCTTTGTGAGGCAAATCACAGGACTGGAATATTGGTGTAGACCAAGTCACTTGTTTAGCAAGCTCTCTCAATGGAATAAAAGTGCAAATGTGCGTAGTTTCAAGAACACATATAAATGCTATAATATAGAAACAGATTTCAAAAAAGTTTGTTGAAAATCTTGGAGAGTGGGTGCAAAGAAAAAGGGGAAAAGAGCAGATGTACTAAATTGAGCCAGAAAGTGAGGAGGACTACATCTTTTTCTTTAGGGGATGTGTGTGTGTTTCTTTGTGAATGAGAAACTTTAAAAGCATCTAAAGAGATGTGACAGAGACTTTGAATACTTAGGTACCGTGTGAGAAAACTAAGACTTAACTTGTCAGGATGCTACGTTGGATGCAAACTGTCATTTCAGAGTGAAGAAGCTACCATGGGAGTGATTATTTTAAGTTTGGTGCTACCTGACAGGAAAAAATGGATTAACAATATGAAGAGAGGTCTTCTGGCGAAAGCAGTCACAAACTGATTTGTTAGGAAAAATAACATACAACAGCTACAGAAATAAAACAGAAACACCCTCCGATCGCACCACCACCATCAAAACCAAGAGATTTCAGCAAATTCTGGAAACTGGTTAAAGGTATTTTTGAAAAATGACCTGAGGATAAACATGTGCAGGTATGCTTGCAGTTTATGCAGGAAGCTTACATTAAATGCGCAAATTGTCCTAAATAAAGGAAAGAACAGGACATTGCGCTTGAAAATCTTCAATGACTGGCTGTCAAAAAGTAATCACACAAACAAGGAAAGCAAGGTCATACGACAAAGGAAGAATGTACAGGAAAAGGGTCTACAACAGTAAAAACTAAAGTATAAAATGAGTTTCAAATTGCAAGAGACAAAAGGAACAACAAGAAGAATTTTAAAATCCCCGATAAATATAAAAAGAAAACAAGCAGGTCAGCCGTAACAGAAAGGGAGAGAAAACTATGGAAGGAAAGGTGAAACAATTAGCTAATACCTCCTTCACTTCAGCCTTCACAAAATGGTAAATCTTGACAAGACATTCAAGACCACTTAAAGAAAAAAAATGCATTGCAAGCCGAAGTATGCAAAGAAGACATTAAAGAATATTTAGATAAGATAAATGCGTTCAAATTGGCTGGGCCTTATTAAATTCACCTTAGAGAAACTAGACAATGATTTCTCAATCATTAACAATTATCTTTATGAGCTTCTGGAGGACAGGAGAGGTCCCAGAGGACTGGAGAAGGGCAAATATAGCATCTGTCTCTTGAGAAGAAAAGGGAGGACTGATGGAATGACAGACCAATCTGCTTAATTTTGGTTCCTGGAAGGAACCTGCCATAAACTATTAGACAAATCTTTTGCCAGCGTCCACATAATTTTCAGAATAGACCCCTCTTATTGCAAACTGTAATCCTAAAAAGAAAAAGAAAAAAAAATTCCACACAAACCAAAAAATACCCAAAACATGTTTGTTTGTCAAACTAGTACAAAGAAAATTTTTTTTCATAGGGTAGGTGGCCTGGTGGAGTACAGAAGGGATGGCAGTTCACAAAATACACAAGTAAAACATGTATTTCTGGCATTTACGTACCAAGAGAGATAAACAGGGTCCATAGTCTTCAACAGAGAACACATCCACAGGAATATAGCAACAATTTATGGGAAGCCACTTTTAAAACTGACCCAGGAGAATTACTGTAATTGCCAAGGAGAGGCAAAACTTACAGAATAATGGGTTTTCCCCCTATAATAAACAAAGTTTTGTAAACTGATTTCAATTCCAAGAGTAATATGGGAGTTGCATACTTTCTGCAGGCCATATAGGGCTAGATTACATAGGCTCATGCATTCACAAAACTGTAAAGGTTGGAAAGAAACCTTTGGAAATGGTCTGGTCCAGCCTTCTGCTGGAAGCAGGGACAACTTCGAAGACAGATCCAACTTCAAAGTTAGGTCAGGCTGCTCAGGGCTTGTACAGCCAAGTTCTGAGTATCTCCCAGGATGGAGATTTCACAGACTCTCTGGGCAACCTGCTCCAGTGTCTGATCACCCTCAGAACTCAGGAGCTTTTCTCATGATGACACAGAATTTCCTTTGCTGCAGCTTGGGCACACGTACAAGTTTTGCTCCATCCTCTCTATAACCAGCCCTTAGGCAGCCCAAGTTCCCCTTTAGCTTTCCCTTGTTCAGGCTGAAAAAGGCCAGCTCTCAGCTGCTCCTCAGTAACATATAATGCAGCCTCTCAAAGATCTGGTTGGTCTCAACTGGACTTGTTCCAGATTGCCAACCTCCCTGTTGTACTGCAAAACCCAAAGCTGGCCACTGTCATCTGCAGCACTCGTCCTCTGCTCTTATAGAACAGAGGGGAAGAAGCTCTGCTACAGGGCAAAGAACCCAAACCAGAAAAAGCTAAGTCCTTCCTCCATCTTATTAAACCTGACCACAAGTGCTCTAGAGATGAACGTGTTTCCTACTCCATATTCACTTATAGGCTATAAGGTGGGAGATCACTCTCAATGCTACTATAAGTTCCCTGGAAGGGAATTATAGCTAAAGGATCAACATCACAAATGTTTATTAATGCAACAAATGTATTTTCAACTGGTGAAGGAAATCAATATGAGTTTTAATCTATGTATGTTTCTCTAGACTAGTATAGGAGAAGCCATCTCAGGTAAACTGCTGATTCTATTTTTTCCTCTTTTTCATGTTCAGGAAAATAAAAATAACACAAAATAAAAATAGCCTCTCTCTTGTAGTGCCTCAAACAGCCCTCAGACAAAACAGTGCAGAAAACGTCTAGCAAATTCCCAGGTCAGTGCAAAGAAGTCAAACAAGACAAGTTCCACTTGTGAAGTTTCTCCCGCAGCAGGTCTGTTCGGAGGCAATGAGCCTTCAGTTGCCAAAGGACTGAATTCAAAGTAACCTTTATACATTTATGGTTGAAGTATTAAAGCTCACAGTGCGTGACTAAAGGAAAACCAACTAGTCCCTATTTTTAGATTCTGTCTCAGAGGTTCTGCCTATATTTTTCCATCTATATTTTAAACTCTTTTGGCTTTAAAATGCATGACTTTTGGCAGAGAAACAAGCCAAGGTGAAAAAAATGTCTAAACATTAGCTAATCATGCATCTTCATATGCCATGATCCATGTAAGCACTCTTAATACTGCACAAACAATGTACACAAGCTATTTGCAGTCCCTCTGTAACAACCAAGAAAAGTTCTTGAAAAGCCACTGTTACTTGGAACCTGCATGGTCTGAAAAAACACAATCAAAGACACCATCAGTAATAGCACAGTCAGCTCTGCCTGTTCTCTAAAATAGTTTCAAGCTGCAGCATTCAGTACAGTGGTATTTTATAGAACAGAAAATTAATTAAATTCTTTGTGTTCACCTCCTATCACAGACTGTAGGAGTTATATTCAGGTTTATGTCTGAAGTTTCTAAGGAGGGTACTCATCCTCCACTCACATGACTTCAGAGCCAGCACAGGCCAACTCTGTAAAATAAGAACTTTTTGTACTGAGGCAGGGCAAATACACCTCCAATTTAGTATCCTGTCTCCAGTACTGGACAGAAGATGATGTGTGGAGAAGACTGTAAAAGAAAAGTAAACACAAACTGATAGTTCCTTGAAGTTTTCAGCCAGGGCTTTCTGTTCCACAGGTAAATTTCTTGCATAGTGGCCTTGTTGGATTTCCCTTCCATGCATACATAAAATTGCTTTTATTGAATCCTTTTACACTTTGGTAAAAATCAGTATCAGTTAGCAAAGAGGTTTATAAGTTGACTATATGCACTGTGATAGGTACATCCTCGGGACGTTCTGAATCTGCCACATGATAATTTCACTCCTCATACTTTAATTATGAGAAACAATGAACCTCTTTATGTCCCTTCACACCATTCACTTTTATAACCTCCTATCTCATCTCCCATCTTCCCCCTCATTAGTCATTTTTTTTCAAGGCTGAAGAGCCCTGATCTACTTAGACATGTCCTTGTACTAAACCCCTTCCACACCTTTGATCATCCCTGCTGCCTTTCTCTGTACCCTTTCTAGCTTTGTTTTGTCCTTTGTGAGACACCAGAACAGCATACAGCATTCAAGATAAAGGCAATAGATTCATACAGTGATATAATGATATTTGCTTTTGTTGTCTTTTCCTTTCTTAATAATTCTTAATGTCATATTTGCTTTTTTGATAGCTACTCAGCACTGAGGTGACATTTTCAGAGCATAACCCATTATAATTCACAGACCTCATCCTTGAGCCATAAAACCAAGAACACAGCACACCATTGCAGATGTAACGGGAGGACCGTTTTTAACAGTCGTGAGTACTCACATTTATGAGTACTGACATTTTATTACCCATTCATTCAACACTCTTCTGCAGTTCTTCAGTGTTGGCCTTTTGCCTTAAGAGGAACTTCTCCTCCCCTGCCTTTTGCTGGGATCCTGATAGCAGCAATGAGGATGAGATTTAGATTTAAGGAGGTATCTGCTAAAAAATAGTGGTTATAATCCTTACATGTAAAGCTGGAAACTACTTTAGTTCTTCAGGTAATGTAAGCTATTTTTCACCATTTGCAATTATGAATCAAAAGGTTAAAACCCAGTATTTTTTTAATAAAGGCAAAAAGAAATCTCTGTGAAGGCAGATAAACTAGGTTACGGAGACATCCTTAAGCAACAGTATTTCAGAGCCTTTTCCTTTGGAGAGTCAGTTCCTATTTGAACTGTTTTCTGCTCTTGTAGAATACTTTAATCAATGTTTAAGTCATACTGGGTAGCAAAGTGCTTTAAAGATCCATTACTGTAACTTCTTAGTGTTGAGCTAGTCTGCTCTGCCAGCCACTCCTCTTAGCTGTACCCTGCACCTCTCCCTCCTCTAACAATTTCTCCTGCTAGCCATGCTTTGAGCTGCAATTGGCTTTGAGAGTCTCTCCCATTTAGTTAATTCCAGCACTTTTGCCAAGAGTTGCCATTTCAGTTCTTCAAATATTGTGTGTAATGTAAAGAATCAAAGAGTTTCTCACTTCACAGGAGGCATTAAGATGCCTCAGGAGATGACTAACCTGCAGATCTTCTTTTCAGCCTTTGTACTCCCATGCTAGATGATACTGCCTAGGTTTAGGGAAACCTAAGATGTATTGATACAATTTTTTGTATCCTATTGTAAGTACAATATTTCCTGATGATGTAACTTCATTAAAAAAAAAAAAAAAAAAAAAAAACACAACAAAAAAACCCACAAAAAACCCAGCTCGCTGTCTTGAGGCTACATATGCAATATAAAAGCGTTTCAGGTCTGTCATTGACGATCTCCATTTATTTTCTTTTTTACTTCAGAAAAATCAAATAATTTCTGAGGCATGGTTTCCCCTTAGAAAAGCTTAGAAAATCCACTAGCTGTGGATCTAGAGTCTACCCGCTTTAGAAATTGTTATGATTCGTATGACTGGTTTGTTCTTCTCCTTGCCCTGTAATTTGAAACATATCTTCTAACACACAGCCTGTAGTAAGTCTGTCCTTGTACGGGGAAATACCCTAAGCTCTTCCCTTGTGCTCCACATGAACGCGGAAATGTGGATTCATTTAGTCTTTCCATTTACTCATATATAAACACTCTGTGATTGTCTACTGGTCCTGTAGACTCTCTGCAGGGCTTTCTATTGCTTATACATGGCATAAAATCTTTTTGATATTTTTTTATGCCTTTAGCAAGTTATTTTTCAATATTTTATTGGAATGTCATAATATTTTTATTGTTAAGCACAGTGTGTAGATTTTTCTAGCTTCCTTTCTTGGACCTTCTGAATATCGATTTCCTAGTTAGTAATTTCTTTGACCCTTCTATTAAATGACGACTTTTATTTCCCCACTAAAATCTGTTTTGATACGGTAGTGTGGATTTTTACTGAGCCTCTAATTTGATATTTTAAAATTAAAATTATCCCCATTACATCTGAATGTACTTTACCCTTGTGAATGGTCCTTTCAATTTCCTTTTGACAAACTCCTCATTTTAACACAGATCTTCTAAGTTAGACAGTAATATAATGAATTCTGCTGTTCTTGTCAGAATATTGAATCTAATTACATTACAGTGACCTAAAGAGTTGGAGAGTAGCTCTTTGACAGTAACATTTGAACTGGATCCTGTGTACTTTTTCAGATCAACTCAAAAATTTCTTCGTTTCTTGTGGTTCCCTGAGTAGCTGTTACATGGGACGGTCATTTGTGGGTTTTAAAAATTTACATTTGGAATCACATTTAACCAATCTTCAACGGGGATAATGGAATTTTTCCATTATAATTGTATTATTTAAGTGGCATACTTCTATGGCATACTTCACTGAATACATTTCTTAGATTCAGATACTAAATTCTTACATCTATGGCTGAATACTAGGAATAAAAAATGACCCTGAATTACTATTTAAAATTATTCTTCAATATGGAACATATCCCTCAAAAGTGGATGGAAGGGGAAAGAAGCATAATGAAATAGTAGCAATATGTTTTCCTTAAAGTTCAAAAAATCTTTCACACTTTGACAGTAGAGTTGTATGTTTTTACTCCATCTTTTCTTCCTTTGTCCCATTTTGTTTCTGCCTTTTTCAGCTGCCATTCTACTTTAAATTCCATAATTAGTCTTGAAGTTTGATTTCCATATACCCATTGATTAAATCAGGAGTAAAGAAAGACAATTTGTAGGAAGACCAAAACACTAAGCAACCTTTATCCACAAGCACCTAGTACCACTAGGAGCGGCCGTAATGATTTACAAAAGAAATTCTATAAAAAGACTTAGTTTGAAAGACTCGTTCTTTGACTGGTATGCTGTAGTGGTCTTTTTAACAACATTCTTTGAGAGACTGCCACTTTCCTATAAAAAACCATACCTACAGGATAAAACTAAATTTTTTAAAGGAACACGGAAGACTCGTTTTTTCTTGCTTAGTTCTTCAGCCTTCATTAGGGCAAGAGTCAGAATCCAAATAGGTCATTATCCTATACATTGAGAGCCATGGCATCAGAAAAACGTCTGTACAAAATCACCCCCGACAGAGCCCATCTCCTATTTGTCATTTTTAATGCATACAGAAATATAAGTTTTGATTTACCAATTACACTATTTATTAAAAATTATATATATGAAAGAGCTTAATGTTAGTAACTTAAGACATTTTTCAGAAAAAGCCCCATGACATAAATTGTTTTGTAAACAAGGAAAATTACAGAGTACTGAAAGTTACATGAACTTTGTTAAAATGTGACAAACCAGAATACAATTTTGCTTAAAGTACGATTTCTTCACAAACACAAAATCTCAAAAATTGTTACAGAATGGTAAAAATATTGACTCCTAGCTGTAATGTTCTCATATTCTCCTTTAATTTTTTGTTCTCATATTCTCCTTTAAAATCTTGGGGGGTTTGTTTTCAACAGTTTTATTTAGGGTGGTGAATAAAGGGCTAGTTTTACCCATCAGTGGGACTGAGTAATATACCCAGGGATAGGAGAAGTAGAGGTTCAGATCTCCATTCTCCCAAGATTTCAGCCCATGGCATTCCAAGACAAGTTTTTTCCACCTCCTATTACACAAGGGTTAAGAAACTGATGCCAGTGATTTGCAGTTAAATCTCTTTAGCAGATAAAAGTATGAATGCACATCCCTCCTTCTGGGATATGGTTCAGTCCCTTTTGGGGAAAATGACCCCAACAGCAGCTTCTCATTCTCTAAAAGGCTTGTGAATTTAAGCCAGGGTTTTTACCAAACGTATAAAAGAGAAGCCTTGCTATTTGAACACACATATTCATTCCTTGGAAAGTCTAAAACCTCTTTTACTTTTGCTTTATTTGATTCAGTTGCTGACCGAACCAAAAATATATTTTAAAAGAAAGATTATTTATATCCAAAACCCTTTTATCACAGCAATGAAGACTGGAGATGCAGCTGTAAATGACGCGATGAATTTATATAACCTTAGATGCCTATTCTGTCAGTGCTCACCTGGTATATCCATGACCGATTCCTTAAAAGAACAAAGCATAGTGCTTCATTAAACTCCAAAAAGCTATAGACCCATGTGACCCCACCGGGAGGAAGACGGTAAAAATAAACACTATTTTAGTCTAATAAAAATGTTAAAATGTTTAGTTTAATAAAAAGATTAAAAATATGTGTCTGTAGTCTTATGTACATACCCTCAGAAAAAATGTAAATAATCTCTATGGCAGCCAAAAACTACATAAAACACTAGAGTTTAGCCCACAAAGGATAATAAATCTCAATTTGTTTGTGCCAGAGAACCCTTACGTGTAATGAAAATGTATACTTCTGTGCCATCTCTCAACATGTCTCTGAACAGTTATTGAAAAGGTATAATAGTCTAAGCTTATTCAAAAGAAATAAATGGATCATACAGCTTAAAAGCTGTCGAGGGATAAAACATTCGATAACATCATTGAAGAGTCAACTACTCACAGTAAAACAGATCAAGTTATAAATAGGACCCATTCTTTACCCTTAATGACTGAAAAAAGAGGAAATCTTTATGAAGATATCTGCTATCCAGCACACCTTTTTCTTGCAAAAGATACCTGTACTATAAAAAAAAAAGAAGAATTTTTATTTTAAAAGTATAGAAGGATGGTTTCAAATTCAAACACCCATTGTTCTTTTACAAGGGAAATGAGTTTGAAAAATGTAAAAACAGACAGAAACCAATTTTTTTAAAGGATGGTGCTAAGTTTCAGATATCCTGAAATAAATTAAAAAAACCTTAAGGCAAATCATTTGTTCAGTTTCAATTTATAGCAGAAATATAAGAGGGACAGAGAAGGGCAAGGAGCATGATCAAAGATAAGGAATGGACTTCTGTATAATATGTGATGAAATATAAAAATAAAGAACAGTAGCTCAGTGGCTCTTCCAGCTGAAAAACTAGAGGACAGCTGGGGAAACTAGCAGGTGGAAGAAGTATTTTCACACACTGCACAGTTAAGGTTCAAAGTTCTTTTTCACAGAATGCTGCAGATTCTAAATTAAAAGATTGATCAAAAAACAGTTTTAAAAATTCATGGATGAAAAATATGTCAAGAACTATTAAATACAATGATATCTCCTGTTTGGCAAGTCCTTGAATTGTAAATTGCTGGGAATCAGAGAGCATTCCTACAACACATCAATATATGATTTTCTTACTTCTTACCTTCTCTAAACATCTTGACCTTTGACAAAGCTAAGATACAGAGCTAAATGAACTTCAGTCTGAGCTACAAGAGATTTTTATGTTCTGTATTGTCATTTATATGCCAAACTGGAATTTTATTTATATGCCTGTAAACCCTCATGAACTCTTCGAAGAGTATAATAATTCTCAATGCAGATAAAACAGCTATATAAAGCTATATTGCGTAACAAAAATAATAATACTTGACAGGAAAAGTTTGGAACCAACTATAACCTACTTCAGGATGAAGTTATACATGTTTATCATATTTTATAACCTGCAAGACCACACGGACGTGTGCTACAATTTAATTTTAAGTATCTATATAACATATAATGTATTAGGCGTTACAAATAGTTCACGCTACTGTGCACAATATTGATATCTCTGCTAACATGACACAGGTTGACATGAAACTAGGAAAAAACAGGGAGAGGGCTTTACTATTTCTGGAGGCATTTTCTATCAGCGACCAAGCAGGCAGCAGAAATAAAGAATTCTCTCACCTTCTTAGAGTTGCTGAAGTGAAATATTTATTTGACTAGTAAGTCACGGTGTAGACTGTGAAGCCCAACAAACAAATAGATTTAACACAGCCTCCCAGAGAAGTAGGTCACCTCATTTTCAAGGAAGTCATGTAAATAAAAAAGAGAAACCACCTAAGATACAGATAGATAAGATACCTTGCAATCTGGGTAAGATAGAGGCTGAAAGACTGCAGATAACTCAGTCTCTCTTCATCACATATTGAAATTATCTTGTAGAGTTTACAAATGGATTTCTCTTTCTTCTTGTAGAAAGAGTTTATGCATTCCATAGTATTGAATAATAAATTGTGGTGTGATTATCAACCTTATTTCTTTATCTACTGCTAGCAAAGAATGCTGTTATTCAACACGTCTCACTCATGTTGCTGCCTGACCATGCCAACACAGCAAGAGACCGTTCCTTCATCACTGCCTCAGAGAGCTTATTCTTAAAAAGCATCCCCTCTTGTTTGCTGGAATTGTTAGGAGAAGCTCATTAAACACAGTAGAACAATCCCTGTCATAATATTCCAATTTTATAATTGCATATTGCTTACAAAATCCCACTGAAATAATTTGCTAAATGTATCACAGTATCACAGTATCGTCAGGGTTGGAAAGGACCTCTGGAGATCATCTAAGTCCAACCCCCCTGCCACAGCAGGGACACCTACAACACATTGCACAGGATGGCATCCAGGCGGGTTTTGAATGTCTCCAGTGTGGGAGACTCCACAACCTCCCTGGGCAGCCTGTGCCAGTGCTCCGCCACCCTCAAAGGAAAGAAGTTCCTCCTCATGTTAAGATGGAACTTCCTGTGCTCAAGTTTGTGCCCATTACCTCTAGTCCTATCACTGGGCACAACTGAAAAAAGGCTGTTCTCATCTACCTGGCACCCTCCCCTTAAGTATTTATAAGTATTGATAAGATCCCCCCTCAGTCTTCTTTTTTCTAGACTAAAAAGCCACAAGTGCCTCAGCCTTTCCTCATAAGAAAGATGCTCCAGTCCCCTAATCATCTTTGTAGCCCTTTGCTGGACCCACTCCAGCAGTTCCCTGTCCCTCCTGAACCGGGGAGCCCAGAACTGGACACAATACTCCAGATGCGGCCTCACCAGGGCAGAGTAGAGGGGGAGGATGACCTCTCTCGACCTGCTGGCCACACTCTTCTTGATACACCCCAGGATGCCATTGGCCTTCTTGGCCACCAGGGCACATTGCTGGCTCATGGTCATCCTGTTGTCCACCAGGACTCCCAGGTCCCTTTCCACAGAGCTGCTCTCCAGGAGGTCAGCCCCCAACCTGTACTGATGCATGGGGTTATTCCTCCCCAGATGCAGTACCCTACACTTGCCTTTATTGAACCTCATCAGGTTTTTTTCTGCCCAAGTCTCCAGCCTGTCCAGGTCACACTGTATGGCAGCACAGCCTTCTGGCGTGTCAGCCACCCCTCCCAGTTTTGTGTCATCAGCAAACTTGCTGATGGTACACTCTATCCCTTCATCCAGGTCATTGATGAATGTATTGAACAGGACTGGACCCAGTACTGACCCCTGAGGGACACCACTAGTTACTGGCCTCCAACTGGACTCTGCACCACTAACCACAACCCTCTGAGCTCTATCTGTCAGCCACTGTTCAATCCACCCCACTGTCCATTCATCTAACCCATACTTCCTAAGCTTGCCTGTGAGGATGATGTGGGAGACAGTGTCAAAAGCCTTGCTGAAGTCAAGGTAGACAACATCCACTGCCCTCCCTTCATCCACCCATCCAGTCACGCCATCATAGAAGGCTATCAGATTAGTCAGACATGACTTCCCCTTGGTGAATCCATGTTGACTACTTCTGAGAACCTTCTTTTCCTCCAGATGCTTGGAGATGACCCCCAGAACGAGCTGTTCCATCATCTTTCCAGGGATGGAGGTGAGGCTGACCGGCCTGTAGTTTCCCGGGTCATCCTTCTTGCCCTTTTTCAAGACTGGAGTGACATTGGCTTTCCTCCAGTCCTCAGGCACCTCCCCTGTTCTCCAGGACCTTTCAAAGATGATGGAGAGTGGCCCAGCAATGACTTCTGCTGGCTCCCTCAGCACTCACGGGTGCATCCCATCAGGCCCCATGGACTTGTGGGTGTCCAGTTTACTTAATTGTTCTTTAACTTGTTCCTCTTCAACCAAGGGAAAGTTTTCCTTTCTCCAGACTTTCTCTGTTACTTGCAAAGTCTGGGACTCCCGAGAGCTGGCCCGAGCAGTGAAGACAGAAGCAAAGAAGGCATTCAGCAACTCCGCCTTCTCTGCATCATCCGTCACCACAGCACCCATCTCGTTCAAGAGCTGGCCCACATTTTCCCTGGTTTTCCTTTTGTCTCCTATATACTTAAAGAAACCCTTCCTATTGGCCTTGACATCCCTCGCCAGGTTCAATTCCAAAGCTGCCTTGGCTTTTCTCGTTTCTTCCCTGCATACCCTGACAGCATTCTTGTACTCATCCCAAGTCGTCAGCCCCCTTTTCCACATCCTGTAAACTCCCTTCTTCCACCTGAGTTTTTTCTGAAGATCCCTGCTCAGCCATGCAGGTCTCCTTCCCTTGCCTGATTTCTTGCTCTTTGGGATGCACCTATCCTGAGCTTGGAGGAGCTGGTGCTTGAATATCAGCCAGCTCTCTCGAGCCCCCTTACCCTCTAGAGCCCTCTCCCATTTGATTTCTCCCATCATTTTCTTGAAGAGATCAAAGTTAGCCCTCCTGAAGTCCAACATTTCAACTCTACTTGTCATTTTGTTCATACTACATAAATGTGAATCTTAACTTAATTTTTACCAAAGGCAAAGACTGTGTACTGTAACCTGATGTTTCTTGGGTTTACGTTTTCACATGTGCTGTGTGCATCCTCTACCTGATGACAGTTAAATCCTTTTTTTTGTGACTTTTCCTCTCCAATAAAAAGCAGACCAAGCCTTTCATGGGTTTTAATCTTAAAAGATTAAAAAAATCCATTCAGAAAAGATTCAGGGGTCAGTTATCAGAAAGTATCATCACAGTGATTGACAGTGGTAAAAAGGCAAATACATTAGGAATTGTTAGGAAAGGACAAGAAAACAGAAGAGCATCATTGTGCCTTTACATAAGGCACTCATCTCTTGAATATTGTGCACAGTGCTGATTTTCCAGTCTTTGAATATTGAGCAACAAAAAACTTTCAGAGGAAAGGACAGCAAGGACAGTCAGATATACAGAGTAATTTCTGTGCAACAACAGTTCATCCCAGAAAAGAGGTATCTCTGAGAAATGGACCAAAACCACAGTACACTCCCTGAAAATATCAAGTAGCAAGTTTAAAACAAAGAGAAGGGAGTCCTTTTCCTACCTGCCACATAACCAACTGTGGAATTCATAACCACAGGATCTTGTGAGATCAAAAGTCTACTCTGGCAAAAAAAAAAAAAAAAATTATTAAAATGAAAAGTGCTAAAAAAGTTAGACAAAAGAATGGAATGTTCACTGTGATTACCACTGTAAATTAGAGAAAATCTACAGCTCAAAAACTTCTTAAATGTCTGCTTGCTGAAGCCTAAAAAGCCATGCCAAGGAAGGATCATATTAAATTTACATTCAATTTCTCCTACACTTTCCATGACTGGTCAGTGTATGAATTTCATTGAATACTTAGTCTGATGCAATGTAACTGTTGTTATGTTTTTGTTTCGTTATCTTATCACCAGTATCTTTTTAAATTTTTTTTATCTGTATCTCCATTGCCACATCATGATATCTATTCTGAAAGTTTGGCTGATGTCCTTAGAATATTCTCTTCTTAGCAAAACAGATTTTCTTTTTCCTGACTTAAAAAGCAAGAATCTCTAAAAAACACAGGAGTACAAATCAGTATTTCTGAAATCCTGTTCTGACCTTCACCCCACTCACTGCAAGTCCTCCTTTTCTATTTAACACTTTTCTCTGACAAGTGTTTCTTTCCTTGAAAATCACCGATCCACAAAATTTAAGTGACAGCTATCCTCCATTAGAAGATTAACTCTGCTTAAAAATTATTCTTTATTAAGAAGTACCATTTCACACTAGAATGAGATGCTTGGATGAACATTGCAAAATTTAGAAACACGATTATTGTAGTATTATCATTTAATGATTTTCATTTTACAGCTAACTTTTTTATAAGAAAGCCATTTCTCCATTTTACACTCACACTGTGCCTACTGACTTAGAACTACACATCTAACTACCATGGAACAAAAATAGCATAAAAAAGAGTCTGCTCAGAAAGAGAAATTACCATATTCATGACTTTCTAGATCAACTTTTCAGAAAGCAAAAGAAGATAGAATTTGAACCAGAAAAAGTTATTGCCAAGTTTCCTCATTAAACAGACAGCTCCTTAATATAGCAAAACTTGTTAAAAAATACAAAGGAACATTTGTTTAAAAGCAATTGAAACAAATTACAGATCCAATAGGTCTGAAATCCACATACAACAATGTTAGATAATAGACAGATGTATTTTGTATGTGCAAATCTAGTTCATTAAAGCCTATGACAAAGGAATAAAAGATAAATATGTATATTAGAAAAGCAAAGTAGATAATGAAAAGCAATTTTCCAAAGACACAAACCTAATCATTAAAAAGATTATTTAAACACAAGTCTGTTGAAGTAATAGGGTGTAAAGCAAGCAACTGAGGAATACAGACTACTTGGCTTTTTGAAGCACCACCTCATTGCCCTCCTTTATGTATCTCTTTGAAAGCATCTATGGTGAGAGCTAAAGAAAAAAGTATCCTAGAGCTATGTCACAAGAGACTGAGAAATTTAAATTTATTTTATGGTTTAAACATCTATTTAGAGTCCGAGCTACTAAGCTCCTGAACAATGAGGTAATTGCAAGAACATCTTTGCGTATTCAGATTACATTTTCTAAAATTGCTTGGTCAATACCTTTCAGAAAACAGGTTGAGTGAGAAAGCTTGCCCTTTTCTAGTCTGAAATCTTCTTCATAATGAAAAGAATCCAAGGAGTATCTAATGGACCATTACTTACTTGCTTGACAGGGAAAGAAAAAAAGAATATGATCATCCATATGGAATAAGATCAATTGAAAAAGGACTCGGTAGACAGACAACTAGAGAGTAAAGACTGTTTCTGAAGAGCTTGTGCGTATCCTTAAATCCATATGCAGCAGTTTGATGTATGTGGGCAGCAGACCCTCATTACTTCAGTACAAAAGTGTCCATGAACATTGCTTTACTTATTTATTCCACACTAGACTCACTCTTTTTGCCATTGAGAACATCAACACTGAATGAACAAAAAAGTGAACTCCAGTACATCAGTGTCTCAATTTTTGTATTTTATAAAAACTGAAACTGATAAACCACCTTTCAAAAGGGTGCCAGTCACCTTAGAGAATGACTCAATTCACTGAACAAAGTTATTAGTTTAACAACTAAAGCTGACATTCTCCCAAGCTGAATTTTTGTACTACGTCTGCAATACATTTTCAATTTATTTTTTATCTAGCACATTACACTCTGTCACCATACTTGCAGACATATAATATAAACCTATGGAGTGAATCAAGTTTTATAAATACCTCTTTCCATGCCAGGATTCTAGGTGAAAACTGAAGCCTTTAAATAAAGTGAAAATATTTATTTTTGTCGAAACTTCACATCAGAATCCATTTCCTAAACCAACAAAGTTCCCTCAGATTTTCAGAATGTACGATTACATACAGTGTCAAGATACTTCACTGAAATGATGCAATAATTGCTCTACTGGGCTTATGGCCTCTCAAGATTCATAAGAGATAAATACAACTATGGCTGTTGTTTTCACAGTATCATGGCTGAACCTAAAGAATCACAAATACCTTAGTTATCTTCCTGCTGGCACTGTTTATTTTCCTCAGCAAACTCAATACTAGAGGAGCACAGCTCAAAGTAAAGGCAAAGCAAATATCAGAACATCAAAAATCAGAATAATAGAAGCAATTTTAGCGACACAGAATTATTACTGGGACATTGATGAGCTGCTGACAGAATCCAAATCCCTCTCCTTCAGGAATTTGCAGCCATCTGTCCACAATATATAGTTTGTTCCCACGGAGCCGCTTGTGCAGTGGTCTGGTGCCTTGAGGTAAAAAAGTACTCAGATCTTCCTACGAAATCCTCTCTGTACACCTGGGAACAGAGACATCACCTGTCGAACAGTAGGGCATATAACATCAAAGATTTCCTAAACTGAGTGCATTAGCATCCTTTGACTGATGAAGAATATTTGCCAGACTTAGGTCGAAAGACACCAACAGCTATCATAACAGGAAAGTGGTCTACAGAAGCACAGGTTTGGCACCTCATGGGGTATTCATGAGGTACCCCAATGGGGCATCCATTTTCTCTTCTCCTTAGCTGGCTCCAGAACACTGTAGTGACCCAAGGAACTGTCCTTAAACCTTCACACACTCTTTCAAAATTTTGCCCAGATGTTAATCAACAGGAAAACCCATTTCTCCTACGTAGGCATTTATGCTGCCTATTCTTACGCATCTATAAATGCTCATGTTGGCATTAAAAACCAATAAATATAGCATGCTTCAAGCAGAAAGTGTCCACAGCATTAGCTAATTCTGTGCATCTTCTATGAAATAATACTTCTAGTTCTTCCATTTCCCTGGTTAAAGCCTAGGGAGGGAAGCGCTGGAAACAACTCCTAGTGAGGTAAGATGATTTTTATTTTCCTCTGAAAGTGAAACAGTTTTCTAATTACAAAAGGCCAGACTGTCTTCCACTATAGAGCAGATAGAGGGGTTTCTGAGTGAAAAACAAAGCAAGCCTACAACAGCTGAAACTGGAGAGCAGCCACAAAAGCTAAAGTACTCCTCTAATAGAGAAATGAAAATTCACACAAGGTTTGAAATAGAATTACACCTTGTCCTGAGAGAAGCAGCAAGTAGTGCAATTTAAGCATAGCTGTTCTGCTATACTAATTTGTAACTGGGTTGTCTGCCCGTACTTTACTGTCAGCTGACATAGCTCACTGTGGGTTTAACAATCCCTGCGTGTGTCTGTAAGTGGGGTTCTGCGGCACCTTTGCAAATACTTCACTCCTAGCACGTGCCGTGCAGTGACTGCAACAGCATCAGCAGGGGGTTCACATTAGCGGCTGGCCAGGCAGAAAGCCCACACAGTAGGAGCAGGGCAGGTAGGAGCATCGCGTTACTTCTGTGGGGTACTATCATGAGGTCAGATTTCCAGGTACGCATACAAACACCAAGACCACAAAGAAAATACCAGTGCTGCTTGTTAAAAATAAAAGATATTTAGTTGCTGTGAAACTTCTTCTTCGAGCATTATGCTGTGAATACTGACAAAGAACCTACTTAACAACGGAGATGCAATACCAGGCAAATGTTTACATGACCAGAATGTGAAAGATAGATAAAACCCTGCAGGTTGGCTACCTTTGCATTATCCTAAGCTGTTAGGATATTTTTCCTTGACATACTGAATTGGAAATTAAGAATCAAGCTAAGTATAGCTTAAGCTGCCTTATTTAACCAATGTATAATTAGCAATGATGACTTGTTTGCACAGTGAGGTGATGGAAGCCTCTTTGGTTATAATATAAAGTGACATTTGCCATTAAAATTTTAAAGAAATATATTTAGTGGTTAGTGAATAGGACTTAATAAAATGTTATCTGCATTCATCGATTTATCCTGTCTCATTTATTACCGGCTCTGTTCAAAGAGATCCTCTCTATTCCTTAATAATAGCTATTCATATAGTGTTATACATTCTGAAATACTATATAAACACTGAAGATTGCTTCCCTTCATGAAAGCCTCGAACAGGGAGAAAAGGGGCTTTTATTTCTAGTGTTTTATCTACAATCCAACATTTGCAAATATAAATATGCTAAACAAAAAGCCACATGCAGAACCAGAAGAGCTGTGGTGGCAAATTTTTAACTGCTTAAAGTTTGGTTTTGTACTATGAACCTTACAGTAATTTGAACTCTGCTGGCCTAAACAAAGTAGGCCTTTTCTGGTGTACATACATAGAATCATATAATGGTTTAGGTTGGAAGGGACCTTAAAGATCATCTAGTTCCAACTCCCCTGCCATGGGCAGGGACACCTTCCACTAGACCAGGTTGCTCAAAGTCCCCTCCAACCTGGCCTTGAACGCTTCCAGGGATGGGGCATCCGCAGCTTCTCTGGGCAACCTGGTCCAGTGTCTCACCACGCTCACTGAAAAATTTCTTCCTAATATCTAATCTAAATATACCCTCTTACAGTTTGAAGACATTTCTTCTCGTCCTATCACTACATGGCCTTGTAAAAAGTCCCTCTCCAGTTTTCTTATAGGCACCTTTCAGGTACTGGAAAGCTGCTATAAGGTCCCCCGGAGCTTCCTCTTCTCCAGGCTGAACAACCCCAACTCTCTCAGCCTGTCTTCACAAGAGAGGTGTTCCAGCCCTCTGATCACCTTTGTGGCCCTCCTCTGGACTCACTCCAACCGGTCCATGTCCTTCTTATGTTAAGGGCTCCAGAGCTGGACACAATATTCCAGGTGGGTTCTCACAGGAGCAGAGCAGAGGGGCAGAATCACCTCCCTCAGCCTGCTGGCCACGCTTCTTTTGATGCAGCCCAGGATACGGCTGGCCTTCTGGGCTATGAGTGCATATCCCCAGCTCACGTTGAGCTTCTCATCAACCAACACCCCCAAGTCCTTCTCCTCAGGGTTGCTCTCAATCCATTCTCCACCCAGCCTGTATTTGTGCACGGGATTGCCCCAACCCACACGCAGGACCCTGCACTTGGCCTTGTTGAACTTCATGAGGTTCACACAGGCCCACCTCTCCAGCCTGTCCAAGTCTCTCTGGATGGCATCCCTGCCATTCAGTGTGTCGACCGCTCCACACAGCTTGGTGTCGTCGGCAAACTTGCTGAGGGTGCACTCAATCCAAACATCCATGTCGCCAACAAAGATGTTAAACAGCACCAGTCCCAGTACCGACCCCTGAGGAACACCACTTGTCACTACTCGTCACTTGGACATGGAGCTGTTGACCGCAACTCTTTGAGTGCAGCCATGCAGCCGGTTCCTTAACCACCAAGCGGTCCATTAGTCAAACCCACGTCTCTCCAATTCAGAGACCAGGACGTCGCATGGGACAGTGTCAAAAGCTTTGCACAAGTCCAGGTAGATGATGTCTGTTGCCTTCCCCTTATCCATAAATGCTGTAATGCCAATCATAGAATGCCACCAAATTTGTCAGGCACATGGAAGAATTCTTTCAGTAGGCTTTTCTCAATACGTATTACACTTCACTGCACACTCTTCTCTCACTGGGGAGAGGATGGAAGAACAAACAACAGCTGACAGATGTTAGTCACATCGCCCAATGCATCAGCAGCAGGCAGGCAGGTAACAGATAGACAGGACAGATACAAGCACAATACAACGGTCTCTGTATACTAAAACACTGTGTTAATTCACTTACTTATAAATATGGAGTTGGGTCACTCTTAAGTATTTATATACAGTGACAATCTCACTGATGAAATATATTAGTTCTCCCTTGTTAGTTTCTGTTCCCCTTCTACCATACCATAGGAGTAAGAAAAAGTACATTTATGCTAATAAATGCAATGTGGCTGGGAACGTCCATGAGTACTCACATGCTAGCATGGAACGACCCATGGCTCTGTTAGCAAACTCTCTTATTCTCCAAGGTAGCACAGATGTGCATAAACTGCTGTTTGGGAATCACCTCTGAAAAGTTTTAACTCCTGAATGATGCCCAGGAATTGAAAGGGAGAGAACAAGTTAGCACACACCAGAAGCTTCCCAGGGACCGCAATACCAGTACAGATGTCTGGGACATTTCTAGGTAATATTTAATATATATAATATAATAATGTTTAGTATATCACGAAAGTAATACAGGGAAAGCCTTATACTTTGAAGCAGTCTTTTTATTTCATTGTGTCACAGTGCCTATACATTTTGCTTGGTTCATGTACCAAACCACGGCCCCTGGGAAGTGAATGTCCTTCACCCAGCAGAAATGTCTAAATGCTGGGAGCCACCTGAGAATCTTTTCAGTTACAGCATTACAAAGCTGTGAAAGACACTACAAAGACCTTCTAAAATACATCCATCCCAGAACAAAAAAAGTTGCAAGAATGTTAGTTGCTATTGCCACTAACAGTTAAAGTCTGCTGGGAACAGGGTGCCTGAGGTTATGCGTACCACTCTTGCATGTAATGGTGGAACAACATTGAACACTTCTGTCTATAGTAATATTATAAATCTAGGGGAGCAAACAACCTTTAGCTAGCATAACGTGAGCAAGGACATGTGAAAGATGGATGATTTATTATGTCAAGCAAACACAAGAGACTCACTACTAAAAGCAATAGGCTCAGTGGGGATAGACACTTAACAGCTGCAATTCATTGACTACAGATCCAATAAAAGAAGCAATGTGACATTTTTATTAGTATCCCACAAATGCCAGATTCAAAAGAAGTAATTTAGTTTAAGTAACAGGTCACACAAATAATCTTTGCAGTAACTCAGTCACAAGCCTGGCAAGTTACATCACACTTCAGCATAAAAAGAAGCTTTTCTGATATTATTCTTAACAACATCCTTTTTGGTATTCCAAGTTCTTTATTTCAGCTTGCAATCTGAAGGTAAAATTTTCACAGTCTTCTGAAAATCAAAGCAATTGCCATCCACTGAGTTTCTCTTTGTCCTATCAGTGATACCCTCAAAGCATTACAGCAGCTTAGTTAGACATGACCTCCTTTGATTGAATTCATATGTTTTCCTTGAACAATCCTTTTATTTCTGTATGACTTAAATGACCATAGTACATCAATTCCAGTAACCATTACTAGCTCAAAACCAGCTCAATTCAACAGTAACATAAAATTGCTGTGATTTTAGCTAGCTGATCGACCATCCTAATGTTGTTTGGTGGTACCAGTCCAATTACTAACAGAGCAGAAAAATCAACACCATTCCTCTTCCCTTTGACATTGTGCCTGTCAGGCAACCAAGAATTAAAAAGGTGTGACATCATTAAACCAGCTTCTTAGTGTATATGTGGTTGAAATAACAACATTATTCATTCCAATTTTCAAACCTCGAATCTGTAGCAGATCATAGATTGGTGTGGATTTGTACCTGCCCTGTGTACACTGATTTTTTCCCTAGGAAATTTCATGTTTCTTTCCGGTACTGATCTTCAGTACGAGTTGATAAAGTCACTTAAATGATATCTTCTGGTGCTAACCAATTTAGAGCATCTCTGAAGTTTTGGTGTAACCAGATCTTAATCCATTTTATTGCATTCACATAAATGAAATTATTCTGCCTCTCTCACTCCCTTTTGCAGCCTGCCATCTTGTTCCAGTAATCACAGGGTATCAACAATACCAAACCACTAAACTTTCATACGCACTTTTTGGGTCTGACCTAATTCCACGGTATCCAGTGAAGCTACATAAAATGTTATCTTGCATGCAAAAAACCAAGGCCATGTCAAAACTATAAATACCTGCTTGTAAAAAAAAAATTGTGTAAGCACATGGTCATACTGCAGTTGCTAACACCTGCTTCTTTTTTGCATTGTAGATGAGATCCAACATTAGCTTGTGTCTTGCAAATCTTGGTTCGGTTTAGTATGTTTCAAAGTGCAAATAAAACAGTGTTGTCTTAAACCCACACTTAGATTCTTTCTAAAAATAGGAAAGTGCTGGAGGTCACTGTGTAGTGAAGGGAACACAGAGTAGAAGAGCATAAGTCATTTCAAAGACTACTTGGAGACAGCTTTTAACATAAAATTTGCTTCAGTTTGGTGATTTCCATCTGCTTCTTTGCATGCGTCCTTTAAAACTTTCTAGAGGATATTTGAGAAACTGAATCTGCTTAAAAAATAAACCAAAACATTTTCTGAGGGGAAAAAGATTTATTAGTACTTTTAAATAATTTTTACAAGGCAAAACTTTAAAATAATTTTTACAAAGCAAAACTGGCACTAGTGTTATGTTATGCACATTGCTGCACAAATCTGTAAGATCTGCAAGAAAATGGAATGAGGAAAGAAGTACAGCATAGACAGCATTAGACTAAGTGAAAATGAATTACTTATAGATGTTTTATTATTTTCTTTCTATACATATACTTCAATAAAAGTGGTGGAGCTCCTAGAAGAGAAAAAATGAGGGAGGATTAATTGTGTCTAGGCAACTGCTGCCCAACATTCACACACATTTTTGTCTCTGTAGAAAGTTACATGCAAGGTCAGATCCAAACCCATGGCTGGTTTTGTAGGTGGATTCTTGTCTTTACCATTGATTTAAATTTTAGACCTCAATTAAATTTTATTCCTTCTCTTCAGTAACTGCTATTATCTAATCCAGTTTGTCTGAATTGATTTTGTAAGTTGAAAATGTCAGTATGAATCACAGAACATTTGGCATGTTGGAAAATAAATATAATGAAAACTGAAACATTTGAAAACTAAAGAGCTGGCTGGTGGGTAAATACAAACCAAAGTAGGATTATATTCATGACACAGGCTTTTGCTCCTCAGAGGATGGTCCTTCTCCAAATGCAAGACGTTTCATATCCCTGAAGGACACTACCCTCCGGTTTACTGCTGTCTGTTTTGTTAGAACGAATGTACCTCTGGGGAAGCCATTCACTGGCATCTACATTTGGGGTGGTTTGCTGTTATGATAGCAGCTGGTTTAGACTGCCGTGGCATGAGAAAATACGTGCTGGAGCCGCTCATGGCTTGGATGGGGGTACTCTTCGCTGTGTAAAAAACTGGCTGGATGGCCAGGCCCAAAGAGCGGTGGTGAATGGAGTGAAATCCAGCTGGCGGCCGGTCACAAGTGGTGTTCCCGAGGGCTCAGTATTGGGGCAGGTTCTCTTTGGTATCTTTATTAACGATCCACATGAGGGGATCGAGTGCACCCTCAGTAAGTTTGCAGATGACACCTAGTTATGTGGGAATGTCAACCTGCTTTCAGGTAGGATGGCTCTACAGAGGGATTTGGACAGGCTGGAATGATGGACTGAGGCCAATGGTATGAGGTTCAACAAGGCCAAGTGCCACGTCCTGCACTTAGGTCATAACAACCCCATGCCGTGCTACAGACTTGGGGAAGAGTGGCTGGAAAGCTGCCCAGCAGAAAAGGACCTGGGGGTGTTGGTGGACAGCCAGCTGAATATGAGCCAACAGCGTGCCCAGGTGGCCAAGAAGGCCAACAGCATCCTGGCCTGTATCAGGAATAGTGTGGCCAGCAGGACTGGCTAGGATCACTAGGGAAGTGATCGTTCCCCTGTACTCAGCACTGGTGAGGTCCCACTTTGAATACTGTGTTCTGTTTTGGGCCCCTCGCTACAAGAAAGACATTGGGGTGCTGGAGTGTGTCCGGAGAAGGGCAATGAAGCTGGTGAGGGGTCTGGAGAAGAAGTCTTATGAGGAGTGGCTGAGGAAACTGGGGTTGTTTAGCCTGGAGAAAAGGAAGCTGAGGGGAGACCTTATCACTCTCCACAACTACCTGAAAGGAGGTTGTAGAGAGGTGGGGGGCGATCTCTTCTCCCAAGTAACAAGTGATAGGACAAGAGGAAATGGCCTCAAGTTAGACCAGGGGAGGTTTAGATTGGATATTATGAAAAAATTTCTTCACAGAAAGGGCTATCAAACATTGGAACAGGCTGCCAAGGGAAGTGGTGGAGTCACCATCCCTGGAGGTGTTTAAAAGACAGGTAGACGTGGTGCTGAGGGACATGGTTTAGTGGTGGTTTTGGAAGTATTAGGTTGATGGTTGGACTCAATGATCTTAAAGGTCTCTTCCAACCCAGATGATTCTATGATTCTATATAACATCCTCCAAAAAGAAGCCCAAACCAGGTCAAATTGCAATATTATATCACAATGTTTGCAATTCATAATTTCTTACAACATATGATTAGTTTGCAAAAGTTTAGTATCTTCAATATATTTTGTTCCTTTTTCCTTTGCCTTAAAGAAAATTATGACTCTCCCATGGAAAAACATTTTCTTTTCATGATACTTTCAAAGCATTAAGATATTAATCTGGATTTAGAAACAAAAATTGAGGGGGGATGAAGTGTGTTGCAAGGGCATTGCATAGCAAGGACTCTTAGGGGAAAACGACAAAATAAAATTACTCTAGTGGCAGCTAAAATCCAACACCTACGAAATATGGAAGGTCCTAGCTCCCCACTCACACTTAGCATGACACCAGGATTCTAAAATACTACCTGTAGTACCAACAAAACTGCCTGGGTCCTGTGAAACACACCCCAAGGGAACCAAAATTATGCCACTGGGAAGACAGTATAGAGTATTACGGTGGTATCACTGTGAATGGGGAGTTTGAGCAACTAAAACATTTTCCCTTACTTCTGGGGAAAATACGGGAGCCCTCCTATCCTCATTACCTCCTGTAAGTGGCTGGGGTGACTTCACTCTCTTAATAAGCCATTTAGCATCTCTCTGCATTTCAACCCTGCCTTCTCCTTCAGGAGATTCAGGTGATTCCACTGACTACGGTGCCTAAGCCTGCACCATTCACTTGCTATAATAGCAATGAATTAATTCCAGAACACTGCTAGATTCGCCTCCACATTTAGACGGCATCATAAACAATTTCATGTGGCAAGGTTATATTGTAGTTTCTATTTAGCATCATTGGCCTTGTAAACTAATTACCAATCTCATTTTAAAGTGCCAAATTTAAATATGTCCTTAAAACTGTCCTCTAGGTTAAGAATCACGCTGAAGTCATTGACCACTAGTTTCAATATTTTCTGCAAACAGTTAATTTAAGCTGTTATGTCAGACAAACAGTGATAAGCAGATACTTCCTAAAATACAGCCATCTGATTAAGTGCAGAGAATGGAATATATGACTGTATTCATGGAATCCCTTATATGGTCAAAAAGGATTTCACATACAAAGTCCTAGGTGGACCAAGGGTGTAGAATTACATTAAGTTCAAATATACTTGCAAAGTTACAGATGAAAGCCTATATTTTCTCTCCATAAAGAAGATATGTGATTGTATTGTGCTGTTCAAGAGCTAAACCCCACAATGAAAAATAATCCAATGTTTCTACAAAGAAATAATTCAAAGAACTCAAACACTCACTAGCCATGTAAATTCCTCTACTAGTACATATGCCAACAGAATGAAAGACTAAAATAAAATCGGAATTATCCAACGAAATGTACTGTTCCTGAAGATAGTAATGTGAAATATCCTAAATCCAGATACAGCAATCCACATACCTTGTACTTTGGTATCTACAAACCATCAACCAGTTGATTGTCTTATTAAAAAATGCCATCTGACCAAACTTACTAACATCTAAACCAAAATTACTTTGATAATCTGTAGATTTATTGTGGGAGCACTCGTAGGATTGCAGTACACTGAAGGTATCAACTTCTACGCAGTTAACACAGTATTTTGAAAACATAACCTTCAAGGGCATTCATTGTCCTTTCTCAGACGTCTCGGACAGTGAAAAGAATTTTTTTCATCACACATAAAATATGAGACGCCTCCTGCATGATTCCTATTGGCAGAAAGCATCATTTCTTTGAAAGCAGGGCAACATATACATTGATATCTCCCATATCAGCAAGAAAAGCTTAGTTTACCATAGTGAAAGAGCTGAACCAGATACGTTCAAAATGAAAGCCTAGGACAACTACACAAAAATGTAACAGGAAAACAAACCGACAGACAAATTATTTCTAAATCTTGGTTGCAGATGACCGTAATTCTGAATGCGATCAAGACTTTCCCATAAAGGGAAAAATGAACAAGAGGCATTTGTTTGTGGTGGATTTCGGAATACTACTTTCTATCTACCTACATTCACAAGCTGCATGTCTGTAAGAAAACTGATCCTGAAGTGAGATTCATGGACTTCTGAATCTCTAATAGCTTGAAAATGTGCACCAGCAGACACTGCTGTGTGATGAAACAGTTTATCAGTAGGAGAAATTATTTTTATCTCTAATCAAGCAGGTATGAGTGTATGTAATCTAGTATTTCAACTCTCACCCCCCACCAAAGAAAAGCCCATCCAGAGCACATTACCATAATTGCAAATGTCTTTTTCAACTTTGCAGGAGAAAAAAAAAAATACAAGAGCTTTTTCAATGCATCCTACATATAACTCTGAGGCTTAAAAGGAAAAGCCTCATATTTTTATGCTTAAAAAAAAAAAAAAAAAGATTAATCTCAACAGGCAGTTGTCTCCCATGGATTATTAGGTCTCTCAAGAAAGCTTATATAACACACATAGGTCTTATGATTAGCTTGAAAACCCAAGGAGACATATTATTATCCTCTTAAAAGTAAACAGCCATATTTGCAACAGGGGTTTGAAGACAGAAGTTATTCCAAGTTTTTCTGATTTCAACATTGCTTCTTACTTCAAAAATTCTTTTGACTTTTAACTCCAGCATGTGCAGAAAGTTATTAGTGGGGGTGCAGAAAACACAGCCTGCAGTACCAGACAGAGGAGGCTGCTGGACCTGTGTAGGAACTTTTGCCATGATAAGCCTTTAGATAAAAGTCAAACCCAGTGAAAATTTCAACTCATGAGCCCATGTGAATGACCGAATAACAACTAAACTGTTCACCTGAATTGCTTATTAAAATAGACACAACAGTTCAAATGGAAAAGGGCATTCTTTAGTATGAAGGGCCAAGTCTTTAAAAGTGTGGATTCCTTGGCACAGTCATAAAACAGCAAAAAAAAGTACAAGATTGAGATTTCTTTTATTTACCTGAAAAATCAGACTGGATGCCCTTTCTATCTTGTTTGCTTTCTCCGCTTCTATTTCTTTCTACATTTTTTTCTTGTATTTTTGTCCTTACCAATTTCAGCATCTGGTGCTGTTTCCTTTTGCTGCTGTTGCTTTATCCCTCTTTCTCCACCCCAGCTTCTCTACCCTTCGAAAGCTCTCTAACCCTCTCAACCTCTTTTTCCACTTCTGGAAAATCAGCTCAGTTAAATCACCCATAACATCCAATTCTGACACTGGGAAGTGTGTGTGGACTAACTGCACATGAAGATGGAAGGGTATGCTAAAGATCCTTAGGAGATGCCAAGAACAGGAGAAACCAGGGGAATTCGAGTCTCCTTTCTCAGTCCCCTCTGAGATGTTGTCCTGAGTCTTACCAAATCCTGATGGGGCACAGCAAATGCAGTAGGTGTCATGCTGAAATGAGTAACTGCAGCAAAAAGAACACCTGCTGGTTTAGACCATCCTGATGGCCTAGGAAGAAAAACATCTTCTAGTCAAGATGCAAACAAATGCTGTTTCGGGTAAGTAAGGAAAAAAGAAAAACCAACAGCAAAGCTGAAAGTCAAGTGGAGAGCAGAGGAGAGTATCCTCTGTGCTTTTAACACCAGGAGAGAGCTGTGACAGCACACTTTCCACCCAAGAGAGGCAGAGGGAGGTCACTGGATCCTCCCCCACTGCAGAAAGGCATCAGGGCTGATTTCTTCCCAGAAGGCTGAATTGTTCTTTTGACCAGCTCAGCAGAGATCTGTACGTCTTGAATACTAGCTTGTAGCTGAGGTAGCATCAAAACCTTCTGTACAAAGACTACTCAAATTTATACTTGCAATGAAATAGCCTAAAGCAACCAAGCAGCCTACTTTGCTGAATATTTTCAAGTGTTAACAGGACATATGCATAGATCATAAAAACTCGTAGATATCTCCAGCCTCCTAGACAGTAGCTGTAAATTTTGCCTCTAAGTCGCACGAGATCAATGGATTGATTAAGGATGACACAGTTCTGAAATCTCGAGGGAAATACTATGCCCATAATGAGAAGTGACCCATTTGTGGAAACCAACTCCCTTATCAGAAGTGAAAACTTGGCCAGTGAAAAGTGTGCAATTGCCTCATTCCTGTACATGTAGCCTTTAATATTACTCAGAAGCATGCATTGCAAAGTCTATGAAATGTTAAATGCTCCGAGAAGTGACTGAAATTATCAAAGGATTTAAAAATTTAATCACTAATGCTATTATCTTAGGCTTGCTACACTTGGATAGTCCTCGGTGACACTTGCAACTTCCATAAACAAAAAATATCCTTGTAGTTTGAAAAATAAGTCCATTCATGCAAAAATAATCTACATTTCCCAATCAAAATTGGCTCAAGGGGGTTCTGCAGTTTTCTTCTTTTACAAGCATTCATCTAGCAGATGCTGTCATTTTAACTCCTGTGAAGTGATTCTTATCCTAACGTGGTTATTGCACATTGTTTCTGTTCCTCTTAACAGCTTTCTGGGAGTTCTAGCGAGGAGAAATCAGTATTGCTGCCAAACCAGCTGTTAAATGTGAGAAAACAATTCAAGAAGTCATTTCACAGGATATTTTCAATGATGGCATCTGTGCTTGATTACTTACCAGCAAATTTTACAGATGTAAAATGTTCAATGTATAAAATGTTGTATCTGTCTGTATGGCTACAGAAACACACACACACTCCCTAGTGCAGCATGACTGAAATTCAGAAATAATCCTACTAAAGGATAGATGAGACAGAATTTTTTATATTATAAAGTCATGTTAAAAGTCACTGATGTTAAAAAAAAAAAAAGTGCCTTGTAAATTGTTGAGCAAGTCATGTTTTCTGCTCCAAGGAACACAGTAATCTTACCTCAAAAGCTCCAAGGAGATTAATTCTGTAGGTCTTTGTCTGCTAACTAACTAAACATCAGAAAGGCCAAAATATTGCCTCAGTTGATCCTCAGGTTTCTTCTTCCTTATTCATTAAACCAAAATTCCTAGAGGAGAAAATTAGAAGGATAGTTTCCCGTAGTTTGTGTGGCTAAAGTCTTGAAAGGACAAAGTGCTGCAGTGCTTTTTAAAAAAAAAACCAACAAAAACACTAAAAACCCTCAAACAAACAAACAAGAAAAAGCCTACGCTAATGTTCCTTATGTTAATGGAAATTATTCTTGGTTTTGTGAGGTGTGCTCTTCTGAAACTCTTCCTCCAATCTCAGCAGACCAAAGGTGGAAGCAAGTGCATTTATAAAAATTATACTGTTGGCAGTTAGCAGTTCAGGCCATAATCAATTCAAGAAACAAACAAGAAAAATGAAAGCACAGGGCAGCATTTGTCAATACTTTTCCAACAGGGCTTAGGAGAAATCCACTGAAATTCTTTTGACTTTTTCTATAAGAATGAGAAAAATATAGTAGCTTTTATGGATACAAAATGATAATATACATTGCTCTGAGATTTGTCTCAGTGTGTGTGCATACCCATGTGTAGGTGCATTTTGGTCTTACACACTATGAGAGCAAAAAGCCTGCCAGGAAAAACCTGCTAGAACAACAGTTATGAACCACATACCTCCAGCCACAAAAGCACGAGCCGCCCACAAGCTGTGAATCTGCCATCGACAGGCTGCAAGCTGATCACCCTCTCTTCTCAAACAAAGAAAATTAAAGTTGCCTACAGAGGAACTGCATGTAAAAATGCATAGCTGTTTCTAGTTTTCTTATGCCAAGCAGCAGCCGTGCATGCAAGGAAGAGAAAAACTTAAAAGGCCAGAATATACAGCCTCTATTGCACTACTATACCTAATGCGTGTGAGTTTGAGACAGTGGAGTTCAAGACAAGAACAACAATTTAAATATTTCACTCCACAAGAAATTGCTGGACAATATAAATATAATCACATATACTGCCTGATATTTACACCCTATTTTTTAATTTAACTTCTTTAAGGATAAACAAGCAAAGACAGTTGCTTGGCTGTACTGTGTCATATACTAATAGAGGGCAATACAAGGTTCCAGAAAATGGAATGTTGAGCTGCTACTCTGACATTACTCCATTTCACCAGCTAAAAGAGTAAAACTAGAATCCTTACAGAGGAAGAAAAAAATTTCTAACCTAATTACAAAACTATCCTACATACAAGCTATAGCTATATAGAAATAGTCTAAATACAGATAAACTAAGCCTGACTGAATTATAGCAATTTCTGTAAAACCACTTTACAGGGCTTTGCATATCTATTACTTCAATAGCAGTATTTTTTTTTTCCTAAAAGGATATCTTTGAGTTGCTCTGACAGGTTTATCTTCATGATATATAGTCCCCCTGCCTTATTTTGCATAGTACAAATGAGACTATAGAGAAAAATTTAAATAAGCAAAAACAGTATTAGCCCATGTTACTGAGCTATTCGTTCCCCGTTCTTTATGGTACGCATTTTAAAATAAAGGCTCTGCAGAGAAGAATGTAGGCATGTAAGAAGTAAACTTCATTTTCCATTAAAGATTAATTAAGAGAAAATCAGATGAGGCCGAGAATTAAAGACTATATTTATATAACTGCGGTTAGAAAGAGCAAACCATCTCCATGTCCCTCATCAAAGCAACCATGGGTAGCAATGAGGGGAAGCAAAACTCTGCAAGTAAAGTAACAGTTTTCCCCTAGAAGAAACTTCTTTCCCCAGGACCTGTGGAGCACAGGTTTTTAATCCAACCGACCTCAGCGCTGACGAGATCGACTAATAGCAGCAAGCACCTCCGTGGAGGCTGGGTCTCTCTAAACCTGCTCTTATCTACAGCCTCCAGCAGAACTCACCCAGACTCGTGGCTGGCAACCAAAACCAAGTACCCGTGCCCTAAGATCCCCTCTGGAAAGTTCCTGCATAGATTCATATCCATCATAATTGTACCCTCTGCTGAAGGGGAAAAAAGAAACAGCAGTATGTGGAGAGTGCCCTAGAGTATTTAAAGATTATGAGTGCTGGAAAAGAAGTAGATGTTGAGCAATTCTTGACTTTAAATCCAAACTTTTAAACTGGCCTGGAATTGGGACATGGAGGTAAAATAATCTTTTACACCTTACAGACCAAAGAGCTGACCCAGGAAACCTGGTCACTGCCTATAATTTCTGCTAGTATTTACTGAGGTTCTCCTGTTCACAGAGTCACGGCATTAACTGTTTACTTACCTCAATTACGATGCATTAGAAAGCTTAAATTACTATGAAAGTTTAAATGGTGTACCTATTCTCAATACACAATATTTAATATTGGAAGGATACAGTGAGAAAGTCTTCGCTTACGATAATTCATGAAAGCACAAGTTATTACTTCACTCAGGAGCAATGAAGGCAAATTATTTTACCTGTTAATTAATATTATATACAACACCCACTAAGCAGCCAGAACCTGAACCTGAAAAGACACCAGTGGAAGTGGAAGTAGCAGTAGCAAAACAACGCGCCTGAGAATCTGTTCCTACGTGGTTCTTACATTCTCAAAGGTCAGTTCCCAAAGAGATGGGGCTCACTGCAAAGCACCTGCTGCAGCAGACCAAGGCAGTCTTTCAGAAACAACACAACACACAAGTTCGGCCTTCCTTCAGTCCAAAGCCCCACTCACTATTCTATTCTAGTCTGCAAAGTACGTATTCAACCACAGGGTTACAATTTGCTTCACAACTTTATTAGCGCTTAGTTCTTGCTTCCCCCGTTCAACACATCAAGCTTTCCCATGTACTTTCTCACTTTATTCTCAAATGGCACTTTTCCTCAGATAAGACCCACTTATATAACTTCAGGGCAGGAAGAAAATGTTCTGTTTTCCTTAATCTTAATAACCCCTCGTTCTCCTGGATGTTCCTTCAGTGTAGTCTAATGAAAATTCATAGGACACCTTTTCATTCATAACTAGAACAATTTCTACCTTGGATTTTTCTTTCTGCTTAAAAAACAGTGCAACAAGACCATTCTATTTACAGATTCTCCCAGGGATCATACTCAATCAGCCACTTGCTTGTGCTTTTTGCTATCAGACCTTATTAGCCTCATTATTTCCCATGCTTCTGAAAAATCTGTTGTCCTTTTCTGTCTCTCCAAAACAAGCCCTAGATGATTCTTTCACAATTCCCTGACATTTTTCAGGTCAACATGAAGAGCCATCTGTTTTCCTTGGCATATAATTCCTGTTCTTTCACTTTAAAAGCAATACTATTTACTCACAAGCCATAAGCTTCAGGACCCTCTCTGTATTTTTCCTTCAAACTTTTTATGATGTCGCATTCATCATCTTTGTCAGACTTACAAGTTTAACCTTATGACATATTATAACTTACTTGTATTAGTCTTTTATTTGCAGGCTGTGGTTGAAATATTTGTGGTACACTTTGTAACGCATGCTCAAACTGAAAATTATTGTCTAGGATACTCAAAAGTCTATTTCTCAGTCTTTTCTTAAAATACATAAGAAATTGTATTTTCTGGCTAGTAGCTAAATACTTCCAGACATTTTCCTGCAACCCTTGGTCTATCTTTGCCTAGATCTCAAGTAAGAAATAAGGAAATGACACTGGAAAGATGTTACGGAAAAAAACCCATCGGAATAAACAGGTAAGTTTACTGTCAAAAATCACCATAAATATTTTGAGCCCCTTCTTAAAGACACCATAATGTCCCTTACCAAGTAGTTTAACATACCTGAGGAAAAAGGGAGAATGATAGCCACAGTTCTAAGAAATAAACTAATACAGGAAAATTGTATTTTTCTGTACTAGCTAAGCATGAAGTTACATTTGAACTGGGTACCACCAGCTGTCGCAAATCTGTATCCTATGCTTGTTTCTACACGACTGTGTTTTGATGGCTCAGACAAAACAAACGAATCCTGTGCCAGTCCATTTAAAAACACGCTATGTGGTAGTATCAGGCACGGGCTTTACAGCAGTGAAAGTCAAAGTTTGAGTTATTCTTAAACTATACTGTACAACCAGAACCAATGTCATCACTTCTAGATGCAATTAAGTTCCCTTCCAGCACTGTTGATTAATGTATATATTAGCTTGGAAGGCTAAGCAGGCAAATGACATAGGTCCAAATGGCATAAGGGAAGCAAAGATTTCGGGGGTAAAAAGTATGTAAGTGAAACAAAAGTTTGAAAAAGCAACAGTAACCTCAAAGTGAAAGGGTATGTTAATTCAGGTTATTCTTATAATGACAGATTGCTAGTATGTTGGGAACAGATGTATACTTCACCACATAGAAACGACCACAACATCTACTCAATTAACTGAATGCCTCAAATGGTGCTCTCATTAACCATAACATCCTCTGTGGACTTCATGGAGTGTGTAAGACACCTTGACAAATTAATGTGTCTGTTTTCTAAAAAAATGTAAATTTGGGTTAAAGTAGCACTAGAACTACTTAAGTTCTAATTTAGCAGAGATTGTGAAACATTGTGAAAAAAAATCAGAATTATTCTGGATTTTCCAGCATCCAGGAAGCTCCATTTAAACACCAGGCAAACAGCAATTTTGTCGTTTATTGTAGACTTCTCATTTGGATTGGTTGTTCATTTGGATTTTAGATCTGTTAAAAGAAAATTCCATGCAAAATTTAATCTTAGTAATAAAATGGCAGTTAAATACTGAGACAATAAATTAAATAATAGCATTAGACAGCAATAACTACAAGCAAGTCACAGAAACTTTGGCACCTTTTCTGTGGATTTACACCACTCCGCCTTATTACAGAAAATTACTTGTAAATATTTTGTTCCCAGTTTTAATTCTGTCCCTTAAACCCCACAGCCTTACATGATTGTAGAACTACTATTGTGGGGTCCCACCTTCAATTTTATACAACAATTGTTGTCTTGATATGATGTTATTCTGCGTAGGGTTAGCTAGGTTTGAAAGGAAAGTATTTTTTACTGATAAAATTATTGCATTATTACTGGGGATCTCGCAACAGCAAGGATACTAAGAGTCCTCAAGACAGAAAACCCAGAGTTTTCTTGTTGCTGAACTGAGCTACAGATAACAATTTCTTGACATGGGCATGAATAACCCTTATATTTTATCACATTCAGAAGACAACGTGACACCTTCCCTGAGATGCTGTTAAATGCAATAGGGTTTCTTTATTCCTAGGAGTCTGTAGAAACACCCAGTCTATGAAGTCAGAAGTGCACTCTGTTTTCTAGAACAAAGGGAACGCAGCATTTATTCTCTGGAATTTTCAAACAGAAATACGATGCATAAAGAAACTCCTGTTACAGGTGGCAGTAGGAATGAGACTCTATTATATTTTACTTAAATTTACTTAAAACCTTCAGTGCTGTTTCCCATCCAGTATAATTTTTTTATTCTCTTCTGCCTTCACGCCTTTCATGTAGATTTCCTTCCACGCTTTGCATGAGAGGGCGGTCACAGCCAAAGCACTTTTATCGACCTTTCTGCTTTGAAAGCTGCTAGAAGCCCTAATGCGTTCTCTCTATCTTGCTTTTTATCAACCGAGAAGCAAGTTCCTTTACCTAAAAGTCAGAGGAGTAATTGGCCTCAGTTAAAAACTGGCAAAAAGCCCAAGCCTGTTGACTTTCAAAGCATTCACAAAAAGACCAGTTGTTTAGACCAGGCTTTTCAGAAAGGTAAATGAGGATGGCTTTTAAATTAAAGGATAGAAAAAAGCAGAGCAACCAATCTTTGAGAAATCTGACATAACCACCCGGAAGCATCTTCTACAGAGCTTCCAATTACACAATGCGGATTACTAAAAAGGCAGAATGGAGGTGGCTATTGTAAGGCTGCTTGGCTCAGAGCGATTTCCAAATAGCATTTAGTATCAAGAATGAAATTTATGAAGCAAACAAAGTAATTCTCATAAATGAAAGAATGAAGTGTAATTTCTGTAGAGACAGGGAAGAGAGCTCCTGAGTGTTCAGAAAGAACACAAAGGCATAAATAACCAACTTGTCTATCTGTGCCTCGTCTAAGTCCACAGAATTAATTTCATAAATTTGAGGAGTTAAATAAATTCTGATGACAGATCAGACTGTGATTTAAGACAAAACAAAGACCAGTACAAAACCCCAAATAAACTTTTGTCAAGTAAAAAGTGTCCCTTAGTTCACAATCAAGCTGTCAGAATAAAAATGCTCTTTGTAATGAATATGAAAATACAGAAAACGGGTCCTGAAGCAGAAATGCATGCTTACCATTAAGTCAAAAAGCCTGTGAGCCAAAACTCAACAGCAATAGATAAAAAAGTAAAATTAGCAATTTTAGCAACCCTCTACAATAAAACACCATAATTTGACCTAGCTAATGCTTCATACACACCATCTTTCATCCCTGTCACGTCCAAATTACTTTGTTTAGAAGGATTCATCTGCAAGATTCTAACAAGAGAGTCACTGCATGATTGTCATTCCACCCCAGACTATTAAACAGTACTGCTTGGGACATCAACCTGAAAGCAAACAAGATATTTATTTTAAGTGGTCAGAGTTGTACAAGCCCATAGGAGCAAGAGGAAAGTTAAAAGCTTTGAAGAGTGAGGAGATTAAACTCATGGCTTGCAGGTGCTAGCTAAGGAATATGTGAACTTAACGTATCACAGAATCACAGAATAATAAACTGGAAAGACAGAAAAATAGCCATTTCTCTGTTACAAAGCAAAGCAAACCTTTTACTCAGTCAAGTAACTGCTTGCATTGCAGGGGCAAGAGAACAAAAGGGTAAGAAATGTGAAGAGCTCTTCAGGTAACAGAAATCTCTTAAATGAATACAGCAGAGAGCTGCTGAAGCTAAACCACCCAAAAGCAAAGGGCAGACAGGTGAAGGACTGAATCCTTCAAGTCTACTTAAACATCAAAAAAACCCAACACACCAAACAATGCGGAAACCGAACAGTCTCTTTAAAAAAAGGTATTTTTGATATGAAAGCAGATTAGTATCTTTTACTATACCCAATATCTCAGCAGTCCTTCAAGTCCATCCTGAAAACAGGCTGCTTGAACATACTTTGAACCTTTTCCTGCAATTTTTTTTTAAATTCTTACTTCAGTTCTATATCTTAACTGAGTAGTAACCAGGGGCTGGAGGTCTAGCACAGGGAAATAAGCTTTTGAGGGTACACAAAGCACTACACAGGACCTGCAGAAATGAAATACATACTTGAGATATTTATTAGGTATTTATTAGATATCTCAAGAAAATAAAGACCCAGCTACAAAATCCTTGGACTTTGAGTGTAGGGAAATCTGGAGAGTACTTTGCATATAATTTTTCTCCTCCCATTGACTTAGAGCAGTATTACACAAGAAAATTCAATATATACTGGAATAAAACCTTAATAAAGAATTTGAGAAATTGATAATTGAAGAAACCGAGGCCTGAGGTATCCCATCAATAAATACATAACAAATTCCATGGCCTATAACATGCTGGAGACATTTCTAATGCAATATTCTAAGTATGCCTTAAAATACATTTTTTGCATTTTTTCTAGTCTGAACATTATTAAATTCCTTGTATTTTTTTCCTAATATAAATCTACCTAATGAAGGCAGAAATAAATTAGCACAAAAGAAAATAAACTTTTAATACAGTAAGTTGAGAAAAAAAAATAAAAAACAAGTTACACTATCTTCTGTCACTGAACCACTTTTTCCTATAAGCTGAGTTTCTGGGAACAAACCCGTGTTGTACATCACAGGAGCTATCACACAGAAAAACGATGACCAGTTTTGACAGCTTACATGCCTTGTATATCAGTAATTGACATCCATTTGGGAGCCTATTCTTTATTTTTTGGAAACATTTCTCTTACTTGGTACTTGCTAATTAGACATTTCAGAGGAAGAGCAACCTGCCGTCTTAATGTCACTCCATAGCTTGACACTGGAAAAAAAAAAAATACAACAGAAACCAAGGCCATAATCATATGTTCCTAAGAATGCCAAGAAATAAACAAAAAAGGGAATATATGGCCTTTGTGGATAAAAATATCCCCCTGGAGTATTTTTCCACTGCAGTTCTGTACTGCATGTCTATAGAAAGGGAAACATCAAAATGAAGATCTTGAGTTTAGAGCCCATGCACTTCATCTTTTCTCCTGTACCTATAGCGCCAAAGCACTTCTGCCGTCTGGAATCCCAATCTGCAGTATAACAGTTACTGCAACATGAAGGACATTTATGACTGAGTGAAAACCGAAAGAGCGTTCGCAGGCATTAGTGTGAGGCAGCTGAGCTTTTGTCAGCAGCACTGACAAAAGTAAAAAAAAAACCAAAACAACCAAAACCAGCAAACCCCTAGTTTACCGTCAGTTCTACAGTTGACTAAAGTCTTAAGGGAGGGGCAGAATTCTTCACACTTCCTCATTTTTCTTGCAAGTTATTTTTCAGATTATGACACAGTATAATGGGATTGTTCAAAATACAATTTTAAAAGAAAAATACAATCCCCCCCTAAAAATTATCTTCTAGAAACAATGACCTAAATAGAAGTTTAAAAAGAAAGGACATGTAATTTCTTTCTCTTTTTTTTTTCCTCATAGTACAGAGTGAAACAAATTAAATTTTATAAACATCCATCTGGGATTCAGGATGTTTGATTGCATTTTTACAACAGACGGAAATGAAAATGAGTAGTTTACTTCAGCAGTTGGTACAGTTCTATGCCTGGACATTTATCATAGTTTGCCATGTAATTTAAGCACTTAATTTCCAACAGCTACTGCTCTCAGCCTGCAGAGGCAGTGAGGAGAAAAAAAATATCTACAACAAATTACACGTGATGAATTTTTAGTAGCCCCAATGTGTTTTTTTGTGTCGCTAAGAGACAGGATACCAGGCAACAGACTGCCTGAGAGAAGAGAAGGTTAACAAACTGGGTAGTAAAAAGAAGGGTCTATGTGGAAGGTGACCTTCTCAGAAGAGGTATTCCAGCCTCTGGCTGGGTTGAGGAAAGGCTGTGACTGCTACAGAATTATATTAAAAGTAGCTTATCATTCACTTCTGAAAGAGAGTTGTCCTGGCAACTTTGCTTTGTGTTGAGTCATGTGCTACTGCACTTATGCATTTGTATGCCTTTGACGTATTTTCTTGATTGGACTTTTCAGGAATCCAGTGCTGAGATGCTAAGTCTTTAATCCTACATCATAAGACAGATACCAAGCTACTTAATTCTACTAGAATGACTTCTGCTCCAGGACTGCAAAGGATCACAGCACAGGCAGCAGATTTATCAATATTTTCTTGGACTTCAGCAGAATGTAGGCACCAGAGTCCGAATGTACTTACCCATGGGCTGAAATAACTTGTCCTTGTCAGGGCACTGGTGGTGGAAGAAAAATCTCAACTCATAGTTTTGCACTCTAGCTAGCCAACTGTGCCTTGTTTTAGAATGACAGATCTTTATGACTGCCAGTGGCATCTGTGGAAGAATCTCTGCAAGACATTATTGTGTCTCCCAAAGCATTGGACCAAGAGATTCATATTTTCCTCATGTTGTGTTTAGAAGAAATTCACAGTGGCTTACATAGATATGCTCTGTTTTAATAGACAAAAAAAAAAAAAAAACAAACCAAAAAAACCTTAAATTCATTTAAGCAAATGAGCAGCATGCCGCAGACTGGATGTAAGGAGAACACTGATCCCTTGAGGCAGGTCTCGTGGCATCAGTCCCCTTCAGGATGTGTATGACCTCTTAACTTGGATTCAGTACTTTAAAGAGACAGCCAATCTTCAAAGTCTTAGTTTCACTCTGCTCTCTCTTAGCTGCAACTTGACAAGGTAACAACAAAACAAAAAGATGACTTACTAAGCAGGATTTACAGATACGTTAAAAAAAAAACCAAAAGGACAAAGGCAGCAAATGGAGTAGAAGAAACTGGTCAAACATCACAGGAGAGGAAGGTTATGATGGAGGGTTCCCTGTGGGGTCAATGCTGAAGCTCCAATGTCCAACGCATTTGTCAGTGTTCAGGAAAAGAGGATGAATAATGAACCTAGCAAAATCTGTTTACGATATTCAGTCATTCGCTGAAGTGAAAGGTTAGTGCAAGAACTGCAGAAGTACCACATGGAACTGAATTGACTGGGTGATGAAGCGAAGAAAGATAGCAAGCAAATGAAACAACGTAGACAAACATGAGGCAGGTAGGAAAACGAACTTTAACTCACACCACAGGGGGCTGAACTCACTACAGGCTACAACCACTGAAAAATAGGAACTTATTCTCGTAATTCATACTTCTAACAAAACATCAGCACTTTAAAAAAAAAAAAAAGAAAATGTTAAAAATTATAACAAAAGTATTAAAGAACTGAAGAGCAAGCATACAGAACTGTTTAAAGAGGGGGGTTATACATTTTAAGTACTACAAGACATCCCAGTCTGTCTACGCTGAAAAGAGAAGTTAGAAAGCAGCACAAAACAAAGCACTCACCTGTATGTTAACAGCTGCCTGCACTACCTCAAGAAACCACTGTGAATATGAAGAAAAACAATTTGAAATCTTAGTGTATGGTATCAGTTTTGCCAGTTCCAACCTATCCCAGTGCCTCACTCAATCTATTTAAGCGTGGAATGCCTCATCTCCAGGTGTACTTTTAAGTAGTTGTGTTGCAATACTTTGCAATAGTACTTTGGGACTCCAAATCTGATATTTGGTGCAGATAAACTAAGTGTAAAAAACTAGCAGTACAGAAAACAAGCTAAAATATTGCATTGCTCGGAAAGAATAGTGTTGTAAAAAAATGTCTAGAACAAATTTATTTTTTGTTCCTACACAATGAGGCAGTACCTATCTGTCTTATGGGTAAGCTGTAATAGAAAGAAAATCTAAATTCCCTCAAATCTAAATTTGTTCACTTGGATTAGTAGCAATGCAGCTAAAATTGCATGCTTAAATACATATATTTAAATAAATGTCTTATACTGAAGTAAACAGCTAACATAAAAGCACTGCAAATTCTAGATGCTCTATCTTCTGTTATTAGGTGGTATTTTCCTTATCTTTTCACTGATGAACTCTACCTGGTAAGACAGAAGATAAATTATTATTCATACTCTTAAATAAAAACCAAAGTGGCACATAGCAAATTGCCTACTACAGTGTTAAGATGAATATTTAGAATTCTATCCCCTTTTGGAGGGCAGTTTTCTCCCTGATGAAAATGAACATCTTTTGCTATACAGTACGACTTGACTGATAAAAACATTTCAGCAGACTAGTCATGAAAGAACTGGCCTTACTCGTACACTGTCTCAAAAGGATGACATTTCAATTACTGACACAGTATGATACTGTACAGACAACAGGTAAGTAATTTAATAGATCAGTCCAGAACTTCCTGTAAGTAATACATACAATTCAATTAGTTTCTCACAATAGACTATAGCGGTTATTTGAGGAGCTTCAAGCACTTCATCTGGTAATTCTTCACATGGGCAGGAAAGCCCCGCTGTTTCCATTCACATCTGTCACTCAGCATTAAAGTTTCAGAGCGCCGCAAACGCAGACGCTGGGTATGTGGCGGCACTCGGATTCACCTGTGTGCGGCAAGAGGGACAGGGCCTGTATCGTGATGGTATTTCCAAAACCATCAGTTGGGGTAACAGATGTGTCAAACTGCACAGAAGCGGTGATTTTCAGCCACCACCAGCATTTCAGTCTTCCCTAACCTGGATTTTAGTTACTGCTGTAACTCCATGAACTCAAAAACCAGCCTGTTTTTGAAGGAATAAGTATTTCTACACTGTATTTTAGAAAAATCATGAGTTTGATAATTTTGCCTTAACTCTCAGCACTCTTAGAGCTGTAAGATTGAAGACATGACACCATGCCGTCCCCTAACTATTTCTCTTGGTCCAAACTCTTAGAGGGTACAGGTTTGCCAATGGCTTTAGACCATTGCCAATGGCTTTATACCACGGATGAATATCTGGTACACAATCGCATAGACGTATCAGTATCTGTGCATATACACACATTGTTATATACTAGCGTCACTCCTACTGCCTCTTCTATTTCCTACATCTTCTCTCCTCAACTTCGCTCACCTGGGTATGTGCAACTGTTTTACTTCAGGTAGGTTTTTCTTAAAGCCTTATTTCATATTTTCCCTTCTCTTTAGCATTAATTTGCTGCATTTTAAAAAGTCATTAGCTGACAGAAGAAATTAAAAATCTTCTCGCTCTCACTAAGAAGCCCTGCTGCCTCTTCAGGGCTCCTGAGGAGCTGTGCACACAGGCTACTCAGGAAAGTTTAATATTAATTAATCAGCAAGGTGGAATAGTTAAAATGAATTCAGTCTCTGTTGAGACCTTCTCATTCAGAATTAAAATAGACGTTGTTTGGTTTAATTTCCTTCAGAAATGAATAATGCTAAAGTAAGGTCACTTCAGTTTTGATTCTTCTGAAATGTTACAACTTTACTTAATTTGAATGAAATCTGCAGATTAAGACATTCCTTAGATTTCTCTTATGTTACTGCTCCTTTCCTGAACTGATAATAGAAGTTTATAAAAGTTGTGTTAGGCTGCAGTACAGCAATTCAAGAGCAGCTTATCACTGGTGGTTAATATTTGTTTGTCTGGTCACAAACACAATATTTTGGGGTAACTGACTAAATAAATATAATCATTAGGCTCACATTCACAGTGATTAAGTAATTTCACATGTATTTCCTACATAAAGTTCTCCAGTTTTTACTGTCACAGATTCCAGAGGCATCGTTGCTAGAGAATTAGACTGTTAGAGTACTGACCGTACCTGACACAACAGATGCTTGAATATGAGCACATTTAAAACTTGGAAGTGAATGCAACAGAAGTTTATTTAAAAGTATGTTTGTTAAAAATATGTGTATTTAAAGATTTAGAGTGTAGAATATCAGTGAAACTCATAACTTTTCCATAATCCAGGAAAATCTACATCATCATTGGCACTTACTATACATACTCTACTTGATTAAAAATAGACCATTTTTGCTCCAAGCTGGATGCACCTGAGCACGTGTCAGTACGATGTTTGACCAGCAACTCTGCTCTCTCAAGTGCAGCAGAAACCAGGGCCGCCCTGCGTCAAGTCCTTGATCCAAGGGACTCAGCTGAGGAGAAAATCTGACCTGGGATTTTTAAGAAATTCTTCTGCAACTACCATAATGAAATGTAGCCATTAGACTGAAGAATCCGTGGACAAACGTTTGAGGAGTAAATGCCATAAAAGCCTAATTTGTCATTTCAGAGTTGACCAAGGACTCTTATGTTCTGCTGACCTTTACAAATTTTACCACAAATCAAATATAAATGATCAGCTATCACTTATTTTTCCCGAAATTAACTGAAGCTTACCATAGCTGTACGCAGAAAGGCCTGCACATCACAAATGCTAAATGCTGTTTGATTTTAATCACATGCCTCATATAAGTGATTTAAGGAATAACAAATCTGCCAATAAAAGGCAAACTAATGGAGACACAAAATTTAGTGCCTCATCTTAGATTTATTCAATTTCTTAAATAAGTGAAGAATGGGTGCTGATGAAAACAGACTTTCTTCCCTATCCCAGGCACTTTTAATTTACATTTAAATTTAGTTACGTTGCTTAGATGGGCACTCCATAAATGTTCAAGAGGGCAAATCAAATTATTATCAGTTTTAAAAGCTATAGAGCCCATCTGACACATCTCCCAATAATACTGTATATGCTTATTTTCAGATGATGTATCCTGAAGACACAGTAATGACAAAACTTCATTTTTAAAATTATGGTATCAATATTATTTGGAATAGAACTTCAAATGCAGAATTAAGGACATGTTAGAGTACAACACTGAGGGGTATTAACAGGAACACGGAGTCCCTAAGGATACCTGCTGTAGCTTTAGAAAGATGTTTGGAAAATAGAATCTTCTTGCATTTCTTGCAGTTTTTTTGGTGGAGTGATCCCCATACAAAGGTCAAAATGTACACATATTTTCACCACACTACAGACCTCAGTTAAAAATACAATAGACAAATTGGCACCCAGAAAACAGAATCCAAAGGTAGTATCTTAGTCAATGTTTAGAGAACCAACTGATGTAATTTGGACAGCTTTTTGCAGTGGAAACTTCAGGAGTTCAATTCCAGATAGTTGTTGGTTTGTTTGTTTTTGTTTTAAATTACTTCAAAGTAAGTGAATTGTGTTGTCCTCCCTGACTGGCTGTCATTAGGAAGAGACAAGAGGCAAATTAAGAGTTCAGTATCACACTAACTGTTTGTCACTCTATTTAGTCACCATCTAAACAAATTCAGAGACACATAAAAATCTGCAAGTAGAATTTAAATGAATTGGGTTATACATGGAAACTATACACGTTAAAAATATATGTAGCCTGAAAACACCCTAAAGCAAGTAAGGCCGCCACACCGCACTGGGAAAGAGAATAGTGGTGTGTGATGACCAGTGTCACTGTTATTGCACATAAATAGGTGACTGCTGGCGTAACAGGGCATAAGGTTGGCATTTGCCATGGCCACAAAGTGTTGTTAAGTTTTAGGAGTTCTATCATTTCTACTTGGCTGTATCAGAGCCAGTCACATAGAATAACCAGTTAAAGACTGAATTTCTTTTAGCACGTAGTTCTGTACCCACATTTTTCCAAGTCAACACATTACTACCATTTTCTGGATTGTCCATTTATTTTCTAACCAAATATGGTGTTGAATCGGCCATCCTCTAACGTCCTTACAGAATTCAAAAATTAAACTATTAAATGGGGAAAATATTTTTGTTAATGCAGGTTCACGTTCAGGATAGCCCTTGCAGACTGTTTGTTAAACATGAACATATGGTTATCCCAGTTTTGGAGTCTGCCATTCATTAAACTAAAAGTTAAGTTATGTACTACTATTGCAGTCCTCTAAAAGTATACGCATATATTGTCATACTTGGGTGAATGAGATTGTCAGGATTTCTCATTTTTATTCCTAGCTTGCATCTTTCACTTAACAACCACAAATAAAACTATGAAGCAGATTCAAAATACAGGGGGTTTCACTGTATGTTTTAATATCTTCAATTGTATGATCATCTATTGACACTGCTACTGATAGGATGAGTCCACCTTCCCCAGTTATCCCCGCTTTAGCTGTTACATACTCATGTTTTCTTCCACCAATAAGTTTCTAATCTCTTTTCAGGACAATAAAAATACAATTGCCTGAAGGGGTAGGAAAGTATTTAGACTTAAGGCTCGACTTGTGGATTTGCACTAGATCTTCACAGCCAATACTATGACAACAGGGCAACAGCATTATTTTCACTACAGAGGGGGGAAAAATATAAATATATATATATATATATAAAAATCATAGAATTGCTGAGGTTGTAAGGGACCTTTAAGATCATAAAGTCCAACCATTAACCTACCCTGACAAAACCCACTTCTAAACCATGTCCCTAAGTACCATATCTACCCTTTTTTTAAACAGCTCCAGAGATGGTAAATCCACCACCTCCCTGGGCAGCCTATTCCAATGTTTAACAACCCTTTCAGTGAAAAAATGTTTCCTAATATCCAGTCTAAACCTCCCCTGACATAACTTAAACCCATTTCCTCTTGTCCTTTCACTTGTCACCTGGGAGAAGAGGTCAGCCCCCACCTCTCTACAACCTCCTTTCAGGCAGTTGTAGAGGGCGATAAGGTCTCCCCTCAGCCTCCTCTTCTCCAGGCTAAACAACCCCAGTTCCCTCAGCCGCTCCTCATAAGATTTGTCCTCCAGACCCCTCACCAGCTTTGTAGCCCTTCCCTGGACACGCTCCAACACCTCAATGTCCTTCTTGTAGTGAGGGGCCCAAAACTGAACACAGTACTCGAGGTGGGGCCTCACCAGTGCCGAGTACAGGGGGATGATTACTTCCCTACTCCGGCTCACCACACTATTCCTGATACTGGCCAGGATGCTGTTGGCCTTCTTGGCCACCTGAGCACACTGCTGGCTCATATTCAGCCGGCTGTCAGCCAACACCCCCAGGTCCTTCTCTGCCAGGCAGCTTTCCAGCCACTCCGCCCCAATCCTGTAGGGGGTTGTTGTGACCCAAGTGCAGGACGTGGCACTTGTCCTTGTTGACCCTCATACCATTGGCCTCAGCCCATCGGCCCAGTCTGTCCAGATCCCTCTGCAGGGCCAGCCTACCCTCAAGCAGATCAACACGCCCACCTAGTTTGGTGTCATCTGCGAACTTACTGAGTATATAAGGTCCTAGAACTTATTCTAAGGCTATTCCATATGTGAAGCCTAACAAACCCCAGATATTAAAAAAGCACATGCAATGATTCTTATAATTAGGCTGTAAAACACTGTCTGAAAAAAAATGGTTTATAACTCCGTGTAGACTACCTGTTTTAAGCTTCTGGTGATTGGAAGAAGGGACTCAAGAGAGTTGATTTAGTCGATAACACTTTTTTGGAAGAGGCAGGGGTTACAACTGTTAAACTGTGATACTCTACCATCCTTTGAAGCAGTGATATTATGCTAATTGCAAAGAAGTTTGTTTCAACATAAAAACATAAGAATGATCGTAGTGATCCAGACTAAGGAACCATCTAGTACGATATTCTGTTTTCAGCAGCAGCTGTTACTGTACGCCCAGAGGAGAAGCAGGACAAGCATATTGAATATTTTCCCCTAACACCTTCCAAGCCATAGACTATTTTCAACCTCAGAGAATTTCTTACGTATACTACAGTTAATCTAGCTAGTGACTCCCAACAGATTTGTTTTCCAAGTGCTTGCCCAGCCTGTCCCTCTGAACTCCTGCAGAGCTTTCTGCCCTTACAATACCCTTTAGTAAGGAGTTTCACAGGTTTATCAGCCCCAGGGTTTAATTCCTGACTGGTAATGGTAAGCTCACCACCCATCCATTTGGACATAACGCTCATTTTGCCCAGCATTGCTTCACATTAATCTACATTGAATTTTATCTGTCATTTTACTGTCTTTGAGACTCACTGCACAAAATCTGTCTACAAGAAAAAGTCCCTATAAAATGAACAAAAAGTCAACAACCAAAAAAACAGTCTGTGTACTCTAAGGTAGTATTTATTACAGTTTGCATCGAAATGTCTACTCTAAGTATACTCTACTCCCTACTGCTTCTATACTCCAAGTTACTCTGTACAATGGTTCAAGGAAAAGTGCACACACAGTTCAGAACTGCATTATATCGTCTAAAGCTGAGATAGTCCTACTGCTGCCATTTCTTAACATTTTGCATGCATAATTTGGTAACTTTCTAAGAGTATTTAAAAAATTTTAAAACGTAAAGTCAAGTGCTGTGTCCTACATAGAGCTGAAGTTTTAATATTATCTTTATAAATTATGCCAGTAGTTTGGACTCTTACAAGAATGTTACAGAACGCAGGACTTCCAAAGAGAGATCATTAAGGATGGCTATGGGATGCTTTTCAATGTGTCATTTGTAACAGAAGCTGAACTGTATCTTTCATTATAATTAAGATTCAGATTCGGAATGAGAGAATAAAAACTCAAACAATCTTTTCAAAAGAAATGGTATGCAGCATGGTAACTTTGTCAGCCCTTTTTCCATTAACATACCACAGGAAATCTTATGACTTCAAAGAAGACTCTTTTGGAAGGATCTGGCAAAAGTTTTTTTTGAAATAGGTTACATGATGAAGTTAATGTGTTAAAAATATGGGATGTTTGAGCGAAATATTTAAATATATTCAGCAGAGTATGTTTAAAGATTAGGGTATTGCTTTTAGATCCCCTACTTCAAGATATCCTTCCACCCACACAAATTTTTCACTACTGCTTCAGCCTTCTGTGATGTTCAGTCAATCTGCCATATGCAGGATTATAAAATTTGAAGTTGAAACATTTTGCACAACACTGAGTTTTGCAGATACTGCTTAAAGGAAGAGAGAGGTATGCAAATTGGGGGAAGCAAAGGCAGTCTATCTAGACCCTTTTCTGAAGACGGGAAAATTTATAATTTGTCAGTGATTAGCGGTAGTTTATTATCATATATTTTCTAATTAATTACATTACTTAAAATCTGAGCGATCCTCAAAATCGCTGGAAGTTCACAGTAGGTCTGTGGCTGCAGCATGTGAAAGGTATATAGCTAGGATTGATTTTTTGGGTGAACAAAAGAAATATTTATAATCTGCTCCAGCTTGAAACAGAATGTAGCATAGGTGCACTAAGTTATGGCATTCTCAGCATTTCCTAGTATTTCTTTTAAGCTAACTGCTGCTAAGTTTAATACATCTTGGTCTTTTGTCTCAGAATACTGTCTATAGTGTATTCTACTTCTAAACAAAAAGCCTGTAGGAAGGGTCCTATTTCTTTAGGATAACATTAAAAAAAAAAGGTGTTTTCAAAAGCCAGGAATGCAACCATGCAATAAACCAAAAATCTTAGCAACATTCTAAGAGGACTCGGGCAAAATTCAACTAATATATTTGCCTAGAGGACTTGAAAAAAAAAAAAAAAAGTTTGTTTGGTTTAAGGTATTTTTCTCCCAGTGTCTGATATTTTACATTTAGGCATCTCAGCCAACCAGTAGTACGAAACCCACTCAAAACCCAACTTTGTACCGTTTCTGCATCCACCACACACTTCTGCAAAAGTGATTTCTCTCTGAGGCAGGGTAATATCAGGCAGGCTAATCAGCAACTTGAGAAAGCATAAAGTACAATGCAGAATTTCAAACAAAATCTTGATTGGTTTCTTTGAAATTAATTAAGCTTCTTTCCCTAAACAGGACATAACAAAGATTTCACCCTTGCACATTAGAACTTGTGCAATTATATATAGACACCTCCGTATATGAAAAATATCTGAAACCCTAGAGGTTCAAACTACCTCACACAGGCAACAGAGATGCAAACCTTAAATCTAGAATGCTTTTGCTTTAAAAAAAAAATTAATGAAAAAAGATTAATCAGGTTGATGAACAATACTGATTTGGTATCAGAAGAAGAAGTATTTCAGCAACACCCCCCCTCCCCAAAAGCATTTGGAAACATATGAAACCCATGTTTTCCCCATGAATGTTGTCATTTTAGCGTTTTCATGACATCTTCAAGCTACAAGGTCCTTTTTAAATAATTTTATTTTAGATCCTATTTAGATAAAAAGGAGAACTTTTCATCTGTTCCCTTGGTCTCTCATATTTTGATATTTTGGATTTTTTTTCTTTTAATATATTCTACTTCTCATTTTATTTTACATGTATTTTCAATAGAAGTTAATAGAATATTATTAACCTGCATTCAAAAACGATAATTCATCTTCCCTGCTTGTTAAGGTTCCTTATTAACCCCACATTAACAAAGCAACCTTGACTAAAACTTTCAAATCATCGTTCTTCATCTGTTTATAGATTTTTGTCCAAGTCACCTGTAACTGCTACTTCATCTCTGGCTGGAGATGAGCATCACTGTTGGATGTTTATGATGACCAAAGTGCTTTTATTATAGTTTAGCTCTGTATTTCAGAATTTCATCCTATGAAATCAAAGACGACAACTGCAGAAGATGGTAGAAATTCTATAGTTACGTTAGAACTGATGAGAAAAATTTTAAAGCGTCATCAGGGAGACGGTGCTGAGAACTCATCAAAGTAAAGTTTCTTCACTGTGTTTTCTTCATTACACACTGTAGGGTAATTAAGCAGCACAATTTTTTTTGCATATTTATGCAAGTAAACAGTGCTGTAAATTCTCTTCTCTCAAGAGTCTACCCTGTACTATTTCTTCAAAAAAAACCCCTCTCTTTGTGCTACAAGAAAATATTTGAGAAATAAAAAAAATCATTACAGTGGACATACATCAGTGCATCACCATTTGAAAATTGTTTCATTTTGAGATCAGCGAAAAGAAACACAGAAGCCTTTTTAGGGGGTTCATAACACATAGTTTTGCATAGGACAAAGTAGGACAAAGCAAAAGCGTTTTTCTCTTTTGCCCTGTGCAAAACAGTTTGAAGTGCCAGGAGAAAAACACATAGAAAACTCGACTGCTGTCTTTCTGTCCACTGCCACTTTTTAACAAGAATTTATAAATACACTGAGAGAACAAAGCCAGGGTTATTCAGCTGGTAGCATACACCTGAGCGCTAAGTAATTCTTTACCAAAAGACTTCTGATGTGCCACAGTGTGCCCTAAACTCATAGCAACACGTCCCTGCAGGGAACAGCACAGTGACTGCTCCATTGTGAGAGCAAAGCAAGAGCACAATTAAAATACCTGCTTGATAGGCCTCATTTTCCCACTTAATCAAAATCACCCTAGAGCACAGGCAGCTTTGGAGTCGCAGCACTCAAATCACCTCATGAAATTACAGAAGACTGGAGAAGAGTGAGCATAGCGTCTCCTGTTTAGGAAGAAGCACATGACAGCTCAGCATGCGCCAGGATGGGGGGAAGTTTGGAAAGGGCTAAAGGAACAAGCAGCGAGACCCACGGCTGCAGCTCTTGCTGCTCTAGCAAAATGCAGCATGTCCCGAGACAGCACTGCGGTGGGGTCCTCGGTCGCTGGGTCCACACATGCTTTCCTTACAAAGTTTGGAAAAGAAAGGGAACAATGCAGAGGTCCAAGTGTAAAAGTGCAATGCACAGAGGGCTGAAAGACAGACAGGGGTTGAATCACTGTACTTACTGTCATAAATTGGCATTCTATGGCACACTCCCGATAAGGTTTAAAGGAAACCCCAAACCTATTCAAAGATACCGGATGAGCAACTGACCGTTAAATGCATCTAATCCCTGTATTAGACAAGGGCAGATGGAACATCCAGATACACGCTGACAACAGTGCATCTTCTAACGTTTCATACTGGTTTCTCAACATTTGCTGATTTGCTATCGCCTTTGCTGGGGAGATGCAGAATTTAAGACTACTGACAGAAGGCTTAGTTGACAGCTTTTCTTAGCTGACTTCAGGAGTGCCTTTGAGTCGATGCACGGACATCCACGGAACAGTTCTGGGAAACATCAAGTTCACTTGCATGGGACATCATCTAAGCAACAGTTTCAGGTGCTTCTGGTTTGTGAGAACCCACTGCTAGTACCTCAGAAGGCAAAGATTTATAAAAAAAAAGTAAAGACTTTATTGAAAAGATAAGAAAACTTCCATTTTTTATTACCTAATTGTATCGCCTCGCTGTGGGTTAATAGATCACAGACATCTTCCCACCATTTGTAGGCCTTGTTTCAATCAAAATGTTTCAGCAGATGCTTCACAGCTTTGTTGAGAGATGCAATTGCACAACTTGCTTTAAATACCGTTTTGCTTATGTAAAGGTGATGGCTTATTTCCACTTTACTTTGTACAACTGGATATAGTACAGCAATGTAGTTTTTGCACTTCTGTTTCTTTTGGAAGGGCAGCTGGGAATTATTTATTCCCTTTCATGCTTTCTCATGAATAGCTACAGTTCTTACATAATTTCCTTTAATCTTCACTTTCAAACAATACAAAAATATTCCTGTGACTCAGAGGTGGCGTTAACAACTGAGTGTAGCTTCTCATTCATTTACTTTGCTATGTATTAAGCTAATAAACCTAACAATGCAAAAATCATCGTGGGTCTTTCAGAAGGTTACATCAACACAATTAAAAGAGGGAATGGGCACAAACTTGAGCATAGGAAGTTCCATCTTAACATGAGGAGGAACTTCTTTACTCTGAGGGTGGCAGAGCACTGGCACAGGCTGCCCAGAGAGGTTGTGGAGTCTCCCACACTGGAGACATTCAAAACCCGCCTGGATGCTGTCCTGTGCAACTGCTGTAGGTGTCCCTGCTGTGGCAGGGGGGTTGGACTTAGATGATCTCCAGAGGTCCCTTCCAACCCTGACCATTCTGTGAGAATCAAAACCGAAACAGAATTTCAACAACTTGGTTTTATTTGTAATTTTTTTCCTTTTCTATTAAATCTTTGTCCTATTACAAAATCCATTAACAAAATGCTTCACATATTCCTACTTCTGTTTTCTAAGCTTGTTGTTTTACTCGACTGTCAGTCTTGCACAGTTTACCTGAAGAAGTTTTCAGTGGTAATGAAAAATATTCTCTTGCTAGAAATCCCGTCTAAGGGGAGAGACACAATGAAGTTTGATTTGATAATTCTTTTCAGTTCATCTTACCGCTTTTAGTAAAAACTGTGTCAGGAAGCACTAAAAAAAAAAAAAAGAAAAAAAAAAAAGCCTTTCTTTAGAACCACCATTCCTAAAGTCTCTAAAGGAAATAGATTTGGGGATAGATGCTAAAGGGCCACGTGGATCAGGTTTTTTCCCACATTATATCACAGCAAGCATCCCAGCAGAAGCACAGCTCTATTGGCTGAAGACATGAAGTACCTCTCGCTTTCAAGCTCAGAAATTTGAAAGCCTAGAACTACAGAACTGGGGCTTTTAAACTCCTCAGCCAACCTAACTGCCAGACACTGCTGGCCCAAAAGGTGTTTATCATCCCATGAGTTAGCGTCTGACCTGCCCAGCCAGCCTTCAGCGCAGCGCGGTGCAGCCGTGCGGAGGCAGCGGCCGCGTACCTGTGCTTGCCTGGCCGGGACCCGGAGCAGGGCAGGGTTTGACAAACGAGCAGCTCGGAGGTCCTTAGCAGCAACCTGTGTCACAGACAGGCAGACGCCTGGGGACTCTAACTGCTGCAGCCCTCTGATTTTTATCCCCCACTGCTTGTCTGCCAGAATCTCTAAGTTCCCCTGAACTTAATTAAGCAGCAGGTATTAGAATTGGCAGTATGTATGGAGACGTCCTGCTCCGCAGTTTAACATGCTGTTACAGGAATATTGCCAACTATTGAAAAAAAAAAAAGAAAAAGCAGGTTTACAGATTTGTTTTACAGATTCATAAGAATATTCTGTATTCCATTTAGGAAACCGGAAGCAAAGTGTCTTATGAATATTCACATTAAATAATCAGTTAACAGTAATTCCAGATCTTTGGCTTCACTGAATAGTTTTTGTGACTTATCACAAACAAAAATTAACCAGCCAAAACAACATGGAAGAAAACAAGGAAAACACACTACTAGAAAACAGAAGTAGTAAAACTAATGCTAATAATTCAGGAATATTTCCCTCATTGTTATTCAAATTCAGGGTCTGAAGACAACATCTGAGACACAGCTTTACAGTTGGTTCCTACACCTATTTAAACCATCCAGATTTTCAGCTTCACCCATTCATAAAACTATGCAGGGGAAGGGACTACATAGACAAAGGTGTGCCAAATTCATTTCAGGATCAGTTTTATTAAAGGAGAAACTCTTTCTTTTGCATTAAAGTACGATACTTTTTCATCTCTAGTAATTCTTCCTAAGACTTGGAACATTATTTAATCAATTGTTAGAATAATTTCATTTGCTGTATTTATGATGATAGTGCTCAGATTAAAAGTAAAGTGTTTTCAAGTTCCGTGCTTTAAATCTGAGGGGAAAATGAGGAAAAATGCAGTGTAATTAAATGTAAGAATTAAGAGCTAATTAGTCTCAATATTCTTTTTCACATAATATCTTAACTGTAAAGAAAAAAGTTATTCTGGAGTATTTACCTACTATCACTAGCTAGACTATTACATTCTTGTAAAATATTTTAATTATTCTGTAGGCTTTTAAGCAGTCATTTTTAAACTTTGCACAGCTTAACTGAAAAAGTTGATAATGGGAAAACCCTGGTATATACCTGGTAAAGCTGTTTGACATTCACAGCCTAAAAGCCAGATCCCATCTTCTGCTAAATTCTGTAGAAAGCATCACTCCAAGAATAAAAACCCCAGCGTGTCACCCTGATTTTTCCATCAATGCATCCACAACATGCACACCTAAGAATTGAAGGCTCGAGCTGAAACTTTTTATTATAACAACCGTGGAATCCACACTACGCACTGGAACCTAGAATGACATTTAAAAATTGCCTCATGAATTTGTTGTAGAATGGGATAGGAAAAGGAATGAGGCAGGAAACTTGTTGAGCAGGACATTCAGTCTCAGCATTTCCCTCTCCTCCTGAGCCAGGTCATGAAATGAGGCACCTCTTTCAGGGTGTTTCAATCTATCTGTAACAGAGAGCCAACACAAATCATTTGGGATCTCCATGCGGTTTGGGAGCTATTCTGACACACTGTCTGCTGGAGATGATCATCATAAATGGTGTGATGATGATAATCTTAGGACAGTTACAGACCTCTTTGAATGACTTCACGGAGAGTAGTTTAAATACCAGGTCTACTCTCTCCCAGATGAATTCCATAATCATCAGAAAAGACTTAAGCTCCCTGTTACTAGCTCTTTGTGGTCCTATGATGCTTACATGCCTGGCTGTATGATGGATTAAGAAGTGGAGTGAATTCTTATCCATACTACCATATTTTGGAAGTATGGACATGCTCCTTAGACATAAAGAAGACATCTCAGTCCTCTTCAGGCTAAGCAGAGTCAGCAACGCAGATCATCTCCTTCCCTGGCGGGCAGCCTAAACAGTAGGTGTTTATATTCCCTGTATTTCCAGAGTATTCATCTAATGACTTCGTGTGCCAAAGAAGTAAGCAGCCTTGGAAAGCATTCATAACAAACTGCTGTCTCAAACAGACCCAGCACTTCGAGCACTGGTAGGCAGGTGAACTACAACAGGCTCTCACAGGAGCAGCTGAGAGCCCCTGGATGCCTCCGTGCCAGTGCCTCCCACACCTTCAGGTCTATGCTCAGATAATGTCCTCCTCTTGGCAGTAGGCTAGAAAATATTTCTGTGCACAAAGAGGCAAAATTTAAGAATCAAGATTACCTTCTGGTAATCTGGTTTCTCAAAGAAAGTGCCATCAAGGAGTACACCCTGCATTCACAAATAGATTTATTTTTTTTAAAACTAAGAAAAATATCAAGCCTGTGATCAGTGTTATTTTACACCAATGGCCTCAATCTCTAGATTAAAAAAATAAAATAAAATCAATCCATAGCTTAATCTACATAAGCCTACAAGAGTGACGTTACTTCAGTTTGTTGGAGAGTACGATTCCACAGTCAGAGTTGTTCTCCTCTTCCTTCTTTCTTTGTAAATGCATATGCTAACTGGGAATTTCAATCTGTCCCAGAAAACCTAGCCTCCTTTATGACATTTAATGTCATATCAGCCATTTAATACGTACATGTCTGAAAAGGATATCCTTGTGAAAATTTACCACTGAAGTCAGCTACAGTTTTGTTTGTATCATTTCTTTAATCGCCATCAGTTGTGATAGTTGAGAAAAAATTCCTAGCAATTGCTCTGAAATTATGTTTTCTCCATTTCAAAGTAATTTGCGATTTATTTCTTGATCTCACAATGATTTATCTTGTTATTTATAATATACAAATTCACATTGCATCCGAAAACTGAAACACTCTCAATGGCAGTGCTAAGTTCTTGCCAACAATGTTCCAAAGACTGGGCACTTCCAACACAGCTCAAGTGGCAGCAGGCAATAAAGTAGGAACTGGTATGACATTTGAAGAATGCTGTCTTCAAGTATTTGAGGGAGTCTGTTTCACTTGTGGAAACACAGCAGCTTTGTATATAACAGAAATTCTGGAAAATGAAAAACTTTGTTTAAAAGACAATTTCTTTTTATTACCTTTCACTACATTTTGCTGTCAATCACAGTAACTTGCTGTAAAAAAAAACCTGGAAGAGATCTGGATGTATTCAGGCAGAGACCGCACCTTAAAATCTATTGTAAAGGTTTAGGCAGCATTTACCTTTCGGCAAGGGGGTGGTTTCATTAACATTGGTTACAGCTGAGTTGAATATTAAGATAGTCCACGTTTATATACTATCACGGACAGCTATATGAGATAATTTTTATTTAAATACTGAAATTCACCACAGAACAGGTCCATAGTGTTGTAAATGGTTATGAAACGCAAGCAGTAAAACCAGTAATCAACAGTGACTTCTTAGCTGGGCCTACAGCCAGTAAACCCAGTTTCCCTCCTAGCTCACTTTCCCTTGTTTTCTCATCAGTGTAATCACACCAACTGCAGCAAAGCTTTCACCAGTCTACACTGATGGAGACTAAGAATATATACAACGTGCCCACCCATGCAGAAAGGAGGAATAGATTAGATTCGGTGCACGTGTTTTCAACAATGTGTAGTTCCAACTTATTAAGTATAATTTAAAGAACACCTGAAAAAGCAACCAGGGGCCAAATCGTATCAACAAGGAAGTTACATGGTCTTCACCATTGAGCTCCTTAGTAAACATCCACATTTTGAAAGTACTTGGTCACTTGAGTGAGCAGATTGCCTGCTTGTAAAAAGCCAAATAAGCACACTTTTTCGTTTCCAATAGTCACCCTGAATGCTCGAGATAGAAACAGCAATATCTTTAATGTCCAAATTAAAGTGTAACTTTCTAACACTTTCAACTAGGCTTCCTCATTCGTCTTCATTAATTCTCAACTAATTATCAACATAATGAATCATGCATTAGATTTTGCGAGGGGAACAGTACCTGGTATTGCCACAGGTGAGGTTAATGACTAGACTGGGCTACGCGAGAACTGAACAGCGGAGCTCTACCTCTCTTAGCAGTTCAATTATTATCACATTATATTGATCTTATTTGGTACATCATTTGAACAAGACGAAGTCTGTTAACCTAATAACAGTAGTAAGATACTGTTGCCTGTGGTAAAAATGAATTGAAAATTTCCTAGGAAGTGTCGCAGTTCTTGAAAGTTCCCATGAGTGGGGGTTTTTTTGCTTGTTTGTTTCCTTTAAGGAAACATGTTTCGTACCACTCTACCTGGCTTTCCAGTAATTTAGCATTGATAATGTGCTGCTTAATTATAAATGAAAGAACTTCTTTTACTAGTAACATAAGAATCAGTATCCCCAACAATCCTTGAGAATGGTTTTGTATTTTGAGCTTAGAAAGCTTGCAGCACAAATGTCAGTCTGAAAAATAACGTAGCGTGCGTCATTTGCTAGATAAGAAAGGAAAAGCTTGGATGACTTTGTGAAAAAGGAGTATTGGTGTTCATTTCTAAGATAGCTTTCTTCTTGCATCGTATATTATTTAATTTCTATAGCAACCCACAGGGGCAAGAAGGCAGCATTTTCAGAGAAATCTGAATTGATACAATTCACAAAAAAGACACCACGATAGACTAGGAATAGTGCAGAAAATAAAGTCGGGGAAATTCTGTTACCAAAGTTCCAAAAAAGCTGTATCAGGTTTTGACAAGTTACGAGCATTCTATGGAGTACTCATTGCCAATGTTTACGCCATAAACTTTATAGCACTATAACCCCAAATCTGATAAATTGCATGCATCAATACTTTATTACTACTGAAGAGTCAACTTTGCTCTCAAATCTTTCCATCAGTGCCTAAACTGAAAAAAACCCCACAACCCCCCCCCACCAAAAAAAAAACCAAAACCAAACCACATCAGCAGAAACTTTCAGAATACTTGTAGTAAAATGAATGGCTTTTAATTCTCAATAATCACATTAGCATAATTGGTTGTCATCTGCTGATGCTGGACTTGCACCTCTGCGTGATGATTTTTCCCAGGGAAAAAAAAATTTGAAGTCTAGAAAGAAGCACAATTATATTTTATAAATACAGAATGACATCATGTAAGCTATCATATTTGTCAGCTGTTGGGAACAGCCATAGAAAATGCTGAATTGTGAGAAAAGTATAATTTCCAAAGTGCTAAGAAGAAAACTATACTGTTTGTTCAGTCTAGCTTAGAAACCTTATCTGGTACTGTACAATTTGTCCAAGGTTACAGAAAAAATTACCTACATAAAGCTGCCAGCCATTTATGTTTCAAATTCTTTAAGGGCAAAAAGCACAAGTGCTTAAATTTAAAGTTTGCAGCAAGATCCTATAATATCATATTGACAGTTTGCAGCTGATTTACATCTTAAGATAAGCAAAAACAAGCCTCTGAGAAAAAGGAATGTAGTCTGCTTGTCCAAGTAAACCAGTTCAAGCAACAGCGCAAATAAAAAGCAGGAGATTCATTCTTTATGACTATTGTGCGGGTACTCTGCATCACCTTTAACGTGCACAGGTGAAAGCAGGTACACTCCCATTCCCCTTTGGATTCGGGTGTGTAAATGCTCGGAGAGCGTTAGGCTGTCTAAGCACTGTAACATAAGACCACATATTCTGGGTTTATTATGCTGAGCCACAAAACAGTTCACAGCTTTCTTTTTTTTTTATTATTATTTACCCGATGAAAGTAACAACATAGAACAACGCCACCGCCACGTTAACCCTATGCACTTCCCTCGTTACCGCGCCGCACAGCCCCACCGCAAAAGAGAAACAGCCATTACCTGTGTGAAGAGAACCTGTGATTAGCCTGAGGAGGTACTGGGCAAATTTCAGTATTTCACGCTTACACCGCTTCCTGCAGCCGCTCATGGTAAGCGGTGCGGGACGCTACCCCGCCGCGAAGAGCCCGAAGAGGCAGACGGCGCCCCGGGGGAAGAGGACGGCTCCCGCCGGCAAACTTCTGGGGCGCTTCCCCGCCTCGCAGCTCCTCGCCCCCTCCTCGCCGCCCCCGCCAACTCCACGCCAACGCACCCCCCCCCCTCCGCACCCCGGGGCGCCGCCGGCAGAAGGCGCCCCCCGCGCAGGGCGGGCTGCGGCCGCTCCCACCGCCGCTCCCACCGCCGGACCCGCGGGCGGCTCCGCGGGCGCGCAGCCCGCCGGCGCGTGGCGGGGCGTGGCCGGCGGTTTTGCTGAGGGGAGGGGGGGAAACCAAACCACCCCCCCCCCCCCTCCCCCTCCCCAAATCTAACAGCAAAACCCCCGAGAGCTAAAAACGCGTCCTCCGGTGGCGCCCGGTGCTGCGTGGCGCTGCCCACGGTCGGCGGGGGGAGGGCTGCCCCGCCCGCGCCCCACCGGCGGGAAGGGGAGAGAGCAACCGGGGGGGCGGGGGGGGGGGGCGGCGCTGGAAGGGGCTCCCCACCGCCCCGGGGCTCTGCCTGCCGGCCGCGGGGAGCCCCACGGCGGAGGAGGAGCGGGGCGAGAGGACGGCCAGCGGTGGCCCTGCGCGGGGAGGGACACCCCCAGCCCCGCGGTGCCCGCCCGGGACAGGCGGGCGGGCGGCCCCGCTGAGCATCTCCCCAAGAAAGTCTCTTGAGGAAGCTCGGTGGGTCCCTCGCCATTCCCTGATTGAAGCCGTTATTTCCCATCTCGCGTGAGAAGCGTTGCCTGTTAATAACAGGAATTTATCGCGTTTATCCGCGACCAAAGAACCCAAGGAATATGTTTCAATTCCCCTTTGAGCTCTTCCCTGTACTACATACACACAGAGACCGACTCGATTGGATTAGGTGGTGATGCAATATGTAATGCCTAATACAGTTAAAAGAAGACAAAGAACCCATTAAGGAAAAGCTTAACAGAAGAAAATCACTGTCTGATCTAATTTTAATGACAGCATCGACCATTAAACATTTTGGTGAATGCCTTTAAAAAATTATAATAAACACAAATGCACATCTTCAAGCTGTTCTTTATATTATGCACTGAGTGGAGATAAATACATTATAGACACAATACATCAAAGCATTATCAAAGTTGCAGTTAGACGACATAGTTTCTGTGTCTGCTATCTAAAACACAAGCATGCCGTCTCATGCTTCCAGTGAGGCTACACAGTTAATGGAAAGAACAAAAATGAAATAGCTGGGCAAATTTCAAGATTTCAATATTTCGCTTCCTACAGCCACTCTTCATAAGCAATAACTAGTTTTCTGAAAAGACACGGAAAACATTGCCAAGAAGAGTCTGAGACAAAAAAAAACAAACAAAAAAACAAAACACCAACAAAAAAAAAACCCCAACAATGAAACAAAACCAAAAAAACCCAAAACAAAACCAAAAAACCCCAAAACAAAACCAAACTCCAATAAATTCTGAGGCATCAGAGATCACCGTCTGCCTTACAAATTTCTTAACGTCTTTGGTGTCCGAAAAGGAAATTCCTCAAATAGATGGCAGAAGTAAAGAGACACTTAAAACAGAAGTGTGTATCTCTTCTTTAGAAGAGGACAGAAGAGGCCAATGCAAATAGATCTCAGCTAGAGTCCTCGAACTTCTTAATCCTTTGACATTTTTAATTGCTTTACACAAATTTCATTGGCAGTGTTACTTCAAAATGAAGAACTGAAATACTGGTTTTCTAAAGCCTCAAATATGCATGTATCACCAACTCTGTGGTTTGTTGTTGGTTCCACCCCCCAAACCAAGCTGCATCAGTTCTGACACTTTTTCCTAAATCTTTTACATTTCAATACAGCAATAACAGTCATTGCTACCTAAGAAAGAGTTCATGAAAGGTTTCTGACCAGTTTCACTGCGTGCCTTTTAACAAACAGTGCAGTATTCGGATAGAACCGGATCCCAATCTAGCTCTCAGTATTTCTCTGCTTAGCAGAAAGGCTGACTAATCTTTGGACTAAATTTGCTTACCCCAAATAAAAGAGCAGATCAGGGAAAAGTGGACAGGAAAATGAGAATGGAAAACTGTAGTAATACCACCATGGTTTTGTTGACAAATACAGTGAAACAATATGAAGGATATCAACTTCTATATATCAGTAATATACTTTTTTTTTTTAATTGATAGGACACACTAAAGTCCTCAGTCAGAAACAGTCTCTTTTCACTGAAGTATATAAATGCGTTTTATATCTATAAGCTATATCCACACCTAATAATTCGTAATCTACAGACCTGAACTAAAACCCATTAAAAAAAAAGAAAATTCCTGTTAATGTCAGAGGGATCTGATTCAGTTCCTGTAAGTGCTGACTTTGGAACCAGGCACTTAGAAATCAGGGTTTAAAAGCCACTATTTAAGTACAATGGAGAAGGAATAAAACACACGCACACAAAACAAAAGTTTTTTCAGATATTAGGAAAAGTAAATGGAAGGAAAAAGTAAGTGTTGTTTGTAAACTCCTGGATTTTCAAATTCTTTTACCCAGTCCAGCTGACAGGCTCCCAGAATAATATAAAACACAAAAATATTTTGTTTTGAAGTACTCAGATGGCATTAAACAACTAAGGAGGAGACATATGTGGCTGGTGTTTTGTTTTTTTTTTTTTTAAAGATTGTCACAACAGCAGTCCAGTTTAAATCCGAAATGGAAAAGTTTCCCTGAATGTACAAACTGTACTATAGAGCTGTTAAGACAAATTTTTTGATAATAATAAAATATTTTCTTCCTTTGAGGGTTTCTAAACAAGGCTTCAAGAAAAACTTTAAAAATCTTTATCACCATGGCAAGAAAAGAAAAAAGGACAAACCCATCAATTTATGAAATTCAGTTCTATTCAATCCACAGATGCAATTCCACATGCATTTTTAGAACTGCAATTAGGGTCTCAGCACCACTGCCCTATGTCCCAGGCACACGTGCTGGCAACTGAACTGCACCCTAACCATACTCACATTCAGGGGTATACACTGACGTAGCTTTAGTCCCATGTTAAAAAAGACAAAACTACACAAATCTTGTAGTTAAGAACTGGTCAGTATTAGCAGGTATGTAATCAGTATTTCTCTCCTTGTTCCTGTGTAGGAATAATCACAGAATCATGGACTTTTCAGAGTTGGAAGGGACCTCTAGAGATCATCTAGTCCAACTCCCCTGCCGCAGCAGGATTGCCGAGAGCACATTACTCAGGGCTGCGTCCAGGCGGGTCTTGAAAATCTCCAGAGAAGGGGACTCCACAACCCCCCTGGGCAGCCTCTGCCAGGGCTCTGGCACCTGAACCGTAAAGAAGTTTTTCCGTGTATTTGAGCGGAACTTCCTATGTTCCAATTTGTGCCCATTGCCCCTTGTCCTGTCACTGGGAACCACGGAAAAGGGTCTGGCTCCATCCTCTTTCAACCCACCCTTTAGATACTTATACGCCACAGTAAGGTCTCCCCTCAGCCTTCTCTTCTCCAGGCTGAAGAGTCCCAGCTCTCTCAGCCTTTCCTCATAAGGGAGATGCTCCAATCCCTCAGTCATCTTTGTAGCCCTATGCTGGACTCTCTCCAGCAGTTCCCTGTCCTTCTTGAATTGGGGAGCCCAGAACTGGACACAGTATTCCAGTTGTGGCCTCACCAGTGCAGAGTAGAGGTGGAGGATGACCTCCCTCGACCTGCCGGCCACACTCTTCCCTATGCAGCCCAGGATGCCATTGGCCTTCCTGGCGACAAGGGCACGTTGCTGGGTCATGGGTAATTTACTATCTACCAGGACCCCCAGATCCTTCTCCTCAGAACTGTTTTCCAGCAGGTCCACCCCTAACCTATCCTGGTGCCTAGCATTCTTCCTCCCCAGGTGCAGGACCTTGCACTTGCTCTTGTTGAACCTCATTATGTTCTTCTCTGCCCAGCTCTCCAGCCTGTCCAGGTCATGCTGGATGGCAGCACGGCCCTCTGGAGTGTCAGCCACCCCTCCCAGTTTGGTATCATCATCAAACTTGCTGAGGGTACACTCTGTCCCCTCATCCAGGTCATTGATGAATATATTGAACAAGATTGATCCGAGTATTGACCCCTGGGGGACACCGCTGGTTACAGGCCTCCAATTAGACTCTGTGCCGCTGATCACAACCCTCTGAGTTCTGTCACACAGCCAGCTCTCAATCCACCTCGCTGTCACCTCATCTAGCCCGCACTTCCTCAGCTTCCTAATGAGGATGTTATGGGAGACAGTGTCAAAAGCCTTGCTGAAGTCAAGGTAGATGACATCTACGGCTCTCCCCTCATCCAGCCAACCAGTTATAACATCACAGAAAGCTATCAAATTGGTCAAGCATGATTTACCATTGGTAAATCTGTGTTGACCACTCCCAATAACTTCCTGTTCTAAAACAAAACAATCAAAACCAAAGCAGAAATCAATTAACAGCAATATGAAAACATATTATTATTTTAAAATAAGTAAGGAAAAAATCTGATTTTTAGTTCAGGTTTTGGGATTTGGGAAAATCTAATCTGATGTTCCTTAAAAAAAGAAAAAAAAAAATCTTAACCCCAAATGCACTGCCTGACTCAGAACAGAACGTTGTGATGACCTGGCATAAAATAACAAATAACGTTGAATTAGCTAGCATTATAGTTTGGGGTTTTTTTTTTGAGAGAGTTGCTAAACACAGATTATATTTAATAAAAAAAATAAAGTAAACCCATCCCTTACAGTACTCAAGAAGAAATTAAATGTGGCTGTTGTCATATTAAGTAACAATGGCAAAGACTCAACTAGCAAAAAGCACAGTTTAATGGTTTAAGGAGGAAAAAAAAGCCATTACAAGTATTTGATGAGAAGAAGGAACCCCTGGAATAAGGATGACAGTGTACACCAGATATAAGTTTGCTAGTCTGGTAACAAAAAAGCAACGCAAGTTGCAGTGAGATATACAGAGCACAAGTTGATTGGCTTCTTGGAGACAATTTGCCTCGTATTCTTTCATTTGCACATGTTATTTAAACATTCTTCCAACTTCAAAGAACAAAACTTCCTCCTGAACTGGCCTGTGCTATTGCCTAAGAGCAAATCGAAATCTTATAACAATAACAAAATCAACTCAATAAGATGCTTCAGCCTCATCAGAAAGGGTGACTGCAGGAAGTAGACCAGGAGTACTGAAGACCTGTGTACACAGGGTTTCCTCACTGTTGACTCCAGAGGCTTGCGAGAGCTTTTGTTCTTAATGCAAATGCTGACTTCCACAACTGAACATGTTTATCAGAGGATTTCTAAACTCCTTATTTCAAAGGACAGAGATAATGTTTACAACCTAAACACGTGGCAAGAAATAACAGATGGGTAGAAACAAACAGATGGGTGAACACAAGGTAACAGTGAGATGCTTACGATGAGCATAATAAACAGCTGCCACAAGTCGATGACCATCAACAGATCTCCTTTCAGTTGCTCCTTGTCTGTCATAAAAGTAAGGGTCCTTCTACATCACAATCCCTAATGTATTTCTTTTAATAGTTCTTCTCTGGACTTTTACTTCTTGACAGTACTGTGTACCAAGGTGTCCAAAGTTGGCCACCATTAGTCTAAATTGGGTGCAGCAGGATTAGAGTCCTTCATAGTAGAAGTCACTGGAAACTGCAGAACTAATTCGAAATTATTCACCATTTCAATGAAGATATCAGCCACCACTTTTAGCCACAGCCGGTGAATAGCAACCAAGATTCTCCTGCACCTCATTTACCCAGATTTAGTTGTAGATATTAACACAAACCAGAGATGGTTATACGCTAGACTGTGAGCTGGGGAAGCAAAGATACAGATATGTTTCCTTCCTAACTGATAAGTAGTAATATGCTAGCTACATGTACTTAGTTTAAAATTATTATTGCTCATATCCTGCATGTTACAGCGACAACAAGGAACACAAAACTATTCTGGCTTCATCCACTCCATATTAAAATGGATGTCTATATGGCATGTGGACATGATCTTGTTCTGTCTTGTGTGGAAACGGTAACTTCCACAGAGCCCAGGACAGACAGTGAGGGGACTGCCAAGGTCCCTGGCTATGAAGACAAACATTTATTTTTTTTTATTATTTTTTTAAACCCTTCATAACACAATAAAATCTTTATCCTGGCCTATGCCACTGAAAATTAATACAGTCTTCCTGCTTTTGTCTATAGTTTTTAACTTCTCCTGAAAGCTTGCTGAGAATAATATCCTCAAAATCAAACAGCTCTATTGCTGTGCTTAAAATAGGACTATGGAGAAATGACTGCTACCTCATGCTGTTTGCATAATATCAACAAATTATACATGTGCTCCATTCTAATAGCTAATACCTGCATAAAATAAATTATTTTCATCGCTGTTACAGTTCCAGACTCTATAGGTTCAAACTTAATTTTCTGTTACATTTATGGAGCTTAATAAAACATGGTGGCTTAGCCCACCAGAACATAAAACCTTTGACCAGTGTAACAAAAACACTTAAAACATTTGTCTCTATTATTTCTAACTTCCCTGTAACGAGCTGCTCTGTCAGAATGCCTTTTTTACTTACTCTGTGTCCTTGAAGCTTACCCCAAGGATTCATTTTCACACAACACTCTTAAGATGATACTGCAGACAGTCAAGTAGGAGCTACGGCTGCCTCAACCTCCCACACGGTCCTCACTTGCCTAATTAAATATTCATCACTCCAGAATGTTGCAGTGTCAAACACGAGCAACTTCCCAGCCTGACCTTCCACAGCCAGCTTGCGGTTTGTGCTGGAGAATGAACAAGACTGGGACTTACCTGCTCAAACATAAAATGCCATAATGCAGTTTTCATGTTGCACATTAAGTTCTGTGCATGCACTGTAAAATTCTCACTGCAGAAGCTAGAGTACTATCTTTTAGTGTTTAAAATAAATTGAATATCTGTATGCAAAGCTAACTGTAAAACCTGCATGGGCAGCATTATCAATAATCTTTCTGCAGAACACTTAATCTTTCCTTGCTTATTATACAGATCCTGTTTTGCATGTATGGTCATATCTTCCAACTTAAAAAAAATAAACCAATGCTGAGTATTCTCAAATAAGTAAATAAAAAAAAATGAAGCATACTACTATCAACAAGTATACGAGATTTTTTTTTGTGGTTTTGGACTCCTATCTTAGTTTCACGCACCCCGTTTATAAGAAATTTCTGTTTTGCCTCCAAGACAAAAGAATTTATTAATTCCAAATCTCTCTCCTCTGTGGAAAGAATATCTGGAGTTGCTGTAACTCATTTTCATTGTATTAGATTCTGCACATATTTACAACTGTATTTAATGGAAGAGAAAGCTGAACAAAAGAAATCAAAAGGAATCAACTTCACTGCTATAGAAAGCATAGTCTTAATAGCCTGTAGGTTCCATAGATCTTTGAGGATTTAATTAAAGCATATCCATATCATGTCCACACATAGTAAGAATATTGAGAAGCTTGTATTTTGACCCCAACAGATACATTAACCTGTTAAAGAAGAAAAATGTATCAGAAATTGGGTGCAAACATCTTTTATTTATGCATACTACATATCCAGCATTCTTAAGACAACAGAATAGTCACTGCACCAAATCAGCTATGAGAATTCTATTAGCATAATAAATGCGTATGTACAGCTTGGGCCAGTAAGTAAATATATTCATGAGAATATATATGTAGCGATGCATAAGTATGTTTAATATTTATACAAAATATACATATGTTCTAAAAAAGTGTGATTTCATAGCTTGAATAATTTATTCAGTCATCTGTGAGAACCTTTTTGCCCTAGGATTTCCCATAAGTGGTTCAAAACTTACATATCTTCTCAGTCAAGGGCTTATTTACAATTTTCAGGGATTTTCTTTCCCCTGGCATTTTTTGCTAGCCCAAAAAATTGTGGATGCTGTAGAGGTTGCAGATGTGTCTTAATGCCCTGATTAAAACTAAAAATTAAGATTTCAAGGTGCAAATCCTTAATCTAGCATTTGGATGAATATGCTGCAGCTACTACATCAGGGAGGAGAAAGACAGAAGACAGATGCTACAGCCCAAATAGTTCTTCAAAACCTACATTAGGGTTGAAGTAATTTTGAAACAGCTGTACCATTCTTGAGAGCAAGTCAAGTTACCACAGTGTTAGGCCTATGGTAACTGTCTTTTCCCTCCTAGCAGGGTCCTGCAGATATTGGGAAGAAAAACAGTCTGTCTGCATTCCTGTGTGATCATTCAGTAACGTCCTTTGTCAAACACGAGCAGTTACTTGTCTACTCTAGACTTTCCAGAACGGTTGGGACTATAATACTGGCCCATAGATCTTCCTCCCACACAATACAGGTGATTAGCTCTCCCAAAGTATGCAAAATTTAACTCTGACAAATAGAAAAAAATCATTTAAAATAGATTTAGAATAGATCTGATCATATCTATGATCTGATAAACCTGACCTGAACCTTGCTCCTGGGTAATAAGAAAGGTTTATATATATGCTCAAAACTCTACCACTCTGAACTAAATTACAATTTTTCTACTCCGCACACTTATTTTCATTCCAGGCAAATTAAAAACACATTCCAAAAATCATTTTATGATCATCTCTGGTCAACTGGAAATTCATCTAGGTTTCATGCTACAGATAACGCCTGCAGAAGCTACCCACTGTGTGCTTCAGAGAGGAAACCGTGGTCAAGGATATAAATTGGAGAGTAGCAGACCCATTTAGCATTGCTGGTCCTGTAAAGGAGACATCTGAGTTTGCATTACGGCCTTGAAGTTGCATGCTACATACAGCTGGTAGATTTTGATGGCCTTATTCAATATCTCTGCAGTATCAACATTTGTCTTCCTAACTCCTACCACACCTTTTTTTTTGCAACTATACATACCACCGCTTCTCCAAGAAGTATGGCCATGACTACTTGCAGCTTCAGGCAAGCCTCCCTCGTCTGTCTTTCTAATACTGCTTTAAATCAGTGCCCAAGGACCAGAGATGGAACAAGGCAGAATCAAAGTAAATCGTGGAGATTAGAAGCAGGGGAATGGAGCAACCAGGGAATTCAATCTCACACGTGACCTACAGGCATTAACGAAAGCGAGGAACACTCAGTGGCAGGGCAAGCACTTGGGACCATGTGCTTAAGACCTCAGGAAACTGTGAAAGTCGAGTATGAAATCACTGCAGTCTTAGTGACAACAGAGTCTAGAAGATCTGATCAAATAAAGGCCTTACACATAAATCCAAATCATTTTCCAACTGGCCTGGGGAAGTGAAATAGTTGTTATTATGAACTCGGCTGTTATAAAGTTACAAGTCAGTGATAATGATAATAACCTGTATATGGTCTAGGCGAGCGAAGGAAAATTTCATTAGGTGGCTGTAAATAAAATTTCCAACTCGGAAGCCTAGAACAGAAAGCTAATTGCAAGGCTGGGAATGAGCATTTCTCCTCCCATCTCTATAGATCAGTACAAAGAACAGTTTTTGTATAATACACACACAAAATTATGTATTACATAATCAGCACTGATGCTCAGGAACATAAAGATACAGCAGAATACCACAACTTGTTTCTCTAATTGGGAGGAGAAGACATACTACTAGAAGAAAACAACTCCTAAATACTAGAACGATGGTGAACTTTTAAGGTCTTATACAGTATGGGGTGAATATGAATATTACTTCTATTTCAGCTCTGCAAAAGTTCCTTAGTTCATACCAACTGCTCTGTGTGCCTGGATACAGAACTTCAGTAACCAAGTAGAAATCATGTTTTATATTACATAAATTATGATTTCAAACTTTTCCCTATCAGAATAGGGCAGCTACCTCTACTGCAGAAACTGTATTAAAAATGGAAGAGATAAGCTCTTCAGTCAAAAAAAATTCTATTAGAGTTATCTTATGTGCAAGGAACAAGACTGGAAAAAAAACCCCACACCTCTACAGTTTCCAATACACAGGTAACTTGTCAGGTATAAGCATCTTAATTGCAAATATGCCCTTACCAGTTCTGGTCAATAAAGAATTATGGCACGCCGTACAGTTTTAATTCTTGTTTCTTGATTAAACCAGGTAATTCCACTCTCCTTAACTTCAAGTTGCTTTTGATTCAGTAATCACATTTTATCCTACACAATTTTATATTATCATTAGCCAGACTCCCCCACATGGTGTCTTCAGAGATAATTCAGGTTGGTCACATTTTAATAGCTTACCTCTATTGTTTTCCACCCAGTGAAACAGAAAAGATAGAAGATGGAGATAAATGCGCAATAGATGGTTTAACCAGTTGATTTTCTCTGAAGGTAAAACATTTATCTGAAAACACCCATAGGATTTCCTCACCTTTTTAATATTAATGTTTCTAAATAATATATTGCTTTGGCTTTCCCAAGAACTTTCCATCTTTAAACACACAAACCAAGGGGAGGAAAAAAACCCACCAAACCCCACAAGACTGGTTTGTGTGACGCTCTGCCTTGAAAATGCTGTATAAAAGTAGAATAGTGCCAATAGGAGGATACCTTATTTCAAAACATCCTACAGTCTCAGGGCAGATTACGACACTAGCTAGGGAAGGAAGATACCCTAGTTAAATTACTCTTGAAGGTCTCCAGTCATGAATGTGTTGCACTAAGAGAGCTCATATCAACACAAACTGGTAATATTCTTGCAATTGGAATAACAACTTTTTTGTATTCCGTTCATAGCATTAATATTTTAAATAAGCTAAAAATAAACTTTCAGCTCTGTAAAAATATGGATCAGGTATAGATATGTGTCATGTTCCCTCTCTTGTCCATGGCAAGATTTCATGCATAACACATTCTCTTACCACAAGAATCTGTTTGCAGTTTGCTTTCCTTTCAGTGGCTTTTTACAGAAGGGTGTCCTCATGGTCTGACCACTTTCATTGCTCAGGGGAAGTGCCAATTTCTGAACTTGCTCAGCAGTATACAAACAATTTCCCAGAACCGCACCCACTCTGAACTTGCAGGGCACACTGGTCACCAGAGCGCACGTACTTGTCCACAGACAAAGACTGCAAGAAGCAAACCAATTTTTACTTTAACTCATGCAGGACATTCCTACATCTGAAGTAGTTAAGGTATCTGAATGGGGGAACACACAGTTTCTACATCACTCCTTAGTTTCAGCATAAATTATTGGGCCAGGCCCATCCTGAACCTCCTGTCCTGGATTCTCTTCCAGAACGATTCCCACTCCTTGCAACATAGAGCTAGTTTACTTCTCTTGACATGTCCAGGCTTCATTTACTTCTCCAAAGAGGAGTTAAAAAAAGAAAGCATCTTTATCTGGTCCTTTATTACATAATCTATCGCATAGTTAATACCATCTAATATTTAAACTAAAAAGTATGGTTTGCCAAGAGCAATTCTTTTTCATTTTCCAGCAGTGCTTTATTTAAAAAGAAGGTGATCAAATTTTGATGATCCTCTTTTGTTAGCTTAAACCAAGTGCAAAAATGCCTCCTGTCACTTCCCTTGGGTTTGAAGGGTATCAGCAGTGTTATCCATTTTAAATGGCACAAACATTTTGGTGGTGAAAATTTAGATCTTTTACTTTTAAAAAAGATGATAAAAATTTTACCAAAAAGAAAAGAAGAGCACAAGCAATCAAATAATTAATGCAGAGACAGTTTTCCAACAAAAATTTTAAGAACCCTTTGGAAAGCAACACTGAACCCTTAGTGTTTTCCTAGAGATTTTATTTTGTTCTATACATGAAAAACTTGCTCGAATCTGCATTTAAGGCTGGGGAGGAAGGTCAAAGCCTAGCCGCAATTATTAGTTCTTGTAAACATGCACAGAATCTGGGAACTCTAACAAACACTTCTGTGAACCCCAGGATTGCATGAATAATCCGCATTGCATAAAATGTGATCTTTAAAATGGCTGGGACTATATGTCTGAGGCTAGTAACAAAAACCAAACTATGAAATAGTTTGCCTAGAAATATACGTACACTGTCTCAGCTATCAGAAAGTGCACATCAGGATAATGCTTTAAAAAATTCTTGGCTCAGACTCCTTTGCAAGACAAAATTTTATTATCACTCTCGCAATTTGAAAAGCCCATCAAGTCTGTAAAACTAAAATGCATTTTTTTTTCCTTTATGTATGGAATAGCTGGATTTTCCTTCCACTCTGGGGTTTAAACAGCTTCCCATCTTTTAAAATTATAACCTTAAAAATATGCAATATGGTCTTACTGGTTCTTTGAGAACTGGCTTCCTCTATCACTTTGAAGAAGAGACCATAAGTTACTCCCTGCTTTTTTTTTTTTTTTGATAACTCAGTGGGCAAGTTTCATGGTAGAACACCACGCAAAAGGTAATCATAGAGTAAAAATATTTTTACTCTATCTGTAGAGCTGAATATAAAAATCAGTTATGGAATAAAAAACACTTGACAAGTTTTTTGGGGGTTTTGTGGTTGTTTTTCTTTTGGGGGGGAGGGGGTTGTTTTGTTTTGTTTTCCCCCTTTGCTCTTAGGACTATATGCAATAACATCGAACTGGAAGTGACGCCCTGCTAACCAGGAAACATGATGTGATAGGTTTCTAAATTTGAGGGTGACATGACAGAGCTTCAGGATTACACTGATAACAGAAATGCCAACCAGAAAAGTGTGGCTGGAACAATCACTTAACAGAGCTTCAGAAATGTCAGTTTTCTCTGGTAAAGGTTCTAATTACCATCATGATGCAATTCCACTACTGGTTGCAAATTATTAGTCTTTATTGTGTTATTTGCCATTAAAAACAGCATCAACTCAATCCGAGCTTCTGGAGGTCTGAAGCCGTGTTTGTTTGCTGTTGATCTTGACTCATGACCACAAACCGCTGCTTGTGTGGCCAGCTGCCTCCAAGGCCCACAACTGAAACCCTTGTCAATCTCATGCAGAAGCTTGTGGAGAAACAAAAACAACAACAACAACAAAAAATCATCACCTTCTCCTCATGCTGTAACTAAAGGGAAGGGCCCAATCTTTAAGCATATTACACCAAGAACATAGCTGTTATTGAGAACATGTCCTCAAAAATCCCAACAATTATTAGACTGTCAGCCCCATAACAGTTTGTAAATACAAGCAGAGACTGAAGCCTTGAGTTGTGGAGATAGAAATCCTGGCATTTGAGTCCAGAAAAGTTAAATTAGAAACTGGAAAGGACTTTCTGGGATATCCGCTCTTGATTGTGCTGAAGATGACTTGGATCTCTTCAACCAAACCATTTGGTGCAACTTGTTCCAGACAATTTTGCTATTACCACTGTACAGTCGAGCCTTGCTCCTTGCTGCTGAATTTAGGTGGAGCACTCCCTACCCCTCTCCCAACCCTTCTCATCACCTCCTCTGAGTTCAGCCCCAGACCTGTAGGGAAAAGGAGACAGGAGGAGACCATTCTCTGGTGCTGTTCTCCTCCCCATTCAGGTTTTGGCTGAAAGCCTGTGGCCAGAAGTGAAAGCACCGGCATCTGCACCAAATGGAGTACTTTATCCATGATGCAGACCTGTATTTTGCTATACAAGATAATCACATCAGCTTTTCTCCTTGCTCCCACCCTTTTCTTTTGAAGAGGGTTTCTATGGAGAAAAATTGCCCATTAAGAGCACAGAGGGCTCTATGAGAGAGGAAGTAGTGTTTCCCATTACACGACAGTATGGTCGCCAGCTACTGGAGCGGAGTATCATAATTGATGATATATCGTGAGTGACCCCAGAATTACTTCCCGAGTGTGTTATGCGAGAGATTATGCCCGCTTCAGAAGAACAGAATTGAAGTTCAGGGCAAACATCAATTATTGAAATTACATAAAATAGATATGTAAAAATTACTGTGATTTTTTAATTTTACCAAATGCCAAAGCAGCACAGAGGGAAAAAACAACCAACAAAAGAACTCAGCAATGATTACAAGACTGTGACCAATACAGAATGAAATTCCAAGTCTCGGGAGAGAGCCATAGAGACACAGAAGTGCTCACTTCACCTATACTAGTTGTAGCATTTAATAATTGGGTGCAAATGAGAGTAAGTAGTCCATCAAACAATACAGAGAGCATTGCTTTGAAAGGAACAGCTTCATTTTCTATCTTATCGTGCTTTATCTTATTCAGTCTAGCCTGCAGAGAAGGAAAGACTCATGCTGTTCAGAGCATTCCTGCATTAGTTTCATTTTTGTAAACTGCAAAAAAAAGTCAATTTTATTTAAGCATATAGTAGTCTAGCAAATCTTATATTTGCTTTCAAAATTGAGGAGATCCTGAAAACTAAGCAAGAATGCTTATGTGTAATCTTTATGAAATTACATTCCAGCCTGTGACGAACACAAGGGAGGAAACCAAGGAGTAGCAGAAGATGACATATTGGACACAGACTCCTTAGCCAAGTCTCTGAACACAATGTTACCAGAAACAGCTGATTTAAAGATAAGTCAAGAGGTAAATATTAATGCAACAATCAGTTTAATATTGCAGGTCCAAGACTTTTTTCCTGAGCATTTTAAGTTAGAATCCTATTTCATGTTTCTTTTAAATGAATCTGTCATTGTTCACAATTTATATTAGCTCAATTAGATCATCCTATTCCCTCAGGATCCTATTCCTACTGAGAAGAACAGATGTCTTCAATATTCAGCCTTGTTCTTCTATGTTTGTGTCTCTCATAGTGCAAATATTCCCATAGTTTAGGGGAAATATATAAAGCCAGAAGATGAAATTACGTCTCAAGAGGCATTCTGAGTATTAAACTATGCAGTTAATTCCAAATTAAAGTGAAACATTTAACAGCTAAAGGGAAAATTCTCATTTGGTAAAGCCTCAGGGACTTCCTACCTGTCCTTGATTTTAGCGTTCCCCAGAGCTGCTATGGGATGTGAAAAACCTTTATCCTGATAACCTATCAAAGCATTCTTTTTTTGGTTACCATGATAAAAAAAAAAACAGTAACAACAGGGTCCTGAGAAACACTTGACAAAGTACCATATTCTGATATAAAAATCCCCTCTACAATTTCCTTTTGTTCTTACTCACACATTGAATTGTTACTCATCATTCCACCAAAGTTTGATATTCCTTTCTATACCTCTGTAATATAACACAAAAGAAACTTAGAGTAAGAGACATCTGGCAATCTGATTCGTCCTGTCTACTTACCCAGATTTCCACTTATCACCAATTTAATCCAGTACTCTGATCTTTCTTCAGCATTGCAAACTTTCCTCAGCTTCTCTGACCTCTCTCCAGCCTCACTGATTTTCAGTCCTCACCACCTAACCATTTCACCATCTCTCCCCAACCAATATTCAAAGCCTTTCCAGAACATTTTATTCACAGATAACAAGTATCCTGATGCAGAATACTATGCTCCAATATATGCATAGGTTTTTTTTGGTAGTGACCAAAAATATGTTGGTAGTTTGATAATCTGCTTTGATCAATTTGTATAAAACACTAAAGACTCCACAATTTGTGAAGTAGCTAGAACAATGTCCTATACTTCAGAACATGGGCACAACTAACAGACTACTCTGTAGATATTCATATATATACATACAGATATCTGTATCTCATACATATATGAATATCTACAGATATCTGTATGTATCTACAACATCTGTGTAGCTCCCTCAAGCATATGGATGGAGGAGGCAGAAGGGTATGTCTGTAGGCTTCATTTGGACAGAGAATGATGAAAAAACATGTTCATGAAAAATCAAGTTTGTGATTAGAGACTCAAGCCAAGGCTGGAAAGGGAAGCTCACAGGGAAATGGAGTTTCATTTCCTTCATGTATATACAGAAATTCATTAGTACAAGGAGAAACTAAGTAACCTAAATCAGATATAACCTTCCACAAACTTCAACGTGCATCAGATCTTAAAGATCAGTTCTTGAATCAGCATGGGTGCCTATGCACTACCAGTGCTCTTTGCAAGCTTCTTTCCCTCTGGGGAACTTTCTGGTAGAAATATTAAATTCAGAGATAATTTTTACCTCCATCCTTCCTTTGACATTTACAACACTTTAAGAATGCATTTGCTCTCCAAGGATATTGTCATCTATTAAAGAATATTTATGAGTGCTGCTTCAAAGAAAACCACTGGAATGAGAAGTCACACAAAAACAGAGAGTGAAGATTTGCATTTGCAACTATTTATAGGTTAACTCCCAGCAAGACAAAAAGCAACACCTAAAATGTATTAAAAACTTGGGTTAAAAAGAGATATATATATATATATATCTCTATATATATATCAGTGCACTGATTGCATTTTGTTATCTGTTTCGTGTTTCAAAGTTTGATACCAAAGTACACCTAGAGAACATATAAAAAGCCCAAGATGTTACCATAGTTTCAGTGGTAGGAATTTAATTCACAAATCAATTAAATGGAAGGCAACTATTTAAAAAAGTAAAAGTTAAAGCTTATTGTTGTTCTGCTGAAATTCAGTGCTGTTCTATGTAAACTTCTGATTAACGATTTTGTGAAGCAAAGGTGTTACGCAACTTCACAAAAGCCTCAGGAGGATTGAGAGGGTTTATAAATGGTGCTGTTCACACGGATCACTAGCATACACCTCCAGAGGAACACTGCCCTATGCTAAATTCAATAAAGGGTTCATACCCTGGAAGGCAGGGCGGCATCTGAGGTTTTGATTTAGAGGGGAGTGCACAGTTGCGCGCAGACTCCCAAGCCTCAGAAACCAGATCATCTTCTGATGGTGTCCAACAATTTTTACTTCATTCACTCCAATTCCTGTTACAGAAGTTTATTGATGTCCCCGTACCGTTGATAGACTGGCACTGGAGCTCTGAGGTGTTTGCCACACCTGTTCATCCCAGGCAAGCGAACATTAAGTACTAAAGGGACAGATTATATCTTCAAGAAAGAATAGGGAAATTACTCTTATTTAAAAACCAGAGCCCAATCTTGCCGTTGTTACCAGTACGGTACTGCACGCACTTTTTTCCAAAAAAATAATTGCACAAAAACCAGAGCTACTTTCCGTGCAAGACTGCACTCGTTAGAAGTTTGGGCAGAAAAATCAGGCTCCTAAAAACACCATCTGTGCATATATGCACATACCTCCTTTGAAAACAATTGGAAATTTCAAATGTTCAGCTTTTTTTGGGAAGGGAGGAGAAATCAAGCAAATGCTTCTGTGCACTTATAGATATTTATATAAGGATTTAAGAGTTGACTACAAAGCACTCATTTTGAAAGCTTGGATGAAGAGTATCCTAGAGAGCATCAAGATAAATATGTGAATTACTAAAATGGGAGACACATTTATCTAAATATTCCTGGTGAAGCTTAGAAGCCAAAGGGGACGAAAAGAGCATATTTGGCTTACCTAATTGACTTGGAAGATGGCAATATTTGTATCATGAAACTCAGCAGCTTTCTGAACAGTTGGTACACTGACATTTTAATGCCAACCCTAATAACACTGTTTCCATCAATGACGTTTCTAGGGGAATTGTTACAACTTCACACATTCAGAGGCAGGTACGATCAGTTGTTCTCCAATTACAGAATAGCCTTATTACAACAAATCAAAATTAATAAAAAAATTATATATTATAAAAGCCTTTGTCAAATACCTCTAGTGAATGATTATTCATAGCAGTCTTTACTACAGCTCCAAAGGCAACACTATTTTCAATCAACCTAGACTTTGACATAATCTAATCAAAACAGCATTAAATATCGCAATTCCTTAATAATCTTATTCTTTATTTATTAACAATATCAAAATTACACTGCCCTTAAAGGAAGAAGCTCACTATTTTTATTTAGACAATATTTGCTTTGCTAAGATTTGAATTTAAGCAATTGCTGAAACGTCCCTATTTTTTTATAAGATGTATTGTGTTTTTATTTTGATAAACAGCATTTTTTAAGTTTTGCAATCATAAATCTGTAAGTTTTCTAGGTACTTTCATGCAATAGGAAGGTTTTGATTTTTTTTTCTCTAGTACAGTTATTTCCTTTGTGGCAATCAGAAATCCACCAAGTACTTTGCAAGTATAATGGCTCCTAATAAATCTCTCAGAAATGAAAAAACGTACAGAACTCAGGCACTGAAGACAAAGATGCATGAGGAAACTAATATATCTAATGCGTTTATTTTATTGTATTTTTATTCAAGATGGAGTGGCTTACTCATATCTGAATCAATTTTCCAATACAGTCAAAACGATGTGGAAAGTCCTGCTAGTGCCAACTACAATGAGGATTTAACCCTGTTTATTACTGGGGGAGATTGAACAGTACGTTTCAGGTTACAGATGGCAAGGAGCTGAACAACTTCTGGCAGCTTTGAACAAACGTCTATCACTTATTAATTAATTACAGTTTCTGGAGGTATTCTAGTGCACTATTTTTCAAACATAAAAACAGTGGGAGAATTACCCAGCCTGAAGAATTTATATTCTTGGTGAGTCAAAACAGACAGATTGGACTTGTTAAAAGAAAGCAAATAAGCACATAGGACTGAGTGAATTTAGATATTTTGTGTGATAAAATGAGGTCACGCGTATGGTATTGTAAAAGCATAAGACCTTTGCTATCCCAGACAACCAAGCAGCCAGAATTCCCAAACTGCTATCATCGTACCTATACCAATAATTGCAGGTATTTGGTCTATGAATCATTTTTAACAAGCATTATGCCCTCTACAGCATCACAAGGCATTTTATAGAAAGCCAAATAAAGCCAGGGTGGAAAACACTTAGTGAAGCTACAGAAACACTCCTGCATTCTATAAAGAGGGAACTACAGAGACAATCCAATCCAAAAATATATAGACATAGGGAAGATTGATGAGGAATAAAAGTAAACAATTAGATCTCAGGGTATTGCTCTTGTCTCAACTTACAAAGAGAAAGGCGTTAATATGAAAAGTATTTTTGAGAATATTTCATCAAATTAAAGTTTTATGCCTCTAAAAATTTGTGTGTATGAGAGTGTAATAGGTTTTACTCAAGCACTAGTAATCTTTTTGTAAGCCAAAAAAATCAAGTGTTCAAACAATATGGATGACATATTGGAAGATTTGGCTTCTTTGGGCGATACCTGTTCTTTAAATGTTTTTCATTTTCTTCTGCAAGACACAGATATGACCAGACTATTTTAAAGGGCAGATTTTGAATTCTTTTAGCTATACCAATCACAGAGACTCAGGTTTCTTTCATTTCATTAAAGAAAAATTAGCTATAAATTACTATTTACTCTCCACTTGGATGTTTCTCTATTACACAATACTTGCATTTTAAAGGCCAAATCTCAAATTCTTAGGTCAGCAAAAATCCCAGTATTGCCAGAGGTGATTTTGGTCCCATATGAGCTTCAGACAATGTATACATAGCTACAGAAGTTGTGTAGTCCTCACACAAACAATCCAGAATTAACTTCCCTTATGTCAGCAAAGTTAAATTACTGACAGTTAAATTAATAGATCTCTCAGTATATAAATATTAGGAAACTAAATTTCTAATAGTAACCTTAATTTTAGAGCATATGTTTTGAGGAAAAAGAGTCACCTGTAAAATTTTCTACTGATAACAAAAGAAAAGAAATCAGTTTGATTTTACCACTGTACAGTTCACTTAAAGGAGAAAATATAATTTTAGACACAACTCAAAGCCACAGCTTTTAAGGAAATATGACTTGAGTAATAAGTGTCATCCGCTATCAGAGGTAGAGACTGTGACAAGCTCCAGGAAAGGGCACTGCTAAAGGCTTTTATTACTTTTTATGTACCGTTGTCCAACTGTTGTTAAGGAAATTCAATTACCAATTGAAGGCTCATTTATCCAAATTATTCAGTGCTACAAAGGAAATCTGACATGCAAACAATTTAGATAAGGAATCCTAGTGATCTAGTACCCCAAATTGTCTGCAATTTGTCACTTGAATTCTACTTTTAAAGGTAAGCCTTCATTGCCCTTGGAAAAAACAATTCCATTAAATGCAGACTCACAGTTACAGTAGCTGATGAAAAACAGATAGATAAGTTTTTATACATCTTATAATATCTGCCAGAATGTTTCCCAGTATAAATATATATATATGTTTTTAAAAGGTGGATACTGTACCTTACACTAATACTATATATTGGGTGTTCCCTCATACTTTGACAAATAATTTCTCCACTGTAAGTATGTATGTTTGTATACATAGTTCTCTCTATATATAGATACACACACAGACACATACAAATACTCATAACAAATAACTTTTTAATAACTGTGCCTGGTTATTGAGGCATTGCATATCTGCCTACAGCAAACATATGCACTGCACATGCACAGAAGCAGATTAAAATGATCTCTGAGTTCTGAAGATCCCATCCTTCACCTAATTTCTTGATGACAGATTAAAAAAAAAAGCTACGAGTGTGCAACATATAGTATATGCAGATGCCTCTATACGACTAAAAGATGACCATAAATTGAGGGCATCACAGGACTTCTTTTCCTTCATCCCTGTCCTCTTTACTACCAACTCTTCTCAAAAGAGAAGCTATGAGAGTACAAAATCCCCTTGACAATTTTATGCCACCACGGGGATCACCCTTGGGCAGGTTGAGCTCAGCAGTAATCCCTCACCAGGCAGGGAGCAAAGAAGGGCTAGCAAAAGCTTTGAGCAGGCAGTTAGAGGAGATGACCATGAAACACCCTTCCCAGCCTAAATTATGCGTTGGCTTTTGGATGCTGATGAAGTGATAACAGGGAACAACATCAGCTAATAGCTTTCCATGTGCTGCTTGGGCAAAGTGCTGCACAGCATGTCATCTCGTCTTTTTTCCTACTAATCTCTGTTTTGTTATTAATGCAAACAATAATTAAGAGATCAGTTTTCTGTGACCTTTATTTCCATGGAGGGACCTTGTGTTCACATTCAAAAATATTCTTAAGTGAACAGAAAAAAACCCAAATCCTAAATGTAAGAAATTGACCGTATTCACAAGGAGGACATAATTTGCTCTGACAGTTCACTGGTGAATATAAGCTGTGTATCTAAAGTTTAGTTTTCAAGAAGACTTGAAACAACACTCACAGTAAAATAAGTATAAAGTACAGTTTTTCTTTTGCAAGAACAGATATTATAAAAGCACTGAAAATAGAGAAGGTTAAAGCATAAGGCTTTAACTCGTAATTTTGTAAAATCAAGGTACCCTGGGCATGCCATTTCTTTTCAGGAGCAAATAGGGGAGAAAAAGCATTAAGTAAAATCCAAATAATTTTAACAAAGCCGAATCTTGACTCACAAGTATGATGTTTATTCATGGATTTTTTCCCTGACATTTCTCAGTATTAGAGCACAAATAAGAAATTACCAGTGGTCCTCAGGAGTCAGGAGAAAGAGAAGCAAAGCTTCAGTCTTAAAAAGAACTATACTTAATAGTAAATTCTGAAGAGTAAATTTAGTGAGTTATAAAGAATCTGTATTTGCTTACGTGTCACTGCTAGCATTCTAATTTAGAAATAAATAGAATTTCTAAGGGGAAATACTGTATTGTCAAAAAGGTATTTGCAAAGTATTAGACAAATAAACAGCTGCTTTCAGAAATAGGCATTTAATACTAAAATATGGAATGCTAAATACATTTGCATATTTTAGTGATATTCATACCTAAAGATAAAGGTTTCTGCCAAGATTAGGAGAAAACCTGGGAGAGACTTCTTGTTCCAAAGTTATTTTCAATTTTTAACAAAAAATGCATATATGTGCAAAGAATTGCATGGATATGCGCAGAACAGTGCTAGCAATGTGTTTGCTGAACTGGAGGACACAAAGGTTTCAGTTTGACAGGAGCTGTCTGCATGTTTGGGTTGAAAGAATTGGTTAAGCCAGAGGAAACACAGGGGATGAGGGACTGGAGAGTTGTGTGTTACTACGACATTTGCAAAACGATGGTCAAACAAGGCTCACTGGTGCTAGTTTTTCATGTTTTGTTAGTGAACTGACAAGGTAGCTATGCCATTTTGCCCAGGGTGGACATAGCAAACATGCTGAGGGAGAAAAAGCTTAGCATCTCCATGGCCATTTCCTTACTACGTGAGCTAAAGCATATATCCTACTAAAATTTATCTGTCTGTAACATAGGTATAAATTCAATCTTGTCTCACAGGGATTTTGTATTAATCATTCCATAACATGTCTTCGGTCCTTCCAGAAGGACTGCAGGTAATTAGTAATCTTATAAATCAGTAACATGAAGAAGGATAATGGAGAGTCAAAACCTATTTCAACCACTTTCTTTATAATATGGAAATAAGTCTTTTCAGAAGCAAATAAGATCCTTCTCCATTTCTAAGTGTGACAAGAATTTATCCTTTCATTACTACAAACTATAAACTTAATAATGTCTTCTCCAGTTTTAAATTGGAAACATCACTTTTTTCTGTAAATTGGTCCGTCTACACTCACAGCAATCTCTGCTTTTGACAACATAATGCATATAGAATTTATTCTGGTAGCAATTACCTTATATCTTGAATAGTTAAACTTACTGTATAGTATTCTAAGGATAAGGATGGCAGAAGAAAGTGAACCTTTCTTTGTGCCTTTTCTAATAGACTACATCTCCAGACATTTATTCCTGTTTCCTAAAGACTACGTAGCATTGGTTTACATGTTGATTTTATTCAATACTTTAAACTCATTGTTGCTTCTTCTGTTTTTCCTCTTTTTAATTACAATGTGCTTTAAATTAAACCCAGATCCCACAGATGATTACACATAAGCATCCCTTATGGATTTTACTCTGGTTCCAGATAAATTCAGCGTATATCAGCATTGAATCTCCTGTCCTGCATGTGATAGTATTGTAAGCATCTCTCCTGGACCACAGAATCTACGGCAGCTGTCTGAGTGGGTAAGAAATCTGTTGGTCCAGGCTATGACCAGTGGCAACAGTGTCAGTGTTCTGCAAACTGCAGCTTTTACTAGAAAACATAGCTTTTGTCATCACTTTAGTAGTTTGATAGTATCACTTTAGTTTGACATGACACCAGCACGCAAACCACTCTGGGGAAGAACTTCAAAGTGGTGGTCAATGACTGAAACAGCTGTCATCAGGGAATGAGGCAGGAACATGTCTCTGTCTGCACATGGAAAATGAGGAGCACGCTTCTTTTAGAAACATCCCAAAGACAGCGATGCTGGAAGAAAGTGATGGTTTTACACTCTGGAAATGCACTTTTGAAAAGCCTGAAGAAACTCGTAGAATTTTCAAGAAGCTGCGATCCAGATGAGAAATTCATCCATAGAGCATAGTACAATATAACGAAAGATCAAATCAGGAACAGAAGACAGACAAATGCATGTCGTCTGTCAACTCTAAACAACAGCACCTCATGGAGCTGGCAGAGAAGTAAACAAAACCTACCAACTGATCTGAGAAGTACTAAGCTATATGTTAAAAGACAAGAAAATGAGGACCATGAAGTCTGTCTATGAGCACCTGACACCACAACCCAGCAGGACCCAACAAACCGATTGAGAGAGCAGCACAATTCTTATATGCACCCGAGAAAACAGTCTGCCAAGACATCAGATCTGTAAGAGCGAAATGCGTTTTCCCATTAAACCAAGGACGCATTAGCAGTATATTGCACAAACAAACCAGACCACAGACATCATAATATTGTAAGAACAACAATTTCCTCATACATTTAAAAGGCATGGAATACTGACCTTTACATACCCACGTTCGCCGTCTTTGTTCATTGTCTTATAAAAGGAGAAGGCGGCTGACACAGGGGAGCGGGAACTGAAACAATCTTGAAGATATCCAAGAGTGCTATTGATTTGCTTTTTTATTCCAGTGCATGCTCAATGAGAAAATTAGATTAAATCAGTCAGCTAAATATATTCTTGGAACTGAGTTGATGGTTTTAGCTATTAAAGTAATAGGAAGGGAAACAAAACAGAAAAAACAAGTTGCATTTTAAAACATCAGCCTTACTTCAGACAGCTCATGAGACATAATTTTTACTTTAAATAGTAGTGAAGTTTTACTGCTTTTGCAGTGTGGTTGTGTTGGTTTCATCTAATGTTATTGTAATAACATAGAAGATTGCCAGTTTTAATTGACCCTAATAAATAACCAAACCAAGACCAAACAAAAAGATAAAATATACAAAAAAGCACAATATGTTTTGTTGAGGTAAGTGATGGGATTACTTCCTGTAGAACTTTAGAGAAAGTTGTCACTGATTAAGGAAACTTCTGAAGTTACCTGTGTATAGAACTATTCTATGCTCAATTCATATGCAAATAGACAAGTAGATTTCAGAAAGCAAATACAGACAGCTAAAAAACCTCCCAAATTCCATTTAACTAGCCCTTAGCCTGTTGAAAATCTCTCTTTTTCATTTAAAAGAGCAACAAACAAAAAAAGTAAACAAACCCCAAATCCTCCCCAAGCCATCTAGGTCTACAGCCCCTAGCACAGTTGCAAATCATATTCTGGAAACCCATCTCACTCACGTGTACAGAATTTGGTGGATTACTTCTTTGGCAACACTGAATACTTCTGAATAGGTTTAATACTCCAGCTGATGCTCATAAAATAGATTTTCTTTACGCTCTAATAAAAAAAAAACAAAGTACTTGCTATGGAAGACTTTTTAGATAGAATTCAAGGTGAAATCCTGATTATCTAAGATATTCATTAAACTGAAACTTTTTTGCATGCATCTTTATCTTTCATGCTTGTTCAGGTCCCAAAGGCTTCAATTAAAGTATGGTTCTAGTAGACTACTAACACCATTCTTTTTTCCTTTTTTTTTTTTTTAAAAAAAAAAAGTGAAACTTTTTTCCAATCAGAAAATGCTGGTTCATTCAAACTCAGCCATCACGTGGAAAAACATACCCCTTTAGATGGAATGCTGCATAACTACCTGCTTGTTCCATCATCTCTCTAGAAGCTCGCCCTGCAAACTTCTGTGCCTTTCCAGGGCTGTGTTTCCAAGCAGTTGTTTGCAGGTTTCCGTGAGCAGCTCAGCACCTCCCAGGACTTGGGGGATGCCAGGATTCACTACAGTCCCCACTGAACCCGCCATCCTTCGGCCACCTGGAGCTGCCAGGGTGCAAGACTGGCTTCCACTGGCACCCTCCCCAGATGAGCAAAGCAGACCCATTGCACAGTTAGCGTGAATTCTTTCACAGGACCCACAGCTCAGTACGTAACAGCTACAGCGTGACAGGAATCCCTGTTGCCACATGGCTGCTTTGGATGCCTGTAAATCTAGGTTTGCAGGATGCTTCTGCAGCGGCAGAACACCGGGAAGCACAAGCTGGCATGCCTTCATCTCCCTGCGAAAGCAACATCATTTCTCAGTACCTTGCCAAGGGTTTTGTCAAGTCTAATTTTAAGCCTTACAAATAACCTGGCCTTTACCACTTCCTTTGGGAAATGAGTCAACAGCCTATCATATTTCAGTGACAGCCACCCAGCGTGAGGGCAGAACACTAACATCACACCCCAGGAGTCAGCTCAGAAGATGAAACCCAAGGACTTTCCCGAATAATTTCCCTATAGCAGATACATGGTTTCCTCACCTGTCAAAGTAGCTGCAGATTTTATGCATCTGCTCACCCCCCCACGGCGCACGCACCCCAGTTACGCACAACCCTTCTGTCTGCCTCTACCATTGCGATCAGTACTGCAGCTCCTAGAGCTCGTATTGGAGATCTGCTTCCAGACACAATTTCCCAGGCAATTTAATCCCAAGGATACTACAGCATCCTAAAAAACCTGGCTCCTTACAAGTTTTGTATGCAGAAAGGGGCCTTTCATATACTGAAGAGACTTATACTTTGCTACTACATATCTGGGGATGGGCAAGAATCCAAGTGAGCTGCAGCATCCACATCTGAATGAAGCGAGTTTCTCTCTGCTACATCCCACTGGGCAGAGAGGCAGTAAAAAGGCTTCTGCAGAGTTTAAAGAAAGGACAACCCTTCCTCTGTGCACAGAGCCATAAAACAGGTCATGCAACTGCGCCACCATAAATGAATTTAATGTTGTTTGGCATAGATTTAGGAATCGTGGTACTGTAGATTTACAAGCTATGCCATTAGGAACAGACACTTAAATTCACAAACAACAGATGGACATTAAACATATTTATAATACTATATACAATGTCCCCTACAGGACAAAGCTGGAGAAACTGCTGTAACTCGCCTCCATATTGGCATATCTTACAGGATACATATATATCATATGGATACAATTACATTTCTCTATTGCTTACATAACACAACTTTTTTTTTTTCGGGGGGGGGGGGGGGAAACAACCAGGTAAGAAATACACCGGTGTCACTGAAACATAAAATAATTTCAGTGATACTCTAAACACAGCAACAGTGGGGTTTTTTAAGTTTTAATATAACTTTAAACTCTACAATCAGCTCTTCAGAAATTAACATTAGATCCCCTTTATTATTAGAGAGCAGTAATGAGCCTTTTCTGTTATTTCATGGTTTGATTATTAAACTAGACTGAGTTTTCACCAGATTTTTAGACATTTACTTGAAGCCGTAAGGAAACGCTTAATGGCTTCAAAACCAAAATGAAATAAGATACTATCTGAGAAAATACATACAGTTTGTTGAGACAATGGAACTGAATCTCAGGTGACAGTCATGTTTTATGATTATTTCTGCAATTTATCATTATAAGCCTTGGGCAATGTATTGGTAAGTTAAAGTGTTAAATATTTCCAAAATAAATGAAGCAAAATTTATCACCCTGGACTATGTTGTAAGACATTAACATTTCTCCCTAGAAATATAAAGGAAAGGTTTTAACAAATATGGTGGGTAAGTTTCAAAATTACCTTTTTGATATGTGAATGACTATTTTTAGGAAGCATTTAATGTTGGCTGATAGAAAGCATTACAATACTGGTACAGAAAAACATAATGACATTGTTTTATATTTATTAGGGCACAGTTTCAGAGGGTCCTAATTAGTGATTATGAATGAAGCAATTTTAAGTATACTGTGCCAGTCTGCCACCATGGCCACTTAAAAATTCACTAAACTATATTAGTGTTTCTGAATGATCTCTAGTAGAGTAGCCAAGGCCTTCAGAAGAGCTCAACTTCTGGATCTGGTCAGCAAAAGCTGGCAATGTATTTCAAACAGCAAACAAAACACCACTTAATTGAATGATATTTATTTAGCTGAAAACATTTGATGGGCAATACCACTTTTTCTTAGAGGACAGCGTATGATGAAAACAGAAGTGTTTCTGAAATTTGTCTCTGTGCTTGGGCTCCTTTCCCTGTGGGGAAAACTCTGTTCAGAGGCATTTAAGAGGTCCCACAGCCCGGGTAGGTTATCAGCTTGGGGAGCTGCACCAGTGATGCACTGAAGAAGAGACACAGATGTCTCCGTGCCAGCACTTCTCTTGCACCCCACTGCAATGACTAGGCTGCAGCAAGCTTCCACCAGTGGTACCCTCCTCAACACCTCTGCTGCCCTGACCACGTAAACCTGGGTAAAAATAACCCAACTGTCTGTACCCCAGACAGTTATCCACAGCATCAAGCAACTGCTGTTGTTACGCTGTGGAAGGCGGCAGACCAGGGAGGACAGTGCTATTCTGACACCTGAATAATAATTGTACTTTTTCCTCAACTCTAGCGCTTTGACATTGAGGCATTATGCACAGCAATGAAGTCATGATGCCGTTATGACACATGAAACTGCACTGCATGACCTATACTAGGGTAATTTTCTGATGCAAGAACTTAAAATGCATCATTTATACACAGTTGAGCACATTTGCACTGCAATGTGACATCTAAAAAACTGAAGTTGGTCCCTGAATGCATAAGCAGGGAGGAATGGAGTGCAGAATATTTCAAAATAGTTTCCACTATATTTATTCTAGCACAGCTCTAAATAGCTGTGCTAGCACAGAGTCCAGGTAAGAAATACAGAATATGGAAGCACAGCTGGCATTTAACTTCAATACCTGTCGACGTACTAGCCAGTACAATAATCTGGTACTTTGGTTAAATTATGTAAGGCATAAACAATCAAGAAACTTTTTTTGCAGAGACTTGCAAATACACAAAGCTCTAGTCTGACTCTTCCTTTCAGTTATTTTCTTCCCAGGTGGAATTCTGTCCTCTGCACCTGCCTGCCTGCCTTTCTGCTTCCATCATCCTTTCTAAAACGGTGAAGGAAAAGCAAGAGAGATAAGAAGGAAAGATTCAATAATGAAGTTTAAGATGGAACCGTAGAGGATAAGGAGAGTAATCTCCCTACATAAAATTCTGTCTTGAATAGCTGCTATGGGCTAAATTCCAGAATTGCCAATACCATGTACTAAAACATTATGAATTAGACCTTAAAAGAAAGATTAAAAGAATTTCTATATGCCTTTGTATACTTTAATCCTTAAGAATTAGTAGTTTGTTTTGAATTTAGAGAGGCTTTAGCAATTTAAAACAACAAAATAAAATAACCCCCTATAGACAGTCCTAGATTTGCCAGACTTCAGTGGTTCATTTTAAAACTATAGTCTTATGTTGATACGATCTTCTTTTGTTTTACCCAATTCAAGTCAGATAGCAGAAGCTAAGATTAAGCTCAGTCTACCAAACAAGCTTCTAGTTTATAAAGATCTAAATTAGAATTCTACACAAAGGCCAAAAAGAGCTGAAAGCAGGTTTAGGGGATGCTGAGCAGCTCTTTTTTTTCTGCCCCTCCCATTCTCCTTCAAGCACTTCCTTCCTATTTTCAGTATTATGACAGGCAGCAGTTAGAGAACATTTAACAGATAATGAGAGTTCTGAGCGGTTGGAATACTAAACCATATGAAAGCTCACAGAAATCAATAAAATCTGACAGCTTCTCTCCTGTGCTGCATTTCTCAAGGAAAGGGTAGAGAGAGGGATTTATACCAATTTTATTTTGGAATACCTTTCCCAGCATCATTCAATTTAACATAAAATGAGCAACCTGGGTAGTCCAATTTTATCGTGTCACCTTCAAGTTGTACTTAGTTATATTCTTCTGATTCATAAAACTGCATGGTTTTTCATAGAGCTGTTTTGGCATGAATGCTTTCAGCACATGTAATGCCTTTTCCCATACTCTAATTATGTTAAAGTTAGATAAGCAATTAAAGTGGAGGTGAACTTTTCTACTTTTCTGTATCTTTTAAACATAGCAAAGCACCTCATAAACAATGAATATTGTTTCCCTTAGATTTGGTTCCTGCCTCAGTTTCTCCATCCTAATAGGACGCAGGCAATTGACCTGTCCTACATTGAATTGTGACAAGCGAAGATGGAAAACTTTCACGTTTGGTTGTAAAAAGCACAAAGAATATTACCTTTAGTGGATATACACACGAAGATTACAAAATGGAGGACAGCCTTCAATTGTATCCTTACTCGAAGGAGGGAACGAAAGCTAGCAGGAAAGAGGACAACCCAAGTGGCCACTCAGCATCTCCCTGGTTCTGCTGGCTAATGCCAGGGAAGATCTGGGGGTTAACCTGACCGCACTTCAGAAAGAGAGATGAGTGGAGGGGTGGTAGGAAATCAAGATGAGAGTTGCTGCCTTCAAAGCTGGATGCAAGTGCTCCAGCAAGGCTAGGAAGGAGGATCTTCTGGCTTCCGCAGGATGATGCAGTCACCAAAAAGACACAAGCTAACTTTCTACGTTGCACTTAAAAGACAGCCTTTGGAAACTAGCAAAGTTGTCTCAATCTCTACCAGCTGCTCCTGTGTGTTCTTTAAATAAGTATGGCATTTTAATGTGTAGTTACCAAAACATACTATTTCTTAGGCTCAATACAGTTACTTGATGAATAGCTGACTGTTTGTTATAAATTCCTTTTTCTAGTACCTGTTCTTGAAGAATCCAATTTTCAAAAAGCTGCTTGAATAAAATAATTATCATCCAAACCAACCCAAGACAACTTTTAACAACATCTTGAGCAAACACTAAATAAAAGTAATCAGAATCCCCAAAGAAGTAAACAGACAAAATGTGGAATCTATGCAACCTGAGTGAGCAGGAAACTTTTTGCAACACCTCTAGAAACTTGATTAAAGGCTAAACGAAGTAAGTCCACCATTTAAAAGCTGTTAACAGAGAGCTCTACTAGCTTTTTCAGAAGTAGCAATCCAATTATAGCCTGACCAAGTCTACCAATATTTGTACAATATGAAGTTAGACGATCATATGCAAGGCAGGCACAGGCAAAAATTAAGCATAATATGCAAAATTTAAAATGAAGCAGTTAAGTCAAGTGATGCCAAAAAATAAAGTTTTTCAAAACTCTTTTTTGAGTGATCAAAAAACCTACTTCATGTGCACCTAGAGGCAGAAACCACGAAAGCTGTCTTTAACCCTGGCTCTCCCAGGGCTGCCTAATGGAACTCCAAAAATTCTACAATTCTGAGTAGACAAAATTAAGCTGGATATTATGAGATCTAATATTTCCAAAGACTAAAAATCCTAAAGCTTTCAAATGGATATTTTAATGTTAATTACACTTTTTAAATGGCATTAATGAAGATTATGTCTACTAGTCTGTTTTGCTAGAATTTGAATAATTTCACATTATATACTCATATGGATTTACATTATATATTTCAATGAGCTTGTATCACAGAAGCGTTGAGGTTTTCACATTATGTACCTGCTAAACACTTCTGAATTAACAATGTATGCATTTAGGATGGCTACCTCTTTCTATTAGATAAGTAACATGAAAATCATTTACTGCGGTTTTCTCCTAGCATTGCTGCAGAACAGGCTGTCCATAATGAAGTCACCTAGGCATCGCGGTATGTGCAGTATTAGTGTTCCTCTCTGGAAACAGTGTGCAGTTCAGTGTGTCATCCTGCAGTCACAGCAAAACATAACACGCAAAGGACTATACTATGAGAAACTACTAGCCATATATTTACACTTTATAGTAGCTATTTTTTTTATTTTTTTATTTTAAATGTTCAGATAGCTAATGTCTCTTTCCTTCATATATTCCCATAAAAAAAATTAAGAACTCTAGAAGGGGAAAAAAAAATAAAATCAGTGAGATGCACTAGGCTCATTTACTATTATCCACAAATGAGCCAACATTCATTGCTCCTTTTATGGACAGGCTAAAGTTGAGGATGGAGAGTAATCTAACTTTCCCAGTGGATTTCCAGGGAACTAAAATCATGTGTCAGCTAAGGGTTTGCTCAAGGTCAAAAGCTAACTAGTATATACGCATCTATAACAAATTGCATGTTCTCTTCACAGTCTTTACAATCAAGGAATTAAAACGAATTTCAAGGTTCATGCAATAAAATGTTAACAGTCATAAGCGGGCCTACTTATATTGACAGTGGCAATAAAGACTTCCTTTTTCACATTGCATCTCATATTCCATTTTTCAGTTGCAGTAGAGCCTGAAAAGTCAGGTATCAAAGTAAAAAAAAAAAAAATCCACAACGTATTATCCTCTGCTTATCATTTGAAAACATGCGGGTGTTCTGCAGATCTTGTATCTTAAACCACTGAAGTCTTATTATAAAAAGAAACCGATATTTGCAAATACTGGGTTCCCCTTCCCCAATGGAAAAAATAAAGGAAAGTCGCACAGAAAAGAGAAAGCTGGGAGAGGAAGGGGCTGGGGGTGCGGCGGAGCCTGGGGCTGAACCTGCTCCACCTGCCAGCTGCGGGCAAGTTGCTCGGCTCTATTAAAAAAGAAAAAAAAAAAAGGGAGTTTAAAGCCAAATATTAAAACTCGCGTCCTTTCTAGCAAGCTACAGTCGCACCCGTGTTTATTTCATTACATCATAAAGTGACCAAGATGAAAACTTTTGTATGATAGCCAAAGTCACTCTCTTCTCCCTCTAGTGACTATGGGCAAGATCCAGCTGGAGGAAGCAAAACTCACAGCCGAGACGTATCCTCAGGGCAGGGAGTGTCAAGAGTTTACAGGCTATATGATAACTCCTGTGTATTGCCATCAATACAGCAGAAGGTGCTAATTTAGGCCAGTGTCAGCAGAAATGTAAAATACACAGTTTGAAGCCCCATGGTCGCCAGCTACTTGACACAATGGGTTTTTGGAGACTTGATGAATATGGACATCTATCTGTTCAGACACTTGTAAGATCAGAACATTAAACTCTGCAGATAAATCTATGGAGGGCTAGATGCTATAATTATATTTTGGGGTTGTGATCTCCAGCCAAGAGCAGATCTCCAAACATACCTAGATATACAATATAGAGGGGACCAAGAAACTCCATGTTATTCAAGTTTGTTGCTTGAGACCTTTGACTGGGACATCTTTGCTGAACCTGGATGAATCAATAAGTAAATAGAGAGAGTGTGCAAACAAAAGCTCATGTGTTTGCTTTCTTTCTCTCTTGCACATCTATGATGAAAATATTAAGAATGATAGAACTGATGTACTTTGATCAAAGATTTCTGTGTGAGATTTCAGAAGAGAAGTCAGGGCAAATAAACAGCATTGCTTCTCCTTGTGTAGCCTTCCATCATTAATTATCTGTGGCTTAAGGGTAAGCAGAGGCTTTATCAAAACAATAGCGCTTGATGCATTTTTCTTACTTGAACTTGTCTAATGGTTTTTGAAGCTATTAATAAAGTGGCTAGCCAAAGTGAACTCCCCTATTTAATTATGCATTATGTGGAAAACTATTTATGTCTAGCACTTTCATTGAGTATTCCCTAACCTGTCTGTCATGAGGAAGACTGGACAATCTTCCCTTTTTTACCTCGCTCTATTTATATGCCAGCGTCCACTATCTTGACAATTGTTTTCCAAGCAGTGTTCTAAACTTTTTAATTTCTCCTCACATTGAAGCAGTCCCATTAAAAAAAAAGGAAAAAAAAAAACCAAACCAAAAATCAATGTGCCCTTTCTCTTACCCTTCTGATTTACCACATCCTTTATGAAATGAGTGGACATAGAATTTATGAAGAGCAATAGTGATATTTTGTTACATGCTTCCTTTCCATCAAGGTTCCTAAGGGCATGCCTCCAGATGCTTCCAGAACTAGAAGTGTCTAATTCTGAATACATATATTCTCCATTTGCATGATCTACATTTATTAATATTTATTTTATTCTTTTTCTTTTTTTTAAACTGGCTAGTCATTAAGATTTGTAATCTTCTGCCAGTACCTCTGCTGAGAATTAGATTTAAATATGCTGATTAAGTTCGGGAACTTCCATGAATTTGTCATTTTACCATTTACCTTCTCTCCCAGATAATTTATTCATGTGGAAAAAGCATAAATCCCTTTCCATTAATTCTCATCCCTTTGGTTCTTATATTTAGTGTTTTAATAATCTAGAAGAGCACCTTCCCTGTTATCCCATTAAAAGTATTTGTTGAGAAAACTTATCTAAAAGTTTCTCAAGTCCTTATCATACTTTAATCAATTATATCAATTTTGCCCAAAAGCCTACCCTAAAGTCTACCCTAATTGATGCCCTAGTGTGCAATTTCTCTCCATAAAAGTAACATTTATTCTTCCCCTTTACAACATTTCCACTACTACATTTCCACTAGTTTAATCACTTCCACTTTTTTTGTTCTATATATCAGATTTATTAGTTTGTAACTTCTGAAATGTTGTTAAAGACCATTTTTACTGTCTCTCATCCCTCTGGTACTGAAGTCAGTTTAAGCAAGAAGTTATGCACCGTACTGAGCAGTTTGGCAACTTCACACTTGAAATTAAAAAGCAACGATGTGACTCTGGCAATTTGTTGCTATTCATCTTACCAGCTCGTCCTTCATCTTTTAGTGACATTTCATTTTGATACAGGCATGCATTGGAAGAATTAAAGAGTTGTGAGAACATCAAGGAGGTCTTCCATAACAGGTAAGCATACCAACGGCTATGTGGAAAGCAGACTTAAAACATCACTTCTCTGCCTCCTTTTGACAAATAATTTCATTTCACATTTCTTCCATGCAAGCAAAAGCCATAAAGTTACCAGGCTGGTTAGGAAAGTCATTCATTCTATCCCATTCAAATAATTTCACTTTTCATAGTCAAATACTAGATTAGGGCTGAGCACAAGAGAGATCAGTACTGATCTCAGAGAGTGGATAGATCATTGGTCTCCAATATTATAATCTCTGATATAATACGGTAAATAGAGTAACAAAATTACCCTGCTTTCATTTGTGTGCACTGTAACGTTACAAACCCTACAACAAAAATAAGAATAAAATTAACGTAGTGCAACTCGGCAAGCTTTCCACATTTCAGAGTTAGGCTGCAGTCTTTTGAAAGCTTTTCTTTTACTCCAACACATCTATGAACTTCTTACTTACAACTTCAGGTTTCACATAATTTTTTAGTCTTACTGTGCAGTTTTACATGAGGAAGAGGTATGATTTCAGAGGTATGAAAGAGGAGCCACAGCCATTTTTCTGTACTAAGACTATTAGGATGCCTGTCAGTGACTATGGAGGGACTCCACTATACATGGATCGTTAACACATTAAGGCATTAATGACTCCTTTGAAACTATTCCTATCTGACCTGTCGATTTCTACTGAAGAAGTCCATCATGCATATTAACAAGATTAACCAAATCATTATATCTATAGATGTACCATTACTCAGACTCTTGACTACATAAGTATATAATTTTAAAAAACCTCCCAAAGTAATAGTTCTGCAGTAAACTATGATTCTGCTGGAAGGTAAACGTATCAGTGGGTAAAATCTCAATCTGCAAATGCTCAAGATCCCCTTAAAGCAATTCTCATTCAGGCCAAATGAAAGGGAGTGATAAAGATCAAAGGAGTTGGGGCTCAACGTCACTGGTCTCATGGGTTGAGCAAGTAGTGAGGACAGAAGTTATGATTGCCTGGGACTAGTCCCACCATATACCTATTCCTCCCTTGCCCCCATCTAATCTTAGTCATCTAACTCCCAAATCGTGTCCTGTCAGTGTGTGAAATATGCAGCTTACCCCAGACCTGTCACAGTTTTCCCATAGTAGCAGGACAAGATGCCAGTTTTGGAGAAAGCGGGGGCCCCAAGATCAGTCAGCATGACAGGAGGGGAGCCAAGGAGAAAGAGGAGGAAGTTTTGGGGACTTGCTTTGGTTCGTGTGAATGAGGTTCTGGAGTAGGACGCAGCTGGGAGGATAAAAGACTTCAGGATGAGTTGAGGAGAGGGGAAAAGGCAGATTCCTTCACTTGAAATGGGCTACACGCTACCTCCAAGGCTTTTTGAACTCTACTTGGATTGACTGCAAAAGACAAGGCTACAGAATTGCTTATCAAAGTGTACATGCAGTAAATTAATAGTAGGATAGTTTCATTTGTCTGCACTGCATGTTGTAAATCTCTAATCAGTGAGCATAGTCTGTAAGAAAGAGAGGTGTGAGGCTGAAACATCCCACAACTGTTGAATAAAAATAATTTAAAGCCAAACAGCCGATGAGGCATATAATCTCTCGTCTTGAGGCTGTTATTCAGAAATATCTGCTGTTGTACATAGTTTAGTGTACATTGGTTTTAGCAAAAGGCAGGCTTATTTGGTTAGTACCTGACCATCTCCAGCAAGACAGTGGAAAATACCGTGAAAATAATAAAGCTTTACATAAAGGACCTCTATCTGACTATGATCCATTCTTCATGCTGCTGAATTGCAAGAGGCTAGCAATGAAAACAACACCTGAAATCTTAGGGGAAAAAAAAAAAATTCAGTATTGGATACTGAAGTCAACATTATTGCAAAAGAATCAGAAGAAATAATTAATATAAAAATAGGTCAGTGTGATGTGGGGTTTAGGGAGCTACTGCAGTCTCATGCAATCCTTCGTCACTGCCTAGGAGTTAATATTATTAGATAGATTCATAAATTAAGTCATCATTATCCTTATAAGATTAATCTGTGTTCTGAATAAAGATTTTGATTTTTTTTTATTTTTCTTTTTAATCCACTCACAAAGGCAGGAAGGTTAATATAAAAATGCAGCATTTGCATGGTGCTGTAATGAAGAATAATGTTAAAGTCTCCATGCAAATTTCAAGAATAAAAGAATGTAGAGGTCAGAGACCAGTGGAATGCAACAAAATGAGAACAACTGAAATACTAAACAGCAGCTTTCATTTACTGCAATTATTGCAGACTTACTAAAGATGTATTATTGTTTCTTTAAGTAAACACAACATAAGCTGCCTGGGAAAGCTATCCTACTGGATATACGGAGCATTTTCATTTTTCTTGCTGTGGCAATGATTAAGACAATACATGGCCACCTAGAAGCAAATGAGGTGGTATGTAAATTGCATCCCTAAGTCAGCAATTTTAATTTACCACCAAATAATAAAGAACTACAGACAAAACTGTAGAGATACAGTCCTCCTTCAGTTCCAAGCACAAGAGCTGTCAGTGAGGTTTTATCCACAGCTTTCTTCTAGGAAAGAAACCTGAAATATTTTTTTTTCCTCTTAAAAGTTCAGGCACATTTTACATCAATCATATACCAGTGTAACTGAAAACAGTTTCAAGAGAATATCTAAATACAATTTTACTACATTAAATCCTATTTCAAAGTTATCTTCTAGTCAGATATAGTTTTGATAGTTTTAAGATACTCTAGGAAATGTAAGCATTAGTTTTCTTGGATGGCCAAGGCAATCCACGTAGATTCCTTTAATAGAAATCTTTGAGAGACATCTTAAGTACTCTTATCTTGGGAAAATAATAATAAAAAAGCCCACTAAAATCGCTAACTGATCACAGGATAAAGTGACACAAACAAGTTTGTTGACGCTTTTTTTACATTTAGTTTTCCTAAAAAGATTGAGATCTATCATCCTGAAACAGCAGAGAATAACCTGTTTTCCATTTTATACTGAAACTTTCTGGAACAGTAACTATCAACTACCATCCTCCGTTAATCAAACAATAACAAAAATCTAACAGAAAGAGGCATGCCTTACTATAAATTAATCATTATTTTTAATTGAAAGCTTATGCTACTGTATTTAACCTTTGACTAATATTATCTTTTTCCATTGCTATCCAAGGGGAAATCTGCAAATCTGTCAAACATTACGTGCAGGTTGACAGATCATGCTGGAGTTTTACATTTTAATATAAATTATTCTCCATAATCTTCAGCAGACAGGTACATTATTATAATATATTACTAAAAGCCCCATTATACTATTGCATTTTGCTTATCAGAAAATGAACAGTAGACTTTTAATCAATGCAATTTATTAAATACTTCTGCACACACATAGGTAGCCTGTTCCTGCAGACTACCATATTTTGTGGTGTTTACTGGAGTTTGTTTGTTTTAAATATATGAGGGTTGTATTTCAGAACTATGTACTTATAAGGGCACATGCTGTTAGGTCCCAGGTTATTTAGTTATCCCAACTCTGAATGGAGTCCAGTCAACAGACCCTAAAAACGGATGACCACGTACATTCCTGGTTCAGACCTTTCCCAACACTTTGTCTTTCAAAGAAAGGTGTCACTCTGAACATTCACTGGCCCAAGACATCCCAACAATTAAAAGGCCCATTAAAAGCACTGTCTGCACTGTAAGACATCTCAGCTTTCTTTTCAGGTAAACGTGACACCTGACAAACAGAGTTATATTAAAATAATTAGCTCCTTGAGAAGCAAGATTCCAGAGTGTTGAAAGCATTAAGAGCTCCAAGATAAGCCTTGTTCATGGTCACCAATGCAGAACATTTTAGGCTGGGTAGAATACCACGTGCTTTCTTTATTCTGAAAGACTCTGAAAAATGCTTCTTTCTCACTCTTAATGCTTTATCTTTTCAAGGAATATTCTGCCCTTCTACCAGTCACACAAGTACCATACTCAGACCCTGCTGGCCCCAGACAACCTTGTCGCAAACTGGGGGTAGCTGGAGAGGGGGAATTGATAGTAAAGTCAAATACAACTGCAGGAATAGTGTCTCACGTATAGGGTCTCAAAGAGCCAAGGATTTTCAATTATAAGGCATTGTCTGGACAAAAATCAGACTAGATTTGGGCTCAATAGATAACAGCACAAAACATCTCAACTTGATACCAGCAAACCCTGTTCTGTCAATAAGCCTGAAGTACTTTCATGCTATAGAAGACTATTAAAAAAAAAAAAATGGTTTGAACTGCTTTGCACTCACAATTTTGATTCAGTTTTTAAAAAAAAGACGTACCTTCTCTCTCTTTAGAAAACAAGCCAATAGAGTAGACTGGATTTTCCTCTCCCACATAACAGCTCAGCAACACTAGAAATAAAAAGCATTGGAGAGAACATGATGCTTTCCGGGCAAAGTCTAGATTTGTTTGAGCTGTCTCAAGGATTCCTGCAGCTTAGGTCTCGCCTTTCACACAGCCTCGTGTAGACAAACCACATAGCCAACATTTGTTGTGAAAACTCATATAATCACTAAGAGTGTCAAAAAATGAGAGCAGTAGGCCAGACAATTACCCTTACAGACAAATTTTCACTCGAGACATCAGATGAAATTATAGCAACTCAAATACAAATAGTGTTTACCAGATGGCACACAGTGCTAGGAGGTGCCACCTAAAGGGCCTTCATTTATTGTACGCTGACCTAAATTCGTGCTCCGTTTCCAGAGCAAAGAACATTTACTCGGTCACAAATGTTTTGAGAAAGTACGTTCCTGTAAAAAAAAATCTATTAATTAAAAAAAAATATTTCTGAGAATTATGATTTAAGTCATGGGATGCTGATTTAGTCATTCATTCTCATCCTTTAAACCATAGTTGTTTCACTGAATACTTGCAGTCTAGTAGAAACAGAAGTGTTAAGATCTTTCTCCCTTTGGACCAATAATGTTCAGCAGCCAGACCTCCCTGACCGTTATCTGTTTGATGGCATGCAAGAGGGTTCAACTTCAACTAAGAACTTGGGGTACTGCCAGTACAATTTACAATTGTATTAGTAATTATCATATGTGGCCTGCTTAAATTCTTAGTTTGCCATTTGCAAAGGACAAATTAATTCACTCCAATGTGATGGAGAGAGGCCCTTCTACTTCACAGATCCTTCTATCATTCCATCAAGTACCTTTCCATGGTCATCAGTGCCATCAAGTAAACCGAGCCCAGGAGATAGCAGTAAAGCTGTCCCACTTTGTTCTCTGTTGGAAGTTACTGGGGCAGATTTACAGACGCACAACATGATCTTCACCAAACCCTTGAGGGGCATCACAGAGGACAGAGCGATTAGGAGACTATATAAAGTGTTGGCAAACATGATGGAATATAGCAGTTAGTTATACTTTTCTTCTATTACTTTGGTTAAACAAACATGGAAAAAGAGAAAAAGGATGCATTTAAGATGCACAAAGGAATTCAAGCGTGTAGCCAGCACATGGCACTGTTGAAGGAGAAAAACCAGGATTAAGACCAACCTGCAGTATCAAGAAGACCAAACTGTAATGCAATGTTACCACTATCTGGACACAAATGATTCAAGTCCCTTGTTCCTGCCTTTTCTACAATGCCAGGCCACCACTGGTGCCTCCAGCAGACACCAACTGGTCTTGCCTTCATCTGCTACCTGCTGACTTTGCATAGCAACACAATAGTCTAGTTCAGTCAGAGGGGGAATGCAGCGTAATGTATGTAACTCGTACCATGAGAAACACCTACCAGGGTGAGACACATAAGCCCGTGTGCATAGGAAAGTGCTGAAAAGTGTTTTGTTAATTCTTGAAATTCCCGCTTTGTAACATGACAGCGGCTAAAACTCTTAAAAGATGGAGAGTATCATAATTAATTCAATATACTAAGACATTAAAGAACAATGTATCATTTAAAACATTACAATCTATTCAGACAAGATACTAGTAATCAGTACTAGAAAAAAAATGAAAGCGAGAAGGGCAGAGATAAAGTTAGACCACATTATATCATTTTGCCCAAGCTAGCAGCATACAACTCAATTTTGGTTGAAAAAATCTCATTAGATGTTCAGCAGAAATAATTTCAAGTATAGTACAGCTTTTATCTTATCCTCTTTTTTTAGTTTTCCAAAACACTACTAGATTTGATGAAGCCATCACCTGCAGAATATCGGTAATTTTAAAGTTAAAAAAAGGTTTTAGTATTTGTCCTCCTCATTAAAACAAACAAGATTTTTTTATTTATAACAGGAATCTCAAATGTTTTATATCAAAAGTTTTAATTGCCCAACCAAGTAGCCACAGATTTATTCACACTAGCGACAAGTCTAAAATTCAGAGCAAAGAGTCAGAAAAGAAGAGGTACTAGAGAAAACCTTCCCTGAAAAGACAGCAAAAAAGTGCTCAGTCTAACAAGGCAGTGAAACACCTTTCTAACACACAGAACCATTTGTGGTCAAAGAAAACAGCTTCTACGAGTGGAACATAATTTTATTTTATGTTCACGTTTGTCAAAGAGATGATAACTAACTATTTGGACTTCAAGAAATAAAGTTGCCATTTAATCTGAGGTACAGCACATAGCTTTTGTTCGCTCAGTCCATGCACTTGGATAAAAAAAGAAATCTGTTCTTCCTCACGTTTCTTACCAGGCAATTTCATATTTACATAACAAATCCCAACAAAACTGAAAGACAGACAACAGATATGAATTTTTGTAAAGCAGTTATATTCTAAAAACATGAACAAGTTTAAAATAACTAATGACTTCTAGCACCATTATGATTTTTCTAAAAGAACCTATAAAAACAGATCAGAGATCACATTCCTTCCTGGTTCATAGCAACCATCCAAGTAATTAAGGTAGTAAAAGAAAGCATAACTCTTTTTTCAGGAACAGTCACAGCTTACAGAAATGGAAAATAAGTTGTTCACGTTTTGGCAGGCAGCACAAAGAAGCAGAAGCCCTTCCAAGACGACACCATGCATACCATTTGAGGGACAGTGAAGACAAACTGCGTGGATGTAAGCATAGAAAAATTGACAGTCGGTGTTACGCTTTTGGTTGTATCAGCTCACTAAGGCGGTGGTGGAGAAGGCCACTTGTGGGCCGTGAAGTGGAATGGTTGGTTATCTTGCTTGGTTTTTTAGGCACGTTGGCTTGGCTTAGTGCAGTACCTGGCATGACTTGCCCGATAGCTCAGATATCTTAATATGGCACAGTATAAAGATATGTAGATATTGTGGCTTGTGGCTCAATGACATATCAGTATGGCTCTGAAGCATGTTAATTTACCCTAGCCTATACAGACACAGATTAAAACAAAGACATGACAGCTATCAGTGATATACATCTCTCTGTGTACCAGAGGTACGGAAAATACCAGATGAGCATATGTCAAAAAATTTCCAAAACACCACCACATTGTGTCCATGCAAACATTCAGAGAAGATTTCCCAGGATCCCCGACTCTAGCACCTACCCACTGCTACAGCAAAACATATCTGATTTCTTCTGTGGATGTACCAAACTTCAACTCTGAAGTAATCATCCTTCTTGCCCTGTCACTGGTTAGATGTCCACTTCAGACACTTGTCTCTGTAATAGTCAGAAGCCCGGATTTATCAACAACTAGATTATTTTTACTTATTCTTGGATAACTTCTCTCTTCAGCTCCATAGTTTTTTTCCTCACTTGATCCACATTACCATTACAAGACATTCAGAGGCAACATCACATTCTGTCTCCCCCACCGATCTTGGTTTTTTCCCCCCACCCTACAGTTATCTCATGCAAGGAATAACAAAAATGACAGTTTTATATAACATTAATGAGGGTAACTATTCACATCAGAGGACTGAGAAAAGCCAAGCCCCAATAGTTAGCTTAATGGAGGTGTGAGCCGCAGTCTCCACCCCAGCTGAATATGGGGGCGGGGGGATGATGGGGGAGACAGAATCTACATCACTTGCACAAGAAGATATAAAAATGGAAACTTCAGCGTGCAAGCAAAACACACACATTCGAGAAGCTGTCAAATTCCAGGACTCCACCACCAGCCTACCTCCACTGATGAGCCAGCACATTGCTTACTGTCCACGCTACTGAAAGTGATTTTTATTTTTATTAATAATACAATGGACCAGAACATAATGTAATGGTCCAACACGAAAGAAAGAAAAGGTAGAGAGCAACAGACCAGAACACTACAGGAACCCCTTAGCATGCCCGGCTCCCATGACTCCTACCATTTAAAAATAGTAACTGTGATGGATCACTCCTGACAGTGTGTGGATTGTGGCCAAAGCCGGGGGGGAGGTACCAGGACCCCAAGTACCAGAATATTCCATTGTCTGAGCTGAGCTGGAGAGGAAAAGTACCTGATGAAAGTCAATGATCTTGGATCCCTTGAGCTCTTCTGGATCGCAGCAGGCTGTGGCCAGTACCTCCCCTAAGCTGGGATGCTGCTCAGGCTGACACCTCAACGGTCAGAAGACCAGGGCAAGACAGTGCCTCTCAAGTCTCAATCATCACCCACTGAGGGATACCAATGGATTGTATTTACTCTAAACTTGGGAAAAGGGAAATTTTTACTATAGGCTAGACTCTCTTTCATCCACACCTCCATCTATGTTTCCAATATACACATCAGCTTTTACGGATGCGGACGTTCTTCCATCTGCCTGCGCATGCATAGGAGTTAAAAGGGGTACCCGTTGACTTGTTTGAGTTGCCCATGACTGAGGGAGCTTTGATTCCAGCAGTTAGATACCCGTGTGTGTGCACGCTTATATGTACACATATTAATTTGAGATCTATGCTTTTGCTCATATGTGCATGTATTGATTTGGGATATCTTATAGTAAGTTAGTGTGAATCTTGCCATCTTTGAATCTGTAATTAAGTTGCCGTTCAATTGTTTTGTTAAATCACTTTATAAATCTTTAAATTGGTTAATGATTAAGTGCTACTAAGATTCAACCTCTTGATCCACCTCAAATCATTAGTAAGTTTTGAATTGCTGCTAAATCATAACTGTGTCAAATATTTTCATTACATAATACAAGAAACCTCACCCTGTTTTAAATGTCAAAGCTCCATTTACAATCAGCACACACAGGCAGGAACAGAAAACTTGTGGACTAGCTAATTACATCTACAAGCAATATTTTAAAGAGGGAAATTATTAAATAAGTAACTACTCCTTAACAAGTTATCACACAATACAGAAAGAAAAGCCATTAAAAGATGAAGCTAGTAATGGATTACTACCACATTTATTAATTTTCGCTTCTAACAAAATTTATCAGTCCTATTGCTCCTACCTTTTCCACAACACTGTACAAAAGCACAACAGCAAACAAAAAATACTTGAGTCTCCATGTTTCCGTTATTGTCACCATTTCTATTTTACCACTAGGTGGTGATAGCTCAACACAGATCAGCTTGTAGTCTGTTAAAATGAGTACCCTACAACGGGACGATGCAGTTTAACATGAAATTTAAACGTACTCTTTGTACACTTAAAAAAAAAAAAAAGAACAATTAACCTCTTTAACTGTATAAATTGCTGTTGCAAAGACTTACCTGCTTCAGTCACTTCCTTTCACTCTGTTCTTCTCCATTAAAACACTCATAGATGCCTTGAAAAACTCTTCCCGGATCATTCACTCAAAACAGCCTTCCACCTTGTTTCTGGCTGAGTCACACAGCTCTTGTATACTCTGTAGTCTCGTTGCAGCAGATGCTTCTAAAAAAATCGTGACAGCTCGAGCTTTAAATCCTCTTTCCACAGCACTATTTGTAAGGCAACTTCCATGCGTCTGTTAAAGCCCTCAGAGGTGAGGCTGCCACTCTTTTTTTTTTTTTTTTAAACGTCATTCTTCTAGATTCCTAGGGCAGTTGAAATATGTTGCTTTTAAAGAATACCCACAATGCTGCACTTTTTATCAGAATAAACCTTCAAGTCACAGCCTTCCCCTCAGCTCGTTCAGCCACAAAACCTAATCCTGAGTGCCACTACCCCCAAGAAGCTGAGGGAAGCTCAGGTGAAGGCACTTCTGTTGAGAGGCTTTTGCCCCCCAGCAGGTACACCGGGCACACCTGCGCCCTGTTACCCTCCCTGCACACAGCTGTAAAACACGCCTTGGTTTGTGTGTGGATGGGATGTACTATCTAACTTCCTGCGAAGGCACCTACCTGTAGAACTTTTCTATCCAATTTTATAAATAATCTCTTATGTGTTGGTTGCAATAAACAGCTTGTATTTGTGTGAAGCTGTTTTTGCTGTTAATGTTCCTGCCTGATACGTTGCCAGTGATGTTTGTACCCAATTCCTACAACCCCCCCGCTGCGAGGTGAGGCTTCAGATCCATCTTCCAGCCTGCTCCCTGTAGCCCCTAAAATGGATCATTTCCTTCAGTACCTGCACCTGTATGAGTCTGCACCACATTTGCTCAGTTCTAGGTATTTTATAAACTGTGTTAGGAGCTGCATCTGGATACAGTCCAGCTACTGAAACCACAAAAAGCTGAAAATAGGGTAAAAAATGCATGGTTTCTCTATTTTCATATCGCTTACAACTGTATCCACACTAAGTGATGCCTCTGAAATATGATCATGCTTTTTGTATGAGTAAAAAGAAGTTAAATTCATTCATTTCTTACCAGGTTTATATTTGAATAGCTGAAACCCTTTGGTTTTAATTACACCCCCAAATATATTATTATATATATTAAAGGAAAATGAGTAATACAACAAAACCCTAAAAAATATAAATCAGTATTTCTGCCTCCATCATCATCATAGTTTACAGCACCAGCAAGGATGCTCAAAGCCTTATGACGGTGAAAGAGCAGTGCTAAGACTATTTTGTAGAATTTCCTTCAGGAATTTATTAGGGAGGGGGGAGTTGCATGGCAATGGTAAAGACAAAACAAATTACAGAGGATACACGATAGGGAAAACAAAGAAAAAAGACTGAGTGAGTTTGTGTTTCCTTTGCTTGAATGTCTGCATGTTACTTATTTGTTAACATAACATCTTTTCTAGAAAACTTGTCTCTCTCTAACTCACGCCCAATTGCTGCCCTGCTTAGTGCACACAAACAGTTTGGAATGAACTGGCTCAGTATAATTTATGTCAAGGGAATGGGGAAGAAGGATATAACAGGTATATTAGCTAACAGCATGGCTTAAATAGGTTTCAAACTGAAGCAGAGAAACTTCAACTTAAACCACAAGCAATCCAACATTAAAAATCAATAGGAAATCAGAGTTACAAAGCAGTAAAATACATGGACCATTCCCCAAAAGGGATAGGCTTTCTCACTAGACTGTGAAAGATCCCACGCTGTTCTCAAGCCTGCACCAGACCATCCCCCTAAAGAGCACATAAGAGAATGATAAACTCAGGAAAAAAAAAACAAAAAAAACCCCCAAATCCTTGATGAAATAACTTCAGCTCCTAAAAGTCTACTCTTTCTCAAGTAACCCATAAAATCATTTGACAGTTCTTAACACTTTGGTGTCTGTTCCATCTTGCCCTAGGGTCCAAGCTGGTGCCTCTTCCATGATCCGAGCTACAGGGTGTGAATAGTGCAGTACTGGTCTGCCACAACATGTACAGCCTCTCAGACTTTCCACCTGGCTTCAAAAATGGAATGGACATGGACTTCAAGCTAGCAGAAGCCCAAGACCTTGGCCTCAATTCTGTCTCGCTGCAAGGAATTCCATGGATTAATTAGGGTTGGTATAAAAACAAAATAAAAAAACAATAAGAAAATCCAACCCACAAGTCAGGCTTGTCTTTAAGAAATAAAATAAAAGTGCATCAAGTCAAATCTGTCTTTTTCCAGTGCTTAATCTCTTTCTTTTCAATTCATGGATTTTCTTCTTGGCTTTGTATTGATCTAAAAACCACTGAAGCTAATGGAACAATTCTCACTAGTGGCAAAGTTAAACTCTCTAAAGGAGCAGTAATTAGAAACATTCAACACAGGTCTGCGCCATTCAGCACCTGGTCCAGTCTCTAAGTATCTCTTAATAATCCTCAGTTGTAGAAGAGCTACTTGATCGTGTCAGGGTTCCCAGGTAAGATTTCTGCACAGCTAACTGTTTTCACTTACTGTGTTTCTGCTGCATTTTTATCGGATCCAGTTTCAGGGAGGAAGTTTATGTTGTTATCTTTTTTTGTTACCACCTGCTCCACTCCCTCACTTCATTTCCAAGAGAGAAATAGGGGCCGAGTCTCATTCCTTCAGGCTGCAAGAAATATCACTTGCTTTTCTGGGTTGGTATGATACAGATTTTCTTCCACTGAATTAAACTCACAATACTGTCACTTAGTGTGAATGAGGAGGCAATGAGGGCATTTTAAAACATTCCAAGCACAAAATAAAATAAATGTTTGAATAATAGTATCAAATGCTATTTCAAAAAAAAACCCAAAAACCTACCATGAGAGAAAATAATAATAACCTCAGGCACTGTCCTCAGTGAACTACAAAGTATAAATAGCTCAGCTGAAAGCAGAACAAGTTAGTTTGTGCTATCATGCAGTTGAGCCAAACATAAAGCTTCTTTGGAATTGCTTTAGAGAATTTCGTAATTCTTACAAATCTTAATACCTTAATCTTTTCCTTTAACCTTTCTCCAGCTAGATAAAAGGAATTAAAACAAAGCTTCTGCTTCTGAGGAACAGAATGTTTGGTATCTATGGCTGATAAACAGAAGAATACTAAGCCTTTGAACACCGCTTGACCTGTCCCATTGTATCAATCTAAAGATAGCATTTTTGTGGATATTACATAATTTCAGTTCTAAAGTAGAAAAGTTCTCCAAGAGACGTTTCCCTTGGGTCATTTTTCCACAGTAATTCATGTAAAAAAGCCAAGGATATGAAAGAAAAGATATACTTCAATATTTACCTTGCATTTCAATTGCTAAATAAGCCAAGTTCAAACCACTCAAGTCTTAAGACAGTCCCAAATAAAAAAGACTCAAAGAAAATAAAATTATTTTCACTTTATTATAACCAAAATCAATCATGTAAGCCCAATCTTTTTCATGCCAATGAGACTGCAAAATGGCACAAAAGAAACCAACCAAGTGCATTCATCCCTGTCCATTATACAGGCTTCTTTCCATTTTCCATCAATTGAAAAAAAAAAAAGGTTATATTCACTAAGTATGGTCTGAGCACACTTCCACCCAGTGTAGCTTATTCTGGATACTTGTTGATGCTTCCAGAAGCAGAAAAAAAAATTTCCTCTTTTTTTTCCTTTCATATGATAAAACTAGAATTATATGGGATATTTAGACTACCTTTCCTTTTGATAGCCAGAACGGTGTCTCCTTTTACCTTAAAGAATACAGTGGGGCTTTTCATTCATTAGCCATACCTACTTTTGTCTTTATCTTTTTCTGAAACCAGATAGCAGAAGATACTCACTAATATGATGCCAAGATATACAGGATGTTTATGATAAAGAATCTGAGGTCCCAGAGTAAGATTATTTTAGTCCATGAAGCGCTCTGAAAAGGCATGACCTGGTGGAATATCTGATTGATTCTTAAATCAGTCACTTCATGAACAATGCAAGGTAGAATTTATTACCAATAACAAAGAATGGTTAAACAAGACTGTCTCCTAAAAAGTCTATGTACTCATTCCTCATCCAGAAAATGCACGATGACTCAGATTCAAACAGTGAGAAAAAGCTGATATTCCTGAAGAATATTTCAGAGGGGCTAATTTTTATCGCATTTTCAGAGTTGAAAAGACTCTCCTTTACTAAACAGGCGATGAGTCCATCCTTGCTCAGAAATAACTTGTGCAAGATTTCCATAAAAACCTCCATTTATCATCCGAGAACTGCTGGTAACATAAACAGATTGTTTTCTGTGGAACATGATGACATTGGAGCCACAGAGGACACTACTTTACTGACATCACCCAAGACAGATAGACAGCCTGACCAAATGACATGGAGAGCCTAAGAGATGGCGGGACCTCCTGTTATGACTTGAGAGTTGTTGTAGGCCAAAGAGCACTATCAGACTGTTTCTTGTTGCATTTTAATTTGCAGAATGATTTTTTCCCAAGTGAATAATCTTCTCTATATATTGTATATACTACTACTTGCTGATTTCATGGCGCTTTGAATATATGTGCTGCTGTGGTGCTGCAGAAGAAAAGCAGAGTAAATATGTTATTAATCATAATTTGCATCCATTAATTTCTTCCCAAAGTCTATGACCAGCTGGAAATCATGCCAGGGCTTTTCTGAAGATGATAAATGAACTACAACTCACAAAAAAAAGGTATGGAAAAAGCAGTATGTATCTAATTCATTAAGGGAGGTGTTAACATCATGATAGACTTCAGTACGGAGAAGAAATATTTTTAATGATATCTTCTGAGCATGGCTTACCCTGAATAGCTGCAGTTTTGGTACTCCCACCACCTACTCACTACAACTGCTCCAAAACAACTTCTAAGAACATTTCTCTCTATTAGAGAAACTGACTCATCTAGCTGGAAAAAAAAATTTATCCAGAACCTTTTCTCACCAAAAAATTATTATTTCGCTCAACTGGAAGATTTTGTGGGTTCATGTTGACATCAGTCAAGTTTTCTCACTGTAAAGAAACAAACCCAAGTTACTGTACTTAAAGCTCTTTTTAACTCACATTTTGTACCAAACATCAGTTTTCCTAGCAGTTCAAACCTGAACAAAATAAGTTGTTTTTGGGGTGCATTAAGCAGTTCTCTCAACCTCAAACCGTGCTTTTCCAGTACTTTTGGAACAACCATCAAAACTAATCATAGAACCATAGAATAGTTTGGGTTGGAAGGGACCTTTAAAGGTCATCTAGTCCAACCCCCCTGCAATGAGCAGGGACATCTTCAACTAGATCAGGTTGCTCAACGCCCCGTCCAACCTGACCTTGGGTGTTTCCAGGGATGGGACATCTACCACCTCTGTGGGAAACCTGTTCCGCTGTTTCACCACCCTCAGCATAAAAAATATATATAGTTATCTATATCTATATATAGTTATCTTATATCTAGTCTGAATCTACCCCCTTTTAGTTTAAAAACATTACCCCTTGTCTACGGCAACAAGCACTGCTGAAAAGTTTGTTCCCATCTTTCTTATCAGCCCTCTTTAAGTACTGAAAGGCCACAATAAGGTCTCCCTGGAACCTGCTCTTCTCCAGGCTGAACAACTCCAACTCTCACAGCCTGTCCTCACAGGCGTGGTGCTCCAGTCATTAGATCATTTTTGTGGCCCTCCTCTGGACCAGCTCCAACAGGTCCATGGCTTTCCTGTGCTGAGAGCTCCAGATCTGGACGCAGTACTCCAGGTGGGGTCTCATCAGAGCAGAGGGGCAGAATCACTTCCCTTGACCTGCTGGCCACGCTGCTTTTGACACAGCCCAGGACACAGTTGGCCTTCTGGGCTGTGAGTGCACAGTGTCAGCTCATGTCCAGCTTTTCATCCACCAGTACCCCAAAGTCCTCAGCAGGGCTGCTCTCAATCCCTTCATCCCCCATCCTGTATAGATATGGGGGGTTGCCCGGACCCAGGTGCAGGACCTTGCACTTGGCCTTGTACCTCATGAGGTTAAAATAGGCCCACTTCTCAAACTTGTCCAGGTCACTCTGGATGGCATCCTGTCCCTAAGGCGTGTCAACTGCACCACTCAGCTTGGTGTCGTGTGCAGACTTTCTGAGGGTGCGCTTTATCCCACTGTCTATCATTGACGAAGATATTGAACAGTACTGGTCCCAGTCTGGACCCCTGAAGGACACCACTTGTCACCGATCTCCATCTGGACATTGAGCAGTTGACCACCACCCTGTGGATGTGACCATCCAACCAATTTTGCATCCACTGAACAGTCCACCCATCAAATCCATCTCTCTCCAATTTAGAGAGCAGGATGCTGTGGGCGACCATGTCAAAGGCCTTACAGAAGTCGAGATAGATGACATCCGTAGTGCTTCCCCTGTCCACTGATATAGTCACTCCATCACAGAAGGCCACTAGGCTGGTGAGGCAGGACTTGCTCTCGGTAAAGCCATGCTGGCTGTCTCGAATCACTTCCCTGTCCTCCATGTACCTTAGCATAGCTTCTAGAAGGATCTGGCTGTTTGCAGATCTCTACTCACATACACTAGCAAAGTTGCTACTAATGTCTCAGTAATGCTAATTATATGAAAAAAATTGAGATTTCCTTGGACAGTTGTTGTGGCGTCTTCCTTCCAAAGCTGTAGGAAGCTACCCAGTTTCAGAGATGACAGGAAAGAAAATGGCTTGCTCACAGTCATCGAGCAAGTGGCAGCCTGGCAGATCTGACACTGAGGCAGTAATGAGCCTGAGACTCTTGTGTATCCCTCCAGGAGACCCAACCCATAGGTGAAAGAAACTCAACGCCATTTATCTCTCTTTTAAGCTTTTCTGTTGTTCGGAGCAGGCTTCTTTCCTCCCCGCTCCAGGGGGGAGCTAGATGCATGCAGCTAGCTCTGAATAAGTGGGGAGGAGTTCACAATTCCCCAAAATAGCATTATGTATAGGCAGTAGCTGTGTCTCAGAAGTAGCACAGCTCCACTTATGTGGCATAATGCCTGCTATAGTTAGCATTGCTTAGTTGGCTAATTAGCCTAGTGAAGGTCCTGCACTAGCACTTGAGTATTATTTCCCACTGCAGAGTTAGCTCAGCTGTATTATCTCTGCATAGTACATCACTGTCCAGAAAAACAGCTGGATTCCTGGTATGTCTGTATGGTGATGATCAAGCAGATAAATAACTAATACATATACATATATCTCTGTGGTTTGACCCACATTTCTCTTAAAAAAATATTGTTCCTAAGATGACTGAGTGAAAAGAAATTCTGTCCTTAGATTACATGCCTCAGGGTAACTTATATTCAGTGAATATTTTACCCGACATATATCAGAACATATACTTGTACATAAAAAAAAAATTAATTACTTATTCCAGCTTCAGAAATTTAAATTGGTGCTTTTCAACATATTTTCATTGCTTAAAACCAACTACTGCATTGTAAATCAGTCCTCACAGCAGAAGGTATAACATATTTGAAAGAATATTTGTATTACATGCTGGCAAAAAACTGAAGTGGAATCATTGAACCTTTCCAAAATATAAGGATCTGATATCTTTAACTTAGGTAATTAATTCAAATATGACCGCTTTATTACATGCTTTTGAAACTTAATTTGCTAAAATAGTACATGATAAGGATCCTAAAATATTACCTGGGGAAATTTCTCATTATCTTACCCATGTAAGTGGACATTTTTCTCCTCCAGCAGTGACTACCTTATATAGAATAATTATAAAGAAAGGAACTTATAAACTCATACAGTATTTTGCTTACAAATTTTTTACTTGAAAAAAAAGACTAGACTGCCTAAAATGACAGCATTTATTAAATTAATTAAAAATAAAGATAACCAACTTCTCACCTGGAACTTGAGAACAATGAGGATGAAATTAAGATAACTAAAAATTATTTAAAAAGTTCACACAGAGGATCCCATAGAGCATTGCTAAGTGTTTAGAAAAGCTGACAGATTCAGTGTCTATGAAATGCAGAAGGTCCATTTCCCCACAGCTTTATCCCTAATGAAGTAATTTATTTCTGCCATAAATAGGGTTTTAAGTGTTATTTCTCATTTTACTCAATTTGCAGAAGTGCATCTTACTATGAAAAGTGAAAGGCAACAAAAAACTGAGCTCAAGCTCTGCTGTGCAGCAATGAGAGGCAAGAACAAAGGTATCTGCATTCCTCCAGGAAAGGTTAAGAATATTTCTGTAACTGCATTGGGCAAAAAGGATAAATAATTTCCCATGCGCCTCTCCAAGAGCATAATGCAGTGAAAGGCAGCTAACAACCAGACCTTCTGCTCTGACAACAGATGCTACATTGTATAGTTAACTTCATATTATATTATGAGCTACTGAAACACACTGATATATGTCCCTATTACGTGAAAATTCAGTAAGTTTTCTATTTTGTTTCTAGTTCAGTTCGAGTTGTGGAAGATCAAACCTAAAAACTATAAGTAGGATGCAAAAACTCAGTTTAGAATTTAGCCTGGTAATTGCTCAAAAAAATCCCATATATATCTTGCATTTAGAAAGTGGACTCTGGTAGCCTGCTGGTTACTGTAAACAGAAAGTTAACAACTCAGTTTGAGATCTCATGGAGAGGACGACTCCTTCAGCAACTGCGTGCAAGTCTATTGTGTGGATCAGTGGCTCAGAGGACGAAGCCTTGCATCAGTTTTATCTGCAGTTCCCAAATCTTCAGAATCTCCAATCCTGGTGTAAAGTAAACTGTATATTATGCAATCTAAATCTGACAGCCAGAGAAAGTACAACCATAGGACGCTTTTAACAGTCAGTATAGATATTGTGTGGAGAAGAAGCAAGACGTATGTTTATATGAAAAAATGACCTGGAAACCAAGAATTTAATTGCTGTTTAAAAATGAACCTTTCACTGAATTCATACCTCTCATAATTGCGAAGGAGGTTCATACATATTGAAATCACTTATATAACACCAGCTTTACAAAACCAGAAGGTTTATAATTTATTCTGAGACATTTAATAACCAAAAGATATTATTATTAATATTATTATTATTAATAATATTAATTACAAGGCTGGAATAGAAAACAGCATTTCAAAGGTCTGACCAAAAATGGATCAATGTGCTTTATGATACTGAAGGAAGGCTCTTGTGAACTCTTCTCAAAGATCATAACCTGAAGTTTCTGAGCAGAGAAAGAAAATAGACTAAAAAAAGTAGAAGATAGACAACACGACTAATAAAAGGTTCAGGTTAATCTTTCATTTCCTATGAATGAAATGGAAATGAAATGGAGAAATTTTACCAACTTTGAACCTACAGCACCCCATTGAAAGTGAAAAGACAAGTGGTTAAAATAATCGCACGTTAGCTTTACCCCAAATTCCTCCTTCCCTGGTTTTGCAAATGGTAGTGTTGACTTATTTCCTAATACATTAAACATAACCCTATTTTTAAGAATACAAAAACCATGGGAACTTGATTTTAATTCACAAAAAGGCAAGAACTTCAAACTCCAAAAAAGGCTTCTTTCTGAAAGAAGTGCCAGTATAGTTTTGGCCTATGTCAAAGCACTTCTGTCCCTATACAAACAGTAATGTCAGCAGGATCTTGCTCCTAAAAAAAATCAGAAACACTGATGCTATTACAGAAACATGTCCTGTGTGGGTGGACCCACTGGAACCCACTAGAGAATGGTGGTTTAATGGGTAACTGCCACTAAACCCTGTCATTGCCAAGGTCCTTACAACTAAGTGTGGAAAAAGGCATGGTAGCAAAACCAGGCTTTGTTTCACACTACATGTTCAAAGCTAACAGGCGTGCCCAAGAGGTATAAACACATTTCTGAAATACAAAGGAAAGTAGGATTTTATCCCTCACCTTATACACAGAACAGTAACAGCAGTTCTTGCAACTTATTATTTAATCATATTTCATTTCATAATATGTTTGAATATGGAGAAAAAGTATTTCTCATAAAATGAGGGGAAACGGAACAGACACACTAGCTACACATGACTGGAACGGGATTTTCAATAAAGATCTGAAATCCTAAAATTTTCAAAAACATCACAAATTTCTTAAGTGTATGAGAAATCTGGACACCTGTTGTACAATACACATGCTCCACTGCCTTCTGTAGGACATACTCACTTATTTCTCCTAAGCCATTTGCTCTTTGCTATTTATCAGCTCATTTATGGGATTCTGTCAACTTCTAGATAAAGAACCGATGGTTTAGCATTCCCAAGTAGGCATAATCTCCTCTGTCTAATGTTCAAGGGTTTACTTCAGTGCATAAACTCAAAGATCTAAGCCAGGATCCAGGAAAGAATTTAGATACTCTCTTTATATCAATTTACATCCAAAGATAAAAGCACAACAGCATTAACAAGGGCAACAATCAGTCCTATCTCCTTGATGCTTATATGAGGATCATATGATTACCACAGCCTTAAAGAACACAGAATTTCTAATTACAAGTGGGACAGTCACACACAAAGAAAATAAAATACATCACTCTAGGGGAAAAAAATAAGAAAATTCTCCTTTTCCATTGCAACTTTTAAGAACTTGTGAGAAGGGCACGTTTTGGATATGTCTCCAGTCATGGCCATTCAGATGAATGTTGCAGCTCCTAATCAGGAAACCAGCAGGGTTTCCCCTGTCCTGAGGTAGTGTCTTCCTTCACAAGTTTTCCCTTGGAGCACTAAGCTCTACAGATTTTCTTCCGGATTGGTGACTGAATGCAGCGACTTGTTATCCCAACCAAATAGTTTTTGCTTGCTTTGTTTCAGTATGTCCTAACCATCACCAGGCTCAGGATTTGTGTGAAATTAATTCCAAATCAAGGTTTCCATCACTAAACAAATCCTAACAGCACTACCCACATTTCTGTATGATCTGGAAATGGCTGTAAAGACTGGAGTAATGAGTTCTTGGGCATAATATTCTATTAAATACGCTTAGCAATCTAGGTGTGTCAAACAAAAGCTTAGATGCTTTTGGGGGTTTTGTCTAACCTGGAAAGATACAACAATCCATTTGTGATGAATAGAGCACCTTTGAATATTGAAGAATATAGAATCTAGATGCAATTGGCAAGATATTCAGCAAAGTGCCCACTGGCAACTTTTGCCTGTGGCAGATAGGTTTATTTCAGGCACCAGGGAAAAACCTAATCTAGCAATGTGTTGCCAGCTTTATGACTGAAAGCACCATTGTAGATATGTGGTAGAACGTAGAATCTACGGTAGAACCGTAGATAGTTCTTACATCTTGTGCAAGCTACACAAAAGACAGAAGTGAGAAAATAAAGTTCTGAATGGGGTACAAGTAAAAATCTTTAGAACTCAACACTACTTTATAGGATATCGTATGTAAAAAAAGAAATTAAGTCCAGTAAAACCCTTGCTGTCCAGTGAGGCCCCTCTACTACTGCCAAGAAACATCCAGCCACACTGTGGATCTTAAGAGAAAATAATTAGAATGATTTCCTGATCACTTATCATCAAGATTGTTCATTACCAATACTACTATCATACTTTTTGCCATATCTACATCAATATCAAAGCTCATGAGAATAAAACCTTTCTGAGGGATTCAGCTGTTTCCGTAAATTTCTCTATTAATCCCCTCTAAAAATGTCAGGTAGACCATTTAAATAATATCAAACTTCCCTTGGAATTCTTTCCTTTAAACTGCAATGTTTAACAAATTGTTGCCTACCATGGCATATGAAATTTTCCAGAACAAAGTAAGGTTCTACTAATGTCACTGACTGCAAAGTATTGATCTTAGTATTTACCCAGATTTGTGGAATACAAATTTATCAATTGTGTATCAATTAAAATTACTGATTAGACAGTTTATAATGGGAAAGAAAAATCACACGTTCATATACTCAACTCTCTTTGTGCCAACACATTATCTTTATCCCATTAAAGAGCCTTATGCCATCTGTACCATCTGTGATACCAGCTGGTACATTGATCCAAAAATATCTCTTGAATTATAGTATACTGATTAGTTTTTAGTATAGAATCAATTGTAGCTTAACTGAATTATAAAAATAAATTGGGGGGGGGGGGGCTTCTCATTTCTGTGATTTGATTTTGGTAATGAAAATTCAAAAACTTCCTGTTCTTTTCCTAAGACGGAGATTTCATAATTTGCTTACATAAAATGAAGTAAATAAAGAGTTAAAGTGAGGATATCAGTTAAATAAGTTAGGTATCAGGTCCTCATTCAAAATGAGACACTAACCATTTCTAGCAAAAATCAAATAAGGAGCTCTTTTTCCCTCAAATTCTCCTTCTAAACAAATATGGCATACATTAAAATGTAACTTTACAAAGCCAACAGATGGGTGATATTTTGGTTTTCTACATAAAGGTTTATCTTATTCAGTATAGAGTTATTTTTATCAAGCAAATTGAATGAAATTCCTGCTACGATGAAACTTATGGCAAGATTCTCATTCATTTCAGCAAGCCAAGATTTAATATTACCCAATTAGCTGAAAGGTGCACATCCTTCTGCACCCCTCACACCTCTCACACTTTGTATCGTAGGGCCTGATCCTTTGATCGATCACATTACCCCTACTTTCAAGCAGAACTACAAGCCAAGATCTGAATTTTATAATATAAATCCTTCACACTCAGAAATTTTGCTATATACATTAATTACATAGGAAGCATACACCAAAAGAACAGCATTAGTTCAGCCCCTTTATACATATGCATTATGGCACAACCTTTTAATGACACAATTATGTACTACAGTTTGAACAGGAGTTTCTTTTGATAAGTTAATTTAATTCACTAATCTTTCTTATTTATCAAATTCAAAACTTCCCTCTTTGCGCATCTCATGACCCCGTAATTTACTTACCAAACATCACTGCAAATCTGAGCTGAAAAGACTACGCTGAAGTTTTCTATGACTACAGTGCCTGAGTGCTTCACAAACATTACTACATTTATATTCACAACATCCCTGTGAGATGAGAGGGTATTATTATACCTACTTTATGCAGAGGCACAGTGAGATTAAGATCAAAGGTATTGACTAATTTGGGCACTTGGTAGGAAACTCATGGAAGCTCATTTTCACAATGCTTAATACACAGCCTTTCATATATGTTCAAAGCCAAGTTAGTAACGCTGCCAGGGCTCAATATTCTGCAAATCAAACCCCAAGGATTCACTCATAAAACAAGAAACACACAGCGTCAATCCCTAAAGTTTGTCTTAACTGACTCCTCTAACATCACATAAGAACTCTGTGGCAAAAGAAATCCAGTTCTCCAGTAGAAATTAACCATATGGACCTCTTTTCTGCATCCTGTTTTGTTCACTACTTTCTAAATTGTTCAGTCAACAACTAAGGAATTGCACTGTTGTCTTTCTTACAAATATTTCTATAAATCTCCTCCTCACCTCTGAGTTTCCAGTCTGTTTACTGAAAAGCAGAGTTTTTTTGGTTTCAGGCAAAATCAACGGCTAAGAAACTGATAGCTGCAGCATGTTATTGTGCCCCCATATAATTGAAAACTAGAGGGAGATGGAATACATTCTGGGTTTAGAGACATTTTCTCACAGCAGAGAATATTAAGATTCAGAAACACAAGGATCAATTTTAAGTTATTGTAGGGACATACTGTGATCTTTTTCCTCCTCCATCTAAGTTTGATTTTTCTCATCGGTCATTTTTCATCTCAGTTGCATCGGACATGGTATGAACTAAGGGACTTAGTTAAAGCAGTCAAACTATCACAGCTTGGGGAGGCAGCTCTTGTCAACTGATGGGTCTTAAGTTAAAAAATTTTAACTCTCAACCAGCAAAGATGAATACAAACATGTGCAAACATAAACACAAACCTGTACAAAGAAAAACAAAGACATTTATAACAGCTCAGCTGATAGATGCTACACTCAAAATCTGTAGTATTTTTATGGCTTTAGCTATATATATGAGGTATAACAAGGAAGTCAGATGAAGTGATGCTAGTTATATTCAGAGGAGCTTGGTGGTGTGAATTGGCAGAGGTTTAAATACTATGTATACTTGATGTTAGTCACTCTTGCTGTTACATTCAAGACAACCTAGGCATCTACTTAGGCCAGAAGCAGGTAATGAAACCAGCTTCATATTTCCGTTGTCCTAGACCCTGATTTCTTGTATTGTAAGAAATAGGTTTTCTCTACTATTGGGAATGATGACACCAACGCACCCAAGTATCTTGCTTTTGCACTCACAGGGCCAAAGGTATCATAAATTAAATGATGTATTAGGAAACGATTTTTAGTATTACAGGTATTAAACTCTTTCAATTTGTTCACCTGTTATAATTCTCCTTTTCCCAGCCTGTGTAACAAAGAAATCAGGTTGGCCTCAAAGGTGGAGGGTTAGAGAGAACAGCACAAAAAGTGCTTAGGTACTTGAATATTTCCAGCACCATTTTCTGTGACATATGTGAAATCAAGTATGCCTTCTGCTTTGCTACACAGTACAGGTTTGCTGGCATTTGACTGAGGTGATCTGCAAAATTCAGTTGCAGTGTTGCCACATATGACTAATATAGTCATTGTGCCCACTAAACATTTAAATGGCTCAGTGAAGAACTCCAGCTCCTTATGAACTTTTTCTTAGTCTCCTGCAAACAGAAAGGATGAATAAGAAAATTAAACAACAATTGGGAACACAAGTCCTTGCCAAGAAGATAATGCTACTCGAAGGAACAGCAGGGAGGTCCCAGCAGGATGGCATTATTGCAGCAAGGAAGAGCACCAAGTCCTCCCACTTACCCCTTCTGGGCTGGAAGGAGGGCAAATCTAGCCTGTCAGAGCTGTCACCTGCCAGAACTGTCAGGACCACGCTGCAGACTCCAATGGGAACAAGGATTCAAGAAAGGTGGCAGCAGCAATAAATTAAATGAAAACAAGAAAAAAGGCAAAAAAAAGCAACATGTAATTTTGTCATTCTCATCGTTCTGGTTTACTTGTTTCTTAATGTTTTTCCCTCCCTTCTTCTGTGTAACTTTCCACTTCTCATATATGTTAGGTTTTCCTTTTAATTTGATCTTTTGTGAAAAGTTATTCAGTCATAATGCTTCATCATGCCACCGCCACCCCCCCTCCCACCCCCCAATAAACAAAAAACAAATCCAAAAGGGAAAAACCTGGCTTTGCATAATTTAAAGAAGCTGCTTCTTACAGCTTACTTGATCTGCAGTAGAAGTGCTTCTTCTAGTCACAGGATTTTCTTCCAGGGACAGATGCTCACAAACACAGTTGTGTTATACTGCCCTAATATTCAGTACACTTCGGTAAACAAAATGCAGATATCGTTAACCACCACAACAAATTTAGTTCTTTATGGGCCATACCATTTATAAAAAGACATTCAGAGCTACCATTTAATCTGGAACACTCTCAATATATTTGGCCATTTAAATTGCTGGAATAATGCCCAGATGGAAAGTGGCAAGATATTTAAAGATTGATTCCATTTTCTAAGTATGCCATGAATATAAAAGTCCTTCCACTTAATCTAATACACTTCTTCAGCCTATTAGTTTTTGATTGATAGAATGTCTTGAAGTAAAAAAGCAGCAGTTGGCAGACACAGTAGAAATCATACGTACTGTGAGTATAGAGACTAAATAGAAGTATATATTGGTTTCATAAAAGATATATTTTAGTTTCCCAAAAGTGGTGATCCTCTACATTTATTATATTCCAAAAATTTATACTGTTAGAACTTCATTTTTAAGTAATATATGTTCAATAAATTAGAAACCTTTTTTTTTTTTTTTCCAACGGGACACTGAACTTTGCACATCAATACAGGAAAATCTGGGGAAACAAAATTACACATCAGACTTCTAAATAGAGAGGTCAGAATTTCATAGTTAGCTTTCATGTTCAGTGCATATAATTTCTATATTGCATTGCAATGGCTCATTTTTAAGTATGTGCATGATATTGAAGCAGCAACTCCAATTCTACTAGATAAACAAGGAGAATTAGAGAAACAATTATATTTTTGATCTAACTAGCTGATTAAAGAGCAGCTATTCCTTTTATTCTTCGGCCAAATTCAAGAAGATGCTAGGATTGTTTTTTCTAACAGTTTAAACTGATTGAAGAATAAGGTGACCATTGGTAAGTAGGATTAATGATCCCAATGGAAAAATAAAATTTCACTATGCAGAGTCCAGAGTGACATCCCTGGAAAGGTTCCAATCAGCTCGATGGTTCCTCACGCTTTTTATATGAAAAGAAATCACATATCCGCTATGATTAATCAAAAACTAAATCATTAAAAAAAAGGGATCTCTTCGATGCTCTTAATTAGAGCTAGTTTAAAACTGCACTGTCTCTTAGGAAGCTTACGCAAACTGCTTGGTGCTAACACTGGTTAGTAGGAAAAGAAAGAGAGAAACAAAGGGCAAAAAAAGCTTGGGAGTTCAACATGTTCTTCTGCAGATGTAGAGTTTTTAGGCAGCAATCTGCTGTGAGTTAATGCTTCATCTTTCAATATCATGTCCCTCCTAGTAATCGCAACTCTGGGATTACAAAGGTGGCAATTGCAGGAGACCATAAAAATCCATTCTCACATAAAGGAAAACTTCCAAGAGAAAAGGAGAAACATACCTTATTGTGTCATATCTATATAGCCAGGGAAGGATAAAGCAGAAACTCCATAAAGTGGGGCACTCACAATTTTCCTGAGCCATGTTTCTCAGGGGTTAACTGTGGAGCACATTTAATCCTTTGAACGTCAAACCCAGAGGAAACCTAATTCCCATGAAATATCCTTCTCCTTACAAGCACATTCACCCTAAGGAGAATTGACTTCATAATCAGCACTTTGGAACTTGCTATCTTTGTATTAAGCATCTTTAAAAACTCAGTTATGGATAATACTTACTTTTATAGGCACTAATAACTGTTTCAAGGGCTCTGAAGAGGCATGTACAAATTCTCCCCAAACTGTAAACTAGTGGTTATTGCAAGATTTGTGCAATTTCATTTTTAAATTTGGAAATACTTAAAAACCTTCATCTATGTATGTACAAAGTAGCACGGGCTTTTGTCATGACTTTGGCCGTTAAGTATTAATTTTAAAAATTTAAGAGGTATTAAAAACTGCATAAGGTATATGTTTGGCGTTTAGGAGACTGATTCTTAAACTTTCTCAAGCCAAAAATGATGCTACATAATTTTATATGTACTTGTCAGAGCCTCACATTTTCAGTAGCTCCCCATGTTGCCCAATTTAGCAGGTCTGTACAAAAATACACAGTAAAAGCCCTTTTCAAAACATTAATCGTCCTGGAATAATCACTGTGGAATGATTCGAAGTTGTGAGAATCAATGTGTTTCCAATTCCCCTTTTAACGACCTGAAAGATAACAAACATTCCTGCATAATAAACTCTCCTGTTAATTTGTGCCATTAACTATTACAGCTACCCTGAAGAGAGTATTAGAAGTCTTATTGAGATTAGATCACTCTGTGCTACAAATTTAAAAGAAAATTACATTCACCAGGGAGAGCCTCTAATTTTAGTGACGTGATTTGTCATTCAGAGTTAGCATTTCACAAGCAGGGAACAAACTACAAGGCTCCCCTTTTTGCCAGGCCTCTTAATACCAACCCCTTTACCTGAGATTATAATAGGTGAATAGGCTTTGGTGGAAAATAAAACAAAAAAAAAATTTAAAATCTATTATTTTCCCTTACCTTTTTTCCTTCTCTTTCCACCATGTTTTATTAGCATTTTTTAAACAAACTTTTCATACCTAGTAAATATGAACAGCTACATCTTTATTCTAACACTGCGAATTATTTAGCTAAGAGTAGAGTCCTATAATGCTTTCAGGGGAAAAAAAATCTGAAATAAATAAAAAAGCTCATTACTTGCAACACTTAAACAAATGGATTATATCCATTTTTTATATCCATTATAACCAACAAATAAATGGAATATATCCACATTTTCCGTCCAGTTCAGTGACTTGAACAGATATGTACATATAATGTATGCATTATTTGTTCAGAAGGTGAAATTTTTGTAACACAAAAGGGAACATTTGCACAGTGAGCCAGAAGGTATAAGGCACTACAAAACCCCGACTTAGAGCTGAATAAGAAACAGTGCTAATTCATAGTTCATTGTAATTAAAGAAATACCTAAAGCAATACTGAGCAATGTTCATTTTCTCTGAAAAAATGTTATTAAAAGACACAAAGTGAATAATGTTTTAATCCTGCAACTTCTTCTGGGCTTAGTAGCTAGCTTACATAAGATTAACATGTACACCAAAAGCATCATCATCAAATTGTAAAGCATTTTCATAAATATTTCAAATAGATGAAATGGGCTAAACATTGCTCATATTGAATTCCCAAGTAAATTTCCCTTCTTGCAGTTTTTACAAGATTTCTGTCCTGCCTAAAACCATGAAAGGTTCTATTTTTAAATGGATTTTTATGTTTGTCTTCAGAGCATAAAATCTCAGATATGTTAATCTCTTCAGTCGATAATACATGTAGCAATAGGCTACAAAACCTGCTTATTGAGCATTCAGGAAAGATTTCATAGGTTACAGTCTAATTACTTACACATTCACCATCGAGAATGGAAAGGTGAAGGGGGTATGGCAAGGGACATGGTCCTTGGTCTCTCCCTCTCTTTCTCCCACTTCTCCTTCCCTTCCTCCATTTCTCTTTCTCTCTCCTTTTACTTCTCTTGAAGGCTTTCAGGTTCAAGTAAGCAAAGTCATAAGAACTTGTATTCTTCATAAGAATAAGTCATAAGAATGTTCTATAAGCACATAAGACAAATTATTCCTAGTGCCCATATGAAGTTCTGTGAAGTCCTCTCACAATGTAAATTTGTAAATTCAACAGAAACCCAACATTGTTCAAAGCATCTGGAAGAAAACTGGGGAAAAAAGATCCTAGGAAAACTACATCAGGTAGTTTGACATGACATGAAGTAAAAAATGACATATCTGCCCAGCCAGTTAAGATCTGAACAGTTTATCAGCAGTCCTTTAAGAGAAGACTGTGAAGAGCGGCTACTGGGACAAGGGAATGAACTCAGAAGGATATGCTATTCTTGACACTGGGTATCTATTATTTATTGTTGTCTTCTGTCATTTTTATCTACATTGTTGATTTCATATTCTTCCTGTAGGGAAGGGTGACTAGGACCTGGCAGATTTCAGTAACACTCCATGCACAAGAAAGCAAAAAGAAGATGCTTTTGCTTCAGTAATAAAGTTAGAAAACAACTCTTGTCTCCTAATTAGTAGTCATGATAGTTTCTAATTAAGGCAGTTGAGAGCTTTGATATTGGAAAAGACATATACTTTAATCCCTGTATGTAATCCTGCTGTCATCAGTGTCTAGCTTTCAGATTGTCTTTGTCCCATCGCTTCACTGCTCAATGGAAAAGGGGTACAAGCAGGCACACAGGAATTAATGCTGGGAGACACAGGGGAAGAATGTTTCAGTCCAAAGGAGCCCTGTTCAACATTAATAAAAGTTCTTGTTCATTTTGAACAACTAGGAGGAAAATGTCTTTTCATGGTCTGAGATGTGACTAGATTTCAAAGTACTGCTCGACATATTTGCATAGAAGAAGAAAAGGCAAACGGACCACAGGGGACAAACTATTATCCTGTTCCCAAGAAACCCATATTTAAAAAAACAGTACTGACTATCTCCAGCAGGAATTTTTTGAGTTATCCAAGGTCTGAAAGTATAAAGTACCCTAGGGAGAGCAGAATGTTTAACTAGTTCTCAAAAAACATGGGTTATTTTTTCCTTAAATATTTTGTCAAATATACTGTTTGACAGGGGAAAAAATACACACATTGATCGACAGCTTGGAATTATGTCTAAATTATTCATATATCAACTCATAAATACATGGTTTGAGGAAACACAATGTAAAAAAGTTTATAAACAGTTGATAATCTGTAACATTTTTAGCAGTATTTAAAGCAGAGTCAGCAGTCAATTCTTCCAAATTTATATTTGTGACAGTCAACTTGTCCTCTTGTTGTCTCTCATTTGCATTTTATGAAAACTGCAGCAGAACGTATATTCATGGCATGGAATAATCCAGAAAAACTCGTAACTGCCCTAGGTTAACTGAGTAGGTTGCCAATTTAGTGTGAAGACACTTCAGTGCTGCTTATTTTTGAAAATGAAACCCTCCAGTTTTTCAACACATCCGTTAAGCTCGGGCCCAGAGCTCATTGCTCTAACCAATCGAGCTCTAACTGATGTATACCTGGCAATAGTCATGGTCTGGTCCTCTAGCCTTAGTTGCAAGACATCTGCTCTCTGAAACTACTGTGTGAGGAATTAGTCAAATTACTGAGCCTTGAGCATTGACTAAAATAGTGTCTTCACCGTGGAATTGTTTCCCGTTGACAACTACGTTATTCCATTTGCTTTTCTTTAAAATACAGTAACACATTTCTTTGTTCTCTTGTTCTTTGTTTGAAGCAGTCACTACTGCATTAAATTCATGCTATTTAAATACTGCATAGAAAAGGGTTGAGTGTAATTATCTTTCCAGTATTTATGTTATAACATTCTTCTTATTCCTGTGAGAGATGTTGAAGCAGGAAGAGCAGGAAGACATACCCAGTGCCAGGACATTCTAAGATTTTATCATAAGAGTGAAGATTATTCATTCTGAAAATAGACTTAAATCATCTGAACATTGCAGTAAATCAAATATTTATTTGCCTGCTCCAAATTCATAAATGGAAATTGTCTCTGAAAGTATAATTAATTCCATAACGTTAAAACAACATGTTGACAAACTTAGTTTCAAGATTATACAAATAAAGTAAAATATGAAAAACAAATTGTAGAGGAGAAATAATCTCTGTTTTAAAAGAAAGATAGAATGTGCATTACTTTACAGTATTTCCAGCTACAAACTGTTATAATGGCAGTGAATTACCAAATAATTCAGTATTTGCACCTAAGTGGGAATGAGCCACCACAATATCAGTTACAAGCCCACCTTCATCCTGCTGACAGCACACAGTAGGTATTGACCAAGTATCTCAGTAGCCAGCTGCTCTGTAGCTACAATAGCACTGTCATGGGTACTAGGAGGAAGGTTAAAACACAGCAGACCTCTGGCTTACGTAACTTGTTCCAGAGAATGGATAAGCATCGCCATGGCCAAGCCTAGGGGGTTTCAGAAATGCCTCAGTTGTTTATATGCATGAAATCTTACCTAACTGGGGATCAGGAACTCGGTGGAATACGCCATACACAACATGTGTTACAGATGTCTGTAGGCTCTAGTACTAAAGTCCAGGAAAACCTATTTGGCCAGTGGAATCACCCTGGGCAACAGAAGAGCGCTGAAGAAAGTACCTCAGGACATCAGTCTTTTTGATCCCCAAAAATATTCAAAGATTCTTGTAAAGGTATCACTGTGGGAATATGTTTTCTATCACTTGGTACTAGATAAAGCAAAATTAGTAGCTTCACTTTGAGTTAACTCTGTGTTAGATTCTGATTTTGTCTCTGTTGGAGTAACCCAGAGTAACTTAATTGAGCCTGATTTTCAGTGATTCATATATCTGCTAATTCACTTCACCAAGACAAAATAAATCCTTAATTCTATCATTTCTCGTGAACTGTTTTAAGACCCTTACCAGAGGTGCAAATGATTAGATAGTTTAAAGGTACTGAAGAATTAGACCTATCAACTTCAGTGCAAGTTGCTTTAGATTCACACACCATTTCCAGAGAGCTGAATCCTTAGGCCTGCTGAGATTGCTGATAAATAACCCACTGAAAAGAAGTTGGAAAATTCCCATGAACAAAAGGATGAGTGTATTGAAAGGGTTACAGAAAATTCAGTTTTGCTTCATTAGCTGCAGTAACAATATAAAAAAGAAATGAAAGTGCAGAGAATTATAGGTACAAACTGATACAGTAATCAGAAATCAAACATGTATTTAGTAAACCATAATATGCATAGTGATTAAAGCAGCCATTCGTTGGAAATATTAGCCTAAAGCTTTAAAAATGAGTAGCCAAGAATAGCTAAATGATTATGCTTAGATTAAGAGTCATATAAAACATGTGTTTACTTGGATAATACAGGGATAAGGACAATTTAAAACCAGAAATATGTTGTATTTAACCAGCTTGTTTTTTCTAAATGCTGAAACTAAGCTACTGGAGCATATCCTTTAAAGTAAATGTGTAAATAAAATATGACTTAGGATATGGTGACTTGGCTCTTCCTGACAAAACAATGTCATGCATTTTTTTCATTCTGTTTGACACAAATTCAATATAGTGAGGACCTGGTTTTTTATTGTCATAAAATGTGTGCAAGGGGATGAAAAATGCTGCCAAAACACAAAAGGGTTGTTTGGGGCAATTTTTTTTGTTTTGGTTTTACATAATGTTGTAAAGTACAAATATGAAGGTAAAAAGAGGAATCCGTGCTGAATAAAATCCTTAACTATGTGTATGTTCCTGAGGAAAATAATGTGAAGCAGATTAACCATCACTTCAGGATGGTTGCTGATTAATTTATTATTCATAAAAGACTTAGACTTTCAATGGGTGAGGTATTTCACAGCCAACTTCCAATTTAAAAAGAAGTATTTCTTTCAGTATTTATTAATAAATACAGTACATAGCATCATTATGTATAAAAGTGACAGGATGCTACTTTTCTCCATTTCCTCAAAGACAAAGGGATTGATCATGTAATTTCCATGTAGATATACTCTGACAGTGATCAAAGGAGGTTTTACTCATCAAAACAGATTTTTGGGTTGGGCCCTGATAAATTGACAAATTTAATTACTGGGATTTTACATTTATTCATTTATCTTCTGATTGAGGGATTATTTTTTTTCTGCAGACCTTTTCTGCAGACCATGTATTTTGATGTGCTGCAAAATGAATGCAGTGCAATTATTTATATCACATTATGATAAAGCACCTTCAATCAAAGCTGTACCATTTTTAATCTCTTCACACAATAGACTCAAGACAGTAGAGACTTTTTGTACCTGTAACTTGACTGATGCTAAATTCAGTAATACCACTGTATCAAAAATTCAGAATTCTTGGAAAGACAACAATTTCTCCTACACTAAAAATTTCAATAGGAAAGGTACCTTTAGAGCTCAAACTTTTCCAGGCAAAAATTCGCTTTATCAAGCAGCAATTCCTAAGCAATTTCTTGCAGTTTGCAGGCTTCTGATGATACTGTTGCAAATCTTCATTCTCTTCATGTGTTTTCTTCTCGGGGGCTAACACTTCCATCCTAAACAAAAACTTAACCTTTAGTTTTCCTGAAGGATATATAAACAACTTAAATCTGTAGACTGGGGGTAAGGGAGATGGGGGGAGAAAGGAGGAGATGGACTCCGGATAAAGGGAAAAGCTTTAGGATCTCATTAACCATTATTCTTAGCTCATACATTTTTAGTATTAATTAACTTACAATGAAATTATCATATTCTTTTGTTTTGAATTATTTATCTGCAACATTAATGTAATTGTAAAAATTAGAGACAGGAGAAAAAAAATCAGATTTAAACTGCTATTTTAAAAAACTTTTATTTAAATTATATAAATTATATAACATCTTTACAGGGTAAATAAATATTTACCTCTTACCTTAGTCAGTTGTTTAGGTAAAGGAAATAATGTAATCCTCTATGCATGAACCTATTATTCTTTCTATCTTAGCTTGCCTTACATCAGTGTCATAGAGGAGAGCTGCATTCCTCTAGCTGTTATTGAAAGACAGCTGCTCTACCCAGAAAAGATGAATAGTTGGGTTTCTGTGCTGCCTTAATGCCACTGTCACTCAAATGCAGAAAAGCAGCTGAGCCACTTAAAGCCAGTTGTACACTTGGGGACCATTTCTCTACACCACCTTCTGATTCACACAGGCAGACCAATAAATTTCTATATGACATTATTTTTCTTGATAGACTGCCACTTTGAAGGAGCCGGGGGCCATCAGCAACAACCCACACCTACTAGGACCTAACCAAAGCCCTACTCAGGGGCCACAAACCAAAGAAAAGGCACCTACCCGCTGCTCCAGGACTTCTATGCTACTCCAAGGTCACGCAGGAGTCCTAAACAGCATTCCTGTTTGCTCTTCAGCGAGCTCCAGCCCGAGATGCCAACGAGATTGCTGCTGAGGACAGAACCAAACCACAAGCTGCGGCAGCTCTTTGACAACCAGCCATAGACTACACTGGGGGAGCTACTCTAATTACAAACAATACCTGCGCTCAGCCAGGAGCAGGACACCAAAGGGGCCCCTGTGTCACTCCCCTCCTTCTCCCTCACACTGCACTCTCACCCACAATCTGAACCTCACAACATTAAACACAATTTAACTTCGAAGGGCAGAGAATAGGAAAGAGTCAACGAAAAAAAATAAATTGGGATTGGTCACAGTACACAGTTTGAGAAACAACGCTGACTTTTCAATTGTAAACTTATTGCTTCCTAAAGAAAGCAAGCACGACGTAACACATGACCTCACTGCATGTATTTGAGTCAGGAATTTCTATTGATTATGCAAAACAATCAAGACACAAGTTTCCATTTCCTAAAATTTATGTTTTAAAAGATTCTAGAACTCCAAGTTTTTTTTAAGTCAGTCCACTTTCCTTCTAACTGAATTAATCTTCACGCCAATTACATAAATTTGCAAGTTTCATGCACGGGAAATTTCCTGCTTACATTTCAACTATAGCTTAACTATTTTGATTTGTGCAAAATGTTACACACAAACCCCCATACCTATCTATAACTACTGAGGACATCTCAGACCTATCAGCACAAGGCTAGGATGGAGTTTTTTAAGCACACTAATTTCCCCTCTGGAAACAGCTTATCAATCAGCAGTGAATTCTGTTCATAACAACAGAGAAGCATGGGCCTTAACAACCAATTTTTACGCAGCCGAAGTAAAGGGGAGCACTTCCATTCGGATTCATATCTAGGGATATATTTCAGGTTCATTGCTATTTAGAACTGAGTGAGGCTTGAATTTGCACCATTGGAACAGTACTTGCTGGTATCAGGTCCTTTGAGTCCCACGGGATGACACAGCATTCCAGTCATGGCTGTATTCCCATCACAAGATGCTACCAAAGTGAGCTGAATTTCAATCTGGTAACAGAGTTTCTGAAACTTCTGAAACTTCAGCAGAGAAACGTCTTCCAGTTTAAGCATACTTCACGGCGCTCTTATATCATAGAATCATAGAATCATAGAATGGTTTAGGTTGGGAGGGACCTTGAAGATCATCAAGTTCCAACCCCCCTGCCATGGGCAGGGACACCTCCCACTAGACCAGGTTGCTCAAAGCCCCATCCAGCCTGGTGTTAAGCACCTCCAGGGATACAGCTTCCACAGCTTCTCTGTGCAACCCGTTCCAGTGCCTCATCACCCTCACAGTGAAAAATATTTTCCTAATATCTAATCTAAATTTACCTTCTTCCAGTTTGAAGCCATTCCCCCTCGTCCTATCACTACATGCCCTTGTAAAAAGTCTTTCCCCATCTCTCCTGGAGGCCCCCTTTAGGTACTCCCAGGTGACAAGTGATAGGACAAGAGGAAATGGGTTTAAGTTATGTCAGGGGAGGTTTAGACTGGATATTAGGAAACATTTTTTCACTGAAAGGGTTATTAAACATTGGAATAGGCTGCCCAGGGAGGTGGTGGATTCACCATCTCTGGAGGTGTTTAAAAAAAGGGTAGGTATGGTACTTAGGGACATGGTTTAGAAGTGGTTTTGTCAGGGTAGGTTAATGGTTGGACTTGGTGATCTTAAAGGTCCCTTCCAACCTCAGCAATTCTATGATTCTATGATTCTACTGGAAGGCCACTATAAGGTCTCCCCAGAGCCTTCTCTTCTCCAGGCTGAACAGCCCCAACTCTCTCAGCCTGTCTTCATAGGAGAGGTGCTCCAGCCCTCTGATCATCTTTGTGGCCCTCCTCTGGACCCACTCCAACAGGTCCATGTCTTTCCTATGTTGGGGGCTCCGGAGCTGAACGCAGTACTCCAGGTGGGGTATCTTTCAAAGGTGTCATTTTGAGAATAAATATTAATTTTACATTGATGCTTTACTGTTCTAAGAAATACATTTTCACCAGGATGACTCCTGGAACAGAATTTTGAGTTCGAAGAGGAAAGTACAAATGTTAGTTATTACATAGAAATAATAGCTATTTTTAAAAGACAATGCTCTTAACTATTTCTACATTCCATCTTCAAATGAAACTAACGTACTCAAGAAATTAGAGTTCATCCCTCTGAAAACTGGAAGTTTGCTTCTGATCAGAGTCTGTGCAGGGCATCCACAAAAAGTCACCCTCCTTCTCTGGTGAAGCACATCTACATTGCTCCTGTCCAGTACAAAGCAAAAAACAATACTATGCCCAGCAGGACTGGAACGTAGCACCATTTAGTATAGCTCCAAACAGCTAAAACTTGAAAGTGTTGTTGAAGTAATTTAAGTTCACGATTTCTTGATGTAAACCTTCAGAGAAACTGCTTGCCCATGTAAAGGTCAGCTACAAAATCCTTGATTCTCCAGCTCAAATGCTAGCTCTCATGATATATTCTGTCACACTTCTCAGAGTACCAGTTCAGAGCTGGCTCACCTCAGAGATTCATTAATCCAAAGGCAGTGAGAATGGGGAAGCAGACACAGGAGCTGAGACAAGCACCTGGGAAAATTATGCCATGATGGGATAGTAAGCAGGAGTGCATGCTGCCTGGACACGGAGCAATTGTTGACACGCAATGAGAGAGGGTTGCTGGATATGCCCCCATATTAGCATTTGAATAAGGTCTTCAGAGGGACAAGAATACTGAGGAGCTTTGCCAGAGATGGGATATATGAAAGCACAAATTCAACAACACTACTGAAAGGAATACAGAGAGGTAGAACCCTCGCTGAAGTCTTTAGGATTTGCTTATGTGCAGCTGAAAACCATGTCTTATTTGCCACAATGTGAAGAGCTTCACTTGAGATTTAACTCCAGAAAGTATTTTTTCTAAAAACGGTTCAGAACATGTCAAGGGGTTCAGATTGCACTGTATCCGTTTCCTTACTTCAAACCTTAGTCAACTCCATAGCAATGTTCTTCTATAATAGAAGTATACATGAATCAGATGTTCTTTGTGGTGCGAATTGTTATGCTAGAATTTTGTAGGGCATTTAAAATAAATTTAAGCTGTAGAATAGTAAAGTTCAAGGCACCATTGAATTTTTCCAAGCAAAGGATACTGTAGCTCATATATCCATAATACTTAATTTATAAAAGGAATTAACATCACTGTTCTGAAGCAATGCACTTGATTTACTTCTTTCTCCTCTGTGAATCATGTGCTCTGACTCTGAGAAAAGGAAATGGGTTGGTAGTGAATTCCACATTTACAAACCCAAGGACTGTAAAAAATTCATTACGTGCAATACTGGAGAAAAACTGGCTGTGTTGTAAGTAAAATGAGAAAAGTATCATGTGTGGAAAGGATTTCAATCCAGGCTGCACAGGATCCTTCCTTTCCCTAAATACACTGAATCATTGGGTAATTTAGGCAAAATAAAAAGGGAGCCAAAGAGCACTCTGGGAGTACATTAATTGTGGGTGATCAGTGGAAGGCTGAACCCTTCAGCGCGTTCAAATGAGCAGCCAGTTTCTGAAATTAATGCATGTTCTTCAGGGATCACCTATAGGGGACTGGTACCTAGAAGTTAGTGAGCCTGAGCAACCTCAGGATCTGGGGATGAGGAGATCTTACAACCCGGAGTGAGTAGTGAAACAGTTAAGAAAGAAAATAAACAGAACTATGTACTAGAGCAATTATCATCAATAAGAAAAATGTGGAGAAATGATTTGCAAAATCATAGAATCATAGAATGGTTTAGGTTGGAAGGGACCTTGAAGATCATTGAGTTCCAACCCCCCTGCCATAGGCAGGGACACCAAAATCCCTGCAATGCCTTCGGTTTGAGACATTACTTTCATGTTACCGCAGAAGTAACCAGGAACCTGCACTCATCCTGACCATGTGCCTCTAGTTAGGGAAGGTAAACTTTTTACTGCGGCAGTTACAGTGCATGGAGATCAGGACTGCCTAAAGAAAGCAGGTTTTCGCTATTTCATGTTATCAGATTTCATCTGTAATCAGTTACAGCCAAAAATAAAGCTGGGTTTCTGTATAAAAAGTTGCTAATTTCCTACTGATGGTTAAAGAACTGCTTTTATGAGTGATCTAAATCACGTCAGTTAAAAACTCCAGAGAGTCACAAGCTGATGAATCATGTAAGTGCTATGAGATGCCACACAGCTACAGACATTTTGAGGAATATTTATTGGAGCTAGAAGGGAATGTCTTTTAACTGGGTGTACATGAGCATGGCTGCAATAATAGCATGTATGCAAGTTGTCTCTTACTACTGCTTGATCTGACTTGAACTTTGGGAATATGGAAGTGAACTTTGGGTGGACTTGAAACCTAAACAATTCTTCACTTGGCAATGAAGTAGCAGTTGGAAGGACCTGAGGCATCATTATAGAGTGAGAAATGGCTCACGAATACTCCTGAAACAGTCAAAACTGACATGGCATCTACATAGGGTTTTTGGGGAATCCTTATAGAACTGATTAGTTGATTACTCTAGCACAACTACTTCAAGAACCTTCACTGATGACTACATGGTCTTGCATTAGTCTTGAAGAAAGAAATTGTTTAATGTCAAAGATGAAGCTAGGTTAAACCAGTGATGTCTATTGAAAACTTTAGGCCGCTAAGATTGCAGCTATAAGTTAAGAAATGAATACTGAAAAATAGGGCAAGGCTACAGAATCCAGTCCTGGATAAATGTGCAGGTGACTGCTGACATGTTAAGGAATATTACAACGAGATGCTTCAGAGAAAAAGCAGGGTTTGGTTTGGTTTGTTTTTTCCCAGCAGAAGCAGTTTTTAATAGTATTTTATGATATCCAGTTTTGGCAGATGAAGGAAAGGATTTGTAAGTGGAAAGGAAAATTTCATTCTCTTTCTGTAAAATGAAAGATGGAACAGAAAAATATTGGAAGTAAAAATATATCAGCCATTTATTTACCCCCATTGTGTAGTGCTCTCTAAGGTTTTGCTGTTGCATTAATTTGAGCTCCATCAACATCTTTTTATGAAGATCTTTTCAACATGTTTGTTTGTCTATTTATAGGCAAAGAATGGCAATCGGATAAATACCAGGAATCAAAAGCTTCCTGTATGCTTTCATATCGACTAAAATTTGGGGTTCTGCTTTTGCCAAGAGAAAACAAACAGGCAAATCTTAATTTAACTTGAACATAGTGAAGAGTTGAGTAGTGCCAGTCACTCTGGAAAGTCTGTGGGAAGCATTTGAAAATATCCCACAAATATAGGAAGAACCACTATTTTTGTTCTTTTCACACCTCAAAAAGGTCATCCTCCTTGATGTATGAAATGTCTATAGGTCTCGCCTGTTCATGCATGGTGAATCTCTAATATTGTAAATGAGGAGCAAAGAAGAGAAATAATAGTGGGGCAGTACTGCCCTGGAATTCTTTTGGTTTATTGAGCTCTGGACCCTTTGGTGGGAAGTGCAGGTTAATAACTGATTTCCTGGATTAGAAGGAGAACACTGGCATTCACACATGTCATGTCACAGTACCTTTGGGCAGTGAAGGTGACAGAAACACATTCTGACACCATCAACAACTATTTGACTGCAGCAAGAACAATGAACAACATAAGCGAGAGCAAGTATTTGTGGGTGGGAATTTCAGAGAGCTCCTTCACTGTGCCAGAGGAATTTCACGTCGTAATGAGCCCTCTTGGGGTTATAGATATATTGGGATGAGCTCTCACCAGATGATTCAGTAGCTGAACTAAACTGAGAGAAAGGGTTTACCTCCTGTCAGATTATAGTGGTAAGAGAGATGACAGTGACTCTGCTATGGGCAGAAAGGATTTTAATGTTAATCCATTGTTAATGTTAATTAAAACATTCCTGCTTGCTCTTGGCATTTGTCTGGGATGTGGCACGTGCACCCGCCCTGTTAAGGACTGAAACTTCTCAAAGGCCTGGGGGTTGCAGTTTCGGCCACCCAATCCCCATGGCGTCACATACACACTTTGATTGAAAGACAAGAAAGTTAAGGTCCTCAGCCAATGAGGACCAACATGACCACATATGACCACAGGTCAGATTCGCCTAGGGTATAAATGGAGCCCCGCCAGAGGGCCAGTTGAGTTGGTTCTCCTCAGAGCAGTGGGTCTGCAGCTGGGGACTTGCCCCGTGGGTTGGGACACCACCCACGGTAACTCCTGCAGGTTGAGAGCCCTCACCTTTCTAGGTGAGTAATTGCACATTTTTGCATCCTCGTTTCTAAAGCTTAAGAATTCTTAAGTTGGCTGTGTAGTATTAAGTCCACTTAGCATCTTGAACCTGTAGTTTATTAATGTTTGTCAGAGCCTTAAACAGTTTTGGTTAGAATAAAGTTCATTTTGAGTTTATCACCTGCCTAATTTAATTTCTTGCAAGCCTCCGTGACAATATAGTCTACCGCAATTGGTTAAAGTGACAGGGGTTTCAGATGTTCAGTGGTAATAAATATTTCTCAGCAAAGAGAAATATAGTCTGTTTACTGGTGAAAAAATAGTTTTATGGCTGCCAAAAAGCTTTCCTGTAAATATGCCAGGTCTCAATTCTTACAGAATGTATTACACATACAGAGTAACTTTTCGTTTTCCAAAATCACAGGAGAAAATTGAACTAGTGAGAGGGGTGAAAAAGGATATGCAAGCTCTAAGAACTTTTTAGTTATTTCCAAAAGATTTCTTCTCATGGGTAACTTTACATTAGCAAATTTGAACAATCGCATGCCACTGCTGTGAAAGGCACTATATTAATGATCCTTAGAAAATATTTTTTGAAAAACTACTCAGTAGTATCAGTTAGCTGAGATTACCTTGCTTGGGCATTCCAAAATTGAAGAGGGCCATCCTCTGCCACTGAGATGGACACTGGCAGAGGGAGGTCAGAGGGATGGCTTGTGTAAGGCAAACATGCCAAGAGTATACTAAGCTGATTCACCTTATTTGCAAGAACAGTATGTTCAGATACTAAAAAAGTGTAGCAACATACCTGGAAGTGTCATCAATACAGCCGTAGCTCATGAATTAACAAGTGTAATGGACTGTTTAACTTCCTAAACAAAGAATTTTTAACTCATAGTCACAAGATGAATATACTGAAGTCTTACATGTCTTCATGCAAATAGATAGTTTTGTACATTTGTATATCATCATGCTTTCAAAAGAAAAAGACCTACTTAAAAAGTCTGAAAACTCAAACAGATGAGAATGAAGGCTAATGAGACTATTTACAGTAGCTTTGTATACAAATTATAGTATGGCTTTGTCCTGGTTTGACGTAAAACAGGACCAATTTTGTTCAGTAACTTCACTTCTTAGCTGGGCCTCTTCTAACTACTGAAATTAACAGCATATTGTGCAGACACTGTTCACTCTCTCAGAGTGGTCAGACCGATGTTTATAGCTGATGCCCAGGCATGGTATGCAGAGAGGCTCCTGCTTATACTCATTGCTCTAACACCCACGGCCAACCAACTTTGTTATTTGCCCCGTTGGAGGGTCGGAGGTGGAAAAGCGTAATGGGGTCCCACCTGCGGGGAGGAGCGGACAGGACAGGTCACCCAAAACTGACCAACAGCGTATTCCATCCCATCTGCCTCATGCTCAGTATAAAAGCTGAGGGATCAAAGGGTCAGCCCTCTTTCTTCAATGGCCGACGTCTGAGGAGGACTCTGTCTGTTCGTCTGCCTTTGGTCCCAATCCTGAATCCAGATCCGGAATCCAGTTCCCATCCGTCACCGAGTCCAGCCTGGGACTGCCCCAGTGCCAGCCGGTGTCGTGACTGTCATCCTGGGAGCTTGGTATGGTTTTGTATATTTTTCATTATTTCCTTTTATTATTAATATTTCATTAAAGTAGTTTAGTTCCTTCTAAACTCGTATGTCTCTTTTTCCTCCTCTACCCCTCTCTTCGAAGAGGGATAGAGGGGAGCATCTGTCGGTCCCATCTGGGGTCTCCTATGTCCCCAGTGGCCAATTTGGCCTAAACCACGACAGGCTGTATAATTTGTTAGAAATGTTGATAGATCAAGTTGCTACTTTAGAATTAACAGAATGTGAGACTGGTCCTAAACAGTATGTGAAATCATATCATCTGTTTATATCAAAAGTAGTATCAGGAATGTATGACATTTTTCTGTAAATATATGCACATGCCAGCAAATTCCTTACAATACTTAAAGGAGGCTTATAAGAAAGATGGGGACAGACTTTTTAGCAGGGCCTGTTGCAACAGGACAAGGGATAATGGCTTTAAACTAGAAGAGGGTAGATTTAGACTAGATGTAAGGAAGACATTTTTTACGCTAAGGGTGGTGAAACAGTGGCCCAGGTTGCCCAGATGTAGATGCCCCATCCCTGGAAACATTCAAGGTCAGGCTGGACAGGGATCTGAGCAACCTGATCTAGTTGAAGGTGTGCCTGCTTATTGTAGGGGGGTTGGACTAGGTGACTTTTAAAGGTCCCTTCCAACCCAAACTATTCTATGATTCTGTGAAATTCTAAAGAGAAAGACCAGCTAGAATTTGCTGTTGGAAATTATCTGTTCTTGGTTTAAGTCATTATTTTTAGAGGTTTTCACAAGTAACCTTTCTTATCAGTAACAGTATTAATTACATTCTCTATAGTAAACAGAAAGTTGTAAACAATGTTCTGTATAATAAAAGTGCATACATTTTGCTTCAAAACAGTAAGAGGTGTTAATTCTTAAACTGGTCTTGAGTTTATTATATGGACAGGATACAATCCCTCCCTGCCACTGACTTTGACGTCTCTCACAGGCACTACATCTAATTGTGCTCAAAAGCATTAACAAACAACAGAAGGCTCCCAGTTAACTCATAACTATTGGAGCTAGGTTTTAGGTGATCATCACTACGTTGGAAAGTGCTACATTTTTCTTTTGCTCAGGCTCCTAATTAGCCCAATATTTGTCAAAATATTCCTAGAAGCTATCTGGAATTTCCTTTCTTTGTGGATCTTTATCATTCACATGTAATTTATAACTAAAGAACCATGAACTAAATAAGGATATTTTGTGGCGTGGAGTTTCCAAAATACAACAAGACTAAATTCGGCCAGGACATGTAAACACTTTTTTTTTCCTCAATACTTCTAGATCACTCAGGACAGACAAAAGGTGTTCAGTTCTCACATATCCATTTCATTCCTTTTTTTATAATGTCACAGAATTAAGAACATATTCAGTGAACCTCATAGAGACAGTGACTTATTAATGCACCCCTAAGTAATCAAATACATATCAAACTAGCTTGCAAAGCTCTCCCAGACAAATCAAATACAAGAGAAATAAACTACCTTTTCAGCACAATTGAAGGTTTCTTTCCTATCTAGTGGAACTTACATCTTTCAGCCACCTTTTGGCAGCAGTGAATAATAGTGGTAGCATAGCACCGGTAACAAGCAAGGGCAGAAATCTCCAGCTCCTCTCCAAAAAAACTGCTTATCAGAGAGTGTGCTGCAGATGGGGCAGCAGTAACAAACCAACCTAGTTGAACAACAACAAAACATTTCCATGACCACTTTTTGCCTACTTGTTTTTATAAACAATTTATTACTAGTATCTGAAATGATTATTTCTAAGGTATGGTCTCCTTCATCCAAGGTATTTTCAGACATAAACAGCTTAGAATAAGAAAATGCTATAATAAATCATCTATAAAATTGGTTCCTAACTGCTACAAAGCAATCATCATTGCTTTCTTTTACTCACTGAAGAACAGGAACAAAATCTGAGTGATTTCAGATGCTATAATGTCATGTTGATAAATACAGTCCTTTAAATAGTTAAAAAAGAGAAACACAAGAAAGAAAGGAAAAAGGGGTGCATCTGAGCAATTAACTGAATAGCTGAAATCAGAAGCTTCTAAAAATTTATTTGATCATGAAAAGTGTTTTATCTATAATACGGTCACTGAAGAAGGAGCTTGAGGAGACAGAGGAATGCTACTGCACAATACACTTGGGAAAGGAAGAAAAACAGGTCTCGTATTTCATTTCAGTTTCAAATAAAATTGCTTATGAACCTGTAGATGAGATGGTTTATGATTTCATATTTCAGTAGAACACAACTCATACATTTCCTCAAAAAGACATAGGAGTCTCATTTACCAGGGATATATACATTGCTTGGAGACAGTACACATGAATCAGTATGAACGTATTTGTCACTTGGATCCCTGATGAAGTATTAGCTGAACTCTTAAATGATCTTCCAAATTTTGGAGAAAACAATACAGACTGGATACAAACTTGCATTTTTAGGCTGCCATATAATGTTGCACTAAATAAAATCATGTTGAAAATTATTGTCTCATTAAACTTCATGCCTATTGCCTTATGCTCAGCAAAATAATGATAAACATCTCAAGGGCAATGGAATAGGAGATAAAAACAATAAAGATGTTTTCAGACAGGCTTTAAAGCTGTGTGTTTATTCGGATACACACCCAAAGTGAACAAAGTTATGAAGTAGATGAAATAAAACTAGTAGATATTTCTGAATTTTAATACAGGCTTTCATATGTTACCATAAAATTTTACTCTTATGAAACCGTTCACAAATAATTTATGTTTTCCTAGATATGAACAGCCTCAAAGATTGAACAGAGGTTGAGAGAATATAAATTCAGAGTATAATCAACTGCACTATATTGCAGTCACATAAGCATCGAGGCTTGATTCCTTGATAGGCTGAGCACTTCCAGCTCTTACTGTGGATACCATAAGGATGCAGTGTTCAGCATTTTGCAAGATCAGGATCAGGTGATTGTCATACACTGACAAATGATCATTTTAATCTATTTTAGGCTTTTTTGCATGTATGATTTCTTCCTTAACTGTCCTGGTGTGAGACTAAAAACTATAGCAGGTGGAAATCCACATCATAGTAAGCTTGGAGGAATTCAGAAGGCAGAAACAACACTGGCAAGCAAAAATGTCATTTATTATTTTAAAAAGGTAATAGGAGGAGCCTTTTTGTGCAGCTTTGGAGTGACTACATTTTACACATGGTATTTAATCACATTACTACTTAGTAAGTTCAACTAACAAGTGACATGTTTTTTGCATTTGCAAATAAATTTACCATTGGTAAATAAATTGGTAATATTGGATCTGTTAACAGATAGCAAGTTAAAATTGTCTCTTCAGAGACACGCAGCATTCTTACATAGTAGCTTTCTCTATTGCTAGGGCTGTCTGGCCGTGTTTAGTCTTTACTAAAGTAGACAACATGCACAGCAGTCAAAAATAGTTGCATGTGCCATGGATATTAGGAAAAGGGTTCAAGTTGTTTATAAATATCCAGAGGCCAAGCTGATCAATACTTGCAATTTAGGTTCAAGCTGAATCAGCATTTAGTAGGCTGAATGCCCCCACCACTAATCATTTGGGGCACAAATACAATTTAAAATGCTTACTTTACGAAGATTTAGTGTTTGTTGTGAATGTGCCTGACAGCAATGAGAACAGAAATCTTCTGTTTTGTCACAGAACAGGGAAAGCACAAGCACTGTACAAGAGCAATATCTGTACTCTTCCACTGGAACAGTTACATCTAATAACAATGGGGTTTTTTTCCTTCTTCTAAATTCTTGACCTAATTGGGGAGATTAATAGGGCATTTAGTTAGCAAAAGTGATAGTTGCGGTGTCTTTTGTGGCTGCAATTTCTCAGAGAAAATGAACTGAAGTCACACAAATAGGTTACCAAACAATTAACAACTACAGGTTTACCATTAAAAGAGACAGCTTTCCTCAGTAATTAGCACACAGAATATCAGCAACTCAAGAAAAACTCTTTAATAGCCATGTTCTAGTTATTGATTTTCTATAATAGCCTAATGATCCTTATGCAGTACTGAAAGTGGGGATAAAAGAGTGCCATACAAGTTACAAACTTCTCATCCATTTATTAATCCCTATCTCAGACTCAAACACACATAAAAATAATTACTTTGAAACTGAAGTACAAAAAAACTGTCTTATACACTTATGTAAGTAAACACTTATGCACTTATATAAGTGCACTTATACACTTGCATAAGACCGTGTTTTCATAGTTCCGTCCACCTAAAATTCCCTCTAGAGCACAGTGTAACCAAAGTGTACAGCACAGACTATATACAGTTGCCAACACTTTCCAGAATTCCTGCAACTGGAACATCTGGGAGCCTTTTCTTCCTCAAAATAATCTTAAAATATTCAAAAAGAACTTCTCATTACAGAAAGAACTTTATTAGCATAGGCCTTATTCTAGTGGTATATTTGCACAAGATCATGTCAGTGAAAAGCTGATTATAGTATTACTTGTGGGGAAAAAACAGCTTTTTAAAGGGGTTTACCAGGCCAGGACTATTTAAAAAATGAAAGTTTGCAATTTGTGGATATTCAAGGTGTGGTTTTATGTTTGATTATGTACTGGCAACATACGTTAAATGCCTGTCCAGGTAGAGCGGTGACAGGGTATTTACAATGTTTCTGTGAAATTCTCACAGGGACCAGTGACACAGGGTGCTCGGAAACCAGAGAAACAGATTCCATCAACAGAATGCCTTATTCCAACACTTCGCAATGACAGAAAACACTCTGCAAGCCACCTTCCAGAAAATCAAAGTTGTCACTTCCTAGTGAACTAGTAAGCTCTCAGAAATCTCCATATTGTGCTGTTGCTGCACAATAGCGCTGCAGGAAAGAAACAGAAAAGCTTTAATTTGGTAGTCTCACACTTTTGCAGTCCAGCAGATTTTAGATCATTTGGAAGATGTACTTGAGAGACAAACAAAAGTCTCATCTTTATCCATATTTATTAAATGAGAGAAAACTCAGTTATTTCTCACTTTTAATTAATAAGAATAATCATTTCTCATTTTCCTCTTTGGGCACATACACACATAAAGAACCATTTTCTTTCAAAAAGTGAGACTGGAGTTAGACTGTGCTAATAAAGGATGGCAAATAAGGTAGAATTTTATGTATTTTTATAGTGCTTACGAAGGCAGCATAGCTGGAGACTATTCATCTTTGATGAATTATAATAAACTTTAGATTCAGTAACTGCACATTTTGACAGGTGAACAGCAAACAATTAGTTTGTTGTGAGACCAAGGAGCCTGAAAAGATATCAGCAAATTATAACTGTTACCTGTCTTAGACATGGGTATTTTTACATCCCTTCTCTATCAGGTAATATAAAGAGGTCTGACATAGCACCTTAGCTATATGCTCTGTTGTCACTAGTGTGATCATCTCCATCAGCTTTCACGACTGTCTTTCAGCTCGGTCGTTGTTCATTAAGTTTTATTTTTTCATAGTTAAGATACTATCAAACATGAATGGTAGGGGTCACTCATTAATGGGAATGCATCAACGAATGGCGAAGGGACTGGCTCTTGGTCCAACTCATCAATGACTTTACCGGCAAGTCAAAGGACACTATTAATTCCTTATATGGACAAATGCAAAGATTGATGGAATAAGTAATCAGGATGACATTTTACTGTTACAAGATAAACTCAGTAGTTTTTCTTTCAGTTCAGCAGAATGCAAAACAACACTTCTAGGAAGAAAGAATAGAAGCTCTATCTTTGTTCGAAAAAAAACGCTCTAAGACTATACCAGAACAGCATTCTGGTTCAGAGTGCACACTTCCAAAGAGAAGAGAAAACAGAGGAGTAACTTCAAAGGATGCCTACAAAGTAAAGGAAGTTAAGGGATGACTACATCTCTCTGTGAAGATACTCATAAATGGAAAAGAGATCTGATTATGGAAAATTTTTGAGGCTGATGGACATCGACCAAGTATGATGCAAAAGGTGAAAACTGAAGCTAGAAAAATCTGGAAAATAAGATGAAATTTTAGAGTAGTTAAATATCAGTGATTATCTCTTTAATGGTTTGTTTTGTTAAAAACAATAATCATATTTGAAACATAAATTATGAACCAGTCTCTGGAAAAAAGACCTCTGCCTGAAGAAGGTCAGCTTAGAAGATTACTGTGATCATCTATGGATTTTAAAAAATGCTATTTTTTGCAGATGGAAGGAAAGAGCATTATGTTATTCTCTCCTCATTTCACAGGTTGTTTGCAAGGTTACTTGCATTGTCATTAAAAGCTGGAAATATAACTGTAAAAACATGAATTTGCAACACAGTTCTGTAGCAATTCTGTCAGATTTTCTGGCAAATTCCAGAGGTTCTAACAATGCTGCTACCACCGCCTAAATTCTAGCAAATGAATTCAAGATTAATCAATTTTTCAGGATTAAGTAATTTGTCTGCATTTGCCTATATTGTCCTTCAGCAAAGCTCCATACAAATCTGTATTTAATCACATCATTTAGCACTATGTTAAATGCCCAAGTGATTAAAACACCTGAATAATTGAAGGGATTCCTAATGGAATAATTACAACAATGTTCTTTAGTATATCCCTATTTTCACAGCTTTAGGCAATATCAAGTGGTTCAAATTAATAAACCATCTCATAGATCAGATGGCTTTCCAGCACCTACAGTTCAGTACTTGAAGCTATTGGTTAGGAAGGCAGTCATAAACACTGCAAATAATAATGAGATTTTTGACCTTCCAGTGTCATGTAAATTGATGTGTGCCTGACATAGGCAGACTTTGCTGCTAAACTCAAAAGCTTTCAGCTTTGTCATTGTCCCCATCCTGTAATTGGATGTGTTAACTCTAAAGGAGACTAAAACAGAAGATTAAAACCAGGGAAAAGAGTTAGGAAGAGATGAATATTCCTTCCAAAAATATACATGTTTCTAGTTCTTGTAAAAGAAAAATGATGGTGATTTCTCAGTTAAATACTTTATATCAAATGAGGTTGTATACCGCATGCTGGCAAATAATGTATATAGGTCTATAATAAAGCTTATTCTCCAGTACCTAGCATTTCAGATTGTAAAAGTCAGATCCAATTAATGAGAAATAGGCATTCATACCACTTATTTGACTTTTTTTTTCCATGCTTTGCTTCTGATATGCTGTTTTTCTTTCTTTCTTTGTCATTCTGACTTCTATTCATTTTTCATTCATTTATGGCAGTTCCTAGTTCTCAGTAACTGGGGTCTATCAGCTGAAATATTGTGATTATCACGCTTTGGTATAGCCACCTTCTGTCATACACTGTGTAATGGTCAAGTAGAATAATTCTATTTTATCTTCTGCAATGGTAACTGCACAAATTTCAACTACAGAGTTTGGCAAGCTAAACAGAGTTGGTTAAGCACCATTATTATCATACGATGGTTAGAGTTGGAAGGGACCTTAAAGATCATCAAGTTCCAACCCCCCTGCCATAGGCAGGGACACCTCCCACTAGACCAGGTTGCCCACAGCCCCATCCAACCTGGTCTTGAACACTTACAGGGACGGGCCATCCACAACTCCTCTGGGCAACCTGTGCCAGTGCCTCACCACCCTCAGAGTAAAGAATTTCTTCCTAATATCTAATCTAAATCTACCCTCTCACAGTTTAAAACTGTTACCCCTTGTCCTATCACTACACTCCCTGATCAAGAATGCCTCCCCATCTTTTCTGTAGGCCCCCTTTAGGTACTGGAAGGCCACTATAAGGTCTCCCCGGAGCCTTCTCTTCTCCAGGCTGAACAGCCCCAACTCTCTCAGCCTGTCTTCATAGAAGAGGTGCTCCAGCCCTCTGATCATATTTGTGGCCCTCCTCTGGACCTGCTTCAACAGATCCGTGTCCGTCTTATGTTGGGGGCCCCAGAGCTGGACACAGTACTCCAGGTGGGAGTATTATCTTGTATTACAGATGGGAAAACTGAGAGACTAAATCAAGTGACTAGCTTAGAAATATTGACAGACCAGCGGGACATCAGCAAGCAAAGACAAATACTATGTGCATTGGTAATAACAAAAAAGCCCCAAACAGTCAGGACAATGTGCAGATACTGTAAGGTATGACCTACGTTCCTGATAAGGAGCAACACAGCAGTACTTGGTGTGCATGGTCATGACAGGTATTACCAGCAGAATGATGCCACGCACTGATACCCATAGACTATGTTGATACAGCTAGATACTGCATACCATTAAGTGATCTATCAATAGCTGTATATATTAAACAATAACACAAAAAATTCTTTCAATAGGATTAAAATCCCAACTGTGATTCTATAATGAGAGAGGGAGATTGAAATAGGGACAGGAGGAAGGAGACTGAGAAGGAAGGGGAAAGAAGAAGAAATGTTGCTGCAATTAGGATTCTCCCTACCATACCTTTCTTTTTGAATTGAATATTCAATTTATGATGCAAAATAAATATTGAGAATGAGAGTTAAAGATTCAGGACTTGTGGCATTATCAAATTCCTGCTTTAATTTCCCCATATTAAAATATTCATAAGAGGAAACACTACCAGCCCATGTAATTAATACGACAGTTGTCCCACAGCTCCCCAAACTCTTCTTCTGTTATCACTGTTCCTCTACCAAGAGAAATACTATGAGTTCAGCCCATGTTTTGAGAAAGTAATACTTTGCAGAAGGATGAGAAGGTGATTTAGCATCCAGATACTTCTCCCAGACTTAATTCTGTACCATGTTAGTGTAACTAAGGATCCTCGGGGGTTCTGATAACTTAGGGTAGTTAAGTACCATGGCATTTCCTATAACGACTGGGTCATTATCACACAAAATTTCTAATTTAGGTGACTGTATTTTGCTTTCCCATATTTCTTTGACAATTCTTGGAAACTATACTGTAGCACTGCAAGAGGTTTTCTTCATATAACCATCACACATCCAAGGGGACAGTTTGTTATTTAGTATCTATATAATGATACTAGAAAGCAAGATTTTATGAAGTATAAACTTTTAGTACAAGGATGAAAAACATGGTAACTCAATTCATCTTCATGAGGCACCACATTAATTTTCACCTTACCACTACTACTTTCTACTAATTCAAAATGGCCAAATTAATCTAAAAAGAGGAAACACTTGCACTACTGAATAATCTCCAACTTTGCTAAATGCCTGTCAAAATACTACATGTTCTCATTTCCATTTTAATTGATATATTAAAAAATGAGTATACACAGATTTTTACACCCTGACAAATCGCTTCTTTCCAGATACTAATTACAGACAAAAAATGTACTTATTGTATTAGCAACTCTGTGTTAAAGGATCATGTCAGAAGATTTTCAGTGGGTGTTTCCCATGTAAAAACTATGAAGCTAAAAACCCCACTACATACCCTATTTATAAATTGCAGGTTTTCATAGGGGTAGCAAATGAAAAAAAAAACTGTTGTGTTAGAGGGGAGGAAAGAGCAGAGAAGCCATCTGACTTCTGGCACCCAATTTCCCTTGTTAAATTGAGTGGGTAAATTCTGATTCAATCTATAGTCCTGCTGCATCAGAGGCTGCTGCAGAATTCCTGCATGTTCTGCCATGAACTGCCCTCTTCTGGCTACATTTTGGAGCTGATTAAGTGCCTAAAGTTAGGCAGTGTGAATGTGTTTTGCTATGTCCATTCAATTTCTATCAAGTCCTTGCACTCATAGGCACTGTGGGATCATGAAATGCAAAAGAGCCATAAAAGTGAAAGTTATATTACTAGCAATGCAATGGAAGCCATTAAAAAGCCATTAGCTATCAATAGTTGATGTACGCTAGTTACTTATAATGCCCTATTATAAGGGTGTTTGTGAGCGGAGAGGGTAGGCAGGATGGGGTAACTCAAACAATAATACCTCAGGGTGGTAAGCGCTGACAGTGCTAATTCTTTATGGCAACCACAATATGGTAACCAAACAATAAAATTTCTAATCTGCCAAAAAGACTAGGAGAAAGTTCTACACTATTTCAGGACTGGTCTGAAGTGGATTGCAAATTCATTTCGCAGAACACACATTAAAATGCTCCTGCCTAAAGGCTGTCATCCCTTACTGTATTCTAGCAGTGCCTAATGGCTTCAGTATACTACGTACTATACAAACACATTTTAAGAAACATTTCTTCTTCCTCTGAACCACGATACAAACAGGCAAGATGAAGGCTGGGCAGAAGGATGCATCCATTGGCTCCATTTGACAGATGGGGAACGGGAGCCCAGCGAGACCAAGCGATTTGCCTGAGGCAGCGTGCAGCAGAGCCAGGAATTTGACCTAGACAGCTTGAGTTCCAGACCAATGCCTTCTCTCATTAATATCTGCTTCTTTATGCATTTTTTTTGCCATAATCTGGCAAGTAAAGGAGCGCTGCTTTGTCCCAGGTTTAATAGGATCGTAGTCTTAAAATGATATACAGGAGTCAGTAACCTCAAAAATCAGACAATAAATTTTAGGCTGTATTGATTTTAGTTTCTTCCCTCAGCTCCTATATTCTTTAAACCATCTCCAGTAATTTGATTCAAGCTTTGCAAGGAAGTCCTTTGAGAGCACATGAAACAGTATTTCAGTTAAACCACTAATGTGATTTTTCATCAATCAAATATTAAATACTTGAAGAGAAAATAAACTTGAACTATGAGAAATGCTTCTGACGGCAGCTCAAAAGATGCACATCTGTGCACTTCTGTAAATAGACAATAGATTCACTTTTGTGTCGCAATACTGAGTGATTAGGTTTCGTGTATCATACATCCATCTTCTGAAGTGTGAGAAATGAAAACAACTGTAAATATGGATAAAACAAAAGTACTGCCTTAGATAAGATAGCTGCAGACAGTATTTGTACAAGAGATTTCTTTACCATTTGTTGCAAGGCAAAAATCACACACATAAACAGTAATGGCCAAACTTCAAAGAGTTCAGAGAATCATTACTTTCCTAAGTTCTAAGCCTATACAATATAATGAATTACATATCTGTGAGCTTTGTTTGACAGAAAGAGAGAGAAAGAGAGATTTAAAAGAATAAATTAAAAAATCAAGGTGCCAAATGTTGTTGATAGTAATCAGTAGAATTGGGGAAGCGAGGAAACAAAACTCCCTTAATAAACACTAGACTAGCTCATGATTTAACATTATGTAAAAATTCACAAGAAATTAAGGTTATGAGATGCACTAAAAATGAGACTTAACTGGTTTTTTTGCTTTAAGAATAATATTGTTTCTCTGAGTCTTGGGAAATGCACAGTACACTCTGAAGTCCTACTTCTGGGATAACTGCAAAATGATATCCTCATCTGAAAAAAAGTAATGATGGAAGAAGCTGGGCAAATGAGGCTGCAAAAATAGAGAGGTTACACAAATCGCCTATTGATTTTCATAAGCAAGTCCTCAAAATTTGATCCTATTTACTGCAAGTTAATTATCCACACCACTCAGTATACAGAAAGACAAAGCATTACCATCGCAAAAGGAGTCAGGACCCTTTGAAAATAATATAATAAATGCAGATTCCGGAAATAAAAAATGTGAGAGAAAGCAACCTGATAATAAACCCCCCCAAATATGAGGAAAAAGTAATAATCTTCCACCTTCTAATTTTATCACAGCCAAAAGAGGCCTTGTGGCAAAAAAATGTCAATTCCAAAGCCGCAGCTTTGTCACTCTGACACTTCTTATAAAAACTAAAAATTAATTTTGAGGCTAGCTCACGCAACAGGCCAGGGAACTTGAGTGAGAGACTGAGTGAAGAGGAATGCTGATACAATAATTGGTTGCAAGTAATATTTATCAAAATTTTTGGGCAATTTGCAGAGAATAATTATCCATGAATAAAAGTACCTCCCGCCTAGACAGCTCAAAAATAGGAAAATAAATGCCATCAGAATATTATTCACTGATTTTTGGGGGCTTTTTTCTTCTAATAATGAATGCGTTAAGAGCCATGCAACCTTCCATGGAAAAGGGAAGCAACAATTGTCACTGGTGTGGGAGGAAATCAACATATATATTCCCATCTCCTAAATAACTCTTATTGCTGTCATACTTTTGCCTTGCTTGCAAAGATGATTTGTTTCCTGGTGTACTTGAGTATTCAAAGTTAGGCAAATGAACCAGTTTCAGTTCTAGGCTGCCTATACAGTTGGAGGGGGGTCTACAAGAGTAGTCTGGGGGTAAATAATTGATCCTTCCAATTAATTACCAACTGTTCCTATTACCAATAAAAATTCTTGGTCCTTTCCTCAAAGTTGTGGGGCTTATAGTTGGAGACTTTTAAGTAGAGCACTAGCTGGTTCTCTGCTGAACACCTGGGTCTTATATGTGCTTAAACCAGCCAAGAGCCTACACCGACATTGAGACCATGCAGAATCAAACCTTTTCTGCACATGGAAAGAGTGTGTAGTTCAACCCAACCTAGACATGTTTTCACTGTGAAACTCAAGTATTCCCAACTGTAGTGACATTTTTTCTACACAAGTCTCAAAAAGTTTTCTTTTTACTAATAAGAAAAAGTCTCTCCCTCCCCAGGCTTCATGCGGAAGGCTGAACATTTCTCCCCTTCATGAAGACCTTTAAAGTTTCATCCTAATGCAATCAGAATTTAAGGAAGTTCTAAGTAGAAATGAAACATCTGCAAATAAGCATTATTGTTCATCAGTTGCAGCAGCAGATATAGTTGATTACTGGAATTTGAAAATAGAAAATGTAATGGCAAGCTTTTAGATTAAAGTAATTACACTGGAATAATTATATGGGACTGAGTTCGTTATATCACAAGGTAGTTCTAACATCTGAGACATTTAAAAATATGTGCTCACTAGTACTGAAGTTGAAGTCTTCCTCAGATACAATATGGAAAGCATATTAAACAAATATTCTGAAAGTATTTCTGTGAATACACAGTCTGTTTTGAAATCTGGTGAAACACGAAGTTAAAGTATGAGAAAAAAATAATGGTTTATTCTATTGCACTCATAAGGTCACAAAAAAATCTAAAGTAGAAAGTATTAAAAAAATCAAAATACATTAAGGAAGCTTTAATCACATTTTGGATTAAGTGCGAAATACTAAAGAATTATTACTTCAATTAATGAAAAAGATATCAGTCTTCTCGTTATCAATTCTCACAATGTGCAAGATTAGTCATGATTATATCACAAATACCTAACTTTTAGAAAAAAGGCTTTTGGAGGGTATTGAATTCAAGTGTTATACTACTGTTAAGATTTCTGATTCTTAATGTTTATTTAACTCAATCACCAGTTCAGTGGGTGGGGGGGAACAGTTTTAAGCAACTGCATAAATCTTGATGATGTCAACACCTTTTGAGATGTCGTATGTTTTGCACATTTTACAGTAGCATGTAAAGAACATTTAATCCTCTTCTGTTAAGTGTAAGACCATCTCAGAATCAGACCCAAATGAATCCTCTTCATTCTCTGGATCTCGAAGCTGTTCCTCCCCCCTGAGGCTTCATGGGAAATCCTTCCACACCTTCACTGTTCAGAGGTTGTAACGGCTTTGATTCAATAAAATATCTGTATGTAGAAAGCCCCCTTGATTCCAGGATTTAGCAACTACTTAACCCCCACAGAAGACAGTCCAACAGAAGCACTTTTCTAATTGCAACTCTAGGTAAAATGAAATGGCGAGTGAACATTCTTTGCATGACTCTTCAACAGGTGTTAATAAAATGGGTTAATTTGAAAATGGATTGATTTTATGTGCTTGAATGCATGAGGAACTGCAGTCTTAAGGTATCTAGGAAACAGGCAAAGATGGGAACCAAGCAGGAGGACACTTTTTGGCTTTGTATATAATCAGTTCTTACCACAGAAAATTTCTAAACCATAATTAGCACTCAGTTAACTTTGTGCCAGCCGCCTGATGTTGGCACATAAAAAATCTCTCCTTTTAAGTAACTGATAAAGGGAGAGAGGTGGGTTTAACGCTGCTAAGCATTAGAATACTTATAAAAATAAGAAAGTAAAGCTCAAAGAAAAATCATTTGTATAAGCTCCAGCAGTGCACATTATTAAAAGCTCTTCATATACTGCGCACTGTACAGCAACTGAATTCTCTCGCTTAATTTGCACTCAAATTACCACAGCAGTGGGCCTCAAAATAAGAAGGTAGAAGATGCATAGGAATCTATTGCTTTAAAACAATCCAGTGATATGGCCAGATGGTAACGGGAAATCTAGGAACCAAGCAGCAAACTGAGACACAGAAATCTCACATTTGTGATCTCAAGTGGCTTTTCTGGTTTCTCAGAAGCCACCTGCAGCAGTTCTCCCACTGTCTTTAAATAGTTTTGAAAATCAGATCTTTGGCTTTAAGGGAGCTCTGGAAACTAAATGTCTTTCCTTTCAGAGTTTAAAAGAATTTTTTTCCCTTTTGTTTGCATGGCATAACGCTAGAGACCTCTTCCGTCTTTTCTAAGAAAATAAGTAGCTTTTCTTCTTCTTCATCTAGACCATATTTTTACCTTTTTTCCATATTTGCATATAAAAGAATAGGGATATTTTATTCTACATACATGGCAGCACGAAACAACCATTTCTGTGGCAGTAAATTCCACAGAGTTTTGATTCTACTTGCACAGAGAATAAAAACACATTTCTTTATCCCAGGTATGGATTCAAATATCTATGTATTCATAGAATCATAGAATCATAGAATGGTTTAGGTTGGAAGGGACCTTGAAGATCATCGAGTTCCAACCCCCCTGACACAGGCAGGGACACCTCTCACTAGACCAGGTTGCCCAAGGCCACGTCCAGCCTGGCCTTGAACACCTCCAGGGATGGGGCTTCAACAACCTCTCTGGGCAACCTGTGCCAGTGCCTCACCACCCTTAAAGTGAAAAACTTCTTCCTAATGTTTAATCTAAACCTGCCCTCTTCCAGCTTAAAGCCGTTTATTCAAAAATATTCTTCCAATAATGTTAGGAAAAAACTCCAATAATATTGTAAAAATATCCAATATTTGCATATTTTCTATGCCTATTTTAATTACAATATGTTAACTATCTATAACAATAAACGGGATACAGCTCTGAACACAAGTACTTGAGCTATTTCAAAAGAGTATATCTAGGGCTTCAAATCTAATTTGCTGCCAATTTTTGATCAACACTTAGAATAAAAAAGAGCAACATTTGTGCAGTAACTATGTACTCATTTATTAGCTTGTTAATTGCCCAGATTATTAGAAAGTCTTTGAAGTTTTATAATATTTTGATCGTAAAACTACCAAAAGTTTTGTACATCCATTTTAATTTCTGGGTTAACTAAAAAAATATATCGTTGGAAACAAATGCACCATTGCATCTTCTGATATCAGCAGTTCTGCTAAATTTAACAGCCATAAAATATGCAACACCAGATTTTTTTAATACATGAAAACTACTTATTACCACTTTTAACCTCCTGAACTTCATTCAAAAACTCACCTGATATTTTAATTAATAAGCCGATTAAAAAATATACAAAAGTATTAAATAAATTTCTAAGGCCCCAAATCCACTAAAATCTCCATTAGTAGGTTTCTCATAAGGTGTTCAGGAAGGCATTTTCATCTACTGAAAGGAAGATAAGTCAGTAAATGCTGCTGCTCTTCAAAAATCATTACTAAAAGACAGTGTCAGGGTTATCACACCTTTCTAAACAATGGATATGTCCCAGAAGTGCCCAGATCCTTGCCAAAGCCACTTAATACAAAGAAAAAATTCAACAAAAGAGTTATTTCACTCTTTGCAAGACATCACGTGCTACCCAGCTATCACTTGGCTAGAAAAATCTTGTAGAAGAAACTCCTCTTGAATTCAGCATTTTTGCTTCCTTGAGGCATCCATCTGATGGAAGCCAGAACAGGCAGGCGCTCATGATAATTATGTAATCACCTTTTTTTAAAATTGGAAGATATGGATCATTACCAGCGCTCTCAGTGATATGAAACAGCACTGTAAAATTTTCTTGGTTATCTGAGGAGAATCTGAGCTGTGGCAAAGATGCTTTGCAGTAGTCCCCTCCCCAACCTTTTGCATGAGGCTTGGGAATGGGAGAGGAGCGCAAGAAGCAAGTGACTGCACCTAGTAGCACACTCGAGGGGAAGAGCATTGCCATGCAAATCACCAGGGCCCTTGAGGGGTGCACAGTGGTTGGAATTAAAAGACTGCAGGTACCGCTGAATACTCACTAAAGCTTTCGGTCCCCTGGGCTGCAGCTTTTAGCTTCTCCCCAACAGGCTCTCAGCCATAAATTTTGTGTAAAGTGTCTGCTTGGCTGAAAAAAAGGTTCAGATGAATTCTGCTGTGAACAGTGACTTTCTTATTAGTATATTTAGCATCACTTCAAAAAACTCTATATTTTCACGGCTCAGTTAACACATTTACAGTTCTCTTAAGCTGCGGTATTTCCCAGTAAAGTGTATGAACTGGGCAGAATATTTTTTCTTTGTTGTGTCCAAAAAGTATCCAAAGCAGAGGGAAAACATCAGATGATTTTAGTATTTGAGCCAAACCAGTGTACTGAAGTTTAATCACAAAATTATGTCAATTATGGGCTTTTCTTACTTCTGTGAAATTTCAGCATAGTCCTTCCTTGCTGTAAAGCACATATTTAATATTCTTCCCCTGAGTCTTCAAAAGAATCGGACCAAGCAATGACAGTAGTTGTAGAATCTGAGGTTGACATTATGGTAATTTTCTATCTCCAAAAAACGTCAAGGCAAACCCCAGTTCCTTTACACAGAAGGCTGAACTTGCCATGACTATAAAAATAATACTGGGCCCAATACAGATAGAACCATGTGTTGTGAATGAATGGTTTTCAAATGGCCACAGGAGTTTCCTAAGAGGCAAATTAAGAAAGCAAGAAAAAGACTTCCCTTAAAAATAACCGGATGGGAGTAGAGTAAAGTAAACTTGTCATAAAGCTATGATATGACCAGTAAAAAATTGGTAATTTGTTTCGTCCTTATGTCTTTACCGAGTCTGAAAATCTTTAATATTCATGGCAAAGAATTGACATTTCTCTGCCACATTTGCCAAAACCCTATATACCTGCATGAGGTACTGCTGAATGTCTCAATCCTAAAACAAAACACGCAAATTTTTCTATTGCTCTTGCCAGGATGATCTTTACTTTATCTGAAATTCATCTTACAAAACAGTTAATAATCTCAGAATTTACTCTCAATCTTCTTTTTATAGAGGGAAAACTCACAGGAGAATTTAGGACCCTGTAGTGCACTTTGAACAGTACAATTTTATTTTAGAACAACTGCTACTCTCTGCAGAACCCTTGAAATTTGATGTCAGCGAAAAAGAGTCATTATACTTGAAGATTTCCACAGAGAGAAGGAAAGGATTCAGAATACTACTCTCCCTACCAATGCCTACAGATTTTTTTTTCTTTTTGCTGGTTAAGTAAACTATTGACATTAAGAATAGGAAGAAAAAAAGTCTCTAAAAATTGAATTAATCATCAAGGGAAGTTAAGCGCTCCAATGCCATTGAAAGTGAGTCAACCTTACCTAAGTTATCCCATTAAAGGTTGCTGAACTGCATCCAGCTTTAGTAAGTCTGACTTCGCAAGTCCTCAAGTGTGCAGAACTCTTACAGGAATCCATAAGAGCTCTATGAATAGAGAATTTGTAAAGGGAGGACCTACCATCAATATTTTATTGGTTTTTGTTGAAGGTTGAATTGTAATTTGAACAGAACAGCAATGCATCTCGGTTACTCCATCTAACATGCTGAACAGCAATGTTCATTACTTACATAGTGCCCTAAACTTTGCTAGCCTATAGAAAGAAAGTTCTTATGCTAAACAAGCAGAAGGATGAACCAGGCAGCCGGGTAACTGGCAACTTGGTTTAAATACCCCATTACACATAGACTGTAGCATCAAACCTATCCTCTTTCTGCTTGGTTTCTCCTTTCCGGTGAAAGGGAGTTACACGTACAGCACAACTAAACTGCTGGATCAAGATCTTAAAGACTAAGTCACATAGATATCTGGTCGTTGCAACCATGTAAGAAAGTACTTATGATCAAAAAGCAGTGGTAAAGATGGGAAGTTAGACAGGCTCTCGACCTTTTTTTCTTCTCCACCATTCAATTATTTTTTTTTCTATTTTCCCTTTTAAATACAGATCCAGTAAGGCCTGATGCAATGTGTCTTCATATCAGACATATTTAAGTGTACAAAAAGGGAAAGAAAAGACATGAAAATTATCCCTTGTTTCAAAAGTTTAAAATAGAAAATGTGCTTTAAGCAAGTGTTTGTAGCACTCATTTCAACATTTCTCTACATATCTAGATCAAAAGATAGAAGAGCTATTATAAAATAATCACATAAAACCACAAGAAGTGGCTCTTCAGGAAAAACAATTTAAAATATAAGTGCTTCCACTATTACTAGTTATCAGAATCCTTTCCTAGCTGAACTGCAAATTAATCACAGGATGGTATCCAAGCCTGCTATCATCCACATTAAAGCAATTACTGGCTCATTAGCAAAAAGCTTCAATTTTAATAAATAAGACATTTCAAAAAAAGAAAGTAAAAAGTACACTATCAGCTTTCAGTACAAATTGTGTAGCTGAAAAGCTAAACTTGGTTGCAAGACAGAAGAAACAATATAAAAAGAATAAATTATTTCAATAGCTCTCTACTCAAAATCACTGTCAGTTCACTACTTCCAGAGCTTTATAACTGCATTTAAGTGCTTTTAGTTCCTAAAGGTGAGGACCACATACAACACTTAGCACCAGCTTTAATTAAGGTTTCATGTATCCCCAGATTGCCCCAAGCTAGTATTAACAGTCATCTGATTTAATGAATGCAGAACGGGCCCTACATTAATTTGGTAAAAGGCAGCAAAGTAATATAACCAGACTTTTCTGAATGTTCTTTTTCTTGCAGTCTAGAGAAAGGATTCCCATCTTCAGTAGTGATGATCATGTCTTGGAGCTTGAAGGAGCCAAGCAAGGGTGTGGGCTTTCTCCTCATCAAAAATACCTTTAATTCCTGATTATTTTCAAGCATAAATTCAGATTTTACGACTTACCTCTTCTGTGGATGACTCTACATGTTTGAATAAAGGTGTTAATAGCAAAGGACTTCTAAAGGTCCACAACTCCACTTTGAGATGTGTCCGTACGGTTTTCCAGAAACAAATAATCATACTCAACCTGGGTCTCTGTAATTCCATGCGCACTGTTCTGTGCAGTTACAACTTCGTGAGTTTGGATATGACACCTATCCCTAGCAAATGTATTACTCCCTACAAAATCCTAACAGCACTTCCTCCATCTCTGGCCATAAACTTTTGGGGACTTCACTAAGCAGCACCACAGAGGTCTCTATTGCGAACACAGTGTGTTCCAACAAGCTGCGGCTTGTCAGCTTGGGGAGGAGCTGTTTTTCTGACAGTCTGTTGTCCATGGGAGATTTGGCCAGTAAACGCCAGCTTCCTTTGCCAGTGTGGAAGGGTATGGACATTCATAATACAGTTACACAGTTCTCACGATCAAAATAAGAATTCAGTGAAAAGACCAAAGCATTCTGAGCACAGTTCTTATCTACAGAAAATGAATGGATACTTACAGTGGTCAATTTAGTTTATCTTTTTTAACGAAAAATTACTATCCAACTAGCAGATCTAGTATAGGCAGGTGGCATATACTAAAAAGCTTAGCATAGTAGTTGCAGTATTTCCTGAATCTCCTTTTTGTGGTTTTAATTCTTATAATATTTGGTGGTTTATTTGAGGCACAGCTGTAGCCATGTTTTATTATATGGAAATCCTAGTTTTCATTTCTGAAAATTAAGGATCTTGCTTCTATTTGTACTTTGAAAAAAACAGGGTTTTTTTTAACAATCAAGCTGATGATAAATAAATTGAAGTGACTGGATGTGTATCTCTGCACTACTAAAGTATCTGGTATAGTATTGACAAGTTCTAACAGAATATTTTTTCAGCACGGAAAGATACTTTGACCAAATGCACCTCTGAAGTCTTTAGTATAGGACATACAGGTCTGAAGACATTTATTAAAGTCTGTCTTGCCCTCAAAACTGTTAGAGAGGTAATGTGCCCCCATCAGAACCATCTCGGAGTACTAAACTCTTTTTAAACTCCCGTGAGTTTGTAAAATCTAATGGATAATATTCTTATATGTGCCTTCAACACAAAATATAATCAAAAATATAATCAAAATTTGAAATTTAAACTCTTTGGAAAGAATTAAGAGGTTGGGCTTTTTGTGGGCTGGGGCTTTTTTCCCTGTTTTTTAGCGATGTAACAAATGCTTGCAAACAAGGTTAAGTTGATACTATGTTTTAAGAATGAAAAGTCTCTATGCAATACCGTTTTTGTTTACAAGAAAAGAGTTCTGAAAAGTACAAACATTTCAGTTCATGCTCTTCCCTCAAACATTTTAATGTGCTTTTTATTAACACAATAGTTTTTAGTAAGCAAATTTAAGAACTAAAGTTCCCTTTTTCATCAGTATAAAAAAAAAAGGAATAAACCGATAATCGTGGTATCAGTATGCCACCTATGTTAAATAAGGCCCTAAGAGAGATAGAACTTCAGGTTAGGTGAAAATTTCCAAATTTATTTTCAAATAAAGATGAAGAGAAAAATGCACTACTATAATCCTAAAGTAGTAGTTCTGGCTTATATTATGATACAATCAACAAATATTTTTTCTTTAAAAATAGGCTTATTTTTTCTTAAAAAATAGGCTAATATTGACTTGAGCTCAGCTGTGCAGCTCCCTGTGTTCTAATAACTGGAAAATTCTTCAACTTGACTGGAGACATCTTCTGTATGCAAGTTAATACACTATCTTATAGCATCTGTTCTGACTGCGTTTTTTAAGTGGGTCATTATGTAATACCTAGATGCTGCTGCTGTGGGCTATAACACATTAAGAAACTTTCACAGTCACTTAATCAAAGTGAAAAATGTAAGAGAGTTCCAGACCCCTAATGTGGTTCACATTTTCCCCAGGAAAAGATGACAGCTTAGTATGCATCCCAGACTTAGGTTTTGAAAACTTATGTAAAACCCAGTATGAACTGTTTATTTATAAACAGATCTGTTTATTTTACCCCACCTGATCTACTTAGTTCATTTAGGGGTACAAGACAATCAAGTAAGCACCATACACACAGACACAGTGAAACAGAAAACAAAATTAGTTTCATTTTCTTCCATCCTATGCATGCATCTGCATACAGATCCAACATTTCCACACTGTGGCTCAAATCTCCAGCTATTGATGCTCACCTAGGCTACTGAAGGCTCTTCACAAAAACAAGAGACCAAAAAGGTTGAACAGACAGACCAAGAGCTCTACAGAAATGGCAAAAAGGACAGATCCCATTCTACAAGGGTGCTACATACAAAACTAACAAGAGTCCTAACAGATAAGGAAATTACACTGATACAAGAGTTTATTCTCAAAATTAGTGTCAGATAGATCATGGCAATAGCGTGTAATGCTTGAGTGCCTATGTTTTTGAGAACGTATTAAAGTGTTCTTTTTGGTGTGCCTATGCATTGCTGTAATTGAGAACTGAATTACTTAACACTGAACACCCAAAACAATTCATTTCCAATCCATGAACTATTAGTTACGTAGTGCATCTTACACTGCAGAACCACTCTTCCAATTTAATACGTAACTACAGTCTTCCCTGCCATTTGCTTAAAAATATTCATCCAATTTTCTCTTCTCCTTAGCGAGGACCATCCCTGGGATAACTTTTAAATACAAAATTATGCAGAGAAATGTAAACAAAGATGAAAAATTTTGGGGCCACAAAACCTCAAGTATCCCTAGAAATTTAATTATAATTAATGTATTATAAGAGCACTTTAAAAAAATGTCCATTTCAGTTACAGCATCACAGAATGGCTGAGGTGGGAGGGACCTCCAGAGGTCATCTAGTCCAAACCGCCCCCCCCTGTTCAAGCAGGGCCACCTACAGCAGGTTGCCTAGGACCATGTCATGGTGGCTTTTAAATATCTCCAAGGAGGCAGACTCCACAGCCTCTCTGGGCAACCTGTTCCAGTGCTTGGTCACCCTCACACTAAAAAAAGTGTTTCCTGATGTTCAGGGGCAACCTCCTGTGTTTCAGTCTGTGACTGTTGCCTCTGGTCCTGTCACTGGGCACCACTGAAAAAAGCCTGGCTCCGTCCTCTCAGCACTCTCCCTTCAGGTATCGATCAACATTGATGAGATCCCCCAACGAGCCTTCTCCAGGACAAACAGTCCCAGCTGTTTCAGCCTTTCCTTTCTTACTGGAGTAGAGATGCTCCAGTCCATTCATCATCCTCATGGACGTTCACTGGACTCTCTCCAGTATGTCCATGTCTCCTTTGTACTGGCGAGCCCAGAACTGGACACAGTACTCCCTCCAGGTGTGGCCTCACCAGTGCTGAGTAGAAACTTTCAGTCACTTATAAGCTCCAAGAAATTACCCTTAATAATTTCCATTTTTAGCTTCCATCATGGACGAGCTTTTTGCTTATGCAATTCTGAAACAAACCTGTGTGATTTTCTTAAGTTAACTGAATATAGCAGACAAGGAATGAAGTCTTCATGTATTCAAGATTTTAAAACATTTTTCATAGTAGGCTGAGACGGCACTAACATGAGCTAAGAATAAATCTGGTAGCTGCGTCATCTCTGAAATAATTGGATTTAGAAGCAATTTAGCAATGTTTAAAAGAAGTATAATCACTGTGAACATCAATTTGATTCCTCAACATAGAAAGACATTGCAAGGTGTAGTTTTTGAGCTTGAAAATAAGACAAAGATGAAATTAAGTTAATTTGGCTTTGTGGTCACTTCTATAGCAAGCAGGGGTAATATTAAACTTCATAATCATGGTGTGCAAGGAAAACCTTACCCAATTGCTATGATCAAACTCTGAGTGTACTCATAAACATTCTTGAAATATTCAGTGAACTGTGCTTTGGCACAGTATTTTAAAAGTACCAACTCTACTGCCATAACAAACTAATGTAATTTATAAAATTATCCAACCTTCACACAGATTATACTCTTTGCAGTGCTATTGACTTAATTTTCTCCCTGGGTTTTAACTGACTTTGTATATTCTCTCTGGACAAGCAATGGCATCCTGAAACACAGAAATTACAAAAAGTTACCAGGGCGTGTCTGCATCACGCCACAGAACGCAGTCTGCGATACAGCCGGTCTAAGATGGTGTATTTACTAAGTCCAACACTGAAATTCTAGCACACATTTATTCTACTTTTAAACCCTGTGATGTTTATTTCTGAAACAGCTATGCATTTTCCTATTCAAGAAGTCAATAAGCTGATGGGAGTTCTGTACTATGTTCTGCACATGCTCTGTTTCATAGTCACAACGAAACGAGCAGCCTGAATACACACAATGAGAATTAATTGCAAACTGTCAACCAGGCAAGTGATAGTAGCTATCAAATACTGAGGAACAGCTTCTGCTCAATGATCCTGATGTTTGGTGATAGTGATTAGATGTTAGGAAAACCTCTGACAGAGAATTTGGCTCTAATAAGACACAATCTTGGTGAAAATAATATCTGCTCAGAATATTTTATTGTATTTTTAGTAAATCCTAAGATACATGGGCCTAATCTTTAACAAACATCCTTAAAATATTAGAACAGTCCCTAAGCATGCCTCCATAAATTCCCTGAGCTAGGAAGGATCAGATTTGTATTCTGCAAAAGAGATGAAACTGTAATTCAACTAACACCCAATTTCTGGGCCTCTGGAGAACGGGAAAGCTCCCACAGTGCTGTCTGACATGCAGACATATTAGCATTTCCATTCAGATCAGGAATGCGCTTTGAGAAGTCACCTAATAGTCCCCAGTTACCATTTTTTTGGTTCACATCACAGAATGCACTTGGAATGCACAAATTGGATTCTTCTAGATGAAACTAAGTGGGAAGATGTACTCCAGAAGCTCACTTGATGCACTCCAACCATTAGCAGGCATTTAGTCAACTGAACTAGACTAGAGCTAGTCTGAAGTAAAAGCCTGTAAAATTCTTATTCATTATTACTCAGTAACCCCCTTTCACAGTGCAAGTCTGAGCTACTATTTCCCAAATTTAGGCACAGCCTAAATGCCTAGACTGAGAAAATTATGATCTTCTTCCCAAGACTTCTCAATTTCATTTCTCTACCACTTACAAATTATTCTTCAAAACTTCAGAAGTGTTCAGTGATTTTATTTTAAGATGGTGAGAATTCTGATTAAAAAGCCTTGTGATCTTACCATCCAATGAAAAATGTAGTTCTCCTCCTCACAGTACTATCAGAGGTACATGATTACTGGCTTAATAGCTTAATAAAAGACTAATGACTAGACTAATAAAAAGTTATACAGGAACAGGCACAACAAATAGAATTCATTGCATGCTTTATTTCCAGCTAAGGTCAAGTGTCGGAAAAATTGTTCTGAAGGAAAAGGGCAATGCTAGGCTGATATATTTGTAGAACGTTTAAAATACAACTCAAAGGGAGAAAAGACACACAACATATAAAACATTAGTTGTGATTAATGTTAACAAAGTAATTGTCAATCAAAACACTGTTAAGTTGCCAAAGTATACGGAAACGAAGATTATGTTATACAAACATATAACAATCAAGTGTAACATTTTCCCAGCAAGGCCAACACAAGGAATGTCGAATGGTGTAAAGTCAGAGCACCAGCTCTGTGCCTCTAGAGGACTGCCTGATAAAAGCCTCTGCCTGGGCTCGTTAAAACAGCTTTATCACATCTCACAACTGAATTCAAACACACAGTTTAATTTATTAACATCCACAGATGAGCTATCACAGAACTCTCCTGAAACTACAAGCTTAAATAACCATATCCCTAAACTATCAAATTACAAAAATGAGTTTGGAAAAGATATCTAATAAATCCTCTATGGTCATATGTATGCAAGTGCCAATCTAAAAGTGGTTTTAATCAGGTACTGGACTAAAGTTAAATACTTTTGGAGTATGTACACCAAAAATTACAAATAGAACAGCTTAAGATGGTACAAAAGTTAAAATACATGACATCTTTCTTGATTAAAGCCTCCTAGATACATCAGCCTTGAAAAATGAGAGAGGAATGAGCACACCCTATTTTATCATTATAATAACATTTGGTAAAGACACTCATATAAAGCAGAGGCACATCTTTTCAAGTGTGAGATGGTACAGCACTGATAAAAATAATCTGAATAAGAAGTGTTTGAAACTTCAAAAGCTTCGCTATTGCCTGTGACATTGACTTTTCATGTAAAAAAAATTGTTTAAAGTAACTGTCTTCAGTTTTTATTTATGAAAGAGAGAACTAAGATATTCATGCTACGTATCAAATGTTCAAGAGCTAAAATATTCTTAGAAAAGATACAGTTCATAAAAAGGTCACTGACAAAGTTTCCTCCTCATTTCTGTAATTCCTTTCTGAAGATCCAAATCCAATAGATGGAAAGCTGTGCAAGTTGAAGCTGTAGTTATCTATTTTATTTATTTGGAGTATCTGTTCAGATCATATAAAAGACAAGTTCTGGAGGCCCTTCAGGATCCCTGCAGTCTTTCATCAAGCTTTCCACAGAAATGAGTTAAAGTTGATGGCTTTTATTTCTTTTAAGACAATGACTCCTACCCCATCCCAAATTCTTGAGATTCTGCTTCATACAAAGGCTTTGCTGCCACTGCAAGGATGTAAGTTACTCTACCGTGATTGCTCCTCGGACCCAGCAGGAACTGGGAGCTGCCGATCTCACCTCCATGGAAGCAAAACTCCTACAGAGGTCTTGTTGGATGAGAATTACCATCAACAGGGGCAAGCTGGAATCTCTCCTACGTGTAAGGCAGAAACTCCTGGAGCTAAGTTGAAATCTGCACCCTACTTCTATTTTTCCAATGTCAAGCACTGTTCTCAGTAAACTTCCAACAGGTTTGGAAGTTAGAAGATAAAAAAACACACCCAAAGACTAGTTATCATTTGTAAAGTAGAAGACATCAAGTAGAGTTCCAGGGAAATAATACATCTTGTAGAAACAGAACGGAGAAAAACTATTTAGGTAACACCTGTGTATCTGGGAAGTCTGACACTCCTGAACATGTTAAATCACAGGCTGAAGACAGGTGGAAGGCTGCTGTGAAATGGGCAGCAGTTCATAATTGAAAGTGTAAACACGACAAAAGTCTGTAAGTATACCAAATAATGTTTTTGTCCTATTCAGTACTGTAAAATCTTTGCTATGTATTTTAATCCATTTTGTGTACCAGGATTTAAATGTAAGAAGATTTACCTTAGAACTAGGAAAAAGTTTGTACCAGGAAAGATAAATTCTGGAGTAGATTACTTACTGATGTTATGAAGCACCCAGCACTGGTGGATTTTAAGTACATTAGACAAAAAAGCTGTCTGAACTACCATATAAATATTTGATCCTGCCTTGGGCCATCAGGATAAATAATAAGACTTCTCAGCTTCTCTTCCAAACTATTTCTCTGTGATTCCATGCTTTTTTATTGCTTTTATCTGGAAAGTACAAATGAAATCCAATGTAATAGAAATTTTGAGCTGGATTTTGCATCAGCCTTCTGCTCTGAGTAGGCTGCATGGATTACATACAGCTGTATGTAATCAGCCTGGCTAGTCACTGTCTGCCTAGCATTCAGAGACAAATATAAACCTAGAAACTTGACTGAATATATGCCTATTTATTTTATCCTCAGCCAGAAAATCCACAACTTTGTTGGTGGTGTCGGGATTTTTTCTTAAAACACAAGTTTCTTAAATCATGATAGTACACAAAAATCTCAGCATTCCGTGAAGAAGTTTTGTTTCCCAGAAAACAAGTAATTAACTGACTCTTAAAAAGAAAAAGTTACAGTTTTGGTGGTTTGAATTGGAAACACTCTCCAGGATTCTGAGCCGGGAAACAGACTCTCTTTTGATATCTCTTTTTGTTTTTCATATTCTTTCACATGATATCAGCATTACAAGATTACATTAGCATTACAAGGTGTACTGTCAATGTAGTTGGGTATCCTCTAAAGCCACAGCCTGTATTTTTGGTTTATGAAATTATGGACTACGCAGTAAAAGAGAAAAGCTTTATTTCTTCCCTTCTAAGAGGTTCAGAATCAGAAGGACTGAAGGCAACTGCTCAAACACTTATGACCAATTATATTTACCTATAACAGGATGAGTCTCAGTTGTAAATACTACACTCTATTGCAACTGTTGTAAGGTCAGGCCTTCTAATCATAATGAAACAGGCACTGATGGATCAAGAAGATCTATGTTAATTGTTTCAGTGCAAGGTGCATTTAATCAATACGTACTCTTCTCGGAACACAAACCATCGTTTTAGTGTTACTGCAACAAGAAACCAGTATCAGTTTATCTAATTAACTGTCTGTTTATTATTGAATAGACATTTATTCTAACACTATCCCTGCAAAATGGACAATATACCATCTGCACGATCAGCACTGTAAGTTGTCACTTACCAAATGGCAGTTTGATAATGTCATCAACTTTTTCTTGTTTGTTTTCACTGAGGAGTTAGTATCTTAACTAACAGCATTTCTGTACATATTCTTTGTGATGCAGCATACGTGAAAAGACATCGTTAATGTTTTGGGTTCTTGAAAGGAAAACCACACACAAAAAAAGCCTACTTTCTTCTGAATTCTTTAATTGAAAATGTCCTAACAGATTGTCAGTCTAGTAGTAATTTAAAGTGCTGTTGATTAAAGTGACCGTTGATAAAACGCTACTTAATAAGATGTTAGAAATTTACTGACACCTTTCAGGTAGTTTTACATCCCATTCTGAATAGGTCAAAGTGTTCTTGCTTTTGCATTTCTAACTACAGGCAATTGGTTTTGAACCCTGGTAAAGTAAAACATACAGTTAAACTAGAGCAGTTGTTATTTTTTTTAATACAACATGGGGTTTTAGCTGAACACCCCCCATATCTTCAGGAAGGAAAAAAAGTTACTGATTCTCAAGAAGTCTGGGATGACTCAGAAACTTTAGAAATAAGAAGTGACCTTTATAAGTCTGTATTGAAACACAGAACTGCTTTATTCTACTTTAGTATCAGAAAATGAGCTGAATGCAAACAAAAGCTGCAACTGAAGCAAAGATTTCTACAAGCCTAAATAATGTCTAAATGCTGTACAACCCTGCAAGCAAAGTAATTAAGCAAGGTATTCAAGTATGAATCTGTATAATTTTAAGTCCTGCTAGATCATATGTTTAGCAAAGATTTAAAGTACTAGGGGGCAACTTGACAGCAGGTGTGCCGCTTAAAAAGCATTGCCACTGTATACCCTCAGTCACGTCTGTTCCCTCCTCACCTTAACCTCAACATACTATTTTTTCTCCAGGCTATTGGAATTCAGTTTTATAAAACACGCATTAGGGACCCACCAGTTCCACTGGAGGCATCACATACTCTCCTCTCCTTTGATCAACCAACCTAGAAAGAAGTGAATAACCTCAAAACAACATCGCTCTGAGGTAAAAAATTACTCCACAAAGGTGAGAAAGTGCTCATTTAGCTGAGGCGTTTACAAATGGCAACTGAAGGCAGAAGCAAGCAGCTACTGCTTGAAAGAGTTGGAGGTTTCAACCTCCTGCTGCAAATCTTCATCACCATGTAATGGAAGGCAGGAAGCACAAAACCTACCACCTATTCACCAAACCCATCCTGCTACTTGTCCTCCTCTTTCCCTTGTTTCCCAGGTAGTCCTATAGAGAAAGAGACTGAAAGCAATGGCTTTGAAGCAAACCATGCAGTGGGTTGATAGGTCCTACCTAGCCACAGAGGTAGTTCCCTCATTTTCCCAATTCTGGACAGTAGGCTGGGAAGGTGATTTCCCAATATGGCATATTCCAAAAAGGAAAACAGGAAAACTCTACCTCATCACCAACACAAAGACTGAAGAATGACATAGTATATAACGTAGACCTAATTACTGAAACAGTAGCATGAAATTCTCTGTATATTAATCATACCGCACACTCTCACAACTTGCAAGTATATCTACTTTATTATTTTTTTTTCTTAGGCATCTTAGATTTGGTAGACTGTAGACCCTGGCTGTGCAAAAATCAGGGCAGCACCTAAGAGTTTGTGCATATATGTATTCAATTACTTTTTATTTTCTCGTTTGGCACAATATGCTTTTATTATAATATATGCTGTAATATCATTAAAAATTCTAAGTCAAAAAATTGTATTTCATTTTTAAAGCAAGAATACTGTTATTTTTAAAAATAACAATGAACTTTATTGTGTACTTGTTTCAGTTACAAGCAGGTGGATGCTGCCAGCACAAAATACTCTGGAGAAACAGTCTAGATTTATCTTTCTCTATAGACAGCATTACAACATGTGATACCTTTTATAATGTTGCATCTCGGAATACAACAAAATAACCTCAAATGTACATAAATCATAAGGATATATAGAATTGAAAGAGTGAATCATTAGATACGTAGAGTGCCATCCACTTACTGAGCAGTGGAATATAAGTCAGTAGTCAGAATGATTAAGGACATCTGGGTATCATCTAGTTAAAACCACCTACATCATCAAAACTCAAGACCGATGGTGATCTAAGGAAACACCTGTCATATAGTTACCAGCATGCAATGAAGCAAAATATGATTCTATGGCTGGATCTGCTTGATATAAATCTTTTATATTGCTTCAAAAGAGTATTCTTTAAGGATTTTCTCCTGCTTATTTTAAGATAAACAGGATTCATTTATCTCCAGCTACAGGTAATAGAACAGCAGATCCCAGAGTCCGCTTGCTCAGATACCACTGAAGCCACACACACAACAATGCATTTCTTGATCTTTTTCCTCCCCTTTCTTTTAACTCTTCAGGCAGGGACTGCCATCCCACAGCCTACTCTTCATTCTCCCAACACCCATCCGCACTGGGAAACCACACGCAGACATAGAGCGTGTCTCTCCCAGCGCTGCTGCTAACTGCGTGTGGGCAGGGGCTTTCCCTGGCTCATCTCAGCCCCCCCTGGACAGGGAGGGGACAGCTGCTGTTGCAAAACACCCAGGAGTGGTTGGTACAACACGCTTGGGCATGCTCTAAAACAGTCTCAAAACAGTCTCTCAGGGCGTTCTTTGAAACCATAAGCAATACAACGAAAATTTAAAAAAAAAAAAAATAAAACAAACTGTATTTTTCCTCCATTCCAACTTACTGCATGCATTTAGGACATTCTCAATTTAGAAGAATTTTCCATTTAGGAGAATTCTCCATTTAGTTCTTTTCATCATATTATCTTTCTCTTGTTTGGCACAAAATGCTTTTATTATAACATATGCTGTAATATCATTAAAAATTCTAAGTCAAAAAATTGTATTTCATTTTTAAAGTGAGAATTACATAAATTTTATAAATTTTTCCACGGGTTCTTCAACACTGATTAAATCATACTCGATTGATAAATGTTTGTGAGGTAGAATACAATGTAATTTCTTTGTCTAGATTAAATTAAAGCACAAAGCAAAAAACTATAGCGGTAATACAAGCAAAGAACAGAACATACACCGTAACTCTTAAGTAACTAAAGACTGTTTTGGAGCACAACCAACAAAATAAATATTTTTTTAAAAAATCAATATTATTGCTTTCTATACACAAACAGGGATATTTGTCAATATTGCAGACTCCATGTCTGCAGTGACTCAATGATTTCATCTGAATCATGTTGTTTACCCTCTATTTAATAGAACTGTTCAAGGATTTGGAAATCAATTGGTGCAGATTACCAGAAACATTTCTGTGAGAGTGTACAGTAAGCAGAATCTCTTACCAAAAAAAAAACATGTTAGGGATTTGACCCATGAAGTCCTCAACCAGCAAAGTACCAGCATGACTAGCTTCAGCATTTCCCACAGCAGTCCTTACATGGCAGGGAAAAACAGCCAGAAGACAGTCTATTACTGTGCCTTTGGCAACACTAGCCAGGTGACACAAAGTACGGAAGCCCCCCAGTTATTGTATCACGCAGATATTAAGAGGCTGGAGCCAGGGTGCTTAGATATGCTTTACATTTCACTGTAAAGCATGTAGATGAGTGATTCAATAAAAGGTTTTGGCCGATTGACTTTATTTCAAGATATACCAAAGCTATAAAACTTTTAATTACTGCTAAGTATTTCCAGCACAGTCGTTTCCTTCCTTTACACAGAATCACGTAAACTTGATCTGTGTTTCAGTTCCAGGTTTAGTGCTCTCCTGATTTTCACAAATATTAGGTCCAAAATCCTTATTAATTGCAATTATTCCTACAGGTATCAAAGGGTTTTAGGAATAGCGATGATAGTCAAATGAGTTACTGTGATGAAGTGCTGTTCTGGTTGTTCCCACTTTGGGCAGGGATTAAAAAAAAAATATGAAAAATCAGACCCATCATCACATTTTATGGCTACTGCTTATCTTTCTAATAAACTCTAAATGTTTCTTCTGCATTATTAACAAAAGTAAACTTTGATTCAAAAATAAGAACAATATTTGCTATACTAAAGCATAATGACTACAGTGATGTTCACAAAAATTGTTTCTGCCAGAAAGGCAACTGAGAATTTTGAGAACAAGACAATGTATCAGAAAAATTGGGGTTTTTTTCATACCATTAAAATAACAAACCCTTTCTTACTGACTGCATGAAATAGAGCAACCACCTTGCAGTCCATGTCTTAGGACATTCAAAACCTTTAATTTTGTATAACCATGTCTATGCTGTCACCACTTAGTCATTTTGTGGCATACTGATACAATGTGCTGTATAGCGCTAAACATTCCACTGTGCTCAGGGAAGCTTCTGGGTTTACGCTTTATTTGGTGAAAATATCTGGTCTGGAAACAGACATTTTCTCCTAAAATAAAATCCATACATGTAAATCTGAATCATTGTTCTTAACAGGGCAAGTCGTTTATAGTTAAAAATTCCCTGTTATGATGCCTTCCGCATGTAGTTTGTTTCTCCACTGGACACATAAGCATATATGACTTCCACACCACTGTTTGTGTCGCTGCCGTATAAACATACAACAGGGAATCCCAACTATAAACTGTACTTCCAAAGAGATTTGTTTTATAGGTGAAAAAGAATATAAAAGAGAAACACTATTTATTTTCAGACCTCTGACCGAAAGCTCCTTTTAATACCATATTAAGTCTCTGCCAGGCTGCCAGAACTAAAACATAGTATGTGTTCAGATCTACAGCTTTTATTCTGTGTTTGGGTTTATTCTTAGAGGTGAATGGATTCAATATACTTTCAACCCAACCACATATTTTAAACTGCTGCTACTTTATAGTTGTCCACAGACCTCTCAAATTCATAGCAGCAAGTCTAGAGCCCAACCTCCTCTGCTGCAATAACCCAGAAATGATCTCTCCTGTAGAGTGTGAGAACGGAAAATTAAGAGAAAAAACCCAACCAAATACGATCTGCATGATCCCAAGACTCTTGTAATACAATTACAAAATAATAATTAAAAACTTCACAAAACAGTTGGATTCCATGCTTTCCATAGTTCTATAGACTCCAAAAATATACATTCCCTACATTTTCGCTTCTCTTCCACATTCTACCTGGTGTACTCAGTGGGAAACCAAGGCCAAATATTGCCTCGCCGTCAAAGCAATAGAAAGCAATGATCTTGCCAGAGAAAACAGGATTCTGAAAGGAAAACTACTATCAAAAACCTAACACTTATGTCAACCTTTTGTTCATTTACTTTTGACACAACCACACATTACTGTCCAGGCCAAACATTATGGAGACATAATGTCCAATCTAGCCCATTAACCTCACTATTAACTATCTCCAGCTGTGCTGCCACACTGTGCTCCAAAGAAAGAAGGTTTTTATATCTGCACTCCTTACACCCCAGAAGAGACCCAAGCCTATTAAATAAAGTGTGTGCTAATAAATAAGAGTCCTACGTGGTTCAGATCGTATTGAGTACAACTACTGAAAAACCGATTTGGCTCCTGGCCCAGTCCACAACCTTATGCCAATGTTTTCTCTCTCATCTCAAACAGGAGTAATGGCCTCTGCTAATAAGAGACAATAAATGGCCAGCGTTTGGCAAGCAAGACTTCAAATACAGTCTACTTTGGTACCTGAAAGAAAGTTAGGACAAGCAGAATTAGGGGGGGAGGATAGTAGGACAGCCTGGCAAGAACGTACATATCTATGAAATAGTGAAGCAATCAGGCATTGCTGTATTTTTAGATGCTTTCTTTTTCAAGTGCCAAAGATTCTGAATAAATCACAAAGGCAAACTGAGTGGCTGAGATGGGATAGATTACAGCTGAATGCTGCACGGATCAAATATTCAGCTCCAACCCAAAGCATGAGTCCTAAGTGCTTATCTGATACGCTGTAAAAGCTTTCCAAGACACACGCTAGCTACTTCTCTTATGGCTACATTAACTGCTAGATACCGTATTTGCCTCTATACTTCATAACATCTAAAAACACCTGAAAAGAGTCAGTTCTCTAAGCCAAATATACCTGAAACTTGTCCAGATGTTGTTATTTATGTATCAACTCTCTGAGCATGGGTAGTAACTTTGAAACACAGAATAACAAAAAAGAAAGCTGCATTTTGTGCAAATTTATATTTATATAAAATTTATATTGATGGAAAGCCAAGGTATTTTCAGCATTCATATCAAATATGAGTCTCTCTACTAGAATTTTGCATATAATTACTGCTTCACATGCTCACTGAATATAGGAATTGGAAATGGAGGCAGAAATCAAATTTTACACAGAGGCTTATGCCACAGTCAGTTGTCTCAAAACTTCAGTTATTTCCTCCATCCTGCAGGAGCAGGATGTGTATTTTACCATAAAATATTTGCACCTATTTGCATGTGCATTATAAAGATACCAGCTTTATTACATCACAAGTCCATTTAATTTATTCCTTCCCTTGTGTATTTGCAACTTTCACTGAAACGTGTGGCATTTGGACGCAGCATTTCTAGCTGACTGTGGCTCCTCAACAAGAACATATCTGTGTTACAGAAGGCTCAGGGCAGAGACAGAGGATCCGCTGGGATACCAGTGTGCAAGAGAAAATGGCCAGAAGGTCTCTCATATCTAAGACGACATGAAGAGTGTTCAGGGACAACAGATCATCGGCAGAAAAAGTGACACTGATTCTTGACTGACAGCACAATCCTATGGATGGAGCTCCTAGACAAATCAAAGCTTCCGTGCTCATATGAGTATTGGTGGAAATCACTTGGAGAGTCATTGCCTGCTTTTCATCATGTGAAATGAATCCCAACTGGGATATAAAGGAATTGGTCTAACACGTACCACCAATATAATAGGATTCCAGTATCCCTCTGTTTAATACCAGTTGTATCTCAAGGTGTGTAAGAAGTTGCTTTCTCATTTCCCTCCTCCCACCTCTTCTTTTTCCTGCAACTGTTTTCCAGTGCATTTTTTCCCTATTTTCATCATTTTTCTTAGCATCCCTTTTCCTAAATTCCTATTTTCAGCTTTTCCCATACGTAGTTTCTTGTCCTTCTGGCACTGCTTCCTTTGTCTTCTAAGAATGCCTCAAGCAACAAGAGCAAGCCGTTCATTAAAAGCAAAACCGAACACTATTGCACAAGGATCTCTCAGAGGTATGGCACAGAATACCAAACTCTAAGTAAAGCTGGATAAACACTTTTTAGTAGTACTATTTGGTTCATCTTCTGCACATGATGTAGACATGCAGAATTTGCGACTGCCCTCTCTAATCAGAGAAAATCTTCAACGCTTATCACAAATGACTCCGTGGCTTTTGTAAATACTTCTGTTGCTTGAATAAGGAAGGGTATACTGGTCAGCTCAATCCCCACTCTGAATTCATGACATCCTAAAGCAAAGCAACCAGTTTCTGTGACAGCGTCTTATTCATATTTGTATTCCCAACAGCTTAAGTTTGTCCTAGATATTGAACCCACAGGACACCTCGTGGTTAAAGTTATTCTTACCCACACAAACTTTTCCTAACAATCTCCCTCTGCTCTTCCTCTGTTTTGCCTACACCCTTCACGCCTTTACCGAGTAGCAGATGAATTTTGGCTATCACTAGCACAAATACAACTTCCTCACAGATAGGACATTGAGAAAGACTGTTTCATGGGGCAGAGGGATGAAACAATTCATCCTTACAATGGCTCAATATTTAAAAGAGAAGCATTCTGTTACTTTAACAACTCTCAGTGGTGCTTCAACAGATGTTAACTTGAATGTAAAAGATGCCCTGCAAGCTGCAACGGAGTAAATGTAAGGGGAATAGCAGCTGAAGGGAGTCATTACTTGCTAAAAGGTATAAATTTTTTCCTTTGTCATTAATAATTTTCATAATTTAAGCTGTTTGTGTGTTATTTGGGCTTTATTTTACTTGGAAAAAATGAAATGGAGGAACAGTCGCACTTCTGTTGGTTTCATTTTCTGACTCTCATGCACTACCATTAAATCCCTGTAATGACTCTACTGCAGGCATTACCATTTAAAAATAACTAACGTTTTAAGCATGGTTTGTATTTGAAGAGAAATAATGAGGGAAAAAAAATCCACTGAATGCTTCCTCATTAAGTAACCAACAGACAGGTACATTCAGAAATACTGATGGCACTGAAAATAAGCTGAAAGTTTAAGAGCCCGGAGGGAAACAGCTAGAGAAGAGAAGGGTGGAAAGAGAAGTTTAGATGAAAAAGGGACAAAGTTTTGGTAAGATGAACATACATGCGCTCTCTCACATAAGGAGGAAGCCCAGAGCAGTGAAGCTAGACTCTTGTTAGCTTCACATCCCATCAAGCTAGTGACAAGATGTAAGTCAAGTGGTGATCTAACGTATGTCATTCTCCAAAAGAAAGGAGTTTTTTTCTTTTAGCTCTGTCATTTTTATCTTTCCATTTTCTGTTTCTGGCATAAGAACTCAGTTTTGAGAAATGTTTTTCCTACAGTAACTGACATTACAGTTAGATTTTGCTTTTTATTCTAAAACAGCACAAAAGTTTATCTTACTACCTCTCATGATTACAAGCTTAAAATGAATTAAAGCTGTCATTAATTTCTAAAAGCTACACGGCATGCATATCAAGAGAACCAAAATGGGAAACATCTAACATACAGTTCAACTGAAAACATTTTCTGTAAAAATTTCATGTTGATATTTCATATTATTTGTATGACATGGATTCAGATCATATTTCCCCAGTTTTCATATAGACACCTTCCTCTTACTGCTAACTATACCTATAAGATAAAACATTAAGCTGTAAACTCTCTTTATGCTTCAACACCTGTAGTAACAATCCATAAACCAAATTATTCCTCAATAGCAGCTGTGCAAATCCACTGTGTCTAAATTATGACCTTAGTTTTGTTTAGCCCGAACAGTCCTGCATGGTGGTTGCACAGGTGTAGCTAAGAGCCTGCCCGGCGTTTGTCACTGATGATGTATGTGTTATGGAAAAACAGGCTGACTGTCAGATCTCTAACAGAATAGAGCTGTAAGGCTGACAGTGGTGTCTGGAGGGAACAGTCTTAATTATTGCTTGGGGGGTTGGATCTGAAAAGGAGTGAAAAGTACCACATCACTTTGGTGGCCGAGTCCCTTGTTGGATAACCATAATGACCAAGTGTGTATTTTTTTCTGAAGCTTTAAAGAAATACAAAGACGGATTAACAATTGAGCTGATTGCCTAAAACTAATTGCATACTCAATTACAAAAGTTCCCTATCCCCAAAGCAAATGATCTAGCATCCTATCTGAAGGGCTACAAGCCCTACCACATGAGAAAAGCTGGGACATTACGGAAAGGGAAAAAACCAAGTACAACCCAACAGAGGACACGTGGCCGTGAGCCTCTTCTAGGAAGCAAAAGATTATTCTGAAGCATCAGAAGTCAAGCAAAGGGTGGGACTCCACCATGTCTTTCAAGCAACTTGATGGTAAGGTTGCTATTCTACACTGGCATCACACAGTTTATGAGAAATCTAGCAACACAGCCAGAAACATTAAATAGTTTTTTCCTTAGAAAAGAAGTTTCCCCTGGTTTTGATTGGCTATTTTGCCAAGCTTTTCATTAAAACTGTCCAACCATCCTCTGCGTAAACAGCTACCTTGAACTGGGCACCGTCATGTCACACACATTGCACCCAAGCAGCTTCATTTCGAAATAACTCTCTTTCGTACCCATGCTGGGAGAAAACTCGAACACTCCAAGCAGTCACAGTCACCCTGAGGGACAGCAAAGCACACTTTTCTTCTCCCTAAAATGCAAGTTATTTTGTAACCTTTCTCAGGTGAATGTGCAACTGCATTTTGCAATACAGAGAAAAGAAAGGCACCAGATAGCTTTTGGCTTACCAGAAGCAGCTGGCCTCCATCAAATAGTTGCTACTTAGGCATCAGGAAGGTACAAAGGAGACCAAGCAGGGAGGTGTAAGCGGGTCTGATCAAAATTACCTCGCGGGAGTTGGTAACTAGAGAGGATGTGCACGGTTCACCCGGGAGGTTCATTCCCAGCCCCAAGTCATTTCAGCAAAGGCAAAAGTACCAGTTTGGTCACAGCAGGCACCTTACGGCGGGCTTCGCAAAGCCTTGAACGTTTCTTAGCCCGAGATCCCAAGCACTGAGCGTTTGCTTACTGTCCCCGTAGACACGCACGCTTTTTTCCAAGACAGCACAGACGCGTTTTACCCCATGCAAGCAGGCACTTCCCTCCCCGCCCCACGCCAAGTTGCGAGACTTGCTGCTTAAAGGCGGGGGGCAAGACCCCAAAACAACTAAGAAGAAAACCCCCCGCGCCCCCACGCCGCTGGCGTCCTACCGCCTGTGGAGCTGGCCTCCTCCAGCTGCGCCGAGATGCTCTCCACCCTCCTCACATTCATGCTGGGAGGCGGGAGGCGCCCGGAGCCGCGGCGAGGCGGGACGCGGCGGGGGAGCGCGGCACCACCGCCGCCGCGCTCGGGGGCCGCGGGAGCCGGAGCGGGGCCGCGGCGGAGCGAAGCGGAGCGGGGCCGGGCGGGGCGAGGCGCGGCGGAGCGGAGCGGGGCTCCGCCTCGGCGGCGGCGGCGCCTCCCCCGCCACCCGCGGCGGCGCGGGGCGGGCCGCGGCGCCGAGCCCCGGGGCGCCCGCCGGCAGGGGCGCACCTCCAGCCCTTCCCCGCCGGGCGGGGGTGCTCAGCCCCGGCTCCCTGCCCTGCCGGACAACCCCCCGCCGCGGCGGGGCTGCGGGCCGGTTCCCCCGGGGCTGCCTGCCCGCCTGCCTCCGCGGGGCTGAGCCGGTACCCCGGGCCGAGTTGGGAGCGGAGCGGTGGGGAGAGCCCCGAGCGGGGCCGGGCCGCTCTCCCCGCTGTGCCGTGCGGCTGCACACAGGTGGTTTCGGCATCACCTGTTAGCAGGCTGCCGCCCGAGCCAGCGGCTGCCCGGCGCACGGAGGGGAGCGTCCCGGGGGGCTCCCGGCTGCGCTGCGCTCCGCCGGCACCTGCGGGCAGGGCTGGCGCAGGCTGCGGGGCTGGGAGCGCTCCCAAAGCCCACGGGGGCTTTTTGGAATTGCTTGGTAGGGCTGCGAACACCAGCACCTACGCGGCCGTCAGCTCAGGTCTGAAAGAACAAGCCCACGGTGTATCAAACCCATTCTTCTTGGGTTTTTTTGTCCCCCCACAAAACACTGTATTTCAGCAAATTATCTTAAATTGTACTATAGGGTATGGAATTCCAGGAAGCCACGTATGGCGCACAGAAATACCAGACAGAAATTATTTAGTCAGGCACTTTGAGCAGCTCTGGTGGAAATTCATGTAATTCCACTGAAACCAATGCGGTTCTACCGTGTGATATCAGGACTGAGTCGGCAGTTGTGCTTAAAGAAGAAAGGAAAGGGCATTTTAAGACACCTTCAGAACTCCTCTAATTTATGAAGGCCTACCGTGACACAACATTAGAAAATGCTTCCATTATGGCAGTTCTCCCAGTTTATATAGATAACTTTTTAGCTTTCTTTACTATTCCTCTCATTCTTATATGAATACCTGGTCTAGTGGGAGGTGTCCCTGCCCAGGGATCTTCAAGGTCCCTTCCAACCTAAACCATTCTGTGATTCTATAACTTGTTTCGGAAATCCCAGTTATTCTTCTCTTTGTGTACATTCCCAAAAGATTATAGTAATTTTTTCAAGGTTATAGGCTTTGTTACCTAAAATCTTATATGAAATTAAACATCAGAAATAATATTTTATTTCTTGAACCAGGTATTATAAAGATTTTTATCAGCTGAAAGGTAAAGGAGTAATTCGTACACCACACTGCCAAGAAATGCTTTAGGAAAAGACTTCTATCCTCTTCTGTTCCATGGGACAAACTTATGTCTGTTTTCACTCCAAAATGATGGAATGATTGAAGACTTGAATGGGCAGAGGTACTACAGTGTAGTATAACACTGGCCAAGAACAACTCAATGTTGAGTAGCTGCTGCCAAGTGTTCCTTTTTTGATAAAAATGCATTCATTGCTGGAGGTTTAGCCAAGGCTGTGAAGAGACAGGATGCAGAGTACTGTATTTGCTATATGTCCTCAAAAGATTTCCCTTCTATAAGGTGAATCCTCAGGTAGCTAGGATATGGCTTTTCCTCATCAGAGAAATTCAAAGTAGTCAGAAGAGAGATCAGGATTTGAGCTTACTTACTATCAAGAAGCAAACCTTACAGAAAACTGTAATTTATCACAATTTTGCAGGAGTCCTTGTTGTCACATATATATAGTTTTCAGAGTGAAGCAATTCTGATTTATGGCTGTCTCTTCCCTTTGCATGTTTTGCTCTATCCCAACGTTGTATCAGAACTCTGTGAGTTACGAAAACACTCTAAATATATGTGAGCAGCTGGTCATAACAGAGTGAACTAAGGCAGGAATGGTAGTAATACATCAAAAATACCTTTGCAGTTGCCAGTTAAGCTAGACATTCATCTTGTGTCTTAGAAAGAATTACAGGTACGCAGCGCAGTGCAGAACATAAGCTCCAGGAGTGTCTACCAAGTTTGTACAGATAAGGTAGCATGTGTCACCTCTATGATCAATTATGTCTGGGGCAAAGAAAAAAGAAAGTGACCCAAATAAGCTTAACTGTCTCCATAAATCTGCATGTTTCTCTCAAGCTCACCTTCTTTATTTTTCTGCTTGCTCTCTTTGTTTCCATCCCCCTGCTCTTTATCTCCTGTTCTTCTTGATGGGCCTTGCTTGAAATAATTTGATCAATTCCCTCTGCATAATCTTTCCTTTTTGTTCTCCCAGGATTAAAATACTTGTCTTGGAAAAGGCTATATAGCCTTTCCCAAACGTCCCTTTGAACTTTTTCATTTCCTGGCTGTTTAGACCTATTCATTTTCTCTTACCTTGTAGATACCTATTTTCCTTTTTCACCACCACTGCCAGTGAGATCTAAATGTTAGCATATTATTTACCATTTACTTACAAATTAGGGCTGCAGTACATAAAATCAAAGCCTATTTAAAAACTACTGGAAAAATCCTCAGTTAATACAGATGTATATAATTTTCTGACTTGATAAGAACTATAGCAATAATAGAACTGTGCAGATTTTCAACCATTGAGCATCTGGTTTAATTTTATCTAACTCTAGATTATGACAATTATTGGCACTAATTGACAGACATAAAGATTAAATATGTGTCATTTTGATGCTCTACGTAAAACAAAATATACGTCAGAATATGGGTTTTTTCCAAATTTGCTTTAAAGGGCAAATTCTTTATTGTTTACTGAACCTGATTCAGTTTCCTCCAATTATCATGTCAGGCCCATGTATCTGCTCTATATAACATTCAGTAAAAATTGACATCAACAGTGATTTCATCCCTTCTATATAATTACATTTCAACATATAATTATATTTCTATGAATATAGAGCTTCATTCTAGTTTCTATGTTTCAAAATACATAACTCCTCCTTTTCTTCCTCATCTGTTTCAAATATTTATTTTGGAGCTAAATGCTAATAATACCCTGAGCATACGTTTACAAGGTACCTGTATGGCTGAAGATTTCTTCCAGTCACCTGTGATAAAATTTTAATTTCTTCTTCTTGAAATAGTTGATGTAGTTTCCATCTGATTTCTTTAATTAGAATCTGAATCAGGATATTTCTATTTGCCTCAAATGTAAACTAATTGGAAAGATTTAACATAATTATGATTCAGTATGTCCAAATCAAGCTCAGATTTCCACAGCTGTTTAAAATATATATAAAATTAAGTGTTTAATCGTGAAGCTAGGCTAATGATCAAGGAGGAGTTTTCATCCAAAAAAAGAAAATCAAATAATCTTTGGTGAATAAAAAACATTCATCATGATTTCTAGTAGTAGCACCTTCCTACCAGGGAGGACCTGTTTTTTTCCTACCTATTTGTGTGGATGAGAAATGGCTCAGACTCAGAAAGTGTATAGCAATACCCAAAGACTCAGTGCTTTCCATCTCTTCTGCTCCCCCACTGGTCTTGGGACATCTGCAAAGGGCTAACACAGTAATTCAGCTACCTAAATTGTATTTACAGTAAGGCAATGAATAATTTATAATTAAGCAGTTGAATAGAACAAATATAAGCCAAAAAGATTCAGCATGTCCGTGTTACTTTCTAGGCCTCCAGAGAAGCCATTTATTTTTGCAGTGCTTCCTCTGCTGGAGAATGGCCCTCCAGGTGGGAGCTTTCTTGATTCCCAGAAGCATTTGTCATTGAGCTTACACTGCATGTCGCTTACAATGTTTTTCACAGGGAAAAAAAAACGGCTAAATCAGTCTGTTACTTACTTCTGGACAAATATTCTTTCTCCTCCAAAAATTAATAAAATTCCATTTAGTATTTTTTATTCAGGCATGAGAAAGAAACTGTTCTTCACGCTACAATACATTTCTGAGAGTATTTTTGTTCTCAGAACTGTATTTTATGTAAGTCATACTGTGTGAGAATGTATCCTACAAAAACATTTTATGTGTACTCTAAATCACAAAACATTAACCGTAATTTGGCTGTACTCAAATACTTAGTGTCTGTGATAAAAGTACTTGATCTAAAGAGGTCTCCTACACCTCTGAGAGTCCTCTGGCACCCTATTGTCGGGTGTGCATTGGGTGTCAGTGACAAGGCGCTGGTAGTGGTGGGGCTGCAGGGTGGCCTCTACGAGGAGAGGCCGGGGTTGTCCTGTGCCACACAGTTGGTTCCAGACGGCCCTGGAACGGACCCGCCCCAGGGCACAGCTGAGCCCATCAGCTGATGTGGTGGCACCTCGGGGAAAACATAGTTAAGGAAGGGCACAAAATGCCGAGGGGGAGGGAATGCCAAGGTCAGAGGAGAGGTAGGTGCTCCATGGTGGAGCGTGTACACTCCCAAAGGGACTGAGGCCCGTGGAGTACCCGTGCTGGAGGACGTACATCACCAAAGCACTGTGGCCTGTGGATGAGCCCATGCCAGAACAGAGGAAACAAGTGAGAATGAAGAAGCAGCTCTAGAAAAGAGAAAAAAGGAGCAGTAGGGAGAAACAACTATGCGCTAACCCCAGCCTCCTGCAACTGCCCATCACCTCACCGAGTGTAATCTGCAGTGTGAACAAGGAGGGGAAACAAGTGTCTGGAGTGAATTTGAGCCTGGAAAAGGTGGAGGAAATGTGCTTTCCTTAAGCATTTAAATGTTTTTCTTCTTTGTTTCCCAATGCCCAAGTCAGTAATGAAATATTTATGTTGACTGTCAATAAATTAAGTTAAACTCTCCAAGTCTGTTTTACCCACAACAGTAACTGCTGAGTGATATCCCTGTCTTTATTTTGACCCCCAATTTTTCACCCTCTTGTTCTTCCCATTTTGTCCCCAATCCTGCTGGCAGTGGGGGGTAGGTAGGCAGGTGTGTGGGTGCTTGGCTGCCAGCTGAGGCTGACCCACCACATGGTGGATATCATAGAATCATAGAATTGTTGAGGTTGGAAAGGACCTATAAGATCATCAAGTCCAGCCATTAACCTAACCTGACAAAACCACTTCGAAACCATGTCCCCAAGTACTATGTCTACCCTTTTATTGAACACCTCCAGGGATGGCAAATCCACCACCTCCCTGGGCAGACTATTCCAAAGTTTGATAACGCTTTCAGTGAAAAAATTTTCCCTAATATCCAATCTAAACCTTGCCTGGCATAACTTGAACCCACTTCCTCTCGTTCTATCACTTGTCACCCAGGAGAAGAGCTCAGCCCCCACCTCTCTACAACCTCCTTTCAGGCAGTTGTAGAGAGTGATAAGGTCTCCCCTCAGCCTCCTCTTCTCCAGGATAAACAAACACAGTTCCCTCAGTCGTTCCTCATAAGACTTGTGCTCCAGACCCCTCACCAGCTTCGTTGCCCTTCTCTGGACACGTTCCAACACCTCAGTGTCTTTCTTGTAGTGAGGGGCCCAAAACAGAACACAGGATTCGAGGTGGGGCCTCACCAGTGCCGAGTACAGGGGGACGATCACTTCCCTAGTCCTGCTGGCCACACTATTCCTGATACAGGCCAGGATGCCGTTGGCCTTCTTGGCCACCTGGGCACACTGCTGGCTCATATTCAGCTGGCTGTTGACCAACACCCCCAGGTCCTTTTCTGCCAGACAGCTTCCCAGCCACTCCGCCCCAAGCCTGTAGCGGTGCATGGGGTTGTTAACCTTAACCAGGACACTTCTTCAAAAGAACATTGTCCAATGTGTATCCTTATCAGGGTATAAGAAATAAATAGTGAGAAACAGCTAAGGCCAGCCCTGGAACTTGGCAAAAATTGGCTGTTAGTCGCTATATCTCGTTACAAAAACGGTGAGAGGAAAGGGTGAGAGCATACTTTCCTTGAAACTCAATTTGTTTTTTAAATTAACATTTTGTAATACGTTCCCTAGAGGTCAGAAGCAATTTGACTTACCATAAATGAGTAAACAAGTCAGAATTTTTATGTGGTAGCCAAAAAGAGAAGACAAAACAATTATTTAATAACCTTCAATTTAAACATCGTCTCCAGATGTATATCAGCCAAGATGTGGATTGACTTATTTGTTGGGGCTTTTAAAGCAAAACTCAGGGAAGCAGGGGCCCACCATTCACTCGGTGTCAATGGGAAATAAGTAGTCAGTTCCTTCAGATCCTAAAATCCAGCATTTTTTTTTTTTCTGCCGTTGTGTGTACCGGTTGCCTTCACTTCAGTGTGCTGCAGGTAACTGGAGTGGCATGGTGGTTGAGTGGCAGTATTTAGACATTTGAGTTTTGATTTGTAAGAGTCTTCTGGTTTTATATCTCTTTTTAACTGTGATTCATGGTTTATAATAGCCACACTGCAGATATTTTAGAAGAAAGTAATTACAAACTAATGCAAGGTTATATTTTAAAAAAACACATGCAATATTCAACATGACTCAGATGTGCTGCTTAGAGACTTCCTTGGCATAATCTGTATGACTTAATCTAAATTGCTGTCGAATTGTTTGTTGTCATTATTAGACTGTCACTGAAGTTATTTCATTAGTAAACCTGAGTCAATATATGGTTTCATATTTACATAAACTTAATGTAAAATAACAGCACTGTAGTTTTTAAGCACCTCATTCTTAGCCTGGCAGATCACAAAACATTTTAAAAATAGAAGTATACTGAGAGAAAATTCACCTGCTGCTGAAATGTAGCCAACTTCAGAGGACACACGGCTGAAAAATACTGCATTACACAGGTGTAGGTTGGAGAAAAATATTGGCTGATTATACCATAGCTAACCTATGTTCTTGGGGGGGAAATCTATAGTTTTTTTATATAAAATAGATCATAGGCTTTAAGATCTTATGTGAAATACCTGCTCATAGTGATCTGCAATATGTTCAGAAGAGACAGAAAAAAGAAAAACGTAAACAAAAAACAGCAACCAAACCCTCTGAGCTGACCCTGGTGTAGGACAATGCCCAGACTGAGCCAGTTTATGGCAGCATGATTTCTCAACACCTTTTCTGGCAGTTTTATATTCAGCTGTATGTTGGCTTCCCATTGCTTTTTGTCCTCCATTCTCATCAGGTAATTCTGCACTCTGCTCCAGTAAACCCTTCTCCCACTCTACTTCTCTCTCTCCCTTCCTTCCATTTCCTTTTCCCTTTCCTATTTACCTCACACACCATTTCTCATAAAAAACTGAATAACAGCAGAAAGGATAATGGCTTTTATGTTCAGCTAGTGGAGATCAGAGAGCAGTAGTGCTCTGTACAGCCAACGACAGGATGTAACTGAATGCAGTGCTTCATATTTTCCATTTTTAAATCCACATCCACAGACTTGCCAGATGATAAGGTTTAAGAATGAAAGTCTAGAGAGTCCTAGCTAACTCAAAAGACAGTTCATAGAATATCAAACAATCATTAACAATACAAAGTTAACAAATTTCAGAATGCTTTAAAGCATTTTGGTTCCTATATTATTTCCTCCAGGGAATAAGATTACTAGATTTATGGCACTAACGACTCATTTATGGAAATACGGAAAGCCGGTAATCTCATCTTTTGTTAGTGCATCTAAATACAGAGACATGAGGCCAAATTCTCTTTTCAGTGGCAACAATACTCTTTTTTGAATGAGCTTAGTATATGGGGAGGCTAAAAGAGCTTGTTCATCTTCATATAAAAAAGTCTAAGAGGGCATATGGTTGCTATATAAATACATCAGACAGGTAAAAAACAGTGAGAGAATCATAGAATCGTAGAATCATAGAATGGTTTAGGTTGGAAGAGACCTTGAAGATCATCGAGTTCCAACTGAGAGAAAATAATTCTGTTTCAGCTAAAGGTCAATGCTGGCACCAGAACAAATGGTATAATCTATAATCTATAAATTTAGGTTGTAAATTAAACAAAAGTTGCCAAGCATTAAAGAATTCAAGTACTGGAATGCCCTTCCAAAATGAATGGGAGGAAAGGCAAAGTAAATATTTTAAGGCAGAGCTTGATAACTCTGTGAATTATGTGATGTGATGTCTATGATAAGAGAGCTCTATGATCATAAATCATATATATGTTTTCCTTTCCTTAACAAGTAAAGCTCTTGAACATAATACCAAATTCGTAATACAGCATGGGTCATAGGAAAAGGGCTACAATACCTGCTGCAGAGATTATATAATATAGTATGTATAATAACAAGAGCCTCTACAATAAACATTAATCCCTTTATATAATAAACTGAAAATTTACAGGGCATGATAAGTCTTTCGCATTTATATGGTTGCTACAAGGAAGACAGTAATCAATTGTTCTGCATGGCCAATGGCAGAGTGTTACAGGAGAAAGGGACTTAGGTTGCAGCAAAGAACTAGATAAAATTTAGGGGGAAATTTCTAATTTCTGAGGTAGTCAAATATTAGAGCAGTTTTATGAAGAGGTTAGTGGTTAGTGGAATCGCCATCGTTAAAGAGTTTGTTTTAGCTGCTGTATAGACTACCTGACTGACCTTTTGACCTTGTCACAGCACATCATTACTATAAATCTTGAGGTATCTTCTGTCTGTATATATCCTCATGGTTGTATGATTAAAAGAATAGCACTGATTTAAGTGAGAGGGAATTTGGTGAGCAATGGCCCTATTTTCTCAGCTCCCCACCCCCATTTCTCCTATAGAACTAGTGCTCCTAAATTGTTCAGGCTTTATTCTGTGAAACAGAGGTGTATTTCCTGATTATTTTTTAAAATGCTTTGTTTCTTAATTTGCATACCTAAGTATTCTGTTGTCATGGAAATCTCTTCTCTGAAGCCCTTGAAGACCAGCTCTCTTGTTCAATTCTGTTTCAAATTTTCTGCATCAACTAATTTTAATTCTTACTCCAACTTTTCCTTATATTGTCTTGCCACATCTAAATGGCACAGTCTTACCACCTCTTGGGCCAAAACATTACCCTATCCATCCATAAGAATACAAGCTTCACTTCAAAGAAGCCTACTAAGTCTAGTACAAAGACATTTGTTAACTAACATGAATCCAGATTTTTAATTCTTTCACTGAGGGAGCATCCATGTTGATAGATGTTTGGCAGCTCAGCAAACAAGCAAGAAAATATAAAAAAGGATATAGCTATACTGAAATTCAAATAGAATTGTTTGAATAATCACAGTATAAATGTCTTGTCTATGCCTGACTTTTGACATTGGTTGGAGGGAGTCTCACAGTCTGCCCTGAAAGCTGAAATACTTGATTAAGGACAAAAATTAACCACATCAGCTTTCCTTCCAAACTAACCTACCAGTCTTACTTTTCACCAGTTGCAGCAAAAGTGGGTTCCGGTGTCTTCAATGATCAGAGATAAAAACATTGAAGAGATTCAGAAAGGTCAGGTTAGGACTTTCATGGTTAGTAATGACATTATTCCATGGAACATTACTGGAAGCTTGGAAATAAATAGTGGCTTTCACAGAAGAAACATATGCTTTATATGCCTATAGGAAAAAGACAACTGTGTGAGGAAGCAGGCCACCAAACTAACAACCTTTAGTTTCTGGAGGGATTTTAGAAGTTGATTCACACTGAGTTCATCATATGGTCAATGAAAGTTCTACATCAGAAAAAAATAATCTTAGTCTCTGAGCATCAGACAAAACGTGCGCTTGCAGCTTAATGTTCAAGAAGCTGCTAAGGTCAACCTTACAGCCAATGACCTACATCAGACAAGGGCAAACATACATCCTTGGTGAAAGATGAAGGAATATATCTACCTTACTCTCCAGTTTCTTCACCAGTTGTCTGACCCGATGTCCTCTTAATTTTCAGGAAAATTGCATTTATTTGTGTCACAGCTCCTGCAGAAAGAGAACAATGTAGTCTTTTTTCATAAGGAGTTGAAAACGCAGATATAAAGCTGTGTGTTATCTTGAAGGTGAACCACAACCTCCTTGCTTATTTTTTTCAACAGCCTCCCATATGTGCATATAACTTGATTAATTAATGACTGAAGTAGAGTATAAAATAGTGCTACTGTTCATATTTTTATTTATTATTAAATCTATAAAGCAGGCTTTTGTCCCTTAACTGCTGTCATAAGCTTTCCCATCCTCTCGATTTGATCCACTAGACTAGGCTAAAAGCCAGAATTCTCTCTCTTAATTACTTTGTTCCTTTACTGTAGAGTTCTAACTGCTGCAGATTGTCAGTTCAATGGTAGTAGATACTTATTTTTGTTTCCATAATAAAAAACAAATATATCAGCATAGTGAAATTTGACTTAAGATTATGGGTCTCTGTGTTCCAAAACCAAAGTTATTATCATGAAAGGACACTGTAGTGAATAAGTATAAATTATTGTTCTTATGAAGCTGTACTTCTTAGTCTTCCAGTTTTAAACATGTTACTCCTCTATTATTTATATTGCAGGTGTAATATAAATAAATATAAATATAAATATCTGTGTGCTTACACTATTGCATCAAATCCTTCTTCAAATTACCCTGTCTGGCTTTCAAAGATTATATATGCATTTTATTTTTACATCTTTCAGAAGAGCATTAGGATGTTGAAAATAAAAAGGTAAATTTTCAAATATGCCATTCCTGCCCTAATGAGCTCATTTATAAACTAATGCTGAATGTAAACTAATACTATGTTATAAGAGCTTTGAGTGAGTATTGCCATTCTGACCATCGAAAACCGTGAGGTTAATTCCTCCTTCCCATCAACAAAGCATGTCATTGTCTGAAATACTGTAAGCCTGAAACTCATTTTTGTTTCCACTTGCACATCCTTAGTCTACACAGAAATCACATTTTCACACTTTCATGGTCTTCTCAACAACTGTAACAGACCAAAACCTTCATTTTTAAGTAAGTTAAAGATAAAATTGATCTGAATCTCAAAGATGTGCCTGTAAGAAGAAACAGTATCATAACCTGTATGATACAGTTTATGAGGATACTAAATGTGGCACTGCTTACTGCTTTTCAGATTTGAGAGATGTGGTTCGTTAGCACCTATGAATGTTTGTATTTCCAAAAGAGTTGGAAAAAAGAAGCAATTACCAGGTCATAGGCTAGATTAATGTGCAAGGGCATCCTAATTTATTCTTCACACAATGTTGACCTCACTGAATTGCATGTACAAGGTACAGATATAGGCAGTGCTGAAGAAAATGAATTTATTGCCAAAAGCTATCTTGGAAGATCCAATAAATGTAGACTTCCCCCACTGCTTCTCATTTTTGGGTGTCACTAGAAAGACACTTCATAGGCACCATTATCTATCAGTTAGATGATGGAGATCAGCTCCCCCGACTCCAGATGCTCTTCTGACATAAGAATCAAACTTGATCCTAAATTGCCAGTTTTAACTCCTAGGCCTCCTTTGCTCTTGGAAATACCAGATACCAGGGCTTGATTATCTAAGATTCATGCCACTTCATACGAGGTCTGTCTTTACAGCAGTCACACAAAATAAGTACATCTTCATTTTCCTACATGAGAATATTGGGGTTGGGGGGTGGACGGGGGAGGGGAGATTGCACAGCAATGGGTTTGCCTTTGTGGATTTTATTTGCTCATTTGCTTACCTCTTCTATTTTCCTCCCCTTTTGGTAATACAATTCTTACTTACTTATTATAGAGGTAGAGTTCTACAGCAAATGACTCACTGAGTCAGCTGAGTGACCAAGTAGTATAAGCCTAGGCTAGTTCCAGTACGATAAGGACACGTATAAACTCAAGACATGCAAAGGATCCATGATAATAATTCCCAGAGGTGACACAGACCCCGGTGAGAGCAAGGGGCAGGAAACCAGGAAACCATAGGAAAACTTAGAAAACCAGAGCTGGGAAGGAACTACAACAATTTTCCAATTCCTGAAGGCACATTTAAAGGATAAAACAGGTTATGTGAACAATATAATTAACCAGTAAGAATTATTCAAGAAGAATTAATTTTTCACCACTTTGAACAGGTAGCACAAACGTAGACAGCCTTAGCCCCTGACAACTTTCCAACCTTTCTACACCATGGTATTCCCAGCTTCAAAAGGCAAGCTAACATGGAAAGGGAATCCCTACTTTCAGCTTCAGTCTGGCTTTGAGGTATACCAGCAACAAAGGCAGACCACAAAGACAGTTCTCTCTTTCTCTTCCCCCCCACTAAGGTTAAAACACTTTGGACACCATTTCAGGGCTTTCACATTCTTTATGTTCAGGGGAACAAGCCAATAAACCAGAAAGTGAGGGTTAAGAGGGAGTATGCATAACATTTTTCAGCTTATATCAAGTGGTCCTTAGCAGGGCTTGATCTATCCCGCTGGCACTACTGCAGGGTATACTGAAAACATTAGCTGGTTTATTAGAATAAAAGTTAACAATGTTAACTTCCATGTTATTCCTTTTCTATATGAGCCTTAAGGCACATGTTTAGTCACCACATTGCCTTGTCACATCAAGTACCTCAGTTCTGTCACAAAAGTAACAACCAATCTGTAGCAAAAGCAATTATTTCTCCATAAAGTAGACTTTGGGGTTTGTTCTGAATACCACTTGACAAAGTCTGTTTTAGGAGTATCAACTATATAAAGAAAATACTGCCACTCACTCATTAGGGATGACCTGACCTAAACTACCTACTGCATATGACTTTTTTTTTTTAATGCAGAGAGGTTGTGATTGAACTGTTGAATCAGAAATGAAATTACAGGTTTATATTCTTTAAACTCTGTCAGATCATTTAATCTTCTCAATCGTGCTTTAACAGGAGAAACAGAAGGACAGTTTACAGAATAAATTACTTTTCAAATGGCATATGTACACATTTAATGCTATTAGGGCACAAACTGTCAGACAAAATGGAATCAGAAATGGAGATGGGAAGTCGCTACCATGGCCAGGCCAGGTAAGGTCAGGAAATGGGGAAGAAATTGATTCCACAAAGTCAAAGTTCTACGCAACAAATATTGCCAGGAACTCTGCCAAAATCTAGAAAAGCAAATATTAGATAGGGAGATCAGGACAAGCACCAGGCAACAGAATTGAGCAAGTAGGACATAAATTTAGCTGGAAAACAAGTTTAATAAACAAAAGCGTCCTGTGTAATAGCCTTGAAAATCTGACAAGTTTGTGGAAAACCAGCAATCAGGTTCACAAGCCCAGCTTCAGCTGCCAGGATTTATCAAGCCTTCGTTCTCCTGTGGCACTGACTGCCTGGCAAAGATAAAAAGGCTGTCTGGCCACATGGATCCTGATATATTGACAAAGATGATCAGCAAACCAGTAGAAGAAGAGACCACAAACTCATGTTGGCTATATAGCACCACATCTTTTAAAATTAAAACACCACTTTAAAGCATAACGTAAACTCTACTATGGTGCCTACCCTGCCACTGATAGCTCAGCTAGCAATACGGCTATTGCAAGTCTTTCTGCACCATACTGCATCATACAGAGCTCAGACTACCCTTTCTTGCATTCTGATTACTAAACCATTGGAAAACAATTATTATAATGCTCAGAGGAAAACTAAGAATTCATGGGTATGAGAAAATGTGTACTTAACTTAGACACCTGAAAAGAGAGAGACAACAATTTAAGTAGTTAATTCCTATGTTGGGATTTATAATTCAAAACAACTACTTTCCACAATAAATAATTGGAAGACTACATGGACTTTGTACATGCGATGTGATAAGATGAAAGCAATATTTTATAAATTGGCATTATTGTTGGTTTCTTATGTTTTATTCTGTAAGCCTTGTTGTGTATTACAGTTATTCTGAAGTTCTTATGATTAACTATGTACAGTCTTCACATGGAAGTAACACCCTTGGTATTACTGTGCTTTTTGTGATAGCTGACTGATAGCTATGAAACTCTGCCAATGACAGTCAAGAATGATAGAAAATGCTGGAAGTTTGCTTTTTGTTTGGTTGTGGTTTTTTTACTCACATTCAGGGAGAGCTGTTCTCAGTAGACTTTCATGTCCTGATTACAACAAAGGAAACATGGAGCATCATCTGCCATGGTACTTTGATTAGACTAAAGTTTTACCAAACCTGAAAATCACAGGGAAAATAGTCTAGACTAGACAATACCAAAAATGCAATGGTTGAAAAGAAGTGTATTTGCTAATACCATTCCCTGAAGATCAAACAGCAGTAAAGTAGTTAGTATAAATTCCAAGCTGTTTACCTGAGTAGCAAATAACGTATGCATTTTCTTGCTCAGGGAGCTTCTCCTAGTCCTTCAGCTGCTTCCAACCAGTTGATGACACTCATCTACTAATCAGTCTTCTTCCAATGCCCAGCTTTAGCCAAACATTTCATAATGTAACTGTATCTTAGGTGGCAGATGGTGGCTGTATTTCACTAATCACTAAGAAATATAGTGATAACATATTCCTTGAACAGAATACGAACTACTAACTATACAAAAATAACCTGCTGGAGCAACCTGTCCAACATCAGGTAGCTGGATTCATGGCCTTGAGAAATAGTTTAAAAAAAATCAGAAGGAACTCTAGCTCAAAGTAATTCCATCTCCAAAATGCTGCCAGCATTTCAAAAATGTATGAGACAGACAACAGATCTTAAGATATAGCATGAAATTTGTTATTTGTTGTTTAGCAAGATCGTCAAACATAAAAGCACAGGTGTCAGAATACTGCTTGAGGGGGAAGTTTTGATGTAGCCTCCTGAAGGGAAGACCTAATAGTGTCCATCAATTACTGAGCCAGAGATTCACGCTATGCTTTCTAGTCAGTTCAGAGAAGGCAATCTGAACTCTTTGAAAACTTATTTGATGCTAAGAGCAGATTCAGCATTTGTTTCTTTAAGATATGCGTCTGTGCCACAGAAACATACAGCATAAGCTAAGTCCATGAACATAAATTGACTATCCAGCAAGAAAAATCCTCATTACCATCGTATCTGATTCCATTCGGTGAGTTAAAAAATAATCGGAAAATAAGCCATGAACTCAATATGAAAGGAGAAATTTCCTTTTAAACAGCTTCTTGCTATGGGAATACATTCTCTAACAGTTAATACAGCTAATAAAAATACAGGCATTATTGTTTTTATCGCATAAAAGACATTCAGTGAAACTTGTTATTTTCATACTAATCTTTCAGGCCCCGAGACTAACTACATTTGGTTTTTTTTAAAAAATATATGCAAGCTGTTTTTTTTTTTTTAACTTTAACTTGTATAGGACTGTCTCTGAAAAGGGAGCTAAAAAACCCCTTTGGTTTCAGTGCTCAAACGCTGGTTTAGGCATTTTCGTAGTAATAAGAAAAAGAAGCATAGATATAATCTCAGCTCCAATGACAGGCAATGTGTTGCCATAACTGCCTGCAACATGCTGATTCAAACTGAGAATGTCATTATAATTGTGCATTATCATGTATTTTTGAAGAAATTGAATTTTGGAATAGGTGTAAAAGTTTAACAGCTCACGAAGTCACATATACAGTAACACATAACAGAGGATGCAGTAAAATCTCCAGTTATGTCAGATGTATCAGTAATAGGTATTGGAATGAAAAGTAATTTTCAGGTCTAAATGCATTAGGAAATTACATCTCCGGAACAGTAATACCCAAACCACCAGAATTATTGCTTTTTTTTCCTCTGAATTTCCTGGATTCCTTTTCACTATCAACATTTTTTTAATTAATGTATCAGAAGTAAACAGACACCTTACTTAGTATTTGCATACCTTACTAGTTAAGTCCTCTAACTTACTAAAGGATCATCTAACAGTACTACAGTTTGAATCTGGACTTATTTACCAATTCCCTTAGTGATCCCTGACAAATCTTACCTCCTGTGTTTCCTTATCTGTAAAATGAAGCTAGTTTGAGTGTAAGCAGAAAAAGACCTCTAAATTCTTACTGGAACATTCCTGTTGGATATTTTTGAATATATAGAGCTACGTAGGACAAAATAGGCTGTTAGGCTTCTGAAGTACAGCGCAGAGGATACTGTAACAAAATGACAAGACAAAGCCATCTCTACTGTTTCAAAATAAATTTCTTTTAACACTGTTTTGTTATTCAAATCATGCAATAAGAACCAATTGTTTTTTTCATATGAAAGCAGAAGTCCTTCTGATTCAAGTAGATGAATGGGCTTGCCTAAAGTCTGTACTTTTGACTCAGTATTGAGAAAAAACTAAATCAAAATGAAGCCATCATTTTTACTTTCAGTACACTGGCTCAGGCCAAACAAAAAGAAAATGAATGAAAGAAACTTGTCATACTGAAGACAAAACTTTGATGGAAAACCTGATCCAGCTGCTTATCACCACACAGAAAATTTTAAGCCATTTTTATTAACCTGAATGTTTTTTGAGCTAACCAGAAGGTAACATAAAAACCATAATAAAAACCATGTATTTATTTCTTTGGTGTTTGGAGAAAGAATACTAAATTTTTGTTATATCTCAAATTATGCAGGGGGAGAAAAAAAAATTTCAGAGGGATCCTAAGGTGTAAATGAAAATTTCCACCTGCAAGGAACTTTGTAACAGAGGTGAAAAGGAGTGGAAATTTTGAATTGCTGCAATAGGACTGACTGTGTTCCTGCATATCAATACACAGGAGTGAGATCAAAGATAAACAGCACAGACTGATGACTCTGTCACGGCATGGAATACTGTTCAATCAAGAAAAATCAGAATAAAAGCAGAAACTCCTGTACACACAAGGCAGCAATAACCAAATTCCTTCTCCATGAATGAGCTAGAACTCTTTACCTAATTTCAGGTGTGACTATCTGCAAAGATGTATGCAAATTTCAAATGCAAGTGCAGATACACCAGTTTCATTTGCAGCTCTGCTCATGAAATACGTGATTTTCTATTATGCTACCGCTTCAAGAACTTAGGCTATTTTTTTTTTAATGCAACAAATACACTCTTTAAAGTTGCACAATAGTATTTAGAATGGAGTGAAATTACGATTTCAAACTGAATGTTCTATTCTGTTAGCATATTAGTATAGGCTATTATGCATCAATCAGTGTATTTTTATTAGATCTATAAGTTGTATGCTGCTAAACCTCTAGTCCTAAAGTGGGTTAAGTTAAACATTTGCCTAGAAGTTTTGCTTGAGAAGGGACTGCCCAACTGCCTATTTTTTCCCCTACTATGCTTTTGTAGAAGTGCCTTGGTCAATAGTAGACTGTTTAAGGGTAATTCATATGTTCCACAGGCTGTGATTTTTGTGATCACAGCATACTTACCCAAAATGGAAGCATTCTTTGTGTGAGTATAATATGGGAAAATAGATTACCTTTAACCAGATATCATGTGAGAGTTCAATAGCTTTCTAGAAATTTGTCAAGAATTTTACCTAACCTGACTATTAATATACAATAAGGAATTCCTGGGTAACATTGCAAATGGAGTAATGAATTTAATTGCCTAAGGCATATGGAAAACTTTTAAGAGTAACCTCTATAGTATAATCTTTAGCTATACGGGATATAATTTCTCAAGCATTTAATTCTCCTTCCTTTCTTCTCTGACACCAGTGGGATTGCTGTAGGTAATTGACAGCTTTTATATGACCTCAGAATTCAAATCACACCTCTCCATTAGAAGGAATCTTGGTGTAAAATGAAAATAAGGCTCATTTCACAGGACAGTACAGCAGAGTACAGGTGTTGACCAACCAGGCTTTAATGTAATAAACATATAGAATCATAGAATAGTTTAGGTTGGAAGGAACCTTAAAGATCATCTAGTTCCAGCCCTGCCATGGGCAGGGACACTTCCCACTAGACCAGGTTAGGTTACTCAAAGCCCCATCCAACCTGGTCTTGAACACTTTCAGGGATGGGCCCTCAATGACTTCCCTGGGCAACCTGTTCCAGTGCCTCACCACTCTCACAGTGAAAATTTTCTTCCTAATATCTAATCTGAATCTACCCTCTTCCAGTTTGAAGCCATTAACCCTTGTCCTATCACTACGTGCCCTTGTAAAAAGTCCCTCTCTGGCTTTCTTATAGGCACCCTTCAGATACTGGAAGGCCACTATAAGGTCTTCCCGGAGCTTTCAAGGCTCTCAAGGCTGAAGAACTGCAACTCCCTCAGCCTGTCTTCATACAGGAGGTGCTCCAGCCTTCTGATCATCTTTGTGGCCCTCCTCTGGACTTGCTCCAGCAGGTCCATGTCCTTCTTGTGCTGAGGACTCCAAAGCTGGACGCAATACTCCAGGTGGGGTCTCACCAGAGCGAAGTAAAGGGGGAGAATCACCTCCCTTGACCTGTTGGCCACGCTTCTCTTGATGCAGCCCAGCATATGGTTGGCCTTCTGGGCTGTGAGCACACATTGCTGGCTCATGTTGAGCTTCTCATCAACCAATACGCCCAAGTCCCTCTCCTCAGGGCTTCTCTCAATGCACTTTCCACCCAGCCTGTATTTGTGCTTGGGATTACTGCAATCCAGGTGCAGGACCCTGCACTTGGCCTGGTTGAACTTCATGAGGTTGGCATGGACCCACCTCTCAAGTCTGTCCAGGTCCCTCCAGCATGTTGACTGTGCCACACAGCTTGGTGTCATTGGTAAACTTGCTGAGAGTGCACTCAATCCCACTGTCCATGTTGCCGACAAAGACATTGAACAGCACTGGTCCCAGTACCAACACCTGAGGAACACCACTCATCACTGTTTTCCACTTGGACAGCACTTGAAGTTCTTTCAATTCGAGCAATTCAAAAGAAATACTATGTAGAAACTATGTTTTCCTAAATAGTATTGCTTCAGGAGAAAAATTTTAATCAAAACTGTATAATAAATTTGCTACAAATCTACGTCTAGAACAAGGTCATTGGAGAGATATTGCTCTGTTGCTTCTGCATCTCCCTCAAACAAGAGTTAGTTTGTTTGACTCATTTTCCATGACAAGAGTGTCATGAGAAGATGTCCTGTTTTGAATTCTTTGGTGTAATTTCCAAAGTTTATCATACATTTATACATTTATCATCAATCAAAAAAAAACCAGAATTGATCATGCTCCAAAATCAGCTTTTTTTGAATGAGTATTCAATGACTATTCAACAGAAATTCATTTCACAAAATTTGAATAGCTTGTATAGGAGCTTGTGCAAAGGCTGTTACCTGAATTATCTTTCGGTAAGTTAGGAATTTTGCTTCCTTTTATTAAAAAAACTGAAACTACCTCAGAATAGCAGAAATTAGCATTTCTACACAGAATTTTTCTGGTCTTATTTGAGGGTTGGGGGTCTTTTTTGCTTTGTTTCGATGAAAAGGGGCAAGATGATGGCCCTGTACAATAAATACTGAAGAATGAAACCCTTGGAACACTTTCAAGAGAGTATTTTAATATATTATCAAGTATGCGATAGGCATATAGAACTTAGCCATTTAATGAATGGCCATAATAACTCAACTATTTTTTCATTAAATCTCTAAATTAAAGATGACCAAAGCTGGACTGTTATTTGGAAGGGAATTCTATGCAGAAAGCCTTCTTGATTGATGGAAACCCTGTTCATTCAGTAAGTCTTGCTCTTTTCTAAGTGACTGCATTTCTGTCTTCTGAGGCTTCCTCTACTGTAGTTCATTGCAAAACTGCCCAACTTAGTGTTTCAGGTGCAGAGATATCATGACTTTCACTGTAAATATTACAACGTTTTAAAGATTCCCTATCACTGACACAAAGTAAGGTTGAAGAATAGAAAGGAGAAAAGTACGTGTTAATCTACTTGATATTTATGATTAAGACATAAAAGCAAAGTCTGGTCTAATATGAAATAAGTTTTCATACCGCAGGCAGACAGTGGCACATAATATTTCTGTGTATTTAATTTTTATGTGTGCAAGTGGTAGAGTTCACAAAGGCAAATGTTAATGTGTAAATGGACCTGTGTAAATGCTTATATATAAGCACAGAGTCAGTAACGACAACCATCGCTAGATTTTATAAAATAAAAAATGAAAAATAAATTAACTGATAGGAAAGCAAATATCACGGGGTAATACTAAAGGCAAATTTATTACAGTGTTTAATTTGCTGAAGCCCTAAACATATGGAAATAATTTTAATTGTAGCAGATATAATAAACCCATGAACTTACTCAGTGCTTTGCATCTGCATGGAAAACCTAATTTAAAACCTCTTTTTACAGGAACACTAAAATAATTTTTCTTCTTTTCTACTCTGTGCTTAGAGTTTGCTTCTGGAAATATCTAGATTCAGGTTAGTCTCAACTGTAGTCTCAAGGACTGACTTGTGCAGTGACTGAATTTTCCAAAGAAGTGCACTGATGTAGACATTCACAGGAATCAGAAAACAAAGATTTGCACCAGGTGTAGGAAATTATTTTGACATAGTGAATAGCTAGTGAGATTTTCCTGAACGCAAGTGTTATATGTCTGGCTGCTTCTGAAAATACTATAAAGTGCCTAAATACCTTTTAAAAATCTTTTGTCTTAGGATTCTATTAATATCATTCCAGTGTACATTCCTAAATCAGCTTTCTTTCATTTCTGAAATGGGCAATCAAGTTTTTATGTAAATATTAAAATGACTTCAAGGAGTCTTCCACAGCAGGCATATAACTCCATCAGAATCCCTCAAATATTCCCAAGATCTACTTAAAGACCTAATTTCAGAGCTATCCTACACTTAAGGAAACAGCATAATAAAGCAGACTTTGTACTTACTTTCTGTTGCAAAACTACTTTTATCTGTTTCTAACCCTTTGCTCCAATAAAACAACAACAGTTCACTTACTCCACTGGTGGGAAACAATCCATGATACCATATTCTGTTTGTGAGAAATAGTTACTTAATGTGAAATTAGACTTATTTTAGAAAATAGCATGCATTTTTTTTGAAGCTCTGCAGCAACTACAGTATGTTTACATGACTCAAGAAGCTGGTTACTAGTTTTACTAAACATTGTTATTAATCAGAAGGACAAAATATAATAATAAAGAGATTGTGCTCTCACTTATTTTCAGCAAGATATCTTAGTGCTTCACCGTACTGCAGACTTTCTTGGGTGTGGGCTGATGTCCTTGTTATGAAAGTGCTCCCTTTTTTTTATGTCAACTGTCTTCAGGTTATATACTTCAGTCACTCACATTTGAAAAACAGTTTTTATGTCTAGAACCTCTTAAGAACAGAAAAAAAATTGTTCCAACTCTTCAGTCCCTCCCTGATCCCTACTCCCATTCTGTCTCACTTGTCTCAGCGTTTTCTGTGGAATAAAGGGTTGAAGTCTAATAGCCAATGTAGCAGAATTAACAAAAATGCATGGTGGTGTAATGGTGGTACTGTTTGACGGCTCAAAGTTATAATCTTCTTGTCAGTCTTGCAGCAGCCAGTATATTTTTGCATGGCTTTAAGAAAGAAAACAGAAAAGAAACATTTCTGTGCTATGGATGTTTGGAAGAAAAACTAACCTGAGATGAAGTACATGAAGTACACCTTTGGCTGAGTCACAAAAGGCTTAGGCTGCTCTGCTACTTAGATGAAAAGCCCAGCGTGCATGCGCTGCCTTAGCTGGCAGGCTGGGAGAGATGGGGAGACATATTAGGATGACTGTGCCAGGCAGCTGGAAGGATGAGCCCACAGGCATGCTTCACGAGGAAAAAAAAAATTAAAAATCTGTTTTTTGATGGAAGATTAAGGGGGATCCGTTTCTAAAACAAAGGTAGAGCTCTTATGCAAAGGGGAAAGGGTAGCCACTGTAGAAGAGGGGTCATAGCTCTCTTTTATGCATAAATACTAAGGGATGGATTGCAACTCTGTGGCTATGCCAACAGATAAAGTACTGTAATAAACAAACAAAACCCACTAACACAGGGGAAAATTAAAATATTATTTTATGTTTAAATTTCCATTCTACCCTGCTTTTAAATTTGGTGATCATCACCTCAGAGGAATTATGTTATAACCTAACTGTAAGCAGTTTTTAAGTACTTGTTTTTATTTTATTTAATGAACAAAGGCCTTACTGTGAAAACAAATTATCCTTTACCATAAATATCGAAAGTATTACAGGATTTTCTAAGAATGAGGACTGTGACACCAGAACACAATCAAAGGGTTCCACAACAGCAGACAGTGAATATTTTTGTAGCCTGTGTTTTAAGTTTCAGTTAATTTACATTTTAATGGTGTCACTGAAAGTGTCCATCTTGATCCTCTCTAAGAAACTCAAAATAGAAAAATAGAGGACTGGAATTAGGTTCTTTTTATACAACTTTAATTATACCACGAGGATTTCTTTCCTTTAAGAGTTATGAACTTATGAAAACAAGAAATTAACAATCAAGCTTTTTACAACCCTTGTTTCAGTTCTATATTGCTCTAGTTGTCATAGCTGTAACAATTTATAACCAAGTTGTAATTTGTTGATTTTCAGTAGGTTGGAGATGGGGGGAAGACTTCTTGGCCAATGCTAACAACTTTCTTTCATATCATGAGGTTATGTTAAGAGACAACATGATTTTGTAAAGCACAAATCCAAAAGATGAAGGCAGTAATTTAGTAATATTTTAGGCCAGCTGTCAAAGTCAAGTTGCTTTGATGTTTTTCCTGAAACGTACATAAGAATTATGAGACGGTGCTTCATCCCAAATGATTGTTATTATTAGAACTACAGTACCAAGAGTTTCTCTAAAAACTGTCATTAAAACCTTCTTTATCGTAAGTACGTAGTAACACCATATGCTTAAAATGTCTTTTTCCCTTTTCACATGTAGCTTAGAGTCTGGAAATTTTTTCTTCATATACGTGCTTTACGTCATACAATATTTTTTCGCTTGTTGTTTCCCCTTGGAGCTAGGGCTTCCCTAAACTTTCTCTCTCTTCTTTTCTCTTTTTGGGGGGTTTATAAGACTGCTCCTTAATTTGGTTTTGGGAAGCTGTATAGTTCTGGCTTACATAAGAGCGTAGAGTCTTCCTAATTAAGAATGTGAGTAGACTCAGGTAGAGACCTTTCACAAGACTCAACTCAGACTCAGGGGAGCACAGCAACTCAGTAAATAGCCACTCAAAGGCATCCAGCGGGTTTTCCTGAGTCTTTGTATGTACTTCAAAGTGGCTGAATGGAATCAGTCAAGTGCAGAAAAAGAGGAACACTATTTTGTTTTCATAATAGAGAAAGAGGGCAACATGGGAATGGTCAAGAGTCTAGTCTTCCATTTAGTTGTAGACCTTTTTGCAGGCATCCAAGAAGTTTAGAGCAGAACAATAAGAGTTAGGAAACTCCAGAGATAATTACCTACATTTAATTTAATAATTCTCATTAATTTAAAATACATATTTCTATTGCTTTGCAACAAAAACATAATATCATGACTACTGTGCACCACATGATACAAACAACGTTGTTCTTCCTGGAGGACTGTGGTATTTTGTATATAATATCTATATATGTAAATATATTTTTATATGCGTACACATATATGCCTATGCACTATATGTATGCATATATAGGCATACATATGACGCTGGAAGTCTTGACAATGATTATAGGGGAAAAAGTTGAGACAGATCTTGGACAAGCCTTTCCAGCAAACAGAAATGGAAGAAATTGGATGTTACAAAAGAATGAGAGGAAAGATTAAGTAACTGAGTGATATTATTTCAGCATTTTCATTGTTTAATAGAAAGTCTAATGCCAATCTGTGTATTACATTAAACAACAGTGCAATATGGAAAGAGATATTATTGGTGGGTATAATATATGGATGCATGGCAAGCATGTGTAAACCAGCAATGTACTAATGCTATGTAACCATATAAAACCAGTTTTGATAAAATAGTCTACAGAGAAATACAGAATCTAAAAGACCTTGAAAGGACCAGACTGACTGGGACATCATCTAGGACAAAAAGAACCATTTGACGTAGATCCTGTATATCACTGACAATAAGAATTTTTAAGATGGCTGCACATCTTTAACTCCCTTGGAGACAAAAAAAATATCCTAAATGGAATAAAATAGTGAACTATCAGTAAGGCAATCAGTAGATAATTAGAAACCATTTAGCAATATTAGCAGTGTAACTGAGTTGAAAGAACTAGATCTCTTGATATTGATAAATACAACAATGAAGTTAATGATAATGGTAAAACATCTAACATGATAAAAAAAGAAAATAACAAAATAAATCCAAATAAATGCATGCACATTTAAATGCTTAAAGTTGTTGTGCCATTAGATAATTTTGCATAATGGGTTTACTACTTGCAGAATAAAACCCATCATAAAATGAAATCTAGTTAATGAGCTAACAAACAATCAGCAGTGGATTGCAGAAGCATAGTTTTGATACTGTCCTCTGTTAATCAAGACTAATTGCCTGAATTGAATAGAAATTAAGAGCAAAAAGACCATTTCATTCATCTAAGCTTTTAAGACAGCCTTCAGCGATGTCTGCCAGACACACCCACTTCAAACTGATCCCAAAGTGCTCCAAAACACTGAGCAGAACCTGGAAATCATACTGGGAGCATTCCCTATATATTACACTCTGGTATATGATTAGTCAAGGGTCTTTCTCCCACCCCTCCAATTTAATACCGACTAAAAAGATGTCTTTCCTTCAACTCCAATATCTTTTTTAAATTTTCAGTATATGTGGATGGAATCATCACCCAACAAAAAAATAGTCATTTGAATAGGCAATTATGACCTTTTCTGTATCAGAATAGAGAATAAACAATTGTTACTTATTTTTAATACTGCTTTCAAAGGCTCCTATTGCCTTGAAGTGACAGACCCAAGCCTACATCCTGATTAGGATGGAATTATGGAAAATTAAGAACTGCTCCTCCAGTTAGACTGAAATTAAATTTTTGGTTCAATGTAATCACCGTGATAGAAAAGTTAATTTATACCGTATCTTGAAGTGATCCCTAAATTATTAAAATTAATTTGAATTAATTTTTATTTGTGAAGAACCGGTCAACTAAGTGTTAAACAGTAAGGGTATAAGTTTCAGCCCTTTCTAAATTCAGATTAGTGGATGAGATGAGATGATGACCTACAGACCAAGAATCAAAGATAATGAAGACAAAACTATACCATAGAAAGAACCCAGAAGATGAAGTAAGCAATAACTGAATTACAGTAGCTGACAAAGTATCACCGTCAATAAGTGTAAGTACAGGGCAGCCAAGATAGTTCATTTGATATGCAAAAATTTGATTTGACTAAATGAAAAAGATGAGGAGAGACAAGTTGATCAATTCAGTAGAAAATAAATAATGGTAAAAAAAATATTTTTCATTAAGTTACAGATGTTAAGTGGAAAAGAATAACAACTTAAGAGCCATAAAGTACCAAAAGAAATCTTCAGAAAAAAAAACCCAATCCCTGGGTTTAGCAACATGAAAGCGCAGCTTGCAGCAGCTGCTACAAAAGTATTTCAATCACCCTGCAAAGATGAGCACCTCCTAAACCAGCAGGGCTCAGTTTTTATCCATGTGAGGGACAGAAAGCAATTCTGGTCTTGGCAGATGCAGTACTCCACTCACGCAAAAGGGGGCAAATTGTTATTACCTGCCAACTTTCTAGGCCATCTTCACACAGCTCCATTATAATACATCATGTTGACTGAAAATATGTAATATTCGCTTCAACTTGTCAATATTCAAGTTGGTATATAACTAAGACAATAGTCTGAATCCCTGAAAATGCATTACTTTTCTGAACTTGGATACCCATAATGAAAACAATGCAGTTACCACAGTGTCAAAAGTGATTATTTTCTCCATGAATAGCTTAGGAGTGTTGCCACAGATCTTAACGGCAAATATATCTCGCTCTTATTCAGCTCCAGCTACCTTCCTAATCACATTTTGCAGGTGCTTTAAATAACTCCTTTGGCGATTATGGCACAAAGTCTACTTCAGAACTGTAGCTTTAGTAATTGGGCCAGTGACGTTTTGCATGTGTTGAAACACTTCATTGACAAATTCTTAGCAGCATCTGCAGTAAAAGACAACTTTTGAACTGATTCGCACTGTTTATAATGTTATAGGTTCTCCTATATTTAATGCATGTAATAAACTCAACACTCTTGAATATTCATCGTTTTGTAATAGTTTACCAGTTGTGCACAAGGGGAAAGAATATTGTGGAGAAAAAGAAAATGTACTAGGAGAGGGTCTCTACTAATAACATCCTGACTGTCAAGATAAGAACCTGTACTAACTTCCTAAAGAAAATTCAAAATTTAGTACTTTTAGAAATTGTCAGGGCTGTGTAATATTGTTCCTGAAGAATGATGTTATGCAAATGGGTAAAGACTCCATCCATCCTTAACACTGCAGACAAAAAGCACACAGGATGGGAGTACAAATTAATTTCCTCATTCTTTTTCATATAAATAGCTCACAAGATCTACCTCTTGAAGTCAGACTTCTTAAAAACTGGAAAAATGTACATCTAACGGCTTTTCTTCAGCAATAGTAAATCAGCACAAACAACCTTTTTGCTCCCTTTTTTTTAGTGGAAGAAGATGTGGGTAAGCCTTTATTTGTCATATCTTTTTAGGAAACAAAAGGAGTTAGTCAAACTTTTTAACCCACTTGTCTGGGAAGACATCTCACATGACATGGCCACTGCCATGACACTGCACGGTAGCTGGGAGTGGCAAAATCTATCACATCTACCAGTTTTGCCAATATCCAGACCCTGCAGACTACAGTTGGAAGTCTTTGCTATAAAAATCAGTGTGAATAGGTTACAGGTCTTTCCTGTCAAAATAAACTTGTTTGCACTAAAGCAACAGATCTACTCATATGTGAAAATTCAAGATGACTGTTGTCTGCTTTCAAAGCAAACGAACATTTTCACTGACAGATATTATTAATATTCACTCAAATCAAAATGTTCTTCCTTAATAGTTAAAAACAAAACAAAAATCTAAAAGAATAACAGCAGCTGTGGAAATGTTATTAGAGGGGATTACTGTACTAGTGTCCTAAGTGTAAGATCTTTCTGCCAGATAGTAGTTTTGTTAAAGCAGAAGATATGGATTAAAGTGAAATTGCCAATATTGCCCACTTTCTTGTTATACGGAGTTTGACTTCATACTGTAGAAAGTAATAAATGACATTTTTGGACACTTTTCTTGAGTAATATCTATAGTTAGTGTGTTGAAACAGTAGCTGGCAAAATTTAATAAGACTTAGGATCACAGTAATTTTGCTGCCTGTTTTTCATTCCCCTCTTACGTAATCTGTGCACAGATATCTTTTTTGGATTTTTTTTAGATAAAACGGTGCTTCAGTACTCTTTTAATGTACTTCTTTACCATAGAAAATTATGCATTGTCTTCAATAATGAGTTTCGTTCTGAAAGCTGAAATTCTTATCAGTGTCTAGAAAATCATGCATTTGAGCACCAATTAACAGACAAAATTTGAATCAGATTGCAAGAATTATTAAATGAAAATTATGTTAGAAAATGCTGTGAACAGGTTTTTTTGATAACTCAGTAGCTTCAGTCTTGAGCAGGGTTCTATTACCTATGTCTATTTTTTCTGTTTATTCTGCTATTATCCAATAAACCAGCGTTCTACTTATTACTATTGCTTGTTTTATACTGAACTTATAAATGCAACTGAAGATTATTAAGGTGAATGGCAAGGTAAAAATGGGTAGTTTGAAATGCTTGGCCTGAAAGGCAAGTATATGCTACCCCTGTTTTCCAGGAGATGGTAGTTGGCTCTACACTTGTGTAATAATGATAATCATATATTACAAATATTTCCACTCTTTAATCTCATGACTGTTGATATAAATGTATAAGCAACTCTGAGAGCATGGAGTGAAATCCTGGCCTCTCCTTTCGTAGACAAATATCTAATAGCAGCTGTATAGAGACACCCACTGCTTTGAACTCCATGCCTCTTGGCTTCTTGCTGTAGTGTGCCTTGACTTCAGTGACAGGAGTCGAGAGTTTCTCATTACATTAGTTGTTTCATAGCTTGATCATACATTATGATTTCTAGTGAATCCCCTTAAGCTGAGCTGAGTTGGTCAGAACAGTCACAGGAAACACATGGGTTTCAGTCCTCTCAGGCAAGGAGGAAACTTAATTCCGGCCTGCTTCCTAAGTGCACGCTCCACCTGCTATGCAATTATTGAAAAGGTCACCTTCTCCTCCAACATTTTAAAATGAGGAGTTAACACTGCTTTGTTGTGACAAGAATAGGTTTAGATACATATCCTCATGAAAAGATTGCATATACTGCCCTTGCTTGGCTGGATCTCTCTTTACAAACCATATAGAAATCCAAGGCTCGAATTTTATCTTGGGCTCATTTGTACATGCCTTCTGCAGCTTAACTTGCAGAATCCTAAACCATTTATTAGCTGGAGGCTTTCCATGGCTATAGCAATCACTTATATTGAAATATTTTTAAGATTCAAGAAGATGCATGATTTCAGAGGGTATCAGCCCATTGAATCAATAGCAAAACAGAATGCCACAGATACGTGCTGGTGCACAGCTCTCCCTGAAATAGTTGGGGGTGTTATTTTGTAAGCCTACAGTTTTCAAATAAAAGAGGAATGACTTAAATACATCTCAGTATGTATATCATTAGTCTAATGTAGCATATTTTCTTGTCACTTTTACCTTCATGTTCCTTCTTTCCAGCTCATTACAGCTTGTTTCCAGCTTGCCATCACTTCAGCTCTGATCCTGATGCTGTTTCTGCAAAGACAGCACTTCTATATTAAGTTCTGTTGGTTTCAACAGAATTCTCATTGGGAGTAAAATGTTCACTTGTAGAATTAGGACTCCAGTTTGTAGAGTCTCCTATTATGCAGTAACTAAATTCAGTAAAAGGATAGTGTCTTGTTCTCAGCTGCGGATTCTTGACAATTTTGCAATGAATATAAACAACATCATTAATTACAGATCAGCTTAGGAAAAACACAAAACAAAGCTCAACTGACATGACAGTTGAAATATTAGATGAAAATGCATTGTTTCCTCCTGTGATGCTTTTTGACAGTATTCATTCCTTACTTGAGTTTTAGATTAACTAACTACCTGGTTCCCTATAGTCTTCCAGAGACAAATGTCAGGTTAGGGTGATGCTCATATATGTAAGCAAGATAAATTACTTTTCTGTTTATTTAGTTATTGAAAGGACTGCATTACTATTAAAAAAGAAATAAATATCTATATCCTACAACCAAAACCATATAAAAAATGGATGGAGACAATGCTGGCAATATGAGCTTTTGCTGATACAGGTTGAAGTTGTTAGAAACATCTTTTCAGCACATGAAATAATGCTGTGTCCTGTCACATCACAGGGGTAAGGACTACAGCAAGATTTGCTTTTTCCATCAGGTCACCGTGAATTGCAGTCTAGCAATGCCTGGCAACTTTCCCCAACAGAGTGAAAGACAAGCCCCAATACCAAGCTGCAAAACCATGAGATACAGCCCTATTTGTGAGGAAGTCAGTAGTGCAGCACTCAAGATCAGTGCATGAGGTTCAAGAGCTCTATCATTTATTCTAGCTTCTGCAATGTTCTGCAGCATTTCTGTGCTGTACTCCTGACCAAAAAAAAGAGAGCCACACTGAATATATTTGGGGAAAAATAATGTGTCTTCTTGTCTAAAGAAAACATACCTAGAAAAGTCTTCAATGCTTTTACTATAGTGTAGCTAGTATCTATTTGGAATAAGTTGTGGCCACATATTCAGTTACATATGTGCTCTTCATCATGCAGAAGATACTTTTTTGTTTCTTAGTCCCATGTGAGACACCTACCATATCACATTAAGTACCCACATTAATTTCAAGGGAAGTTTTTAATGACTTCTAATTTATACTTTATTGGCCTTTAAAATGTTGGTATCTTTGGATAGTTCATGCAGGGTTTTTTTAATTTAATTTTATCTGCAACTATCTGAAATTAGAAAAATTTGAAATTTGAAAAATTTGAAATTTTACACTACTCAGTTCTGGTTTACACTGTATGCTGGGCATCTCTCACTATCAATAAGAGATGGATTTCTAGAAATGAGCAGAAATATTTGTCACCTGAGTCTAAGGTGATAAAAATCAGCAAAACCTCCTTTGGAGACCATTTTGCTGCACTAATACTAGTGCAGAATTTGATGGAAAAAGCCTTACTTTATTTTACTACTATGAGATCTATTTAAAAAGAAAAAAAGAATGTATTTGTTGAATTCAGCCTACTTGCTGCAGTGACAATATTTTCTGGACTAATTTAATTTCTTATTTTTCAAGCAATACTTGGTGCTAAAAGTCCATAGGTAACTAAAATTGATGGAACACTGTACTAATGCTTGAATTCCTGTTTCACTTTCTTCTCCCCAGTTGTTACTGTTTACAGACTCCCCACTCCCTAAAACAAGGTAACATTAAAAGTCATTCGCATCTGAAATTTCTAGTTTTGGCTAGAAGTTAAAGGAATTAGATAACACAAAAAAATTACCATCATTTTGGCTAGCATACCTGAAGGTAATACAGCTTTAGTGCTAGCATAATCTACAGTAAACATTCTATAATAAATATTTATGAATAAACACCACTTCTCAGACATCAATATTTTATAGATAAATTTCTTATACAGTTTTCTTTCAATAAAACTTGAGAAAACAATTAAATAGTTATTTTATTTTAAGTGCTGCATGATTAGAAGAGCCTAGACTTCTACAGAGTCCCTCACATAAGCTGTTAAATGCGCACTTAGTACTACACAGGGAATGCAAAGTTACTCTGCTATGACTGAAGATTTAACTGCTATTCCATATCCTACCTGGAATTCCCAAAGCCCGTAGATAGAAACGTCTCTTTTTCAAACTTAGAAAGCCTACAGCTTTTGCTGCGCTCTGTTTCGGTTCCCTTCCTCCTCTCTTTTTAATTGCTTAGGGAGATTAGCAAAACTGGCCCAGAACCCATCCTGCAGTGCTTCAGAGTGCTCTCTGTTCTTAGTCATGTAGCCAAATTAATTTTACCAATAATGTCTACTTTTACATGTTCTGATCCTATATAGCCTCTAAATTTATGATTCAATTTGACTTTATTTGGCTCCTGTTCTTAAAAGGATCATAAATTTGCCATTAATCTTTGCTTGTATTCCATCTGCTCTCAAGGTGACTTCTGTTGCTTCAGTACGTACTACAGAGCTACCTGCCAAACAATCTTTCTGCTGCAAGGCTATGTGTTTTTCCAGGAATAGTTGTATCAGGGTATTTCATTCTTGTTTCATAAGCTGATTATCAACAGCACTGGATCATAACATTCAATTCATTTGAAGCATTATATTTCTGCTTGGAAAGCACCTTTAACTTCTCATTTTCTTTCAGACTGACTTGACCCAGTATCCAACATTACTATCACTGAAGAAACTATCAGTATTCCCCAGTGCAATAGTTGAACGTTAGCTTCTAGTTTGGGGAAGTAAGAACATGTATATTGTATGGCACATTTGAAACCAAAGGCAATGCTTGTGGCACAGGAAACCTCTGAATCACAAATTTCTGGAGGGTATTCTGGGAAAAGTCACTATAAATTTGCCATGTTCCTATTCTCAACAGCATGATGTTGGCCAGCATCATTAACAGGAAACTAGACGAGATAGACTAGGGGTTTAACATGGCAGAGACATTTTGCTGGGTTTGTGTTAGCTACTCCAGAGCAACTGCCTCTGTGTGTGCTCATTCGTACACCCCAGAGAGCACACTGAGGTGCGAGTGGGACTGTTTTTCTGCAGCTGTAATCCAAACCCTAACCTTAGCAATAGCATTCCACTCAGGCAGGTAACACAGTACCAACATTGAAGGAAAAAGCAATGACACTGAGCGATAAAAGTTTCTGATTTGCTTATAGAGAATGAACATAAATTCAGCAGTTAATAAACAGACTCTCTAGACCCTTCACACCAATGTCTTTATTCTTCTGTTATGGGTGTTCATAGCTTTCCATATAAACAAGATACTAACAGTTGTCTAAAAACTGAAGATAATGTTCTTATAATAGTTTGCAACAGTTTTTAGGGTATTTTTAAAGTATAAACTTAGTTCAATACATTGGTCTGAAACCCACCCCTAATCCTAGCTCTATACCTACTATTTCAGGTAAGCAAGGACACTGAAAATTGAGAGGAAGCTGCTCCTGGAAAAAGTTTTTTAGTCATCACTGACTTTATCTGAACAGATTCTATTAGCCTAACTTTCTGAAGCTTTATATGGGAAAAAACCTTTGACATCAGCCACAATCTTAACTCCAGCTTTCTAGATAGGCAAGGTTGTCAGCACTTCTGTGTATTGAGGAAAAAAAATAGCTTGTATGAACCAGCTTTGGTCCACCATTTACCTCTTTGAGCTTGACAGTTTTATAATAGAATTTCTACATGGACCACGTTCTCTGTAAACAAAACACTTAAGTTATTACTGGACTTATCCATACAAAAAGTTCTCTGAACATCTTGAAAACTGAGAACGGGACTTTTTTTTATTACCCTCCAACAACTCCCTATTCATATGACTGGCCTACTTAAACTCTCATCAAAATCACAGCTCCTAGTCTCCAGGACTTTAACCCAAACTATAATCCTAAATAATAGCTTCCAGACAGGTAGGAAACCCAGGACTACTAGATAATTAATGGGAAGTGAGTCACAGCTGCAGGTAGCATCTCCCAAATTATATCTTCCAGCCCACCTGAATTAATTAAATTCACTTTAGCAGCTACATTAGCTCTGCAGAAGCAATTGTCTATAACTGTATTCCAGCCATAAGCTTATTCTTCAGAAGGAGAAAGCTGCCTTTAACTCCTTGAAATTTCAAAAGAAGCTGTTCACAATAACTGGTAATAACATTTCTTTAAGTTCTATGCCTCCATGTCGCTTTGCAGGCCCTTTCTGACACCCTCAATTATACTTTAGCAAGATACCCAACATGTCGTAGAGGCTGGGAAAGCAGTCTCGTGTAACCTACTGCTTGCCTCTGTCATTACAGTTGTTTAAAAACTGAGGTGGCTCTCTACTATAAACCCAGCCTTTCAGATAAAGCATGTTAATCAGGAATGGGTGAAAACTTAGGAAAAGTTAATTCCCAGAGACTGAGAGCAGCTGTAGGTGATGGATTAATAATTAAAAGGGATCAGAAGTTATCAAAACAGGACAGGATCAAAATCCTGCCCTTTACTTAATTCCAGGGTTGGCTAAGCTCAGAGATGCTGCAGGCTGCCACCAGTTCCTCTTAATGACCCCCTCACAATTCTCAATTTCAGGGTCTGAATTAATCCGCAAACTCTGTGATCTCTTCCCCACCAGAGGGTCAGGCACCTGTCTCCAAGTCGGGTGAGTAAAACTAGCCACCGTACCACGGCTGCATCCTCAATCTGACCTGCCCTGCTCCTCAAGCTGGGCTTTTTGGGCCCACGCAGCACCAGCTGCAGCAGGCGCTGAGGCCTTCCTGAGGCTGCAGGACCAAAGCTGCCTCGCAACAGCAAGCTTTCTCTTCAGTACTTTTTGTACGTGCCGCTGTAGGTATAACATTATGTAAACAACTTATAATACCTCATGGAAAAACAGTGCAAGGCTTCTGCTGGGCCCAGCATGCACCAACCTGCTTGTTCTCTGCTCAGCTGCTCCCCCCACCTCATGGACTGTGTGGACCCGGACCTGGAGCTGTCCTGTCTGTGTCTGTGCCAGCGGTTAGATTCGTCTTATACTGTGATCAAGGGAAATCTTCCTTTTGCTCTCAGCTTAGGGGTTTTCAACTGGAAGAGTGCAGATTGAGTGAAGCAACTCAGGTGTACCCACCATGCCCGGGAGCAGGAACACATCCCGGCAGGGAGGACCTGAAGCAGGGAGCGGGGCAGGCCCAGAGACCGTGGCTGGATCCAACCAGGAGCTCAGATCATCAGGCAAGTCCTGTGGTGACAACAGGGCCGCCCTATAACTGATCCAACAGGGCCAGGCTGGGCTGCCAGCATGTGGGTCAGGATCAGGCCTGGTGGGGGGAACTGGTGGTCAGATAATGGCCTGGGCATGGGGCACCTCCCTGGGGAGGGCAACAGGCCGAGACCGGGCCAGGAGAGGGGGCTGAGGGTGGGCCCGGCTCAGCAGAGCCCATGGCCAGGCCCCGGCTGTGGGCAGCTGGAGCCCGGCCCTGCTGCGGTGTCACTGGGGCAGGGGCCGATGGCCCCGGGGAGCGCTGAAATGGGGTCCTGGGCCCTGGGCAGGGTGGAGGAGCCCTGGTGGGTCTGACATAGCCAGCCATAGCTAGCAGGGCCCTCAGGGCCTAGACATACAGCACCAAATTAAGGTAAGAGATTCATTATATTCACCTTGGTGTTTGCCATCAGGGAGCAGGGAGCTCATAACCATCACCCAGATCCTCATTATAAAATTTCAAAATTCCTGACTGTGATCATAACAATCTTATCTTTATTCAGGATCTTTTATTCAGTGGATACTTGGAAGTCATTTGCAGACTGATAGTAAGTCTCCCCGTTCCTCCTCTCTCATCGTCTATAACCTCTCTAAATGTATATAAATGTAACCTATATAACCTGTCTAAATTCAACCATCTTTAGGGTAAATTGCATCTCTTGCTCAAGTGTCTAATCCAAAGTTCATTTTGTTTAGTGGCTAGATTCCCAAAGATGTATTTCCTCCATAAAGCGAATAGCTAGTCCAAGCTATCATTTGGCCATGCCCTCAAAGGTAACTTTATATGAAGTGTCGCAGTCTTTGATGGATGTGAGTGTTCAGAACATTAGTTTTAATTCCCTCCCAATGGGCTGTACCTCCCACCGAATGATGTGCTGCACTTCTGCTTGGGCAGGTCATAGATAAAAAATGATGGCATTTGAATATATTTAAATCCAGGACCAGGTGGAAGTTCCGATGTGGTTTCTCATCCGCACCTCAACCCAGTCTCCATTTATTTAAGTGTGCGTTGAACTCTTACTGTAAGGTTACCATTATGTACCTGAAAACACTGACTATGCATAAATCGTTCTGGAAAGGTGTACACAATGTAAATTTTTGTTGTGTTAAAATACAGAAATTAAGATGGGTAAAGATCCCTTGCTGATTAAAATGTATGATTCTTTCTGAATAGAAGGTAGTTGTAAACACATCTGCTTATTTTCTTTTTATAGTTAAGGTCTATGCCATACCCACAGATATAATACAAGTGGTTTCCTTAGCAACCATCAGATTCTGAAAGAAAACATAAATTCAATATTTCTAAGTAATAATAACAGGGAAAAACAATTAATTCCAGAATATTCATTTCCATCTATCCTAAAATTAACAACTATTCCAAACTGAATTACAGTATACATTATCCTTCAGAGAATAAATCTCTACAAATCAGTAAATTTTCCAAATTAGTGTGGAAAATTAAATTAAAATCATTTGCATATAGGTGGTAGTAAACAACTTTCCACTTTCTATCTACATCTTGCAGCATTTTAAATTTCAGGTAGTATTTTAAACATCATTAAAACCTATTACTGATAACTAAATCATTTGCATATTGCCAAAACAGCATTTACCAGTGTTTTGCTCATAAAGCACAGAAGCAGACAACAAGCTGGCTTGCAATCTCAGTTTGCCTTTGCTGGATCCACTCACTTGAATTTACAAAAATTCAAAATAACACTGCTGACTCCCATCTATGTGAAGACAAACTTTCAAAAGGGGATTGAATGTGTCCTTTATAATGAGGTTTTCTTAAGTGTGCAAACAAACAGGATGAAAGAGTAACTGCTCTAAACTTCCTCAGTCCATCTTAACCCAACTCACTTCTGACTTTGAAGGCAAGAATAACAGATCATGTTAATTCTTTAGCTACTGACAAGTTTAGTAATCTAAGGAGTTTACTAAATTTAGTAAACGCTTTTTCAGTTTCATATTAGCTAAAGGAAATGACAGTGATTTTGTTTATTCTGAGAAGTGCAGGATGCAGACATTGATATTAATTTTTTCAGCATTTTGACTTGCCTAATTTGGAAATTAAAGAAAACTGGCTCTGCTACAAGTCTCCTGAACATCAAGAAAGGCTTTGCTGATTTTTTTTATCATCCATAACCCTTACTTACCCATTTGCTTTTGTAACACCCTATAACTGATCCAACAGACTTTCCTCCACCCCTGTCATTGGAATCAAGTCATTATACCTCACACTGTAATTTTCAGAAAAAATATGCCAGCCCTTAGCATAACTAAGCTGGTGCTATGCTTAAGGTCTCAGCTTCTACAACCTTCAAGAAACCAGGCCTGTCAACAGCTGATGGGACTCAACTGACCAAGTGGGGCAAGAGTACCCTGGGCAGCAAGCTGGCTGAACTTGTAAACAGAGCTTTAAACTACATTTAGTGAGGGGAAGGGCATGGGGTTTTAAGCACTGGAGAAGAGCCAAGGGCTGCTGAGGCATTAGGAAGCAACAGAGCGACACCTGTGAATCGCCTCGAGGGAATTAGGGTGAACTCCTCTAAAAAGGGGATGTGGCAAATAGCCCAGCTGAAGTGCCTCTATACAAATGCTTGCAGCACGGGAAACAAGCAGAAGCTGGTAGCTGCTGCCCAGATGGAAAGCTATGACCTGATTGCTATCACAGAAACTTGGTGGGATGAATCACATGATTGGAGTGCTGTGATTGATGGCTACAAACTATTCAAAGGGACAGGTAAAGAAGGAGAGGTAGGAGAGTTGACTTCTATGCCAAAAATGGGATTGATTGTACAGAGCTGTCTTTGAAGAACAGTAATATACATGTTGAGAGCTTATAGGTGAAAATAAGAGACCAAGCCAAAAAAAGAAACTTTTTGGTTGGTGTCTACTACAGGCCACCTGATCAAGAAGAGGCTGATGAAGAGTTATTCTTTCTGCAACTGCAGGAAGCATCAGACTCGCAGGTCCTGTTCCTGATACAGAACTCAACCACCCACACATCCGCTGGAAAACCAACACGGTGAACTGGAAGCAGTCCAGAAAACTGCTGGAATGCACTGGGGACAACTTCCTAGTACAAGGAATGGAAAGCCTGACCAGAGGAAAGGCACTGCTTGACCTCTTGATCACTAAGGCAAAAAAAGCTCTCGGAGAAGTCAAGACTGGAGCTAGCCTAGGCTGCAGCATTCATGCCTGGTACAATTCTCGATCTTGAGGGGTACAGGATGGATAAAAAGTAGACTCAGGACCCTAAACCTCAGAAAGGCAAACTTCCAGCTTTTTAAGACACTTGTGTGTGTGATCCCTTGGGAAGATAAAGGAGCAAATGAGAGTTGGAGATACTTAAAGACATTTTTCTTAAGGCGCAAGAGCTCTCAATCCTGATGTGCAAGAAGTCAGGCAGGGGATGCAGGAAGCCAGCTTGGCTAAGTCAAGACCTCTTAGCCAAACTAAAACACAAAATCAAAATACATAGACAGCGGAGACAAGGATACACTTCAAGGGGAGATTATAGGCATATGGCCCAGAAGTGCAGGGAGGGGATCAGGAAAGCCAAGGCACAGCAGCAGCTGAAATTGGCTAGGGACATGAGGAATAACAAGAAGGGTTTCTTCAGGTACAACAAAGGAAGATGAAAGAAACTGTACACTTCCCGATGAGGGAGGCGGGAGACCTGGCTACAACCATCATGGAGAAGGCTGAGGTATTCAACAACTTTTTTGCCTCAGTCTTCACCAGCAAGTGCTCTAGCCATGCTGCCCAATTCACAGAATCTAAAGATAGGGACTGGGAGAAAAGTCACTGTAGAAGATCAGGTTCAAGACCATCTAAGGAACCTGAATGCGCACAAGTCCATGATACATGATGAAATGCATCCAAGGGTCCTGAGGGAACTGGCTGATGAAGTTGCTAAGCCACTATCCATCATATTTGAAAAGTCGTGGCAGTCTGGTGAAGTTCCCAATGACTGGAAATGGGGAAATATAACACCATTTTTAAAAAGGGAAAAATGGAAGACCCAGGAAGCTACAGGCCAGTCAGTCTCACTTCTGTACCCAGCAAGATAATGGAGCAGATCCTCCTGGAAACTATGCTAAAGCACATGGAAAACACACAGGGGCTCTCATGTAGGGCTTCATCTAAGAGAATTTCCAGTCAGTGGTAATACTCAATTCAATCCCTCTTGAGTTTCAGTAGGCGTCTTTGGATTTGAAATGTCTGATACAAATGTGCTGAGATTGCAGTTTCCTGGGACAAGGTACTTCGTTTCCAGGATTCTCAACTGTTAAATCTGAAACTTCCCCCCCACCTCCCGCCCCCGGCTCCAATCTCAAACACCAAACTCAAATCTAAACCTGAACATTTCCTACTAGAACTTGCTTCATAATTCATAAAAATAAAATACATAGCTATGGTTTATATGGCAGCTAGAACTTGATGCTCTCAGTTAAAATGAGGCAGCATGTTTCAGAATCTGACTTTTTTCTGTGAGTGAAAAAACATGTTTATATAATTTTGATGACAGCTGACAAATGCTGATTTTTCCCTCTGTCTCAGCTATGTGCGGGACAGAAGGAGTGGCCATGAAACCTGTTGCACAGCCGCCCAACTCAATTTTTATGAATTTAATACTGAAGATCAGGCCATACTTCTTCCAATAGCATAAGTCATTTCAGGAAATTCTTACTGATCTAAGACAAAACAAAAAAGTTATTGTCCCATACATATTTTGTCCAAGAAAAACCTACCTTTACATTCAACTGGATATGGCCTATAAATTCAGCTTCCATCCGAACATTCATTTGTGTAAGAAGCAAGAAGAATTCGTATGTCTACACAAGAATAATTCCACAATGACCTTCTCTGAATGTTTTAAGACCAGTTTGCACTGCTAGTAATCCAGCGTGAGATCATACTTCGCATATTCAAGTAAAGGTCAATGACTTAGACAGATAATGTTATTCTGTACAAGCTCAGTTGTTGGAAAACTTCCATTCACTCCCTGTGTAGCAGATGATATCTTAGCAATGAAAATATTAGAAGCACAAAAAATTAAAGAAGTAGTAAGTTTTGCAGGTATAGAAGTCAACAGTCCTTTCTCAATGTCAATTATGAACAGCTTACACAACAGAACAAGGATTTTTAATAAATGTAATTACCAATTTTTTCAAACATTACAGAAAACTTCATTCTGACAATCACAGAGCACTGAGTGGGCAAAATGTAATTTATATTTGTACAAAGCCTCATAATTTCTAATCTCATAACAATGAGAAGATACTGGAAAAAAAGACAGAACTAGGTCACTCTTCACAATGGTGCAGGAAAATGTGATGATGTGGTGTACGCTAACTGGTTTATAATTTGGGAAAAAAAGGTTAGTGTCTATTTTTACTGCACCTGGTTACATATATCATTTAATACATGTATATTTCACAAAAACTGCTTATATTTGTGACATTAATAAAGGCATGTAACATTTTGAAATATTTTGTGTAAAAGAATGGATTAAGGTCTTCACACTCATAGGCAAGATATTTCAGTAGAACTGTACATTTTCCCCGAGGTACCAGAACTCTATGAAAGAACTCATACAACAGCTGTAATTAATTTTCCTTTGTTCAAAACCAAATTAAAAAGTACTTAATCAGTGGATGCCAGAATATAGACCCTCAAAGAACTTTGATATGATACAAATACTTAAAAATTACATAGGAGCAGGCAAAAACCTTTCTTTGTAAGATCAAATTAAGTCAAATGAGTTATATGAGGACTGAAATTAAATCGGTCCAATTATTAATTCCTGCCCACACACATTTGCAAAGAGTTATTAAGTCAAATGTCTGCTCATCCTTTCAATTGCAAAAAAGTGATTTGTGAATCTCTCCTTTCTTGTGCCTTGATAGTACTGACTACAGTTTGTCAGAAAACAGAAAGTTTTATTCAACAAAAATCTGGTTGACACATTTTCTGCAGAAAATATCAACACTTTCCCTCAAGTTTTATGAAAAAAAGTTCAATTTTTCAGTTTTTTCCCCACGTCTTGCCATTTTTCCTGGAAAGACACATTTTCTAAATGAAGTTCCTTTCTTTAAAATCAGCTTTGTTGTAATTATTGTTAAGGAGGAAAAAAGTTAAAGTGAGCCATAACTCTATTGTTGTGTAGTGTAGAAGGCACAGTTTTCAGACCTACCAGAAAATCCAAACGCTCTGCTAATTACTTTGGACACTTTCTGTACTGGGTTTAGAAGTCACAACATTCACATTTTGTGGAACTTGCTGCGTTCCAAGATGCGCACCCATTGAATGAATTCAGTCTGTTATTTATTGTGAGAACCAGCAGTAGGTATATCCTAGAACTGAGAAACACACATCTGTGTTTTGAGTTACCTAATTAACAGAAACAGTGTAGTGAAGTGAGAAAGGACACATAGGAACAGAATATAAACAGAAGAGTTGGGAAAGGACACTTGGCAACAACAGCAAGTATATGTCCATTCACACCCACGAAAGCCAAATCTTCTTTTACATTTCTCAGAAAAGGACAAGGGAACCATCCTTCCTTGCAATTAAAATTTAACAGCTGGAAGTAGCAGTTGGAAGTAGAAGGGCCAGTAAAGTCAACATTGTATATTACCCATAACCCAGGAGAAGAAAACTCAGCATTTTTAATCAATCATAATCTTCATATGTTTGTGATTCTTCACAGGCACTCAGATGGTTTCCTGAGCAGCACAGCTAATGGAACCTGTTTTCCCATGGCTCATGTGCATGTTTGATTGGAGCACCCACCTGCTTTTTCCATAAATGAGGTATGTATTATGACATTTTCCCATGAAGACTGTCTGGTGTCTGATACAATTTGGTGGCATCATCTGTAGCTTTTCCCTCACTCAAAGCCATTTGTGAGTCTCTTTTATGGACCAGAAAAATCTTTTTCATGAAATATGCATGAATGTTTTAAGAACTTTAGTCCCCTGCCATGTTTGGTTGAAATTGGTCAGCAGATTGAAAAGTTTTTCAAGAAGGGACAGATAGAGAACTAATGTGTAAGCTTTACTTCTTTAGACATCAGTAAAAATATTTACTAGTTGTTCTCTAATATAGCGGCTGTTTCTCAAGAACCCATAAACACACAGAACTCTCAAAGTACCCTTCATGATCATTATGTACCCTTCCAGAGCTACCAAACATGTAGGAAAAAATGAAACTTTGTGTAAAATCCCTAAAAAATAGTTCAGTAAAAACCAGCCCTGAGTATTACTGATGTAATAAATGTACTCAAGTTTATCAGGTCCAATTTTAACAGAATGAGAAAATGTGTATGTGTATTTACAGTTTCAAATGTGTTTATTTTTGTTTGATTTTTAACTCAGAATGAGCAGGAAATAAAGGGAGAGTAAAAATAACAGATTTTAAAATTATTTGTATAAAATCCAAGCAAAGTTACTAATTTTTCTGCAGCGTGTGAGAATGTAAGAATGAGATGGAGTAACAAATGACAACAATATAAGAATAATTAGGGACCGTAATGAAGGAAAACAAAAGGATCAGTGAAATAATTGTTGTTTGTGCTCTGTTCACATCCCATTTATTCACTAGAGTAAAAGGAGCATTTTGTTTGTCGACCTCAGTTAATGTTCTTGCATTATAAGCAAAAGAAGACAGATGTAACAGTGTAAGATGTAAACTTCACATGCCACAGAACGTCCAGCTTCCCAGTCAACAGCTATTCCTCAGAGTCTTGAAATCTTAATTTTCTGAATTACTGAAATGACAAATATAGGTCAGGAGGAGCTTAGAACATGTCTATAAAAGAGAATTGTCATTAGGTGTGCTTCTCAATACCTGCATCTGCAGCTACAGTAGAGTCTCTCAGGTACTTACTCTGATGCTGAGCAGAAAAGACTGACAGACTTTATGTCTCCTTTGCATAATATTTTATAACTGAAAGACATATCAGCATTCTCACAAGCTCAATAACATTTTACTTTGCTTAATGAATGATAATATTTCACTCTTTTAAAAAATTCTTTTTCCCTTATTTTGCCGTATCAGAGAAATTACAGAAGATCTTTTGCTCTAGAATAGGCATAGCTCAAGAGAGGCCAGTTTATGGAAGTATAGCATCTATTTTTTCCTTCATTTTGATCATGCACAAGTGGTCCCCATTAGGCAGCCATGTTAAAATTACTTCCTGCAGTGCAGGGCAGAAGTTAATGATTTGCCTTAAGATGACTCAGTCACAAAAAAAAAGAAATAGAATCAGAAATACGCAATGACAAAAAAATTAGAAAGATCTCATCTTTCTTTTCTTTTTTTCAATTTGCTTGCTGCAATAATACATAAGGGCAGGGATGCTATTTACTGTACAAGCTGTTAAGTCAGTACTCTTGTCCTACAATACTTGATAACACTTTGGGAAAGATTCATTTTATCGTGCTGCTTCATTTTAACACACAAGTACTAGAAAAATAAGAATTCAGCAGCAGATAAAAGAACAAAGAAATAGCTTTGGTGAAAGTACACAGAAAGTAAAAAGGAACCGTGTGAAAGTTTGCTAGAAGTTTAGGTGAATTTAAAAAGAAATTGAGTATTTCTCTATAGCAAGCAATTTTGGCAGTAGAATTTGGGAATTACTCATTAAGTGTAAGTTACCCACATAAGGGTAACAGGGCAGTGCTTATAACATAGAATACTGTCATTCCCGGAATGTGAGCATCGAGAGGGATATATTATTCACAAAAAAGAAAAAGGAATGTAAAGATCGTTATAGTAAAATAAAATGGTGTAAAACACCAACAGATATTTATGGAAGAGACCATTAGAGGCTGCTTCTAGGGTTCTTAAATATAATAAATGCTAAAGGATGCTCTAAGCTGCTGCCGTCTTCAGCAGCTCAGCACCCAGGGATTCCTACTCCTGGCTGCTGGATCCCAGCCCAGTGTGCCCAGAGGTCTCTCTCCCAGGCCAGGGGATGCGGCTGCTGCTTTCCTGTTTGCGTGTTCAGTCAGTCTGTATCCTGGAGGCACACACGTACACACACAGAGGACACTGACGGGGTCGGTCACACAGACAAGGCACTGCTTTCCACGGCATCTACATACAGGACTCACATAAAACATAAGCACAGCCAGCCAAGCGCCCTCCGCCTCTTTGGCTGGTGAGGGCTGACAGTCACTGGTGAAAGCACACACACACACACATACCAGTCTCTAGGTTTACAAACACACACACATTCACAGATCCCTTGAATACTGACATGGCTACTCTGTGCATCTGACACCCCTGCCCAGACCCGGCATTGGCCTCTTACCTGCTCCACAAATCTCCTGCTCAAGTACTGCTCCAGCTTGATGCTCACTGGCAAACACATGCACGCTCACACACGTCTCTCAGGCACTCCATACTTGTGGGTCCCCCCAAATACTAGCAGGGACCCTATGCCCACCTGATACCCCTGCCCAGACCCACGGCCTCCTGCTCGTCAGTAGGTCCAGGTTGAGGTTTGCTAGTGAAGGAGACGTACACACCCCCATGCACACCAGGTTTGGGGAAGATACAGACAGGCATAAAAATGAGTCAATACCACTCCGTTTAGCGTTTGTTATAACATTGATGACTGTGTTTCACTGGAAGGTACTGAGATGAATAATATGGATATTGGTGCAAAATTGAAATACAGATAATGAACTGGCATTACAACAGGCTGTGCCAAAAGACTTGCACTAATGCAAAGATGCAAGGTACCATTAAGTGATCATCTGAAACAGTATGTATCACTCTAGTCATCTTCACACAGCAAAGATGAACGGAATAAAGGCTATCATTATAGCTATTGTCTGCAAACTTTGGGGGGATAAAAACGTGATGGAAGGAACTAAAATTGAGGTCAGGGAAAAAGTTGGCATAGGAACACATAGGTATGAACTAAATTAATAAACTAAGGGTGAAATAAGAAGGTGCTGAAATTATCAAATTCACTGAAACAGAAATTTGCCTTTAGTAGTCAAAGGTCATAAGCGTATTGGGTTTGTGTGGCAGTGGCAAGGTTTTGGTAGTTGGGGGGCTACAGGGGTGGCTTCTGCAAGAAGCTGCTAGAATCTTCCCCTATGTCTGAAAGACCTAATGCCAGCCGGCTCCAAGACAGACCTGCCGTTGGCTGAGCCCGTCAGCAGTGGTGGGAGTTCCTCTGGGATAACATAGTTAAGAAGGAAAAAAAAAAAAAAAGAACTGTGCACCACCAACAGCAGTCAGAAGAGAGGAGTGAGAATGTGTGAAAGCAACAACTCTGCAGACACCAAGGTCAGTGAAGAAAGAGGGGGAGGGGGTGCTCCAAGTGCCAAAGCAGAGATTCCCATGCAGCCTGTGGTGAAGACCGTGGTGAGGCAGAGTGTCCCCCAGCAGCCCATGGACGTCCAGGGTCGAGGAGATACCCACCTACCTGCAGCCCGTGGAGAAACCCATGCCGGAGCAGGTGGGTGCCTGAAGGAGGCTGTGTCCCTGTGGGAAGCCGGCACTTCTGGCACCTGGCAGGACCTGTGGCCCCATGGAGAGAGGAGTCCATGCTGGAGCAGGTCTGCTGGCAGGACTTGTGATCCCATGGCAGCAAGCAATGCTGGAGCAGTATGTTCCTGAAGGACTGCACCCCGTGGAAGGGACCCACGCTGGAGCAGTTTGTGAAGAACCGCAGCCCGTGGGACGGACTCATGTTGAAGAAGTTTGTGGAGGACTGTCTCCCGTGGGAGGGTCTCCACACTGGAGCAGTGTGAGGAGTCGTCCCCCTGAGGGCGATGGAGCAGCAAAAACAACGTAACGAACTGACCAAAACCCCCGTTCCCTGTCCCCCTACACCGCTCAGAGGGAGGCAGGGAAAATTGGGAGTGAAATTGAGCTGGGGAAGAAGGAAGGGGTTGGGGGAAGGTGTTTTAAGATTTGGGTTTTATTTCTCATTACCCTACTCTGACTTCTAATTGGCAATAAATTAAATTAATTTCCCCAAGTCGGGTCCGTTTTGCCCGTGACGGTAATTGCTGAGTGACCTCCCTCTCCTTATCTCGACCCACGAGCCTTTCATTATATTTTCTCTCCCCTGTCCAGCTGAGGAGGGGAGTGATAGAGCACCTGGCATCCAGCCAGGGTCAACCCATCACAATAAGCCATTTGAAGATGAACAGAATTATGGAAGAAAGTTGCATGTGACAGCAAGTAGATGTGCAGACCTAATTCCTTTCCGTTACCTGTGATCTCATGTACATATAACATGCAACCTAAGTGTAATGATATCTGTATACAAAAGCAGCATTGAACATCACTGTTCCATACTCTATTTTCAAGTGGATTCAATTTATTAACTTGTGTTTATAAATATTTATCAGACATATAACATGACTGGCTTGACAGGAACAAAACAGATGGAGCATATCGAATTGTAAATATAAATAGTGAGATGCCGAAATCATGAGACTCAACAGTACTTTGCCATTGAATTCAGGCTGAAGTGAGGACAAGGATCAGACTTCAAAGCATGGCAATAGTAGAAGAACTGCATATGTTTTTATAATAGTTCTCAACTATTTTAAAAGCACTATCAAAGTGCAGAAAAACAGAACAGTAGTATAATGCTTTCAAAGGTCTGGGGTTTTGCTGGCGGTTGGCCAGATGCCATGATGCTGACAGAGCTACACTAAGTGCCTTCTTCTCAGCCTGATACATGGTCTCTCTTATCTGGAAGCCCCCCCCCCCATCCCTAGTTTATTGCCAAGATTTTCTGAGAGGAATCACTCCTGTCTTTTCATGTGGATAGGTATACTGGGTCTGGGATGGAGTTAATTTTCTTGCTAGCAGCAGTGTGGTGCTGTGTTATGGATTTGTAGCTAAACCAGTGTTGATAACACACCAGTGTTTTGGCTATTGCTGAGCAGTGCTTGCACAGCCTGGAGGTTTTCTCTTTTTCACGTTCTGCCCCTGCTCCCAGTGAGTGAGCTGTGGTTGGGCAAGAAGCTGGGAAGAGGACACAGCTGGGACAGCTGACCTGACTAGAACAAAGGCATATTCCATACCATATGATGTCGTACTCTGCCATAAAAGCTCAGGGATAGGAGGAGGAAGGGGGGATATTCGTGGTTATGGCATTTGTCTTCCTAAGTAATCGTTACGTATGCTGAGGCCTGGCTTGCCAGGAAGTGGCTGGACATTTGCCTGCCCATGGGAAGTAGTGAATAAATTCCTTATTTTGCTTTGCTTGTACATGCAGCTTTTGCTTCACTTACTAAACTGTCACTATCTCAATCCATGAGTCTTCTCACCTTCCTCCTACTTTCTCTGCATGCCACAGGAGAGGGAATGAGTGAGAGGCTGTGTGGGTGCTTGGCTGTTGGCCAATGTCAACCCACCACAGTGGAACATAGCTTATATAGTTGCTCAAGCTAGAGCAAAAGTAGTTGATGTCTATGTTAGGGAATCCTTTATAAGGTTGAATTACTCTGCTAAATCACCCTATAAATGCCTCACTATACAGCAGTAAACTGACTTACTTTAAATATTTTTACGCCCAATGACAAGATTATTCTCTTCAGCTCTGTGGTCCATTTTCGTACTTAGGTATTTTCAACTAAAAGCTGCTTTATAATTCTGCTGCAGGAAACAGAGGGTACCATTTGAAAGGTTACAAAAGGTGGTGCAGAGTGTGACCCATGCTACATGTCTGTGCAGGAGAGATGATAAAGTAATATTCTACACTCTTAGCTATCCTTATTCAAATAGTCCTTTCAAACACCTTTGGTGGGCTACGCATAATTTATCATTTTCTTCATGTTATTATTAGATAATACAAAAGTGGCCACAGGTCATAAGAACTGAAGTTGTGGGCCACCTCAGCTTCAATCAGACCATGTTTTCCCCATCGCTGCACTCAACATTTTCCCCTAATACTTACCATAGGTTTCAAGAGCCATGTGAGTAGTAAGTAGGACAGATAACAACCGTCCCATTTTGTGGTCATGGACACTTAAGCGTAAAGGATGTTGAATAGTCTGGCAAATGCCGCCTTCTTGAGGCAAGTAGAAAGCACAGATGTGGTTATCTAAGTCTGTGTGTTCCCCAGCAGTTTGGATCTTCCAGAGTGTGCTACCCTGTTGTTGCTCACACCTGGCCCAGCTATGTATACAAGCATTAAACCATGTATGTGTTCCCACGCAAAGTAGGCAATGTCATTCCATAGTATCAAAAAATCTGGAAATAAGGCTGAGAAGTATACCCCTCTGATAGACAGCCACAGTTATGAAGCAAACTATTGGATTCATTGCAGAGGTATTAAAGTAAAACTGTGTGATGATTGTGTGATACAGGAGACTTCTGCCTGGCCTTGAAATCTTTGAGTTTGTGGCTACGTGGCAGAAAGTCAGCAAAATCATGTGTAGATTTACTTTATAAAGTCAGCTAAGTACCGGTTTAGGAAAAATTTATTAAAATAACCTGTAAGCATGCATCCTATTCACAATGACCTTTACAGCCATTTGATTTTAACACTCATACTGTCCACAGTTTCTGCACTAACCTTACTAAACTTATTTTTAATTCCATTAAAATCCTCAGCTTCAAGTTCTGCATAAAATATCAATATTATTGATTCATCCTTTTTCTCTCCTCAGGGCATGGTTTAATTTCACATCAATTTGTATAATGAAAAAAGGAATGAATCTGCCAGAAATGAATGCTAAGAGAAAATGCTAAAAATCAATTAAAACGCCTTATCAGCTACAAAGATAGTCATATCTTTTTACTAATGAAGGAAGATATATTGCAACATAGAAAATCAGAGCTGATCTGATACCTATTTCCACTAGCAGATTTTTTACTTCAGTTGGCTACAATGGTTTTATGCTGATGTATTAGAACTTAATTTGCCCATTATCAACATTAAATTTGTGGAAGATTAAGTACACAATTAAGTCCAATAGAATGAAAATTTAATTATCAAATTAAATCATCAAAAATATTTTTATCCCTTTGTATTTTATTAGGTATTTATTTTTGTTTCATCACCATAAACCATTTGTACAGTATGACTTCTACTCACAGCCAGTACCATCAAATGTAAAAACAAGTGCATGTATTTTAGATACTCAATAAGTCCATTTTAACAGTAGTAGATACTTTTTTTCTCAGAATGGAATCTGCTCTTGATTAATCATTGAAAGACTTGCCATTGAATTCAGCGGTGACAGGAGTTTACCCCATGATGTATGCACAAAAATATTTTCATCTTGTAGAACACTAGAGATGTTGGCTGGAAGAAACTTCTAGCCCAAATTTCCACCTGAAGTAGGACCACTTGTCTAGCCAAATCTTGAAGACTTCCAAGGTTGAAGTTTTTACAGTCTCCCAGGGTAGCTGTTAGGCTGCTGCTGGATCAAAGTGATGCTGTTTAAAGTCTCATCTTCAAAACCCTTAACAATGGGAATTTACATGAAGAGCATCAGGTGCTTAGCTATTCTCAAAACCGGATCTTTCTTGTCCTCAGAGAGTTAAGTTCTAATTTTTTCAGTTGCAGTCTCTCTATTTCTTTAACATATAGTTTATTTTTATATTGGCACATATTTTGTGATCATGAAGGATAACATCACCCAATTCCAGGACCCACTGTATTGCCAACATAAATCTAAACTAGTCTTTTCTTAGGATCTAGAAAAGGGAATCAAAGTGTTGGGGAATACGTCTTCACCAACCTCTATTACCTAGATGATAGGTAACTGAGATCTAAAACGATATTCTGTTAGCTGGGACCTGTGACAGAATTTTGTTATTAAGAATGAGATTCCATATGGAAAGTTTTCAGTATAATTCAAAAAGTTAATTTTCATCCCTTATATAATGTGATGTGTTCTTAAGCTTAAGTGGTAGTTTAAATGCAGTAAGGAGGAAAGGATCCCAAAGTATATGTGATGTTCTGATTGTTTGCTATGTTTTATCTATGTAAGGCCATGAACATTAGTATTTCAGAATAATATTAGATTTTATTAAGTCAATAAACAAAGCCTTTGAGAACTTACTTTTACTAACTTTTAAAAATAAATGTCGAACCTTTTATTCCCTTTTACTACAGCCTTTTTGAACACTAACCCTCCAAACATTTATTCTTTTAAATATAAGCCTACTAGTGTATCAAAGTGGAAACCAACAGTGCACAAAAAGATAAGCTTTTACAGTGGCAATTCCAGAACTTTATTAAGTAAATTTATTAAGGATTTTAAAATAAATGGGCAATTTATCTTAAGCTATGAGGGTTGTGCCAATTTCATTAAGCAAGAATTTTACTTGGTAGTCCATTCTTATAGGTGCCATAAAATGCTGCATTTTCAAAAGTGTTTTAAATCTTTGAAGACGCAGATCATTTACCTGTAATATTTTCAAAATCACTATAAGAGATTTGACATATGGTGTTTTTAAAAATCACACCAGAAGCTGCCTACAACTGTGGAATATCTAATTCCAACAGCCTGTCTACCTAACATACTACAATAGTGAACTATCACTGAGCTATCACTGAATAACAAAAGCATATGCATGGCTTTTGTCCCTTAATATGTCTTTGTACCTTCCATTCATTCCCGTAGGTGATCTGCAAGCCAAACATAATCCTAATTCTGAAGTTTAGCGGTAAATCATGAATACAAATGTGTATCAATGTAAGACAGACAAATATGGATTTTAAAGGTAGATTTCTCTCTTTTTTTTCTCTTTCTTTTCAAACTGGTATAGCTTTTTAGAGTTTTAAATTGGAAGAAACTTTTACAAATATCTTAGTGACTTCTGTATAACACAGTTCATAGGACTTTCCTGTTTTATCCAAAGGTATCCCAAGGGAAGAAAGTCATTTTCTGTTGAATGGTTGTGGCTTGGGTTTCCTCTTTGTTAAAAAGGAAATAGTTTGTTCAAATCTGTCCTGGGGGTAATATTCAGAAATATTGAGTATAAAATACAGACAGTAGTAAATTGGATTTATGGCCCTTAAAATTTGGCTGTGAACACATGCAAATTGAAGCTAAAGGATAGCTTAGAATAAAAAAAAGAAATGGTAGAATTGCTTTTTATAAGAGTATCTTCCTGCTTCTTATGTCATGGATGTAAATGTGATCCTTCTTCTCTTGGTCATTTATAATTAGATAGTAAAATTATCATTGGTATCTGTATTCAGGGTGTTTGAACTCATAACCAGGATTGAAAAATCTATTTTGATCTCTGCATCTCTAAAGTCTGATGGTCAGTTAGAGACTGTGTGTGATTATACCTTCTTCTGTCATATCTATGCCCAAGGTTGGAATTATTTTGGTGATAATCTGAGTGCATCTGATATATCCTTGACAAAGCAGTTCAAATGAGTTCACCAAGACATTTTTATGGGACAGATCATGACAATCCTTGTAAGACCCTATTTTTTTTTAAAAGGGCTTATTGAACTAGATCACATTCTTTGATTTTTCTTTAGGCTTCACATTTTACAAACATGACAACCCAAGTTAGAGAACAATATACTTGAAAAATACTATATACTATATATTACTCTTTTTTAATGCCTTTGATATAAAGCTAAGAATTTAAGCTCTTGAGTTTTTTCAAGCTTTTTGTTTAGTTATGCTTTCAGAGCTTCCACTGATGGCAGGATAGACCTGATTTGTAAGTTATGAACCTATATATGCCAATGTGACATCTTGAAACTACTGAAAAGCAGAATCATTTGGTTTAAAAATATGTGGAAAGAAGTCATTATGAAATAAGTTTCTAAAGCCTCCAGAAAATATATTTAGGGTACAGAAGTATGAAAGTATAATTGCCATTTTTTATATAAATTACATATGTTTCCAAACAGTCAGAAACTGCAAATTAATATAGGGGAGATTAAGCACAGACCTGAGTTAGTTGTAAATTTACATGATTAGAAACAACAGCAAACAAGTAAGATTGATAAGATGTTTCTAACAGAAGCTGTTGATTCAGCAAAGACTAAATGTCTTGGGGAAGCAGTCTAAATTTACCAAAACTCCATCAACTTTCTGGCAGAGATTTTGCTGATGTATCTGGTAGCATCTCAGAAACCAACCTGGCAGGCAAAGGAAGAGCTCAGGGTTTCCAGGCTCCTTGACACTAAGACAGTTCACCATGTGGACAGCACTAGAGCCAGAGTGCCTCTTTCTTAGCATTTTAGCATTTTAGATAGATAGAACAAAATAAAGTTCCGTGATGCTGTTCTACATGTTACATATTTAGCCAGAAGTGAAGCTCGGGGATTCAAGTGGCAAAATCCTCTTGTGTATACTGAGTGAGTCCAAGTTGATGTGAATATTGACTGTTGCCTAAATAAAGATCAAAGACAGAAAACGATTGAAAAAAGGTGAAAGCAGTAAATACAGTTTTATTAAAAGTTATTCAATACTAGAGTCACAATGAAGCAAAGTCTTTGTATGTGAAGACATTTTTGGATTATGTTTAGTATGTTCAATTTTAGGAATAGGTTTGACTCGTTTCTTATCAAAAACACCACCTAGGCCTAAAAACATGCTGAATTTAAATTTATCCTGTGTTGGCTTAGCCCTAATTTCCATCAAAATGCTTGAGAAATATAACACTAGTTTTAATGACAGATAAACAAGTTATTTGTGTGATCCAAGTAGCCTTTGTTTATGCTATTTGATGGTTTACAAGTATTTTATCAATGGGTGCTTTCACACCTTTTTGTTAAAAACAATGTAACTAACTATATATATCATATTTATATTATAACTAAAATATTATGTCATAAATGTTTAGGTTTTACAATGAGGGTTTTAACTGCTGACAAATCCAAGTGAGAATGCAGAGGGCTACCCGTAGGTACCCACAGGATACCCACATGGCCAAGAGACAGTCTCAGAATGCAGTAGAAAATGGGACTTCTGCTCAGCGTGCAGAATAACAAAAATCAACAAATTCAACTTACTTAGCAGCTACTTGCTTACAGTCAGCAAAAATCTCTCTAAAATCCCATCTTCTGCATGGTACAATCAACATTGCAGAGAAATATATCTATCCAGACAAGATCCAGAAGTTGCAACCTCCAAGTGTGCTAGCCCACCTTCTCTGGAAAAGCGAAGAATGAGTTACTTTTTAAATGTAGTTTTGTACAGTAAACTAATACAGGAAGCACATATTAAGGAAGTAGGAAGCTCATGTTTCCATCTTCTGCCTGAGGAGATTGAAAACCATGTCTCTTGTGTCCTGGAAGAACACCCAGACTCTCAACTATAGGGTTTTTCTGTGCTTTTTACTGAAACTGTGCCAAAGGCAGGAAAACAAAAGATTCATTAAGCACAGATGAGAACCTTCTTGTACCATTAAACTGCAGTATTTTTCACCTTGAAGAATAGATCCTCCAGTTCTGGTTTCTGAATGAAAAACAATTTGTGTAATTTAAAGCAAGCAGCTCTAACCACTAAACTATTAAATAAAGGGCATTTTGAGGATTAGATGGCAGGTCAGTGGGGTTTTTAAGACTTCAGGATCAAATTAAGGCAAAGTACAAAGTCTCCCTGCTTGTGGCTTCTAACAGATGTGGCCACCTTTGAGAGTCTTTCATAATACAGATCAGTAAAATGACTAACAATTCAAAGATATTCCTTGTATTTTCTGATGACACAACAACCTTTTAGTATATGAGACCTATGGAGCTAGTTCCTTAGCAGGTATATATTAATTTAAATCTGAATTGATGGTTGTCTTATTTCACATTTTTGTAATGCAAACTGCAGTGGCATCACCATTTACTAGCATCCTTAATGGATGTACCAAATTAAAATACAATATACTTAATAGATATTTGGATATAGACATAAGAAGATATAAATACTGTCTAGTTTGTGCTTTATTAAAATATGGCATGTTTTGGGCATCACTTCCTTTCAATTTTAATTTTAATTGACCAGTACTTAGGAAGTATTCTTCTGAAGGTGATGAAGGATAGAAGCTTGAGGCTTCTAACTAAATTAAATTAGGAGAGTTCCTTTTCAGCATCCAGATTTCACTCCAAGATCAGTTGTTCTACAATAACATAACTTACAGGCCTCTACTTCTTGCATCTGGCCAGAGTTTCTCTTGTTTTTGTCTTTCAGTCTCAGAAAGTAAGATGTCTTTCATTACTTTCAAATTATTTTGATTTGTGACTGATGCAAAGGAAGTCCTAACTTCACATCCAATCTGCAGTTCCTACATTTAATATGTTTTTTTCATTACCATTTATTCTGATCATTTGTTTTAATACTTTCTTTTCTCTCCAGATTAATGTTCAGTGCACAGCAAAATTTTGTCTTGCAAACCTGTTAATTATCCATTATAAGTAAATAATTCATTCATGCTTTAAAACAAAGCATTTAATGCTTTAAAAGAAAGAAAGAAATAAACAAACACACACCACCACCCCCCACCACCCCGGCCCCTCAAGAACTGACAAATTCTAACTGCAAAAAGCTCAGTTTTAGCCACAGCTGGTTTTTTGGTGTCTGACAGAGTGAAAGTTATGAGTTAGGTATCTAGAGATAGTAAAAGATTAAATCAAATGTGCTCTCTTCTAGCAGTAGTGATGTTTAAAAAGCCAACATACCCTGAGCACTTTTGTTTGATTTAGATCCTTAAACTGCTATCTTTTGGAGGTTTTCTGCTCAGAACAGTGGCTAATGCTCTCCTCTCCCTAATCCCTCCTGAAGTGCCTACAGCTCCTCTGTATTGTGTAAGGAATTTGCATGCCACTTAGGTCCATGAATTTTATTAAGCTCTCTCTAAAACACAGGGGAAGTTTTGGATGCAACAAACAATTCACAATGGACATTCAGCTACATGAGAAGTCACCTAGACTAGCCAGTAGGAAAAACTGGAAATGAAGACATCCACTAGAGTAGTCACTGAAGCCAGTATCCCCTGCTTCCAGATGGATATGCTAACATTTACTGTTTGGTTCTGCATAACTATCCAGTTTGGTTGTTATAGCATTTTTGTGAAACTTGGATTCTTGTTATCGCAGACAGAAAAAAAAAATTGAGCATTTATATTCCCATTTTCTCCCTACCCTGTTGGTAAGAGGGTAGAGTCAGGGCTGAAGGACTGGGGAGAAGATACATCTTTTCTAGAGTTAGGCATACTTCGAAAATATATAACAAATGATACTCTGCAAGCAAAAATGTGGTGAATGGAGGCAATCCTGGCACAGTTAGGTGCAAGCAATGTATTTGTTTTTTACCAAAATTTCCATGCTGCAGCAAAATCTCTTTATCAGTAATTTAGGTGCTGTGGGAATTAATTTAGTGGGAGTGTAAGAGTCAAGAGACTTCAAATATCAATATACTGTCATTTCACAATATGTATGCATTACACACTAATATTTGGCTGTGTCTCCAGAGCGTTTCCCAATGAACAGTTGAAATACTGTGTTGGTAACAGACATGACAGTATTTAAAGGGTGGAAAATATATACACGTGTGAACCCAATGATGCACTGATTGAAAACAGAGAGTATGTGGAAACTGATACCTTGGGTTAAGAAGACCTAAGTTTGGAGACATAAGCATAGCTATTCCTAATGGAATAGCTAGAGCATGTGTATAGTTCAGTGCAGGTGTGAGGTCCCAGAAAACTCATAAAACATTGAATAGATAAATAAAATTCATGCCTTAACATTTGCATTCTCTTTATGTCGTCCCAGCTACAGAAAGAAACAGTTACAGGGGAAAATTACCATTTACATTGATATATCATAGAAGTGTGAGGAGTTTCTTCAACATACTAACATTTTCATTCTATTTGTAGGACTGGTGATAGTTATAAAACAGTATGAATAGCATTTAATGGACACATACTCAAATGCGGAAAAAATAGTTAATATTTTACTCTCATCAAAATAAGAAAATAAGATTATAGTAGCTTTCATGATATTTATTAATCTTACTCAAGAAAAATCTCATGTCAGTATAGTCTGTTTACCTCTTAATGTTTGTGACAAGTATAAAATATTCTGCAAGAGGCTAGATGATGGTCTAGCTGGTATAAATCAGCCAGACACCACTGAATTAATTCATACAGCCATATGGTGATATGTGTCTACTGAGGTTCTCACTCCCTGACAGTGATTTTCTCATATCCAAGGTTCCCACTTTTGCAAAAATTCACTTGCAATAGGAGGGATCCAAAGTATAGCACAAATAAACATCTCACTTGGGTCTGTCGGGTTTTGTAGTGTGTGAACTATTTCTAGTTTGAGCTCTCAAAGAAATTTTTCGTTTTATCTCACATCACTGATAAGGCGCCAGTGATATATGGGTCAGTTGGTATCTGTTGAGCATTGCCAATCTATTACAAACAGGTAAAATTATGACTTTAGTATAGTGACAACTGATTGTAAATTTTAGCTCAATAACATTAATATCTCACAAAGAGCCAGTATCTGTCACTCTAGTCTACTCTAAAATGAAAGCCATAATTCCCATTAACATAAAACATTGTCTAAGTCAGCAAGAATCCCAGCAGAAGGTCCAATAAACATTTCACTCACTCTGCTACTTGGCAGATTCCCAACACATATTCATTGTCTGATAAGCGTGACAAAGGCAGACATTTCTGATCCTCCTTCTTACAGCCCAAGGCAGAAGAGGCCTTTGAATGGTCCCATCCCCTAAAAAGACTGAACTTCCTACTTTTCTCTACTAATGGAGCCTTTTCTACTTTGTCTCTGTTTCAAGTGATGACTTATTGTAACCAAACAAAACTGGTAGTGTTCTTCAGTCCCCTTAACCCTCATACTGTCTGTCAGTGTGAGACTTGAACATTTTCTTTCCCCCACCTCTTCCTCCAACTACAGCCGTACAACACATTCACAGTGAAGCAAAGTGGCTTGCCTCCCAGTATGAGCTGCACCCAGTGCATAGAGCCTGAGAGCAGGGACGACAGGCAATGCTAAACCGCAGGCAGCACTGTACATCACCCTGGGTCTGCATGTTCCCGTGGACCCTGGGAGAAACACACTTCCAGTCATTGCAGTCCTGCTATTATCTGTTGGCAAGGACACTCATCACCTAACCTCAGCGACCCAGGCAACCTCCCTCTCGCATGATCTAGCTCCCTGTCCGGATGCATTGGAATGCCTATTGACAGGCAGTTGTGCAGGAGCTATGATGGCCTGGAGAGTGGCTTTTGGACGAGTATGCTCTGGGAGGAACATCTTAGGCTGCTATCCAGATATGTCCTGGCTTCTTTAGCATCTAAACCCAGATAAACCTATTGTTCTTCACATCATTTCCAAAGATATCGGTTCCAAAGAAGAGTATGTGATCTTAACTCTGGTCAGATTTTGTTAGACTCGGGTGTTCCTGTGAAATATGCCACCAGTCTCTTTAACAAGATAATTAAACTGGCTGGGAAAAAAATGCTTAATGTCGTAGCTACTGCAGAAACAGTCCTATCACCATGCTACTCAAATGTCACATTTTAAAAACCCTGACACGTCTGTAAATCAATGAGCTGTTTTTATTTGTTTACCTGTTGGTAAGCTGGTGAAACTTTGAACATATTTATAAATCCTCATATCTCCTGTATTAAGAATAGCGAGTTCAATATGAAGCACACCTGAGCCCACTGAATTTTGTCAGATGTTTATGTCATCTCATTATCCGTCTTTTCAGACTACTTCACCTCAGTTTCAGTTTCTCAATGAAAAACAGTCATTTCTCCTGCTGATTTGATTTAGTATCTTACTGAAATTCAGACTTGTTTATGTGTGAGATAAATTCCCTGTTCTGCTACATCTCCTCTCTACTCTTTAGAGTATTATTGTCAAAAAGCATTAGGCCACTTTTGCTGTCCATACAGCTGAATATTTTAACAAGCAATGAACCTGAACTAGGACATCGAGTTGATGCTTCCTTATATTTTAAATACATGGAGATATATTGGAAATTTAGATCAAAACTATCCAAAATTAGACATAAATTTGTGTAATGGTTACTTAATTTTATGTTATTCTTTCCCTTAGATATAAGCGTAAGCAAAGTCAAAATAATGCATAGTCAGAAAAGTTATTACTGGGGAATCAGCGTAATTCAGATCATATTCTAGGTTCATTTTCAGGAGTATAGTTGGTGTATAATGACAATCTTATCCAAGCAGCCTCTCCACCATGAAGTTGTTCATTCTGGGGAAGATTTAAGCCTGGGAGAATATCTTGAAATAGACAACAGCTTCCCCATGGCATAGCCCAAACTATTTGAGATATGCAGTAGAGCAGGAAAGGGCTTAATTGCTACAGCTGCTAGTTGCTGCTAGAAGGTAACTTGGAGACAAGGCAGGGTGCGTAGTTGTATGTATCCTTGGTACAGGGGCTCCATGGCAATTTGCAGTAAAATCCATGTCCCATGAGTTCTTTGGGGAAAGTTTGGTACAGGGTAAAGGCCGTCTGAAAGTAGGGCCTGTCCACTCCATTTAAAGATCTCTTTTTCAGGGTGTCCTGGTTTGAGGTAAAACAGGACCAATTTTGTTCAGTAACTTCGCTTCTTAGCTGGGCCTCTTCTAACTACTGAAATTAACAGCATATTGTGCAGACACTGTTCACTCTCTCAGAGTGGTCAGACCAATGTTTATAGCTGATGCCCAGGCATGGTATGCAGAGAGGCTCCTGCTTATACTCATTGCTCTAACACCCACGGCCAACCAACTTTGTTATTTGCCCCGTTGGAGGGTCGGAGGTGGAAAAGCGTAATGGGGTCCCACCTGCGGGGAGGAGCAGACAGGACAGGTGACCCAAAACTGACCAACAGCATATTCCATCCCATCTGCCTCATGCTCAGTATAAAAGCTGAGGGATCAAAGGGTCAGCCCTTTTTCCTTCAATGGCCGACGTCTGAGGAGGACTCCGTCTGTTCGTCTGCCTTTGGTCCCAATCCTGAATCCAGATCCGGAATCCAGTTCCCGTCCATCACTGAGTCCAGCCTGGGACTGCCCCAGTGCCAGCCGGTGTCGTGACTGTCATCCTGGGAGCTCGATACGGTTTTGTATTTTTTTTTCATTATTTCCTTTTATTTTATTATTCATATTTCATTAAAGTAGTTTAGTTCCTTCTAAACTCATAAGTCTCTTTTTCCTCCTCTACCTCTCTCTTTGAAGAGCAGTAGAGGGGACCATCTGTCAGTTCCATCTGGGGTCCCCTATGTCCCCAGTGGCTGATTTGGCCTAAACCACAACACAGGGTCAGTTTCTGTTTTGTCTTGGTTGGTGGCACATACATACATATTTTTATCAAACACTGATGTGCACACACATAAACATACACACAGGTTCCTGTAGCAGAACTTCCTAAAAGATAATGTTAAAACTGCAGCAGATCTAACTATCAAGGGTTGTAGGAGAGCAATCTCATTTATTGATCTGGGTTAACTCACTGCCCAGAGCATTATTTTTATTATTTCTTTAAAAGCCTGGGCTAGCTCCAAGCTCTGTGTCCCACAAGCTTTGAGGCTTTCCTCTATCTTACCTCAGCTTCCTTCTATAAAAGGGGAATCTGCCAGCATCCAGCTACAGCATGTTGTAAGCAGTTCTCAATTCCTCCTTCTGCAGGGTTCCTGCAGTTCACAGCTTCTCTACATCCTGCTCTGAACTCCATTCCAGCCAGCCCACGCTGCACCCAGCATGTCATAAGCTGTTGCAGCAGTCCTCCTGTTTCTCTGCTGTAAAAAACTTCTTCAACTTTTCTGCTTTCTGACAGTTTGCCCTTGCTTTGATTCCTGCTTTCTCGGAGTAGGGTGTCACAGCCTGCCAAAGATGATGTGCCAAGAAAGGGGAACACATCTGCTTGCACATCCTAGCTAGGTCAGCGGAAAGAGAATTGATTTACTAAAATTTATCTTTGGAGATGCTTCCTTTCCTTCATCCTATATAACCAAATAAACCAATGAAATAATCCCTAAACTGGCTTTTTTACCTCCTGTACTTAAACCCATAGCACACCTCAGTTCTTCCTGATATGTGTTAAAGTCACACTAACTAAAAAAATCAAAGGCACTTTGGAATTGAATTAATTTTAACTCTAAATGGTTAACAAAATACAGCTGGATTTTTAAGAGCTAAATTGGATCTCTAGTTAGGAATAAGACTTAGCTAATCTATAGTCAGGAGCAAGACTCAGTGTTTGGAATAGAAGACTTCTCCCAAGCAGACTTCTATTACCACTAACAGAGTTAGACCAAGTCCTAATACTCTTGAAAATGCCACCCTTTGCCTTTGTAAAGTGTTGAAGACTTGGTGGTTTCTTTATATGGAGTTTATATCAGCTGAACAAGGGACAGCTGGGGTTTGTATGGTAATAAGAGTTAGAATTCATTGCCGGGGTAGGAAAATGAACACAATAAATTATAAAGCCAAATAAAATTGTCAAGATGCATTTTTGAAAACTCAATGATTTTTCAAAAAGCTTTTCTGTACCTTTCACAATAATTAGATCTGACTAAACAACTGGAAGAAAATGAAAGTGCTAATTGTGAGTGTCTGGGCAGCTACACAAATTAACAATAAGTTTGTGTTCACTGAATAGGAAAAAAATTCAAAGACTGTCTTGATGGGAGAATGAAGTCTCACTGCAGAGTACAAAACTGCAAGTTAGGGATCATGTTCCAAGAATTAGAGGAAAAAACTTGCTTAAGCACCGGTAGAGCAGAACCCCAGAAAACCATTGCCAAACTTTATGTTTGCGACTCATATTTTAGCTAGTTTTTATTTTGAGCACTTATTACCTTTTTAAGCACTATCTACAGTTATGCAAAAGTGATCACTGTGTGGACAGAACTTTTACAGCCTGTCATATCTCATTTTGTTTTGAGTGGTCTCATTGAGTCAGAAGACACACAGTGTTGCTATCAATTTATTTCGTTTGCATCTGTGCTCTTACAGCTCTCTGCAAGGCTGGTAACCCTAATTCTAGACATGTTCAGCCCCAGAGGCCTCTAAGAGGAGGCAAGCAGGGAATATTCAAGAAATTGGTTCCTGGTTACACTAAAAATGCTGATTCAAAGGATGCATTCCCTGCTTCTTGTACACTGCCTGCCTCGCAGGATTGGATTGCTTCTGCTGAAGAGTATTGCATGGCTTTGCATGGAGCAGTGTCACGAGATTTAACTTGAACTGACTACACACCATTTTATAGCACAGAAGTTAATCTAATACGGTACAAAGATTCTTACCCATACTATTTTTTCAGTTAATGACTACTGTGTCTTAATTCATCTGATACCCAGTATCTTGACTATTGATAGCAATGAGATGAATGGCATCTCTTCAAATACGGCTCCAGGATAGTGAAGAACCATGTAAAACTTAGGAATTATTTTCCACTGAGCTATCACAGAGGGAGGATATAAGCCAGCTGCTAACTAATGAGGGTTTTGGCACAGTTCTTCTTGTGGGAGCTCCTAATTACCTACCAAACATTTTTTATTCCATTGGCTGAAGCAGTTACTGATTTCTGAACATGCGATACTCAATCATGTGGCCTTACTGCATCTATTCCCATTGACTATGTAACTGATCCTTCACCAAACAAGTTTCAGAAGCAGAAACAAATTCACAGTGGAACTACTTATATGGAGTAACATTGCGCTGGGTACATATTCGAGGATGAATTTTGGAGTGCATCCACTCCTTCAAATAAAAGATTTCTGCCAGTGAGGTTTAAGATGGCTTTCAGGTGGCGTCCAAGAAAGCAAGCATATAGATAGTTGAAATGGGTAGGATATACTATGTATGGAAATGCAAGCCATGTAAAAAAAATGACCTATGCTTAAGGTGGCTATTCTAGAGCCCACAGAGAGATGCTCTTATAGCTCATGGATGCACATATTTCATTGTTGGTCAATACCCACAACTGAGAATCATTAAAATACACAGCCCTTCATGAGTAAGACAGGGACAAGGTTCATAGGCAAACTCATGAAACACAGACCAAAGTTATCAGCTAGGATTGTTCCTTATCTAGGAACTTAAATAGGTTTCTTAAGTCAGGTCCTGGTTGATGGAATCTCCTTTTCTAGTCAATGGAAACCACCTAAGAAAGATTTGGCCCATAGAAAGGCCAAATCATCTTCTGGAGGTACTTAATTCACTTTTCACTGGAGGTGTCTTATTCTGTCAATTACAGAAGAAGTCCAGAGCAACTAGGCTCCCAGGAACCTCATTAAATACCTAAAATTTGTCAGAGTAAAATGGCCCCAGGAAAATGGTTCCAAAAACTTCAAATGCACCAGGCTCTGTTGTAATTCAGTTAACTTTCAAATTAGTCAGAAAATGTGATCAAAGCATCACATTAAGGCATTATTAAGAGGAATAGACTTTGATCATGACTAATGAGGTGCAAAAGCAGAAAAAAGACAAAACTTCAATGAGATAAAAAGATAATTAAATGTAAAAACTAATCTTCCTCCATATCGTCTTATTGACAGGGCAGAGGTTAATATTAGTGCATATTTAGACAGACATTATTATCTAATTCTCTAACCAGTTCTTTTCAGACAAGCTGAGGCTACTTTTCCTGAAAGTAAAAGACCTAACATAAAAATGATAGGGTATAAATGGATGGCTTAAATGTATTTTTTCCATACCATTTCAAGACTCAAGTATCAAGTTTAGATTCTGGGTTTGGATAAACTGGTGAGGCTTTACTGATTCAAGAAAGGACTACCGCCAGCAGAATACTGTACCCATTAATTAAGCTTTGTATCTCTCTGTGAGAGATAAAATGAGTGCCCCATTTATTGACAGAAAAGCATGGATTAAATGGTTTTTCTAGTAGAAGAAATAATACTTCTATTTTTTAGGTCTATCATTCATTTGCCAGATAACACTGTGCCTCTGGTTTATTGATAAAAAATCTGATATTGGTGTGTTTTGTACTGCAAGGGAGTATAGCCATGCTACTGGACATAAAGAATGAGGCCTCTGTGCTCTGAAGGACTAGCACAATAAATATGTATGGTAATAAAATTAGATTTAAAGGGAATTTAAAACCTGTTAATTTATCACCATTTATCTTCAGCTTTTATTGATCTGAAAAAGGCTGTGCTACCAAAAAACCAAATGCCTTATAAATGATGCTGAATCAACAGCTCCGAAGTATCATCACAGCTGTTGGTAGTATGAAAAATAATAAATATGACACAAATAATACTCAAGGTCTTAGGTTACATTTCAGCAACAACAATGTATAAATAATATATTAGAAAATACATAGTATATTATTATATGGCAAAATATACTGTATTGATACTATATAATTACTATATAATTACATAGTACATAGTGTATAGTATATACATAATTCTCTATTAATAGTAAAATGTTACTAAAACATGTACTATAAAAGCCAGATTCACTAATATTTATGTCACCTTTTAGTAATATGCATGTGGTAGTCTAAATAATGATATGGAGTCTATAGCCTGAATATGACACAGGATTTTACTTACCACTTCTTTAATTAATTAAAATATTCATTTTTTTAAAAATTCAAAGATCTGAAGGAAACAAACCTGCCCCTTTTATCTTGTGAGCGTTACAGCTGTGAAAAAAAAAAAAAAGTAAATTTGTTAAATTTGTTGCATAGGTAGAATTCGATTTATACCTGCTGAGAATATCTTCCATGGCACTAGGTTTTTCAGCCTTTTCTCATTGCTGAATGCTGGACTGTACCATGAAATAAAAGAAAATAAAAAACAAACCGAAAAATTCTTAACAATTTAAATAGCAAGAATAGTATAGTCATAAATTCATAGGAATTTGTAAAAAATACACTTCAGGGAAGAACACTCACCTGCATTAAGCAACTTTCCACCGAAAAAGTAAAAAGAAATATTCCCTGGAGAAGTATTATTTTGTTAAGCTTTCACTTTAAATCTCTGGTCAGAGAACCCCAAATCCCTGCTTTAATATATACTCTAAAATGTATCAGGATAACAGTCAGTTCTGATAAGAATTAGCAAGGCATAGACTCCAGCTTCAGTGAAGAATTTACTTATTAAGTGTTACCAGGTTATGTATTAGATTATTTTAGCAGTGAATTTCCTCTCTTTTCAGTTATCTAGGTTTAACATCCTATTTTTCAACTGTTAGATTTTTAAAATACTAAACACGATAGTGTGTTCCTCTGCCTCTTCTTGATATTAAATAAAGTTGATGGATTTTTTGATCCGGAAGTTTTAGTATAGTAAAAACTTGAGATTTATGCTATATACACCTGTGTATTGTCTCAGTCAAAGAAATGCCTTATTGTTAGAAACTGTAAAAAAGATGTAAAGTGGGCACTTTAGAATGCCAAAATCAGTGAATTATGACTATGATACAAGTTCCAGAACATTGAAAGACAGCATTTTTCTTTACTATATGTTTTCAGGGAAGTGTGCAAATTCTGCAAATACTGAACATGAGGGGGAACATTTGTAAAGGGCGAGCAATAGGTCAGATCTCACTCAATTATCCCCATTTTTTCCTTACTGTTCATGTGAATGTATTTACAAGCATACCCACGCAATCTTAATTCTCCATCAGCTTAGAAACATTTCAGAAAGAAAAATGTGGACAAAAGTTTGAAAAAAATATTTCTCCTTAACATTCGGACAAGAGAGGAAAACATCACTTCCTAAGTGTAACTGTTTTATTACACTTAAGAAGATGAAAGTATTAAATTGTAAAGACTACATTCAATATTTTTAAATTAGGACATACAAAAGCACAATTCAGTTAGTGGTAGGTAAATTTTTGTGTCTATATCTGTATGCCTTTAGCATACATTCTTCTCTGAGTATGAGAACAATTAAAAGTTGCCTTCAGAGGCAGCAAATGTTGGGAAAGCATGAGGGATGTTCATGGACAAAGAAATGAGTCCTGGAACACTACCTGTTCTGTGATCCTGAGCAATGTGTTAGTCTGATATAAACACTTAAAAACTAATATCTGGAAAATTCAAGAGCGTTATGTTGTAAGCTACTCTATGCTGTGATTAAGTATTGATGTTTTGTATATATATATGGAGTACATTGCAGAGCTGGGTGTTATTCTTTATACCAGGCGAATGACAGTTTTCAAGCTAAGAAAAGCTTTTGCTGGGAGATATTTTATTAAGCTGCATTTCATTGCCATATTTTAAGCAGAAAAGAAAGTAACAACAATCCAACTATGAGAAGATGGTAATGGAAGATTTGATAGCTAGATGCTGCTGTAGGTAACTCTATGGAACCATCAGTGTGCTTCTCGGTATTAAGAATTAAGAGAGGCCCATCACATCTTCTGCTTCCCTCTCCTCCTGCGTCTCAGAAAGGAAGGGTGATATACCCAGGCTTGTGATGCTTTCTGGCTTTTGTTAACAAAGAGGTTCTTCAGGTCGGAGGCTGATGATATCCTTATATTTGTATTCACTTTCTTCGAAGAGTCTCCGTATGTACAGTTATTCTCACTTTCAACCAGAGATTGGAAACTTTCTGAAATCTAAGTTAGACTAAGAAGTCTGTCTTCTTTTGATTTACCTCTTAATTGCCCCTATATTATAGGAGTTGTATTAGCTTCACTTCATTCCCCAATGCTCGCTTTGGCTACCCATAGGTAGTAAGCTGTTCTCATCCTTTTATATGGGCTCCAGCAGTGTACAATTCTTAGTCCTGAAACTGTCTCTGTTTTAAGCTGCTTTAATTATCAAATGAAAAGAAAGATTATTTATTGAAATGCTGGGCTTTTTAGTGAGGCAAGAAATAAAACATCAAAATTACTGAATTAATTGACTAAAGCAGCAGCTTTTCCTATGTCAAATTATTAATTAATTCCTTATTTCTTATTATAATGTGTTGTGGAACAGATTTTAAAAAAAAAAGCAAACCAGTAAAAAACAATGAATATTTGTTTATAATGCTGATCAACATGTCTAATAACTTTTGTTAGCATTTCCATGAGCAACTGTGTTTTTCAGTATTTCTAAATTCATAAATTGCTCTTTGGCCACAGAGTTTATGATTGACAGATGGTGGCTGTGCAATGTATTTTGGAACAAATGCAGCTGACAGACTGTAAGTGGGTAGTATATATAGCTGGCCAATCTCAGTGTTCTGTCCACATATGAATACCACAGTGCAGAAGGTAATTTTTTGTTTGTTTCCTATTATTTAAAATAAAATTAAATACTCTGAGTGTGAGTACAGCAATTTTTTTAAAAAAGGACCAATTCTTCAGATGGTGCAAACTGTGTTCACTCAACTGATCAAGCATGGAGCTTATAGAAACATGTTGATTTAGATCAACTGAGGGTGTGGCCAATACTGCATATATCAGGAGTCACAGAAAGATATAAAGAAACTCCACTGCAATTTGTAAAGGTTTAGAATTTTGTCTTCTCCATACAGAATGAAAAAAACTTCGGTATGTTCTATTGGTTTTATCCATTCAGCTAGCAAAATGGTATCTCGGGCTCTGATTACGCTCTGCAAGATGCTTTCATAACATGAATAAATAATCTGTATTTTATTGCAATGGCACCAGCAGGCCATCGGAAAGGTAAAATGTTGTACAGAATTTAAATCTTTTCTGAAAAGGAAAAATAATGGACATGGAGAACAGGTCTTTGGGCATAATAGCTATAAAAAGCCTATAGATAAAATCTTAAAGTTAGGTAAGCTTTGCCTCCTGAGATGCTTCAAATGGAGTGATTATAAGCACTGCACATAAGAAACTAGTTAGTATTGTGTGTACTCCACTTAGTAGTAGATAGACCTGTTTAATAAAGGTATGGAGAAAAAATTTTTCTCCTGCGACAAAAGCAGAGTTAAAAATGGCTCTGATGATTTTATTGCTCAGAACACCCAAAGGGTTGCCCCTGAGATAAATCATGTTTTGGAACTCTTCTGTTCTTTGAAAGGTCGAATATAAATCTTACAAGATCTTAAAAACTTTGTGTCACGTTTAGTTCCAGGATAATGACATTTCATCTTATTAAGGGAATTGCTTTAAAAAAAATAATTCTATGACTAGAATACACAGCTTTCAGACTTTTAGCCAGTCTTTCCTCTGCTTGTGCTCCTGTTTAGAAAAAAAAAAAAAGAAAAAAATTTGCTAAGGAAATACTGACATAGCACCAGGAAGAAAGCTGTGTTGCCTCTAGCACTCATCAAAATAATTAGGAGAATGAAGTGGGTTTCTGTCTACCTGCACAGGGCACAAACTTTTTAAATATTGACACTGTTGCTTGGGGAAACATGAACTTAACAGCTTGAACCAGAGATATTAGACTAATTAACTATTTCTGTGTAAGTACTGCAAAGGGAGTTCTGTTACAAAACTATTTTATAATCACATTATATTTTACCTAATTAATGTTTAAGTAGAAGCTCAGGGCCAGTTTTACTTATAATTATTCATGCGTTTGCTGGTGCTGTTGTGTTCAAGTATTTCTCTAGGTATAACCAACAGGATACAGGGTATTCAAGCTGAGCCATTTTCTGTATAATCAAGTTGTCCCATTTTAACTCTGTCCAAAATACTGCCTATGTGAAATGCCTTTTGAGAGGATGAGCTCAAAACTAAATCAATTTTTAACCAGCTTAGCTTACATTAAATTTGGATATTTTTTTTCTTTTCTTCAAGTTGACAAGCCAATGTCCTTGATGCTCTCAGTTCACATGAGCATCAATGTTGCTGGTAATAATATCTTTCCAAAACAAAAAAGTTATTGATCTTTTTTCAAACATACATTGGGGGACAAAAAAGTCCATGAATGCTTTTCCAGGTGGCATTAAGCCAGATGAGAAAATAAAGGTCTGGTCCAAAGAATAGTTGTTCATGTAATATATATATATATACGTCTGCTTCCCCATTGTAGCAACAAGAATCACACTAACTAACCTGGAATTTTTTCGCATAATATGCCCCATACTTATGGATCAACACTCTTCATCTGTCCCTGGCTAGATCTCATTTCATTGTCAATAGTGATGTCTACTCTTTGAGCTTAATGGCTGCTTGCAGCTATCCTCCGTCCATTAGTAGTTAGTTTACAACAGATTACTGGAGTACTATACAGAATATCTTGGATAAGGAATGGAGTTTCCTAATGCCTAGCAGAAAGAAGTATTCCGATGGAAGAATATATTAAAATGTATTGACACTTAGGCAGATTTTTTAAAATTCTGAGAGCTTAGTAACAAATCTACAGTTAAGAAAGATTTGGTAAGACACCACAGTTCTGTTTTATTGTGTTCTATTGCATGTAACAAAGAGTTATAAACAGGTTAGAATGAAACTGTCACGCATTTTCAGAATATACTGTGTATGCTTTGGGGGAATTGTGAGTTATGCGTACATAAAGCATGTGAATGTAGGAAAGGTCACTTAAAGGTAAGCTAAAATTTGTATTAGCAATATGGTGCTTTAAATCATAGGTTAGCTTGAAAAAAAATGGCATATTCTGTTCTCCTTCTGAGCAGAAGCCAAAAACAAAACATTTTTTCATATATGCCAAGAGAATGCTTCATTGTGCTCAAAGGTGAGTAAAGCTTTAGAGAAAACGGGGACTGAATCTAAAAGGATTCTAATTTATACAGATTTGATTCCTTAGATACAGACACCAGAAATATGCTTATTCTCTGATAATTCCCATCCTAATCAAATTACAGTCTACCTGTCTGTAACAGGGTTGTCTGCCTCATAAAGTCCAAAAGTTCTAGGTTTAATCAGCCATGTTCAGCTGCCCCAGCTAACCAGTGCATGGTTTAAGAGGAAGAAGGTAGTTTGCTCCTGTAAGAAACTGGGTGAGATAAGGGCTGGCAGACTATGATTGAAGATGAAACTGAGCCAGTTGGGTTAAATGCCATGATCAAATGAGTGGTGAGTTGCTGAAGGTGGTTTTGGTCTTGGCTTCTTACAATGGGTTTGGGGTTTTGGATGTTGAGAGGTCAGGGAAAGGTGGCAGCTATGAAGAGAAACCTTGTGAACAGGTGTTTAAGAAACAGAGGGAAAAGTGTTGTTTGGAAGCTGCAAGTAGGGAACATCTGTGGAAGGGAATGTGGTCACCAAGATACCATGCAAGAAAATGTGGCAGATGATTGATAAGAATAATCACCAGGCAGGAACTGTGCAGAATGCAGAAGTCATAAAGCCCATCATAACATCAGTGTCTTCCATGTTGGGAAAGTGCTAAAAGCTGCTGGCAGAAGGGCAAAGGGCAGGAGGAACATATTTTTTTCTAGCACTCAGAGCAGGGTAGGAAGGAGAACTGGGAAGACGTCTAAGCATTTCTAAATCAGCACGTAGAGAAAATGAAGCAAGGGTGGAAGAGAAGGGTAACAAACTTTCCCTTCATTTAAGAAGTTCATTTTGAAAGCAGACTATTGTGTAGTGTGACAGAAAATGCTTGACAGCAAAGGAGGAAATATAAAAAAATTGTAAGTCAGGAATTGGCAAGGAAAATGGGCTCTGAATTTGTAAAGACACCTTTCATGAGTGCCAGCTCATTTAACTACAGAAAGAACTTGAGAGGTGTGTTTTGTAATTAACGAGCACGAGGTAGAATTGGCTGCTGTAGATGAGAACTGAAAGGAGACCCAAAAATAAGGTGCTAGCTGGAATCGGTCTTACACTGCCAGGTGGGTACATTGATAGGTGATTAAACTCAGCCCCTGGTTAGCTGATGTGTGAGATGAACTCTGAGAGACAGAGGCCAAATAAGGGAGCAGCTGAGGGGGCTGAAAACCATCTGGCAAAGAATGAGGGAAGAAATGTGTTTTGTATTACAGGACTTGGCCTGTTCTTGAAAAAGACTTTAAGAGGGATGTATATAATAGCTAGCTAGATTCTCTGTGGGTTGTGAGGTCTCAAGACTAGCTGTTCAGTTAATTGTGCTACTTCACTACTGTGGTGAACTTGAGAGAGACGAAACCAGGCAGTAAATGGCTTGTGGGTGTTTGGAGGAGGATGATGAAAATCACTAGACACATTTTGCATACAATCTGTCTGGAACTCATCATATGCCATGAGGTTCTGAGGTATACTACTGCCGTATGGTGTTCTGAGAGATGTGGCTGCCCTACACAATGAAAACAATTGAAAAACGCCCCCATTTGAAGTCATTTGTACTGAACAATGTCTCAGTATGCGTCTGTATAACCTGGAGCACAATCTAACAGCAGTAAGTAATGGCTACACTATTTACTGTGATGAGGATTAATGTCAACATTTTATATTTTTCCTCTGATAATTCATTCCAGATAAAAACTTGTGATTCACTTCTCCTCTGGTACAAATAGATCAAGACTATCATGTAATTGGCTGAGTTCATCAAGTTCACCACTTACATAAAACAAATTGGCATAATTTCTTCCTTCTTTCTGTCAAATACAAAATGTCCAAGAAATATGGCTGAAAGCAATTACATTAATGGCAAAATATGTTTTACAATTGCTTAGTTGTTCTAATTTTGAAGGTAGTTCCACATTTTTGAAAAGGCACTGAAGTTTTAAAAGATGAAATAATCTTTGGCAAATATCTCTTCGCTTTTGACTTAACCACCTGCAATGACTACAGCATTTGAAAGAACCTTTGTGATGCAGCAGCAAAATATCATGATTGATCTGTTCCTTTGGAGATATATTGAATAGAAACTTAGGCCTAAAAAACAAGCAGGACACAGCTTGTTTTATTACTGAGCCTAAAACTGAAATTACCGTGGAAATTCTCTGGGATATGATGTAGATAGATATGTGTGACTTGCTACCTTTATAGATATGTGAGCTTAGTTAGTTCTTGAGGTGTCTTTGTAGAGGTAATCATGTATCTATCTCAGTGAATTGGTGTTATGCAAATACTAAGTATTTACAGTAATGGATTATTTTGTCTCCAAATAGGATGCTGTTAGGAAAAGAAAAATATTGAGTGGGGCACTGAATGAGAAGGCTGTTATTTGAAAAAGTGCCTGCCTGAAAGTTGATAAAATCACCATCCCTGGAGATATTTAAAAGATGGGTAGATGTGGAGCTTAGGGACATGGTTTAGTGGTGGTTTTAGCAGTGTTAGGTTGATGGTTGGACTCCATGATCTTAAAGGTCCCTTCCAACCTAGACAATTCTGTGAAAGCTAGAAAGGGGAGAAAAGCCACGGCTTTGCTGTCACATACATAGGTAATGAGAGGGAATGAAAACCACAGGTGAGATAAGCTACCCGCAAAAGGATGGATGAGTGGAAACTAGAAGAATGAGGTTGGGAGTAATTACAAGCTCAATGATGAAGTTCTTTAAGCACAAATGGGGAAGGGACGCACACTTGCAGACCTTTAAACTACAATGTTGTAACTGTATCTGGTGGGAAGGAGACTGTGTCTGGTCAGGGGGACTCAGGTGTTTTTTTTCCTTCAAGGAAAGATAACTTTTTGGACAGTTATGCAAAGAAAGCCAACTATCATATTTGTTTTAACCATGTGTTTTTAAAAATGTATGTGTTTGGGAAGACCTTAATAGATGGCAATGGGTGAGCTGAATTGTTTGTGAGATTTTGTTAATAACATACTTCATGTTAAGAAGGGGAGAGGAAATACAGGGTTTTTGAGGCATGTGAGGAAGTTATTAAAGTTTACTTTTATGCTAAAGAAAAAAGATAATAAAAATCTATATTTAAAATTATTGGCTTTTCAGAGCCAAATCTCAAGCAGAGATCTAATGGTAGTTATACAGCTAGACATTAAAGGAAAGGGCTAGCATTTCACTGAAATATAGAGGATGACCATTGGCATTTGAGGAGTGGTAATTATCCTGAGTTCTGCTGGATAAAGCAGCTGTGGAATGAACCTCTGCTAATGAGCTGAAGGCTGAAGTTACCCATTTTACCTGACTTCTTTTATCCAACTTTATGTCTTGTTTAGAAGTTTGCCCCTTCTCTGTTATGCTCCTCTATATCTAATATTTGCTTTGTAGTGCTGTACCTCGGAGTCATCAATGCTGTGAGTGAATAAACAGCTAGCATTTGGAGTAAGGTCATTATTTATTTTGATCAAATGACTTGTGTGAGCTCCGTGCTCATTGTTGCTCTATGAGTTCCAGCCCACATTTAGAGGTTAGCTTTTCTGTAACTGCTGATCTGCAGACTCAGCCTGGGAGATGGCAATCATGCAGTGACTTTTTTTTTCCTCCCTTCTTCCTTATCAGCTACCACAAAGAATCTGCAAGGCAAACTGATCTTATGAGTATCTATGCCTGAGGATAACTTCAAAAATGTATCTGAAAAGTGTTTCAAAAAAATTGATCGTTATGAGAGAACTTGCCCTCGACTTGCACTTTTTTGACTATAATGGCTTCAATGGGAAAAAGGGTTGGTTAAAATGTCAAAGAAAAAAATTGACTGCACAAAGGGAAGAGGTTTGTTGGGTACAAAAGTACTACTTTACAAAGTTCCGTTCAAAATGAAGTTGAATTATTATATGGAACGGAAAGGTTTGACACTTAAAATTGAATACTCACTAGACAACTTCTAAAGAAATGTGACTTGACAGACAATTTTTAAAAATAAGAACTAATGCTTGTGTATTAATGAGCAGCATATTAGAATATTTTCTTTCCACTAGAAAACAAGTAGCTGTGCAGTTGACAGAGATAACAGCTGGCATGGGAATTGGTAACATTTTTGTCTCAACTTACAAATGCATAAAATAAGCATTTAACTAGAGTTCAGCTGGTTAATGGTTTCTTGTATAACGTGTGAATGAATATACCTGAAGGTATATTTAGGTCATATTTTATGACCTAAAGAGTCACAAAAAAACAGAAAATTCACAAAATACTGAATAGCGAAAGGGAAAGTCATGTCTGTTTTTCAAGAAAACCTGTTTTGTTGTTGTTTCTTAATGTTAGGAAAAGTTCTATCATGTGGGCTGAACAGGTGGGGTATGCTACTGCTGCATCTGGTCCTGCCAAATGACTGAAGTTCACTGTACTCTCTCAAAAAGATTTTGAGGTCAGGAATCCCTGTCCCATAAATCTTTACAACTGAATTTCATTGTTGGGTCCAATAAACAAATGGTAAGAATAAGATGATACTGATCATCAGAACAAGCAATGATGCAAATCATTACTAGTGCAACTTCGCTACTTCTTTATCCAATTAAGTACAGGCAATGGTTGCTTGTCACTCACTTACTGTAATTAAATTAATATGTCCCATGTGGTATTTTTATAGTTACTGAATGTATCCAGATGCAGACACCTCCACTTTTCTCAACAGCCTTTGGGAAGTATTACTTCAATAAGAAGTATTGAAAAGGACTTGATGCTCTTGACAGTTATGTTACTGATCAAACATTAACTGAAGTCTGTGGAAAGATTTCATCAACTTTATGACGTTTTGAACCAGCCTTGACAGCATCCATGCTATCCCTTTGCATGTTACTGACTTCTCAAACCAGGAGCCAAACAAGGCATTTGAACTGCAGGTACCAACATGTCACGAATGGACATATCTGAAGTAAATGCCTCCGGCATCATACAACTAAACAGTTAGCTTGATGATCACCTTCTGCTCTTCCTGAAGCTCAGCTACCTTTTATAGGTGACAGAGAAGACACCTTATTGGCATACCTAGCAAGTGCCCAAGTCCTTTCTGTGCTTTACTCCTCCCTGATCATGAATACCCTTTCCTTAGACATCTTACTCAGGTCGTGAATTGAGCATGAAATCTCAGTTCTAAACTTGACACTGATGCATGACCCTAGACACTGCAAAAGCTAATTACTTCTGAGAATTATCCCAAGTGCTTTGTACAGTGATCAAACAGGATACTGTGCTAGTACTGTAAATTGTGCAAAGGCCTCCTGAGTCTGAGTCTTAACTGCAAGAATTTTTCTGTTGATGCAGGGACCTTTCTGCCCTTGAAGATATAACTGATGGCTTTATGACATTTTTCACTTAATCAAAACCTATCTATCATTGGAGTTTTGTAATCATAAAGGTCAAAGGCTTTTCATATGCCTTCTGTCATTATTGCAGGCTCTAACAGTGAATGTATTATTGAATACGTGTAGCTTACAGAATGAAATATGCACCAGAAATACTATTTGACTTAATTCTTTGTCTATTTCTGAATAAAACAACAAAGTGTAGATCTGTTATAGGAGGAGTACAGAGGAGCCCTAAACATAAAAGACCCTGGAAGGAGACAAACTAGACAGACAAGGAGAAAGAGGAGAGAGACTAATGCCCTGAATATATACTCCATTATTAAAATGTTTCCATGTAATTACAGGATGTACTGTAGATGTGTTTTTAGACCTCATCAGCCAAAGTGGATGGCAGGTACTTAAAATATTTCAAATTAGACATGAGGCACTGTTCTCCCTTCCTCGTGATGTTTGAATTTGTTGACATGAGGTCTATATTACAGTCTCTGTTTAGGGATGGCTACGTTTGAAACATCATACCAGTTCATAAATCTCAAAGTGCAGTAACTTAATTCATCAATATCTCTCTTTGCTTCTTACTCTGTTTCATCTTATTTTCCTTCTATATTTATATGCATCTTATATAGCTGTTCTGGTTTGGTATCTGTGAAAACAAGAAGGTAACCTGCCTTTTGAAAAATACGCTGAAGGTGGGATATAATCAATCACATACCTGAAATGTTATTTTTCATTGCTTTGTGCATCAATGCGTTTATTTTTGAAGCCAGTAAATCACAGTACAAACTTTCATACAGTGATGCAAATTTTGAAGTAGACTTGAAGGACAGTAAATGAATGGGTTGCGTGTTCAAGCACAGATTCTGTAACATATCAGGAATGATGAAGACTCATACCTCAGTTGCGTACTTCCACAATAGGTTTGGGCGTTTGGCTGCCTTGATTCAGTGGGAGATGTTTCTCTTCCCTCTGCACCTGTAGAGAGCTCGCCTCACATAGCGAGCTGATTAGATGTATTACCCAGAGTTTCAGAAAAGGTTGATTAGCTTTGGGAACATTGAGAAATGCCTTCCCATACCACCCACTCTGGTTCTGCTCACTGCTGCGGGTTTCTTTTCACATACTCACAGTTTAGTTATTCAGAGCAGTGCCTCTTCACTGTTCAAGAGGAGAGAATAGCTGCACCCCAATTTTCAATTGATTCGTCAAGGACTAAAAGACACAGAGATTGCTATGGTACTCTGAAGACAGCAGTTGTTTACCAATAGGATGGGAAATGCTGGATGACTAGTGTCAGGGTTACTTTGGGTACCGGAGCTGCAAAATGGAATTTGGGTGAGAAAGCTGAAGTTGGAAGAGGCACGAGCATGCCTTGAAAATGTCGCCGGTGTTAGCTGCAGTGTTAGCTAAGAGTCCTTTCGATGAAGAGCAGCATGTACAGCCTCCTTTCATGTAATAATCTAACAGATGGCACATGAAAGACCTCTATGAAGGGGCAGATGGAGTTCTGGAGAGAAAAGGAGGGTCCCACAGCACAAGAGATGTGGGAATGAACTGGGAGAAACCAGGGAAGCAGGCAAGTGTCCTTACTGTTAATGGAAACCCAGATTTCAAAGTGCAGTGGAATGGCCAATTTGGTATAATCAACTGACTTTATGTGCTGGGATATGTGATTTTTTGTGGGCACGAATGGGAAGCTCCTTTGGCATTTCTGGTTAGTTACTGGGAACCCTTCAACTCTCTTTGTGATAACTGTGTGCTCTGGGTTGTATTTCCAAACATTTTTTTTTACCTCTTTGACTATCTTTATGTATGTTACCATTGATTTCTAATTGAGTAGGGGGAGGGATGTAAAAGTTTGCTGGGGTGTTACATGGTTTTGATCACACAGAACATAACTTGCTCCTTTGGCAAGTGGTTTTTCTGCAGAACTGCAGATAAATACCAGATGGGTACTTACTTTTTTGGCTCATATTTTTTGTTTTGAAATGTGTTGAAACATTTTTCTGAGAAGGACATGGTGCCATCCAGAATTTGTGTCAGTCTTGCCTCATTGATTTGACTGGATATATGCCTAGTTCAACATACTTCAGCTAGCTGTTGGCTTTCCAGCACAATTTGTGGGTTTAACACCTATTTCTTTCCTTTTTTTTTTTCCAATTAAAAAGTAAATCAAAAAGAAAATTCACCTTTTTAATCATCCAGGAAGGGCAATAAATGTTAAGTAAATTCTCTGTTATATAAACTGGAGGATGGAGTGCTGCTTCTTGCTCTTGATGCCATCACTTTTCTGAAGGGTGATAAATATGGAAATATCAAAAAATGATAAATGAGACTGCTGTCTGAGTCAGTCTGAAAATATCCCTTGGGGCTGTGGATACCTGGGTTATCTTAGCAAATTCTGAGCTTCCTGCTACTTCATTGCTGCCAGAAATTGTCTGAACCATTCTTATTGTGGTTTGTTCCAGAAAGTTTGATCAGGTATATAGTATTCTTCCTATATATTATCACAGATACTCAATTTATGCCTCCCTCTGACTATCTAAATCCTAAATTAACACATACAAAAACTGTGGGTAAGGGCATCCAAATTAAGCAATTGTGTTTCCAAGGTAGAGTGTATTCCAGGCAAACTTAATGGTCTGGAAGGGATAACTTCCGAGGTAATGAAACTCATGTGAGAATAAACTGTTGTAATGCAAAGTTCTTATCAGTGGGCCTTTCTCAAAGTTGTAATAACTGCCGCTTCACTTGGGTATCACTGCTGACCTTCCCAATGCTGGACATAGTAAGGGAATTCTGTGGCTAGGCTCATTGACATTTCCTAAAGAAATGAGCAAATTAAATACACAGCCAAGAATAATACTCAGCTATTTTTTGCTGTTTATTTTACACTCCACCCTGATGTCTCATCCAGTTTTTGCTTGTTTGCAGATCAATTTATCTTCTTCACCTGTTTGTAAATCACTTGCATTGTTTTCTGGGTGTGGAGGAGAGAAAAGGGGAGAGATTTTGGACAGAAGTGGGAAAACAGGTGCAGGAGTAAAAAACTTTGTATGTTGCTTCTGAATCCTTTTCTGTCCATCTAAGCTTTCTTGTTATGTTTTGCTCTCTAGCACTGATTTTTTTTTCCCATGTTATAGGAGTTTGCTAATTAAAAAAAAAAGAAAATTACAACTTTGAGAAAAGCCTGCTGATAAGGACTTACTTTCCATTACAATCATCCATTCTTACGTGAGTTTCATTATATTAAAAAAACTTCAACCTTTCCTCCTTCACTGTAGCCTTTCTGGAAACACTTTAGAACCTGGCTGAAAGTAACAAACTGCTCCTTTTGATGAGCTATTGATCTTTAAATAAATCAGTGTTAATTAAAGTAGTGTACAGTCACTGCGCCCCACGTCTCTCCCTTCTTACGCTAGTCTCAGCACCTTTGTCAATAGGACTTATGATAATTAAGCATATTGAAAGAATGATTTTGATCACAACAGCAACAACAGATTTCTCTGTGCACAAATTCTCCCCCCAGAGAGCTTGCAACAAAAACAGACAAGCAACAACAGACAACAGCTATGCAGATGGGCAGAAAAGATACAAAACCCCAAGTTCAAGGAGCAAATTAAAAAAATTGTGGTGACTTCTGATGTATGGAACCTGAAATGTAAGCATGTTTCTGGTTTAGCTCATCAATGTTTTGATAGAAATTTGCCTGCAAGGTTTTAGAATGTGTTTGCATGATCCTCAGCTTTGCCTTTTGTGACTTCAGGGCTGGGAGCTGGGTACTCCAGCAAGAATCAGCTTTAGCCAGAATGTTTTTTGTCTCTTTCCCCTTCTCGCCACCTTTCACATTTTAGGCTTTCAAGCTTAGAACAGGACACCTGATATAATTTCACTTACTTAAACTTTCAGAGATCCCATGTTCCTGATCTGGGGTCCTGGGAGCAGAAGTTACTCCAGCGCTTTGCTTCTGGCTTCACGACAGGAAGCCAGTATGAGATGGTTCATGTAACTTCCTCAAATACAGACCCTGATATTGCAAGCGGTTTAACAAATTATATCTATTGTGCACGAATGCATAACTCTTGGTGGTGTTACACTCAAATAACAATCACTTCCTTATGTCTTGTGCGTCTTTCTTTTAGGAAGCTACATCTTTTGTCTTTGTTTCATTGAATGCTTATATTATATATGTAGCATAAAACTGTTCTTTTCAGTGTGCCAGTACTGTAAATCTTTTGTCCAAAAATTTTGGAAAAATAATAGTTTTGCATCCGTTTATAATGACATATTCTGACCTTCTTAAGAGAAAATTATTAGTATTAAATTACTGGAGTTAAAGAAAATGTCAGCATCACAGCAAGTGAAATTAGCTCTTTTTTTTTTATGCTTTTGTTTCTGCTGCTTAATGCAAAAGAGAATTGCTGCCCTTATAAGACGACTGACAAATCCTGTTGCAAAACTTGCTTAAATAATTTTAACACCATATATCCTCTTATCTACCCTATTCTTTTCTGGAAGTAGCAAGCTGGGAAATTAATAGGAAACAGCTAGTGTCAAAACCAGCTTAAGTTTTGTCTCTGCCCTCTGAACCTCGTGCTCTACCCTTAGTGGCTCAAATCAATTACTTTCCCCAGATGACAGTCTCTATTAATGAAGTTTTTTCTCATGTGCAATGTATATGCTGAGCTAATTGCCTTCTGAAGAGGGGAAAATTCTTCTCTATTTCATAATGACTAAAATAAGCAATTGTGATCCCAGCCTAAGCCGTGTAGGAGAGCTCAGTGAGAACTAAACTGAGGAAGGTAAAAGGAATACTCTTCAAGAATAGTGGTCTTCACGTACGGAACTGTTTGACAGTGATGGGTACCACAGGAGGCAATTGAGAATGCAGGGCTGGATAAAGCACTGATTGCAATATCTGTGTGAAGGAGTGAAGAGTTCCACATAGGTTTTGCACAGAGTTCAAGGGAAGGCTGAGCTTCCTATCTGTTCAGAAAGCTCCATAGGGAGAAACTACTGTTGATCTGGGAATGAAGATATGATGTGTATGCTTTGTAAGTAAATAAAATGAAGCAAAGAAATACCAGATCCCTATCAGATTAATCTAGTTCATGGAAACAACCTGATGAAAACCCATCTGGTAGTTATTAAGGGCCAAAAGGAACAAGGTCCATCTTCTTTGCAAAAGCAAAATGCTTACTAGTATAGTGCAAAACTACATTGTGAGGCAGAAATTATTTTAAATAGTGTTAACATACCTAATCTGAAACATGCAGTTTGGGTATTTGGGTATTTAAGACTGGGTATTTAAGCCTCAACTAAAAAAAATCAAACCCCCCAAAGCAAACAAAAAAAAAAAACCCAGAACCAAACACCACGCATATTAAAAATAACTTACTGTAATCAAGACTTGCATCATTGTACCTTAAATGCTTATCCCGCAGAATACAGCTCTGAGTTGACTTCATGCATTCATGGAGCGAACAAATTATTTGAGGATAAGTTTTGCAACAATCAGAATGTAAAGTAAAAAAAAAAAAAACAACAAAATTAGCCACTGTTCTTATTGTTTGCTGAATGAGAAACTGAAATGTAGGGCCCCTTTTCATGTGAAAACACCTTAGCCATGAGAAAGCCATAGTTACATTGCTCTGAACCAGGGTATTTTTTTTTAATTATTTTTATTTTTTACTTTAGTTTTGCTTTTCAAAATTTAGTAGCTTCAGCAGAGGGGAGTTGGGGCATCCATTAATGCAGTACATCAGGAAATCAGGAGTGTATGTTCTGCCTTGCTATGGACATGAGGGAATTAAAGAGTTTTGCCACATCTTAAGTGTTTTATACTTATATGTTTTATACTTATATATGTGCAGTCACTCACTGCACAAAAGGACTCCTTTGTGACCGAGGTCATCTTTTGAAGGGAAGGAACAGAGTCATTTTTATTCCAGTACAGCAGATTCATATCTGGGGAATCCTGTAGGAAGACATGGCTAAGATAATGTAGGAAAATGACTAATCTGTGTGGATACTTACAAGGCATAGGAATATCAGTACCGAGAAAGGTTTAGGAGTTTTGGTTTTGTGCCATGTGCAGTACTACAGCGATTGCAGAAACTGAAACTGCATTACTCACAGATTAATTGGTAGAAGTAGTAAAATTTTCTTAAGTTATCTTCAAGGAACTAGGTTCATTTTTTGAACTATATTACCAATTACTGTCTCTATTAGAAGTGTTAAGAGAGACATGGTAAGAAGCAAGCAGGATTAGTACTCTTTTCTGCATGGCCTTTATCCACTCATACCTCGCTAACTTTAAATAACATTTCCTGCTCTAGTGTATTGTGCTGGCACATCCACTATAAATTGCAAATAGAGGAGGAATAATGTAGCTTATGGTATCTTTAATAAACTTTAATGGCTAACAAAAGATAATGTCATAAAACAATCTCATCACTTTCCAACTGAAACTGATTTTCCCATCTGAGATCTCTAAATAGTATTTGGAATCCATAAAAATGATATAATGTTTAATCAGGTTCCAGTACAGAAATCTCTTGACTCTCCTTTGAGACTTTTTTTAAATTACAGCGTGTGCTCTGTTAATCAAGCTCCTTGTTGCTGAGAACAGAAATCATTGTCCTCTCAGTAATGGATTTCTGTGACCATTTAATGCAGGAAGTGACAATGTACACTAATCTTATTATATTGGTAGAGACCACGTGACTTACTTAATGCTTTTACTGTCTAAAACTCAAATTTTCCAAAAGAAATTGACTGTGTTATCTAGGCTTGTGGAATTCGTGAGTGAGGAATGCAACTAAATCTGCAAATTGACTTGATGGATGTCAAAAGCTCTAAAAGATGCCTCATAACTATTCTCTCTTTCATCCATGGTGAAACGTTCTTCTTTCATACCAAGCTCATTACATACAATTTAGCGCACCTCTCAAAGTACAGTAACAGTGAATGACATCTAAAAACACCGTGAAGCAACAGTTTGAAAGAGTTGCCCAGTTTGGACACAATAGAGTGTTCCATTTTCCTTTTGATATTCCAGAAAATGCATTAAACGGGAAAGACACCTTCCCTAGCCAGGTTAGGACTGACTGAGAATCACATGGACCCTAAAGCTGTCATGCCTTAATTACACCAGCTGAAACATCTTAGGACCTGCCTCCTTATATCCTATTTCCTTCCCCCCCTCCTCAGAATCCTATGTCTGGCCACCACCCCGTAAGGTTTGTGTGTTTTATACATCCAGCTGGAGAAACGGCAGTTCAGAATAATGAAGAAAATACCACTTTAAATCTTTAGATGGAACAACTAATACAATTTAAACTGTAACAGTAGAAACAATTACTGAATAAAGGTTTTCTACTATTTATCTTATTAGACCACATTATTAATAACAATGGCTCATTCCACTTGTAGAAAAATACAGTGTGGCAGGAAAGTGATGCTTTGAAATATAGATGAAGTCACACTGCTGTCTGACAGCAAAATAATGTGCTTCTCTTCAGTACAGGTGATTTTAAGTTTATTAATTATATCTATGCTCTACCCTTACTGTATTAGTATTAACGGCTAGCTATAAACACTATACACATAAATACTACATACATTTCATCCTGTATGAATAGACCACCGAATTTCAAAAGCAAATCTTAAATCATGTTGTACGTGTCTGGAGCTGGGATAACAGTACGCGAGAGCCAGCAGGAGAGAAAGCTTTAATAAGTTTTGGAATTAAAACTGAAGCATACAATATAAATTCAGCATCCTATTCAAGAAAACATTAACATTTTATAGGTCTTTGGTCTTGTTCTCCATTTTCTCAATTTAGGCTCCAGGCAGTTCAGGGGGTTCAATTTATACCAATTACATGTGATTGTCCTGTGTGCTTTGTAATGCTTGGAACAATCAGAGGATGTAATCATCTCTGTTTCTGAAGCAATAATGGGTTTCATTTCAAACGTGTTCATTATACAGCACATACTTCGAAAGCTAGATAAATCTGATGAGTTTTTTTTTTTGTTTACATCCAGCTTACAAGCTAGGACATACCTTGCCTGTTAACACCCTGGTTGTGGATTCTTGCCAAGGTAAAAATCAAAGAAAAATAAAGCTCTGACAGATTTTTCTATTTTAAACTACCGGAGACATAACCCAGTCAATAAAATACTACATTTATCTGGGAGTGAATTGTGTTCGTCTAACAAAAGTCCAACATTAACAATTCTGTAAGAATGGGCTATACTATTATATATATAATAGTATATATATATAGTATAGTGTATATATATATATATAGTATATATATAGTATAATATATATATACTATATATTTCACTTTGAGGGTGGTGAGGCACTGGAACAGGTTGCCCAGAGAGGTTGTTGAAGCCCCGTCCCTGGAGGTGTTCAAGGCCAGGCTGGACGTGGCCTTGGGCAACCTGGTCTAGTGAGAGGTATCCCTGCCTGTGGCAGGGGGGTTGGAACTCGATGATCTTCAAGGTCCCTTCCAACCTAAACCATTCTATGATTCTATACACTAGGCTAATGCTGCTTCAATGCCGTTTCCTCAATTCAGTATGTTCCTGTATTAACCAACAGAGGCCAACATTCTTTAGATAAGATCTGCCTTTATTGTTAATCTTCTTATTATAAATTAAGCAGTTGTATTTTCTTCTTTAACACCAAGTCTGCTCTTGACTGGAGTTTCCTGAAACTGACTTTTCTGCTCTATGATAGGAAAGAGCAGGGGGTGATTGAGCTGAATTAGGGAGCTGAGACTGCTGTTGCTGGCATCTGTGCTAGTCTTGTTCCCGCATGTGCTCTCAGAGGTACCCCAGCTCAATCATATGTCTTAAACTATTTCCTCTTCTTCACACTCCCTGCCCAGGCACACGCTTCCCCCCACTTACTATGTAAAAATATAAAAGATAAAAACACCTCAACTCTGTCCTTCCCCTTACTAATAAAGGCTGGTGCATGTGATGGAAGATACGGCCACACCACCTAGCCCTGTTCCTCCTCTGCTTCTAAGTCCTCTCCTCCAAGCCTCTACAGCCAGAGGTGATAGTGTTCACACCCACAAAGGCAACACTACAGCGCTTGAACCTGAGCATCTGGCCCTTGTGAAGACTCCAGGGGAAGTGAAAGGCACCTTGAAGTAAAATCCTAAACAGCCAGCTTCTAGAACTTTCAAAACAGGAAACATGAACACAGTGATGGCTGAAACGCCTTCCTTTCTCAGAGCTGAGGTGCTAGGTACAGGTGTCCTGGGGGAGACCTCTGTCCTTAGAAATAATTGCTCCTAAAATAAGTGAATGCTTGCTTATCTCAAAAAGCCTTTCTGGGAGTGTACAGAGGCAAAGGAAAGGGCAACAGGAGGGATTTCTTCTTTTATTATTTCTTAGCAAAGTTTCTCAAGTGCTTCAGCTGGTTAGGAGACACAGGTTAATTTTCCAGGTCTGCCTGGGGGAAGCAGACTCTTGTCCTTCTCCTTGAACAGAGCTAGAAATGCCAGGTTTTGAGTGTGAGCCATTCTCCACCTCTCTCATGTCACTGTGGATTCCCACACAGGCAGGGTGTGTCAGAACGCGCAAGTTGAAGCACGGAGACCCTGCCCTTGCTGCTCAGAGCGTGCTCAGGGAGCAGCGCTGTGAAGACACCAGCAAGGACTGTGTACGCACCTGACCTGTACAGAGGTCCTGGAAGCAGTGATGATAGCAGAACCCTGGATGACTGCTCTCCAGACCCGCTTTGCAATTACAAATGTTTGCTATCGTATTGCACTCCCTCGTGTATTTGCTCCTCTGCTCCATTGTGCTTGGTTAATCTTGGGTTCCTTTCCCTTCAGCCACAGAGAGGGAGAAAGCTCTTCTCTTCCTGAGCACAGAAGCTTTCTCCTGCCGAGTGGTGTGGATTTGAACTCCTCAGCCTGAGAGTAGAGGCAGAACGTAGCATTCCTGCTTCCTTACGCTCTGCTGCTACACAGAGCATTGCTGCTTCTATCCCAAATATGACTGCCAGTACTGTTCTCTGTGTGTAACCTGTCTTCTCCGTAAATATTATGCATGGTCTGAGAACGTATATTATTTGATACCTCAGCACAAAAACACCTACTATTTGGATCTTATTGAGTCTTAGGTATAGACTGGTACAACAGCAAGGCACTGAAGGAGCTTTCAAGTAGCACAATTTGTTATTGAAGCAGTAGCTGAAAAGAAGAGGATCAGAAAAGCAGAAGGAGGTGCGAGACCTTATGTGTACCAAAACCCTCAGACATTACAAGGACAGACCATAGATTAGAGAGTCGGGGTGGGGGGCTGGTGAACTTAGAGGACATCAGCCGTATGGCAACCTCCTGACTCCTTAATAGCTTGAGGACTTGCTTTTGTACAAGGCTTACCACTAAACAACCTGATTTTTTTTTTTTTTTTTTCTGTATCAGAGGTATAGGGCCTTTGGGACACATTATCTTGTATATGACTACCAAGTTTACTCTCTGCAGGAACTAAGATGTTCTGAAGAGAATTAACTTTAGGAATTATTAACAGTGACTCACACTCACTCATAGCCTCAGAGAAAAATAAATTGATTGAGTTAATGAATACTCAGCATAAGGGTTTATAAGAGCAGGGCCCCGGACAGCAGTCTTCATCAGTTCACTTCCTTTCAGACAGTTACTTAGCAAAAGGTGCATTGAGACTGTGGCTTGTTTTTCAGAGATTAAGTTAAATACCTTTATGCAATGCATCAAGAGGAATTATCAAAGGTCAGTTGGCAGGTTGGGAAAAAAATAGAAATCTTTTTTCTGCGCAGAAAAATATTCCTGTCTAGCTAATCCATTAGTGACTTAAATTCTGCCTTTTGTGTTCCACAGCACTAAGTCCAATTTTATTCAGCCTGTATTGCTCTTCTGGCCCTCTAAATCTCTGTAAATATGAAAACAAATGATATTTTTATATAAAGGAGACCTTAGTAATATAGTCATTCAAATTTACCAGTCTATAGGTTCATGGTTCCTGAACATTCCCCTTTCCCTTCTCATCCCCCTCTGTTCCCACAAACCTATTAGATTTTACTTTATTTAGATAATCCCTACAATTTCATTTTAGTAATAAACAAGATTCTCAAAGACTAAATTATCCTTGCTGAAAATTTTACAAGCAGGTTAACATAAAAATTTAGAATATTTAAAGGTCAAGTGCCCCAAGCGTTGCCTGAGGTGTTGGTGACTGAGTGTCACCAACTTTCTCACAGTGCAGATTGAAAGTGCCTGCTACTTCTTTCCGCCTTTCCTTGGTATCAGCTTCTGGCTTGTTTGCTGTTTTTTAAAATTGGTTTCCATTGGCCATTCTCTGTGCTGGCCACACTGCAGGGATTGGCAGTGGAAGGATATCTTCATACCTCCTGCAGGTTTTACGTGTGGTGAGATGAATAAGTGCTCTGTCACTGTTCCTCAACTGTAATTGTGGCTAGTGAGGCTGGTCTGGTCCTCTCTGATCCCTCTGGACATGGCAGTTTCAGTTAAATCCATCATAAGTCAGGCTGTTAGACAATTGCTGTGCTAAAATAGATGGCATTGGCTTTCAGTCTCTCCGCAGTCACTGATTATGAGGCAGTTCTTAAAGGCTACTGAATGACATATGTTAAAGATGACTTCTTCACACATACTGAGAATTTATTGCGTAGGAGTCTTGTAAAAGTAATGAACAGAACAAGCACTCATTCCAGATCTTTTTCTGTATTTTTGACATTATATTTTCTGCATTTTTTTCTGAAATTAACAGCTGGAGACTGCAGATTTAACCATTACTCAGTGGTTCATCATCATGACAAGTGTCTGAATTCAACAAAATTGACTTAAGGAGAAGTGTTGAAGGGAGTTGCACAACAGAATTTGATTTAGAAGCCTGTCTATCTAGAGCCTAAATTATGAGAAATAGATTTGAATACTGAAACATCTTTTTTGTCTAAAAGTACATCCCCAAAGTTTAAACTTGGGGAACTCAGCATACTGAAATGGAGATTAGGAAAAGACAGGAAAAAAATGCACTGAGTAGGGGAACGGAATATTTTAGTTCACTGTATCTATGCAAATGCAATTGAAATCATTGCAGAGAATGATTTAAAGTCAACTTCCACTGAAACAAACCAGGAGAACACTTGTGATCTGGTTTAAAGGCTCAGTGGAGGAGCGAGAGCGCTCACTCAGTGCTGTAACTGCTCTCTCCAGCTCTGCAGTTTCACATCTGCCAGCCCAGTGGAACATCTGCTTCGGTGTGTCTCAGTCCAACTGCTTTGCCCAAAGCAGGAAATTTCTGACTCCTTTCTCTCTCCCTCCATTTCTTGCCAATATGTTAGCTGTGGTCATCTTTTCTTCTTCCTTCTGATTTCATATACGTTTAAGTTAGATAAAGGTGGGTGGTTCAAGTCTCGCTGGATTGTGCAAAAACATTTCCTGGCACAGTTGATAAAACTGTGGGATTTTTTAAGGGGGTATGAAGGAGGTGGTGTTTTGTTGTTTTGTTTAACTTTGCTTGGAACAGAATTTTTTCACTCAGCTGATGGGACTTGATGTCGTTACGATACCTTCAACAATACAGCCCCCGCAATCAACCTGTTAGTCTCAGTGGATGTTTGCCAGTTCATAAAAATCAAACGTATGATACTACAGAGGTTTCGCTGTAACCTTGAAAACCAAATGGTTCTTTCAGCAGCAAAGCTTAAACACACTTCAAAGGCTTTGTGTCCCCTTGGACATGTATCAGTCCAATTAAAAAAGGGAAGTTCTGAGCAGGTTTTCAGTTTGTTGGGATATTTCGTGGTTTAGCTAGAGTGATAGTCTGTCCTCAGTATCTGCATTAAGTTGGCTGATTTTGTCTATACTCACACAACGCAAAAACGTACCATCTTCTGGGATATTTATCCATCTTTAAGTAGAGCTGTTTCAGTGTTCAGCCAAGAGTGTCAAGAAGATTTTGGAAAGGAGAAACAGACAATGCAATTGTGGAAGACACATTGCCCAAGGAAAGTAGGCTAAAGATACCTTTTGTTTGTTTTCTGTTGCTTTGTTTTAGGTCTGGCTTACCTATCAACCCAATTTCATTCTGAATTGAGGTCAGGTTTATCTGAAAGGCGCACAAACATTTTCAACAAGCCTAGGCTGAAGTCTTCAAATATATAACAATCAGAATTTCGGAAGCTTCTGTTCAAATTCTGTTTTGCTGTGAATATCCTGCACAGTTCTATTCTCTCCCTTGATAATACGTGCTGTTTGTTCTGGGTATGCTTTTAAGTGTGGTCTGCAATTGTTTGAGTGCCACAAATCCGCTTCTACTGAACTGCAGCACTATTGCCTCAAAGCGTTTCAGTCTGCACTTCTAAAACTCAGTAGGCTTACTGAAACCCTGGCGTCAACCACTACATTCACAGGTTTCAAAGTCTTTGTGCATCTGCTCATTTTTTTTCTGAGTGTTTTTCAGTTTGTCATCAAATTTTTCTAATGGACAATAGTCTACAGACCATCTACCTTGCTGATTCAAGAACGTAAACCTGCTATTTTTAAAGTTACTTAAGAGTCCCACTATACCTACAAAGTGATTGAGAAAGGTAAATTAAATTGGTATAATGGAATATAACTTAACTATATTTATAAGCCATAATAAAATAAACCCAAAGATTTTTTTTCTCTCTTATGAATTTGAGTCCTATGAATTAATTTTTTCTGCCCCCTCCCCAAATGCATACCACAAACAGCAGCACAGTTTATTTTGCCTCTCTTTTTTGTGTAAGGAGAATAAAAATAGACCCCAAAACTCACCAAAGCCAGTATCAACATGTTTCAGCCCTTTCCTCTGTCTCACCCCCTGCAGCTGTATGTTGGTGGGAATAATTCCTTTTTTTGATCACCCTGGGAAACAGCTTGGTTCTAATCCATCCAGCTGGTTATTTATACATACCTAAGTATGAAAGTAACATTTGTGATCATTTGTTTATCTGCTCATGAAAATGTGTATGGAAAAACAAGCAAGCAAAAATTAGTGTCATTAAATTTAATGCACTGACCTCCTACTTGTCTATGTAAGCGTGATGCAAAAGGAAGAATTGCTCAGTTGGCTCTTATAATGGTGCAGACTGCAAAGAGGAGATAATTAGCGCGACCTTAGGGAATTATTGTCTGGTAAAAATGTGTGGGTGTTTTGAATACAAACTTGCCTGAGTATAAGATGAACTCGTCTAGCAAGCACTTGTGTGTGAAAACCTGAAATTACCAGGGTAAGTCGAGAATGTTTCATACAAACTGAAATAGGTGAAGGCAGATACTTATCTGAAAGTAATGTGCCCCAAATGGATCTTTTCTCCTTCTGGTTTTCTAAAAAGAAGGGAAGTTTATGACATAGAAAATTATAAGGGGAGTTTAACAGGCAGAAAGGATGAAGATAGACTTTCTTTACCCCCTCTCAAGTAAAAAATTGCTTTGGATGCTTGCATGCCATTTCCCTGATCTGAGGTCTTACAGAATAGCCACAGGTCATCTCCCTCAAACTGCTTCCACACCTCCAGAAAAGGAGAGTGCTTTCCCTGATGCTACCTGCTTATTGCAAGCATCATACTTAGTTAAGCGCATTGCGGCTCTTCTCTGGGCTTGCCAGGCACCTTTAGCAGGAAAGGGAGAAAGGCAGAGACATTTTTCTCTATCCACTACTGAAGTTTGGTGGTTCCACTGGTTGCAAACACACTTTTTGTGCCTGCTGTGACCTGGAAACTTCTCTGACCATACTACAGCTGGTCCTTTGTCATAGAACATTTGGAACTGGAGGCATTCAAAACCCGCCTGGACACCGTCCTGTGCAACGTGCTGTAAGTGTCCCTGCTGTGGCAGGGGGGTTGGACTTAGATGATCTCCAGAGGTCCCTTCCAACCCTGACGATACTGTGATACTGTGAAGTGCTTTATTAATTTGAGATAGCTCAGAAAATGATCTAGAATCCTTAAAGTTGGTTTCAAAAGTTGTCTTTAATGAGAGTTAGTCTTGAAAAGTGCCTGGCTACCTCATGTCATTGAAGTTAAAGGGGGAGGCATTCAATGTGATATTGCTGCAGGGTAGGACACTGGTAGTCGCAACGAAACAGGGTTGTGTTGGCTCAGAGGCAGGACTTGCCAACTCCCGCCCAGCATCACGCTGCCGTCGCCCTGCTGTGTTGTAGTCCCCAGACAGCATCTCTGAACAGTACCGCCCAGCACATATTATGTGGGTATACCATTGTGGCTGGAGCTACCTCGGAAGTCTGACCATTATATCCCAGTTTGCGATCTGGATGTGCCCCATCAGCGTAACTCCTAGTGTGTGCTGCTTTAAAATGCTACTCCTTGAAGCAGCTGTCTCCTGAGTCAAATTCCAGTTGGCAGAACCCATTTTAAATATTTACTGGGAACTTATGATCTCCTTTTCTCTTTCGTCTCTTATCACTTAGTTTGCCACTATCATAAAAGTATGTTTTCATTTTGCAACATTGAAAAAAAGCCTATAAAACTATTCAGTATTGCCATTTTTATTACCCTGTCCAGTTTTCTAAGACCAGTGCAATTCCAAATCTTTCAATTTATTTTCCAGACGTCTTCATGTTTCAGTAATTAAATGAAGATATTATATAGCCAGCTGGCTTTACAAGACAATGCCAAGATTTTTACAGCAAAGTAGTTAAAATCATGTTTAACTATGAGATCAACCCCAAAATATTCTGCTTAAAATATCAATAAGTGTTAGTTCTGTGCATTTAGTCAAGTGATTCATCATCAGCCTTACACTGTTCTGAAGGGGTCATGAAGATGTCTTCCAGCAACACAAACCACATACCAAACTCTATCTTGATACGTTAATTAGTATGCAGTTCACACTTCTTTCTAAGGACACTTTTGGTTAACGTTCCAGTGACTGGATTTGAAATTAATCTGACTCTCTTCCTCCTAAATTTGAAACAAGGAAAAACTAAAATTGCCTGTAATGCAACTATGTTCTTTCATAATCCTTCGAAATAAAGAAGTAGTAATAACCAACTTAGGAAAGTAAAGCTGAGGGACAGGGAATTTAAAGGATCAGTGAGGAAAATACTCAATTCTCTATTTTGGTGCTGCTTCCAGGATGCTATGGGGTCATTACAAGTACAGAGTATCTAGTATCGAGACTATCTATCATATCTGGTACAGAGTATTAAGTACTGTGCAAGAGAAGCCAGCAGGAGAAAGATCCTTGTGGAACCAGAAAAGAAACTCACGCAAAGAAGTTCCATATTCTGCACAGACCACCGGTGAACCAAGTCTGCCTCCTGCTGAGGGCAGCTTGGGGAGCAAGGTGAGAGCACTGACAACAGCAGAGAAAAAGATGGAATATCCTCCTGCTGCTAATCACACTGGTATTATGGAGAGAAAACACGATTTTTATGAGGTGGCGATACTAACTGTTCAAAAGTATTGCTGAATTTCTATAGAGCACAGCAGTAGTCAGCATATTCCAGCAAGCAGGTCCTAATCTCAATCTGATGAGAAGGTTTCAGTCGCTACTCTCTAATGACCACTTCATAAAACAGAGCCTGCAGCCTTATAACTGCATAAAAGAGACCTTGATACGGACCTGGCATGGACAGAACAGCACAAGGGTTTAAATCAACTTCATCTCTGTCAACAATGAAAGTTGGTTCATGAAGACTTGTTAAACAGATATTCATCCTGTTTTGAAACAAACTAGAAGTTTGCATGATGATCTCCAGGAACTTTAAGAGTAAGGTTTGGAGGCAGAGAGTAGATTCACTATTTTTTTTAAGAAAACTGGCATATCGGGGAGCTGGCCAATGCTGAGGTGTTCTGAGGGTTCTCGTGCCACTGACAGTAATTTCTATCCAGCTCTTTCACATGTGTGATGAAGTGAACATACCTTTGATGGAAAATGCTGCCTCAGGTTCTCTCTTTATTCCAATATAGTTTATTTAAATGGAGCTCAAGGCAAGACCTTCCCATGCTTTGGTACCCAGCATGGGACAATATACCAAATCGAGCACTAGCTACCTGGGGAGAGGCACCGCTGTAACATAGCAACACACAACAGGGAAAATCTCTGAACATACATGCCAGTCTGCCAAACCTCCTCACGAAACTCATAGCCCATTGCCACGTGACTTGCAGATAACAAAAAGGGGTTTAGAGATGTAAGTTGTTGGTGAACTTGTCTGTGATTAGTTCCAAGAGCTGCTTCCTCCAACAGAAGGAACAGGATATTAACTTGCTTGGAGAATTAATCATTAGCCTAGTTGCAAAATGCTCATTAATTTTATTATTATTGCAGTGCAATGAGGTACAAATTCATATTCAAGGAATTTCATGCTACTTTGTACATTTGTAATGCAGCCCTGACTTCCACAACACAAAGTAAAGCTGCAGCATTTTTAATGAATGAATCCATCACACAGTTTCTTTCAAAACAATTTTTGTAATGGTAATAAATCCTAGAATTGCTATTGTTGTTCCTAGGAAAATTAAAATGAGCAGGAAATTAAAATGAAAACCCCAGACCCATTAAGAAACCAACAAATTTGAGGCAAAGTTTTGGAAATAGTGAGTTAACTGTTGCTGCTTTACTTTAATTCATGTATTCTCTGACCTAGTATTGTGGTTCAGTTTGCTCAGCGCCAGCTCTTTTCTCGGAGCAATTCAATTCGAGACAATCACAGCGTGAGATCATATTTTTGTCTTCTTGGGCATGGGCTGGAGGTGAGAGAAAATTCAGTTTTGCCAAGGTAAATTAAGTTTCTCTCCTTCTTATTGCCACTTCTGCTTAGGCAAGCAGTAGGATTTGCATTTTGTTAATTGTTTACGGATGAGAGGCATAAAACGATTTTAATTTAACAAAGAATCTAATTTTGGATGGAACTGATCCCTTCTCTCATCAAGATTAATCTGAGGCATTACAGTATTTTTAAGGATTAATGCTGACTTGGGAGAGAGAACTCCTCTTGACACCACGTTCCAGTGGAGGGCAGACAAGCTAAGTGACGCTGGGGCAGGCGGAGCTCCCCTTGCCACAGAGGTTACCCACAAGTTATGCGAAGATTCACTGACTGTGGTTTTTGCAATAAGGCTACTGGGGCAAAATAAAGAACTGTGCTCTAGGAAATATTTGCATATTGGCTGCAAATTCCTCTGGCTCAGCTGCCTGCAATGTATCACACATGAAACGATTTTACACTGCAGTATAGAAAAATGTGCGCCTTGCAATATAGCCTTCAGAGCCATCTTCTGGGGGAAAAATGGACATTTGCCAACGTAGTAAATTATATTTTATAAAAAAAAAAAAAAAAGCAGCAGCAGCAAATAAAACTGTGATGACTTCTTAAAAAAAAATCAGAACACAAGAAAGTGAGATGGGATTTTACAGCATGCATTTTGAGTCAGAAGCAAAAATCTCTGTGAAAGTAATTTATTAGTTCACCTGGGATCTTCTGAAAATATCCATAGGAAATTGTACATTCTTTAATTAACTACCAGGGGATATTTGGAAGAGGGTGAAGCTGATCTATTTTATACACCCACCCACACACATACATGCACACACATAACCCCTTTTTTGATTTGCAACAAATCCTAAGAAATTAGCAAAAAGTCTAGAAGGAGCAGAATCACCCAGAGAATTTGCGTTCAGTTCTGACATCAACAAACATAGGCTTTGATTAGGCTGGACCCAAAGGTCTGTTCTTTGTTCTTTGCCTAAATAAAGCCCCTGGTTATCAAACAACAAAACCAGCAAACATTTCCTTGATAGAGGTGGCTGGTTTATTTTTTGCCCCTAGCTCTGTGTTTCCGTGCTTATTTTCTGTCTTACGTTTCAGTGGCTTTCAAGCATAGCTGAATAAGCTTTCACCACTATCGTCGGACCTGGGGAACCACCGGAGTCCATCACATACACGTTTGTCATGACTCCCCTAAGATGGGTATGGTGAACATTAACTTTTGCATTCATAAGCTAATGTTGCAAAATTGCTTGTTATTCATGCAGTGAATACTCAATACTCCTGTTTTCATGCTTTAGGCAACTTAATATCAGTTGATAATGTATTTCTTGTATCTCGACAGTGAAATAAGTTTGTGTGGTAAAAAAGCGCAGTAATTGTATGAGTGCATAGGTTTAGAGATAGCATTACCGGGTTTAACTAGTACCTTCATCAACAAATAATCCCATGAAAACAGGTAGGACAACTCAAGACCTGGGAGATTACTAAACAGAATTCAAAATTGCCTCTTCTAGCTCATGCAAGCTGTATGAATGTAGGTTAAAATCCACTGTTTTCCTGGTATTGTCTATGGAAAGTTGTGATTTCCTGGTGTTTCTCGGTACCTTTATGACCATTTCTCTGCCATTTTAGACAAAGAGTCTTAATGAATGCTGCACTTACGTAAAAATGACCATGAAAAATCCAGAAGACCAAATTTGTGATGGCATGGGTATTATGGCAAAGGTTCTGTTATTGTTGCATCCACATATTTCTCTTCTGAGACTGAAAGGTGAATGTTTCAGTACGGTACTCTTTCAGGAGTGCGGGGTTGCACCGAGATAAGCATATTCCTGTCCCAGCTTTGAAACTATTTCAGAATCAGCAAGCATCATTATGTTATAGTTAATAACAGAAAAGAAGGCCTTTCATCTCCAAAAGCAATTTACAGCTTACAATAAACTGGCACATAAACTCTTCAAAAGGATCACTTTGTGCATTAATTTCTACTGCAACTTACAAATATATTTAGTCTCAAGAGTCAAAATGCTTTGCTGAGCGGACATTCGAGCCTGCTCTTCTTTGATTAAACTTCTCGCATAATACAGTGAATGTTAGAATAGCTGCTTAATACAGGAGCAGTATACCAAAAATACGAGTTAGGCACACCGTGATTTTGAGTGAAAGCGTTGATTTTTGTTACTATCTGATAATACAAGAATAGCACGTGAGGGGTAATTTTGCATTTGCCAGTATTAATGTTGGAACCAAACTTAGGTTTAATACCAAGGCCAGCTGTTACCTGTTTCCCTTCAGCTTTAACTTCACTGTTTTTGTACATGTTTAGGGAATGCTGGTTTTTATCGATTGTGAATCACCCTGATTTATTTAATTCTCTGGCTCAATTCTTAACACATAAGATGCACGCGCAAGGGCCAGATGTCACTTACCATAAATCAGTTTCCTTAATGCAATGATTGTATTGGCCAGGCCAGGGCAAGCAAGGTTGGGTTCTGTGTCTGGATTTTGTAACTAGACCTTTTAAGTATTTGGAGTTTGTTGTTCACTCACTTTGTAGGAGATCAATGAAAGCATCAGGGTAATTTAATAGGTAATCTACAAAATAATGCAATTATTGCTTTGGGAATACACATACATTGTTGTTCTAGTAGGATTTCTGTAAGAACCCAAAAGCGAAGACTTGGAGGTTTGGGCGGGGGACATTGGTTTGTTCGGAGCCTTTTTCTTCTATTGGATCAGGTTCAGAATAGGTGTTCAGGGGTTGGCACTGCAGGATTTTGAAGAGCTAATAACAATATAAGGACCAGAAGACAATTAGATGCTTCTAATACACATTAGAAAAAGTAAAAATAATAAAAGTATTTATTTATGAGTGCAGTATTAGCTGCCATTTTTTTCTGCATTTTCTCTTTCTTATCACAGCTGCACTGTGCTCTGTTTTCTCTGCCACCACTCTAAGTGAAGTAGGCTTTCATTTCTGGAGATGATCTTGAGCGTGCTCTCATTTGGGAACTTTTTCCATTTTAATGTGACTGCAGGCAACTTTAAAAGTCTGCTCCCTATTGAAATCCATGGCAACACTGTCTCCGTGACTGAAACCGTCTATTGTGACAGGCTTGCACTGTCTTCTTACCATTCTGCTATTACTCATTGTTACTTCACATCATTTATTATTATGTTTGTGATGACATATGTTTGTGATGAATTCCTACTCCTTTATTTTGCCCAACACTGGTGCAAGCGGCATGTCACTAGCAGCATTACAATACACTTATACCTTTGTTTTAACATTTTTTTTTCTCTTCTATTGCTCCTTCTCAAGTCTTCCTGGGCTCCTTTCAGGCCCTTGAAGTTATTTCTGCAGTCATAGCCTGTTGGGAGGCAGAAGCAGCAGCAGGCAGAGTCCAGACCTGTTGGCACCGACCAGCCCGCACAGCTGTAGCTCAACTAGCCAGCTCTAGATGTAAAATCTTTCTGCAGACCGCCTTTTCTTGCACATTTTCTTCTTCTGTTGCCATTTTCATTCTCATTTCATCTACCCTTTTATGTTCCTTTGCTTCCTGCTTGCTTTTGCATTCATAAGTGGGGCACGGTTCTAGGGAATTATTGTCTTCCCACTATCAAATAGGTCTGGTTGTAATGCTGTGGAAAAAAAGTATGCTTTGTTTCAGTCTGAACAAATGAAACATTGCAAAACTTGTAACTTGAAACACACCAGCCTTAAATTTGTCCTTGAATTGAAGAAGGGAATATTTGCATGATTAAAGGCCATTTCTGTTTTGTTGGTTGTTTTTTTTTTTTAATAGCAAACTTCCTTAAAACAAAGGCTGCACATAGAGAATTAAACATTTTCCCAGTAGTCTTGAGTCAACGCTTTGCTCTTCAAAAGTAACATCTCTACACTATCAGCTCTCCTGACTTCCTGCGTTCTTAGCTGCTCTCCTTGGTCAGAGACTAGCTGTTGTCACTCAAAGCCCATAGAAATTGGTGGAAAAAGGTAAGCGTTGCCACCTTCTTCCTCACTGGGGTGTGGGGTGTGACCTCCCTCGACCTGCCGGCCACACTCTTCCCTATGCAGCCCAGGATGCCATTGGCCTCCCTGGCGACAAGGGCACAGTGCTGGGTCATGGGTAATTTACTATCTACCAGGACCCCCAGATCCTTCTCCTCAGCAGGTCCACCCCTAAACCTATCCTGGTGCCTAGCATTCTTCCTCCCCAGGTGCAGGACCTTGCGCTTGCTCTTGTTGAACCTCATTAGGTTCTTCTCTGCCCAGCTCTCCAGCCTGTCCATATATCCAATGTGCACCGTTTCTTTTTCCTTATGTTTATTGCCCACAGGTTGAATAATTCTAAAAACTGTCTTTAATTCCACTGTGTGCTGAGAGGCGCCAGGTGATGTGCTATACCGACGGCTCTCCGAGGGACAGCTTTTCCAGAGCAAAAACCAGGCTTGTTGCTTGCAACTGTTATACTGGCGGGGTCGGTTGGGCACGTTAGGTTTTTCTTCCTGCTGATTTTTTATACAGCATGGTATTCTAGGCGAGCACTAACTTACAGTTAGCAGGTAGCTCTGACTGCCAAGGCTGGATTTGATCATGGCTAGCGTGAGAGCATCAATTCACTGGGATTCTATATCCGCAGAAACAAGGAGTCGGGGCCTCATTATCACAAGGCAGAGGGCAGCGGCAGCTCCCCTCCAAACCGCCTGCCTGACAGCGCCCTGCCTTTGATTTTGTCTGTACAGAACACACAGTGGAAAATGGCAGAGCGTGAGGGATGACGTGTGGGCATTAATTGGCATTCGATAGAGCTTTGTGGCTCTGGCCACCTATTCTGTAATTGAAAAACTTGTCTTAATGTAAAAATAGACTCTAACAGTAACCTGGATCTTTTCCGCAGGCGTAGTTTGAAAAGAAAAACTAATTTCCTTAAGGAGGTTTGTATGTGTCTTTTTTTAAATAGAGCTATATTAAACAGCCTTTTTAAAGTTACATTGGCAAGCAGGCATAAATTTAGAATCTCTGCCATGTGCTTTCAGAAACAAAAGGGTTGGGCCTTTTATTTTCTTAAGTGTTCTCCTGTGCATTAAGAGTGATGATTTAGTATTCTCTTGGGAAGACGAGGTTAAGGTCATACTTGTTGAAAAGCAGAAACCCTAAGGAAATTAACAAGAATAACATAGCAGCTCTTAGAAACACCTCCAGGCAATCTTTCGAATTTCTGATCCAGACTAATAACGATGTTGTGCTACCATAGGGCCCATTTTCTTTATGTAGGTGAACAGTGATTGTCTCACAGAAGTCCTGTGGCCTTGCAGAAATTGATCATCTCTGCTTTAATTTCAACAATGTTGAATAAAACTTTAAAAAATGCTTCCCGGTTAAATAAAGCCACCCTGCAGCAGAAGCCAGTATTCCTGGGGAGAAGGGTGTGCAAGGGACATGGAGTGGGCTTTGGGGGGCTTTGCCCATCACAGTACACATCTTTAGGAAAAATTTGGAAAACGAGAAAGTTAGATGGATCCTGTTAGGAGAGGAAAGATACTTGACATACGTGTTAGACAAACTGAGCTACCAGCTTGCCGAGTTAACAGCTGTTACCTGTTAACATCACAGGGGGGAGGGACACCCCCCCAGTCAGGTGCCTCTTCAAGTTGAGTACAAGCTGTCTGACAGCAGGGAGGAAATAATTTTAGCCCAGTCCTAGGACCGGGGAAATTACACTGCTCTAAAACAAGATGTTTTGGGAACACAGATCACTCCTCGGATAGCTGTGGCCATTAATTGCTGTGGTATTTCTAGCATGTAACCTCACCCCAAGGAATTTTTTAGAGACGCTCCTGGGTCTGCCTGCCCATTTTCAGACAAAAGCTTCAAAAATAGTCCAGTGGGGGCTGAATTAGCACCATCAGATCGCAGCAATTAAACTCCAGCATTATCACCATGTCTAGACACTGGGCACTCTAAGGGCACCTCAGTGCAAGGAGCAGCTGCACCTTTGCCACAGCAAACACATCTTTACCTATTAAGCACTATTAAAATTTCACTCTCATTCCTTTGGAAATCTGTTCAGTTTCCTTGTCTAGGAAGGCTTTTTGATTATTTGCCAGCTTAGTGTGTGTGTGTGTGTTTTGTTTTTGTTTTTTTCTTCTTTTGCAGGCATTTGGATTAAAACTCTCCCCATCTCTCCTTTATCAGAAATATTGGAGAGGATTAGGAAATTCTCCTCAGATTCCTTGAGCTTTTCCTTATACATGAGGTTACTTAGCAGTTCATTACAAAACGAATGATCAAGACATAAGCTGTCTTTCTTTCCTGTTCTTGAATCCAGGAACACTAAATATAAGGTGGCAAATGTAACAGGGAAGGGGAAATCACACCGATATGTTTAATGAATGAAGTTTGCCAGGTAGCTGTGTTGAAACATTTGATGAAATGAACTTACGTAAAGGAAAGATGAGAAAAAACTCGAAGTATACACCACTTTTGTCAAAAAGCTGCAGCCAGGGTTCACATCTCTGCTGGCTGCTGAATGTGACAGGAGAGCTATTGAGCCATGTACTGGAGGGAAGAGCTGACACTATTTACTCCACATGCAGTTATCCGTGTGCACCTGACGTCATTTTAGATGCAAAGATACATTTCTTTGAAACCGGTAACATAAGACTGTTCCAGCTCTATACTAGACATTTTTAAAGCTCATTTGCACTGTCCACAAGGTTCAGAGAAAACTTCAGCTATGGGATAACCAGATGGCCTTACAGTACAGGATCATAGAATGGTTTAGGTTGGAAGGGATCTTAAAGATCATCTGGTTCCAACCCCCCTGCCCTGGGCAGGGACCCCTTCCGCCAGACCGGGTTGCTCAGGATAGGATGATGTAAGTCATTATCAGGGATGTGTCGATGTGCCGGTGATGGGTCCCACATCCAGATCATCTTTCAGTTGAGAGGTACTGGCCACCTGCGTACATCACTCCAGTGTGGCAGCATTTTAGGGCAATCTGCCAGGTTGTTCATTACCCACAGGTAGAAGGAACAATCTACTGGTGATTGCACCCATTTTTCTTTATCAAATCTTGAGACTGTAATGGGCTGACAAGAGGTATTTTTACATCTACAACCGTATTTAATAAAGGTGGCCTTTCAACTGTCCTTTTCTGTTTCACATCAAACTCTTCTCCCCTGCAAACACTATCTGCCTGGTAGTTATCAAGCCGTGATTAAACTCAAGTACAGTTTTACTTGAAGATTTGTAACAGCAGTACATCTTCAGCCCATCAGAGCTGAAGATTCAACTGGTTCAGTGTTCTGTGTCAACAGAATCAACAAGTTCATGTATTACAGCTCCTGCGAGAGCCGGTAGAAGATGCACGTCCAGCACCTTTAGAGATAAGCCTGTTAATGATTAGATGCACACTACACCCAAGTATTTATTCTAATTTTAAATATTTTGCTCAGCAGCTCTGGATGTTATGAGGGATGCCTCCTCCCCTAGGAGAAAACCTGTCCTTCCTACGAGTTTCTGTTTCACCAGTTGCATCCAATAGAAACATCATCAGCAAATAGATGAAATGAAGTTTCTGCATACCACATCTGTCTGCTGCTCAGACTCAGATTCGGTCTGATAAGAACTTACTCATTTGGGATTTAAAGGGAATTGCTGCAAACAATTCAGGAAGCGGCTCTACATCTTAACCATGTAGAAGGGTGTTGGAGGCTGCAACAGACGATCTAACATTGTATTAATGTGTAGCTGAGCAGCAATTAGGAAAAAGGGTGCAGGAGGAAAATTTGATGTTGAGGGAAACAGGATCATCATAGTCAGCAAATAGAACTTTAAGTGGATGAAGTGAAAATGTCAGGTATGTATTATATGAAAAAGGTCATCATATCAAGAATTACATGGTGATTCTACACAGCAGGCCCTTTAGGCTTTGCAAGTGGGCTGAACTCCTCCTCCTCCAAGTGAAAACTGACATTTACACTTAGGATTGGGTCATTTTGTATAAATGTTTGCGTCTTCCATGCCTTTACTCATTTTATGAAAAGTATGACGCACTCTCTAGACACTTAAAAATTAATCTACTTATGCTATTTTAACATTTAGTATTCTCTTTCATTCATGCAAGTTAACTATTGGATTTGAGGCTTTTCAGTGATGTCCCATTGGAAGAGGTGCACGAAACATTTACTATATTCAACACTTAAGTATCAAGTGCAAAATTTCAAGAATCTTCATATAATAGAAACTAAATTTCCCTTTAATTTTATCTCACTAATCAGTCTTGCCTCATTTATTTCACTGCAGAGCTCGAAGAATATAAGATTTATAAGCACTATCACACTGAGTAAATGCTGACTTCAGAGAAAATACTATGTTCAGCTAAGCACTTCATCTGTATACTCAAACTGTATATTTTGGGATTTAATTTTGATTAATTTTCAAGGACTTCCATCCTCACCGCAGATTGCTGCGGGGACTGAAGGCTGATTGGTTTTTTTGTAAAGTCCCATTAGACAGATACTGAGCTGGCTGTGAAGCACGCTTTGAGAAAGCCAGCGAGGCTTATCTCCGCTCTGACCTTTTAGCTGCTGCCTTTCGGCTGCGGGGAGCCACCCTCCGCTGGCCTCAAGACCCGGTCTGTGATACCCTGGTGAGCCACAGCCGCGGTCCGCAGAGAAGCCTGCTCAGCAGCACCACCTCCGCAAGGCCTTCAAGGAGGGGCCGGGTTAGTGGACATCAGGCACACAGCTGCTTTCCTCACCGCTGCACCCACAGACTGCCATCTTCTACCCGCTCGCGTGGAGGCCAGTTTCAGATGCGAGGTGGTGTTGGTGGGCTGGTATTACATAGACAAAAGCTTTTCACGCTTACGGTCTTGCTAACCTAGCAGTTTTCAATTGTTAAGTCTTCCATATAAAACAAATTTTACATCTGTCTTCATAGATACCACCACTTCATTTCCTCTTCCGTCTCCCCAAATGCCCATATTCAACCAATCTTGGAACCAGAGAGGTATATAAACCTAATTTAAACTAAACCCGAACTCCCACAACACAACAGGTCCCCCCTGTTTTTGAAAGCGGGGATTAAAAAGCTACAGGGTTTAAATTAGAAGCTCTCTTCGTGTTGTATATGTTAATCTTGAACTATAAAGACAATAGTAGTTCTCACAGATGTCTATGCTATTAATCTCTAAAATCTAGAAACTGTGATCCAAAAAAACCAGCCAAAAAAAACCACTGAACGAAACTGATCCTTCAGTTTGCTCAGGGATGCGAAAAAGCAGCAATACAATATACACGACAAACAGGTTCAGCAAGCAGCACAGCGTTAACACAGAGCTGGTCAAAATGGAATAAAGTAAAAATGGAAGAACTTAACAAAAAGTAATCGTTTCTTCCTCCTAACACCTGAAGAATTTCTTAGCCTACCGAAATCTAAAGTAATTAGTATTTAAGGTGTTCTGATAACATTACCTATGAGCAAATAGTAATATTGGGAGCTCCTTGTTCACTAAAAAGGAAAATACTTACACCTTCATGTCTTTATCATACATTCAAGCAATGATTGTTTGCATGTTTGAACTTTGTATGCAGATGTTCATCAAAACAATGAAAGAGTTCCTTTTGGAAACTTACCTTTTTGGTTATGACAGACACTTTCTTCAAAGACGCCTGTCTAATGAAAAGTGACTCATTTTCTATGTGTTTTTCAATGCATTCCCTGAGGTTACAGCTAACGGCACTCTGACACGATGCCTTTCTGCAAATCTATATATGCCGGTGTCACTTATATTGTACAGCACGAGGGCGTCACAGCCGCCGGAGGTACTTTCCTCATCTGTTCCACTATAAATGCCTGTTTTGCTCTCAATTTGAGAATTGTCCATCTGGCTGCAAAACTCCAGTGATTTACCATGTACGCCGCATTTCAATCAACTCCTTTTTGTTACTAACACTCAACCTTTTTTCCCCACCTCAATCCCTGTCCTTGGTGTCACCACCAAAACCTTTTTAGCCATAAACCAGGGTGTGCTTACAGCCGCCTTCCTCCAACCCGTGTCCCTTGCTTTTCAAAGTCTGCTTTAGTCACTATTATGAATGGACAAATATACTGACTTTTATCCCAGTGTCAACCAGTACTAGCTACTGCTATTTCTAATCTCTTACCTTTTTTTTTTTTTCCAGTAGAAAGCAAAGTTATCTCAAAAAAAAAAAAGGCTGTTCTCGCCTCAGTTTGTATTATCTACTCCCTTTTATCTATCTGATTAGTGATTGTAGCTACTTTCTCATTGTTCCACAGACAGCCAAAAATGAGGTCATTTTTTTTGCCCACTGGAGTGATTTAGGTGGCTTTTCATGCAAAGTTTAATTACAACTCTGAAAATAAGCTTGCTTTACACTATTAGGAAAGAACATAGGAAAAAGCTTGAACATTTTCTGTTTCAAATTTCCTTATAAGATATTATACTTAACTCCACTTTTTCACAGTCTAATAACCTGCCTTCCAACTTTTAGTTACTTACGTTCTCTCATTTAAGACGCTTCATGAGAAACACAGGAGATGAATGTATTCTTCAGTATTTGTCAAGACTATATGAGAATAACAGCTTAATTTTTTCATCATCTGAGCAAAAGCACTTGTTAGATTAAAAGCGAATATAGCTATGTACATAGCTGTAAGTGAAGCAAGCATGTTTCTTAGTGTGATGATATAAGAAATATTTTTAGATTAAATACCCCTGTATGTACCAAGGCCATTCATAATTTATTAGGTACTTAGCAAAGAGTATTTTTTTAATCTCATCAAAACTTAAGGCAAGCTATCAAGCTATACAGAAGTATTACATATAGAATTAATTTTAAAGGCATTTTTAAGATCAGCTTCAAGAAAGACTAAACAGATGTCCAATTCCAAACCTATGCAAAAGGTGTCAAGTGCTAAAAGCAAAGGGCACGCAGATTCTCAAGGATAACCGATCTTACCCTAAGTCACTATCATACCTTGTTCAGATAATAAGAAACAATCCATGAACTGTTTGGACAGTTTTTCCATATTATATATGGATTATATTTTTCTAGATCTATAATTAAGGAAAACACAAAGTAGGCTTAAATTATTTGCATTGGTACATATATTTGTTACTGTAAAAAACCCAGCACAGTACATATTCCTGATAAATACAATCTAAAAATACCTGGGTTTGGGGCTACAAACTATGTATGAAGGAACCTCAGTGATTGTATTGCTGCTAGTTGCGTAATATACAAATTCAGCTCCGAGATAAGTGCTTGCACGTGCCCTTATGCTTACTGTTGGCACTTCAGCTTTCATTCAATCCATCAGTAAATGAAGAGACAGACTTGCAGCCTCCGGAATGGAACAGGATCAAGTCACTAGGTTTGACTTGTAGGTCCAGAATGTATTTCTGCCACCAAGATGAACTCCCCCTACACCAACTAACAACCCACCTACAGCTTTTTTTGCAATTACAAAGCAGTGAGTTGTCTAACATGCTTAATTATCTTGTCAAATAGCTTAAAATGTAAATATTTTACATATATTTGGGCATTTAGTTTAAAGTAATTTCTTTGGTAATACCTATAAATTCCTTTTTTTGAGCGCCTATGCATACGGTAGCTGTAAGAACTACCTCTCGTGAAGCCAGTAAAATAGAACAGCAATCAAAACTTGTCAGAATGTTGCTTTAAGAATTCTTAAGTGGCCACTACTCACAAGAAGCGAGAAATAGAATCCAAATCCTAACAACACTGTCCTACTGGAGAAGTTTGTACAATGCATCCAAGATTAATTCAGACTATCAAACCAATTAGTAGAGGGTGCTGTAAACCTGACAAGCAATAATTAAACAGACCTGCATGAGTCCTCACATTATAAATTATTTAATACAACATTTGAACACTGAGAATGTTAGACCCGTATCTGTATTCAAACAGACACACTTAACTAAAATACTCACCTGTGACAACTCTGAATTAGGTAATCAAGTATATACAATCCAATTGCGTACAAATTGAGTTGTGGTATCAGTACTAGATGATACAGAACCATTTTTTGCTATTTAATACACACGGGTTTAGCAACCCGGGTATCAGTACTGGAAAGAGGTAACACCCTAAGCATTACTCTACAAATACAGCATTGAACTTGTCACAGCAGCAGGATGACACAAAATATCTTGTTTATGTTGAAGTGTCAAAAATTTAAGTATAGAAACCTATACTCATAATTGACAGATAATCTATTCTATAATATTTCATTTTACATAAAATATTTTGACCTTTACGCTATTTTTTGTAATTATCTGCAATTATATTTAAATTAGAATTTAATTTAACTACAATGTTTATTTTTCAAGATTTACATCATTGTAAAAGGTTGCATGTTTTAACTATTTCTACTCAGGAATTTACATGCCTTTTAAAATTGTTACCCTTATTTACTTAGCTCTGCTACTGAAACTTTTTTTTTTTTAAGAACACAGATGCTGTATAGTATTGGAGAAGATTATTCTGGAAATTGTTGCATACAGGTGAGTAAAAGCGAACTTACAACTCACAACACTCTCTCAGGAGGCAGCTACTACAGTGACACGGAACCTGAAGGCCCTGATTTCGCATACCAATCATACTCGTAACAGATTATCCCATTACCGTCTATCAAAACACCTGCGCTATTATGATTGCACACTGTTACAACCGAATGAGTTTTCACAGACACGCACTGACAACTTTCGCAAATTAGCACCTATTGTCTGTGAACATTCATCACCTTCTCAATTCAAATGATTAAAACAAATTAAAAAAACACCCCCATCAGGTAATTATGAGGGCAAAATACAGTATTATCCAAAAACATTTCCAAGTTAACTGAAAGTGTGCAAGTGCATTAAAATAAGCCACAGCCATCTGAAAATATAACTAGCTTATGCAGCAAGTACAAGATGATGATTTTGGAGTAAACAAGTTGCCTGCATACTAAAAATCTCTTTAAAATGTAGCTTCCTTATTTCAAACAAATTCTAGCCCTTATGAGATATATCTAGGCCTAAGTGAGATATTTGCATTGTCTATTTCAGACACCAAATGCTTTCTTTAATAACTGAAACTCCTAAGTTTCAGATATTGAAGTAGTAAAGTCAAGATGACATTCAGTGCAATAATCTTTAAAAAAAGCCAACAAATCATTACAACATTGCGCTGCTGGGGAAAATACTATTTATTATACATTTAAATACAAATTTGAAATGTGTTGTGGACACATCTGCAGGGTTACAGGTTAAAAAAAAAAATGTACAAAATTATGTTCTGCATCTCTCAAATTGAAGCTTCCAAAAAAATTTCACAAAATACCAAAAGTTCATCTTTATAAGAACAGCAAAGATAATAATGCATACAATCTTTTGCTTGGCAGATTATCTTTGTTCCCTCCCTGCATAAAGTACCATAAGACTTTGTAAACAGTCTTTAAACGTGTTAATAGCTTTAAGGAATGTGTAATCACAGTTCAGATGGATTCGTCCCGCAATGAATTATAATGCTACACAGTAGTTTCGTGTTTCCACAACCCAGTTCTAATGTTACCAGTACTGTCTGCAGTGAGCAAGGGTCCTTCCTGTCCACTGCTTTTAAGCGGTCCATTCTGAATGGCTAAGTTTAAGCCATAAGATTTTTGCTGGTTTTCAAGTTCAACTGCTATTGGTTTCCTAAGAATATCTTTTTTATTGTTGGTAGATAGTGTTTTTTCGGTATTTCTGCTACTTTTTGGAAGCGTACTGCAAGCATCACTGCTATCTTGTTGGGATTGGTTATACTGACGTTCTCTGTAAGCCAAATAGGCTCTTCGGCTCCTTGAATGCCCTTCGCTGTTGCTTTGTCGAGTTTTAGGCAAGCCATTTTGCACACTTCCTTCCACACTTGTGGGAACATCATACGCATATTCCCTCAACACTGCAAGCCTGCTAGCACGGTGTCCCTTGCTTCTGTTCTTATGATGTCGACTTGGGTGCCCGTTTGTCCGAAACTGTACCTCTAAGGGAGCTACATGCATTTTGATATCGTTATCCACTGAATGTTCAGTGAGACTGTTATCAAGTTGAGGACCCGTGTTCAATGGCAGAGAAGTAGGGTGGCACTGAGCTGCTGCAGCTTGTAAGTTCGTTAGTTTACAACCTTGAGACGAATTTTTGAGGCTCGATGCACTTTTATTTGTGCACGAAGATTCTGCGCTACTGTTGGTGCACTTCGGGGCCTCTCCATTGGTTCCACTGGAACTGGAGGGCTGAACATTTACTTGCACTGAATACGTACTCCTTCCAGGGCAGCAAGTCGTTATCCACGCATGCCTCACATCTTCCCTGTTAACGCAGTGGTGAACCATAAGAAAGGCACTGAGGCTTAAACACGTTGCCCCAAAAAAACAGCTGAAGATGAGGTCCATGGGATAATACAGAGAAACTGACAGAGCTCCGAAGATCCACAGAGCAACGTACAAAAGCAAAGTAAGGCCCACACCCAGCAGCTGTGCCTGAAAACTGTGCTCGTTCTCCAAAGCGGATGTGGAAACTAGTGACACAGACAACGAATCTTGATGAGCCAGTTCCCCATGTTCGTTGGTGGCCAGACGCTGCTGTTCCTCAACAGGTTCCTTAAGTTCGTATTTACGTTCAGGGTGACGTTTTAGTTGTATGAATATGCTGAGAAAATACATACAGTTTATGAAAATTATAAAGCTAGCTGGTCCATAAAACGCTCCCAAACTAGGTTCCCAAGTCATCCAGCAACTGGAAAAGAAACAAACCAAAGAATCAAAATTAACGTCTTCTCACGAGTCACTTATGCTTTATCAGTTCTTAATGGTACTTTGAAACGATCTTGGTTGTGTTACACTTTCTGGAAGAATCAGAATTAATTGCAATGAGTACTCAGAAAAACAAACCCATGAAATCTTATGACAGAGCTCTCAGTTATATGGTACTTACTAAGGAGCGTTAGGTCTGCTGCCATAATTTCGGATGTTTGCTGCTGCCGTTATTCCACAAACTATGATAGGGATCCCTCCACCAATAAGGTAGAACCTAAAAAGTAAAGCCAGTACATCAGTGGCTGCTTAACAGCAATGGATTTTATTCAGTCACCATGAAGGGAATGAGCTTTCCAGGATTCTGGAAATATGCAAGTCCTGTAAGAAAATAAATAGGTGAATCAGGTTTGGGCTTTGGCAATATGAAAATTTTCTAAGATTTCCTCACTACAATTTTTTTTTCCTCCTGTTGTAAACCACCTCTCTCACAGCTGTTCAGCTCCCTCGCAGGCACTGAACAAAGGTATACACGGTTAGAAGGAAGAAGCAAAAGCTGGCAGCCAAAAGTTGTAAACTGCTGGAAGAAAATAAGGAAACTTAGAAGGAAAACAGTAAGTGGTATGCCTCTTGTTCCAGAGACGAACTTGCCTAATATTATGGACACTACGTTGAGAAGATCAGCCATAAGAACTCTTGTTGCTTGGGTTTTTTTTTATGTGCAGAGGGGTTTGAGGGGTGGTGTTGGTTTTATTTATTTTGAATGGACTCCATAATTTCACAGTATATACCTCCTGCTTCCCTGTGGTGGTGTTAATAAAAACTGTATGCCTTCACTAGGATGAGGGCATATGTTATTAGAGTATCTAGCTTTTCATTCCAATTTCTGCGAGTTCACATTCAATTCATTAGAGGCAGATCAATAACTACTGACAATCATTCAAATTAATGGCACTCTGTCCTGCATTTTATATTAATCCAGTCCAAATTCAGATCAGAACACACAGTGAAAACTACTACTGCGACATACGGGTGGGTAGTTGGTTTGTCAACAAGAGACACCTATTCCGATGGTCCTGGACCTTTCCACTGCATTTCACATTTTTCACCAGAAGTTACTGCTGTCTCACCTTGAGACACAAAACAGTCTAAAATAAATTGAGTCTTTCTTGGAAGTCTAGGTACACTAAATGTTTACATAGCTGCTGAATCCGACAAAGATCAAACTCTGCCAGTGGTTTATTCTGTATCTTGATGCAGCAATCGGGAGCTGGCCAGATGAAACAGATCTTTATGGCAGATTTTACTCATCTTTCACCACAAATTACTAAACTACTGCCTCAAAGATGCACCACTACTCACACACAAACATTTCAGTGAAGCTGGTTCGACACAAGGCAAATTGTTACTGGTGGGAGAGAGAAGCAATATGGATTGTTTGCAGCCGTATTTCAGTTTCCTGTATTGAAGGAACATGTTTACAACTGGCCTTGAACCATACCAAGGTACCAAGAACCAACACAAAAAAGAAAAAAAAAAAGCACTTGTGTGTTGCTGTTTTTAAGTCTTCAGCAATTCCTAAGAGCCCAAATTACAAACCAAAACTATCATGCGGCAAAGAGCTGTATGAACAGAACAGTCACCAAGAAACATATACAAAGCATTCTAGAGGAGATGCAGTAATATTAAGATTTTGGGGCAGAATGCTGTAGAAGCTAAAACTTTACCTTAAGTTAGATCAAAAAGAGAAAAACAAATCTAGTGACATGGGTACACAGGAGGTATTACAATGGTAACAGAAAAAATAGAAATGCAACATTTCGCTATTTACAAGTAGAACATTCACTCAGTATTTGTACCATAGTAATACAAATATTTGTGCTTATTTTAAATTAAATTACAAAACACAAATATTTGTATTTTTATTTTATTTCATGCTTTACATGAAGTATCCCATTATTAAGTATCCCATTATTAAGATCTTCAGCAAGGTTCTTTGTAAAGCAGTTCTTATGTAAAAAGAAATTGAGACTGTTTCCTTTTGTCTTGGTTGGAGTCTGATGAATAAAACCATTTCTGCACAACAAACTCCATTTCCTTCTTGTGATTGGCAGCTGAGGACCTCAGTTATTTTTACACCCTCTTGCCTGGCACGGCAATGCAATGTACTTGGCATAAAGTTTTTCCACAGTCAAGAAATTCCAACCAGCGCCAGGTGTCGCACTATCGTCTCGACATGGCTACTGTGAGCCACAGCCAATCTCTTCTCTACTGTGGCTACTATAGTGGCTTTCTGCAGAACACCACATCCATTTCAAAGTCTTTTTTCCACCTTGTTCATGACCTGTGACAAAGTCCCATTAACACTGAATGAAGATCATCACCAGCAAAATTGTCTTACATGTAATGAATTTCCCAAAATAAAGAATAAAGCTTATCTATGCTTGAGCAGAGGTGAGCTTAACAGGTATGAAGGCCACCCTCAGAAAACACCTACAGGAACTGAAGATCAGCGTAAACGTCATATCTACCTATCATCTGCAAGGTGGACTTCTTTAAACCCAAAGAACACGAAGCAGAATAATTTACATATGGGAAATAAGGGGAAAAATGTGTACCTACATACATTTATGAGGGTGGGTTTTTTTTCCCCTGTTCCAAAAGACCCTTTGTAATTCTGAGAAGGCATAGTGAGGAGAAATATAAACAGCATGGAGGCAAACAGAGAATCTGCTGTTTTGTCTCCTTTAATTCAAGAAACAGGGGTGCTGGTAACCTTCGGTGACCGGTTCCAAACAAGCAAGAAACTCTGGCACAAAACTCTGTCTTATGCAACTATGGGTAGTTTTGTTTTGAACACAAGTTTAAAAGACAACTGAATAAAAAAAAAAAAATTTTGTCTATAATTCCATGCAAAACCATCACACATCTGACTGAGGGAATCCCTTATCTGCAAGAAGTTGGACATTGAGAAAATCTGGAAAATACGAAGCATGTTTGCTGTGTTCTCACACTTGCCTCCAAAGCTACTGCCATTGTCACAGATGAGGTGTGCGTGTTTATGTCTAGGCAGAGCTGAGCTTGTGAGGCTGGCAATTTTACTGTAACATTCTCCAAAGCAAGAACTTCATGACAAAGGATGAGAAAAAAAAATTCACAACAGATGTTAAAAAGGCTCCTCAGTAGTAGAAGGCACACAGCTGGCGATGGGCATGATATCCTACAGTTAATAAAACAGATTTACTTTTTCTTAAAATAAAAGCAGTAAAAGTTAAGGAAAGCAAAGACAGCACTTAAGTGGTGTAAATATTAACCTTCTACGTTATTAAATATTTCTATAAGCTGCTTGTGTATAGTACTGCAAATTTTAGTTGATAATATTCAAAAAAGCATTTCTGATTTTCTGCAGTCTCTGTACTTTAAAACCAAACTTTCTAAATATTTGCCTATAACTAATCAAAGTTAATCAACTTCTGCCACCTTGTGGAGAATTTCGGCTTAGCAGTTTTTAATTAATATCCAGAGGCTGCATAAGCTATATGAACAAAGTATGTTAATGTTTTCTGTTCAAAATATTTCACAAGGTGAATTTCACAGATAATTTGTTTGTCACATTTCAGTGGTTCAGAAATAAAAATTCTAAGAAGAATGCCTCACAAAGAACACTATTGTCATTTGATAATGAGTGATACCTATTTTTCCAATTATTTGTAAGCAATCTTTGGAAAAACATATTAAAACTTTATTTACTTAATTTGCAGTGTTTGTTAATTGTGTGATAACACAGTTCTCCACATTCTTTCTTCTATGATAATTTAATGGGAAGCGTTGCTATCTAAAGTCCTAATCAAAGCCCCAGTGGCGATGCTGGCGACAATCAATTTCTTAATTTACAAATTGGGAACACAGCACTGCAACAGTGATATGCTAAGACCAATCGTCCTTCACCTCATCCTCATTAACATAATGCTGAGGAACAGAAAAATCTGGAAGGGACTTTACGGACCTGGAAAGAAAATCTTCTATGAAAGGCACTTGCAAAAAACCAGTAGTGACCTGTTACATTTGCTGGTCAGAACATGAGCATAGCGACCTGGGAAGTAATGAGCTGCAGACACAACCAACAGGCTCACCTCAGCATTGGCCTGGGCGGAGGAGGTGGCTCATCAGGATCTTGACATCTTTTTGCTTTTTTGGTCACTTGCTTGTAAATATTACGAGATGTCACTCCCAGCCACAATACCGTCGCAAGAGTGGAATAATGAAGAATTATCCCAACCTTAAAAAAAATACAAATAAAAGTGACCCCCAAGAATTTCCTTTATACCAAGTTAAAAACGAATCAGTTAACACACAACTTGCATAAAGCCTTAATTTTCAAAGGCTCAGTTCAAGAGAAGAAAAAAAGCGTCTTATTTGAATATGACTCTTCTAAATACTAAGTCGTTGTGGTGTTCAAAAAGGTAAAACACGTTATGCAAACCCATCTTCCTATCCGTTGAGTTTGGAAAGGCTACATACACGCCCTTTCCTCTAGTGGAAGAAAAACTTAACACCAGAACAACTTTGCTGGTGAACATTTTGAATGTTATGTATCAATCATACACTTTAGGTAACTCTGTATTTTATGAAACACTTACCTTTAAAATGTTTTGTGTTACAGATATTATTCAAATTGAAACAAGTAAGGGAAAAGCAAGCTAATGATATTGTGGTAACTACGTAGCAGGCAGCAAAATATGGACAGCTAACAAACTCATCAGCAATTTTAACATAATGCAAAAAAAAAAAAAGTATCATACTTTAAATATTTAGCCAGCCCAAATATTAAAGCAAAGTCATCCTCACAGACTGACTGGACACTACCATTAAGAAAATGGTTGTCTGTCAGATCCTTTTGCATCTGCAATGTTTTATAAATCGAACATTGTTTTCTTAAAAAAAGTTCTGGGAATTCCCAAGCCCCCAAAGTTTTGTCGTGGAAAGGCCCAATCTGGTTGTCCTGTATTTCCTTACTTAAAAGCCCACACTAAGATTAAGCGACTGCAAGAAGCAGGTTTCATATATCCCTTAAATGACAGCACACGTGCATAGAAGAGGTGACACTTCAGTTTCTGTTAAGATGACTGGAAGTGGTTTTCAAGTTTCAACCAACAGTAAAAGCACAGCTCTTCAACAACCCATCCATATCACAGAATTTCTCTTGGAGGATTATTGCCTCCAAGAAGGCAAGAAAAAAAGATTCCAGTTTGTCAAACTATTTCCTCATTTCCATATACGTGTGTGTGTGTACACATATGCATGCACACAAACTCGCATTTTCTTTGTATTTGTCGGAGAAAGATCAGGGACATATTTTATTGTAAGACTTTGAACCATCAACCTAGTAACTACTGGAAATTCAAACAAAAAGCATTCTAGAATATTATGGTGAGGGATTAGACACTTTTACAATTCACTGAATGGAATAAATTATTAAAAACATTTCACTGATATCATTCCAAAGCAGCGTTATTGTACTGCAACAGTGCAACTGAATTGGAGGTGGCCAAATCTTAGCAGAACAAATCATTATAAAAGAGGAGTCTCAAAGCTGGGGATGTTTGTTTAGAGAAAGCATAGGTCTTTGACTTGAAACTCTTCTCTCTCCCCCTTTAGGATATACTGAACAAATGGAAATAAATAGTTTAATACCTGTGGAAATCAGTTTTCACATAAAGACCACATATAGGCCTATAAAACAATTTCATAAGTAAGTCTCAAAAGTAAAACTAACAGGTAAAACTTTTTTTGTGATAGCATTTTGAGCATAAAACCAGTTTCTATTGCACTTCTCAAATACTTTTCCAGTTTTCAAGTAACAAACTAGTTGTATTTTCATCCAGCCATGAAGATAAAAGAGAAATCTTTAAGGCAAAAGAAAAGATTGATTATTTTGTCTAAATTTTACAGTCTGGTGAAAACGTCTGTACAGTACTACTGTTCTGTAGGAGGCAAGGGTGGGACGTATACATATGGAGGAGTATGAAACTGGTAGCTTTTTTTTTTTTTTTAAGTGTTTGCATGTTTACTTACTGCTTGGCAAATGCTGGCATTCCTGGTCTGAGTTATGCCTCCAATAAACATCACACACGTCAGGAAAATATGAAAGCTCAGGTTAACTAGCATATGCCAGCTTTTTACACTGATCCTGATCACACTGTTAAAAGAAACAAATTAGATAACATAAAACACAGCTGCATTATTGTCTTTCAGAAACTAGCAAGATACACTTGTGATAAATGAGATATAATTACTGTTAATGATTGTTTGACTACCACATACTTTGCAATCAAATATAATCTCTGGTCTTTACAAGAAATTAAAACACCCTCCTATTAACTAGCTTTATACAACTATTTGGGGCCTGATTCAAAAATTTTAGGCTTCAAGCTCTCCCATCAACAGAAATGTAAAAGGCTGAACAGTTTGTTAAATTTTACCATCATTCTTGAGTGGTTTCTTCTTTCATCATGAAGCAAAAGTGAAGAATTAAAAAGATAGATAGTTATGAGAGCTAAACTGTCATACTTGAGAACAGATGAAATAGCTGCTCGCTTAACTGTTAGTTTGCATCAACAAATTTTACAGGGAAAAAACCCCAAATGCAGATTACTGTATTGTGTTCCTATCAAAAAGAAAAAGTAGTCCTAAGCACTATGAAACTAATTTTTTCAGTCTAGTAATTTTGATTCATACCTGTGATGGTATATGTAACTGACTATGATCATCAACAGGCACATTAGCAAAACCATGGCAGTGGCATAAATTACTGGATGCAAAAGATCAGCTGGCTGCGTATATAATTCAGCTCCTGTCAAGTCCTGACAACAAAAATAAAATTAACATTAGTCCACCTTATCTCTTCATTTTGTAGGGATGGGGGGAAAATGGCAGAGGAAATAAAAAATAAAGCAGTAACAGGAACCTTCTAGATGAAATCCCCCCCCGACCCTCCAATTATTTATTATTTGACGTTGTTTTCTTCCACAATTACCTGCTGTTCTAGCTGAGCTTTATAGATGCAGTCACACATCTTACAGAACACTTAAATTTCATATATGCTTGAATATACAGAGAAGTTAACAGCTTATAGACACACACGATTTTTTTTTTCTTCTTAAAATACTTCTATGTATAGCACGTAGAACTGTATTTCAGTTATGTATTATCTTCTGCAACAACCCAGAGAACGTTACGGGAAGTGCCCTCAGCAAGTTTGCAGATGATGCTATAGACCGGGGAGACTGATCAATAGATTGGAAGACATTCAGAGGGATGTTGGTGAGCCAGAGAAATGGGCTGATAAAAGATAATGAAATTTGGCAAAGTATCATGTGAAGGATTTGCGTCTGGGATGGAGTAACCCCATGCATGCAACAATACAGCCTGGGCACTGGACTGAATAGAAAGAACCACTTGAGGGGACTGGTAGACAAAAGTTGACACAAGTGAGCAGTGTAGCCTGCAGCCCAAGGCTCGGCGGTACTAGCAAAACCACAGCAAGTGGGTGAATTGATTATTCCCTTCTGTACGGCACTGCGAAACCACCTCTGCAGAGCTGTCTTCAATTTGAGGCTCCCCAGTACAAGAAAGGATCCAGTACATACTGGGTGGAGCCACATCACTGGGATGACTAGCGGGCTGAAGCACACAACGTCTCAAGGCTGAAAAAGCTGGATTTGTTCATGTTTAAGAAGAAAAGGAAGACAGAAGTAGTTTCATTATTATATTGAACTACCTACTGGGATAGGATAAAGAAGACCGAGTCAAACACTTCTTGGAGCTGAACCATGAAATGATAAGAAGGAATGGATATTATCAGCAACGTGGAAAATACTGACCAGATACAGGAAAAAATTCCAATGAAAGTGGTCACATACTGCCCAGAGAGACCGTGTGATTTCTGTCCTGGGAGATACTCAAAGCTTGACTGAATATGATCTGGAGCAATACGATCTGACTTTGAAGCTGATGAAACTTTGAGCAGGTAATTGGACCAAATGACACCCAGATGTTCCTACCAGTCTATAATTAGTGCTTGACCAGAATAGATAGTTGATAACTCAAATACAATTCAACAGCTCATATGCATCATTTAAATTTTCTGAACACACCCGTCAAAACATTACCCAGAGTACGCATGAAATGGAATCTTGGACTGTTAAAGCATGGCAGTATTTCAAACAACATCTCAGGAGTGACATTTTAATTTACTAACAAGAATAGCAAGAAGAAATAATTCTGTTTGGATGCAGTTACAATTTACTAGAGTTCCATTTCCATACCAGTAATGAACACTGAAAAAAACTTCAGTCCCTTCCAGGACAAATTTGCCTAAGATCAATGGAAAAAATCTATTAAAAATAATTTTTCAGAACAGACAGGATACAGAAACTTCTGTCACCTGTAATTCTGAGTGAGTCACTCTTAAACCTCTAGAGTTGGAAAAGTTCAAAGTGTGCTGAGGGAAAGGAGACAAAATTTGGCATTCACAAAGTAGAGTACAACATTAGGAAGAACCTTCAGTTTGTTTTCAGAAAAATCAGAGTTATATACAATCTGTTTTTCAGGTTAAGACAGGTAATCTGATTTCACGGACGAGAGAAGAGTTGTCGAATTGAGGTTTACAACTAAATTGGAGTTATCAGTCTCTTCACCACTCCTTCAATTGTTCTTTCATCAGAATATAAATTTGTTATTCCTAGCTAACTCACCAACCTCAGTTCAGACTAATTAAATCAGATTGTAAGTTTGATTTTTATGTATTTGGTTGTCTTTGGCACCTGGAAAAAACACTTTGGGAAAGATCATAAGATATTATGCCTCAGGCGGCCAGTGTCATCCGATTTCAACACCACCCATGGCCTGGTTGATATCCAGCTGGAGATCCCTAGGAACTCATTGCTGGTACAAGCATGAGTGCACGTACTGTCACATACCGCTGGTCTGTATCGGAGAACAGAAACTGTAGGAGAATTCCAGTTGTTGCTTCCAAATTGTTGATGGGTAACAAGAGGTTACGCATGTCTTGGTGTGAAGTTAGAGAACAAGAGCTACGAAATCACAAGATTTACAATAATCTTCTAAAACATCTGAGAAAACTCGGTATGCCTAGCCTAGCTGCCAAAGGCCTTGACCCAACACCCACTAAGTCAATGGAATTCTTACCGATTGCACTGACATTTTTAATCAGACCTACTAAAAGGAGTAAGGAGAACTAATAATGTCATTTCTGAGCTAAAATGATCCTAAATAATAATTTAATAAAAAAGAATGACAGTAAAGTAACAGTAGAGATGACAAAGAAGAACATTGGGGCATTTATAGCCAACTAGCAAAACTCTGCTTCTTCTCAGCTACCATTGCTGGTTTTTTTTTTTCTCCTCTGCTCCAGGCCTATAATAATGAGACTTCAGCTGAGCCTCCTGGTATCTCCTGTATTATTAAACAGTGGTTAAAATGATTTCAAAATAAATACAAAATTTTATAACTGTATCTTCCTAAATCACTAGATTATAAAACTAGGCACTCAGTTATGGGTTTCCTTATCAGGAAGGACTATACATTACATTCTGCAATGTATAAAGATGGACAGTACCTTACAACCTGCTTTCTTCTACACATGGGTACTAAAGTAAAGTAGACCAAAAAAAGAGTGAAATAACTCTGGTTAAGTCATTTGCCATCCAGCCAGGGTGACGAAATATTGCATTCACGTCCCTCCTGCCACTACTGTTCCTTTACTTGATGTTAATGACAGCTGCTGAATTAAAAGCCAAACTTCTAAAACTGAATCCAAAAGAATTTCCTATGAGCCTGAGACCAGAACCCAGACTTTCAGAAGACTATGAGAGTCTACAAATGAAATAGGCTATTATGGCTTTCTTAGTTAAAATATGGATAGGCATTACAAAAACCTTTTTCAGCAGCTTTAGACATCCAGAGCTTCTGCAGTGTATTAACTGCACGCAACGAACATCTAACAGATGAACATCACTCTCTCTTCCTCCACCTACACGCTCCTCCCCAGTCCCTACAGCCTAACGTTTTGGGAAGTAGCTAAATACTTAAGGAATACCAGTTCTGAGCAAGCGTAAGATGAGAGCCATTGGCAGAAAAGGAAGCAAGCTGCCTCTTCCTCTAACATTTTTGATTTCTGATTGTCAACAGTTCTCTATACAACTCACACTAAGACACTGATTATAATCTTACCATGTGTTAATTTAGAGATAGTCATTTACAGCAGCAGATTGAATAAATATGCTCTTCATTTTTCTTCCTCCAGATGGCAGGAATGTGACCAATTTAAAGCATACTCTCTCTTTACATGCATATACACATACAAATGGAGTTTAATTTCATTTTAAAGAACGCTGTTATGTTTTAGGAAAGGCTTATATATTTAAAAAATATCAAAGGGAACTATAGGATTATAACAGTTTGAAGTAATTTCAAACAGTACCTTCAGAGGTAAAGTGAAAAGTCACTATCTTTGAGCTCTTTTAAAAAGCTTGGCATGTAAATCTTAATTTTATTTATGTTAAGCTTTTTGGTATTCTACTGTTTAATTCTCTTAAAAGGAAGATTTTTGAAAATTTGAGTTGCAGAACAAAAATAGCAGCTTCTCGTGCACTGATCATCATAAAGGAATCCTTTCTTCCACGTATGACTACATAAAAATATATATATAATTCCACACAGAGCACATTAACTGGAACAAAACCCATACCAAATTCACACTTAAGTTAACAATAATTCCTAAACCTCTTACTGTTTCCCTCAGCTTCCTACTACACTACCATTTTACTGTATCCCATTTTCTCATTTAGCATCTGCGGCGATGACTGATGAGCAGGGTAACAGTCACCATCTGTAAAAAGGGAAGCTTCCCAGGCCAAATTCTGAAACAAACAGCTCTGGGAACAGACAAAGAAGAAATCCTACTTCACAACTGAAGAGCACTAAAACAAGGTGTCTCGCTCCCTTCTTCTTTAATTATCACTACATTTGAGAACCAGTTAATCATTTTATTGACATCAATATGCTAAGACTACAATTCAGATACTATTTTTTAAGCAATATTTCAAAAATATTTTGTATAGTAATTAAGTGTTTTGATTTTTTTTTTCCCCTCCCCTTTTTCAATCAATGTTTTCTGGTAACAGACCTACATACTAGTGAATGAATAGCTAATTTGCAGTGAAATTGCTATTCCTGGTTATGGATCACACAAAACACCCCATACCTGTGAAAACACCCCTGTCAGACAAAGATAATAAATTTAATCTAACACAGAGAAGATATTTTTTTTTGACTGTTACCTTTCTTTATCTTAAACTGCCATTATTAGACTAAAGTTCATAAAAGCCCGTTTGATTAAGTAGCTCATTAAAACAGCGTCCTAAATATAGTACTTTGCATACAACAATTCTTGTGTCTAGTATATTCAGCAATTAATTCCACTTTGACAGATTTCCACTTAAACCTCATCTTACATCAACATTTATATCAACATAAGCAAAAACTGAGGATTTATTTCTTATGTCTAGTTTTATGTGAAATGGAACATGGGAGTGCTGATTTTCTTTAATGCATGAAAAAAACGAACGCGAAACTGTATTTGAACATTTTTAAGTTCGAGAAAGAGACATGTAATTCTAAGCGTCATACCATTAAAACGGCATAGTTGCTGAGGGAGTAGCACTGAATGGTAGTAATATTTTCATCGGACAGAAGAATGCGACAACCATCAGATTTCCATCCCCCTTGTCCGTTCAGTAGATCAAAGTCCCACTGAGCTGCAACAGCATCTGCTCCATGCGCAATGCGCCGCAGTGTCACATTTATAGGAACGTGGTGACTCGCTAGGTTTAAACCATCTGTTACAAAAGAAATGTATTTGCACATAAATTTCTCACCATGTAACGCATTAGATGCTAAAAACCTTTTATTAGATACACACTACTCAAAACAAAGAAGTCAAAAATGGTTCTTATTTTTAAAGACCATAAAAAAAGAAATAATAAAAAACAAACCTATCTTGGTAAGAATAACCGGTGTTACAACTGTACGACGTTTCCCATCATCAGCCAGATTTGTTGAATTTCCTGTTGCTGGAAAAAGCTTTCCATTGCGAAATGCAATAAGCTGAAGCTTGTAGACAGATTCATCTGCTGGTCTGATTTCTCTTTTTTGCTTTTGAGTGAAAAGGGAAGCTGGCAACTGGATAGAAGCCTCTACAATTGTGTTCTAGAAATAAACAGATTTTTTTAATTTTTAAAGAGAAAAAGAAATTCTTTAAAGAGATTAAATTAGCAGCTCCTCCAACTGAACAGTGCAAGAGGTGAATGCATTTAGCAGACTATGTATTGTGACAAACCTATTTGAGAGCATTTCCAAATAATCCATGATAAAATAGTTAAACCTGGTTACTAAAGTCCTAATACTTTTTTAAAAAGAAGTTAAGTTTCTGTAGTTACCTTACTTGTTACAGAGAGTAAAGTTAAACTTGATATCAGTAAACTATTGTGAGAGTTTTCCAGATTAGACTACAGGCAACTAGAAGCAGCAGCCGAGACAAGCAGACACAGAGAAATGCTGTAATTGCACGTTAGTACCATTCAAAATGAGACGTTGTATACAAACAGGTTTTGATAACTTGTATATAAATTATACTTGGGTAGGGAAGCATGCATGTAATTCCATGGAATTACATAAATATAATTTCAAGTATACACCCTACAGTGACATTCAAGCACATTAAGTGATAAAAGCAAACTGGCGTGTTGGGGAATGTAACTGAAAAAATACTTTTATGGAATATGAGGAAGTGTTTCCATTCTATACACACCCCCATTTATGTGTGTATGTGTACACACACAAATAAAATTAACCTTTTGCATCCATTTTCTACTTCATGCTTAATGACAGTATCACTCTGAGCAGAATTTTCAGATATTTAAGGAGACTGGTAATATCTGATTTAATATGTAACAAAGGCGAAAATACAGCAAAACAAAGCCAAGTACTATTACGAACTAGGGAGCATTTCAATTTCCATACTTATGAAAAGGTCTGAAAGCATCTTTCAACTTATGATGTTTTAATAAAGAAAACCACACCTACTCATTAAAAATTGTGTTCATTAAAAATTATGCTATAATCAAACTTTATTATCCTTTGTCACTTTAATTATGTCTTGTCACACTCATTCTGCATTACGTAAAAAATGCTACTGTAACATTAGAAATTAATAATATAAGTTTGCTTTCCAAGTGATTTGGATATTTAAGATATTACAAAATCAGCAGGGAAACAATGAGTATCTGACCTTTAAAGCCAGACTTGAGAGTGTATTTGAAACGTTGCATTTGAAGCTTAATTGTTTATCTAGATTTCCATCTGGATCTCTTCTCCCATAATCACTGAGTCCTGTACGGTCTGATGTAGCCACTTTCTGAAATACGGTGCATGTCATCCCAGTGAAACCGGCAGCCTTTATTACATAAGCCTCGAGAGCAATATTTGGAGAATACTGTGACGACAAAAATCAAGCATTAGACAATTTTATACATCACAGGAGGAATAATAAATAATCTTAAAGAGATTCTCTGCCAGAACAGAAACACACACCCAGAAAACTGTTTCTATTTATCTGGCAGGGATAAATCTGTTCAGAGTATTTCCCTTCTCCCTACAGAAATAGCAGGCATTTCAGATAACGCCAACATCTATTAAGAAAAATAAAAAGCTATTGAAACTCAAGAGCCAGCAAAATGTCTTCTAAATAAATAAATTTATACTTACAGTAGAATAAACTTGAGCTCCATTTGCAAGCCGATACATAGCAATTTTCTGTAGGCACTGTACAATTCTAGTGCAAGCCTTGGCTTCCCTTTGTGCCATCCACAGAACACGTTCATCAGCTAACATAATGTTACTCGCTATGTCCACCATCACGTCACCAAGCTAACAGGGAAGAGAAATAAGACTATTTTATATCTTTGAAAGCGTTCATCAAGTAGGATCATTATCAGAAAATACAAAGCGACTTGTCAGCACAAAAAGCAAAAGGAAATTGGTTGTTCCTATCTCAATCACCACTTGTCAAGTTGAGATACTGAAATACTTTGACTCAGACATTTACCTCCATCCAAGAAAATGTTATGCCAATGTAATTTGTCTGTTTACATTATACTTAGAAAACAAAAACATGAGAAATACAGATATTTCTTTAAGAGCGCTGAGTGTAATACTCCACATTCTCCTGTGCTAATTATTTAAAAGAACTATTTATAATCAACTTTAAACCTAAAAAAAAATTAAACTATAAATCAGCAATAATACAGTTTGCATATATGGAGGAAGATAATAAGAAAATAGTATTACAGGCAAAAATTAACATGTAGCCCTTCTGCATCTCTTCCTTTCACTATGCCTGCCTTTTCCTTGGTTCCTTCATTGCTTGCCTTCAATTTTGCATGAACTGTTTTAGGTCACAGGTTATACATGAGAGAGACAGCAAATACCCATAGGTACCAGAGCTGCTTTCAAACCATCAATTACGTTGTTGTAAGTTTATGCTCACACTCCCTACCCTGTCTTCTATATGACAGGGAAATACAAACTATAAAGGGAATTCATTTATTTAGGCCGCAACTCTGCCAAAATTAATGAGCACCTACATTGACAACGTTGACCTACACCAGATTTTCACAACATTTAAGAAACAGTGACAAATATTGGACCGAAAGTGTGCATATTTTCTAGTTGAATTGACTGAAATACAATTCACAGTGCCTAAATTTAGGGACCGGAGTTTTCTGCACAAAAAGAGACAGGGGAGGTGGGGGAAGACATCTCCTTTACCATCCAGGCTTCCCAATTTCTTTTCAACATATGATTAATAAGGAGAGAACATAGTAATTTGTTCTTTGTTTTTTAAATCTTTAAAAATAAAGGCAAGAACAGGAATATAAAAACATTTACTGTTTTAAGAACTGGTTTTTTTTAGGGACAGAAGCTACAATCAGTAGACATTCTCAACAGCTAACACAGAGCCTCAAGCAACATTTGCAGGCTGTTGCCCTTTTCATTACATTCTCAAGAACAAATCAAAGTTAAATTAATTGAAGATGCTTATTATGACTTATTACTACTTGAAAACAGGTAACATGTTTTACTCATCAACAAATGGTGGTTTTACAATAAATTATCAGTGTAAAGATCCCAAAGTCACAGGACTCAAGTTGTTTCATACCTTTAAAAAATACTACACATTATTCTTTCCCCTGCTTATCAAGGTACACACAAGATTTTCCAACTGCATTCTAACTTAAAACAATCTGCTAAGAACTTTCTGAACGTTTGTCTTCAGCTTGTTTCTTCTTCTGACATGAAAAAGCTATTAAATGACGCTTTTTATAATTTAAAGTGTTTCTCTTTCAGAATAGCCACTGTAACACAAACTAAAGAACTGACAATAAGACAGTGTAAGTGAATACAGCATCAAGAAAAAGTTTGTGGAGTAATACCCTAATAAGAAATAACTGTCTTATTAACAGCTACTAAAAATATTAAATGAAATTGCACTAATGTTCCTTGAATATATCAGCAAATCATAGGTTGACTTCAAATCAAACCAATTAAGAAAAAAATAATACATCGTCTAAGATGAAAACTACCTATGAATTTAACTTAGATTTTTTCATATCATCTATTACCTTCAAACATGGCAAAGTAATGCCAGACTATGTCACTCTCCAGGCAATAAATCACAGCTGAGAAAAGAATATCCTTATAATGTAACAAATCATGCAGCAATCTAAAACATGTTTCTATTTTCAACTGGGTACAAAACCAGCCATTTAATGAACTGCTTGTATAATTCTAAAATACACCAAAAAAAAAACCACAACCCAAACTATGATTGTAAAAAGGAGATTTAGCCTGAAAATTCTCCAAGGAGTTCAGCAAAGAATTTACAACCGGCATTTATGGTTTGCTGAGGGTGGACAGGGAAATTTGGCTTTTTTTGCGCAAGTTTAAAATTGAGGCCTTGTGGTCTCCAACTTCCCAACATGCACTGTACAGTGAGATAAATATAACCTCTGTTCAGCAGTGAAACAGAGAGTTCCTACCCACTGGTGGGACTATTCAACCACTCACGTTTTTTCTCTCCAACAATGAGCGTTCTCTAAGATTTTATTTTAATGTCTTATCTTATATCCTGCAAGATAGAGGAATACTGAAAACCTTAGAGATACAGCTCAATACTGAATAAAGACAGCCTACCATGGTGGGAGGGGAGAAGATAAGTCTTGTTTTATTCATTATTGAGAGGATCTCTGAGGCTTTCATTATTTGTATTTTTAGATAAGAACATACCAATGAAAACCTGTGTGACCCACTCCATATTAAATAAAAACAGACTTACTGTACCCATCTCCCTGCTCCAGTGCTGACCAGAGGTGTTACTCACATTACAGGTCCAGTGAATGCTGGATCATCTCAGCGCGAATGCAAAGTCTGTGACCATGGGTCAGCAACTTCAGGGACCTACTAAACAAACAAAAACATGGAATAGAATCTGATAATCCGCTAACTCAGTGCCTGCATCTAACGTTGAGAAGGTTTCACTGCTCAGAATACTTAAGGACAAACACTTTGATTATCTTTACAGTGATGGCAAATTATCCAGTTACCTCTTTATACTTTTCAGCAAATCTTCCAAATTTCTCTATCATTTCAGCCACAAAAATAACATCCATCTTATCAGAAAAATTTGCTGCTTCAACAGTGTAAGCCAAGAGCTGTCTCGCTGTTGCCACCGCATTAGTAAGGTTGAGCGGCATCTACATAAAGAACAAACATAAGCATTTTGAAGGAGTGAAAATTAAGTACAAGATAGAGGTAACACTTCAGCAATTAATAAATAAGCATTTCCCCAAAGAGGGTAGCAATTCCCACAGGGATCAGATTTTTTTAAGTAGCCAGGGACTACCACCTTATCTGTTAGCAAAAACATTTCCTACAAGCCAGAGAACCAGCATTTGTACCTGCAGCCAGAAACTGCGCCATGTCCTGTTGTCCTAGAAGGCAGAAAGGTGTTGCATCAAGAAAAGGAGGGGAAAAAAAAACCACCCAGTACTGTCAAATGCTTATTTTCCTTTTCACCAGAGCCTAGGCATGACAACACAAAGCTCCTAAAATATGGAAATATGGCATTTTATAGCAGAAGAAGCCAAAAGAAATTCAAGCACACCACTGCTGTAGCATTCACTCTAGATTCTGTAATTACAGAAAGCATTTGAAGTGGAATACACACAAAACAACAAAAAAAAGAAAGACAGATCCTCTCTATGACAAAGCTCACAATTTCATTCCTGAAACAAGCACCATGCTGGAAAATTTGTCACTAAATAGTATGCAACATCAACAGGTCTGAGCTAGCAGGGACCAAAAATGCAAAATTTTATGTAGTACAGTGGAAAGCTGTGCAAATGTTATCAGCACGAATGTTCAGATGCTGTTTATCCATGACAATCCAAACTAGAAACATGCCATCTCTCTGTCTTTTTTTTGGTGTACAGATACCTTGTCTGCCCTACTGAATTTGCAATGTGCCACATAAGCACAACTATATATATGTCCCTGCTGGTCTTTGCACTTGTACATAGATTTGAATGCAATTAATGGAAGATTTTTTTCCCAAAACACTAGAAGCCATGCATTTAAAGTGTAAATAAATTTCAAAGTCATAACACACATTAAGCAAAGTCAACTTTCAAATTCAGATATTCTGCGTAATTTCTTTGAACTTTTTCTTTAAACATGAATTTATTTTCACCTAAAACTATGCCTGTATGATACACAAACAAGAACAGTGAAATATAAATATTCTTGTGTAAATGTTTCACTCCAATTTCAACTTAGACCTCTACTTGATTTAAATTGCTTGGCAGAGTTCTAATGCTCAAAACAGCCCAACTACCTTTGTGTTCAAAGGCTCTGAAGAAGCTTATAATATTATTTAATATTAAGTCTCAGAGACAATAAATTTCTGTGCAGAATACTGCTGAAAATTCCAGACCTACTACACATAAAAAGAGGAAGGCTCTAATGAGTAAAAACTCCTCCTAAAACCAAAACATGCCACTTCTCCTGTTAAAAAAAAAAATCTTTTCCAGTGTAGCATACCTGTGCGCATGTATTTTTAAGCAGATATAGGAAGTTTTCTATTTCACACATGGAAATTATACTTCTACTTCTGCTTTTCTGAAGATACCAATCTGACCCTCACATTTTAAACTTCCTACCACAAAGTTGGCAGCATTATCCCACAACCTGACAAGAGTTGGCTAACCAAAGAGAAGAGGCCTAGCTAAGAAGCACAGTTACTGAACAAAATTGGCCCTGTTTTACCTCAAACCAGGACAACCAGTTATAACAGGCTGAAGCAATCTGGCTCTCGAGCAGTGGCAACTCAAAAGCTGGGCTACAGTACACAGGCAGGAGTAGCACTGAGCTCTTACAGACATTGCGGGAAAATGTGAATTCCCAGGTGGGGAAAAAAGAAAACCAGCAGCAGCAAAGCTCTCAATAAGCAAACACTCAAGCTTGCTGCATCCCACAAAGGGACAAAGGGACCCCCGGCATTATCCCCCACCTGCTAATCAGTCATTAAGCACCACCACTTTCAGCCCTCAAACGTGTTTCTCATGACCAAGCCATGGCATGCACCTCTAGTGCTAGGAGTATAAAGCAGTAGAGCACAAATAGTTACGTCAACCCCTAAGTTTAACCTGGACCAGAAGAGGCAGTCCTTTCCCTTTCTCTGCCTCCCACCCATTCCATCTTTCTTACACCAGTGCTCACTGGTCCTCAGGGAACCACAGCAGAAAGATAAAAACCTGTGTCTGCATTAGTAAGTAACTCAACACAGAGGGAGCAAGTCAGCAACAACCCATCTACACAATATGCGGTTCCGTGCTTTCACCTCAAACTAGATTTAGCACAAGCCCTTCACCACGTGTATAAATCAGAGACATCCAAAGGGCAAATATCAGTTTAGATCTTGATTGTCCCAGTTAGGGGCCGTAGTGCTTCTGCACACAGTGACATTTTCTCTAAAAGAATGTGAGCTCACACACTGAAACACTCTGAACGCACGCAACATGCAGTAATCCTACCCTAAGGTCAGACAACCACCATGGTGGTGCTACCAACATCATCAACTCAAGTGGCATAGCTGTATCATTAAAAAAAACACCAAAACACACCACCAAACAACCAAAAAACCATTTTCTTATCTCCACTCCACTCCACTCAATGCCTGCTGCATTGATGCAACAGTATGCACTGGAAAACACCAAGCTTAAACCAGAGGTTTGAAGCTTTATGGAGTATTTTACAATAAAGCACCTATACATACAAGGTTGGGTACATCACTGCACAAGAATAGTGCTTGTGAAAGAGTGCATTAATGAGAAATAAGCCTCAAAAGGAGTTTGGAGCAGAAAATTTGTTTCATAGTTGTATTTAAAATCTAGAATACTCTCTTGTATCCTGGTGAGTACTACCAGACTAGAGAAGCTGAGTTAACACTCACTACTTTCCCTAGTTAACTCTCATCAGCAATGCCGGGTCTTATCAAGAGGTTTACAGCAGCAGAGGCAGAGCAGAGTTTGACTACTCTCTCCATTACTATAATGGAAATAGCTGCTCTCCATTACAACTTCAGCCCGCCTTGTTTCTTCATAGCATATGGCCAGGACAGGACACCCACCTGACAAAAACGATCATGACAAGTACCATTCTCTTATGCTTTACACAAGTACACCAAAGAATAAAATTTTCCTTGCACTTTCAGTCTGGGGGCACTCATAATAGGTATTAAACCAAACCCTTAACATAGACCTAGAAGTTCTAGTGTTGTACTCAGAGGCATGTGTTCGTGGTAATTCATTGCATTACCACCCGCATTACCATCTTCAAAAATAATGGAGAAACAGCCCTTTGAGATTTTATTTTCATTAAAGGTTTGATTTTATAGAAATGCACAAATTACCTGATTGAACATATAAAGAACTCGAGTCACATCATTTGCATATTGGCACCTGGAGTAGTCCTCTTCTGCCCAATACCCTCCCCTGTCGCATCTGCGCCAGGCTCTTCTCTCATCTTGTGAGTTGCCAGGATATATCCCACTGCCAGCAGAGTAACGTGTACACAGCAGGTATGCTGTGATGCCTGCCAATGTTCTAGGCCACCTGGGGAGTCAAAAGCAAAAAAAAAAAAATTTAGACAAATTTACATGACAAGTAAATAAAAGGATTAAGCACTACAACATGAAATAAAGAGACACTCAAAACTAAGCATCTCTAAACTATTTAAAGGGCCACCTTGGCTCACCTTCAGTATTTTCAAGCTGTTCATATTTGTGTATTATTAACAAAACAAGTTCTAATGCTAGCATGCTTTTTTTTTTTTAATTCTTTCATGAGGTTGCAGGCAGCGAGAAGGTGCTTATAAAATTACTAAAAATAGTTTACAATTTTTTTGTTAAAAAACCCCTTGTCTACTTCATGAAAAATTCCATATTAACACTATGAAAAACAGTGAAATACATAGTAGAAAGCCCTGCAAGCTTTCTACTCGTCCTAGTCACATGCATCAATGTAACTTTCAAATGACTGCATTCATATCAATACTAAACTGCAGATATGAAGAGAAGACTACACTTACAGTAATAAAGAAACAGTAGCAGTAGTACAATCACTTTGACTAATTTTGCAACCCAACATAATACCAAATAGAAACTAATGGGAAAAGAAAGTGTTCATAATGTTAAGAAAAAAGAAAAGAATTCCTTTCACTCAAGGTATGTGGAATAAGCACTTTTTAAGAAAACTTTTAACATTCTCTCAACTTCCTCCTCTGTAATTTCACTGCACATTTTATCTGTATAAGCATATACACAGATAAAAAATAAAGAATAAAAAAATACAGAAAATTGCAATACACCTTTAGTACACTGATCATTCATGAGGTCAGAACCGATTCAAGAGAAACATAAGAATAGAAGGAAACCACGCCTGAATCAAGCTGCAATGCTGAGAAGAGAGAAGGACATGGACAAGGAAAGCCAACCAGTCCGCCTGCCCCTCCTGCCCGCCCTCTCCCCTGCTAGGATATGCACAAGCAGTACTTCATCATTCAAAAAGACTAATACTTAAAGTTTAAAAGCAAAAAGCATACATAGCATTTTGCAACTTAGGTATGTATCTCAAATCCAACAACCCAACACACAAGGTTTAACTAAAACTGAGAGCAAGAGAGCTTCATCTGATCATTCCAGGCTTTCTCTACCATAATTAAGCCAAGCTCCTTGAACAGCTTCCAGAGCTAACATACTTTTTCCCAGTTTTAAGTATTTCAGAGGGCCTTCCACAAAGCAGTTGTCTCCAAAAATTGAAATGGTCGAACAAAATATTCTGTTAGATTACACTGTGATTTGAAGTTTGATTTTAAATCTGGACTGCATTTCAGTAAATGGCCATTTAGTCACTACTATCATCTAAATTAAGAGATGCTCAGAACATATATATATTTGAAAAAAAAAAAATTCTATGTTTGCAGGAAGATGGAGTAAATACCTTGGAGAATGTTCCATTTCAGGAAATTAAAATTTAGGTAACATTGCCAAAGCAGAGAAACTGAACAAGTCGACTCCATTTTCCTTCTTATTATTCATCTGTTAAGTAACCCCTCTTATTGAAGATGATGGGATTTATCACAGTTCTTTCTCAAATAAAAGAATAACTCCACGGATGGACCAAGGCAAAAGGCTACACTTATATTAAACGATGCAAAAGATTAACTTTTTGGGGTATACTGTAAGTCTTCTCTATCTCAAATTCCTATTTATTCCTAATCAGCTCCAACAGAACAGTTTCAGCATGCTCAGTAATGGAAGAAAGAGTCTTACTTCAGGCCATTTTGGCAAAGATTACTTAGGTTTGGAGAACAAACAACTCAAGGATAGCTGCTGGTGGCATCCTTAAAACGCACAACTGACAACTATAAAACAATTCAGAGTCAGTAAGGTATCTAATGGAGCAGACTAGACAATAATTACACAAACCAAAAGAGAAAACAAAGGCTTAAATTTTACTATCTTTCGTAACAACTTTGGCATTACAAATCAGTTCTCCATATTGCAGTGACATGATTTAGTTATGAAATGGAGACATCATTATGACCATCACCATAGTATCTGAGTACTAGAAGAGACAGAAGATTATTTGGGTGTCGTAGCACAGATTCATCCAGCCTAGCAAATATACACACACTTCTATTCAGAGCCTCAGCAGCCACTTCTAGAAATTAACGGAAGTGTCACCACTCAACCTTTATAAGAACAGAAAACTTATACCAGGATTCGTGACAATGGAGGTGGTTAAAAGAAAGAAGGAAAAAAACCCCAAACAATTCGCACAGTTTTTAAGTGTCAGGAATTATACACAGGTATTTTAGAGAACGTAACATAATTCAAAGAACAGGTATAGATTCTGCAATGGTAATGTAAAGTATTTACCATCTTTTCTCCTGTATAGAAAAAAAAACCCCAACCAAACAAAAACAGCAGAAAGGACAAAAATCTTCCTTAGAAAAACGGTAACAGCCCTTGTGAGTTGCTGCAGTATCGTAGTACCATGGTATCGTCAGGGTTGGAAGGGACCTCTGGAGATCATCTAAGTCCAACCCCCCTGCCACAGCAGGGACACCTACAGCACATTGCACAGGACGGCGTCCAGGCGGGTTTTGAATGTCTCCAATGTGGGAGACTCCACAGCCTCCCTGGGCAGCCTGTGCCAGTGCTCTGCCACCCTCAGAGTAAAGAAGTTCCTCCTCATGTTAAGATGGAACTTCCTCTGCTCAAGTTTGTGCCCATTACCTCTTGTCCTATCACTGGGCACCACTGGAAAAAGACTCTTCTCATCTACCTGGCATCCGCCCTTTAAGTATTTATAAGTATTGATAAGATCCCCCCTCAGTCATCTTTTCTCCAGACTAAAAAGCCCCAAGTCCCTCAGCCTTTCCTCATAAGAAAGATGCTCCAGTCCCCGTAATCATCTTTGTAGCTCTTTGCTGGACCCTCTCCAGCAGTTCCCTGTCCCTCCTGAACCGGGGAGCCCAGAACTGGACACAGTACTCCAGATGCGGCCTCACCAGGGCAGAGTAGAGGGGGAGGATGACCTCCCTCGACCTGCTGGCCACACTCTTCTTGATACACCCCAGGATGCCATTGGCCTTTTTGGCCACCAGGGCACATTGCTGGCTCATGGTCATCCTGTTGTCCACCAGGACTCCCAGGTCCCTTTCCACAGAGCTGCTCTCCAGGAGGTCAGCCCCCAACCTGTACTGATGCATGGGGTTATTCCTCCCCAGATGCAGTACCCCACACTTGCCCTTGTTGAACCTCATCAGGTTTTTTTCTGCCCAACTCTCCAGCCTGTCCAGGTCAATCCCAGTAGTGCAATCCCAGTAGTGACCTTAGTGCAACATTACATGCACCCTAGCAAGCTAACAAAAACATCACTTTGGATCATGTCTGGCCAACTCAGATCACAGATAAGAGCAAGCTACGGATCTGCTGGGAAGGGAGGAAGAGATAAGGGGATCCAATTCATGTAAACTGAGCTAAGTCTCTAAAATTTCTGTATGGACAAATTAAAATAAAATCCAATGAACACAGACTGGGGGAAAAACAAGTACAAAGATAAGCTACTTCAATGCTCCCAATTCTTAGGGATACATAATGAGCCTTCAGAGAATGAAGCCAAATATAAAACAGGCAGATGAGGACAACTAATAATTCAGCTGGCACAGCTGTTAAAGGACATGCAGGCCCACAAATACCTTGCAAAATACACCCAAACCTCAGCTTCCAGAATGCAGAGTCAGGTTTCCAGAAACACTGACACTGGAGTGCCAAAACACCATTTCCAAAACAATTCTATCAACACTGAAATTTTTGTATTAAGTTTCCACATCAGAGATGCCACTTTGAAAGGGATATCTGGGGATTTTTTTTGCAGACAGTTTTCGAAAAGTTGTATTTTTCTAAAGCATTTTAAGTTAAAGTGTGGTTAGCTCAGTTTTGACTGAATGTATCGCCTTACAGACTGAGTGCCACATGGCCTTAGGATAATTTAAGCTCTGTGGTCCTGGCAGATGTTGTATGACACAACCTCCAAGACAAATATTTTCACTGAGAAACAGCATGTGCCATTCCTTTCCTCACTACTCACACCTAGTGCTAAAGAATTAGAAAGAGAGAAACCGGAGTGAAACACTAGGACTCAACTGAAAAGCAAGTTTTTCAGGAGAGCTTTAATTACTGTATTTTTAAACAAGTATAATTTCTAAACTATATAATCTGGAACTTCTGTAGCCACCCAATGGAAAACAATGAGAGTATCAGTGTTTAACCCTACTTCAAAGGTTATTAGAGTATCACAGGATTATTTGCCTGGTCTCCCTATTCTTCTCTCCGCTTCCCCTATTTTTTAATCTATCTCCCTTTTGTTACTGTTCCTTTATTCCTACTGCATTTACTTTTCATTCATCTCTGTACACAGCATTTTATGATCTTTTACCAGGATCTTCTCAAAAGAGTATTAGTAATGCCAGTCATATAGTGTGTGCTACCTTTATAGCAAATTTAGTTATCTACAGAAACATTTTACTAATAAAACTAATACATTATTAATCTAATGATTCAGAAAGCTTTCCATTAAATTGGACATAAAAGGCAGGCAACTTAAAACTCCCAGCTTTCTGCCATAATTTCACATACACACAAACACCACAAATGCACAGTGTCCCTGAGAGAAGCGCTTTGTGGGGAACAGTGTCCCTTATCTTCTTTCCTCTCCCATTCATAACACCCTTCGTGTGGGTACAAGTTTCTTTACAGCCCAGTGGTGAACAAGATCAGGGAACTGATTCCAGCTATAACTACACTTCCCTTATTCCCTGTTTTCTCTTAAGTGAATGTTAACCTGGACCGTTCTCAGCCATGAAGTGTTTCCTCCCAATACCTGTATGAGATGAGCTGATGAGGCATTCTCCACTTTCCATGAAGCCAGAGAAGACATCCCTCCAGCCGGGCTCAAAAAGTGACTAATGACATGAAATTCTCATCATGCAAACAAAGGCTACAGAAGTTTTGACTGCATTCTTAATTTCTTGTGAGCCTAAGCTTGAATACCTTTCACAGTTTACCCAACTGATAGCAGAAGTGCAAATTTGGACTGTATTAACACTTATTTCATCACTGTTCATAATTAGGTGCTCAAAATTTATCACATATACATAAGAGTAGACAGCTGTGGGGGAAAAGATGGTTCATTTACACTTAAGTACTGTCATTTCATTTTACGGAAAAAAGTCAGACCATGAGATTATAAAATAACCCTTTCCTTCATGCATATAAATTCTGTTGTGAAAGCATTCATTTCTTTAAACCAACAATAACTTTCAGTTACAATGAGTTTTTATATCATAATTTCATTAGCTTACAGGTAGTCCACTATTTTTTTATTGCATCTTAGTAATTCTCTAAATTGAGCATGACAATTACAGTTTTAAGATTAATTACACCAATGAGTAAGAGTTTTCAAAAGGATAATACTTACGTTTAAGAAAGAATTCTGTCAACTACCAGCATAAAATTATTCTAAACAGAATAGTTGAAGGATTTACTGAAGTAGAAGCATTAAGTTACATTTTAACATGCAAACTGTATTTTCAATTTAATCATGGATTGCAACACATTCAGGGATATTATCTGAATTATCTAAATTTAAAAAAAGATTCCATGATGAAGACAGTTTTTGCCTAATCTTTACAAAGTCATGCTAAACTACTATTACTGAGCCAAAGACACCGAAGACAAACATCTTCCTTTGCTACACTTTGCTATCTCATCTCTGAAGGGATAAAAATCTAGATGCCAGTTTTGAAACAGCTTCCAAGCTAAAATGACTAACCGGTTCCAACTAAAAAACTATAAAATCAAATTCACCTAGGATCATTTACAGCCATCTGCTCAGAACCATGTTCTCACTAGTCAAAGCCTTATTTCCATATGGTCTCAAAGGTGAAAAATTACTCTTTATTATTACTCTACCTAAACTACAAATGGAAGTCTGTTATAGTAAACCCAGATAGTGAACTTTTTGATAAGCTGAACATTTCCTGAAATCTTATTTCTTTCTACCGAATTCTAGAGGGGCGAAATCCTATTACACTGAACAGTCACTGAACAGCACAGGTTAATTTAATGGAAAACACTTTGAAATAAGCCTTTACCATCTGTTTTCACCTCTAATGGCAAATCAAAGAAGAACGATTCACACTTGTATCATTAAAAAAAAATGCATAAGTGATTTAAATAGATGTGTTCTTTGATGAATACAGCATGCATCTGTTTGACTTTCTTCACCTTTTATGTTAAGCAGGAAGTTCTCATTTTCTGATGTAACGCTCATCCCTGCAGTTGAAACCACCACAGTGTAAGAAGAGGATATGCACAAAATTCCTTATGTAAATAATTCCTTAAACTGTGAACGTGAAGCTCTTCAGTAGTTCCAAATTGCCCCTGTGCAGCAAGTGATCTTAACACTACTGCCCTTACTAATAGTTCCTCATACTCAGACACCAGCTACCTTTCTTCTCAAACTGTCCAACTGGTGAACATAAAGAAGATGAATTCAGAACAAATGCTTTAAGCCAGGACTTTACCTTAACTTTTGCTACAACTGGAGAAGGCCTTCTGCACTTGAAAGCTTGTCTTCTGTCCCCCAAAAAACTTTGTCCCAGCAACATGCTTTAACTTACCTTTTATTTCTTAAAATAAAAGATTTATGGTCTCAGATTAGCTGCATAGAAAGAAGATGACTTTAAAGAACTCTAATGTACACAGGTAAAGGAAGAAAATGTTATAAATGTAAACAAAAGATCAAGCAGAAGATCAACACAGCCAAGCAGCGTAAGAAAAGTGAAAATAAACGAGCGGGTAAAAGTAGTTATTACAACATTAAGAAATCCTACAAACCATAGTGAAAACATATGTTACGACATACGCTAATTCTCAGTAGGAGCTACTGCAGGGCAGTACAACACAGAGTAGTTATAAAGGGAATTACCTTACATATAGAGAATCTATACAGAAGCTATCTGTTACAGCTGGCACCTCCAGGAGTAATGTGTTGTTAGAGTGACCAGCAGCAGAAAGATCAAAAAAGGGAAAACAGGTGAAGAGGTAAGAACAAAAGATAAAATACTCTGCAATACCCAACACAATGGAACATCAGAGCTACCACTACAGTCCCAAGAAACATTAAAAGGAAGCACCATTCATATTATTTACTCTAATACTCACAAGGGAGGAAAAACTGTATTACATGTTTCTCATATAGTGATTTTGTCGTACAAGAGCAGGAGGGCTTTAAAAATCTTGTGGAAACTTCCCCCCGTCAGTATGCAGTCCAACTTTAATTTACAGATAATCGCTAAAGTTTTACTCTATTCCAATAATTTCACTTATATATTCCAAATATCATCATTTACTTTCCACCTATTCCAAATATGTGAGTTAACAGGCTTCAAGTTTAACATGTCATGGTACAGTTGTGTGCACTTCTTTTAACACATACTAATTTAGAACAGTTAAAAAACCACTACACACCATTCACAAAAGAACATCCACATAGGCGCCTTTAAAGCATAATACCATAGTTAAAATTAAAAGGATTTTTCTTTTCTCTGAAAAAAAAATTGAGGTTACCAACCTGAAATCCCCTTTATTGTTCACAACCCTCTCTGGAGGGCAGTACTGCGCAGAACTTTCCAACACCACGATGTCTACTGTCCTTGTGTTATTCCCACGTCTGGTTTGTACATGGCAACCCCAGTTTCCTGTGGAGCCAGCCTGAATGTTTGAGATTGTCAGTGCACTGAGAAGACAAAATAAACAAATAAAAGTCAACAGCCTCGCAATAAAATTTATATAAGCTTTTACCCAAAGATGAATGAAGTACAGAAAGACAATGGAAAAAACAACCAATTACATACAACTGCGAGTGGTTTTACAAAATCAGAGCTGTCTATGAATCAATGTACTGTAACAAACAGGGAAACATTTACTATTCTTCTAGCTTTCAATTCTGCCAAAGTACAAAAGAAAAAGAACAGCCATGGGAGAAAGTTCCTTGACTTCAGAAAGAAGAGATGAGAAGTCCAAACTCCCCAGGTGTTATCATTGCTCTTCAACACAAGATTTTTATTGTTGTTCCAGAAAGGCCAAACTAAAATAACTTCCCAAATGCATAGTTTGTGATAGAGTTAGAAGCCCTAATTTGCTAATACAATTACAAGATATACACCCACTCCGCAGATGCTGAAAGAGTCAAAAATCTGCTGCAGCAGAATAATTTATAGATCTCTGCTGGAGAACTTCAGTATTACCAACTGTGGTGTGCTCAACAGGAAGAGGAAAGAATCAATGAGCAGTTCACTTAAATGCCTTGCTTTCATAATTTTAATGTACCAAGAGAACAAACGTATCCTACCACAAACATATTTTACATGAACTGCATTGGGTGATGCTTGGAGATAATTAAAACCCAACTGCAATAGTCCTGGGCAACCTGCTATAGCTAACCCGTTTTAAGCAGCTGGGTTTGACTAATCAAATCTCTAAGCCACTTTCCTCAAACTTGATCCTTAGCAACAGTGACCAAACCCAGGTAATTTAAGAGATGTGATGTGTGAAGTTACAGACTACTTCCATACTTGGAAAGTATCTGCCTACACAGGTTCACTCAGCGAGGATATGAGAGGTCCTTACTGGTTATGGAAAGAGTCACTAAATCAGAGCAGAAAATAAGGAGTAGGAAATACATTTTCTCTTTATGGCTTCACCTGGCAATCAGTGAGCAGTTATGAATCATGTTTTTTTCAACAAAAATACCCTGGGACTCATCAGTTTCCACTATCTTTCCATCCTGATACCACAAGACTTGCATGTCTTGATCAATATACGAAGCCATACATTGGAAGGGTAGACTATCTCCTTCAAAGACAACCTGACGGTGAGATGGAGTCATATAGAAAGATGGTAATTCAAGCGGTGGTTCTAGAAGTCAAGAAATAAAAGCACAATTAATAGCAAGAATCTGTTATATACACAATTTTCAATAGAGAACGAAAATACAGAGTCTCAGTTATTGATATAACCTTCTTGTAAACTGCATCCTGCAAAAGTTATATAAAAACAACATTTGATGCATCAGATATTGAAAAATACAAATTTTTCTCATATTCTTTTCCAAAAATTCCTTTGTATTCCTTTAATGGAGTACATTTAAAAAATCTTTTGCTAGCCCACATCCAAAATATGTGAAAAATAAACCTGAATGAAAGATACATTTATGCATTTTATTTTTTCACAATTCTTCAGTATTTCAAAGTCACAAATACATATGTTTTATTGTGTTGACAGATGGAATAATCCTAATATAGCAAAGAAGTTAAGCAAGTTGATCATGGTTTCATCACAACAAGAAGGCTAATCAACAACAGAATCGACATGGAGGAAAGTCAGTCATAAAATGAAGACCTTTCAACTTCAGAAATTTGGGCTTGGAATAGTTTGCACACCTGAAGTCAGACAGCTAGACTTTGGAAAAAAAATTATCAGTTTCTGATTCTTCTTGAGAGTTTTAGGTAAAAATGCCTGGAAAACATGGATTAGCAGGAAAAAGGAGTTTATCTTCAGAGAATGCTACTCTCCTTAATTTCTACACACTAACATCCACAATCACCAATTTATTATTTATTTCCAAAAGCAAACAACACAATCATAACTAAAGATCAGCCTTTGAAAAAGAATCACTATTACCACTATCATGTAAGTGCTGAATTTCAGGGAAACAAAACAAAGGAAAAGAAGTCTGTTCAGTACTATTAACAGAATATGGAATGTGTTAGAAAATAAGTATCAGTTGTCAGGAGTGCTTACCGCAGGTCAGAAGCTCCTGCCTAACACCAGTCACCGTCTGTGACTGAAGTGACTTGGGATAGGCACATTTAGTTTCCCGTACAGTTATATTTCTTTCTTTTAACCATTGATGCATCCACAGTATGTTGCAATCGCAAAGAAGATAATCAGTCTGAAATTCTCTGCAAATAAGATAGGTATTCAGTGACAAAAAGCAACACTCAAAGGTCTGAAAGTTTGACATCAACAGCTGTACAATGCCTCTCACTGTCACAGACAACAAGCAGTCAAAGCCCAGAATACAGTGGAGTCGCCTACCACTATGTATTGGAAGATACTCTAATGCTCTGCGAGCCACAGTCTGAGAACAAAAGTACACACTCCCTGAGAAAAGGAATACTCTCCATAAATATGAGGAACATCTAATACCTGTGCATGAAAAAGTTTCTAGCAATTTCTTTCATGGAGGGAATTTACATTATTTAAGTGAGCTTTAACAAGGAATTGCTTGAATATGCATCACCATAACTTAAAAACACACTTCATTGCTTCATTTTAGCAATCAAACACTTTAACAGTAAAATCAACAGAAATATAAAAATAGCCTCTTACCTATTTCTCTTTTCAGAACCACTATTCACACCATTTTAATGATAGTTTTATTCTGATTTATATAAAAACCCTAGAAGGCTTTTCATTGATTCATAAAGTCTTCTCTGTGTAATTTAATACTTTCTACCAAGACATACTAAATCCCCCCCATAGCTGTCTGCTGTAGTCAGCTAAATTAAAAGAGAACGTAAGTATTTTATCTGTTTAGAAACAGTTAAAAATGTATCAGAACATATCACTGCGTCTACACTGGTTTTTACCTCTAGTGAAAACATTATTTTTATTTTTGCAAATGTCTAGAGGATAACACACCATCACAGGCAGAACACTTCAAACACTAAATCAACAATCCTGTGAAACTCCATTTGGTCTTTGTTCACAGAAATGCTTTCAGACACATTTTTAATAGCAATGGTTATATCCAGGTTCTCTGTCAGACCTGTGAGGTTCTTGGACAGCAACCGTTATGTACACAATTAAAATACCAGGAATAACAACTTACAAACAATTAAAAGAAGCTGGAGGAGGGAAAGAAACATTTGCCTTTATAAACAAGAAATTAACTCAAGTGTCAAAGTCAGAGCTTTTGTGAAAGTCCCAGTACAGTGAGCCAACTGTCATGACTACCAGGGAAAAATACAAGCAAATAATCAGCACTGATAATTTTTTTTTCTTTTACTTTCTTTCTTACACAAGATTACAACTCTCATGAAATTAAAGGACAGAAAAACAAGAGAAGGTTGCGATGTACCTACTGTTATGTATAACAAAACTATACTGTTCTGCAAGGACTAAGATCTTCCTTAAAAGTATTTGCTCCCTTTGTTAAAAAAGGTGTAAAACAATATTTAATGTAAAAGTAATAAATGATGCACACAGAAGAAAATTTTCAGAAGCCCAGATGCCAGTATAGCTTTGTTCTCTCAGAACTATGTAACAAATATGAAACATCTTTTGAAAGAAGTTATATAAACACTCAAGTATCTTTCCCACACATATTCAGATAAAGAAGCCATAGTTATGAGGTTTAAAAGTAAAAATGCAAAACCGTAGTATAAGCAAGTGTATATAAAATGTTTTTTGTTAAGAACACAAATGATCGTGCAAATTAAGATTAGATGCAATAAGTACTTACAGAGACTTCAGTGAACCAAGATGGTCAAACGTCCCCTGCGTAAGTGTAGAAAACAGATTTCCAGACAGATTCCTAAGAAATAAAAGTATCATGATTTGAACTAATGCTCAAGCAACTGACATTTGAAATAAGAAAATCCCTCTTCAAGATAACATTATTTTAAAACCTACAAGATACTATTATGACACGGTGTCATAGTTCACAAGACTGTAAGAATAAAAATTAGGTCTGATAGACTAGCAAAAATCCCAGAATAAAGCATTCCCCAATATCTCTTTTTTACTTGAAGAATTTTAAGATCGGAAAGAAGGACTGAAAGCAAATACTTTATTTTTATTTACACCAACAACTAGACATGTTGAGCATACATTTCAAGAAGTTAATTTTAAACTTTGTTGTTCACAGTGAATTGATGTGTTGCTACTACAAGCTGCAAGAAGCATATTTGATCTACCAGAATATTTTTTAAAATGTTTTACATCCCACTTTCTCTGTATCAGCAAAAGCACTATGTAAGCTGCTAACAACCAGGGCAAAGAAACATTCCATGATCTTACATGTTATTTTCTTAAAGTAAATGAAGAACTACAAAACATGCAAGAAGCCAGCAAAACACAACCACACCGATGCTATGGTAGAAGGCATGGATATTAAAAGTTTCTATAACCCTGAAATATTTTTGTAGGGAAAATAGTTTGTACAGTTTGTGACTCTCCTCCCCTCCCCTCCCCCCCGGCTACACCTTCTAGGAGACTGGAAAAGGGTTGCAAAGCAGACAGAGCACTGAGTAGCGCCATTTCAGTTGCCCCCACCACCCTTTTTTTTTTTTGAATCTTGCTACTGAGTAACAGACCACAATCATAGCCATGCTGCATGTCTTTCAAGCCCACACTTAAAACAAATTGCTCCCATTGAAACAAAGAGGTTTACCTTACATAAGACTAAAACTTAAGAAATAAAGTTATGTACAATAAAATTATACTTACAATCTAATAAGACTGACAAGTCCTCTAAATATATCTGCATTCAGGCAGCCTATTCGGTTATTAGTTAGGTCTCTATAAATAGGAAAAAGCAAAAATTGGAATAAACTGGTTTGTTTCCAAATGGCATAAAGGCTGCAAACAGAAGTATTTCAACTGAAATGCCTAAGTAACAGATTGCACCATATATACATTTAGCCTTTCTCAGCAAAACCCAAAAGGTACTGCTATATCGGTGTACCCACATGCACATACGAGTCCTTATTCCACTTCTACAGCAGTAACGGTTTGCCCATACACAGTTAAATGAGCCCAGCCTGACCAGTAAATCCCCTTAGAACAGGCTTGGCTTACCTCATATTTGTACAGTATATTCACCACATGTGCTACATCACTTAATTTTTTGGTGTGCCAGAGACCTATACTAGTGCATTTATTGTACGTAAATAAGACCACTTCTATATTTATACTTACACAAGTCTTTAAATATTATATATTTTACAATGTAGGTCTTAAATCAAATTGTCAAAAATTCTTAAAGGAATAAAAATTAAGCTTGCAAGTAGTAATGGTCCAGAATTGGTCCTTCAGCTTTATTTTTCAAGTTTTCAAAAGTGCAACTACCAACAAAATTTCCTTTTAAGTGATCCAGATCATCTGATCAGTGACAAATGAACATATACACTACAAAAATTTAAGAAGAAAAGCTGTATGCTGACTTAAGGTGCGGCAGGGGCAGACAACAAAATCACTAAGACTTAAAAGCTGTCTCAGATATTCTGAAAATCAGAACAGTGTTTTAATAAAAGAAAGGGGGAAAAAAAAAACCAAAAAAAAGCCAAGGTATAAATCCCCCAAAAATGTGTTAATGGGAACATTGGCACAACCTTCAATAAAGCAGCATTAACAGCACTGTAACTTCAGTGTAGTATTAATAGCAAGGGACTCTGTGTTCCACTACAACCTTTGGAAAAAAAAAACCACCATGAGGAGTTTAACATTTAACCAAGCAAGACTTCATGGCATCAAATCTCTGAATGAATGTTCACCCACTGACGTTTCAAGTCACTGAAATACAAAAAGGGAGGAATAATACACGAGACTGTCAGTAAGAATAAGTGAGACAGCCAAGCCACAAGCAGTGGATGTTCTTCAGTCGTAAGACTGAAAGCAGACTTTGTTTTATACGTATGTAAATGTGTGTGTGCGTGAATTTAGACAGCATATACATATTCAACTTTTAATGTATAACAGCTTTGCCGTCTAGATTTCCAGAACCTAAGACTTACTCTACTCTCAGGGTTTTTTGTTTGTTTTGTTTAAACTGACTAGCTAGACATACTACTTACAGTCTTTTCAGAGATGAAAGCCCCAGAAAAGCTCCTGGATCTATTGTACTAATAAGGTTGTTCTTAAGGTCCCTGTGGAGAAAAATTAAGACATTACATTTATCACAAGCTACCCTTTAAAACAGATACAGATGCATGAAGATACACTTCACTTGTCTCAACTTGTTTGAAAACTGCCCAAAAAACCGATACAACACATTTCTACTTTCTCTAACATAGCATCTTTCAAAATTTGAAAATCTGTATTTTAACTAGAAAGAGGAATATAAACAGCATGTGTATTCCTTTAAATATTCTATCACGTCCTGTCACATGAAAGGGTATGGAGTCAAAGATGTTTTGCCACAGTGTCTCAATAGATCACAGCTGCTCAGGGTGTAACACTCGCTCATTACACAGCACAAAACTGTTTAGCAGTGTTGTCTTCCTCAGCCTACTCAGTTTTAAATACTTTAGCAGTTCCCAACATCCAAGAAGAAAACTAAGATCCTAAAAATACAAAGACACAACATTGAAAGTTTCCACCAAAAGCAAACACCTGGCTGAGAATCCCAAATAAAGCTGGTGAAAAATACTCAGAGCACAGATTTGTAAGTCTTAAGTTTTCAGAATAGGAGATTGTAAGGAGAAATGTAAAGTAACTATGCCATTAAACTGCTTTATTAATTGTACAAGTGATATAGGAGTTTTAACTCCTAACTTGAAATATTCTGCAGACACAGCTTAATTTGAAAGGTCACAGAAAGCATCTGCCAGCATCTACTGAGTTTTGAACAAACTTTATCACTGCATGAATGCTAAAATTACTTGTACCTCCTTATTCATCCAAGATTTTAACTATCCTATTATATAAAGCTTCACAGGCACTTATTACTACAAGAAAAAAATTCTCATTCCTTTGTAACATGTGAATATTCTGCATTTGAAAAGCAAATGAGTAATTTCTATTAAAAGCAATGTTTCAGTAAGCAAGGGCAGAAAAAAAAAATCTCCTAAATCTACCACAACATTAATAATTCTGCCTGAAAGAGAACAGTACAAGAGGATTATATCTACCATCACACAGATATGCATGAGTGAAAATATAAATTCATCCCAAGGTTTCACAATAGTATTTCCTGCAGCCAGATTAACAAACCATGGTACTACAGAGAGTGTCATGGCACGTGGATCATGCTTCAATGCCATACCTAATAAACATTTTAAATACCTGAAATACTTTACATTTACTTTGCAGTACACTAAGTCAATTTGCAATAAAACTATGGCATATACACAATTCTCTCATCTCAACTTAATTTGCCCTGTAGAGTGGCAGGGACCGCCAACTACCTCCAAAGCAGTATCGGAAGCCTGAAGAACTGCAATGTTTTTTTTATTTTTAAGCCTCTTTCAGCAGGCTTATAAACCCAGTACCAAGGCCACGACAACTGTGAGAATACTAAATACTTTGTGACAGGGACAGTGAAGAAAAATGATACTTACTGTTCATACTTTAAATTTCAGTTTAAAATCACTTCAACTTAAAATCTCACTGTGCAAAACACTCAGGGAGAAAAACCTTGATGCAACATGCCTTGGAAATCCAGTAGTCTAGATTAATAGCGATCTTTAATTTCATTACTTAATTCAGAGTGTATTCCCTGATACACCTCTTCCTTAAATCCACTGCTTCAGTGGAAAAAAAACAATATAGTTTTAAAATTAAAGCAAGAGTTTTACCACTTCTACAACCTGTTTATACATTTTGTCAGATTAGTTGATAAAAACTCACTATTCTATTCTTTATGTAATTTTTTGGTTTTTCCCTCCCCTTAGCAGGTCTTAATACCAGTTCCAGAATGATAATTACACTAGAATTAATAAATTATTTTTTAAAAGAAATGCCAACAATTTTCATGTTTTCATAAAACTCATTCAATGTATATTCTGCATTTTGTAAGAAAGATAGCCAAGCACTAGTGAACCACCATACTAAAGTAATGTTTATAAAACACCCTGAATGCCCAAAGTGTTAGCATTTTCTCAATCTGCAACTCCAACAGTTGGGCAGTCTCTGTGCAGGGGTCCCCTCCCCGCCTCCAGTGGTAGTCACTGGTAAGCACTAGCTATGGATTCATCTGTCAAAAAGTATTAGCAGATGAAAACTGTGAAATATAAGAGATATTTAAAGATATCAAAATTAACACAGTGCTGACATGTCTGGCAGCTCTTCAGAAACAGTAAAAGATGTTGATACACAGGCTGGTGCAGCCGCCAGGACTCCAGGATCTAGGACAGTTTCTAAATGAAGAAATGACACTTGTGGTTAAACCAACAAACTGATAGGATTCTCACATAAAAGGGAAGTAGGAAGAGAATCTCATTAGAAAGTTGTGTTTGGTTTAAAAGTTTTTGTTGTTTTGAACACCTATGAATACATTTAATAATTTTTCTTAGGCAAAGCTCAACACAATATACTTACAGATATTTATTTGTCCAAATAAAAGAAAATCTGTCCAAAAGAAATCCATTAGAAGAGGGTTTCATTCATGTTAGGGTAATATTACAAATTCCACAAGCTCTAGCTTATTGGTACATCTTTTATCTCACTGTAACTACATCTCTCATCCAGCAATTAAAAATACTGCTACAAAAAACTCACAAGCCAGGCAGAAGAGCAATCTTACACTGAGAACCTATTAAAAACCCCCTAATTTTCTCTTAAATCTAAATAACACTGCAGATGAGGATGACCCAGTATTTAACAGAGAAAGCGATTAACCAAGATTAGTATCATAAAAAAAAATTAGGTTTTAAGGGTAAGCTCATATAGTCCAAATTCTGGCTCAAAGCACAACTAAATCAGATCAACTGCCCCATTCCTATGTCCAGGGAAGACCCAAAAACCTCAAAGAATGCAAATTTCACTGTCTCATCACCCAACCCTCCAAGTGTTTAACCATTCTCATTGTGAAGATTTTTCTTATGCCCAATTGTAACAGCCCTTTTTCAAATCCACAATTAAGTGGGCAAATAGCAACTTACCAACAAGCAAAAGTATTTTTAAGAGCCTGACAGCCACACCTAATGTTATCTTGCTAAGATAAGAAAAATATCTTAATGAAAGAATACTTAAATGTAATTATGGTTTGCCATGTAAAAACCAAAATCCTTTCATTTCATTAGAATTTATAATGAAATGCTTCAGTGGCCAGTGGTCTATGACTTAAAAGTGCACATATACATACTTAAAAATTATTTATGTATGAATACATATTACTTATAACTTACTGCTTTCTGTCTCAGCACAATGAAGATTGTCTTAATTATTACTAAAGCATCCTGCAGGCACAAACAAATGATGCATATATATACACACGCATACTGACACGTATACATTATTTAGCTCTCTCAACTACCATTGAATAAATTGTCTTTTCTTTCTGAACAGAACTTGAAGATCAACATCGGACAAGAAACACATTAGCTACCATGGACTTTTACTATATGAAGTGCCTTTTCAAAAAGGTAATGGGGGAAGAGCACAAAGAAATTACAGAAATACATTAAACATTACGTAAGGTCAGACTATCCCTCCCACAGCTCTATAGGGTGTAGATTTCATGCAGGCAGATCCAATAAATGCTTATGACTGATTAAACAATTTTTATGTTTCCTCATCATTCACCATCTATGATTTAAATTCTACCCTATACATACGTAGACTTTCTCCCTCAAATATAGCAGGCTATATTTATTTTGAATTTTAACCATCAGTTTACCAAATACTTAGGGTACCACCAAAACTGTTGATAACTGAAAGCCCAATATTTTATTGCATGCAGGTCTCAGGTGTAGAATTCTGCTTTCAGATCAACATATTCAAATTGTACGTGAGGATCAAATGCTGCTGGAGCTGTTTCACCAGATTCAAGTAACCCTCTCTAGGAAAGGAAAACTGGCTCAAGTCTGTCACTGATTTCTTTTATATTAGAGTAATACAAGTATAGAAAGCAATTGGAGAGTTCAGGTTCGTAAGGAACCACAGAAGAGGAGACAATATGCAGTTCTGAGACTTGGACATTTTCCAAATGGAAATGAAAAAATTGTTACTAAAAATCACCTCTTGACTTTTTGAAAAGTTCTTATATACGTTTTTGACCTCCCCTTGCATCTAAAGAAATCAACAGCAACTTAGATCATTTTGTTTTGTTGTTTTGCTTACTTCATCACATCACCTGTGACATGCATTGATGAACTACAACAGTCAAAGTTTCTTGAAGATGTAATGCAAAAAAATTAAAAAAAAAATATGCTTGAGACTACCACACTTCGGCAAATTAAACAACAGCTAGAACCTACACCAGAAAAACCTTTGTTTCCTTCAAATAATTTCTGTATTTCCAACTGTTCAGATCACTCCAAAGCATTCACTTTCACAGCACAGATTTTCAGCAGAGACTAGAAGCACATTTCCCCTCCCTCACCACTCATCTTTCAGAAATCATCTGAGAAGCAGGCGAGGATGAGGAAAATAAACATTTTGTTAGCCTAACACTCTCAGTCTGCTCCTGAAAGAGCCACAGCTAACAAAGAGATGGAGCTTCCAGAACCAAAACCAGAACTAAAGTTAGGGCAGAAAACAAGTTCCTGAATGTTCATAAAACTGTTTCTTCGCTCAGTAATATTCAAACAAGAAATACTGACACCTTCCAATCACTTTTAAAGACTCCCCTCCGGCCCCCAAAAAAAAAAAAAAAAGAAAAAGAGTTCAGTTCCACCACTAGGAGAACTCAGGTGCATCTTTTTACATGCTCTGCTGCACTATAACAAGAATTAAAATCAGAAATTGTTACTGTCTGAAAACGTATTAGATGCTCCTATTTTTACTTAAAGCATCCATATATCTGTAGATTGGTGCTGTAAAAACAGGAGAAAAAAAAGATACTATCTACAAATAACACTCCCTTCACACTACATATTTTCCTTTTCAAAGGTATATTAGTATATCCTAAAATACATTGGTAAACCCTTGTCATTATTTACAGTTCAATAAATATCAAACCCTTCTTTTGCCACCTAAATATCTTAGTGAATTCCATGCCTGTCTCTTCCTCATGTACAATGAAAAACAGTACTTCATAAATACATAAAGTAATCTTCCTTATCCTCGCAAAAATCAACAGGCAGCATTAGCTAGCCTTCAGATGGAAGACAGCAGTTTGCTTCTGAGTTGCTGGACTTTGAATAATGCTATATAAAGTCAAGTATTTACCAGATGAAAAATTATTTGTCATAAATTAGTTGTGACAAACTAATCAAACAAGTTACTTCAACTTTTAAACAGTGGGACATTCATAGCAAAACACAGCATTAACAGAGTCAGTGCAGATTAAAATATTTAGCAACTTTTTGTACAGACACTTTAATTACCACTTATGGCAGTAAAAGTCTTTGACCTGCCTACTGTTATTCAGCTATTATTTGCATGAATTTTTTTCCTATAAGAGTAGATGTAGACATAGCATAGTCACTTTCTACTGCAACAAACAAACATTTCAGCCTCCAGTAAAACAAAACTCCTGTTTTGGTAATATTATCACCCTGTTTACAAAACAATGCATTACCAAATTCTACATTTTCATAAATATACATATGCGCACAAATTTATTAACAAACAGATTTGAAATTCCTACTTGAGGCCAGCATTTTAAATGCGCTTCCCCATACTTATGGGGCATACAAGTAACAAATAAAACAATCTCTCCCTTTCAATAGTAACAGTGAAGAATTGTCAGATGGGGATGAGGTCAAGAGGTAAGATGTTTGAGTAAAATGAAAACCTAAAGGGCAACAATTTGCCACCTGCAGATACCATATGCCCAAGACCTGAAAAAAAATAACAGAAACCATTTAAAAATATGTAAATTTTCATTACGATGTCCAAGAACTAAACAGAAAAAAACAAGTTTATAATTCATCTGTTAACACACTGAAGTTGTGAATCTGTATTTCAGGATTCAAAATATTGATTAAAATGCAGTTAAAAACAATTATTATGGAGGTACATGTTCCTGACAGTTTGATTTTTTACCTTTTTTTTCCCCAAGGTTTTAGTTAAATATATTTATACATCCAAACTCTATCCAAAAAGCTATTAAGGAGAAATAGCAAAAATATTTCCGAAGAAGTATAACATTACAAGGAATGAACAAACAAGCATTAAATGCATACAGAATGTCTCCCCTGGTAAGCAGTAATGTTAAGTGACAATGCTACTGTCTGAATTAACTACTTATGTGCTGACTGAATTTATTTATTTTTTCTCCATTTCATCTCCCAAATTAAAAGTGGGGGAAAGAGCTTATCTACAAAGAAAGAAAAGACTCATAAGGAAACAAGACTGAGTATAAGTAGTAAGAAAAAATTAAAATAAGCAAGAAACTGTCAAAAAAGTGTAATTTTAAAGGCATGCAAGTTATCACAGTGAATGTTAAGGAATATAATTTGAAACCACTGAACGTAATGTTAATGTTTAAAATAATTGCCATAGCTTTCAATTTTTTTTTCCTTTTACTATTGACTATTCACATAAGTTTGAAAAATCATCTTTATTACAAGAGTAGCTTCTGTCCAAGGTCACAAGAACACTTAAAAAGCAGAAAAGTTTACTTTTACTGTGGTTAAATAAGTGTTTTTTAAATAAGTCTTGTGCACCCCCCCCAAAAAAAAAAAAGAAAAAAGAGATGGTCATTAATGACTAGTGTATTGTGCTCGTTATACTTTCCTTTATGACAAAAAAATCTGGCCATTAATAATCATTTGTTGATGCATTAACTCAACTCCTACACTACTGCACATAGTGTGCTATCTCACTCAGATGAGAGCACCGTAAATACTGCTATCCCAGATCAATTTAAACGCTCAAAACATGATGCCTTCCTTACTCCTTTCTTTTCCTTTTCCTGAAAGAAGATATTAAAATAACCTAAAAAAATCCTTACAAGTGACAGAAGTTAAATGGAGGAGTGCTGGGTTCTTATGATGTTAAAGAAAATTAACATTTGGATTCATAAAGCAAGCATAAATGATCATCTCAAACTAATTAGAGTTTCAAGTATTTCCTGTCTGAAAATTGTAACGCATTACAACAAATAACAACTGTCAGCAGATGCCTTTATTACCTAAGCAAGGATGCCAAAATAATGTGTAAAGATCTATAATGCCATCACTGCTGATAACCTTGCTTCTTTGGCACAATGGCTTATTTCTACAATAAAGCTCATCTGCCAGTGCAGAAGATAAATCTTTCTTCTGGCATGTGGGGGATAGAATGGTGGAAGTATTTGAATTTATTTAGGCCAGGTGACCGGGATTGCAGCCTTCAAGTTTTAGAGGAAGAATAAAATACTTTTAATCCCCTGAAGCCAAAAGTCATTTGGAACTCTTCCTAGATGTTGCGAGATGATTATGGAACTGGCTACTTTCCCAGTCAAATGGCCTAGAAAAATCCTTATCTCTAAAGTTTCTGCTTGCTCCCAGGTAGATCAACCTGCCAATCCTGACCTTCTACCAGCTGGAGAAAAGCTGACTGTAACAGAAGCTACAATGCTGCTTCTTATCCCATAGGTGATATATCATCTGAAAGGGAAAGTGAAAACAGGAAGCAAAAGGTGTCCAAGAAGTTACTCCCAGCAGACTCACTCCCCATTTCCCTCCCCGCCGTACATCGGGTACATACCGAAGTTGTAAAGTAAGCAGCAAAACTGTTAAAATAAATGGCAACAACAACCTTACAACGAATCTAGCCTCTTTTAGAGGCTCTAATACATCTGCTTCCCCTACAAATATACTTTACAATGGTTTGATAAAGCGTTTGACACTTTGTAAAAAAAAGAAATTAAAGAAATAATTTTCTTTACAACATAAGTTTTCATATTATGAGACCAAAAACAACAAAGCAAATCCAGGCGTCACAGCATTCCAGTGAACTTCCCACTGAAACTGCCCTAGTCTCACCCGCAGGTGAGATTACTCCTTTATGCTGATCCATGACATTCATATCCATGAAGAGAATGCTTAACTACATTAACTCTTCAATCACAAAAAATACATCAAAATAAAGTAAGAACACATCTCTTAAAGACATTTTGTTCTCAGAATTATTAATGAAACAAACAGTATATCCCTTAGGTTTTTTTAAATGAAAATAGCTTTTTAAGAAGTGCTTACAATCTTTCAAGAAGGTGTAATCCAGAGAAGGAACCATTCTTCAGCTCTGTTATTTTATTGTTACTCAGAATCCTGTAAACAAAAACAGGCAAGAACAATATAAGTTTGGTAACAAAATTATTTGCTGCAGCTTATACTTCTGATGTAAATCTTTTTGTTTAACAGCCTTTATATCAAACTACAATGCCAAGCTCATTGTCTGAGGTGTATATAACAGCACTGCTTCAGTACTATGAAGGAGAAAAACGATTTTCTATGTTATGTGCCCTAAGTACCATGCAAGCTTACATAATTAACATATGAAAGGAAGTAGAACCCATATAGGATTATCATATTAAGACACCAGAATTGGTGTAATAGAAAATGAAGTATTAAACAACCAATCTACACATTCAACATTCTGTTCTTCCGTCCCCATTTTGGCTGTCAAAACCACGTGACATATCGCCTGTTTCCCATTTCCCCTGCTGACACCCTCAGCCACTCGCACACGCTCGCTTCTCCCGTGTTGTGCCACTTCTCCCAGCCATCCTTCACACATTCATCCCTCTCCTCAATGCAATCTTTTTAAGACATCTGCAAACAAGCTCAGCAAGCACTCCTTTACTTCTATCTTTTCGTTTCTTAAAGGACCACGCAACCACAAATTCCCTTTTCCACACGAGTAGGTGGATCAGGCCCATCTAGCCATATACCCTGTTCTCTTATCACAGCCGTTGGCAGATGCAAATTATCCTCATGTTAGGAAATCCCTTGTAGAGCTGGATGCTTCCTTACTTAGAAGGACCTCCTTTCTGTACAGCTACGTATTTCTCTGTCACAAAAAAAAGCCTATTTTCCTTTTGAACCACATAAAATTTTGACATCCACGGACACCTTACAAAAGGTTTCGCAGTACGAAGTTCCATTCCATAAAGAACGTCTCATGTCATTAGTTCTGAACACAGCTCCTGCTAGTTTCATTTGATGCTCTCCACTTCTTATCCTGAAACAAGCAGCAATCAATCCCTACCTACCCTCTCTTTTACCACGTGTAATTATGTAGAAACCTAGATGGTCTCTCTCCAGAGGGAAGATTCATATTTTACTTTCTTTTCACACAAAAGTCATTTTGTGCCACCTTAATAATTTCTGAGCTCTTTCCAGCTTTATTACACTCCAAAAATTCTGAGACAAACCCAACAGAACTGAAACAGTATTCAACACACAGACAAGCCACAAATCTACATCACAGGAAAATGATGTTCTGTTTCCTACTGTTTTCCTAGCAAATCCTAACATGATCTGCCTTTACCACTTGTACCAAGAATTGAAGATTTCTGGTCAGCTCAGTGTCCATCATCTCATATATCAAGATAGAATTGTTGTTATATCCCGTACAATTTTCATTTTTCGACAATGTGCTCCTTCTGCCATTTTATCGTCTAATTATTAGTTTCATAAACTTCTTCGAAAATTCTTCACTTTACTCTCAACCTTATTACATCAAGCAACTCACCAAACTCTGTCAACCCCCTAATAACACTGTTTTTACAGGTCATTAAGAAATATGTTGTGTATTACAGGTCTCTCAAACTCCACTCAACTGTGAAGGATAACCATTTACTTCCACATCCACTTATCCTTCAGCAAGTTAGTTGTTCATACAGTGATTTTCCATTTTAGGCTGACATACTATTTGCATCAAACGCTTTTGGCAACAGACTGAGAGATGCCTTTCAGAAAAGCATCTATGTCTCATTGCGTCTACTGGATCATCTTTGTAAACATTTTGCCAATTCCAAAGAACTCTAAAGGTTTGTGGGGAGGAACTTCCCATTACAGGAGATGTAAATTTTCCAGAGTACATCTCTCTCTCTTTATCCAGGTATCCAATATATTTATTATAAATTATACCAATTTGTTCGACACAAACATCAGACTGCGAATCATGTAGTTCCCCTAAACTCCTAATGCACTTACAAAAATCAGCATTTACCACCCCTCCAGACCTCAAAAATCAAGTTCATTCTAAGCAAGACTTCAGACACTCATCATTTGACTTTTTCATCCCTGAGTCCTTCTAAAAAAACTCTCCCTCGCACACCATGTTGTCCTGGAAATTTATTCACTTTGGCAGTTTCTTCCATAACTTCTGCTACAGTCATTTCAATTTCAGACAGGTCCTCTATCAAATGCATCCTGCAGATCCAACGTGCCCATGCACTTCTTCACTTACACCAATTACATCTTCAGGCTGGATAACTACCTCTGCACTTAACAACTGCCACTAGGAGATTTCTTTCCAGTCTACTACATCTTTCAGGTATCCTTTACCATAGCCATAAACCAAACACACATACACACAACCCTCTTTCCTCCGATGCATAAAATTTATTAGCTAATGACAAGGATCAGTACTTCAAAACACATAATGAATAAGATAAAACTAAAATACAGAAATACCGATCTATGAAAACAGCATCATTTTGACACAACCATATATTACACTAAGTAGTTTTCTTCCCCAGGTTTCTCAAAGATTGCCTCAAGCCTCTGTGGTTTAGACAAACACAGGGTAGGCAATTTTCTGTCTCAAAGCTCTGGCTTTGAGTCAATCTCTTCCTCTCAATCTCACACACAGAATCAAGACAGCTGAACAAATTATTTGAAAATCTTTCCGTTTCCAGTCTGACAGACAGAAGGTTTGAAAATTCTTGAAGTTAAGATTCAAACAAGGTAACAGTTCTGATACTAAAAGGAGGAGATCCCATTCCTTCTCCTCCCCTTACAGTCAAACCATGTATTTCTGCAGCTCATCGCAAGGTACCCCTGGTGCCCGCTGCTCCATGAGCAAGGAACATTAAACTACACATTTACCCAAGGCATCACCCAAGAGATTAATTTATGTGTCAACCGCAAAAGCATGATCAACATGGTATGCTACACAGTCAGCTAATACCAGGTGAAGACCGATCACAGAAATGGTGGAGAGGAGGAGAAAAAAAACACTTTAAAGTATACTGAGAATTCGCTGTTGTATGTGCCTACCCACTAGAGTGTCAGCCAAGAAGAAAATTTGCTCCTGTGAAAATACAGTTCTAGAGTTAAAAACATTAAGCTACCTTACAGGAAGGAAAGAAGGAAAACTGCCCCTTGGATGCAGCTGTGATAACCTAGATGACAGAATAAATGAAACACATTATTTTTTAAAATAGATATACAAATCAAGGAAGCCTGGGTACTCTTCAGAAATCTATGTATTTCAAGGAATCCTTGTGTTAAGGAAGGCCCAACACATAACAGAAAACCAGAATACACATTTGCAAGACCACAAGTTTGGTAAATAGTTTAATAATAATAATAAACAGCTTGGAAAGCCTACAAAACTAGTAAAATTTAACTGAAGCATTAAAATCACCCATCCTAAAGTCTTTGAAACTACTTCCACTTCTACTCAAAGACAAAAAGGTTTCAACCCAAATAGTAAGTATTCTTTGTAGAAACTGTAGGTACAGGATTCATTCTGCAAATCAAATCTATTCAGAGCAAAGTACATCTTTGTTTCAACACCCTTTCTGGTTTCAGAAACGTATGCGGGAATAAAAATAATAATATTAAAAAATGAATGAAGGAGCTTATAAAAAACCTAATTAATAGTTAATACAAACCAAACATAAGGCATAACAGCAGCAGCAAGAAAAACCACAGACCAATTTCAGACTTACAGACAAAATAAGAAGAAAAAACATGAGGTCCAGAGAACAACCAAGGAAACACAAGCAAGCAAGCAAATTACAATCTTTGGTAGCACAGAAATAATTTGTCTTTCAGTTATAACTGACTTTATCTTAAGATTTATTGATTTTACCTGTACTTTTTCTAGAAAAAGCAGCTATTCAAAATGGAGCAGAACCACTTCAAAAGTAGCTCTGACTGAAGTAAATTTAAACTAAATAAAAATTACAGTTCTGTAAAAAAATTAGTTTTCTGACATTGCCTATAAAATAATAGGCCTAAAGTAGAAGTCTTTGAATATCTGTGCACTAGGTAAATTTCTCTCTGGAGTGTGATGTACAAATTATAGTCAGACTGATTTAGTATTTTCTCTGCAGAGGCTGTTAGTTGCTCAACCATAAAGATTTAGTACAATAAATGATAGATTTTACAACACTCCATATAACAAACATTTCATCACACTTAAAAATTCTGTAAGTGTAATCTTTAAAAAAATGCAGTTTAAAACTTGCTATTAATATATTCAGTCTATACATTATTTGAAGTGTTAAGGGATGTGGCAAAAGAAGACAAAACACGATAAACCATTCACCTCAAAGTATACATTTTATAGTCACTTTCACAATTCCTGTGCAGTAATGTACAGTGAAACGATGGACTATTATGTGCTACTTAGACACAGAAAATTATTTGTGATCAATAATAATTCAAAGTTATTAGTTTAAGACCATAATTTTTCCTAAGAGGCAAGTAATTCTGAAAATACGTGAACTTTTCCATCATTAAAAAGTTTAAAGGGAACGTGGTAGGGAGCTACAGATCTCTGCTCATCCCCATCTTGTTCAACTCTTCTTTAACACAAGACTTTGCAACATAAATGATGTACCTGTAAATTTCACGAAGGGGTTTCCATAGCCCAATGTCATTGCTGCTCTGTACGTCTTAAAAGCTCCAGATCAGATTATTTTATATATTTTATTTTTTTTTTTAAATTATCAACAATACTTGTTTGGAACAAATGCATTTTGCTCATCCAACCCTTACATAACAGAAAATAAAATGTGGAAGTACCGCATGCGAACACACTCACAACCATGGGAATTAACATAAAAAACTCGGAAGAAAAAGCAGATGAAAAGAAGGTTCGAGAAAGCATTATGGACAGTGTCTCAAGTCACCTTAAAGCAACACATTTCCCTCTCCTTTGACTGAGCAGAATAGTTACAGAGACAAAGAGGTGAACTACAACAACGCACTTAAAAAAAAATAAACCCTAAAAAAAAAAACAAACCAACAAAAACTACCCCAGCTTTTCACCCATTCCAAGAACATGGCTGAAATATTTCTTTGTTGAAATGGCTTGGATCTGAAAATCCTGTTTCCATTTTGCTCCATAAAGTGGCAGAAGACTTTGGCAAAACTCTGTAAAGAAACTTAACTCCGGCTCTAATGTACTGGCGAGACCTTTAGCAATAGATGCCCAGTTCCTAGCACGCGAAACATAACTACGCAGTGAAACCCAAAGTCTGTCCTTCGTACTGTGAAGAGTTTTAGCAGCAGATACTACAGGTAATGTAAACAACAGTTTCTTTTTGACACAGGAGGAAAAAAAATAAAAATCAAGGTAATAAGCACTAAGTGAGAAAAGTTTTGTTCTATGAAACAATTTTGGCTTGTCAGCTATATAACAACCAGCACTGAGACAGCAGTCAACTAACTAGACAGGAATTTAGAATGCATCTCCAAACTTCATAAATGAATCCTTGCATGGGATACTATTAAAATACCCACACATCCATTAACACTATCACAAAAATAGTCAAAATGGCCTCCAAGAAGCCAATAGGAAGACTGGGAAACAGTCTAATTTTTAGTTGAATGCTGAAGTAGCTTCCAGAACACATTTTAAGAGACTCAGAGTCAGGAAACGGAAAATAAATCAGATCACTTCATGATGATGGCTGTATACTCTAAGGACTGGGAAAGCGGCCACCAGCAAAAATTGAACTAAAATAACTAACTGTACAACCAAGAAAAATGCTTTCTGCTGAAAGCCGTGAACATGCAAACAGAAATACATTTTTTGAAGTTTATCTTGTAGAAGCTGTGATTTAACAAGGATATAAACCCAATATTTTTCAACAGTTAGTATCTTGCCTTCTAGTGAGTTACTGGTGTCAAAGGGAAAGAAATGTTAGTAACAGACTGAGCAGAACATGAACAGTACTTGCTTAAAAGTAATCCTGGTATGAAAACACTCCACAAGCTATATACAGAGAAAGAATTATGAATCTTTCCAAGTCCCCTCACAAAAGGAGACAGTATTTTCCAATTTAACAAAAACATTGCAATTGAGGAAGCTTAGCAATGAAACATTTGCAAAACAGAAGTTTGCAACAGATAAAAGATTTCCTGTGCTATTTCATTATTATGCACATTAAACAATATTAAGATTGTAAACTAAAAGACTCAGAAGTAATAAAATTACAGAATTAAAACTGTCTATTTATATCATTCCATTTTTAGCTGGGAATATGCTAACTTTATATGATATAATGATGGACTTTTTTTTCTACACAATCCCTGCATCATTCGAACAATGATGCTCACTTTGTGCACTGCTATTCAAGCTATTTTTTCTTGATATTCAGTATGTGGCCACATGCTTTATTTATTGCCTTTCTTTAAGGACAAACTGATCTTTGAGGACAGAATTCTTTATTTTTAGAGAAACACACTGCCAACCACTGGAGCACCTCAGTGAATTTTCTATGTAAGAGTACTAGATAAAAGTAATCTTGGACAAAGGATAGAACTGAGGGGCAAAACACAATGCAAGAATGCGTAGCAATGTTGCTGAAAATGATACTACTATCAAAAGAAATTCTTGTGAAACTAACTTTACCAACCAAACCTCTCTTTCTAGTACTTACCCCAGGTTGGAAAGCTTTTGTAAGAGAAAATTAAGAGGACACAGCAACATCCAATTTCTTCCAACGCTACCTCTGAGTTGCCTTTTCTAAGGCTACCTAAAGCCCTGGTTAGCTAACCTTTGTGACCATTACCTTCTGGGAAGCTTCCTCCAAGATTTCTCTCCCCCCCTCTTGTTATCTCTAGCACGTGTATTAGTTTAAGAGATAATGATCAACTTTTTCTGTAGGAACCCTCCTGTCTCACTGCCCTCCCTTCTGCTCCCTCCTGAGCTTCCCATTTCTTATCCAGCATATGTACACTTTTTAGGATTCTCCCTGACTTGCAGTTTAGTGCAAGTTTACTCCACCCTTCCAACCCCCATACCTACATGCAAGAGAGTAACTCGCCTCACATAAACTTCTGCACACACACAGAAGCCTAGCCAGACCCTCCTAACTTAAGCTGTTACGGACAATACATTCTATGTGTCATATCACAGTAGTATTAATTATAGCATATGCTGTCACCCCAGTCTCACATGTATTTACATTTCCTATCAGGTATACACACTCCCTAGAAAGTGCTTTGTCTAGACACGTTAGCAAGCACTCCCAGCCAACTCCTGGCACACAAAGATACATTTTCACAAAAATTTATATTCTAAGCCCACAGAAGTCAACAGTTTTGAGTAGTTTAGCTCCCTGAACTAGCTAGGCATGGAGCCAGACAGACAAGGAAGGGGGGAAGGAAAAAAAAAAAACAACAAAAATCCAACCCACCCACGCAGCCAGAGACTGGGAGGTAAAGGCACAAATGTGCCAGCTCCAGTTCAGGCTACAGTTTTACAGCCATCTGGATGTGGACGTAACTTTCTACACTCAGAGAGGAAGATCTCCTTCTCCGCGCCCTTTCTCCTGATCATCCCTGTGCCAGATCGAGGAAGAGAGGGTGGAAGAGGACCTCTCTTCTCCAGCACAGAGCTGTAACGTCAGCTTGCTGCAACCCACAGAAACTTTAATGAGACCCCTGACACACAATTTTGAGAAGTGGTTTAAATTCCTGTTAGCACCAGAGGCTGTCATCCCAAAACAACAGTTCGAGGTACTAGAATCAGTTGTTTGGGATGTCTTACAGGATGCTTTTAGAAATCTGAGCGAACTTGCAAACTATGCCTAACACAAAGTTTCAAGGCAAAACCTGTTCTGTAACCATATGGGCTAACTAATAAGCAGTCCTTGTATCTGACAGAAAAAGGATTTTATGTTCACCTCCTCAGATGGAAATAGCATATCATGTGGACAATACTGGAAGAGTTTTCCCAGATTCTGTTATACCACTACCATTTCCTTCTATGATCTATCTCCTCCTATTGGCATCCAGTCACTAATCCTGCCTTTACTGGGTAGCTGTTGAATTTCCAAGAATTCTTGCCCATTTCTCCCTAAGCCAGGTGATAGAATCATAGAATAGTTTGGGCTGGAAGGGACCTTTAAAGGTCATCTAGTCCAACCCCCCTGCAATGAGCAGGGACATCTTCAACTAGATCAGGTTGCTCAGAGCCCCGTCCAACCTGACCTTGAAGGTTTCCAGGGATGAGGCATCTATCACCTCTCTGGGCAACCTGTGTCTGTGTTTCATCACCCTCAGTGTAAAAAAAAAAAAAATAAATAAATAAATAAATAAATCTTCCGTATATCTAGTCTAAATCTACCCTCTTTTAGTTTAAAACCATCACCCCTTGTCCTCTTGCTACAGGCCCTGCTAAAAAGTCTGTCCTCATCTTTCTTATAAGTCCCCTTTAAGTACTGAAAGGCCACATAAGGTCTCCCCGGAGCCTTCTCTTCTCCAGGCTGAACAACCCCAGCTCTCCCAGCCTGCCCTCATGGGACAGTTGCCCCATCCCTGGAGGTGTTCAAGGCCAGGTTGGATGGGGCTTTGAGCAACCTTGTCTAGTGGGAGGTGTCCCTGCCCATGGCAGGGGGGTTGGAACTAGATGATCATTAAGGTCCCTTCCAACTCTAACTACTCTATGGTTATGGTGAAGCTAAAGACTAAATAAGGCAGTAGTGACAAATCCATGAACCTGCAACATATCTGGACCATGCAAAGTACATATGGGAACCATTAAATTTTGAAAAATCTAATCTTGCAGCTCTATACTTGTTTTTAATTACAAAAATAACCTTTGAAACGTGAACAAACTGCAAGCAAAATGAATGAGACACGTTAGCAAAAAATCTAGTTCTATTTCTTTAACTGTTGGCATTAACTTTTACATCTTAATATTTTGCACTTTTGCCAAACTAAAAGAAAAACAGGAGTAGTACTGATCAATAAAAGAAAAAAGTATTTGTCCTGAAGATTAAAATCTCTCTTTCTGAGAATAGATACAGCATAACGCATTGAACATTTAATACTCATTAATACATTTAATACGATACTGTGATACTCACTGAAGGGCATTGCTTATATGGATATCTTCATGGGAATAAAGGTATTGGGCAACTCTACCTTAACATTGTGGCTCAGAGTATTAAAAAATAAATTTTCCTCATTACAAAAATTTAAATTTGCTCTCCAGAATTTTGCAGAACATATCTCTGTCCTCCTCCCTTATTTGTAAGCCAGCAATAACCAATACATAGCTCTCATTGAAAATCTGAGCCCCAGGCTTGTAACAACTGCCTACAGTTGTATCTATGGTACACAAGCCGTATTTCTAATTACTTCACATATTTAATCAAAAGTACAATAATCTTATTGTGAAATGCACCTAAAACAACTTAAAAATGCTTATATAGAAGAATAATCTTTAAAAAAAAATCTGTAGGCATTGATACAATCAATATTGCATGAAGACTATTACCAATTACAACCCACCACGTACGTTAAAGCCATTACTGCAACACTAAAAGAAACAAGAGAATGCTATTTAAACTTGACTGGGTATCCCAGTGCATACGTACTAACAACGCAACATGATGTCTTCTGAAGTTGACTAGTTATTCAGGTAGAACAAAATATTGCAATTTAGAAGAAAACGCTGTTCAAATTGTGATCTCAGAATTTTCTTGCAATACTCAAACATACACAGAAGAATACACCATCATAAAAGAATACTGTATGTATGCAATATGCTATAATAACAAGCCCACAATAATGAATCAGTGTTGGAATAGGGCATACAGCAAAGCACGCATCTGCTTTTGAACATGGATTGCTATCTTCTCAACAAGGTAAAAGACGTACTCAAAGTCAGATATATACTAAATAGGTCTACTGGAATTACAAGCCTAACAGAAAAAGAAACAACAATAATAAGTTTTAGGCAGAGGATGCCACTGGTAAAAATGCACGCACAAGTACACGTGAATTACTAAATTGTGGATACAACAATTCTTAAGTACTGTCTCTGTACTGCCACGCGCTCATGAGTAAAATATATTTTGCATAGTCCATGTATCCACTGACCAAAGAAAATTTTCAGATAAGTTTTAATGGGAGTTATTAGCCCTTTGTGTCTTCAAAAGAACGTTATCACTGCCCAAGTTATTAGTACTGAGCACTTACAACAGTCTAAAATAGACTATTTTAACAAAAAAGGGATTAGCTGTCAAGAGTACCTTCAAGTTAATAATGAAAATGTACTTTAAAAGAAGAGGGAAACTTCCACAGAAGACATTTACTATGCCTGTACTTCCTGTTTGTCAAATGTTTTGGTAAAGGATGCTTTTCTTTCAAACACCTAGTAGAGAAACACCTAAGTAAAACAAAGGAAATGAAAACAGTTTAGCAAAGTATCAGATCACGCCTCAAAAAAGAAAAGAACATTAAAAAAATCCTAAATATAAGTCATTATGTAAAACCTGAAGAGCACTTTTTCTGTTAGAAGGAAAAAAATACATAGTTACACATAATTCATGCAATTGCAACGTAATCACACATTGTGTTACAAGTGACTCCTTGCAACATGAGTGACCCTTTGCTCTTTGGAATTTAGGAATTCGTGTTTTAAATGGAAGGGCCGCGCAGATATCTGGAAGGCGAAATAAGTACACCTTTCAGCGGCTTAATGGATGTAGTTGGGCATGATTATATTTAGGAGCTGGACAAAAAGCGTGACATTTCAAGATGTTTCTCAACAGTAACACAGTTAAGCATATCTTTGAACAGTTCTGAACACAAATCCAGGCTAATGCTCTGTCTTATAAATTCTAACACTTCTAAGTGTAAACACCGATACTTCTATGTTCCTATCAGGATATACGGGTAAGCAAATTTGTTTGCAGACCAGTAAGGCTCCTGATTCAGAAACACAATTCTTTACTGCATATATACGCTTTTCCTCTGTTTATTTAGATTCCTATAGAATAACCTAGGCTTAACAGGTAACCAAAATTCTCAACAGATAACAAGGACTACAACTTTGTGGGCTTGTCTTCAGTGGGATTACACATTCTCTTCCAAAGAACAAAGTAATGGCTAATATCCAGCATGTTATGACATCATCATTTGAGCTTGCATCAAAGAAACACAACAGCAATGGGTATCTTATCTCAGACTTCTATGGCAAGAGTATAGTGCATTCCTTACTTAAATATGAATCATGGCAATGGCTTCAGTATCTACTGAAACACAGAGCATGTCAGACATAGCACCGACTTACATTCAGCCAGTTATGTTATCTTCACACCAAAAGCATCTCATCTGTCCGGTTAAACTACAAAGGTCAAAGTCACCTATGGTGTTCATATAGATACACCCTTCATTTGCATCCCAATCAGTTTTTATTATGTAAGGCTATGAAAGAGTCCTTTCCTCGGCTGTAACTAAACTTGAATTCCCCTTGGAATTTGACCTAACTGCTCAGTAAAGCACCAGCTAATTCTACCTGGATTCTAAAGGAATCTCAATTTACAGGACTGCCAGAAAACTTGAACATTACTTATTCTGCCGTAGACACTTCTCTATACTTTCATACTCTTCTTCCAGTGTCTGCTTTCCTTTTTCAATCATTAAACAAACTTACTTAGTCTCATCAAATGAAATCAAGTTGGGATATTTTTTCTGAATTGCAACAAAAGATTCTAACTAGTACACACCTGAATTACTAGGCCAATGAAATGTTTTGTGGCAAACAAATGCCAAGGCATTTCATAAATTAAGTGACCTTGCCCAACTTATTGATATCATTGTTAGCCACTAACTACAACAGTGTGCAAGAATGAAATAACTTGGCCAGCGTCTTCAGATGCTACTCAAGTATTCCAATTCCCACTATTTCTCTTATTTCCTCACTTTTTAGAGACTTTTGTCCTCAAAAATATTTCATTGAGGGGAAAAAAAGTAAATGCTAAATGCACAGCAGTTGATCTACTGGAAGTCTAAGTTTGATCAGTGATAAGGATGGAATCATTTCATTTGAGTCATTCCTAGCTCACTCAAAACCCCCAAAGTTATATAAAACTATATAGGTCCTCATATTTAAAATTGGTTTGTGCAAAATAAGAGCCAGCATAAAAGAAAATTAACTGAATTAAAATGCAGCTGATCTACACCACACTGATCTATTTTCAGCTACTTATCTCTGCAGTGATCCACTAATCCAAAAAGCTATAATAGAACTAGTACTTATCTTAATAGAAGAATCCCACAAAAATCAAGATTCAAGATAACTCAGGGCAGTTTGACTCTAATCAGACAACCTTCCACTATCCACCAAGAGCTGCAATTCTAAGTATCAGCTCGGGGAAAAAAAAAAAAAAAAAGTAATTTTTGGCAAAAGATTAGATAACGATTAACCCAGCCACTACTAATCAACATGTTAGTGAAATGGCACTTGGCAACACACCCCATAAATCACCCAAACTTTCTAACCAGGTTAAAAAGGATTCAGTAAAACAAACAAACAAAAAAATACACCCCAGAGATATGGAAAGTCATGCCTCAAAAGTCAACAAGCTTCAAAGATCCTGAACCACTACAGTTAGAAAAAGCAGGAGCATTGGTTTAATAATCTTTGCCTTATATTTAAGTAAAATTTCAAAGTGTGTCCATACTAACTGTATCAACACAGTTATAATACTACAAATGACAATTAAAAAAAAATGCATTCTTGCTATGTCTACTAAAAAGTTTAAAAGGGAAAAATAAGTGTTTCAGAAGTTGTCATGAACTTCAAAGGCCAGTTAAAACTGAAAGCAACTAATTAGTGTACGTAGATATGCTCTAGATACTAAAGGAGTATGAAAATCAAGATGAAAGATGAACCATTCTTCCAAATCCTTCTGTCACCGCAATTATGAACAAAGGTCCATTCACAGCAAGGCTGCCGTGTGTGATACCTGCTTGTCTTTCACAGCAATCAGAGCCGTGACTCCAAGTTTTTTGAACCAAAGACCCCCACAGTCAACTTCAGTGTATCAACCATACTAATATCTACTTTTTATCAATATTTTAATGGTTAATACTATATGTTTAACAGTTAACCAGCTGCAAAGCATTTGAGGCTAACAGAGACTGAAATGAATTTGTTGATCAAACAGCTGTCACCTTCTACTTTATGCTTTCTCTTCTACTTCAGAAACTTCACATATGAGTATTTCTGGTCACTTCTCACAGGTCATTTCAAAATATTCTCTGAACCCTTACAGATTGCCAAGCGAGAACGATTACTTTAGCCTTCATCACCTCCCTTTTTTTGGCTTTCCCTCTTCTCATAGGTCCAGATCAACGCAGCTGATGCTGACTGGGTCCACACCTCACTAAGACTTCCTGAAGGAAACCCTTCCTTGGTGTTTCAGTGCTGTTGAAGCTCGCAAAAGCAGCAGTCAGATTGCTGTTCTCACGATGTAACTATACACATTCTGTGCTTATTAAACTTGGATTATTGGTATATCTTTCAAACCTGCGATTTCTAGTTCAGTAGATCAATATCTTAAGCTAGATTCCATATCTCAGTTTCTTGTTGTCAATTTTCTTGCATACTACTTGGTTGCACTTGAGTCTTCCCCCAGTAGCACAGGCACTTTAAGGCTCTCTAAAGAAGGGACAGGGTTCCACTTTCAGGGCCATCCACCAACGAAAGCCAGTGCTGCTGATGTCCCTGCCCATGGCTGGGGGACTGCACTCGATCTTTAAAGGTCCCTTCCAACCCAAACCATTCTATGACTCCGTGAACTTCTTTGCTAGAGTGACCAATTGATGTCTCAGGAAGGAAGACTACTTGCAAATCTCTTCATTACATGTACACGCTCATGTCTAAGTAAATAGCAACATATTTCTTACTTTGGAGTAAGTTGCACATCCTGTTTGAAACTTGTTATTCAAATGGATGAGCTAGGATTGCCTCCACGTTAAAAGCACACGCCTACTGCTACATGGAAGTAAACGGACCCTTTTTTTTTTTTTTCTCCAAAATAGAAACAAAACAAAAACAAAATAAAAACCAGTCGCCGTTTGCGACTGCGAAACTTCGGGCCCACCTAGCCTGCCGCCCACCGAGCGGCTCACGCTCCCTTATTAGCGGCTCGGTTATTAAAACGACCTCAAAAAGTACGGTGCTCCCAGGCTGACTTCCTCCTGAGATTAATAAATAAACAACAAGTAAACTGAGGGAAGTTTCTTTTTTCTTAAAAAAAAAAAAAAAAAGAGTAAAAATAAAAACCGTGGAATTACTTTTAATGAAGGAACACCTAAGCCTTCCCACCGACCAGCCTGAACCCTCTGATGGAGAGCAGCCCCAAAGAGGGAAGGAGGAGCAAAGGGGGGGGATGTGGGGATGCTGCTCCGCGGGGCGGGCGGCGGCGCGGGGGGCTGCGCGGGGCGGTCCCGCCCCGCGCAGCCCCCCCCGCGCCGCCGCCCGCCCCGCCGGTAACGGGACGCTTCCCCCACCCCCCCAAAAAAAAAGAAAATGACCATCCTGTAAAGGAAAACACCGACCCAGGGCCCTTCCCCAGCAGTAGAGGGGGGTCAGGCGCGCCCCCCCCCCCCAAGCCTGACCCCATTTTACCTCAGGCCGGCGCTCCCTTCCCTCCCCCCCCCCCCCCCCCCCCCCCCCCGCCTTCTCCCTTCCCCACCGCCGCAGCCGGGATCGGTACTCACAGGGTGACCGTCCGGTTCGGCAGCGCCTCGGGAGGCAGGACCTGAGCGAGCTCCAAGTTGCTGCAAACTACCTTCACCTCCACCGGGCCGCCGGCCGCCGCTTTGCCGGCGCTCTTGGGGCGACCGTCGTACTTACAGCCCGGGGGCAGCGCGGCGCCGCCGCCGCCCCCCCCCAGCGCCGTCAGGAGCAGGAGCGCGGGCAGCAGCCCCGCCGGGCGACGGCGACGGCGGCGCGGTGGGCGGCAGAGAGCGCGGCGGGCCGGGGGCAGCATGGCGGGGCTGTGCAGGGCCCCGCTCCGCTCCTCCCGCAGGCGGCGGGGGACGGACGGGGTCGGCCGGGGCGGGAGAGGAGCGAGCGGCGGGGGGAGGGAAGGGGAGGGGAGGGGAAGGGGGCCCGCGTCTCGCCCCGGCCTAGCTCCGCGGGGGGCGGCGCCAGGCGCGGCCGCAGGACTGCCGCCATGTGGTGCGGTGGGTTGCGGGCGGGCAGGAGCCGCGGCCGCCACAGCCGCCCTCGCCTTTGTGTCGGGGCCGGGCGGGCTCCGCGCAGCGGCGGCGGCGGCGACAGCAGCAGCAACAGCAGCAGCGCCGCCTTCCGCCGGTTGCCGGAGCCCCCGCGGCAGCCAGCGCGCCCGCCGGACCTCGGCCCCACTGCGCAAGCGCCGCGGTGGCGACGGCCGCCATCGCGCCTGCGCGCCGCCGGGTGAGGGGGCGGTGGCGGCGGTGGGGTGGTGCTGCTGCGCCCCGGCGGAGGGGGACGAGCGCCCCTGAGGGGGAAAAGCGCCCTCTCGACGGGGTCCTCCGGCCCTGACAGCGTCGTGGGCAGCGCTGGGGCCGTCCCTGGTCCCGCCGCGGCGGCGCTGCGAGCTGTCGGGGCCTTCCTCCCCCGGCCTTTCAGTGCCCGGGCCATTGCCCGTTGCCCCGTGGCCGGTGGCTTTGGGCCCGGGCCCCCCTCCCAAAGTTCTGTAGAGCTGAGGGTCCCTTTGGCGCTTCGTGCGCCCTGTCCCTCTCGGAGGAACGGGGTGGAGCGGTTTGGTTTCCCCCTTTTCCGTGTTCATGCCTCGCCTCTGGCCCTCAGCTCCAAATCCTTGGTCTTGCAGGAGGGGCTCTTGCCATTCTTGCTTTGGTGGAGAGAGGGTCATCTCCTGCCCAGGTGCTGAATGGCTTTCAGTACTCTTTAGCACCAAGCATCTTCTGCTTGTAGGATGTTTGTCCTCAAATCATCCCCATAAAATGAGGTAACGCTGTTACTCCCACTTGACAGCCAAAGAGCCAAAGGATGGAAAAAGTTATTTCCATATCATCAATCTCAAATGTTAAAAAAAAGAACAAACCACCTACCTACAATGTGTCCTTTCATTGCGCGCTTGGGACTGCTTCTCAGGGTGTAGTCAGGTCATGTTCTCACATTTCTCCGCAGCCAGGACAGCCAGGCACAAATGCCTTTGTGCCAGTGGCAGCTGAAATTCTCAATACGTTCTTTGCCTCTGGTAGGTGCGAGAATAATAAAACTAACTGTTACCTAACTCGCAATTGAATGACAAGAACTGGCAGCACCTATTTTAAAAATTTTAAGAGAGATTTTGCAGAACCCCTAGGAAGTTCTGGTCCCTAACCAAGAGCTCACAATGCCCTATCCGTATGGAAGAGCGCTGGCAAATAACAACCTGCAAAATACCTTTTATCACACAGAAGTGCAACTTTAGACATTGGCAATAACAGCTGACAAAATGAGTCTTTGCAAAGTCTTTAACCTAAGGTGTCCTTGAATAATGTTGTACACTCAGGTTGCGACCCAGTTTGAATTGTAACCTAACGAATGATTACGAGCAAACAATAGAAGTTGTGGATTGGGGCAAGTGGAACAAGGTTACATTAATAACATCACAATAACCTGGGCATGTTGTATGTACTCTGTACCCACCATCGTGTTTTCTCTCCTTGCTTGTCTGGCCTCTTACAAATGGAGGTGGAACCTGTCCCACGTACTGAAGTTGTTGACCAGAATGCAAAGAGGACACAGGTCCTTGAACTTAAATATTAGGTTTGCGTCACTGAGTCACTCAGCAGGACCAACCTGATCTGGGTGAGATGCGAGGCCACTATTACACCTGAACTAAATTAGGTCAGGACACAAAATGCAAAGTTGACAATGCCTTTGTGCTCTTACACTGCTGTTGTCCCAACTGTAGGGGATGAGAGATCTAATTAACATAAAACTCACTGGCGTGAAGTTAATTCTTCCATTTTGGGCTTTGTTTTAAACAAATTCAAACTGCAGAGTGAGTTTGTATTGCATCAGTGCTTTGTACCATGGACCCCCATCATTTTTGATCTGGCACCAGGAGTTTTAGAGCTGGATTCACTGTATCAAACTGCAGCCCAAGATGCTTTTTCTCTCAGAACTAGTGCTGGGATAAACAGCTCTTCCTTTTTGCGACTTTCTTCCCATAACTTTCAGCTACGTCGCCAACATGATCCAATTCACTACACAGCTCCGTAAAAAGTTTGTGCTGGGTTAAGGATCAACATGGAAATAGGGCATACAGCTGCCTCTTCTTATGCCAGTTTAAACCACTGATCCCACCAGAATTTTGGCTTGGCATCACCACGATTTCAGCGTAGCTAATCAAAATTGCACTTCAGTGCTACTGAAGGGAACATTCTCTTGTTTTTCTGAAGGTCCTTGCTCCTCTCGCTTCTCTTGCATTTGTGGCAATACATATGTTTTGACCCCATTAGTCTCCAGTTGTATCATTGAGATGATCCACATGGTCACATAATCTAAACATGATGATGGAAGTGGTGAACTGTTGCTTCTGGTGACTGTGATCATAGACCATCTTAACTCTTGATTTTCCCATAATCCTGGAGGCACAGATTTCTTGGCACTGCTTTTTATCTTAACGTCATGCCCTGTTCCTTTCCTTCTAATGTATAGGTTCGAGTGTGTTACTCACTTTTGATGTTTCTGAGCTATCTGCTTTGTTCTTTCCACTCCACTGAGACCACCCCTACTAAGATCTCTAACTATGGATCCCAGTTGCAAACCTCCAACAATTTTAAATGATGTCTCTGTTTAAACTGCTACTATTGAAACCTTGAAGTGTTGTTCTCTGTTTATATTCTCTTAGTTTGTCTGCTTCTGCAGTGAATCTGATTCCAAGGCATATTGTTCCTCACCTGTTTTCAAAAAGCTTGAAGCCTTCAAGCAAAGGCTTTTCTTGAAGGCTTGTGCTTTTACCCTCATCTTTCCTCTTTCATGCAAATTACTGCAACTTCCATTCTGTGCCAAAGATTTGAAAATGTATTTTCTTACATCGACTCAGGAAAGCCCTTAATCCAAAACATACGTCCCACAGGAGTCACTTAACAAATTTCATGTGGTTCTTTTTTTGAACTGCGATATACCTTTGTCAAGTTTATTAGATCACTACCTTTATTGTAGTTGTAGTGGTCCAAGGATATAAGGGTAAAATTACGTTGTACGTCTGCTTTAAGAACCAGAAAGTCCTGTTCCTCCTAGCTTTCCAACAAGCACTCTACCTTTAGGTTATATGCCCTTGCTCTTTCTCCACCTGTGGTATTCATCTGATTGTTTAATAAACTGATTCAACTCAACAACTAAGCTAACATTTTTATTTTGAGTTTAGTTTTCTGCCAGGTTATTGAGTTGAATCAACTCAGGGAAGGGTTAAAAGAGTGCCAGAACTGGAGGACAGTGAAGACACTAGTGAAGGGAGTGGAACCTCCCAACTGGGCAGCAAAGTAAACCTTTGTAAGTAACTTCAAGAAGACAAGGTTTGCAGAGGGAAGCGATATCTTTTATTATAGTAGCTGATATAGCTGCAAAAAAAGGAAGCAAGCTGTTCCCAAAACTTACTGGCTATAGCTGGGGTAGCAGCCACTTTAAAATATTACCTCTTTCTGCAATTCTTGCTTCTTTTTCTGAATTGAAAAAGGAACCCCGAACTTTCTTTCCCTCAATCCCCTCATTCTCTGTCAGTGTTGGTAATCTTGTTGGTACTGGTAATGCTTTACTTGAGGTGAGGCATATAACCTGAACTTTTTTGAATGTGCTTTGCTTCCAGATCGCAAACAAGTATACTTTGGACTTTTTTGTTATTTCCCTTCCCTTCATGAAGTTTGCCACTAGTACATTTAATATCGAAAATTATTTTTTCCTCTCTTCTTTCTAGTCTATTAATTACTAACTTCCTGTGTCCAAGATATTAAGAAGGGTGTGGGAAAGAGGGGAAGGCAAAGAAATTCCTATCAGTGTTTACGTGTAAACAAAGGTAGCTTTGGCAGCACTTCAAATCCTTCATTTGTCCTCAGGACAGAGAGATAAATAGGAGCTTTTAAGTGATTTTTGTCTGTCTTTCATTCTGATTCTTTTCTTTGCTTACTCCTGTCCTTTGCTTTTATCAGTTCAGGTTTCACATCCCTGCACATTTTTCTGGGCTATCATCACTTCACTGAAATGATTGCTCCCTAATTCTCCTCTCAAGGGACTCCCATGCTGCCACTACCTTCATATCTTCTCTTTTTTTTTTTTTTTTTTTTTTTTTCCTCACTGCCACTTCTACCTACCACATTTCATCTCTTCCCTGAATGGATTGGGACATCATCACTTATGTTTTGTTTGCTACAGCAATTGTCAAGGAAGAGGAAGCATTTGGTTGCCCTCAGCTATGTCTGCAATACTGGGGTTATTTGCTATTCCAAGTACGGGGAGGTGATGATAACTGCTGGCACATGCTGGCTTGCTGTTGGTAACCACCAAATCCAAGCAGGCACATGGTCACCTTCCTACAACAACTACTTCTTACACAGCTGCAGATTGTAGTATTGTATCCCTGCCCCTGTCAGACAGTTCACTGAGTTACCCCAAGCTTGTGACAAACACAGGTATTCCCAGATGCTTGGCTGATGTTTGTCATGTTGGACATCTTCCATTTGTTCTCAGACACAGACATGTTCTCTGCAAACCCTCTTCCCAGTCTACTGCAGTCAAGGGTCAGAGATCTTCAGTGTCAGTAGTATAACTGGGACAAATACAGTTTTTAGACTCAGTTCGGAGTCTGAGGAGAAACACTATTTTCCTTTACCTGGTTGTTCCTTTCGGTAGGCATCAAGAATGCTTTGGCAGAATACCAAGCATTAGTTGGCTTAGTTTGTACACTTCTTATGGAAAACTTTTTGGAAATGCTTAAAAGGAGAATGCTCTCAAAGCTGTTTATTTAGAAGTTTCTGGGTTTGGTTATCAATAAATCCCAAATTAAGCCAGAATTAGACACTGAAGTTTTGTAAATTAAACCTTGAAATATCACCAGATGCACTTCTGCAGGAAGAACAGTCAGGCCCGGAAGGTTTTCATGCTTGATTTTCATTATTTTCTTTGCCTCGAGTGAAGGAAAAAACCCCAACATACTGTGTGGATTCAGCAGACTCATACAGGGATCTCACTCCTCTTCTGCTGTTCTAGTCTATAATTGTAGCTGGAATACTGACTTTGAAATACTGTCCCATTTCTAAATTTTAGAAAGCAATGTACACAGCTCAAAAATACGTCAAATACGTTGTGCAAGGTTTCTTTTTGACATGTGATTCCATCCCCACTTTTTCAGTGTTTGGCCTCCAAATAATTGTTTCATATAATTTTGAAAACTCTTGGCTTTCTATATATCTGATGTGAATTTTCAATAAAATAACAATAAAGCTATAGAAATATATGGAAGAGGAAGAGATAACTGTAGTGTTCATACAACCTTGCATTAAAAATTTTGCTAAAATGTGTAACTGTCATTTCAGCCCCTTTTGAAAAGATTGTGATCAGTTAGGCAGATTACTCAGCATTAATAACCTTACAGGCTTCCAAGCAGTAATCTACTAATAAAAATGGAAATAAAATAGTTTTCCTTCTACTCCTTGTTATAGTTTGTTAAATACTTTAATTAATAGATGGTAGAATCTAAGTAGGATCCAAACCCACAGAGTTGTGGGGAAAAATTAGTTGGGAAAAGAAAAAGCTGAACTACTCGGTACTATGACATTGGTGAAAAGAAGGCGATGGTATTCCAAGATGGTAGTGATTATGTCTAGCTAGATAGATGGGGATTTGCACTGTTGTGTGAACAATGCACATGAAAGAAAAGCTGTCTGATGCTTAAGCAATTCAAATGGTTCAGAAGTTAAACTTCCTTAATATGAATACTTTGAAGAATTTCCTTCACTCCCAAATCTTATCACCTTCGATTTTACAGAACATTAACTCTAGAAAAGTCCCAATTTTATTGGCTGCCTAATGGTGCCTGAAGCAAGAGATTCTCTTTCTCTTCCCCGCACAGTACCTTGAACTCGGGCAGAAAATTCAGAAGGAAAAACAGAAGGAAAAAGGCTAATGTGATAGTTAAAGAAAATAAAAAAAGCTACGCTGGTCAGAGGCAAGCGGCAGCCGAGTCCCACGCTGACATGGGACTGTAGCTCTGACAACATCCTACAGGACTGAGCCAGGCCTGGGCGACAGTCAAAGAAGCGAAAGGGGAGGATGATAAGAAGCACATCTTGGCTCAGGGGTGTACCCGCAGCCAGCTGATGGAGCAGGAGTTACGGACATGTTGATGACAACAAGTAACCCGTTGCCCTTGAGAGGGAGGCCAGGGTCCTTGCTGTCAAGTAACCAAGGTGCGTCTACCCGCTATATGGTGTAGAGACACATGGCAGAGCCAGTACTCTGCAGAGATGCCAAAAAAAAAGAGCCGTAAGTGGATAGGAGAAGCAATGTGTCTTCCCGTGGTACTCCTTCCGAACTCAAACCCGTACCTTTCAGCAGGTGGAGCCACAGCAGTAGGTTATAGCGTGCCTGTCTGGTTGCAGAGCTAGCGCTCCTGTCATTAGAGAAGTGATCTTTGTGGCACCCTCAATGACTCAATAAGAACACGGTCCGAACAGTCTGCAGTAGACTCGTGCTGATCTTTTCTCCTAGTACATTTTATCCATAGGATTACTTTTAGTTCTGGTAAGCAACCACAAGCCATAAAAAATGAAGCAATAGGAAGCATAATAATTAATAGCAATTAATACATCATTATAGGTTTGCTTCTCAAGGCAGAAGGAAATGGGGAAAACAATGCATTTTGATGTCAACATCAGCAGAATTTCTGGATCCTGCTTTTTGGGTACTTAATCATCCTGACATCTAGGCACTTTCACGGGAGTTTTGGCAGTGAAACTATCCAGGGAAAACTTTTTGTTCAAGCAGGCACCACAGACTACTCACTTTTATTGTTGTTTTCAAAACAATGTGATTTTATCTTGATATGCACAGCATGGTAAACATATTCCACATTGTGTTTTGTACTTCCACAACATTTTTTTGATTGAGATATAAGTATTTAATTTAGATTTTATTAAACAGTTATTATATATTAAACAAATAGCAACTACATACTAAAATGTATTTGTAGAGTATTACGGCTATGCAATAGGTCCATATCAATTTCACAGTTATGAATCTATTACATAACTTTTAATCCTTGGTGAATGTTTAATAATCAGTATTCAAATAACATACGTTAACTGTCCTATTAAATCTAAATTAATTGTGGCTCAGGGAACATTAATTTAAAAGGTTACCTATTTTCCCAGCAGATCTGATCTTTGTTTCATATTTTTCCATTAAAATTAGTGTTAAAGACAGAGTAAATTTGTTTCATTTAGAACGTGGTTACTAGGTGCTCTGAATATCTGTGAATCACATTCTGCCAAGCTTCTCTGCTAATAGCGATATTAAAGATTCTCTCCCATTTTTTTCCAGTGTAATTGGCATTACCTGAAGATAATAAAATATCACATATTTGTTTAGGAAAAGTAATCCCTATTGACCGAAGGAACTGACATTCAGTAGTTCATTAAAATCAGTGAGTCAAAATTTGGCTGTGGGATTTGCATATTTTGAGTTTACAAACTGACCAACGCTCAGGAAGGGATGTAAGATTGAAATTTTTTTAAATGCTCCTCTTCTTTAAATGAATCAGGATCACTACAAAACTGATCTAAAAGTGACTGTAACCCTTGCAGTCCTTTGCGTAAGAAATGTGAGAAGCTGGAATAATGATGGGTTTAGACTTTGAATTCTGTTACTTGATGAAGAGGGCACAGCCACGAGCACTAACTGGCATCACAGTGTTTTGATCTGTGAACCGAGATGTTTCATTGGAGAAAGGGACAAGATTCTTTGAAATTAATGCCAGAAGAAAGTGTTGAATACATAGTTTAACATATAGTATAAGAAGCCATCAAAAGCCTGTATTGAACTCAGTATCTGATTCAAACCCTCTAGAAAAATATTTCTGAGAACATCCAGAGATAATGAATCAATTGCTTCTCTTAGTAATCTATTCCCAATGACTGTTGAGCTTAATTTTTAAAAAAATCGACATACCAGTGTGAACTTTAATGCCTTCAGTTATGTTATTTTTAAAAGCTAGTATAAAGGCATTTTTCAGTACCCTGTATCTGATTCTCATGATTGTATCCATACACCCTAATCACATCACCTCTCAGTATTTTTAAAGCCAGACAACCTCTGTCATACAGAAGTCTTCCCAGCCCTTCTGTGCACCTTTTCTTCACTCTCTCCAGTTTCTCAACACCCCTAAAAAAATGCAGTTGCCAAAACCGTCTACAGTATTCCAATGCCATACAGCTTCTTTGTTCCTACCTATCAGTATTTCGAATGATTGTGTTTTGTTTTTCTGCCGCTGTGCATTGAGAATCAGTATTCAGGAGCCCACTGAACAGTCTGCTGTTTTGTAGATCTACCTTGAGTTCTTTGTCCTATCGAGATATGCCTAGATATATCTATGTATGTAGCAATATGAAGGTGCATGTAATTTTTTTAACACAAACAGTACAGCAGGCTGCTCCACATATTGCATCTTAGTTTTGCATGAAAGACTCCATGTTTCTGAAGTCAAACTTTTGATGTTCTACTGACAGACCTATTGAATTGATGTTATAATAGCATCTAACATCCAAACCACATGCACAGCGGAACAGTGTTCTGGCTCTTTTTCCTAAAACATTTCCCACTGAAACCTGCAATTTTCAAATTAGACTCATAGCGTAATTTAGATTGGAAGGGACCTCTTTATGTCATCTGGTTCAGCTCCAGCTCTGAGCAGGGCCAGCTTCTATGTTGGATCAAGTTGCTGTGGGCCTTACCTAGTTCTGTACAAGTTCTTACCCAAGTTCCATAAAAGTTCTTTTCAAGTTCCATGGAAGTGGCCATGCTAAAATGAAAATGTTGGATAGTACTAGAACTGAGTCTTTCATGAGACACACTAGAATCACCTCAGTGTAAGGAATCTTTAAGTGTATTATTTACTGAAGGCTTATCCTGAAAAACACGTGTCCTATTGTTAACATATAGCACTGATGCACTTTAAACCAGAATGCCATTTGGTATGGTATTGTAGCACTCGGAATCTATGAAGTTACCTCAATCATTCAAACTTTGTGTCAAGAAAGAATGAGCTCAAATATATTTAAGAGGTGTACTTTAAAAAATGACAGATATTAATTTATAATCTTTCCCTGTTGATCAATTCAATCCTGCGTTGACTTTTGCTATACTTTTCCAGATTAAAAGTTCATACAGGTCATTACACTTTGAATACTGGCACAACAGTAATACTGCCTCTGTTCTCTGGAATTCGTTCAGCTTTATGAGACATCAAGACATATTAAACCAAACTTCTCTGAGTAAGAGAGATGCTTAGCAGACTCCCCTTGGAGTCTCAGCCACAAGCTAATTGAGCACTGAAAAAGAAAAAAAAAAAAGTATCCTTTATAGATGTTATGTGGCATTCTTCATGGCCACAGCAAAGAGACAAAATCAAATGTGTTGTTTTTACAAGACACAAAACTTCCAAATATGAAATATGTAGTTTTCAACTGCATTTTCTCCACTCCTGTGCAGACCTGTTCAGTTTGTCCAGTAGTTCCTATTTTGCAGCATCTTGCAGGCAGGCTGTGTTCTTACACCTTTCCAAAGCCATGTTGTACTTTTTCTCCCACTCTATAGCAGAAGGTGACAAATGTGTCAACTACCTACCTGTCACTAGCAGAACAGGGTGGAGGCTGGCGTGATACGCCGCATCAGGCAAGTGGTCACAGGATTGCTGTTAAAAAGCACGTTCCTGAAGCGCAGGCTAGCGTTGAGCCTCTCCGGCTACCTTCTTATGCGGTGCATAGTCTTACTAAAATTTGAGACTGTATTTGCTGCATAGATAAAACAGTGCTGGTGAGGACTCTTCCACAGCTCCTTCTAGGGTCTTGATCACCCGGTGCTCCCTCTCCCATGAAAGTAAAATACTGAGGGAGCGGATGGCAGTCACTGCCATGAAGGAGTGCAAGCCTCAATCTTGCCCAGTTTGAGAAAATAGGGAGTGTTTAAAAGGAGTTAAATTGTGTTAGCTAAAGAAATAATAGAGACAGGTTTACTACCCTTTACGTTGTTTAGCTGTTTGTGGCTGACCATTGAGTTTAAGACCAAGTTCCAAAAAGTTGATGACATTTAAGTAATAAATGTCTTTGTGCATTAGTCCTCAGCTACTTAAGAACAAGATATTTTATGTTTCTCTGCACTTTTCAAACTATGCCCATTTTCTTTGTCTTGATAGGACCCAATTTTTGGTTTCTCATGTAAAGCCAGAGATTACATCATTTCTGGCTCTTGCCATTTATTTCTTACCGTACTGCTATAACACTGATGTTGTAGCCCTAGCTCTAGTTTGGCTGGAGCAGCGATCTTTCATCTCAGCTGATTCATGATCCAAAAATACTAAGCAAACAACAGTGCCAACGTTTTACTTTACTGTCCCTCTCACCCTGAAGAAATATACACTTATGGAAAACGAAGTACAGGCAACAAGAGAGGGTATGGTGCCACTTCTCTAGTCCAGTTTCAGCAGAACTTTCTCCTTTACCCACTAATGTCGTTTGTTGATTGAACTAGGTTTTATTAGTCAAGTGTTACTGTTTGCTGCTTAGTTTAATACCCATCTCCATTTCTTTGCCTCTGGAAACCAAGGGGAGGCTAGAATTATATTACAAATTAAAAGAAGAGAATAAGTGAGAGTTGAGGAAAGATGAAGAAGAATTATAGGCCACTAAATTTAACTTCAATACCTGACAAATAACTAGAACAATTAGTAAAGCAAGAGCAGTCGGTATGTAAACAGCTTGAAGAAAATGCAGTGATAAATCGGTAACACATTTGGAAAAAGCACAAATCAAGTGAAACCAAACTAATTGGGTTCTTTGATGGAATAATGAATGCGTAAAGAAAAAGCAGTAGACACAGAATTTCTTCATATTAGTAAGACACTGATACTGGTTGCACATGGCATTTTCAGAAAGAAGCTAAATAAAGCTGGATTAGATGGAACCAGCATAAAATGAATACACAGGTAAATAAATCGAACACTGATAAACTTTATGAACTGTTGAGCTGGAAGCTGGGAGGAGATCAAAACCACTTTAGATGATCAAACATTTTACATAGCTCAATTTGGATGGGAAGGGGGTTTGTTTGCCTTTTTTTTTAAAAAAAAAAAAGACCAAAAAACCCCCATAAAACAGCATCTAGTGTAAGAAACACCTAAATAAAGAAATTGAGCAGACCAGCAAAAATCACAGCCGTTTTGGTTCTATGCCAGCACCAGAATAGCTTACATCAGCATCGTTGTTCTGCTACACAGCTGAGTTTCTTTATTTAGATGTATTAAATACTCCAAAGCATATCTAAATAGAGCTTTGATTACCGCAGGATTATATCAAATTTATTTATTGATGTTGCTTCTGTTGACTGATATTTCTGTCCATTCATCTAAAAATCTCATGATTCATGGAATGTTTATGCCTTTTTGTTGTGACTGAGAAAATACGTCTAGCGGGATCACATGTCTCTGGGAACTTTTGCTCTGTTTTCTTTATGAAAGCTAATAAAGACTCTCATAATTATTCATTTGTTTTTACCACAGCAAATAGACATACTATTGGCAGTTATGGCCACCTATGCATTTTGACACCTACAGGACAAAAAATTGTTCTTGTCCCGAAAGCTGACATGACAAGAGACAACAGCTGATAGAGACACAAGAGCCAAAGATATCAATGAGAGGGTTTTTTGTATGCCTTATAGACAGCAATTGTAGCAAGAACATCAGATGCCTCATCGTTGTCAAGACTTTTCATAGCTATTAGAGGAAAGGAACATTTTTTAGAGTCTTAAAGCAGGATTATAGGTTAGTTTTGCAGATTCTTATGAGCCAGCCTTCCCAAGTAAGAAGGGCAGCACACACCTGAGCAGAGAGCGAGCAAATCAAATCTGACAATAAAACATGACAAATGTATTTTAGAGGTTAGAATAAAAACGTAGAGCTGAAAGGAGACATCAGTTGTAGAAAAAGATTGAAATGTGGAGCACAGAGAATAACCAGATACAATTAACAAATTGTTTTACACAAGAAAAAGCAAATACCATTAATTGTTAAATAGTTGATTTTGTCTGCCTGTACAGACTGCAGTAGTGTTTATTTTAAAGTATAATGAATAGAACCAGTAAGATATAGGCAAGAAATAAAATCCTCGTTGGTAAAACTTTTGCCACAGTTGTTTCTGCACCCTTAATATAGTCCAGATTGCATTAAAGTTGAAATAAATGCAGAATTGCTTCTGACTTCACCAGAAATGGCTTTGCTCTCATAAGCAGTGTGCCTTCTAATTTCAGCAAAGTAGCACATGACTTGAATAATTAATTTTAAAAAGGGCAAGGATAAAATATCATTAGATAGATTGAGGTTACAAAATTGGGAGCTTATATTTAAAATAATAGAAAAATACTGCATTGAGTTATTTCAGTGGAAGTATCTCATGTAAAGATGCAAAGAATAAGGTAGCTCTGTTCACCATAATGAATGTTACCTCAACCGTGTGTACTACTACAATCACAGTATTACCTTAAGGTAAATTTAAGAGTTCAAAACATAATAAAAATGAATGGATTTAGGTTTTTTTCGTTACAACTCAGTTTCTAGGTCGGCATGTTCACTTCATAGACAAAAATAAAAGCAACATTTAATAGCCTACAAATACAAATATATATTAGATTGCAAATACTGCTTGCTGAGAACAAAATAGAGAATACAGGCAAATGACAAAGGGGAAATGTTTATGCTGAGCAGACTAGACAGCAAACAAGAGTGATTGTGGAGCTGCTGTCACTGGAGAAGCACATGGCTAGAGCTGGTGCTGTAGTGTCAAGCAGAAGACATGAGATACCTTAAATCAGTCTCACCAGGCAGTAAGGGCAGTGTAAAACTTCAACTTCCAATTCAGAGGCTACCACGCTTTTTGCATACTCTGCCACTTAGGAAGCCGACACGCACCAGTACCTCTTTCTGAGGAAGTGGTGTGCTAGGCACTTTTTACAAAAGTTACTGGGAAGGGTACACCCCATATAATATCCCAATTTTTACATTCCAGCTATTTGGCAGCCTGTTTGAGACATTGGAGTTTTGAAGCCACAGACACAGTGAAGGATACAGAGGGTTACATGGGCTCTAAAGTTTACCATTCTCCCTTGTAAGTTATAATGGATTTAAATACTTAACTTTCTACTCTAGAACTAAACCCATTTGTTATAACATATCTAAAAAGATTTATTCATAAGTAACAATACTTTTGCTTAAAAGAACCCTACAGCATCTCATTTATGGAGGTCTTGTCAGAGCTTATAGTTCAAAATCTATTTTAAGGAATGTTTCCGAGAAGATCTGGAAGGGTACTTTTTTTTTTTCCTTTTTAATTGAGAAGCTGAAGTATAAGCATATATGTACAAACACACACAGATAAAGTTCTCTAAGATTTTTAACGTGGTTTTCAGATCTACCCCATAGAAATGCATTTGGGCACATGAACATAAGTAAGAATACAGAACAAGATAATAATTATACATATGTCCTTTCTGAATGCCTCCTGCAACAAACAAACAAACAAACAAACAAATCAACTGCATAAGATGATGGGGGTTGTGTAATACCCTGAAGTTGAAGAAACTTGAATTACAGCAGTATATGACATATCAGGCCCAGATGCTTATTGTTCATAATTACTATCCTCCAAGTGCTAGTCTACAATTAGAAACAGAAAAGTCCAAACTTTGAAGATTTTTCTAAGTGAACTACCAGCATAATTTATTTTCAGAGACATATCTCCTATAAATCTCTACCAGCATTTTTTCCAAAGAGGTATAGCTTCTTCTGAGGTGTAGCGAAGAGTGCCAGACAGTGGTCTACCACACAATGGTCTAAACCAAGAATCAAAGACAATATCTGAGTAAGACTAGGTGGCAAGAAAAAGAAGATTTTAAATAGGCAGAACTGTATTACCGGATGACATTTAGCCAAGGGAAATAGTACAATATGTATTATCTCAGTTTCATTGAGTTTAGTCAGTCTAATTGCCATTTACAACCTGGAAGAAAGCATTTCTAACATAGCCCTGATTCAATCCTCCTGTGGGACATAGATCTAAGATCTGCAAGACTCAAAACATCTATACTGAACTCAAAAAGCCCCCTAGAAAACTAGCTTTCCCAGATACTAGCTGTAGCAGAGGCAACCTACAACACAGCTGCGTACAGCTGTCTGGCCATGGCAGCACCAACATAAGTGCAGGCTTGCCATCCAAATATTTATGTGAATCTTTAGTAGATTGCTCAGCACAATTACACCACTAACAGCACTTAAACTAGTTAGCGGAAACTCCAAACTCTGTAAATGCACAGAGCTAATCACAGCCTTCATTGTAGCCTAAATCTACTGCCAGAAGGAAGAGCATCGCTCCTGACTTGCTGTTGAGAGTCCCTGTTTCCTTAAAGTGGCTTCTTGTTCAGTTACTGGCTTTGCCTAATTTTGCATAGAGTGAACAGACTTAATTACATGCAATTTTCAGCTCTGATCCACAGGGCCTAAGCCCTCTCCAGCCATTAGGTTAGGCTGAGAGAAAGTTCATTTTCTTACCAGGGGTTCATATGCCTTCTTCTGAAGCATCTTTTGCCGATCACTGCCACACACAGAATACTCACATAGGTGGATGTGCTGAATCCAACCCAGTATGTCAGTCCTTATGATCCTAGCTCAGAAATAGGCTCAGTGAAAAAGTAATAGTACCAAAGTCCTAAGAAAAATGGGAAGTTGGGATGACCTTCTCAGGCCATGACAGCAGGCACAGGGAGGCAAAGCTGCGTGAATTACAATTAATTCGTTCATGACACAGGAAAAAAATAGTACTGAAGATGCCTGAAAAGACTTCAGCTTTTGAAAACTTAAATCGTCTAATACTAGTAGGCTAGAATCTAGTTGCATGTTTTAACATAGCATTACCTTGTTTGTATAAATAGCAGTGTGCTAACATAGGTATGCTCATCCGAATTTCACTGGGGCCTCCAGCTGCAATCATGTCATTGTAAATCAATGGTCTAATTTTACCAGGCGTCCCCACTTTTCCCACTAGAAAAAGCCCAATACAGAATGACAATCATGGCCCTTAATTTTTGTAATATAAAGGTAGCTCCTCCCACAAGATTTTCACAATCTTGAGAAAGCTGAGGTCACCCAACACCCATCCCCTTGCTTTCTCTACACCTCACCCCACCAATCGGAGACACGGTCAGATTTTATCTGACTCTCACTGGACAGGAAACTTAGTGTTCATATCATTTTGGTTTAACTGAGAGCATAACCATATCTAGTCCACTTCACATTGAACGATCTAATCCTTTGTGATTTTGGAGCCGGGTAAAAGAGCTGTAGGTATTAGCAAGTTTATATTTCTGGCTTAAAATGCCCAGGGTGCTTGAGCTGACACTCTGTACATCTGCCTTGTTTAGGTAGCATTTGTTAGTGGAAGACTCTCATCCTCAGCATTTGTGCCCCAGATCGTCTGGCAAGTCGTCTTCAGAGTATGCTCCAATTTTCCTAGGCTCTTTTATGAATAGGGTATGTACTGCCAGGAGAACAATTCTTTCTTCATAAACAACGCCCATGTTGATGACTGTATTGTTTATATAACTCACCTGTTTTATAGTCAGGCAGTATATTATATAAATGTGAAAATAAAATGCTTATTTTAGGGTCTTAAAGATGCACAGCAGAAGACCTCCTTCCTCTCCTAAATGCAAATGCTATTAAAATCACTTTTTCAGCAATTAAAGAGCATTAGGTAGACTCTCAGTTAAGATAAATTTACCTCAAAAATGTATTCATCACTCTCTTCAAAAGTAAAGCCCCAAAGCAAAATGCACATAGTTGCCAGCAGCTTTAGTTAAAGCTAAAATTAGCCATGCTGATTAAGTGGATTTTACATAACCTTAACTATTAATCCTTCATATTGGTCTTCTTTTCTTTGAAAAATCTTGAAGTACCAGTAACCTAAAGGTTTATAGAGTCACTTTTTAATACTACTTAGTTAAGATTTAATCCTTTGTATAACAGTTAACATTGGCACCATCTTTTAATAGCCTAAGATTTCTAACATGCACTTGCTGAACAAAACAGGCATTTTAAATTCCAGAGAAATAATGGCAACACACACAGAGCAGAAGAACTTTGATTTAAAGAATTAAAAAATGTACTTGGAAGAGATAAAATGGAACTAACACTAAATTAATCTCTCAGTTTTCACCCTTTCTTTAAATAGTGTTCTTTTCATGCTTAATTCTCTCCCCTTCCATTTTCTTTAGCTCAGGTCCTTATTTTCTAACAGCTAAATTGCCTCCCACCTTACCTGGCTAAGCAAGGCATAAATTACATTTTCCAGTGAAACCAATATGGAATTTGACTCCAAGTCTCTTTTTGAAAGCAGCCACTGTTTTGTAGATACTTCCTCTGAAAAGGCGAGATAGTACTGAGTCTTGGATCATTCAGTTGCTGTCAGAGGGAAATTAAATTGCCGCCTTTAAAAGCTGAAATAGTTCCTATTCTCAGACCAGGACAAGGAGGAATGAGGTACATTGTTCTTCACAAAGTGGTGAGTCATTGCAAACTTGGCTCTTGTTTGGGGCTGGTCCCACTAACAGAGGGTGCTCTCCCTGAAGATTTCTCTAACACCTTTTGCTTCAGATTTGCTTGAGGCTAAGAGTGCAAATATTGTTAGTTACCCAAGCTCAGTCGACACCTGGAAGCTCATTAGTTTACCGTAATTCCTTTGTGTGCCCCAGCCCTGCCTCAGTGTTTCATAGCATTTGCTCATCTGCCCTTTCTTACAAAAGGTAATCAACCTTCACATTTTGTAATAATTGGCATTTTCTGATATTTATTTTTTTAGCACCAATAATTCAAAGAGAATTTGGCAGCCTCAGTGATCCTGCTTCCTTCACTTTAGAAATTATTAACAGAAATCCAAAAAATGAGCTATTATAGCTAACTAGTGATTATAGTTCACACCTCTGTTTTGCCAGTCAAACAATTCAAAAAATCAATTATAAGACAAATTATTAATTAATTGAGCACTAAAAATTTTTACTCTTTCATATCAGTTAGGCTTTTTTTCTTCTGTGTTCAAGCATTAATTCATTAATTGTTTTAAACATCACTTCATCAGCAGTAAACTCAGAGCAGCTGACAGTTGTGTTTTGTTTATATATTTGATCAATATAACCAGCTGAAAACTTTCAGATCATTGATTATGTCATGTTCTGCTGAGTAATTGGCCAGTAAAACTGGATGTTTGGAAACTGATGACTTAGTGGTTCAAGGGTCAGTCCAGTAAGAAACTGTAGCTGACTAAAACAGACTTTCTTTTCCTCTTTGTCTTTTTCTTCAGTAGGTGGTCTTTCAGATGATCCATGATCTCACCTCCAATCTTCATGATGTTTTTCCTCTTTATTAATGACAGATTGTTGTTCCATAGATCACCTTACTCTGCTGTCTGTACTGCATTGTGAAAGTACTAGCAGTGGTATTCCAGATGGAGAGCACAGTGACATTTATAGTTTTCTTAATGTTTTCTTTCTGTCCTTTTTAGTTATTAGTGACTTTGTCAAACTTTCACCTTCATAGCTGAAATTTCTCAGATATGATCATTGACCAAAGGTCAATTTTATCCTAGGTCACTTATTACGTTTTAGGAAAAAAAGACTTCATCCAGCTTGGTGATGTTAAGTCATGTAACAGTTTGCTTTTTCTTACATGCATGGTTGTGGATTTTTTCTTACAGAGCTTTATATATCTGAAGACCTTGAAATTTATCTCAGAGAACACTTAGTATAGACATGTTCTTTTCAGTGCTTTATTACCAGTCTGTTCCTATTGGGTAGAGTTATACAGATTATCCAAGCTAGGTTTCTTTTTCAATGGTATAGGCCATGTGTGGAAAGAAGTAGAACTTTAAGAAACAGGCAAAATGATGAGATTGCCAGTGTTTGGAAGCTTAAACTATTTCCTCTCCTCTTGATGAGGCTCCTGTCTCAGAATAAATGCAAGCAAACATTTATCTCACTAAATGATGCAGTGACTTCGTATGGGGAACTAGCACCTAGGAGGGACTCCACAATGGTCAAAAAATCATAAAGAGACATAGTGCCTGAAGAAGTGAGTGAGATGAGTGAATTCATGGGAGGTTACGCGTATCAGATGCTGTGAGTGGAATAATGGTGTTACTCCATAGATTTCCCTGAATTAGGCTTAAATAGCCAAACAAATTTTTTGGCTATTTCCAGCTTTCAAAAATACTTTCCTTCATTTATCATAGTGATGAATATCTACACTATATATACGCAAACATAGTTTCAGAGGAGTTTATATTCAAGTTTTAATGATTGTTAAGAGGATAAATTTTAAAGTGCTAGGTGGGCAATAACAGAGATGAACTACAGTGGAAAAGTGTAGCAGTTTTTTGATGCTGTCCAATGAAAAAGCTATTGTTTGCAGATAGATTTGGCACATCTGTTAAAATTCTAGTCCTACAGTCAAATACTTATCCACCCTTTTAGTAGATTGTGATCACATCTTACTTCAAAAGCAGTTATAATTATGTCTTTTATAAAATCACCTCTTTCCCTTACAGATTCACAAGAGAAATTTGAATGATAAAAAGGTAATCTCTAATGTCATTACAGTCTTCGTGTTTGAATTGGTTGTATACTGAACACAAGCTTTTAAGGTTTCCTTCTCCACAGGAGCTGAGATTCTGTAGTATTGACTTTAATAGGCAATCATTCAACTTTTAAAGTTTTAAAATACAAGGCAAATTTAGTACAGAAAACTTGCTATTGCAAAGTTATGGATGAAAAGATACGTTTCAGCATCCACTCAGCAGTACATACAGGTTACTGCATACAAAATGTTGAGAAGGGCAGAGCTGGGATACATGATTTTGAGTTTCAGGTCTTCTTTCTGACATTTTAACGTTTGAGTTATAAAACTCCGTTAATGTCAGTTTTTGAAGGAATGTATGAAGTTTCATATTCTGTTGAGCATGCTACAGACATGCTTTCCAGAACAAAGCAGCACTGTAAACTGACTTTCAATATGTGCATAAATATAAAAGACAATTAAAGCTAGCAATAAAACCTTCTAGCTTCCTTTTTTTTATAATTGTATGTTGCAAAGCAAAACATCTATATCTGCACATTTTCCTAAGTCTTCAGGAATGTCCTCAGTGCCAGATAATTCTGCAGTAGATGTGAGAAAGTACAGACAGGTATTGTCCCCTGAAAACTACATTTGCCTGATGAAAGATCTAAGCATTTTCCTAATCCTGATATTGATCTTTTGTATGGCTTTTGAGAAATCATTTCTCTTTTCTCTAGGGACTCTGTTCTCCTTTGTAGTGTCTTTTCAGGGACAGAGAAAGGTCTGTGCATAACAGCACTGAAATCTTTTTGCACTGGAATGCTTACTGTATCGTGGCAGGAAACAATTGGTATCAGTTGATTTTTTAAGGATTGTTTGTCTTTTGACAGTTATTTCCTACTTATTGTGTTCTCTTTGCATTGCTCCATCTGTGAACTCTTCTCATTTGAAAACTCAGCATATTCAAGGGAAAAAAATTTTAAAAAAAGTTCAAAAAATGAATATCACCTTTTTTTTAAATAGGGGAGAGAATAAACCAATGCCTAGAGAAATTAATGGATGTAAAGTATTCCATGCAAATAAACAGATATTTCCAGAAACAAAAGTTATACTAGTCACAAGATCTTCTCTTTAGAAAATATTTCCCACTTGCTTTGTCATGCTGACATTCTCATCAAACTTTCCTAGGAGAACAAAGGTTTTGTTTTGTTTAAACCTTCTCCTTGAATGGCAAAGGTATGCTTGAGGCACTAATCCAGCTGTATAACAATCGCAGCTTTATAACCAATAGCACATGACAGAGCATGCAGAGAGATACACATCTTGGGTCTGTTCTAGGCATCGATCCAAGACTGTGCTGTAATTGCAAGAGAAATACAGAACCTGTAGCCTTTAGAAAACCCTTAGAAATCATATATGGCATATGTTAATGAGGAATTGGGTAATCTTGATTGGGAGAGGGAGAGCGAAAGAAAAAAAAATCCTAATCCCTTTTGCAATATCCATTTAACATCCCATTGCCATAGTGGAAGTTCAGCCATGTTGAAAGACGACTGAGAAAATAGCTTTTAAAATATCAGTTACAGTTATATAAAAAAGGACATTTTGTTAGCAGAAAAAATTTTGGGTACTGTTCATGTGTTATATTTTCTTCTCCTTTTATTCAGGTTGATTAAGTGGTTTATTTTGGTGAAAGTTAAGACCTGTTCCAATTTCCAATGACTTCAATGGAAAGCTTGTGTTGATTTTGTTTGTAGAGGCTGTGTCCATATAAAGTCCAAAATGGGAATCTTTTTGTATTCCACTTGCCAGAGGTGTGATAGAATTTTCATTTTTCCACTGCACTCTGAGGAATTCTGCACTAATACATTTAAAAGGAAGAAAACTGTGAATATGGAAAGATGGGGTATAAAAGAAGAGATTATTATGACTTCTTAAAATTCTTTTTTTACTGTTGAATACCAACAGATCCATTAGAACCAAGATATTTTGTCAAAATGCAGCATTGCATTTTTATCACTTTTTATCAGTAAGCCATCCAGAATGCCAAAAAAAGGAGACGAACATGTAAGTTCAGTGCAGGATAGCCAATACATGCTGCTTAGGACGCTCATCTGGTTAGTGAGAAACACACATTCTACCCTGACTCAGGCAAAGTAAGAACCGGCCTCTTTTCTTGCAAATACTTCAGGTAACACCTCTAATAACTATCGCATCTATTCCTCATTGTTTTGGACCGTGAGTCTGACTGCTTTTTTCTTTTCAATCTCAAATTTTTCTGGTATGGATCAGAGGTGTCTGAAACAGGAGATTTCTGCAGGAAGAAATCAAGATTAACTTTAGCATCTCCAGACACTGAAGGAGCAAATCAAAAACTGGGACACCAATGACACATGCTTGTCAGTGTACTTCTCTTGCTGTACCTGTTAAGATTCATTACAAATTGGACCCAGTATAAGCCTTGGAAGAAATACACTTTACATAAGCTCAGTGGAGAACTTTAGTTTAGAGTTTGATTGTGTAATCTGGCAAAGATTCAGTCCACTTTGAGAATGCTTCAGCTCCTCTCAGCTTCTTTGAGTTAACTGGATTGGGCCGTTCCTGCAGAGACTGAGCGGGCTCCATGCTAGAGTTCAGAGGCCAAACAAAACTTTCCCTGCCATTTTCCTTTTGCTGCCAAAGGTTGTGTTAAAAAAAACCCCACAACCAAAAATACCCCCCCAGATGCTAAGATCAGGAATGCAGGCCAGAAGCAGAGTATAAAAGTAATTTATAATCAGTAGAGCACACTCCACTGCAGAACTTGGAACTCAACATAAAGTTACTCAGTCTTTGGCAAGGAAACAAATAACTGAAACCAATGACAAGCCATAGTAACAGTCCACATAAAAGGTAACGGCTTTCTATCACTACGACTTCTTCCCTTGGCTCAGGCTGAGAAGAAAGTGATGTGGGTAGCAGCACCACCAGTGGACAGTTTTTAAATACGTTTAATGAACCGCTATATATATTCTGCTAAAATAATGGTAATTTACAAAATCTACTTTTCAAAGGCTAGAAAATAAAAGGTTGCCTGTATGTCCCCCATCTCATCTATGTCATAGATCATGATGTAGTCTTGTAATTACACAAACACCCGCTATTTTTCTACAGGCCTCCATGGGAATGTAAGGAACCAGAAACATTTCTGAGAGCTGGGTGTGTATGTTCACCCAGTCTTCACATCCTCACACCTGTAGCTGTTGCCTCCTACTGGATATCGGTCACTCAGCAGCTTAAAGCTTTAATACAATGACCATTACTAGGTCTATTCACCAGCCTAGTTTGGAAAAGGCAGTTAAGAGAGAGAGATACAAAGGAGCTGGATAGAAAAATAGACTTGCTTACCCATAAACTCCACTTTTTTTGTTGCGTGCTTATAAAATTCTTTATTACGTCGTCAGAAGGGGAAAGTGTGTATGATTTCAGCTATGCTGTGCAACTGCTCAGTTTTCTCTGTGCCGAGCTAAAACGTGAGGAAAGATCTAAAGAGCTAAAATTGAATGAGATACTGTATTCATTCGTGTGACTTCTTTGTTAAGTAGACAACCTGTGTGATGATAAAAAGGTCAGTGCTGTGCCATTATACCTACCGTATCCTTTAATCTTTTTTTTCTATTTATGTGTTTAAATCAAGCAAGAGAGAACTATGTTAAACAGTTGTATTGATTTTTTTTTCTTTTGATTCTATTAGTTTAGCTTCAGGGTCAAGTACATGTTTTGTGATATTCCCAGAATAACATAATCCTGCGACATCGCTGCACATCTGTAATACTGTTTGGAAGACCAAAAATATATATATAAAGTACAAGTTGTTTGAAAAATAACCTGTATTTACTGAATTCCAAATAGGTATTTGGATTACTTTGTCAAATTAAAGTACTGCTGTACTACTTATCTCCCTTTCCAGGTGCAAGCAGTAGTGTTCACTAATATTTTGCAGGATAAAAATGAAGAGTACAATGGATAGTATTTCTTGCAAAAGGAAAAAATATTTACAGCATAATGGCGTAGCACAAATCTTTTGAAAAGTAATATCAACTACTGTCTCTCATAGTGTGCTGCTGCTTAATAGTAGATAGTTCCATATTGCTGATATAGGGAAGTGAATTTTATGTAAATGCACTAATATAATGGGATTTCTTAATCCTGACTGGTGGAAGAAGCTTTTCAAGCGTATTTGCTAAAGTCATAGTCAATGTCATTACTCATAGCCAGTGACATTAGAAACAGCATTTCTGTAAGGAAGGAAAATGAAAGACAGTTTCACTGCTATAAAAACTAGTCACACTATTTCTAGCTAATTCTGAAAACAAAATGTGGGACTTTACAGGACTTAATACGTTCCATAAATGTTGAAATCATTTGGTTTAGTCAATATGTCTCCAGTATAAAATTGGTCTGAGCAGAATCCTTTTCTAGTTTATTCTATGTATGTGTTAAAATAAATAATAAAAGTCTTGAAAGGAAAAAAAAACCCAACATAAAAAGTGTTAAGAATTTTTCTAGGTTATTAGTGTTCTGGTGAGAAAGCCTGCATAGAGTTGAGGGGAAAACAAAGTGCTTCTGTGATCACTCCGTTTTAAAACCAGATTTATCTGAAGGTTTTGAATTTTGCCTTTTTTGTGGTTTTATGCATCTTGTTTGAAGCATTTCCCATGGTATCAGCATCTGTAATGTGTCTCCTGTGTGCATATCCTCTGGTGCCTAATATGTGGTTGGACGTACATTTCAGGCTTTCCATCATTTGCAACACCAATATCAGTCAATCCGTTCATTCAGCCATGTATGCTCACAAATGTTTGTTGTCTATCAAATTTGGCTGGTTCCGGCGAGTGATTTCCACTGGTATCGGTAGAGCGTTGGTAGACTGTGAGGACAAAGCTTCATCCTCCCTGTAGCCGTTCAAACTTCTCAGCACCGTTTTCAGCCGCTGTGTGATGTGACGGGAGCACACACCTCTGCCCCCTGGGAGCGCAATGGCAGCAGGGGCTGCGGGTGGATGTGCGCGTGGGGTGGGGGCTACAGTCTCCACAAGCTCTGTCCTGCTTTGGCTTCGTCGTCTTGATGGCATGCGGGGCCAGAAGTAAGCAAAAAAAAAAAAAAGGAATCAGTGCTGTGCTGGGAAATACGTACATTGTGAATGCTAGAGTGGGAGAATAATACAGACATCACCTATATAATCTCCCAAGAATAAACCCCAAGTGATACGGCAGGTTCTAAGGGTAAATATGATTTAGCTGTTAACAAGGGAGAAGTTTCAGAAGCATCAAAACAACCAGATACCGGGCCCACGTTTTCAAAAGAGTCAAATTTGACACATAGATTTCTATTCATATGGACCCTTAAATGATGTTCCAGAGTGAGGTAGCCCTTGGATAAGGTGCTGGGATTTCCAAGTGTACATTCTGTAAAAACGTGGGACATACTGATTTTAAAGCAGAACTTGGTATGTGCAGTGAAGATTATATGTACGTGATTTTGAAAATTCAGCTGCGTAATGAAATAACCTACAGATTCATGGCATAAATAGGGAAACTGTACTGCTTTCACACACGCGTAAGATTTCTTTACCTTCTTTTTTAAAAATGTTAACAAGTTTGGATTAAAACCATTCAGATGTGTCATTCTAACCAGTTGCAGCCAATCTGATTAGGTACAGCAGATATTTTCCTGGCAAAATTATATCAAGCAAGTTTGCCAGTAGGTAGCTCTACAAGTGTCTTGAAACTCTCAATTTCTGGAAAACATAGGCAGCTCTCCCCAAAACATCAGTGAAGGGCTGCTGTCTCAGCAAACAAGTTGCAATCACAAGGGACCAGGGGCTCTCTCTATGCTTCTGGCATTTTTTTATGTTGGTTTTCATATACATATATCACCTCCTTTTTTCATCCTGATATTTCTGCATGATGGCTCATAGTTTTTAAGCTTGTTCACTTAGAAGATGAACAATCCTGAAGTGTGGAATGGCAGGACATGCCGAGATATAAATGAATAGAGCATGGTTTTACATGAAAGGGCTTTTGCCAGGTTTTCTACTGAAGTGTGCAAATTTAAAGCTGTGGATCAATGCCCTGCGCTCTGCACACTCAGTGTTGGGTCACAACGTAGTGACAGTGACAAACTCCTGAGCAGCAAAGCCCGCTTAAAAATACTGTATGGAGGCACTCAGCAATAAAGGACGATGCCTTCAACAGCTAAGAGCTACCAAGGACTTTTGAAGACTGATGACCAATATGGAATATCGCTTTACATACGTACTATACATCCTAATGCTGTGCCATGCAGAATTGCCAAAACTGTCTCTGGTACAGGGAGTGATGTAACACTGGTTTGGCGCTCGGCTATAGCTTGTGTAAAGTTATTCCCAGCAAGATTAATTTGTGTGAGTTCCTTTACTGGAATTAACTTGCTCACAACTAGCTTTAGCTCTTCAAGATATTGTGCACATATATCTGATGTTGGAAAGCTCATAGCAGCTGGCATTACATCGGCAGTTTCCTCAGCAATATAAAAAAATTCAAGCTGCATGATCCAATTACCAGAAGCAGTGGGAGAATATTTTATTTCTTCAGTCTCATGCTTTTTTACTGTCTTTTAGCCAGTGGGTCACTGTTATGTCATTCACTTCATGAAGGACAGCACTCTGTCAAACGGATGGCTTACTTTTAAGTTTTCTTCCAGGAAAAAATTTCGTAGCTGCAAAATCTCTAACCATCTGACTGATCATCTGTTTTTCCAGTGCCCAGACTAAATGCAGAAGAGAGCTGATGGTTGTAGAGCTGCTTTAAGATGAGTCATTACTTTGCTTATTCTTCAACAGTTTTGCCCAAATTTCACTGTTTTTTCTGCTCCTCAGTTACAGATTCTTGCCTAGTTTTCCTGATGTTCTTAATTTTAAATCTCCCCTAGCATTACAGCTCTCCATATTTTTACCTGTTACCATCTGTTGATTTTTTTACCCAAATATTATTCTTCTGTCTTCTAAACTGAATCTCATTGCAATGTTCTGCCTATGTTTCTAATCTTCCTGTGACCCCTTGTATTATTTCTCCATTTCAGCAGTGTGCTCGGCTCCTCCTAGTTTAATAGATCTGCAGATTTCATTAATGTACCATTTACTCCCTCTTCTAGCTCATTATTGAAGCTATTAAATGAGATCGGAAGTAATACTAATCTTTGTGTACTGCACTAAATGCCTCCCTTCAAAGTTATTGTTTATCATTACCCTTCATTGTTTGTCATCACCCTTCATTTCAGTCAACATGATAGTTCATTTCCAATTTGATTTAAGTTTGGGAACAGAATTTTGACACATCGGAGATGGGAGAAGAAAAGCTAATCAACAATCCAGCAGAGGCTTCTAATTAAGGCTCAATTTAGAGGATCAAAGTTAGGAGTCCTCTACTGCAGCCACAGAGTGAGGTGGAAACTGTCTCCATAACATAATTGAGAACACCTTAAGCTCAGTGCTAAAATACCCTAAAAAAACCCAGTATACTGCAAAAATTCAGACACGTGACAGTATAGCTTCTGCTCTCTATTCATTAATTTTGTATTACTATTAAAAAATCAAGTTTGTCTGGCAGACTTGAAAGTGTTTTAGTAAATTTGTTTTCTCAATAGCTGTTCCATTACGTTGCCAGGGAGGGAAGCTAAATTTATGAGTAGCAATTTCAAAGACAACTCACAGAATATGTGAACTTCTATCTTTGGCTGTTCCAGAGACGTACAGTCTTGCTTCCAAAGCAGCTATACCCTTCTTTTGTTCCTGCACTGTGTACAATTTCAGGAAAGAGATTTTAATTTTCACACCCCCTTCAAAGTTTAATTCCTAAATTCTGTAGTAAAGACTCTTAAACTTATTTATAATATGTCATTAGGAAACATTGATTCAGTCGGGAAAAACTTATTTCGACAAGATACAATTCCTCTGATAATAATGAATCCCACATAACTTAAGGGCCCAACAACAAAGCCTGTTCATCCTTCACCTTAATATAATACCTAGCATTTTATAAAGTTAGATTAGCAACCCTTAGCATCAGAGCCACTTATTCTTGGTCTTTATTGACTTGCCAAAAATATTTTTATCCAAATCCATTTGGATATCCAAGAACTGCTCGATTTTTCCTAGGAATATGTGGCTTGAGCTCATTTAGCTACGTATAGTCTGTGTTAGTGCAAATGTAAAAACCCTAAACCTAGTCTGGAAAATATATGCCTCTTGGTAGAACTGAGAGTCTTATGATTTTGTACTTATATGTGTTCAATGGGACAGTGAAATACTGAAATTCAGGTCAGGGTCAGGTTATTTATTAGATGTAGGGAAAATTATCAGAGTAAAAAGGTGTGTGTATCCTAAGGGCCGTGACATGCAGTGGGTCTAATGGAAATATAACTGCAAGTCCCGCTACTGCAACAAGGAGTCAGTTTATGAGTCCAGAAATACAACCAGAAGTGGGGTCACGTATCTAGAAATTGGGTTGCCAGAAGAGTTTGAGATTAGCTGCTATAAACTGAGCTTCTCTGAATTTTGAAGCTCTGCATCTTCCAGTATCTGCCTACTTATCTGACATAGCCTGCTATCTCATTACTGTGAATCTGCCTTAACCTCTGAGGCAAATTTTGTTCACTCTTCCCCAGGCTGCTTATGGAATATTTTCCTCCCACTCAATCTCTCCTAAAACCCATCTCTGTCTCTGTTGATTCCGGCCAGGGAATCAGCAGTGACACTTTTTAGCCTTGTTTTTATGGTTAAGCATTTTTATAAAACTTTTTATTGTGTTTTTACTGCTACTACCTCCTCTCTGCCCCTCTCTCGCTATTATTGAGTTACATATTTATTATCTCTCTTGTGAACCTGAATTGTAAGATTTCCTGGGAAAAGATTTAATGTCACTTAAATTTTCAAAGATACCTACCAATAACATTTAATGATGTAAAAATATGCATAATTACTCTGGTTCATTAATACCTATTAATCATGATTTAAGCTGTCCCTGATGAGTTTTACTGTTAACTGTCCAAGGCTTACCTTCTTGCAAATGTAAGCCTGAGGAGGCTGCTTCTACTGGAGAACATTAACTAGTTCATTGCATCAGCTTTTAGTCATCTGTATAAAACGTGTACAGGATACTTACATTTGCCTAGACCGTGTGTCGGCGTGTGTTTTGGGAACAAGTTGGTATGTTGTGCCTCATTTCCCCCTCTGTTCCTTTGTATTCAAGGGGCTTTTACCTTTCCTTTGAAAGACACTTGAGGAAATGCATGCCTGCTGTGAAAGCCTGATTTATTTTGCATTGCATCTGCACTGTCTGGTTCTGCAATGTGCACTTTGGAATTAAATCAGCTTCTCTGCATCTCTACAAAGGATTTTTTTTTTTTTTTCCTAATAAGTTGACTCTTTCATTATGTGTATTTCTGGCAAAAGTATGTATGTGCATCAACTGTATCAGTGGCTTTTTCTGTGTATGGCAGGGTTTGTCTTGTTTTCTTTCTTGAAGAGAATATCACTTATGTGTATCATGCTTTGCAGGAGTCAGTCCTCACCCAGAAAGATTTCAAAATCAAAAAGGCACGAGAAAAGTAAACAAGAAGAAAAAGCAGTAGCGATCATATGCTATTGCCTAGTAGTCCAATAAGCACAGATACTGACCTTGGCAAAAGCAGTGTGAATATAGTGTTGTAATAAATGCGGAAAAAAACTCCTGTAAGCCCCCCCCCCGCCCCCGCCAAAAAAAAAAAAAAATCGCAGTAGTGCCATCTAGTGTGCCAGGTGCTGCAATTTTCTGGGAAGGGACAGTAAGAGACTTTCAGCCCATCCCACTTGTTACAGCCATGCCCTGACTCCTGCTGCTGCTCCCTTCGCAGCCTGCTGCCAGGAGAGCAGTAACAGCCTTGACAGAAGGTAGAGGAAGAGACCCGAGGGCTGTTTTGCAGATGCTGGTTCTGGCACACATGCCATAAGGTTGTCATTGCTGCTCCAGAAAAAAACGAGCATCCGTGGGATTTTAAAGAAGGAGAAAGATAGCTGTTCTGTCTGTACTCCCGTACAAATCTTCCTCTTCTACTCATTGGTTTCCACTGCTAAACATGTAATGGCTAAAACATCCTTTCCCACCTACTGCAGGCCAGTTGTTTTGGTGTTGGGAGAGAAAAAATATAAATTTGATGCCAGAAAAGAAGAGATGCTGCTGGTTTTTGAAGCTTACTGAAAGGGGTGGAAGTGACTTTTTGCCTGGTGGCTAAAGGATTTGTGTTGAGTAGAGAGCCCACAAAGTCCTTTGGCTGGGAGGTGGGAGGTGAGATGGAAGTGAAGGGGAACAGGGGTCTGCTCTGTGTACTAATGCTTCATCCTAGGAGGAACCCTTTTCCCGTGACCACCCCAGGCTTTTCCACTGCTGACTTTTCCACTTTCACTGTTAGCTGACTGAACCTCTCGGCTTTAATCCTGAGATATGCAAAGCGCACGGCTTGCCCTTCAGTGTGTGACGCTGCACAGGGTTTATTTTTGTCTTCACTATAGAATCTGCTTGTAACAAGTGGAAGAGTGATGGAGCCAGAAACCGTTGTCTGCAAATGAAGCCCACATCTCCATAGCGTCGCATAATGTTGTGTATTCGCCTGTCCTCTGCAGCTGGTGCCAGAGGATATTGCTTTTCCAGTTGGATTTGCTTGGGGTGCAGCTACAGCGGCATATCAAATTGAAGGTGTCAATTTTTAGCTGCCAAAGTGTTAAGGAAGTTTTAAGTGAACAAAAAGTCTGGATCTAGGAAGGACAGTGCTAGATCTTTGCCTTGTTACGTAGATGCTGCATCTGATGCAAATCCATGTAGCACTTCTGTTTAAACACTTGTGGCCTGAGTGGTAAGAAGAGGGTAAAAGATGTTTCAAATCTCAGAAATACGGCTAGGTAATGGAAATGGAGTAGGAACTTTGCATTAGCTATTGGGAGTGGGTGAAAAAAGAGCAGAAATAAGTAATTTTCCAACTAGCGCTTGAGTATTTCCTTTCTCTAGAGCTAATTTAAGTAGATTACTATTGACTGTTCCAAAACTGGATGGGAGAACTATCTCATCAGACACGGGTACTCACAGGGGGGTCCTCAGTTAGGAACTGATCTCCAAAGAGTATGAAAAACAGTGAATTGAGAGGACTCGTGGAGGCCCTCCCCCGAGGACGTGTCATGTTCCCAACTGAATGGAGGTGCTGATAAAGTGATTTTCCCAGCATGATATGAAAATACGTGGCAGAGTAGAAAATGCAAACCCATAAGTTACAGGGACAGCTACGGCACTGAACCTCTCCCCCCCCCCCCGCCCTTTATCCCTTCATAAATGTGTGTTTAGAGACCTTTAAAATACACATAGATCTGATTTTCTCATATTATACCCTGCAGCATACAGGCACTTAGCTCCCATTGATTTCAGTACCTAAATGGGAGCTGTAGATCTAAAATTGTCTTTGAGGATGTAGCCTTTAGTTCTTGGTTATTGCTGAAAGCGAGAGTACTTGCCCATGCTTGGTACCTTTTAACGAGCTCAGTTAGCTTCATCTAATAGACTGAACAGCTCGCTGTTCCCGGGGAATCAATATTCTGGGCCAGATTCTAACTTGAGTCCTGCAACGCACATAGCTCTACTAACTAATTTTTAAAATGTGAATTGTGTGTGCATATAGAATGTCATTATAATTTCCTGCCTTTTGAGTGGCTAGATGTGCAACTTTAATGTTCTCTTAATGTATTTTTAATGAGCTTTCCTAAGGCTTCTGAGTGGGAGAAATGTAAAAAAAAAAAAAAATCTATAATGTGGTCTAGACACTACTCAAATGACCCTTTTCCCACAGAAGTAAGAAACTCAACAGGGAATTCCTCCTCCTGAAAGCTTTGGAAGCTGTGCAGCTTCCGACTTAGAGGCAGCATGATTGAAGCAATAGTTCTTGTGGAGTCCAAACTCAGTTGCTGCACATATCACAAGATACACAGTGGATGAGGCAAGGGCTGACAGGCTACTTTATTTTTTACTGTCAGCTATGTATTTATGCACAGCACAACCTTCTCCACTCTGTATATTTCAAAGTGCTAAAAAATCATACCAATTGTACTCTGCATGCTCAAAGTGCAGATTTCAAAGGTTCATGACTCAGTCAAATCAAAATCAATTTGCACCAGAACACTCAAAAGCACTTCTTCTTACTGAGGGCCATTTCTATGCTAAATTTCAACTCTCTGCTTGATTTTTTTTTTTTTTTTTTTTTTGAGAGAGAGAGAGGGAAAAGTTGCAAAAAATTATCGTAATGGTAAAAGTGGTTTTCTTCACTTCTTTCATATGCCAAATAGTTGAACTGCATTAATTCAAACAAAATTTCACCTTTTGGGCAAAGATCGGGCCAAGAAAATTTCACTCAGAAAGGTGAAAGCACAGCTGAATTAGAAGAAAAACTAACTTGGAAAAGTACTTAACTTAACTTAAGTACTCTGGTAGGTAATATTCCTGCTTCGCTTAAATGGAAAAACATTCTGTCTTATTCCATTGTAATAATTGCAGAGAATGGGGAACGTGCATCATGTTTCATGACAATTTATATTAATCATTTGATGACAGGTTATGCGATGATTTCCTTGCTAAGTCTCACCTATGTGTTTGAAATGTAAAATCGGTTCCTCATCACCGTTCTTTCCTGGCCCTGAAGCTCACCGAAACTCGGAGGGTATGTCTACACTGCCAACTGCTGCGTAGCATGCAGGTTTCCGAGCGAGCTTAGAGGTGCAAGCTCAGTTCACTGAAGCAGAGCAGAGCTCTGTGCAGACTAATTGTGGCTCAGCGGGATACGTTAGTGTATGCGGAGCTTTCTGTTGCCTTGGCTAGATCGCTTCCTACGCTTTATTTAGCCAGCTCGGATACTCTGCGCTGTACAGAGAGGCTCTTCGAACAGCACGAGGAACGCTTGGAAGTGGGTCTGTTTGCCACAGCCCCAGTCAGGGCTTTAGAGTGGCTAATGGCCACCGGAGCAGTACTGTCATACTCTGCTGAAAATAAAATGCTTCTCCCCCTCCCTCCCATCTCCTTTCCTGGAGGAAGGCAGACAAAAAAGAAATCGTTCAGCATCTGTGCTAGCTGATGATTCTTAGATGAAGGTGTGTTAGCTGCCCATTATAGCAGTTTTTGGCTTCCCTTCACTCCCACCGTAGTGAAAAGGGAGCTGTATCATACCAATATGGTGCATGAAACCTGCTCTTAAAGGCTTCTAAATTCTAGGTACCACCAAAAAATTACTATTATTTGTTATTTCCCGTGCTCCTCTAAAATGACTATTTATTTCAGCAGGCATATTTGAAATCAGAAGCAGGATATAGAAAGGTTTGAGCACTGTATTTTTCCAAGGAGCATACAGACAGAGCACAAAGTCTGTGATAAAATCTGAGATTAAGAGAAACTCAAGCTGTCTGGATCTAAAATTTGACCTACTTTGAAGGTTGTCCCATATAAGAGTTTAATTTACTGACCAACCAAATGTAGATGTATTGGTGTTCGCGTGCTGCAATAAAATTCTGTAAAGAACATGAAATGTGACAACGATCTTTGAAAAGCTAGGTTATAGAAGTGATATTACAAATTTTAGTAATGCTTTAAATTAAGTGTCTTCAATATGCTTAACCTTGCATTAAACTTAGATTTAATAAGACAGATGTGTATTAAGTACTGAATATACTTAAGGGAGCAATCTTGCGTTGGCAGGGGATGGACTCAATGACCTCCTAATAGTTCTCCTCCATCTCTAATTTCTATGATACTAATTGATTATTAAAACACTTTTATTGAGGATTGATATGTAGCTATTATATAGTTATTAATCTTACAAACCAACTGATATTTAATTTATACATGATTTTAACACACAATGTCATTTTAGTTTTTAAAGAGTAACCCTGGAACAGTGCATTCACTGGGGCTCTGGAAAATCTTGCTGGTAAATGAGGTTGGCCACTTTAGGGTTATTTGGAATTCTACGATAAAATCACACTTTGCAGGGGTGCAAGTTTACAGAGCTCTCCACATTAAAAATGAAAAGTTTGCCTCAGCTACAGCATTGCTCTGGGAAGACTAAGAAGCTTGTCAGGAAGAAAGGTGCATTTATTTGCTTTAAATACTATGTGATATTAGTACTGTGTAAGCTCAAACAACAGCTACATTTTGAATATTTTAAAGGTAATCTGTCTATCTCAATTTTGGAATTGGTAAGAAATTTCCTGAAACTATGAAAGTGAAGGAAATGGTGCAGGGGTTTTGAGCATTCAAAATTCATTTTTGTGAACGTTTGGCTAAGCAAAAAGCAGAAGTTTTGCAGAGCTGTGTTATTAATTCAGCTTGTATATGCCTAGGGCCATGGCTCATAATGGCATTCCTTTCTTTTTAACAGACTGTCAGGATTTTCAAAGGACATCCAGAAAGCCATAAGTGCCTATTTGTTGGATATATTTCTCATACCCGAGAGGCTTTCTTTGATATGGACCGATCTTTTACATTTATGGATGGAAGTTGCATTAGAAAATGCCCTTTGTGAAAACCTGTAATATCTCAAGAGTTGCAAACGTCTGAATTTTGGCTAAGGAAGTATGAAGAGTGTCAGAACTCTGAACACTTTTTACAACAGGGTTTTCAAATAATTAGCAGCAAGCAAAATTATGAATAAATGCAAAACCTAATGCAAATATATACTGATGCTTACAAGTTCCTAGTTACTTTAAATGGTATGAGGAGGGGGGAGGGAATACTGCTTGATTCGCTCATAGGATTTTGAGGGGTTTGTGCCTACTTTGTGATAAATATTTACATTCAACATATGTCTTTTGATGTCAAAAGTGTAACGACCAAGTTTAGTTTTTCAAGCAGAAGGCTGAAATGCAGATGGAAAGGGCGCTAATGTCTGGGACACATTCACCCATCAGGGAGGAGATCGAGTTTTCAAGAACCAGACTGGTGATGTAGCTTGTGGCAGCTACACTCTGTGGGAGGAAGATTTGAAATGTATCAAACAGCTTGGATTGACTCATTATCGCTTTTCTCTTTCCTGGTCACGTCTGTTACCTGATGGGACGACAGGTTTCATCAACCAGAAAGGCAATTGTTTCTTAAAAATAGAAGGTTGCAGCTTTAATTCAAGGTTATTGCTGCAGTCTGGCATAATTAATCCAGTATGCTATTCTGCAGTGTAGCTTTGAAATTGCAACTTTTTTCAGAGTAATTATGGGATGATTTTTTATAGGTTTGCAACAACTTACTAATTAATATTCTAGATCCCCTTGGATAGCACAATCTTTTGGGATAGGATTAGTATTATGTTTCCTACGTATCTTTTTGCTTACTCCAGGTTTTTTTAGTTGTAACTGTAAATCATTTTGCTTCATCAGAATGTTTATACTTACAGCGATCCTAGCCATGAGGATATTTTTGGATGGCTTACAATAGACAAGTATCTTATTTGGTGAATGCATTTAGATTGTTTATTGGTATAGGCTGATGTACTGAACTTCACATCGACTATTTTGCACTAGGAGGGACATACTTTTCCCAGATATTTTCTTTAGCAAATTAGAGGACTCCAGACTCAGCTAGGAACTGTGCTTTGTTCTCTGACAAACGCAAGACAGTCCCGACTCTGAAGAGAAGGGTTTTCAGAGTCTCAGCAGACAATGTAGAAGTGGAAAGGGATACAGCACATAAACAAGCTGGTCGGATTGCTAGAAGTCAGATATAAAATTTGTTACACTTCCGATTTGTTTATTTTAATTCTTTTGGTATGGACTGGGGGAAAGATGAAGGTGACTTACTAGGAAAAGATAGCAAACGGCAGCTTTGCCTGCAGAAAGTAGGGAATGGAAGAACAAAGAAATAAAGAGAATTGTGAAGAATAAAAGCAACTGAAGCTGAACCAGAAAGGATGGGAGAATCAAAATAGTTGGCTGAGGTCTCTTGTATGCTGGGAGGATAATGTTCCTAGGAGAAAAGGCAAAGTAGATTTGGATGAACCTCTGAATCTCAGTTCTGCCTCCTACTCTGCTGAATCTCAGTTCTAACAAGAAGATGTATATCTTTATACTTCTGGGGCAGTGTTTGCCTTGGCAATTCTTTTCTTCCCCTGGTTTGAAGATTACAAAGATGGAAGGCTACAAAAGGAAAGAATTTCTTAGAAAATGCTCTTCAGGTTATCCCAATCTGTACTAGGAAGATACCAGCAGAAGCAATATTTTTCTGCAGAATTTTGGTCATGTAGAGTTTGGCTGTTCAATAGGCAGCAGCCTGTCCTCTGCATCCTGCAGATTACGGTTTTCACCAGAGAGTGGAGGAGCCTTTGTTTCAAGAATTCAGAAAGGGGGGCTGGTGAATCTGCTGTAAACAGACCAACCAGCCATTTTCCCCTGCAGAGCATGACTGCAAAAAACCCTGCCAGCATCCTGGAGAGGCTTGAATGGAAGCCTTCCCTTTGCCACCAAAATTTACAATACGCGGCCCACTTTCACTGGCACAGCTTGCCCTTCCCTAGGAATGCTTTTTGTGGCGTGTTGAATTTACATTTGGCTGAGTCCTTGTGGTTTCTTTCCTGTACCGATATTCCTTCAGCTGGGGCTGCAGGCACTGTACAACCCCACAGAGCTGCCTACTGAAGGGGCTTTGTTATTCAGACGTCAGAGCGGGAGCTAGCAAGCAGACGTTCTGAATGCACTTGGTAGGGAAAGCTAACATTTTGACAAAACTCAGCTGTAATTTCAGAAAATGTTCACTTGATCCCCAGTTTAAGCAGTTGCCTGATTAATATTATGAACTTTACATTTAGCAAAAGGGCATTGGAGGGACTCCAAGTAGGCCAGCTTTCATTAGGCAGGAGTTCACTTCTCTTGTGCAGTGATCTGTTGAAGCAATTGTAACTGCATAGCATGGAAAGGCCATCATCTTCTATATAAACATTTTTACAAAGAGCATGTGAAGAATTAGAAAGCTTAGAGCAATGTCCTTTCAAATAAAATCATTCACACCAACTGATTCACTACCAATTTCACACCTAAGACGTAGGACATTTGAAAACCTTTAAAACCATTCTGTTTCTAACTCAGTGGGGGTAGGATCTTTTAAAGCAGCAATGTCGTAGGTGCATTGTTCCTAAGATGTGTCAGGCTTTAGGTTAAAACTTACACCAAGTTTGTTTTTAAAGTATTTTCGTGCAATTATTTTTACCCTAGAAGGTGCCCTGGGCAGAACAAGTTAGCTGCTAAGCACCAGGTGTCAGTGTGGAGGGAGATAGAAGTTGTAGACGGGGAGAGGGGGGGCGAGTATTGAGTCGAAGAATTTGATGCTATGCCTCACTTCAGCATGAAGTTAGGGAATCAGGATGGGAAGAGAAGATGGCAGAAAGGAGAAAAGAACAATCCTTTGCTTTCCAGTGACAAAATGCTTCTTAATGTTTGTAAACCCAAAATTTTGAGGTGTCTCCACAAAACTTTTATAGACACACTTTCTTGGAAGAATGTGTTCTGTATTTCTGCTTCTAGTTGACCCACAGATACAGCCATAGAAACTAAATCAGGCCGCTCTGGAAGGTATGAGGCAATCTGGAAATTTGACTTGATGTTCACGTTTTTCAGCGATGCAGTTCTGTTTCTCTTCATTTCCTAACACAAAGCTTAAATCTTTTCCAATATTGGTGTTTAACTGAGGTGTAAAAAAATGAATGATAGCTGGTTGCACTTAAATGTTATAAATTGTACTAAGTAATTTATAATCTGAAAATTAGAATGAGAAATACTAGTGTCTTTTAGGCAAGCACTACTCTCAGTATAGTGGAACAGGATCCTGTACCAGCAAAGGATTTCTTTTTTCCCAGTTTAAGCTTGTGTAGTAAACCTTGCAGTCCCACCAGCAAACAGTTAACACACACCCAGTCCCACTGAAGTGAAATAGGTCGCTGCTCAAAAGTAACAGTAACAAACTGTATTTGCTCCTAATTGCTCCTGCAGATTTCAAGAATTTGCGTTTCTAAATTTAAAATTCTGGTACATTCCTTCCTCTTTTACATGGGTACATTCTCAGGCACAGGCACGTATCTCCTCAGAATTTAATGTGGTTTTTTGGTGCTGCATTCAGAAGGAAAAGTAAACTACCTGTGAGATTTATTGTGAATTACTTCGTAAACAAACTTATTGAGTCTTGCTGTGCTAAAGGATGTGTATGCACCTGTTTGTTTAGGAGAAGGCACTGTCTAAATCTGGGGCTCATAATTGATTGCTGCAGTAAATGTTGTCTTAAAAAAGTCATTTGATGGAAATCCTTACGACCAGTCATTTGAAGTTGGGATAATTTGAAGTCTAATACTGTCCTTTCAAGAAGAAGGTAGTATGGGGTTCTATGTTGGCATTTTTAAATATCAATACACAGTAAGCTGAACCTGAAAGTACCAGGGAATATAGAGTACAATATAGTACAGACATCTTTATTAACGAACAAGTTTTCTGCTTTGGATTAAACAAAATCTCTGGTTCAGAAACTGTTAAGAATAATGACCTAAACTATACATAACCTCCTAAGCATACATTTTGTTAACTTTTGCAACTTAGTCTTTCTCCTCCTCCTTTCTTCTGTGTTTTCAACTTCTTTAGACCTTTCTCAGTTCTGGGTTTCAATGCAGCAAGGCCTTGGGATAGACATTTCATAAGCACCTATGTCTTATTAGGATTCATGGTAGTCTAAGACCCACGAAATTTTTATGGATTTTAGGTTTCTAAGGTTCTTAAACACTTTGCTAAATTTAGCCCAAGTCTCTGAAGCAAAGGCTGACTGATTTCTACATTCCACCAGCATGATGGAGACCTATTCCTGGCTGGAGCCTCTTAGCTTAACAAATAATAATTCAAGGCCACAGTTGGCCTTTTCCAATTAGTGCATTAAACCAGATAGTTCAAGTAAAAGAGCAAGCTAATTGATACTCTTTGAACCAGAGCTTATGATGTGTTTTGCAATATCTAGTGTTTTCAAAAGGCTTAAAAGCAATGTAGTTGTGTTTGGATGTAAGCAAAATTAGAAATGCCAATATAAGAGCTTAAGATATCCTAATATTTAAACTTACAGTGACCTCTCAGCAGCATAAAAATAGTCCTTTAGGAAACATTCGTGTCAGCCACTGCTAAATCTGAACAGAAGGTGAATTCCTTTTAAGCCTCTAGAAATACATTCCCAGTACTGGCCAGCTTTAACAACACATCCAGGAAATTAAAGTTGATCTCTGTCTTATTAAGGGGGGGACAAGAAAGGTTGGAAGTCATGAGATTTTAGAGAGGTGAGCTAATTCCTTCTTGCAGTTAGAGGGACTGAGCAGTCTGCAGCAGTGGCAGGGTAAAAGGAAGAGAGCTGGTGTCTTGGATAAACTATTGCCAAGCCATTCAAGCTGGTGGCTGAAGACACCAGTGTCCTAAACTCCATCTAAAATCTAGCAGAGCCCAATGAAAAACCTTAAATGTCATATAGATCTAATGAGGGAACTATTGAATTCACACCATTGCAAAATATTGAATGAATTGACGATAGCTTCTCTGTCTTGATGGTGGCACAGACAGTGAAGGAGAATGGAACAGTCCAGAGGAAACAGCTCATCCAGCTAACCAAGTTCAAATCATAAAAGAACAGTTTATTTACCTTGCTGAATGTGGCACTAAACTTTTAAAAAGACATAGTTCTCAGGGAAAGCAATGCTTTCATTAGAACAAATCTACCTGTCAGGCTCTCAAGTGTCAGGATTTTTCTAACACGCTTTCATCTTGTACATGCAGCCAGGCTGCCATTCAGGCATTTAAATGAAAGGATTATATTTTCATGTGACCAGCACCCATCAGAATTATGTTTCTCCTGGTGAGTTGCTGTCCACTGATCTATTTTGAAAATTTGCATCCTCATTTCCTTTTATGTGCCTGGTTGGAAGATTTTGTGTGCAGAGTATTTTTGCCAACTCTGGGGTCTTGTAACAGTAGTCAGCATGCAGTTGAGAGGAAATATTTGCATCTCACATCAGGGAAAATGTGCACTGAGGTTTCTTCATATGTTAAAATGTAGTAAAGATATTAAGTTAACCCTTTTTTTTTTCTTTTAATATTTTCAGGATTCAATTATTATAGCAAAATCATTACTAACCTGGGAAATGGCATCCTGCTCCCTGTATCATTTTGGCTTACCTCAGTCCTTAGAAGATGAAGGTGGCTGGAGGTCTGAAAAGATCACTGAGACCTTTGATATTCATGCAAAGTATTGCTTCAGAACATTTGGAGACTGAGTGATCACTATTAATGAGCCTTATGTTGTCGCTGTCGGTGGTTGTGAGAAAGGTCTAGCCCAGCATTGGTACCAGAGCTTACAAGTCACCTTGTAGTATGATAAAAACTCATGCTAAAGCCTGACACAGTTGCGATATTTGGAGAAAACAATGTGGACTTGCATCTATAGCTCTGAACTCAGACTGGTAGAAGCTCTACGAATTCCAAAGCAGATGAAAAAGCAACTAAAGGGTACCTGCCCTTTACCTTAGATGGGTTTGTCAAGACAATATTTACTGCTGGTGAATACCCATCCACCATGAAGTCCAGGATTTCTGCAATGCATTCAGAGCAGAGTTATTTATCATCAATTCTGGAATTTACTAAAGAGGAAAAAGTGATGATCATGGGTGCTGCTGGCATCTTTGCACTGAACTGTTCAACTTAAGACCAAGAAAATGCAGACAAGAGGCTATGTGTTTCAGTGAACTGTGAAGCTGAACAAATAACGACTCCTTCTTGGCCTGTGCATCTGGGAGTTTACGGCTGGCTGTAGTACCATGGGGTTTGCACTGACTTCTGTCTTATATCAAGGAATGACCTAAGGATACAGGGCCATTTTACCACTAATAGCTGGCCAATGATGGGATCTGAGAATCCAATAAGTAATACTGGTGATTTTTATTTTTTTTTCCAAGGAGCCCATCTGGACGGCATAAGACATTGTGCAAGATATAAATAAACAAGTCACCTTGGGATTCTTGATTTAATTTTTGCGTGCTGGCTATAAAGAGTAGAAGCCTTAGTGTTTTCCTATTGCCTTTGTACTTGATAGCTATTTTACAGTTTGAAATGACACACCAGTGTTATATCATCTTTTGAACTCCAGAAATGATCTTTCTGATGCCAGCAGTAAGGCTTTCCTGGCATGCATCTACTCCTGGCAGTGGGACATGTGGTGACTGCCAGTACCAAGGGGTTAAGGAGCAGTGACAATAAGCAGATGCTAATGCAGGAAAGATATTTTAGTCTTCTCATTAAAATAAGTCATTTCACTGTCTTCATGGATATTTGCACAGTTTTGCTTTTCCATTGTTAGTCATAAAAGGTCAGCTCATGGAAAATTAAGTTAATAGGGTCAGTGCAATTTGTTGAAAACTAGTTTTAGTTTGTAGCTTAGAAAAGACAGAGGGTAATGCATCTGATTTTATGGGCTTTCTTACATCTCTTCTGAATAAAACTTCTGCTCTCTTGTTCTAGGATACATATAATAACCCTATAATTTACATCACTGAGAATGGGCTTTCCCAAAGTGACCCTGCTCTACTTGATGGCAGTCAACGATGGGAGTATTTCAGGCTGATTTTACAGGAAAATTTAAAAGGTACCATTTAAAATGATGAAAGATCAATTGTGCAAACTTAATATAATTTTACTTGGTGCTTATTTGCATTCAGCAATGACCAATGATTCTTGAAGCTAAAACTCATGTAAATCAGAGTAAAGTGATGTGATTAGAAAAAAAATGTTTCGCTGAAAGGAAAGCAAGTAGCTTTAATCCTGCTCTGCCAGCTTGGGGTGGAAACAGATTAAAAGGTCCTCCATACATACATTATTTCTAAACTCAGTTTTGTAGAGCCATAGTTCTTCACTGAGCAAAGCAACCACATTGATCTTCAAAAGTGCTCATCATTCATACTTCTCATTATGAAGGATGTAAAGTTGAGTGCACCTGAAACCCTGACCATTACATCTCATAATATCCTTATAGAATACAGCCTCCCATACACAATGAGGTCTGTGTAATAATTTATTCCTGTTCAGGGCCGTTAAGTCGTTATAGCTATTATATATATATATATATATATATATATATATATATATATATATATAGCTATATATATATTCCTGTACAGGGCCGTTAAGTCGTTATAGCTCAGCCTTTATGTCAGGATGGCCAAAAGTGTTCAGCACTGGTGAAGCTTTTTTTTTTTTAGATGATACTTTGCCATTTGTTTTGATAGAAACAAAATTGGTCCAATTTCCAATCTTCTGGAAATTCCTTCCTTACCTTCCTTCTGTTGGTAGTATTCTCTAAGGTAGTTTACAGGGAGTAGACCTCATGTGTATAAAATGAACTGTATTTTAAAATGCAGGTTCATTCATATAACAGCCAGACTCCCTGTTATATTTGCCCAAAGTGATCGCAACCATGAATGTCATATCATAGTTTAATAGTTTTTTGTAGCCGTTCTTCCATCTTCATTATTCTTCATTAAAGTGTTCATTTAAAAGCTACCTTTCTTCTTACTTTTCATTTAAAGTTGCAATTTAGACTTTTCATCCATGCCAATTAACTTTTTTTCTTCAACTATGTAGAAGATGCAGAGGACCATTTTCTGGTAGTGAAACCAAGTGGTAGGGCCTGCTTCTATCTGAAGCCCACAGACCATCTTCTAGCTGCCTTTGGAGAGCACTTCCTGGGCTATGCCATATCTGGCCCCAAGCCATGTCTGGAGAGTAATAGTTGGCATTGGACAGAAGTTTTGTCAAGGAGTTTTGTTTACGTATAAGGTTGTAGACAGGATATCTGGATTTGACTTTCTTTGAAGGTGTAAAGAAATGAATAAACATTTGATCCTTACTGTTTGATGAAATAGGACTAATTTACCAAATCTAGTTGTTTTACAATGTAAAATGGCTTATCCCGAAGTAAACATTCAGAGTAGGTCTGATCAATCACAGCTTAGTGTATCATTGGCACAGTTCCCTTCATGCATAGTAAGGAAATGAAGGGGACAGTGAGGTAGATGCCTATATGGGAGACATCAAAAGTTGGGTAAAATTAACCTTTACCATTTGTTCAGTCCACCAGAGCTTTTAAACATGTATGCGGTCTGACTGTACTCAGTGGAACCTTACACAGGTTTAGTTATGTATGCAGTTTGACATTAAGTTGGACTGATGTTCATCATTTTATCCAGCAAAAAGCATGGTGGAACACTGGTTGAAACAGGTCCCTGTATGCAAAGATAATATAAATATTATATCCATCAGCTGTAAGGCACTCTGTGAAGAAATGGTAGTAACGTTATCCCCATGTAACTTCCCTCCTGCTACTCTGAGTAAACAATTTGTCAAGACCACTCTGTATGTACTGACCCACGAATGAGCAACCCATTTCAAGTTTTCAGCTCAGATATCCTGCAAAGCAGGATATTCGAAGATGTTCACTTCATTCCATGCTTAAATGCTTAACCATTTATTAAGTGTTATGTGAAGCAGAACAGTTTAATTGCTCTGCATACAGTGTCTACTCTACGATAACTCCTTATCTTTTGAGCTAACTTTTGAAATGATTAGTACAGGCTCATTCATGCAATGAGCTCTGGGTCATGACAGCGGCCTGTGTGGATTCTGCCATGGGATTTGGGCGTGCCTACTTACTTTTTTGTCTCACCAAGAAATAAATATGCTTGACTACAAAGGAGAGTATATCTACAGCCTGTTACTGCACTTGTTAATAGAAATACTTTAATATGTTCTAATTGGATTGACAGTATCCTCACTTTATCTTTTTGCATTAAAAACCCTCCCAGCTTTTAGAATACATGCTTGCACTAATGATGTTAATTTTCTCAGCCAAAATTTTCAAAATAATAACGTGCTTCCCTTTTCAAGACCTTGTGTTCTAGTACTCTGAAAATCAAATACTTCAGTGCCTCTCAAGCTAGGTAGAAAGAATGCTGGTGTCCAAAATTCTTAAAATTTTTCATTGTCATCAGGACTATTTAAATCACAAGATTTTGGAGCACAGGAGCAGTCCTGAGTTGGTACAGCAACCACGTTCACCCACTAAGACTGTGATCACGCATGAAGGATAAGTAATAAAACCACTGTATGTTACCCCTATTCTTTATTTTTAGAAAAAGATTTTGATGCTGTCAGAGAAAATTGAGATTTTTATGTTTTGGGCAGTGTTAGTTAATAAGACCAGAAAGAGCAACGTAAATATGAACTAGGAAACAGAGAGTGAACAGCATGCAGCTACTATAAATATCTCATATTATAGCTATTATAGATGGAAAATAGTTTTTAAATGGGTACAACTGCTGCCATGTTGCTTCTGCACTATATGAATAGATAAAAGCATCAATATTTTAATAAATGTGGATATACATATTTAGCATCTTTACAGAGCCATAAGCATGCATGGTGCTTTACAAATAAATGAAAATGATGTCTTCTTACCCCAAGGAACTGAAAATCTAATTTAGATACAATGCTTGAAGAGATGATGAACAGAAAGCTGGATGAGAGGTAAAAAAAGAACATGGATCAGAGTAGTGAAATGCTTTTTACTACAGTTGCTCTTCCTTAATTTTATGTAATGTATGTTAAGGATGACATCTGGACCAAAGATCAAGGCTGCCAATAAAAAGGTAATTGAAACTACTTAGTTTTGAAAAGTGGAACCTTCTAAAAGAGATAATAGAGTTTCATAAACTCTATGCAGGAGAGCAGTGCAAATAGTGGGTAAACTGTTGCCAGAGACAGCTGATGGAGAAGAGCAATGAAGTTATTCCTTAACCTGGCTGGTGGAAAATTATTAATAATGCTGATGGAGAGGAAAGAATGAATTAAATGAATTTTAGGCTGCAGAGGGCTGCAAGAAGTAGGCAATGGAAAAAGAATTGAAGTTAGTAGGAATAGAAGTTGAGGATGATGTGATGTGATATGGGCAGAGGCAAATAAGAGGGAGATGAGCAAGAATAAATGTGAACAAGCAGGACTAGATTTGGGAGTAAATAGAAAACATATGAACATTTAATTTGGAGTCAGCTAGAAGGTCAACAGTAAAAAACGCAGGGCAAATAGGAGAAATTCTTGCGAGGAGAAAGGGATGGGTAAAGCTCAAGATTCAGATGGTGTTAATTTTCTCCTTAAATATGCTTGAATGAAGCAGACGAGAAAATGAGATACAGAGAATGCTGACTGCAATGGGAAGTGCAGAGCAGAACTAAAACTGACAGTAAGCAAGGTGGTGCAGTTAAGAGGATTTTTAAAAAATGCACCTTCAGTTAAATGCAGTCCCTTCTGGACAGCTTTTTTTGTCCTTTTTTTCCCTCAGACATCTAAGAGTTGTTATAAAATGTTTTATATATTGTCATCACTGTACACTTTGACCTTGCTCTCATGAACTAACCATTTAGTCTGTGTTGTAGATACGTACCAGCCTGCTTTTGCTGCATTCCCATGCACATAAAACAGTGAGGTTATAATGCAATACTGTAGTCCATGAAAATATGATTTATTGTTAAATTAAATATGGATGTCATAATGTGAGCCCCTCGGGTCAACTATAAGCTTGAATGTTATTGAAAGAGCTGCAGCAGCAGCTCTGTTTCTTCATTGCCACTGACAAAAATGCCTCTACAAATAGAATACAACAATGCAGACATCTTAAGGAGTCTCTGAGACGTGCTGTCCCTGGCATAACATTGCCATGTGACATTTTCAAGAACTATAAATACATTGACTGCATTATAGTGTAAAAGTTAAGAAGCTTTGCAGTAGTCACTGCAGAAGCATTAAAATTGAGCTGAATTTGTTATGAATACAATGAGGGACTCAAAGCTTTAAAAAAAACCAACAACCTAAACAACAACAACAACAAAAAACACCAGAACCCCCTAAAATCATAAAGATATAGGTGGCATAGAACAATTTATTTATCAGATTTTTAATACAGTTTTAAAATGTCCAGAATATGTAAGTACGATTCCATAAGCTTCCAGTTAAATGCCAGTTTTATAACTTCACATTATGACAAGAACAGCCACACATAATTTCTTAGGAAAGAGGTCTGATACCACCTCCACACAATAGAAATGACCACTTTGTAGCAGTATTTTCTTGTTACTGAAAGTTTATACCTCCTTCTTTTACATTAATCCTTTAATCTGAATGTTTTAACCTGCAGAAGTGAGCACTTCTTTTGTCAGCTCTTAACCAGCAGTTTTCCAAAGCAAAATTATGAAGGAACATTTTATTTCTCCAGAACACTCTGTAATCTGCCTTCAAAATATCTTCAGTGAAGATAACAAAACACAGCTGCGTGCTCATGTTGGAAAAATTTCTACTGGAACCAGGGTAATAGGAGCCTGGTCAGTACACCAACAGAAGAGGATCAGCTCTCTGAAACAAAGATATGTGAGTGGATTTCTTGCTCGCTAGTGTCTTGATTTTGATTGAAAAGATTAAATTAAAAGCAAGATGATGCAACAGCTGCTAGATGTCTATGGGGTGATCGGACGGTCCCTGGGGAAAGGGCTGCAGAAGACACGGGAGCTTTGTGTGAGCTGTTAGAAAGAGGGTGACTAGACTAAGCGGTGCGACAGTTTGTTGGGGTTGTTGGGAATCTGGATGTAACCAGTATTTCACATCCTCATGTAGTACCTGGGATGTGCTGTGATTCAAAAGTGACTAGACCCCAGCCCCCAGTGAACTGTTAGTTTTCAAAAGTGTTAGCGACTGCAGCACTAGAATAGCTCCTGCTCTGTAGAGGTGAGATACTGCGTGGGAGGTTTTGTGACTACTAGTTACCTCAGAAAGGATAACCGAAATATTTAGGCACTGCGGATGTTGTACTGCTGCTGGATAGCTCGTGATTAAGTCCCTACTAGAACCCCCTTTGGGGTATTACTTTTGTGATAGGCAGAAGATTTGCTTTGCTTAGACAGAAGTACAACTGTATTGTTGAAGCGAAATTCGGGAGTCTTCAGCTTTGCTGCTGCTTGCCTCAGTTGTGCAAGCAGAGATTGGGGATCTCAACCACTAACCAGCCTCTAATCTCCCAGTCGTATCTATGTGGCCAGAAAGTTAGAGGCAACAATTACTCACCTGCACATTAGAGATTTCCCTTAGGAAATGATTTGTACATATACAACATAATCCCCACGTCAGAAGTAGCTACTGTAGGGTTTTTTATGCTGCTTTTTTATTGTACAAGATCAAAGATAATGGCAACTCAACTGGAAAAAAAATCACAAATAAAAAGGAGAGATTTTGGCCTTTGTGATGAATGAACAGACTTTTATGATAATTGTGAGTTTAAATTCATCAGACGTGGATTGCACATAACATCATTGGGTTTGATATCAGTTCTAAGCCACATGCTTCATTTGGAGTTACCTTTCAGGAGAAAATGTACTGAATCCACAGAGGCACATCATAGAAAAATACTGTGCTCCTGTTGTGTCTTTGAGACAGTTTTTAATTTAAATCTCCCCTTTTTCAAGATAATTCAGTTTTAAATAAGTCAGCCACTATGTGCATTCTAAATGCCTTTCCTAGGGTAATACACAGGATCGTTCACAGAAGGAACTAAGTTAATATATAATATATTTTGGCTAAGCTTTTCCATATAGGTGTACATCTTTCCTGGAGTTGAGAGATAAGTCCAGTTTATTAGAATAAACATCTTTATTTAGAAAACTATCACTCCTTAGTCACAGATTTCTATTCCAGAAAATGAGATTTTGCATTTTAATATACAACAGGAAACATATTTCTTCTTAGGGCAGAGCTCATTACCAAAAATATTATGAAAATTGGTTCAAAAGGTATTAGAGAATTAGTGAGAAAGCTATTAAATGTAGTAGTGCTGGTACAAGTTTTATCTCGAGATGTTCCTAAATTATGATTCCTGAGTATTTTCGATGGGGAGTATTCTTGCCCTGCTTCTCATCATTCTTTCTAAATATCTGCTGTTGACCATTTAAGTAGATGGACCTGTGATGTGATTGTCCTTATGTTCATTTGACAGTTACTGAAGAATGGATCTTTTCCAAGACACATGTTTAGCAGTGCAAATAGGAGAATGAACGAGAAGAGAACCTTAGTTAGGTTCTACTATATTTAAAAAAAAAAATCTGTGTTTTGAAGTGCTTGGATATCTAATATATTGCTATCCAGCTTTCAAAGTAGTTATTTTTCATTATGTTTCTGTGATAATAATAGCTCATCATTTGATTTCATGGGAGTTATTGTCATTCTAAAGGGTTGAAAATGATGTAAATGCAGCTGTACAGGGAATATTACAATGTCAAATGAAACAGTGTCATTGCAGTTCTACATATATGCTGCTACAATGTCAAGATAAAAGGAAAGAGAACATATTGATCAATAGAGCAAAGTATCAGAAGTGATTGGGTAAAATGCAAACAATGCATTATCTGTTATAAAGTCTTATTAAATGAAAATACGACTTTCAGGCTATAATAGTGCATTGAAGTTGAACTCACATATGTCTGAGTGTTTAAAGCCAATGCAATTTTTACTGAGCAAGTATATGTTCCTTCAATGCATTAACACATACATTCGATATGACCTACTTTATAATTGCTGTGGGAGTTTGCCTTTGCATTTTTTGATAGCTTTCTGTTCAGATTCTCAACCATAGCATTGCATTAGTTTATTTGCATTGAATCAGTTTTGCTAAAGGATCTCCCATTTTTATATAAAGAAATACTTAGCTTCATTACACAGGGAGTGAAGTATCTCGATCTCAATTTTAAAGTAGGGAAATTGAGGTAGCACAAGTTCAGTGTAATTTAGCTAAGGTCAAAAAGCAGATGGGGTAATAATAGAAATAGTACCTGGATTTTTCTGCTTTCCTGTTCTGATTCTATGTGTGCAATCTCACATTCCTGCTGCTAACAAACACATTTTGAAATAAACATTCATACCAGATAATATGAAGATCTACATGAATGCACGGTATACATCTATCAAAAACACTAATGGGAAAGTCATCTACTGAACCCGTATGGTAGCTGGAAATTAAATACAAAATGTTACTATTTCAAATATATTAAAGACGCTTATCCTTAGTGAGGCAAGTCTGATGTTTGAAGAGAAGATTTTTAAGGAGTTAATAATTCTATTATACGGTGGAATAATTTGCCCGGGAAAAAGGTGGATGATTATATTTCTGGGAAGTGAAAAAATCAAACCATCAAATAGTAAAAGAAGTGCAAGGCATTATTTCTCTATAAGAATGCTGCATCTATCTGAATAAAAAACAATTTAGAATATATAAATTGGAAAAAAGACGTCTCTTAATTCTTTGTGCTCCAGTAACAAAAAGCCAGCTACATGAATTCTTCTAGACTTCCCTGACAATTTACATTCAGAAAGAAGTAAATGTAAGAAAATGCAGTTCTCAAAAGGAAAATTAATTTTATCATGTTCATGAATGCTTGAAAAGAATTTACTTTTACATTTAATTTTATTATAATAATGTAACAGTTAAATGTATTTTCCCTGTTCTTCCCTGAGAAGAGGAACCCTCTGTTGGTGTCACCATTTTATTTTGGAAAAGTAACACCTGAAAGTAAAGACCTTCTTAATATTTATAGCCATTCTGTGTTCTACTCTCCTATTGTGCATCCTGGCAAATTTACACAGTGTAAAAGTGACTTGGAAGCATCAAAATATAGAGCTTTTTTTTTACCATCTTGCATGGGAGAGAAAATCTGGATTGAATTGGACTTGCATGACAAGTATTTGCTCGTACTGGGCTCAAGGGGTTAATTGCCATCTAAAGCAAAGAAGAAAATGCCCTGCGATGGCTGTTTGCAAAGCAAGGGAAGGATGTCTGGAAAGGTTCCTTCTCCTGCATCCCACACCATATCTCCTCTGTGTTTCAGTTATTAAGAAGACTTTAAGATACTTCCACGTGAGTCTTCCTTTGCTTGTATTCCCTTGGTGACACCAATAGGTTAGGCATAGCAGACTTTTGAATTCCTAGAAACACCGGCTGTCTCCTCAGCTAAAGTGTAATTTTTGCTGTTGATGTTCTTTGTGTTGCCTAATTTATTGGAATTCAGGCAACAGTGGTATGGAATTATGAAGGGGAATTATGGATATTAGCAGGGGCTATTGGAGCTTTAGTAAAGGCCTTAAGCAAAACAGAAAAGCTTTGATTTTTCAGAAAGGATCAACTGTAGTCCATATGTGCCTTAGGTATTTGAATGTTTCTAAAAAAAAAGTCAGATGGTCAAAACCAAACAACAGTACTTTGCACTCTCCTTTCTTGGAAGTATAAGATATTATATGAAGCATAAGTTTACAAAAAGTGTTCAAAATTACATGATTTTAAATACCATGTGTCCTTTAAAATGAATTCTTATTGATTACTTGGATGATTTTAAAAAAAAAAAGGGAAAACAATGCTTGTGCTACTGTGAATTCAGGGTCAGCACTTACAGTGAAGAGCTCATGCAGTATATTTTCTGCCTGGGCTAATACCTTCACAGTAGTGAGTAGCCTCCTGCTGTAACAACTGAAGCTGCCGTGCACTTTTCAAGTTTATTCCTCAGTCACCGTGCATTGTAGAAATCCAATCTAAAGATCATAAAGGAATGAATAAGCATGGCTGAATGCAGAGCCAGAGACAAATGCTTTAGTCCGTACAGAAGGGGGGGAAGAGAGTGCTTTTGGCTTCCACAGCTTCTGAAACAGTCATTCGAAAGCTCTCTTGGACTCGCATGCCTTTTATATCTGCAACTCAGACTGTCGCCTCTGATCTCAGCAACCAGCTTTATGCTTGTCTGGCAGTCTTTTTCTCATGAGCTACCCCAGCAGTTATGATCAGCTGGGCGCATAAGTAAACAGTTCCCAGGTTCTATGTCCTGCCCTTTACTCAGCATCTTTATAAGCTTCTAAAAAGGATCTGTCACTAAGAAATACAATTTGCAGAGCCAGAATGGGGCAAAATCACCAGTCTCCCCTCTTAGATGTTGGCTCTGCGGGGTGAGCATGTACTTGAAAACTGGACCTGCATCCTGACACTGCAGTAATTCAAAGCTTTTTTAATATAGGTTATGACATCAATTAGGGTAATGAAATCCCCTTTCCTTTTGTATTCTTTTGACTGTTGTGGATTTTTTCTGTTCTTATTTGACTATCATGACATTTCTCTTCTTTTTTATTCCCTGCTTGCCTTACCCCGTTAGTCCCGTGTTTTCCAGCAGGCAGATGCTGATTCTCCTCATCCATGTGTAATCCCAATGAAATTTTCATTTTCCATATTTTATAGTCTGCTGCTATTCACCTTTCTAAACACAGGCAATAGGAGTCCAAGGGAGAAGAATTCACTAACCTCCTGGGGAAACTAAAAATGATCATAGTCTAGCAAGTCAGTCTTTAAATGTCCTTTGCCCATTCCACCCTCCCCTCTGCTACTCTTTAAGTATTTAAATCTGCCCCCTACTAGTCAGACTTCCTCACCAGATGGTGCCTTCTGACTAGCTCTGCCTTTCTTCAGAGGATGAATAAGTACAGTGAAGAGCATAAGGAACTGGTGAGAGAGCGACTGGAATATTTCATCAGTGCTAGTGTCCACTTTTTTAAAAGGACGGTGAAAAATGGGAAAGAGTTCAAGAAGAAGCCGCAAAAATGATTTGAGGGCTGGAGAAAATGCCTTACTGTGGGACTCTAAAAGAGCTCAATCTGTCTACCTTATCAAAAAGAAGATTGAGAGGTGACTTGATTACAGTGTACAGGTATCTTCATGGGGAAGATATACTAGGTACTAAAGGGCTCTTTAATCTGGTGGAGAAAAGCATAAAAAGAGCCAGACCAATTCAAATGAGAAATCAGACACATTTTTTTGACAGTGGAAGCAATTAAACATTGGCCCAAATTATCAGAAGGGCTGGATTCTGCACCTTTTACCTTCATGTCAATGCTGAGTGCAGTCTGGAAGATATGCCTTAGCCAAACACAAGTTTCAGTACATTCCAGGGAAACTATTGAAATTTAAGAACCTGTGGTTCACTGAGGGTCAAACTAGATGGTCTTATGATCTCTCAGTTTTTAATTCTATAAATTTAAAAGTCCTGACTACAACGACTGTCCATACATCATGAAAATCAAGTTGGTCTGAGGTGTACCCTTGGAATATTAGACACTGGGTTTGTGGAAGTAGATCTGTGTAAATAATTATTTTATTGGCCTAAAGACAAATCTAAAACAAAACAAAACAAAAAAGGAATGGAGTGGTCCAGAGTATACAAATTTAATATTTAGATTATTTTAAATTATTATTATTTTTTAAGTCAGGACAATTTGAAAATGTATACCTAATTTTGTAAAGAATAGTCAAAGCCATTTCTTCCAGGAGATTTTTAATTTGAATAGTTATAGTTTCCCCAAATCTTTTTGCATTGCTTTTTTTCTGGCTGAAAGAATTCTACCCATCTCATACCGTAATTGCCTTTACAGTATGCTTATTTTCAATGAGAAAACCACCCAAGATTTGTCCAGAAAAAAGGAAAACATGCTCCATACTAATGGTCATTGGTTGTTCTCACTTGTTCTCCTCTCTGAGAATCATTATCATTTATGCAGGCAGTGATAGGTTTTTAAATGATGTAATCATGTATGGGTGTGAAACGGTAATGGCTTTATCTTTAAAGATAAAGATTTTTTAAAAGGTTAATTATATTCCACAATTTTTTTTAAAAGTAGCATGTTAATATTATTGTAAGACTCAGACTTGGAAAGCAATTCCCCTGTCTAATCTATATCATTTAATCCCAATATGCTTTCTTCTTTTCTCCCCATTATTGCTACTGTTTCCAAGTCCTGCACTGGATAATTGCTTTTTTTTTGTGTGTGTTTATTCATACAACTGTTGGTAACCGTGTGTCCTCTCCTCCAGCCATAGACATCACTTAGCCAGGCCATGCATGTTTATCTTTTCTCTTGGTCTTAACTCATAATTAATTTTTTCCATCTCTTGATTGCTTTTGTTTTTCTTTTAACTTCATTCTGTTTCTCACAGTCTCTCCAAACAAATCATATCCAGAACATAAGATTGTACTGATAACAAGTGTTGCACGGTTATGATTGCTGATCTGATAGGCAACACGTGTTTCAAGCAAACTCCAATGCAATTTCAGCCAAGGCAAAGACAAGGAGCGGTCTCAGGTCTAAGGCTGGGGAAGGGCCAAAGGGAAAAATATCAGCCTGATGTGGAAAGCAGAGTTGTATGTAGCATGGCTTAATGGCTGAAGCAGGAAGGCAGAGGTGTCAGGAGTGTGGTCAAGGCAGGTTAGACGGAAAGGCGAGGTAAGGAGAGGGAGAGGGTGGCAGCAGTGAACCTTGCCTACATAAAAGTTGGAAACTCTGCTCTAGCCATAATGAAATATTTGGTACCGCAATTTTATGAGACGAATTCTCACATGTCTCCACATGTTTTACTGGTATTATCTCCTCTCTTTTCACCACCCATATAAACAGTGGTAGCAGCGGCCATAGTCATCCTTTTTATCTCACCAGTTGCAACTCTGCTCATCTTGTTTCACATGTATTTGTATCATGCCTCTCTCTTCCCACTGGCAAGAAAACCAACCCCACATCAGTGCAGTCTTTCAGTCTGAACCACCACTTCTATTTTCTGTGGGTCACAGACCCTCATGATTTGGCCTGATGTTCCGTCCCTCTGTGCATTTTCCCATGTCATATGCTACCCTCAGAATTGTATAAATATTCAAGACGTGGCTCATCCTAGACAACTAGACAGCAATGATATATGGAAAATGGGAAGGAAGATTCCCTTTCCATATACCGAATGTAAGCTGAGTGGGAAAAGCATTGAAGTTAGAGATTAGAGTCCTTAATTGAACAGTCCCTAGTCACAAGAATTTTGCTAATGTGGCAACATGCTGTTCTAGTATGTGGGAAGTGATGGTTTCTTTGTTTCTGTGGTATCAATTTCTGTTTGTTGGGTTTTTTTTTAAAGTCAGCTGTGATCAAAGGCTCAAATGTGCATGTGCCTCTTCACTGGCAGTCAGTCTGAGCCTGTTGCCAGAGCTTGTGCCTGTTTTTCATGTATTCTGAGTAAGTGTCTAAATAATAGAGACGGTATATTCTGTGCATGATCTGTAACTGGAGGTGGCAGTGTTCTGCTACATCCTTTCCATAGTCAGTTTTAGTCATGGAAAGTCCATTTTAATTCTCTCAGTCTTAATCTATTGCTTTTAAATAAGCAAAGCCTGTGCACCTGTTTGAAAGTTGTAATAGAGAAGATTAATATGATATGAAAAATGTCTTTACTTAAACAAAAAGCTTTTCCAGAACCTTAGTTTTATTAATTTATAAGCAGTGTTTATAAATTACATACAAAACATACTGTAGGATAGCATCAGTTCTGTGTGCAACAAAGGCAAACGGTGTTCTAACACAGGAGACATCCCTCTTTGTCACGGGTAGCTGGAAGTATGAATATGCTGCATGGTTGCTGTACTTACGCAAAAGATTTCAGAAAAAAAGAAAGCAAGCCAGACACTGTGAAACCAAACCCTGGTTTTAGCCCCCTACAAGTAATAACCACAGCCCTGCCCCAGAGGTGACCTTTTTTTCTTTCCGTGGGTGAGAAGCAGTTCACTGTCTGGAGCCATGAACGCTTTGCTAGTCCTACAGAATTTGACAAATTGTGGGAGATTTTAGAAGAGCAGAGGACTGGCTGGAGATGAGCTGAAGGAGTGACTCTGCTACTGCATCCTGCTCCCCTGCACCAGTCCCAGCTGCACAAGCGACACTGTGTCTGTGTATTGATTTTTTTACCAGCCAAACCACTGAGTGTACCTGAATCTGTAAAACAATAGAATATTGATCTATTAAAGAAAATGATCTATTTAAAGTATCTGTTCTCTTTACTATCCAGGGTGCAGAGAGACATTTATTTGCTAGAGTAGCCTGGCATGTCTGCACTGCAGCCACCAGTTTGCACCATCTGGGTGCAAATTTAGCACGCATCTCTTCTTTAAAATTACCTAAATACTGGTTACATCTTCCAGTATCAGTTCCCAGATATGCTGAGTGGGTTGCATGGAGCCATTTGAAACAGAAGAGCTATTAACAGGCAGAGTTGGATTTTTTTCCCAACTAGCAATTTGTTTAACAGGTTTCCACTGCAACTCCTAAATGATTTCACTTAAAAGGACACTGTGAATGTTAATTAAAAACATTCATTAGGGTTTTAATAATTCCTTAGAGGCTTTAAACACAAACCTGTTTCTGTACCAAAAATGTTTTTCTTCTTGTCTTCATCCATCTATTTTGGGGAAGCCAGTGTGTGTTGCCGGACTGTTAATACTGTCTCTCCTCCTCCCGCCCCGACCTTGCTTTGAAAACAAAGGTATATGTTTGATTGGTGATGGGGAAATATCACACTCAAATTTAAATTGTTTCTTTTACAATGAGAAATTGGAAATCAGAACTGAAACCCAGCCTTTATGTCAGTTCAGACATATTTCATTCGAGTGTGGTTTGTGTAATACTGGTTGGATACGTAAGCATGATATGGTACAACCTTGAAATTTCCATTGGGATGGTATCAGTATAGCTGGGACAAAAATTTCTAATTTACCCGTGTGTGTATTGATCATTTTTGTGAGTGGTATTGTTAAGCATGAATCGCCTTCTGAAGATGTCTGAACATGCCACTTAGGTGAAATTCAGGATTCCAAAGTCAGTGGGAGGTTTGCCATTAACTTCAATGTGACCAAAATGTAACTGTACATGAATATACATTCAATTTAGTAGGAGGTCCTAAGTCCCTTCATCATTCACAAAAGGGAATTTGTATCTTTTGAATCTCAGTGGATATACAGATTTTGAAAACTTCTTTAGGTATTTTTGACAGTATTTCCTGATTATTTCTGCATATTTCAATACAGAGAAACATAATTCAAATATTTAGACTTTTGTAAAGTATGACAATTGTGATGCTGTATGGCTGTCGTTATGTCATACTTCTATGTTAGCAACCCAGATTGTCACTTATATTACTGGAATTTTGATTTCCTTTTTTTGGTCTTTCTCTTGTGCTTTTTTAGTTTATGCTGTTGAAATCTAAGCCTCAGTCTAATCTCATTCCATTGTTCAGGTCAATTTTTTCTCCTTTGTGTTTCTGTCAAATTTGCTAACTCTGTCCAGGTATGAGGCATAGTAATACACATGGTATTAAATTAATGTTCTTTTTTATTCTCTTGATTATTAAACATCTATTTAAATCCATATATATCATTTGCCTGTACATTTCATTTGCATGATTGAATGCTTTTTGGTAGTAAGACAGACTCTGTGTACTGCAATATGCCAGTTCCAGAAGTTTTCAGAGAGAAGTGTATTTCATAGTTTTCACTTTGTGGTCTATGAGGAATCTTATTTTTTGAATAAGTATTGATTGCATAGTACAAATGTACAAGCCTTCCTTTTATTCAGAAAGAATGAGCTTGGTTGATGATGAACAAGAGCATTCACGGCAATCCAACAGGAAAAAAAGTACCTTGACACCTGCAAGTTAGTAATTGTACTGACTGTAAAATTAGGTAAGTACAAATGTTGATGTGCAACGACTTCTGTAAAATCAGTATGAAAACCAAAATTTGACATTTTCATTTTTAAGTACTGTCTATGGGTTTCTAGTTCTCACAAACCTGGGTGAAATAATCCAGTTTTGCCAGCTGTATTGGTAAGGAATAGCCAATCTCTCCTTAAAAGGAGCCCAAAGGGACAAGAAAAGATTAGCAGCGAACAAGTATTCTCATAGCAGATACTATATCCTACCATTTTTGTTAGTATACTAAAGGCAGAGTAAGCAAGGGAGATATAACTGTCTCTCAGACTAAATACTTAACGCAGATGAACTCAGGTTGGGCTCAGTCCAATGTTTGTTAATAGGAGCGTCTTAAAAATCCAGGAACATTTCCAAAGACACTCTAAGGTAGGGAGAGCAGAAGGTGCTTTATACAGAAAAATGACAGTCAGGTTGCCATGATGGGACACAGTTCAACTCTGAGCATACTTACCCCTTCCCCTATAAATTAACCCTCCAAACTGGTACTCATTGACAGAAATGTCAAGTTTTTTGTCTGTTTGTTTTTGGGTTTGTTTTTCCATTTGTAAGCTCTGCTATGGATTCCTGCACAGTCAGAGCTTGAGGTCAGTCCCTTTATTCGTGCCTGGATAAAGGCCTGCTACTCATCTCTTTTGAATATTCATAGTCCTGGCCATCAGTGGCTGTTCCTGGAGCATTTTCCAGCTAAGACTCTAAGGAGATAAAAGATGCAGAGTTGTAATAAACAGGTTTATTACATTACATCCAGGGTTTCCCCCTATTCTTTCCCTTATTAGTATGCCAAGTGGTTCATTGATAATGTTTGCTTTGATACTTACAAATCTGCTTGTCCTGCAGACACTGGGTGCTATAAAGTTGTCACTCTCAGAACAGCACTTTGATAATGCTGTTCTCAGGAAATTTTTGCTATTTCTCATTACTCCTCTTGACCATCTTGACCATAAACACCATCTTTGGTGTTTAACTTTGCAGTGCAGCTTGTAATATGAAAGCAAAAATAGAGAAAAGTGTAAAATTACTCAGCAGTACTGCTGTTTAAAATCTCTGAGCAGTCACCAGTAGACTTTCAGTATTTCACAGACTTTCAGTATTTGATACCTGCAAACCATGTCAGCTGGTTGCTGAATGAACCAAGATGACGATTCAAATCTGACTCAGCATGCTTAAAATGATCTACCATTTACTCAGCATCACCAATTACAAAACTCCGTTACATGCCTAGATGCCTTTTTTGTCTGTCAGATAAGTCATTTAATCAACTGTTTCATTCCTACACAGCTATATAATTGCATGAGAGGATTAAAAAGAGTTTTCTCTGCCTATTTTACACCATGACTTCTGCCATTTGCAAAATAAAATATTCCCCTGTATCTACCATCGCAGAAGCTGGAAGAGTAGTCAGATGTGGCCTGTGAGAATATTTGCCTACACCGTGCCACACTTGGTTTGAAAATTCACCTCTGCTCTCTCATCAGTTTTAAGAGACTAGACAGAGATATCAGCTTTGCTGAAACTTCAGGATGGAAGATGACATTCCCAAGTTACTGTTTGCTACAGCTGTAAATTCCAGATGAAAAGAATTAGAAATTGCTGTAAAACACATTGCAGTAGAAAAATCTTATATCATGTTCATGAAAATATGAACAGTACTATCACAGAGACATAGTTTGCCACCACGGTATAAAGTAAACATTTTTGGTAGTGTTACAAGTATGAATTGTATCAAATGTTTTGACCATAATGGCTTAAAAATATACTATATTTTGAACAAACAATCTCTTCTACATTTTTCAGATTTAGTCTCAAAGACTTCAGCATACGTGTATGCTAAATTTACTGATTTTGAAAGGAGGTAGGGAATAGCCTTGACGAACAAGTTTCATAACAAATAGAACAGAAGACAATGCCAAAGGAGATTAAAGGTCAGAGAAACTTCAATTTAGTCCATTGAGAAAGAACTTGGATAAAATTTAGGCCGAGGAAATGGAAGAACAGTGAGGGATGTAACAATATTTTAGGAGGAAATGATTGCAAGAAGTAGTCAAAATAACCATGAGACATGTATAAGCTGGTGATAAGGAGGACGGCTGCTATGGCTAAGGCAGCACATTCATCCTTAGGCATCCCCATAGACTTAGGGGAGTCCAGTACAAGGTGCCACAGACGCAAGGCTGGGCAGGCAGAAGGGCAGATTTAAGAGTCATTAACGCTGGGAAATAAGTGGGTCCAGGACAGCTGGTAAAGATACCCAGGCAGTGGCTGGGAACAGGGGAAAGGGAATGATGACAGAGCCTTGAGAGGTGCCAGCAGAGACAGGGGGAGAAATAGAGGATCCATCAGCACTAACTCTCTAATGCTGCCAGCCAGATGAAGAAACAATAAGTTGGTGTCACATAAACCTAAGGGTGGGAGTTTCTTGTGGAGTAGTAAGTGGCCTGTGGTGTCAAAGGTAACAGAGCTATCAAGGAAGAATGAGCGCAGAGAAATGACCCTACAAGAAATAGGCACTTAATGTGAAGGATGACAAGACAAATTAGATACTTGGCAGTATACCTAAAGCAACTCCTTCAGCTACTGCGACCACCTACAATGGCAGAGTAATTAGAAGGTCTTCCAAACACAGTGATAAATGGTGTGATAGAGGCAGGGAGATCTATGCCTATTTATAAAGTGCCTGTCATCATAGTATCCAGATATCACAGCGGCCAGTTAAAGAAAGATAGTGGCTATGCAGTAGTGGCATATTTTCTTCAGTTTTGGTTAGATGTGTTTGGTACAAAAAGGTATCCCAAATAAGCAAAATTTTGTCAAGCATGACAAAAGCAGGGAAGGCCTCTCTGCAGTGTACTGTGTACCTCTCCAGAAATAGGAAGTATTCATGCTTTGAAGCTGAAATAAAAACATCTTTTGTAAAATTTTGTAATGGTGACCCTCTTCCTGAAGGAAAAAAAAAAAAAAGTCTTGACTAGCCTATGCAGGCAAGAGCTGGTGCACAATTTAACTACCAGTGTTAGAAAATCGTGCTTAGGGCTTAGAAATAATGAGCTCCTAATGTGTTTTTCTAATCAAAGTATCAGCATGAAATTCACTGTATTTGGAGACCATCCTATTACCAAGACAGCAGTGTATCAAAAGTTCACTGTGGATATTATTTTTGTGTCTCATCTTTGAGTTAGATTTGCCTTTACCCCCCTCCCTTTTAAGAGTTTTAATTCAAAAGCAGTAGAAACAAGAGAAAAGCAGTGTGTATCACATCTGTTCCAGCTTCCTTGGACCAACAGACATCCCTGTCAGTCTCAGTTATCTTTCCATGCAACACTGTTTTGAACAGAGGCTTGATACACGGAAGTTTTTCCCCCAAGATTTAGGCACATCATAAATCAAACAAGACAAGTCACATGATGTGACTTCTTTCCCTATTTAGTCTATTGGACCCAGACAGGCATGTACTGTATGTTCCTCAATGGCTTATTTTCTAGCAAAAGCATACCATTGTGCAGTTCACATATAACAGCAGGCTTTTTGTGGGGTTTGCCTAGGCAATGTTTTCCTGTATTCCGTATTAACAAAAGAATACGGATCTAGAGGGTTGCTGGAAGTTCTTTCAACCCTGCCTCAGTTATCTAACAAAATCTGCACCAAAACGTATGTAAGCACAGAGAAGTCAAGCAATAATGTGGTTATACTGACTGGCATCATGGCATGTGTATTACTTAAACAGCAATTTGATAAATAAGAGGTTGTACGGAGGCTAAATCATACATGCTGCTTGTCTACTGTGCTGCAGAACATAACCAGGAATTTGTGTGCAGCCTTGTCCTTCATATACGCACAGTGCACTTCAGGTGGGGATCCCATAAAAGCTGTCATGTTGAGAGAAAGTTGTGAAAGGTTCCATTAAAAAAAAAATCTGAAATTATGTGCTTTACTCAATTTGAATTTCACAACACTAAACCATTGCCCAAATTAGGCTCCCAAACCAACCCATCCTTGGAAAAAATGTAGCTAGTAAAAGGAGGAAACACTGTCTTGAAGTCATTAGCTTACAGGACAGAAGTAGAAGGATGCTGTATTATAGATTAGTTTTAATAGACAAAGGTAAAGGAAAGGGTGAGAAGCTTAATGCCGTACTATAGTCCTCTAACCCACTCTACACCAGAGCTTGTGTAAGTGTAGAGGAGCAGAGTTAAACAGCCTCCATGAGTATAAAAATGCTATGTTCAGGTCTGCCAGCTTTACTGCCAAGGATTCTTTATGAACAGCAGGGAAAGACTAATCCTCTGGATTACATTCACAGAAAGGTTATAAATAGTAAGTGTTGCATTTTGGGGCATTGACTCATTTAAAACTGGAATATAAAAATGCGAACCTATATACACTCCACATTTGCAGCTAATTCCAGCCATTTCTTTTGACGTTGTCCAACTTACAGTATGTTTTGTACAGTCTCTCTGATAACTTTGATAATATGCTTCCCCTTCACCAGAGAAACTCTGTGAGAAAGAACAGCAGATAACTGGAACCCCACCTCTTCGAAATGCCAGCGTAGTACTGATGTGGGGTCTTGTAGCACCACCATAAAGTCACTGCCCTAGCTCCTTACTTTCTTTGAAGAAAGAGGAAGAAACAAGGAGAGTCCCTGTCAGATTAGTATCTCAGGAGCATTTAATTTCATGGAGCACCAGGCTACCTTAGGGCCACTCCAAATTAACCCCAATTTAGAAAGGCACAATCTAAGCTGGAGTAGGCAAAAAGTTTTCAGATAGAAGAAATGCAGAAAAATTTGATGTTCTATCCCTGTAAAATATATTAACATAGATTCAAATTTTCTGTTAGTGACCCCTTGCTTTATCACACTCTTACGGTAAGAGGTTCATTGCACTAGCTAAGCATCTGCAGCGTTCTGACAATGGAGAGAAAAAAGTTGAACCTTTTTGTTAGTGAAAAGGATTTACAATAAGAAAAAGTAATGTGAAAAGACTGTCACTTCCTAGAAAAAAAAATCATATAGCTCTGATGCTAAGATTAAAAACAAGTTGTTTTACCCTTATACACAATGCTTGCAATGTGCAGCTGCTCACAAAAGACCAGAAGACTTAATATATAAGCAAGTAAGGTTGTTGGCTTTGTTCCCTTCTTTATTTATAAAGGACACGTATACTTTACCTGTTCCAGTGTTACATCAAGGTGATCTCCTTGAATCAAGACTTTCTTTTTCTCCTTTTGGCATTTGGCAGGGAGGGGAAGAGGAAAAAATAATAATATTTTGCTTTTACTTTGAGAAGAATCTTTCATGCTTCATCTTTATAGTGCTTTTCTAAGACTCAGAGTGCTAAGTATCCCACGTTTTACAGATGGGGAAGGAACTAGATGAAAAATAAGTGCTTTACATTCAGATCTTACACTGATGGTTAATCTTACAATTGCTCCTTCTTTTCCAGTAGCTGGCATGTGTCACCTCTATGCAGTTCGGTTTCTCAGGATCTAGGAATCAAATGAGCTACGAGCTGCAATAATATTTCAATATTTGGCCAGTTTCTGTCATAATGTTAGTTTCCTGACCTTTGATACAACTCATGGCAGAGTTGATTTTACCACCTACAGCTTGAGGTTTCTTGGCAACCATTACTTCACAGTGGTGCTGGGATCAAGATTAGACTACAAAACTGTGGTTTCCTCATGTCATCATAAAATCTTCTCTTTTTACCCCTACATTTTTGTCTTTTTCTTTGCTTCCCCACCTCCCACACCCCTTTTTAAGGCACATTGCTTCCTAGAATGCCATTGTCACTATACCTTTTTCTGTTTAATTTTATGCCTCTGTTTAATTTTATGCCACTGTTTAAGTTTAGATCTCTTGGTGATTTCAGCATTAGGGGTCCTACAGTGGCCCATGTAGTCCATGCTGGCAATGGTACAGGAGACCATTGTGCTTTGCATAAAGAAGGCTAAGCGTGTGCTAAAAGCACAATCCCTGTTAATGTGGATAAACCCGGTATCACTAATTTGCAGCTATATTGACCCCTTAAGACCACCATCATCCTGCACTTCAGAGAAGCTCCACTTCCTTGCCAGGTCCTGCACTTGGATCACAACTCCATGCAACACTACAGGCCTGGGGAAGACTAGCTGGAAAGCTGTCTTGTGGAAAAGGACGTGGGAGTGTTAGTCAATAGCCAGCTTAATATCAGCCAGCATTGTGCCCAGGTGGCCAAGAAGGCCAATAGCGTGCTGGCTTGTCAGAAATAGTGTGGCTAGCAGGACTAGGGGAGTGATCGTCCTGCTGTACTCAGCACTGGTGAGGCCACACCTCAAGTACTGTGTTCAGCTTTGGGCCCCTCTCTACAAGAAAGACATAGAGATGCTGGAGTGTGTCCAGAGAAGGTCAACAAAACTCGTGTGAAGGGTCTGGAGAACAAGTCTTATGAGGAGCAGCTGAGGGAACTGGGGTTGTTTAGTCTGGAGAAAAGGAGGCTCAGGGGAAACCTTATCACTCTCCACAACTACCTGAAAGGAGGTTGTAGAGAGGTGGGGGTATTTAAAAGACGAGCAGATGTAGTGCTGAGGGACATGGTTTAGTGGTAATTTGGCAGCGCTATGTTAATGGTTGAACTCGATGACCCTAAACATCTTTACCAAGCTAAATGATTCTATGATTCTATGACTCTATGACGCTACATTATTATCTGGGTATTTCAGCTTCAGCCAAAGAATCAGATCATAAACTTACAGCCAGCATCACTGTGGTTACTTACACACAAGTTTGTCTGGAACAAAGCTGGACAGGAGAGGATCCTAAGAAATACTCTTCTTCAGGAACAGGATAGAAACAATTAAAATATAGGTTACCTGAATCAACATTTATTAGGAACTAGTCATTACCTTATCTGTCTTTACTATCCTATTTTCGTACTGCTTAAGCAGTGGAACCCTGGTAAAGGCCTAAAAATCTACTTCCATATTCTTCTTCAAAGGCTGCCTGCTTTACTGGTTTCACATTCAGAGCCCTAAGTGTATATGTTTTAAATGGGGGTCTCCCATATGTATGTTTTCTTCTTGTGAGGGATGACGTCACTGGCAGGAAGCCCATCATACCAATTACTTTTCCTGGTGGCAATTAGGACCCAACATGATTTTCTGTTGTAAGAGGAGCATTTGCATTTCTGGAAGGACAGACCTTCAATAGCAACCCCTGTATATCACACACAAACCCTCAGGGATTGACTCCACTTGTGACACCTTACTGTAGTCATCTACCTTTGCCTCACCTCTCATCTTACTGTTTCAAACAATAACTTTTCCTACCCTCCCATTGTTATAGCCCAGTGTATATACATAGTATAACATCAGGTATTCTGCTTGCATGATGATTACTTCCCTAAAAAATGCAATGTGATGTACTTCCACTCCCCTGTTACTAAAAAGCTAAAAGTTCTTATCAGATTTCCAAAGCCCACAGCAGTAATATTTCATGAAAGATCAGCCTCCATGACTACAGAGGGAGCTAAGTGTACTTTCATGTTTACATGTTATAATAATACTATAATGGTACTACGAAGGAAAATCGGGATTCTTATTTGTGTAGATTATAGTGTGGTCACTAAAGACTCCCAGCTTTGCTCTTAAATAAAAGTCACCTTGAGCCTTTGGTAATTTTCTGGCAAAGCAACTGCTCTAAGTGTCTTGTCTTAGAGAGTAAAAATCGCCATACCAACACATTATACTGGATCTTCTGGAAAAATTGGTTAAGGTAAATAGTTATATTAACTGTTACTTGATAGTTTTTCATTTCAGTTTTTGTTCTTTTGAATTTTTAATTGCACAGCAAAAAGGTTTCAATTATGCTTGTTTAAAAACAATGTGTGTTATATGTTTTTGTAGGTTGTTTTGTTCAGATTTATAACATATTGTCCATTTACCTTTCCCTCCTGTGTTTTGTATGAGGCAGTTAAACTCTTTCTTCTAGTTAGGACAACTGGGCAGAATATCATCTATCCTATAAAGGATATGTGCATGCTTTGCAACAGGACAAATAGGCAATGCATTTTTCTTTGCATAAATTAATATTCTTCATTGTAAACAATATAATCCATCATGTTTGGTCTACATGGTGGAGTGAATATCCTGATAGTTAGCATGAAAGCTTACTGAAAGTACAGTGACCATCTGCACCTCTCTGTTGGGCTTTAAAGGCCAGTTCTCCCTTCTAAAGATTTATAATACAAAGGGCAATTCACTAATTAGTACTGTAAATTAGTGTTGCCATGAGGTTAAGAAAAAAACCTAACAGCCCCTGCAGTATTTCAATTAATGTTATTTTTAATTGCTTGTATTAGCATTTAAGAACAAGATTGATTAGCTTTTGACTGTCAAAGAAACAGAACTTGAAGCTCTTAAATACTGAAATGGAAGTTGTTAATTATACTTAAAAATCCATAGATACTATACATGGAAATCTGGAAGGTCATCTGAGTACTAAAGGGGGTATGTTTCATTTCTGTTCTGTTTAAATAAAAATTAAAAATGTTTGCATAGAGCCACATGTATTTCTTATGCTCTCTACTAATTGATCACGCAAATTAACATCTCCAAAATCACTCTAAAAACAAAACAGCTTTAATAGTGCATCTGTTTATAGAAAGTAATTTTAGAAGTTGTTTAACTTTAAAGTGATTAGTTAATTCTCAATTTGTGATTAAAGTGGCAAGACCTGAAATTTCTCCTAAAGCTGTCATGAATTTTCCTCTGTAGACCCCCAATTCAACAAATAGTGGCTCTTTGCTGGGACTTGAAGGCTAGCTCCGGGACAGGACTTGTGCTCCTTCATCCCCGAGTTCAGACCCTATCTGAGGTATATTTAGAGACATCAGAAGGGGACAGAGAAAAGCCAGCAAGCACAGCAGAGATCTTCCTGTAGTGAGCTAATAAGGATCCTGAGGCTAGCTGTACTTTTTAGCACCTTGCAGAGCTGCTTGTGTCCAACAAGGTAGCCACAGGCTGATAATCTTTCCAGGATACATCTGTAGTCACTGTTTAAAAGAAACAACCAGTATCAGCATTTTCTCCATTATTTAATAGGCCCATGTTTGAGCAGTAATCTGGGAAGTAGAACACCTGGATTCATGTCCTTCCTCAGTTTAAAGGATTTAAATACATCACCCATCTCCCAGGGGTATATATTAACAGCCAGACCATTAAGGAGAGGGGATGAAGAAAAAGACAAAAGTTTTTTCTTCTAACCAGGTCACTGAAGCTGTGCTGCTTCACAACAAAACGTGAGTGATCCACTACACCTAACTATTTAGCCTTATTTAGTTCTGTAGCTGACAGTCCTGACTCAGCTGACTGAGTCCTGACTAGATTTGGGAAGAAGAGAGATATCTTGTCAAAGTATATAATTTTTGGCTGTAGCTTAGGTCCTGTGTCATTAATGGCGCAGAATCTCAGTGGATGTACAATGTTAGACCTCTGTGTGGACTTGATGAAGATCTGATTTCTTAATGACTCTTGGGTGTGTGCTTAAGTGCTTTGCTGAACTGGAGCCTTCAGCCCAGTTCACAAGTGGAGTGGAGCCTGAAGTTCCACATGTGTTTTGTCAGCAGCTGGTCTGGTCTAAGCAGGTGCCTGTCCTAAGTGCCTCATGCCCACCACTCACTTGACTCCTCAGGTGCATACTTTGATGAATAGGATTGTGGAACTAATGTGGCTAAGAAAACATTATTTTTTTTTTCCCCTAGCCCAATTATTTTTCAGCCAGATTATCTGGGTGGAGGATTGTAATCATCAAACTATGGATATAGCAGGCATAACACTTCAGCTTCTGCTTTTAAAGGCAGTGGAACTTGATACTCTGACCCTGGTCCCTTTGCTGCATTAAGGCTATGAGATAAGTTTGCTGGAAGAACGTTTAATTGTAGATTCTTGTTGGCCTTGAGCACAGAGAACTGGTGCACACTGGGCTACACAACACAGTACAGCTGTCAATACATGAGAAACTTCAGTGACTAGCAAATATTGTGGCACTTAGGAATTTCATCTCTAGCTTAGGTAGCAGCCAAGTGGCAAACTGGAAGGCTAGCTGGTACTTCAGATCTTTCTAAGTCCTATTTTTTATATATTTTAAATATAACACAAGGAGGACCTGGCTCCTACCACTGCAGAAAAAAAGAATACAGATATTACCTTAGCAGCAAAGACCACAGTGCTAACTGACAACATTGTCATGACTTCCATGTTCTCCCCCTCTCCCTTACCATTTGATTCACATCCCCTTGCCAACTTCACTCCTTATATCATACACTTATAGAAAAAAATTACTGCAGATTATAAGTAATCATATACTAGTTATTCTACAATAATTGTAATGTGAGTGAACTGCTGCCTGGCTTCTTACTGTTTTACATCTTCTAATTAGGTAATAGTAAAAGCGAGGGACACAAAAGAAAGGGAGATTAAGATAAATGAAAATTAAGTTTAAAAATGAGATGAGATAAATAAAAATGATACCTGATATTTTTCACTGTTAGGAAAGCAAAACAAAACCACATTTTAAGGTGAAAAACCAAAAAAAATTTATAAATTTCATTTTGAAAGAGCATTTTTCAGATGAAAAAGCTTTCATACAAAAAAATTTCAGCTACATGTGTCAAAATAGTATGTCAACTCATCAGACGACCAGGATTTTTTTAGAGGCAATTAGAAGGTATATTTTAGAGCTAATTTGACTATCTAATGAGAATATCGCAAATGAAGTGATTCAAGATAGCTCAAGTACTAGTGATCAGAGTTTGTCAAGGTCAAAAGTTTCAGTTATTAATATTTATATATATATAAGTGGGCAAATAGTTTATTCACATTTAATACTTTAAAAAAAATCTGCAATGTAGTGACCAACAAGGAATTATCATACCAATCTTTTCTAACATGCTGTTGAATTCCTAACTGCAGTACACATGTCAGATAGAACACTATATTTAATTCCTGGAGAAACAGATAATAAATCAAACTAAATAGAATTAATAGTGCCTAATTACTAGTTATATACTTCACCTGGAGTATCATATTCAGTAGTGATCACCATACTTCAGGATATAATTGCCCTTCGTGGCCTATAATACAGAGTCTGAAGTACAATAAACTTCAGAGAAAAACATTAAAAAGAGAGAGAATAAAAACAGCACTTTATTTTTAATATTTGAATAAAAATCTTGAGGTTCAAGGAAATCATCATACATGGCATTTTTAGTAAGTCATAAGACAATGAATTGTGTGAGTGGTGCAAACACATACTGCTGATCTATGTAAAGCAAAAGTAGCTTTAAAATGTTTTAATATCTTTTTCCCTACAGCACTGTGACTTTCTGGGAATACGGCACTAAGTCTGCTAGAAGAATTGCTTTATTTTTTAAAAAAAAATACTTCACTCTATGGCATCTTTAACTTGACTTATTTGTGTTGTAAAAGTGTTGTGACACAATTTTTGGCTGAAAAGGAGGAAAAATAAAAGCCTTCCTTTCATATAAAACTGCTTCAGGTGTATACAATCTGTTTCTTCTTAACCTGTCATATAAATAAGCTCAGAACAATCTAATGTTGAGGAATTCTACAAATTTGCAAATGGACATTTCCAAATGCTGGATAATTGGTACATTGTACTACAAGTCTTAAAGTAGGGTTGGAGACAGAAAGCTCCTGAAGACTTTACAAAATGCGTATGTTACTTAGCTTTTCATATTTTTTCTCAAAGAGTGCCTCTTGAGGGTTTGATAAGTTATTTCCTAATTTACTGTGTCAGTGAGGAGAGTCAGTTAACATCCATGTCTTATTTTATCTATTTGTGTAGAGGGAAAATGTTTACCTACTTACATATGTAATCAAGATCTATTTCTCTATGGCCTTCACTTAATATGTAAGTACCAACTTATTGTTTTACAAGTGGACAAAATGAGAAAGAGAACATTAGTTATAATGCTAAACAATCTTCTGCTTTCTCTTCATTAAAATTAAGGACATAAAAATACTTCCTCAGGCTAGACTTAGAGATTAATTTCTAAAGGGCTTTCAAAAAGCATTGCTATGTTAGGGAAAGATGGTTCAGCAGTTAAGGATGTGATTAGCTTTCTGATCACTGACATTTTGATATGTATTCAGACTTAATTTTCGCAGACATCTTCTTTTTGGCTAGTAAGAGGTGATCCTCTATTTATTGGCTGCCCCACTAAGTGCAATGATCCCAGTATGGCTACATGGGTTTTTTTCTGTTTCAGAAAGGAAGAGAGGAAGCTTGACTCATTCTCTGTGAAACTACGGAAGGAAGGTGACAGAGAAAGAGGGCACTCTTACTTCTTTTACAAATGAAACAAAAGTCAGACCTTTACTGTAGGAGAATTTTGCTGATGTTTTTTCCCTACAAGTGTTTGAAGAGCATGACATTTCTCTGCTGAGAAGCTGTTAACTTCCAGATTTTGCCTTGCTAAACGGGAGACTGCTGTTCTAAAGAACGACCATCTCACAAGCTCTACTCTACATTAGGAGTCAGACATGAGGAAGATCTCTGCTGAACGTTACTGCTAGCAGAGTTAGGAGCTAGGAGCTCATTCTAGGAATCCAGCCTCAGGACTTTTCATGCAGCAGGTTTTACATGCCTTTGTATATTAAGCTAGTGTCAGACAGAACCGAAAACTTTTTTTTTTACCACTACACGGGCAATAAATGGGTCTGTGATGGGAACTCTATATTATATTTCCAGTTTCTTGTAAGTGTATTTTTACGATATACAGTTCTTATTACTTTAATGGAATGCGAATTGATTTGCTTGCACTATAGAAATAGTGAGAGCACAGCTCTGAGAATGACATCTTTCTTGCAATTTCATTTTTTACAATACAATAGGTTACTGAAACACTGTGATCATGTAAGTTTTGATAAACCGTTCTCCTATAACCCTTCCTAATGTCACTCTTTACCTTATTGTCCATAAATTTCATTTAACCCTGTTAGGACTGTCTTTATTGAAAGACAAAGATGCACTTATCTGAAGACACTGAAAGCCTTCACGCACCAAGATATCATACTCAGCAAAAGATGAATCCATTTTTAAACTTTTTCACACAAGAAGTTTGCTACATTATCTTGCTGTGTGAGACCTAGCTGGCAGTACTGTTTGGTTCTGTACAAATAATTCCTGTTGCACTGGAAACATGTTTGTGCCATGTAGGATGAGACCTGCTAAGTCCAAGGAGAACCTATCCATGAGCCATTCTTCGAGAAATGGCATGATTCTGTTAGAATGGAGGGGAAAAGGCTGTTAGATCCAATGTACCCATTGAAATAGCATGGCCACAGAAAAAATATCTATATAGAAGATTTTATGGCAAGAATGCATGACAATAGCCATGTTTGGGCAACAGAAGATACAGGAGTCTTTCAGTGAAGTTTACATATCTTCCTTAGCAAACTTTTGTGTTAGCAGTAAATTTTGGTTTGGGTACTAATTTGATGCATTAGAAAACTATGCCAAAGCACACTTCTGTTCTTGTCATGAAAATGTGGAGAATAAGGTCTACATATCACTGCTGTGGCAAGTTGACATCCAACAAGATTTATGCTATTTGAAAACCCTATTCTTGCTAAATGCATTGCATATGTAAGTTCAGTGTAATTTACTTGGAACTTTGCTGCTACAAATAATGTTAATATCTCTGTTTTGATATGACATGAAATTTATTTAATCTGGTACCTCATTTTGAAATATATTCATTAAAAGTGTTGAATGGAGGAAAAATCTGTCAGCGCAAATGGTGTTCATTTTCAATGTGACAGTATTCACAAGTCCCAAGAAATAGAACAGTTGAATAGATAATGTCACATATCATAGCATTATTCGGATGGTGTGATCTTCTTATTGATTGGACAGCAGTTGCAAATTTAAAGCTTATGCTACATTTCACTAATACCATGACAATGAAGAACATGAGCAATGGTCTGTCAAATGTGTGAAAAATGTGCCATGCAAGTAAATAAAGACACAGTTCATAATTCTCTGAAAGGAAGAGGATAACATTTGTTCTGGAATTAAGCAATAATGAAACAGAGGCTCTGCTTTGTGCTTTAAACATAAAATGGGGTTATAATGGAAGAGCAATTCTTTCATTACTGATATTATGAAATAGCTGAAATGGTTAGCTTCCCTATCATGTAAAAAGGCTACTTCTCAAGCAGACAGAGACAACTCTTTTGAAACTGCAGTTTGTAATCTGTGTACCATTATCAGACTTTAAGACAGCAGGCATTCTATCCTGGTTTTATTGTTGTAAGTAATACTGAAAGCTTTTTTAATAGAGTTCTTTCCTAGTAAAAAAATAAAATAGAATTTTGTTCATATGTGAGCCATTCACTGTAGCTTGAGTTCAAACTAAAGGGCCAAACTGAAAATTTGACTAGAATTCTTCAACCATCTTTCACCAAATTGTCTGGGAAGTCCCAAGATGTGGAACAATTAAATGAGTAATATCTCATATCATAGCATTATTTGAATAGTGTGAATAATGATGCATCAAGCAACACAACTAGAATTTGTTGCATATATTTGTATGCCATCTCTCCCACTAAAAGGGGCAGACAAGGGAATAATTCAGATGTATGAATACATATGCTCAGTGGCATTTTAAATGTTACAGGGTATCCCACCAGGCCTCAAACTGTCACTCTAGAAAGGCACAGGTCTTTCGCAGATCCTCTATAATTTTTGCCGGCCCCACGGAGAATGGAACACTGTAACTCGGTGGCACTGTGTTAAGGCTGTTGAATTTCTCTTGGAGTCTTTCTGGGCTTTATTGTATGTTTAAACAGTAAGGAGGAAGCAGTAATGGAGAAAGCAAAAAGATGTAGTCTGACCTTCAGCCAGAGAGTCAGGGAATTGGTGCTTGGAAGAGGAGACAGAGCTGAAAAGGTCTACATCTCTTGGGTCCCCAGGAGCAGAGTAAGAGGTATGTTCTTGCCCACCTCAAGGTTGTATTTTAAGAACAGTTTCACAGTCACTCTTTCCCCTCTGGAAGGCACTCTGGAACAAAATTAGAGCAAACCAACTTCAAGAAGGGGATAGAGAGTTGTCTTTCAGTGTGCCTTTAGTTTAAGTTGTGTAACGACAAGTTTACTGCATATAGCGGCTAGCTTGGCTGCCTCCTTGTATTTCTTCATCCTTGTGGAGATACTGCTTGAACAGCATCAGCTATATGGAAGAACCTAGTGGCAAAGAAGAGCTTCAAAAGGATTTTGATGTTGCCTTCTACAAAACCAAATATTCACAGCCTATAGAATAGTGAAATCTCAGAAAAACCTGCACACTCAGGTACATATAGGCTTAATTATTCATCCAGTCTAGTGCCCTGTCTACTACACTGGTTCTGCATTGTTTGGTGCGTCTATTTTTTATTTATTTTCACTTGTTGAATTATTTGCTGAACTGAATTTTTTACAGCAAGTGGACACAAATATCTGTATGCATCTTTTGCAAGCAGGGCTGTGCGCAAGCCATGCCTGCTGTTTTACCAGGTATTGTGGGTGTGACTGCCATCATTGGCACAGCATCCTCATTGGAGCTGGCAGGGCAAAGGAAAAATTTCATGCTTGTCTCTGTTGGGTTTTCTTTCTCCTGAATATTGCTACTTTTTCATTTTAATTTCTTTGGGCAATTCTGCTGAAAATCTGCACCTATCAGCCTGGTTTGCATTTCTTTTTGGCATGCTGCTAGCCCCTTCCTCGTATTTTTCTTTATTGCTATGCACTTTGGAAAGATGGTAGGGAAGATGCCAAAATGGATTGATTTCTTCCAAAGGTCAGCTCAGGGAAATGGTAGGCCTACAGGCCTGATCCCAGTCACACAGACAAATGTCAGGTATAGCTCTAAACCTTTTCAGCCTGGCAGGCTGATACCCTTGTTTCGGCCCCAGGGGAAGACATGTCCTTGAATGTTTCCCATCACTTACCGTCCTGTTCGCAAACAACATGTTCTGTGAATGCCTTGTCTGCATCAAAGTACTGCACAATAAAGTCAAGCACTCCTGGCCTTACTTACAATGAATCTCTAGCTCCCAGGAAGCGCTAGATTCCCGTAAACGATGATGAATTTGCACCATCAAAGTGCATTTATCCACTCATTCTTTGCATGCACAGAATTCACAGAATGACAGAATGGTTGAGGTTGGAGGAAACCTCTGGAGGTCATCTGGTCCAATCCTCCCTCAAAAAGGGATACCTGGAGCCGGTCACCTAGGACTGGGCTGCATCACAAGCAGCGTGGCCAGCAGGTTGAGGAAGGTGATTCTGCCCCTCTACTTTGCTCTTGTGAGACCCCACCTGGAATATTGCGTCAGTAAGAAGGACATGGACCTGTTGAAGTGGAGAGGGGTTGGAACTAGATGATCTTTAAGCTCCCTTCCAACCCAAAAGATTCTATGATTCTATGTCCAGACAGCTTTTGAATATTGCTGAAGACGGAGACGGCCCAACTTCCCTAAGCAACCTGTGCCAGTGCTCAGTCACCCTCACAGCATGTTATGTTTAAATTTAATTTCCTGTATTTGAGTTTGTGCCCATTGTCTCTTGTCCTGCATCACTGAAAAGAGCTTGGCGCTGTGCTCTTTGCACCCTCCCTTCAGGTATTGATATACATTGATGAGATCTTCCCCCCTCAAGCGTTCTCTTCTCCAGGTGGAACAGTCCAGCTCCTTCAGCCTTTCCTCATAGGAGAGGTGCTCCAGACCCATCATCGTCTTTGTGGCCCTTCACTGGACTCTCTCCAGTATGTCCATGTCTCTGCTATATTGAGGAGAGAGCAACGTCCAGTGCTCTCTCCTCATCTACCAGGTCAAATACAGGAGGCATAGTGGATGAGATGATCCTGAACAAACTTCTGTTAATGCCAGACTATCTGTCTGCCCACAACACAGAGTTGCTGACAAGAGAGAGGAGTTTTGAGGGTGGACTTTGGGCAACCTAGATTGCCCTGGGAGAATAAATGTGGTCTATAGATCCCAACTGCAGTGATTAACAGTACAAAGTTAAGAGATAAGCAGGATGAAGTTTCATCAGAAACAGTCCTTTGTTCTCCCTAAATCCTTAAAACTGTATCTATCTATGTCAGTCATTCCAGAACAAGAAATAAGGCTGAAAAAAGTTTTTGTATATATAATTTCAGGGACTGTGCTTCCTTCTAGAATGACAAACTGCTGCACAAGGAAAACAGATGAAATTATATGACATAAACTTGTGGTTTACAGAAAACCAAAATAAGCAATTTGAGTCAATTAGGTATGTGCTACAAGTCGTTCTACTGTGTGTTTTACAAGCTAAACTTTCAGTCTTGTGACACAGTCTATATATTCTGCTATAACTGTTCAAATCGGTTATGACTTCCTTTTCTAAAGCAGTAAAGAAAGAATCCCTCAGTCCCCATCAGCAGCCCAGTATTTCTGCTGCTGTCTGCCACCCCACGTGATCTGTCCTTAGTGCAAGCAGCGCACCAGTGACGCTGAGCAGTGGCTTCACGAGAAGCAGAAGAATCCAAATCTCAGCAAAACCGTTCAGCTGTGTGTGCCCTGGAGTCACAGCTGTGGAACATGTTGGGAGTGCAGCAAAACATTGCAATTCCTTTACAGGATATCAAGGGATCCTTTATCTTGCTACAGCCATTCATAGGCCCCTATCACTTTCAGATGATGGCAGAAAATCATTGGCACTAAAGTCCCTACTGTCCAGCAATGACAAAGAAAACATCACCCTGTATCAATTGTCTCGTAGCAATTGTCACTGAGCACTGACAACACGCAAAGTGCACTGCCATTCCAATTATTAAAAGGTCTTTTAGTCCAACCTGGTTTTCCCAAAGGTAATTGATATCAATTTATTTATCTAGTTTTTCCTAATTACAAGAAGAGAAAAAAATGGCTTGGTGAGATGCATTGGCATTTCATAGTGTTTTCAGGGGAAAAACTCCCCAGCAAAGTAGACAAAATATGTTTCTGTAGGAGAATGTGATAAGTCATTCTCTATTGATTTTAAAACTTCGCATGAGGAAAGTTTTGCAGTGTTTAAAATGAGATTGAAAAGTGAATGCATTGGATTTTTTTTTATCTGTATTATCAAAGTCTAGGGTTGGTTTTGATTCAGTCTTTTTTTTTCCTGATGAAATGTTTCATGTTGTAATGTAATAGAATTAATAAGATCTGATACACTGACTTTTAATGAAATTTCATTTTTCAAAAATAGGCACATAAAAATGTCTCCATAATAAACTTAATTAGAGAAAATAGAAGATTGTATTATTTCATCATTAATACAAAGAGATGGATAATTAGGAGGATGCGATATGCATATTGAGTGAAATCAACCCTCCTGCAGGAGGCTGGGGTACACAGGCCCTTTGTGGGAAGTTATTTAAGCCAAGGAATGGGACTCCAAGCCCCATCACCAGCAGCCTTCCTAAGCATACAGCACTTAATCCTCTTTAAAAGTACTTTTCAAACTCAGTGTTCTACTGCCTCTCTCCTGTGCTTTTTTCTTTTTTTTTTTTAGTTTTTGGTGACCTGGTGCAGTTTCTCTGTAGCCTCAATATCTTTGTATTAGCCATTTTATTCCAGTTCCTACTGAAAAAAAGCCCAAAACATGCTGTATTTTCCATAGCCATTCAATCTCCCTTCCTGTTCCTTAGCCTTTTACTAAAGCTTTGCTTTCTTGGTTTCAGTAATTTTCCTGACATTTTTCTTCATTTTCTTCTGTGCTAGTATATCTTCATGTGCCTCAACAATGTTATTGTCAAGGTCTTATTTCATTATATAACTCCTGCTTACATCAGTTGATACACTGCACATGTCAATATTTTTATTAACCAGATTTTACCCAGGAAACAGCAAAAATCCTCTATTTAGCCTGAAACCACTTTATTTATAAATGTAGTATAAACCGCATTATTCAAAATAGTGTGTTGATGACTGGACCAGTTTCAGTTTTGCTGGAGCATGGAGTGAATTAATTTTCTGATGCAATCAGAATGAGAGGTAGTTTTTCAGCAGTTGAGGGTGAAATTCACTCCTGTTCACAGGGTCTGTACAAGGACCTCGTTTAAGCTTAGCTGATGCATGAGACCTTGTATGGGTACTCTACATTGACGGAAATTTATAGAGCTGATTTGTTCAGTCTATTATATTAGTACTGTTCTGAATAGGCTAAAGCTCTCATTGGTGGATTTCCCCCTGTAATTCCATTATTTTTACCCTGTTACCAGTTTTATGATGGGTATTAAATTAGTCCTGTCAAGGATTGTGGCTTCCCAACCTATCCTAAAATATCGCTAACTTGTTTTAAAAAGTACAGCCAATATATTTTAAAATTAATGTTCTAAATGATGCTTATATTGAAAATTAAGATTCTCAGTGACCAACATTTATAAAACACTATATAAAAATAAAGTAGTGCAACAGGATTTAGAGGAAAAGTAGCTAATAAAACATTTCCATATCAAGCCTACAAACAACGACGATATTTTGAGAGGTATTACTCACTGTTCTTCCAAATTAAGGTGCCCAAGGTGACTTCTAAAATCACTTGAAATAATGTTTTTCTGATGGATGCAGCATGGTTTGGTTTTCCACTGTGAAATGTCTGTCGTGTAGTGGAATTTTTTTGTGTGTGCTTTAAGTAGGTTGTTGTTTATTTTGTTTTTAAACAATAGTTTCTATTCCAGGCAGCTGCAATAAAGCAGCATGCTGTACACCCTTCTTACAAAACCTGGACTGACAACTGTTGTTTGTGGAAGCACAAGGAACCAAAGCTAATTTCAAATGTCAGTGAAGCATATTCCTGACTATGCACTCTCAGAGTTGGGATTTTAAAAATGAGCCTTTGTTTCATCCTGCCACTCGTGTTTTCTGTAGATGTGTCCATGCCTTTACTCCCCAAACCGTCTGTAGCTGTGCAGCTCCACCAGTTGACTGCAGCCTTCCACAGGCTGTGTCAAAAACATATCAGTGTTTTAAGATCAAATTAATATTTCCCTATTTAAAATTTTGACATGGTGAAAAGGGTATTTTTCCAACTGAAGATTACTGCTGTGAGTTGTTCCCTACCCCTTCTAATAAATGATTTATTTTGTCATTGTTCCTCATCAGATACCTCATGACAATGTGTCTGGCATCCAAGTTCAGACAAAGACTGGTCATACCTGACTAGCAGTCTCAATGATTAAATGTTTGTAATGAAAAGTCTGCTGGGTAGGTGTCTGCCCATTAGTCTGTGGGTTCATTTCGTGCCAGCCTGGTCTTGCTGTATTTGGTAGTGGCCTCAAGGTCTAGTTGCAGTTTCCACTTCAGAACTCTGCACAGCTCCATGTGCTGCTGGGTGTTCCCATCACCTCTACCTCCTTCATGGTCTGCAGAAACGTACCACTAATCCTGCTTCTCAACCGGGAAATATGTTCCTCGTACACCCTCAGAAGCCTAATTCCTACAATAGGTTCTGCCATGAGGAATCACAGGTGGAGGCAAGTTCTGAGCTCTCTGACTACCTGCTTGGGGCTCCCAGTAACCTCCCTCCCCAAATGACATCCCCTCTTGAAGATCCCCCTCTTTCCATGGGTGCTGTGTAGAGTAAGCCAGCCATCTTGCTCCAGGCTCCGAATGCCACTGCAGAGGTCAGATACCTGGAAAGCAGCCATCACAGCCTACTCCCAAATGTAGGCACTTTAATTATCAGCTACATCTTCAGTCAGTGTTAATGGCTGGTCTCCTCCAGGAGGAGAGGTGGATGTGAGGTGGCTCCCAGGCTGCATCAGCTAACCCGCTCTAACCACTCGCCAGGGCAGAGCCATAGCCAGTGTGGGTGAGCTGCCTGAGTTAGGGGCCTGAACTGCAGTGGCAGCAGGACCTTCTTCTTAATTTCAAAGCATGCCAGTCATTTCTTAAGTGTGACCCCTCATTCCTCCGCTGATGTGGTGCTTGGTTTCTGCCTCAACATTAATAGTGGCCTCCAGACTGTATCCATCCCAAGACAGAAACAAAAGATGGAAAGGCTAAATAATGCTTTGGAAATGTCTCCAGATCTCTCCTTTAACCTTAGAGGGAGTCTAGCTGAATAGCTTTGATTAGATGTCTGATTTTAGATGATGAGATTTAGATGAGTCACACACTACAAAAAGACAACACTTTCTCTCCATGTGTGGTAGTTTTCTTCACAGCTCCTGGAGTCGGTCTCATATGATTTCCCACACTGAACTTGGTCTAATTCCCTGTCTTTTTAGAGACCCATTTGTAGCTCGCTTGCATCCGAAATGGAATAAGCGAGTCCCAACAGTCAACAATAAAATAGCTGTTAACAATCCATTTTATGCAGATTTTGAACTCTTGGGGAAAGACTGGGGCAATGGATGCTACCACTGCAGGCCAAGATGCCCCAGCTTTTCTTCAGCATTTAGAAGCATCAGCCTACCCTACCTGGCTACAATGCATAATTCAATTAGTATTATGCCTTAAATGCCTGTCTGCTGTTATCCAAACTTATTCCCTGTTTACTCCTGTGATCCCCTTTATAGATGCATTTCCTATTGCCATCAGTCTCTATCTTTTTATGTCAGTTTACTTCTCTGCGAGAAGCCATATAAGTCTTATCAGCTCCCATAGTACATCGTCCAATCCTCCTTTACTTTATATTGTATGTTGCTATCAATATTCCATTCTTATATATTTTTTAATCTGAAACAAGAATATTGTATCATCTTTACTCGGCTCTGATAAAAGAAATGTAATATTTTGGTATGGAAACTACTCTGTAATCCACATGCATATACAAGAGATTTGTTTTCTGTATTGAAAAGAGGTCTTTTTTTACAGTATCTTTAAATCAGAAAAGACATTACATTTTTTTTAACATATTTTCTCCTTACAGGATGAATTTAGTGCTCATGAAAGCTGCCACATTGACAGCTCTGAGAAAGGAAGCCTATTTAATTGGCCATGGAAAAGATAAGTAGCAGCAGCGTAAGCTTCCTAGACTGCTTATGCATTCACCTGGAAAAATCTATGATCCTGCTCCCATTCAAGTCAATGGCAAAATTCCCTCAAACTTGGTACTTCATTTGGCTTCTGAGTCTGCCAATGGAAATAATCCTTATGGCAATGGTAGATGGGCCGTGTTCTTAAATTCTTCTCCAACTGGAGATACTGTGAATTTGTTCTGAGAACTGAATGCTTTTCACATTGCCACATCTCTGGCTGCTATCGGTCTGTGCCAGATTCACATCAGTGACAGAGAGAAGAGAGGGGGGTATAGGTCTTTGCTACTCTCTCAAGCCCCCTGATGATATTAAAACTGTGATGTTATTAGCTGTGTGTGATATATTACAAATCTCCTTCAAAGTCACATTTTAGCTGTAAAAGGAGTGAGAGACTTTATCAATAAATAGGTGGTATGGTGTCTACCACTGTGGTTTGTAAATGTTATGCCCAGAAGAAACCTTATTTTATAAACAGATGGATCCTTTTTACTTGATTCACTAATGCTTTACAATTAACTAATTAACAGGTTTATTGCCAAAATTAGCAATAAAAAGTGTTCAGGAGTTTTGACCAAAGCAGTCTTTGGCAATTACGTAGATACAAAACAATCTGCATGATAGTTTGAGGCTAAACGTTCCTCAGATCAGAATTTAACCTGCTGTTTTCAAATAAAAGTTGACAAATAGGAAACCAAACCCTGCAGATTTTCTCAACCATTTCATATTTGAGAGCCTCTGTTTTAATTAGTATTAATTACAGGTAACACAACAAAAGTTTGAAGGGCTGATTATGCATTTTCTAGAGAAACAAACCAGTATAATATCCTACACTTTGATGGACTAGCTTCTTTCAGGCTCCTCTAATGATACAGTTCTGGGTCAGGAATCATTGTGCTTTTCATGCTATAAATAATATCTGATTTTAAAGAGTGCCATATCATACAGAAATATATAGCACAAAGGACATTTAAAATCTGATTATTTAATATTACTGCAGATCAGGAAGAGAAGGATGAATTTTCATGAAAATCGACTACTTACGTTTGAGTAATCAACGGTACAATTCCTATGTAAAATGTGTCCCTTTCAACTTGACACCCAAGAATGCAAATGAACAAATCTCACAGGATCAGAGTTTTAAAAAGTCTTACACATTCATTTTGTAGATTTCTGTGTAGAACTGATTAATAGATGGGGACCAGTGACTCCCTTACTCCTGACCATGAAGGTTTCAAATTAAAACTTATATGAAAATACAAGATACATTCAAGGCAAGTCATAGTCAAGTCAGGGAGAGAGTAGTGTGCAAGTATATTGAATTGGGGTGTGTGTGTCCATCCATATATACCAATTCATAGAATCATAGAATCATAGAATAGTTTGGACTGGAAGGGACCTTTGAAGGTCCTCTAGTCCAGCCCTGCCTGCAATGAGCAGGGACATCTTCAACTAGATCAGACTGATCAAAGCCCTGTCCAACCTGACCTTGAATGTTTCCAGGCATGTGGCATCTACCACCTCTCTGGGCAACCTGTGCCACTGTTTCATCACCCTCAGTGTAAAAAATTTCTTCCTTATATCTAGTCTGAATCTACCCTCTTCCAGTTTAAAACCATTACCCATTGTCCTATCGCCACAGGCCCAGATAAATGGTTTGCCCCATCTTTCTTACAAGGCCCCTTTAAGTACTGAAAGGCCGCATAAGGTGTCCCCAGAGCCTTCTCTTCTCCAGGCTGAACAACCCCAGCTCTCCCAGCCTGTCCTCATAGGCAGGGGGGTTGGAACTCGGTGATCTTCAAGGTGCTTTCCAACCTAAACCATTCTATGATTCTATGATTTATTTGAACAAGATATCTGTACTGGAAAGTTTGTTTGGACTAGGAAGTTTGTTAAACTTAGCTATTTTCTTAAATGAAAGTTAAAGTAATTTTTTTTCTGACAAATGCATTTTATTTCATTGTTATGCTAATTTTTATTCATTTCAAAAGGACTGTTCCTTTTCTGACTCATAGTTATGTGAATGAAATATAGACATACATTTAGATTGGTTTTGAAGATAGTCCTTATTTTTATATTTAACAGTGTTAATATATTTGTTTATCTTACTGTGTATGGTACGTTGCACTTTTAAGAAGTACATTGTATTATGGATTCATTTAATGAACTGAAGCATATTTGCAATAATCTATTCACAATGGGCCTCTTGTGTTTGTGTGTATTTGAGAAGGACTCTGCATGAGAGGTCATAAAGATTGGGGAAGGTTGGAATTGCTTTAGATTGCTGGAAGTTTTCTTCTTTAATGTTCCTAGCATATACACCATCCAGAATATTTTATAGAGAATGTATGTACTAAAACGCGAAATTTCAATTTATATCTGTTTTCTTTTAAATGGTGGATGTTATCATTCCCTTAGAAAGGAGTGTTATAATAATAGAAACACTCAAAGATTTAAATATAGCAGAGCTAGTGGACAGTGCTATAATATACAATTTATCCCTTTTGATACTTGTTAACAAGGGCAGTGATCCATGAAGAAGATTCTTCTTTGAGTTTTTGTGTCTGAGTTTAAATTAATGGTTTGGGAGTAGAGTCTATTACTCTGTGCTGTATAGCTAGCAATCGTTTAAATTCAACACAAACTACACACAGACTGGGGTTCTCAGGGTGCTAGTTATGGTTGTGATTGGCAACCAATCATTTCTTTCTCATTTTCATTACAATATATCATCAGAAATACAAGTTTGTAAGACGCTTCTTCTGCTTACCATATGTTTGATATTCGTGTCCTGAACTGCAGGGGAAAAAAAAGAAAGAGTAACTTAGCAATATTACTACCTTTTTCAAATATGAAGTAAGCACATACATTAGTTTTCAATCTATCTGACCTTTAAGGATTAGTAAAGGAGAAACAGACATCAGCAAACAGCATCTGAACCTTTAGGGACAGTTGATGTAATCATATGCCGGCATGGCCTACACAGCAGTATAGTGATTCCCAAGAATAATAGAGATATTATGTCAGTGAAACAGAAATCATAGAATGATGATCTGAGGATCAGCAAGAAGGAAGGTTTTGACCTTGAGGAGGTTTAAGAGCGTGTTCTGAACAACTATCTGGGACACAATTAAAGGCATTTTAACACGATAAGCCCTGAAGAATGCAAACCATCATCTGTGCACACTGAAGAGTAAAAGAGATTGCTTTTATAGCTGTGGAGCTTATGGTCAGAAGTGATATGAAATATTAGAAATGTGACAGTTTTATAATAATTTTATACTCATTGTAATAATTTTCATTTGCAGCTTTTTGCCAGTGACTCTCTGGAATGGCATTAAGTGTTTCTCACTCCAGCTTGCCATGTAATATTGGAGTGTCTCTGTGGTCTTTCTTTTTTCACATAACTCTGTGTGTACAAGTTGCAAGCAAACAGGCATTAAGATGATGTCTGTAATTCAAGCTAACAAAAGAATGAGGAATGAGAGTTCCCAAAGACTTTTTGTTAAGTTTCTACGTGAAGAATACACTCCCAGATCTCCCGAAGTCTCTTATAAAAATGCAAGTGTGGTATTTCAAGGGAGAAAATAAATAAGTCTTGTTGACTTCTGCAACCTAATTATTATCAGAAAATGGGAAGATGAAAAGAAAATATGTAGATGAGGAAACTCAGTACATTTTCTTTTTTCTTTTTCTTCAAACTCTGAAGCAGTCTAATCAATATCCCCTGGACCACATAGAGGGCACGGTGTAATTTAGTTCTTCTCTAAAACAAAGGATGGACTATGTAATCCACCCTGTGGGTTCCTCACAATGAAATTGAAAACCAGTGATACATTACATGTGAAATTATCTTCTCCCAAGAAGTATGCATGGGTCCAGAGCAAAGAGAAGTCCATGTAGTTGAAAGAGAGGTAAGTGCTTTTATGCTTACCGGGGAAGAGCCATAGTTTGCCTGCCTGTTTATGATTGATATCTTTGGCTCTTAAAGTGACTCCCTGAATGCCTCTCTTCCTTCAGTTAGGGAATTATTTCTCATAAGTTATTGTAGTATCTTATTTCTGTATTTAAATTTTGCCAGTCAGTCTGATATCCGACTGTGGGGCTAAACCTTAGGCAAAACACTGTACACAATTAAAGCATTTGCATCTTTAGATGGTTGCCTCTTTCTCTAAATACCTTAACTTGACAGAAAATTCATCCTCCACGTACTCAAACCAACTATCCTTCTTATAATCATTCTGATTATCTATCTTAATAATCATTATAGCACATTTAGTCTAGATCTGTTCCTCAGTGGGGCTTGTCTGCTGGGAGAGACTACATTTAAAAATGTCACATACCTTTGATTTTGGAGTATACAGGGCAAAGGTGTCCTAAAATCTGCTTACAGCACAATGAAAATGTTATTCTCACCATCACTGATCTCGCACCTAATGAATGGGCTTTATTTAAATTTTTAGGGACATCAATTTTTTGACTAAGAGGAAATATGGTAAAGTTAATCTCAAAAGTTTCCTAGAGAGAGGTATAAACAGATAACTTTATGATGGACTTCTGTGTTTCAGCTGAACTATGACATTTGATAAGTGACCCAAACCAGCACATGGTGTCTTAAAAGGACTTATTCTGGGTCAGAGAGCAGAAGCGATGGCAGCCACATGTAAGATGAACTCATACGGTTGTGTTCAGAGATTTGCTGAGGGCCCTGACACCAAAGAGCCCAGTTCTGTTTGCAGCAGGAAAGCCTTGCTCTCTCAGCCTCCCAGGAGCTGCTGCCTCACCCCGATCCCATACAATCAGTGCAGCCTGCGCCACGGGCTTCGGAGGTGATGGGACTGATTGCCATCTGAGGAACAAGGTGGGCTCCCTTCTGCCTGGGTCTGTGGCGATAGGAGCCATGTAAACAGCTTTCAGTAAACAGAGAGATATTCTCAGTCCCTCACTCCCCCAAATATGAAATTCAACCCTTTTATGTTTTTAATTTTTTTTTAAATCAAAATCATATTGGAGATTTATACAACTGCGGCTGTCAAATATTTGTAAAAGCCTCACGACTCGACTGCATGACATCATTCAAATGTTTACTGCATGCAGGCTGCTCTGAAATGAAAGCTACTGCCTTCATTTGCACCCACTAGGAATCTCCAAATTGAGTCACTTCCCTAAAAGGTATAATGGATTCCTAAGATGCTAAATTAATCTGAAAGATACTGTAGAGTCTTGCATATAGATAAACTGCCACAAGTGTAATGTAACAACTATAGTAGTCCCTCTGAGATGAGAAAGATTACTTCCCTCCATCAGTTTTTTATTGTTCTCTGCTGATAAGGCCCTCTACTACCCTTAGGGTACTTCTCTTCTGTTTAACCAAGAATGAAGAAAGCTATTTTTATCACTGAACAATATTTAGTTCTGTATAAAAATCTTTCATTTTTGACATGTTTGTAATGCTTTGAGCTTAATGCCTCAGAGAAAGACTAGCTGTTCTCCGTGTATCCATTCGTGGCACTCAACAGAAACTTTTTGATTTCCTTTGTTTATTAATCTTTACATCTATGCTCTGCTTTATACTGAGTGTCTAACAGCATTCATAGCTTTTATTTACGTCTGTATTAGCCTCAACACTGATACACATTGTTAATTAAAGATGTACAGCATTTATTTGATGCCGTGAAAAATGCACTGACAGTTTCCTGCCTTGTAAACCAGAAGGCTAGAAAGCATTTAATTGCATCAAGGGTGACAGTAAGAGTTTGCCTCCTTCACATGGGTTTCCAGTAGCCACAGAGAAGTAGGGGAAAAGTGAAATATTTATTTTCTGCATAAATGTCTTTCAAAATTTAAACTCCATTCAGAGTGAGAAATTTTCAGGGAAAAAGAAATTCTTCAACTAACAGTGCTGTTTTACGCTTTCAGTTCACTCACCTCCTTCAGAAAAAGGCTAACAGTTTCAGACTGCCTACTGACACTGTTAAACAAAATTAAATAAATATTAGTTCAAACGTTGTGCAGCTAAAGAAGAACAGTAGATTTTGTGCCTGTATAGTGCTGCTTACATAAGCACAATGCTAACTACCTCGCAGGCATTGATTTGCATGGTATCTGTGTAAAATGCTCCAGACACAGATTAATGAGCTCCTCTGCATTTAACCACCTTCGCCATTAATTCTGAGGCTCAGAGGGAAGGAGAGCAGAGGTATCCTCTGATACAAATCTACGTAGTCTCTCAACTCTCTCAAAACTTCAGGCTTTTATATTAAGATCATTATGTACCAATGGCAAGCAAACAGCAACGGCCTCGCTTTACTGAATTTTATTCTGCATTTCATTTATTTTTACTATACTACATCTCTATTGAGGCTTTTAGTAAAATGGAGCCTGATGCTTACTAGGTCCTGGCTACATCAGCAAAAAGATGGCAGACATTATTACAGGTTACAATAAAAATAATGTTTCTAATATTTTTGCTTCCTTCTACCAATTTCCAAGGTCTTGTGGATTTGTGGTTTTCTGGTTTATTTTTGCTCTGCTAAGAAATCAGTGCTAAAATTCAAATCTATTCTTTGTATAATCTGGTTTATTTAGCCCCACTCACCCTCAAAAAAAAACGCACATCCCATCTGTTTTCCAAGAACGGAATGGAGAGACACCGCAAGCAGTTTCCTTGATCAGAAGCCTGTGGCTTCACATCGCTTCATACCCAAGAAGAAGTCTTGCCTCTTCCATCTCACTTCTTTTTTTCTTAGCTTTTTACTTGCAGTAGGATCAACTTAGTTTCCAGGTGTCTTCCTTTGCTCCCGAGAAAGGTCCTTGTAACTTTGCTTTGAGCTACATGGATGCCCACCACTTTCTGTTGCTAGACCAACTGGAGCAAGCTCCTTATTTATAAAGCAGGTTGATTGCTCCCTCTGTGGGTAGGAGGGCAGGCATTGAAGAAACCACAATTAAAAACAGCAAATGTGAACTATGTGGGGAAAAGGTGTTTTGATTTATTGTGACCTCAGTGACAAAATACTATGAGCTTCAGTATCCACTGAAGCTAAAAATACACCTAAAAAATTTTAAAATTCCAGATAACTCCAGAAGAAGATCCTAAGTGTGATAGGAAAAAAAAAGAAATCACAGTCAATCCATCAGTGGTATTCCGTAGATGATCTCATCTAATTTGGCATCCCCAGGTCTTTCAGACAGAGCATCTGAATATTTGAAAAGATTAGTTCATGCTTTTTAAATGGCATTATAGTAAGTTGCAAGCATGGCAACAGGCAACTTCACTTTTGAACAATGAAGAAAGAGCTCCTAAATCATTTAGATACTGAAAATTAAAGTGGGATCCAGAAAATAATGTGAGAAACTATGTACAGGAAAGCTTTCTGGTTTTCTACACCAAAAGAAGATGCAGATAATTACATTTAACTAATTGCCTGCCTAAATCTCCTTGACAGAGAAAACTATCAGTCTTTTGGAAAGCAGATGTCTCATTGATATTGACTACATTTCTGGCCTGATTTCTTGTCTGAACCTTTTGTACAGACGACATGAAAAAACAGCACAGTTCATATGCTCCTTGTAACACTTTATACAGAGCTAGGCAATTCACAGACCAGTCTAGAGGAACTATGCAGTCTATTGAAAAGGGTTTGACTTTCACTTCGTTAACCAAATATCTGTTCACTGGTATATGTGAATAATAACTTCTCCATCCTTGAATTAACATTATTCACTAATTTGGAAAAATGTAGGCAATGCAGAACTGACAAATGAAATGTAGAAAATGCAATTTCTTCATAATAAAATTAAAACATTGAGGGGTTGTTTATATTTGTTTTACTTTTATTTACAACTGTCTTTATTAGGAGTAACACCACCACCCCAAACCTTCCAAAAGCAGAATCTATGAAAGGATGTGGTACAATCAGCAAGATAATAGCTTAAAACTAGCATGAAAGGGTGTTGCTTAGAATCATAATCGAGGTTTTAAGAAGCATCTCAGACTAAGAGTGCAAACGACTTCTTCTTCTGAAATGATATGGGAAAGAAATTGGCCTTCTATTTTACAGAGAAGATGTAAGGCAAAATAAAATATCATTCTTTATTCTTAAATTGCAGTGCAAGACTGAGATATTGTTCTTGATGTTCCACCCCGCTCAATGAACCTTCTGGGCAGCATTTGTTATGCTTAATAATGTCAAGGAACGAGGAAATTTTAGCTGTAGCAACCATAATAATGTCTTATGTTCCTTCAAGAATAGTCTTTTGGCTTGGGGCTTGCAGTCCTCCTGCTGTCTTCATCTGTCTGATCTGAACTTTTTGGGCCAAATTATCCTAAATAGAGCTTTTTGTCAAATGGAATGAAGCTGATATACCTGCTCTCATAGATAAGTGAGGGGAGCGGGAAGGCTGCATGACTGCAGTCATCACACCATGTGTGAAAGGAGAAAAGAAGACAACAGGGATTGAGTTAAGCAAATTAAGGTAGTTGGATATGACTGAATTACGCAAATTGCAGATCCGTGCTGAACTGAACTGGTATTATTCAACTGTCTTTTAACTCCTCCCTTTGATTACTTGTGGGTAAACTAGTGGCCTGGAGGGAGTGGAAGGGAAGTCTGTAGATACTTCAAAAGTCCTCCTAAATGTGCAACTCTGCCAAACGGTGATGGCAGCTACAAAGGTCAAGTGCAACACACCTAGTTGCAAGAAAATAACAGGAAGCCTCCCTCCTCCCCCCTTTACATGTCATGCTCTTATTTAAGATCTGGCAAAATAAAATAACTGCCCTGGCACCCTTAGCATCTGGTTTCCACCCATAATGGCTCTTAAGTCTGTTTTGAGAATGAACAGATGATAGATTTTTCTTTCAATGAGGGGATTGTGAGGGGCAAAGAAGAAAGAAAGGCATAAAAGCCATTCAGGGACAGATCAGAGTAAGTATAACTGCAATGTTGCCAAATCTACAGAACAGGGAGTAGTTTTCTCCCTCCTCTCCATTAGAAGTTGCAGTTAAGTATATGTATGCCTTGTTCATGACTAGGTCTGAGCCATGGACTTTGGCCCTATGAGCCTCCTGCTGTATTCAAATTAGGCATTCCCACCGCTCAGCTCAGAGAGGGAAGCTGGTGCTTCTCAGCTGAGGGCAGTGTCTGCCGTGTGAGGCTTTCCCCTGCTTTCCCAATACACAGTCAGATGGGACAACTGACACCACAGATGGCTTATCCTAATTTGCCCGCCTTTGCACAAGAAGTGAGGAGGAGAATCACATTTCATGGCTGAAACTGGCTGGTGTTATGGCATTGCTTTCCCTAGCTCCTATGCAGTGGAGCAGCCCGGGGGAGAAGCAGTCACACAAGTAGTGAGTGGTCTCAGTGGGACGCCCTCTGCTCGTGTTCAGTCACCTGAGTTGGATGAAGGCTCGGGTGGGCTCATGTGCTTTGTTTCTCACTAGTGCACAGTGTAAGAGAAGTACTCATGGAGTCAGCACTAGCTGAGCTGGGACAGGGAGTCATGTAGCCATACCCCATAGAGAGGTGTTCACCAATAATGACCTGAGCCTGTACTTTCTCCAGAAACCTTGAATTTCTTTAATGTATGAGCCACAGGGGCCTAATTAGACAATACATATGGTAAGACTTAACTTAGGCTTATGGCTTCCATTGTGTGAAACGTGATAAATTCAAGTCCAAGCTCAGCCCCGGAATATGTGGCACAGATTTCTTTGCCGACCAGTGGTACAGTTCCTCTCAGAGGTGACCACTAGGTCACCTACATCTTCTCTGAGTCTGTTGTCCAAAGCTGATCAGGTAGGAATCCAAAAATGTAAACATGCACCGTCTCTTTCTACTTCAGAGAAGCTGATCCCAGTATTAAGGAAAGGACATCCTCACATCGTGGCTAAAGCAGTACTTGTCAGATTCCTGCTTTCCACTGTCAACACTGGCCTGGAGTAGTCCTGGCAGTCCTTGCAGGAGTCACTGGCTGCTGTGGATCCAGTTGTCACGGACTCCATTTCAGACACTAAAAGTGAACCACCTCTCAGAGCCCTGCTTCTCTGCCAGGAGAGACATATTTCCTTCGTTCTTCTTGCTGTGTCCAAGCTCCATTAGCTACCCGAAACACCCACCTTCTTTCAGAGATCACTTCACTTGGGGGAAATGTACTGCTTTCCTCACGCTTATTTCCCAACAGAACTACAGTATCTTTTTCATCATCACCCTGCACTTAAAATTTCAATAGAAACCAAATAAATGTAAATGATACTGACTGAGCTGGTTTTGCCCCAGCACTCTGTGCCTGACCCTCTGTAACAGAAGAGGCAGTGGGATCAGTCCTTCTCAGTCCTCCGGTCCTCTGGCAGTGGGGTGCACTAGCATAATAATGTGGAGACATCAAAATACAGGGAACCGGAATGCTATGGGAGAGAGGATACAAAAACAGTGGGAAAGAAATGAAAGCTGACAAATTAGATTGTGAGGCCTCTTGGGCTTGCTATGTGTCTGTGCAGTGTGTAATAGTATTGGGGCACTCAGGATATGAACAATAATAATGAGAGTTTAGTTGATGAGTTGCACAATGGTTAGCTGAAGTAGTACCTTTATTGATTCTTCAAACTATTTAATTCTTTCTTTCTAGCTTACTCAGATATCTATTTAGTTGGCATCTGTCTTAACTTCATATATCATTGTAACTGTTTTCTTCCCAGACTGACTGCTACTTAAGGGATAATAGGAGGGATGCTCTGTTTTACTAGACAATAATATGGTTCCTGCTTGAATCAATTACAAGGCTGAAGGGAACCTGATTATTGCCAGAGAAAATGGGGCATCCCTCCTATTGTGCTTAATATACTAGAAGTGAACCAATAAAGTTGATTTTTGGATACAAAGTTAATTACATTGAAAAATCAGCTGTAATCCAGCTGATGAATACTGCTTTTAAACACCCAGAAGTATACTCATTTAGACCTATTATTTCCTATTTGTAGGAATTAGGGTCTCTATAAAGTTAGCTGATCAATTTCATTTTAATTGTTCCCTTATTATGGAAAGAAGTATGGAATGAAGATAATACTCATATGCCCACCTCTCAAGGGTGTCTTGAGAATTAACCAGTTAATGCTTTTACAGCACTTTTAACATTTACAAGGAAATATAAATGCTATGCATTATTAAGCAATAATTATTATTAAGCAGGAATACCTAAAGAGAGGTTACAGATTGCTTTCTCATGCCCTTTCCAATCCCTGCTACTTATTAGGAGGAATCCCACCTAGTGTGCAGAGAATGCACTGCCTTAGGAAGACAATTTACATCTGCCTCCATTTGTTTCAGTAAATCAAGCCTTCTGGTTCTCCCTTTTTCCACTCAGATGTGAGAGGTACAGGTTTACAGGCAATGCAAAATTGCACCTTGAAGCAAGGCTGTGTGCAAGCAAACCATATGCCTGTAAGCCACTAGAGGAGATGGAACATGTTGGAAAATAGGCCAGATGGCTCTTCATTTTATCTTTATGGACTTTCTCCCTTCCAGGATTGGGCCCTTGATAAAGTTGAGATTGTCTGTGACAGCCCCGACCAATAAAAGAAGAAAGTATGACATTTGCGCTGAAAATCTGCTGGTGACGGGAAGGATACACTACAATACCTGACTTACTCAGCTCTCACGTCCTTCATTTAAGGTGAAAGTAAAACACCTAAGGAAAAAAGTGGGTGTGCTGTAGGTATTTATACATTCATGAACTTGCACCTCTGAGTGATGGTGAAGTTCCTGAACTCCACTCAAGGAACACTAGTATCTGTTGCAGGTAGTGTGGAGACATATGTAAGTCCTGCTGACGTACATATGGGTTTGCAGGAAATTCATGGGAATTTAACTGCCAATGTTCAGATTTTTAAACCGTACACCTGTAAAATAGGGAGGTTGCAGGGGGATAAGGATTAACAAGGAGAAAGCCATGATGGTACCATCATATCATTTTATTCACAGAAGTCCTCACTTTTTGAGATGCAGTGTGACAATAACTCCATGTGTTTTCTCTGGCTGAGAGTCTGCATTTTTACCATAATTTTATGTAATATTCCCAGCAATTCAAAGGAAAATACAGCAGACTCTTATGTGCTCCTGCCACATTTGTTTATATCACAGGAACCGGTCACCTAAGCTTTCGATTTGAAGTTAATAAATTCTGTAAGCAGTTACATGATGCTAAAATTGGCAGATAAAGCCCTCTCGCCCACAGAAAATACCCACTGTCCCCTTCCAGGGAAGAGTTGTCCTGTTTCAAGGCCTAATGTAAACTAACATGTAGGTTTACATTATTCAGCACACTAAAGGCCAAATTCCATCCCTAATGAATAGCGAGCAGAGAGTTCCTGCTGCAGCTAGGGAGGAAGGTCTGTCCTTCCCAGGCTGCTAAACACCCACTCTTCGCTCACTGCTGAGACCTTCCTGTTACCAGGACAGACCTTATCGGACTTATTCTGCACAGAGATGGAAGAGTTCAAAGTTGCTGTGCTGCATAATCAAACCCTACCTGGCTATTTGACTGACAGAGGAATGAGACAATACTTTCGTGCAGGTTATTTTTAACATGATCTGGTTTCCTCAAAAAAATGGAAATACTCTTGTATCCTTAACTGTGGGTTAATTATATCTTCGTTTTTAACTAGGGTTTATCCCATCCACATTATATTTCTGTAACATGTTTTATATGAGTTTTCAATCCTGCCACATCAAGCGCTCCTCTAGTGCAATTCTTCTGCTAGTCAGAAATATTAGTAATTAAATTCTCTCAAATACGCCAGTGTAAAGCAGAGGGAGAACATCCCAATTCTATCAGCACTGGTGTTAATTATTTTAGGCAAGCTGTCATTTATGTTTTCTAAAGTGGATTTTGTTCTTGCAGTCAGGAACATTGCTTAGTGCAGAATTAATTAATCATTATAAATATAAAACCTGCAGTATCAGCTTCTGCGTTCAGTAAGGTTTCAAGAGGCAAGGTTGAAGGAGTCAATAGGCTGCTGTGGGGAATCATGGTTTTTTCATCTGATACAAGGACAATTAAATTATACACTTAATCTTTACAGGAATATGTATTTAAAGCATCACTGCAAAATAATAAAAAAGAAAATTTGATAATTTATTGTGACTGGTAGCTTTTACTAATGCAATATTGTTTAAAAAATGCTGTATAAAACAAGATTAGTGAGGAGAAAACTGAAAAGTTAAGTTTACTATAAATGTGAAGAGTTGTTTTTAAAGGTGTCATTCTCATTTTAGTTCTTTGGAAAATGATCGGGTCATTAATTTACTCACCATAGTACAAATGCCAGCATAAAGCACTACAAGCCCACAAGAATAAACAGATAATAATCCAACCTTGCCTAGAGCATGCTGTGTAAGAACTGAGTGCCAACACTTGAAACTATGGGGGTGGCTTTGCTAGAAGAGGCCAAGCAAGGCTGACAGCTCAGGAAAACTGGAATTAATGACAAAATAAACTAAAAATTTAATCTTGCTATTTGGCATAAGTGATGTTGGCATTTTTTTTTTACCTGCACCCTTATTTTCTGGTCAAAAAGCAATTAAAGCACATTCATTCTCAACATAAAGGGACACGATTTCATTGCCTAAGACATGCACTGACTTTACACCAGAAGAAAATTGGCTGATTATCTTCTCATCCAGGGATCAAAAATGAGAGAGGTGGCCACTAGCCGCTTTACTGAATTGACTGCCACCATCACGTTGCATGTCTCATTGTTTTACAGTCTAGATTTGCTGGTATTTAATCTCCAAAAGCAATGTATGACCTGGGGCTTTGAGAAGGGGAGGGAAATCAGAGCTATTTAAAGAAACACACTCTGAATCCTATGGCATACATGTTGACCTCCTATTGAAATCGCACTCTCTACTTTTCAAAGGCATTCTCTTGACGTGTAGGTTGTATGTGATTGAAAGGTATGGGTCTAGCTGTCCCATAGATAGTATTAATTATGTAAGCTTCCTCAGTTTTATAGTTTATTGTAAAAGATATTATTTTATGATTTGTATCACTACAATTATGTTTCTAATGGGATTTTAATTGATTTTGAATCCAATTAAAAAAATCCCTATTTTTAAAGCACACCTCAGCTGCTGCCACTTTGAATCTGTGCCAAGCTGGCAGACTGTAACTCATTGTGTCATCATTTAAATGTCTTGCTGCAGTGCTGGCTTTAGGGATTTGGAAGTGACCTGCATTTAATACAGTCTCTTAACTTGTAGCGGTTTCAGAACTCAGGGGTGCTGAAATCTTCAATAAGCATGCTGCTGACAGTCAGTAGGCATCTGGTAGGATTGTGTTATTTTACTTATTCTTGACACTTGTTGAGCTGATAATCTTTTAAAGATGCTTTTATTAAGTTGTGCAATTACTTTCCAAATGCATGCTTTGAGTTTGGTCTTACCCCAAACCTTATTTACCCAGGCAAACCCAGGATTTGGTAGGCACTCAATTATTCAAATACAACTCACAAACATCATTCTTTGTCTTGGACACAGCTGATGTCCACATCCAAATATCCACAAGGTTTGAGGTGAACAGAAATATGGATCATCATTTCTTCATTTGGGATTCTTGTTGTCATTCGATATGTCTCTCATGTAGCAATTTCCCAACCCTTTTATACCCGTCTTGATTGAAAACACGTAGAATTAGAGCTGAGTCAGTTTTTGATAATTATCAGTTATAAGTGGTTATTTTATACATGCAAAACCCTTTCTTAGTAGTTGAGATAACTTTACACAAGCTCATTCAACTATAGATAGGGCATATTACTCCCCTCAGGCTGAAGCAACAGCCTAACAACCATTGAAAACAGTGGTTCGTCTACGAATATCACGTCTATTCTGCTATTGCTGATGATGATCTCAGTTCATGTTTCAATCTGTGGAGCTTTCCAGTGCAAACTTTCCATTAACCCAGAAGATTCTAAAAGGTTAATTAATCACTGACTGGGTCTGAGGGAAATTGCAGTAAACTATTGCCCAAAGGTATTAAAGCGCTTCTTTCGATTGGCTTCAGGCAATATTACCTAATCCTAGGAATGGCTTTAACCCTCAGGCAGTAGTTCATTGCGGTTGGCCTCAAGTGCAGTCAATAATCTGTATTTGCTATTAGGGCTCTGCTGGTAATTGAATTTTGGTTTAGTGAAGGAACCAAGAATTTTAAAGAACAAAAAAAAAACCCCACACCACTCTCTTTATTTTAGGTTCTGTAAAAGATATCTTTTGAGACCATTCTTGATAACTGTGAAAAAAATGAACTTAGAATCTGAAGGGAGCATTACCTACACCTGTTTGTGGAAACAAGAATTTGACCTGCTTTCATCCCTCTTTCTAGGGGAGTGCTCTAACCACTAAGCTTTGGGACATTGATTTTTTTTTCCTCTTGAAATTGTTCCACATTTTATAAAACGTTCAGATGCTAATTAGTGCAGAAGCTAGTACCTAACTACCAGGACACACTTTTCTTCAGAGCTGTGTGAGTATCCACATTAGTGAATGAAGAGGATATCAAGCCAGCTAATGAGTCAGCTCCAGGACTGGTATGGTTGTGTCAGTGCAGGGCTGTGCTCAGGCTAATTAGCTCATTTGAAGAGAAGAGCTAATTAACTCTGGAAGAGCAGTGAGCGGCTGCTTCTCAGATGCAGCTACTATTGCTGCCGTACACCTCTGCAGTATCCGTGTAGCTCTGACTCTGCTGTGTAGACCTCTGGATGCAGCATTCCTCAGTGCAGACCTTGCCTACACTCTGAAAACATAACATGTGGACAGGCTTAATTCCAGTAATCTTGTAGTTTGTCTTTTTTTGGTTCATCCCTTTCATCATTTTATCTCTGCCTTTACTCATCATACATACCATACTACTGAAAAGTGTTTAGCAGCGCACTTTCTTGCTGTAAAAGAAATAAAAACTATTTGGGGTGTCAGAAACAGGTGACAGAAGCCATATAACTACACAGACAAGCACAATTTCTAATGGCCCTTCTATTGTGAATCAATGGTATTAGGAACTACTTAGCTGACATACCCCAACTGTATGGCCAGGCAGACAGGCACATGGGCAAATGTAAATGTGACTTTTCTAGCAGATACTGCTTAGAATTTCCCATTTAAAACTTGTCCTTCTGTTTATCAAATAGCAGCATTAGTATAAAAGATGCAATTCTATTACCCTACAGTTTCATTTTTTCATACAAGCTCTGAATACAGGCTAATACGTCTCCTCTCCCCATGATACACTAGTGTGTAACCCACTGAATAAAGAATAGCTCCCTATGCAACTGAGCATTATATTATAATGAAGAGACTCAGTTATCAGCTTATTAATATTTCTAAATGAAACAATCATTCTGAAACAAGAAAAATAAAGAAATATTTCTTTCTATTTTGTATTTGAATTAGGGTGTTTTCAGCCCCGTTATTGTAAATTAGTTCAATAGAGCTGGCACAAAGTAGGTCCACATAATAAAAAAATGTTGAATTATTACATACATTAAGTTTCTGGGTACCATTGTTTGCCATAACTCAACTAAACAGGCAAGTGAGACATTTAGACACCTGATGGCAATCTTTCATTAAATTTGATTAAATATGATTTGTGCTTCTTTCTGTATGAGAATAGCTCCAGCATAACAATGTAATTAGTTTTGTATAGCACTTTGGTGAAAAAAAACCACAAAATGTCTTACAACGAGATGCAGAAGGGAGAGATAACACTTCTTGGATGTGGGTGCAATGGTTCCCAGAAAGACAGCGTAGGAAAAAAATGACATGAGCTAAAGAGGTTAGAGGAAAGAAAAAAAAGCAGGAATTTTAAAGCAGCAAAGGCACTTAAGCATTTTTGCAGCCAGTTAGAGTGAGAACAAACTGGAAGAAAGTAGCAATAGAAGGGAGGAAAAGGTGAGTGAGGTTTATGTTGTGTTAAATGATGCAACATAACCTAATGCCATGCATGGATTGTGCTACTTCAGAGACTTAAACAGATGCTTCTCACTTTTTCTTAGGGCTGACTGGCCAGCTAGCTAAGCTTTCTTATTGCTATGCCAAGTACGATAAACTTATTTTTGCAAAATGAATGTGATCATCTGTGACAAATTCCACCCTTCCTCACTACCTATAGTCATCTTAAATGTACTGAACTTTGCAACAACTCCATATTTGAGGCTGAGAGGAAGGCATGCCGAAAGAAATGTGCGTTCAAACCTATTTGGTAAATGATGTAGTAAATAGCAGGCCTGGTGTTTGTCAGTCTATCCATGCCAAAGACTGTGAAATACAATTTTACAGGGCTTGATAGAAACCTGAAAGAGTTTCCATCAGAATCATAATTGTCAGATTTGGCTGCCAAAGGAGCCAAATTTGGCTCCTTATGCAGTTTTGTGGGAGCCAAGGAGGGGCCCAGGGTATGGACTCTCTAACTTTTCCTTCTTCTGCATCTGAGGAGCATTTCCACTCTTCCCGTTCACATGGGCCTTGCTGGGGGAGAGCTGAATAGTGCATCTGTCTTCCTTCTCTGTCTCCTAAAGAACCCAAACACAATTATTTGCACTGGTCACACCGAAGAGATACTTTATGTGCATCCAGTTCTTCTGTCCCTGCCTGAGGGGCTCAAGCACAGCTGGTGAGTAGAGACAGATGGAGGACACGTGAATCCTGAGACAGCCACGGTTCGCTCACCAGACAGTGGTTTCATCTTGCCGGTTGCCCAACTGTGGAAGCATATTGTGAGTGCCAGGGGCTGTGGTCACTGAGAAAGAGACTTTGATTAGTTTTCAGGAGGTAGAACAAGAACCTGGCACTCTTTTCTTCCTGAAAATATAGTGCCATCCTAGGAACAGCTTAAAGGAGAGATCTATTTAGTATTATAAATAACGGTAAGCACAAATGGGTGCTTCTTCCTGGACAAAGTTTAGAGTAACCCATTATGCTACAGGAGTCACTTTAGTGTGTTAGTTGACGTGAGAGAGATTCAGTCAAAAGTATTACTTTCTTAAACATCTCTTGGTTTTAAGAAACAGTGTGCTTCTGGGGTTGAGCTAAAACCTGTAATTCTGGAAACCTTAAAAAACAAACACCTTGCCAGACAGAGGCAAAGGCATGTACCAACAATTGACATTTTCTTCATAATATACATAATAAGTATTCCCCATTGGAATGAACAAAGCATCTCTCTCATTAGTTCTGTACATCTCCCTGAGGAGAAGCAGTGGCAGTCTATTTAAAACCAAAGTCAATTTTACCCTTGCTTCCCAGTTCACCCAGCCACCGAGCATTATGTAGCCATGCAGCCATAAGGAGATACCTGGCCATTTGGGAATTGGCAAGAGGATGTGAGGTGCCACCTGCTCTTCGGTGGTGGGAGTTGGTATTCTTCATCCCTAACAGCTGGTGGGCAGTCAAGATTCAGGCAGACTGCCTTGTGTTTGAATTTTCTTTGAATGTTTATCTCTCAGATGTAACGTATGCATCAATCTTACCTTCCCAAGATCTCTTTTTTATCAACATACCACTTCCTCATGAAATAGTCATTTTGTTTTATAGAAGATGAATGAACTCTGTTGAAGAGACAAGCAAACTAACAAATCAGATACTGATTTTTACTTTGACCCTTTGCCTCAGCAAAAAGGCTTCCTACAGTCGTGGTATAAAAATGTGCTAATGTCACATTAATGGCTCGACATTCAAATTTTATTTAGCTCTAGGAAAATCAAAAAAGAGGTCATAAAACCCCTAAAACTGTGTAAATAATTGAAATAGGACATTCAATTTCTGCTGCTAGAAGGGTTACTTGAGCAGTGGATACACTGTGATCTGAGGATAAGGACTGGAATATATAAATTTAACCCTTAAAAAAACAGAATTTAAAAGGCTAGAGATTATCTAATATTTCACAAACATCATCTTGAACTCCCACTTAGAACCCCACAGAAATGAAATAAAACTGTGGTTATCCATGCAAGTAATACTTCCCCTCACAAGAACCATCTATATTATCCCCACCCTCTTGCCCTCCAAAAGGTTATAATTAGCCCTTACCCCAAATAAATTTGAAACATCATGATGGACGTCAAAGGAGATGATACAGCTTATACTTGGGAAAGTAATAATAATGAATGAGTAATCACCTCATGTGCATATTTCAGTGTCCCAACCCCACTGTGTTTTGGAAGTAGACCTCTAACAAACTTTTACTGCAGAGGCCACTACCCACTCACCTGCTTGTGTTATTTACTGGGTCCCAATCAGCCCCTTTTCTTGGAAGAATATCAGCTGCACTAGAAGCCTAACTTTTAATGGAAAGGCAAAATTTTCAAATATTAGAAATGCAAACAAAACCTGGCCTATTCGGTCTTTTCTCTTGATCTCCATTAATATGATCCCCCATTTCATTTTGGTACTGTCAGAAATCTTCCTCACCTTTGTTTGTCTGGAGTGTTAAAGTAGCTCTGGACCCGTCTTCTCCTTGCTCAACACCAGGTGTCAATTGGGAACACCTTCTTTTTACCACCGCATGCTACAGGGATTAGATAAGCAACAAACAGAGTCATTAGAAGCATTATGTAATTGCATATACCAGTTATGGGTCTACGGATGAATGACTATGATATTAAAATACTCTTGGCAGACCGCCTGAACGGACATATGCAGTGGAGACTGTAGCAGAGATCTAATTTAATTTGCTTTTTTAAACCTTCCTTTGTTTTTTTGGGTTGCTGTTGGTTTTATCCCAAGAGATTTAGTTTGTATGAAGCTGAAAAGCTGTTATAAAAGTTTGGAAACTGAAACCTGCGTCTTCCAGGAAAATTTCTTTTCTTGTAGAGTTTTGAAGGATAAGATGATTGAGTTGCCGTTTCTGTGATGTTTGATAAGGGTTTGAAACCTGGGCTAAAGTGACCCATATAAAAAGAAAGAAAATAGGGACACTGCATCTCTGCTAGAAAAACTGGGACATCTGGTCACCTCATTTGTTACAAAAAGAATATCTTCAGAGTATTATAACTGTAGATACAGGGGATTTTATTCTTTCCAATGATTTCTTTACAATGAGAGGAAAACAGAGATTCTGTTAGTTAAAAGTTGTATTAAATTCCTTGTCACAGTTACGAGTTTTGAATTTTTAAATGAGAAACAATTTTATTTATTAAATTTACAGTAATAAGAGATTCCTATGCCTAAGGCTCTAAGCACATTCATATAACTAACATCATAATAAATACAGTTACACTGAGTCTCTCCAACATTTACATGATCTGCTTCCCAGCTAACTATGTATCTTCTTCAAACTTGTTCAAAATCCTCCATAAGAGGTTTATTTTGCAGTCTGCTGGAATGCAGCATTTCACAGGCAGAGAGGAAATCCTTTGGATAGGCCAGACGTAATAAGGCAGAGATATGTTAATGATGAGAACATGAAACATAACCATATATACTCTGAAGAAGACTGTCATTGCAATCAAATATATCACAGTGAACAAGATTCACAAGTACTACAGACGCTTGAAAGATAAAGCTGGAATCTGAACTCGTTCTGAATTTCGGTGTACAGGAAGAGAAGATTCTTTTACATTCTAATCGTTGAAAAATTTTGGAACGTGTATCTAGAGAAACCAATTTGTAATTAAAATCATGTTCTTTTGACCTGGTTTAATTACTGTTAGGGGAGGTTTCCAAATTTAGGTAATTTTTAAGCGTTTTCACTGTGACATCAGAAGTAATGTAATCCCTCATCCCTGCATCACCAAACACTTGCCTGTTAGGGGAACGGTCCATATAACATTGTTTCACAGCTTCAACACTACATGGCACAACTGCTTAACAAACTCCATAACGTTGGGTCTGAGAGCCAACATTTATTCCTTCTGAAGTTCTGTTTTAGTGGAGTCACCTCAGATTCAGCTGACTATAAATGTTAAGGAACTTCTTGAATGACCAGCTTTATAGTTCCTGGATCAGGTTTGTTGTTCCAGAGAGACCAACACCATTTTGCAACTTGCCAGTGAAACAGCACTAGTTTCCATGATACCTTGCCTTCTTCCCCAACTTCCACATCCCTTTGCAGTACTGCAGCAAATACACCCAGATTCCCAGAGGACCTTCCTTTGTCATCTTAGCAGTTCCTAGCGTCATTCTCCCCTTTCCTCCACCCTTTTCTGGTTCTAAACCAGCATCCAGCTCATCCTTCACAAACTCCAACCATTTCTGTATTTCCTTTGCATGTGTAAGGTAGAATATAAGTGATCCTTAACTGCAGAGGGCTCTGGAGGTCATCCTCGGCAGCATGCTGTTGGTAAGCCTTGAGTTCTCAGTGAGGATCTGAATTTTGTTAATGTATAATTATGCACTACTGTATAGTCAAGACTGCAATGATTTCAGGTGAGACTTGCTCCAGTCTTTGATTAACTGTGATAAGTGTATCATATAGTTTTGCTAACTGGCTTACTAAGCCTCTTTTTTTGTTGTTTTGTTTTCAGATGTTTCTTTGGGGCTCTGCTAGTGCATGACGTATGCTGTCCATGGTTTGACTGTTATGTCTTCTCCTTCTACTGCTAATGTAGTTTGTGGTCAATTTGTTATATGTGCTATTTTTCATATTTGTACTGATTGTGCTACTAATATAGCAGACCATGGAGATGAAAGTCAATAACCAAAGTTACCAAAGTACTCTTTAGAAGGAAAACTTAATTTTATTAACTCAGGAAAAGGATGGATTTTGAGCCATGCTGGGATAACATCACACGGTAGGTCACATCCAAGGGCTGACATTATCTCTCAGGAACACACACTCCTGTGGTGCCTTATTAATTATATTTAATTGCATGAAAATTAAGGATCTTTTTCAGTGACCACTGGGCTACTCTACAGCTGCAAGACAAATTATATTAACTTTGATTTTTATATTTCTTGGTCTTTGAGCAGTTAGATGTTTTCACTTTATCTTAATTCACTTTCTACTCTTTAGTATATGACTAATTTGGTAGTTTATTGTTTACTGGCACCATTACTTTATGCTTTCAATAACAATTTTTTTCTGCTATTTTTAATTGTATCTGTGGCTAAGACCGCAAATTTACTTCATTTACCTTAAAATTCCCCTTGTTTTGAGAAAGGTTTAAAAGCCATTGCCAATATAAATATCTAAGGGACACAATCCATAATTCTGTTTGTCTCCTGCTTGAGTTAGATTTAGACAATATCAAGACAGCCAAGATATTTTGGTTTTCCATTTGACTTGACAAATCTTAGTCCCTTTTGGATATTTCTATACTCTATAAGATAAAATCACATACTCCATATTCACAGACCTGTGATACTTACTAAACAAATTTAACATTCAAGACATTTCTATTTTTGATAACCTTTTTGTTGAATATAGAGTGTGGCTGATTTTATGGAATAACTGTAAAAAGCTGGAAGAAATGATGAATGAATCAAGAAAAACTTGCGCTGAAGGAATAAGGATGATGCTGTGCTATCACTGCTGAGTGTTATTCATTATACACTATAAGCACTGCTGCAGAATATTTAGTGATGAACACTTACCAAGCTCAGTATATCTTAAGAGCCTAGAAGACTTAATTTGGGCCTTAAATAACTTTCTGTTAATTTTTAGCACACATTAGACATCTTTCCACTGACAATCAAGCTTTTACAAAAATACCCTTTTCTCAAGTCTTCCAAATATTTCCAACATCATAATGAACCCCACTTTTAAAATCAGTAGCTCTTCATGGTAAACACAATGCTGAACACTGAAAGATCCAATGCAGCCTAAATACCTATAAAATTTATTCTACGTAATAATATGGTCTTAAAGTTCTGACTCATAAGAGCATCATTTTATTGAAATATAAAACATAAAAAGTTTTAAATGAGTGTAGAAAAATGAATTTAAAACATTAACTGCTTATTCTTTGCTGTATAACATTTGGTATGCTTTTTAAAAACAATTGCAGGCTTCATATAGAAGAAGGAGAGAAAAGAACACATTAAATAGAAAAAGTTGTAACAAAGTTCAGGCTACTTTGGATGGTAGTGATTACATATAAAGGTGTATTTGACATGTTAAACTTTTCCAGTTTGAAACAACATAACACTATCAAGTGCAAAAGTTTGCAAAAAACTTTCGGTTTATTACTCATTGACTTCAAAATAGCTGTTTAAAACTCACCTCTTCAGTTGTTTAAGAGGTGACTTAATCAAGTACCTGCATGAAGCAGACCTATCTGATAGCAGGCAGCACTTTATTCTAGCAGACAAAACCATAAAACAGTCAAATGGTTGGAAGCTGAATTTTGACAAAAATAAGTCTGACACACTTTCTTAGGAATGAGAATGATTAACTACTGCAACAACTTACTAAAAGATGTAGTAGATTCTTCACTCTAGAAGTCTTTAAATCACTGTAGAATATCTTATTAAAAGAACTCCTGTAATCAAAACAATTGCTGACTAAATGCAAGATTTTTGATGCTCTTTGGCCTGTGTTACCTACAAAGTCAGACTAGATTATCATAATAGCCCCTCCTGGGCTTAGAATCTATTAATTCATGTGTCTTGGCCAACTGCAGAGGGAAGTTTTATTAAATACAGCTTTTCTCTGTTAATTTTTAATATTTAATTAGAACTCCATCATTCTAGGCCACTGGATATTGGTGAACTGGCTAGTAATAAATTACTTCCTACTGACGAAATTAGATGTGGCACACTCTTCTGGAAGTCAATAAATTTACCATGGGTCAAAATTGTCTCGTCAAAGACTCCTTTCACAAAACAGCAGCATGTCTAACTTCTTTGTGCAGGTCTAGAACAGATGGACTTGAATTCTTTTATCTCAGTACCTAACTGTAGCACCTAAATTATGTGCAAAGTTGTATTTCGGTAGTCAGTGGTGGAAGGCAAGATTTGAATTAATTTCAGTTTCTCTGTCTCTATGGGCATAGGGAAATTTAAACTATGCTCCTTATTGGATGTATGAATTAGGATTAAGTTAAGACTTGAAGACAAGCTACATCACTAGCTGTGAAACGGGAATCAGGAAGAAAATAGATACAGTGCTCCGTCAAACATTTTCTTAAGTATACAAAACTAGTCTTCATTGGGCTTTTTCTTCTAAAAAAATATAACCTGTAAAATGAGGGGAATGTTGCTTTCATATTCATTACACGATAATCTTTTAGCTAAAATGATCATCAGGTGAAGATGATGGCAAAGAAAGTTTCTTGATCTTTGTGAAATGTGCACACTTGAAGATAAATATGATGACCACATTTTCAAACTAGGACTTTCAGTAAGAACAAGAGATTCTTGCAGTTTTATACAGTCATCTCCAAGGTTTTGGCTGACATTACTATAGATTTACTCCTTGAAAAGCTATACAACTGTCTATGTGAAAACATCAAAATACAACCCTGTCTGGCTCAAAAACAAATCTGAAAAAGTGATGCATAAAGAGGATCTTTGGGTCTTTTAAAAATAACAGGGAATGGAAAATGGACGCAACTTCCTGGTTCATGAAGAGCTTTCTACTGAAGGTAAAAAAGTCATATAATGCATTCCAAAGACATGCTCCATTAGTTTATTGCCAGTTTCTGTCCACATCTACTCCTTAGTAGCTTGATTTTTGCAGTCCTCCTAGATAATGTGTTCTCTCTGGTTATATCTGTAGGAGCTCCTGTGCGTGTGTTCTACCACAACTTTCCCTCAGCTGCTGAAGAAAGATTAACTGTCTTCCATTTTTACCCAGAAAAACTCCCTTGAAGGTTATGAATCTCATAATCTTTTCCTTATCATGTCCAAGGATCTTTTCTAAACACTTCTCTACTGTCCTGCACAATGTGGCTTTTCTCGCAGAGCATTACGTTTCTGAGCAGCTGCTGCTTGCGTCTGCAGAGAAGGTGAGCTCTTCACCACAGAGACTATACCTTTTTCACATCCTAAATCTGAATTCATTATATTCTGTCAGATTTTACAAAAGTCCCAGGTGAAGCTCTGCCACCTCAACTATTTTCCAGAAAGCCATGTTGTACTTCTAAAGTTCAGCTTTTTGAACTGAACGGTTTAATTCTCCCTTCCCGTTTTATCCCTAACCTCAGGGATAAGTGCACTGTGTTTATTTTATCCCTTCCCTTTGATCAGTGTGAGTCCCATGTTTCAGAATTATCAAAGTACCATGTGACATGTCGGTCCTTAAGGAAGATACCTTACATATCACATGAGCTATGTGGCCTGTAACAGAAGCATGGGTCTTTTTTAATATGGACTATAACAAAAGGCAGTGTTTGAATCACTTTCTTGGGAACACTTACAATTTTTAAAACTTGACAGTCCAGTATATATGATGTACTCTAGAATGGTGATACCATTCCTTGCAATTCCCCAGCTACACGCTCTTTACCAGGTCCCTCTTCGGGATGTGTCAGATATGCCCTGGCTGGGTGGTGTGGTGGACAGTGCTGGAGCTAGTGAAATCTTTCCCATTGGGCAAAAAAATGGTGCTTCACTGAGTAATATGGATTTTTCTGATTGCCAAAACCTATGATCAAACGAGCTCCTTATCCTGAGCATCTTGCAGAACAGAGCAGTGTTTTGAATGCTCTTATACAAAGTCAGACATAAAACCCAGTCAAAGATGTTTTCTTTCCTCCTTTTTACTCTCATTATAAAATGGGAAAATTCTAAACATTATATTTCTGGTTTGCAATGGGCACAAATAATTTGTCACATACTTGCCCGGGAGGGCATCCTCAGTGCAAGGTGCAAAGTGTATTTTGAATTAATGCTGCAGCAAAATACCCAGCATTCCATCCTTAAGAAGAGATTAATTAGGCTGGGTATTTTTGAAAATTCGTCTGTTAAGTGAAAACGTATATGAACATGAAAAGAACCTTCAAGAGAAGGTTTGCCTTGTTACAGAACTTTCAGATTAAAAGATACAATTGAAAATATGTTTTTAGGTAATATGAAAGATAAACCCTAAAACCATTCTTCTCAAATCATTTTCATGTATTACTGATCCCATTGGTACATGATAGAAAGACGCCTTTATGGAGAAGTAACTCTTATTGGAGGTAGTATTTATAACTGCCTAGTGACGGCATACAGTGTTCTATAATGACAGTGCTAAAATTGGCTTTTACTTCCTTAAACCATCATTGTATTGAACCATGTAACCAGAAAATCACAATGCAGTGATCTTTCTGTACACTAATCCTTCTATGAGAGCTTAATGACTTGCCTGCTCATCTTGGAGATAATAAACTCCACAATGGAAGCAATAGCTGTCTTGGTGACTTTGCATAAATCATCATTTGTAAAAGTGAAAGAAAACCTATACACAGAAGGTAAGCAATGAGATTGCTCACCTTTTTGGTATTAACTCTAGTAATTGGCTTTAAAGCATCTGTAATGCAGTGAATAAATAGATAAAGCAAAAAAATATAAATATTATCCCAAGGTGTAATCAATAAGATCTCCTACACAGTCAGTAAAATCATTGAATATCTTAGAATGATTGACCTTTCCAAAGAAAAAACATAATACGTGCTTGTAAATAACAGCATCTTGTTCAAGGACCTGAGATACCACAACACATGGAAGAAAAAAAATGAAGTTTAACAGTTCAATAACTGAAAACTGAGGTGCTTGCTAAACTTTACTTTTACAGGAAAACATGAGAGATCTGAGCCTTTTTAAGTAGGAGACTTGAACACTGTGGCTTATAGGTTTGTGATTTACAAACTGTCTGCAGAAAATAGTGCTTAGGATATCTCCCAGAGAAAACACATCTGTAATTAATTGAACAAATGCAGTAGAAAGAGCACCTACTCTCTCTGTTAGTAAGAAAGCACAGCCTGTAGAGAAAATTGCTCTGGCATGTATGAGTTGTGAGTGCTTGAACACCCATTCAGCCTGAATTTGAACAGCAGAATAAATACAATTAGTCAGTAACTTTATTTCCAAAGCCAAGGATGAAAACAAGAAAGTGAAGGGCTCTATTCTCTTTCTTGTTCTACTGGCTGATTTGCTTTTGCATTCCTCTCATTGAATAAAGACATCCCAATTTTGGTCCTGTGTATCTTTATTCTTTAAAAGGGGAGAGGGAGATATCCATCAAACTGCGTACAGAGACAGTAATACATATTGTGTTTAGTCAGGGTCTTGCCTTAGCCTTTGCTTTCCTCTTACTGTCTGTTATTCTCTTGCTGGAGTTTATCTTAAATTAGAACGTAAGCTCTTCAGGACAGGGGCTGTGTCTTTATTAGTGGTTACACAGAGCTGAGGCTTTAACTAGAAGATGAAGAAACAGGAAAAGCAGACAAGAATAGAAAAGAGCCAGGGCGGAAAGAATGGAAAATGGGCCCTTTTAGTACTCTACTGGTTAGTGCTTTAGATAACTAAACAGCAGATTTGATTTGTATTGGCATATTTACAACTCTTCTGTCCTCTGTCAAAGATATCAAGATGACAAAGAAGATAGGTAGAGGAAATATTAATACAGTTCTAAATTATGCAATGAATTTATTTTGGATCCCTTTGTGAAACAGCCTCTCTTCCTAACCATCCCCACACATTCTTCTCTTGTGTAAAAATAATTAGGAAATCATTTTTTCTCAGGGGCTGTAGGTGATTTGCTTCACTTCATACAAATGTATAACTTACAGGCTGCTCCTTGTTAATAGCTTGAGTAGAATTACTTTTTATTAAAAATGGTGATTTAATCTTAAACGGAGTCACTTGACTGATGGTGTAAAAATGATGCAGAGAAGCTCAGCTTCTGAAGTCAAAGCGGTTCCCTGGCTGGCTGACTGCTTTAGCCTGCGTGGGAGGGCAGAGAGCCCTGCAGCAGGGCGAGCCAGCTCAGGTGAAACACTTTGGACAAGTGGATCATCTCACCCACATCTTTAAGCCACTACTCTGCTTTGAGCCACTAGTGGACCATGAATAAGCTACTCTTTTCAGCTGAAGCTTCCACAAGTAGTTTGGGGTTTAGTATGCTATACGCACCTCCCTAACACACCGTTATTCTGAGGAACGTTAAATATGCCATCTCCAAATGGATAGTGTGTATCCTGACATGAAGACCTGAAATGCTCTTTCTTTTCTAACTGCTGTGCATGAAGCACCACAGGTTTAGCGGCAGAACGGAAAGGCCTTACTGATGTATATTATTAAAAGTGAGAGGATCTCATCTGAATTTTGAAATAAGGAATAAATAGTCTTTATTTTCCTCTCAATGTATCTTCATCGTTCCAATTTATGTTAATATACTTTACACATAGACTGAACAAACGCCTTAGTATACAAAGCACTTGCTCTTCTCTTTAGTTGCAATGCACTCTATGAGTATTTCTGGAGAATGTGGTTAAAAAGGTACGTATCACGCTGGACATTCTGTGCGTCCTTAGAGTTTATTAAAGGTTATTTTACACTGTGAGTAATGATTAAAATATGTTTGTGCTTAACTAATTGCTGTGTGCAATGAATAATTTAAAGATTGAATACTTCCTGTGAATACTCACACCACACTTCTTCTGCCATCCATTTTAGTTTCGTGCGTTTGCAATATCCAAAGGCAAAATTTATACTCAAAGAATTTAGTTTCCCAATATGCCTTTGATTTATTTTCCTCATTTATATTGCCATAATGTTTGAAGTGTGCCAGGCTGTTATCAAAGTGCTATGGAGGAAATATTCTCTCTATAAAATGCACAATCAAAAGCATCTATCCTGCAAGCTGCTCTTCATGGGAGGACCTTTGTCCCTGAGTGGAGCTCTTTTGAAACATGTCCCAGGAATAAGGAACCATCTCTGCAGGACTTTTTTTTTTTTTTAATGAAGAAGGCTGGGGAAGCAGGGAACATAAATAAGAAAGATTTTATAATTCAGTGATCCTCTACAATTCATCACTACACTATGAAATGCAAGACAAATGATAAATATCTTCAAATATTTGATAAATGCATAAAAATGCAACCACCTAATTCTAATTATTATAATTACCACAAAAAGCCTATATTTAAAAAGAATTTATCTGTGGTGCAAAATGAAGCAGCCAGACAATGCCAGACATGCAATCATCCATACGATCTTAATTCTACTCCACGTCTGTGCATACACAGGGCTGAAGGAGGCAGTTCTCTGCATATAGTTTTACATATCATGGCACACGTATAAGGCCTGCATCAAGGATGCTTGGCAACCGTAAATTTGGCATTCCTAAACCTTCTAGGGCTTGACTTCTATAAACAAATAACTGATTTTTAACGTAAATTTTTCGTTTAACTGGTAAAAGATTTTTTTTTTAATTCTCATCAGGTACAATTACAATGTCTTCCCCATAGCTCATTAACCATTGCCACATAGATTGGAAGCATGGGAGCTAGTATATCTGTATTCAGTCAATCAGCTGCCTAAGGAAAGTGACTTCTAGCACAATGGTGTCAGATAAAGCGAGGGATCGGGAAAAAAAACCTAGCCAAAGTCCTGTGCATTCTGCTCATTCCTAGGCATTTTAAGTTCCACGCCTGCTATTTTACCTACTGTTCTGTTGGTAACAGTCCGGATATGGACATTTAAAATGTTCACTGTCAAAAAGCACTTTTGCAAAATGCTAAATTTTCCCTTAAAAAACAAGTGATGAAAAAACGGAAATTGATACCTCAGCTAAACACGAACGGAATTTCAAGACACAAAGAAAAGGCAATTCCATAGCTCGACAACTTTTTTATTGCCGTATTTCAAATACTTGCTACAAACAATACAGGTGATAGCTTTCTTAGGAAAGCTTCTTTTTCTTAGCAAAATATTTTATAATAAAAATGCTGAGAAATATAAATATGAGTTACTACTATCTTTCAAAGCTACTGGACTTTGCAACCCAAGTAACACTTTTCTCAATATAGAGGTTTTGTGGTAACCTTAATAAGCAGTCACGTAAGGATTTGTAAAAATGTAGGCAATTCACATGTTTCTTAGCTATCTGAAGATACTTAACATTTAGTTTTGTGTTTTACAACATATTCACAGCATCTGTCTATTAACACATGAATTCTAGAAGCTTGGTGATTTATACAATAATAGAAAAACTGTTGGGTTTATTTCCAGCAGCAATCATAATTCAGGCCTTGCTCTAGCTGCTTTTCTCTAAGCCTCATTTTTTTCCAAAATGCAAAGTGACATACTAACCTTCCTTTACAGATTCCTATAATGGGGAACTCTACGGATGAGAATGCTCTATTTTCCTGATGGAATTTTCAGTTTCCTACTTTTTAGCGCACATCATCCTCCCCTCACTCATAGCTGCACTAAGCAATCCTCACACCAGACTGCTGATAGGAGAAGACTACAGCCTCGTTTCAGCTTCCTTTTTTTTTAGGTGTAAAATAAGATGATAAATATTTCTTTAGGAAAATGCTTTGCCCTTTAACATAGCATTTTTTGTTCCTCTGGCAAATTTCAATTACCACAAGACCTCGAGTCTGAGCAAATTCAAGATTTTCAAGTTAATATTTGGAAAAAAAAGAGTGAATTCAGACTGAACATTGGACACAAAGTGCTGCTCCACCACTGCACTGCAAGTAATTCAGGGACACCTTGTAGTCAGTAGTGTGCAGAGCAACTGATGTTCAATAAATTCAGCATAGACACCTTTTCAGCAACCATCTCTAGGAACCACATCATCAGCTGCACTTACCTGAATTTGTTTTTATATTAACAATTCCTCAAAACATTACTGAGGTAGATTAAGAAAATACAAGTAAGTAGAATGACTTATTTTCTTGGGCCTTGTTAGATCAATTTCAGAAACAATTTGTGAAATATTCAGTACCCAAACTTAGCAAGGCTTATTGAGCTATAATCAAGTGTCTCTTCACAAGCTTCTGAGAGAGGCAAAACAGGGAGGCTGGAGCTGGACCAAAGTGGCCTGGGGCTGAGATGTTTTATGGCATTGTTCAGGGTCCCTCAGCCAGGAAGGGAAAGCGATTGAGGCAGCTGAGGATATATCCATTCCCAGTGTAGGTAGTTACATTTTCAAGGACTTTAGGTTGCAGTGCCTAGCAATTATTTTCTAAAACTTTACAAAATATGGTATAAGATAAGTATGTTGTACCTCTTCCAAAAATAAGCTGAAAAGAGGTCTTAAAATGTACACTAGAGGCCCTTTTCCACTCACCCCTACTAAAAAGGTTTGCATTTAAATTTTACACATTCAGTTCCACATCCTAAAATGCCAATACGCTACTCTGAAAACTTCAGCTCAAACCAATTATATTTGGTGTTTTGATCACTGAATTTAATTTTTTCCTATTGCTGAAGAATACCTACATATGATTATTCAGAAATCTAAAAGAAAGCATAAGTTACAGCAAGCCTGAATTAGGTCCACATTTTCCAAGATGAGCTTAAAACATAAGATTAATGGCTGTACAAATCTGTTAAATTGTCCTTTGCATTTCTATATAGATCCCATTATTCCTAGAAAATTTTTCAGGACATTTCGGTTTTTGTCGGAACTCACACAACCTCTCTTATCTACGAAGCTGGGGTTCCCAGCTGTTGGATAGAGGACATGCTTTTCTTATTACTCTCATCTGGTACTAAATGATAAGAAGGACAACAACACTCCATTTTAAAACTAGCTGTTGCAAAGAAAAGCTCCTATTGTTACATGGGGTGCTGTCAGTTGTTAATATTAATCTCTAAGAATCTAATAACCTAATGAAATCATTTGCATCATGGCTTATTTTGTATGCTGTTGCTTGCAGTACATTGCCAGTAACATGAAGAAAGGCCTTATTTTTCACAATTTAAGCATCTTGTAGCATGGGAGTATTCAGCACATGCAAATGAAATGCTTTAAACAATGAGAAATACCGCTCCTCCTGCAAATGAATTGATTCAAACAATGAGCAATACAGCACTTCTTGAATGAATCAATTTGCAGAGTACTGCAAAATTCTCAAGTGCTAGTATTTTTAATGAGTCTCACATTATTTGAACAGGAATGTCTAGAAGATGAAGCAAGCCAGTCCTCCCAGTGTTGTTTTCCTTTTTTTCTCACTTTTTAATAAATACCCAATGCTGTTTGTCCACCAAACTCTCAGATGATGAAAACCCAGTCCATCCTCATTGACACCATTTTAGAAATGTGATGGTTTTGATAAACCCAGACACTCATAAAAATCTGTTGACTCGAATGCTGACTTGTTGACTCTAGTCCTGTCCTCACTCCTCTCCATAAACAGTCCACAGTGCCTGTAATCCAAACTTTCACCTGAGGCAAGTGTGGCTATTTGCTAACCAGATGAGGTTAGTGCAGTCCTTCTACTAACTTGCATGGATGTATCTTAGTCTCCAAATTACCATAGGCACATGTTACTGCTGCAATCCAGTCACCCCAGTCTTTCATTTAAAGTTCTGCTACTTTAACTATCTTAAAGTATTTTTAAATCCCTCATTTAATCACAATAAAAATAAGAGTATCAGGAAAAAAAATTACAAGAAACCATCAGACATTGAAATACCAGTTTCTGACCAGCTGTTGAAGTAAAATGACATGTTAAAAAGCAATAGATTCTCAGATCCAGTAGTTAAAAATGTGTTTCTGAAATAAATGTTATTGCTTCTTTCCATCTGATCTCACTGTTACACAGGGAAATCCAGCCTCTATCTGTGCTCATCAATTAGTGCGTCACCTCCAGTCACTTAAAGTGACACCTCCAGTCTTGATTTGGAAAGAGATGAAGTCCTGTCTTAATCTTATCTGATGGAGTAAAATCCTCTGTATGTCATATGTATTGCCAGAAAAAGCATCTCCCTCAGATTATATAGCTACAATATGTGAGTAAATATGGTAAGATGGATGTGCATTTAAAACTCTTGAAAACCTATAGTTTCCTTTCTTATGAAGAACGTTGAGTTTTAAATGTCTCTAAGGGTGAAGAGCCTGGTTCCAGTGTCTGACCACCATTACAGTAAAAAAAAGTTTTTATGTTTAAATAGGTTTTCCTGCATTTCGCTTTGTGCTCATTTCCCCTTGACCCTTCACTGCACACCACTAAGACTCAGTCTCTGTCTTCTATACTTCCTCCATGTCAGGTATTTATAAATGCTGACAAGATGCCCCTGAGCCATCTCCTCTCAAGGCTGAGCTGTTCCAGCTCTTGCAACCTCTCCCCATATGCCAGATGCTCCGTCCCTTAGTCATCTCTGTTACCTTTCGCAGGAATAGCTTCACTAAGCCCTTTGTTGCAGCGAGGCTCCCAGAAGTGGAACCAGTCTTCCTGATGTGTCTCGCCAATGCTGAGCAGAGGGCAAGGATCGTCTCCCTTGGCCTGCTAGCAACACTGCCTCATGCAGCCCAGGAGGCTGTTGGCTGCCTTTCCCTCAAGGGCACATTGCTGGCTCAAGATTCTGGAGTTGTTGGTTTTTTTTTCTATATCCACGAAAGTGCTTGCAAACACTGGAACCTAAATGTTGTAATAACAAGTTTATCTCTAAAAACTATTCACCAGCACCAACTGCTATGCAAAGGGAGCTGGAGGGTTTCAGGGCATATGTTTTTCTCAAGACAGTGAGAAACCATCCCATTGATTGAACTGATCCACTTGAACATTCATGCCCAGTGGTTCCACGGTGAACATTCCTCATCCGTGGTGAAATGTTTGGATACTAGTGCACAGGCTTGGGTACAAGTAAGAGATTTTAAGCGATCCTCAGAGGCTCTGATTCGGAGTTTACCACATTGGCTTAGCTCTTTGGTCGGGTCTCAGATCTGCTCTCCTTGACATCAGGATCAGGTGCTATGCTTTTGCTGATATTGATAGATCATTTGTAAATTGTGTTGTCAACACAACATTTAATCTGCTCCAAACAGCTCATAAACAAACCTTTGATTAATTCTTCCAGTCTGTGTCTTCTGGACAGGATTTACAGTGTTCTACTTGTTTGGATGAAAAATAGAGAGAGACAAACTGTCACCGCTGAGAAAAAGAGTATTTTTTTCCTTCACTTTGTAGCTTAAGAATCATTTTATCATGACTTTACTGTATGAAAATGGCAGAAGATTTAAATTTGTGACTGATGATGCAGAAGCTGTAAAACTTGATGGACTCAAGAATGTTCATACCGAATTACCACAAGCTACACACATTTTAGGCCAGGAACAGCCAGTTCACAATGCAATAGAAACTTGGAAGCATTATTCCATGATCAATGCATAGGATGATGTTAGCCAATGACATTTGAAAGAGCTGTTTATTTATAGCCTCAGCTGAACATTGCAACACAGCTGGAGGAAAAAAATGAGTAATTTCAAAGACAAATAATTCAGAAGGAGATCTGTTGGGGGTGGGGGCACTGAGTTTACTGTGTCCAGATACTTAATAGCATTAAAACAAAGAATCTGAAGGAGTAAGGCTTACTTCACTGACCTTGTCTTTTGTTATCACATTAAATTTAACTCACAGCTCAGAGGATCGTGTTAGTTTGGCTTTGAAATATTTTTCATTTATGTGTGCCTTTGAATCAGCACACTACTACCTCTGATGATTTAGTCCAGTCAAGATGTATGTATAGTTCTGAAGCACTGTTTACGTAAGGTTCTTATATCACCCTCAAGCATAGCTACCATCCAACAACTTGGACTTGAAAATTAGAAACTGAATGCCACTAGAATAAAATTCAATTCCTATCAAAATGATTATGATACAACACACACAAGCAGTTTGTGGCTGATATGAAAAGATTAAAGCAAATAGCTACGTATTAATTTCAGGAGTATCAGAAATGTAAATAAGAACCTGACACACCAATTCCTTTTTGAATGCTAGCTAGTTTCTGCTATCCATCTCTCTCTTGGATAAAATACACTTTTGCAATCTGCATTTCTGAGTTTGCTTATTTGCAGCTTTAAAGACAATTTTGCTCTGCCTTTTTCTTTTTCTTTATTTTTTATACTGAACCTTCTGGGTTTTAAAAAAATACAACAAAACTTCTTTTTGTAATTTCTTATTTTGGCACATGCATCAAACTTCGTAATGTAAAAGTGAAAAGTCTGTTCCTAAGGAAGGATAGCAATAGATTGATGCTTGTAGATGGTTTGTATATAACACCCAGGGTAATACTAATCCAAATATAGAAAGTAATTACACTGACCTTGATATCTGTCATCATTATCTTGCTTATAGCACAAATGTTTTGCTAAGAATGTCATCAAAACCATAGTTTTAGATCTATTTCCAGTAAGAAACTCCTTCTAATCATTGCTCTACAAATATTGTAGTTCTAAGCATACAAAAGTATCAGTGTATCTAATCGCCATAATTGTACCAAGAGAGAATTAAGATAAACCTCCTTCATAGACTTCGTTCCAATGGCTTTCATGTACTTCTTGCAGTGTCAAAGCATTTCAAAACACTGTTTTGTAGAAGATTATCTTGTATCTGGGGAAAAAGAAAGGAGAACAAAAAGAATTATTTTAGGGAGTTAAAACACCTGAAGTGCACTTCATTCTTTCATAGGAAAAGATGTCAAAAATTGACAAAACACCCTAATGTTTCCCAACTTGTAGGAAACATTTCTCGTATACAAGGTACATACCAGCAGCATGGCTAAATGTAACACTAGCCCCTGAGAAACAAGAAGCTCATACATCCACACAAAGAGAATAACACACAGTGATTTTCAATCTTCTGAGAACAGCGGTGGACTATTGGGCTTATTTCATGATTATAGAAGCCTCATAATCTATGATTGCTGCAAGCAGAGGTGATTTATTGGAGTACTCTCACATATATGAGATAAACCTATAACTTGCTGGCAGCTATTTTTTTTAAAGGAGGGTATTAAAGGAAACGCCAACAGCTTGCTTACTTTGTAGCCTCAGAAAGCGATGATTTGCAGCTCCAAAATATCAGTTTTGATGAATAGTTGTGGTGAAATTATAACCGCTGTTGTACAATGAGATAAACTTTCACCTCCATGAGGAAAATATAGATTACAAAAACTGATTGTAAACAATCGATGCTTTATATTCTTCTTCCCTAACTGAGCAATTTTTGAATTTATGCCAGCCCGACAAATGCATTAATAATGTTTAGCCACTAGGTATTTGTGAAAGAAATTGGAAATTGTTTTTAATTTGTTAGTCTGGTGAAGCAATAACACACTGATTCAAGAAGCAGGAAGAAGTGGTAATTTATGTTTGCTATTTTCATAAATAAACATAGAAACATACATAAAAACGTGTGTCCTTTTACATGTACACACACTCTCCCACAGAAAAGGAGATGTGTGGTGAATATAGAGAAGAAAACTATCATCAGTTTCTAAAAGATAAGGAGGGAAAGTAACATAAAGGCAGAAAAGTCTCCAATGAGTTGTGAAGCTCATTTTCTAAGTATCACAGGCATTTTAAACATTCCTTTTGTACATGTTACATAATTTAAATTAGTCTTATTTTATGTTCTTATTGAGTTTTCTTCAGTTATCGCATCTGTAAAATACAGCGTAGACCACACAACCTATTTGCTCTCTATAATCCATAGGATGAGGTCTGGAAGGGAAATTTATTATAAATAATGTAGTGAGCTGCTTTTTAAATGCCTTGTCCTATTCACCTGAGTTTGTTCACTTTGATTTCAAAATCAGTGAAAGGCTCACATGCTACAGGAATAAAGAAGTGAGCAATAAAGAGAAGAAAACCAGAACTACCGATAACTGCTTGAACATGACTCTCAGTTTTGCCAAACCTGAACACAAGAAGCGACGTGTTACAGTACTCAGATGAGAGCCTCAAAAATTCTTCATGCAGAAAATTTAAAATGCTTTGAGGTGCCTTCTTTTAGTGTTAATAAGTCTATGGCCTCACATGCGTAAATTCTTATTGTCAATTTAAAACCCCGCATTAAAAAGGGGGGATACCGTATCGTTGCGGAGTATAGGTAAGCTGGGGACTGAAATTAAACAAGCCATGTTTGAGAGCTTAAGTCCCCAAAGATAGTGTCCTTGAAAGAAAGAGTGATCAGTAGTGAAAAAATAAAAAGCCAAGCAAGATCCTTAGATACGTGGAAAAATTAAAGTAGGATGTGAGCTGGCAACAAATTTTCTGTGTAGTGGTGCTCGTTAGGTGTGAGACAGGTTTCACCAATGCCAAGGATGGGCAAGTTTTGCTATCTTGTTAATAGGAAAAGGGAAAAAAAAAATTCTTTCTCTCCCTTTCCCCTTCACCAGGGTCCTTCAACATTTTTGTACCTTACAGAGCATATGTTCATTTGATATAAGATCTGTCACAATTCCTCTATAGAAAAATATAATGCAGAATTGCTATTTATTCTTAGATACTGTATTCCAAGCATATAGTGTTTGGGAGTGATTCAGCTACCTGAACAGAGGTGTCTAGTACCATTTGACACGTCCTGGATTAGCTGCGATATTTTCATGGAGCTGGCAGATACAACCCAAGACTCATGGAAGACTTGAACCTTTCTGGACTGACAGTTAGAAACCATCTTAAATGTCACTGTATGCTTATGTTTGCATGACTGGATTGTACCCCTAATTCTGAATTAATTTAATTTAAAAGAATAAACCTTTTTTCAGGAGTGTTCAAGTTGACCTGCATTCACTATCCTTTTTTTTACTTCATTGGAGAGAGTCTTGGTGCTAACTCTTTTATGTAGATTGATTGAGCGTTTTCAACATTTACCAAGGAAATTTGAAAGCCCAGTTGCCCCTGATACATGATGGGTTTTAAATTCACCTCTTACTTCTCAGAGGAGGATGTCTCAGCTGCAGATCATAAGTTATTTGGAATAGGAGATTCACAAGGTTTCCTCCTCTTCTGCACATGGAAACTGAGATTCAGTTTTATGTTGTGAGAGAGCAGGGAGAAGGTGGCAGGGGTCCCCAGGCTGAGGGCGGCAAGCGGAGTACTTCCTTTGCACTGGCGTGCAAAACCTGTGTCACTGCAAAATACAGAAATGGTTCCAGGAGAAAGCTCCTCATCCACAGAGATTCAGCTCCTCTCAGCAGGTGTGCTTCCCTCACATGCAGATCTCCAACTGCTCCAATTCACACAGTTGCGATGTCCCAAGGAGAAAGCAGACCAGGCAGAAAGGTGCTTTTGCCACTTTTTTGTGAATCTTTGGATTAACATTTTGCGTCAGAAAAGTCTGTTTCAGCAAAAATGCAACTTTTTGCATGAATGTATTGGTTTCAGTGAAGCGTGCTTGGCGAAAGATTTCCTCAGACACAATTTATGGGGTGAGCTAATGTGTCCTAGAATAGGCCACTACTTAGTGGAGACATAATTAACTCTTAATTTGTATTAATTGCAGGATGGATTGGAATCTCTGCATTACTATATGCAGGAAAGTACCTTAACCACGAAGCTAGTAATTCTTCTGATATTGGCATTTTCATCTTCTTCCAGCTGGCACTGTTCCACTTGATATGACTTACTGAGTTTTCATTGTGAAGGAAGGATCGTCCCTAGGTTTGAGTGTACAACACTGGGACTGGGGCAAATTAAACTTCCTCCTCCTGATCAGGAGGACTGGAGAACTACCTGAGACTAGGTATGATCTAGTAGGTTATTCCAGGGAACCTTGGTCTTTGACATTTTGAAATGTCTTTATTTTGTCTGAATGGAGAATTTGACTATTTTTTCATTCTCATTGATTTTTGGAGGGAAAAAATAATCTGGTACATCTCAAATTATTGATATAAATGAAAATTATTATTTTTCACACATGTACTAAAACCTTCAGTTTACTCTCTAAAGAATTTACAGAGCTCTACCTAAAACAAAATAATAAGGAAACCAGAAATTTGGAATCCTGCATAATTTGATTAAAAGGTGAAAGCTAAACAATTTTAAATCATTGAAGGTCTACTTTGTACATAAACCAAAAGAAAGTCACCCATTTTACTAATAGGTCCAATCAAGCAAAACATTAAACAGAAAAACAAGGTGAAAATTGCATGAAAAGTGGAGAGTGACTGAATTACATGTTTTCTGAAGATGCCATCAATTTTTATCTTCAGCCTGATTTGTTATTTGATGTAATTTAATTTTTTCTAACTTTGTTTCTTACTGTAAATTGCACTGTTCTGTCATTTAATTTCAAAGCTTTTATGACTTCCAAATAAATTATTTTTAAATAATTTAAATCACAGGCAAGTTAAATAAAAAAAAAGTTAATTCTTTCTTGTTTTGTGCTCAAATGCTTTGGCTGGACTTTATCAAAGCACAGGATCATAATCTATGAATAGACAATCCCTCACAGCCATCAACTGCCCTTTTTTTTGGTCAGGAACCAAAAATACGATTAATTATGTAATCTTCCAAAGAGAGATTTCCAGTTACACTTTAAATGAAATGCTCCCCCCTTAAAAGGATTTAACTCAGACTTAATGAGAAAGTTATTGTATGTTAATTAAATACACACTGATTACTATGAATATTTATCGAAGTGTAACAATAATTTGCATGAAGATAGATGTTGAACAACTGAATTTCAGTAAATATGTTCCTAATAATTATTTAACATTCAGTAAATTATGCAACTAAATGATTTTTTGGCAAAGATATTGAGTATTTATTATATATTATAGGCCCAATTGTATCATTACCTGCACAGGTGCAATCCCATTTAATTAAAGGGGAAGTTGTTGTCACGTAACTGAGGGCAAGATGCAATCATATATACCAACTGATTACTAAGCATATTTAATGACATTGAACAGCAGTTCTGAGATCCAAAGAAGCCAGACTACTCAATTCTTTCAAAAACTCATTGAAAACTAAGCTGAGTGATCCAGACAGAGTCTTTCCTTTTTGATACACAAGGCATCCTTCAACCAGCTCCAGCCTTAGGATCTTCACTGTCCATGGAGTTTCTTGCCTGCTCACATTTGTATGCTGGTTTTGAAGTTTTGACAACCCGTTTGGTTGTGCATGTATCCTAATGTACTCTAGCACCAAGCCCTGATAAAAAGTATAAGGGAAAAACACCCTAACTCAGATATTTTCTACTTCTGCTCCTCTATGAAGACCTTGTGTCCAAAGCTAACCTAATTTACCTGTGGAAGTCATTAAAGCTTATTTTGGATATTACAAGTCTTCCCCCTTCTAGAAGCAGTGTAGATTAGTAAAAATATTATGTGTGGCATCCTTAGTTTCACCATTTGGTATCATACTCAGCTGGAGGAGTTTTGAGACAATGTCTACAATTTCTTAGGAGAAAGCAACCGTCTTCAGGCTGCTGTCAGGACTGGCGCTTTCGGTGCCTCTTGTTCAAGTCAGTCTAGTGAATAGTTCAGGAACTGAGCGTAAGGAAAGATTAAACATAAGAGACAACCTGTTTCTGTAGGTCAGTGATGACAATATTCATTTGGGACTGGAGAGCATCCTGCCCTCAATCTATTTCTGAAATTCTCTCTAGTCTTCCCTTAAAAGCTTATTCAATCCTTGAATCAATTATCAGAACAGAGATTCTCCATCCTTAGGCTTGCTTGTAAACAACAGATTTTTTTCTAGGAACAGCTTAATGTAGAGCAATTTGGGAGCTTGCTGCATACCACTAATACTAAAAGTCTCGAAGAGAATCAAACAGGACAGAGAGAATGGAGCCTGCAGTTATGCCTTTTGCACTTATTTGTCAGTCCACTTCTATATTTACTTCTCATGCCACATCTTTTGAATCAGCACAATGTCACAAATTCTCTCCCTTACATGTGACAGTGAAGCATTGGAATGGGTATTGGGATTTGCATGCTCAGTGCACATCCAGTGCACTTCAGCCAGAGGTGGGAAGGATACTGGAAGGGAAGACGTACTTCAAAAGGAAAAATCTGTCAGTCATGGTGCAATGGTCGTCCATCTCATTCCTTTCTATCCGTCAGTACTACAAGATACATGGAAATAGATTGTGTCTTTGAAATCTCAAGGTCTTTCTAGGAGCTATTGGAACACAAAAGGTTCCTATCCGTAGCTGGAAAGTCCATCTAGAATTTTCTTCTCTACCCACTGCCAAATTCTTCAAATGACTTATTCTCTAAGAGTAAAAAATTCAATACCATCATGCAATCTTGTTTTAGTGTTTATAGATGTCATGAAACCACCTTGCTTTCTGGCCTTATTCTTAGTCTAATTTTTATAAAGCTAAAAATGGAAAATGTAGATGTAAGTTTTCTCAGTACATCACAGATTTGTGGACATGTATAGGAATGACCCTGTTATTTAAAAAAGCTAATGGCATTACCAACTGGATAGAAAGGAAAATAGAATTATGAAAAGGGTTGCATAAGAATATTATCTATGTTTAATAAGCCTTCTACAAGGTTAAGATTTAATTGTAATATCACCAATGTAGATGATAAATGCTGATATATCTGATGCATATTTAATGAGTGGGTTTTGTAAGCACTCAGTATTAGAAATCCTGAAGTTAACCAGATCTGCTCTTAGGACTGCCTAGGAAAAATAAGTATCTAAGGCAAAAAAGATAGAGCAAAAAAAGTATACTTAAAAGACTATTTCTTTGGAGTGTTCTTATTTTTTGTTACCAGCACTAGGCTACTTTATTCTTCTTGGTAGTAATAAAGGCATAAACAAATTTTTAAACATAAACACAGATAACAAGCTGAAGTAGGCCTTGTCTCCCACTGTGCTTTCATGAACGATTTTAATAACAAAGAATGGTAACCGTAAGCTCATGTCCGACTGCTTTAACTTTTTAAAATCAAATGGTTAGTGATAAACCTAGCAAAAGTAACCAGGTTTTCAGTTAGATACTACCTGGATGTGTTTAAGAGCCGTTTAGATGTGGTGTTGGGGATATGCTGTAGGGGAGAACTTTGTAGAATAGGGTAGATGGTTGGACTCGATGATCTCAAGGGTCTCTTCCAACCTAGACAATTGTATGATTCTATGATTCTACCTGATCTGGCAGTCAACAACTTTCATCAAAGCTACGCAAGGAATATGAGGAAGGCACAAGAAACTAGTAGCTCTGCTAGACTCCTTGCTGTTACTATCCCAGCTGTATTTCCCACACACATGTCCTAACTCCATGCATTATTGGCAGCCTCTCTTCAGATTTTCCACAAATCTTAGCACTTTTTTTTGACACAAAGCAAAACCTTTCAAGCAAAACTCTTGTTTGCCTTCTAGCCCAGGAGAAGAAAGGTGTCATAGTTTCCAGCCCAAAAGTTTCCAGTTTTTTCCAGCCCACAGTTTCCAGTTCCCAAAAGGGTTATTAGCTAATGTCCATGTCTATTACAACCTCCAGCACTCCAAATCCTTCAAGTGTGAAACCTCTTTCAAACCAAGATCATGCAGCCTCTCTAGTCTTCATATGAATATCCATTACTGATATACAGTACAGTAAGGTGTTTTCAGCTATACCTTTTCTAAGCAGTCATACAGGACAGATTTCTGCTGCAGATACTATTTCAGGAGGGAAGTATTACTGTCAGTGCTCCAGCAAGGCATTGCCTCCTGCAGTCTCCAAGTGGGGAATGCAGAGAGAAAGCAGAGAAGAGGAAAGAAAGGTATCAGAACTGAAGGAGCTTGAGCTGTGCTGCCATCCTGCATATCTTACCCTCTTTTTCATTTTGCTTAGGATTCATAGGCATAGTAGTCTTTTTGTACAACCTCTGCATGGTGATTGGCAAAACGTGTCTTCTTGGAAACAGAGATGAACAAAGTCCCAGTGCGAAGCAGTATGGCCATGTATTTCCTTCAGTGTGGCTTAAGATGAGGTCAGACCTTCAAGCAGAGTTGCAGCAAAGGGCAGGCACACACTCCTGATTTTCCTGGTTTTGGGAGACACACAACTTGACAAGTACTAGTAGGTGTACTAGCTAGCTACTAAACAGGTGCAAATGCAATGGCTTTAAATAGCATTATATCGTATTGTACAGTATCCATTGGGGATGAAGGAATGGAGGGACTAAGGACTTCTTAGGACTTCTCAGCAACAATTTTGCCACTTCAGTGGAACAGAAACAAAGAAAAAAATAATGAAAAATTACTGAACTGGTGAATACAAGAGAGATTTAAACCTGTAGACCCTATTTCCTTCTCCCCCTCCCCTCTTTTTTTAATCTTCTTGATTTATTAGAATGTAGAGAGAGGATGAGGAGAATATTTCTCTGTCAACACCAATTCTTACTTGTGTTCTGGTTCAGGAAAGAACACCAGGCTTTGAATCCCAGTGGGTGGATATGATTCTCTGTGGCTCTAAGAAAGGTTTTTGTGTCAAGAGCTGAGACTGTCCCCCGTGTAGTGGAGTCTACTGAAGAGAATCCAGACACATAAATCCTTTTATGGATTTGGCCTTAACCTTGTCAAGTTCTGCGCCTTGTTTTTTGTCAGCTCCCAGACAAAGAGGACATGTTTAGATATGTTTATTCTCCCTATATCTGTTTTCTCTGTAAGGTTTCTGTTCTAAATCAGACTGTTTCGGAGATCATTATTTTATGCTGTCATTTCCTGGAAGAAAGAGTGTAGGTGCTTACCTGACACTGGACTTGCTGAGTTGTCAAACTGAATGTAAAGATCCCAAGTACTTAGCAATTTTTGTCACTAGTCTGCAGAGAGGAGACTAGAGATGTCTAGGGCAAGAGTGCTGGTCCCAGAAGGTTGATGGCCAGGTGTCTAAGACTGATTGGAAAACCCTTACTGCAGTCAAAAATGGGGCCAAAGGTGCAATTAACTCAGAAACTGCTGTAATTTGTATTTCATTATTAGTTGTAAATCAATACAAATAGTCTTGCCAGACACAGTCAATTGCATTTTTAATAAAAGAAAATTAGTAATGAAAGAGTATGCAGTATGTGGGATAAATATATACATTATAAAAACCTTTTACACCATCTCACAAAACCTTATCCTTATACGACTTACAGGGAAAAAAAAGGCTCCTTTACCTTTTCTGTACTTAGTGTGAAGCTCCCATACCAAGTAACTGATGTGTGTACTGATTAGTATGGTTTAATTGTAACAAGATATTCCTGGTGTGCATCAGACTTCATGAGCATCTGGAGTAGAAAAGAGTCTGTACTGAGAACAGCTATTAATAAAAGACCCCAGAAGAGTCAGATCATTGCAGGGATCTCCCAACCTCATAAAGTACACACTGAGGAAGAAGGAAGAAAAGGTAAGCAGCTGGAGGGACCATCCATTTAGACTCTGCTGGACTTCCTGGATCAGAACCTCAGCGCACAGGAATCAGAGAGCACTTTTTCTTGTGTTATGCACTGTGATCAATCATTTTAGCCAAAAAGCTGCCGGTAATCAACCAAGAAAATACTCATAACATTAGATTTTAAATTTCCATGTTTATGAAGTAGTGTTACGCAAAGAATTTCTTCTCATAAAATATTCTCAGTTTTTATTCTTTTAAAATAGCCTTTTAAAATTAAATGAAAAAGATAAACATTTTAGTCCCTTGCCATTTAAAGTCCTTGTGACATCAATCTCCATTGCTACAGTAGTGCATTGTTTCAAAATGCTGCCTGGGCTGTTACATAGCCCAAGGCAGGACTGAGGTAAGAGTGTTCCTCTGCTGAGGTGCCTGCACATAGGATTTGTGTTACAGAGGGAGGACTCTCCCATTGACTGGGAGAAACCTTGATGTGGGCCCTGGATAAGCTCTCATATGTAGGTACTAGAATGCCGCAGGGCAGAGAACACAAAAGTACTATGAATGACAAAAAAAAAAAAAGTTAAGGATGAGATAGTGGAAGAGCCTGAGCAGCTGGGTGCTCTATAAGGAGCCCTGGCAGGGCCACACCAATTTTGAAGTGCTCCTTTGTCTTCAAAAATTACAGAAGACATTTTGTGTTCTTCTCTCCCTTGAGGTTTCCATGCATAAAAGTAATTAAAAGCCACATTTGCCTTCTCTTTATCCTGCTCTGCTTTAGCCAATCCAAGAGATTTTTTTTTTCTCTTTTAGTGTAGAAGGTATACATTTCTAGGATGTTGAAATAAGTTTGTGAATATAGTGTTGATGTTCATAAACATTGAAAAACCACCCAGCATTTGTTACTACCACTGTGAAAGATGTCTCATTCTACCATTATCTTAGCTTAATGATATCATGTTTTGTGTGGGATGAGACTTTGTGCATATATTAAAAGAAACAAAGACAATAATTATCGAATCGGCACACCAAGAGCAAGAGTGGTTCTTTAATCACACTCTATTCCATGAATACTGAGTAGAATACTACAGTAAAAAACCCTGATATTTTGACTGAGACATAGCAGAGCTTTAGTGCTCATAATACTCTACTTTTATGGGGTCATATTTCTGTCTAAGATATATTAGTAGATTGTGCCAAGATTTAGGCTGTGCAGCTGCAGGAACTTGAAAAGTTGCCTCTAGTGTATCAGATACAAAACATGCAACATTAAATTTTGTGAACTATAACAGTTAGCTAAGTGCATGATGTCTCTTTAAGGAAAGAGATTCAAATCAGATTTCATCTAGGGCCCATTGAAACAAATGTGGATTTTGCTTGTAAAATGACCAGAGCTCCAGGTCTTTACCAGAAAAATGACAACAAGTTAGATCATTTGATATCAGTTTCCAGCTGCTCCTTGGAGGAACACAGTGCCAACAAAAAGCTGACCTCTATCCAAAGGGAATTAACGGGATAGAAACCTGTTAAGGTTCTAGATATCAGCTGTTGATATCAATTCCATGCCATATAGTAAAAGGGATTATTAAGAAGGAAAGAAAGAAAAGGATTATGTGGAGTTTTAATGGGATATTCTAAAAAGCTGATTTAACTGAACTTTTGCATTTTGTAGTTTTATTCCCATATCTGTTGATAGCTAATATGCAATCCCAACAGGCAGAGATGTGCTATGATGCAGAATTTAAAATGCCAATACACTTACTGTACTTGTTTGCTTATAAATTGAGATCAAGGAGTTTAGAAATTATCTGGGTACGCTGTAGACAGTTATAGAATCATAGAATCATTTAGGTTGGAAAAGACCTTTAAGATCATCAAGTCCAACTGTAAACCTAACACTGCCAAGTTCACCACTAAACCATACCCCTAAGTGTCACCCTTTAAATACCTCCAGGGATAGTGACTCAACCACTTCCAGTGCAGACTGTTCCAGTGCTTGATAACCCTTTCCATGAAGAAACTTTTCCTAATATCCAATCTAAACCTCCCCTGGTGCAACTTGAAGCTGTTGCATCTCATCCTATCACTTGTTACCTGGGAAAAGAGTCATTCCACTATTTTAAGGCTTTTCTAATAGCATGCATTGCTACTTTTTGTAACGATGCCAGCTGTATGCTTGGATAATAACCCAGAAAAGGAATTTTCATTTTCAAAAAAGTGTACAGAAGGTAAGTAAACAGGTCTCAGTTGTATTTGAAGACCAAACCTCTTTAAACTGTTTTAAAAGTAGGCATCTAGAATGTTGCAGGAAATCTGGTATAATTATTACTGACATTGTGTGTTAATACCCAGGGCCAAATGTTTTCAGTCTACAGGGCTACATCATTTTGCATTTCTAATGCAGATTGTAGAGTGTATTAATTCCTTTTGCCAAGAATCACTTCAACAAAGCCTTCTTCTTGCATCCACAGTGTGCAGGAGATATGAGCACACAGCATTTTGCTATCCATGGTTTTGCTGAGTGTGATTCCCAAGAAATTGCTGGAGTCAGAAATCCTGAAAAATGGAGTAAAAAAACTAAGAAACTGGGCAAGATATAAAATGCTTGATCAGTTAATAAGGAGATACATTTGGGGGAATAATAAATCATTTGATCTAGATGCAACTCCATTCTCTGGAAAGTTTATGTTAAATCGCTCAATAGAAGACACTATCTGGAAAACAGGTCATCGGTGAAGATTGTCTTGTTGTGCTGGTAGTTGGATGGATTGTAACTGAAACTGAAGAGTGTAAAAGACTCTATTTATTCAGGATAAATTCAAAAAGCAGTTAACCTCATTTGTGAAGGAGCCAACACCCAGAGCACAGATCTTATGCAAAACTAGAAGCTGAGCAATGAGGACGGATGAAATTTTCAGTGGACTAGACAAACACAAAAAGGCGGAGTTTTATTTTGCATCTTGTAGCCAATGAGTGGAAGCATCTGGCTGCAGCTGTAGATGTCAGAAGAAAGGTCTAGAGACAGGAGTGTTAGCAGCCATGAAGCTCGAGATGACACTTCTGAGAGGGTCCTTCTGGAAAGTGATCTGGAGATTCCTGAGGAAGGAACTGGCTTTGCTTCATTCTTGCTGTCTTTAGGGAAATCAGAGGGAACACACGTTGCTTGTAAATAACAGGATCAATTTTTTAAAAGTCCTGATTCTTCAATCCAATTTCATTTCTTCTACTACAAACAGTTCATAGACCTTCAAATTTTGGCTAACCATTCCGGGCACAAACAGATAAAATGGTTGAGAACATGCTACACAATCGTTGTATGCTCCAGAGAGCAATGGTATCTCTGAACATTGTAAATAATGCAGAAAGGGCATAAGATGCAGAGAAGAGGTAAATATTTAGTCTGAGATTGTCAATGAAGCATGAGGGAATTAGACTCCTAAATCCTAATAAAATTCAACAAGAGTTGGAAACTATAATTCCCTTAGGCTCCTTGAAAGTCCCATTTGTAATTTCATATTGAGGTAGAACTCTGGTTCTACGTAATATCGATTTCACTAAGAAGACATGTCTGTGTTCCACACTTTTCATTTCAAAAGTCTTGATTTTTGGCATTGTAAATACACCCAATCCAGTTGGTCAGTACGTCAAAATTAGACTCAATGTGTGGGGTTACTTTCTGTACTGATTTATACAGTGAACACTCATAGTATTTTTCATTTTGCTTTCGTTAACTAACAGCTATACTACTGTATTTAGACTATTCCCCTGGTGTTTCCTACTCAAGTACTTTAATTATGAGATAAGGACTTACCGTTTCCTGCTTTGATAGGAATTTCTCACCTCTCAAGTAAGTTGGAGTTAACCATGGTTTTCTCTTTTTTCTCATTAAATAGACTTCCTTTATTAATTCCTTGTTTTAGTGCATTTCAGTGCATTGGAAAAACTAAAATGGAATAAAGTAAAATGAAATAAACTAAAATGAACTGTACTAAACCAAACTAAACCAAACACAAAACCCTTCAGTATTATATAGTGTGTCCATTATTTTTTCTATCCCTGAAATGTATTTGTTTAGTGTAGTGTTTTCTGTATGTTCCTTCAGTTTTCTGATTTATCAAGTAAGCAGTTATATTTGTTGTGTTAGTCAAAAATTTTAAGGAATATCAATTCTTGTACAACGGAGAACTAGGTCTTTCCTCTCCCACCTTCCATGTTTGCTTTCATTTTAGTTTTCCATGTTGTTTCGCTCAACAATGTGTACCAAACTGGGAGACTAGTAATTTGTACTTGCTTGGCCCTGGCGTACATGAATACAACCTGTGAGGCTGTGGAGAATCAAGCCCTCTGGCTGTTATCTTCTTTCTATGTGTTTTTACACATCGCTGCAAGGCAAAACCCAGTTCTATTAGACAATACTATTGGGGATGCAGCTGTGTACTAATTACCTTTCCAGCCTAGCAGCAGAAAAATGAAGGCAATATAGTGTAGTCCATTAATTTTACAAACGTTGGGGCAGATCTTCAACCCATGTAAGTGGACATAGCTGCAGTGACTTTATCTGATGGATTTACTCCTGCTGGGGATAAGACCTCCTTTATTGACTTTTCAAAGCATTTCCAGATTTCAGGCCAAGCTTTGCAGTACAGTTTGATTAATTTCTCTTAGCCCATGTAGATCTTGCCCATCTTGTCTGCTGTGCAGATTATACTCGTCCTGTATCCGAAGTGTAAGGTTACTATTGTATTTTATTTGCTGTGTTCTGTAAAGCTCCTCACTGATTTTTAATCCTTGGATCATTCTTATTCAGCATTACAAGTAGATTTACAGGATCTTAACACAATAACTCCAAAAAATGAACTGCTGTCATCTGCAAGTTTTTCAGTTTAATAGTAAAATAATTCTATATTATTTGTATTTCAAACAATACTGAATAACCTTAGATTTTGTTATGATGGAAAGCATGCTATTCTTTTTAATGTCATTTTGGGGACTGCTGAGAATATTGAACTGTTTTTGGATACATTCAAATAATTTCTTTTTCCTTTTCTCTTTCTCTTGGCTGTAATGAGCTAATCTGCCTACACTAAGGCTGAATACAAAGTATGAAGAGGAAGGTCCATGGAAAGAAACGGACCAATATTCATTGTTGATGTTTGCTAATTTGTAGTTGAATGAAATCCATAACTTGAAAGCACCTTTTAAACAATGTTAAATTGAATGTGCTTCTCAGAAAGAAACTGAAATTAAAAGGATCCTAGACTGGCAGGGATCCTGCCTCAAACCAGGATGCTTCTGGAGAAGTATTTGATAAGCCCATCCTGAAAAAGCTCTGTGGTGAAAGCCAAGGCCAACGTTTTTCATCCACACTGTGCCATGTGAGCACCTGAATTCAGACTGAGTTAAAACAGAGGGGTGGGGGGGGGTTGTATCAGGTGACATCAAGGATAATCTAGAAAGGACTCTTAAGACCTTGTCACCAGAAGAGGCAATGGCATGCTGGAGGTGATGCATGATGGCAGCCTGTATGCATAGGTGTCCATAAACATTCTCTGCTCTGAAATGGACGTGATCCAAAATGAAGAGGATTCACTTAAGGAGTCCCAGGAAAATCATATTAATTGTTCCAAAACTGGCCCCAAGGGCATTTCTTTAAGTAAGCAGCATGGGCAAATATCTCATCTGGCCTAAAGAGCAGATGAGAAAAAAAAGATGGTGGAAAAATTCTGAATGAAGTAAGATAGGCCCCACCAAAAGAAATATAAAGTAACTGCTTCATTATAAAAAATTCTCCCATTTCACATCCCAAGAAGGGGAGAACAGGAGAATTTATGCCTCGTACAGATACTGTGGAGTTTTTACCTGTAAGTGCCATAAAAATGGCAAAACTTAGTTCTTAGATTGTTCTTAAAAAAAAAAAAAAGAGATTAATTCAAACAGATAACTTTCGTTACATATCCATGGAAATCCAAAATAAATACATTGCCTAATCAAGATGAAAGAACAAGATTACTTCTGATGTTTTAATCTGAAAAATAAACAGTTCAGTATATTGATAGGGCTTAATTATGTCCTTTCTTACTTAAATTGCTTTCTGTATTAAAACTGTAGATATTAAATTATGCTAAAGTAAAATATTCTTTATCATTATTTAGCATTTCTTTTATACTTTTGAAACTTTTGTGAGGTTAGTCCATAAATCCACATCAAGCATTTTAATACAAAGCATGTTGACTTAAACTCATCATCTGCTTAATCAACAGTTTTAGTTTATTATCAGAAAGCATCAGTAACCTTGATGCACTTTATCTTAATTTATGCTTTCATCAAATAGAGAACTAAATAATAAGTGATCACATTAGAAATGCATTACAAAATGTGCACCGGGAAAATAATTCAACAACATTTGGCAGCAAATATTATCTTCATGCAACTAAACACTGACAATACAGTAACACATTCCTTATCAGAGCACATTTCTGTTGCAGGGCTAGAAACATCTACTCCATCTCAAGTTATGACTATAGTTGCACATACAGCACCACTAGGTTATACTTTACTCCCAAAGTCAGTACTATCATCTTGAAGCATCTTTTCTTGAAGATATCCTTTCCAGATTCTTCCCTGAGTCCTTGTACGTAGTGACTATGAGGCAGTCCTTGAGGCGTTCCCAAGCACTTGCTTCAGATAAACTTGAGGGCAAACTCAAGTTTATATTGGCATGTCTGAAAAAAACGTTCCTGTGCCAGCAGCGGGCATGTGCTGAACGCAAAAAATGAGGGCTCCTCTACTGCCATGCTCTCATGTAATAAAGGAGGATTGAGCACTCACATGGGGCTTGTTTGGGGTTTTTTTTAGCTTCATTCTTCTCAAACACTCCTGAAAGCTTTGGAAGGGGAAAACTGCTACAAGCATTCGTGTAACTTCTTAAAGATGCCTTGTTGAAAATACCCAAACCACTGAATTGACTGTGAGAAGTGAAGGCTTTTTTTCCCCACATACTTATGCACAACAGAAACACAGTGGACCATTAGCTTATACGATAACTTGTTTGTCTAATTTAAACCCATTATTCATCCAAATGAAATATTGAATATACCACAAACTCAAAGGCTGTCATGACCAAGCACCACACCGGCTTTCTACTCTCTTTCCGCCACGGGGGTTGTGACAGGAGCAAATCCTGGGGCCATGGGTTGTATTTGAGGTCTCTGAGACACCAGATGTTTTGAAAGCCAGTTCTTGGAAATGTAGTTCCAAGACTCGTACTTCAAACAAAGCATTAAAAACTGACATATTCACTGCATCCTCAGAGTAATCTATAATCATGAATGCGTTGTGAAACCAGGTGGTAATTATTTCCAAGGGAAAAAAAAAAAAATATATATATATATGGAGAAAGGGTGTCTTTTTCCAGAAGTATCAGATATTAATCAATTCTTCCAAGGCTGGACATTTTCCAGAGCTCATGACTTTTTTTCTGGCATTCTTTAGTTGGCCAAAATTCTCTACCACAGATAAATGACCTTAGTTTTGTCTATCATACTTCTTTCTGCTTTCTTTTTCGCTATTGTATGTGCATTTTCCCTTATCAGATTCCATGATGAAATGCAAAGAGTTTACTACAAATAAAATTTAAAAAAAAAATCATTAATATGATTACAGAAAAAGGGTATAAATTCATGGAGGGATTAAGCTAAAGAAGGTAGATGTACCAAATCTCAGAGCAGGAAGAAAGATGAGAACTTGTGCTAGACTCAAGGAAGCTAGACTAATAGTTTGTTTGTGAGAGTCAGATGTGATGTTTGCTTTGAGTAAAATTGATTTCCAGGCACAGCAATGTAGCAAATCCCTAATCTTTTCAGCCAGAAGTGGGCTTCTCAAGGCTTGTTTGGTAGAACTGGTTTTTGGGGACCATAGAAGTTCCTACTCATCTAAGCCAAAGTCGTTTGTAGGTAATATTAAATTCATATTGCGTTTACATGGAGATAAATAATTAGATGCTTTCATGAGCCTTCCACAAAGACTGCTTATGCTTTTTATAGGACAAAAGCCAAATGAAGAATTCAGCCAAAAATAAGCAATAGATTTCAATTTACCCATGTGAAAGCCTTACAGAATCACAGCCAAGGGCTGAAAGAACAAAAGAAAACAAACATGTAGGCTGGAAGAAACAAATGAAACCAAACATAGGATGAACTTTTGCATGTCCAGCTCTTTTATAAATAAGATGCTTCTGTTTTGAAGTTAAACTCAAATGAGAAAGCTGATTATCTTCTGCTGTGAAATGAATTGTATGGCCTCCTCATGCTTATGATATTTGCATAATGTAGTCTTTGCCTTTACAGTACCTTCTGCATTCTAGGATAGTGAACTCCGTGGCTAGGAACAGATTATTAACTTTTTTGTGTCTTTCCCAGAAGAATAAAGTGAGGTCTTGGTTTTTGTGTGTTGTACTTGATGAATGTGTTTTTTTCTCCAAGTTATTATCTTTTTGCACTGAGAACATTTTCAGTAAAAATCTTGTTTAGGAACCACATGAAACTGACACAAAGCATATGCATCTCCAGATTTATTTGTCTTTTTGCAAAGTGAGTTTCTATTACCATGTGTACCCTTTTAAAAACTGCTGGAGTATAAAAGCTTTACCATTTGGTGAGTAGCTATTTTGCATTACTACTTTATGGAGACACATCATAATTTGTCAAACTCCCCTTTATAATTATTAGTGAATCCTAAATGACGAAGTTCATTCCTTGACACCTTGTATGACAGTGAAAAATAAGATTTTTCATGTAAGTTGCTTGCAATATAGACTAATTGGCATACTAATTGACTTTTACTATAATTTAAGTTTATTGTTTATTGCTTTTAGATTGTTAGCTGACATTCATTTTTCTACTAGAACACAGTAGATATTGTTTTTGTAAAGACAAATGTGCTTTAGTTGTACTATACCAGTGAGATGTCTGGGTTTTCCATTTAAACAACCTGTGTACCTAAGGTGATTTTTTTTCCATGGTTTTTGTCTCCAGGAAAGATCAAATTGTATTTTGACCTGGTATGTGAGCAACAGAGCATATTGTCATTATATAGGTAAAGAAATTAGTATAGACCAGATCTAACACATTCTGCTGAATGTCCAGTCTAACCTGAACTCGTACTATTCAAGTGTCAGGTGCCTTTACCGTCTGACTTTTTTAGGTCAGCCAATTGTATGTGGGCTAAGATGGTTTGTTGTCCTCCAGAACATACTTACCAGGTTTCTTAGGTCCAGTAAATACAAAAGTGTGTTTAAGTAACATTAAGGATCTGTTCTAGGCCAAGAAACAGAAAAAAATTCTAAGTCAAGTTTGGAGCAAACCTCTGTAGACATATACAGGAGAGAAAGAGACTTGATAGTACGACTTAGAAACACAGTCTCAGGTTTACATCTATATTTCTAGATTTTATAATGCTGATGTCAATCCCTGGCTGCATTTTATTAAAATCAACTTAATAGTTGTGATTTATGCATATACTATGTCAAGTAATCTAGCTGATACATTCAAAAAAGTAGCACAGATTTTTGCACGACATATTAAATTTCAGGATGCACTACTGACCATTGCCTGGGGTCTATTCAGATTTTTCATCAAGAAAGACATCCATTTCTTTGACACCATCAATAAAATTAGTCTATTTCATTTAAAGCATGTTTTATTCTATAGTGGATACGAATATTACATCATCTTTATTTTTAAGCATCTATTTTACGGTAATGTTATTACCCATAATAAGTTTCACACTGATAGTGCTGACAGCACTGAAAATTGTCCTCTCTTCATGCACACAGACAAGCAAAGTTAATTTTCTCATGCTGCAGTCCAGTTTTAGTGCCATACAGATAGGCACCATGATCTGTATCACATTTATACACACATGTCTAAGTATCCGACACAGTAAATTACAGTGATTACCATTATCTGGTAAAAGTAGCTCTCACTCTAAAGCTGTGCTATAGCTGCTCTTAAACTTTGCTTAGGAAACTAGTTTGTCCTTATTATTGACTGAGGAGATGGATACAGGTTCATTTTTCCTCAGGATTAACAGAGGAGCAGAAAATGACCTGCCGGAGCTTGCACAAGTGTGGCAGAGCTGGGAGTAGGACTCTAATTCTTCCAGAAATAAAACTTCACCGCTTCTTGTGGACAACACGTATATTTCATAAATGATTTCAGGACTTGTGGAAGATTTAAGTGTGACAAATGAAAATGCACATGTAACTTCAGAGCATGACAAATAAAAAAAAAAAAAAACAAATAAAAAAACCAAACCACATGTACCTTCTCTGTTTAGGTTTTGAGTATGGAACCAAGAAGCATTCACTCTAACTTGGGAACATTTATCTTGCTATGCATTTTTTTTAAGCACTATCATTGAAAGTTTTTTAAATGGAAAAAGAATCAAGGCATTGATGGGCAGAGTACTTTTTAGAGATGTTAAATGGACCGTCACTTCAAGAAACGATTGACATTGACAAAGAAATTAGATTCTCAGAACTAGGCATTTTATCTTCTAGTTAAAGCCTGGTAAAGCAGCAGGCAAAGACTGTGTCACCAAGGAAATGTTGAACTAGTTATCATAAGACTCCTAGTAAAATTCCCCGAATTTTCAGTGAAGGAAAGAACCAGAAGAAAACTCAGAACCACTGCTTAGCTGCAGTTGCTGCTGAGGTATAACATTTCTTTCAATGACAGGCAAAGTCTTCTGTAGTGTCACATTAAGCAGAATAAAAGATATGACTGGGGAAACCTACAGAAGTAGAGCAAAGATACGAACAATTCATTCAATAAAACTAATTCATAACAAATGCCAAGATTTGCAAAGGCTGTGCAAAACAGAAGATAGAAATATGTCTGGCAAGTGTCAAGTGTCTGCCACAACAAGCATGCCATCAGGCAGCTGCTGAAACAAGGAGCAACTTACTAAGGGTCAACCCACTGAACTGTTTTGAAAGGGAAGATGTGTGTGTAGTTTCTTAAGTGCTCCTGTTGGGAAGAGACATACACAGAAATCATTACTGTAACAGTACCATCAATAATTCCATTCAACATCATCATTAAGTGTCCATACACTTAATTCCTTTATGGCACTCGATGTTTTACCAGCCTTATAAGCTCAAGAGGGATGAAAGCCTCCCATTTTCGTTGAGTTCAGTGGAGTGTCTTTCAAGAAGAACTTTTACAGTTTGGTGGAGTAATTTGACTGATTAATCAATGACTTGGGGTCACTTTTAAAACTGCACATACCAGAAAAAAATATTTTGCTCTGTGCTACTTCAAAATAGAAAAAAAAAGGTGCCTTTTTGTAATCAGAGATATGCAGAACTTCAGAAATTCCAAAACAATGAGGTATTATCCGTAACATTTTCTGTTGTGTCAAAACATACGTAGTATCAGAGAAAGTAATAGTTTGGTAAAACATATATTTTGTACAACCTATGTATATGAGTCACTACTTTCCCCTCTACAATTTGATATTTCACTGTGAAAACCTTAACTCTGACCCAAAATGAATAGTTTTCCCACCACAGCGCAGAACTGGAGCAGCCTGGCCTAGGAGGTAGGGTGCGGATTTGTTGGGAAGCAAAAAGATGCTAGCATACAGAAACAGCTCATCATTCTCCATGATACATAACAGCTCCTGGGCATCCCAGTGAGTATGGGAGGCAGCGACAAACCGCACAGGTGAAGCACCTCCTGACAGTGGAGAAACTGAAGCCAGCAGAGGGGTGGCTGATACGTCCTGTCAGAGGTCATCAGGATGAGGCAGACCTAATGTGGAAGACAACTCTGAGCAAGAGGTTACACACAGGAAAGTCCCACTGGGGGAGAAGCAGTGGGACCAGGAAGCAGAAAGAGAAAGAGGGGACTTCCCAAAGAGGAGAGAGGAAGAACTTCAGAGTCCTGGAAGACAAAGCTACAGAAGTGGATGGATGGCGATGGGGAAGGAAGGCAGAGGATGAGATGAGAGGCAATTTCACAGGACAATAGGCCACATGGCACACAGGGGCATCAGAAGGATTAAAACGAGAGCCATGAAATACTGAATAGCAGGACAGATGTATAATCTGAGTGAAGCTGGAGTTGATGATGACTTTCTAGGACCAAGCAAAGATATTTAAACAGGGAGAAAAGATTGTCTGCCTTTCAGGAGGAAGGATGAGAGAATAGTTGAATGTACAGAAAAGAGAAATAGTGATGCATGAGGGACTTTGAGAGTGGAAATCTCCAGGGCAAAAGGGGAAGGTGTAAGTGAGTGAAGAAAAATGTTGACAGGCATGATGAATCCTGTATCTTCAGGTATCACAGACTATGTAAATGTCTCTCTTGTATTCAAATAAATAGAGAATTACCTGTTGGTTTCAGTGAAGAGATCAGAACAGCTGTAAGGATGTGGATTCTCAGTAAAGTGTCGACCTGGGGAGCATGGAGAGGGGACAGGTACTTGTCCAACCATTATATATTGTGTTTGGAAAATATATATTGTGGACATGTTCTAATTTTAGTAAAGGTAATTTGCTTTGGGGTGCCTGGGTGGGGTGGGGTGGGTGGTGAAATTCTCCAGTTGTCTGTGACCCTAGCAAAATGAGACCTAGGCCCTCATAAGAGCTCATTCCCTCCAAACTTAACACCTTAGTTACTCACTTAAACTGATTATTCTTTACACTCCTAGTTTGTCCAATTGCAGAAGCTCGTGTCAGGATTTAAAATTCCCCTCTTAAAACTGCATTTTCGTTTAACGACATAGGTCTTGTCAATGTTAATTGAAGTTTTCTATCTGAGTCCTTGGAAAACCACTTCAAATTTTGCTCTCAGCTTTCAGTCTGTATTCTGACTTATCTTTAAACTTACTGAGAAAGGTACTTCTGGTTGTCAGGCAAATACTGTTTCTAATTAATTAAACTTTAAAAATTCTCTTTCCTTACATAAGTAGAGGAATATTTATTTAGCCCCACTTTGTCTGTAGGATATATGAATCATTGAGTATCAGCTACAGACTAACTCCACTCTGAGATAACATTCATGAGTGGTCTGTGTGTCAGTTTACCTTTATTAATCCTTCATTAACCTTATAGCATTCAGCTTCCAACTTCCAGTATCACAGAGCAGCCATCAGCTGTGTAGACTAATCAATAGTTCCTCCTGCCACAGATGACTAATACAAAACAAGAAGACATGGTATTTTTTTTCCTTCCTTTTAGACCACACACATTTGCTTATGATGACAACTGAAATTCTTTGAGAACTGGTATGTTTTTTTGAAATGAATTCTTCCCCCAAGCATAACACATGAATTCTTGGTTAAGTATTTTTGACGCTAATTCTGTTTTCCTCAAGTGCAAGCTATATGCCTACAACTTTTCAGCACTTGGAGTGTGCAACATTTTAAAATTTTTGTGACTTTGAATAATGTTTTTCCTATCATTTTTCATCTAGCTTGTACAATTTCCCTCACCTTGCTCTCTTTAATTCTACTCTTGCTATCTCGAATTTTAGATTTTTCAATCCTTTTTACCCTCAACACCCTTGGCATTGAATGAACTTCTTACGGGCTTTATGGAGGACTCTATTGTCAGCTGAAAGACTTCTCTGAATTGCCAGGTACTGACTACTTTCAGAAATTGGTTTTAAATTTATTTTTGCTGCATTTATGTTTGCCCTCATTAGTCATAGCTCAGGATTTTCATGTTCTCTCTTTTAAGCTACAATCTCCTCTCTGACATGCTCTGTCTCTGATTTCTGAATCACCTCTTTTGGTCTTAATTTTTTTCGCTTTTGTCCTAATCATGCTTCTTAAAAGAACAATTATTTATCTGGGCCAGCTCCTGCTGCAGAGGTAATACACTTTTATAATATACTAAATTGATCACCTTTTGGATGTAATGCTTTAGTACCACACTCTGAGTGGCTTACATTAACTATATAATTGGTGTGCTTGCTCTCAAAAATTTCACTTGACAGCCAGGCTAGTCATAGCAGCATTTTAGTGGTCTCAAAAATGTATCAGAGTACTCTAACAGAGTCTCTAATTTTACTAAAAATACTTTAAAATAAAAAACTAATTAAATCAGTACAAATGTCTTCTAATTTTCACTGACTAAAAATGATGAACCATGTGTCACAAATGCCTATCTGCGCATTTTGTAGTCTGCTCACATAACACGGTATGTAAAACAAGCATTTCAAATACCTGGCATACATAGTCCAAAAGCATAAGGCTAAAGGAAATAATAATACTATGATATCTAGCATAAAATGACTTTCTCATCGGTTCCATTATGTTATTAATCTTTCTAGCTGATATTCATGGCGTATTTTCTTCTTTATTGCCTTCTGTGCATTTCTTTATAGTCCACCTCAATGATATTCAGTTTTTGTAATACCCAAAGTCTTGAATATGCCAGATTCAAAATGTCTGCTCTTAGTTTTCAGGGTCCTGCCAACAAAATAATTTAACCTACACATTCATTTCACACTGTTGAGCCCTGGGTTTGCAGCTTCATTTGCAGTCACTCTTCTGTCTGAATACATCTCCTCAGTTCCACCATTTCATCATTTTCTTCTCCCTGTCCCACTTCATTTGTGCTCATTTCATGAGGCATAACATATCTTGTAATGCAGTATATATTCTTCTGCCCTGACTTGTTTTGCGGTAAGCATGCAAATGCACTGGTTTTGGTGAACCTTCTTGATATCTTTTCTGAAGTTATCATCGTAGTTGTAATCCTAGTCATTTTATATTTGCAGAAATTAAAATGTTAAAGAATGTAAAACTTCAGGTTATTTTGTAATTTAATTGAAACCAGTAATTTTACTGAAACTGATGTGTATCCACAGTAACACAAACTCCCTTTTATTTCCTTAACAGAGGCAGTCATTTCTTACTTGGATATGTTTTGCGGTTATGATTATTTTGGTATACAAAGACTTTCCTAATGCCACAGGGAGTATTTGTAGTAACCCTTTTTTTAAACATCAAATTATATGTATTTCAGTATATTTGCATAAAATTACCTATTTTTTTGGGCAGTGATAGGAAGGTGTGTGCATTTTCTTAATCATAAGAATGTGAGTCCTTTAAAATCCTGCTGGTGTGATTTAGACTTATGGAGGCTCAATTATTAGCTGAGCATTGCCATTTGACTAAGGTATGGTAAGTGTTACATACAGAAAAAAAGAGTTTTTTCTCTCTTCCTTCAGTTAATATATGCATTCTTTCATGCTAGTCTTTCCTTTTGTTTTAATTGCTCTTTTTTTGCACTTTTTTCTAGGCTATCACAGCTACCAACCATCTTGCTTTCTGCCCAGATTCTATTCCATTTCCTTGTCCCCTGTAAGCTACAAACTTCCAAACCCAGTTTTTAACAAATCTGTAACAAACTTTTCTAAAGGTTTACTTGTCCCACAGGAATTTAGCTTTCATTTTGCTTTCTGTAATAGACATTGCATACCTTGTCACTTGAGTTCCATTATGTCCTGTCATTTATATTATAATAAGTCATTCCTGAGTTAATCAACATCCCTACTTATGATGCTTATTAATGTGACACTTTGTGGTGTTCCTTCTTCTGTGACCACTAAATTTTAAAAGCGTATTCCTACTCCTCTCATGCCTCTCCCTCTTTGAAAGTGATTTTTGTATTTTACTTTTTGTTTTCTCATTACTTTTCCCACCCTCCATGCCGTTTTAATTTCATTTATCTTACATACTCTTGTCAAATTAGTTTAGTATTACGGTACTTGTTTTCTATTTTTCTTTCTTATTTTTTCTTTCTTTAGAAATAATTTTCTCAGATGCCTAAAAGATCATTTATCCTAACAGTACCAATAATTATTTGTATGAAGGTAAAGCCCATGGGACCCAATCAGGTGAGCTCCTATTATCGTGAGTGCTGTGCAAACACAGTTGTTGCCAGAGGTCAACAGGACACAAAGTTATGATTTCAGTTGCACATTTTATTTAAGAAAAGATGCAACAAAGGATCACAACAAAGACCAATATAAGCACAGGGAAGAATACCACTACAGAGCAGAAGATACACTTTGGCCTGAACTCATACTAATTTTCAACACCTATCTGGGATATCTAGTTGAGCCTTGTTACCCTGAGTCTCTGCAGAGTCTAGAGGGAAAAAAAACAGCTGGAATGAAGCGCTGTGGGAGGTAGCAGCCTCCACACCAGGCTCTTGTTGCCAACGTGACTTGACACCTTACTTCGGTCCCTCAGAAGACCCAGAAATCCTGGAAATTTTTGCTCGGACTTGGCACAACCTGGTATTTCTGTACAGGCAAATACTTGCAGTAAGCCAACATCAAAATTTCCTTCCTATGGCTAGTGTCCATTGCCATTTGTAAAGCCTCTTTGACCATATAGATCCAACAAATCTGGCATGAGAACGGGAAACCTGAGTTACTCAGCACTTTCAAACTCTTGACTGAGATATGAGGTGAGAAAAGTGGGTTTTGTCATGTTTTCCTCATCCTTCCAACACACAATTGCATTCAAGTTCCGGTTTAGGCTTAGTTTTAAAGGCAAATCATGGGTTTTTATATCATTTCTTGTGGAGGCTCATTATCAGGAATATTGCCTGATACTGAGATGAAACATTTGCCTAAGTTATCTTGTGAGCAATTATAACTATGAAGTTTACCACTTAAAATAAATCTGCCATCTTTTTCTTCTACCAATGTTCTTCAAATATGGGCAGAATGTCGACAGATCTTTTCTACACTTTACTGCTGTATCTGAGTATGCAAAAGATACTCTGTGAACTTTGTGGTTATAGTATTGCATGCGTTTTTAACTTCTTCCTGCAGAAGTGGCAAAAAGAAGATTTTTTTTGTTTCAGTTTCCATTCAACCTACCTCTTTCAAACCACACCAATACACAAACTTGCAAACCCCATTATCTGGGGAGTAAAATACCATTACCATATCTACTTAGTTCTTTCTTCACAGGTCAGCCAATCCACATTACTGGTATCTTGTTACTCGTCTCTGAACTGCCAGCACCTTGATGACATCATTTTTATAGTGCAGTGCTTACAAATAAATATCATATTTTGGGGCTGTTGCATCAGCATCTAACTCACAAAGACTACAGTTGCGTTTGCCTTTTCACTGACATATACCGTAGGCTTGTATCTACAGGTCAGGTCTATACTTGAAAGTTATATTGGTACAATTTGGATGATGATCTTGGTATCAAAAAGTAGTGTGCACCTTAATGTGAAGATAGAAGTATAGATGTACTTTAGATAGAGATTGCTTAACTCCATTACTGTGTGGGATATCTATACCATTATATAGCACCTTTATATCTGTATGATCATGAGTGCTCAAAGATTGTACAACTTTAAATGTACATCTTGAAGTGGGAGAACTTGCTGTTTGAGATGAGCCTCTCGTTCCTCTAATCACTCAGACTTTTTCAACCCTAAAAACTTCCAAATTTTCCCTTCTAGTTAAATATTTGAGCTGTGGATCATTTTCTTCCTGAGGTATATTAGCTTTCATTTTTCCCATGTTAAATCTCATGGGCAGTTAGCCAGCTTCTTTATTACTCCTCCTATAATCTTTTAACCCTCCCTTCACTTTCTGCTTTCTGAACCCTTTATGCTAGAACCAAAATGAAGTCTGGAACATACATACACACATACAGCTAGATACATTTTAAATCACTAAATGCACCTTTTTTCCTGAAGACTGGGAACAGATTTGCTTTCTTCGTAGCTTTACACTGTTGTACTGTCACTGGGTTCTATAACATTGCTTAATGTGAGAGAAGAGTCAGGCAGCAAGGTGCTGACTTGAAGTCTACTGTTGAAAAGACCCTTATTGACTTCAGTAGGCTTGGGATTCAGCCATAAATTTGTAAAACCAAATGATAGGGTCAATGGTTTAGTACTCTATAAATTTCATTTTATAAATGAATGCAAAATTTGATCCAAAATGTCCCCATAAATTTATACCTCTCTTTTCTCATTCTTTAAATCAATATAGATGCCACACAAGGAATGTATCAGTGTCAAGCTATCAATAGCTCTGCCACTGTTGTTTTTTGTTTTATATGCTCTTCCCTTTAAAGCTAGGAATACAAATATCTCTACATTGTTCATTTTTTATAACTATATAAATTCAAATTCGGAATGACTTTTCTGGTTTTATTTCAATTATAGCTTTAAAAAAAAAAAGACTACAAATTCAAAATCACTCACTGAGAGGAAAAGTATCTGTCTGCAAAATTTTAACCCCATGCAATGTGTCTTAATGAAACAACAGTGTTAGAAACCCAGGGAAAGGAAGCTCTGTAACAGCAACGATGACTGCTAATGGTGCTACTGCATCACGCAGAGCCTGCAGAGGGCATATAGGCCTTCTTTAGAAAGATATGGAAGGACGTTGATGTATCTCATAAAGCTGACAGGTCATTGCTATCCATTGTCTTGCAGAACAGATTAATAGATTCATTGGTTCTTACTAGACAAAACTGTTCACAGCAGATAGAATTTATCCTGAAAAGTTGCTGCATTCTGCTTGCTGGTACAAAATACTCTTCAGCTCTCCATCTTTCAGTTGTTGGCAGGTACTTAAATAAGAAACACAGAGAACCCGTTTACAGTTATGGGTCTCTGTCCTCACTCATAATTATAGTTCTTAGATAGATTTTTAAAGCTCTTTTTGTCCAGAGTAGAACATCACATAGACCCCAGGGGCACAATTAATCACCCTGCAGATATGTCAGCAGCATGATACAAGAGTTGGTAAATTTAATAGTATTTTTTTGTGTTGGATGGAAATCAAAAAGGAACTATTTGGCAATACGCCTCAGATCATTACAAAGTTGTCTGCTGTGGCACTCCAACCTTGACAGCCACAGATCACCTCTGGAGGAAACTTGCAGAGCCAAAGGGGACTTGTAAAACCAAACTGATCCGCATTCTGTTATCCTAAATATTTTCACCTGAGGCACTCTGATGTATTTGTTATAATAATAAAAAGGGGGGAGAGGAAAAAAAGTAATGCCTTTTACATCAGTGAACCAAATAAAACAGTAGTTTGATGCTTACTGATATTGGTGGACAATTAGCACTTGTGTGAGTATACCCTTTGATGGGACTGAGTGATGGCTTATCAAGGGCGTGTGTAGAGTTCATAACCTGGCTCTATATCATCTTGGAACTGATCTAACAACTGGTTCATCATACTCTCTGTGTCCACTACGCTTTCAAACCACGTGCAAAAAGATTACAAAATCTGAAAAGATGATAGCAAAAGATGAAAGCAAATTCCTAGTTTATACCCTGCTGTTACAAAACAGATGTCAGGAGAATATATGTGGTCTCACAAGTTAATGCTTTTTACAACTGTGATTTTGTATTATATCACTCATTCCAGAATACTGGGAAATGTTTTGCAATAACTCACATGGTATTATCAGTCTCACAGTGTTATTTGAGATAATGTCTCAAGTAGGCTTGATTACTATGATTGCTTCTTGTTCTTCTCTTTGTACTGTATCTCCATCTTCTTTCATTTAACTGAAGTGTGTTTGCAAGTTAAAGTCTCAAACTGCTTTACCATATAGGTTTTTTTGATCCTTGACTAGCAAGTGCACTAGAGTTGGCTTAAATCTCCACTTTTCAAGTCCATAGGGGAATCCCTTTGAGTCACGAAAACAGAACTTCCTTGGTTAAAGAGAAACCAAAACAGTGCCACCCATGTTTCACTGTTTCGCCAAGCTGAAGGAGATACAAGCAAATATTTCCAAAAGTGAAATAATAATCTGGTTGTTGGACTTTATTGCCTACACAAATGACATGCATGAACATCATATGGGAAAGCTAGATCTTGTATAGATTACAGCAAATGGAAAGGGTTTGTGACAGAAGTATTGCTTCAAAAACCAGTGAGTCTATGGATTTTCTAAAAAAAAGAGCATTCATCTTAAATTCTCCTAGGGCTATTGGCAGGTCACTAGCTAAGTGATTGTAAACCAGGGTGAAAAATGGCTTCTGTGGAGGTAGAAGGTACTTTTGATGTACTTTGTCTGTCTTGAACAGTTCCATTTTGATGCTTAAGAGTGACACAACAATTTTTAAACGCTGTTTCTGTTTTGGTGAGAGATCATGGTCAAACTAAGACCATGCATCAATGAATTGGAATATGGTCTACTAAATTTATGAAGACAGAAACTCTTCAGGTTGCCTTTTGTTATTATTCTCCTGGATGGTGGCTGTGAAGAAAACAACATATCTTCAGTTTTAAGGGATTGGGATAGAGTTTAGAGTATCACAACTGTGTAGCTACATATCTTCTATATTGCGTCATACAGGCATACATATCTGCTATGAAAATTGGCATGAGAGTATCCCTCTGATGCATAGCTATATTTCAAAACTAAATTATGATACTCTAATGCACTGAAATGCTCCAGATAGGGGCCAAATTAAGGGTGATAAGGTGGGTGGGTGAGGTGGAATTTCTCACTGGGGGATTTTGATGCTTGTGGTTTGGGTCAGGCAGGGTCCAGTAGACACATACTCACTGTTCAATCTGCCAGTTCTGACCAGTTTGCATTCTCCCCATCAAAATACTCAGTGCCATGGACAGCCAGAGCTACTGGGGCTTACCTTAGGCTCTAGTGCTATTTTTTACTTCCAGTGCTGCATCTTGCTCTTTGCCTTTAGGAAAAGTGAATATATGATAATCAGTTTGCTGTTTCAGATTTACAGGAAAAAAGGGGAGGGACAAGTATACCTTGAGGCTTCTTTAGTTCCTTCTCCTACCCAGGAACACTCTAGTCTTAAACAAATACAAAAATCTGAGTTTCTAATCATTGACGGCAGCAGCTCCCAAAATGTCTTTCACTGTCCAAAAAAAAATTTTTAGACCAAATGTCTACATTTTGAAAAGAAATATAAAATCTCCTTCTTCCTGCACTCTAGCCTTCAAATTACTGTACAATAGCTCAATTCCCTGTAAGTGTTCCAGGTCATTTATAGGAATCTAAGTGCTCTTTGGAGTAGCCTGTCCATCAGCAGGGTTAAATACCTCAACCCCAGTAAATCCAGGTTCAGGGAATGCAGAATAGCTCATTCTTCAGATTTGAATAGGTTTCTAGCTCTTTAGTCTACACCTGATGATATCTCTAAAAGGTGTAGGCAGAGGTACTCTCTGTGAAATATCTGCTAGGCGAAGGCTTTGAGTGATCCCAGCTTGCCCTTTGTAACTCTTCTCCCAGCAAATATTCCCCTTGGATCCACCATTTTGTAGGCATTCTCCCTAACCATTTCAGTTGCAGCAATTCAGATAAGCAAGTCCTGTGATTTGAATAGCGTGAGCCAACCTGGCTCATCTTCACAAAAACATGTTAGGGAATGATTATATGAGCAACGGAGTCAGGAGGCACTAGGCTGAGTTGTGGGGAAGGGAGGAGGAGGAATAAGCTCTGATAGAAGGTCAATAGTGAGCAGCTGAGGACACACAGAAGTGAATCGATTGCACTGGCACAACTGGAGCTGGATGGCAACAGCCATCCAGTCCTCAGAGGTCACTGTGTTGGAGGCTGAGGCTAAAGATACAGAATAAGTACCAGGGAGTACCAAAATGATTAACAACAGCCCTGGTTTTGACACTAGGTAATTCTGGAAAGGTCCTGTAATATGCTTCAACACGGTTGTGAGAGCAACTGATGGTCGCCGTGGAACAAGAAGAGGCAGCTTTAGCTGCTCGCTTTGCCCTCTTTTCTCAGCTGCCTGCTCTCGGTGCTCTGGCAGAAAGTCCACTACACTCACAATACACCAAAGGGAAGGGGTTTGTGCATGTTACTGATGCACTTTACCAAAAAAAAAAGGACATTTAAACCAAATTGGTTGACTTTGCACTGAAGCACATAAGAAATGTTCGCGCAACCACATCTGCTGTCTCTGTTATGGGGGTTGTATTCTCCTGTAGATATGTAGTAACAGGAGGTGACATTTTAAATGCCCTGGTTGCTTTTTTTTCAGTGAGCAGCAGACTAAAGCCTGACCCATTTATTTCTAAACTGCTTCCCTGCCACTGATGCAGTTACAAAGAGATCAGCTCTTTGGTGCAGACAAAACCCAAACTGATCTTCGGGGCTTTTACTGCTGCACTTCAAAGTAGACTCTTTCTAGAAAGAACTGGAAGGCAACTGGGACGCTGGCAGATTTGCCAATGCTATGCAAAATATGCTTTTGCAGAAGCTGATGTGAAATGAAAACATTTATTCAGAGAAGTTGTATTTCAGTTTTCTGTGTTTCCTAGGGCCAAAAGGTGAGCAAACATATTGCAGTCCTTTGCCTGGTTCTAATCCCAGACAGGTGGAGGCTGTGGGATGATTCTCTGGTTGAGTCACAACAGTCTTGCATCATGAACAAGGTATTGCAGTGCCAGGAGGCTGGTGACAGTGGGCCAATGTTTGAGAATTCCTTTTCTTTAAAGACTGAATTAGAAGAAGTGTAAGCTCTTTCATTCTCTCTGTGTCCCTCTCACCTTTATTTTTTTAAGAATAGAAAAAAAATAGAAACATTGTGACAGTATTAAAATATTTGCATTTTTTATCTCATTTTCTTCAAACTTTCCCTTTGCCGTATCTGTGCCCTCTTATTAGTGTCCCCTTTGCCTCCTAATTTTGTTTCATAAGCCCTTCTTCCCCTTTTCTTCCTCCCTCCTTTGCTTGTCTCTGGCTCATAATCTTTCTATCTTCCTTTTCCCAGCAATTTATGAAATTCTAGTTTTCCATAAGATTTATCATATTACAGGAGTGCTATCTAAATGCAAATATTTAAGGAAAAACACAAGAAGATAAAGTGAAGTACTTCATCACTGAAGTCTGTATTCAGATGGCTTCAACACTAAGACAGTAGCAGCTAGTAAAACGCCTAATAGTAATCCTTAGTAAAAAACTTTAAAAATTACTGAATTTTTCAAAAATAAAGTTTTCCTTTGTATATCCCTTATGAATTGTCTTTTTCTCATTGCTTGTGGGAATATACTTGAAAATAGTATTATATGTATTCAAAAAGTGTCCAATGAGACAACAGTAAAATACAAATCACACATCTGTGAAGCCTCAGTCATTATGTTTAGAGTACCAAAACTGCCATTGTCTACTCCTCTGTTCAGGAATTTATTTGTATCACCTGTTTATGACATGCATTCAAAACAAAAACATCATAATTAAGCCTTTATGCCAGAATTTCAAGAGAATTAAGATTCAATCCTTCCCTATAATTTTAATCTGGCTAAAATCAGAGGTAATTGCAGAGCTGAATGAGGTTTTTTTTGCTCACAGGATCTGGTTTAGATGAACCGTTTGATAATATCACGTGAGACAAGTTGATATAAAGAGATTTCCAATACAAGACTGGTAGTGACAGTGATAGGCACCTGGAATTACCTATGATAGATGGACAGATAGGTAGGATAAGCAGTTTTAAATCAGTTTTTCTAGGAAATGAAATCTTCCGCTCCTAAGATCTCTGGAGTAGTTTAATTTTGTTTCCACTGGGCAACTCATCTATAACAGCACCCTTTACTCCGTGAGCTGTGATTTAGGATTTTCACAGGAAAGAGTGACTCCCTTACCACTTGCATTTGCAGAAGCCCTCTGACACCCCGGCTCGGCGCCCTTTGGCTCTCACTCCATCCCCACCCTGGCAGTCACCACCCCTGAGGCTCAGGATAGCGCTGCTCCTGCTGCCCCGCGGCACCCTCCCACCTTGCTGCCACATCTCATTTCTAACTGTCTGCAGTTTCCCTTCAGGCAGAGTCATCCCTTTTGGGTATCGGCAGGTGCTGCTGAGCGGCTTCCCAGGCTGCGGCAGGGCTGCAGGAGCGTCTGTGCCAGTGCAAATGTCATGCTGCGCTAGGAAAGGCAGAACATGACCCAAGGGCTTTCTGCACTATAACAATACAGCCGGGCTCCAAAAGTTCAGTGGGTAAATTGGAGATGATTGTCCCTAAAGGAACAAAACTCTCAACTTTCACTCCACCTTTGTCTGATGGACTTATTTGCTTTCACATGGTACTTCACAATGTTTCCATCCCCACATTCCTGTTAGTTTGGAAAGTGTCATGATCCCATTTCAAAGATAAATACCCAAGGTAAAGGTGTACCTTCTCAAAGACTACACCTACACTGCTAAAGTCATCTGTCTTGGCCAATGATCCCTTGGCCATAGGCTAAGTGGCAGACTGATTGTACATTTCACATTGCTCATGTTTAGCTCCCTCTAGAACAGACTGGATAAATCCACACTGACTAGACAATGAACCTGTGTATCCTTTTGATTCCAAGTGGTGGCCTTAATGTGCACATCTTTTTTGTGTGTGTTTTACACTTAGAAGTGCACAAACCTGAGAACTGTCACAGCTCACTAGAGTAATGTTTTTGGCGTGCCCCCAAGGGTTCTGTTCTCAGGCATGAAATAAAAGGATTAGGATTGCCTTAGATTTCTTGCCTTGGATATTTTACATAGACATGTTTGAAGGATTTTGTAAAAAAGAATGATCCAAACCTGGTAGTCTTGTCTACACAGCCTGCGGTGAATTGCTACTTGAGGAAAGCTCCCCCACATTTCACCCAAATTGGATCTCAGAGAGAGCAAATTGAATTAGTCCCAAGGAGTAATCCAAGGGCAAAATAACACAGACATGCAGCGCTGATGATCACTGGACCAAGACCTGGGAGTGAACTGGAAAGCCAAGTTATTTGAGAGCATAGCTGCACTGCAGGTATTAAGACAATTTCAGTCATTCTCAATGGACACCTAAATCCACGTAAGGATATTGGTCTAACTAACTTGTCTGAACCAGTGGACAAGTTAACCTACTCTCAGTCTCCAAAATATGACCTAAAGTCACTAGCTAGCTGAAAATGTGTTTTATGCTTGTACTCTATTTCATTGGAAATACTGGGTCAAAGCTCAAGATCAGAGTCCTGGTGTTTTGTGTGATTCTTTGCAATCCTAAAGCTAGCTAGAACATGAGTCCTGAGCCAAAACACCATCTGAGCCTACTGTACTCACATGAAAGACTGAAAATTATAGTCTTACTTCCATTTCTCAGAGACAGCAATTGCTTGCAATGGGCTTACTCTTTGCCCTTCCTCTTTTTCTCTTCTTATTCTGTCTATGTGAAGTGGGGACAGACCAGGACAAAGAAAGCAGATTAACACCAGAGTACTGCCTGCCATTTTCCTGGGCTGACATACTATGAGAAAGATCATCTTGGACGTTCTGCTTGTAATGCTTAGTCCCACACCATGATAGGCTTTAAATTCATTCGCTGAAAGAAGTATTCTCAAAAAGCAATTTTTCTGCAGTTGAAACAGGGAGCCTGTGATGGAGTTAAGCATTTGTCCCTTGTGCCCCAAGCTACCATTACAGCTCCTGACTTTAAAGGGCAGTGGAGGGGAAAACGAACTTCCAGTCTAGTCTTATTTCACCAGTTAGTCACTCTAAGAATATATCATCAAAACATGTGCTTGAATCATGGTCACAACGTGTTGGAGCATTTTACCCAGCTATGGGCAGGGTGGAAGCTAACAAATCTGTATTTTAAGCATATCCTAAATCAATAAAAAGTGCCAGAAAAAGTACAGGCATAAGTGAAAAACCAAACATAAGTGGGCTGGCCTGAGGATATCATTATTTATTGAAACAGATTTTTCTTTTCCTTATGGTTTCAGAAACAAATGGCAGGTGCAAACAAAGAATAAAATTAGTCATAATTAGTACGGCAGACTATTTTGAATCACACAGCTGAGATCTGGATAAATAATTCAGATTTTACTCAGTAAATCTAAAACCACAATCCATTTATAAACTGAGAAAAGCTTATTAATCTGTAGCTCTCAGGTTAACAGTTTATGTCAGTTACCCAGGTAGTCTTGCATCACTGGTAACCTTAATCATATGCTCTGTTTCTGTTCTTCAGTACACCAGTGAAGGTAAAAATTCACAATTTCTCTGTTTCATGCCAGTAAAATTCTTTATTACTATATTTCTAGAAATGAGAAGCTGGGAGCTGAGTTAAGACAAGTTTCTTTTTAAGGTCAGCAAATTTTCAGAATTCACCATCCTGTCTTTCCTGATACGTCTGCAGCCCTTGTGACTAACCAACACCTTCCCAAGTGCTGCCTCAGAAATCAGGACCCAGTTTTCAACATTTCAACAAACTACTATTTAAATTTTTGGCAAGTTCTCAAGGTTTAGATCCTCAAAACATTTGGAGGTGTGGAGAGTCAAGTGCACTGTGTAGTCTCTGCTAAGTGAACCTGAAGGTCTTTGGTGATCATTGTGAGTATCTAATACAGGTATTCTTGACTAAGGAGGCATACCTTAATAGTGAAATGATATATTACAAGTGGGACACCCTGTGCTGGGCTCAGCAGTTCTTTCCTCCTGTCATGGTTTGGGCTGGACTGGCATCTGAAACAAAAGACAGATGCTCTCCATCACCTCTCTTTTCAAGTAGAGGAAAGAGAGAAAGAGACTTATGAGTTTAGAAGGAACTAAATTACTTTAATGAAAATATTAATAAATTAATAAAATAATTTAAAGAGAAATCATGAAATATATTCAACATATACAAAACCCTATCAAGCTTCCCAGGCATGGGGAAAGTCCCAGACTGGACTCAGTGATGGACAGGAACTGGATTCCGGATCTGGATTCAGGATTGGAGTGAAAGGCAGATGAACAGACAGAGTCCTCCTCAGACACCAGCCATTGAAGAAAGAGCCCTGACCCTTTGATCCCTCAGCTTTTATATTGAGAATGAAGCAGATGGAATACCCTGTTGGTCAGTTTTGGGTCGACTGTCCTGTCCGCTCCTCCCCACAGGTGGGACCCCTCTATGCTTTTCTGCTTCCGACCCTCCAACGGGGCTCACAACAAAGTTAGCTGACCTTGTGTGTTATAGCAATAAGTATAAGCAAGAACCTCTCCGCATACCATGCCTTGGCATAAATTACAACTAATCAGGTCTTATCACTCTGAGAATGAACAAGGTCTCCACAATATTCTGTTAATTTCAGAAAGTTCAGTTAGAAGAGGCTTAGCTAAAAAGTAAAATTACTGAACAGAATATCGTTTCTGTTTTACCTCAAACCAGGACACCTCCTCACTGTAATATATTCTTCCTTCAGAGGTGATGAGGGTATGGGATGGGGATACCTACAGGTCAAGTAGAATAAACAGTGGCAGCAGGTACACAGCCACATCCAAAGCATCCTCCTGCACAGGTTTGCTGAGGACCACACCTTCACAGCAGGCTGCTTGGTCCCACTATCTCCTCTCAGCACTCAAGTCTCTCCTCTTCCCAGCTGCATATCCAGGGACTTTCCCCAACTCCTTATGCTTTTACGTAGATCGAGTTAAGCCTCAAGTCAGGTTCCACTTTCCCAGCATAACTAATCTCTTCAGCTACCTGGCAAACCAAGTGAATATACAAGCCACATTGTTCCCAGGCACCTTAACAAACCAGCTCTCTACTCTTATATTGCCTTTCAGTCTAAAGCCAGAAGTTTCCACTTGGCCTAACCACATTTTCTTACCATGTTAGGAAGGTGATGGGAACTATCCCATTAAGTCATGCCTCATGAAGAAACATGAAACGGGGAAGGCATTGCTTAAGGTTACTCAGAATATTATCTTTCCATCTAAAAGTAGAGTTAGTCATGATGGTTTTCCTGAGTGCAGCCGGGTGATGTTCTGAGCTATTTAAAGGAACCAAAATGAGTTGCTGAGCTGAGCTGATTAGGAAAGGAAAGCCAGTGACGGCTTAGGCCACTTGCAGAACCAATCAGCTCTATGCTGGATACAATAATCATAGAATCATCTAGGTTGGAAGGGACGTTTAAGGTCATTGAGTCCAACCATCAACCTTACACTGCCAAAACCACCACTAAACCATGTCCCCAGGCACCACGTTTACCAATCTTTTAAACACCTCCAGGGATGGCAATTCCACCACTTCCCTGGGCAGCCTGTTCCAAAGTTTGATAACCCTTTCTGTGAAGAACTTTTTCCTAATATTCAATCTAAACCTCCCCTGGCACAACTTGAGGCCATTTCCTCTTGTCCTATCACTTGTTACTTGGGAGAAGAGATCAACCTCCACCTCTCTACAACCTCCTTTCAGGTAGTTGTAGAGAGCGATATGTCTCCCCTCAGCCTCCTTTTCTCCAGGCTAAACAACCCCAGTTCCCTCAGCTGCTCCTTATAAAACTTGTTCTCTAGACCCTTCGTTGCCCTTCTCTGGACATGTTGCAGCACCCCAATGACTTTCTTGTAGTGAGAGGCCCAAAACTGAACACAGTTCTCGAGGTGGGGCCTTAACAGTGCCGAATACATGGGGATGATTACTTCCCTAGTCCTGCTGGCCACACTATTCCTCATACAGGCCAGGATGCTGTTGGCCTTCTTGGCCACCTGGGCACACTGCTGGCTCATATTCATCCAGCTGTCAACCAACAATAAGTAGTAACTACTAATCATTTGCGATAATAAGTAGATTTACATGTGAACAATTTTGCTTGGTAACTTCTGTGTGGAACCTGTAACTTCTTTTTCAGCATATCTTTTACTAGGAAATTTACTCTTGGCTTTAAGTCTTCAAGTGAGTGAAATTCCACCAATTGGCAAATTATTCCATAGCCCACTAAGCTTTGTGTTTAAAAAAGCATGCAGTAACTCTACTCTGAATCCCTTTTTGCTGCCAGTCGTATTCAGTGCCTCTTTGCATGGCATTTTCTGCTCCATTTCCAAAGATCAAAAAAACTCTTCTCCGTTTAAATATTTGTGGAACACAATTAAGTCACCTGTTCATCTGAATATAGAAAATGGACCAAGCTTTCTTCATGCCCTGCTAAATATTTTGTACTTCAGATCTTGGAGTGCCTTTTTCCAAACTTTATCTACTGTATCAGTCTGTGTCTCGGCCTCTTTGTTCTCTCTGAATTTTCGGCCCAGGTACCAAAGTACTCACAGTAACAGGATAAGTAAGGAATGATACCTTCAGTAGTAACAGCACTTTGTATTATGAGGTGTTTTTACCCTGATCACCTACCCGAAGTTCTTAGGTGCTTGCATTTCACCTCGTCAGTTTTACTTTCACCACCACGCCATCAGTAGGAAATTTCACCATGCTAGCTGCAGGTAATTGATAAACATGCAGAAGAGCACTAGAATGAATATGGGAATGGTCTTTAAATGTGTGTGTCTTTAAATACCTATATATTTAAAGAGGTTCTGGGTGTTTGGGGGCATAATAGACCAGGAAGCCTTATGAGTGAACATAATGAATTAGTTGAAGTAATAATTTAAAACCAAGTAGCAGAACGCTTGGGAGACCATGGCCAAATAGGGGCCAATCAGCACGGCTCCTGCAGAGGGAAATATTGTTGTGTTAATCTCCTAGAACTCCTTGAATATATTAATAAAGAAGAGCAGCTGGCGTAATTTATTCTAACCTCTCTGGGCCACTGACAAAATTCTTTGCGAGAAGCTACGAAGGAAGCTAAGTAGTGATGGATCAAGAAGTGGTGGAGGGAAAGGAGGTGAAGGGCAGGATTAAATGGTCAATTTCATCATGTCAAAGGATAACAGCGGTGGGCCCCAAGGTTCCTGCTCGCCTACTTATTTATTAATCATCTAGCAAACGGGAATTGCTGTGAGGCAGCAAAATTTGCAAGGGATAAAAAATAGTTCAGCCTAAGTTCAGAGATGATTGTGTGCAACTTCTGAAACAAACAAAACTGTGTGACCTACTCACTCTGACAAATGAATTATCAACAATAGCAAAGTAAGGTACACTAGGTGGAAAAAATATGAATTACTCAACACCTCACAGAGCTCTAAATTAGCGTACCAACTTTAGAAAGGGACCTTGTTATCCTTGTAAATTACTTCAGTAAAGACTTCTGCTTAATGTGCAGCTGTACCAGATAAGCAAACATATTAAGATGCGTAAAGAATGGGAACTAATAGAGAAAGGATTAAACTGCCAATGCTATAGTGTGATCTGAAATACTGTGTGCAGTACCACTGACTCCATCTTATAAACAATAATGCTGATTTAGAGAGGGTTCAATGAAGGACAATGGGAATGATCAAAAGCATTAAAAAGTTCTCTTATGAAAAAAGATCGAAGACACTGGGGCTGTTGACCATGAAAAAAGGGATGTCAAATTTACAAACTGTAATGAAGGCTAAAGTGAAGATACATCTTATACACACACACACACACACAAAGGGAGAGGCAAAGCAATTGGAAAGAGTGAAACGGAAAAAGCAATACTTTTTCATATAATTTTCAGTTAGATTCTGAAACTGAGGAATTCACTGGGGCCAAGAACTGAAGAGGATTCACAAAGAGACTGCTAGACAGGCATAGGGGCACCCAGAATTTTCAGGAGTAACGCCTGATACAAACAGCTCTTATTTGAGCCAAACTGAGTTAGGGAGGGCTACAGTGTCACAAATTATCCCGCATCCCTACTCTTAGGTTTCTCTAAGCACCTCCCTCTGAATCATTCTAAGTGCTGTGAAAGACAAAGTATTAAATAAGACTGACTTGAGACAATTCTGACAGTTCCTATGCCTCGGTTACAAATGCCTACATTTTATACTGGATCCCACTTGCAAATCCTAATTGTACTTTACTCATTAGCAGATTTTTAACCTATTTCATTATTTTTTTCCACTGGTCTGCACTGAGTCTATATGGTGCTATTTTTTAAAAATTGTGATGTAATGTAAAAGTGGTAAAATTCATCACAGAAATCTAAGTATATTATGTCAACACTTTAATCTTTATCACCCAGACTTAGATGATCTTGTGAAAAAATGATAACAATTTTTCTTGATAAGACCTATTTTCCATAAAACCGTATTAACTGGCATTATTTATGCTAAAATCTCAATTTTTTTACTGATCGTGTCCCATACAAGACCTTTAATGGTTTTAAGAGAAGCTGATATCAGACTAAGTAGCCTCTAGCTCCGCATATCATCTCATTTCACTCTTTTTAAAATAGTAACGCTCTTTACTAGTCCTCTGGAACTTTTTTTCAACAAGTCAGGATTTGTTCAAAATCAACATTAATATTCAGAGGGCTCCTAAGCCAATTCTTTAATACTACTGGGTGCAAGTTATCGAGCATAGTAGATACTAAAACGCTTAATGGTTTTTGTTTCACATCCTCCCCAGTTACTAATGGAATAGAAAGTATTTAATTAATCACTGTAAGAGATGAATACATCATGCTAATGATGAATACTTCTGTTTTTCCTGCATAGCGATTGACAATTTTGCAATCCTGGTCAAGTTCTGGATCTATGCCATTTGTAGGATTTCATTTGTTTCTGATTTAGTTAAAACATTCCTTCTCAACCGTATCAGTCAGAAATTCTTCTTAAATGCCTTTTAGCTTTCCCTGTTAATTGTCTGCATTTTCTGGCTGCTGCCTTGGGCTCACTACGAGGAGCTTCCCTGTGTTCGCCTTCTTCTGCGTGCGTTACTGCTCTTGTGGAAGCTTTCACCTTTCCTGTAATGAAATACTTTCCTTCATTATGTTCACAAAGAGTTGTTCTGGCTTTGTCAAAGGGATCAAGTAGAGCAAGGCAATTGGAGCAGACCTATGAAGAGAAGCAGCAGGCACTGAGCATCCATCGCTGACACTGCATTTCTCAGAGGTCTTTCCTTAGGACAAGCTCCAATCAGGGCTCCTGTGCTGAATGGGACATAGCTAGGTTTAGTGAACAGGGACCACCAAAATACTCACTCAGGAGCACATTACTGACCTGAACTGATCTACTAATGCAGACACACCTTATAATACATAAAATCCTGACTGGATTTTTACAGGATCTGCCTGATTCTCATTTATCAAATAAGCATAAAAATTTTAGACATTTTTCTTTTTATTGCATGTGTGGTGAAAATATCTTACTGACCATTTCTTCTTGAGAACCATACTTATTCTTGCAGAATGAACCTATGAACCACCACTTTTTCTACTGAATCTGACAGAAGAAAAAGGCATTTGCTGAAATAAAGGGACAAGAATATGGCCAAAGACAATCTGCAGAAAAAAATCTAGTAGTCTTTCAAAATTATGTGGTTTGGGTTTGGCTTTTTTCCTCCTTATTCAAGATGGCTGAGAATTATCAAATGGATCTAAGTACAGGAAAAGTTTGAAGAGGTTATAATAAGTAGCTTTTGAGTTAGAGGTAGCAAAATATTAAATAAGTAAATTTCCAATCAGGGTAATTTTTAAATGACCTCTAAACCAAAAATAGTTTGATTATACACTGTTTGAAGAAAATTAATTATCTTTCTTTTCCTTCAAAGTATGGAAATTTTTAGGACAAACCAATTTCCAAGCCAAAGTTAAAGAAGGGCAAATATAGGACTTTCAAAGCTGGTTGCAAACTTAACAATAGGGACAATACTGTTTTTCCATAATAAAGAGAAGGTAGACGTGACAAAACTGCCTGAGAGGGCTACGAACTTGATGATAAGAGACGGTGAACCAAATCTTTAAAAAAATCCAGTACTTACAGGATTTAGCTGAAACTTCCTTCATGTGTGGTGTTGAATAGAATCTGAAATGGGACTAGCACGGGGACCCACTCCTGGGATGCACCACGTCTCCAAAAGGAAACTCTGCAATGTGCAAATCTTAGCTAAGAAAACAGACACCCCAAAATGGGGCACTGTGTTCCTTCCTCTCTGAGGCATTGCTCTGTAAGTAGAACAGAAAACCAAATGTTTTCTGTTCCTATAAATTCAGCAATGCAAAGCTTGTTTCACACATGGAGCCACTGCTTCTCAGTCCAGCATCTTAACTTCTTCTGTCAGTTGGTGGTGGACCTGTTGGATAAAGATAAGATGATGAAGATTCAGGCAAGGTGAAATAGCATGTTGCAGCTTAACTAAGACTGCCCTGATACCATCAGGGCTGAACTTGACTGTTGGTTGCACTTTACTTTCTGGATGTAGTGATGACATACAGTCATTGAATTACCTTGAGCCACCCATTTGCTGGGCAGTTCAGGTTTCTAAAAAACTTGATTATATAGCTGAAATACCAGAGAAAGTCATATATCAGCAACAGAGCTGGATGAATGATAATTCATTTGTGATGAGGGGCTTTTTGCTTCATTTTCTATTTGTCACTTTTACATGTAATTATTTGATATTTTTTTTTTGGTTGAATTATTTCTATAAATATTTTTCATATGCAGGTTATTGGAAGGCAGTTTAATCAAAGTGTCCGGTATTAGAAATTCAAAAAGGACTCCTTTGATTGGACATATCAGTCACATGTTTTTTTTCTAATTGGTTGAGGATATCTCTCAGAATCTGCCTGCTAGTAAAAATAATAATAATTACAAATGCAAAGTCATTGCTGCATTGATCATTCCTGCCAATAAACAGATATGCTGGAATATTTGTGGAAAGCAAACACAAAAAGGATGTGAATAGTTAATTACAGCTCATTCATTTGAGCAACTATTTGCAAAAAATGCTTGGGAATGTTCCACCAAACGGTAGTCACTGTTGTCTTCTTCCCTCTCCTGTCTTTGAGCCTCTTTGTCTGTTGAAGGACAGATGTTGGCATTCAGTTGTCTTTTCAGGACTTTTCATAAAGCCATACCCAATGTGAAACCTCAGGTTACAATATTTAAATAGAAATTTTTAATTTAGGATTCCCTGTCCCCAGTACCATACAGTGTAGAGTACAGAATAATGGTTTACATTGCATTGCATATACTATCTGCTTATAAAAAAATATTTTAAAGGAACATAAAATATCTCTTAGCTAACTTTTACAAGCTATAGGTATTTAACTCTGGATGGATTTTCCCCAAAGTACATCCCTGGTGACTCTTTATATGAATCACAAAAATTGAAGTGTGATTTATAACAACCGTCTCATAGTTTGGAATTCCCAGCAGAAGACATATATCCCTTTATTTCAATGCATAGATACATGGCTCTTCTGATCCTCTTTACAGATGACTTCCAGTTAGCACATGGCCTAATTCAGAGAGTTATTCACTCTGCTTCAGTCATTAAAGTAGAACTGGAAGAAAAACTACTTGATCTCCATCCATACCCAAATGCTTCTGCCTCGCCAGCAAGAATTCACTGATTCCTTCTGGATAACTATATTATAGACCTGACTACATTGGGCATCAAAAAAGCTGAAGATACAATCTGCATAAAATTTACATATATTTGCATACATATGCCTGACCAGAAAGTATAGCAATTCACATTTCCACATCATAAGAGGGCTAATGGAAGTATTCTCTGTTCCTTTGGTGTGCCTTTCACTATTCTTTTTCTTTTTTCAGGCATTTGTTTTACTCACAGACTTTCCAAGTTGTCCCTGTGCTCCAGCTTTGCTTTTGCTCAACCATGTTCAGACATGACACTTTCAACTTTTGTCCTTACTCGGACTCTACCCACTCTACACAACTTTCTCATCCCAGCAGGATTCTTTAAAGACATCTTACTTCACCGTTATTAACCTATTTGAAACATTTCCACTGCTAGTTTGTGGTAGAGTCCCCTAGCTTTGTCCTTCACCATCCTAGACGTCCTCTCCAGTTCTTCCTCCACAGCTCCTCATGTGTTTTATCACCACTGTAGAAGGGTAACTGAAGAGCAGGATGAGCATAGCAGTGCTGCCCTCCCTGGACACAGGTTGGTGTCATTCAGATAATGGTGCCATTTCAGCAGCTTCTCCATTTTCTGTTGGGCTAACTCAGCTGTCACAGATGGAGCGTGCAATGATATTCAACTGCCATTCCAGGCTTGTTGGGCTGTGCATAAAAGGTACAGAAATTATCAGAGAGGTGCTGGAGAATGGAGATAGAGCTCCTAAGGGATGGTAGTTAAATACGCTCAATGCAGTCTTCACCTCTTAAATTTCCTAGTCACAGTGTAGTCGGATGATGAGACTGCTTCAAGAGAAGCAACCACGAGGACTAGCATATTAAAGGGGGAAAAAAATAGGGAAAGGTTCCTTCTTAAAAATAAAGTCAGAAAAAAAGTCAGAATTTAGATATCACTGAAATCTGCCTCATGTACAGTCTACACTAAAATAAGGAGAAAGTTGTTAACAGGTGACTGTGATTACTATAACCTGCACAGGAACAGAAAGGCAAAAAACAGCCTCTAAGCCTTTTCCCTTGGACTCAAAATTACATTGCAAAAGATTCACTGATTTCTGTGAACCAACCACAGTTAGAGGTGTGCTCTGAGTTAGGCCAACAGCAGCAGTATTCTTTAAGGGAATCTGTTTTCTTATTCAGACTTTCAGCTGAGCCTAACTGCCAAAGTTAATCATGTTGTTTTTCCCCTAGAGCCCTGATTCAGTCAATTCTGGGGCAAAGATTTTGTATAGAATTTCTTCCCCAATTAGAGATTTCCACAGACTGGTTTCAAGTGGCTAATGAGAATGTACAGGGATTATAAACACACTTTCTTCTGGGTATTTTGGGTATGATTAATCCTGTTTCCTGACTTCAGAACACTAATATGTATATAATGAATTCTTTCTACTGTTGTTCTCATTTTCTTTGGACTTCAGGTATGAAAAAAGGGGTAAAAAAGGAAGTTGATTAGAACTGCTTTTGGCATTAAACAATTGCGTTGGAGTTAGGAAAATGCTTTTGAAGGGATTTTTCTGCGACAGTTCGCAAGCTGCTTGAACTTACAAAATAGCCAATGAAGGCTTAAGAACCTTGTGGCAAATTTTCTGCTAAAAGCAGGTTTATATATTCCATTTCTCATACTGTCGCCAAAAGCAAATATATATATTCTTGCATTAACAGTTTAAAGGTAGATTGAAGCACAGTTGAAGGAGAAGCACTTATCAAAGTTATAGTTAAGTAGTTCATTGCTGCTAGCTGTTCAAAAGAGGTTGGGCACAGTGTTTGTTCTGTTTGGGTTTTTTTTTAAAGTATTTCTTAATGAATTTAGAATGTGGACTGTCCTGGGGAAATCTAACAAAAGAATCCTCCACATAACCTTCATATAGTTAAGTCAAACCTTGTAAACTTGTTACTATTACTAGAGCAGAACTCTGATGGAAAAAATATTGTGAAAAAAATGAACAATGTATAGTGGGTTAACCAAGCCAACAGAAGTATTGGATGAGTGTAATACATTTTGATGAGTAATACATTCTGATACTAGTAAATGTATCACCAAAGCATATATCTGCCTAGGAAAAGATTAAAAGATAGATTTTAAGTGCCTTCATGCAGGCACTTCTTCGGGGTGATTGGCTTCCTTAAGGATAATGTAGAAGGAAGTGTGTAGGATTAAAAAAAAGATGTTTTCCTTTGAGGAAATGCATTGGGAATGTTCCTTTTTTTTTTTTTTTTTTTTTTGCTTTGGAAAAAAAAATATATTTTTGGTTTGTATGGATATGCTGCATATTGAGCCAAAACAAGGGAAGACTTTCTGCCATCTATTCTACCTGATTTTCTTTCCACCCAGATGAGACATCAGTTAGCATCTTCTCCCAGTCTCTAGACAGGACTAAGTGAAGGGGGAAAAGGTTGTAAAATGCCTTACTAGTTACAGTTGTTAACTTTTGTTCAAGGCAACTGCTTTAGCAGATCTAAGCCTTCAATAAAACTGTTCTGTTTCTGTGCACATATGCTTTTATTTTTCTCTGTATGCTGCAATTATGATCCTCAATTACTGTCACTTTAAAAAGTTAAACAGAATCCATGGATGTAGTCCAATTTTTCCAAGTCTAAAACTGTCATCCGGTGCCTAAATTGTAAGCTCTACCTTAAACGAGTGCCTTTTTATGAGTTATATTACACAGTGGTTCACATCCATCTTTAGAGAAACAGAGTGAGAGAATTTAACTGATTGCAGAGGTTAATTTGGTCCATATACTTTGTCAATAGCAGGTCTAAGGAAAATTAGCACCAATAATTATAATACTGGTGTAAGTCATGAATCTTATTAGAGTGATTTTTAGCAATTTAAGGACTGAAGGATCACAATGTCAGGACTTCAGTAATATCCTTGGCTTTTAATAAATGGCAAACGTTGTTAAAATTTAGGCTCCTTTTGCTTGCAAGTTTAATCACTATCCAAGAACACAGAAGACACAATCATCATTTTTAAACCAGTGTTACAAAATTAAGACATTCAAACCAAATTGGACATGGATATCATTAAACTGTATTTATTGTAAACGGCAAACACTTACTGATTTTCTCTACTTGCATCAGTCAAAAATAATTTTCCTTTATTTAGCTTTTGGATGACTGTATATGCCACCAAGGCACAGGGATTGCTGCTTCTCACACAGGCCCATAGACAGAAGAGTTCTGTTTTATTATACTATAACATGCAAGCTGTAGGTGATTTAATAACCCAAGTATCTGTCGCAAAAGTAGTATGTCAGAAAACAAGCTGTCCAGTAAGTCCACAAATGCTTTGGTGAGACAATTTTCCACATGGAAGAATAGGAAAATAATGGGATGGATGAGCTTTCTGAAAATGCCTTTACCCAACAGAGAACTGAGAGATGATCATTATCATGGAACGGTAGAGTTTAAAATGTTTGGGGTGGGATAACACAAATAAACCCAATAGATTTCAAAAAAGACACGGTGAGGTGTCCAGTGATGCTGGCCTCAGAGAACGACGCTCAAAGAGAACCAGCATATGCTTCAGACATTATATTACAGCACAAATACAGAGGAAAGCTAGAAAACACACTACAGCACCAATTTGACTGAAATATGAATTTGAACATGAGCTTTCAAACCTAATCTACACAAAGAGAATTTAGGTTAGAAAATAAGCGTAAGTGTAGAAATGCAGCACAAGTTTGGGGCCAAAAATGAGAAGAGCATGGAAGCAAACTGAAATGCACTTAGTAAGCGGCATGAGGTGTAACAAGGTAGAATTCTTTAAGAACCTGAGTATTCAAAGGCAAACCAGGAAAAAAACCTAGTCTCCCATTGAGCATAATAGAAGAGCTACTTATCAGAGATGCCAACAAGACAGTAGATTAACATAGTTTTTCAGCTTTGTTAGGTGGCTCTTCTAGGTATTTCCAGTGATATAGGTGTTCACAGAATCTAGGTAAGATTAATACTTCCAAGGAAATCTCAACAGTTTAATTGCCGTATTTCTGTCATAATTCCACAAGGATTTGTCCTCAGTCCAGTACCAGTCAATATTTCTGTCACTAGTGACTGGAAGTCTAGAAAAATTATTGTTATATTTATATGGCACCAAGTGGGGAAGGACTTCCAGCATGCTGATGACCTGTTTAGAATATAGAATAGAATTGAATTGAATCGAATCGAATAGAATGGAATAGAACAGAAATGTTGTAAAATAAATTGTTCTAAAATAAATTCTTGTAATAACTAAAATGTTCTAGATAATTTTGAAACTTTTTATGAAACCGAATTTTATAAAATTGGAGTGTTGGAGTTGCCGGAACTGTAAATTCTCATGAACAGATTAGACTAACATCTGCCCAAAACAACATACAACTACCACTGATCCTCCCACCCAGTGGCGAAATAGGCTCACAAAGTCTTTTTCAGGTATGTAATTTGTTTTAGTTTCAGTTATGGATTTATGAACACAAGAATGGAGTAAAGATGCTGAGCTCCCCTTCTTGTGCCAGCAGAATACTTTCAGGCTTTGTAGAGCTCTGCTAAACATAGTAAACAACTTTAACTTTTCCAAATCAGTCCTTCAGGCACAAATGGTTCATTAGTATACTAGCATTTACCTTCATCAGATATCTATGGAGCCTGCCTCAGTCTCACAGCAGGGCCCTTGCATTTCTTCTACCCTGCCAGGATTTCAATCTGTTAGAGGCTAACAAAACTGATTTATTTTTATTCTGAGTTTCAGGCTTCTATCTTACTGCCTTCTCTAGCTTACTGTTCCAATTTATAGATGAATTTGCTGCATCTAAACACACAAGCAACACTATTGTAGACACATATGCCTAAAATTTACAGCTACATGTAATGTCAAACATTGGCTTTGATTTGTCCACAACAGATGGATTTCCAAGTTTCATTTTCACATACATGATTTACAATAGTACCTTGCCCTATCTATAATTTCTATATTCCTACTATTGTAAGTTTGATTTAGTGTTATGCTTGAATTTCTTCTTGCTTTCCTTTTTTAAATACGTCAACTCTTTGACTACACACTGAAGTCAAACCTTTCTGCCTAATGTTGTCTCATGTGTGGTTATGATATATATACTTTTCTGGTATACAGAACCCTATATTTTGGCTCTTGTCTTTGGATACCTCTTGCATTCTCTTAGTCTTACAGGATTTGGGCTTATCCAATTTGCACCTGCCCTTCAAGGATTTGTATTTCTTTTATTTCCTGTTACAGATTTGATGTTATCGCTAATTTGATCTTGGACTGATGTCGGATATTTTTTCGACAGCTGTAGAATATATATTCAGTCGTTACAGTTCAGAGCTATCTCTTATAGATAAGACATTGAATTCTTTAGCTCTGTGATTTGACTGGACTCAGGAGTGTTTCAATAACTACTAATATTAGGCTTTACTGTGATCTCTTGAAACAAAAAGTATTCCTTAGAGAGGCAATCCCTTTTATGTGTATAAAACCAGAATGCGGTGGTGTTCAGATATTTGATGCGGTTTCGGGAATTACAGAAGCAAAAATGGAGACAATGAATCATCTGGCTGGAATCCACAGTGTAGCCAGTATCAGACAAATATATTTTAAACACCCTCTTTTTCTATTTATTGCTATTTTTCTTCCATATAATATGATTTGCCCCACACTTACAGATCTTTGTTTAAAGGGTTCCCTATCAGAGACCTGCACCTGTACTGGGAAGTCACCTTGCACTGAAATTGTCCGGGAGTATTAATGCTCTGGTTTGGCACATGTTACTGCAGGAACAAAAGTTATATGGAATAACTGCAGTCCTAAGGTTTATGACTTAATGAAGAAGGAAAGAGAGAAAAAGAAGGGAAGGGAAGGGAAGGGAAGGGAAGGGAAGGGAAGGGAAGGGAAGGGAAGGGAAGGGAAGGGAAGGGAAGGGAAGGGAAGGGAAGGGAAGGGAAGGGAAGGGAAGGGAAGGGAAGGGAAGGGAAGGGAAGGGAAGGGAAGGGAAGGGAAGGGAAGGGAAGGGAAGGGAAGGGAAGGGAAGGGAAGGGAAGGGAAGGGAAGGGAAGGGAAGGGAAGGGAAGGGAAGGGAAGGGAAGGGAAGGGAAGGGAAGGGAAGGGAAAGACATAATCATCTGACAGTATAGGGTTGCTTTTCTAGAGTATCCTGCCAATGACACTGCCATTTAGATTTCCCAAAATACTTGTTAACATCACATACCATGACATCTTAAAAGGCATCGTTACAGTCTATCATGTTGTGATTCGTAGAAAAATAGTATGTGACAGACATTTCTATGGAGATCATAATGACCTTAATGTCAATGGGAAAATCACAGATCTTTCATGTGTATATTCTCTGGCATAAACAAACCCTGAGGACAAAATAATATGGGGAAATATAAACAGATAAGTGGATGAAGATATAAACCTCCATTCAGATTTGAATTTTTTTATAACACCCTTCTTATTAGAGGACTCTTTCATATGTGTGTGTGCATGTGTTCTCAAATATCTGGGACAGACACAACAAAATGGATCACTGAAGTCTGGGTTGAACCAAACCTATTTAATCACTGAACTTATGCCGTTCCCTTGTCAAGATGTTTACTCATCTGTTTATCAAACCACATCCATTTCTGCATTCAAGTCACTTGTAAATTCTCTTTATTCTTGTTTCACATTCATTGTCCTGCAACCCAAAAGTTTTCTAAGGGTAATTTGACAAGTAACTGGCTTTAATACTCCCTTATTCCAGCTTTTCCCCCTTGAGAAGGCTCCTGTGTATAGAGCCAGACTTGACACGTGCTGTTGCTTCTGAAGAGGTGCTCCCGTAGCATACATCCTGACAGGATTGTAGGCATTTGGAGTAAATAATGAATTAATTGATTGTTTTATGTTTATAGAATTCTGTAAAAATTAAGAATTCTGTGGGCCTCCAATGCCTGCAGCTTCACCATGTCCTACCCTGAGTTCAGTGGAGGGAAACACAAAATTTTATTCACAAACTGCATGTTACAAGACTGAGACAGCCACTTTAATGAGCATTGACTGCCTTCATTTTGTGTTTTCTGAAGCACTAAACTGGCTTTAGTACCACCTCTTAGGGAATAATTTGTTACACCTAAGCTTTGTCATAAGAGTGGATTCACTGCCCATTTTTGACATATCTCATATTCTTTAAAAAATGTTACAGTCTTAAGGAGCACCAATAGGACTAAAAAAGCATGAATGCCCTATCAAGATGTGCTCTTCAACCAGCCAACAAAACTGCTTTGGAAACCTACAGACTATTTTACTGGCCAGTTAAATCAGGGCTTCGCATTTTGGAGAAGGATGTGTGTGCTTGTGTTGATGCAAGGTTTTGTGGCATAAGCAAAGTTATCTCCTCTTTTTTTCCCTTTTACCTTTTTAGCTAGTGCTGTTAGTGTCTCTGGCTTTACTAAATGCCAAAGACGATGTTGCAAGAAGACAGAATGCGGCACGAGGCAGTCATTCAAATGCTGAAGGATGTGGGCAAAGCCAGTGGTGACAGGTAAACAAAGGAGGAGTTCCAGGAAGGACCTGAATGAAAGAGCTTTTTCAAAAATAGGCAAGGGTGTGTGTGCACTCTGCACATGATTTGCACTTCCTTACTTCATTCTATTCATTTCTATATTTTCCATTTCTTCTGTGGAAAAGTACTCTGAACCCATCACCTCAGACAATAACCTTTGTAAAAACTTTCATGCAAAATTATCCTCTATCATTGTTAAATTCCATTAAATACTTCATAATTATTTCCCAGTCATTAACTATCTGAATCCAAACAATCTATGTGGTAAAATGTAAATAAGTGATTTTCAACCCACAGACTGCTTCTAAGGGGCTCAGAAAAGCTAACTAAAAAAGGCAAGCTTGTTGCCAAAGGGCTCAAATTTGTCACAGAGCAACCTCCACTTGAAAATATTTAGCGATCTGCATGCAGAAAAAAAGATGAGAATCATTGATGTAAATGATACCAGAAGAAGCATTAGCCTTTTTGCATGGTTAGGAGCATATCCTTTTTACTCATTATTCCAGGTTCTTTGTGAAGTGCCAATACCTGTACTTGGCATTGTACAATATTCATACAGCCTCTAGAGAAAAGAACATGCACTGAAAGGAGACAGTTGCAAAATAGACACTGTGCCTTGGGAAGCACAAAGGAAGTTATAAGTAGGAGGGCTGACATTTTTTCTTTTCTTTTATCTTTTCTGGACATCATCAAAAAAGGAGGCTCTCATTTTGAAGATTTACAATAGGGCATTTGAGAAAAGATCGCTTCATGTTGTGACACTGTGCGAGCGAGTCACCATGTTATGGGTCTTGCAAAAAACCTGTGGCTCAATTTGCATTGCTAATTACAAGTAACCATAAACACACAGTTGCAGTACAGTGTTGCTTCCACTAGAGGGGTCAATTGTTCCTGCATGAAAAATGCTTAGCAAGAGGACCGGTAAGTGGATAGCCTCTTAATATTACCGGATAGGTGCCACTTTTTTCCTATCTCTAACAAACAAACCAAAAATTTGCCTTAGTAGCAAACGAACAGAGAGCTACTGGGCTTGCATACACTGGTTGTTGTACAAAGCCCTTAGAAAGGTTCTATGTGTGATGGCTTGTGCTGCCATTCGGTGGTGGTGACTACAGCTTGACTTCAAGATACGCTATAAGCTTCAACTCGCTTCCTTTGGACCTGAATTACTTATTATTTGGGTAAATTGGAAGATCTACTGAAAGAGCTGTGATATTGAAAGCAGGGTTTGGAGGATGCTACTCTAAAGGGGATTTACCTGGCTCTAGAACAACCCTGCAGAAATCAAGGTGAATGAAGCGAGCACAGTCTGGCTGGAAAGCTGCACATGCAATAGCTACTCAGGATATCGCAGTCAGAAGACGCTTCTGATCGTTTTTTACTTGCAGGATTTTAAGTGGTGTTACTTGCCTTCAGAAAGCTATCAAATAACCCTTAGTTTATAATTATAGCTTTGCTTTGAGGAGCAGCCGGTTATAAAGCAGCCTGGTAGATGAAGACATGCTAAGACTCCCTGTCTGTGTTTGGGGACGAGGTGGGGTATGGGCCCAGATTTCCTCTATTTATTCCCTCTGCTTTTCCTAACCTATTCTTAACTGGGCACCTGCTGCAGCAAATGAGAAGCCATTGGAGGAAGAGGAAATAGAAATGCTGCAGTACAAAGTATGGTTAATAATATTTATTAATGCATGCAGAGAACTATTAAATTAAAAAAATTAATGGAGGTCAAAAGCCACCTTCTAATTCTCTTCAGGCAAAAGAGAGAATTTATTAAAAAGCAGAAAAGGTATCCACAGAGAAAGTTTCCCCATTTGCTTTATGTGCATGAAATATAGACATCATCTTGACATTCAGTTGATGAAAGAGAAGAAAAGAAACTAAAATTAACACTCAGGCAGTTAACATTAGCCACATTATGGGAGGGGGGACAAAAAACTCAGCACACTCTGCTGTTCAAGAGATCTGTTAAAGTTTGCTGAGCGCCATTTCCTAAGAAATCTTTTTACAGAACCAGCTTTCATCATACCATATCTTCAGTACAGATAATCTTGGCATGGCATTATTTTACACACTGCAGCTAGCTGAAAATCTGAAGAAAGGATATCCAGATCTTCTGGCTGTGTGGATCTGACACAAAAAATTGGAGCATAGAGGAAAAGAGTCAGAAGCATGCATCAAACATGCCTTTTATTACTGGAGGCATTCTTCTCTGCTGACAAAAATATTTGTTTAAATTTTCACATCAAGACAAGATTCAGGTGTAGTTGATCAAATAACCTAAAGCTGTCTGATAACTAAAATAAATTCCCAGAAAGCACCTCAAGTATTTTTTAATTTTCTGTGTGCTGGTAACATGATTCTCAGTATGGTTCCCCTGCACAATCTGTATGAGGACAGAAAAGAAAAAGGATTTGAACCAGTTGCTACATTTTACAGTGAGAGATGGCAGGGGGGGGAAAAAAAGAATTAAAAAAAGTCACTGTTCTGCTGCCACTGAAGCCAACTGCAAACCTCCATAGTTTTCTCACAGAGATGTACATAAGAGAAACATAAAGGTTGGGCATTGCTTGGATCTTGTGTAAGCTTTTGAAAGAAGGGATTTGTAGAGGCTTTGGGCAGGACCCTCTGCACAGAGGTGAATTTCACCCTGGCAAAAAATCAGGACCCAGGTCCAGTGTATTTGGTTTTGGTTTTTTTGTACATGTAGGCTTCCTGGATTAAACTGTTTGTGCTTCACCAGTCTTGTTAAAATCTGACATTATTTCCCCTGATATTAACCCCCAATTTATCTTTTACTGGAGACTGCACAAGGTTTCATCCTGGGAGTAGGTTTTTCCCTTTATCTATTTCCTTAAAAACATAATTATCCTTTTGTAGGAGTTTGCTGTGATCAGAGGTGTTCCTGGCTTCATGAACACACAGGAAGATGAGGATCTTACATTCTAATTAATATTGCAAACAATTAAATGTGAGACCTGAGACGAGGAGCAGACCTTTAAGAGGCAAGAAACAACACTGGCAAGAAATAGAAGGAAGTTCCAAGTTCAGTCATGTATAAAATTTACAACATGATTGAAGGGCAGGTCTATCATTTTCACTTTCTACTTTGGCTTGTATTATTTAAAAAGTGATGTTTTAAATCCAGAAGGATAAGGTCTGCATTCATTACTTTACAACATCCTTAGTAGGACCTTTTGTCTCAGGCTCAGCGCTGTGCTAGCGCAGTTACGCAGCTCCTGCCCTGGAGCTGGCTTCTGCCTCGGCACTTCGGAGAGTAGAAGGAATATTCCACTATGTAGACATCTCATATAGGTGTATGAATTAACCACCACACCCCCCCAACCCTCTTCAGTCTCTGAATATCCTCACCCAAAAATACCGAACTGAAGGCTATTATCTAGCTAATCAGCAAACGAAATTTTTTCCACAAAAATTATCTGAAGAGGTATTCATAACAGGCTCCCTGCAAATGTTCTAATCCAATCTGTTGTGTAAATATTACAGCTGGGGCTGAGAGGGAATGTGTGTGTATTGTACGCAATGATAAAGCCAGAGCGTCAGCCTGGATCTGCGCAGCTGTACACGCAATGGAAGCCTTGGACAAGGGCAATGGGAAACTGCTAGTGTCACCAGTGATGTCACAGGCATTTTAGGGCGTGAGGAAGCGATCCGAAATGATGCCTCTATGGCATTTATTAGAAAATCAGCAACTCTTGAGGCTTTTCTGCTTATGCGGCATTGTGCATCACAGAACCTCTAGATTATACTTAGTTTTTATAAATCGAGTGCTGTTTCACAAACGAGGCATTTTTGCACTTCCGTGTCTTGTCAGTATTTGGAGATGTAACATCAGGAGATTAACCATCCCACTCAAGCTGTCTTTATTTCATATCTGTTTTCCAGCCTCTGATAATGGCCAGTGGCAGACAATGAGATGAGTACCATATATCCAAACAATACAATTCATTAATATTTTGTGAATATTTTGTTTGGCTTTTGTGCAGTTTTGGACAGCAATGGCAAAGTCCTGCAACCTGCTTTCCAGATAGATCCCTCTTGCAGGTAGCCCTAGGTCACAGGGAAAAATGGTCCGGGAACAAGAAGTCAGGCAGCAAAAAACACTGTAGCAGAGGAAGATAATGTGTAAAGGGACTGCTTTCAGCCTGCATCCCAGTTAAGAGATACTCTTCCTAGGTGCAGTCCAGAGACAGGATGCTTCTGCTCCAAGACCCGAAATATTAAGTGTCTCTCACCTTTTGCATATGGCACTGAGAACAAGAGGGGACAGTTGTATTGTACTGCCAGCGATACAGAGAAAGGAGCAACAGAATGGGTCACCCCAAGGCCTGACGGTGCTGTTGACTTCAGGAGTCCCGGTTATTTCAATAGGTCCCTGTGCACAGAGGTAGCACCAAAAGCAAAAAGCACTTTCTGGCTTTGGGACCTATGAGAATATGAAACCTGAGTTTCATTTCTGAAGGAGGCAAGGATGTCCCTGGTTTGGACAATGTGACACTGAAAATACAGAGAGGAAGACATTAACTGTAGAAATAATAAATGTGAGGAGGAAACATCTTTAGTCATCTCACCCAAGATCTGCAAATACAGAGGGGGTTGTTTTTACTGATCCTTTCTCTCCTATTTGTGTGTAGGTTTTCAGTTACTGCAAAGGAGAAGACATATGGGACACTGTGTCTGGCCTCAGAACTGCCACCACAGTTCATTGCCTCCTGCTTCAGCTCTGCACCCTCTCAGCTGGGGGCGTTGTTTCTTTGACAGTCCCCAAAAATGATTAGGACGGGAACAGTCCTATAGATCAGTACTACACCTAAACAGGGATTATTCCGGTGCAAAGCAGCTTGTGATAAAATAGAGGACCCATTTCAAACATTTTAATGTACAAATGCATTAAGAGGTCACAAAAATCCCCACCAAACCTACAGTTTTGGATATTTTCTTTGTATTTAAGTTTTACCAAAGATTAAAATACAGTAGCCTAGCTGCAGAGTGGGTGGGTTTGTTGTTGGTCTGGTTTGGTTTGGTTTGGTTCTTTATACAGACTGCTTTAGATCTTTGTCATTTCCTCCAATGTTAAAACTGCATTCTCAGTAAGATAAAATGTAAATCACATGATTTTTTAAATATTTTTCATTATATTCTTGAGTAAAACACATTGAAACTCTTAAGTGCTCCAATAATGCTAAAGCTTTTCCTCTGTAAAACTGTGTAAAACCAATAATTTGATTCCAAACTTAATGTAAGGTGTCCAGACTATTTTCTATTCTATGAATACCTTTCTTTTGGTTTGAGGTTATGCTTGTGAAGTATTCTGAGTTATGTCTCAGGAAATTCACATTTTTCTTTCCAAAGCCCCCAGACTGTAGTTTCATTCTTTCCTCAGCTGAAGCAGCTGCCCATAACATTTCCTTGGCAGTCCCTTCCACCCCGGAGGGCAGGTTCCTTCTGCGGGCACATCCCAACAGCCCTTGGTCATGGGAGGGGTCACACCACCAGCCCTCTTCAGGGTTTTAGTTAAACACCTCTGAAACACCTGTGCGCACCCCAGTCTGTCCCCGTTGACCTGGTCTTTTTATCTGTCTGGCACTCGCCAGACTAGGAAGTGTTTCCCAATCAGAGTAAAAAGTCCTTACATTTTGTCCTTAGTTCTCTACCTCCCCTATAGTTTCTCATTTGATGATGTTTGACTATATATTTGTGTGATCCTATAGCCGTAAAAGTTCTGTTTACCATCTGATAAGTACAAGGAATTCCAGCATTTTTTTATTATTTCCAAGTTAGGTATTCTTCCCTGGCTTACTTTGGACAGCCATTTACATGGGGTTCTAAGCTACGCTCACTTTTTGACTGTATGCCTTCCCACTTCATAACTAATCCCATGTCTCTGAAGCCTCTGCCCACACACATGCACACAAACACACCCACTTGCCTTCAATCATTTCTTCATGTCTTGAGTTCCCAGATGGTTTGTTTTTCTTTGGTTTGGTTTGCTTTTGTTTGGTTTTTTGTTTGGTTGGTTTGGGGTTTTTTTTTCCCATCAGTTACTGGTAAATGAATGTTATTAATGTCAGATCAAATACCTTTCTCTCTCTTTCTAAATTGGATTGCCTATGACAATAGGCTCATGGAAATTTCATCTGTTTCATTTCTTTTTCGTGGTAGAGTCCTTTATCTCATTAGCACCTCTCCAAATACAGGGAATGAATTACAGGTTAATTAGATTTTTTTGTTGTGACAGTTCAGTTGTCTGCATCTGGATTTTGGCATTGCCTAATAAGTGGTATGAATTTCCTCCTATTGTTCTCCAGGATTAGACTTCTACCTGTTTCACATGTGTCAATTTGCTTTTCTTGAGCTTGGCAGGTAGGCAGCACCTGAGGAGGGCAAGTGTCCAGAAATAAAGTGGTTTCGTGATATTCTTAACATCCCTCTGGAAAGATGGCTGCCCAGAGTTACTTGCCAGCTCTGCACCCTACTACTTACATAAATGGCCTAATTTAAAAATAGTAATTATTATTGTTGAATATCTAACATCTCCAACTAAATGGAATGAACTTAGATTCTCAGATCAAACAGAATTACATAAAAACTCCAAGGTAAATGCTGGAATATATAACTGAATCTAAGCAGAAACCTCGGATATACCTATTAATTAACATCACTATATTGAGTTCTGTTATTTTTATTTCATGTAAAATCCTATTTAGTAAATAGATTTAAATACTTACACCTCTAACAGTGGTATGTTAATGTAAACTATGGCTAAATAACAGCACCAAAATATGCATGCCCATCCCAAGTGAGTTATAAGATGATGTAGCTTCAACCTTTGTCTGTATCCTTTGCAATGATTTTTAATCGCACTCAGAACATTAAGATTTGTTAAATAAAATTGAAATTATTTCCGTTTATAAAAAATAACAACAGTGTTTCAATTTGCTTCTTTTTTATTTATTAGAACTGTCTTTAACAGGTAACTTCTCAATTATATTGCCAGCTCTGTTTCAGATTTGAAAAAATACTTTTAATCAGGAACACAACTTGCCTGATGCACCGTAGCAAAAGGCAGACACATCAATAAGAGTATACACGCAATGGTGAAAAATAAACTATAGGATGTTTTCCCTATATACCTGTTTGATGAAACATTTGTTGAATTATGTTTATTTAGCCTGTTGGATTTGTTTATACTTTTTTTTTCATAGAAAATGGCTAAAATTTCAGTAGGAAAAATAAGAACAGAGATTTTAATAAATTGCATTGTTCAAATGTAATCTTACAGGCAAAGTCCTCTAAGGTATTTAATAAAGTAGGCCAGAGAACTCTCCTTTGTGGATAAAACTCTGTTGCAAGTTCCAAGTTGTTGGTGAGATAGATCTATTACATTATTAGCTCTGGGGTAAGGTTTCCCAGTGCTGCTAAAATATGCTCAATTTAAATTCTATATTATATCACCCCGTCTGAATAATTTTATATCTATATTTTACTTTTAAATGCTTAGCTGACTCATGTATTTTAAAGAATTATAAACACCTTTAAAAAAAAGAATATACATCTTTATGTTACCTTTCTTTTTTATTACATTTAACTAGAATAAGAGGCGGATCAAGGCCAAGGTTAAAACCGGAGGTTGTACTATATTTACATTTTGTTCAATACCAGCACTTAAAAACAGAGGCCAAGCATTTAAAAATAGGCTGAAGGGGATGAAGAGATTTAGAGGGGAATGCCTGGCTGTCTCAGAAACTACCAGGTGAGTCATAGTGCTGCCACTGCAATGAGCTCTGGGCAGGGAAATTGGTACGATTTAGCTCAGGGAAGGGAGACAGCAAAATACAGAGGCAGAGCAGGGCTGTATTTTGGTTGTGTTAAGAAATCCTGCCTGCTCTGAGCTGCATCTACAGAGCCTCCCAGGACCTCTGCAGATCAATACAGGTCGCTGGCACCAGCGTGCAGGTTTCTGTGGCAGCACTAGGACTGTCAAGGGCAGAACTGGTCAGTAGCTCAGGACACTGCCTCCAAGTCATCCATCTGCACCTCTTCTGCACCAGAGGGTAGGGACAAGGCAAACTGTTCTGTACGACCATGTTCCCATGCTCAGGCAGACCGCTTAATGCTAGTATACATACTCTGAGAAACCACAAGGTAAGTGATTTATGTTACATGTCCCCAAAAAGGCAACAGGGGAAGGCACATAGAGTAGTTGTGCCGAAGAGCCCTGAATTTAAGGCATTCTCATAAATTCATAGGATTGGATTTAGGAAATTTTTAAAAGTGAAATATTTTTCTTTGCTTTTCAGTAAAGATGGATTTGATGCTGATGGAAGTAGCATTGGTTCTGACAGAGGAAGCTTTCTTCCTTCAATACTTTCAATGTGAAGTATTCCCACAGAGACTATTTTCTTCAGGTAACGCTCCAATCTGTGTAGAGTAAACTAAACAAACCATGGTACTTCTCATAATAAAAGGCTATATATAAAGTGAGCATCCTGGCGAAAGCTAAGCTTGGGTGAGAAAACAGCTTCCTTAACCAAGCTAAATCTCACTCTCAAAGAATACACTTCATCTCTTGTTCTGTACTAAATTATCCCAGATTAGTGCCCAAAGATGGCTAAACTTTTGTTTAAAACAAACAAACAACCAAAAGGCTAACAGCTAAAATACCGTTCAGATTGGGCCAGGTAAAATGGCATCTGAGAAAAAAAATAAAGCAAACCCAAACCCAACCCCCTCAAAAACCTCACCCAAATCTCAGAGGCTTGTTCTAAATCTCAGCAGCTTGTTAAACAGCTGCCTCTATCCAGGCTCTTGACTCATGATAAATGTGAGTTCCTTCAGGACTGCCACTAACCTTCAAGTCCAAAATGACCCCTGCTTTCTAAGTCTATATCAAATGAAATAAGGGGCATCTTATACTTCAGTAGAAATGATATAAGTTCTCTCTGTGCCTTATACTTCATGTTGTTATCACATAATAATTTTTCACTTCCTGGGGCTGCTAGTGGCTAATTCTAATTTTTTTCCACCTCTTTGTCTTTTTTCCCTTTGTTTCAAGGGTCTCATTTCCCACAGGCAGTGCCAGTATTGAGTCAAAGTGTCATTCAAGCCCACAAAGTCACACATTTTCAGCTGGGAGGTGGGTCTGATTATCTAATTACCTTTTGACACTTCCATTGTCTCCTTTGGCACCTAGGCACAATAAGTTGGGCATTTCAATATCTGCTCATCCTCAATTTAGACCTGTTTTCAAAATACAAAGGAACCTTAAGTGATCTGTCCACAGCATTGAAATACCAACCTTAGTGGATACTTTGAAAACTCAAAGGCTTTACAAGATGAATAGCAAACTGTGGATGACAGCTCCTGTGGAGCCATTATTGAATTGCAGCAGTGATGACTGCATTGCTTTGGATTTAGATAAAAGACTCCATACAAGACAAATGGTAGGAGGACATCAAACAAGACTGTGTCCATGCAGTGACAGAAGCAATCCAATTGAAGAAGCTGTTGATTTCCCCAAGGTAACTTACTATTTCTTCTTGAGTAATTTATATTAAGGAACTAAAGATTGTATATTCATCTTCTATTTACACTTTTCTCTAAAAATACTGCTTCTAGTTGTCAAATATAAGACTTGCTTAAACTATTTGCTGGAAAGGAAATGCCAGTATTGGAACTTGTTAATTATTTTTCATCTCTGTTTTATTTATCTGCAATATCACTATGTCCAAAGGTTATAGACTGAGAGTTACAATCAATACTGATCAGATAAAGAGATTAGTCAGCAAATCAATAACATACATACCAACAGGAAGCACTGTGCACTCAAGACAACAATGAATACAAGGGGTACAGATAAACATCGTCACCTTTATTTAGATGAAAGCTGATTCTAGAGCACTTCCACTATCTCATTAATAATGCACAAACCCTTTGGAGTCATAGTTTGCTATACAAGTGTAATGTAGATCTTGAATAAGTTTCAAGATGTGACATGAAATAGGTTTGTGCAAAGCCATCGGATTTGGGGTTTACTGACAGCTATACAAGCTGTACCATGGAAAGGATACAGAATGTTTATTTAACTTCTTGCAGAAAGTCTACATTAGCATTTGAGTCTTCCTATCGTTCTCACTTACTGTGCCTTACTGGTTTACAATATTCAACAGATCTGGATCCCTCAAACCAGCTTGCTTTGTAACAGGCTAAAGAGGTGCTCTATAAGCACATATCATACCTCCAGCTGGGAATGGCCATTCAGCCCGCAGGGCTGGACTACAACTTTTCTTCAGCAGAACTGCTTGAAATGCATATAATGCTGTCAATGGGTCTTTGTTACACACTGGTCCACCTTACAGATCCACTTTTATTTGTCCATCATAATTGCTAACAGAGACAAAGATTTATTCTCTTAGAGCACAAGCACAGATGGTTAGCATTTAGTTAACTGTAGCTTCTTAAAAGTGTATATTCGCATTTTCGAGACAAATATGGGCATTTTATGAATGTGAAGAGATTAAACATATACACACACATACGTGTGCATGGAAGCATACAAAATTTCTGGTAATTCGGATTTTTTACTGGTAATTCAGTTTTTTTTTCTATCTGCCCTCTTTGTATCGTATTTTGTACCACTTCACAACTTGCTATGCTACCTTTTATTTTCGATCAGATCCGGTTGCCATCTTCATATTTTCTGCTCTTCTGCAACATGTCTTAGCACATTTTTCTGTCTGCCTGTTCTCCCCTTCTAACACCTTTTCTTTCCCAAGTCCTTCTTATTAAACCTAGAGTAGGCTAAATTAAGATTAAAACAAATAACCTTCAAAGAATATGTCCCTCTTTTTCTGATCCTTCTACTTCTCCCTCCCACAAAAATCTGCCTGACAGAAAGACCATGGTCAGCTGTCATGAAAAATTTTGCCTGGGATGCCACCTTGCCAGGAGGCACAGTCCAAAATCCCTCCTCCACCTGATGCAACATTCGCCATTCTTGATGAAACCTTAATCTAAATGCCCAGGGTTGTAATTCCCTAAAATCATATGCAGTTTCAAATGACGTTAGAGCAGAAGGAGCCTTTAGCCTGTCATCCCCTCACAATGAGAAAAGGACTCCCAAATCCAAAGAGTTTTGGGAAAAAACCCTAAGCAGCAAATTTTTTGCATAATCAAGAAACAGATCCCCTCCACCCCACCTTCAAATGCTTGACTAATTTAATGTGTGCATATGAGTCTCTGAACTCCTTGCAATGATCTTGGTCCCGGGAGGAATTATCCGCATCTGCTCTTTTCCTTTCAGGATACTATGAGCAATATACCGGAGATTCTAAAAGCTAAGTTTGTGCTGAGCCGTTTCATTGAAAAGAACAGGTTTCAATAAGCTAAACTTAAAAATAGCTTCAATAGTGTCTAATCTATGATTCCTGCTTGGCACTGATAATTAGGACTAAAAAAAAAAAAAAATGACAGAAAACTAACATGATTGATCTCAGTGAAAACAGTTTTGTTTTGTTCTCTTTAAGCTATCCTCAGAATTCTACTTTGCATGATTACTTGCAGTATTTTTCCATCTTCGTTTTCACTTTTGAGAATTGGTGAGTTTGTCCAAGACCCAAATAACTAGCAAGTGCAATTGCCAGCCTAGGGACAAGATCCAAATGAAATTATTCTCACTTTCTCCTTTTCACTGAGGTCCTAACAGGGGCATGGCTACCTTTCTCATTACAGAGGTTTTTTTACTTTTAATTAGCTCCTTCCTCTTGCTGACACGGGCAGTACTTTGCCCCTGGTTGGGAGGGTGAAGCACTCAGCACCTTCCTGGCTCTTCCCTTGGTGAGCCAGTTGGAGAATGAAGAACTGAACCACCTGCCTCTCTGAAGACATAGCATTAGTACGTATAGCTCCCCCAACTTCATCTGTATTTATGGCTGCTCAGCATCTCAAGAAAGCAGACCACAACGGCAGCCTTTAAGCCTTGTAGTCAAAAACTAGAGACCTTCAGGCTCTAGCTGTTTCCTTCCCTGTAGGAAATAATACGTGCGGAAAATTGTCTGTGGGGAACCGCATGGTTTTCCTAAAAACCATACTGTATACTGCTCCTTGAACATGAGGAACTGTAAAGAGAATAAAAACAGGTACCCTCTGAACCCATTTTCAAATAATAATTTGGAAAGCATAAATTTGTTTTATTTCATACTGCTGAGGAATCTACCTCTTTGCCCTCCCCTTTTTATTGCTCATATTTTTGGCAAAATTACTTTTCCTCCAAAAGTAAATTCCTGATGTGGATTTTGTCTTTTGGATTCTTCCTGCCTGCAGACTCTTACCTGATTAAGTTCTTCTGATCCAAAGAACTGAACGGAAACTCCCTGATGGCGATAGGCTGCAATTCCTCTGCAGTTTTGTCTCTGAAAAAAAAAAAAAAAAAAAAAAGAAGAAATTACAAAAAAAAAGGGAAAAAAAAACCAACGCGCACACAGAACTCCTACTCCAAAAATAAAAAAGGAGAAGAAACAAACCACCTCAAAGCCAGTGTCAAATGCAGGTCTCAAAAGCATGTGTTGATTCCACAGTACAAAGTCACTTTAAATTCCCTAGTCCCTCATTTCCACTCCCCAAGAGGAATCAAACCAAACAGAGAACAGCTTACATTGTCAAGACCTGGGAGCTTGTTGTAAGAATAACTAGTTCTTGACATTTGAAATTACTCTGGTTCAAACATTTTTTGATCTTTCTTATTAGCCCCGTGTCTTGAGAAATAAAAATATGATAATCAGAAAGTACATAATTGGGTTCAGGGTATTCTGTGGTCACCCTGGCTGGCTCTGGAGATAAAGGCACTTTGAAAGATTACGCACGGATATCTAGAATTTATTCTGCACAGCCTGTGAAATGACAGATCTTTTTTCTTAATTATACCGGCTATCAGTCTAACACCTGTAGTTAACCATTCTGTCCTGAGGAATCTCTTTGGTATGTTTTATTGTTCCACCAGACACGCGGCAGCAAAACTTCACGTGGATGCTGAGGCGTTTATGACTGCAGACGCAGAGGCTACCTCGAAACCCCAAGACGGCTGTTTCACACCACCGTGTCTCCACTGCCTCCAGGCTCGGAGGGACCGTCTGCAGAAGAAGCATTATGGACTGGAAGCTCTCGTTTTACAAGGTGTTTGGACAGAAATACGTGTGTGTTAGCCAACCCGGGCAACTTCTATCGAGATGCTTTCAGGAGCAGCGCTGTGTGGCCGGGCCACCCCTGTACATCCCCGGAGCTGTGCTGGCACCTGGCTGACAGCAGCCCCCGCCGCCTGACACCCAGCCCACCGCCCGCTCGTCTCTAAACCCCCAGCAGGACCCTTGCTGCAGCAATGAATCACGTGCAGAGGGCTTTCCACAAGCTGGGTTTATTGAGCTGTATTATAGGAAAATACAGCTCAGACAGCCCCACTGCAGCCAAAACAATCTGTCATTTTTAATTCTTTCTGTCACCTCATTAGGTATATAGCTAGAGTGACAGTAAAAAATCCCGAACAACAAAAAAACACCAACAGCAAAGCCCAGAACACAATGTTTCCACAACTCCTGCTCAGACTTTAACATAAATATCAAAGCACCAAAAGATTCATTGACCAAACATATGTGACTCGGTGCTGTATATAACAAAGTGACATGCATAATGTTCTCAATAGGCATATAAAGCAATTAAAAATAACTGTGCTTCAAAGCATTGTACTATAACATAAAAGGTCATCCCTATAAACATGAAAAAGTCAATTGTATTTTTTTCCTACAAAGAGACACACAAATACTCAGCTAGAGGTTCCATTCTCAAAAGGTAATCTTTAAAAATCTCTGAAGATATGCCATGTCACATGTCCTTCTCCCTCAGACCGTGTCTTTTCATCAATGGTTAATATTTTAAGTGAACACAATAGGAAACATTATCAGGGCCAACTATATGTCAGAAGACAATACTGTACTGAATACAAAAAAATTGCCCCGTGCATACACATGATAGTGGCTAAAACTGGCTAACCTTCTGTGTAAATGAAAAGCCTATTTTTTTCCCTCCTAAAGCTTGCTTGTTTTCACATTAACGCATTAAAGTTGTATTCTGACGGAAGCTGCAGAGAGTACATTTTGAGGACTCTGATAGTTTTTGCAGTAACACTCTGAGTTTGTGATAATAATGTTTATGCACAGATGTAAAGAATGTGCTGACAGATTAAAAAGGAGTCAGCCGGTGTTTGCACAGTGTTCATTTTTATTTAAGGGGAGGAAAAAAAAAAAGAAAAGGGGAAAAAAAAAATTAGTACTACACCTGACTACGAACAAACAGCTTTTACAGAAGTGGAAGTAGTTTGGCGTATTGCAACTCCCTAAGCCCCCCTGGATTAATTCAAAAATTCAAGTTATGGGCACATCAGAGAACCACAAGCTTTTATTTTTACTGCAATTAGACAGTTCACTTTAAATGACTGTCCTGCCAATAGTAAAAGGAATCTTAGCTCAGACAGCAGTATTAAGTAAGGATGTGTTCATAAAAATGTTCACTTATACCAGAGACAATCCTCACTGTGGAGACCCTTCTTCCTTATGTATTTAGGCTATACTCACATTCCAACTGTACTTGCTAGTGCCCCCAAGGGTGTCTTGAAGGATAGCGAAGGTACAAATGTAGCATATGGCAATTGGTATTTGCTGTTTCTTAATAGACAGTTATGGCATTTTAAAGCTAATTGATGTACTGAACCCTCATATTTTACAATGCCATAGCATGGAAAGAGATTACTGGTAATGTTGTTTTCTCTCCAACTGATCAGAGAGACTACCCTGATCGATACCTGCAGAAGTATGCAGCAGCTACAGCTGGAGAAAAAATACGGATTGGGGTAGGGAAAAGAAAAGCGCTCATGACGAAATAAGGAGAAGCAGCAAAATATTCAGTCGGAAGAAACATTCATTTGGAAAGTTAAAGCATGCAGGAACCTGCAACTTCACAACAGACTCCACAACTGCAGTGGGTAACCTCAAACCATGCTTCCCTTTCTTGAAGGATTTGCCTTTCAACCTAATTAGAGCAGGGGCAGAGAGATGAGATGTTCCTTGCTCCTTTTGAAAACTGACTGGGAAAACTCCGCGTAATCAGGAGGTATTTATGATTTCCATTGACTTTCAATTTTCTTGGTTCATCTGTTCCCTTTCAGAACGTTTGATGCTAGTCTGTTCTAAACTGTATGTTGAATTCGCTTTAATCAGGTGTCTTTGTAACAGGCATTAGGTCATTTACTGCTTGATTTTTTCGGTGAAAATACAGGTTTTCTTAGTTTCAAAAGTGTCCTTTGAAGAAGTCTGTCATATTCCAGACAGACCAAAAAAAAAAAAAAAAAAAAAAGAAAAGAAAAAAAAAGAGAATCGGACCACTGAGGGAAGCAGGGAGCAATCCAGTAAACCTGTTCTTTCCCCACAGTAACAGTGGGGAAATGTGCACAGTTGTGTGGGGCCCTTTGCACCCATCATTGTCCCCCCACCCCTGACAAGCTCCTTTCTCCTGTGATCTGTGCTCAGTCACTGAAGCCAATTAGCATAAGCAGAGCTTAATATTCAAGTAGACAATTACATACACTGACAAGCTCACTCAACTAAACGCTCTTCCTAGTTTTACAGCTCCTCTCTCTGGAGCCTCCTCGCACCTTTGCTGCCCTGGGACTCTCAAGTACCCTTGTCCCTGTGCCATACCCGTTCCTGGGTTTAGAGACCCAACGTTAATGTCACCTTACTTTCACCCCCAAATTTTAGCTCCTCATCCAACCCCATCTTTCTGCTGACCATTGCAGCCAGCTGAAACCCGCCTCTCGTGAGCTCTCCAAACCAAAAGTCCTGCTTCTCACAAGGATATTCTAAGCGCTGCATTCAATGAAAAGCCACTTACTTGAGGCTCTGTGGTGAGGACCAGAGTCTCACACAGTCAGTGGGTATAGGTCAGCACAGGTAGACTGAATTTCCCTTTGGAAGCGCAAGTCTTTCTCCAACGCCTGTAGAAGAAGCCCAGGCTAAATACCCTCCTTAGCTTCTAGACTAGCAAGCCTCAATGAAGTGACTAAAGTTAAATTTCTGTTTATTTCACTTTACAGTTTAGCTTAAAAGAGTATGTTAAACAAGAAAAGTTAGCTGCTATACTTGGCAGTGAGAACTTCTTTGGGAAGTCTGTCAAAGAAAAGTATGGTCACCTCTAATAGACATATGTCTGCTATTTAGAGGGAGCTCTCCCATATATTCAAGATTCAATGATAGTAGTAGGTGCTGAACACCATTGAAAAACAAGCCATAAACCATCTTGAAAATCTATTTTAATTGTTCCTAATATACATTTTTAAGATTAATATCTCCTTACATACATTATGAAGGGGGCTCCTAAGATGGTACCGTTTGGGACATGGGAAGAATAAATTGTGTAATGCCAACAGAAAAGGTGCTGAGGTAGCTGGTAATTGACAGAGTTAATGAAGTATGTTAAGCAGGTACAATATAGATGAAGTTGTCCCCTGCAGGGTGATTGGCCACTGGGGAAATAATGTGACAGTTGTCTTTGTCTTAAAATAATGTGGTACTCCTTCTTTGCCAGATCCTATCCGCAATGAGAGATGAAAGAGGTCTTGCAAGGATAGCTAGGTCTTCCCACAGCAAATACTGTGCTTGAAGCTGGCAGGTAAAGGACAAGATAAAGAGAGGGTAAGGAGTGTAATGGCTTTCTGTAAAGCAGTCAGGCTATTTCATGCAACCCACACACGAATTATCCACTATTGAAAAGTAATAATTTGACACTGTTTTCTATAATACACTCTTATACACTCCAATATATTGTGGTGCTGCCTGAGGATGAATGAGAGCAGAATTTGGCTTGCCAATTTTTCTGGAAGTTGATTATTTTTAGATATTGTTTTAATAATTAACTAACTGGCTCCCAAGCAGTACAACGGATTTAGACAGCAAAGGATGTTTTTGAGAGCAATATAGGTTTTGTATTATTATCTCAGTCTATTGTATGTGAGTATTACCATCGAAATGGCAGGGAAAATATCAAATGGAAATAAAGCTCAGCCTCTCAATTATACCAAGCTGTGTGGTCAGCATTGGTTCCAAAAGAGGCGTGTAGAGTGTGGAGTAATGAAAAATTATTGATACCATCAGTTTGGTGTCTAAATGGTTTAATGTGTTATCCCATCATTGCTCTTATTAAAAAATCTCAGAAGAGTAGTTAACCTTCCTTGACCATCAGATCTCAAAATATCCTGAAGCTTTCTTGACTCTTTCAGGTGCCGAGAGTATTTTCTTGTTGTGAACACATGAAAATTATGCATTTTTTACTTATTGAAGTTATGGCTGTTGACTTTTTCTTCATTGATATTTATCTGCTCCTAATGAAAGTGACTTAGTTGTTATTGGACTTTTGAGATTTTCAATGTGGTTTTATCCTCATCAACATCTTATAAATCCAAGACAAAAAAAAACCATCAGAGCTTGAACAACAAATATCCTTTAAAAAGTGTCCATCAAACAGAGGCACCAAAGAAGATTAACCAAGAGTTCTTTTCTGGGCTCTTAAAGGCAGTGATATTTAGAGAGAGAAGCAATTCTTAGCAAACATCTGAGAACACAAACTAAGAAAATATTTCCAAGCAAATATTTCCAAACATTCTTTTAGTTTTCAAAATATAGTAAGTGGGAAAGATTAAACGGACACACCTGTTCATTGCAGGATTTAGGCTTACAATAATCACGATCTCTTTCCCCAGCCTTTCTTACAGCTGTAAGATTTGTGTAGCCATTTGTTATTATGTTGTTGAGAACAACAACCTGGACATGAGAACATTTTCAACAGAGCTTCTTACTATGGGAGTTTGAAAATCACCCCCTTACAATTTATTATGGACCACAGTTTAAAACATTTTTGTGCCCAAAGAATCTCAGGTTATGCCATTAAGACAGCATAAAATACCACAAAATACCAGGAGATCAAACCAAGTAGCAATTATCTGAAGCATTTTTCTGGTATCTACCCAGATTTGCCTTTTGGGAGTGCTAACTCAGTAAATAATCACTATACATAAACAAAGCATTGGCTATAACTCTCAAAAGAACTTCAAATCGTCTTCAAAGTGTTTTGCCTAGTTTGACAAAATACTCTTTGGGGATGTACTAATGGACAAAGCTGAAGATCCAAAAAAAGGGAACTCGATCCATTTGAAAGAGAATAGAAGGCTGAAGGAAGCAAATGTAAAAATATGCTGGTACTCACTCAAAAAGTGCTGACTTCCTCCTGTAGGTCATCTCACCGGCCTACCTTGTACCACAACACAGTGTAATTAAAAAGTGCTGATGCTCTGTGCTAGCAAGACTTTTCTCTTTTCAACCCTTGTTTCGGACTAACCAACAAGACAGAAAACATTATATGCAGGGTTGTGAGTTTGTATCTTACAGCCTGCCGTAAAAAATAAAGATACCATGAAATCCCACAAAATCAGATCAGCCACAGCACTCCTAATCTATTAGTAATAATTAATAAACCCTGCAATTATATTTTATATCTCAAGGCTTTGTACAAATATCCACATGACACTGCTGTAATTAACAACTACAACTGACACAATTATGAATTTCATGTGCATGAATGAGATGCCCACATGCTCAGACTGACAGTGTGTCCTATACAATGTAATGTATAAAATTGTCCAGCATAATAAGCCTTTTGCAAAGTGTATCTAGAAAGAGACTAGACATCTCTCCCTCCCTTTCATCTTTTTGCTAAATATACTACCTTTTCTAAATCTCTATGCAAGTATTTGAAGGGCAGCAAGTCTGGGCCTGTTGTGAGGAATTAATTGAACATACAAGGGGATTGTACTGTGTGCAACATCTCAATTAACTTACTTGTTAAATAGGCACTTGACTGTTAAGTTGTGCAGGAACCTGTTTGTTAAAGAGATATTGCCACTTATTTAAAGGTTACAGTCTAAGGTCTGGCTAAATAATGAGGACTCCAAAGTGTGCAGAAATCTAAACAGTCTAAGAGGAGAGGCTAGATGGCTTCCTACACTGCCCTTCCTCCTGGTTCAGATACTTTCATCTGTTTCACAGTATTTGAATGAGAAGACATGTTTTCTCAGATTTGAAGCACTGCTGGCCACAGAAATACAGAGGAGCCAACCACATTCAGATGAAAATCTGCAACTGTGATATCCTACAAAATCTGGAAGTTTGGGAAAGGTTGGTTTTGGTTTGAGATTTGTTTTGTTGGTTTTGGGGTGCCTTTTAGGGTTTTTTTTTCTTCTTCTCTTTCTCCAGTTAATAACCTTTCAGATCTCTGCTGAGCCAAGAACAGAGCTAAGATATCAAATATATTTCTCAAAAGAATCAACAGCTTCATGCTCCTCCAAAAAGGTACATTTTTGTTTGTTCTTCCGTTCCAAAAGTTTCCCTTACATCAGTAGGTTCCTTAACAACAGGGATAACCGAGCTTGAAAGGGTTTTGCTCTGAAATGTCAATGTTGTTTACTTCCTCTGCTCTTCATTTCAGCATTTTGGCCTGAATTTTCAGATCTTGGTCTGTGGGAATCATAAATCATGTGGAACAGATACATAGAAAATGAAATAGTATAGTCCATCTACTTAGTTTTCAAGGAACTTTGAGTCTATAGCTCCCCGGTTGTCAGCTCCAAGCTTTTGTCCAATCAATTTCTTATTTTTAAAGAAAGCTAGACCAAAAGGAAAAAAAAATTAAAAAATCACTGCATTATCTGGTTTTCCCCAAAGTTTGAAGAGAGTGTGTTCTGATCTGGAGTTCTGCTTAGGAACATGTCTACTTTTAATTAAAGCAAACTATTACAGGATGTAAAGGCTACATGTTCCAGTTTGATTCTCCCTTGGTACAGACCATCTTATAAATACAGTGCCATCCCTCTGAAAGCGAGACAGGCTCTCTAACCTCTTGCAGGATTCATAAAATCCTGCCCATATGTCATGTGGCTGCCACCTTACCTTCTCATGGGACAGAAAGTCCTGGCAACCACTTCAGAACTTGAAAGTGAGTTTTTTTAGGTTTATCAAATAAAAAAAAAGCTTTACTTTGTTTAAAGCATCATCTGAGATTCTTCTTAAAGGATAAATGCTTTCCTTAGTGCTTAGCTCATGCTTCTCAGCTGGATACTGGGAAACTAAGTGGAAGAAAAGGAAGCAGCATTTTTTCTGTAGACTCTAAGAAAGACATTGCTCCTGCTTAAGAAGTGACATTGGTTTAGTGGCTTCTGCTCACTCTTTTCATGTGAAAAAGATCAGGGAAGAGTTTTGCAAAGTTATTGGGACTGTTGCAAAAGTTTCTTTGATTGGAACTGGAAAATGCCTTTGCAGAAGATGGAAGCTGCTTTTTGAAAGGCTGTTTCCAAGAGGTCATACACTAGCAGCAGGTCTGCATCCCATAATGTGATTCTGTAAGCAAGGGTGGCCCTTGGCACTGCACAGATTTCATTGAAGCCTTCAAAGCTGCACCCAAGGCCAGGAACTCCCTTAGATCTGTTTGCAGGACTGATGGCTACAGTTTGGCTGCTGTTTTTGGAATGGTCTGACACACTTGTCTGTATGGGTTGTGGTCATCTTTTACATTTCTGCGTGTGTAATCAACATAAGGGGAGTGGAGAAAGAAAATGTCTCTGTCACGTGGAAACAGAGGCGAGCATTGCAAACACAGTGCATTTCAATAAGCCGTAATTACACATACAAATTCATCAACTAAAATTGGGCATGCAATTAGTAGGCTAATTATGCTGTAATTGTAACTGAATACCAAAACAGATGACCATATGCCAGCCTCCACCCCACCCAGTTGTCTTTGTGCTGTAGCTCCTATGCGCAGTGTTGTCTCCGCTCTTGTGTATCTCCTGATGAAAATATGAAAGTACCAGACGGGTAAATGCCATTGGTTTATCGTTTAAGCCACCAATTCTTCCAATTCTATATTTACAATCAGCTTGCCATTATAATAGCTGTGATTGAGGCCCTGCTGTGATGAGTTGTCTCAGTAGATAGTCAGACACCGTCCCCAGCCCAAAAGCTTACAGTCAAAGATGATAAGTTTTGGAGAAGTACTGTTGTCCTTGTTCTACCTACAAGAACCTGAGCTATGGTCAGATAAGATCCCATAATAATCGATGTACGTCCACCAGGCGATTGCACAGAGAGCATGACTGAGCAGAGAGCTGCCTCACTTACCTTTCTGATGCCAGCGGGGAGGAGTCCTGGTCTAAATTAGAATCATAGAATGGTTAGAGTTGGAAGGGACCTTAAAAATCATCAAGTTCCAACACCCCTGCCATGGGCAGGGACGCCTCCCACCAGACCAGGTTGCTCAAAGCCCCATCCAACCTGGCCTTGAACACCTCCAGGGATGGGCCAGCCACAGCTTCTCCAGGCAACCTGTTCCAGTGCCTCACCACCTTCACAGTAAAGAATTTCTTTCTAATATCTAATCTACATCTACCCTCTTTCAGTTTAAAACCATTACTTCTTGTCCTGTCACTACACTCCCTGATCAAGAGTCCCTCCCCATCTTTCCAGTAGGTGCCCTTTAGGTGCTGGAAGGCCGCTATCACGTCTCCCCAGAGCCTTCTCTTCTCCAGGCTGAACAGCCCCAACTCTCAACTCTCAAATTAGTCCTCTAAGTACTTTACCCAAGATCAGATGAATAGTTTGTAGCAGAGGGAAGGAATCAACCCACACCCCTCTTTTTCCTCACTTTCATCAAATTAGCTTTTTGTGTTATATGGCTTCTTTGTGTAAGTTTGCCTGGAGTCTTCTAAATACACTTATGCCATCAGCAGTGTCTAAATATCAGTATTATGATTACTGTTAATATGCATATGTTTCAATAAAATGAATTTAGCTAAGAATAAAAATACCTTTTATACAAGATATAGCAATTTTTAGCAATTTATTGATTTAATGTACTTAGTTCAGTGAAAAATCTGTTGGTTTAAGCTATCTGCCATTAGTTTCAATTAAAATATATTGATCTGAGTAAATGTTGGTTAGATTAAGTGTTGCCTGACTGTGAAAAAAATATTTGCTTAAGCAAAAATTGTATGAGTATTTAGACATGCATTTTAGATTGGGGACTCTTCTAGCATCAGTAGAACTGTTTAGGTATCAATAATTTTTTTTAAAACATAAATGAAAATATCCTTTCTGAAATAAAAAAAAAGCTGATTTCAGTAATATTGTAACTAGCTTGCATACCAATTCAAGTAAAATTGTTTTTGATATAGTAAGCATTCAGGCAGGAGTATTGTAACTTTAAAACACTGGAGACTCAAGCCCTTTGTGAGGGAAATCAGGCTTTCGCATGGAAAGGTTTTCTTCTTTAACCACAAAGCAAAGATTTCCTAGTATTCTCTGAAATGAATTTTTTTGAATAATAAAATAATCTTGGTAGCCTTAGATAGTAAGACAACCCAGATGGAGGCTAGGACATGCAGCTATTTTTAAGTACCATATGCCTGTTATTCATGGGATTAATTTTAATTCAAAGCATCAAAAAATATATCTATAGAAATAAAAAGCATGCAAGCAATAAGGCTGGTACACCAGTCCTTTATTAGTTCTATAAAGACTGGAGGCCCTTGGGACTCTGATCCGCAAGCAGCAGAGTACCCTTACCTTGTGATAAAAGATGGACTTGCCTGCCTGACACTGTCCTCAGCTACCCGCACTCGCACCCAGACGCTAACTCCCCGGCACGGCCAGCCAGAGAGCAGGCTGAATCCATCCCACCGTGGTTTGCTTACAGTCACGCAGCAACTCAGCTTTAGAGTTCAGATTAAAACTCGGGAGATCTGGAATGGTAGTTGTACATTTATTCTTCAGAGACACACACGCTGTCCATTTGTACTGTTTACACCAGAGCTGATTATTTCAGACCCGTGTTGTTTATTTTAATCTCATGTATTCAGTTAAGAAAAAAAAAAAATTATCCCTGGATAGAAAGTAGGGGATTTTTTATCCTAGCGGATTTGTCTGGGGGAAAGGTACTGCCCAGTCTCCCTCTTTTTCTGTGTGTGGATGTGTACAGAGAAGAAATCTTGCATTCATAGGTTTTTGTACCTGCCACCTGTCCTGTATTACAATGGCACACTTTGTCTGGTAGAACTGCATTGACTGTGACAGTGCATCTGTACATATACTCCATTCAGAAGCACCGGGAGACTGACAATTAAATGCACCAGCACAGCAGTAAAGCAGTTTCTGGATGGCGAGGGGAGTAGCCAGTGCCACAACAGCACAAAGCTGCAGTGCAGTGTTCAGGGGGATCACCGTTCAGGCAGGCACGCACTGTACGATTTTGGGAGTCCCAGAGGAACAGACATGTACACATAGAACATTTGGGGGCACATTTTCAGTGCAACGTATGGGAAACATACAACCTCCATTAGTTTTAGCCGGATTCACAAAGCCACATCCCCGCATCTTATACTGCAAATGTGCCCCCGACAGTCAAAACCACACAGCAATTACACTATCCATAGACAGGCATTGAACTCTGAATTACAGCAACAAGTAACGATTGAAGTTACAAAGTGGTTCCCAAAACACAGAGAATTACTAACCCCAACCTTTGAAACTCTTGAGGGATGAATAAAAAAATAATAATAAAAAAACCAGATGGGTACTCTCTTTTCTGTGGTTTCTGAATCCCAGATTTTTAAACTACACTTACATCATTGCTTTCCAGGATTACCTCTAGAACTGCTAAGGTTAGAATTATATTGAATTTTGTAGGTAAATCTGAGATTTTCATGTTTCCAAGGTCTGTGACTTTAAGAAAAGACATCAAATCTTGAAGTCTCATGATCGTTTTGTGAATACTGACAGTGACGCATACCTGAAGTATCTATCTATCCTGTTAATGACCGGGGCAGATATCAAATTTTTACTTTTAGCAGCAGATAATTCCCGTAGAGAAGAAATAGATGAAGGGACAAGATGTTGCTAGGTCTTTTTTCATATGATCCTAAGTGAAAAGGATGTGCAAAGTCCTTTCTCTGAACACAGTCAATTTTAAGCAACCATGGGTAATTTGTTTCACTATGGCTCTACTTTCAGGACTTTATGGACCAGCTCTTTCCTTTCAGCCATTGCCTTTTTCAAGCTGCCATTGGGTCTACCAGTGATATGTAAGCAGTCCTTGTTTCTGCTGTTTCCTTTGCTTGTAACAAACAAATACAGTTACTGTTCTCATTTCCCCAATCTTTTCTATTGTTAATTAGAGATGTGAAAAAACCCCTCTTTTGCTCCATGGGTCACAGCTCTGCTTTGGGCAAAGTTTCCTGTAGTTTCAGCTAGCTGTTTCCATAAAGATGGGGTATTACTTTTTATTATTATTGTGAAAAACTCCTACTTACTGGCTTCTACAAAGTTTTGTTTAAATCCTATGGTAACTATAGTTACACCCCACTACTATGCCCTTGCATAGCAGAAATAGAAATTCATACCTGAAAATGTGATGTGTATGAACTTTCTCATTGGGATAGACCTCTCAGACTGTATGTCACATAGCAATTATAACAGCCATTATCATCCAAAAGGAAAAACTATGCAAGTGTGAAAATGAGAGATGAAATCCAGGTGCATCCCTACATGGGAATGTACGGATCAGTGAGCAAGTCTTGGGGCAAGACAGGGCATGAAAGTCAGTCACAGCACTGAGCAGTCAGCATCATAGTACTTGATTATCAACTGTTAAGCAAAAGTAAGCTTTGAGCTTCATAAGCAAAGAAAAGCACAGATAAAAGGCTGATCCCAGGCACCCTACAATCCAACACCTTTCCTAGGGTTGGGACATTAACATAACTCTTTTTGTTGATTTCCTTAAGCTCTAATTTGGAGGAATCAGCACAGAGTGGAAAAGAGAAGGAAGAATCAATTCTCTTCCTTGATGTTCATGTTTGCTTTTATTTATTAATGTTCTTACACATTGCCAGTCTCGCTAAACTGGCAGAGGGATTTACAGCACCAGAACAAATCTCTGCTGGCTTTTTAACCCAAGAATGTTAAGAGATTGCTTCTTTCCCATCCAAAATACGTATTTACCCAGAGCGAGTTAACGCTGCAAAACCAGAAAACTATCTACCAAACTGGCATTTCTGATTTAAAATATACAGGGACCTTTCCCCCTCCTCCCCGCCCCCCCATTCACCTCAGTGGGAGTTTCTGACTGAATAATTAAAGACAAAGTTATCTTCAGAGGTTGAAGAATTAAGTCTGCTTTTGAAGCAATGAGATAATAGGTACCCGAGAACTGGGAGAACAAAGCTGCTTACAGCATGATCCCAGTCACTTAGGGGGTAAGCCTCAGAGATCCAGAAGCTCCCTTAACCAAAGCCAGCCCCAGTAACAAAAATCCCAGAAAAACACAGATGCCAGGGCAGAATACAGAAAAGCAAGAATACTTACATTATAGGATTTACTTTAATCCATATCATAAAACTAGGTCAGATGACTATCTAAGCAGGTAAGGATTAAATGAAGAACAATGAGTGCAACAAATAAGAAAGAAAGGAATCAGTAAAAGATAAGGTGAAAGAGCAAGGCAAACAAAATATTGTACTAGGCCTAAGCTGCAAAACGTGCACAGAGCTGCTGAAAGTTTAATATGCAGTACTACACAAGCGAGCATAAACTCAAGGAAAGGATCCCACGTGATAGAGATAATTTTAATGTGACAAATTTAACGTATTTATTTTTTTAATGTTCACAGTAATAGTACTTTGATGCCATCTGTACCAGTTTCAGACCAGGAATACCGTATTCCTTGACATTACTCCAAGTATTTCATGGTTTGTGCTTTGTCCAGCAAGTTGAGGTAACATAGGGTAGCCTCATGGCACACTTGTGCGCCAAGATTAGGGCACAGGAGTCCTGCAAGGCAAATCAACTGTGGGATCATCCTGCCTGTGTTCATGAGAGATATGTATTTTACCAGAAAGCCAGACTTCATTCATTTGCACACATTCTTTCCTCTTTCCTAAAATTTCAAATTCCAGGAAAGTTTTTCCAACGATGAAGAGACCAGAGGGTGGGCAATCATTCATGAGAAAGGAGAAAAGTTATTTACAGTGAAGCTGAACTCAGTCAGATAAGTGACTATTCTAATAAATGTTTGACTTTTCTTCCCCACTTTCTGGAGAGAGATTCAGGCTTAAGAAATAAAGCGTCTAAATTAAGAAGCTTAATAATTTCTGCGTTTAAGCTGACTCGGTGGCTTGTGGGAGTGCTTAAGGTTTATTCTAGAAATTCCCTTGCATCCCAGGGATCAGGAGTGGAAGCTGATAAGATAACTTGAGTCACAGGAGCAGCATGTCTCACTCCACTGGCTCTGCCTTCAGAGAACATTAGTAGCTGGCAAGAGGATAAGTCTAGCTCTCTTTCAAAAGCATAAAAGAAATAAAGGCAGATAGCTACAGTATACTGCCTATAGTTGCTACCACACACTCCTCTAAGAGCAGGAACTCATTTCCATTGCTTCAGTGGCATTTTTCAGATTTCTTCACCATGGTAGACTCATTGTCAGGCAAAAGAAAAGGAAAAAACCCTTTGTCTTAATTAGTATCAAGCATCAAACAACATCAGTGATGGAATCACAGACCCCACACTAAGAACTGGAAAAGTCCTGAAGGTTTGCAAGACAGGGTATAAGTACACATTTGGTCTTCCTGGTCTTCTCTGCTCACTCCCACCAACCAGGTGGAAGTGACCGGGAGGCAGTAATTGCTTTAAGGCAGCTTCGCTGTGATTCAAGTAGCGAGGTAGGGTCATGCTTTTGCTGTGCAAACCCCAGCCGCAACCTAAGAACCAGCCCTACTGAAAAGACCTTTTCTGAGGGCAAAATTCAACCATTCTGTCATGATATCTTGGTATGACACTCTTTCATTTACATAATATAACAACACTGACTTGTATTATTCTTGTCATCTGTTATAACCCCTAAATCCTTTCTAAAAAGGCAAACAAACAAGAAACTCCCACAACAGCATCCCTTCTTTTTTAGGATTTTTGCTGAAGATGGGGAGCAGAAGAGGGCGAGGAGATTTCAGAAGCTCCTTGCACCTGTTAGGCCACCCTGCATTGCACCTGTGAAGCTGCTTTTCACACAGCCCTTCTTCACACATGTGGAAGCATCACGGTAAGTGCAAAACTGCAATGTGCATTGTACAGCTCAGTTACTTACATATTGCATTTAACTAGATACACTTATGCCCATCAATTAAGGTCCAGCCAGTGCGACTGAACACTGCAAAATACTCTCTGCAGACGTTTGTTTCAATTCCTAGTCAAATTTGCCTGCAATCACATTCCTTCTGCCCACACTTCTCACAAATGGGCTATTCATTAGTTTTATGCTAGGCCAGGAATGTGTGCTGAAAATGGAGCAGCTCAAAACCATTTCCAGTTCAACATTTAAAGAAAAAAAAAAAGGAAAGGGGGTTGGAAATTTTGACTGTGTTCTCAGCTCTGAAAAAAGAAAGGAGTGAGAAATGAAAATTGAAAGTGAGTTTCAAATTTGTAACTATGGCAATGGCAAGTCTCTAATGGGCAGAGACTGCCAGAGAATAGCACTGTCCTATGTATTCCACTGAGGTAGGCACATCATTGCAGGTGTTTAGCAAATTGGCCCCAAAAGGCGTCTGAGGCCATCCAGGATGTTCCAGGTTTATGGCAAAGGCTTGAAGTTCTAGGGTGAAGTGCTGGAATGCCAAAAAGGAAGGACAGAAATTATGTTTCCTATTGTCTTACATCCTCTTCTGTCTTCAGACTGTAAGTGCTTCAGGGCATGACTGTACATATGCACATTTCCAGATAAAAGCAGCAGAGATGGGCAAAAGTTATAGTGTGGGTGAAAAGAGTTGATCAAAATGGTTGAACAAATACAATTATGAGTTTATTTTTACCTGCAAATTACTCATAAAATGTCTGGGAAGCAGGTCTGAGCATTGTTTCAGGGGAGTTGTAACCAAAACTTACCTTAAGAGTTGAGAGGATGTGTCAAGAGGAAGAGACGAAAGGAGAGGCAGGAGGAGCGTGGCAGCAGCCCAAGGGTTAAGGCAGATGGAAAAAAACAGCCAGGAAGAGGGTAACAAAGCAAACACCTACTCAGCAGAGTGTTTAATGCCAAAGATCAAGTTATGGCATGTAGCTGGTAATAGTGCTGAGGTCAAGAGGCTGCAAACCCTTTTATGATGGTTATCTCTGTCTCTCAGCTTCCCATATTTTGACTTTATGCTCCATTTTTCTTTCCCTGGCCCTCATGGTAAGTGCCTAGTTGATGGCTATTCTGCTCAGCCTTTAAGAAAGAAGGGTAAGCCCCAGCCAGCATTTCTGTGGTTTCTGTTTCCTGTGTCAGCAAATAACTCTGAGTAACAAATGCATTCAGGAAAATCAGGGTCTGTTCATGGACAATTTGCAAACATAAGATTCAAAAATTCAATGAATTACTGACTTGTTATGAATTATTATCTCCGCCTCTTCTGTTTGCAGCTCGGCAACTGTGTGCGGGAAGTCAAGCCAACACACACCCCCAAAAACATGAGACGGATCACTTCTGACCTTGTTCTTCCTGTGACCTTATAGCACTGGCTTGCAGAAAGAATATGCGTATACAGATATCTTGGCGTCACTTCAAGAGCGGTTCAGTAAGTAGTTCACAACTGCTGACCATCTGGCTGTTAGATCTAAGAGGGATCTATTAATGTTAGAGCTAGAACATTGCCAAGCTGCAGCAGAAACTGCATGACAGAAGTGCGTACAGGCCCTCTTTAAAACCCTGATAGAAATCGTTGCAATTATCTTATCCACCCATTTAATCAAGTAATGTCACGTTATTCCTGGTGCCGTCACATCCAGAGGCACTATCCAGGAAGGAGCTCCATTGTTTGATGGTACAATGACATGCAGCTCCAAACACATTTAAATCTGGGTTTGTGTCTCCATGATATGCTGGAAAAGACAAAATTTTGTTCATCATCATAGTCCTTCCTGCCTTTTGAGATGATCAAAAGCAATGGAATAGACAGACAGCCCCTGTTAACAGAATGCCAAGCCTTGGTTAGAGGCAATGTAAATGAAATGGGGCTCTGCATTGTAGTATGGTTTTACATTGCTCTTGCTGAGCTTACAGCCTGGTAGAATAAGTTTGCATCATCCAGCAGTCTACTGCATTGACAGAATATGCAATAGGCAAAGAACAAAGAGCAGGGAGGGGGAAATACACGAATATATACAGTTTATGGGTCAATTTATGCAGTATCATGGGGGCTGATGTACAAAATCTATACTCGGACATCTCTCCATGCTTTTATTTCATTGGTGTCACAGAAGAAATGATACTGAGAGATTTGGCAGTAACAACGTGTGTCATCTTGCATGTCACTTTAGGAAGGTCTTTTCATTCAGTGGGAGCAACAAGAAATAAAAGCTATGAAAAGAATAAGCGATATTGTGTTGAAATTGTTGTTACTAATTTTACAAAACGCTAAGTCATTTTGGAAACAATAAAATGTGATAATAAATTCTGCAGTTTTCCCTGAATTATATTTTGAAAACTGTCTAAACGCCCATGCTTTCCCTTATAGATTCATTTAAATGAATTTAGGATGTGTATTGACTCTCAGGCCCAAGACTAAAATGCATTTTCTAAACATTTTCTCGTTTTTTCCCACTGGGCTGATTGGTCTAACTTAAAATATTGCCTCAAGGTATTTTTCCCTCTTATGTATGCTTCCAATGATCAGATCACTCTATGAAATTTAGGGAGCTGATCTGAACTGAACCCAGTATAAAAACCTTTTGAGGTTTGCCCATCACTGCTTACAATGCTGTTTTGAAAAATAACCTCAAGGCTATTTAATTAATCGTTCATTCTTTTAGTCTCCCAGCCCAGGTAGATTAATACCTACGCTGCCCACAGATCAATGAGTTCTGGAGTCTCCTACAGATTAGCACATCTGTAGTTTAAAGCCGTTTTGTCTTAGAAGGAAACAAAGACTGAAGGAAAGAAAGAACAAACATATTCCCGGGAGGAACCTTTCAGGGATCAATTCATAAGCAAAGGAAAACATGCTATTCTCAGCAAGGAAACAATGTATTTTTTGTCTGCTACAGTGATTAATAACATACTATAGCAAGAGCCTATTTAAAGGGCTCCATCAGTCCATTTAGACCGAAAGCTGACCCACTTTAAATTCTTAAAATATGATGACAATTGCCCCCAGCATTGTTTTTTTAAAATTTATAGAAGCAAGTAAAGGCCGTAGAGTTGCCACCAACAATTTCCTCCACGAAGAAAACTGAATACTACTGTCAGGAGCACCCAGAAACAGTGGTAGAAGTTTAGCAGTACAGCACTCTAAGTAAAATCCCGGGGCTCTAGAGAAACCAGAGCAAAAATTTCCAAAACTCAGGGTAGATAGGAACCGCAAAGTATCATGCTGCTGGTTTTTTATTCATACAACAAATTCATAAGAGAAAGGATTTTTTTTCCCTACCCAAATTTCAAAATCCCAAACAAGGTTCTGCCTGTCTTCTGGCTTCAAGGGCTATAAATAAGACCAGAAAGTGAATTTTGGTCTGCCTGTTTCCGTAACATTTTTCTGGAATGGACGATGTCTATAAGCATTCAGGAGCTCAGAGATTACATTTTAGGTTACTGTTAGTAGAATCAGTCCTCAGCCTTGAACCTTCCCCTTCCACATTAGCTGGAGATGAATATTTGCTGGTCATCTTGGGCTGTGACACTGAAAAGGGCCAAATCCCCACAGGTGGTGTTTAGTCAGTAGCCCAGGCAGTGCTTGTTTATCTTCAGCAATCAGACCCTTGAGCTCTCCTCCAGCAAAGCACACATATAGCTGTTCAGACGGTGAGTAATCCTGATGATGGTGGTAGGACTGCTCAGACACACAAAGTCACATTGTGATTTTAATGGGCAGGGGACCTTCTGAATAAATAAATTCATAAATCCTCAAAGCACAAGAACGCTGAAAAAATAAATTTTTAAAAAATCATCAAAATCTTCAGTCAAAACAGATAAAAATCTCATTTTTCTTATCTGGTGAAAAAGTACATTTTATTGAAGACAAAAACTGAATTATTAATATACAGCCAATAGCCAAACATAAGATAGAGTGTATGCTAATTTCAGAGTTCAAATAGGCATTTATGATCCTAAATTTAGCCTCCCATTAAAAAAAAAAAAAAAATCTTGGCCGAGCTGTTTAAAAACACATCAAACCCATTAAGAGTGAAGCACAAAAAGCTAGGGCAGTGCCTTCAGCCTCGGACACCCAGGCAGCGAAAGGGCTAGCGAGCAATACTTCCACCCCTACCATCACATGGACAGCGTGCAGTGGGAACAGTCAGTTGCCGATCCCACCACATGTGACAACAACAACAAAAAAAGAGCTAACCAGCCAAGTTAGCGGGGCTGATGACAAAATAAAATCCTTGCTGTAATATGGGATGGAAAAGTAATAAGACAACTCCTTGGGGCCCAAAACTGGAGAACTGCATTAGAAATATCCTGCCATGAAAAAGGCTGTGAACTAGTGGGTGGGGAAGTCCACCCGAATTCTGCAGCCTGAGTGTGCACCTGGGCTATAGCTCTTGCTGGGACTGAGGGAGAGCAGCAAGCGATTCAGCAAACATGGACTGACTTCTTTCTGTGCTCCAACATGCATCGGTCCCGTCCCTTTGATTCCCGAGTGTCTCAGACTTGTCTTTTCTACTACCTTGTAAAGAAAGACTCACTTTGCTCCCTTTTTCATGGGAAACTCATGCAGGACTCTAGCTGTCTTCATCTAGCTGTCTTCAAAGGATTTAGGGCAGTTTACAACATCTCTATATCAGCCCCAGAGCACTTCAAAAATTGGGGAGCTTAGGCCCTTAAAGGGCTCCCCAGATCTGGTCCTCCATTGGCAAAATGCACTGGGTTAGCGTTATCTGCCTGTAGGACATAATGAAATTCATACTTGAATGGCAAGCACTTTAAGTGCTTTTTCGTAGTATATCACCGATGCATTTTCTCACTCTAGCTATTACTTATTTCTAAAACCTTCATTACAGAAGCAGTTAAAAAATAACTTTCCCGTTTTAAAATGTTGATTTGTTTTTCTTGCAGAGAATGTGCTGCGAAATGTCGAGGTAAGCATTAGTTAAAGGGCTACTACACCATGCCAGCAGGAGCAATTTACTTCTTATGCATATATTCCTGAACGTTATTTTGTTCCCTTTCTCTTTGTGAATGGGAACTACTTCTTTGCAGATGCCGACTGCTTTCCTCCCCCTTCTCCAGCCCTTCTTCACCTGCTCAACAGCAGGGGCATGTTGAGGGCATGGGCTGTGGAGGTACACAGAGCAGGTCTGTGCATTAAAAGATACAGTTACCCCAAATAAATGCAGTCTACAGGCATCATTTCAGGCTGAAAACTCAACATTTTCTGTGTGTTAAAACTGTGTTAAGCTGTTTAATTGTTTTGTGATTACCAGAGCACTTACCTTGTGAGGATATTAATTATCCAGGCATAAAGAGACCAAGTTTTTCTGTAAAGAGAGAGCCATTCTTATTTTTCTTAAGTTATTCAAGTTTCTTTTACTCATTCCAGCTAAATAGATCTTGCCTGGGAAAGAGGAAAAAAATGGGTCTAAATGCAAATTAACATTACTGTTTAAATATCACAGACCATTTTCTCTGAGCCCAGTTACAATAACTAGTAATTATAAAAATTGCTTGCCTTGGGCTTCTGGCTAAGCCAATGCTAAACTTGTCCTTTTATTAGATCTGTCAGACTGAGTTAATTATCTTTATGATAATAGATGTGCCTTACCTCAAACAAAACAAATACCCTTATAATTAGCTTTTTAGTTAGAATTTTAATTTATTTATAAAGACTGTTTGTTTTGTTTCTTTTTCTGCTTTACAAAGAAGTTTGGGTTTTAAAAGGTTACCGGTCAGCTTAGTTATGTTTAAGACAAAATAGGCTCACCAGGTTGACCAAAAGGTTTTGGGGTTAACGTTGTATCTCATCTAGCCACTGTGAAATCTGTTGGGCCCTGGGAACATGCCATGCCAGTGTACATTTGTGCGAAAGACAAGAGAGAGGGAGAGAGGAAGAAACAAGGCGTGTTCTTTTATTCCAGAAACTTCTCTCTGAGCTGACTTTTGAAACAGCACATTAACTGAATTTAATAGTGAAGCGTGCTAGCAAACACTAATCCTGGCTGCATGTTTTCTTTTGAATCCTTTTTCTGAAGTCAGAGCTGAACTTTCCTTAGACTACTGAAAATGGAAAGCATAGTCTGGTTTAATATATCTCTGTCTCCACAAAATCCCTTTCAATCTCTCTCTCTTTCTCTCCTATTTTTTTCTGTCTTATCTTCCTCACATATTCTCTGAACCGATCCTGCAAGTCCTCCAAGCAGAGCTCCCAGTAAGAATTGAGGGCTTGCAGAATGGGGTCTGTACTTTATTCAGGATTTCAGATGTGTTTCTTCTACTAAATAAATAATAATAATAATAATAATAAAAAAAATGTACCTTATGCATCAGGACCATCTCTTATTTTCCAAACAGGGAACAAAAAAAAAAAAAGACTTTCAAATTCAGGGTTGGTGGAAAATTCAGCCTACAGATTAATGAATTAAAGAACATGGTTAGGAAACAAGTGCCTTGTGTGTTACTTTAGTTCTGTCACAGTGATAGGATCCAGATTGGGTTTGTCAGGTGAAGCCTGTTTAAATCAGAGTCATGGTGCAACTTCTCTAGATCTGAGTGTCCCCATGTGAGTAGAGCAGTCCTATCTGAAAACATCGTCAGGGTCTCAGTTCATTAATATTTCTATCAGCATTTGAGATCCAAGGATTAAATGAGGCTAACTAATACTGTTTTATCATCTTTTTCCCTCTTTATCATATCTTATTCCCTCTTATTGAAGTAGTTGAACAGGCTTGATATGCAACAAATGTAAGGGAAATGTGGATAAAAATGTGGTAGCAATTACAGTAGGAGGAGACATTACTAATATTTACAAGTTTTTCAATTAATAAAGTAATTTCAAAAGTAAACAGCTTTGCAACCAAATGAACGCAAATGCAGCTGTTTGGTAATGAAAAAAAAATACCCATTGCTATGCACCTTGTGTAAGCATGTGAAAGGAAAAAAAGACCTAGCTGAAGTCAACACAGATATATCTTTCTACTCTCTATATATACAATAGCATCTACATTTACAAGCACCTCAGAAGTACAGGGAATAATACTTGACAATGAAAATGTACTTTTAAATAAAAATAGTAATGATAGCTAATATTGAAACCAACCCAGTACAGATGTATTTCTGTTTGCAATTAAAAATTTCTTCATTTATTTTTCATAAGCCAAAGTACTTTGGTGAAAACAAATATTTCTGTGGCAAATAATTAAAATTAATGTGATAGAAGGTTATATTTTCCTAACTTTGTACAGTCTAATTGACTGCTCTAAGTCACCATTAAAGACTGGATGTTTATTCTATATTTTTGAGAGGTGGCAGGAGAAATCGAAAGAGAAGGAGAGAGTAAATCAAAATAGAAATGGAAACGTTTTAAATGTGAGAGAGAAAGAGTGAGTGAAATATAATGGACCTCCAACATTCCCTCTTAGAAGAAGGGTTTCTTTGCATGCCGTATTTGCTTGCAGTTCTATAAATGGTGTAAAATCTTTTCATTAGGAAGACCAAGCCTGTAAATTTTGAGGTCCTTCTGTAGTCTTGCAGTAGTTCCTTGCAATTGACAGGGCTGGGTCTTCACTTATTTTTCTGGCCGGGGAGAGAGGCGAGGAGACACCTGTGACACAGTCAGGTTTTTGGTGAAGCCGGAGCCCCCAGAGCCGTGCCGTGCTGAGTGCCCGTGCCAGCTGGCAGCCCTGCGGGCAGGCTTTCCACACACGGAAAGTCCTAGTGATCACCGATGCAGTGATCCTCCTCAAAACCGAGGATGATTTGTTTGCCAGCACATGTACTGCAGCTAGAAAAACATATTTAGAACAATAGATAACCTCTCCCCTCATTCCACAATCATACTAAATTCGGCGTTTTGCTCTTGCCCATAGAGGTAAAGGGCTCTGGTTTGGTGCTTCTCCTGGGGCCCCAGAAAGCCCTTTGCTGCTGAAAACAGAAAGCTGACCTCCATTTTCCTTTACAAGTCAAACTGTAATATCACAACATCAGCCAAACTAAGCTGATGCTTCTTCAGTCTTCCCTCATTCCCAGCTCCTGGTCCTTTGCGTCAGCCCTGGCGCCTGTCTGATCCTGTGCCGAGCTGGTTCAGGGAGCCGAACTAGCAGGAACTTTTTTTGCTGGGTTAGTTTTCTGCTAGCGTCACTCTCTGACCCACCTCGCCGTGGTATCAGATGAATGCTGGTGCCAGTATAGGTGGGAATATGAGGTTAGAGGCAAGTTTTAATGGCTTTTGCTCACAGGACTGCAACCCCAGGCTTCGTGGCTACACAGCTACGTACCAACTGGGTGTTTTCCAGTCATTGCTGGGATTCTCATTATCTAAGCCAATATTATAACTCCTATTTCTTTGTCAAGCAACATAATGGAAAAAAAAAACCACAAAATAATCTAGATAGCTTTCTATACCATTTTTTTTCAGATGCTCTGGTTAGAATGAGAGATTCTAATATATAGACAGAAGGGAACTGGGATTAAATCACACTCTTGCTATTATTTTTTATGCTTGTATTACAGTAATATGGACATATTTATGCTTTCTTGTTCAGAAGCATACAATAACAGTTCCTACTTAAGGAACTGGTATTTTACATGGAGATGCAATACTCCAGTACTACAGAAGCATACCTAAGATGTAGGTATTCTATACATAGCCCATAATATTAATAGAGATTATAATATGTAGTCTGTGTTTAGTAGTCCTGGGGGACTCCACATAAATAGAAAAGTATGTTATGAATACTATCAAAGTAAGCATTATCTTCTCCCTCTGCAGATTTTTCCAAAATTCACATTAGTCATGATCACATATGAAATATAAAGATTCCAATTGGGAAAAAAAAAGTTAATTTCTCTACAGACTAATGCAAAAGACCATAAATGAAGCTACCCTTACAATTATATGACCAATTATATAAAACCAGAAAACTTCTCACCATTGAGAGGTCATCTTTAGGAAAGGTCAAAGCTGTACTTGACTCTGTTCTGCTCCATTACAGCTCATACAGATCCTATGCTCTGTCACTGTCTTACAAGGACAAATACACCACAACATGGACAAGGCAGTGTTAGATCTTAAAAAACCTTTAGAGGGACACTTTCATCTTCTACTGTTTTAAAGTAAACTTCAAAATGGACTGCAGAGATTTTTTGCATATTTGCTCTACCAATGATTCCCCGTTTACCACCGAATGTGGATGTTAACTAAACCAACGGGGAAAGAGCATTACTAAGGTTGCAAAGTCAGATCTTTCAAAGTTCGGAAATGTCACCGTTAAGGCTGCAACTTCAACTCAACCCTCTTGGGCGTATGCATTATGCGAGAAGTTTTAATTAGTTTCCAATCTCTTTTTTTTCCACAGGACTACTGCTGGTTGTCCATAAAATGTAACGTTATGAAAAACATTGTTACAAAGACTAAACATTATTTCTGAAACATCTCAGTGAAAGGTAGCTGGTGTATATAAATTCTTTGCATTTGTATGTACTGTATGCTATTGTGAAAGTTACTCTCCTCGTGGGATTTATCGTGTCAATTAGGCTGTCAAGGATGAGCGAGCCTGTCATGTGGGCTTTGACAGAATGCTTGGGTTGATTAGCTTCATGCAGATATCATAGCTTAATATTTACATCTGAGTAACTAACATTTTACAAACGTTCTTTGAATATTTTCTGCTTACAGAACTGCATTCATAAATATGATTTGTCTTGCAAAAAACACCATAGCATACTGTACATCACTTAAATATGTTAGTTTACATAGGTTTCAGACATAGTTATCAAATCAAGATTAAAAGACCGTTTTGCATTACTATATGAACAGGCAAAAACAAAGCAGTTGAGTGACTTTGTTTAGGATTGCCAAAGACAAAGCCAGGTTTCTCATTCCTGTACACTGTTTCTAGGACTAGTCAAGGCTGAGTGATATTTAGTGTTTACACTGCTGGGGAAGGGAAAATACCTGTGGAGGAAAAAAAGCAGACAGTGTCCTGTCGGCTAGACCACATATTGGGCTCAAAAGTTGGTCTAACCCTTACGAACAAAGGAAGGAGCCACAAGCGCATCTCTCGGACACCACATCCTTCCTCTTCATCTGTCTTTTCTCGGTGGACCCTCTTTTCCAAACAGCAGTCTCCTAGCTTGGGAAGTGGACAGGAACTGCTCTTCCCCCTTCCTGCAACCAAAATGGAATGAGATGAACGTATGAGGAAGTGTGTTATTTACAGGAGCTGGCAGTGTAGCCCCTGCTTTGCTCTGCAATGTAAATGTAGAGCAGAGACCAGCAGGACCTGGAGTGTGTTTTTTTCCAATTCATAAAAGAGATCTTAAATTTTTTAAATAATAGTACAATGTGTCAAAGGGAGATTTCCTTCAGAATGTCATATATCGCTCTCAGCAGGGCTTTTAGTTTTCAACGATTTCTGTTATATATGCCATCTGCTTGCAGTTGTGCCCTGACCAAATCTCCTCTTGGATTCTATTTCAGGGCTGTATATCTTAGACATTGCAAGGTCAGAATTCCAGGCAAGGTACCATCACTGTGCCAAAAGATAAACACCTTCTCAATTTTTATTTGGTCTGTACTCAAATTAACCTCTCATTGACTTCAAGTCAGGACTCTGGAATTTGGCCCAAAATAATAGTTCTAATAAAATGAATGAAAATCCAGTATGAAAATGGATTCACAAATAGAACCACAAATGTATGTAGTATTTTAAAACATTGAATAAAACATATCTTATCCCAAGTGCCTCCTCCATGGTGGCTAACACGCAGCCTGGGCTTTCTGCTTTGTAGCACGAGATTTCTCCGTTCTGTTTCTGCTTGGGTCATGTGTGTTCTCCAGTGAGACTGCAGGGAAGCTGGATGGAGGCTGAGCATCTAACTGCCGGGCCTTTATAATCGCAGTGTAAACTTTAATCATTCCTTACCTGCATCTGTCCATAGCATGAATGAGAATAGCCAATGGGCTAATCTAAATCAAAGAAGTAATAGTCATTCTCCCTCACGCTGTGACATTGAAGGACATGTCACGGGCTCACTAAGTGAGGCAAGGAGAAGGCTAGTGGCTCCTGTGTTGGCTTTTCACCACATCAAATCCTGCTGTGTCAGGGATACTAGATGACTGTTACGGGAATTAGTAGCTCTGTGGGAAAAGACAGGAAGGACTGTTCAGAGAAGTGTATTTTGAAAGAGGATTGAAAGAAACACGAAGAGACCAAATGAATAAAACATGACAGAGGCAATCAGAGAGGTAAAGGAGGCAAAGGGAGCGTTAAAGTGAAAATATTAAGTGAATGACAGGGAGGAAAAGATGCATGGAAAGTAAAAACAGAGATGTGGGATAAGGCAAGATTGTCAGGGACTTTGCATGTTCAGGTCAGTAGCTTGGATTTCTTCATTATATATTTGCATTGCAGTCGTGCCAGGAGCAAAGACAGAGAGCAGTAAGGTGGCATGTGACAAAACATAGCATTTGGAAGTGAACGAAAGGATAGATTTGGCTGGCACCTTTAGAAAGAAACAGTCAGGAGAGTACCTCTCTGATAAACTGTTCTTGAATATACTGCCAGAAACGTAAACATAGCAGAGATTGAGCTGAACTTCCCATTTTTCACACAAAACCTCTTTCCATTTCTCAGCTATTAGGGTCACTAGAGAGATTATGGAGGAGAGAGAGAAAGCCTTACATTAATTACAGATTGACTATGTCAACTCCATTATAATATGAAAGAACAAAAGCCAATGCTGTGAGGCAGGTGGGGAGAGCACATATAAAAGTGGAAAGGTCTGAGAAGGGGCTTCACAACCTCCACATTCCTTACTGCTCCCTTCGCATAATAGAAACCAGGGCAAAGCTCCAGTGAAATGGAGGCTGTAGCTGGGAATAAGAAATTAGGGAACAGTGTTCTCTCTTCTCTTATTCCTTATTGTGAACCATACTAAAGCAGAAGACAACCAGAAGGGGATCATTGAAAAGAACCATAGCTGCATTAAACTCACCTGTACCTTCTCAGGTCTGGCAATGTGTGCAACCTGATATGGGTACAAGGGACCTATCGGTGGAAGGTATGTAAAGATATTACAATACAAGATCTTCTTATTCAATTCCCAAGCTGAAGAATTGCATACAATTCACGAATTAGTTCAGCCCATCTTTACAGATCGAGGAACTTTTCCAGGAAAAAAAAAGGAAGTAACAGAATTATAGTTATTACAAAGCCAGAGGGAAAAATTGCACAGTAAAGATGGATATTTATATCTACAGAACCATAGAGAGCAAACAAAACAAAATAAAAATAAAATACCCCTAAGCAGTCTAAATTGCATTGCAAATAAAACTTTATATTAAGAGATACGTTTGCATACCAGGAAAATTAGATGTGGAACTTATAGTAACCACAGATCAAACCATTACAAGTAAAAAGTGGTCTGTGGAAATCTTGATGGAGTGATGACTGAGAAAATACTCAGTAAAGACTTCAAAATTTGACCTAATAAAAGGATTTGCATGTCCGGTTTCAAAATTAAACCCCATGGAAGTAATTTTCTCTTGATACATACACATACTTCAGTCCAACAGTAAAGGGAAAAACGTGAACACATTAAGGATAGAATATACCATGCAAGTATCCCAGAAGGACTTAACTGAGTTTAATTTAGATTAATAGGATACTATATAAATACTTCTTGCTTGTTAAGCACTTTTTATTAAGATATAACTACTGTCTAATACTTTTCCATCATTCACACTGTAAAAGCATAGAGAGAATAACAATTTCAAAAGTAATGAAATTCCCTTTTCAGAAACAACCAAGACATTCAAAGCTGGGTTTGTTTTTAAGAGTGTAGAAGCAGCATTCATCTCCTAATTTTAGCTCTTCAAAGGGTAGCTTAATCTTGTCATTTAATCTAGCCTTAACTAGCTGCCTAAGTTTCCTCTGCAGTCAGTGAAGAGCAATAAATACCTCCAACAAACAGTTAATCCATTGTAAAAGAGAAGACTAGAGTGGATGGATTGTGTCACTTTGACAATGTTTATGAATGTCTCTTCATTAACATCGAAGTCATGCAGATGACAGCCTTAGACCAGACTTTAACCTTTACACAGCTGAAACGAAGTTAGATGATCCTTAGCTCACAGTGCAGTTTTCAAAATCTCCAGACTACCAACTCTTTCAATATTATAGGTACATTTGACCTTTAAGCACCTTTGAATGGGACATTAGTTCTGTTAAACCAGCTAATTGTTTCAGATTATGTAATTCCTACTGTTTAGAAAAACTATTAAATGAGCATGAGGACTGGGACATGTTTGGGAAAGAAAACCAGGTCCTAATTTTTCGTTGCTTTCTGTTAAAAAACATATATTAGCACACTCACTTTCTTCAATTATAGTGACCAGATATATGTGGTTATTACTCTACAGAAAGAGTGCACTCTAGGTCTTCTACCCTGACCCATGAGAAGGACTGATCACTTCTCTTTGAAGACAGTGAAAGCTACACATAGTAGGACTCAAGTTTCAAATGCTTATTTCGTGAATATTTGAGAAATACCTACTATGAACTGGAGTGGTCGGGTGATGAAAGATAGAAGACCAAACACAACTGTTTAAGTACAGAAAGAAGTGTAAGGGAAGGATGATTGCTACTGACAGAGAGAAATATTTGCATGTGCATATATTGCTTCCATAACTGTTATATCTGAATATTTCTGCAAAATTAACAGGTATGTCTGCATAGCAGTATTCTGAGATAAAGAACTATTATTTGTATAGTAAAAACTGAGGTTCAGAGAGATTGAAGACTTCAGTCAGAAAAACATTCATTAGTGGGCTAGACTTTACTGTCAATGGGAACTGTAAGCTTAACGCATGCTTGGAGCTTTGCTCAATCCAGACCATAATTCTCTTTTCAATTCTTCAAAGTAGCTAGTAGCTAAGATGGATATAAATTGTTATTTAATTGTGTACATTTTATAGCATTTCCATAGGACCTGATTTATTATGTATATAACCCTATTGATTGCATCTTTATTTAACTCCATTAGAATGCTATTGAGAATGAATGAATTCAGAACCAGCTTATACTTACACTTAAAATCCACACCAAAATAGAATATTTTTGATGCTTGTAAAATGTGAGATAAAGACTTCAAAATACACTTGCTAATAGACCCATAGTTACCCTTTGCCATGCCGGGCAGAAAGAGTAACAGGAGACAAACAGTCGTCATGATATTTCTGACACAGCAAAAAGTCATGGAAGCTTCGTGAATGTCCTTTTCCAAATTCTCTGCTCCCAAGACATAACATAGAAACTGCTAAAACATCTTTCAGATGATAGAAGTTTCCTATGCAGCTGGGATAACAACCTAGTTCTGTAACCTTGTTGCAACTCTATTATGTTTATTTCTTCTATTTTTACCTATCTATAAGCAAAGTATCCACTAAAGGGTGTAACAGCAGATCCTTGGTCCTGCTAGAGGAAAACATGGTCAGAACTGGTTGCAGCCACTGTGCCTTGATTGCCACCTGGCAAGTTCCAGTCTTGCCAAGTCTAAACGTTTTCAGAAGAGGATCCACACATCTAGATGCCTAAATAATTTGAAACCTGCAGCTTTATGACATTCACCTATTACTCATTCCTTTTCTTTCTCTTTGTTCTGAGGGGTTTTTTTTAAGCAATGAGAATTCTCAAGACAAAAGAGAATCTTCCTAAATAGTAGGCTAACAGAAAGCATTTCATAAAAGATGTCACCTTATCTGGAATGTGGGAATATGGGGTCAAATTCTGAGTTCAAAAAGGGAAGTAGTGTCCATGAAGCCACTCATGAGCCCAATGTAATCCATGTGAATAGAATGAAACCTTCATTATTCTGTACAGTTACAAATTCTGTGGCTCCTCTTTTTACATATATCCACCTATGTTTAGGCATAGCCCTATTGCTTACTGTTAAGGGCTGCTTTCACCTGGTGAGTTTTGGTGACCTCCTTCCAGTCCAACAAATGTCACTGATTACAGTAAACAGAAGATGATGAAAGCTCTTTGAATCTTTTGCAATCTTCAACATCAAAATATCGTAATCACCATTTTCTGTAAAGCTCACTGTCCTGCTCAATACATTAATGGCGTGTGCTTTAATCTTACCATTTTCAGTTTGTGACCGAGTTCAGCTAACCACAGTATCCTCAATTCAACACCACCCACCGTTTCTATCCATTTTGTACTGTCAGAAGCACATCAAGCAGCCTCTGAGTGTAATCACATCAAAATCGATTTTCATGGCTGAGAGAAAAATAATGGAAATTTCTCTAATGTAGAAAATGTATGTGTTCCTTTTGGTTAACCAAAATAGACTATACATCAGGACTGTCAAAATTAAGTTTTCTTGATTCAGTGCTCTTCTCCAGACTTGTGTACAAATTACAAGACCTCACTACAGAATGTCTTTAACATAATTTTCTGTTGGACTGCCTCAATGTGGCTCCCACAAAATGAACAGTCTACCCAAGTGATAGACTACAGATCATTCCCCAGATCAGATCCACAAGTAAATTACTACAGGGGTTATAAACCAAATCCCTGAACCTACTCTGAAATGGGCAGCAAGGACTTTATACTGGCTTGGGGCCTCCTGACTTTACCAACTGGTGCACAAAGCCTACTGCAGGGTATAGAGGCCACACGTGAAATCATGGGTTGGGTCTTTGCTTGTATGACCCCTCAAGAAATGTGAGACTCTCTATGCAATATTGCACAAGCAAAGCTCAGCGAAACTTTCAAGAAGAACAATTTAACAGGGCTATGCTCTAAAGGAACAAGAGCCTCTTAAATATGATCATTGCTTTTAATTATTTGACAGCATTGTTTGAGAATCATGTTCAAACGTTCGTCTGCTGTTCTGAATATGTTGATCATCTGCGACTACTCTAATCAGTGGTGCAATACTGTGTGCCAGGGTTACACTTGCTTACCTCCTTTAAACAGGTTTGAAATGTTGAAGTAAATGTACGTGAGCTTGCCTGTAGAGATCCTGGTAGAAGTCAGAAAGGAGAAAAGGCTCAAATAGTTGATGTTATTTCCTGGGGTTCTCTTAGAATTAGGTGCCAGAGAAGAGACTGGCAGCAGTAACAGCCAGGCACAAGTATTTGGGATGCAGCAAAGGCACTTTCTGTGGAAATACAGAGGAATCTTCTGAAGGTAATTACAGATGGCCATAAATATTTATTAAAACTTTGAAAATGAATATGGTAGTGACCTACATTCTTAAAACAAGATTAGTTCACTAATCTTGAAAAGTGCTTTTTCTGGTGCATATGGAAAAATAGGAGTGGCAGGTTTTGATTTAGAAAGGCTTGTGTTGTTGCTTTGCTAAGGAGATACAGTCTAAATGAAACTATGATGTCATGGGTGAAAGCTTGGGTTAGGGAACTTTATCCAGAAAGTAGTTATCAGATAAAGTTCTGCAACAGTCTGTTCTGGATTTTGATCTATTCAGTAACTAACAATTCAGACAATGGAATAGAGAACATGCTTATTAAATTTGCAGCTGAGGTGAAGCTGGGAGAGATTGCACACATTTAGGGACAGAATGAGAAATCAAGATGGTTTTTACAAATTGAAGAAATAGTCTGAAAAATATATGGTGCTATTTAGCAAGTGTGAAGTATTAATGACAGGTAGGAATGAGCAGCTGCATAATAGAAGAATTAGAGCAGCTGATCAGTTCAGGAGCTCTTCAAGAGGGCATAGGGGGCTACAAGCTGAACATGAGCAGCAATACCAAGCTGATATGAAAAAAGTTAATACCACATTAGGATGCATAAAGGGAAGTTTAACAGAAAGAGGTGTGGAATGGTCCTTCCTGCCTACTTAGTCCTAGTTAGGTTTAGTTAAAATAACACACCCAGACTTGGGTGCTGTGCTTCAGCAAGTGAACCTCTTGAAGAGACTCCAGAGCAGAGCAACCAGAATGAGCAGAGCCCTAGAAAACACAATCTAACAGAAAAGGTTGAAAGACTGAGTTATTAAACTTAAGAAAAACTGTCAGGAGACCTGACAAGGCTGTTGCACAGTGGAATGGAGCAGTAAATTCTCCATGATATCTCACAAGCTAAGAAGAGATGATCTTAAATTACAACACTGAAGGCTCAAGTTACAATTTAGGAATGATTTTCTAAATATAAGGCAGTGAAGAGATGATTGAGCATCCACTGTCAGGGATCTTTAAGAACAGACTGAGCAAGAATGGCACAGATTTAGCAGATCTCACCCGTAACCAAAGAGGTGGACCAGGGGAAGCTCTTTCCAGCTCTATTTTTATATGAGCTCATGACTGTGCACTTAAGCGTCTGTGCACAGGCACTTGGGCAGGTCTAACCAATTAACTTGGTTATGATGGTGTGCAGCATCTTTTAGTGACAGAAGCACCTGAAAAAAACATCAGGTGGTGTTGTCAGCTCCTGCAGTTTTACATTGGCTCAGCTCCTGAACTCATACGAAGACAAGAAAACCTTTCTTCTCATGGAGAGGGAAAAAAAATAAATTTCTAATCTTGCCTTTGTGAAGAAGAACTTGAAAACCTGTCTCCAAATGGCTTAAAAAATCAGATGACAAAGAAAAAGGGACAATGTTTCCACACCATTGAATTCTCATGGTTTTGGGGGGGCCTGACTCATGGTTTTTCAATGGAGTTGGCATTAATGGTAATGGGCTAATTTGAATAGACAAATTTAGAAATTGATATTCCTGAACTTCCTATTATAGAGAAGGCAATACTGCCTGAACAGCAGGTCTATTTCAGGAAATTAAAACCTCCCCATATCCTTTCAGATGACTTGATCGTTTCTACATTTCAGTCAATGTTACACAGGGGACGTTGCACAATGCTTAGCATGGTGGCAGAAAATTCACCTAGCAGAGAATTGTGAAGGCACAGTCTATCTGCTGAAAGACTCTCCAGCTGGGAACAGACATAATGGGGGCACAAGGAATTCATTTTTGGGCAATCTCTGTTGGGAAGCTGTTGCCTTAAATTAACAGTACGTCTCCCACAGGAGGGGTCTAGGTAGAAAGTGCACGCAGAAGAGCAGCTCTCTTTTGCACCAAGCAGGCCCAGACATCTGCATTCTCAAAAGACACACAAGTTGAAACATATTATAGATGTCAAATGTGAGATTTTTTTCATGGAGTTTCTGTCTGCAGAAACAAAGAGAGCACAGGACATTGTTTAAAAAAAAAAACCCAGCCAACCTTCAAAATACTTTTCTCCTGAATAGTTGTGTTCTTTATTATAAATTTTATTTTCCCTCTTCCACTGTATGTCCTTGCTGAATGTTCCTATTTCTCCTTTCCTGGAAACAGGCACTTTCTGTCATCTCTTCCCTCCTCCTCACAGACAGGTGAGAAAACCAGTGCTGTGAGAGATCACTGTCACAGCATGGAAAGGAAAATCACAGAAAAGACCTTTCTGATTAAGTACTCAATCTCTTGCAGCATTTTGTTCGTTATGACCTGGAATAAATGCCATGTATGTTTTGCAAACCTCTGATCATATTATTATCATGGTTGGAGTATTTTAAATTGTTGTTTAGACTCCACTGGACTTGGTCAGCCTTTACCATTATCAAAGCCCTTCTACGGGATCTCCTCTTTCCAAATTCACAAACTTCTATGAGGCTGATAACACAGAAGCAATACAGAGATGTCTTGACTACTGCCAGCTTCCACCTCCTGACACTTGCTTTTTTTCTGTACCTTTGTCTCTACGTTTAAAAGATCTTCCTCTATCATATATCTTCCTCAGGCATTGCTAACCAACTTTGTCAGTCCTTTGGCTTCTTCTCTGCTAAGATGAATAAAATGAGTGCTGTAATACTCTCTAAGTGGGCAGTATTTTTCACACTCTGAAGAATTTTCTGTACCACTCTTTCTGAATCCTCACTCAATTTTTATCATCCTTCTGAAAAACCAAACTTCTCAGAAAACTCCAGCTGAGACAGCCTTTCCATTTTGCTGCTCTTGCTCCAACTACTATCAATAAGGCCAAGAAGCCACTGAAACTCCCCCGTCAAGCAATAGCTGTCCTGCTGCTTCCACTGCAATTGCTTGTTTCTTGAACTTTTCAGTTCACCAAAGAAGAGCAAGAGGATCTCTGGAGCATTCAGGAATGCAAAGAAAGGAAAGGAGAGATGCTCTTCCTTTGATGGAGCGAAGAAGCCGTGTACACCCACACCATCTTTTAGCTTAATATCTCCTTAGAAACAGCTGTGATCTGAATGTCTGACAGAGAAGGTACAGCAATGAGAGTTTGGGCTCCATGGCTGCAGGGGGAGGAATTCTTCCTGGAAATCCTTGGAGCACAGCGTTGTGCTCCCAGAGCTGGATTTAACTCACTGAATGCAAATATGCCCTCAAGTTACACCTAAGAAGGAGAATCCTCCTTGCAAATGTTAAGCACAGTTATAATGATCCATACGTAAAGAGCAGAGACCACAGAGAAAAATCTATTATTGTTGCTGCAAAAAACTGTAGCAACTCATGAGAGTTTTACTTTTATTATTCATGTTGCTATTAGGAGTTTCATTATTACTAGATCCTAGCTGGCACAGATGGCTGCTGTGCTTTGAGGTCTGCTTTACTCATGTTTTTAGCTGCTTTTTTCTGCAGATTTTATAGGGTTTGGGCTGATTTTAGCTTCCTTCATTTGCTTGATAATTGTTTTGGTTTTTGTTTTAGTTTTTACTTAATTAGCAGGAATATGTTCATGTTTATAGTGTGCTTTATTCACTCTTTTTGAACTTGTGGTAACCAGAATCAGCAATGCAATTATACCTTCTGTTGTTTGTGTGGGACTGGCTCAGGCCAGACGTTTTGATGGTGGCAGCAGCTTTCCTGGAAGGTCAGTATCAATTTGCTGGCACTGCTGGACTGGTATTTCTCACCTGTTGATAACTTTCCACCTTGCAAAGCATCTTTCTCAACATTGCTTCTCTTTGCTGCTCGAGTGAGGGGGAACCTCTCACCCAAATGTTTCCGTTCCCCTGAGACCCTCCGTCAAATCACTGCCCAAACACTGGTGAGGATTTTTGCTTTCTGGGCTCCGCCTCAGATATACGTACGTTCATCTCAGCCATCATCTCTGCTGCTGCTATATTTTGCCTGCCTAACAGGTTATCCGCATGCAGTATCTTCTGTTTCCGCATGCCTTCCAGTTATTGCCTTAGTAATAATGACAAACACCAGGAGAGGATTACTTGCACTGCTGTACCTGGTCAGCTCTTGTCGCAGGTGTGACTGAGCAGAACCTACTGATAAATTTTTATGGTCTGTTAGGCAGAAATTCAGGCTCAGTCATAAACAACTGCACCCGCACTGCGGTTTACTTTGGCTACATCATCACAGCGCATTGATAAGAGATCTGGGTGCGAGTTTCAGCTTTCCTCTGAAACAGAGCACGCGACCCAGGTGTGGTACACTCCTGTATGCCTCCTGGTCTGCAGGGTCAGTACATGGCCCTCAAAGTCTGACACAGGCTGACTTCTTCTAGACCTGAAATACATTGTTCAGCCTCCATCATGCAAGGCATCCATACATGCCATACTTTGGTCTTCAGTGATTTCCCATAGTCCTGCTCTTTGACTGCTAAATGTGTGTCCAACTGGTTAGGAGGATTCATTAAAAGCTTTGAGTACTGCCTAGGATTACACTAGCTCCTCTCTTCCTTCCTCTGAACATCACCACCAATTTGTGACAGGTAAAGAAAAGTTTTCAAATATAAAGTTTGGGAGTGAAAGTTTCATTTTACTGAAAAAAAAAACCTTTTCAGGTGTCTGTGTTAAAATTTAGTTTTGAAAACCTGTGGGTCTCAGCTCTCCCACTGCAGGAGGCAAGTAATTAATTATCGTTGTCTTAGTGTCATGGGATAGTTTTCAGTGTTAGGACCAAAGGGAAAATGTCTTGAATAGGATGCACTAACTTACAGTAATTGGCTCCTAATCTTCTGCCATAGGATTTGAGTAACTGCCTTTAAAGTCCATGGCAGTTGTTTGTACACTGTGGCAGGGGATCAGGTCCCGTAGCTTTTATCTGCTCTTCACATTAGCCTGACTGAAAGTCTATGAGCCAAAACTATAACCCCAGTTCCAGATGACCCATAATTTGGATCTGGCTAAGAATTTAGCAGCTCAGGCCCATCTCTAATTACAACAGACAAATTATTGGATAATTTCTTCTGCTTTATCTTTTCAATTCACTGGAGCAGTTAATTTCTCCAAAAGCAGGCACATCCTTTCTCATTAGAAATTCCTTTTTGGCCTTTTTAATGTGAATTTCTTATTATTAAATACACGCACATGCACGCACACACTCACACACATACAAAAAGTTTTGCTGATAAAGGATTATATAACTGGTACCTAAGATAACATGAGATGTTTAACAGAAACTTGGCTTTAGCCACAAGATAATTTGCCACTTCATGGAAGCAGTCTTAGCTGATGACTTCTCTTTTTTTCATAAGTACAGCCAAAACTTGAAGAGTAGTAGCAGAAGTAAATTATTCCATATGTTTCCATAGGACAAAGCTGGTGGGCAGGAAGGAAGAGCTGGAAGAGGAAAGGAATGGTGGCAATTGATTTAAATGTCCACTTTGTGATGGCACGGAACAGAAATTTCTGGTTTCTATTTTTGCAGTTTCTGTTTCTTTCCTGCTTATGATGAAAGTAAGGTACTCAGCAGTTGCCAACTCTGATATTTATATTACGTTTTCTTCCCATTTTGGATCTCTTTTCATCTAGTACAGGTAAACCCTATTAATTATTTCTAACACCCTAGCTGAAAGCGATTTCAGCCACCCCTAACAGTGGTACAAACAGACGCTGAAAATACAGAGAAATTACAATCTGTACAGACTAAACAGAAAGAGGAGCAGGATGTTTGTGCAAGAATGAAGTGCCAGGCTGTGCTTCTATGGTCACCCAGAGGCATGGTCAAATATAAAGCTCTGGATTCTTGCTTCTTCTCTGTGTTGCCCTCACGCTCTCTTTCCTCCCAACCATACAAAAAAGCTGGAGAAAAGGAATTCGTGTTTTCACAAAATATCCAAGAAAAAGAAACCTTAAATATCATTCTGCTTTGCTTTGTATTGATTGAGAGTTGCATTATTCAGTTTGAAGTGAGGAACCCCAGGGGTTTACCCTGAGACTTCCAGGGGACTAACAATGGCACCTATAAATTTTGAAGCTGTTGATTGCAATTTTTTTCAGGATTTCCGCTACTAAATCAGCATTATCACTTAGGAAGTCCTGGCCTCTTGACTTAGCTGCAGAACTGCATGCCTCTCAGTTGCATAATATTTTGGAAATGCATGCTTCATTGAAGTGTCATTGATTTTCAACTAAAGTGAAAATGCCCTCATTTAATGCTTTCTTAAGAGAATTACAAAGGAGGCTGGAGAGGGTTTGGACAAAGTCATTATTAATTGTACATCACAAAATTGGGATTTATATATTTTTAATGCAGAAATTCTTTACAGCTCCTAAATCAAAACGCTGTTCTAAAATTATGTCTAGTTTTATAAATGGAAAGACCTTATTTTGTTCAAGACTTTTAAATTCCTTCGCTTTGTTCAACAAACCCCTGTACTTGCTGTGAGGGGATTGCTGATTGCTTTGTCAGCAAGACCAATGATATTCAATCTTTGATTTCTGATTCATTTGCTTCTTCCTTCCCTTTGATGAACAGAATAAACGTCTAGCTTTTTCCTCTCCTTTCAAAAAAATTTCGCTCGCCTCTCACTTCCTTAGTAGTAAGACCGTTTTATGTGAAACATTCTGCCTGTCTTTTGGACTATCTCTTCCTCTTCACTGAGCTCAGAGCTGTGTAAGTACTTTTCAGCCTTGCATTAGAGAAAACAAAATTTTCTCTCCTTCTATCCTTGGCTCTGATGTTAGGGTGTCAGCTTTGCCTCTGACCATGAAGCTCCCTGGCTTCCCCTTAGCTGTTTCCTAAGGCCTTTGCATTGCCATTGCTCTCTGAAGTGGACAAATCTACCCCCGTTCTCGTAGGCAATGGGTAAGAAGGTCAAGGTCTGAAATTCGTTGTACATAAAGGGTGCTGTGACATTATGGAGGTAATCTTGAAACAGCGCCTGGCAGTTACCATAAACTAGGCCCAGTAGACCATGGCGTTGGCGTATAAACTTCATCTAGCCCTACAGGATATGGCCACAGCTTAGTTACAAGCACAGAGGAGGACCTTAAGTGTAAACAACCCGCCAAACATTGTGAAAGCGGTGACAGCACCCTCCAGAGGGGTAGCTGGTGAGCAAAAGTGACAGCGGCAGTTGGCTGTCAGGTGTGGTAGCAATTTGAACAAAGCCGACCAAGAACAGGGTGTTTTCTACCTGATCCAATGACTTTCAGCAGGCAGAGAGCCTGGGGATCCCCCAGCTTGGTCCTGGGAGCACCCACCACATAGCCCCAGCCGCCATGCTGCCCCCATGTCTTTCCTCCCAGACAACATCAAGGGGCATGAAGATGATCACAGGGCTGGAGAACTTGCTCTATGAGGAAAGACTGAAGGAGTTATGTCCTTTCTCACTCTAGAAAAGAAGTCTCAGGAGGGATCTCATCACGGTATTCACGCACTTCAAGGCCAGCTAAAAAGAGAACAGAGTCTCTCTTTTCACGGACACATGGAGAAGGCAAGGGGCAACAGATACAAATTGCATTAGGAAAGGTTTCATCTCAACATAACAAAAGAAATTTTTCACAGTAAGATAATTCACTGGAACAACCTACCCAGAGTTCCTGGAGGTTTCAAGATGCAATTGGACAGGTGCTAGATCAGATCATCTAAGCACCCTTTCTCACAAAAGGGTGGACCAGATGATCTTTCGAGGTCTGTTCCAACCTGTGCTATTTTACATTTCTATGGTTCTTGCAGGGAGCAGAGAGGTCACCTAAGTCATTGACTGCCTGTATCTGTCATTGAAGTGTTTTGGTGTCTGAGACCATGTAGTCTCCACGTTGTCATTTAGTCTTAAACTGTGACCCAAGCTCCTGAAGTTATATCTTGTTAACATTTCAGACAGTCCCAGCCACACCATCACACTCAGTGCCACGCAAACAAAAAAGACAGTTCCTGTCTGCCTGAAAAAGAGGAAAAAATTGGAAAAAGACAGTTCCTGTCTGCCTGAATATGATTTAAAACAACACAAAGCAGACACCAAATGGGAGAAATGCACTACCAGCATCCCGGTTTAAAGGTGGAGAAGGGGGGCTCTGTGCAATGAACAAACTTAACAAAGGTTGGGCAGCATGTCTGAGAAAAAAAGAGTTAAAGTTCAACAATTGGATCACAACCATCTTGCCATGTTACAGTTGCCGGAGCTTGTCCTATTTGGCGAAAATATGTTAAAAGCAGCATTCACCTGATCTGTACAAGAATTATACTATTCTTTAGTTAACATGAGTTACCAAACGCTAATGGCTTAGCTAATAAAAAGATCTTTGACCTGTGAAGTCTTGACCACTGTGCTTAATCACTTTGAAAACGCATGTGTACTTCCTCTAAAATGCTGAGTACATCTATGTACTGCCCACCTCAGTAGCTACTGATCTCAGTAGGAAAAACACCTTGTCAGATTTGGGGTTGCACCATCTCTGGATGATGAAGAAGTGTGAAGGCCTCCTTTTTGTCATGCATCTCACTGGACAACACAAACAGCAAGTTTTAGGCACAATTCTTGGACTAGTATTTGTTAGCTGTCTTCCCAAGAAACTCTTAATTTCATTGGGTCAATATAAAAGTGGAGGAATATGTACTCAGACGTCTGCAGGTGAGGCTGAGATTGCAGGTGTATCATAACCGTGGTATGAGCTTTACAAATATCTCTGCAGTGAGAGGAAGAAAAATCAAAATATTGATTGCAAGGTTTGATCAGTTTCTCTTTTCAGAAGAAATTTCAATCTGATTTGTCATGTTATTGATTTTTTTTCTTGCTCTTTCAGTAATTATTTTCAGTTATTCTTAGCTGACTGCCTCACTTTGAACTAGTACCAGATATCAGATTTAGGGGATTTTATTTAAATGTGAGGAAATATTCAATTTAAGAAGGGTTATAAAGTCAGATCTGAAAGAGAAAGCTGATATGTGTCCTTCTGGGGAAAAAAGAAAACAGAAGCACTTTCTACTTCCTAATATGGCAAGTAAGGCCATTCAACAGTGTGAGAAAAGTAGAGCATGTTTTATTATGTTCAGAGGTGTGAGATAACTTATCAAGTCCTAAATTCATCACGTGCTTTACAGGGCTATTTACCTAGATATCATTTCCAAATATAGCCAGAACATTTGTAAATACGTAATGACATATCTTTATTGCAATAGGTATCCTTCTGCATGATTCAGCAGAATACTGAGTAGTGTATTCAAAGTTTGCAGCTATATCAGTAACACTTGGTAAATCTGGACAGGTGACGTACTGAAATGGGATAACTTTCTCTCCTTACTATCTTCATATCCTGTTTCTAATTTTTTATTCTTTCTTCCAAAAAAAAGGTGCATAAATAAGTTTAAATGCCTCCTGATTATTGCTCCAATAAAAATTGCTTGTTCCAAAATCTGCCGAGATCATCAAAAGATGATTGAAGTTTTCAATGAAGTTCTCCAAATGCAGGGGATCATGAATTGACCAAAACCACACCATAGGTAGTGAAATTCAGTTTGAATATGGTTCTTCTCTGTCTCCCCCCTCCTGTAATACGTTAACACGTTTTCTGCCTTTCGCAAAAGCAATACAACCTCAGACATGACTTTTTGCCACACTAATGTACATCCAGAATTTGTTGACTTACCTTTACATGCAAATCTTCTCAGCGTTTGTCCCAAAATACAAATGAGGAAAACATGGAATAACATACTGAGGTCCCTTCCAAGTTGGTATTCTATGATTCTATGATATTCAGCTTCTTCTCAGACAGCCTGTGTTTCAGGTACATCACAGATTATTGCAGAGCACTGTAATCAATTCTTTCTATGTCACAAAACCTTTTTCTTGAAAGAACAGATAGAACACATGCATAGGCCTCCTCTTAAGAAAATTGTCATGTGTTACATTTTATGGAATATCTGAGATCATAAAATAAAGTAGCATAGTCTCAAGGCCTCTGGAGTGGCGTGGGGAGGAGATACACTCATAAAAGTACTTATGTATTCACATACAGTAGTTAAAGAAAAAAAAAGATTTAAGAAATGAAAGCTCAGTTGCTCATTGAAGAGCTTCTAGATTGTTAGAAGAGAAATGCCCTCTTGCAAATACTTTAAAATATTTATACTTTGTCTTTTAAAGATTTTAGACATTTTTTACATTAATATGAAATTTGAAAACTTCAAGGCAGAGATTATCTGGATTTCTAATTAGGTAATCATGAAATCACAGAAGAACAAAGGTTTAAAGGGGCCTCAGGAGGCCATATAGCCCCTAGACCTGCTCATAACAGGTCCAGCTAGATCTAGTTTCTCATGCCCATGTCCAATTGAACCTTCAACATCAAGGACAGAGAGTCCTGAACTTCTCTGGGCACATTGCTCCAGTAGTTGATGACCCCCATTAGAAAAAGAAATCTTTATATTGAGTTGGAATTTACCTTGTTGAAGCTTGTGTTTATTGCCTCTTGTGCCATAGCACACCTAGAAGAAGAGTCTGGCTCCATCTTCTCTGCACCTCCCATACATGTGGTTGAAGACAACAATAAGGACTCCCCTTGGCCTTTTCTTCTTAAGGCTGAAGAGACGAAGTTCGCAGTGTTTGTATCAAAAAACTCAGCTCCCTGAATAATTTGACTTTAGAACTCTTCAGGGTTATAAGGACAAAATGATAAAGTATTATTTCAGGATGGCATAACTGGGATTTCTTAAATGATGTTACAGAAACTGATAAACATGATTGTGTTAGGAGACTTGGGAAAAAAATCTTAGATTATGCTCTTCTGATTAATTACAGAACTGGGAAAAATAGCAGTTTAAAAAAGATTTAAGATATTTGCTTGCACAAGCATTACTCAGAGACAGCTTTATTTTTTAAGGATGCAATTTTTCTGTCAGTCTATAATGTGGTACTGTGACTGGATAATATATCTTCAGGCTTTACAGACTCCTGGCATGACATACTCGTTGAGACAGTAGATCTTAATAGATCCTTCTGCATTAATCCTGACTAATGAGCAGATGAATAGTTAATTAAAAATGCTCCACACAGGCTTTGACACAGTAGACCATTGCAGCTTCACTATGGTTCTCGCTTTCTAATAGATGAACAGAACTTAACTTGCATTTTTTCCATCAGATCATAATGGCTCAGAAAGTTCCATTACAGTTTACCAGATCACTGATCTATGAACTAAACAGTATTTAAATATTTCTTGATTTGATTTACTATGGTATATGATCTCTTGTGCCTTCACTGAATCCATATAGTAAAAGAGCCATTATGTCATTTCTTTAGTCACTGATCTAGCAGATCATTAAGAAGTTTTTCATTCTGTAGGCATCAGGCTTTAAGGGCCTGTTTTTTTCTAGTGTTCTGACTGCTGGTTCTCCGCACAAGGGGAAGCCCTTTGACATGGACAGTTCTTCAAGTGCAACATGTACAGCATGAAACCATACGCAGCAGCCCATGTCAAGTTAAAATGAGGTCTTTTCTGTCCAAATAGAATCCTGGTTTTATCTCCTGAATTATACATTCACCAGCTTCTGATGACACTGCACATTTAAAAAGCGCTGGCAGGTGTAAAAGGATGTAAAATGACTGAGTTTTGAGTCATACCAGAAAAGAATGTAGCCCTCCACTCCTTATGGAACTCTCACTATGGTTCACTTGTGGGTAAATCTTCTGGCTAAAGACCCATGGAAAACAAGGAAAGAACTCTAAATGGCAAGGGTAGCGTGACTGGTCTCAAACATCTACAGAATTCTGATTCGATCAGATCAAGATCTCAGTAACTGTAAGATTAATTTTTTGCAACTTAGTATTTAAGACATTTAGTCCTCAGTAGCAGAGGAATGGTTAAGTCTTCACAGAGGAATAGACCTGACTTTATTTTCCTTTAGAGAAATTCACTGTGTTTTGGGAATAAATAGCGCTCTGATCAACAATGATTCCATCTTGCTTCATTTAGCCAAAAGCATGTTTTCCTTTCTCCATCTATGCAATTTTAGGCTACTTCTTTAAAAGACAATATACCTTAGAAAAGGACTTTCTCTAAATTTTCAAGTTTCTGTGCTTAAATGCTGCACACAAACAATACGTTTAAGTGAGGATCCTTATTTTTGTACTATCAATATTGTATTAGAAAAAATTCATCAAGGTGCTCAAAGGAAACCGCAAGAAATTACAGGAAGGATAACTGAGGAAAACAAGCCCATATGAGAAAACTCTTTATATAAAACATTGCTTAGATCAAGTATGTGACTTAAGTTCCAAAATTTACTTCCCTTTTGGTTTAAAAATATGTTCTATATAATACAATGCTATTTTGTGGAATAGCTTTCTATAGTTTGGATGCTCCTCAGTGGAATCATATGCACTAGTTAGATTAGGTGAGAGTTTCTTGAGAGATATTTTCTCAATTGTAAAAAAAAAACATTCTAGAGAGAATTACCAAACCAGTAGAAATTAGGAAGAAATGAGTCATGGTAATTAACTTTCTTCAGGACTCTCATGTGTCAGAACCTAAATGTTACTCCTTGATAGATTTAGCTAAGGTATAATATTCTACCTACAGTTAATAGTAACAAATGCTCTATTAGTAAAGCAGAACATTTAGAAATATGATGAAGTTAATGCTCGAGAGAGCTCAACGACTGCTAGGATTGATTGTTGTACTACTTTGACATCCAAGTTTAAGGCTACCTACACAGTTATACTCCGCTTTATTTTGCAACTCATTAAAGAAGAAAAAGAGTGTCCTACCAGCAAAAAGTATTGTCTTCCTTCCAGTAATAAAAAAATGCTACACTGGAAAACTACAGGGACACTGGCCAAAGAGCAATAAAGAGAGATCAGGAGAACTTCTGAAACATTAATGATATCCTTCTGCCAAAGCTTGTAAAAATGTGCTAAAACTTTGAGTATTCATGAATATGGCAGCTTGAGATTTACCTCATCTCATCAACTCCCTGGGCTAAGTTTTCACTTACCCAGTATTTTTCCCAGACGGGATCTCTGTAGGCTTATAAGAGATAAGAGGGAAAGACATACATTCCTTAGCCAAGAGATAATTAAACAGAGTCATCAAGGCCAGACCTCTGACTGGGCTGTGAAATCTACTGCCAGATGTTGCAGATACATCTGTCTAAGTACTAACAGGGTCCTTCTCATCACAGTATCTAAGCATTTCACAAATATGAATGGGTTTTCACTCTGGGAAAGGAATATTTTTTTCATACTAATATAGTACCAGGCAGAGCTGGACAAATAACAGTGACAAAGCGGGTATTTTTTGAGTTTTGCATTTTAGTTTCTAACTTTTTCTGTCTGACTTCTTTGTACCTAGGGGAAAAAGACACCTTAAACTCTCCAAAACTTGAAAATATATAGACATGTAGTTGCTTCCACACAGAATACTCTTTCCTCCATAGTTCTGTAGCTATTCAACAATAGCGCATTAACAAATAGCGAACTGTTTGTTGGGCATTCCCTTCAGTATATTTTTAGGCCTAGAAGTTTTAGATCATGTAGTGGTAACAACTATGGCCTAAAGACTGAGAAACTGAAAGACAAATGTCAGGGATCTTATTTACATATATACACATATATTTATGAGTATAAACCAAAAAATTATTAACAGTAATTAAACATGTATTAAAATTAAATATGTATGCAAATATATATTTTTATATAATTTGAAATGTGGGTTTCTGATTACACACGTAGGTACCTTATTCTTCATCCATTTCATAATGTTTGGAAGTTTTCTTACTTTTTTTGAATAGTTTGGGTTGATCATCCTGAACTTCCTGCACTACAATGAACATGATATGCACAAGAGAAAAACTCCTGCTTCTTACATTACTTCAGCTTTTATATTGCGGTGGGTTATCATCTTCACTGTGCACAGAGATAACTGGAGAGGAAAAATGGGGAAGTAGCATCAAATCTTATACTTCATGTTAGAAAATGGTATTCTTGTCTACAAAGGTCCAAGCAGGCTTTCCTTAGACCTCACAGACTAGTGGAGAAAAGCTTGTATGCACATATGAGAGCAAAAATGGGACACTTTAGGTTTGGCATTAAATAACAACCAAAATACCACCAGTAACATATCACTAAATATAAACCTCCAGGTGCTGCAACAAAATGCAGAAACATTTTTTTAAACGTCTACAACATTGCATTTCGGTAAATTAATACATCATAATTAGAGATTTTCACTGAGATTGTACCGAGGGATTGTGTTAGTAAGTGGGCTGCGAGGTTCATTCTTGCTGACAGTGAAAGATGTCCAGGTCACACTAGCTGTTACTGTGAATAAAAAGGTATGTGTTTTCTGTCAGCCTCCTCCGCTTTCCTTAAAGGAGGTACATTTTCATGCAATAATCCTGGGACTACAGACTAAAATGGACTTGGGCAGATTCCACCTCAGATGTACTAGCCTTTCTCCAGTGACTACCAAGGGAACCCAAATGGCCATGTAGACAGGGCACAAGTTGTCTTTAAAGGCTAAAGAGGAGGGAGTAGGGGACCTTCCCTAACCCAGCGAAATCTGAATTATAAAACCATTGATGGGGAGTCGGGGTGCCCCTCTGGCCCCTTGGGGGACACACTGAGCCGGTCCCAGCGTCTCCCTCACGTGTGCTCGCATCAGCTGTTTGACAGATGTGCTGACTTGAGACATCTCCCCACTGAGAGCCTTGGCAGTTGTCAATCTCTGCCGGGTCTCACCCTCCACACTGTGCAGGGAAGGTCAGTTTACAGTATCTAAAGACCTAGGCTAAAGTATATTAATCCATTATGCAGTTTCCTAAGTATCGCTTGCCAAATTCTATGATGGCATCACATATATCACATACAGGCACCTGCTACTGATCGCGCTGGCATTTCTGCTGCTAGCTGGAGGTGGAAGCTCACGTGCTAATTAATGATGTAACTCTTGCTACACAAATACTTTTATTTTAACAAAATTACTACAGCTGCATACAGTCTTAGGATGGGTTTGTCTAGAAGATTCTAGATAAATTAAAGTTTATTATTTGTCAGTTGTATGCTGCACATAACTGTACGCATAATTATTATATGGCTGAAGAGCTATGTATTTTACCCCTTTATTCCTATTGGTAAAATAATCCATCTACTTTCTTGATTCTGTTCCAAGAGACCAAGTTAGACCTTGTTGGGGTCTTCTACCCCTTGTTGGGGTTTTCTTTTCACATTGAGCACAGGTTTTACCTTACATTATATTTTTAGCTGTTAAGTGCATTTTTTTAATTCACTTTAGAAGATGAATTAGGTTCTGGCCAGGAAATATCTTTACAGTTGCTAAGCAGTTCCCCAACAAGTGAAAAAAAAAACATGTTTTGGGTCCATTTAGCTGTCAGTAAATTTTTATGCTGTCACCGGAATAATATTGATACACTTGTGATATTGATATATTTGAAAAGCATATGTTCTTTGGACCCTGTGGCTTTCTTAAATATGCTTCCCAAGATTGGTTAAGTGTTTCCTATAATGATATATAATACAATTGATGCTAGAAAGTACTTTACCAGGTCCTTTGGGGACCTGCAAGGACTTTTAGCATCAGTGTTTTCTGACTATGCACTGCCTCTGTGCTCTCTACTCTTTTCAAAATCAGAAGAGGGAAAACAGCCCATGCAGAGCTGCATAGGCTGGGAATTACATTACAGCCGTGTTCATTGTAGTCTTGAAGGCAGAGGTAGAATTTTATTTGGTACTTGCAGAGTTAGTCACCAATTATTTATTTAAAACTTGTAATTCGTGCCAGAGAGATTTAAGGCCTTGGGTACTAACATATTCCCCAGAAAAGCAAACACATAAAACAAAATAAATACGGTTCAAAGTATATTCAGTGCCTTGAACAGAAATTGAATACATCCTAGTTTAGTCCTGATCTTTGATTCCCACAGCTGTCCAATTCCAAGAGGAACAGAAGATTGCACATATATCAGACTGATAGCTGTCCCTTAGGTATTCAAGTTATTTCACTGATGAAAGAATTCATGAATTCCTAATTATTGTCAATATTTTAGGACCTACATTTTCAATGTTAGATCTAATCTTCATTGTGATCCAATGGCTTTGACCTGTTACAAGACCAATCATCTCTGTTAGTTTGCTGAAGCAAAGCACTGGAAGATTTGGATTGCTGGAAAATATCTGTTTATGCAGTTAGAGTGCCCCAACAGTACTCACCATGTTCACTTATTAACATCAACTGCATTTTTGTGCAGAGGTAACTCAGACAAACCAGAGATTTTTACTAATATTTTCTTCATTCAAAAAACTACAAAATAGGACGCAAAAAACCAATTGTGTTAGCTAAATTAGCCTTTGCCAGGGACACATTACTACAGAGCATTCTTCTGCACAGTCAATAATGGGTCTTTTACTATGTTCCTTGGGAAATTTTCTAACAATTTAGTGATTTTTATCATTAACACACTTGTTCTGCTTGTCCAGGTTGTTTTTCTCTTCACAGCTTCACTTTGTTACACTTAGTTGTATCTTGTTGCGTTTTGCTGAACTTTTTTTCTATCCTTTAAAATATTTCTAAAAATCTTTTAGAAATTCTTTAAAAAATAATTTTATAATCCTTTAAAAATAACAGATAAGTCTTAAGAACTCAAGACTATCCCATATCTTATCTTTTCATAAAATTTTCTGCTAATTACTCAATATATTCTATTCTCTTTTTTAAACTGCTTCTTTTTTTGCAGATAGAAGACACATTAATTTCAATTCAAAGCAACCATCAATAAAAAGTCATTATTACTATTGTGACATTCCTTTTACCTGTGTATCCTGGAGTTTATGACAAACATTATGCAATCAATTCTTTCTATACCTCCCTGGCAAAGGTGTGTAATACTTCACATATAAGGCTGTAAAACTAAGCACCCATTAGAACTTCAAGGTTCTACTTTGACTTGAAGTTGCTCAGCATCTTTGAAAATCAGGCCACATGGTTTTCAGGCTGGATATTAAAAAATACAGGTCAAAGAAAAGAAATTTCCAATTTAGTTCCATTCATATGCTGTACTCCCACATACAAAATCAGGCAGGCATATGCTTATAACCTATTGCCTTCGACAGAACATAAACACATTCATCAAGTACAAGTATATTTCAGATCAGAGCCTTAATTACTAAATCACATACTGCCTGACTGCACGGGTACATAGTATATTCACTGGGTACATACAATACCAATTCACACATTACTGCCATGTGAATTATAATATTGTTTGTTCACATAAACGTGAGTATTGCTTTTTTTTTTCTTGTGTTAGATAGGAATTGAAAGGGACCAAAAACAATGGCCAGAAGTCTCATTATAATTGCTTCTTTTCGTTCATAACACTCATGACCCAGAAGTGCAAAAGAAAGCATTCAGAACGAAACGGTCAGTTTTTCAAGGGTAACTATACCAATCCTTCGTGAATGACAAGCATAAAGTCTCATCACTTCTAGCTGAGAAATTAGGGTGATCCTCCACCTCTTACTTTAAGCAAGCACCCCTCACCACTGCAATTTATGCCACCTGGTTATTATTTAGCACTTATTTTAAGAGATATACAACAAACACTGAATTAATTAATCAGAACTTTTCAGATATTGCTTACTTTCATGGCAATAATTCAGTCTGAAAAAAGCTAGGGTTTTTTAACAATATAAATCAAAACATCAAAATGACAACAATTCTCTTTCTGAGATGTCCTGAAGAACTAAATAACCAAAATACAAAGCCCTGCTCTGAGCTCACAATTCCTGCAATTCCTTCCCTGTTTCAACAGAGGTCTGTCTGCAGGGGAGCAGGGTAGAAAGTGTCTACAGTCACTTCCTGTCTGTTCATTCATCAGGTCACGGTTTATAGGTTGTATCATCTTGGACCGTGGGCCATCCTTAGCTGCAGTGTGATGGTGATCTGTTCTGAGAAGCTGAGGCGTTTATGAGAGAGTCCAGACTTTACAAGTGAGCTCAGGTAACAGCAGTTATGCAGCACCTTTAAATCCGGAAGACACTAAAAGATTATTTGCAGAAACTGTATAGATATGCTATCAGCTGCTACCAAAATGGAAGAAGACAGTTGTGAGACACATTTCCAGAACGGCAGCCAGCATTCTGCGCAGTCAGCAATTTGCTATCTAAATATGATTTTGTCCCATGGATTTATCACAGGCTGAATACTGGCTATATGGGTATTTAGTGTCTACTGACCTGCTCCATATAGGCACAGAGCAGAGAGTAAGCATGGTCTTAAGTAGCATTTAAACATTATTTATGTGGTTTTAATTGACTGAATTACAGCCCAGTACATGGCTTACGACCATGACAGCAATCCTGAGGGAACAGTCCTTCAACAAATCAAGATACAACCTGCTAGCTGTCTCATAAAGATAGGGCAACCTGCTCCTTTATTCATTTCGTGCCTCTGAAGACATTATTAGAAAAACATTATTCCTCCCTTTTTGTAGAAGTGCACAGCAGAAGTCTAACACGACCTGAGCTAGCTTTTTCATTCCAAAACCAACAGAAACACACAAGCAAGCAAAACCTCTTAACAGGCTGGTATTACAGAACCTTCAACTTGGCAGAACAAGATGAATAACAGGAACTGAAGATGCTGTCCTCAGAAAGCAGACCAAAAAGATTGTCTTTTAAACATGTCTTTATGCTCCCCAGTTCATTTACTTCACATCTTCATTTCCCTAAACCATACCTGAACATGTGCCCCCCATCTTATTTGTTCGCTTCACTTCTGTACTAACATCATTAAAATGATTGATTATTACTTTCATAGCCTAACCTTGCAGATGTCTTAACAAAATGTCCAGTACCAAAACAACTCTGGGACTTGGCCTTCTTACACTCCGGTATAACAGATAATCTCATTTTTATAGTCTATTCTCTAATTAATAGAAAGCAAAATTGCCCTTTCTGGGTAAGAATCTACACGTACTGTCTTACCCACGATTCATTCACTTCTGCTATGTAGCAAAACTTCTAATTAACCAGGCCTCTCAGAGGTCTGGTTAACTTCTACTTGCACAGCTATATTGCTGAAAACCTTAATATGGTCAACAACTCCCTAAAAAGAAGCAGCTTTGCACTTTCTGGAATGAGAGAAGAAATGGTTTTGCATGGATCAGTAAAGATAGCAATAATTGCCATAAGGCTTACTGTAATTTATGCAGAAGAAGTTTCTCAATTGCTCATAGTGGACTGTCAGATGTGAGACAGCACGCAAATGGAGCAGATCATAAAAATAATTTCTAGCCTAGGTTCTAAGAACAAAACTCTTGTAACCTTCCGTTATTGCTAAGAGATAGAGGAATAGTGAAAACAATGTGACTGCTAGAAAAGTAACATTAGTGGATATTGTATTATTCATACTCTTTTACAGATCTGCAACAAGCTAAATAATACAGCTTTCCAAGATTTATGCACACCTATATCTTGGTAGGACAAAAGGTTCATAAATTGCAGGCAGTACATTGGTCGTCTTTCAGTTTAGGAAACAATTAAAGTCTTGGTTGAAAGGGTATATATTTTTCTGTGGCCACTGGTGCCTTAAGCCACAGAAATACAGTAAAGATTCTTGTAGTTGTTGGTTACTATACAGTTAAAAGGTAAATAAGGCATTGTCTGTTTGATTAATTTCAAGACAGCAATGGAATATTTGGAAAAATAAAAATTATACTGAAATGATGTAGTTTGAACTTTGACAGTTATGGTGGATGTTACTCTACAGTTTTTGCAAAGAAGATCAAATACTTGCTGACAGCTAATTGTCTAGCTGCTTTACCATGCACCTCAGCAGAATATGGGATATATGATATTGAATACAGCACTTCAAACACTCTCAGTCATTTTTTGTCACCTTCCCAATGGCATCCAGCTTTCCAAGAGGTAGTTCACTTAGGTAACTTTGACCACATAGAAATATTGAAGCATATTCTCCCAAGATATCTACCTCCTACTCGGCATTTGAAAGGATCTTAAAATGTTTTTTAACTACCTGTATTTATGTATATGCATTAGATGTGGGACTCATCTCACCTGAGTTTAACAGTATAAAATCATACAATGTCTAATCTAAACTAGTCATCTAATGCAATCATCTTAGGAGAAAGACAAATGCTTTCAGAGAACAGTTAATCCCTCATGGTTAGATAGTACATAACATGGGTTTGAAGTGGAAAAAAATTATGAAGGGCTAAACATTGTATTTGTGTGATGTTCTAACATTTCCTGATACTGATCTGTGACAGTTTTACAGCATCTCTGAATGTTTTCCTCAGCCATGTTGTGGTCTTCTCAGAATCTCACTTCACTCAAAGCGAGAGCCTATTTTCTTTGCCCTTCCAGTACAGGCTGCATTCAGAAGTCTATGAAGTCACTAGCTTGCTTAGTGACCTGTGCTCTTGATATGTCAAAATAGAAAGCTAGATTCCTCACGTGAGTGGTCTGAGCTATTCTGGATGGGCTGACTGCAGAGATTCTAGGCATCTCTTATGAGCACCTCACTGAGATATCTAAGCATGGTGAGAAAAGGCAGGTGTCTTCAGTTCCCCACATTTTTATAATGGTCTGCTAATGCGGGCGAATGAGAAGATGTTGACTGTAAAAAAAAAAAGGAGTGCTCCACACTGTACACCTGCCAATGACCTGTCTACCTTTTTTTTAACCTACATTACTGAGTGACAGTAGACATCCTTCTTTCTTTTTCTATTAGGAAAATACATTGCTGCTTCACCTGTTCCTCATCTTGTTTTACTTTACTTATCTTTAGGAATTATGTCTTGGAGGGATTTTCTGTGCTATTCAGATCTTGACTGCTGAAGATCAGTGGCTTTAACATTTGCCTGTCAATGGCAGATGTTTTTGTAATCCCATGTTCCATACTCGGAGTGCTGGACGTTACAGCCTTGACATTTGGCCTAAGATTGAGGATTTGCTATTAGTATTTCCCCAGGAAACTGACACTTGACGGACAGGCTACATAATCCATGCTTGGATACATTTCTTAGTGAATTGATCTCCATTTCAAATTGACATGGGCAAAGACACAAATGTAGTAGATCACCTTCTATTCCCCACCCACAGCGTATTTTAATAAAATGCACCATGCATCGCAGCGTAAGCTATGAAGCATATAAATCTGCAACATGCAGTTTGAAACTTGCTTACAAAATACTATGAATGCCTTCCACATTTCCCTAGTGTTTATTTACTTATGCAGGAAGCCTAGAAAAATATTTTGATGTATTGCATGCCATAATTTTTAACATTACTCAAAATGTTTCAAAAGATTTTTAGTGAAAGTTAACCCACATCAATCATGACCTTGACATGAAAAATTACTGCCAACCTTTAAATAAAAAAAGGAGAGGGAGCAAGAACTCTAATACTCCTGGCTGATGCTGAATTGTTGAAAACATTCAAAGTGTTATGCACATACTCTGTCTACAGTGGAACTATATAAAAGGAAGCCAATCATTTATTACCATGGCAAACGTAATTAAAGATCTTTTATCTTTTCAACTTATAGGATCCCAGAATGTGCACTTTATATAGTGAGAATTATATTTAGTAACTATTGTATTAGTAACTATAGTAACTCTTTCTACTTTAGATTAACATAGATTCCAATGAATTCGCTGGGAGCTTTTCAAAGTTAGTAAAAACGTGCATTCAGGCTATGACTTTGTACCATATGTTGCTTCATCCCTATTGTATTTCCCCAACCGAAGTTGTACCTGTTATCCAAACAAAAGATGGTACTAGACTAAGCAGGTTGACTTGCTTTTCTAGTATTCTCCTTATGAAGGAACAACAAGGAACTACATGCCAAGACCTGGCTGTCTTATAGGATCTGAATACAGAAAACTTTCTATATGGTAAGCACAAACAGCATTGCCTCCTGCTCCATGCCAAAAACTCATTAACGTGCCTAACAAAGATGGCATATATCCTGTAATTTCTCTGAGAAAAGTAGGCTTCACCAGAAGTCTGAGAGTTAGGTCACAGTGTCTCCACATCCATGGAGAGTCTTCGTCAATGTGACATCCTTGGGCGCAGAAGTAAATGTGGCTCAAATGAGGAAATGCTTCTTTTCTCTGTTATTATGGAAAACTTCAGCCTTGAAATATTTTAGCTGTACATTCCTCTAGACTGGATGCTTTATAAAACCTTGTTATTACAAATCCAGCTTATTTCAAAGCCTTGATCCGCAAAGCCTCTTTGTATACAGATTCCTGATGTTTTTTGCAACACATCTAAATCATATTATCTAATTTATTCAAAGTTCTGCCTGTGCTTCTCAGTCTCTTACAGCATTTCAACAAGTGGTGCAAACTATGAAATTTTATTGAAATATTGTATGTACCAGAGGATATAAAAACTGCTCCTCTTCTCCATCTGACTTGTTATTCTACTCTTGCAGTGGTCAGATTCACCTATAAATGTCCCGTCACACTTTTAAATCATGCAGTTCTATATATCATAGGGAAATAGAGGAAGGCAATTTCCTTCTGCTCACAGTGGTAGTTTTACATGCTTAACTTGAACTCTTACTGTCAAATGAACTAGAAGCATTTTAACTGAGCTAGTAAAAGACATAGAAATGGGCAGCATTCTTGAAATAGCTACCCCAGGACAGGAATTAATTCTACTATTAATTTAAGAAAAATATTTTCCAGAAAGTAGGAACAATGATCACAAATAAGAAAATAAATGTAACCAAAAGCATATGCAATTAATCAAGGAGTTCTTTTCTGTGATCTCTTCTTACTGCCAAAAACATAAATGTAAATTTAATATTTGTCAGCAGTAGTTAATGAGAAGCCCAAGACTGAGTTTGCAACTATGAAACTTCAATACAGCTGGTAAATTGAAAATGTTGAAGGGAAAAAACCTTATGAAGGAGAAGATGAGATCTGTGTGTACACACGTGTTCCTCCTTGTCTTATTTCTCACTCGATAACAGCTCTTTCCCAGCATCTTAAAGGACTGGTAGCCTTACAGCTTTCTTTTTCGAAGGAAAACAAATGACTGATAGCACAGACACTAACAGTTCTCAATCACTCTTAGAGTTGATCTCCTTTACTTTAGAGAACTTCAAAGCACCTCATGAGTTTCAGTTTTCTCATTTGTCTGCTTTTGTGGAAGATGCTGAAAGCATCTCCTCTTCTGCCTGTTTTCAGTAATTGCCTCGTAATGGCAAGGAGCACTTCAGGAGAATCTATTGGCCATGTTAGATTATGTCTGACCACTAGACTGATGCTCTGAAGGCTTTAACTCACGGGATCCTGCACCATCATTTTTCTTCCACTCCATTTACAATATTCCTATTTTTAGCATCATGTGAGACAGACCCAATTATACCTCAAGTTCAGCAGCATATAATAGGTGTCTGAATTTGACTCTTGAGTTATTCTAATCATCATTTTCACAGTTTAACATAATTTACAGAATGCTATTTGGTTTTAAACACTCTGGGCTCAAAGTCACATGCTTAAAATCATGTATTTAAAAAAAAATACATAAATGACTAAGAAATGCATTATAGTCAAGTACCTGTGATATGCTATGTTTAGCAAACATAGAGTAACACGTGAGATTATATTTTTAGCAGCTGTATTCTCCATTACTATTTATTTCTGAATGATGGGAACAATAATCCAGAGTGAACGTGCATTCTTTATAGTTGCGCAAATTTGAAAAAGCTGGTGTAAATGAGTTTTTCTTTCCTAGCTGTATTTTAAGTTAACTTCTATCTGTGCTTCATTGCATCTTCATTGGCTCCTGTCCTTCAACAGTGATTCCCAGCCTCCTTGCAACTGTGCCCCATTTGACTGAGTCCATAACACTCCAACTGCGAACAGATGGGGACCAGGAATCCCATTTTTTCTCTGACATGTCTTTTCATGTGAACTATTAGCAACGCATTTGAATTGTTACAGCATTATTTGACAAACCCTAAGCATCTGTCTGAAGTCCAGTGTCCTAAGCACAGGTCTACCAACCTTTGTCTGGGATTTCCCAGAGAGAAATATCTTCACATGTGCGGTGAAGTCTGGTGCCATTATAAGGTAACTCTGATGTTTTGCAGACTGGTTGAATTTACTTTATTGCATATGCATAAAACAGCTGTCCTGTGTAAATACAGTTGGTCTCTCAGAAGCCTCTCTGCAAATTTGGAGACACCTGGTAACCCTATAAGGTTGAATGTTACTACACATACACCGTGGAGCTCATCAGGCTGCTAGAAGTCAACAAATCCCAGATGTTCCCTGCAGATGTGCTGATCAGTAAGGAGTTACAGGCATTCAACAGCTAGATTCATGTTACTATGTATGTTCAGTAGCAGACAAATGCACAATGATGTGATACAACATGAGTAAAAATTACTCTGTAAAAATGAAGAATACCTTCTCATGCTTTGCAGACAGGTTTTCGTCTGGAAGAAGATATGTCCTGGTCATGTGGTAACTCTGATTAAATAAATAAATAAATAAATAAATAATAATAAAAAAAAACCTCCACCAAAGTACTGATATGTTCAACTACTTTTAGCTAGTCAAGCTAGGGGGGAGCTGGGACAACCTGGAAATGGCCCCACAAAGTCATGCATAATGTAAGACTTACAAGTAGCACATTTTTCAAGAATGTCCATCCTAAAACAATATTTAGCCTAGAGTATTTTGGACCCTTTTGTACAAGTGTAACTTTGAAGGACTTACCAGAGTCATATCTAGAACCATACCTTAAACATCCTTCAAGAGACTAAAATGTCACTGCTTTTTTCAAGTACAGTTGTGGAAGAGAAAACATCACTAATATTATCCTCACAGAACCTCATGGTAAATTTTGACTTGCATATGTGTATATACGTGCTGTATACATGTATCCCATTAATGTCAATAGCATATCAGACTTGAGACCTGCTGTGCGTATCTGAGAGGAAATTTTTGTTACTGGAGAAGATTTCATAGTGCCTAAAAGATAAAGAATTGTTTGTGATGAGATTTGGTCATTGTTCCCAGAGCTGTATAATTAGTCTTAAATGTTCTAGTTACAATCCTGCTGTGGATTTGCATGTTTAAGTCCTGGTGATTAAAGCGGGACATGAAGAGCAGAACTAAGCTTTTGCTCTATGTGGGAAGCAATAGAGGAAACTATGCCCACTGAAATCACTGAGAGTATTTTCTTTTCTTTGCTGGGTCAGGATTTTCTCCCATGTCTGGCTAAGTACTCAATAGATTCATTTTCAGAGACTCTCTTCCCTCTCACTTTTCTCCTGGTTAGATAAGATAAAGTATTTTCACGAAAAAAATAAAAAAAGAACTAACCCAAATAAATACATAGTTTCAATATCCTACTTCTCCCTGGCACAAAAGGAGAAAGAAAGGGTTTATGCGTCTACTGTAGTTTTGATTCTAAATCCAATGTAAATACAGAATGAAATGTAAATCCATTGGCTTTTTGTGTTGTGAATTTTACAACATTTTTAATATTGATTCAGCTATATGCTGGAAAGTGTCTTTCATTAAAAAATCCATAAGCAGTTGAGGAAGGGGTTGAGGTGATGTCTTTGTGTCTGCTAAAGTTTAAACCCCTCTTGTGTACAGCCAGGTGAAATCCAGGAGTGGGCAAAGTGAGGTAAACCACGTCCTTCTCTGATCTCCAAGATTTTATGACATGCTTTCCTTTACACTTTGTAACTCCTTGGTAACATTTCAATTGAGTTCTCCCTCACTGTGTTGCTGTCTTAAGTATTTTTCACTTTTCTAATGTCAAAAGCTCTTCTGTTGAGAGGACTCAATAGGAAGTGGATGCAGGGAGTATGAGCTCTGATGAGATCCTTTAATCCACCCCTAATCCCACTCAATTAAAACTCCATTGATGACAGAAAAATCATTAAGTGCTGAAGAACAGGAAAATGAGCGAAAACAACCGTGCATAAGAAATTAGATGCACAGCTTTTAACAGGGGTGTCCTGCTCCTTCCCCAGCACACCTCCTTTCCGTGCCATCCCTGGCAAGCCAAGCCCTTAACTCTTACAACTGAGCAGGTAAAAATGTATAATCATGTTGGCAGCTTAAGTGATGCAGCTCTCACTGTTCAGGGAGTGCTATGCACAGAATACCTAACATCACACATCCCACCACTGCTGGGGGAGTTGGAGGGATCTGGAGGCTCATGTGAAGGGTCCTTTCAGTAACAGTTCTCTTCTATAAACACATAATGGTAGTAAACTGTGCATCCCTGTTTTACCTATGCACTGTTGCTTACCTCTGTATTTCCGTAATTAATTTCCAGGGAGGCAGTTTGCAGAGATAGGAGAAAAACTGTAAGTGAAAATTAGGAAAAAAAAAACATCATTCTGTTTATAAATAAGTTTTAATTGCATTCTTTTATGTTTTCTAATGCAAAACACAGGGTATTTATTGTTTAATATTTTTCTGCTTTACGTCTTTTCTAACAAAGTGGGGGGAAAATGAAGCCAAGAAAGCAATATTTGATGTTACCTCTTCCCTTTATATGTTCTTCTCCTCTGATACCTTCAAGTGGCTTTTAGGTTGTAGGGAAATAGGAGGCATAGTAGAGGATGTACAAAGAGCTAAGGAGCAGCAGGTCTGAATGATATTTTCCACTGGGAAAGCTGGGAACCATATGCTGTAAATGTTGAGTACAGTTAATGTGGCTTGAAGTAGCATTAAATCCATTTACACTGCGTGAGCCCCCTCTTCCCAGAGTGCACACATGGGTCATGGAGCCAAAAGCAGTACAGCAACCAGCTGGACTTTGTTGGCGGTTCTGGTGGTGGCCAGAGGAAAGCCTTCGGAAAAAGTCTTTGTGCATGTCTCTGCTGAGATGCAGTCTTGATTTCTCATGGATTCCCAGTCTTTATTTTCCTCCTCTCTTTCCCTGAAATAACCATATTTGGCATCTCAGATAATCTCACAGGCATAAGGAGGGCATGAGGTAATTTATAGAAATTTAAGACCCAAAAAATTGTAGACTTCTTGTGCTCATTTTGTTCCCCCTGTGCGATTTTACACTGGAAGGGAGTATGTAGACTTTCATCTTGCTTCATCACTAACTTAAAATAAGAATGGCCTGGTACTTTTCCAGGCAATCTGTGTGCACCTATAAACTGAAATGCAGCTCATAAACATTAACCATGTTGAAACAATACACTCGCTGTTTGCAATCACATTATAAACAACTTCGATGTAAGTCACAATTTCTAGACGTCTGTAATGTCACCGCACAGGGAAACCCAACCTCCACACCTAAAACACAGACTAATTATCGGCACACGTATTTTTTTGCCTTGCACATAAGCTTTCGATCAATATGTACAATGTCCATATGATATTGCTTTTAATAAGTACTTCTTCATCAAATAGTACTGGTATTTAACCTCTGACCACTTTTACACTCCTTTCATGCCTCTTCTCCCTATTTCTCTGGTGCGCTCGCTGCTGTCTACTTCAAACTGCAGATTGCCAGAGCTTCTTTGCTACATGCTTAAGTGCCTTGTTCGACGCCTTGTATTCTAATTCCTATTTAGTGCCCTTAGGCGTTGCAGTAGAAATAATAACTCATGGGTCCTGACCCTTCAGATACTTTCTAGTACAAGTAATACCCACTAAGGCTGGTAAGCACGTCCAAGAGCAGGCTGATGATTTGTGCAACTGGCAAACAGAGGCTCAAGAGATTCTTTAGAGGTTTCACTTGATAAACTGGAGAATGTTGCCATGCTTGTATTCCCTGACATTTATTTTGATATAACAAAAAGCTTTTGAAAGATAGGCAGTTTCCAAGGACTGAAGTACCTTGTAACTTGCTTGTAGATCTCCCTTGGACAGCTCAGAGTCGTCCCACTCGCTCCTCAGCCACCACAGCCACGGTTGGCTGCCGGTCGTCAGCTTCAGCTACAAAATTACAGGATCTGCAAATCTTCCACAACTCCTTTGAGTTCTATTCATAGAAATATACTATGATCTACGTTCTGTGGGTCTGGTGCCAGCGATAATTTTAGAGGGGACTTGGCTGGTTTCTTCTGTCTCCTTTTTTGCACTATTTTGATACAGGTAATGTAAGGTCAGAGTCAAGACCTTGCAGAACAATTTCTCTATCATGTTACACTGCAGACTTGTTGTTTTTAGCATTTACTCAATGCTGTTGCAGAGCAGCCCACTAGCCTACAGTATCTGTCAGTTTATTTTGTGTATTGTGAAATTAAAAAAAAAAAGACAGCTCTGCTGGGGTTTTGCAGGAGAAAAGGCTACCTAGTTTGATTAGCCTTATGAATAATATTCTAGGCTCTGACTGATTTTTTTTTTTTTTAAAGTCAGGCAGAGAATTCAGTTGCACAGTCCTTCTCAGGAGTCAGAGAACACACACGGGGAACATGACACTCAAGCGGGTGCCTGACATGCTGGTTCCTTTATCAGCTCTATTACAGCTATCCTGTTCCCCTCCTCTCAGTTTTCCCATCTGTGAGATACGGATGAAGTTCCCGATCAGTTGTATGAAGATACTGATGTCTATGGGTAGTTAGGTTACTATGATCAGCTAAATTGTTCTCAGACTTTGTCCTGTGAAAGAGCCATTTGCCTATTGGCATGAGGTTACTACCGTTGCTGTGTAAAATACCCTCACAGTCTACCTTTTCAATTCATACAAATCTAAATACTCTTCTAGAGTAAGCTTAGATCTCTAAAAAGAGACGTGTTCACCTACGCGATACCTGCCGTTCCTGGATACCAGGATCCATTCTTTTGCCCTGCGTTCCTCTAGGAACACAACTGACAAACAATGCAGCTGCATATGCTATTCTGCAACCATGGGTAATCCAGGTGTTCGCTATGCAGCCCCAGGGGCACTCCAGAAGTGTCCACAGTGCGGGAGAGACGCAGTCTGCGCCTGCCCGGCATCTACCAGGGACGCCACCACTGCTGCCCAGAGCCATGACCCAGCAAGAGGAAACCAAGCATCCGCAGGTCTTCTGCCCTCTCTTCCTCACTCTGTTAGCCTGCACAGAGAAAGCACTGGCTCTAAGCAGGCAGCTTTTCCCACCGGCTATTGCAGTTGAGGAAAAAGGGGTGCTTGACTGGGCATGCAGTATGAGCCTTTATCTAGCCCCATGCAATACAGAGTAACAGGTTGATATCTTTCTCTCAGCTGATATTTTTTAAAGCACAGTTTTGCCAGAGTCAGCATCTCTAGCATCAGGCATCTGTGTCCAGTCTGAGGCAGAAAAGCACCTACAAAATTGCTTGACTGTGGGAAACATGAGGCGAGGGAGAAGACGCGTGCACTTGTGAGACAGGTACTACAGTAAATCAGTAGGCTGTAGGAAAGCGAGAATAACAGAGAGAAAAAATAAAATATTAATCAGAAAGTCAAAATTCAGGTCCTGTCTGGTGTCTTCATGGAAAGAAACAGCGCCTGTTCCAGAGACAGTTGATCAGGCACGTTTGACGCTGTACTTGCTGAGCTAGGGAAGACATAGCACAGCACTGGTAGCTGGTGTGCAGGATAATGGCAGACTACCAAAGTCCCGAGCATTTTTCTCCCTGTCACTGTAGATATAATACTGGAAGTGAACTGCAAAAAAAATTGTGAGATGCTACCGTTTACACTCAGTGAATTTAAAATGGTTTAAAACATTCCCAAAATACACCTACTTGCTGAGAATAGAAATACTGGATCACTTTTGCCTATGTTTTGTTCTCGTTTCACACAAAGTTAGCACTGCAGGCCTCACAGACACAGTGCTCACCAAGCAGTAAGGAAGCAAGACCACAGCCGTGATGTGGCACTGACATCGTGAGTGAGATATATTCCTTTATACCTAAGTCAGTTTCAAAACCTTGTTTAATTCAGGTGGAATATAGGACCATAACACTGCTGTACTCCTATTTGCTGATTTCCTCTAGGTTGAAGAATTTGTCTTGTGAAATTTAACTTGAGGAAGCCTTGGAGAAAGCTTCAATTCAAAGTAGTGGGAAAGATCTTGTTTCTTCAAGTTTACTTGATGAAAAATAAATTCGATTGAAAATGTGAATGTTCCTAAGAACTTCTTACATGGAAAAAAACTTTAATGGCTGCAATTCAAGAGGTCACTGCCAAATGTCCCTAATTTATGTAGAAACATCGAGAGCAGAGTTTCTTAGAGACTGCTAGTTTTCATGCAGATTCCCAGCTGAAAATTATATATATAAAAAAACCCCTAAAAATAGTTATTTTGCATTATTGTATAATATCATTATTTTGAAAATATTCAGGTTTTGGGGCTTGAAATATCAGGGTTTGGTGGTGTAAAAACAAAACACATCAACAGGCTTTGGATATTCTCTTCATCTACTAATTTGGAAAAGCTATTTTCTTTTTTATTTCTTTTTCCTTTCGGAACTCACACTCTGCTGAGAAAATTACTTCAAGTCAAAACTTTCTTGCCAAAAAGGAAACATTTTTTTAAAGTAAACTCTTAGAAAATAGATTTTTTTATATTTCTTTTCTAGAAAAATAATTGTATTTATTATCAATAGGATTTTAATGGTGTCCAGCTAGTAGGGAAAGAAATTACAAGCATCTTGCCAATATGTAGTCAGGTACAAAGAATAGAGGGGAGAAAAAAATCACAAAACCATACATATATAAACCCACATTTTTTAAACAAAGAATAGCTGCGTTATTTGTTCTTATGGATTGTTGCAGCTTGCCTCGTCATGAGCTGTTGAATGACAACTTAATTTGCAAGTGGGAGAGCAAAGAGTATAATGTGATAATTTATCTCCAAATGAAGATAGAGCAGTAGCATACACAAAATGAATCAGGTCCCTTCACAGACCGATTTTTAAAACTCTTCCAATAAAAAGTATTTTAGTATTTTTTAAAAACAGTTGTAGCCAGCTGAAATTAATTTCTCTTGTCCTCTTAATAGCCTTTTTTACATGGGAAACTAATGCACCACTTGCCACTTGATAGGGCAGTATATGGGTGTGTTTAAGTTTGAGAGGAGAAGGAGGTATTTTAATATGCAAGTCTAACCGTGCTATTGGGGTTTTAAGAATCAGAATGATCTATATTGCTTCCTAAAGTGAGCCTACATATCGTGGTATTCAGAGACATGTTGTGTCTTGTTAAATTTTTTCAGTAATATAGAACAAGAACACAATAGCTTCAGTAAATCAAACTAAAATGAGTGATTAAGTACCTGATTTAATACTGTGCATTAATTTTAGTTCAGATGTTCCTTGCTTTGTTGTATAATACAATTGCATGCAAGACTACATCATTTGCATGCTACAGCAAGGTACACTATAAAAATAATCTTAAATTATCAAGACCTGAAAGGGAACAATTGTTAGGATACAGTGTCCATATATCAAAGACAAACCTTTTATGAGGGTGCTCCTTGATTCTTATTTAAGAGTATGTACTTCCTTGCCTTAGAAATTCCTCCTTTTTTCCTAAAATCCAATCACAGTGGCATCCCTTCAGGTCTCTAGAGGCTTAGCCATTACTGCTCCTCCTGCAAACTGTCAGTAACCTCTTACTTAGCAAGTTTTAAATTTTCCTGCATCTATCTCAAAACTACAGGTGTACTGTATCACCTCCTTCCAAAGGATTCAGAGCTAAAAGGAGAATTTCATTCTAAATTACTGCTTTAAAAGTACTGTAGATCTACCCATCTCTCTGCAGCGTCTTGCTATCTCCATTCAAGCGATTATTCCGCCTCTCCAGGCTTTTATCTTGGCTGCTAGTTGTTCATTGCTCTGTCTGAAATCCACAGCTGGCTTTGGAAGCAAGGCAAAGAGTTCAGAGGGAAACACACAGTGTATTAGTTATATTACATATAATTAAAACAAAAATGGCCAATAAAGAAGACAGTTGATGTGGTCTTTCTGAGAGTCTTGTGGCCATCTCACCACCTGGAGCCTGTCTCGTGTTTATGATTCTGCCTCCCTGTGATCCTGCTGCATGTGGCTAATATGAGCAGAGTACAACAGCGAACACAGCAGCCACCAAGAAGAGTTTCAGCATTGTTGAAAGGAACCTGATCTGTGCTTTTTTTAAGCCACCTAAGGCCCTTTTAACGTGGATCTCTTTCAAGCTGTATCTTGCCTTTTCCCAATGCTGAAGAAGCCAATACATCAAATCCCCTTTTCGCTGGGAGAGTGGAGAAATCCTCCTGAAGCCTGAGGGTCCCTTCAGTGCCTCGAGGAACAGCCATTCAGCTTGGTAAGAACTGCTGCCTGCCGCTTGCCACCTCAGCATGATCCTTGAGATATTCCTCAAGATGCAACAGAAAGGCAAACACACTGGGTTGTTGGGCTGAGAAGAGGAAGGGCCTTACTGATCCAACCTGACTGCATGGAAAAATAAGTCAGTACACATGTGCCCGTCTCCATGTGCAGGAGAAAAGTCTCAATGAGTGCCAGGCACAGCTATGTTGACCAGCTGAGTGGAGGGCAGTGCATAATGGTACAAGCTGGAAATAATGGACAATCATGGGGGGTAGGTAAACACGGAGGAAAGTATTACAGAGGAAGAGGGTGACTACAGGGGTATATTGTTTGATGTTTATTAGGCTATATAAAACTTAACTACTTAGTAACAAACAGTTTTATTTAGACTAGTACTGAGCAAACAGATCAGGAGCAAATTCATGTTCATCACAACTCTTCTTCCTCTGCGTATGACCACCCCACTCTCTGTCCTCTCAGTAAAGACATATTCCAAGAGCATCACAGAAAGGAGAATGAATGTGCATTCACAGAAACACGTCTTGTCACATTAGGGGAGAGCATTTTTTCATGCTCTTCAGTGATCTGCTTCTTATAAATGCAAGGATGCTAACACAAAACTAGTGATGATCTAGTTCAGCTGTTGACTGTTTTATAATAGAGGTGACAATCTATACTGACCCCCACAGATCAACAACTTAAGCTCTGAAGTGTGAGGCTTCATTACCCTTGTAACTCTTTGGTAGTAAGGTTACAAAATTAAAATGTTGTTCCTGTTTGTATGGACACCTAATCCCTTTTTAATCCTCCAAAAGGGCTTACTTCAGCATTTTCCGTGGCAGTGATTCCACCAGTGGTTGGTTACACACTGCATAAAAGTGTTTTCTCTTCTTCTGCCTGGGTTTCCTGACATTGATGCTCACTTGGTGCTCGCCAATTTACAAATCAGGAGGAAGGTCTCTGATTTGTGGAGATCTCCAGGTCCTACTGTGTTCAGTTGGAACTATGGGGTGCTGAGCCTATCTGTAAATCAGCCTCTAAGTGGAATGTCCATTGCTCGATAAAATATTTAAAGCCTATAATTAGTGTCTAAATGGTAGGAAGTGCTACAGTTCCTCCAGTCGAACAACATAAACTTTCAGAATTTATCCATAACTATGCATAGCTAGACATCCTTAGATGTTTCTTGCACTTTCTATTTATGTATCTATGTTTGTGTAATGACAATTATTAAAGAAATAATATCTAGCAGTGGATACTATTGAGTCTATTTCATGGAAGCAGCTACATCCCTGTAAAGAAGCAGCCAATTTGGCTAATAGAAAACTCTCTCATTAGCTTGTTTTCAGTTCTTCTTGCTTGAGAAACTTCCTTTGTTCTCATCAATGTGACTTTGAAATGAGACTAAAGGGAAAGAATCTGGCTGGCACAGAAACTTCTCTTGTACACTACTCCAAGTCTTCATAGCAGAACTTTTAAAGACGACTGCAGGCTTAGGAGTCAGCAATGTAGCTGAATGGTTTCATATAGATGCCAGGTGTCCAAAATACCATAAATTTAAAGACCATACCTTAAAAAACATTTAAGCCCCAAATCCCATTAAAATTATGTGACGGATTTTACCTTAAAGCAGTCTTTTTATAAAACGTATCTCGTATGACTTTTGCCAAGTTGAACCTTACTTTACCACTTTCTAGCCTCTCGAGTTTCCATTATATAATTGTCTGCACTGGTATTTATCGTGCCTCCTAATTTAATAAAACCTGCAAATTCAATCAGCAGGCTACTTTTCTGCTCCCACATATCTAATAAAAATGTTGTATGAGTCTATATCCGACAAAGATCCTTGTATCATGCTTCTTGAAAACTCCTACACTGTTATCTTTCATAATGTCTCAGAAAAAGGCTGCATGCTTCTCTCTACTGCATATGGAAAACCAAATTGGAAGTGTATATGAGTAAATAACTTAACTGACCTATATTAGAGAGGGAAGGAACAAAAGAGTTAGAACTGGTTTCCCTCTTTTTGTGGCTGTTACAAATAAGCCTGCTCTTATTTATGTGTATTTTTCGCTCATTTTCCTGTACTTAGTTTCCAGTAAACTCACTGGAGATCCTTTAGAATCTGTCTTTGTTTCTCTCATGTTTATATATTAATCATTTTATATGACAATGGGAAATATCTGAGCAACAACAAAAGCAGATTGCAGAGCAACTACAGTAAGCATAAAGGACCAAATTCTAATCCAGTTATATTAATGAGCTGTGTACTCCTGTCCAGCAGGACTCCCTCTTAGCTCGGTACACTGCCTAGAGACTTTAGCAAGAGAGTAAGCGGTGGGAAGTTTCCTCCTGGTTCGTGTGAGGCTCTACAAGTACAAGTGCAAGACACCTAGCAATAGAGAATAATGCCAGAGAGAACTGGCAGCGCCTCAAAAGTCTCATTTGATGACTGCCTGCTGAAGGCAGGGAACAGGCTCCATCTCCTATGGCAAAACTCCTGGGAATCGAATGGCCCAGGCGAAAGCTGCCCTCCTCCTCCAACAGAGTCTCTCAGGAAAACTGAAGCTAACATGACCTGCCTCTCCAAGGACGTACCGGTCCCTCTGGGGAGCCAGGGATCTGCCTGGTGGAAGAAAGTCATACCCCAGCAGGGGGGTCTGCATCCTCTCTCCTAAACTGTAAGTTAAAATCCATCAGTCATTTTAAATGTGTCATACACAGAGCTCTAGCCTACAGCATTTGAATAAACAGCATGATACTGGGTTTGTATTATTTTTCTTTCATCTACTAAATAGTCTCTCTTATGCACTCCAATACTACAGTAATGGGCTCTGGATAATAACTTAAACTGAAAGAGTTAGTCTTTAACCATATTGCAGTGTTTGTCCTTACAATACCGCAGCACCACAGCATTTTACAGCAAAACGTGAGGAAAAAAGTGATAATGAACAAATATGGTTGCATCGTGGCGGGAAACAATAGGCTAAATACCAATCTTCAAGCATTTCTAAGTGATAGCCTTGTGTTTATACTATTAGTTCAACCAACATCACTCTGCTTCGTACTAAAATAATAAAAAGAACAGAACCATTTGTTCAGCCTGACTGCTGGAAAACGAAAATGACGGTGTGTGTAGAACTGCAGGAAATTATGTTGACTGATAACAAATATAATTATTCCCGAATTATTATGATTGTGTCACAATCATTCCAGGAATGCAAAAGATTTTTTTTCCCCCCTCTGCGATCCTCCCTTCCCCCCTACAGCACAACTCCTTATCTTCCCTCTTTGTTCCTACCTTCTGCAGCAGTTGCAACACTGGCACGGTGCCCCAGCACATGAAAGCTATAGTATTGTGGATTATCAGAGTTTTTGCCTGGAATAAGATGGATGTAGAAACACTCTGTTTAACAAAGGCCCCACCTTATCTTTGCCCATTCTTCTTTCCCCTGCTCTTTGAAGCTTCAGTTGGGTATATTGTGTCATGGGGCGGCATAAAGGGTAGCTACGTTCTAAGAGGGTTTACAGGCTGCAGAAACAGTTTGGTTTTAAGAAACAATACACATCAAACAGAAAAATATGTCAGATGTCATTGTAAAAAGGTTAGTGATTTGGGACTGAGGTGTTAGTCGGTAGGAAGAAAAGGTTCATAAAATGGATTCTAACAGGAACAGAGTAGAATAAGGAGCAACGATTGGAGAAGGCCCCAAAATTGGTGAGATATTGAAGAAGATTATAGCTGATGAGGTACATTATAGAGCAACCGAAGAGAAAGGAGATGGATTGTGAAAATTAGACCTAGATGAAGAGAAAAGTACTGAAAAAAGTACTAAATTAGAATTGATTGACAACAGCCTGTTAAATAATATTGGGAAAGGTTACCTGAAATGGGGGGATAGTTCAGCTGCTGAATTCTGGTTTTGCATGAATTAAACTACGGGAAACCGTTTGGATGAGAAGTTAGCATCACCTGGGACCGTTCCAGCTGTGTCGGTGGGGGGGAAGGAAAAGGCAGCAGCTTCAGTGGTTAAGACCCACAGGCTATAGTACGGAAAGTCCCCAGCCCACTGCATTCAAACAAGCTTTTAGCAGCACCTGGACTAGAACCTAGGAAATCCCCAAAGATGAAGAAGTATCCAAAAAGCATTGCTAAGCTTTTGATCCATTCATCTGCAGTGGCGAAACAGCAATGGATAGGACAGGTTTACAGAGAATAATTACAGAGTATGTCAAAGCAGAGCACCGACTTCTGTACGGAAAAGATCATTAGTCAGTAGCAGAGGGCAATGTCCCATGACATGACGGTTCTAGTAGTCCCCAGCCACCCTTTTGGTGGGCTACGAGCCATAGGAGCTGGAGGATAGGAGGCAGATTTGTTTATTCGATTGCTGTGCTGCAGAAGGCTGGCAGTGAGCTGCTGGCACCGGCGCGTCGGTCACTCAGAGCCGTGAAAAGTCTTTGTGAAAAAGACAGTCATGACTGTCTGCCTCACACAATGTAACCAGTCACATCTCATCAGAGATGTCTAATGTCCTAATGATGTCTGCAGATCTTATTGACTGTGCACAAGTGAAAAGACTGTTTCAGACAAGGAGACTTTGTCCCAAGTGCTAGCTCTGGACTGAGCCTACTTAAACAGGGTTCAAACGAACTCAAGCTAATTACAGCAGAAGACTGCTGTTTTGAAGAAGACTGTGTCTACCCCAGGTGCTTGGGTGTCACATCTATGTCTTTTCTTTCACTGCTGGGATCTGGAAGCCCTGGATCATAGCAGCAGCTCCTGCTTTTCAACTTGGTGAATCTCTGGTTGAGCTAATCCTGCAAAAGGAGGGTTTCAGACAAAGCACGAGGCACCAGTCCAGCTGCTGGGTCTTTGAGACCCTGTTTTGTAGAAAAATTACAAATTTCTAGATTTGCCTGGAATGTAAATTTGCTTTGTAATAACTAGCCCAGAGGGCTATGTCCTACAAAACTCCTATGTCTTCCCCTTCAGACGGCCATGTGGAAGGGAAGGAACCCCAGCCTGATCCTCCCTTTCATACAGCACACAGACCAGTGGAATAACAGACGTCTGTATAGCTTTGTTACATGAATCCATGAAGCCTCTGAGGGGCTTCACATCCATTCCTCCACTTATAATGCTTCAGCTCCAAATGTCCTGGCAGCATCCTGCTTTTGTTACCTTCATAAAGATACATGGCAAATCTAATTTTTTGTCCCCTGCCTTGATAACAGAGTGAAGCCTACAGTATTGTCCTCGATTTGCCCTGCTGCTTTGATCCCGTAGGATGCATTCTAGAATGCAAATATCTTGTAGCACGTAAGATGAACATACGTATATATGCATACATACAAATACATTCATCTCCAGTATGTATAAGCTATTAGAAGTTAAGGAGTATGAAACATACTGAAACATGTATAGCCTTTTGTTCCAGAAAGTTATGTATTAAAACTACCTTAGCTGCAACCTGCCAGAGAAGAAATTATCACAGGGTCTTATATAGGGAAACTGCTTGTAAGCAACATTCAAGGAGATGGGTCACTAAGTCCTCAAATAACAATGTCTTAAAATAATGAAAGTGGAAGAGAAGAAATTTGAGACGTCCAAAATCTGGAAGCTTATCTTGGTAGATAAACTACTGTTACTAGCTACCTATTAAGCCAGCTAATGTTTAATTTCACTAACCTTGAGTGAAGGCCTGTGTAAGAGGTACAATCAGACAATAGACACAAAGGAAGAGATAAGGAAAAATGTAAAAAGATTATCAAGGAGAAAGGCTAGTAGGGGATTTTGTCTGCTAAAAAAAGGAATTATGTTCTTAATGGGGAGAATCAGACATAAAAGAAAGGATACTAGAAGACACTAAAGACAAGAGATCTGAGCTTTACAAACTGTGCTACGCAAAAGAACTCATTAATATATATTTAAGTATAAATATATATACACATATATGCATTTTGCAGAGATATGAAAAGCTTTATATCTTGAATCACATTCTAATCATACTTTCCCTTTCTGAAATCTGCATGCTTTGATGTTGGGAATGGGATTACATTATTTGTGTTCTGTCTATTTATCTATATTGCATAAAACCATGTTAGATATATATTATGTTACATCCAAGGCTTTGATACACAGGAATACTTCCTCTTTTAAATTATTACCATTCGTTTTTACTCATCAGGAGCCTCATCACAGCTACCTGCCTCTAAGAGACCAGATTTATGCAAAACATCTTTATGCTTTATATTTATGGCCCAGGCAATTCAAAAGGGCTACAGTGGGCCATCTGCCTGTGAGCACCTGGCAATAGCTTGCTGAAAAGAGCAAAGAACAGAAAGAAACATTGTTCTAGACCCCACCAGAAAAGCCAAGTACAGGAGTGGGAAGAGACTGGTCCAGCCTTCTTTTCTCAGCTGTGAAAGGCACTGAGCTGCACAAGGCTGTGTTGCTGGCTAGTAATGAGAGCACTGGGCTACTGCAGCAAGTTTTGATGGATCAGCCATCTCTAAAGCAGATCACAAGCTCAGTTGGTTTCTGGGCTCTTTTCAGGAAGCCTGGAGTTAGTACTACTACTGCCTAGATATTTCTAAAGACCTAAGGATTCCCCTGGGTAGTGGAAAACACAAGGTGTTTGGAATTTACTGGAATTTACAGCATCTGAATATGGCCCTGTCTTATCAATCCCCGAAGAGCAGAAAGAATACAGAAGGAGAGAAATAAAACAGTGGGCATTTTATTTGTCCAGATTCCATCAGCCATTGCTCAGGTGGTGAGACCAGAGAGCACAAAGATCAAAAGGGCCAAAGGACCACCCCATTTTATCTCCATTTGTGCACACTGACATTCGTGCTACGTGCAACAACCACAAAAGGTACTTCTGATCTTAGTACATGTTATTGTATGTAACAACATAGTACGTTTTATATACATCTGTGTTCATATGCTTCTATATATGTATATGATATACAATATATTTGATATAACGTATGCAATAAATAGAATGTAAAACATAATAATACTACTACTCACACGTATGTATATATTAAAATAGATATACAAAATAATGTTGGTGTGCGTAAAGACCAAGAACAGTAGTATTATTAGAGTAAGTAGGGTTATTATTTTTTGTTTTAGTTTTCAACTAAAGGACTATGCAAAGAAAGGATAACTATAAAGTGCCCTAAACGAACACACAGTATGAGGGACACTCAGGCCATAGCATCATGAGCATAAGAATATAAGCAGTTAAACTTGTTGATTTGTTGGCTTTTTTCCTGGGTGAATTTTAACCTGGATTGATTCCTTGATCTGGTTCAGGACCTAGCATTAGCACCTGCACTGACAGCAGAGGGGAGAGAGGGCATGGGGTGGGAGGAAGTACTTCTACTGGCTTTGCTGGTTCAAACTGCATGTGAAATTCCGGCCCCAGCAGCAGCAGGCATCTGGGACTGCCATGCAGAGAGGTTATAAGAAACCACTTCTGTTATTATATTGCTGCATACAACCAGAGCCATATGCGCATATCAGGGCATTATAAATAATGCATTCTTTGAATCTTGTTACCAAAACAAACAGGCCATTGTTAAAACACCCTGCCAGCATCTATCTCTTGTTTCCACTAAAAATATTCCTTGGACTTTCGAGTTGCAACTGTCAGCCTCATAAAGCAAAAGGCAAAGGTCTCAGACAACTTGTTAAGAACAAAACTTTAGTGGAAACTTCAGGGTAAAACATGCTTTAAAGCCTCACCTGTTCAAATCATCCTTTTCTTGTATTTCAGTGTGTTTTACTATTAGCCCACTGGCTAATAATAACTTCCCGTGTGCTTATTGGAAGATGGATGTGTTTTATTTGCCTGTTTAAGTCCCAGAAATCTGCCCTATTTCAACCACATATGAAGATAAAATATATTGGTTGGTGAGGTATGAACAGGTTGCAGTGAGGGCACAGTCTGCTGGGATGAGACATTTATTCTTCCCATAAGGGGATATATCCAGTACCTTCCAAGTTTCCACAGGTGCTTATGTCGTAATGAAGACAGATATTTCAATTTCTCCAAGTTTTAAGGAGGGAAAAATAGAAGTATTATGGTTAAAGACCCTTTCTGGCATTTGTGTATTAGTTTTGGACAAAACCCTTAAGCCTTTGCTTAGGGCTAAATCATCATAAATGGATATGCCCATGCAGGGGAGAGAAAAAGAAAAAAAAGCTTATTTAAATAGAACACTGGCAACAGAGGACACAGAGGGGAAGGGTAGGGATGATGGTAAGAAGACTCATCATCCCTCTTTCCCCTCAAACACAGCACATTATGAAGCCTTGTGGGTGGCCACCCAAATTACCACTGACAGTATCCACTCCTCTGTACAGAGGAACTGGGGAGTGACGGAAAAGTCTCCCCCTTTCTTGTTGGCACGTCTGCAGGTGTAGGTCTTCTCCTCTGGTGTGCATTGCTAGCAGCAATTTGAATATGGCCCTATGTTACTCACAGGCCCAGAGTCCCCAAATCAAATTGCCCAGATCAGTCATAGCTGCTTTGTTACTGTTTATTTATCCTGTAGTATAAACGGTAGTGCCTCTTTGCCTGAGGTATTTATATGGTCCTTATCATTACTATGCCTGAGTTCCTCCCAGTCTTACACGTGTTTATTCTCACAACAGCACTGTGAGGGCAGTGTTATTACCCCATCTTGGAGGTAGGAAGCCAGGACACAGGACATCTAAGGTCTGGATAAAGGCATGCAAACATCTGACTTCCACTGATTCCAGTAGCATTTAGACATCTAAACAGAACAGTCAGCCCACCACCCCTTGGTAAGAGATGGAGCAGAGAATTCCAGCCAGCTCTCACCACCTCACAGATGTCTTTCTTTTCCATGAGGAATGTATCTGGTGAAACATGGGAATCACACTGCATAACAAAGATGCTACCAGCCCTGAGGGGTAAATATTGTGGTCCCTTATTACTGTGTAGATGATTTTCAGAGATAAAAGTCGAAGAACACTAAGGTAATGTAAAAAAAGAACTAATTGTGGAGTTAAAAGTTAATCACTTCTTCCCACTGCCTCAGAAATGTCTTTCTAAAGTTACGCCTCCTAGAGGCAACTTTTCCCCTGGTGGGAATCCTGGTAGGGGAGTCACATATGAGTGATGGGAGTTCCTGCTGTGCTGTGGGCTTTCCTGCTCAGGATAGTCTGTGGTTCTGAATTTTTCCTGCCTAACGATTACAGGATTTGGTCTTTTAATTGGTTTCTGTATATTAATTGGATCTGAAAAGCTAAGGTATTTATCTTTGTAAAGAAGTTCTGAATGCTGAATAACCAACTATTTTTCATAAGGAGTTTTACTATACAGCCTGAAAGGGAATGCAGATTTATACAATAAATACAACTGCTCCAAAAGAGATGAGATTTATCTTAGCAACTGGCGAAGTCTCTGTAGGATTCATCCCCAGTCCCAGCCTATCAGTCAGTGTATCTTTCTTCTAAGGCTTAAATGCAATAAAGCATACTCTTTTATAAATTATAAAAGTTTTATTTTGTCAGGGACATGAGGAATTCCTTCAAGTGAGAGGTTTTATCCCTTAATGGATCACGTTAATAGCAGTAATATTAATAATTTACCTTCTATCCTAATCAGGATGGTAACCGAATTATTAGGCATGTCCTTGAGTGTAAATGAGCCAGGGTAAGGGCGGTTTAGGGTGACAAGGCTAGCACAATCTCTAGACCCAAATAGATAAATAAATAAAAATCTTACCAAGAAACAGCAGAATCTTAACAATTGCCGAGCCAGCAGGACGGCTGGAATCGTCGCGAGTTCACCCTTTATGGCCCAGGAAAAATACATTGTTAAGCAATTTTGTTGTTCCTACCAGCAGACCTTGAAGTGGAAATTAACGAGTGGTGGTATTCTCTCATACCCAATCCCCTGTACATTTGCATTCATTTGCATATGAATGCCCAGCTAATTGTTTTGAAGTAACAATTAAGAGAACAATAGAGGAAAGAAAAGGGACTCCAGGCAGCAACTGACACCTGGGAGTCTGTATTAAGAAAAGCTTTTACATATTTGAATTAAAAATAGACAAAGGAACAGAAACAGGCAGGCATAAAATTCATTACTGAAAAAAAAAAGTAGCACACCACATCCGTGCGCGCTATCACGCTCCAGAATATGTTTCACACTCATCCAGCCAAGAGATGTACAATATACTGGATGAGTAGAGAAGGTTTTTCCTTCTTGTGTGCACATTAAAAAAAGGTTGCTCTCTCACATTCCCTGTGTGCCTAAACCAAAGTGTTTGAGTTCAGAAGGAATGGGGTATTTTGCCAATTTGGCATCAATTTCAAAGTGGATTAGCCTTTCCTGAGAAGTTCAGGTATGCACGGATGCAGCAGTGCCTTTAAACCATTTGCTTGCAGTTACCACTGGATCCATAGGAATATGATAATAGAGGTTTAATTTCTGTTATAACATCATCGGTGCCATCTGAAATTATTACTCAGGCTGCATTTCCAGTAGGGATCCAATTACCCGATTGTTCATGCAATGTGTTTTGTTAGACTCACTCCTCCCTCCTGGTAATGATGATGTAGCTCTTTTTATCTGGAGCAATTGCTGTTGTTAACTGCATGACTGGCAAATGCTTAGGCTCTGCTGTCCCCCTCCTGCAAAGAGAAGCGTGGGGTTGGGAAGTAGGCTACAAATGGAGCTAGGCACAGTTTTGCTCAGTAATAACCCCTGCTACTAAAGAGGTTTTATTGACTCCAAATTACTGATCACTGAAAGCACTTTTGTACCCAGTAGGATCATCTGAGCCCTCCCGCAGAGAAGAATGCCAGCACACAGCAGAAGGGAAGGAAGCTTGAGGCCGTGAGGAAGGCCACACCGGCCAAAGAAGTGGGAGGTGGTGGGGCTGGAGACTGGAGAATGGAACAAAGCTCTGGGTGAAGAAGCTACGGCTGTGGGTTTGCTGGGGGACGCAGACACAAGCAGGCTCCTGAAAAAAGCTGGGAGCTCAGCCTAGGGGCTGCTTCCACATGGCAGCATTTTCTAACCTAAAACTCTTTCAAAAAGATTTTCTTTCACGGAGCAAAGAGAAGGCAACTTGTATACCGTGTACACTTCAGGAAATTAAAAAAAAGTAAAAGAAAGAAAAAGAAAAAGAAAAAGAAAAAGAAAAAGAAAAAGAAAAAGAAAAAGAAAAAGAAAAAGAAAAAGAAAAAGAAAAAGAAAAAGAAAAAGAAAAAGAAAAAGAAAAAGAAAAAGAAAAAGAAAAAGAAAAAGAAAAAGAAAAAGAAAAAGAAAAAGAAAAAGAAAAAGAAAAAGAAAAAGAAAAAGAAAAAAAAAGAAAAGTTCACCAGCAAAACCCAGGCTCATGACCACCTATTCCTGATCCAGGTGGGACCGTAATCTGAAAAGGATGCCTGGGAGATACTCTTAGTGCAAAGATGAAAACTGTAATATGACCATAAATTACATTTCTTGAAATGCAAAATTACTAGCCCTGGGTTAGTTGTGAACTAGTTCATATGCTGCAGATAATAGCATCTCTGTACTCTGATGCTCATGGGTGGCAAAATGCCCCAGAATGCACCATGACTTTTTAAGTGATAAGTCTTGTTCTTCAGAGCAATTGAAACTTACTCTCCTGCAATTAAATAGTTTATTTTAAATGGCAGAGACATACAATTACAGGAATGGGCTTTTTTATTGTGCTTCCTTGAACATCTGTAATTTTTGTTTTATTTTGATAAAAATGATTGTGATGTACATACATTATATAGCTGTATATGTCACACCACAGCTAAGGCATGTGAATGTAGAGTGTTGTATTTGAAGATGATCCTAATCATGAGATAAAATATTCATAACATATTCTTCAGTATTGTCATGCTCAAGTTGTCTGAATTGCTGGAAAAATAAATGTCGTATCTATATAGGACAGCAATGGCTTTTCTCTTACTTGATCACAAAGATAAGTAAGATAGACCCATAGAATGACTGATAGAACTTTCAATATAAAGGATTTGAAAATATGGAATAATCCATCTCTACATTATTTGTTGAAATGCAGTACAGTAAGGCATTTCTTTTTCTTCCTGTTGTTTTACTTTTCCTGTTTTTCCATTCTTTTCATGTACTTCTAATACATTAAATAGAATGTTATGGATGGAAAAATAAAGGTCTCTGTTATGGATGAATTATTTTTTTCCATCAAGTTGTCTGAAGGTTAGACAGTCAACACCTACAAATTACACAGATGTGTCATATTCCTAAATGAATTGTATTATGCTGGCACACCTATGAATACTAAAAGAGATCTGCCACAAATCTCAGTATAAAATGCACCCCTCTAATTCATCTGGGAGTATACTGAATACAGGAACATTCTGCCACTCTAAAAAGCAACATCGTGTTGTGGGTGATGTTCTTTAACAATTAGTTTTATTTGGTCTCCACTATTTATCTCTTCATTGAATTAACAGGTCTCTTTCCAAATATGCAAATAAAGTAGTCACTAAGCATTGGTGACATTATTACACTGCTTTCTTATTTAAAAGCCATCCACATGTGTGCTGTATGAAACAAGGAGTGAGGGAGGAAAGTGCTAGCAAGAACAGGGAAGACTTCACTGCCCAGTTTGAAGGCAACTGTTGCCTCAAAACGTAATGCTAGATGTATGCTTTCAAAAGGTCCCCTTAAAATATAATCCCCTATCAATTTCTGTGAGCGATGTGGTGGGAAGGAGAGAATTATTTGCCATTTTATAGCAGCAACAAGTGATAACACACCGTGCAAGGGAACCAAGTGGAACTGTTGATTGAGGAGCCAAGGCATCTGGCAGGGTGTTGATCAGCCAAGACTGCAATGGGGACAAAGGGAAGAGAGTAGCTTAGTAGCTTCAACAGCCATTTTCCTACAAGCCTGGTGAGAGCAGTGGTGGAAAAGGTTTGCACCAATGCCAAGGGCGTTAGCTGTTGGGACTGATTGAGTGAAAGAAAGACAGCGGAATGCCAAGATGTGTGAACCAGCGAGTGTGGGACTCGGCCCCTTCTTTTGACGTTATGGGAAGGTAAGATGAAGAATAGATTGAAACAAAGATTTTAAGGGTATTTCCTGGGACAGGTGGGTAGTGGAACATTTGGAAGTGGCAGTTTTAAGGGTGTTTAGAAGAAGGATTTTGGAAATTGACCAAGCAGAGAAAGACTAGTGCTTAGGCAGGGCAGGAGGAATGTAAATACAGATAAAACTGTTACTCAGTGTCTAGCACAGCTGGGCCCAAACCTTTAGATGCTACCATAATGTAAACAATAAGTAGTAATAATAGCTTACCATAGAACTCATCATACTATAAAATGTTAGTTTTAAACACATGATGCCAGTATGACCAGGGTTGCTTCTAATACATAGCTATTTCGGAACAGTATACGTTTATTTGATCATTTTATGCAATTTTAACTTGTTAATTTAATAGTCAGGTTACTACAAAGTACCCTATTATTTCATATTTATTAGCGAAAGCTACCCTAAGGTGTCACAAGTTGTAATTTTGTGGTGGACCTAGTGAAAAGTAGATTTTATTTTCAACATTAAGCTCCAATGGCAGTACAGTAGGAAAATAATTAGAATGTATACATGAAAGCTGAAATAAAATGATACCCAGTGGGCCAGTGCTAATGCATATGGTAGTATAGTAGAAATACATAAAGAAAGATTATACACTAGATAGTCCAAAGAGATTTTAGTCAATCTACCATGAACAAGAATCGTAATTGCCATAAACCACAGCAAAATGTGCACCTAGTCAGAGGTCATGTTGTAGCACAAAGAGGACAGAGATAATGAAGTGTGGTCAAATCGTAGAACCCACCCTGCAGGGCTTCGATTAGGGTACCTGCTAATTCTTTAATCTTTAATTGTGCATGGGTAAGGTGTATGCTCTGCCAAGACAATTCAAAGTTGCATTTTCTTCTGTGCAAATCAATACTAGTGATTGAGTAAGACAAGCTCATCTGTTCACTCTGTCTTGAAACATGACTTGTGTGGTGAGACTACATCTAGTGGGAGGGCAACTGAAATACTTATAGCCAAATGAGTGAGAGCTTGCCAAACAGGTTTTCTGATCTGTAACAAAAGCATCTGGACAAGTGTTAGTGCTAAAATTGTCATTTAGTTTGGGATCAAAGAGGTCTGCATTTACCATAGCTTCTGCTGTTTTGTTTGCCTCAACTGAGTTGTTAAGTGAAAATCAGCTGTGTCCATATGTCTTCTTGTTGTGGAGCCATGGAAGCAACAGTTTCAAATTTTAAGAGGAACATTTCTAGACACTTGCAGGTTGCTGCTCATATGGTTCAAGGAGAAAGGAGGCTATAGTACAAGAATTTAAGACAGCGGTTTTGTGGCCAAAGTTTATGAAGCTGGTATTTCCTGCTCTTATTCAAAATGATTTCTGTTCAACACTGTTTATTCCAGCACTCCATATTCCACAGGCAAATACGCAACCATGCAGAGCAAAGGCTCATCCAGCCTCTGGACTGATCTCGTAACCATTTCAAGTTCTTAGATTTTGAAGAAGAACACTTGTTTCCTCTTGGCTGATGGATGCTGCCAGCCTTTTGCTTTGCTAAACCCAAGCTGTGCCCTGATTTACATAGACAGAGCACAGAGGCATTCCCCCGAAACCAAAGAGAAAGGAGAGTCGAACTCAGAAACTGAGAGTGTATGCGCAAGAAAACAACTACAAAAGTTCATTAGGTGTGGTAGATTAAAAGTTAACACAGCATATGAAACTCAGTCACTTTATATTTATTGACATTTATTTGTCTATTCCATTTACATCTGTAAGGTCATCCACTTGAATCATGGCACATGGAAGAATCTGTCCTCTGAAGGCATGCTTTCTACTAGTGATGCTGGTGTAGTTTCTTTTTTTTGCTTAGAAAAGAAGACATGACTGATGATTGTGAATTAAATGTAACCCAGTGAGTTGTCAGTGACAGATATGCATTACGTGCACTAGTACTAGTCCAGATGTCATTGCTACACTCTAGTATTCTCCCTTTAGCGGCTTACAGCCCATAATTAAGGTTTAACTTTCTTTTTAACGCTTTCAGATCCCAAAGACCCATGGGATGAAGTGAGTTTTTATATTATAAAGTTAGTTATTTGAGAGGAAGGAGGGTGCAGTGACACATGCTCATAAGTATGCAATAATTTTGAAAAAAAACCCCACTATTTCTTAATAAAGGGAAACAGTAATTTTGATGAGTATAACAAAAAAGGAAAAGAATGCCACCTCCTAAGACATGATAGATTGTAATTTATTTTCTTTTCAAAATGTTTATGTGGCGAAAATCTAAAAGTAATCTATAGCCACAAGCACTACACTCTCGCTGCATCCACTTCTGCTCTAGCAGCTTCTTTTTCACCTTTTTTTTTACCTAGTTTCTTGATTCTATAGTATTAACCCCTATGTTTCCCAAATTGCACACAGCATTTTAACAACATGACTCCCACTGACTTTAATGAATCTTGATGCTGAAGATTATGTAGTTGACTGATGGCTGTAGTCTACATATACGGTATGCAGTCACAGATCATTACACTGCCTTGTCTCTCTTGCGAGCTATAAGCAGTAGCTATAGTCTCTAGGCAATCAACTTAATTTGCAATAGGTTTAACACAAAATATCATGAAACTGAAAGGAAGCATTATGCTTCCCCACCCCATGCTGAAACGAGAAGGTTCGATTTGATGTTACCCGGTCAGAGCAAAACTACCTTCTGTCAAGAAAAACGGTACTTCTTGTTTGCTTTTTAATTGAGGAAAAGCTGAACTTTTTGCCAACCCAGCTCCCTAGGTCACCAGCAAATTCCTCTTTCTGTGATTGCATGTTGACATTTGTCAGGTTAAAAGTTTTCAACTGCAATCTAATCCACTATAGAAGGGTGACGCCTTAAGAGAAAATGTATCAGAGTTGTATGGGTCCTGAGACTTTCCTGCCAAAAATGGATAGGAGACTGGTGTCAAACGCTTTGTCTGCCTGCCTCCACTGTCACCTTGGAGAAGAATGGAGAAGCAACAGGTACATCTGGAAAACAACCCCGCATTTTCAGACAGACAAAAAAAGCCTGGCACGTGTGACTCTCCTGGGATTCTGGGAGAGCACCGTACAAAAATGATGGTCCTTCCCCTTCTCTTCCCTTCATGTGGCCTAGTTTTTTCTGCCATAGTCTTGAAAAGAAAGTCTGGCTGGCAGCAGTACTGTTCTCTTGTATTCTTTGTTCTCCAAGGAAACAGCTTCTGACAGGAGATGCAAAGTTGCAAGCAATGAATGAAGGCTCCAGCCATCTGGGGTTGGTGTATTAAATGCATAGGATGAAGCCAGAACAAGTGTCCTGCTTGATCTTGACATTCTTGCCTTGACATGGCTTAGTTAATTCAGTAAAAGCACCTGCAGATTTGTATAGTGCTGTTAGATTAGAACAGGGAGTCTAATTTTTTATTTGCCCTTCTTTTTGTCCAACTCTTCTCAAATAATTAATCATCTTTCTTGAGATTATAGTTGAAATCCCCAGCTTCCAATTCATTCCAGTCTCACATCAGGTTCACTAGCAGGAATGGAACCTGAAGTGTAACAAGCAGCATGTTTTTCTTGTGCAGTAATATCAACAACTTATTTAATTTTTAAATAAGTATTGTAAAGAAGTGAGCAAATCAGTGCTATTATTGCTTCTAACAAATGATATGTGAGAAGTATATGTTTCTGCTGTACAAAACAGAAAGATTTTTAATTAGCACGTCTTAAGAAAGCATTGCAAGAAGGATGCAACTTTGTTTTCAGCTACCAAAATCATCCAAAATATGTTTAACATGAATGGACATGTTATTACTAGACATTATATAGAAATTTGCAGAAAAGGACTAATGAATTAATAAAATTCTTAGCTGTTTGTAATGTAAAAGGGTAGGTCGGTAGTAGATACATATATGGTCATATCCTCAATGAACATAAAGTGCTAATTCATCTGGTTTGTATATAAATAATGAGTAATGATTATAATAAGCTGCTAATGAGAATGTGATTAAACTTTGTTCATGTAAATAGTATTACGTAGCTAATTGGATGCTATTTAATCGTTAACATCTAGAAATATTCACAAAAAAAAAGTAAGTATCTGCAGGCATGTATAGGTATGGTGTGTATATATGTCCAACCTTACCACATTTCAGAGTATTCTTCAGTCATTAGAGTGCATCAGGCAGCACTGTGATAAGTAAGTGCAACTACACACATACACACACACTTTCAAATTGGGCATGATGCACAGTGTGAGGAACTGAAGTTCACACACGAAGTCTGTGATGGGACAGAGAACCGAAAGCATCTCTCCTGGGTCTCTGGCTAGAGCTCTAGTTTTCTTAAGAACCTTTCAGTCTGGGAAATGCCTAGAAATATTTATGAAATTGCAATATTTAGAAATCTGTAAGTTGAGTTTAGATCTTGCACCGTGTAATTTTTTCAGCTGTTCTAAAAATTGCCTTGATTATAATGACTGGAGAAACATGAGAAGAAAATTCGTACCAATAAGGGTAAGTAGCTGTTAAGACTGATCGTGGATTTATAAGAAATTGATTACAAAATGAGTGAGACTGTTTTATCCAGTACCCTGTCCAACATAGAACTTCCCTGGTTTGCTTTCAGGGAAAATAATAACAACAATAATAATAATAAAAAAGACCAAGACAACAAACCTGACTTTAAAATTATCTGGACAATATTTCTGTTAAGTTGGTTTAAAGGTGTGCGTGGGTCAACATACCTGCCTCCTAGAGTTGCTTTTCTGGGCATCACCCCTTCATCTTTTGCCCATGGAGTCTCAGGGATGTGCTCCAGTCATCTGGCTGCCTTCAGCATTGCCTTTCTATGGTGTCCTGTTACGCCTAGGCAGAAGTCTGCCTTGTGCTCAAAAGAAACCTCTCACTACAGGAAGCAGAGCCAGCACTTCCTTCTAAATCTGATGTATCACTGCCCTGTCTCTGTCAGGGCTCTGTTACAGTGGGCTTTGCAAAAGGCTGCTTTGCCTCCTCCTGAGGTATCGTGTTGTAGCTCCAGCTGTTGCATAAATACTTTAGCATCTTAATAATAACAAATAAATAATTGCACAAATATAGCCACCTTAAAGCTGGTGCTTCCTTATAATTTCATTTACCCTTTCAAGTACCCACTTCAGGATCTCCTGTAAGTGCCAGGCTGCATCACTCTGGTCTGTCTTAAGGGTCCAGAGGTTTCTGAAGGGCATGTGCAGAATGACAAAACTTATCAAAAATTATACTATTTCTTCTTCACGTCTGCCAGCCTGGACATTTTCTTACAGTTTCATAGTTCTCAGTCCTGAAGAAGAACATCCGAAAATACGTGGTAGAAGACAAAATCAGCTCTTCTCACCTTAGTTTGTCTGTTTGTAGTTTAATGTTCCGTTGTCAGCATTTGCTAAGAAGTTGCTTCAGTTTGACTTCATGGACCCAGATTACTTCAACAACCCCTTCTTCTATGACAGTCATGTCATAAGTTACACTCTTTACATCTAAAAGTCCATTTTCAGTCCATGTCAGGCCTTGCTTGATGCCCGAATGCCCAAAACACCTGCCAATAGCTATGGCAAAGATTGTCAAGAAGCTAGATGGCTTACTAGCTTAACATGCCAGAATCTGTTCTTGACGTCACAAGCAGTTTAACCATGAATAAATCACAGTCTCTTGTCTCCAGTGAGTGGCAATGGATACTGACTTCTTCCAAGCACTCTGTTCAGTGGTTTTTGGCTCAGAACAGATCATTTGTTTACCTGAAGACTTTCTAACTACTTTTCGGCTGCTGATTCACTCTGTGCTAGTTTCAGTGAGCATAATAATACCTCTTGTTTGCAGCCTTGTCAGTTCTTCCTTCAGCAGCCTCGTCACAGCTAGTGGTGCTTTGCATTTCAGTAGTTCCCCCAGCTGCAAATAGGGATGCATTTCTACTTTGATTTGCCCTCAGGTTGTCCGGTCCTTGAAATATATCCTTAGGTTTAAATTCGTCACAGACCGCAAAACAAATGGTCTGGTTTTCTCTGGATGTTGTAAGTCTGTCCTGTGACGAGCTCCATGGCTTCCTCTGCCTTGTTGCTCAGCAGCCACTGGTATCCCTTTTTGTCAATAGCTATACACTCCAAGCAATAACGTTGCCCGTTTCAGGAGTTTTCTTATTGACAGCCTGCATGTATCCAGTGGCCTTCGGAAGATTTTGCTAAATATCGTCAGTCCTTTGTCACACTTCTGAAGTCTGATATTAGCACTTACACATGGTGCTGGAGCTGTGCTGCTGTTGGCTCCGCGATTCAGCTAGTCTATTGAACAGCAATAGGCTGGTGATTATTTAGTAACCCAACCAATATGGCAGCTTGCAGTTGGCAGCCGCCTTCTGCAGTGTATTTATATATTTGAATCAGCACATATCTTTGAATTTGCCAAAGTCAGTTTGCAGACAGCCTTCTCTGTATCGGAAATCATTGTTCTCAGTCACTGCGTGTACTGCCATTTTCTTTTTCTCCGGTAACAGTGAGATTAGGACATAATCTTTTTTTCCCACTTCTTTTGAATGACTGCTCATAAGGCTGAGCATTTTTATTTGTGTATTTTGAGTTGCCTTACAGACAATTTATGCTGCTTGTAGACTTTGCATACTATATCCTTTCTCCTTTTTTCTTTGGAGGTTATTTGAATGTATATGCTCGTTCTGTGCAACCAGCTGTCACTGTTTTTATGCTGGGTATTTCAGCAGTCCATGCTCTTTGGAGAAAGTCCTCTAGGACTCAGGTCTTATTCTCCTACCACTGTCCCCCAAGGACTCAGCCTGCAGCAGGAGGATCTGTTTTTCCTTCAGAGACATGAGTAGCTCTCAGCCACAGAACCATAGTTCCCAGCTCTGCTTATATAAATGTTTGTCTTCCTTTAGGTTTCTCAGATTCAGGTGAAAAAAGAACTTCTTCTACAATGCCACTCCATATAGGAATATATATTACCCACCAAAATTTACCACTGATACACTTTTAATGTATTTTTCCAGTGAGGCAGTGCTATTCCAACATGCTGGCCTCTGGGTAGAGGCTCAGTTCTCATTCCCAATATTTTCATTCTCATGCAAGAGTTTTTGCAGAAGGCAGTGATTTTGTGGGAGGACATTTCTAGTGCTACTTTCATGATGTATCTTTGGTTTGCTTTTTAGCTGATGTTTGCCTGCAAACCAGACAGTTACTCGCTGTGAGACTCAGTAGCCTGACTGTTGCCAACATGTCTCACGTACTGCCTGCTGAGTCGAAACATGAGAGGCCTCCATGTTTTAAAGCTTTCCTGCCTCCTCCTGATGAGTCATGTCCACAGAGATGCTGCAAACACAACCAGCGCTTCAGGCCGGGTGTCCCTGTGACACCCCCTCAATTCCTCACACCAACTGCTTCAAGTCTTTCCTCCCAGGACCATCACATTTACCACAGGCAGATGCTGACAAGTAGATTTGTCTGTAATGCTACTCCAAATATAGTTATCTCAATTGGGAGATGAGTAATACAGAGCTATTTGGCCAAAAAGATCCAGTAGTATTGAAATGCAAGTACCAGAGTGGAGAGAGTAGAAATCTCTTTTACAACTTTAGCTTCTATAAATTGAGATGAAAAGAGACTCCCAAGGAGGTCACAGTGTGTGCATATTTGTGTCTATCAGTTTGTATCTCTCTGCTAATAATTTCTGACCTCATTAGTTGATTTCCAACCAAATTTGACTGAAGGGTACCTTTACCCTTCGTTCTTTAAAATAATTAAATCTGCATTTTATTAATAATTAATTAGTATAATTAGGTGATAATTAATGAAATGGTAAATCAGTAAGTTCTATGAAATTATATAACCACACAAAGAAAAAACCCATGCAAGTATTCCCCACATGAAAAATAAAAACTGCCATGTGAGCATGCATATCCTTTACATGCCTTAGACACTGACAAATCTACATCAGATACAGTTTATAAATTATAAAGAATTTTTTATATATATAATTAAGGCAAGATAAAAACTGGTGGGAAAACAAGTTTTTTTAGTTCCAGGACTCCCAGGAGTATTGTTTAAATATTGTCCTCTTCATTTCGGTACACTTTCCAGGTTTATCTACATGAGGGAGTTGTGGACTGCTTGAACAAGTTAACATATTACTGATCATACGCAGCTGCTAATGATGTAGAAGAGACAAGTGCCACCATCAGAGCATGTAAAACCTAATTGTCGATACAGCTGAAGGACTGCTGTATTATGTCCGCAGTCTTCAGTCCACCTTAGAACATCTGAAAAATGATTCATGTTGTCTGGTTGCCTAACAGAGTGTAGATGCAATGACATGGGATATCTTTTTCACTGCTCTTATACTCCTATTCCCACTGAACGCAGCTAACTGACACAAAATCAAAGGGTTTTTGTTTATGCCAAAGACTTTTTGTCTACTCTTGCTGTTAAACCATGCTTAATGTCAGTGTGACTTCACTCATCTTTTAACACGATGCCATTATCTAGCAAAGACTACTTTCCTGCTAGTATTTACAATGGATAATAATCCTCAGTAACTCAGCTCACATAAAACCAGACTGTGAATGGAACATATTTAATACAAAAAACCTGTCCTTGCACCTCAAAGAATATTTGGTGATGAGATTCCTACTCTCTATTGTGAAGAATGAGACTTGGTCAAAAGAGCTACAAACATAGAGCACATATTTCATGCCTGCATAGCTGCTGAATCTGCTTTGATTTTCCATTCCTTGCCTCAGAATAACGTACTGGAGTTTAACCTTCATCATATGATTATGTCTGTACTTCTCATGGTAATTAAGTGACCTTCCAGAACATTGAACAAAACTTTCAGGCTGAGAGATTAGTTCTGAGAGGTGTGAACTGTTCTGTTCATCCCAATCGATGTTAACTCTGAAGCCTTGCAGAAAGCTTACACTTCAGTCTTATTAACTATTTCACTGCTGATCACTTTGAATGAAAAAGCTCACTAATGCAATTAAGTCTCAAACCTCGGTTCTCCCAAATGACCAAGTATCCCAGACCCACCAGTTCCCTCTTATCTGCAGCATCTGTAATGCAATAGTTTGCCACCAAGGCAGGAATCTATAGAATACTGAAGATCAAGACCAAAAATCTGGGAAAAACACATAATAAATTAAATTTCATAATAAAATAAATAAAATAGGGGCCTCTGTCCTGATGTTATTATTCATGCTCACACTTAATTCAGGAAATACCTGTCTTAAATATAAAGGAAGCTGTTGCAGAATTTCCAGGCTCACTCCATGGGGATGGCAGAGAAGCCACTTACACTGCAGCACAATGTGGGTCCAGCTGGGAAAAGCATACACTGGTCTTAGCCAAGCAGATTAGCACCAAGATAGAGCCAAACCACTTTTCCACTTAATTCCTATTCGCAGCTATTCAGAAAAGCAAGAAGGTGACTTTGTTCCCCGTATTTCTGGTGCTGAGCATGTTTAACTCTTGGAAACACTCAGCCCTTCATAGCAGTAGTCCCTCTGTTACTTTTTATGCCTCACGTATAAGGGCTTGTCTCTGCTTGTAAGTTATGCCAGGGTAAAGTCGAAGAGGAATGTGAAGCATCTGAAATAGCTCCTCATGTAACCCCTCTTACTCAGTAACACTTTTCCACTGCAGATTAAACAACCTCCAGAGCTATTTCTCAGCAGCGCTGCAGTGTCCGCCTCTCTCACCCATCTGAAGCCTGAGCCACCCAAGTGCTGAGTGCCCCAGGAGCAAATGCCTGGGACGCAGTCTGAAGTGTTTGGAGGTGCTCAGCCCACCGCCACCCCAGCCAGGAATTTGGTGGGGGTGGGGTGGGAGAGTGGTGTTTGCAGAAAAACGACTCGACACTGACCACCCAAACATTCCTTCCAGGTTGAGAAGAGCGTGGTGCTTATAGCTGTGATAAGGTCAGGTTTAGCCAGTTCTCAGGTGGAAAGAACTGGACGGAATGAGCTTGCTGAAACCTAAGCACCAGTTTATGATATTTCTGCTGGCACTGCTGGAGCTAGTCAGCATTATATAGTTCCTGGATCACCGGGGACTTTACAATCTGTCTTAGTCTATTTGTGTGCTAACAATAACTCTAGCTGCTAGTTCCATGGGTTCTGTTCTTTGCAGGAAACAGTAAACTGTGCCTGAAAATCAGTATGTAAAATAAATTGCAAGGGAAGGGAATAAAAGAGGGCCACACAAAAAAAATTGTTAAAGGCTATAAGAGATTAATAAAATGTAACTGATTTCCAAATAGAAAGAAATAAAAATATTAAAATAAAACTTAACTGAAATGAGTTTTTTAAAAATTTTCATTTTTCAGATCGGTTGGAAAGTTGTATTTGCTGACAAGTCTGTAGCTTGTTATTTCTTGTTATTTTCACACTTTTGGGTTTCCATCTCTTTACATCAATCTGGTGAAAGCTTATTAAACCCTTATTTGAATTTTTGTATCTTTCTGCCTAAACCCTTACAGTGGCTCATATAAAAGTAATTTTTTAAAATCCATATATAAAAGCTAGCCCAAGTTTTAGCAATGTATTTTGATTTTATCAAGCCTTGCTAAGAGAATGATTGGGAAATAAAGTGCTATTTCTCCCTCGAATATTTAGATGAAGTGAGTATATTTCATGGCTTCTGTGGAAGAAACGGGACTCCACTGGCACTCCAGCCTGAGAAGTCTGCTTTGCACTTGGGTTCTTTTGGAGATAAGTGTTTTAATTAACTATTCCCGTATAACTCAGCTGCTTGTCAAACTTGATTCTTTTCAAGTCTTCTTCATCAAATCTCAATGGAACAGATATTTCACCATCCTGTATGCCCATATTTGTTGTGTTGTGCTCATAGTGAGTAAATGCATTAGTGGGTTTGGTGAAATATCTATCCACTCTGTATTTTCTGAATGAGATACATCAGTTCAGCACAGGTAACACAGGTTTTCATGTACACATTTTGTAATGAGGAAGCCTTTAAGGAAATTTGCCTTGTTTGCAGTAATGAGGTTGGCTTGGACAAAGGTGTCTCAGTTTGTTGTTCGGGTTTTTTTCAACCGCTGCATGATTCAGTACTTCACCTGCCGAATGTGCCAGAATACTTGGGTGTTATTCAGATTAAGATTCCAGGGAACCGTCTCTTCATTAATGAACAATTTTTTGTTTCTTCAACTTTCTTTACTAAAATCTTAGCAATGTCAACAGTGACTCCCTCAGACTTTGCCGGTTGTCTAGCAGCAATGTAATGATGTTGCGATACGGAATTCCTTGGCATATTCTATCAACTCATGAAAAGTCATCCAAGTTCTATTATCTAAGGCCAGTCAGTTGGGATAGTAAATTGGGTGAGATGCCAATTACTAGAGGTGGTCGCCGCAATGATTTCCAGCAGCTTGTCTGATTTCCAAGTGTCTAAAGAGTTTTCAGTGTTAACAAGATTTATGGGTCATGGTGAAAAAGCCAATCTCTGCTTTCCTTCACAGTCCTTCGAGAACTCTGTAGATTCACATTCTTTTTTTTTTTTTTTTTTTTGGTCACCTGTGTTGTTATTCTGCAAGTTTCAAAATTATTATTTGTCATGTTTGGCCACTATAGCAAACAGCATTTTCTTGTTCCGTAATAGCTTCATAGCATTTCAGCTCTGGACAGTCTGAAAATACAACATGGCTACCTTTATGCATGACATTATCTGGTGTCTTCAACGAATTAGTTACAGAGGTCTTCAAAGGCAAATGGACTGTCCTTCCAAAAGGACATACATGAGCACCTCGTTTTGTGAATTTCTCACAAGTTGTCTAATATTTCATTGCAGGTTCTTTTTAGCCCCTGCTCTTAAACTGGCATAGAGGTAGCCTGGTTGATGCCGGCTGTCACTTCTAAATTGCTACGAGGTCAAGATTCTCGTGTTCTCTGTCCCATAAGGCTGTTCTGGACAGAAAATCTACTAACTACATATTGACTATTTTCTCGTAGTATTCATCTAAAATATGACACTGAAGCTTCCACAGCAAGCACCAGAAATGCCTAAAAGCTGTTAGCAGAATTGTGTAGAATGCTGTGCAGTGGATATTTTCCACACAAAGAATTTCCTAGCTTTGAAATACAGACTGAAATTTTCCCCATTTAAGAGCAATTGGAAGTAATTCCTTTTCACATCAAATAGGTTTGCGTAGGTCTGCTATTTGGTATAACTGTCACAAGTTTAGATGCTGACCATTTTTACCAGAATGCTTTGATTTTTGAAATATCCTGTGTGTACTTAATTTACCAGATGATATTGCTTTTTAGGGTTTCTTTTTTTAGACAGATTTTCAAAAAAGTGGAAATAAAGATCTTAAATGAAATTGTTACATTTTCCAGAACTGTTCAATATTGAACTTGGTTAAAACAACCAACTGTCTGACATGTGGGTTTTATTGGTAAACTGTGCTTTTGGCTAAACATATTTTTCTGTGGTATTGTCATTTGTATTTGAAATGCTGTATTGCTAGAAATTAATACAATCCCTACAGTAATGGAGGAATTTAAGTGCTGCTAAGATCACAGCTATTTCTGTCATACAATCTTGTACAGAATGACACAGAATCACAGAATGGCTGAGGTGGGAAGGCACCGCTGGAGATTGTCAAATCCAACTCCCTGCTCAGACCTGGGTCAGGTGGAAAGGGCTTATCAGGGCTGTGCTCAGGTGAATTTTGAATATCTCCAGAAATGTAGATTCCACAGTGTCTCTGGGCAACTTCTTCCAGTGAAAGACCACCCTTACAGTGAAAATTTTTTTCTTATGTTTCTCTGGACCCATCAGGGCCCATGGATGTGTGTATGTACAGTTTGTTCCCTAAACTGATCCTCCTCCACTAAGGGTAAGACTTCCTTGCTCCAGATGTTCTCTGTGGTCTCAGGGACCTGGGATTGCTGAAATCCAGTCTTCAGAGTAAAGACAGGGGCAAGGAAGGCCCTGAGTACCTCAGCCTTCTCCATGTACCCTGTCACCAGGTCCCCTGCCCTACTCAGCAGTGAGCCTACATATTCCCTCATGCTCCTTTTGCAGCTGATAGACCTGTAGAAACCTTTCTTGTTGCCCTTCATATCCCTTGCCAGATTCAACTTTGAGTGGGCTTTCATTTTTCTAACCCCATCCCTGCACAGTGTGTCTGTATGCCTCTCCAGTCAACTCCCTCAAGGGAGCTGCAGTACATGGGCTACATATTTACCCTTCTCTGTGAGACTTAACCAGATGTTTTAAGTCTAGTTTTCTTGATACACTCAACCCTTGAGACTCCAATGACATGACACTTCCAATTACAGAGGAGGAATACCATGATTTCTTTTCAAAACTATGAAAAGGTATCTCTGAATTATTTGAGGGAGCTGGCCACCAAAAATGTTAAGACATTCTGTGGAGGACAATGTGCTTTTCAATAAGGTTCAGAGAATTTCTCAGTTTCTACTGAAAATAGTGAGAGCATGGAGCGGTGTGTTTTCTTGGAAAATGTGATCACCTCTTTTGTCAATGAAAACTGAGGGCTCTTGAAAAACTGAATTTATTGTGAATGTGATGCCCTGAAATCAAGAACACTAATGGCCAACTTCAAGAGACTGGCAGCAAAGTGTGTTCCTTTCACAGTGTAAAGTATAGCCCTTGGACAAGCTGCACTTTTAAAGAATGTAAAAAGAGCCTCTTACAGCATCTTACCTCTGAGGTCACTTGTTCTTTTCATCTGAAGATGCCACTCTACAAGCTTGGGAAATCCTGTGTCACAAAATAGCTGTGGGTTGGCCAGAGACTGTAAATCATGGTTTGGAATTTGGGATGTTATCCAATATGAATGAGACCATTCCCTTTATATAAACAACTTGGTATTTTTTCCTGTTCATTATGCTGGTGCTAAATATAACATACTAATGGGCTCTGTAGGCTTGCAGTGGATTTCCTCTTGAGGTTCAATATTTTTTGTATTAATTTCTTTTTTATGTGTTCCCACCCCTATTCCTAGCAGAACAGCAAGTATCCTCACTCTCAGAAAGGAAGAAAGAAAGAAAAATAAAGAAAGAAAGAAAAAGAAAAAGATTGAAAACCACAATTTATCTTCTATTTGAAAAAAAACATCTGCAGAACAAAATGAGCCTCTTGATGCCGGAATTGTCATCAATGATGACTTTGACAAAATGAGCAATACATAATTTGCTAGCTCCCTTGCGAAGCTGAAACAGATTGTCGAATAAAACACTGGAGGAGATGCATATGGGGTGAGTAGACCAGCTTTGAATATGAACACATGCAGGTGGTCGTTTAGTAGTGGTTCTAAGAGGCAGGACATCCCTAATTTGGAGGGTCATTTGCATTTGGAAATGCTCACTGATAAATAGTGATGTATTCCCTATAGTAAAACAGGACTGATACTGCCAAAACTGCAGCTATTTCTGTTCCAGGGTAACTTGAACAAACCAGACAGCCCAAGGCAAAGTAGAGAGTGGTTTACACTCCAACAAACCTGCCATTAGTGGTGGGTTTGCAGAATACAGATTAGTAATATTTGAAAAAGTGCTTTCTAAAAAATAGAAAAAACAGAACTTCTTCACTCTCTGGTAAGAAATGATGGATTTCTTGTAAGGCAGGCACAGCAGCTGTATTGACTTAAATGCCGTCTAAAATAGGCAACCTTCAAAAATGTTTTATCACAACCTCCAATTTTGAGTACAGCCGCTACTCTGAATTCTCAAATTGCTCACTCCACCGTCAGTCACTTGACAGAAACTGCAACACGCAAATATAAATGTTCCTGTATCTTTCTTACTTCTCTTCTTGACTATGTATCTGTGTATACTGTTAGAGCATGACATATACTATTAAAAAAATCTTTAAAGAAATTTTGCCCTTATTATGTTTAAATTTATGCTACTTTGAACGAGGGTGGTATACGATCATTTTCACTTACATTCCATTCCATTCATAGTACTTGCCTGTGTCAGCCAAATTAATTAAAATATTTCATTAAGGAATTATTAATCTACCCATCAAGAAAGGTTTCTTTCAGATGCTGTTCCTGCAAAAACCTTTTCTTTGTACAAATTTGAAGCCCCCCATTAGATGTTCTGATTGCCTTCAACACCAAAGAGATTAGATGATATTGCGAGCTTTTCGGGACCGAGGACATTCTTCCAGTTTGGACAGAGGATGATATCAGAAGGCCTTACTTCTGACTAGGACCTTCAGACATTAGTGTGCTATAAATAAGTAATGATGATGTCAGCTTGGGGGCACTTAGCAACGTGTAAGAGCATGCTGCTCCTTCAGCAATAGTTCTGTAATCTCAGCCTTTTAGCATATTACCTCTAAAAGAACATAACTTCCTCTGGAAGCTTCATTTCCATTTAACCAGCCTTGTCCTTTTTTCAGATATACTCCCCTTGACATGTGTAAAGGAAATGTGATCCAATACCCCAATGAAATCTTGTTCAGAATCGTTAATTACCTTTGATCAGACTCCTTCCTCCATACCTTGGTTAATAGTGTAGATTGGAAAAAATAACAGCCAGATCTGTTATCCCAGCAATTATTGAGAAACGAAAGTGACAATTTGCTTACTTGCCTGAAAGATCAAACAGTAAAACCCTAATTTCAGTCACTTGGCACTGGATTATATATATTGAATCTGGCAGGCACACTTTATGCAATGTCCAAGCAAAAATGACCTCAGGCTTCCATGGACTAAAGCACAGTATCCTCAGAACCACTCTGCCTACTGACTGCCTGGCTTTTAGGGGACTCCTGGGTTTTTTTTCCCCTCCTCTTTTTTTTTTTTTATTGGAGTCCATGATAACCATACGTACATATAATCAGAAATCAAAGAAAAAAGAAAAAGTGACCTAATGAATACATCATACAAGTACAGTGTAGTAGTGTGCCTTGACACTGGGTGTTTAATAGTCCATCCTTAGAGACAGCAGAAAACTACAGTAATTGAAGAAGGCAGAATATTTGACTCTTGAGTATGACTTTTTATGAACACTATATAGTTCATAGTACACTAGGGATCTTTTAAATGCAGAACATTGGTGTACAGTAAGTTTACCTCTTTGACAAATGATTATTTTACCACATACTCTGATAGGCAACTTTTACTACTGCAGATGAACAAAGATAAAAAAGCCGTGGAGAATTCTCATTCCTCCTTTTTGTGTTTCCCCCTTTCTTGGATCTATTCTCCATGATGTCTTTCAGATCAAAAGAAAAAAACCAAACCAACAAAACAGCTTCAGGACTACTGTGAGTCAATTCAGTTTGCTAAGATCAGCATCATCAGATTTTCTTTGGTGTAACAATAAGGTGGTTGCTCTACAGACACCTGCCTTTCCTCTACTGATCTGCATTCTGAAACTGAAGCATTCACCACTTAACAGTAAATTAACTAAAGAGTTAACTAACCTGATCCTACAACTCCTACCTATGGGAGAGGTTCTTAGTTCACTGGACCTACATAAAGAGTAAACTATTTTTGACTACAAAGGGCTGTGCACAGCTCTATGGAGTTAGGTAAATGCTAAAAAATACAATTCTTTACCTCAGTAAGAAACAGACACCTTAATATATTAAAGAGGTCCTCTGCAGAAAAATGGATCATCAGTACTGCTTAAGCTTTGCACAATGCAGTTTCTTTTAAAGCCAAGTGATTCACAAAGAAATACATACACAACTAAAAAAGTTCTCTGAAGATTATCTCATATGGAAATCATAGTACACTCCATTAATTACCCTCTCTAAGGAAAAGAAGGGTGAAATTTGTTATAGAATCAGACCACAAGACAGAAAGTCCCAGGCATCCATTATATAATTTACTCCTGACATAGCACATTAAAATCTGAGAAAGGAAGACCATTTTACTGTAAAGTCAGCAAAATGCCCCAGAACTAAAAACCTGCTGCCTGCATACCACTAACCATATCTACAGTGAATAACTACTGTAACGATCACGTTGGTATTAACGCTATAAGGATTTTACAGTGGTTTTTGCTTTCGCTTCAGCCTCACGCAAGCATTTCCGTTGCTCCAACAGGCGTTTTAAGCTTTGACATTTCAGTGAAATATTAAACCTCCTATTTACATCGTCATGCCTTTTCAGTCTGCGACCTGGTATGCCAAAGGCACACCTGTTGAATGAACGTGCCCTCCTGCTAGCCCTTCCCGAATCTGTTTGCCGACCAGAGGAGCAAACACACCAGGCAAGAATTTCCAGGAGATGGCTGGTGGTGAGGCTGTGGCTTCGGGCACAGCCCAGAGCTAACGGCACTGCCTGGCCCGGGCTGTCCCACCAGTGGCATGGGGAGCAGTGTGACTCCTGGCTTTGAGGAGAGAGTGATTTCTAAACCCCAGCACGGGCCACACTGCTTCAGCCAGCAAACAGAAGGACAAAATGAAAGTCCTGCCCTTTCCCCTCTTCCAAACGGGAAAGAAAGGTGAATCCGGCTTGCCCCTAAATGCACGGCAGGGAAACATCAAGTTCCATATTCGTCATTGATTTCAGTGAGAAATTAGTCACCTTTTTGGTTATAGCCCTTGGTGTCAAAGTCCTAATGCTCAAAGATGGGATCACAAGAGATGAAGACCTGCAGTGTCTTCTTGCACAGTCCAAACCAAGATGTAGCCCTGTGTCAGAAAGGGGAACACCGTTTGGCTCACTCTGTGCAATTCATTCATTTCTGCAGTGGTGTCTGGTGAGCAGCAGTGGAATGGATTTAATGATTTTTGCCACCTTTATATAAACTGCCCAAGAACGTGCTGGGGGCTTTGGTCACCCCTTGAGCTTTTGGACTCACAGCCTTTGCTGTCCTGAGCCTGTATTTTCTCCCTTCACGGTTGGCTGCACAGCGTGGAGCAGCCCAAACAGGCTGCATTCAGCTGGGTATTTACTTAATTTGCTTTATCATACAACCTCTGGTTTTGGTAAAATTATGAATAAATTAGAAAGCTACCACATGGCTTGCCCACCGGGACAGCACATGTTCTCCTGCTATTTCAAATCCAATGGTCTGTTTCTGTGCTAAGGTTCACGCTGGGGCATCAGTGTCTGACAACCGGTCAGCTCAAAGTTCAAAGATCAAAATGAGACTGTGTGTGGGTCTGTTTTGAGAACAAATGCAGTACAGTAATGGGGACAGTATATCCTAAGACAACAAAGAGAATATTTGTTTTCAGCATGCTATTTGCTGAGCGCAGTTTTATCCAAATCCATTAAAGAGCACAGCTAACAGCACTGCTGTGGCTATGAACACCCTTATGCGATTGTACTTCATTACGTGTTAGCCCTAAGAGGCCTCAGTAGACCAAACAAGTACAGCTATACTGAGGGATGAAAGGATCAGAGATCAATTTATAGGAAAAACAAACTCTCCCCGTACCTCCTCCTTCTCAGAAGCAGGTGATTAGCCACTGCGTAAGGCACCTCAGCTGGGAAGCCAGCTAGCATCAGCACTGTGGTATACACTCTGCTTAGCACATCCCACAGATTGTAGTCTCAGCAACCAAAATTCATAATTTCACAGCAGTAGATAAGGCTCCCCTTGCTTTTGACTAGTAGACTGGTGTTAAAAAAATGCTTCTGATTACAGTGTTACTTGCTCTGTATCACAGAGAGGCATGATTTGCACGAGGAAAACCCTCCTTAGCTCAAGCATCTACCCAATAACCTCCCAAAGTCCACATCGGCCTTTCTACATCTTTCTTCCGCTTACTTTTAGTAGGAAGAAAAGTTCATAAGTTCAGAATAATACAGAAGCTGGATGGCTCATAGCTGACCTTCTTGTTCCCATACAAAGCAACACACCCTAAACCTTTATCATGAGTTTGGACTTTCCTGCTTTTTAAAGAGTTCAGTTTCTCAATGTGTTTTTCAACAGACACTATTTCTTTGCAGAGGTTTTCCTTGTTGTCTATCTAAAAAATGTGATCTTTTCTGCTTCTACAAGATATAATTTCTCTTTTTTTGGAATTAAAGAGTCATCCTTGGCAAAAAAAGAAAAGAAAACAGAAGAGTCAGAAAAGAGAGAGATGCCAAATGCTAGTAAGCATCTAACCGCAGCACTCGCTGCCAACAATAAAGGTATATTTTACTTAAGAGTTCTAGGGAAAGTTATTTTTGAAATATCTTTTTACAGCATGGTCTGCAGTGAAAGCCTTCTGAATTTATCACCCTCAATTTTTTTTACAGAGCTGTTTCTACCTGAAATTCTTAAAAACAGCTGAGTAACAAGCTATCAAGGTTGTTCATGTTAACAGCATACATAAAAATTCTTGAATGGATACTTGCAAGACATGTATTCGATTTAGCAGCTTATGTTCAGCGTCGGAAAGGCAAAGTCTCTATTATGAACCAGAGCGTTGCTTGCATCCTCTCCCCTCATCTGCTACCTTCAGAAGAATACACCATGAAAGTGTAAGAAAGGCATACCTTATGCTCAGAATAAATTAGTTTTTCCCTTGATAATAATCAAGGCCAGTCAGAAGAATATGTCCTATTGTCCTTTGATTTCTGGAACTTGCCCAAGAAAATAACCACATATAATGGCTCCAAATGCATTACACAAGATTCAGGGAAGTCTTATCAAAACCAATTGAAGATGTTCACAAGAGGCTTAAAATCTTAGTGCTAGTCCCATTCATTCAAAATCTTATAACAGAGTTAGTTGTCATTGCTTCATACTGGAAATTGAAGTAAGCTTTGGGGCATCTCTCTCAGTCAGTGAATGCGGACAGATTCACAATAGCTGAAAGGCTGAAAAATCAGTGTTAGTGGTGTATTCCATAAGCACGACACATAGTGGTGATTGACCTACTTCAGTGCTCACGTGAATACGAATGAAGCATTCTCAAATCCTTAAAATGCTGCCAAACATATATGTGACAGGGCACGTCCCTTTTGTTCTGTGCCAGGGTAGCAACCTTGATCTCACAAAATGGGAGGAGAGGCTCACGTGCTTGTGAAGGCTCACAAAATAGCCTCCAAGACTTTTTATATGCAAGTTTTCCACATCCCCATGAGCCAATTTAATCTTTTCTCAGTCATTGTGTTTTATCAATATTAATAATTTTTATTTAAAAATATTTAAATAATGTCTGGAAATAACAGTAATGATTTTTGAGAGACTACAAGAAATAAAGGAATATTAGACAGGTTGCAGTGTTTACCTCTACGTAAATATGCTTTAATAAATGAACGTTAATACTCTAAAACATGGCTATTCTGAAATGAACGTGAAAACGTGTTAGAATCAGCAGCTTTCTTACATCTATATCTCGGAGTTGCCCTTTGAAATCTTCCTCATGGGAAGCTATTATTCTGCAGAAACTGTCCTGAAAGCTGCTCCCACACAAGAGCAAAAGCTAAATACGTTGTGTAATACAACAGTGCAATTACAACAGCGAAAAACAAACAGAGACTCCAGCGCTCTCCCGCGTACCGCAGCCCCAGCGCTCTCTGTTCTGTGTCCTGGTCAGTTACTGGTTGCTGGCATTTCTTGACCCCTTCCTGTTTTTGAGAGAAATACGCTTGCAAAACCAACAAACAACCTTACGTGGGATAACCCTGCAGCAAGGGTTCACCACAGCTATAGCCAACATGTCATTCATGTGGGCTGCCCAGCAAACAGTGCCTCGGCTCTGCCTTTGAATGACCAACTTTACCCCAGAAGCAAAGGTATCTTTCTGAAGCCACCGTCTTTCCCAGTTTGGTTGGAAAGCCTCTGCACGTAGCTTGTGAGACAGCGGGAAAGGGGTCTCAATGTGGGGGGACTTTTCCCATCAGAATTCCTGCACTAGAATACATTAAAAGTCCTTTCTAGTCAATGACTTCTACCAAGCTTCATTTCGGTTTGTTGTCTGCTGAAAATACAAGAAGTAGAAATATATATTTTTAGTAAAAAAAGGAACTAATTGGCTGCTTTAATGCAAAATCAAACACCTTTTATAATTGCTTTATGTACACATAAAAGTTCCCTGCTAGCTGTGCCAGTGAAGCCTGTGTTTTATCTGCATCATCTGCTTCTTTTGAGATCAGAGGATTTCTGACTCAAACCACATACCCTCTTTCTCAGTATCTCTCTGTACGTATATTACTATTTCCTCTTTCATATAATCTAACAATCTTCTAAAGATGTTATAATTGTACCTTAAGCATCTACATTATCTGAGTGGAAAAACCCTGTAAAAAGATGGGGGAGGGTGGAAATGTTTTATTTCAAAACCACGTTTCACAAAGCTCAGTTAATTTATATCTCTGAAGGTTTCTTCTCTCTCGCCTTCATATATGGGCATCTCAGTCTATTTATCCCTTCTCAAATAACACAGTGGGCTTCCATTATTGTAGCTTGTAAGCACTTAAGACTCCTTATTTATTCTTGAACACCATTAGGAGGAAAGAAAGCTTTATTATGTATAATGCATTACTATGATTAACATCTGGAGGGTGAATGCTGTATGTTCTGCCAGTCTCATTCGGTATAATCCTAGTTGTAAACGTGCTAGATATACACCTTTTTATTTCCTTTCTTGGGAGTGCCAGCTTATCCTTCTTACAACTGAAGAACTAAGCATCGTTTGACCCAAGCATCTGCAAAGAGCCGTTCACAGAAAAGATCCACAACCCACGTAGAGAAAACAAACATTCGTTCAGTACAGTTGTCCTAGCAATCAATTATTTTCTTATTAGCCATTTTCTGTTTACCACAAGGAAAACAACAATTTGGCTCCACCTCCTGGTTTCTAGGCTACCATAAGAGGTTAAAATTTGGCATTCTGTGGAGGCTGGTCACAAGGTGGCAGTGATCACAAGATGGCAGCAACTAAACTGATTTACAGGGTGACCAGAGATGACTGGAGTTGATCCTAGCAAATGGTATTAGGAGGAAAAGTAGTTTTGCAGTGCACAGCATTAAATTTTTTTAGCTATACAAGACCTGGGATCTGTGTCATGTGGAAGCGGGAGTGAGCAAGCCAGGTGGAGTATCAAGGCATTGCCCAAGCCTGCAGGGATGCAATTAGGAAGGCCAAAGCTCATCTGAAGTTGAAACTAGTAAGAGATTCAAAAGACAAGAAGAAAAGCTTCTAGAGCATATTATCAGAAAAAGTAAAGCAAAGGAAAACATGAGCACGCTGTGAGGCTGAGGCGCTAGTGACAACGAAAGGATGAGATCCTCAATGCTTTCTCTGCCTCAGCTTTTACAAAGTTTGCACACATACCTTTTGGCTTTTTAAGCCTTGTGAAAGACTGCAGGAGTGAGGCAATACATGAAATAGAGAAAGATAGATAGACTTAGCGACCACTTTAACAAATTGGACATTTATGGGACTGGATGCTGTGGGTGCCAGTGGTGCTGTGGGAGCTGGCCAATGTCATTGCAAGGTCACTCTTGACCATCTTGAAAAGGCTGTGGCACTCAGAGGAAGTTCCTGATGACTGGAATAAGGCAAACACCACGTGTCTCTTTCACAAGGGCGAGAAGGAGAATCTGAGGAACAACAGAGTAGTCATCCTAACTTCGGTTTCCAGGAAAGCAGTGGGACCAAAATCTCCTGGAAGGTGTGGCCAAACACATGGAGGACCAGAAGGTGAGTGGGACCAGCCAGCATGGATTTACTAAGGGCAGCTCATGCCTGACCAACCTCAAAAGCGGTAAATGCCCTATATGCACTTTTGTGCAGATGTGGTCGTATTGCTTTGTACTGAGGGTTGCGGCAGTTGAAACCATTTCAGGTAAATGGACAGTGCTCCAGTGTACAGTGTATATAAAGCAGCAAGTGTCTTAGACCTCCTTGCCTTGTAGTCAACTGACACTGTGAAGGACAGCGATTCTGATCAGCTACTCATCTGACAAACCTCATAAAAATGGTTTAAAAATGTTTTAAAATGGGGCTGGTACTTGGTCATGCTTAGTTTAGCTTCTTATATTTTGATTCGAAAGGAATTGTAAAGTGGTTCTGCATCTTTGGTAAGTTTATTCCAGTTTCTGTGACATGATGTGTCCAGGCAAAGGAGCAACATCTAAGCACTTCACATAGCCCTTTACACTCAATATGGTTTTCCGTTGTCATCCCCATACATTTTCAAATGTGTGCAATAGGCTTCATATCCACACCTGGATTAAATGTTCTGCAGTGAAGTTAATGTGGTTAACCCCAAACTTGCCATCTGGTGGTGATGCTCAAACAAGAGAAGGAATTTTACACTTTTAAGCAAAACAAAAGGAAAAGGCTGAGCTGGTTGTTCCTTCCCCTGCAAAGACTTCCTTTGTAGTCTTCTCAGCCTGGGTGACTTCAGCTGATTCATATGCATTAGCAGGTACCTCTAGTTCCTCATTCATACCCTATTGGTATACCCATGCCCCTTCAGGCCTACTGTCGTGATTAAATGCTCTGTGCAGATGTACAGCTGCAGAGTTGCTCAAAAGCCTGGAAACACATGGTTGTTTTCCCACTAGTCTTTGGAATTTTTTTCTTTATTTAAAGAAAGTTAAATACTCATTTTCAGATTTTCATCCAAGTGGACATTTTGTAACTCTTCATTTCTTATCAACAGTCACTTTCCAAATCCATTATTGCAAATTTGTGGACTTTGGTTAATCTAAAATGCAGTTAGGAAAAAGTTCAGTTCAGACAGATCTTAAACAATTCCCAACTTATGAAAGGAATTAACACAGTGTACAATCTAACACTTTTCTAGCTCTCCAAATGATGGAACAAGGCTGTTATTTTTAGTATTTTCATGTGGCTGTGCCCAAAATATTCCTGTAGAAATTAGGGAACGATTTGCAATAATATCAATACTGTAAATGCAATAATACATTATAATCTTCCATTTCTAGATCTTCCTCCCTGCCCAGCATCCCACAGCAAATTACAATCGATACAAAGCTAAACTTAGCACTGTTATGTCTGCCAAGTGATGGCCAGACACAGGGGCAGACCTATCCAATTTAGGGACTCTCCAATCTAGTGATACAACTCTGTGTGTATTCATCCTTCGCATTCCTGCAGGAACAGCTCAAAACAGAGCCGTCAGCTGACGCAGCCCTGCTCTTGCTTGATGCCAAGGAGAGAGTTTTGACACTGATTTCAGAGGGGATGCGCTTGAAGTTTAACATATGAGGAGAAAAAATGTTCAAGTTTGGATTTTCTGAGAAACAACAAAGAATGTTCTATTCTCAACCCAGATCCATGATCTTGTTATATATTAGAAGTCCCAAGCCACAAAACTACACACAAACCACTCGAAGTCATTAGGTATGTAACCTCAAATTCCTAAGGAAATGAAAAATAGGTAGGATTGGCCACTCTCTGAAGGAATTCCTGTACTGGGATCTAACATGATTAATTTTGCTGGTGCCTAGATCTCAGAGAGGCATTTTTCAGGTGACTTACAAAAAAACACTGCTGGTTCATGACCCAAACGAACAAAACCCATGGAAATTTACTCTTTCCTAATGGTTATGCCCTACACACCCTGCCTGTACACTTAACTAGTGTAAATTAATATCATCTTTGAAGCCAGTAAGGTCTATAATGATTTATACTAGCTAAGGATTTGGATTATGATTAGTAGTACCTAAAAGGCATTCATTTAAAAAATGCCAAAGATTTAATATTTTGAATGGCTGAAGTGGTTTTCCATTGTTGCACAGGAAAATTTAGAATAGGGAGAGGGTAACTGAAATCTCCATTACAATAACCCTTACATGAGATTACAGTGTCATTGTCTATCAGAGGTGTCACTGCTACTCTACTGAAGAAATTCAGGATCCATTCACCTTCAAAAACAGCCCTCATCCAGCAGGATGCTTACACTACACAAAATGAAAGCATGTTTAACTAATTTATTCACTATACACAAGAAACCAATGCAATGATTATAAAAAGGGGTCTTTTGTATACTGAGCAGAGCTAGCGAAGGTAAGAAACATGACAGCAGCATTCATAAATGTCTAAGGGCACTGAAGAGCTTTATCAGGGAATGCAGTTAACAAATGACATAGTAAATAATTCCTGAAGATGTAAAGCATGCAGCACTCCTTCCAAGTCAGGACCATAAAACATGGAACTGCTGAATGATATTTCTCCACTGGTTAAAGGACAACGGCATGGGGGCCTCCAGTCCTCAGAAGCAAAACAAGAATAGATGCCAGTGTCAAAGAGAAAAGGAGCAAAGCAGGTCTCCTGCGTGGTGAACCGTACTGCAAGCCTACTGAAACTACCACAGGACTACCAAGCACCTGAGCTTCTGCAGAAAGGCCAGAGAGGAAGGCAGTACTCTCACTGGTTCCAGTATTAAGACTTTAAATTCTGTGGAAGGAAAAGGAGTTGGGACGTACTTTCATCTATCCTGACCTCACAGGTGTGTTTCTATGCAATGAGAGGGAAGAATGAGGATAAAATGCAGATATTGAGTTCATAGTACTTCAAACCATTTTTTTATAACTAGAAGTAATTTTACAAAGTCCAATGCAATGGCAGCAGACCACCCGAGTAGGACCCCGATTTCTTTGTTGGAAAGTGCTGGTTGCCTCCCCGTCAACAGATTCAGCACCTTGCAGTGTTCGGGTCCAGTGTTAACATGAATTGTGAATGAAAACATTGACTTAGCTCTAAAAAGTTTCCAGTTGCATTGGAGAAGGACATCTTACAGCCGCCAGAAGAAATCCTGGGAGAGCCAGGAAGCAGTTTTGATAAATTAGTGAAGTCAGTTTTCAGCATTTCTGTTTTAACTTGAAAAAGGTTTGCTGCCATATGCATTTGTACTTTGGCAATGCTTGCTGACAGAACAGAGGCTGTCTTGGCACATCACTTGTAGGAGCAAAATAGATTTGGCTGTCATTTCCATAATAAGCATAATTCATATTGCAGTGTCTAAAAACATATGGAAAGGGAGGATGTCAATATGAGACGAATATGCCTTAAAAGAGCTTGTAGGAGCCTCCCAATTAAACAGGTACAGGGCCAGATGAAGTTATAATATAAACAACTCCTTCCCCTCCCATTGTAATGGCATTTGTTGTGTGTTCAATTAATGAATGAGTTAACAAACTGTGCTACTTCGAACATGTAGGGCCCAGTTTATCCATTCACACAAACCTTGTACTCGTGTAATGAAATTAACCTCAGCAATTCATATCAAAGACAGATCTATAAAAAATGAATAGAGCAGGCTTCTGTGCAGATAAGGCATGACTTTTATTTACTCCTAGTGTGTGCATGCAGTATTTTGCCTGGAACTGTTAGTGGTTTCAGCCGGTCTGTCCAGTAGCTGTCATTAGGAAATCACCAAGCCCAGGTTTATACAACCTGCTTCTGATTACAGGTAGGTAGCTGATTTCTCATATTGCACAAATCAAGCTCTTGCTGCTCCCAGATAGTCTGACAGAAGAGCAAAATGAACAAAATACAAAAAAGTTCTTACCTGCCTAGATGTAGACAAACTTTTGGTATGAGTATCAAGTCCCTTTATATATTTTATGGGGCTTTACAGATTTAAAGCTCTTTTATATTTGCATAAGCAAATTATTTTAGTTGTTACACTGATATAAATAATTGCACTGATATAAAGAGCCTAAGACCACAAGTTCATGGCTGGTAGGCAGCAAGGAGCCGGGCAAGTACAAGTTTAGAGTGAAGCAGAACTTGCAAAATGTACTTGCACCTAGTTGAGAGCCATGCTTTTCTGCCTGTATGAACGGATCGAGGTACAAATGAGAATCAGGCCCACACATATAGATATATAATTTACAATTTCTTCATTGTCTTTTAACTACTTCTACTCTTTAACCTAACTGGTTTTGCAATGTAGAAAGATTTATAATATAAAGAAATGGGCACAGGTGACATTTCATAGCACTGATGTCTGGCATACTAAGATTATGTATTTCAATAAAACGGAATAGCTGGTCTTCAAAAAGCACAGGCAGATAAATAAAATGTGAGCCCCATATCCCAACCTGAAAATGTTAGAAATGTTACTCAGCTTTTACATGCAGGCTAGAAATCAAACAAGTTGGACTCATGCTATAACTGTGCTATAAATTCTTTCATTTTTAAGTTTATACATAGAGCATGATAAGTACAAGGAACAGTTGGAAGGAAAGAAAAAATACCGTATTTCAAAAATGACTGAATTAGGAAACTTGGGACCACTTTCAGAAGTGAATTAAGCTCTTGGAGACAGACCACCTACCTGCTGTGCAAGCTAATTATATCTTTAAGGGTCTTCATGCTAGATTTAAAGGTGTTTCCATTGCTAAAGTTACAGAGAAGAATTTTTGAAATGCCTGGGCATCAAAAGCCCTTGACATTTTCAACACTTAAATGCCTTCAAAAATCTGACTCACGTTGCCCAAGTCACTTCAGAAGTTGTAACAAGCTCCCAAATTATGCAGGGCTTTTTCTATAACAGGTGCTGTAACCTTTCATTTTCAGCTGTAACCTCTAGGCTCCCTGTAAAACGTAAAGAAAAAAAAATTACACCGGGCTTCTTCGTGCCAACAGGCTGACTAAGCCATAGTTTATGCCAAGGAGGAACAAAAAGTTAAGGTCTAGCTGCAAGACTACTCTGGTGTCTAACTCTGGGATGATGGGAGGTGATTATGTCTGCTTCCAACCCTCAGATCCAGGCCCTTTCTTAGAACTAAGTATCTAATTCCTCTCTGCAGATATAGAGCAACCGTTTCACAACTCCACCACTAGTGCAAAGAGGCAACCTCACCGTTCCCTCAGTTTGTTTCTCTCACTCAATTAGCACCTCGCAGGTGAATGAAAGTGCAATTACAACAGTTACAAACAGAAATGAAGCATGTCAGGATAGTCTAGCCAGGCAAAGATGAATAACATGAAATTTTTTTTCAAGACAGCCTCACATCAGAAAAAGCAATTTTGCCAAACTCAAATTTTCAGTCTGAACTGGAACTAAAATACGGTTCAAATTGTTGATGTTTCTATGCAGCGGAAACTGTGAGTTTTGACCAAGTCTATTAAGACCTTGTTTTTAAGGTCTGTCCTCTAACAAAAACCATAATATCTTGCAAAAGCATTGTGTAGAAGTTGAGTAAGAATCATTCATTGATTAAATAAAAGCCACATTCTTCCTGCAACACCTTAATGGTATTTGAAGGTTTCCATGCAAGCTCTGAAACAGCCTAATCCTCATTAATATGTAAGAACTTTTGATCTCAGAGATATATTACTTTAGGTCAGAAAAAAAGAATAATGAATGCTATCAAATAAGAAAAATAGGTAAATTATTACTGTAATAGAGATACAGAACTTATCTTAAAAAATGGGATTTGTAAATCTTAAAAACAGAAGAAATGGACTAGAGAAAAGTAAAGTTTTGGGGATAATACTTTGCAGTGTGTTAGACCAAATTAGCTTTCACTTTGCATAAATATGTAATGCATAACTTTTGTACTCAGTTTTACAACACTCAGCAAAGGGACTACTTATCATAATCTTGACATAGAATAACAGTGGCAAGAAGAAATAATAAAAACTATCTGAAAACTGCTGCAAGTGGATATTCTCTTCATAAATGCCACAGATATGAAAAACAGAAGCGCTTGGAGAACTTTCACACGGCCCTGAATCAAAAGCCACTGCAATGAGAATTGATGCTCTGTTTACAGTTCTGCTTTTGTTTATCTGCCTTGTAAAGCAATGTGAAACACAGTCCTCGGTGTATGTACTCCTCACTGAGAGGAGAAAGAGTATTAATATGAGCTAATGATACTACCAGTAAGAAGCTGGAAATTCACGGCTATCAAATCTTCAGCTTCACAAAAGATGTAGCTCTTGTGCCTGAGTGTGGACTTAAAATATTTTTCTAATGTTAGTAATTTAAAAATCTTGATCTCCTTTGATGAATGCAAACTAAATCAATATGACAGGAAATGTAATCCCAGCAGACCTGACTGAATACCACAATGATGGGTGTAAGAAAAAGCCACCTTCATAGTCAGTATATCTGATGTATCATGACCTCAGCCCTCCCTTTCCTCTGACACAGTCCTGGCTATGCCCGTGTGGCTGTGCACGACTCCCATTCTGCAAGCCACCCCTTCCTCACTAAAGGCCACTGAGGCCATGTGGGCTTGGGGGGAGGTGGGGGGTGTAAAAAGAAGGGGGTCACCTTCTGTTCAGGGGTGGTGTATTCAGTCCAGGCCTGCAGTCACTCTCGTGGGCTGCCCAGCTGGTCAAATCAAGCTCAGCCATGTTGTGGAGCTGCCTTCATGAACCGTGGTGAGGCAGGATATATGCAACACATGGATCTTCTCTTTTTAAGTCACTCCACTAACAGCTACAAGATATAGAGTATGCCTGATGACTAATGAAATCTTATAGCTTCTTTAAAGTCTACAAAAGCCAGTTATCCACAACTCCTCATCCAGTTCCTGGTGACCAGCAAGAGACTAACCCCCAGGTGCAAAGTCAGCTCTGCTTCAGCTCGCTGTACTCCAAATCCATACAAGTTTGCAGGCAGATCCCTGACGATACCTGCCAGCACCTGTGCCAAAATTCCCCGTTGCCAACCCCAGGCCATTCAGCTTTTTTCCTCCTCTCTTTTTTTGCTGCAAGCAGGAAGGACAAGCCCAGAAGGGGAGATGAGTTATCTGCAGACCAGTTCTTGTTAGACCTCCACATCCCAAACTAACTGTTTTGGTGCAGCCAAACACTGCTATGTAGAACAGGAGGACAGCCTGAGGTCAATCTCCAAATTGAGGTCAATTGCCCTCCTGTGGGGCAACCTGAGGTCAGTCTCAAAAGTGACTTTAAAATATCCCTACCGGCTTACTCTTTGTACATGCAAAATTCTTTGTTGCCAGTGGTGGGTTCTCTACCTCCCGGCCATCCAGTTTATTTTCTGAAAAAAATCAGCTCTTTGATATTTCTTGGAGTGAGTAATATTGTTTCACTGTCATGACCAACACTAATGCTGAGAAAATAAGTTAGATTAGACACAAGTCAATTACAGAAGAGTAAGTTTTAATATTGCCAGTCACAGCAGCCTTCTGGGGTTTTTCCTTAGTAAATTAAAAGGCTTTCCTTTTCATCTAGAACCATCTTATCACTCATTTCACTATCAGAAAACCACTCTGAAGATAATAATGAGAGATTCTTTTAAAGGAAAATATATCTAGTTTAATTTCATCTCAGTTTTAGGAGGGAGGATTGTTCTTTTATTAGTTATTTGGGTTTGTGTTTTTTGTTGCATACACTGATGATAACAGCAAAATTTATATAAGGTAAGTTGCCCAAGAACTGTGATTTCACTTACTACTCTCAACTAAGACTGTCCCAAAATAAAGACTATCATCTTCTTTAGAGCTGTGTCTCTTACACAGCTTGTGTTTTGTGTGATGTTTACTTGGAAGCTGGCAACCCACTCCTGCCCCGTCTCCTAACTCTTTACTCCCAGACTCCATGCTCTCTTCAGGATTTGGCAACGTTACTCATTTTGATTATGTCACCAGTTTGTTCGGCAAGTAATTTACTACCTTCCTTTAAGAATCAGGATACCATTTCAGGTTTAACTTCTAACATTTAAGGCACTTAAGGTGCCAGGTCCAATTTACTTACAGCTACTGATTGATGTCTACTTTCTCTCTTGAGTTGAAACTCAGCTCTGGATTACTCCTCGTCTGTTCCCACAACAACCTGTGTGCAGTGTGGATGTGAGCATTTCTCAAATTTGGCACTGTCCCTAAACAGATCCTAAGCTTTCACTGTATTTGTTTCAAATGGAGAAACTGAAAATGTTCTCATCAGCCTCACCATCTTTAAATATATGGGTCTCATTTCTCAGTTTCAGTTCATTTTCGAAATACAACAAGGCATTGATTTTGCGAGCCTGTTTTGTAGCAGTCCCAAGACGCCGTAATCAGTCGTTCTTCTATCTTATAATCAGAGGAGAGGATATGACCTAATTCAGCTTCTTTGCATTATGCATTATGATACCTGACCACATACCTGAGGCTGTTGCCTTCTTCACAGCAGGATAAGGCATCAGAGCAGTCAGGCAGCTCCGGAGCAGGATCCTGCCAGCCCTGTACTCTGCCTCCAGCAGCACTGTAGGTGGGGACACCCCGGGCTGGGTGTCACGCAGGGCTGGCACAGCCAGGCTTGTCCCCAGCAGTCTCTCAGCTGTGACACTTTTCAGCCCGGGGGGGAATCCTGTGCCTGTTGTAGTTTCTCTGTTTCGTCACCCACAACATGTCCCTCTTCCAAGTGCTTCCCCAGTCTCCTCTTGAAGCTTCTTAGGCACAAAACATCATTTTGTGAGGAGATTTACAGGTCTATTACCTGCAGGTGAAGACAGGTCATTGCCCCTTGATTCCTGTACTGGGAGAAGCAGTGAGCAGACAATTCCCAGTTGCACCTTTCCTACAGTGCTCATGACTCCGAAGAGGTCTGTTCCCCCACACGCAGGTCCTCTCTTTTCCAGTCAGAAGAAACCCACCCCATTTCACCATTCCTGGTACAGAAACTGCCACATGACCCTGATCACTCCTGATTCCCTTCCTCAGACCTTCCTCTGTCCTACCATACGCTTCTGGAACAAGGGGACAGAAAAATACACAGTATTCAGGGTGCAGATGAACCATAGCTACAGAGCTGTAATGCTGGTTTCTTGTTTTCCTTTCCATTCCTTTCTTAATTTTCCCCTAAAATCCAATTTGTTTTTCTGATAGTTGCTGAGCACTAAGCTGATGGTTTTTTTGAGTTCTCTATGATAAGACCCAAGGTCTCACTCCTGAGTTGTAATAGGCAGGTCAGAGACAACTATTTGGTATGTAAATTTAGGACTATTATTTCCCATCTGCACCACTTTATCTATATTGAATTTTACCTGCCCTTTTACTTCCTAGTCTCATAATCCCATTCTGCAAATTTTATAGCCAGCCTAGGGCCTGACTCTCTCAGCTCAGCCAGTTTTGTCACCTTGCTCTTTGCTGTGCTTTCCAGGTCACTTCTAGACATGTTGGATAGCACAGGTCCTAGAAGAGTCCTGGAGCCCTCCTTTCATAGTGAAAACCAAACATTTATTCCCAGTTTCTCTTCATGTTTCTGAGCCTACTACTTATCCAAGCTAGGACCTTCCCTCTTATGCCATGGCAGCTACATTTCCTTAAAATCCTCTGATGAGGGACTTTGTCAAAAGTCTTCTGGAAATCCGGGCAGATTATAGCAATAGGGTCATCCTTAATGACTTGCTCATTTTCGCCTCCAGAGAATTCCACTGCATTTGAAGGCCACTAATTCTATCTTTTATCATGCTTTCTATTAATTTACCAAGCGCAGACATCAGGCTCACAGGCTTGGAGATCTTCTTGAAAATTTGTGCCACATTCATCACTCTCCCCTCCTCAGGAATGAGTGAAACTTTAAGAGAAAGGTTACATACCACCATCAATAATTCAACTATCTCATCCTTTAATTCTGTTAAGACTCTTGGGTGGATATCATACAGTCCCAGTGATTTCTTAGTGTTTATTCTACCTCTTTATTCAATTATTACAGTTTCTCCTATTTCAGACAATCCCTTGCTGAGTCCTTTCAACGGGTTTGGGGATCCCCCCAGTCTTCCTACAGTGAGCATCAGGGCAAAACACTTACCATCTCCACCACAGCCTTGTCCTCGCTGAGCTCGCCTTAAATAACCCCGTCATCAGCTGACTTGCAGAGCTGGCATGTTTCCTTCTGCTCTGCTGGGAGAAGGATTTAGATCTGCCTTGCTGTATAGTGAAGCATGTTGCCTTTAGGACCCATGCCTCTTTACCATAAAAAAGTGGTCGCTTGGGCAAGGACTCAGGAAGAGAAAGATGGTCTCGAGTTAAGACAATGGAACAATGGTCTGGAAAGCTGGATTTATGTCACTGCCATATGTAGTAGGAGTGATTTATTTAAGTCTTCTGTTTGCACTATTTGTTCACTCCTGATTTTCTGAGTGACTGATTTGATACCTCTGGTATACAAGTAGTGCAGTGCAATTTTGAACATATAAAGTAGCACACCAAAAATTTAGACCTCATCACCACAAATCTGACATATTAGAGGGCTGGGTTTTTTCATTTTCAACTCTCTGTGTCTCAGTTCAACATCTGCAAAATGGAATAATGCTACTCCTCACCTCGGAGGGGTTTTGTGCATATAAATTCATTAAAGTTTGTAAAATGTTCAGGTACTATAGCAACAAGCACTGTATTAAAACCTGGAAGGGACATAATAATTATCTTCATAGCAGGGTTTGGATACTGTGCAGTAAATAAGGCATGGGGGACATATTGAGCAATGAGAAGAGACCTAAAATTGAATATTTGCTTTTGAGCTAAGCTCCTTCTGTCCTGTGCACAGACTGAAGCACCAATAGTTTAGAACAAAATTCAAATGTGACCATGTAATTAGACAATGTCATAATGCTCACACCCATTGGGGCTCATTTAAGGCCATACAAGGCAATTCTTAAGGTTTGGCAAAGATACCAGCAATTAAAAATAGGTTTTTACATTAGATAAAAGGTCAGGAAACTGTAATGAAAGGCAGTCCGATTCTCTTCTGCTACTCCATTGAATTGCAATTTGAAGGGGTAATAAATATTGCATACAATTTTCAAAAGTACTTTAGAGATTTGAGAGCCTAAACTCTGTGAGTGTAATCGTGACCTAAGCTGCTATTACTCCAGCTAGAGGAAACCGCTAGTTCCAGAAGCGGAGGCGTTAGGACAATATGTCTACATGGCACTCCATGCAGAGAGAAAACCTATGAGAGGAAACACTTACCAAGTTGGCCTTAGCCAACGTATTTGGGCTAGTATCGTTGCATAGCTTTAGACCGTGCCATCTGAACATATACAAACAAAATATTGAGACAAATCCGATCAATGTGACTGACTTTGACAGAATTTGGTGCTTATTTATGGCCAGCTTTTGCTAACTTTACTCAAACTGGTTAGCATCCTACCCCAAAAGCTTTCCTGCCAAAATCAGTGGGGCTGCTAACAGTAAATACACTCAATGTAAGGGGTTCAGAATCTCTCCATTACAGAGAGAGGGGGAGAGAAAGGGAGTGAGCATATGGAAGAATTACAGGGAATTATATTCTTTAATTGTTCTTATTTAATTGAGCCAAGCAAATTCTTTTTCTAAGCCTAAATAACTGTGGGAACCTTAATTTCCATGCAGAAAAGTAAAAATTCTTTATTTTAAAGTCTTACATGAAATGACTATTTATAGGTATGATGCTGTTGTTGACAGTAAAGCTTCCATCGATTACCACCAGGCCTAACTTTCACCCATAATAAACAACTTAATCTACCTTGAAATGATGAAGGACTCAGCTGACCCCGCCAGGATTTCATTCTGATGTCCAAGGAAAGGAGGCATTTTAAGACAGTACCATCCAGCAACTTTTGCCAGCAATCTGAGCAACAGACTTTGTTTGTATTTTTAAGAGAACTGGCTATAAAGAATAGTTTTCTGTTTGTCAGAATTACCCTTATGATTTACTGATTTTTGTTACTGGGTTGTAACGTATTTAATGTTTAAGACTTTAAAAACCTACAGCAAATAAATACAAAATAACTGATCATCATAATAAGCATCGTTACAGTGATGGAATCCACACATTTTTTTCTATAGGGCTGCATTTGTTCTACCAGTATGCACATATAGTTGTTTTTTATGGCAGAATCCGATTTGGGCATTCATTATTGACACACACAATCAGATTTTAAGTGCAGTTAAGTACACCATCTGGCTTTTCTTTCCATCTATGCCTGTGTAGCCATACAGAGTTATCTGCTATTCCAGGAGTGTCTGGCGTCTATTATAGCTGCACCAGTTGCACTACAATCAGCTGAGTAGGCATTTCCCTTATGAACCCTGATTTTCAATGTTTAACAACTAATTCAAAATTGCATCAAGCTCAAACATGGCATGCACATTTGCAGACCAGATGTGTTTTTGTTTATCCTTTTATTTTTAAATGCCAAAAATGGCAGGGTTTAAAGAGTCCATCCGAATAATGTAACGTTTATGATCAGCAAAGCAGATCTGCTCTCAGTTTGGGGATATGGTCACAGGATGTTTAAAAGTGGGTCTTACTTAGCCTTTTGGTCATCATTTGTGTCTTTCTCCCCTTAGCCAACCACTACTAGTACACAGCATGTACTGCAAGCCACATTTAATGATGGGGCTTAAGCACATCTATGACAAACCACTGGCATTTGGCATAAAGGGAAATTGTGCTGATTTACCCTGCAGCTAGACAGGCTGGATTCTATTAATCCCAGTGTAGAAGTAAAAATAGTCTTTATATTTCTCTCTAAATCTGAGGAACCTAAGGAGTGAGATAGAGGAGCCCTCCAGAGACAAATTCTGTGAAAGAGTTCAAATTCATAACAGGACATAAAAAGGAAAGAAGGAGAAGAGGAAATGAATTAAAAACATTTTCATTTAAGTTTTTCATTTAAATGCATTTTGTCAGTTTTTCTAACCATCTGAGCTTTATGTTGGGAAGATCCAGTCCAGAAACATCATATCTCTGAGTTAGGGGCTCTAAACCCGCCAAAGGTCTATTGAAGGACCCAGATTTATCAGGCATATCCCCACTTCATCTGCAAGTTTTCCAGACATTTATTTTCCCAGATATGCTTGTAAGTGCCTGTCCTGGGGCAATGAATTCTTATATCCCACCAAACGCTCCACCGCAATCCAAAACACCAGCTACACCCCACCTCTCCTTAGAAAGTCCTATTTGCAAGAGTCTGCTGATTAGAGTGCCTGCGGGGGATCCAGTCCACGCTGCCTCCGTAAGTGCACTACGGCTCTTTCAGCCCAACCCTGAAGTTCTCAGAGTTTCAAGAGGCTTCTTTGCACATTCCCCACTAATTAGAGAGATGTGTGTTTGAACCATTTCGGGCTGCGGAAGGTATTGAGCCTGGGTGTCTCACTTCCTCAGCGGGTGCTCTGATCTCCCGTAGAAATTGAGGAAACCACCTGTCCTTGCCTGAACATTAAAAAAGAAGAAAGTGCTGGGATCAATTCTTTGAAGAAATCGTTACAGAAGACTGCTGTCAGGAGAGGATTCCAGGTTTATGATCCCCAGTGGAAGAAGGCACTTGCCCATCACTTGGAGTGAAGCAGTGAGTACCAGAGGAGGGAAGGAGTCACACTCCCAGGTGTCACCTCCTGCCTGCTGCAGCTTGACGTGTTCGAGATATAGATATCTATATCTATAGATATTTATATTATTGAAAATAAACAAATAAAACTTTACTAATTCAAGCAAAGGAGTATTTTTTCCTCTAAAAAATGATTTTGTGTTACCACACTGCACATTAGAAGGTTGGTATTTTAATGCACTAGAAACAAATATAGCATTGCTCCAATATAAAACCAGTGCTAATTTTTTGCCTATTGAAAAGGCTGATGTTAAATATAACATATACCTCTGCCTTGCTATGTTTCTCCACTCTTTCAAAGCTCCTTTTCAAAAGTCCCAGGAACTCTTCTAAGCAACTTCTCTTCCCTCTTTTTTCAGTTTCTTGCTAATTTCGCCTTCGCCCTCTGCCATTCCCTAACTCCAGTGTGTCCTGCTCCATCTTCAGCCAAGGGTTGCAGGCCCAGGTGTTGACCCGGTTCCCATGAAGCAGGTCCAATGTGGGTAATTTGTGGTGTGATTTGTGGGTGACCAGTGTTTACACTGGTAAACAGTCAAATCTGAGGCAGTACGTTAATGTAATGTGAAAAATGTTCTAAGAACAATTTTCCTGAAAATTTATCTTCAGCAAGGGAAAACATAAGCATGTGATTAATCTTAAACACATAATTAGTCCTAATGAAGTCAATAGGGCTACTCATTGACATGAAATTAATACACAAACTAGTCTTCATAGGATGAGAGTACGTATATGAAGAAAATTACTTCCTCATCTCATTCCACAGGCATCCAGGACCTGCACTTGCTCCTGTGATGGCTTCTTCTCACATCATCTGTTCAGCCAACCACTTACTCTCCAGCTGGTCTGTTTAGATCACTCTATAAACTCTTGTGCTCTCTTTCCACGCATGCCCGAGGTGTCAAGAGGGCCCTTTATCATTTCCACGTTGGTCAGATATTTCTACGATAAAACATGTTCTGAGAGATTATTAATAGTCCTTGACATTGACCTGAAAATAGATGATGAAAAAGCAGCAACCTAATTTACTCATGTTAACTGACATCAGAAGTAAGAAAGGGGCAAGTGAGTTTATATTCCAGTGAGCCATTCTCTATCCTCTGTGCTTTATGCATCTGGATCCTTTTAATTTCATTTATGGATTAATCTTTTTCAGTATTATGTGAAGTTTAAACAAGTATAAATCCTTTCTTTTTCTTTTAGTGTCATTTTACTTTGTTTATTGAAAAAGAAAATGTCATATTATGTTTTACAGAACGTATGCTATATATAATATATTTCACATCAATATGTTATTATGGAAAATATGATGTGTATCAAAATATATGGTGGCTCTATGGCTAGAGCCAGTGCAATGTAGATATCAAAATGGGAGCTACCAGTAGCCTCCTTGGTATATATCTGACTCCTGTAGACAGCAAATGTTATTGTTATTGTGATGATAACTCTATTCCTCATTTATTTAGCAATTCTATGGGTGCCCAGAGATGTATAGGTTAGGTGATCTATAGCCCATAGTTTAGGAATGAGGATCTATTTTGCACCAAAAAGATGCAAGAGCGTGATGAACTGGAGCAGACACTACAGCGGGCTTTGGAAAACCTGAATTAAGATCCTGGTACAGATGTCCTCAATGACTTGATAAATCAGTAAATTTCCTCTCTGCTTCCCTAGCCCAAGGAAAGAGTAAAACTCATCCTTGGATGTTCCTCCAGAGAAAGGGAAGATTTCTTCTAGCTTCTGCTTCCTTCACCCTTCTCCCCACTAAGCCCTATTTTCTTCTTCGTGGATGTCCTCAGAGGCTAGAATTTATTTCAAAGACAGAGGGGCTGTAGGTCATCAAGGGATAGCAAGCACCCGAGCACAAACTCACTCCTGGCGTGCTTTCTGGTGCCTGCTTAATTAACCTTAGTGCTCCTTTAGGTAAGGAAATGCCAGGAGCTTCTCTTGCAGAAAAAGCAGAAAAGATGGATGAGAGAGAAATGTCGGCATCCAGAAAGCAGCACTTCTCATGAAGTCCATGAGATTGTTGACCTTTCCCTCACATGAGACTTCACTGCTGTATAATATAATGTGGGGTGCTTAGGGAAAGACTGAGAAATGTATAGGAACATAGTCTCCTCATGGCATTATTCAGCACTGAGTGTATAAATCAGAGAAGTTAGGGAAAACAAAGAGTGTGGAAATCAGGAAAAAATGAAGAAAGTGAGAATAAACTGAAATAGCTGAGACACAGCAGAACTGCAAAAGGCTTGGTATAAAAGATGGAAGGAGAGGCAGCTTATGCCATTGCCCGGCTTAAATTTTACCCCCACACCATGATGGTTGTTATAAACCCCATCCTTGGAGCCCAATTGCATCGTTTAGTGTATAAGGAACAGAAATGGCTGTTACCATGAATTCTGCCTGACTTCTGGCTGTTGCACAACTAAGCCTTGCACTTTGTCGAGCAGCCAGAGACCCTCCCAATACAGAGAAAAAACTGTGGTACAAACCACATAAACATTGAACAATGATTTGCATTGTTAGAAATGGTAGGACATTTCCCACAATGAAAAAGAAAATCTATATTTATATCTACATCATATAAGGGAATAGTTTCTGTCATTTTTGACTGACTTTGCAGAGCTAATTTAATTCTGAGATCTATTTTTATATATGAAGATTTTCATTGGCTAATTAATAAATTTTGAAGTTGTTGCATAGTCTACTTAGAATTTTTTTTTAACATTTATTTTGGAAAAGCAGTATGAGAATTGAACAATAGTGTGAAATCTGCATCTGAAAAAGGTAGCTGTGGGCTTGTAGTGACAATCTGGTAGGTGAGCCAAGATACAGCCCAATTCCTTCTCCAACTATCAACCATTCCTTTAGCTAATTTTCAAAAGTCTTTGCAATATACAAAACTGTATGATAAAAGTTCACATTTCTGGGCTGCAGCAACATCTTCTCCTTGAAAATTGCACTACTTATTCATGTCTATCTTTTTACAATAAATAAGAAAAAAGTAAATGGCCATAACAATATACTTTAGAGAATGGAATTATTTTTTCCTGATATGTAAACACTGTTTTCTTTTGAATTAGTTTGAGCAAAAAGGCAGTAACAAGACTACTTAGCATAGTAAAAAATCTCCTTTTCTTTTGAAAACCCTTTTTTTTTAATTCTATCAACATTTTAAAACTATTTTAGACATATAAGTTAATGATTTAGGCAAATAAAATATTACTACGATGTACTCATCTACAAATCTGTCTTTATTAGCTTCTGTAATGCCCCACTGTCTGAGCATGTCTTCGTAGGATTAGGCTGCAAAATGAATATTGTTTAAATATACAAAGAACATAAATGATCTCAAGGAAAATACAGTTCTTGCTGTGGCAAAGACTGTGAAGCTTATATACTGCCTAAATTAATATGAATCATTTGGGCCCATTCAGTTGTATCACCTCTACTTCAGGATTACTGGAACAATACAACAGACTAGAACTGAAGAGGAATCTAGCTGATAATGAAAAAAAAAACAACTTTTGGAGAGGTAATAAACAGCACCAAACAAGCTCTTAATGCTCCATATTACCCTATGTAAAAAGTTTCCTAAAACACTGTTTGTTTTGAGGAGTAGTAGCGATTGCTGGAGGTTACTGGAGGTTGTATCACTGTCTCCAGATTTCAGCACTGTTCCCCTGAATAGAGAAGTAGATGTGAAAGTCCATAATTGGACTAAAAAAATGAACCCAAATTCCAGTGTCTTTTAAAATAAATAGGAAAGCTTTTGGTAACTCATTATGGTTACAAATGTGTGTATAAAATAAATGGGACCAAGATCCAGTTGTCCCAGATTCTACACCCGTATATAACAAGCCTCCAAACCCGATTTACCTGAACTTGGACCTCATATCTAATTCCCCCCAAAAAGGTTGTTTTAATTTTCAATTTAATATCATTCAGGTGAGAAGATGTACATTTTCTGTGAACATTGACTTGGATTTCGTCATGTCGGTTTCACACATTGCACGGGTTCCCAGCTGAGCGTACATGGACATGGTGGCAGATAAGCTTAGCACTGAGATCAACAAGAGAAAATTCATATTGAGTATTACAGGATAGTCAAAGGAAGCAGCTGTCATATATGTTAATATAACACTTTGTATCAGAAAAGTGATTCAAAGGGTGCTGTGCGTCCAGTCCAGCCACTCCAGGAGCAGAACCTCACACTCTGCCCTCTGCGCCCAGTTACAAAAAGCTCATTTACCAAATGAATTGCTCTTCCACACTGTGCATGGGGAGTGAGATGGAGGCAATGAAATATTCACAGAAACGCAGACAACTCATGAAAAGTCCTTTTTTTTAAAATCCTGCAGTCCCATTTTAAAAAGGAGCTAGAAATGTAAACCACGCTATCGTGTGACTCCTGTGCAAATTAGCTCTATGGGAATCCAAAATAGAACAGATTTATGCTAACAACAGGCTGAGGGAGATTACTTGCAAACAACAAAGGCAGCCTGGCCAGCAGTTTAGGCCTTCTCTTGTTAAGAAAATTTTCCCATCTGTAACTAAATCAATTAGTTATACCAGTGCAAACCCTTGATAGAGACATGCTGCACCAGCATGAATTGGGGCTTAAAGCCATTTAGGTTAATTCAATAAATCCTTGTCAGCACTGCTTTGAAGCAAAGGATACCACAGAAGCAAAAGTTTATTTGGGGTAAAGAAACTGACTGACATGTAGGTAGGTTTCAAGCTGTCATTCTTCTGGCTACAAGCATGTGCATCTGAGAGAATATATGTGGCAGGTCTGATCTGGATCTCGTCTCAAGCCTATGTAATGAAGAATGACGCTCTTTCCCTTGCAGCCCTTTCTATTCAATAACTGATCTTAAACTAATTTTCAAACGCTTTAATCTTGAGATGTAACAAGGCAATTATACATGCTGACCCTTAACACACCACACCTCCTGGAATAACACCAGACAGTCATCTTCCTCTCCGTCTCTCTCTTCCCAGCCCTCCCCTTCCCTGCGTTGCAGCCTGGCCAAGTCTACCACTTTCTTCCTTGTTAGCAGGAGTACCGGTGTTTGAGGGAAGGCGCGATGCAATCCCCAGAATTGCTACATGAGGTGGGTTCTTCCACACTAATAGCTTGCTTATTCAGAGATGCGCTCTGGGGAGGTCGTCAGTGATGCTACAAGGAGAAAGAGCTGCCAGAAGATAGGCGCACTGCCGTCTCCCCCTCATTAGCGCTGACACTGGTCACTAGCTGGGACCGGGAGGTAGGCAGCAGGGTGTCCAAATCGGCGCAAGAGGTCTTGTTTTCTCCTTGTAAGCTCTATTGTGCTGCCTTGCCAGTTGTAGAAGAGAGTTAGTTTAGATTGACTGCTTTTCCAGACTCTCTAAATAGCTGATGTTCTAGGGGAAAAAAAATAAATTAATAGAATGCAGAAAATGATTGTGTCATTATTTACTGATGTCACCTATAATCAGCCATATGTTAAACATTTCAGCTGGTTCTCACAGAATCAGTTCTTGTCCCGTGGGCCTCATAAAATAATATCTGCAGAAAAATACGTGTATTTGAAAGCAAAAACTAGTTCTGAACTTTTAAATTTTAAAGCACAAAGGCTTTTGTCAGGTACTCGTTACAGATCAGTCCTCTGCATAGTGCCTACATCAAACACTTTCTACTGCCCAGGAATATAGGACTGGAAGCCTCCTGAGGCATAGTTCATGCCCCTGCTATCATGGGCTCCATATCAAATAGTTTTTCATAACAAATCAATCTCCAGTCTGACAACAATAGATTTTTGTTCCACCAGGCAGACAGTTCTGGACCAGAGCTCCCCCGTTTACTGACCTGGTGGTTAGGAACCCAATTCTGATTCATGGGGCAAAATATACCTGTGTTAAATATGTTCTACTTTGGATCTATTTGCTGTCACAGTAACATTTTCCAACAGTTTAAATACTTTTTCTCTCCCTTTTATCCATCCTTTCTCCTCTGCCCCCATACATTTATGGCAATTGAGGCTTTCTGGAACTCTGTTTTGGTAAGCAAAGCTAGCCAGGAAATTTTTGTGTCTTCTAGTAAGACAAGAGCTCTGTGCCCCAAAATATGCCTCACAGTCTTCCCATGCAACTGTCCTGGTTTGAGGTAAAACAGGACCAATTTTGTTCAAAGCCACTTTTCTTTTTAGCTAGGCGTCTTCTAACTACTGAAATTAAGAGCATATTGTGCAGACAATGTTTGCTCTCAGAGTGATCAGACCAATGTTTATAGCTGATGCCCAGGCATGGTATGCAGAGAGGCTCCTGCTTATATTTATTGCTCTAACACCCAAGGCAGCTAACTTTGTTATTTGCCCCATCGGAGGGTCGGAAGCAGGAAAGCATAGGTGGGTCCCACCTGCGGGGAGGAGCGGACAGGACAGGTCACCCAAAACTGACCAACAGGGTATTCCGTCCCATCTGCCTCATGCTCAGTATAAAGCTGAGGGGTCAAAGGGTCAGCCCTCTTTCTTCAATGGCCGATGTCTGAGGAGGACTCTGTCTGTTCATCTGCCTTTGATCCCAATCCTGAATCCAGATCTGGAATCCAGTTCCCATCCATCACCAAGTCCAGCCTGGGACTTCCCCAGTGCCAGCCGGTGACGTGATCATCATCCTGGGAGCTTGATATGGTTTTGTATATATTTCATTATTTCCTTTTATTTTATTATTAGTATTTCATTAAAGTAGTTTAGTTCCTTCTAAACTCGTAAGTCTCTTTTTCCCTCCTCTGCCTCTCTCTTTGAAGAGGGGTAGAGGGGAGCATCTGTCAGTCCCATCTGGGGTCCCCCATGTCCCTAGCGGCCAGTTCAGCCTAAACCATGACACCGCCTCTTCCACTTTGCATTAATCTGTCTTGTGCATGTTTGACCAGTGCTGCGCGTGGCACTCTCCATGACGTGGCATCCATATATGCACTGGACATTTTGGAATTAGTTCACCTGAAACAACTTCCAACTTCCTTTTTTCCCATCATCTGCTTTGCAGAGTGATCCCGTTGCATTGGCACCAGCAAGAAGGTGGTAATCTGTGGCGCAGGGACAGGAATGTGGGCCTTGTGAGATGTGGGAAGAAAGGCACAGAAAGTGGCTTTACTGCCAAATAAAACACAGAAGGAATTTCATTTTCCTACTCACCTATAACCCGACAGTAGCCTCAAGTCTTTTCCTTCTCTTCAGCTGTTTCCAAAATACAGGCTACCAGTCCTTGGCAGAAATTCTTGTTGGGCTGTGACTGCATGACCTTGAACTTTGTACTATTAAATTTCATCCGTTTCTTTTTACTTCTATCCTCAGTGATCCAGCTGTTCCTGCATGATATTTCGATCCTCCTCTGCAAAGGCAATGCCACCCAGCTTTGTGTCACTAGCGTAATTTATCAGTTCACTCCCACTTCTGATCCTCAGATTAGAAGGAAAAATACTAAACAAATACAGAGCCTTTTTTCAGCCACCATAACACTCCAGCAGTAGCCTCCCTCCTGTCTGCCAGTACCTCTTCAACACTCACCAGGGTTCATGTTCATTTTAGTCAACTTTTTACCCCCATCATGCAGCTCACCCCGCTCCCCAAGTTTGACTGGTTATTAGTCAGTGAGAATGCAGAAAAAAATGAGTTGGATAACCACCAGCTGTTAGATTGATCTTAGTAATATACAATTTTTTAACAACTTTTAAAGTAAAAAATAATTAAGGATGAGGAAATAAATATAAAGATTTATATCTTTGTAAAGAGATTAAATGCAGCTTCAGTCAAGGGAGATTGTGCTGGATTCATTTGACACTACTCTTCAGTGGAGAATTTTGGGTTTTTTTTCCAGAAAAAAACCCAAACAATCAACGTCATCTGCCTGGACTTCAGTAAAGGACTTCATACCGTGTCACACAGCTAGTAAAGACTTGTTAGCATTTGCAGTTTAAGCAGGGAAAGGGAGGAGGGAGTTAGCATAACTTCATACCAGTTAAAAATAACTGTTGAGACTGAGAGTGACTGCTTGGTTGAGTGATGCCGTTTACCACGGCTTTAAATTACTGTGGAATTGTTTAAGCATTAGTTAACTGGCTGCCATGAATCCCATGATGGATCTCTTAAGTCAGAGTTAAGTAATGGTTTACCATAGCCTGGTTAATGGTTATACAAGCTGTTCATGTCTGATTAGGTTTTTTCTCTCTATTACTGTAATTGTGTGATAATTAACTTAATTCCTTTACTTCTCCTTTTTTTTTTTTAAAATGTACATATTTTGTGATTTTAGGAGTAACAATTTTTTTTCCTGGGAAATACTCTTCTATTGCAGAGCATTCCACCATGTCAATCAATTAGCTGTTTCTGCAGAGTTTATATTCTCAATTTTTCAACCCAAGATAATGGCTACTTAAACTTTTCCACTGGTAGAAAGTACAATGACAGAAGAGAGAGACAGGTCTTGATTGATTGGAATTGCCAAGCCGCAATGAACATTTAATACAATATAGTGCTGAATGTTAACTTAAAAGAGAGGACTATAACTCCTTGAAAGAAAATCATATTTACTGAGACATTAAGCATTAAAAAAGATTGTGTGACACAACTGGAAATATTGATAAACCCAAAATAAACAAACACTTCAGTGTAAAAAGTAGGGCATTAAATATGCTACCGATTCCTTTTGGTATTTTGGTAACATTTTGCACTGTCAAGCACGTAACGAACATCCAGGACCTTCAGTCACACTAAGGGTACTTCACTCTGCACTTTTAATCAGTCTTCTTAGGCAAGGACAGCACATGATACCCTCACTGAGCAATATGAAGTCAGAGACAGAATGAGGGGCTCTGGGTGGGATAAATGAGCAGAAATCACAAACTACTACAAAGCAACGTGTTACTGCATGAACCCATGCGTAAACTCCAAGTTTTTCCTTTGGAAAGAAAAGGAACAAAAAAGGGAAGAAAAGGTTGTATCCATATTGCTGAACATATATCTTCATGAGCTAACACCGAGAACTAATAACGAGTTTCAGAACTAGTTCTAAAAATGGGTTCCTATGACATAACCAAAGAAATAGAGTCAGAAATAGGAAAGCTTTCATGCTTTAAAGTTGTTTCCTATTTTTATTCTAACTGTAATTCTGGGAAATTGTCATCCAGAAAGTGAGGTACATTTCTAGACATCCACGGCCAAGAAAATGAAGTCATATAACAACAGGTGCAGAAAAGGGTCACTGGCATCATCAGGGGAATGGGATAAGACTGGGAGGGTTCATCCTCATCAGCCTACCAAAGTGAGGGCTTTATTTTTTTGTGGTAAAGCAATAGCATATACTAAAAAATCACATGGAGTTATTGATTAAAAATGTAAATGAAACTTTAAACACATGCATTCACAAATGGCTGCACCAATCCATCAAGAAAAGAGTTAAAGATTTTAAGCAGTCTCTTATTCCATGAAGAGCAGTTTCACCTGCCGTTAGTAGGAGTCAAATTTACTACCATGGGAAAGCATAAAGAGCAAGCCTGTGAACAGAGGCCGATATTCATATTCATTTGGGGATTTTTAGTGCAAAATTCAGATAAAAAATATGAATAAATGCAAATTTCACCTGGTGTGCATTTATCCAGGGGTGAAATTTCATGCGTAAGCCCCCTCCTCTTCTGCCCACTGAAGAAAAAAAAAAGGTGAAGCTTTAGTCTGGCAGGTCTAATGTGCTCCTCCAGCTCAAGGATCTGAGCAGCCATTTGAGTTTTTTTACAACAAGCTGCCTACAAGTGATCATAGCATGTGATGCTAAGCTGTGCAGGTCCAGGAGTGGCACGAGCTGTACCATCCAGGTTGCACAGCGTGGTGATAATCCGACTGCCCCAGCGCTCCCCTGAGAGGCAGTTCCAGCAAGCCACTATCACAAGCAGGCTATGAACTTGAAAAATGATGTTGAGCAAGGAAATATTTCAAATACTTGTAACAGAAAGATCACTGAACCTCAATTCTGGCCCAGTACGTAGCAGAAATGGCAGTAGTTACACTTTTGCTATATTGCAGATTACAGTGGGGGCAGCTCATTGAAACGGGGTGGGACAATCTCACAATTCACTACCAGCAGAAAGGGGACAGCCTCCCTAAAGGCACACACACACACTCCTCTTTCTGTCCCAACTCTCCTGGCTGTGAGTGCCCACCATTTACCATCAGAGCTTGTCTAAACCGACTCAGCTCACTGGCTCAAGAAAAAACTAAGTCAGCAGAAATGTAGTTACCTGCCTGTTTAGTTAAGTGGATAAATCAGCCCACAGGAAAGGCCAAAACCCATCTGAACTAGTGCAAGGAAGAGGGCAGGACGAATGCAGATGGGTAGAGGAGAGGGAAAAAGAGACAGAACAGAGGACAGGAGAGAGCTGTTTTGTAGCACCAAGCTGTTAGGCTCACATCCGTAGGCATCACTGTAAGCTAAAACAATAATAATGATTTACCTTAGACTTAATTTCAGCATTGAAAAAAATGCCTGGTTCTATGAAAATCTACCGTGGTATTACATGGAATTCAAGCAATCTTTCAGTCATTGGTTGAACTTTCAGGATTATTTTAAGAGAGCCTGTGGTGCCTGCAAACGTCAAGAGCTCCGGACTTCAAAACTCAGCAGATCTGAAAGCTGGACAGCTGCAGTACAGTTCATTGCCGTATACTACCAAGGGAGAAACAAATTCTATTTTTAGTTCACCTTGTGCAAGAAGTGAAGTCATTACAAATATGAAAGAATTGGTCTTTACTAAAAATAGCATGCAAATGAGGCCATGCTTTCTACAAGCTTATCTTTTCCCTTCACGTTCATAGCCATGGTCAGTAACAAACAGTTTTTCTGAAAATAGATGCGGTATAGACACAACTGTCATTTACGTTTTCTGCACTCAGGAGGAGGAAAAAGAAAAAAAAAGAACAAACCCCAAAATGTTGTGCAATATAAAATACAAATTGCATACAAAATTACTTAAATGGAAGATAAAATACATCTGCAGCTACAGACAGTTTCTTACTTTGCAGACCAAGGTCAAAATAAACATACTCAAGACAAAAAAATGCCTTCAGCCGTGACAAGGAGTTCCCTGGTCTCCAGTGTTTTGTATCAAAATGCTTGAGTTAAATGTCTACATGGTCTTATGCTTTTTCTTGTCCCCTTCCACCTGAGGAGGAGTAGCCAACAACATGGATTTTAGCAACCTCAGCACATTTTTAGCTTTTGGTTGTCCATCTTTTAAAAGTGATTGAGAAAAATAAAGCATATTTTTAGAGGAATTTAGTGTCAGGATGGAGAGCAGTTGTATTTAGCTTCATCTTGATTATACAAATTAGAATGGTCTTGTTACAAACATCTACTAATAAAACAGGGTTTGGCGTAGAAATATTGACACATGCTTGTCTATAGTTCTGCTGGCAGCACCATTATAATAAGAGACTAGGATACAATGCAAAAATGAAAAAGAACATTCAGCATAGAGAAATTCTGTTGTGTTGGTTGGGTGCTGAATAGCTGCTTCAGAGATTGACAGAACAAGATGGGGCTTTTAAATGGGACAAAGACTTAATTCAATAGAGAAGCAATACAATACAAAAAAAAAGAAATTCTATTCATTTACAAGCAAGCTATTAAGTGGGTGAAAAATGATTCTTTTTTCCTTTAATTTACAGCTTTACAGAGAAATTTTGATTTTGTAGTATTTATGCAAGTCACTACCATAATCTACTTTTTCTCTGAGATTCAGAATTTTGCCCACTTCATTTAGAGAGCCAACACACCGACTGAAATGGTGATCTATTTTGTGCCCTAGCTTTATCTATCCTCCTCCATTATTCTTTCTGAACTCAGTTGAGTCAAGGAATGAGTCATGGCTGTGTCATATGGCTCAGCTACTTCTGAGGACGTCTCATTCCCAGAAAGAAACACAAACTGCCCTTGACATTCATGAGCCCAAAGAGAATAGCAAAATATGGAGAAACCCTTCATCCCACCAATGTTTCACTAAGAACACTTCCTGAGAAGTCAGTCTCTACCTACACTGAAGAACTTCAGTTTTCTCCAGAGTTTTCTATTCCTTGTGGGACTTTCTTTTAAATTTTTGTTCAGATACCTTGAACCATTTCTTCCGATGGTTTGACCATTCCCATTCTCTGTATTCTGACTTTAGCTATTTATAGCAGATTCTGTGTACTAACGAAATCATTGAATTTTGCCTCTGATATCAACAGTAAAGGAGTCAGGCCTTCAGCAAAGCAAACCACTCTAAATTCACCTCCTTGAATTGTTACCAGTGCTGATACATATAATGCTGAGCTAGATTAGAAGAAGAGATTGAAATAAGTAGGGGAAAGAAATATACAGGAAATTATGTATTTCTAGGACTAGGAAGCAAGCAATTTTCATTTTCAATGAGAGCATCGGGAAAGGAATGGATGTTGTCACTGGAATAAATGTAGCACATAGTCCCTCGCCAGGTTTAAGGTCTTTGTGAGACAGATCTGCATGATCAAATAGAGGACCTCGGTGATTTTCCAGGTATAAACTTATGCCCTTCACACTTGCATTCAAGCTTACATCATTATCAAAAGAGATAAAGCAGCAGCAAAGGAAACAGGATTAACCATGAAAGTCATTAGATTTTAAATTACTGAAGTAAATAAACTTCCTGCACAGTGACCCAGAATATCTAACTTTTCTTTAAAAACCGTTAACACAGAGAACTTATCAGTCATTTTAATACTTTTTTCCATAAGGCCCAGAGTAAATACAAAGTACAACAGCCTGATGCCTACAGCTCTGATTCATAGACTCATGTATATATATACAGATTTATTTTTTATATATATATATATATATATATATAAATCTGTACGGATGTCAACATGTCATTGCATTCAGCCTGGAGAAGACTAGCAGCCCATTCCAAGGTGTTCTGGTTTGAGCGACACAGGACTAATATCTCTTCTAATACTTGGGGAAAACGTCACTTTTAGAAGACTCTAGTGTGTGAATTTGTGAAAATATTTACTTTATAGCCAGCTATGGTGTGTGTGTTTCAAGGTCTCAGTGTTTTCGAGTTAGCATGGTGCAGGGATGAGGAGGAGTGAGAGCTGGGCACTTCACCCAAGCTGGCCAACAGGGTTATTCCATACCATGAACGTCACATTCAATATAAATTAGAAAGTTTGCTGAGGAGTTCTCTCTCTCCCTTGATGACAGCAATCCAGAGAACTTCTTGCCCCTGTGCCGGACCCCTGAGGCCTTCCCTTCCTCTCGAAGCCATAATGCTCACAGTGTCTGACATTTGCTGTCCCCTGCTGGGAGTGCTACTGATATAATTGGCTGAGTATAATCCTTGTATATTTTATACTGGTATCAGGATCAATACTGGTCCTTTAGTATTATTAATGTTAATTATTTGGTCTTATCCTATTAAATCTATTTATATTTCAACCCTCGTGTTTCCTTGTTTTTCCCTGATTCCCCTTCCCTGGTAAATGGTTGTGGGTTTCTCAAACCGTAAGACAAGGGAAAAGGAAGAATAGAAGGTTGCCCCTGAGCCTGACGAAGCAGCAGTCACTGACCAGCATGATCATGGATGAGTGTGCATGCTTGCAGTCATGCGTTTCTCACCGACAGGCATATCCCACCACCAATCCCTCATTCTGTGATACGATGCACGAGAACCCACACTCAATACACGACTGCCCCGCACACACGTCATGTAGCCTGATACATCTCAGTTCATGTTTTGCATTATCAAATAGGCAGTCTCATGTCCCGGGATTCAAGTTCAAAGGTGTAAGAAGGCATAGTGAGGGAATTCAGCATTTTCTTACACGTCCAGCTGGCACATGCAGGTGCTCTCTCGTTTCTGATTTCAGGTGAGTCCGTCTTTTTCTGCATGAGCATTCCCTGAGCTCAGGAGGATAACATTCATTCTCTCCCAGCCACTCCTATATTAGTAAAATGTTACTATATTTCCATTTTTATTTCTATCCCCTGTGGACTTTCAGTTCCCTGCAAGCATATGAAAACATTAAGAATAATAAAGCTTAGTTCTTATATATCATTTTCCATGTTTAAGCATAGAAACTAATGATGCTCTAAGTCCCTACAACAGTGCTTTTTAGAGAGTAGTAAGGCAAGAACACCTTATTGGAGAACCAAGAAGGTGTGAAATGACATTTAGTTAAGAGACTGTATTGTAGATTAAAGAGATATAAAATGCTGATTTTCAGCTAAAAGCAGAACCTAAATGAAAATCCCAAGTTTTGGGGGAGAAAACAGCACTAATTTGATATAGATAAGTGTAACCATAAAACCAATCTACTAGATACTTATACCAACAATGCAGTTAAGCCAGTAGTTGGAATACGGCAAAAGACACAAAAGACCTGACATTTATATTGTGAACTCAGTTAAGAAATGAGCTCAAACATTTTTTATGAAGCTCATCCAGTCACTTCATTGGATTCCACCAGGCTGCTGTGGTGTCCCTACAAGCTGGGTCTCTGGATTTATAAGCTCTCCTTCATTTCTGAGTTGCCTTCAGCCATCATTTCTGGGTCTAACTCATTCAGTACTCTTATTAAATACAACATTATGTGCTTCTTGCTTTACCTGTAAATTGGAGATAGTCTCTTCCAAAAGAGAGCTCCTAAAAAGCTTAAAAACATCCTTTCCCATACCTTCATTCTCGAGAGCAATTTCACTGTTAGCCTAACATCTTTAAGCTACTCAAAGCAAAGAGAACTCACTTCCTGATCTTTATTTCACACAGACCAAGAGGTGTACAGTTTTATGTAAAACATGCAACAGTTCCATCTCCACGCTCTGCCTGAGTCCCAGAGATCTTACTGACCTTTTGAGTTCCAGGTCCCTCCTGCTGGACTGCATTACCCAGCTCAGAGTGAGTCCTGGAAATGCTGTTTTCTTTATTTCACTTTCTCCAGTGGTCCTGTTAGCTTGGCAGTCCTTAACTTCAGTGCGAAATCTATTCCTGTGTGACTCCCTGCTTGTCAAGCCTTACTTTACTTAGCCCTGCCTTTATACATTCCTTGGTCTTTTTGTTTGTTTCAGGGGTTTTCTGGTCCTTAAAACTCCAGGCTTTCATCCCCAGACAACTAGAGAAAACTTGTTTTCCTGTGATGAAGTCATTGCACAATTTTGTTGGAGAAGAGCTAACTGTTTTTAATAACAGTTATATTGCTCTTATTCAGACGCAGTATTCTGCCTCCCTGAGCCCAAGGAGTAGGTAGACAGAGTGCCTTAAACAATAGCACAAATATATAGCGAGACCACAGACTTGAATAGAATTCATAAATGGTGTGTAGACAAATTCCCAAATGAAAGTAACATTATTAATCAGCGTGGTCATTCAGAAACCTGAACTGTTCTGCAGTCCTAGGCATTCAATTGTTTTCTCTCACTGGATTTTTGTTCATTGACAACAATGATGATTAATGACAGCCTGGCCAATAGTGTATTTACACTCCAGAAGACAAAGTGCTACAACATTTAGCAAAAGAGAACAAAACAAAAACACGGACATATGGGTTGTTAAAATGATATTTTATTCAACAATTCTGAAACTTTAACAAGAAGTACATCCTCTGATTGTAATGGATAGTCAGATGGTTGAAACAATTAATCTGGGTTTCCTGTATAAAAATGAAAGAGCTCGGTGCAGCAGAAATCATTAGGATTTAAAATAAGTAGAACCTTCTCTGTTCCAGAATTCAAAGGACGAAGGTGTTTTTCAAGTTGCTAAAATAGCATGGGTTGTTAATACCTCTAAAGAGAGTCATCAGACTTCCCACTACTTTCTAAGCTAAAACACGCATTTCCCATTTAGTTTGAGACAAAGTTTCATGAGTTTCTATTTTTCTGGGAACTTAAGATAACTCTTCTGGAACTCAATTTAATTTTGACATCCTATTCATCTTCCTGCTTATTTCCCATCACTGACCCTGATCTTATTAGAAAACCTCTGAGAATGTCAGCAACTGCAGGGTTGGGGTTTTTTTGACAAGTTACTCTGGAATGTGTTTAATGCCTTAAAATTGTCATTGATTGAAACTAGCAATTCTAAATGAGCAATTGAAAACTAATTTCCCTCTATTTTTTATTTCTGTTTCTCCCCAGCCACGTTTTGCACTCCTGGGCTGATTTCAAGACAGACAGACCAACAGCCATTAGCAACACATCTTTCTTTATCCTAGTGACTGATTTAGTCTCTTTCAGGTTATAAAATCAGTGGAGGTTACTTCTATGCTGCCATCGGGACAACTGAAAAGACTGAGGATTGGTCCTGTTCTATGGAATAAGGGCATGACACACAAACATACAGCTGATTGTACCCTCTGTGTATGTGTGTGTCCTGTGTTTAATGTCTAATACAAAGTCTAGTGAGGAGTGTCAGGACAGGGTGAGCTAGATGGAAATATCAAGACAATGTTATTTCCCTTGGTAAAGTCTCCCATCTTCTAGTGATCTGCAGCTTGGACTTGTTGTGAGTATCCTTGTGTTAATAATTCGGGATGATTTCTTTCCATGAGTTTGTCAGGTTACTTTCTGAACACATGCAAAATTTGGCATCTCCACACTGACCTCCTGTGACAATGAAGTCCACAATTTAACTGTTCGCAGCACACTGAAATTCCTCCTCTTTTTGTGCTTGAGACATCTTCACAGTATCACAGTATCGTCAGGGTTGGAAGGGACCTCTGGAGATCATCTAAGTCCAACCCCCCTGCCACAGCAGGGACACCTACAGCAGTTGCACAGGACAGCGTCCAGGTGGGTTTGGAATGTCTCCAGTGTGGGAGAATCCACAACCTCTCTGGGCAGCCTGTGCCAGTGCTCTGCCACCCTCAAAGGAAAGAAGTTCCTCCTCACGTTAAGATGGAACTTCCTATGCTCAAGTTTGTGCCTGGTACCTCTTGTCCTGTCACTGGGCACCACTGAAAAAAGACTCTTCCCATTCCCCTGGCACCCTCCCTTTAAGTATTTATAAGTATTGATAAGATACCCCCTCAGTCTTCTTTTCTCCAGACTAAAAAGCCCCAAGTCCCTCAGCCTTTCCTCATAAGAGAGATGCTCCAATCCCCTAATCATCTTTGTAGCCCTTTGCTGGACCCTCTCCAGCAATTCCCTCTCCTTCTTGAACCGGGGAGCCCAGAACTGGACACAATACTCCAGATGCGGCCTCACCAGGGCAGAGCAGAGGAGGAGGATGACCTCCCTCAACCTGCTGGCCACACTCTTCTTGATGCACCCCAGGATGCCATTGGCCTTCTTGGCCACCAGGGCACATTGCTGGCTCATGGTCATCCTGTTGTCCACCAGGACTCCCAGGTCCCTTTCCACACAGCTGCTCTCCAGGAGGTCAGCCCCCAACCTGTACTGATGCATGGGGTTATTCCTCCCCAGGTGCAGTACCCTACACTTGCCTTTGTTGAACTTCAGCAGTTTTTTTTCTGTCCAACTCTCCAGCCTGTCCAGGTCACGCTGTATGGCGGCACAGCCTTCCGGCGTGTCAGCCACCCCTCCCAGTTTTGTATCATCAGCAAACTTGCTGATGGTACACTCTATCCCTTCATGCAGGTCATCTTAGACAGTTAGATTTGATGTCCTTTACTTCTGGTATTATAGTACTCAGTGAATAATAATTTTCTGTCTGCCTCCTCTTTCCTTTTTTGTTTTCCTCATGTCCATCACATCTGTCCCTAAGTTACGTGTTTTCCAGGCTGAAATGTTCTTGTCTATTGTAGTCATTTTTCATACAGAAGCAGGTTCTCTCATCATCCTTCCTCTTTCCAGCCTTTTTAATGCTATGATATAGTTTTCAAGACTGAAGAGAGAGAACTGTATGTAATATTGAAGTTGTGGTCACAATAGTTTAAACAATGATATAATGAAGTTTGCTGCTGCTATCTCCTTTGTAATGCTTCCTGCCATTCATCTTATTTGCTTGACCAGTACAGAGCATTGAGCTAACATTATGAATATAATGTCAGGATCTTCTTTCCAAACCTAGGTCAAATTGCACATATAAACTTCAAATATATCTGCTTTTTTATTGCTCAGTAGCTTGGCCTTGTAGAATCCCTTGGCAACAGCCTGGCATTGTTTTGGTCTTCCTTATACAAATAACTCAGCACCCTCAGCAAATTCAAGAAAATTTCTGGACCTTTTGTTCATATGCTGTGAATCATAGGCCTCAACAATTTTCCCATTTTGCCACAGATTCATTTGTGAACTCCCCTCTTTTCTTATTTCTCTTTGTTTCTCAGTCTATGGAAGGACATATGAAAGTCCTGTGCATCTAAGGATGGTGTTAGGAAAGTCCAAGCTCACCTGAAGTGGGTGCTTACAAGGGACAGTTCATACTCCTGCATTTGTAGTTAAAATAGTAAAAGGCTAAACAAGAAAAAAGTGAAGTTTCCATTTTTTAAATATTTGATTTTAATTTTCACTTTTTGTTGGATTTCATTGTTCAAGCAAGGTTTTTGAATATAGGTACATCATAGGCACTGTTATGCTAGCTTACTGATAGCAAAATTTTGAACAAGATCTTCAGCTAGTAAAGAGCTACTTTTCTCCTCTGGGACTCCTGGCTGTCTCTCCATTAAGCAATCATTCATTACATCAAAAAACTTAACCTTGCCATCATATTGTGCCTGTGACATCTTAATTTACATCCTAATTTACAATTGAAGTATCCTACCATAACAGCCTCTTTGATCATGCTGTTTGTCACAATGAGGTATTATAACCAACCTGAACGGGTGGCTGATGTCAACAGGCAGTGCTGTCATTTCTCCATGTAGGTACAGAGTTACTGTCTGTACAGAATCCATACTATCTGTTGGTAAGCTTAAATTGTTCATAAAATTTAACTCTCCGAATGCTGTCACATGTTGCACCACTACTTCTCTTCCAAGAAATGCTCTGTCTTTACTGCAGACTTTGCCCTCTGGTATTACATAGTCTAGAGAACAAGTCCCATGAGGAGCGGCTGAGGGAACTGGGGTTGTTTAGCCTGGAGAAAAGGAGGCTGAGGGGAGACCTTATCACCCTCCACAACTACCTGAAAGGAGGTTGTAGAGAGGTGGGGGCTGGTTTCTTCTCCTGAGTAACAGGCAATAGCAAGTGGCCTCTAGTTGCACCAGGGAAGGTTTAGACTGCGTATTAGGAAAAATTTCTCACTGAAAGGGTTGTCAAGCATTGGAACAGGCTGTCCAGGGAAGTGGTTAAGTCACCATCCCTGGAGGTATTTAAAAGACATACAAACCTGATGCTTAGGCACATGGTTTAGTGGTGAACTTGGCAGTGTTAGGTTTGTGGTTGGACTCAATGGTCTTAAAGGTCTTTTCCAACATAAATGACTCTGATTCTGATTCTAAGTGGTTATCATTCTTCTACCAAGTTTATGATATGCCAAATCCTCGTTTAAAGCCACATACTCCTGTTCTCTTATTTTTTTAGACTTCTAGAATTTCTAAAGCAGTACCAGTCCTTAGTCCAATTGCCACTTTTCTGGGTTCTTTCCTGTTTAAAAAGGAACTAATTTGATCACCCTGCCCTTATTATTAGCTGTTTTAAGTTTTGTCAGCTTCTAATATGTTCTGTATTTGAGGATATAGCATCTCTATGATTTCAGCTGAAAGGACGTTATCATCCAGACACCTATCATCTTCTTACTATTTTACAGTCTTTAAAAAAAAAAAAAACTCCCCTGTAATCTTTCTAATTTTAAATGCTATTTGTCTGTTTCCACCTCGTTTTTAATGAAGTCATTATTGCTTCCAAAATCCCAGTTATTCGGTGGATATGTGCAGAATGACAATATCACTTACCAAAGGTGGGCCCATATGCTAACGTGATTCCCAGTTAGAAAATGAACAGTGGCTAACTTAAAAACACAGCTGCAGAGGAGCAGCCATGTAGTCTCTGCTTTCCCTCATTCAGAGAATCGTGCTGGGGAGAAGGAGTCCAGGGAGAAGAAGCATTCAAAATGGTGGAGACGCAAATGAAAAAAATAGCAAATAGACAATATTTACCTGCAAACCTCATACAAATTCCTTGTAGCTTTTATATAGTCAAAACCTTTAAATAGACTTTTCTTTATAGATAGCTCATGGGTTATTTTTGCAGGGCAAGAGTGTTTCATCTGAAGCGCTGGGAGAAACGTGAGCTGTACTGTTACAGCTTTATGATTCTCTTGCTTTACAGAAACCCAACCAAAAAAAGAAATGTGTCTAAATCACTCCTGAACTTCAATAAAGGTTTGCTTCTATTTTGCGTCTTACAATGTGCAAGAAATGCTTTTGTCTGGACTGTTTTTTCTATCCGAGATATCCACCTTTGAACAGAATATTTCAGATCTGCATGAATTCCTACATTCTCTTCATAATTTGTACAGACTTTTCTCATGGTATTAGGTGGCAAATGCAAAAGCATCAGAGAGAAGATCTTATTAGGAGCTAAACTTTAATCCTTTCTAAATAGTTAACTGCAGAGCTGTGTGTATTATTTTGACAGATACATGCACTATGCCTCAAAGCCACTGTTACTTGAAAAATAGCAACATAAATCCATCTATCTGCATACTTCCCATATTATTTACAGCTTAATACAATACCCAAATGCATTCTGTGAAGTAGGTCCACGCTGTAGCTAAGGTTTATTACTACAGACATACCACACAGACATATCCTAGCTATCTTTCAGCTAGGGAAGCTTCAGCAGAAAATATGTGTGCAGGGGTTCAAGAAAACAGAGAATCTGAGCATGTATTTTGGCAGTAAGACAGCATTGATGCAGCTAGACTGCTAGACAGACTCTGCAGTTAAAGGTAGACTGGGTAGGTTGTATCTTAGTGTCAGTGCAGATAAACACTAAGAAATGAAAAAAATTAGGAGAAAGTGAGGTTAACTAGTGTGGTGTCTATTAATCTTTTTTTTTTCTTCCTGTTAGAGATGCTTTGATTTCCAGAAACACCTAAGGACTGGCTTGCAGTCTGCTAGTGATGTCTGCCAACAAGCAACGGCAAGAATTACTTGTATGGACCACCAACAGCTTATGGACCAGTGGCTAAATAGCAGTGTGCTAGTGGCTTACTTGCTGAATCAGGAATTAGTCCAAGGTCTGGAGCTTCATCTTTAGCCAATGCTCTCCATTCTTCATGTTTATGCCTCCTTCAAAGCTGTTAAAGGCAGCTTTTCCAGCTCTTTTATTTTCTCTTCCTTTTTCCTCTTGCAATGAAAGGACTGGTTCTTTCAGTGTGGGCCACAGATTTCTGTGTCCTTAAAGTGACTCATTGCATCAGAAACTTCCTCAGTAATGCCACAAGATGCCAAAAAGAAATCATTCTCAAAGGCAAACAGAACATATGACTTAATGGAGGAAAGAAGAGACAGTGAAGGGACATCAACTGAAATACATTAAAGGATGTGCGCACGTACATCATATCAACAAGTGTTAATGGGGGAAAAAAACAGCTTTTTCAGCTATTGCGTGTCAGCCACCCCAATGATCCAGCATTTGGACCTTTCCTTTAAACATTTACTATACTGACAGCTTAGTCCTTTTGTTGTTCTTGTGTGGGCAAACCCTAGTAACGTTGCAGCTAAAAACATTGCATCATATGAAGACAGCTGAGGGCAAGCTAGAACAAAGCTGGAAGTACAGGGAAGCTCAAAGGAAATAATAAAATGGAATATTTCTTTTTTATATTCACTTGGGGCCAAATTGAATGATATTTTACACACATAAATTCTTTGTTGAGCCAATGCCTTAATAAAACTAAACCATCTGATGCTTATATTTCTTCCCAAGCCTGGTATATACCACACTGTCCCTTGAAATGTTAACAGCAAGGACTTTGAAGGTGGGTGGATGGCCAAGGCAGGGATCTCTTTAAAGATTAGTGACCTTTCCTCCAAACCCTTCCTTTCCCAAAATGACCGAGAGCACTGATAAGACCAGAACTCTGCTTTGTCCAAGAAAATTTTGTGGATCAGATCTAAAGAAAGTCCTACACCGTTTGGAAGTAGCTGTACAGTCAGTGCTATATGGCTAACCCCAAGACTAAAATCCATGGGTGGGAAAGTGTGCTGGACAACAGCAAAATTCCTCAAAGGTCACCTGAAATGTTATTATGTGAAGCGGAGTTGTGACAGAAGCTAGCTGCTCTGATTTTGAAAGATTTTTTCCAAATATGAATATTTATCCTTACAGGTTCTATTCTAAGCCCATAAGGTCTCTTAGGTCATAAGCCATGGCCATTCTTTTGACAGGAGGGAGGAGAAAGGAGAAAAGAAATGCATGAAATACATTATAGGAACTTTAAAAAATGTATTTATGAGCTATCATTAATAATTATTATTCTGAGTGTTGGGGGTAAACACTCTCTTAAATGGCACTAAACCCACCATTGCAGGATGTAATCCTGGTCTGACTTACACCATTCACCTCCCGTTTAACAGAATGAAGTTAATCTTATTTACACCTGAGCGAGAGTGCAACTGCCCCTTTATTCTTCAAAAAATCCTCCCTACAGGGACCGTTTCTTTTCTAATACTTCCATAATAAAGCAAATTGGTATGTCCATTTGCGTACATATCATGGGTGATCTGTTTATCAAGAAATGAAAGAACATTTCCTTCCAATTTCTGTTTTCCTTGTGATTGATATTAATTAGGTTTTCTGCAAAGCACGGCTTATCTTGAACTGAACCCAAAGCAGATGAATATGTTGCTGTGCAGTAAGATTTTCTTTTCTTGAAATGAAGAATGGGATGAAGATGCTTATCTGAGATCAAACAGGCTTCAGGTAGAGTTTACATCAGCAGCACTTTGAAATTCATTGTTAGAGTATAGTTGGTATCAATAAGGAATGAGAATGGTACCCTGTATTGTGACTGCATTTATTAACTTATTTCCAGCAGCTAAAAAAGGAGAGCTGCCGTGTACCTCCAGTCGCAGTCTTTTCTTCCTGAGATGAAAGAGGCAAGTACAGTTCATAATGAAAATTAATGGAATCCCTGAGAACAGCTAAAAAAACCACTGTTAAAAATAAAAGCCTGTGAGTTTCCTCTGAGGTCTAATGTTAGTACACAGAGTTGAACAAAAGTTTGCAGTGCAAGGGCTGATAGCTTTCTCCAGCTACCCGCTAAGCCTCCCATCTGCATGTCACGATGAAGTGCTAGATGGGGATGCCCCGGCCAGCTGGAGCTGGGAGGTAACCCCAATTGCAACAGCTCAGGTACCAAAAGCAGTGCAGTCATGCCCGTGCATCCCGCTGCCAAGCTACCGTGACCTGTTTCTCAAAGCGGAGCACCACACTAACAGTCTTCCAGTAGTCAATAGAGCCTGTTTATACCTATTAATATAGTAGAGATGTACTCTGATCCTTTTAGGAAGGCTCTAGGTGCGGATGATAAACCTCTCTTTTCCAGAGTACTAGCCAATATGCTCTGCTGGTGTGTTGTGAAATAGATCCAGTGACTTAATTTAATTCTCTCTTTACACCACACTGATGTAGGCTCTTTTTCCCCGGCAGTTTCCCTATAATCCCCTGCTTAGCGGTTCTGCAGCTCCCTTCACCCCTCGCTGAGCTCTCTCTGCTGCTCATGCAGCCCGTTCCGCTATCGCCATCTCCTCCCTGCGCTCCAGTGCAAGCCTTGGTATTCTCAAATCGCCTCTCTGCCAGAGCTTCACTGCTCGTACCAGTGGCAAAATAGTTTACACTACTCTGTTTTGTACAAGTGCAGCTTATCCCGGTAGCAACGCCTTTAAATCCCGGGACAGCTAAACCCTTCAATATTGTGGTCATGTATGACATGTAACTAGATAGATGTATTACCCAGCAAGCGTTTCTCCCGCTCCAGGATTCAGAGAGGAAAGCTTTTGCCAGCTTCCAACATCGCTGCTTTTCTTCATCATCTTTTTTTCCCCTTCTCTTTTTAGTGGCGTCCATTTGTTCCCTGTACCAGTATTTTCACCAGCACTCTGCCAGTTATGGTAGTTACTAGCTTCTTAATAAAAGAGAATAGCTGGAAATTAGGGCTGCCATCTGGCTTTTATTATAAGAGAATGAGGCTTTTCCCATCCCTTATTTTTCTTGTACTAAAGAAATGCTGAAATAAGAAACAAAATGGTTTGGGTTTTTTTTGTCACATAGTCCTAGAAAGGGCCACCCCACTTTACAGCTGAAAGAAGTGATTTAGTCTCCATGCTAAATCAGTCTTCAACTTCTCCTAAGCAGAGACAGCCAATTGTGCCTAATTGTGTGTGGTAGTTCAACGATATGGACTACTGTTCATTGGGGATTGCGCTGCTCATTTTAGTTAGGACCACAAATTGAACTCAGACCAAGGTCCCAAAGAATAAAGCACGGTGTTTTATACATTAAGTCATTCCTCCTTTCTTACTTGGCCCGTGAAATGAATCAGGGAAAGATTATTTTCTGGGTAAATTGGTAGTAAAACCCTGATGCAGTCAGTTCCACGATTTGATTGCAGCCTGACTTCCACTTATTGAATATCACATCAAGCGGTGGTTCAAGGGTTTCATATGACAGCTTTAAAATCCGCAAAGTTTTCAAAGGTACTTACTACATTGTGATCAGGTCACAGATCTAAATGTCAGTATTGTATGCCTGATTTGCACATTTCAAAACGATTTAGTAATTTTTTCATTTTATCTGCATGCATGAAGTGATTTGGAATACAGAAACAATTTGGAATCATATTTAGTTTGTAACAGTTCAATTAACTTAAGTGCTGAAACATGCTTCTTTCTTAGTAACTAGTTTAATTGGTTACTATTGCAAGAACAGGTTTTGAAAGAATGCCTAAAAGGCCAGGGGCAAACTAAAGCCCACTCTACAGAATCCATGCTCCTGCATAGGCATGTGTGAAAAAGAAACAGCAAAGTCTTTGGGGTCACAGTGTAGTGTATGATTGCCAGTGGGAAAAGGACACGTAGCCTGAGCAAGAAATGGACTGCGCAGCAACTGCTTTTCTCCGACATAGTTGCTAGCATAACCTCCAGTTCCCTTTGACTAATTTTATTACTGTTCAATAAGCAAGAACGGCAGAGCACAACAAGGTTAGACAATCTTAATGGTTCGTTATATAATATATATTTAAACCTTGATCTGAGCGGTAAGTAGAAAGATAAGGTAAAATAATAGCGGAGTGTGATTTATAGGATGTTGCCATGTGCCAATGGGAGGGAGTGTTTGTCTAATTAATTTAAGGAAACATCTGCTTTTCTTTTGAAAGACTGACTTTTATTTTGCTGGAGCCAGGAATGTATTTTTTTTAAAGGATTTGCACTTTGAAGCTTTTTTGCTTAGGTTTAAAAATAAAAAGGACATGTCTCTTCAGAGATAGCAAATCATCACGTACATTAATTCTGTTCTGTCACAGATGAATAAGGAAAATTTTGCATGGATTTTCACACCTCTATATGACTGTAAAGGCATGCCTGGGATTTTGGTGGGATTTTAAAATTTTATTTAGGTTTCTTTCATGAATCTGCATCATAGTGCGGTACAACGAAAAAACTAAAACCTATCCTAGATTCTGGGCTGAAGAGAGGACCTGGGACTGCATTTATGTGTTTCAAACTCTTTCAGCCACAAGATATTTTGCTGCAGTAATCCAGCTGCAGTTTGCTCAGAGCACTGACTCTGTGCCTACATTGCCGAATGCTGAAGGTACAAGGAAGAAGCGATGTCATTCCTCTCCGAGATACTGGAAAGGAAATTTGAGGAGAAAGAATAATGTCTTCACCAGGTCTCTGCTTATCAAAACTAAACTTCCTTTCCTTTAAGAGGTAGCAAGTTATTGAGTGCAATTTATTCAGCACATAAAGGACTCATGCATGTGTTTATGAAATAAATGAGCATTTGTCCTTCACTTTAGGTAATGAAGTTAGTGGCTGAGGTGTGGTACATCCCAAGAGCAGGTCTCATGACATCTGATTTCACCCATCCAAATTTTAGGTCTCTAAATCAGCCTCTGCGTTTCCTACATACACACATCGTATGTGTTTCCAACATAGTGAATGAAGAGAAATCAGCACCTCAAGTGTCAACCATTCCCTCCTAACCACTGTACAAGCTGCATGGGCTACAAGGGTCAGGAAGCGGCACAAGAAGTCCACTGACTTGGGGCAAGTCTAGGTACTCGACTAGATTAATTCTTGTACAGCTAAGGCCAGGTGAAACACAGCCAGTGTACAGGACATACACTGTGGAAGTGTATAGCCATTCATTCCTTCAAATGAGAAAGTCTATTTTGATAAAAAAAGGCACCAATATTGTTACCATAATCAAAAGTTCTGTATACCCTAGACTTTCAGATGGTATGTTAATAGATGACAATGTTGTAATGTTGTAAGGATGTAATATATAATAATAAATGATGCAGGGTAAACTCAGTTTTCTAGAAAATAAGCTTGGAAAATCAGGATTATATCATATATATCCTTAATTCACTGCCAAGACCAATAAATTTGATATATAGGAATTACAGTCGCTTCATTCAAGAAATTGAATTAAGCAACTTCATTGTGAATAGGTATTAACTGTAGGTTGCATTTTGATGAACTTAACTGAAACAGCAGTAACATAATTTTAAATATTGCTATAGAGATTATTTCACTTTCCATTCATTAAAGAAAAATGTTACACTGTGAAAATAGCTGATTTTCAATTTGCCTCCTCCAGATTTCCAGTTTTACCACACCAAGCACTCAAAAACAACACAGGAAAAAAGCTGTTTTTCTAAATGAAAGTTTCCATTTTTTTCGCTGGGAAGAGGCAGATTCAGGAAATCAGGTGATGGACTGCCTTTAGGCATCCCTTTTGACCATGAGACTGAGAGAAGCGGGACTTGTGGTAACTGAAGTTGTGGGGCTGGGGAAGAGCAGAGCCCTGTGGGTCCATCAGCAATGGTGGGGACTTCTCTTGAGGAGACCTTTACCTACCTGTCAACACAGATATCACAGAATCACAGAATAGTCAGGGTTGGAAGGGACCTCTGGAGATCATCTAAGTCCAGCCCCCCTGCCACAGCAGGGACACCTACAGCAGTTGCACAGGACAGCGTCCAGGCGGGTTTTGAATGTCTCCAGTGTGGGAGACTCCACAACCTCTCTGGGCAGCCTGTGCCAGTGCTCTGCCACCCTCAGAGTAAAGAAGTTCCTCCTCATGTTAAGATGGAACTTCCTGTGCTCAAGTTTGTGCCTGGTACCTCTTGTCTTATCACTGGGCACCACTGAAAAAAAGACTGTTCCCATCTACCTGGCACCCTCCTCTTAAGTATTTATAAGCATTGATAAGATACCCCCTCAGTCTTCTTTTCTCCAGACTAAAAAGACCCAAGTCCCTCAGCCTTTCCTCATAAGAGAGGTGCTCCAATCCCCTAATCATCTTTGTAGCCCTTTGCTGGACCTTCTCCAGCAGTTCCCTCTCCTTCTTGAACCGGGGAGCCCAGAACTGGACACAGTACTCCAGATGCGGCCTCCCCAGGGCAGAGTAGAGGGGGAGGATGACCTCCCTCGACCTGCTGGCCACACTCTTCTTGATACGCCCCAGGATGCCATTGGCCTTCTTGGCCACCAGGGCACATTGCTGGCTCATGGTCATCCTGTTGTCCACCAGGACTCCCAGATCCCTTTCCACACAGCTGCTCTCCAGGAGGTCAGCCCCCAACCTGTACTGATGCATGGGGTTATTCCTCCCCAGATGCAGTACCCTACACTTGCCCTTGTTGAATTTCATAAGGTTTTTCTCTGCCCAAATGCACAAGCTCACGGTGGAAATTTTTGTCCATCGGTGGTATCAGTTCAGTTCCTGGCTTAAGGCACAAAATAAATACAGGAGTCTGATCCAGGAGCAGTGACCTAAGTTGGACCAGATTGTGAAATCTGCCCATTCTTCAGGAGAAATAACACCACCTGCTCCATCAGGGGCTGTGTTACAAGACAGGTCAAAAGAGGAGCGTTAGATAAGAGCAGTGAAATGCCTGTAGACAGATCTAGGCCAATACCAGGGTGAACAGAATCTCTTATGACCCCAAAGATGGAGATGGTGGTCATATGGGAAACAGCAGAACCAAGGAGAAGGCAAGGGAGAAACGAGCAGAGGGAACACTGCAGGGTTTTTCAGCCTGTGGTCCAGGAACCCCTCAGGTCACTTTCAACAGATTGATGAAGGGCAATTAAGGTAGGTAAGTGTACATGTACTGGGTTAAGTTTAAGGCCACAGGTGTCCACACCTCCACTGGAAAGTGCTTAGGGACTGAAAACTGGCAAAAGCTGAAGAAGCTGGTTTTAGTGAATTGTGTTTCCAGCAGCCTGTTTTCCCCCATAACTGAACCCGAGTTTCGATTGTGCTCCTTGGCCTAATATTTGGCCTTTGTTTGGTTATGTTAATCAGGATGTTTAGTGCAAATTAGCATTATTGAAAAACAATTGTCATCCAAATTAACATTCTGCCTTTCATTTTACACCAAACCTGCTGGGCTTTTTTAGATAAACCCTGAATCAACTTAGCTGTAGTGTTTATGACTAAATGGATTCATTTTTTTGGCAAAGTAGTCCTGTTTCTCCAATAGCATAATGCCCATAGCAATTCATATCTATCAGACCATCCTGGAGGGTCAGCTGGGGTTGCTCCTGTGAAAGGTATTATGCAGCTCCTTCCAGAATTTGTTCTCCCTATTCAAGCTGGGATTATTTTCAGTCTACAGATATATACATACATATGCACGTGTTTTTGTATACATATAGATATATTTATGCCACTACTATATACCACCAGACACCAGTAGTTTTATTTTTTAATTACTTTTTTAATTGCCTCCATTTGTATATCTGCATTTTATCTACATATTGTCGGAAGGGAGCACCGCATAATAAGAAGTACAAAGAGAAGGAAAGTAAAACAATGTATGACTGCAAAACGATGCCAAAAATTAATCCACAAGAGGTTTTTAATTTCAGATATCCAGCTGAATGGGCTGGCTGGAGGCTCTGCTCTGCCTCATTACATGATTGCTACGAAGTTCAACAAGGAGGCAGGAAAAGCCCTTTGTTACATACACCCTAGGAAAATAGGTAAAAAAGAAGTAATATAAATTATGTCTTTTCAAAGCAATATGATGAAAATTATGATATTGTAACTCTGAAGACTTCTGATGAACATTTTATCCTCAAAGAGCACTTAATTCACAAAGGAACATCTCTCTAGCAAAGTAACCCAAAGCCTGGAGAAACAATATGAGCATTTGCAAAGACTTTGTACTATCACCAGAGAGGTCTAAATATGAAGACTGTAAAGCATGAACATCTTTGGAACAAACTTGTCTTCAGGATCTCAGATAAAGCACTTTGCCAGAGCCTGGTTTTCCAGTGATTTCATCAAGGAGGTGATTTCATCAAAAGCTAAAGGAAAGCTAGTGCAATGCTGAAGTGATAAAAACACAAGGATGAGATTGGAAAGCCATTGAAGGGTGCAGCAGGGGTATCTTCAAATCTTTAAATACTTTTTCCCTTAATAATAGACATTCAGTAGAACAGAGCAATTATTTCCCTTTACAGATCTGAATAGAAAGATTTCTTAAATGGGAGTAGATAGACCTTATTAAATAAATAGGATAGTGCCACATGTTGTAAATACAAAGTCAGATATAATCAAAAGAAATGACATTTACTACTTACCCCTGAAGAGCCATGGTAGTAACACTCAAAAATAGAGTGGGATTTTTGAATACTGAGCCTGTATGCAACACAGTACAAACCTCAGACTTCAGAGTAACTGTTGGTGTGGGTGTCCTGGGCACTCTTGCAGAAGCCAACACACTCCCCTCCTTTTCTGCAAAGCTGTAGCAATTTGAGGTGATCTGGGAAGGCTGTGCTGGGAAGCCACCTGGTGCTGTTGCATCTAACATTAACTATTTCAATATTCAATAGATGCTATTGAAAAATACCAAAGTTATTAATAAATAAAAGAACAAACAAATAAATGCATTCTTAAATATAGGAGCTGGAAAAAATCCTTAAAGTTCCATCACCGTTAACTGAATGTGTTGAAAGAGACTCTTTCCTGGTTTATGACCAAAGATTGGAAATGGCATTTAAAATACTGCAACCAGCTATAAATTTAATCATAGAATGAACATATGGAAATGGGGAAAAAAATCAAATCCCTGTTTAGTTGCCGATTACAGCCCTGTATAAATGGAGGAAGGGATTTGTAGGAGTTTATTAGCTAAAAATACCTATTACCAGTTCACATATCTTGTACTGACTGATACACCATCCCAGATTTAAGGAAATGACAATTTCCTTCAAGTGGAAGTGGTCCCTGGTTGTACCTGCATGGTGCCAAACCCAGGGCTCTTTGGATCCCCAGGCCCGTTCCCTCTCCTGGGAACCAAGGCGGTGTGGAAGCGCTTTGGACCCTGAAGTCTTGGGGACACAGGGTACCTGCAGAGCTGTTTCAACAGATGCTACTTCAGTGTGAGCAAAAAACAGGTACTGCTGCTTTCCATCTTTTAACTGTTTGTGGGTGTATTGGGTTAAACTCAGAGGGTCTGAGTCTGCCCGTTACCAAGAGCTTGTAAAACACAAATATCTGTTTTTAAGTAACAGGTTAAGGAACAATTATTCCATTTTTAGGCAGCCCTGAAGTCAGCTACTATGACTGCAAAAATATAGAAAACAGATTTGAGATGAATGATTAGAAATGCTCAAATTACCATGAGTTAAGCAGGTACTGCATATCTCCTGACCGGTTTGCAAACAACGCCATGAATGCCCCTGAGCTGTCATGACCACAGAGCAGAAGGCATTCCCTGTGTCTCCATTCGGGATGGTGACCCAGGCAGGAAGGCTCTTTGCAATAATGTCAGCCAGGGTGCATGAGGAACCAGAGCTTCTTGTTGGCCTGTGGGAAGTAATTCTTCTGCAACATAAGGATGTAGATATAGCCTACAGCCTTGTTTGGAGAGAACACTACTCCTGGAGTTTGTGTTTTATTGTAACAAATGAGTTTCTCAGTGACAAATCCCAGACAAGGAGTCTGCATGCACATATATATTTTATATATCAGGGTATTGATATATATATGTGCACATATACACACATATAAACATGCTTAGCTGGTATATATGCAGGTGTGCACGTATGTTGGCCGAAGAACAGGCATGCCAGCGGGTCACTGAAGATTAAACATACCTTAACATGTTAAACAAGTCTTACAGCCCTGGTAAAGGAACCAAAGATTCGTATGACTTCCAGTTTGACCAAAAGAAAAGTTTCCTTGGCATTACCTGAACCTGTGTGAGCAAAATGGAACAATGAAAACATTGCGTAATGTTTCTCTCTGCACACAAGAAATAAATAGTTCCAAGGGCCAGATACTGCCCTTGGCAGTATAAAGTAATAAAGACAGACATAACCAGGAGAAAGAGAAAACATTTCCTATTCATCCAAGAAGAGCCACTCTAACAGGACTTGACAATCCACTTTCCCATATTCAGAGGTACTTGAATTGACAATATTGGTTCTGTAGCAAAGGACATAAACTCTGGAGCTGACCATACCCCCGCTTTACTATGTTCTCATTATCATCGAAAGCTATGACTGATTCTTCTAGAGATTCACCACTAACAAGCATAATAACAGATGGATTTCCATGCTCTCTGTTACTCTGGATTTTGCACAGAACCTCAGGTTATTGCCCTGTCCAGTTAAACCTAATTTTCTTTTTCTCTATCTTTAGCATTTTGAAGCACTGAACATCTTCATTTCATGTCTTGTAAAACTGTCCCATGCACATCGTAGCAGACAAAAAAACAACCCTAAATCTAAATAAGAATAATGAAATCCCATAATTAACATTTCTATTAGAGAGTGAGAATAGCATCTGTGTTAGATGCAATAAACACAAATAAGTCAGAATAATCTCCAGTCTCGTATTAAGATGTGAATCATATATTTATTACTTTGAGTATAAATGTTCCATTGCTATTTGCACAATGATTAAGAGTAGTTTTCAGAAAATAAATCTCTTTCTTAATAGTGCAAAGAATGAGAAGGATGGAGAATAAATGGGAGTTTAAGGGGATGCTAAAGTTCTCCCATGAGCTTGGATGAGATTTATGTGCAATGTGAATAAAAAATGTATATGACAGCGTAGGATTCACTTTGTTGTTGGTTCCTATTCCATTTGTCTAGCCTAACTGTATTCTTTGCCTCCCAGACATATAGTGAGTCTGGCATTGTTGAGAAAGTGAGGGAATAAACTGCCAGTCAGCAGCTATTCGCGGCAACTTAACCTCATCCGATCTCATCAGACCCAACATTGCAGAGCAAGACCAGTGCCATGAGATTCGGAGTAAAAGCATAAATAGCTACCTGCAAAGCTGCTTCTGATAGGAAGAGGCATCCTAGGAGGCTTACTACAGAGCGCTCTGATTATTGCTATGCCTTTTCCATTGTTAAATGAATACGTAGGTTCTTCAATTATATATCAGCTTTCATAAAATGTCAACAGCTTAGGAACAGCACAAGCAAGATCTGCTGCGATTGTGATATATGCCTGATAAGTCTCTCCATGTAGCTTCAGAGCTATGAGGCTTCATGCTCGATGCTTCATGTCCATTCCCTGTCCACTCTCATTAAAGTTTCCACAAATATCTCACTGCAGTTGCCCAGCTGTAAATATGCAAAGGTCCGGATCTGAAACCACTGACACCTTATTAGTTAGATGGACAATGTCTGGGTGGATAGGAAATAATACCAAAACTATTGAGCCAAAAGTGGAGGATTCCACTGGGTTTTTTCCCCCCATTTCCTGAGGAGGTGAGACCCAGGTCCTTCTGCCTCGTGCCCATGTTTTTTCTACCATGCTCCCATTGCCCGCGTGCTCCTCCTGCCTGCGTTGTTTCCTCCTGGCTCTCGTTCCCCAGTAACTTCTGACCACGTCGGTCCATTTCAGCAAAATCTGGTAGAGGGGTAGAAGTCTTCAGCATACCACACTCTAGCATACCATGTTTTATTTCATGAAACCAGGGGGAGAGGCGGAAGCAGAGACACCCTCCGTTATCGCCACTGCTGAGGGAAAGGCTGCAGAGCCGCCTCGGCCAGATTATTACAAATCAGAGAATCCACACGGGAGAGTGCTGCAGTAAATCAGCCCCTGCATGATCTACCGCTCAAGGAACTATTTGTGGAAGAAAAATTATACTTGTTAGCTGCAGAATTATGCCAGCTGTTGGCTCAGTGTATGACAGCCGTTACATGAATGGCGTCCCCCCATAGTGCTATGGCCACCCTCCTGCTGGGGTGCTGGTGTACTCCACTGGGTCCCTGGCACCCCACAAAGTGTCTCATGGTTGCCTTGTGGTCACTGAAAGGGCACATAGCACTCTGTCATTGTTTGCATAGCTGTCATGTATCGGAGGGCAAAGCGGTGGCTGAGGCCGTGACATTGCTAGCGGGCAAAGCTGAGGGCTGTGGGAAATGTCAGGAGACATATCTGCCACGTTGGTGGTAGCACGGTGCCATTTGCTGGTCTTACCCCCAACAAACTTCTCCAGCTCCATGTAAGTACATAATCGCATTAGAGTGTGCTGTCATAGGAGGCAGTTTATTCATTGCCGCATATATGGAGTAGAAACTCATACCACATAAGCAAAGTCCACCTCATTTACAGGAAAACAAGAAGTCTTCTACAGTTATGCTGATGTATAAATATCATAACATTTTTTCCTTCTTGAGGCAACAATGGACAAAATGAGCAGTTTGACTAAAAGATGCCAAGGTGTTCCTGAACACTGAGACACACAACAGTAGCGCAGGAACGTCCAAAGCGTGGTTTGCAAACCACACACATCCTTGACTGTGTCCATGCGGCTCCTGTGTCCAAACCATCCTACTTGATCAGATCAGGGCAGTGCTTTTGTGGGGCTGCTGGGCAATCCAGGTCATTGCACAAGGAAAGAAGATGGCATGGGCTGCTGCAGACAGCTTTGTCAGGTTGTTGTGGGGTACAGATGCACGTTCAGCCCTTCCCATCCTCTCCAGAACAAGAGAATGCCCATCACCTATGAAGCCCCATGACACATCTCTAGCAGCTCAGACTTTGTCAGGTTGGTCAAAGAACTTGACCAACAGGGCCTTCATGGCACACAAGCAACATCAAAGTAGTGCACAGATCCTGCCTGCACAGTCAAAAGCCTGTTGCTGAGATCAGGCAGGACTAGACGTCACTGCTCTGCCATTGGTGCTGCCACCAGTGGTCCCAGCAACCCTGGGACAGCCCTGGCCAAGCACTTCTTATTTTCCAGAGAGCAGGAGCCAAGAATAACTAGATCTGTTCCCCGCTAGGGTTGAGAAAAGATGTGGCTCTAGGTTTTAGAATGGTACTTTGGAATGCCCCTCTTCCTTTGACCACACAACGAAGTACAATATATTGCAAACCTTGGATTCCCTGCTCACCCTTCCTAGGTCAGACAGGTATGAGCACATGCAGGTGTGCTCACCTCATACTGCAAGTGAACTCCTCACCTAGCAATGAGGAATTGCATCCCAGCTTCCCACCGAGAGCTTGGACACGCTTCAGCAAAGCATCCCACTCACACGGCCGTCACGCTGTGGGAGCCCAGTCCCTCCCAGAGTTTGCCAGCAGGCTGGTGCGGGGCAATTCTGCGAAGCTGCAGCTGGAGGTTCCTGAAGAAGCCGTCATGTTGTTTTCACCCAAAATGTCAGCATTGCAGAAGGAGCAATGGCAGCACTGCAGCAATGCAGTGAAGTTTTGTACCCTCTGGCAAACAGGATACATAAATAAATGGGTTTCTATCTAAATTCCATTGTGTGCAGATTTGTACCAAAGAATTGTTGTGATGTGCATCATTATGTCTCATTATGTGATTGCAAGTAACCTTTTGTGTAGCAGACACAATCCACGTAACACACTGTGTGACCAGTTTACAAAACCAGGCTCCTTCAGAAGGGCGAGTAATTAATCATTATTCAGCAACAGCACTCACCACTCCACTACTTGCTGGCAGGAGTGTAGAACCGAGGGCATGCCTAGCTACGACAATACATTATTCATGCAACAGAAAACTACAGTTAGCTGTGGTATCGTTCCAATAAATGGTTAAAAAAAGAAAGCACTCCGCTAGTTTTCAAGTGTGTGGCTGATTTTTATTTTTTTTTAAAATAAATTTACTGCCAACACATTGCATGAATAAGCTTAGGCCTGAGTTGCAACTGCAGTACGAAAGAATTAGTATAAGGCACCAATGTGCGTTTTTCATAATGCCAAAGTCAATAATCCGAGGACAACGAGACGATCTCTCGAATGCCTTGCCTTGAAGGTATAGCACAGTAACTTTATGGCTGTAATAATTTTATTACTTTATCAAGCACTAATTTAATAGAGAATGGAATGCACATTGTCAAAAATAAATTGTAGCAAATATTTTATTCGATTTAGAGTCCTAATAGTAATTTACATATTGTGCTCTTTAGGACATGGTTTTCTTCATACTTAGCTTCGGCTTTCATTTGCACTACATCTGGCTGACAATCTATTGTGACGCAAATAAGGCACATGAGATTATTTACATTTGATCACTGTCCACTATTTACACAAGCCGGGGTTAATGCAAAAGGCTGACGAGGGTTGGAGTTTAGTCACTGATTTTGGAGAGGCTGGAATTGTACCTGTTTTCTGTTCAGCTGCCTTTGGCATAGAGCAGCTCAGCTCCTCTCTACTAGCAAATACCATAAGAAAATAGTTGGTATGCAAGAGCAAACCCTTCTGTTGTCTCGTACTTCACCATGCCTGCGTTCCAAAAAGGTACATTTCTCCTCAGATCTCACTGTTTACCACACCAGTGTGTATAACTTTTCCAACTGAGGCCATTAGTGAATTTTATTTTTAATTGTTTTCCTTTATATGGGAGTCTTTTTACCCCAGCTAATTCCATTTGATTTTGGAAGAGCTTGATATATCAGGTCCGGTCACATCATTAAGATTATAGATTTTTTTTTTATAAAAGAGAATCAGAAATGCCTTTGTAAAACTGTGAGTTCAGAAGAAGTTGAAAGGAAGCTGCAATAATTCAAAGGAACCTAAAAAGCTAAACATGTTTTGAGGAATAGGTTTCCAGCTGCAGAATAAATATTTGTAACTTCACCAAAATTTGTCACTGAAAAAACCAACCTTTCATTTTGCTTTTGGTTCACAGACTGCTAAGATTTTGGGTTGAGGCTGTTTGACTAAAAAAGCAGGAACGCTGATCAAGTGCAACATTTACGATTTATATATGTATTCCACCCAGCTGCAGTTCCCACAGTTACATTGCACAGACACCGGCCATTCAGCAGAGTCACATCATGGAGCAAAAGATGACTCGGCTTTCTTGGTTTTTTTCGGCAGAGCGGTGTAAGGAGAGCCCAGCGACTGGAAGAACAGAGGATATATTCACTTCGTCTCGTGGAGGATTTCATTTTCTTCTTTGCTGAGAAGACTAGCCTCCTTTGTCCTGAAGTATTAACAAATATACCAGCTCCCAATGAAGACAGACTGCCCTATGTCTATCAATAGAATCTATATAGAATCTTTTCCCTTAGGGATTAATTCAACTTTTGATTCAATCTTTCTGAGCTTTAAATTATGATGTTACAAACCTCCAAGGAACTACTGTACTATTTGTGACCTTCTTTATTACTTTCTGCTGTTTGATAAAGTACAGAAAATTGATTTATAGTTTAGTTTTCTTGTGAACATGGAATATCAATGGTGAGAGTGTGACTCGCAGAAAAGCAGGGAAAGTTGGAATTGGTTAAAGTTTAATATAGCAGTTTATTAATTAATGGTGAAGGCCAACTGAATAACTGCACGTTAATCTTGAATGAGATTCTGGAAGTGTAACGTGAAATAATACTGACGAACCAAGGCATCTCGCAAGAGTTGGATTTAAAGTTTTCAAAACATTTTCCGCAAGGAAGAATTTTGTCCATCGCTTCCACTTCTCTTCCTTAAACCTCCCCTTCTTCCCCTTATGACCTGACGGGTGTTTTTGTGTTTTCTGTAAGCATTAAAGGTTAAAGGTGGCAGGCAAGGCCGAAGTTTTCCAAATGGAGCCTAAAATTAGGCATTGGTGTCTGTATTTGGATTCTTAGGCCCCAATCCAGGAGTCTATTTTTATTCAAAGCAGCCGAGCACTTGACTTCAATGGATCTAAAAACACTCGCGCTTAAGTGCTTTGCTGAATCAGGACGGACTTAAGCACAAATGTAAATGCTGTGCTGAATTGGGGCTCTAAATATGTGGCTTGATTTTAAAAGTGCTGAGAGCCGGCAGGTCTAATTGAAGTCAATGGGAGCTGCGAGATGCTCAGCGTTTCTGAAAATCAGGCCACTCATTGAGGCGCCTGAATCTGATTTCAGGTGCTCAGCTCGCAGCATTCGCCGTGGGAGAAAATGGTAACCCAGGAGAACAGGCAATGGAAGGGATGATTTCTTAATAAATGAGATCCTGATTTCATGCAATAAACCTTAATAACATAAAATGAGGGGACGAGAGCAAAAAGCAATACTTTCCTGGAAATCTAACAGAGTGCTTTTTTGCAAGCATCAAAGTGTTATGCAAAAATAGGAAATGAATAAACAAATCAAATTAAAAAGCCTAGTAACTGGAGAAATGTTGGGCTAAATTCATGCCTTGTGGAACAGCAGCAACCCTGATGAAGTACATCAGGCACGGATTTGGCCCACTACGTTTTGAGCATTAATTTGATAAGGAGCAGTGAGCCAACAACGCAAATCCCACACAGCGAAGAACTTCGCTCTACCACCACTGCAAGCACCAAGCACAACAGTTTGGCTTAGAAAGCGGTAAAAATGCAAAAGCTAAACATTTTTGCAAGTAAAAAAAAAGAAATCATTATAGAGTGTAAAATAAATGGCAATATTAGGAAGAGAGATGAAGTGGTGGCTGGTCGCCTTGACAAAGGCGATTTTTTCAAGTGAATTCAGCAGTCCTCTCTATCTAAAGCGCACAAGCAGGCTGCCCACCAGCTGCGCTGCTCCTCGCACCAAGCCTCGGGTGCCTTCTGGGGCACACGTCAAGACAAGGAGACTCAGTCATACAGTGTTGTGCTCTTAACCCCCAGAGAAGGCTGCTGACACAATGGGACAGGCCTACAGTGGTACATCGGCTACCTGTGACCAAACCCTGGGCAAACCAAAGCAAAGCAATTCCTTCCCCTTTTCACGTGCAGGTAAAGGAGAGGGCTGTGAACACCCTTTGCCAGCCCCTCGGCTAGCTGTTGCCTGCCCAGTGGCAATGCCGGTGTGGAAGCCCACCATGCTGCACCCTGCACTGTCCAGGAAGGATTCAGAAAACCCATGCTTGTCCAGCCACCTACCTGTCAGATCCTCCTGGCCTGTCTGCCGAGACAGAGAGGCTGGTGAAGGACTCTCACAATGGTGCTTTTTTCCTAGTACAAGTATTTATCATCTCATGATGGAAGGTATCAACCATTTTGGACTTGTCAGTCCCTACTACCTGCACAACTCGGATCCAAGCAGAAAAGCCCTTACATTCCCCACCCGCTCCTAACTCGAGCCAGCAACTCTTAAAACTCCACTGAGCGTTTTTCAAAAGTTTTCCTACAAGGTTGATGGTGGCCCTTCAACAGCCTCGGGCAGTCATGGCAAAAAGGCGGACAGCACCTTTCTACCATTAAATATATTAAAACTAGTGGTTCGGTCCCCTGCCCGAAGTGTAGTAACGCAGGCGTGACCTGGACTACTACCTGAAATCAATTACGACCATTAGAAAGAGTAACAGAAAACCCAGTACACAACCAGTTGGGGGCGGGGGACACACACACCTGTCATTTGTGATAAAAAAGAGAAACAGAAGTGGATTTGAAACATTTGTTTCCCTTTATTTGCTCAGTGAGGCTGATGCGTACTGCACATTAAAAAAAAAAAAAAAATCACAGGAATTTTCATACAATGAATTAAACCACAAAAGTACATGTAGAATTGGCAGGTGGAAAACAGCCCAGTTTGGGCTTAACTAATATCTTGCTTTCCCTGTTCAGCATAGTCCAACCAATAGCTTTACATGTTCACCTACTGTACCAATCTTACAGTAGCTCCATCAGGTCAGTGGTTCACATTATTGAAAATGTCTGTCACATAGGTACAAATTTAGAATCATCACATTATATTACATGGCTATTCTAGGTCATTTATAGATCAGATCTTATACTACAGTGATTGAAGTTCTCATTACAGCCATCAAAAAGGACACATAATCATTACCTACTGTAAGCTTACATCTAAAGGGATGAGAAGAAGGTGTGGTTGTTGTTTTTGGTTTTTTTTTTCAACTGACCCAAGTATTATACCCCAGAGGCACAAACTTTCCTCTCAGTGCTGCTCTTGGTGATGGCAGCCCAACTACTTTACAGAGTAGTTTCACGTAGATATTATTCTTCAATTTTAGGCTCCCTCTGTTTGGCTTTGGATCATTTCAGGTTCTGTAGGAATTACTTTCTCACAGCTCTAGGAAAGACCATAGTTTCTAAGTACCAGTTCTGTTACCTGTATTGCAGATGTGGTACTTACCACAGCATGAAAGCAACAGTACAATCTTCATCTAAAAGACACACAGAGCTATGCTGCAATTTGCCTCCGGTGACAATGTGGTACATGTGCTAATTTGAAACGTTCTTGGGGGAGAAAAAAAGAAAAGGAAACACCGAGTGCATATTTTGATGGGTTACCTACTGCAGTGTCTACAAAGGACACAAATAGCTTTATTCAGCAATCCTAGCTCTATTAATTTCACATGTAATTTGTAAATCCACAGAGGAAAGCCATCTTCAAGACGAGAATGTTTGCCAGGCCAGTGAAAAAAAAAATTGACTCATGTCATTATGCCTGCTTGGTGAAAAATAAATAATCCCCCCCCAAACCCCACACCAATTTATTCATGTCAGCAATCTAGGGCAAAAGAGAATGTATTTAAAATTTAATCACAGAAATTTAAAGGCAAAATAGGCAATGCATCTGGTCCTTGAACACATAATATGATATACTAAATATTGATTTCTTAAAAATAATTTATTGCTTTTAATATTTTTCTTTACAACAGAAGATACTCAAAATCCAGAAAGGAAAACTGTAAACTTTTAGTTTGGCATTCACACAAAGTTAAAATACCTGCATTTTTAACCTACAGAGCAACAACAAGAATTATGCAGATTAAAGAATGTTACAGTCGTAACACAGAACCTCCGAAAAAGTTCTTTTCTTTTTTTTTTTATTGCTATCTATCTACTGAGAAATAAGAAGCCAAAAAGTCAAGCAAGCATCCGACAGGACAGACAGTGGAATCTCTCAGAACACAATATGCTGGTGATAAAATGAATGCAGCCATCAAAATCAACTGCACCGGCATGGGGGTGGAATCGGTTTTCTAAGATTGGGAGTGGGAGAGGAGATTAAATAGTTAGGTGTGCCATACCTTTAAGAGGAGTCATGAATGCCAAACAGTAATAGAATACCAAATCTATACATTCGCAAGCAAATTCCAAATTTTGCTGATTCAGTCTAGAGACTCCGAGTTCAGATGAAATTCTGATGCTCAGAATAGCAGTAGTTTACTCTTGTGGTTTTTTTCTTTCCTGAAGTTTCTATTTAATTTAGCAGAAGCAATGTCATCAGCAACAATGTCATGGGCACATCTGAGGCCATGCTAGTGCACAGTAAAAAAAAAAAAGAGAAAAAAACCCAAACAACCCACTGCTTCTGCAAAAGCTGAATTTTCAAACAAAGCACTTACTCCAAAAGGACAACCGTCATGCATCCTAGGTATAAAATTTCCACTGGCCTTTTTATTATTTTAGTCATCTCATAATTTATAATAAATAGGATAATTGTAACTGATAAATATGTCTCTTTAGTAAACAAAGGAATGAAGGATCGGTATTTATACAGGATGCATAACTGTAAAAAATATAGATAAATACCATCATTAAACTCTGCCAATGAAAAGATTACTGGCTTCAAGAACAGTGTTTAGACACAGAATTACTGTAAAAATCATACTGTACTTAGTACCTCAGCATATTTTTATCAAATTAAAATCACAAAAATTAAAACAAAATAGCATTTTAAAAAGATTTTTGACCTCTAGTTCCAAAACTACTGTTGATACATAAAATAAAAACATTTCTTAATGATTACCCATTTGAGAGACTTTACATAAAATTATGATATCTCCTAGAAAAATTTAGATGAGAAAATTTCACTCCCCTAACAAATTCAGTGTATAAAACTGCAAAAGAAAATCAAGCAATGAGAAAAATGTGGAAAAATACTGCAGAAGTGGTTAATACCTTTTGGGCTAGGATAATTCTTGACAAAATTCTTATATAAGCTCACCAAAGAAGGGATGAATGTGTGCAAAGCGTTTTTGCACTCAGACACACGCGCGCGCACATATACACACGCACACCCTCACCCACACACTCTTCTGTCTTTTTTTTACAATCAAATATATATAAGCGTAAGTTCAGCTTTCTACATATGTTAGTGTACAATAGTTGTTTCACCTCATATAATTACATTTGAGTATTCTTGATTAAGAAAAAATCAGCAGTTTTTGAAAAGACGGCTGCATTTACAGTGCATAGCTGTAACAAAAAAGAACATCGTCATACAGTATGTACATAAATAAAAATACTCCATTTAACATTTGTAAATACTCAACTACTTTAGAGAATGTAGCAAATAAACTATCTGTGCACACACCCAGATAGTTATATCCAACTCTCATTAATAATGTAACACCACGTCCGCTCATTAGAATAAATTGCTGAACAAGCTGCACATTTGACCATTAACAAGGCTTTGAAAATTTTGCTGTGGAAGATCAACGTTGTAGACATTTACATGGGTGTCAGAATTAAAAGATGAAACTTCAAAATGCTAGGGAAGCTTGAGCCTTTCATTTTCTCTTCTGCAAGGACTGAAAACAAAAAAAAAACCACAAAAAAAAATCCAAAGAAAAGTGAAATCTTAAAACAAAGCTAAACCAGATTGTAGGCTTCTGGGACCTGTCGTTTCTTCTGGATTGTCGTATCATCACTGTGTTGTGAGAAGAAGCTCCATTAAAAAAAAAAACAACCAAACAATGCAGTGTCTGATTCCCAGACATCAGCAGCCATAGTTCTCAAATTTGTCTTTTTTTTTTGTTTGTTTTTGTTCTTTTTTTTTTGTTAAAATGCAGTATGTACAGATTTTGCAGTTCATTGTTGTACGTGTATCTCTGTGGAACTGCTGCCATGTCTCGTGGTTTGCATCGAACTTGCAAGGAACGCCCGGCTCCCCCGCCACCGATCACCCACGAAAGCAAAGCTGACACCCATGGACACGCATGTGCTTACTGGACAGCCATCCTGCCTCTCCACTCGTCGAGCAGCTGTGTTCATGTAAACCATGGTTTTGAACAGAGAGTGTAAAGTAGGAGAAATTCCTAAGTATGACTTTTTAATTGTCCATTATTGAAGGACGTGATGTCCGTGAGGTATTCGCCATCCCTCTGTTTTCCTCAGGTGTGATGCATGTTACCTACGCAGGCTCCGCTGTGCCTCTTTAAGTAAACTATCAAAATCCATGGAGTCATATTTGCTTTTAGTGGAAGCAGGATCAAAATCATCTGAGTTTGAATCTGAAACCCAAAGGATGCAAGTTTAGATAAGAGGCAAGAACCACTGGCAAGTACTTATATTATTTTCTCTGTACAACGGTACGAACAAGGCACTGCAGAAGCAATCCACTTACAACTACAAGCTTATGGGATGAAGAAAGCCCAGAAATGGTCATCAGAGAAGCTTTAGATGGGGACAGAGCTCTCTGGAAAGAAGTAGGACTTAATAAAAGTGGTACATGTCATCAGCAGTGGGGGAGATCCACAAATTGCACATACAGTACATACAGAGCAGGCAAACTCAAAACAGTTGCTCCAAGGACTTGAGCATCGACACACTGCTATGTATAGGTCTCAAAGTAGTCTAGATAATCTTAACAGATGCTCTACCCCAAACTCCAACATTGTTTTGCAACCGTTGCTTTGCAACATGCAATACCCAAGACTGACTTCTCCTGAGAAAGGTACTAGGGGATGGTTCTGCAGAAAGCCAGGGCAGCCTGCGGGCAGCGCGCAGGGGACACTGCTGCTTCTGCCTGCCCTGCCTCGGCGTCTTGTACAAGTCACTACACCTCCCTGAATCTCTGTTTTTGCTTCCGCTCTGATTTTTGAGGGATTTGCTTGTTTACAGTGTGAGCAATTCAGGGCAGCGCCTCTTCACTGCCGTACAAGCAATCCCAAGTGTGCTCCTCGGCTTTTTGCAGCATATGTGCTAAGTCATAGCAGCAATAACGGTCCAGCTCCTGTGACCTGCAATATCTGCTCCAGCTTTGCCAGTTGCTCAGACACAGATGTCAGTTTGTTCCTTGCACAGAGGAGGGATTGTATGACTGCGGCCATACAGCTCCAGTACGGCAATTATTGATGTGGCTGCAAGCACCGAATTTCCTTTTGGAGTCATCCCTGCTTAACACTGACTATCCCCGGTTCCTGTGTCACAGCTCCTTTATGAGAGTGCCCTTTTCTTGCCATTTCATGTGTTGAATTAATCAGAACTCCCCATCTACCACTATAAGACACACTGTGCATTAAATGTTCATTACAAGTTCTGCTAAGACAATATCTTCTCACAGAGGAGAGGTGTTAAACTTCTGACTACTATTTTCAAGTGTTTTCTTTCTTCTGTACTCAACCCAAAGCTGATTAATTCTCTCTGTCCTTGTACTAGCTCATGAATTTTAAAGTTCATCCTGCCATTTCCTTATGTAGCTCTATCAGATACTCTGCAAAACACAGGGAATGCAGTCTGAAGTACAGAAGCTCAAGCTGTCAGCAGGACAAAGCGAAAATACCCTGCTCACAGATACTCTGGGAATCCCACTCAGTGTGGAGAGACCTGCCAGGGAATACTCCCAGTGATGAATAATGTTCAAGAGGGTTCCCTTCAGACAATTTATTTGAAACCCCAGATTTTCCGAGATACAGAGACGACCCTGGCTTCCACTGCTGAAGATAAGTCAAATCAAGTCAAGACTTCAATCTGTTTTTACTGTTTTTATCAGCCTACATTTCAACAAATGCCTTGCTACCTTTTATATTTTCAACATCAACCCTATATCTCTTCAGCAGTCAATTGCCTTTTCTTAGCTTTACATTATCTGTTTAGCCACTGAAGTGAATTATAGCATATTCATTGTGAACAATGCGTATCATCTTTATCATTTATTCTGAAAAGACATCAATTGGTTAGAAAAAATACATCTGTATTCACTTCCTGCATTGTACAAAGCCGAGGGCAGCACATACAAGATTTCATTAGCACCGTGTTACAGGGTTATGAGAGATTTTAATGACTGTGGTCATTTATTCACAAAAAAACACAATATCTGATTAATATAGATTCAACAGCAAAATGTCCCTTGCTATGTTATTCAGAAAAGAGTATCTTCCATACCTTTAGTCTATTTATACAGGTATTAGGAAGGGTTTAACATTTAATGAATACTTTACATTTTAAAAGGTAATTAAATTAGAGGTGAGTTTATAATACATTATAATATTAAAGAGGATGTTTTGGTAGTCTGCATGGTCTCTTTATGCACATGCTTAACATCAGTATTCCTGCTGTAGGACTTTGAACATCTCCAAACATCCATGCAAGGGGAAGCATCACACCCTGACCCGGATCATAGGACAGAACCACACATTTTTGCCCAGACAGGACTAGGACAGCCCCAGATGTGTTATTGCAGCCAGTATGCACACTTGGTGCTGGAGTTATCATAGCAGACTGGGGTCTGGAGACTGGTGTGTGTACTGCCGCACACCAGTGGGACAGCAAACACCAAGAGATTTGCTAAGCTCTCCAGAAGTCCCTGCAGAGCGACACCTTCATACATAGATGCTTATGCACGACTTGAGAACCACCAGTTGACATCTGCGGCCTTTGCTATACCAAGGGTCAGATTTGGTCACAAGCTCTTTTAGCTTTCAAACCTCAGAAACTATGAATTGTGTTTAAGGAGTGTCTCTGGCAAATTTTACACATCTACTGCACAACTCACGGCAAAGTAAAAATCATTATGGATTTTTTGGGGTGAGGCATTTACTTTGTTCACTGTTTATCGCTCATATAAATAAATCAGGCATTAGAACCAAACAGTCATAGCATAGCAATGAATAGCAAAGCATGCAGGAGGTTTCTATAGTGCTTTCATTTCAATATGGAAATGTATTATTGGATATCTGGCACTTATTTTTGATAATGATGGAAATGGGCTTAAAAAGACTTTTCATGGTCTGAAATATCTGAAAGAAGCCAGCTCAGATTAGAGCTCAGATCTGTACTTTTAAACTTCTTGCAGCAAGTGAAAACCACTTTCTTAAACCCCTCCCAATCATTTAAATAATATAAGCAGCAAACAAAAAAGAAGCAAACTCTAAATTCTCCTGAGTTACAAGGTTCCAGTTATGTACTTTAATTCACACAGAGCAAAACACCTACCTAGGTCTGCATAGTTAGACTTGCAAAATTGCTTGCGTCCACAGAAGTACAGCTCAAAGTCAGGTTCATTTGACCTGCGTAAAGTGTATCCATTTTCAAGAGCAGCAAAGGCGTCACAAGTATAGCGGTAGGTGATGAAACCATAGCTGTCTCTGCAATTGAAAAATACAGTTGTGAACAAAAGCTGAAAAGAGTTAACGCACATTAGTGTAACCCCTTCTGGAAAGCAAGAACTTGCAGGAGATCCAGCAGTGGAAATGCCAGAAGTACTGCATCCATTTATCAGCGTGATTGTCCTGTCATGCAGCTAAATACTTATTTCTGGGACAGGAAATCTCAACTAGCAAGATTAATAAATAAGGATGAAAGAAAATAAATAAGGTTTTGAACTCAGCATGTCATCTGTCACAGCACTTACATTGGTAACTCCCATACCAGTAATCTTACTGCCATATTTCTTTACATATGGTAGCTCCCAAACAAGAAGTAATCTCCAAAGTTCTTACCCATCATCCCGCAAATTTACTGTGCACTCCTCAATTTCACCAAAAACTTCAAACCGGTCCCTCAGTTCTGTTCGGGTTGTGTCAGGTCTGATTTTACCCAGATAAATCACACGACGTTCTTCCTGTTGAGAAATAGCAACAGGGAAGGCACATTTTTAACAAATGTGTAATAGAGATGAACCTATACATAAATGCATGCAAATACACACACGGATGTGCAGAGGATGCATAATTATAGTAAGAGTCCCTTGTGGAAGACCTACTGCATCTTGCTAGTGAGTGAAATAGTTCTCTCCTGGAAAGTATCTATGGTATTTAAATAACACTACATTTGTCAGGTGGTGTGCTCCTGGAAGGTCTCACTGCTTGCTGTCACTGTTCTGCTATACACCGTCAGACAGCTCCCTTTGTATCCTACCGCACCTTCTTCCCTTCCACCCTTTCTACCACTTTCCCCCCAAGACTGTAAACTCTTTCAAACCAGGAGCTCCCGTTCTCTTGCCATCTATACAATATTGGGCAAAAAACATCTTAGTTGTGGAGTAGTATAAAGTAACACAATAATTGCATAAATGTACCATAGACATAACAAAACGTATTACAAACATAACATTATAAACTCAGATGACTCAACAGCTGATTCATCCCGCAATCAACTGTTCTACCATAATCTGTATCTTAAAATAGAGTGAAAACTACTTGGGGTCCAGAATATTACTTTTATTAAAACAAGTATTTCGCGGTGGGGGAAGGCAGCACAATAAAATATATCCTGTGGTCACCATCACCTTTCTGCTTCTTTGGAAAAGAACCCTGACTGAAGTCACCAAATTTTACAGGCTAGGGTGTCATTTGTATGGTCCTTTGACACTTGGAGCAAAGCACCAAAGAATCTTTCAAAACAATCGAGTCACGGCCATATCCATCCTTCCTTCCTGAGTGAAAATGCTCAGCAGAATGACAGAAGGACTAGGAAACCCCGTGAGGGTAATTTTATGAATTTTTGGATGAACACTGTACTGAGGGTAGAGCCATTTAGTGAGATGCAAGCAAAGCAAAAGGCAAAAAGAGATTTCCAAAACAATGACCTTAAGGTAACAGGGGCAAAGAAGCACCAGCTACACATGGCTTGGGTGCTCAGCCTTCCTGTCTCAGATTGCCTCTGGCCTGAAGAACTCTGGCACTACTGGCCCTGCTGCTCATCCCTTACACACCCACACATTCGTCCCATAAATCGAACAACCACCACCACATTCTCAGCTGGCGTAAATCTGTCAGTCAGTGGAGCAATATCAGTTTAAAACATCAGCTTTGGCACCTGAGACTTGCACAGAATTTAGGTGCCGAATGCTGAAGGAGCTATACTGACGGCTGAGAATTCATGACTATCGTAACCTGGAGGTGCCTAAAGGCTAATGGCACCTCAACTGTGCGATGCAAAAGGCTCTAGGGACCTAAATATAGACTTGCATTCCTGCTCAGAAACATCCTAGCCTGAAAAGACAGGTAGCTTATAGTGTTACAATTCAGATACAGCACGAAATGTGTCTTTTCCATGAGTCCGCACAGAGGCATGGGGCACTAGTCCTTCTTGGACCACTGACAATAGGATTGACATCAGACCAAAACTCATGCAGAAACAGAAGTGATCCCTATGCCTCCTCTTTACTTGTTTGAGCACTCACTTGAGATAAAGGGACTGTCAGAACTCTTAGTTATGGGGGCCCAAAATCTTGGCTCCCTGTTCCCAGGAGAGCACTCTGCTCCCAGGAACTGTTTAATGCAAAATAAATAAACAATTCCTGCAGTGGGAAGCTGAAACTAATACGGCTTCCTCTCAACAGAAACTCCTTCTCGCTAGCACACTCAGTCAACTATTTTCCCTGACTCTTTTCCTGGCCTCAACAAATTTTGGGGGCTCAGATCCAGTTAATCTAAGCTCCTGAGAAATGAAAGTGAGTTTAAAGCTCCAGAAAACAGAGGTCCAAGAATCAAACACTCCTACCCAAAAGCCCTACACACTATGGCATGGCACAAGAAGTGACCACTGGAAACACCTGGGTCCTTTATAGCTCCCTGGTCAGCCCAGCGGAGTCCCTGGTTGCTGTACCAAAGTATGTATATGCTCTCGTTAATCAACGGGATCAGGTAAGTATCTCATTTAGATGCTTGAAACTACTGCCTCTTTTAATTATATAAGGAAACAAGGTGACTGCCTTGGTAGTCCTCTATAACCCTGTTGGGACAGACACGTTCAGTTTCAAATATTACACCTTCCAAAGTGCATGGTCCCAAAGCTGTCCTTGTTCTCACCACAGCAGTGACGTTTGGAGAAGCTAGCATGGCCAAAAGAAGGACAAGCGTGCTCATGGATTGCCATAAATTTTGGGAAGAGGGCTACTTTACAGACAGCCACTGCTTTTTATCTCTCTCTACTGTGTCCCAGTCCAGAAAGTGACCCTCCTGACAGAGGAGTTTGGGTAGGGCTTCTGCAAACTAGGGACTGTACAGTGGAAGCAACAGAAATCTGCATTTCCTTCATTTCCCCCATTCTAATTCTGCTTACTTTCAGTATGGTTGGGTGCCATAAACTTCAAACACAGGAAAATCTGCATATGCACAGTAATTACTTTTTTAGACTGTTTTACCAAATCAAGGATTTAGCCGCACTGAAACACTTGATAAGAAACAATTCCATTGATACTTGCTATTGAACCTAAATGACTGACCAGATGGAGCAGAACATAACATAGCAGACTGTCTAATATACTTTAGCTGAGATAATACATCTCGACTGAAAAAACATAATGTTTCACTCACTGACATGGAGATTGTTATATTACAGTGTGATGGAAATAACTATTGCACGCTTTTCCGTAAGTCTGTGTGCATGCCTGTGCAATTTTTCCTTCTTCTATCCTTCTAATAACCTTTATATTTCTAATATCCCTTTAAGACAACTGTAATAAAACAAAACTGAACAATTAAAAAAAAGGCCTGTTAAACTATCATTAAGGGAATAAGTTAAACCTGCAAAATTAAGGAAATTCAAATTTAAAGTTGAAATGCACCATATGTCCTCCAGTGTGCACACATGAGGAGATGTGTTCAAGTATTTTTTTAAGCAGAGTGCCACAGTGGCACAAGATGCCGGGGAACACTGGATTCATACAGCATTGTCTTTGTCTTGCTTAACTTTGGTTTATTTAAAGCAACTATGAAGAATGTATTTGTATTCACAGAGACACCTGCCTTTTATTCCCATTAATAATAAGAGCTATACAAGCCTCACAAGATTACAACATACCTCTAAATGTTAAAGACCTTTATTTTATAAGTTACATGCAGAAGTCCATATGTGCATATTAAGTATGCTTTTTATTGCACTTGTTAGAGGAGATGATATATGACTTGGAAACCCAGAGAACAGCAGAGAAAAGCTTTTGTTTTCAATTTAATGTGGGTAGAGGGAACCTGCAGGAAACTCCAGAAGATACTGTTCATATTTCCCTCCCAAAAGTGCAGATGATTTATTTTGCATCATAAGCTTTAAGTGTAGTTCATTGCTTTGCCAAGTAAAAAAGGAAGAAAGAAGAGTCCAGCCAACTCCCTCAGGCCCAACTTGTCTGTCTTCTTTCGGTTTATCTATAGCTCCTTCTTCATAATCTTGCTCTTTCCTCATTGCAGTAAAAACATTTGAATAGGCAGATATGGCAGAAAATCTCAGACTGAGAAGCAGTATTTCAAGTCTCAAATGAAAATACTAAAGCATCACAATGCCAAAACTTGAGAAAAGGATTGAGGACCAGGATATACCTTACACATCTAAAATCGAAATAAGTCATCACAATTAAACACAAAGTGTTTTCGGACATTGCACAAAATTGTCAAGTGCTACTGTGTGGCTAACTGAGGAGTGAAACGGTTCAGCTACGCTCCATGGTGACTGCTAGTAAAATAATGATGGGCCAGTAAACCTCAAGATTTAGGTAATCTGTTTGATACATTTTCAGCAAATCATATAGCCAAGTTAGAGTGCCTGGGATCAAGGCCATCAAGATGAGCAATGACAAAAAAATCCAAACTAAATATACAATGTACATTGGATCCTTCATTAGTGGAAATGCACTCCATTATAGGCTGACTCTGGTTTTAGACTTTAGAGAAGCCAAGCACTCATTTATGAAACCACCTTTCTCCTGCCTTCCTGTTGTAGAGCAAATTTATTTTCTTTGAAACCATGTGTTTCTTTCTGCTGCAGTGGCCTCACAGCACGTTTATCTTCTTACGTCTGTAAGCTCTCTGGGACAGGGACTCTTGATATTTGTCTCATGGAAGCCATCAGCACTTAGAAATGAAAAGTAGTAATGATAACCGTAGTTTTCTATTCAGGTATAAAAGCTGATTTTGTTATACCTCCCGGCAGCAGCCAGTGCACACAGTAAATGAGTTGCAGGGAGGATGCGACCGTAAGTCAGTATTGTGGCCAGAGTGGCAGCGTAGCAGAGATGCAGAACACCAGGCTGCTCCTCAGACAGTTCAACCTCCCAGCCCTGGTGCACCATGTCAATGAGACACCATGAACTGGTGACTTGAAATGTGCTAACTGTATTTCCGATGTCATGCCTTGGAAAGTATTTGCCACGTGGTCTAATGAGCTGCCAGTGTACAAGCTCACAACTCAGAAATTTCCCTAGGTGTATCAGAATAAAAAAGGGGTCCTCAGTCATCTTGGCAAATCACTGTGATCTGCCTTGGTTAGGCCTTGGATCCCAGTTTCTACTAAGCCCTAAGAGTGTCCTGTCCCGTAATTGCTCCTCAAGTTTCATGATGCATGTGCCTCCACTATGATCTGGTTAGCATTATAAAGTTAAGTCTTGGTAGCAGACCATCCTTCTGTTCATTGAGGACTCATTCTAAAACCAAATGGAGACCGAGTGAAATAAATCAAGATCAAACTAAACTATGCTAACATTTGCTCAGTTAGCAAAGGCATCACAATCAAAAGTATAAACGAATCAATGAATGAGTGAATGACAAAAATATTTTCCTTACTCTCTAACTGGAAAATATCTTGTGGGCTCAGCCAGTAGTTTTCAAACGTGACTGCTCAAAATTAAGACCCCAATCCACAAAAAAAAAAGGCACTGAATCTCCAGTAAATGGAGAGAGGGGAAAAGAAGAAAAGAAAGAGAAGAAGAATATTCACAGTACCTTTTGAAGTCAAGCCACCCATATATAGCTGTAAGTCTAGATAGGAATTCAGGAATCCATACAGGGAAATGCTAGCCCAGGCTTCTAGCTGATCTGAAGCTACTGCAGCAAAGGTGTTGTGTGCAAGATTGAAGGGACAGCCATTCAAACACGCTTCCACCACATAGCATGAGCACAGGCTTCTAAAACAAGCCTCCTCAGCATTCTGCCAATATGCCTTCACATCTGCCAAAATACAAGCTGCCTGCACAATCAGAGGGCACTGCTGCACATATGGTTTTGACAGATTAAAATATGTGAAATTTTTTCTCATTTCTTTTTCCTAGGTTTCCCACACTTATTGTCACATGGAAACTAATTCTAGATATTGAACCAATAATACCCGATGGCTTTTAGCTCAGTCATAACTTCTGTTCCTTTTTCACTGTGCATCCTTTCTACAACTAACTCCTGAGATCGTAGCACACTGCTTCACATGAAGAAAAGCCACCTGCCCTGTGCAACACCTTAGTACTGCCTGATCTTTGGGCCACTTTTTTAACAGTATCTGAAGGTATGCGGTCATGAATCAGTTCTGACAGCACATGAATGGGCTAGAAAGAAAATAAAAAATTCCCCAATGCAGAGAGAAAAGAAATTTATGGGACTGTAGAAAGAGTTCAAGGAAAGAGAGAGGAGATTCTTGTGGCTGAACAATAAATGAGTTGAGTTGAGTCCTTCAAGAAAGAAAAGAGTAACACAGAAGAGACCCATAAGCCAAAAGGAGTAAGAAAAGGAGCAAGGAATAACAGAACTAATACAAATTTTATCGCTGACTTCATGGGATCAGGGCTTTCCTTTCTCTGCTGTCCCCTAACCCCTACTTATTTGCACAGGGAATAAACTGGCATGATTCAATACAGATTTTTAAAGTAAAAGTGCTGATAGACTTTTGGTAAAGGAGTTAATAGGATTTCATCTACATCTCCTGCAGCTCTTACACAGGTGACTAGATTTTAGGTTTTGCCATGTTCTATTTATTGATATTTATTTTTCAGTTCTGATTTATTTATGTTTATTAATAAATAATTTCATTAATGAAGTTAATTATCATGACAATGCTCACTTTAGAAAGAAAATAAATTCAACCTTGGTTTTGAAACGTCTAAAATTTCTACCATAGGAAGTTATGACGCAGCATATCTGGAGCTTTTAAAGTTTCTTTTCTTTCCTTTTTCCTTTTCTCTTGATTAGCTACTTGCCAAATATTTGTTTGTTTTAAACTAAATCAAATTTTCTACCTCCTCAGCAGGATTCATGTTTATTTATACCAGTAAGGTACAGTAATTGAGAAGTAGCAAGATATACCCGTGACAGAGGTCTACTTGAAGCTCTAATTTGTGTTACATCTAAGAGAGAACAGCCAGTGTAAGTTACAATTGCTGGAAGGTAGCGTTCATCTCTAAGCAGATGGAAGCCAGATATTTTAAAACTAACTGCAACAATTGACTTAAATATAGCCCTGTCTGAAGCCAAGGAAAATCATTTCATTGCCTTCACCGAATTTCAGATCAGCACAGCAGAGCATGTTATAGCTGTATATCTCATGCTTTACAAAATACAGCTATCACCCACACTTTGTAGATGGGGCACCTGAAGCAGAGAAAAGTGAAATGATTTGATGAAGCTCACCCAGAACAACAGTAGCAGAGACAAAAACCCGAAAATGAAGGTGTCTATTCCCTCACAGAACTTCTCATTCCTGTAGACTAGACCAGTCTCTGTCAATCTCTACACACTCCCAGTTCTGTAGGTGTAAGTATTAGGAGAAATGCTGCCGAGCGTGTGACAAATCACCTTTATACTACAAAGTCCACTAAGGGCACTGGAAAAAGACCTATTCATTTTGGTGAGCCCTGGACAGAGCGATAAGGGGAAATCTGGAAACTAAGATGAAGAGTCCCAGTCTGCACCAGTTCATGCAAGAGCCAGAGCTCAGCCGGGACAGCAGTGAAACTACAACTGAACGGAAAGAGCAGGATACAGAAAACCAAGCGGAAAATGTTAATGTGAGCCAACAAATGGGCTTAGCAACTACAAGAGGAGTCAAGATTTACAGCAGCTCCCAATTTATCAAAACCATCATGCAGTTGCCAATGGGGAACTAAAAAGGGGCAAAAGCCACCAGTCCATTTAATAGCCATTCTTCTGTCCTGCTGCTACAACAGCCAAGAGAGTTGCTCATCCCCACATGGGTATTTCCTTCGCCTCAGGTACTTCAGTTGTTTCACACAGAACATTGATGAACAAAATAATTAAATAATACATATTCGTTATCAAAGGGCCAGTGTTAAGTGACATTTTTAAATTGCATCATGTCTTCAGACTATTTATTTTGCGAGAAATAACTTAAAAATTAACCGAGTCATAGACAGGAAAAAAACCCTTAAAATCAAGCCTTTAAGTCCCAGTTTTGAATTCTGTTATCTGCACCCTCTGTATAAACAATTACAGCTACTATGAAAGTCCAGCGATTGCATGCAAGATGACTCCTTATATTGCTTATGTTAAAAAAACAGAAATATAGAAAATAGACATTGATTACTGGCACTCTCGCAGGTGATATATAGTATAAAATGCAGGTTCACTGATAGATCTGTATAAGAAATAGACTGGTACACTTTTAATTGTGTTTTGTCTAGGATTAAACTTTTTTTTAGTAAGCCCTTTGTACCCATTGACTGTGAAAAACTTGGAGAGTTGCAATTTATAGAACCTGAAAAAATTAGTAACATCAAAACACAAATTGTTATGAAAACACATAGTTGCCTAAAATTCGAAATACTAAGAAATACACATAAGTAGATTTTTGTATTTTGTTTCTTTTATGAGAAAGAAAATAAAGTCTGAGTTGTGGGTTTAGAAATCTATGAAAAGAAACAGAAATCTATTTAAAAATGGAAGTTATTCTCACAGTGCTTACAATTGCTTTCTGTCTCTGTCTCTCCCTTTGTTTGGCCCTTTCAGATTCCCGTTTTTCATACTCTTTGCGGTATTCTTCCCTCTTCAGTCTTTCATGCTGATATTCCTCATAGCTGTCGTATCTAGGAAACATAACTCAGTCATTAAATCAAGCACCTGCATTTGTGAATGTACAACTAGTAATACAATTTCTAGAATGTTTCATTATCTCTTGAGCACCTGCTGCAAAGCAAACCAAATGCAGGCAAAACAGACTACCTGGGTCTGCGACTGTACGGTGATCTGGATCGCGATCTTGCACGTAAGGGAGAACTTCTGTATGCTCGGTGTCTGCAGTGGCTGGACTCATAATAGCAACAAGATCTGCAGGAAGAAACACATTCACCTCTGTCATTCAGTTTGAATCTACTGACACCATTTTCTACCTCTTCCCCGAACTTACAATTTCTTCTAAGCCACCAGCGAGATTTCCCAGTGACAATTTGAGATCTCCTAGTCAACTAAGGGGCCTCAAGTGATTTCACCCCCCGCTCTTCTGTAATGTTCCTTATTGAGGCTAACACAGAGCAGAGAGTCAGCCACTGTCAACTTCATCTGATAGGGACTGCAGCTAGATTGGCACCGGGCTGCTCGCAGATAATGGGAAAGGTTAGTTGTGTACATCTCTCACCAATTGCTCTGCCGCTGACCTGACTGGCTCCACTCAGAAAGTGTAAACTTGGCAAATTTAAAGGATAATGGCAACAAGTGTTTCTGTAGCAACGCCGTAACCTTCAGAGTTAATCAGCTCAGGAGCAATAGAATGAGTTGCACTGGATTAAGTTATTTCTTGGGGGTTTTTTATTTCCTTTAAGTTGCTTTATGTTTTTGCTGTTTTCCTTCTCAACTATGATGACGATACATGAATGTGCTGTACTGTACCTTGAAGAGGATCTACTACAGGGCGACCTTGATCTCGATCGGGAATATGGAGAACGGGAACAAGACCTGCGTTGCGGAAAGGACCTTGATCTAGAGCGTGTCCTTTGGGATCTTTGAGAAAATAAGGATTTGGGTGGAGACACTGAATCTCTGCATGGAGAGTTAAAAGAAGAGCAAGAAGGCGATACATCAAATAATGAATAGGCTTGTGTCCCATCCCAAGGGTAGCATAGTTTATCACTTTCATCTTCACTGTCATCAAAGAGACCATCCATTGCTAGTCCTGAATTTATAAACATAGGTAGTTTGGAGAATTGTTCATTACTGTAATCACTGTCCCTCAGTTCTCTGGTCTTATCTGCTTCTTCATCAAAAACAGCTTGGCTGGGGTGACCAAAATGCTTATTCAGTTCAGCCCGAATTTCCTGGTCTTGGAGCTGTTTTCTGTTATTACCATGGGATTCCTGCTTACTTATCTGTAAAGTCTCTTTCTTGAAATACTGGTCTTGTTCTAAAGAAGAACAAATCTGACACTGCCACCCAGGTGAAGAATCCTTAAATTCTAGTTGTCTGGAGTCCTGAAGTTCCTGGGATATTTTAATGTGTATTTCCGATTTTGAATTCACAGATTGACAGTAGTCATGGTCACCAAACAGCCGCAAACTGGGCCGTTTTGTCTTTCTCTCCTCATGTCCATTGGACAGTACTGTAGTCTTGCTAAGCTGTGCGTACAGCTCAGACTGTTCTGGACCCTTCTTGGTTGGGTTATTTCCTTGAGAACCGGAAGACTCACTATAGCGGGGCTTTTTTGAAGGTGGTACAACAGTCTTGCATGATGACTTCGGCTTAGGTGAAGTCCTAAAAGGATTATCCTGGTTGGCTTTATGAGGAGGGGTCGTAGGTGGAGTTAGGCCTAAGGGGAAAAAAAGGAGGAACAGAATGTTTTTAAGCATGCATACAACATTTATAAAGGCAGCTCATGCGCTTCTTTAAAACAGATACAAAGCAAGAGCCGTTCTATGTCACTTTAATTTAACACTACAATTACTGGGAATAAGAGTATTTAGGGTGTGAGACACCAAAGGTCTGGTAACAACAATAGCAACAGTACTAATGCATTGCCATTAATCTTCAGCATCATCTCTGCCCCTCCCCTTCCTTCATGACATCCGCCCCTCTCTCTGTAGATTTTGACAGAAAAGATCAAGAGATAAAAACCCAAAGGCTTTTTTGTTAAAAATCAAAAAGATTTTGATATAAAAATCAAAAGTCAAAAGACTGGCACCGTCAAAAGCCTAAAGAAATTAGCCGACAAAAACCTGAATACAAGCAAGCCCGAGAAAAATAAATGAGTGCTACCAAAGGAAACTTGGTAGGATGCAGAACTTGAATGCAATGAAGTACAGCAACTCCACAACTCGACTGCAATGACTCTTTGTCTCCACAGTTCATTAACTTATTAAACCATCGCTAATGTATGTATAATACATTCTTGTAAGCATAACTAATACATTTTGCCTGAAACGTGGTTCTGCAACTGAAACCCAAGTGAACAACAGGACAACTGCAACTTTAATGAACCATTGCATTTCGAACTAAATATTAGTGAGTCATTAATTAGGGAGTCAAAATGAAACAGAGAAGTATTCAAAGACTAAAGATACCACTAACTACCAGGATTGTTCACATAACTGTAATAGGTTCTATCACTATGGTGAGACAAAATTGCAGGAAGGACTACGGCCCATTCCAGTCAAAGCTGGGAACTGAAGCAGCATCTTCCAATTATTTTCATAAGGATAGAATATAACTCTCAATATTTTCTGTAGAAATCATAGAATTTCTTCAGACTTTACAAAAGGATAACCAGGATATCAGGGCAGAGTAACAGCAAACTGCAGCCACTGTTCAGGACATAATTACTCTTCAGGAAGATACTTAGTATGTTATGTTTGAAAAGTTTGCTTCTGTCCAATTGAGCCTAATGTTATTTAGAAGTATATATGCTTAAAATTAAACAAATTAAGCCAAGATTAGGGAGTTCTCCAGACCATCCTTAAGCACTCCAGAGGCTGATGCTGCCCAAGATTTCTTCTAGCCCAAGCAATGAGCTTTGCACTATTTCCTTAGCAAGAATGAAAAGAGAGGGCAGACACATTTACAGGAAATGTGCATTTCAAACATGGCTATAGCGTTTTGTTTTGTATTTTTAACCACACAACAGAGCTCAGCAGATCAATGCAAATGGAACATGTTTTACAGTGTTTTGCTGTAAAGAAGGAAAAGCGTCCATCAATGCATAGTGCTCCCGAAGGAGCATAAATGGAGACTGGGAGTCCCATTGCATTAGCTGCAATGAATTTGTTCCAGAAAAAAAAAAGAAGATAGAAGAACCAAGACATGAATACTTGATGTGAGAGAGAAGCTTGATTTTGTCTGAATGTTTGGAAAAAATGGTTATGAGCTACTCATGGCTATGTGAAGACTTTGCCTAATGCCACAAATGTCAGGGAAACTGAGGCAAAGGTAATGACACCTAAAACACTAGTTACCTCAAATTTGAATTTAATAGTGAAAAAGTTTTGTGCAAATTCATCACTGTTAAACTATTTCCCATAATCTGAGTCCTCAATTTTTTCTTCTTTTCCAAAAATTCACTTGAATCAGCAGTGTGTATTTCACACCTTGTCCACCTCCTCACTAACAAGTATTTTTGACTACCAAATGAATTTTTGCTAAAATGAAGAGAACGGTCCTCTTCAAAGTTTTGCAGTAATAATTTCTGGGTTAAAACTTCAGGCTCAGATTCAACAAAGATTTGAGTAAGCAAAAACTGTTTTCTGGATAAAAAATTTAGAACTGTCACTTTTACTCCTGAAATTACACAGCCTGTGAGAGGCTCTGGGGTTAGTTACTGATTTTTGAATGTAGTTTTAAAGAAAGAATGAAGCAGAAATACAACCATCCACAATGAACATGCATGTTTAAGAATTTCAGGCAAAGAAACCCCAGAGATAATCCAATATTCAAAATAAAATATTGTTTCCATTTCCACTTTTTTAAAGCTGGCCCCGGCAGGAAGCAAGCTAAACACAGAGCACAACGATTTCCAGAAGCCCTACAAGGAGTCCAACAATCTTTAGAAGAGGGGAAAAAAAAAAACCCTACCAAAAAAGTACAGACTGAGCTAAATTTCTGGCACTTCTCTTGCTGGCAGAACTGTGCTGGGGACAGCCTAAGAAAGGGCTTCCTCGTGGCATTTTGGCTTTTTTCCTGGTTTTCAGCAGAAGCAGGAAGTGCACAGGCAAGTAGAAACAGATAAAAGTTGGAAAATGTTCATTTAACTTTTGAACAAACTTCCATCGGGGGATAGAGGAAGGAGTGAAGTTTTGAATTCATGTCACCACTACAGAGTCCACCTTCAGCGTGTCCCATGACCAATCTCCAAACTGTGAACTTTGAGAAAACCAGTTGGCTGCACACTTGCCCATCTTCACGCTAATCCCTGGTAATCTTCACTGAGGGCCATGATCCCACATCAACGGCGTTACAATATTCTATAACCATTGGATTATTTCACACGTGCCAATTTCTCCGCCAACGTGTACATTTTAGCGTTGACAGTACAAGGTATATTCTGTGCTCTCTCTTGAACTTAGCAGGTTTTGACAGATTTATGGAAGGACAGATGGCCATTACAGGCTGAAGGCTGACAAGAGGCAGTTCAGAGCATTGTTAACACACTTGCACAAACTCTCAGCAGTGCAGCGCTGTGCAGAATGTAATTCAGACTATAGCTTTTTTATTGCTGCCTATTTTCTTTTGTCAAAAGAGCCTGCTGTGCACAGCAACAAATGGCTGCCATTACCCAGAATGTAATGGGTGTCAGACAAATCACGTAACACAAACAATCAAGAGTATGTAGGTCATATTTCAACAGAGCACAACCTTAGCAATATTTATGATTACTGCATTGAAATGTGCTCTATAATAAACAAGTACCTCTACATCACTCACACTTATGTACTTCTGCACAGCAAATCTGTTAGAAGTGGTACATACTCTACAATCATCCCCCTTAAACAGTCTTTTTTCTTTTTAAAGTAAAAGGCAAGTATTTTTTCATGACATGCTATAAAACCATTTTCTTTGTAGGGACTTCTCTTTAATTGAATGGCTTCAGTAAATGGTACATTTGCACTTTGCCTTGCTCTGTCTATATACTACGAACTCACTCTGTGAGTGAGTGAACACACTGTGATCTTGGGCTTGAAAATAGCGTACATCAATTTGCCAGCACTGCTGCTGAAGCAGCACCGTCCTCCCCGTGTCTGTGCAACAAAAGGTGTTTGCACGTGTGCCAACTCTGCCACCTTGGCCGAGCAACTTATTTCAAGAAAGTCTCTAGGAAACTACTTTTGATGCATTCCAAAACTTCATGAAAAAAACCTCTTAGTAACTTTTAGCTCAGCTAGGTTGATAAGCAGAAATCAGGGGAGTGCCTTTGCATAAAACATGACATCTTGACTTTCTAGGACTGATTTGCAATGCTGTTTTACATAGACACTGATCTTTCTAAAACTGTACTGTAACTGTTGGCATTTAAATGTTTGATGATGTTTGTTGTGCTTTGAGGGGGCTGAGAATTAGTGTCTTTTAGGGAACGCAGCCCCAGAACCTTTCTACATGTGCACAGGGCTTTTGAGAGGCATTGAAAATTAATACTTTTATACCTTTTAAGTTTGAAAATGGATTGTCAAGGGAAACATTATTTAAGGCCACTTAAAACACTGAACACAAGGTAACAGCTCGATTCCATCAAAGAATCAGAAGAGCTTTTGTGTGGCACAAGATTGCAGAAGCCAGGAAAATATAATAAAATTAAATAGTCCTCATATACTAAAAAACTACATGCTTGTTGAGTATTCAGTTTAATCCTGTTGTCAGTGCTGCAGAGAATAAACACAAATGCCTGAAAATATCAAACAATTTACTATATTTTACTCCCTCTGGAGAACTCTCTGCATCTCATGTCTCATTTTATCAGAAATCATTCTGAGGTCAAACAAGTTCTTATATGATAGATTTTAAGTATTTGTTCTGACAACTAAGAGGTAACAGAGATCTAGAGGTGAGCAAATAGCAAGGTGTAAGTATCCTCAAGGATGCTCATGAATTCCAAATCACTATTCAAGCTGATTGTGTTCATACAGCTTTTTCTGTCATCTTTTTGGAGAAATCAAATTTTGCACCCAAGAAAGGCTGGTGAGGAGTTTTATGCTCAGTTAAACTACAGGGATCTGTGCACAAATGAGAGACATTTCACCAAGTCACCTCTTGTGGATGAGAGGGTGGAAATAGCCTTCCTGTTACTGATTGAGCCTTAAGTGTGTAAACTCACTTCATGCACTTACATGATGTCTTTGAGTATTCAGGAGTGAAGGTTTAAAAAGAGACTGAGACAAACAGAGCGTGCTGAATTTCATTTAGGAGCCATGACATCTGACTTTGGGCATTTACAAGTTCAGCAGAAAGTCCAAGACAATCATTGAGGAGCCCTTGATCACCAAGAGAAACACAGCCACCTCCAGAGGGTGAGTCATCCTCCTAGTCCCTGTGCCTGCAGATGCCCCCCTCAACCTGACTGGTGACAAAAAGGAAAGAGGTCTTCCAGTGACACAGAAACATCTCATGTTCCTGGAAGACATTAGAGAGGTTCAAGCCCACGGCCTCTTAGCAGGGTGTTGGCAATGCAGCTAGCTGTGGAAACAAAAGGAGAAGGACCACTTACGAGCCTCTTACTCAGAATGAGACTCTCCTTACACAAAAATTTCTAGGACTCCCTCCATACCATGATGTCCTGGTCCACTTTCCTTAGAATAGCACTAGAAATCAGCTGCAGAGTTGGACTTTTAGATAGCAATGGACTTATTTTATTCCTCTATCATAGGCCACTTATTTAAAGTGCATTCAAACAATCCTTACATGTGGCTTGCAAACACTTTAAAAAAATATTTGCTCCTCGTAATTTGACAAATCAGTGTTTTGACAGTTTTAGGGAGGACAAAGTTACATTCACAACTACTAACAAATCCATTGTAAAGCAAGACGTAGCATTGGCAAGAGAATGGTTTCAGTTTGACTTTAGATACATGAATCCGAAATGTGCGTGTGACGAAGATTGATGGCTCGAGTGGGAAATGCTTTTATTTATTTATTTTTCTACTCTATAGTTAATTCATCAGTGAGGGAACCAATGTTGTTTTCAGCAGAGAGATCAAGGGAGTTGCTATTTATATTAAAATACTTTGTGCTTCGATAGTGCGAGCAGCAGTGCTAATGGTCTTTTCAATTCGACAGTGAGATCAAGGCAACTCCTATTTAAATTATAATAAATAGTGCTTGTACAGTGCAAGCTGCCCTATATAAGGACAATGAGCAATGTGGTTATCTGGATATAATTTGGAGTTGCCAGGGTCTCACTAAAGAACTCCAAGGTATTATTAATCACTACTGCCACTACTTTTTTCCTTTTTTTTTTTTAATTGGGTTTTTGGTTGTTTTTTTTTACTGAAGTGGGTCCCAATTCTGCCATGATTTACTCACATACACTGTAAGTTCTTCAGCACTTGATGTTGTTCCTGTTATGTACTTGTCTGCTTCCAGCACAAGCAGACTCATGACACAAGACACTACTGCAATACAAATTAGTTAGACATGCCCAACCACTCATCTTTTTATAGATTTATATACATATATGAATATAAAAATAAAATATATGTGCATGTGAAGGCAGAGATTAATACAGCTACCAAGTCATGAAATACAATCTCCTGAAACCTCCTCACCAGGCATTGCGAACACCAGAGCAAGTGCAACATGAAGTCCGAGAGCCACCATCATGTGCGCTGCTTGGTAACACTCCCCTAACTCCCTGGCCACACATGCTCCACCAACTCTTATTCTTCCTAATTATCATCAGTTTATTTTCTAGCTAGACTCTATTTACTGCCAGAGGGAAAAAAAAATCATGTTTTCATAGTACAATGTTCCTGTTCACATATTCGTCCAGTCCTGCTGTTTCGCAGCTTCTGATGCATCTTTTAATGTGCTAGTTCTCCTGGTTATACCGTTAAGAAAACTACAGAGCTGTATGGCTTCCTCCTCTGTGCACAGCTGATGGAGCGGAATGAATTTGGTAATACCAAGACCATTCCTGTTGCCATTACGGAGGCAATACTAGAGGACTATCCAGGGGTCAGACCGACTCCCAGTTTCTGTCTTGTCAGCTGATGGGAAGAGCAGGCTGCTGACTTTCCGGCTGGGAGAAAACACTGCTCCCTTCAGTGATTTCAACGGCTGCTTGTACCACTCCGCTGTAGTCACCTCATCTGCCCCTTTCAGCTGGCAGCACTAAGCACTGACTTACCAGAGCGCTTACAAATGGGCACCCTTGTGCAGATTTGCTCTCCAGTAATGATAAAAGAGGCTTCTCCATGCTTCAGGCCTACTGGCACCGAACGGGATTATCCTGCTGCATACAGTGAATTCTGCCGTGTTTGTGTTGGTTTTGCAAAAAAGAAGGTGCGTTGGAAGGATGCTTCCTTTTCTCACAAGAGGAATGATTAAGACTGCAGGTTTTCAGGACACGGCAGAGGAAAGTGTGAATGTTTTAATGCTGAACTAATGAAGAAGTTTCTGAAAAAGCAAAACGGCGGTTGTAGGGAGGTGAAAGCCAGAGTACACACACAAATCCAGTGCTTGGGCCTGCTCTTGTGTAAAGCTGCCACTGAATTTAGGGGCACCAAGCGGATTTATGGTACCTGAAGACATATTTTGCGATGCCCCCCCAAACACTAGAGATCACTTAATTTACAATCCACTGTTATCCTGAGAGAAACACATGCCAAGTACATCTCTCATTTTTCAACATTACACGACTGAGAAAGAAAACAGTCTTGGCAATAGCCCAGGTGGAGCTCAACGTGTACTCTTGTGCTCAGTTCTGGACACTTCAGAAAAACAGAGGCAAAACAGAGTTCAGAGGAAAGCAATAAAACAGATCTGAGTCTGAAGGAATTGACTTCAGTGGAAAGAAGGGCAGCTGAATTAAATGAGTGCAATGGGTGATGCACGAACTAAACCTGCACGTGATAAAAAAAATCTACAAATCTTCAAAAGGTACAAACACCAGGGATCTGAAAGGAGGAGAAGGATAAACGGAGGTTGTGTGAAGCGTGCCAATGGAAGAAATAAAGAGAAAGCAAGAATATAAAATGAATATCAATTTAAAAAATTACCTCTAAGCTATGGAGTAGTTTTTCAGTGGTAGAGGAGAAAGCTGTTATTTGTGACATATTAATCTAGAATTGACAAAGCACTGAAACATGCAGTCACGTACAGCCCTAGACTGGCCTGGAGACAGACTGGATGACATAACTTTTCCATCTGTAACATCTATTACACTGTGCTGTGGGGTTTGTCTTTGAAAGATGGTTCTCAGCAGTACACAAATCTATGGGGAAATTGGGAAGTATAACAGATAAATGGTTTCATTCATATTTTCCCAGAAATTATGCTGTCTTGTGTAGGTTTGGATCCATATTTTCACACAAATTCCTTCTCAGGTAACTGGATAAAAAGTCAATGCTAAACTGCACTGAAGTTAATCTACTGGAGACCTCTGTGAGATCTTGGTGTACATGTGGTGTATTAAAATGAAGAAACACACACACAAGCCATGCGTAAAGGAAAAGCCAGCACTCCCCATTTCTCACCTGCAGTTCCAGAGAGTTCCACACTTAAGGTTTGTTCAATAGTCTTGTTCTCAAATGGGGAACCCTTGGGATCACTGGAAGACAGGGCACATTTATAAAAACAAGCTGAAATGGAGTTGCTGTAGCCAAAATCTATTGAACCCCCCTCCCTTTTATAAATGTTTGCACTTTTTAGTACTTACTTTGGTGACTCGGGCGTCAATGGAAGTGATAAACTTGTTGGTTTGGCTAAAGGGAAAAAGAAAACAATTATGGAATATTTAAACACTCCATAACGTATACTAAAAAGGTTTCTTTTTATTTTGGTGCTGGAACCCCATGTCAATCAGGGCTGAACTCTGATAGTTCAAGAGCTATTTCAGTGTATCTTACGACAGATAAATAAGGAGACTCATCCTGATTCCTTATTACTGGTACTAAAAGGGCACCTACATTTCAACAATGTTTTACATCAATTACTGTACCTCTGAAATACAGTACGCAACTCAAATGCCAAGAACCTTTCAGAAGAAGAGTGATACATGTTAAAAATCAATGAAGAACTCTACAGGATACACTGTGAAAATGTTATTTCTCTTAGAGTTAATTTAGACTACAGTTCACGTTTTATTTGGAAACAGAAGCAGCAGAATAACTATGAAGTAACAGAACGTTATGAATATTCAGTTAATTTTACTTCTACAATACACAATTTTATATATAGCACTGAGAATAGGTCATTTCTATGAGGCCAGAGTCCAACCAGTTATAGTCCAAATTTCTGCAAATTATCCTGCAAACTACGACAAGCCATGGACATAAGTCACAGATGGTTAAAAATGGGGCTGAAGCTCTCAGCACTACAATCCCAACATACACAAAAATCAAAGCTCTAGCTATAAAAGTACAAGTCTTTGTCACCTTTATTCATGCAAACTTGTATTTCCCAAAGCAATCCAAGAGCTTGGATATTGGAATAAAACTAAGATTCTTTTAATTGCCAGTAAAATGTTTAAAATTTTAAAATAATATTACTTGCAAATTTTACTTTTCAGAAGTTAGATTGATGTTGAAACGCACAGAGCATTGTACCAAGAACAACAGCAGGGGATCTTTTCTGCAAATTAATTACTTAAGACAAAATGTTCCCCTTGAACACTCCTGCACTGCAGATCTTTTGTCCAGAGTGTCACTACTGCGTATTTCGTATTCATTCCAGGCTTGGAGCTCCCATCAACATTAAAGGATTTTGTATGCAAATTGATTACTTTTATAAGCTCTAGAGCATTCCTGAAGTAATATTCCATTTTTTAAAAAATTAACTCAATTCTCAAGAGCTGCATATTGTTTCTCCTCCTCCCCATACGAAAGTTAGAAAAGGAAGCTCAGGTGTTCACCTCGGGTTCACCTTCCTCAGAAGTCACCGCCGGAGTGAGACGATGCACCTCAACGAGTTATTTGTCTGATCCAGCACTGCCGCTGATTTGTGCATGAAACCAGACATTGTAAGACTGAATGTAACCTGACACATCTTTGCCTGTATTTTATATACATCTAGGGATACTAATGTTTGCCAGTGGCTACCTAGAGGTAAAACTGGCTTAAAAAAACTCAGACTTTACAGTAAGGCTCTGGAATTAAGTTTTATACAAAGGCTTCCTCTTTTTTTTAGAGGATAAAAATCTGCTTACTCTTACCCAACTTAGGCTTTCTAAGGAAGTTGAATGTGTAAGAGCTATTTAAGCCTCTAAAAAGTCTCATTCTAGCTCTTATTAGTCCTGCATCAGAATATATATATAAAATTCTGAAGCACTAAGGCACAGTGCAAATCTGTCAGAGGTGGGCACAGAACCAAGGCGTTATCTCACACTAGTATGTATTCATTTTAGGCAAATATCACTGAGCTCTCCCACTGAGAAATTCCCATATCAAAACACCCATCAGTTTTCTTACTGCTAGGCAAGGGCTTGACCAAACAGTATTCCTGCAAAGGATTCGTCCTCACATACAGCTATTGATAGTGTAAATATTTAGCCAAGACACTATTATTTTCCATGGTGCCTGTTTATTAGAGTTTCAAGGTCTACTGTGGTGTGTTTTTTTCTTATTAAAAAGGGTTCACATGAAGTTGCTTGTCCCTGTAAATTGAAAACATTCAGGTTCAAAAGAACTAAGTTTCCTCATGGGCAAATTTCAATGCAAAACCACAGATGATCTTTGGCATGAATGGGTTTGTGGACATTCCCGTGGGTTTGCAATATGTTTGCAACAGTAACCCTAAAGGAAAATACCGTTTGACTTATCCTTTGTGAGCTTTCCCTAACTTTGAAAGAAAATATCAGACCTTGATTATTTCTTAAAACAGAAGGAGCCAATTTTCTTGTACTTTTGATTAAACGTATGAACAAATGACTGCAGGTCTGCAAATATCAGTTAAATTTGCAAGGTTGATTCTGCATGAATTGACTGTCCAAGCTGAAAGCATTATATTCTTGTATTTGTATTACATGCAAATCCATTGATATTGAAGGCATAGATTGGTGTATGAGGCAAATTTGCTGAAAAAACAACATTTCAGAAGCCTGTAAATTAAACTGCAGGAATTAAAGAAGAGAGTAATTTCTTTCTGCTTGCAATTTCACCTGCAATAGGTGTTTTTATATATATATATGTACACACACACACATAATATAACCAAAGTCACAGTTATCTGTTAAACGCTGGTAAGTTAGCCATATGTCCTTTGGACTTTCCTAACCTCTCCTTCTGCACTGTTTCCACAACCCAACGTGCCCTGCTTCTTTGCACTGAATCTACACAATTGCCTCAGCTGGGCAAAAGAATGCAGCTCTGATATGAATAGGAAGATTTTATAATCTGTATTTATGTGTGTGTGTGCATACTTCTATGTACAACATACATGTGCATATAGCATGTTATACACGACAAACCTTATCACGTACCACCTTAATACCCAACAGCAGTAATAAAGCCCTCTGTAACTTCTGGCAGGTCTATGTTTCAGTACGACTGCAGTAACAGACCCAGGTTTTACACATACAGTTCAGTCTGGATTTTGCTGTGAAGCAGACTGCTGAAGCCATCCAGAAGGAGTGGCAGTTGGCATCCAAGAAGCTCTAGGGGCAGTTGGATTTCTTTCTTACAAGAAACATTGTTCAGAGAATTTGAGACCATAATGAGGAAAACTATACTTAGGATGTCTGAATGTACAGCTGCGAGAAGGATATTTAGTGTCGGGAAGGGAAGATTATTTTCATTAAGTTTGCTTATACTTCCTGGTAAAGAGCGAAGAATTAGATTTGATGGGAGCTGAAAATGCAGGGAGAAGGGAGGGGAAAAGAAGAAAAAACATATACAGTTTACAACTGTTGCTTTAAAAAAACCAGAACAACATATTTAGGGTCATATTCTGATGTCTGTTGCAGCCAGATAACTTCCATTGACTTTAGTAGAGTCATCCAGGATTTGCAGCGATGTGACTGAGATAGGCACCTGGACTTCTAGACGCCAAGCCAATATATATACGTAGATGTATTTTAAAGTAACGGCAACTTTAAAAAAAGCTCCCTTTGGGCTTGTAAGCTTTTACCGCTTTCCTTTATCTTGGGAAAACAGGCAGGGGAAGAGGGGGAGAGAAAGCAAGAGAGGGAGCTTTAAGTTCTTGCATTTCTGTCATAGAAGCTACTTGTAATATAGGCCAGTTCTTTATGCATCGGGGGATGCTAGAAGTCAACACAAGTGTTTAGTTTTGGCCATAAAGAATCTAAAAAGAGAGAGAAAGATCAGGATGGCAGCTAAACTTTCAACTATTTACAAAATAAAATTACAAACCGGCATTCCAGCTTTAACAGGAATGACACATTTATTGCTTTCTCTGTAGCAGTGAGAGCACTATTTATTGTCTCTTAAGGACTACGTGGCAGGTTAACAATGCCTTCAGTTTTATGCTAGCAAAAAAGAAAGCTCACTAATGAACCGGCCTGCCCAGCTTGTTTAGGGGTATAATGATTTCTTAGTAGTACAGCACTCTGTGTGAATAAGTATCTCCAGCTAGCTTGGTATATTAACGTGGTATTTGTTAAACTTTTTTCCTGAGATTCTTTTTCTGAAGCTGGAGGCAATAGAGACAGGATTAAAATTGTTTAGAAGCTAAATCTAGCTAACTAATTCTAACTTCATTAGAGTGTTTTAAAATTCTCCCTACACAGAAGAGATGCCAGATTTACAATACTAATCCAAAGAACAGAAGAGGTATCGAGGGTATTCACAACTGCGGTATTTCAGCTTCCCTGCTTTACTGCTGGTACCAAAGCTGTGTTCTGTGGTCCCACACCTACCTTGCAGATGATTTGTCTGAGACTGCAGATGGGGCTTCCTTTTGGAGGTGCATTTCTCTTTGCTGCTATTCCTGTTCTCTGCTGGTTTGGTCTGAGGAGGGTCATCATTCGTAGTCAGATATTTGAGAAGTTCAGAGCAGGGACGTCTTTGAGGCTTTTGCTGTTGACAAATGCTCTTCGCTTTATTGCTCCATGAATTCTCAGTCTTAAAAACAGGACATAATAAAATAAAATAAAAAAAGCTAAAATTAGTGAGCTGAACCTTATCAGAATGGATATAGGTTTTCTGAAGAGATGAGATTTTCAATGAAGTGTTCAGTCTAAGTGTACTAGATCTATGAGCTGTGAATAATTGTTTGCAGAACAAGGAAAGAAAATTACATTTAAAATTCCTAAATGACATTTATGCAGCTTTTTATTTCATTTCTCCTACGTTTCAATGTTCCTACTCAGCAACATGTAACTAACAAGACCCTACAGCGCCTTTACTGTGAACAAAAAAATAAGCTGGTTTAAACCTTAATTTGCTGCTGATTGCTTGAGCCCAGTATTCACAACTCTCTTAAGTACCCCTAAACGCTCTGTTTTCAGTTACAGTGAACGGCAAGACAAACATTGTTTAATACTGCCTGCTAACAGAATTATGTCAGAGCCCCCATTCTATCCAATTAATGGCTGATACGTATCTTTTGCCAAGAATCCAGTGTCATTTTTCTTAGCTCAGACAGCTGGTAAAATGGCAGTCCCACATCCTGGAGTCACTCATCAACAACACCAGCCCATCAGCAAATTTTATCGTACCCCCTACTACTCTGTGTATCAATAAAGTAACAGACGGTGGGACTACAACTGAACTCTGCCAAGAGAAAAAGCATAAATGAAATATTCAGAGCATAAAGGAGCTCAGGTGATTTTCTGGAACCCAGTCTATAATCTGTTCACTTTTTTTTTTTAAAGCAGTTGCAAGATAGTAGGCAGATTAATACAATACATATAGATCTACTGCTTGTTCAGTTGCTGAAAGCATAAAAGACCTTGTTACACTTTTTCTGTCTTTTTTTTTTTCCTTATTACAAAGATTAAGTTTGTACCTTAACAACCACAGGGCTTGTTCTGATCCTGTGATTTGTGTTTGCATGGTTTTGTGTGCTGAGACCACTGCATTCATTGTAATTTAGCTGAGTGTTGGCTGGAGCCAGCAAGAGCTTCTTAAGCTACAAACACATCAGGGAAAGGGAGGTGGAAGGAAAAGAACAAGGTTATGCATCTTTATGGTTTAAAATGACTTATCTACATTTTTGCATAGTTACTTAAAGGTAGCTATATCAATTTCAGCAAGCAAAGTACAATAAAATAGAAAGAAGGGCTTGATATTCCCCAGACCAAACAGATTTCATTTTCTTCTGGCTTGGCAGCCTACTTCTGCTCCCTTTACTGCAGTATACTGCGGGGCAAGCAGAAATGACAGGGGTCTTGGATTTCTGAATCCATGGCAAAATGAAATTCTCGGCAATCTGTTTGACAGAAGAGGCCTCTGATCTAAACAGAGGCGTTAACTTCAACAGACTAATGGATACAGCGTCAAGATGCAGATATCTGGCTCTGCTTCTGCAGCAGCGAGTGATAAGGGACTTTCAGCAGAAACAGAATCATGTCTCAAACTGGTTTTACGGAGCAAAATGCATATAAGGTTTCACCCACATCCTCACCCAAGGTTCAGTTTTGCCCTGATTAGCACTAAGCTGGTGCTTACTGGTCAAATCAATGTTAAAGGCACAAAATTAGCCCCACATCCTGCCGGACTCAATGGGCCTTTCTTTACAGATCAACAAAAGTGACGTCTACACATACATACAAGAACAGCCCCAAGAAATGAAATATGAATTAAAACCCCTTACCCTGACTTATTTGAACAGAATGATAAGCAAACGTGTCAGCCATTAGCACTAGAATCTCAAAAACAATCTCTTCAACACACTTTTTAATAGATCGCCTTATTAGTCATCCTATGGCTATTTGGTGGGGGTTTTTTTGGCCACTTAATTTTCAGTTCTTTACTTGATTTTCCTTTCCAGTCTAAATGAAAAGCCCAGACCTTACTGTGACTACATCATACCCATGCAGCGGGTAGCCAGAGGCACATCCAATTCCTGTTAAACAGTAGGAAGGGTTCTTACTAGAGACGGCTCTTCTGCCTCCTGAGTTGGAGGGGTGCCGTCGGGCATTGGGGAAGGGCTAGCGGCATTTTCGTTGGTCACATCTCCATCTGTCAGTGCATCAAATGAAGGCAATCCATCCTCATCCACAGGGATGCTGTCCAGTGTTTCAGTGAGAACGGCTAGCAAGTTTGCCTCGCTCTCTTCATCTATCTTCTGTGGGAGGGGACAAAACAAAAGGCAGAATAAGGTGAGAAGAGAAAAGGAACAAAATGATGCCTCTGTATGTGAAAAAGCAGTCAAAACACAGTTAAACCAGCCCTTGCAACAATACCCTAAAACCGCATCTCGGAAGATGTAATTAAGTGCAATAAAATTATCCATCTCTGTGTTCAAGAGAAATCTCTTTGCACTCACACTGTATTGCTCTAGTTTACTTTTCTTCCACAATTCTTTTTTTTTTTTTATCCAGTGTTAACAACGAGAAGTAATCACCCACGGATTGTATTACAGGATGTGCCTAAGCTGCTGACACCTAGTGATGGTGTCAGCCCAGGCTGTCTATTCCTTTCTCTTTTCAACGTTGAACATCAGCTAATTGACCTGACAAAAATTACAAGAATCAGAGAGTAAGACAGCTAATCAGAAGACCAAAATGAATCACCAGTGAAACGTGGAAAACCCTGTTCACATACGTGGCCTGGTGTAAGGGAGAAAGGTTTTCCCTTCCATACTTCTGGAAATCCTTGCTCCAAAACCAAGAAAAACCTTCTTATTCCTGAGCATTTTGGCATAAGACTAGCCATCAGGACTCACATGGTGGACGGCAGGCTCCTTGAGTTTCTTTGAAAGAAATGTATTAGGCAGGTTGCCTTTGAAGTTGTCCTTTTGAGTTATGTCGTTTGAGTGCTCAATGCGACTATTGTATGCATTTATCTAATTCAGACTGCAATTATAAAAAGTAGATTAATTCCTAATCAGATGTGGCGGTAATGTTAATTTATATTAGATATCTTATTTCAGCAACAAGACTTCTTTTTGTCAAATTGAGTAAATTTAAATGCCTTCCAATTTTTTAATGAAATATAGTCCCTACTGTATATTAAGGTACAGATTTTTGGAGTACTGAGAGTTCTCAAGAATAGAATTGTGTGAAAATCATTATATTTATTTTTCAGAAAGATTGGAAATTGATCTTGACAGATCAATTATCTAGGATTCCTAGGCTGATCCTAGTGCTATTAAAAGAAATGAAAAGTCCTTCACTGATTCCAGGGATATCAAATTGGGAGTTTTTCCACCAGCTTCAGAGTGGTTCATCATGCTCCAGGTTCACACTGTGAAGAGATTTCAGCTGAGTTCAAATCTCATCATTTAAAAGTGAACTAGCAAGGAATACAGCAGTAAGACGAACAAAAGCTCTCCCTTCAAAAAAAGAAGTTTAAAAAGTCAACAACAAAACACTGCCAGTAAAACATCAGAAAATAAAAAAAAAAAAAAAAAGCAAGTGAATCTGGGTATCCCCTCAGCATGACTTTTTTCAGTAATACTGTATCTGACTCCGAACAGAGATGCTCATAAACCACACAGATAATTGCTCCTGCCAGGCTTCTCTGCCAAATCACACCTCACGGCTTCTTACAGAAAAGCTCTGTCTTCGAGCTAGAAAGCTACGGCAGAGCACAGACTGTTCTGGTGCCTACCGCATCGTCCCCAAGAAACAAATAAACACTCAGGCAAAGCTAATGCTGAGGAGAAGCATTTACTTAAGAGGCCAAAAGAGGCTTGGCCACTGAGAAAAAGAGTCTAAGTCCCGGTATCTGGTGTTTTCCACCATACCAGGCAGACACATGCACAGTGCCATCATAATTCAGTGTGCAGAGGATGGAAATAAGCAGAGGGAAGCCACCATGTGAATAAAACCGCACTCCAAATGCAGCTTCTCACAGCCACTTTTTGAGAGGCAAAGAGGAAAATTACGGTGTCACTTCTAGGAAAGCACGAAAAAGGTGTTATCAGGCGAAAAAGTGCTTTGCTATGTAATGAAGCGCTGACTTTTTTTCCAACGGTGTTTCAAACCCCTTGCAGGCGGTGGGATGAACGGTGGGGAGAGCCAGCCCTCAGCTCCGTGGTGGCTGTGGGGAAATCTGGCTGTCTGACCCCCAGCCCCGCACTGGGAACCTCTCCAGCAAGTCTAGCTGGTGGGGTGCACCACCGCCCCCCCTTACTGAGCGTTGCAGCTTATAAAGCTGACAACAAAGCTGGAAGTGTTACTATTTCTAATGGGGAATGCCTTCTTTAATAATAGCATGCCAGAAGAAACCCTGATATTTGCTGTTAGCCGCTCAGCTCTTGTGCTTTAAACAGACACTCAAGTGCACTGACATTCAAGAACAGAAAGTTGAGTGGACATCGGTCCTCATCACAGCAATTTCAATTAGTTTTGTACAAGTTTCAACATTCAAACACCCCAGAGAAAGCACAGGATGTGACAAAGAGGACTCTGTTAAACAATTAATGTCACTTTCCATTATTGCTTCAGTCCCAATTTACAGAGCAAATAAATCAAAGTCAGCACAGATGAAGCACACTAGCTGGCTAACACATGTCTATTCACAAACGACATGGCAGCAGGAACACATTAGTCAAGAAAATGACATTGCAAGATAACCTTTTAAGGGTTTAACTATGCTATTGCTCCTAATTGTCCTAAACTACTGTTTATAAGGAAACACAATTATTAGATACAGCAGAAATGGGGCTGAGGGGAGGTGCGGAGGGAGAGATGGTCGGGTACATCAACATCTGAGCAATAATCACTGAAGCAGCAGCTTTCCGCTTTGCTATCGCAACCTGAGTCTTGGTGTTGACAGCACTGGGGAGAAGCAACACCATGGCCAAATGCAGGCTCTTTCACGGTTTCAGCACTGTCACCGGAGAAGTTCATGTTTCAGACTGGCATCCAACCTGCACATCGCACAGGCTCAGTGAATCAAGAAGAGCTGAGCACCTTCGATCTTCACCGAGGTCAGAGGAAGCGCTGTGTGGCCTCAGGAACTCGCTCCGCCCTGTCCCTAACTTCCAAGCAGGATCACACTGAAAGGGTTTTCTTCTGTCTAAAGGAAGGGATCCTAAGTATTTAGACAACCTAAATGCACCACACTGTGTAAGAAAAAGGGCGGAGGATCACCTCAAATCTAAAGCCGCACAGCAAATACATGCAATTATTAAACACTTATGAAAACAATTCATAATGACTGCATCTTGCTAACTAATGGGTCTTTTTAATGCAGAAGCAGTTATGCATCACTTCCCAGACACACCGCATACACTTCTTAACATCCTTGGTTGTTAGTTTAACATAAAGACATTGGGGCCAGAGGTTTTTTGACCCTTGTAAATTTTCACCCAGCTGAAGGAGGCAAGGAAAAAGAGTATGTCACTGAACGCATGTGCTTCCACGTTTCTGACAGCAAAAGTTTCTAGTGTATCCAGAACAGCATTACCTCTGAAAAGAAAGAAGATTTGGCATTGGTGTCACTGTGCATGGGCGAATGCAACCGGGAAAGCTGGCTAGGGCTGTAAACTGCCAGAACACCAACCCATCCTCAAAAACGAGTGACTGAGGAGCCTAAAGACCACGAAAAGTTTCTAAATGTGCTCTTCTCTGCCTTTACAGGTTTTGCTCTAACGCTTTAATATTTCTGCAGCACTAAAAATAATTCTCTGTCTGAAAACACTTTATTAGTTGTGTAACAATCGTATTCTAATTGGGTTTCTGCCTTCAGTAAAATGTCTCCAGAGATATTCTCTCTTTGGCCAGTGAAAAGCTATATGAAATGAGTTGATAATTTACCCACACAAAGGTATTTAAATCCTCTACCCCTGATAATTCCTTCTCTTTTGCTTATTCTGCCTATTGATGGAGCCGGGCTCTCCTTGCGGTTTGCATTTTATGTCTGTAATACCTGTTACTTGTTGGCAATCCTATTACAGAGGTCAAAGACTGAGCTGTAATGGAGATTTGACCACCTTGTCTTTCACATGCTTCCCTTTAGGGTGCATATATTGAGCAACGTTGTGATTTTTTCCTTAGAATTTTCTTCCTTTCAAAAAACATGCAAAATTTTAGAATCATCATTATTACCATCACCAATCCCTTCTTGAAAACCCTGAAGCCAGTGTGCAGTTGTCCTGACTGAGGAGTCTCCTGTAGCTCTCCCGCAGTCAGCATGGGTATGCTGATTCACTCCAGAAAAGGGTCAAGCCCATCATATAGAACACCTTTTCCAAGTGTTAATAGTATCCTCAGTACCTTCCCTCTGGTTGATTCCCCTCCACCTTTCATTTGCGATTATTACATGCACAGCTTTTGCTTACTGTATCTCAAGGAGTGAAATCAGCTAATGAATGATGATGCTCTAAAGTTTCTTTACTGATAACTTGAACAGCGTAGGGGCCTGTTGTGATTCATACTGAAAGATCAGGGTCTAAACTGCAGTATTAATCCACAGCCCCGAGGAGCTGGGAGCAGTGGCAGCTTGCCACGTCTTCATAAAAAGCCCAGGAAACTTTGGGACAGATCCGCAGCTGGTAGAAGCTGTCACCGCTCCAGAAGCCCAGCTCGGTAAGCAATTCAGAGCAGCCAGGTGTACACCTGAACTCACAAGGGATCACCGTTTCAACATATCGACTCATTTCTCCTCAGTAGCCTAAGATCTATTCATAGCACAATTAACAAAGAAAATAAAAGATTTTCCTCCAGCTGAAAATATCCAAGTGATCTAAAAATACTAATACATTATGGCACTACTTTCAAAAGCACAAAAATGACTTGTGAGCACATCTGGGACTTCCAACAGGATTTAATTCCTTAATGACACATTTTGGAATAAGAACGTCCTTAAGATTCACACCACTAGAAGAAATGAGGGGTACGGATTCGTCCCTTTTTGCACATAGGGATGCAGAGGCACCGAAAAGCTCACCGACACCACCCCAGCCCTCAGCAGCTCCCATCAGCAAACATGCAGGAGTAGGGGCAGATGGTATCTCAGCCCTGGCCCCACAAACCAAGCTTTGCCGCCCGAGGATAAGGAGCCACAGGCTGGGCAGAAGCACGGGGAAGGTAGGGGGAGGGAAGGGATTAGGATGCAGGCTGGTCTTCCTGCCCTGCCAGTGAAAAATGAGAGCTGAGGTCAGGGACAATGAAAGGGAAGAATTACAGCCCAAGTTTTCCCTCTTCCGGAGCAGAAGGAGCCGGCCTCCCATGGCACTGGCACAGACAGTGCTGTCATGGTGATTTTGGTGCCTTCTCAATGTGCCGTCCAAGGCAAGTGTCTCCTCTCCTCGACTTAGAGCTGGCCATACCTGGCAGTATTTTCACCCAAGGCCAGAGAGGAATCAGTTGTCCAAGTGGAGAACCACTTATTCTACCTTACCCGCTCTCAACCAGTCCCAAGCCATTATGTATTTTGAGAAGTATTTCAGCTTTTATTTTACTGTTCAACTGCTTTGCAAATCCTTAGGCTTCCTGCGCTGTCTTACAGTAAAAATCCACATGATGCATTTGCATTAGAACGTTTTTCCAAGGTCTGTTAGTCTGGTCCCCAAGAGACACTCCCATAATTGAAATGCTTAAGTCCAGAGCTATCAATTATCTTTAAAAACAAAATGGAGTCCCACTAGGAGAAAATTACAGCCAGGTTTCTTTATATGTAGTAGAAATGTGGGGATTAATTATCACCACCCCTGTGCAAATGCCTTTAGGGTATGGGAAGGAAACAAGAGATATTCTCTTCTTCGTGAAGGAGACAGCTATACTCATACTCCTCACGCGCACCTGTAGGCAAAGAGCAGTTGAATCCAGAGCTTGCCTTCTGATTTCTGCAGTCCCGTTGCCCAACATATGGACTGCGTATATATCTCATCTGTAGGACTGACTACATCCCTGTATTTACATAAAAGCTTCACTCCAGCTGGATTTCTAGAGATATTGTACAGATCTGAAGCAATATGCTCTGCCATCCCACTCTCCCCCAAAATGATGTTAAATAAATAGCGCAATTATACACAATGCAGGTACTGCAATACTTAATTTCCAGAGCCAGGTCCCTGGAGTGGAACAAACTCCCAGCATCACTCCCAGGGATGTTACGGCACCTCAGCAAGGATCTGCGCAAGGTCCACAGGCAGAAGGAGATGGGAGCACCTGCAGCATCCATTTCCCCCCGCTCCCTTCTACAGGGTATAACAACATAAAAGCAACGATATTTACTATTATTCGTATACTCAACATGGTGTATATTTCTAGTCTCAAAAAGTTCTCACGTTTCATCTTGGTGACTGAACTCAGGTTGCTTTCTCTCTGAAAGAGAGACGCTCACCTGACATGGTAAAACTTCCGTTAAGTACCTGGGATTAAAGCACCACAACGCAAAGCCACAGCACAGGCCATTTGCAAAGAGGGTTTTCTTTAAGATTGTACCCTTAATCACCTGAAGTAATGCTGCCATAGCTCCTGTGCGACCGACTGCCTTTTCAGGTGAAAAATCTAGCCTTTCTGCTCTAAGCTAAACATGTCAGTTTAAAAGAGCCTACTAAATATTCTTCCACCACAAAGTCACTTTTTTTTATTGCTTCTAACAAGTTGTTGCAGTTCAGGAGTTTCCATTACAGCCTGGCAATTAAGTTTCTAATAAACTGAAGAGCTACTAATTGACTTATTCATCTCACAAACTGAAGATCCAGCTAGCAACCTGTAACCTGTTTTACATCTTCTGACCAAAATTCATTCACGTTTTGCAAGCTATTCCAATTTCATTTGTGTAAACTGCATCCTTCCCCTCTATGATAGTAATTTTTGATTCTGGGGAAAAGACAAACCAAAAAAATCATCTGAGAGCAAGCTATCGTGCTGTTGGACTGTGTTAAGGGGACCAATGATAAGATATTCCTGTGCTGGAATGGGCGCACTGGTGGTAGACCCAATATCAAAAATTTATGGTAATTGAAACCACAGAATCTTTGGAAATGCAGTCAATTTGACTCAGTATCAAAAGGTCACTCTATTCAATTTATACTTGATGCTGAGCACAATATGGAGAAAACACCTGAAAGCAAATGATCTTATCAGCAGTTTGGGCCTCAACATTTACTGACTACATAGGCTAATTTGCTGATTACTAAATAAATGCATTACCTATGTTTTGGACTGGGTTAGCTCACCAGAGGGGCTTTTTAACTTGTACAGGACTTGACACTGTAAGAGCATTACCAAACTCTTACCAGGAACCGCACATCCGTAACACTGAGGCGCGCTGTGGACATACTATTGTGCCGGGGAAGACCACCCGGTCTTCACGGGTGGGGAACTGCAGCAGGAGAGGACCTGCCATGTCCTGTCCAGCCTGTGGTGGGCTAGGTTTGGGCAGAGCTCCACATCAAAGCACAAAACTCTACCTACGTCTCCGGTAGGGAAAAACAAGAATGGGCAAAGGGCAGAAGGGCAAAGGGGAAGAAGAGCCTGATGAAGAGCCACAGGAAAAAGAAAGGCTGGGAGTTTTCCTTCGCTGTGCAAGATGGCCAGAGAAGCAACCGGGGAGGTGAAGTTTGCTTGCTGCCCGCACCGGTGGGTGAGCAGAGGAGCAGGTGAGCTGCTACTGGGGAGGGGGAAGTACGAGCAGCTCACTGCCCAGGGCGCGAGGGGGTACGCAGCCTGCCCTCCGAGCCCACCACCCAGCACCTTCCCCCCTGGAGCAGCACACAGCACCTCTTACCCATCCTCCCTTCCCCTCTTACAGGCATTTGTTCATGCACGTGATGAGGTCCTGAGCAACAACCCAGATAGAGATTTTTTTATTACGCACCTAAAATATACAGGATGGTAGAGAGTCATAGTTCCTGTCCAGTCGCAATCCAGACAAGCTCTAATGGGGAATGAGTACTGCAAAAAGAGGGAGGCAGGAGAAGGAAGGCTACAGGCTACAGCATCAGGTAGGGGAGATGTTCGGGACTCTTCCTGTTGCAGAGCTGTCAGTGACAGTGTCAGCAGTATTTCAGTCCAAATACTCAAACACTGCTTGCTCAGATTTATTTATTTACCTGATTTATGGCACATGCCCACACTAATCTCTCTATGCACCATCATATACCTTTGTTAGGCAGCATGGCATCTCTGGGAAAAAAAGAGTGACAATATACAAATATAGGACATATTGGAATAGGCTGCCCAGGGAGGTGGTGGATTCGCCATCCCTGGAGGTGTTTAAAAAAAAGGGTAGACGTGGTACTTGGGGACATGGTTTAGAAGTGGTTTTGTCAGGTTAGGAGAATGGTTGGACTCGATGATTTTAAAGGTCCCTTCCAACCTCAACAATTCTATGATACAGTTTGCAATGATTATTTCACACATGTAATTGACATAAAAACTTCTTTTTCCTCTTGATAATGACAGACATCTCTAAAAAATGCACTTGAGTTCTAGTACAGACCCTCTCTTTGCAAACTATGAAGCATAATCTCGTTGGTTTTGTTCATTCTCTATTTCAGTGTCACATTTGCTTTAGTTTTAATTATATTGGATGTGTCAGGATGTCTATCATAATCCCTACTTCTTTCTAGAGATTTATGACTCTACACAAATATAAATTTCAGGGTAAAATTATATACAATATAGCAGGGAAGAGTTTACATATATTTTTTAATTTTGTTCAATTATGTGGAGACTGTTTTTTGTGCAAACAGAACACACACTCAAAAATTCCTTTTTAAACAGCAAAATAAGACACTTCTATCTGGTGCTTTTACAGGTAGAAAATTGGAATTTAATTTGACCAGGAAATTAGCATTTGTAAAGTATCAACTTCATTAAATGCTTTTTATGGTGTTTTAATTTTTCAGCATGTTCAGGTTCATCAAACCTACCACCATTCCTGTTGAACAGGTAAAACAAACACGTCATGTCTCACTGGAAGAAAAACACCGTTTTTCCTTCGACCTGCAGCATGAATGGATCAGTACATCACCAACACATCTGGGCTTCCCATCAATTCTTATTGTGATCTAATGGAAGGCTGCCATCTGGTCTGAGCTGGCTGCAAGAGTTTATTCAGACACAACACAAAAACTTGTTTACGAGGTTAAAGATGCATTTACTCTATATGTTTTACCTGTGTAGCTACACTCCTGTCTTTAAGTGTCACAGCAATGTCTCCAACATCCTCCTGGTATGTACCAGCAGATGTGCTGCATGACACACATACCATTCAGAGAGGTGGTTTTGCTAGGTAACATAAACAAAGATAGTAGACATTAGCCATAAAAAAACCATGAGGAAATAACCACAAAGAGGGGGAAAAAAAACGTATCTTTTAGAGATGTATGCTCTACTCTTACCAGGCTAAAAAGGTTTCAAAAAACCTCGGTGGTGTTCCCGTATCTAAGGAGGTGCTCAGCTGAGAGAACACCCCAGGTACCTGTACTGTGAGCGTCCTAGGTGGAGAGCAATAAAAGGCTCCTTTATAATGAAGCACCAAGTGAGAATGTGGAGATGCCACAGTAAGGAAGGTGCTATCAGGTATAGGGTTTAACACAACAGAGATCACAGGCGCATTTTGCCAGGCTTTTCAGTTCGCTTTTACAGTCCCATGAAAACAAAATGTAAGCTTGTCCCAGCAGGCAAATAAGCCCTCGCCTCAAAAAGCAGCGATTGAACAGTGCATCCTGATAAACCCCTACAACCACCGAGGATGCTCTTCAGGATGAGGAGATGTGTCTGAATTTTCCGCCGGTTAAGCATTTGGATTCGTTTAGATGTCTCATAATATCCTTAACTATGTATTTCCTTGATTTGTCACTAGGTGCTAAGACTTTAATGTTCTTCCAATGCAATTTTGTATATGCGAATAGAATCGTAAACTAGAGATGGTGATTTTAAAACAGAAAACATTAAAAAAAATGAAGATCACAGACGAGCTATCTGTTGCAAAGCCTCCTCTAAAGCATGTCCCCTGTTGGCTTCTTTCTAAGTTTCCTGGAACTCACTAATCTTCACAGATAGTGTTGACAAAATGGAGTCGACACTAAAAAATAAAACTAATTTGCTAGTTTACGCTAAGGCTACCTTGTTCATTTACCCTCAACCAGCCTAGCAGAGTTATGTTGTGCATGCATACTGTGGTGCAGGCTACAGTTCTCACTGCAGTTGACTCTCTTCTATTTATTTCTTAGTGAAAACTGAATATATTGCTCATTCTATGCTAGTCTTTTAGAAGTGTGTGCTCCTGATCACTAGCCCGCCATCTGTATGATGTAGAAGATTGTGTTTTTCTTTGCAAGGCACTGATGTTAACCAGTACCTTTTTCATCAGAAATGGTGAAAATCAACCTGGGCACTTTTTTTGCCTCTTTAAAAATGACCTATAACAGGCAGTCAAGTCCAGCTGTACTTACCAATGCACTAAATATCATTATTAATTAGGCCCTAAGTTCCTTTAGGCAGGGACTGTCTTTTTGTTATGTGTTCACACAACCCCTTTCACAATGGTGTCCTGATTTACAATTGGGCTTTGAGATGCTGCGACAGAACCTATAATAAATAATTTTGGGTACTTCTATTTAATCCTGCTAGTAACCAAAAGAAAAAGAACTTGGGCCCAGATGTTCAGCTGCTGTAAATTAGGGCCTCTCCACAGGTTTTAGCGGAGCTATGCAGATTTACACTAGCTGGGAACCTGGTCCTCTCCTCTTTGAGTATGTTGATGCTGAAGCTGAGAGACGCAGCTCCTGCATACTGTATCTGTACCAACCTGTCCCGGGACTAACGGCGGTCCAGCCAGAGGCCAGTAAGGGCTAATTCTTCTTCCTTATCAGCTGAGCACTACATTGCCATGACTAAGAAGACGAGTTTAAAAGTGGCTTGGGTTCATCTTGCCTACATTGTGGTAGACGCTGTGCTCCCATTCCCTACTGGAAAGGCACATATTTGTTCATGTCACGTGCATTGTCAATTTAAAAGTTATCCCCACTGAAGTCAACACAAGTTATAATTTGAGCATATGTAGCTGCTAGATGCACAGCCAAAACCCCGTGGGATATGCCTAACCCCAGCAATAATAAGTAAATTGCAGCCATTTGAATACTAAACCAGAGGTGGAACCCTGCAGATCACCGGTCTGAACACAGCCTACGCTTTCCTGGCTCAGATGGCCTCCCTTTGTATCGACGCATTTTGCCCTACTCTATCAGCACCCAAAATGAGGGGGAAGAAAGGGGGGAAGGGAGCTGTGGACTGGAAACAGCCCAAGACGAAAGAGCCGCACTCTTGATCCCGTGTCCTGGGAAGGGAAAAACTGTTTAAGTGACTCTTCTGGGAACAGAAGGCTGGAGCTACCACCATTCACCCAGGCAGCACAACCTCTGTTTCTGTCTGATTCAGACAGAGGACAGGGTACTGCGCCCAGGTCTTGCTTAGCTGGCTGACCGAAGAGGGTGGGACCACTCATGTTTACATAGCAATAAAATCCTGTTTTGTAAACGTACATAAGGATTACACACACACCACCAGAGAGAAATGGAGTGGGCGGGAAGAAGAAAGGAGAGAGAGAAAGGGAAAGAGGAGAGAAAAGAGAAAGTGAACACGGTTGCACTTCATTCTATACATTGAGGGGGGGAACCACGTAGCATTTCCAGTAAAAAAGAGCTATCTGTTAGTGAACAATACTGCAAAGTTTTCTCTGCCTGACCACCAAACGGCCATTGAGCGACGAGCACCGCGGTGCGTTACAGCTGCATATGGCCTTGCCCCATGTTTCGACAGCAGCGGGTGCCCCGAACACGAGTGCCAGTGGCACAGGCAGCGTAACGCCGACCCCGGCTTGACTCTCCCTGGGATTAGAGCAGCACAAACCAAGCGTCACCCAGCGAAGTCAATGGAGTTAAACCAGGACAGATTAGGTGTAAGTGAGAAGCAAAGCAGGCCCTTTATGTCTGCCCTCCCTTCCCCGAGAAAAACTAAGTATGTTCCTTTTTCCTCAGACGCATCGACAGCAACAGCCTAAACTGCCCCGACCGGGTTTCACCAGTGGCAATGCAGAAATGTTTATTTCCATTAGGCTGGGTCTACAAAATCTCCTTTCGTTCCTGCGCTTCTACAATTTCCAAACAGCAAAGCCTGACACTTCGGTCTCTGACAAGCAACGCTTAATAGTGGGACATTTGGAAACAAAAAAAATCTATACAAAGAAAGCTCTTAAGACAAGATAGGCTGAGCGTTTTCACCACAAATGGTTTGTTTTAGCTATCTCTCTGCCTCCTGTAAGACGGAAATCAGACAGCTTACTGGCTTAGCTTGTTAGGCCAGGTTAAAGGGAAGCAATGCTGAAAGGCTCTTACAGAAGCTTACCCTTGGACTAAAAATAGCAGGCACTAGAGAATTATCTTAAATACTACCAAACTTGTTCTGCACTGTGAATGCAGATAACTGTAATATGTTTCCATTTTTGGTAGTTTTCAAGCTTTTTAAAGTTATGCTCGCTTTAGCTGACTATTTAATTAGTTTCTGATTCTATTTGCCACTTTTTTCTCTCAGAGATATAGCCTGAGGGGTACTTTGCCTATGAATCCTTTGTATTTAGCAGCGTTGCTATTGTTAACATCTAATGAGCTGTTGGATTTGCCAAACACTCGGTATAGGTACAAACACTTCTTTGAAATATAAATGTTTAACACATAGCAAATAGCAAATCAAAAGATACTCTAACGTAGCGTCCTCATTCTCTCATTGCGTGTCTCATCAAAAAAGAATAAAAATAAAAATCTGCTTTATTACATTTAATTCTGAAATTCCAAAATACATATCTGAGTGAGACATTTTTAGCTCACCGCCCACGACTTTAGAAGAAAACTAAATGATTTTTGGTACCGTTAAGAGGATTCGCACATATGGGCAAGGTTCCACGGTCTGACACGGTTCCCTGCCAGCTTAGCTGCAGAGCTATCAGTGTCTTCTTTGGGGTAAAACTGCAAGACCCTACAACCTTTAATGAAGCCACCTCATCTTTAAAACATATAAAATGAGCTCTTTAAGTGGTCTTAAGCAGGATACCTGTTCATCTGCACCTCACTGAAAACCATGACAAGATATCAAAACAAAGGAACTCCAAAGCAAAGCACAAACGTTCTCAGTCCTTACATGCATTTTACTCATGCTACAGCCAGTCTGAAAGACATTGCTGCTGAAATCAGTCATGCGGTGTAACATCCCTGCTGCTGTTGTTGCCTCAAGTCTCCGCACTTGTGCCGATAACAGCATTGTGGGTACTCGCTATACGAGCACAGATCAGGAACTTTACCGGATTCAAGTAGCAAGTACCTCTGCACATTGATTCCTGCCCACTGCCTTCCACATGATGTCCCAGGTACTACACCAGTCTCTGGTAATATAATTTAAAACCCCCACCTTGAGTAAGGCCAACTTCTAGAGACAAATGCTGGCCAAGGTCAAGCTACAACCCAACCATGCTGCTGAATAGAAGTTCCTTCCCTTATTGGGCAGGCATCGCATCCGACTGCCATGGAGCTGGCAAAGCCTGTCCTCTCAGACACAATTTTTCTTTGACTCTCTTTTCAGGGTGAGAAATGTTTTCACTCTTAAATAGTGGTGGAATTCACAGATTCCCTCACCAGATATATACCCACTGCCTTTATAAGCTCACGCATAGTGGCACAACATAGCCACATGTCTTGCAGATGCCATTAAAACCCTCCATATGTCTTCATTTGGGAAGCAAGCTTTCTTTTTGAGTCAGGAGTTAAGTTCACAGCCTCTCTGTCAAATAAACAACATGTCTGTTGTCACCTGGCTGCTGAGCAAGCCCTGTCTTTGAAAATATACACTCAGTGATTTTAGCCATCTATTTCTCATCCTTTCCTTCCACAGTCAAGCAGCAAAAATAACGCTCCACCTTCGTTATGGTGATTAACATTACTATCCACCTCCTGCAACTTAAATTTCTCCTGGTTAAGTGTTACTCTAGCACTACAAAGACAACAGCCCTATTGCACTGAACGACCTCCAGTCACATCGTAAGGGAAAATACCTGCAGAAAGTACTCACAGTTCAGACAAGACCAACAAAGGAGGATTATAATCCTCACTTTGGAGCAGGGGATTTGATGCACAGAGACTAATCAACTTCTCCAGGCCAGAGAGCCCCCATGGGCATGGTGGAGCGCAGGGCTCCAACCAGCAACACCAGTCCCCCCTTCCAAGCAGGGGACAACATTTCACGGATGCCAAGAGTGCACACAGTTCCTGTCCCTTGTTTGCAGCCAAGCTTCCAGTTGACAGAAGAGGACTGAGAAATGGTTGTCAAGAGTGTTGGGGTCATAGCAACATAACTAAGGAGGGCTCATTTTGTACGCCCACGGAACTTGGTGATTTTGCCAATTTTTGTACAGAAGAAGTCCCCACCATATTTGCTCACTTATTACTGACATTGCAGAATGGAGTTGTCCAGAGGAAGTTAACACAGAGACAGTAGTGAATGGCCACAACAGAACAAGGCTGGTGCGTCAGATATACCTCCATACCAGGAAGCCATGGGATACCTGTATGACATAGCAGATGTTAAGGAGAACATCAGCACACTACAGCAAAAAAGACAAGTTTGGACCAGTGGGAAGGAACACGATCATGTCTGATTTCAAAAGTGAGCATGTTGCCCATATAGCTTAACACTAAGAGCTGGGCCAACCCCTCAAAACACAGAAGGAAGAGGCTATAATATAACAGCAACTGAGCAAGCATCTTGGAAAAACAAAGGGTAAAACCAGAAAACATCCAAAGGCAGTTGGGTAAGTCATCACTTGTACACATAGTCACACAGACAGGTTTGCCCCAAGGAAAGATAAGCAGGAGACAGTGAACCAAGGGTTCAGCAGAGCTTCACCTCAAAGATTCCCAAATTACTATAAGCCAAGTAGGAAAATATTTCACTTCAGAATTTGGATGGTACTTAGAAACAAAAATATTCACAAAAGCAACTCCTGTTCATCCCCAGCAGCCAGCCATGACAGCAGCTTTATTGCACGCAGGGCCCAAGGAGCAGAGCCCACAGGAGGGCAGTGTGCGGGCTGTCTGCAATGTCAGACCACCTTCCAGACAAAAAAAGAGAGAAAAAAAGCTGTTGTGTTGCTGCCCCTCCTTTTAGTGTATACTTTTTCCATTGTTTTCTTTGCTAGTGAAGAGACTACACTTTCTGGCTATAGTAATAGCTCAAGATCAGGGATCTGCTGTTAGGGACCTTCTGAGCTGAAGTGACAGCCTGAGATGTGGCACTCATTTGTGGACTTTCGTATGTAAGACTGTGTCATCCACCACAGCCTGCAAAGGTCGTTACGAAGTCCGTAGGAAGTCAGACAGCAGTGACAGAGGAAGAAAGTGTCTTTGGCACAAGATCAGGGACAAAATACTTTCTCAAAGGCATTTGTGGGATATCAGGCAGAGTGAATTGGAATTAGGATGAGGAATTGTGCCATTAACGCCAGCAACAGATTAAGTCCTGATGGTTTTCCTTGTCTATAAGGTGGGAGAAGACAGGCTAGATATTGTGTGTTTATTGAAGCAAGAAGGTTAGAGATAAGATATAATCTAACCAAATCATAGAATGCAATTTGGGAAGATACTCAAAAGTTACAGAGCCTGAATTAGCGGGTTTGTCTAATACCTACAGGTACAATTACACCCTGATGCAAAACAATTATTGGATTCCAGAGAGGGAGAACACCAGGTGAAGTGGCTTTGATCCTTCATTAGTTGAGTAGCATTCAGAACCAGAAAGGACACCTGCACATATCCAAAAGCACAAGTATTCAAGAAGTAGGAAGTAGGCATCTCCAGGAATTTTGGACTGTACAAGCTTGGCACTGGGAGATGCACTTTATTTGCTAAGAAACAATTCAGATGGATTCAAACATTTAAATAGCAGTCAGCAATATTTTGTAGGTTTTCATTCCAAGTCTCCTTGGAGTTTTGACATTTTGACTCCTTCGCTGTTGAAGACAAGCATGTTATTACACCACACTGTCGTCCTGCCATCTTCTTCACACACACAGTTATTTTGCTAAGGCCTCTGCCATGGGAAAGGTCTGTCTTACCACTTAGCAGTTTCGAAGTTAAAAAAGATGTCATTTTACAACTGAACAGAGCATTTGCAATGAAAACTGAAGCCTTGCAAAATTTGACTGATTTCTCATCTTAAAGCCTCTCAAGAGAACCTCAGCAAACCATGCATGGTTCCTGTGTGAAACGCAGAAGTTCGCAATGAAATCTGCTTTTCTTTTTCGACGTCAGCCACACTCGGCTCAGATTTGACTCTCTAGGGGCAACAGTGATGAGGACTAATGTGGACTATCTCCAAACCTCAGGAACTTTGATTTTCACAAAGATTTGAATTATTTTTTTAATTTGGGAATATACTAGTATGGTTAAGGAGGGATTCTAAAGGAATAACAGCACATGATGAATCTTGATCGGAACTGACTAGAGAATATAATGCAGTTCTGGACAATACATTTGAGGGATGTCTTTATAAGAGCTTTTTTAAAGACTGATTTTGGGGAGGAATTGGGAAAACCTAGTCACTCTGTTAAAAGGGATAGAAGGGCAATGAGTTCTACCGTAGGATCTCTTCTTTTGCTGACTCGGTGAAGACACATTTGTCATTCAAAGACAAATTAGCAAAGGGCATGGATCGTGCTACATAGATGCTCAGTCTCAGTTATCAGCCAGGTACAGGCAGCTTCCAACGCATCTACCTCCAAGTGCATCTGAAAAAAAAAGCAATCTCTTTTGGTGGATGTGGACAGAACGTCTTTGTCAAAATTTCAGTTTGAGCAAATACTGCAAAGCGGTTTAGCACAGGGAGGATTTGTCCCCGCAGAAATTGACACAAATTCCTTTAGGACAGGGGCAGCCACCTCAACCACATAGCTGGGATTGCCAGCAGATAGAATTAGGAAAACTGGAAGATAACACTGTGGCCTAATGTAAACTCTTAAATCTGCTGTAAACAGAGAGGTAACATTGGCACACAATAAAACTGGTATCTGTCATTGCACTCCCAGAAGCAGGTGTAGGGAAGGACAAGAGGCATGAGTGGATTTTTGTTCATCCCTATGAATTCTGGTCAGGGAGAAAGCAAGCTGATGGAAGCTGTGGCGAATAGCTTACAGTATACTGATGGAGGGCAAGCTGGAACGATGGTGTAGGAGGCAACAATGGGAGACCACGTGGAAGGGTCCAGTTTGAGGTTCCTGCTATATGCGTGGTGCAACCCGGAGTAACAGGCTTGAGACGGCAGCATTCCTGCATGCTTCAAGCTGGACTGACAGAAAAGCCCAGTATCCACAAAAGCCATTTTATAAAAAGTTTCTGACATGACTGCTGGGCCAAGGCACATCTATACATAAAAACACGGATTAGGAAATAAGAACTATTTTAGGTTGAAGTTTAGGGATAGGTCTTTTTCCTCCTTTAGCTTTGGGTCTAAATATTGAAGTTTCACAAGTCTAATCTTGTGAGATATCCAGAAAGAGAACAACCACCTCTGCGCAGCACAGGGCTGCCCCTAAAAAGCCCTCTTGGGTCCAGACAGCGTCCACAGGGAGGCAGTTCAGGTGCATCTGGACTGTGTTCACAGAGCTGCAAATGCTGGGAGAGGGGTGTAAGGCGGTGCTGATGGTCCATCGGAGAATTAGCCCTCCGTGGCCTATTAGGTCTGACCATACTGGACTCGAATTGACTCCGTGTGGAGACCCCAACATGATTCCCGCTCCCTGGTACTCTGGGGAAGCTCCTGGGCAGTAGCAGCAGAGCACAGATTCTTGGACACCATTTGGGTCTGTACGGGACACAGTCAAATAATCCTTCCCAATCCAGTTCTAAAAACACAATACAGAGATGCCAACTAACTCTGCAGGAACCTGCTTGGTACATTATGGTCGCCTCTAGCCAGAGCTCATAGGCCCGCAAGATCCCAACTGACTCTTCCAGATTTACCGTGTCCCTCCATGACTTTCCCTGTGTTAGTGGAGCTTTCCTCTCTCTCAGAACAGAGACTAGGAGAAACATCAATATTGAGGGAAAGCTAATAAATCCACCTACAGCACCCGTCAGCATTATGCAGAGGCATACTTATGGCCTTCAAAAGCTAGTCCTGATCTGGCTGTAAGAGCACTGTATCAGAGCTAACAAGCCCTGTCTGACTCGTTAAAAAGGGAGCAGAGCATCTTCCAAATGACAGTATTTCTTAGCTTCCTACTCTTTTGGGTGGTTTTTTTTTGGTTCGTTTTTTATTTTTTTTAATTTAATTCTTCTTCTTAGGTCTGGAGATACACAAGTTTCCATGTTGGGATGTACTACTTAAGGCAGCTTGTCCCCAGGTTTGGTAGTCCCAAATCATGTTGACACAACTGCAACTTCAAACTAGCATCTCCTAGCTGTTTTCTAGGTTAGAACTTTATTCCGTGGGCTGAGCAAGCTCCGCAGGCTGTAACCTCCTCCAGCTGGCTGGGAGGAAGAGGAGCCTGGTTAGACAGCAGTGCTCCTGGACCTCCAAAGGAAGAAAAACTTCAGTTTATCTTCACTCACAAGCCCCAAGGACTAGCTCTTTTCTTCTTTCACTACCTTTGCTCCTTCCAAGGACTTCAAAGTGCACACCACAAAACAGGGAGGGGCTGGTCACGAGTACATATAAAGAGACTATCCCCCTACTACAGGATTTTCAGGCATTACCACAAGACAAGTAAATAAAGACTGTGTTTATTAACCAGGGGGAGCGCAAAAAAAGGAAATAAAAAAAAGATTGTGGCCTGGCACCACAGCCAAGGAACCTGGTATGCCAGCTACCAAAAGACCACATGGAGGTACTGCAATTAACCTTAATTCATGGGATAAGATTTTCAGGAGGGTTAGGTATCCAGTGACAATGTTTAAAAAAGTAAATGCACAAAGAAGTAATATGCCGCCAGAACTGTAACAAAAAGATTGCATAGAAAGTTATGCCTTATGGATGATTTAGCAATATCATAGATAGCACAGGCTCCAGCAAAAAGAGTGAAATCATCCCTATCTTCCCATTTGTCGGCAGAATTTTAACAAGGGGCTCCTGGGAGCTCTTGGGGGCTCCTCCATGGCTCAACAGACAAATTAACTCATCAAAAGGATGGTAGGGATGATTAACTAACAAGAGCCCCCTCCAGCCCATCACTGGCACATGGTTATTTCACCCAGATGGTGTTCACCTACCTGAAACTGGTAATGACAGTCTCAGATCGGATTTACAGAAAAACAGATAATAAGGTGCTGCAAGAGTGACATGATAGGAGTTATTGGTCTGTGATGCTCTAGACTGTGCCAGAGGCAGCAGAGCTGTTTTGTAATGTTAGCCTCTGTTTTGTAACGTTATCCTCTCCACCCGAGAGATTTCCTGCTGCAAATGGGAGACTTGGTCTCCAGAGAGGCATTTGACCTGACCCTTCCTATACGAGAGTGGGATCAACAGCAAAGAAAATGACACTCCCATCACATAGGAGCAGAAGGAGTTTGACACCCTTTCACTGGAAATGGATGAATGTCTCCGTAGCGTTAAGAACTCTGCGATATTTCCTGCTGCATTAGAAAAAAAAAAAAAACAACCCACACGTTTTTCTGGCTTTTCTCCAGATGCAATTGAGGTGGCAATTGGTAATGTTTTACCTGGTATCTTCACACTAGTGTGAAGAGTGCTTGTTGGGCTTTTAAGGACAGTCAACACAGCCAAGAAAATCCACACTATTCCTGGCGGAGGGAAAAAAGTAAAGCAAACACAAAACCAGAAAAAGAATTTAAAAAATGCATACGTTTCCATCAGATAGGTAGAAATAAAAGCCTATTGCTCCTTTTGTGCATGCCCAGAGGGTCAAATGCCTTACAGGGCACATCCAACCAGATGTCAATAAGCATGCACTTAAGGGTTTTGTTTATTAAAAAAATTGCATGTGCATCTTTTTTTACCTGACAACTTTAAGATTTCACTAGTCTTACAACAAGGCTGTGAAAATGGAGAAGCTAAGGACCTATGGAAGCTAAGACTAGCCCAAGAGCCAGGTTTCCTTACACGAAAATTTGACGTGAAAACCAAGGCCAGACTGAGAACACTCTTGACTGACACCCACCTTCCTCTGAAAACTAGGATTTGGCCAAGATGGGCTTCTTGCTATATGCAGACATACCTCCTGTAGGTTACACAATTGTTTAAGACTATAGTGTAAGATTTTCCAAATGGGATCAGGAACTCACTACCAGTCCTAATAAAGTGCCATTTTAAGGGGGCAGAAGCAGCAGCAGAGGAACACCGAAATAATTCCTCAGCATCCTGCTCCGGGTGGCCCTGCCTGAGCAGGCAGGGTTGGACCAAATGACCTCCTGAGGTCCCTTCCCACTTCAACCATTCTGTGATTCTGAGAAGCCCTCCCCTGCTCCAAGTTTGTTACTCATCTTTTACCAGCCACGCTGTCACCTGCACTACCTGGCTGCCCACACCTCATGAACAAGCCCTCCTGAACTGGAGACAATAGATCCAAGGTCCTCTTCACTCAGTCTCAACCCACAGGGCCTGGCAGAGTGGAGCACATTATAACTAGACGCAGCTAGTCAAATGAGGCATGTTTAAAAAAAAAAAACAAATCCTGAATACCATGAGACTTTTAAAACTTTCATCATACCTTCTTTTCACTTAGGGTCACTGACTGCTCTGTGGAAATGTGCAAGCCCTCAGTGTTCTCACCGAAGTCAAAATCCCAGTGAGAAGTCTCACTTCCATAACATTTATTACCAGTGCTCTCCAATGCAGTTCCTGAATCCTTATGCCACTGCTTAAACAGCAACTTGGGAAAATAACAATTTTTTTATTTTTTTTTTTTCCCCACAAACGTTTAGGAGTACTTTCAGAAACAATTTTGAGCTCCCTTCAGGAGAAACTACCATTCCAGGAGAAAACTCCCATTGTTTCTCCTAGCAGCTCCCGGGGAAGCAGAACGTTCCTCTGACCAAACCAATCCTCTATATAACCATTATCACCACTTCCTTGCAAGTGATCTCGTGGGTGAGAAAAAAGTTTTCCACCGATTTCTCTATTTTCAGGCAAGCATATCTCCTGTAGGAGAGATTTGCAGTCCATCAGACCACTTGATGGACTGCCCCTCCAAATCCCTATAAAGATTTAATACCACTGAACCCTGAAGGAGCAGATGTGGCAGCAGACAGAAGTGTAGAGGTGTAGAAAGTTCTCTCTGCCTATTTGACACCTCTAACCCTGTAACGTGCTTGGAAGGGCTGATCCTCCTGAACTTCGTGTGATGAGCTAGATAGCTGTGAGCAGTTCAGGCAACTCAAAGCTGTTGTAAATCAACAAGTCAACAACACTTGCCCAAGGCTGCCACCATGGCTTCTCACAGAAAATACTCTGTTCTTCTGATTATCATCTTGGTGATTAGAAATACGCATTATGGACCAGAACCCTGTTGTGTTACTCACAGTAAAACACAAAAGCACAGATGTGTGTGAGGAAATGGAAGTATTATTCCAGTGCATCACACAGCTCAGGCTTCATGACAACACCAAAATCTCAATAGGTTTTGGTTTTGTGCTTTCATAAACAAAACCCAGTGATTACTGCATGTGGTAAAAAGCAAACTCCAATCATGGCCCTTCAGACTCATCACCACCACAAAGTGCTAATTAATTTCTCAATCATTACGAAGCAAGGCTGTTGCTCCGTTGTGTCAAGAATGGAAAACTCAGCCAAAGCCACCAACTACATGTTGCAAAGGGGCTGATTTCCACCGAGACCTGAAACCAGTCTGCATGGCTGAGCGTGCGTGCGCAGTCAGATGCCTGTGCGTGCCGATGCTGCACTCTGTCACTTGCAAACATAGGCATTAGGATCCCATATGCACCTGCACAAAGCTATCAAAATAAAAACCAGACACTGGAGAAAAAAAGGCCCAAAAAGTTGGCAGGGGCCACTCCTCCTGAAAGGCTGAAAATTTCTGGTGCATCTGAGTATTAACCAAGAGCTACAAGTGGGTAAGTTTTCATGGACACACACACACACACACTTCCTTGCATTTTTTTCTGCTTACGGGGAAAAAAATAGTTTGACGTGATTCAATACCAAAACTTTCTCCCTGCAACAAATTTGCTCTGTGCAATTTCCTTCTCCTGACCTACACATGCACAGTAGGTTAGCAGCACCAAGAAAAAAAAATAATTCCTAAATTAAGCCTCGCTCTGATTTTATCCTTCCGTAATGGCATGGGCCGGAGTTAATGTTAAGTGGGATGGGGCAGCAGGGAAAGAGCATGCCAGGGTTAAGATGGAGCGTTTAGTAGCAATTAGCAATGATGCACAGTGCAAAAATAGCAACAATAAAAAAAAAAAAAAAGAAAAGAGGTTACACTAGAAATAAAACCATTAAGGAAAATAAATTTAACAGTTTAGCCAATTAGCATTTGTCTAAGGAAGGCAAACTTTCTGTTGCTGTTTTTAAGCAAATGGGAAAGGAAAAAAACAGAAAAATCTTATCAGAAATATTTACTTCCCACTAGCAATGACTCTGGGAGTGTTTTTCTAACAAAAGACAGAGCCACTGTCCCACTTTTTGCGACCCTTTCTGCAGTTCTAGGGAGAAAATATTTAGTTCAACATTATCGTAAGCTAGAATATGGCTCTATTTATGTGACAAGTTGACAACATACAATTTCATGCTTGTTGAACTGATCTGTGTTATATATTCACTGCGAATATTATGAAGCCTCACCATTATAAATATGAAACAGTATACACTTATTCAAAATAACTCCAGCAGTAGCAATTTATAGCTTGGTTGTTTGCGTGCTTATGAAGTCCAAATGCCACCTTAAGAAGCTGCATCTCACTAAAACAGATGTGGAGTGTGACTGTGACCAAAGTGGATTTAAGATGACCTCTGTGAAAGGAGGCTATTACATTTTTGTCTGTACGGCAGCTGACACCAGTTTGTATTTAGATACGTAGCCAGTGGGAACACAGTGTAACACGGTGTCCTCAAGGGCTGGTTTTAACACGGGCCAAGACATTCGTCTAATGACCTAATTAGCTTACTACTGTTCTGGTGAGCGTTAGTCTTCCCTCCTGCAAAAAGGACAGGTGCTTAGCCGAGCGGAGGCATGGTGAGTATCTCGAGCCGCGGCTGCTCCAGGTGAAATATCTCCTTAATGGGACTGTGGAGGGGATCAGTTGCATTTTCTTGATCGCGTGCCTGGGGAATGGTCTTGGTGGCCTCATACATCAAACAATAAGCTCTCAAAGCAATTGTATTTCGCTCATTTGGGACTTCTTTCCTGCCTGAAGGTTTCAACCAATGTGCAGCGTTCTCGCATGAAAACAGAGACGCGTTTAGACAGTTTGTAGTTTGTCCAAGCGGGAAAGAAAAGGGAGCAGCAGCACACCTTGCCAACACTAGATACAGAGCATTTGCATAAACTCTTCCCAACTACATAGCAGCTGGTTTGAGTGAAATAAATTCCACTTACTGCTTGAGCCTTGTTAAATGTCAGCATAGCTAGTCATAGATTATAGTTTACATACATCATCCCCATAGATGTAATGTTATTGTGCTGGACTCCTATTCAGTAGGTGCAGAAACCTGAGTCGGGCCAGAGACATTGGAAAAGGTAATGCATTCAAATGCGCAAGAAACGTGACATTGCTCCATTAGGAATATAAAAATTCTGGCACTTTCACCCAGCCTCCGCTATTTTCTTCCCCTGGAATTGAGGGTCTTTCTCCTAGTCTCACAAGCGGTTTTTATGATACATTGTTACCTTTTATTGTTCTTATAAAGTTTTCTATCCCAAATCTGCATCTTTTGCCTTTTATGTTTATTGTTGTATTAAACCTACAATGTTGTCTGTTTCCCTACTAAATCTATCCCGTAACCACATACTGTACATTCATTTCTCTAGGACCTCAGTAGCTCTTATCTGTTTGCTTTTATGATCTCTTATGAACTGCTAGGAATAGCAATTTGCAGCGCTGTTTGTAAAGTCATCTCAGCCTGAACTCAGCCCTCCCTTTTTTTGCCATACAGCGATACTCTCTGCAGTGAAATCCCATTTGCCATAGAAGCATTTCATTACAGGATGCATTTTAGAGGGATGTAAGTTCCCAAGTACTCTATGTGCGCTTATCATGTAAAACACTCAACGTGTATGAATCTGAATTTCAGAAAAACTACTTATTAGAGCAGGAAACTACATGGTCGATACGAGATGGTCCTGTGCTACCTTCACATTCACCGATATGCTGCCCGCTCTGTTACTGCCCAGAGCTATTTAGTTTGTGCTTTCCGAGGCCTCAGACATGCCGCTACGCCGTTCACACAATCTCAGTTCTTTCAAGCACTTTGATAAGCTTTATTCTGCCATTATACCATCTAGAACATTAAACACAATGTTTAAGTTCTATGTTAAATCACAATCAGTTCCTATTAACTGTTCCAAGCTCCTCATTTTTATCAACAGTTACTTTATTAAATCCTTAATAATATAGATGGAATAGTTAGTTAATTTGTGTGTTGAGCCATGGATGTTAATTTGTAAACATAATAACATACTGCAATCATTTGCATAATAGCATTTTAATCTTTTTAGTAAAAGCTGTAATTCCCTACAAAGTACGCTGCAGTAGAAACTAAGTGACTATTGGTAATAATAAAAAAGGCCTTAAAATTCTGATCCTATTATAGTGTTGGAACATACCCAAACTGCTACCATAATCTCTGAAATGTTACTGTTCTCTGATTTAGGTGTCTGTGTCAAGAATAAAAATGAAGTATAACTGGTAGCAGTAGACTATTTCCTAAATGTAATTTAGTATTCACTAAGCACCAGCACTTTGCAAATAGCTCTGAGGCTTTCCTTCAAAGTTCAGAGCTCTAGTTATGCATATCGTGTGAGGTACACCATGCAGCTCACCTCCAGCCTCTGTTGTGCTGAATAGATGGCTATGATAAATCATGCTGATTTGGCACTGAAGGGCATCAGCCATCAAGGATTTGACTACTATGTCTTTTTTTCCCTGAGATTATATCTCCTTGAACTGCCTGCCCTGGGCTACTAGTTTTGGAGAAAATTAAAAAGTGGAAAAAATGCTAGGGGAGGCCAGTACAGAAAGTCTATATAGGCTCAGCTCTCTGGAAACCCATTAACACCAGTCACAAGACTGGCAAAGAAAACATCGGTGGTTGTTTAAAAGCCAGGCCAAGTCATTTTACGCAAGATCTGGTAATTCATTAATCAATCTGGCTGCAAACCTTGAATGAATAACCTGAAATAGTGAAAGAGACTGGCAGCACCACAAAACATGAGGGAGTTTATAATCTGAACCAATGCAAATTACCCTGGTGATGTTTAAGGCTCCTCTCTACCCTCATCATCTTCCTGATGCAATCCCTTCCAAACAAATAAGAAATCATTTATCTCCATGAATTTCCTTGCTGCCAGGGGCAAGATGGTATGCATTTCATTGTGCATCTCTTTCTCTCCCCACATGCTCATTGCTGGTAACACAGCATTTTTTGGCAGCCTACAATAAAACGTAGTAGCCTATTTACGCTTTCCAAATACACGGCACGTAGCATGGTCTTGAAAAGTAACCTGGGCTACACCTATGCAAAACAATTAAAAATAAAGCCATCAAATATGTTGAGCATGTCTCTAGAATACAGAATTATGTAAAAAAAATGAAATCTACAGAGGGGAAGCAATGTGGGTTTTCTGAAGTCTTTTTAAAGGCTAAAAAAAGTGTTTTGCCAAATATGAGAATACCACACTTAAAAATCTTTATGTTTTTACACAAGTTCATTACACTTTAACAGGTTATTGCCTAACTATGAGCTGCATTTTCTCTTAACATCAGTTGAGTTATTTGTAAGCAACGCCAACAAAGAGATATATCCACTGTAGACATCTTTTCTCTCCATAACGCTAGGCATGGGTCATAAATAATTTTAAATATGACTAACCTTACATGATAGGGTATGGTACATTTGAAGAAGCCTCAGGGGACAACGGTTTTCGCAAACAAAAAGCCTTCTCACTTGTGCCACATTAAGTTGTATGGTTGTTCACATTTTCACATAGCATTGGCTTTGAGAACGAAAAACTAATCATTCTGATTTTCTAAAAGCAGCCAAATCAATTTTTTACAAATACAATTTTTTTAAGTCTAGTTCTTTACAAAAGCAAATAATGAAAGTGAATGATGCAGTGAACCATCTAAATAACTGGTCTTGCTGTTAACTATTTACTTGCATGAACTTGTGTCAATAGACAGTGCCCTGCGGGGCAAAAACTCCTTCATTTTATCTTTCCAGTAGTCAGAACAATGGGCAAAGAAAACCAGGTGAAAAACAGAAGTGAGCAAGCTGTGAATAAAAAGAAGTCAAGTAATTCATAATATGCATGTGTACACACATTGATAAGAAGAGCCTCTGTGCTGAGGCAGACGGTACAGGCTTGATTCGGGACTAGTATCGGTTACACAGGTATGTGAGTAGAATAATGCAGTGATGAATTAGGTGTGTCTACAAGATACTGGTGTGCTTTAATACTAGGGTGAAGGCCAGTATCTCATCACACCTAAGCGGATGAAAGCAGGGATTTATACTCAACAGTTACATACTATCTAGACTAATTGGACCTTTATCTCACTTGGCTCCTGGTTGCTACCATAACTATTAATAATTGCTAGTCTGTGAGACTCCCAGTGCCACTGGGAGTGTCTAAGCTTGTGGGTGCTTGGCTCAAGAGAGCTTCCAGGATCACGATTTGCAGAAAACCTAGAAATTCACTTCCTGAAATCCAAGCCTTTCTCAAAAAAAAAGAGCACCAGCTTGAGACATGCAGGAACTTTGCAAAGGGCTTTTGAACACCAGCCCTCACCTAGACAATGCCACATGTACTGCACTAATACCTCAAAGGAGACTGAGCTTCATTCAAGGTTACGCTTGGCAATTAACATTGTACAGCTTGCGCAATTAACGCTGCTCTTGTACTTCCCAACGTTTGCCATTCTGGTTCTCTCCCTTCCACCCCAAACAGACTGTATCTCTATTTTTGTATGACAAGGCCTCATCTGGAAGCTTAAATTAGATAAAACATACTCCCATGATGATATGAGAGTAAAAAAGAAAAACAGAGTAAAAAAAAAAGTTATTTTCTTTAAAAAGAAAAGCCAATGCAGATCAATGGGAAACCGCACAAAACTTCCATTCTCTCAGCTAAAACAAATAGTTCCTCACAGAGCATGTGAGAGAGTCTCTGGAGGAAGAAGACATCTTCTTCTATTCTTGAGCACCCCCAGTCGTCACATTACAGAGTGGCAGAGGCGAGAAATAGTGCAAGGTACCCAGCTGCACGACAGAGAATGGGGACAGGGTTAATGTATGGGAGGAAAAAATAACTGTTTCATTCCCATCTTCCTCGGCCAGCAACCAAGAAAGGTAAATATAACACACTATGAAGCTGAAAATAGTCTAATTTTGCACTGCAGTATTGCAAAGTGCTATTAGAGCACAATTTGTCCCTACAGGTAAGTATGGGCCAAATGCTGCTGTCAGAGACAGCGATGCAGCCTGTACTGAAGCCGGTGAGCGCAAGGAAATCCAGCCATTTGCAAAGAGGACAACAGAATTTGCCCGTTAGGAAAGAAGCAGCATATTTCATTTCCAAACTATTACTTCTGACCTATTAGCTGCTGCCTAGATGTACTCCCCCAGTTGCATACCACCTATTTCTTCGCACTGGCGCTGCTCATCCTCAGACACACCTGAACGGGCCCATGAGAAGTTACACGCAATGACCTCGTGTCACCATCTCTCAACAAGGCTGCATACAAGCTTATCCGTTTGCCTCGCTGTTTGCAACACGCTTTGATTTTCAGAACGGGAATTGTCTCATATAGGAAGTGACAATTCCTAAACAAGGCATGTAGGGGAATCGTCACTATCTACGTGAGACAATTATGTACTTGGCAGCTGTGGCCACCAATGCAGCAGGCAGTTATGCATAGGGCAAGCAACAAGCCTGTGGTCAAGTTCCATTGGTTTAACTGGAACGATTCGTGTGCTTAGAGTTGGTAGACGCTTAACTGTATTACTTATCTGGAACTTACACTCTGAAAGTCTGTATCTTCAACTGATTCTTCCAAAAGGAAAATGCCTCTGCATTTGGCTTTCAATGAATGAGGAAAATACATCTTGGTTATAAGAAAAGCAAAACCACGCTCTCTCACGCCAGCTGCAAATGTGTCCCCTGCCCCTCTGCCTCCCTGCTACAGACCATCCAAACCTACACACCAACACACTGTACCCTGCCCGAGGCAGTACAACTGCAATTTAAGAACAAGACAGGGTTTGGAAACTTTGTAAAACAAGGCGCGGAGCATTATAAAAACTAATTAAAAAAGAGGGCCTAAGCACAGGGTTTTGCAGGGATAATTTCATTTTGATTTGAATAAAATGAATTCCAAGTTACCTGCATGTAAATGATAGAAATTGAATAGAGAGGACCAGTTTCAGCTATCAATTACACTGGTATAAATCCAGAGTAACTTCATCTGCATCAGGGAGATCACTGTGGGTTTAGAGCTGTACGCAAAAGAGAATTTCATTCAGGACATCTTAGGTAAGCATTTTACTATACTGCTTCAGTTAATCTTTTCCAGCCTTTAAACTCCACTGTGATAATTCGGGGCTTCCCCAAGCCAGTGGGCCAGCCGCACTTCCTGGAGCTGCGGTACCTGCCATGTGAGAGGCAGCACCGGTAGCATACTGTTGCACAAGGTCTTCCTGCCAGCTAATCAATTTATTGTCCAATTTCCCAGGCAGTGGACGATGTATGGCATCTCCTATCATCAAGGAAAGAAGTAGATCAGAGTTCAGGAGGGGCACGGCTGCCCCATAACCACAAGGCAGAGAATCATGAAGCCTTTACACAACAAAAGAAAGACGGCTGGAGACAGAGATAAAGAGACTGTAACCTTCCTCTCGTACACCCTGATCCTCAAGGCAGAATTGTAAAGAAAACATTTAAATCTCTCCTACCACCCTTCAACTTTTACTGTAAGACTGCTCTCCACCAGGAGATCTATGAAACATCCCAAACCACGTGCTGGTTCCTGAGCTACTGAGAGCCCTCACATCCACCCTTTTTCTCCCCTACACATCAACTACGAGGACCTCTCAATTTGTGTGCAAGTGCCTTGCACAGTAGTGCTGTGAGTGGTAAAAACCTTTACTAGAACTGTTCCAGCTCTTCATCAGCTAGCTGCTGTGCTGCACTCCGCTGCTTGCCGGGGAATGCAAGTGGAAGACAACAAACACGTTTCAACTTTTGTTTTCCTTTGTAGCTGACAACTGTGCAAACTCCTCGCCATGATGCCACAGGGCAGTGTGCCCTAGGCACTCTTCAGCCGTTTCCTTTCAAAAATCAAAAGTTCCATTTAATTCCCTTCAAGGCTTTTTTTTCCCCCTCTCTCCAGATTGCAGGCCTGGTTTTGATCATGAGGATTAAGGGCGCCAGTCAGAACCCGTAACACACATCACCACATTTGTTGTCTCTTAACGGGGGACAAATAGCAAAACTGTTGTCGACCAGGCTAAAAAAAAAAAAAAAAGAGAAAAAAAGCAAGCAAGGACTTTGCAACGTGCACTTGCATTGCCTCTCCTTACCTCGAATATGTTGGCGGGTTCATTGCTGTACTGATTGGAGATGATCTCTGACTGGTCACTGTACCACTTGAGTCCCCCCAGAAAGCTGTCTGCATCCAGGTCGTTCACATCTAGTTCAGAGAGGTCAAGTTCTGGGAGATCTGGGCAAAGAGGCTGGTCTTCGCCAACCAGAGCAGCACACTGCAGGAAACAGCAACACAGAAATAGTGTCATTAATTACCAGGAATCTATTAACTTTAATATCATGTGATAAGAATTAAGACTCGATTAAGCTATGGCACAGGGTCACTAGAATTGACTCTGTTTTCTGGAAAAAAAAAAGCCCACTATTAGATCATTGTTAGCTCTATACAGGCATGCAAAAGGGAGGGGGGAACAGGAGGGCATAAGCTGCCTTCTCTATCACATCTCTGTGCAGGGGCAACGACTTTCCTTCTCCCCATACTCTTTGATAACAGTCGTGTTCAAAGCTTTATTAAATACAACAGCAGAGGCCAAAGCATGGCCTTATTCTCCTGCTTCAGAGCGAACCAGCGCAGGTAGAAGTTACAGATGAATACCTCTGGGCAAGGTCTGTCACGCATCTCCTGATGCATTCAGGTTAAAGAGGCACAGCCTGTTACAGCCTTCAGCCCTGGAGGCAAGCTCAAGCTGGAGATAGTCACACTTTTACTTCTACAGATCCTCACTGTAGTCCTTGAGGTCAGTCATGATGGTGGCTACCATAAGGGCATAAAAAAGTGCGGGTCAGTGATGCTGCTGTGCTTGTTCCCCGATACACGCGATGATGCACAGACCACAGCCACCCAGTTACATGTCAGGGCCCTGGCAACCGAAGTGTGTTCTGAAACATCCTTATATGCACCTTTGGGTGACAGGCACAGTTAGTTCATGCAGCCTTTCACCTGCTTGGTTTGAACACATATATTGTCCCAGTCAGCTTCCTAAGTGTCCCCAGACAGCAGCTGCAGTGAGGGAACCAAACGGGTTTTCCTCCTCCAGCTGCCTTTGATTCAGTAATCCTAATGTAGAGGGTCTGTGAAACATTTTGGTTGAGGTAGTAAACAAAGCCTAGTCTGAGTGGATCCTCTTCAGCAGTGCAAAATGTTCTTGTCTCCATGACTTATGAAGAGAGTAGTGATAAATACAAATGAACCTGGAACAAGTGTCCTTTCATATGCTAGTATGAAGCTAGATAGGGTATTGACTGACCTACTAAGCAAGAAAAAATTAATAACACACATCCACTTTAGCATGGCAATTGAAATGTTAAGAGTATCCACCAAAACCGTTTCCTAATTATGGAAAACACGTAGCAACAGCTTGGCAAATAGCGGAGTGCCATACGTCAATGCTGCTTGATGAAGCAATTCCTCCTGCACTGTACCACATACCCTTGTAACTCATCTCTGAACATCTACATTGATATGGGTATACTGCAAAACACACGTAAAACTGCAAAGGCACCAGGTGCTGAACGGTTAAAAGCCATTTAAAGTCAGCTGAGTCTAAGGGCTTCCACCAGGAGTATTTCTAGCGTTGTATTATGGATGGCCAACAGCAGGTCCTCCTCGACTCCCGTCAGTTGACTGGGTGGTTTGAATGATTTCCCAACTTCTATTTGGACTGAAATCAACCCAGAAAGTGCCACTTTCTGAAGAGGGATGTCTGTAGGGCACTAACACAGTGTCCACAGATGTGAATTGCTCAATACCGGTTATGTCACTCTCGCAAGGACCGCCTTTTACAATAATGCAAGCGAGAGCTGCTGAAGGTGCATTTCATTGAGGTTTTTGTCCCTGGGAATCTCGGCGCGTCTGCAGTGCGCGGGCTGGATGCAGCAGCGCAGCCACGAGCAAAGATTTTGTCTGTTGGCACAAAGACTCGGTGCAGCTGGTGCGAGCTATAATTTACCAGACAACTTCTACATCTACCAGGACGTTACGAGATAATCACGGAGTAGGCCAAGGGGCAAAGGAGCTGAGAGGCTGCAAAATGAGGCTCTGAAATAGCAGTTGCTTTTCTTCCTATTATTTAAGGGGCTGCAGAACTTTAAGAAGTCAAAACCCCACTTAAGTAATTTTCACTGCACGCAATTTTTTATCATTATTTTGGTCATCGGAGAAAAAAAAAAAAAAAGAAAAAAATTAGAGAGTTCCCTCTTCTTTAGTGCGAAAGACAACCTTCCGGCAGCAATCTTATAATGCAGAGATGACCTTTTTTGATGCTTGGACAAAATCTCTGATCTCATTAAAGGATAATCTAGTTTTTGACTGAAAAGGTAGATTCTCAGCGTCATTCTCAGGTTTGTGTTGTGGAGGTCAGTAGCTTATAACTGATGCCGTAGACTTCTAAAGTATCCTGCTGATCTGTTACTGCTTTCGTTTGTAAAAATAGCTTCACTCTGTGAACCACCTACTTAGACATGTTTACTCTTGGTAATCTGCATTTTTAAGTTCCTACAGTTGGCTTTTGCAGCAACATAAACAATAGTATTAAAAAAAAAAATCCTGCTCATCACAGCTTTCATTTGCCTATAGTGACTGCAATGTCACCTAAAAAAATGTAATTGCTGAAATGAAGTATATATGCTCTTGCCAATGTTGACATGATAATAAAATCAATGTTTCTGAATATGACATTATGCTTCTAATCTGAGACACATTAGTAGCAAGTGTTCCTGTTATTAATTTATATTTGGCCTTTGGATGATGCCAGATTTAACACTCCAAGTCCTAAAACTGTCCTCATCTGACACGCTGATATTTACTGTTTGCCTATACATCTGTAACAGGTGCACCTGCATTGCTAGCATACCTTTTACTGTCTTCCCACCCTTATTTGATATGATAGTTATTCCATAACTATAGCCTTAATTTTATAGTAACATTTAGGAGGATAAAGCAGTCACTAAACACAAAAGGCTAATTACTGTGCGTTATTTCACGCCAACAGACTTTTTTCTCTTAGTTCACGCGCAAACAATAAATTAGCTTAACTGCACTGACACTAATGAATCATAATAATTAAGTATAATTCTCCATTAACCTTTTGGACGTTTTTGTGCCTTTGAAGGTAAATTAAAAAAAAAAAAAGGAAGGAAAGAAGACTGGACTTGTGCCATATTAATTATATTAATGAAAATATAATCTGTGTTTTATTTTTAACAAGTTTTTCAAACAGCTAAGGGGATGAACTCAGGAAAGAAAGAGAGACTTGACAGAATGTGTGTCATGTGAATTCTCTCTATCAATCTTCGCAATCTTACTGTACATCACCTTCATTAAGCTGTGAAGCACTGGGGACGCTGATCAGCTACAGTGATGCAGGCCTTTATTAAGCAACACGCCGTCCTGTCATTATGTGAGCGAGAATATAATACATTTTAAGTTGACAGCAAACATTAATGATTCGAAAAATGAAAGCTGCCTCCAGTACCTGCCGCCTGCGATATTTTAGATCGGTAAAGGTGATCCCCTGAGCCAAAGCAGCACGCAGACGCTAGTATCGCTACAGGAAGTGCAATGCAGGAGCACATTGGTAAAATCCTACCCACAGTTAATCCATCCACCACACAATTAATATTAAGATCAAACCCTTTTTTTTCCCGTTTTTTTTCTCTGCACTATGAAAAAGTCATTGACATAAATTATCTATCTATTCTGTTACTAGCTTGAAATTACTGCAAGAACTCTAGTGATTAAAATAAATCTTCAGTATTTCCGTATAAGCTGGTTCCTCAATCAGCTCCTAGCAGCATTAGGAATAATACATGATGGAAAAATGAAGCTACGGCAGCTGAGACCCATGCTACAAGCCAGACAACAACCCACAGGATACTCCAGCTACTCAGAAACAATTAGGACTTTGGAGCCAGAAAGTCATCCACTTACAGCCTTGACTCATAATAGCTACAGGACATATGAATTATCCATATCTATTCCACTTTACCAAGAAATCAAAACAAGATAAGAGCAATTACAATATGCAAACAGAAATCAGCGGATACAATGGTAAGCTGCAAACATTTAAAACACGGCAAAAAGACTTGAGAATCTGCACACATGCTCCGCCAGACAGGAAAAATATACTGGAGAACACGGTAACGTTTTTACTTTAGAAGGGTAGCTCTCTACGGCACGAACATCTTATTTAAAAAGCATTCCCTGTAACCTGTTTTTCCCTCCCCCGTTGCCCGAGGGGAGCATTTTAAGCACTTATTCCAAGCTCGCAGCCAGAGGGTTAGTTCCTTTGAGCAGGTCTGTATTTGGGATTCCTCTCCATGGGGTCCAAAGAAAGTTTGCCTCGCTTCGCAAGTTGCCCGAACTTTCAGGTAATGCTCCATTTTGCCGAATGCAAACATGCAGAAATCCTCAAACCTCACTTTATACTCCAGAGATTACCAGGGAGCTGCTTGCCTCTTTTTTTTTTTTTTTTTTTCTTTCCTCCTTTATGAATTGTAGCCAGCAGAAGCTGTGGATTTGATGTATTGCCGTCTATTTTTACACAAGCAGCAGCGGCGGCAGCGGCAGCAGCAGCAGCAGCAGTTCACACAGTCCTGCATAAACTCTATTCTCATGGTTCATCCTGTTGTCTCTGCTGTACAGTGGGATTTAACCGTTTGCTGGACTACTCGGATTGACTGCGAACCCTGCTCTACGGGACATTAGCTACAGCGTCATTATTCCAGTACCACAAGAAGCAGGAAAACGTCTCCTTCCAGAAATCTCTTTTAAAAGCATCTAAAGCCAAACAACAGGGTATTCATTCTTGTGTGCGTGTTTGAATTCTGCAGCTGATAAACAAGGAGGAAAAACCTTCGACAGAGCACAGTGAAACAAGCGATTAAAATACGAAGCCGTTGGTTAATTTTACCTTCTTTTTGTTTTTGTTTTTTTTTGTTTTGTTTTGTTTTTTTAAAGAAATGTTAATCTTATTCTAAATAAACATGGCATTTTCCCAACCAGGCCACTAAACGCCACTGGAAAGACTTCAGACACCGATTCATATCAATATCTTAGAGCATAAATATTGCATATGACAGGAAAGCGAGCCAGAGGCACATGAAAATAGTTTCCAACTGCAGGAGATACTGATGACAGGAGCTCAGCTTTGATTTGCTCAAGGCATCGCAGAGTAACCTTAAAATAGCAAACTTACTGGAGTTAAGATAAGATTCGGACTTGTTTGCAAAGTATGCCGCCTCGGCCGTCCTGCCGGTTCCCTGACCAGCCCGCCGTCCCCGCCGACCGCCTGCACCCCACGCGCCGTCCACGCCGCGCGCCCCCCTCACCTCCAGATCACTCCATACAGAGTCCTGGTTGCACATGTCCCACGCCATCCAGCTGCGGAGCGACGGCAGGAAAGCTGGCAAACTACGGTCCAGAGGCAGGCAGGCAGGCAGCAGACACTCATGCAGGCAACGAGACCCTCTCTGAGAGTGAACCGAAGGCACCTGTCTTACTACTGTTCCCCGTCACATGACAAAGCTATTAAAAAGTAGGCTGGGCTGTCACTCATCCAGCCTTCTGGTGCTGCTGCTCCAGCCCGTGACGTCACCCAGGGGCAGACCCAGCCTGAAGTGAAGTAAATCTTCGCAAAACCCGCTCAGACCTCGGCGGCCGCGGCACCACGCTGGGATTCAAAGCTGATTTCCACGCCACACCCCCCGCAAACTCTGCTCCCGCCGTAGAGTACCTCGCCTCTCTCCCCATCTTTTTTTTTTTATAATTTCTTGCCTTGCTTGCTTGCTTGCTTTCCTCCCCCCTCCTCGCAAGCAAACAACAGGCAGAGCTGTGGTAATTATAAAGAAAAAGTGAAGTAACTCCAAGCCCAGCGTGCTCTGAATAGCCCCAGCCTAACCTTTGCGGCGCCCGCACCGGCTCCCCGGCGCTGTCTCCTTTGGAGAGGCTATCCCAGAGTTCGGCAAAAGTTCCAACACCTTCCAACATTTTTTTTTTTTCTTCGCTCGGGGATTTTGCACCTCACCAAGTACTGTGGTTAGGCTAACAGTTTCTCGTCGATAATTGCAACTCAGGTTAGTTTTTCCACACTAAACACATCAGCAAAATTCCAACCCCAACCCCCTCCCCAGCATTTCCCAGGAATGGAGTCAGCATCTATAAAAAACATTCATACAGTTATCTCACCTGCTACAAGGAGGGGAGCCCGATCCTCCTGTTCCCAGCTAGATTACAGTATTTCTCGGCTGCTCTTTAATCACTCCTCTGCCTCCGTGTGCTCCCCCTAGAAACCAGGGTTGTCACAAGCAACTGCCACACTCCTGCCCATACCCGCTCAGACCCCCGCCTGATTCTTCCTATGAGCACCGCTGCCTCAGGGTGCATTTCTGTACAAACACCGCGCACCTACCCCTCTGACCCGGACACAGCGTTTTCTCATTGAAAATAATAAAAAATAAAAAAAAAATCCCTCTTGTCATGTGAAAACACGGCCACGCTGTTCACAGAAGTGTCTCCCCGTGGAAGCCTTTCCCAGACAACGGGCGCTGCTGCAGGTGCAACTGGTTTATGACGCCCCTCTGCGCTGCATACACAACAAACTCCAGGTACCAAACTGAACCGCCAAACGTTGCCCACAACAGGGGGAAAAAAACCCAAACAAAGGTCTTGCTTAACTATCCCCGCCCGCCTGCTTATTGTCTTAAGTCGCAGGTTTTTTAATTAGCTGGGTGCAAAAAGTCTGGTGAAATGTAAGCGCTGGCTCCTTCGCGCTGGGCTACCAGTCAAAGTCACAAAACTATAATTGATCATCCTCCTTGTCATGAAATATTCATTTTCATTGTTATTTGCAAACTTGCGTATTCTAAAGGCTAAATGAATTCAATTATTATACAAGGCTATGGCAATTTTGCTGAGAGAAAAAAATAAATAAAAAGAAGTACAATTCTTGAAATAGCCTTTTTCCCGCAGACATTGGAAACTTCAGAAATGGTAGGAGGTCTCAGATATAGTCTTAGCTTATTTGTGTTCCCTTGTAATTCATTATTGCCAGTCCTGATAAAATGTATTTTCCCAGCTTGTGCTTAAGTTGCAAATCACATCACACTGTCATATTTTCACCAAGCACAGATGACAAAAATGGCATTGTTTTTACTTTACTTAATTAAAAAAAACCACAGCAAAATACCGAATGACTACAGAAAGCCTTTCCTACGAATGATTAAATTAACGGTATTGCTTTGCTCTCACGACGAAAAAAACCTCATTTCCTTCCCAATTATATGCTGATTTAATGATAAAACTGCAGTAAATTATTAAGATCTGGGGCAAAGGTGAGTACCTCTACCCCCCGAACAGTCAACTGTGAAATAATGCTGGGCACCTGCCCGCCTGGAGTGGAGTTGGTTCTTATTAATTATTATCTGTGGATCCATGGTTGGTGGAATATTCTCCTTCAATACCTACTTATAATTGTGTTCATTGACTGTGCCGAATCCATCATCTGGGTTTTTTTTGAAGTTTCATTCACACCTTTTATAGAAATGTATTTACACTGGAACATTTCATATTGCTGTTTTGGATATTTTGACCTGCTCATGTTGCTTCTATTTTCTACATTTTCACTTCACTGCTTTCCCTTCAAATTAGCAAGTTAACTGATAAATATAAACTGTGACCTTAGTGGTGCGCTCACCATACAAGCTTTAGAGACTGGAGAACTTTCTTAGCGCACTGTAGACAGTGCAAGCAATAGGTAATAATAACAGAGGCCCCCAGAGCTTTTCTATGGCCCTGTCCACATTACGGCTTGAACTTTGCTGGCAGTTCCAGCATTACCTGGAAGGGATGCCAAGCACGGTTCCAGCTACAAAAAACCGCAAGGTTTCAACTAGGGTTCCCCATTGCTTGGGAAGCATTTTATTTTTAAAAATTGAAGTGTCTAACCCCAGCCATAGTATAAATGTACTCACTAGGATATTTTTTTTTTTTTTTTTCATGTTTTAATGTCTTTTTTTTGAGCGTAGTGCCTGGAAGAGGAGAAGAGCGAGGCAGGCAGTTGCAGTGGTAGTTTGGAACCGGCGCAGCCTCAGCATATGTAAATGAAGCCTGTGAAACCCAGCCAGCACCTAAGCTGCTCTCCTCAAAGGAAACCTTGTCTTCTGAACATTCCCTAGTAGCTTTAGCAATGCTCTCCCCTCGTGTTTTGACAACACGAAAGAATTGCACAAACATCTTTCCCGGGGCAATATCTGAGCACAGCACACGTTATTTGGTACCATAACAAACACATACAAAGAAAACCCTCTTTCAGCTGATAAAGTCTGCGGGTCCGTTTGACCCAATCTGCCCTGCTGCAGTATCCGTCAATCAGACCCCCTCCTCAATCACTGCACTTCCCTTCTTTTCAGGTTACTCTGTACCTAGTCTCAGCGATTCCCAAATTTTGCCCTTTCTTCTTCAAGGGCCAAAATTCAAGAAAGTTCCGGCAAGTCTTCCAACAGCATTCGGGCACAAATTCCCAAATTCTGATACATTTTTTAACAGGACTGGAAGGTATGGCTGCCTGCAACAACAGGGAATACAATTCAAAGCCCAAAGCCTTCAAGCCCTCTGTCCTTGACTTTTTTTCTGAATTCAGCACTCATTTTATCTCTTCCTCCTCTTCTTTCACACACATTTTCTAACTGTGGTCATGTTTTTATTCCCCGTAATTTTGATTTCTCAAAGAAGCTACTGATTTTGGAGCCCCTGTGATTTTGAAATCCCAAACTTAGTCCCTTCATCATGGCACTGAAGAGGAAAGAATTTCTTTCCTTGCCCCCAAGACTACAGTACTTGCTGATTTTCCGCAAAGTTTGCTACTTTTCCAGTGGAGTAAGGACAACCAAACTTGTATATAAAAACAGTGCTGGAGCTTCAGCGAGCTGAAGTTTGCAAACCAGTTCTCACACCAGTTCAACCCCTTCCGCTCGACCCTCCAAGAGCGAATGGCCTTACAGCAGAAGATCAGCCAATGCTGTATATAAAAGAGCAAACTGCACTCCAAAGGTGTGTTAGCGTGAATAGTGTTCTATATAAAGTATATGTACCCTATTAATTTTTTATTAGAAATATTCCTTCTGTGCATCTTTACTCTTATTTTTTGCACAGTCCTTTATTTGTTTTCCAGTCCATTCTCTCTGTTCCACTTCTATCCTATTTGTTTGCTGATTTTTTTCCCTTCTCAGCTTCTTTTCCTTATTTATCCCGTTCATCCTACCCAGAATACACCCTCAATAGCATAAGCCAGTGAGTCAAACTCCTTGAACTTCTGGGTTCATTGGTGCAGTAATTCTACAATGGAATAAGGCAGCGTGCCCTCTCCAATTTTGCTAGGGCAGTTATGAACTGAGATTTTGGTTTTTTTAACAGAGGAAAACCACGATGGTGCTCTGTACCAGCTCTCTGAAAAACTCAGGAGATCTGGGCCAAATTAATTCCTAGCCCAGCTCTGGGCCACAGGCTGCTGTCTGAGGAGCTGTATATTAGGGAGTCCAAAATAGCTTTCTCCGAACAGAACAGCGATGCGTTACTGACATTACTGACACCAGGCTGAATTTTGCCACATCTGCCTCTGCAGACTGAGGGCTCAAATAAACACCACTGAAAGCCAGGGGAATTCGCTTGCTTGTTCACATGCAAATGGACCTGACTGTGAATATTCACTATTAGTGCAGATTAGCTGATCACCAGTTTAACCAGGCTTGCAGACATGCAACTCTCTGTAACTCTCTTTGTAACTCGGGTGCTTGTAGCAAAACCTTCCAGGAGTGCCAAAGTGAAGCAGGAGCACAGGTACCCACTGCAAGAAATCTTCCTAATTTTTCTCATACCCCCATGAACATCTCCCTCTTCACAAGCATATTTCACTTACTCATTATGAAAACAAGAAAAAGCAAAGCCATTCCAGCGGATTACATAAAAAACACATTTGTCACTCGTTTCCCCCCAACATTTGGAGCATATGTTCTCCAGGACCCACATTTGCTATGATTTGCAGGAAAATCCAGCTTGTCAGGCCTGTTAAAAGCAGCATGAACAATGTCTTTCACTCGGGTGTTACTGTTTCGCAGAGAGACTAATGTGTAAAAAAAGGGCATCTACGTTTAAATTTATTGCCCCTATATGTTTGAGAAACGGAGCCATGTACACACATCAGTTTCCTGGGGAGGCTTTGGTGGTGTTCGAGCACAGACACCCAGGCAAACCAAGGAGACAGATTCCTGTTTTGCAACTTCTTGCACGTTGGCAGAGCAGGCAGGACCACATCAAAATCGCAGACCGTTGCAGATCTTCATCATCTCTCCTTTACTCACCTCACTGCTGATATTTCCTTGGAACAAAAGAAATCATAAAGTTCTTTTTTTTTTTTTTTTCCTTTTTTTTCCCCCTTATCCTTCCACACGTTCAAGTCCCTGGGAAGAAACCAAAAACCTGCTCAGGTCTGGTATTACCAGACCCAGGGAACCGGCCTCTGGGATTCCTGTTCAGTGGCTGGGGCATCTCCCCCCCACACTCAGAAGCTGTGCCTTTCCTCTCCCCCTCCCAGCCTCGCTGGGATGCTCGCACCCCTTTTGGGGACGGGCAATTGTCTTCTCCAGCTTCAGAAACAAAGGGTAGAACCTGGGGAAGTTTTAGGGATACACCTGGTATTTGTAACTCCGCAGGGCCCTGGAAAATGCCACCTAGATCCTTCTCGTTACTCTTGTTACCATCCTCCTTGCACCATCTCCCCCGGGACACTTAGAGTATTACCCCGGAGTCCTTGTTTTCTGACTCATTCATCATTAATACCAATCTAGTTTTTACCAACTTTTTCTGAGAGGGATCTGAAGAGGATGATCCCAGGAACGACGACCATGGATTTGATACCTCAGGGCACAGCAAAGATTCCCTGATGCAACCGTAAGCAATTTGGTGGGCGCTGAGGCTGTTCCAAAGCTACCGTCCCTCGCTGAGGCTGACACACTGCATTTGGGGCTTGCTTTGTCACCTGGCCATGTAGCCACCAAGCCAGGACCTCCCAGCTCGGAGGGATGCTGTGGTGCCCGGGCTGCCACAGCAGCGTGGGACAGCAAACCCCCTGCCAGAGCCACGCCAAGGCTCGCAGTAGCTAGTGGAAGGAAAAAATGCCGTATTTCCATAACACAGCCTATCTGCTCTCTAAAATGGCTGGGAAGGCGACTGCAGTGGAGCACACGCAAGTCTGCAGCGCAGCACTGGAGAGAACAGTAACCTTTAAACACTCTAAAATCAAATCTTGTTTTACACAAAACCGCTATGGTAAAGTCGATGTGAATGAAGCACCTTTGAGTGAAGGAACAGAGGGAAAGGCAGTGGACAGCTTTAGTGCCTCCTAGCAATTTTTTTTAATAAACTCGAGATGACAGACAGCCTTACCAACACATCTCTCATCTTCAAATAAGACTTTCTTCAGACAGAGCTCAGTGGAACTGAGTCAGCCTTTTTTTCTTGGGCCTAGCTCTTGGCATTTTTCATATTAAAACAAAGTATAATGTGGAAATAATTCTGAACCGTAGTCATCTGATCGGATTTTAGTAACACAGGCCACAGATTTGCTCTGCTACAATTTTAGGCAAACAAAATAAAATGAAGATATCACACAAAAGAACTGGCATTGTTGCTTGTTCTGTTGTTTTTTTTTTTTTAAATCTGCTTATGCACCAAGTCACTCTTTATAGGGTTCTGCCCGGCTGTGGAGGAGGGCGAGCTCCTGCGGAGACTGCTGTCGGTGGGCAGCAGAGCCTCACGCGTGCAGCAGCCAGCACTCACTGCTTGGCCTCTGATGGTCCCGGACTGCAGCAAATGTCCCCTTCTCCAGCTGCCCACAGCTCCTGCACCCCGTATTCCTGAGTCAGCCAAGGACAGGCCAAGAGGAGACGGGGTCACCTCACCGCAACAGCCAACGCAGCCTCACACAGACAAGGCTCCTGAAGGATCAGCTTCCCCTGACCTCTTAACTAGTAGTTCCTGCCAGCCAAAATTGAGCCCTCAAGTTATTTTTAGCCGGAACCCTTCATGAATTGCAGTTAACTTGCAATATGCAAACTAGTGACTAGTGCTAGAGGAATCCCTATGGGTTTCACGGTTCCACTCTCTGCTCAAAAGTCCAATTATTCATTTTTCTTGGAGCTGCAATATTAATCTAAAAAAGTTGCACAAATGGCAAGAGATGTCATCCTCCCTCCATCCCCAATTCAGATAACTGAAATAAAGGAAGATAAGCATTTAGCCCTGGGGTTATTAGCTGTACCAAGTGCAGCTGCAAACCTTTGGAGGCTGACCCTCCTCCAGCGATGCTTTTGACGAGAAATTTGTCAGTACTTCCACCTTTGACTCAGGGCCAAACAAACTAGTACCGAGATGGAACAGGAGAACTGCTAGCCATACAAAGGTTCGGGCTGAGTTACTATTTTAATTTTACTTTATTCTATCCAAATCACTTGCCTGCATACCTGTACAAGAAAAGGCAGTAAAGTGAAAGGGGGGTTAAAATGGCTGGAAGGGGTGACTGCTCTAAATCCTTTGGAAGGGAGTGGGAATTTTTAAATGGATTTAGGCAAACTTTGATTAAGACCTCATTACAGAAGATGGGACCACAACAGTTCAAAGCAGAAACTCCTCCACACATTTCCACCTATTTTTTTTTTTCATACTACTCAGGCTTCCCCAGCTTTCCCCTGTGAATGGAACAGGGATAAAGTGCTGAGATTGCATCGGCTATCACCGTTTTGGATATTTTTTCCCAAGAAATTTAGTATTTGCTGAACATCCTTTGCCCTGGGGCAATGGTTAGTCTTATAATTTTTTAGAAGTGGGTTCCAGCAAAGATTCATACCTCCTCCCCAACAGTGCTATGACTGTACTTTCATTACTTCATGCCAATCAACAGATAAGACAAGTTTGCTACTTTCATGTTTGTCCCTAATGGATCTCTACTGTCATAAAATACCCCGACAATCTGACGCAATTAAACATTATTTGTTGTCTCTGCTCTGTTGAACTCCACATGCAGAACAGCAAGCCAGGGCAATGCATTTAACCAAAAGCACTGAAAGGACCGTGTAGGATTCACACTGAAATAGGGACTCCACCGGAGTGCACCTTTCCCTTTTGCCCATTGCAGGCTCCCCCTTCCTCTCTGAGGAACAAAGAACCATGTAAATATCGGAAACTGTCTAAACAGAAGAGTATTTTAATTTATGTTCCAAGTTGCTGTGCAAAAAAAACCCTCTGAAAAAAACAGCAAACCAACACCAAAGAGCACTTCATCATAATATTATTACCAATTTATTAAACTGAGATTGCATAGACTGGAGAAATGAGAGTGACACATCCCCAGGGTTTTTCTGGAGGTAGACCTCCAGCTGTTTCATTCTCACATGCACTCCTGTTTACAAAGCCACAGAAAAATGTTTGTGCTTCAGTTCAACGCGACACAATTTTACATTGTTTGCAGGTTTTCTTTAAGGCAGGGTAGGAGCGTGCACAGCGAGCTGGAGAAACACACTTTGGGGAGACAGAGCTACCATCTTCCAGGGAGAGTGAGGGAAGCACACAGCGATTGTTAATTTGTGTCCTGGACAATGCTATAAATCGAAGCATTGCTGACAATTCCTGCCCAGTAAACATGCTCAATTTCATCTCCCGTAAAAAGGCGAGCAGGCACTAAATAGCAACACATTTTGATTTTCATTTAGCCACTTTAATGATAGGTGATGTTAGCGGAAAAGATCATTTATCTTCAGATTTATTTTATATGAGATAAAAGGCCTTGCCAATTTTTTAAAATTCATTTACACAAGTGAATAAATCTTCCGAAACAATAAGTGGGAAAGTCATATTTCTTTAACTTTGCTAAAATCTGAAAATGCTGATCTTGGAGTGAAATAGACAGCACTGGCATTTTAATCAAGAATATAAAGACTCCTCTTCTAAATAAGAGACACAGCTTTGCTTCAGAAAAAAATCTCTCCGATTCAGAGAACAGCCTTTTTTATGCATTTTGTCAAAAATCTCTGATAAATCAGGAGAGACACGTGCAATTTTTATATCACCTTCATTTTTAGATCAGTCCCAATGTGAAGGCTACCTAAAAATAGACCGAACCTAACCTTTCAAATATCTATACTGCTGCATACCAGAAACACAAGCTTTCAGTGCCTCTCATGGCTTTCAGAGCCTTGTGCTGTGCCTGTCTTCTCCTCTAGCACATTATCCCATGTTGCGTATTGTGCCCAGGCACGAGACGAGCTGCAAGTTGCAATGTGCAGCGTGCTGCAATATGCGATACGTGTTCATTCACGACAAGCAGCATGAACATCAAAACCAGCCTTCCCTTTTGGCTGTTTGAGTTTGCCACAGAAAGGACACTGGCAACATTGAACCTGGTAAGTGAGGATGTGAAAATGAAGCTGTGCTGGCTGACCCAGCAGCTCTGCTCAGAAAAAGCAAGCCGTCTGGTTTGCAACATACCACTCTTAAAAATATGAAGGGGAACAATAAGCTCTTTTGTCTTATTGTTTGCTACAGTGCTCGCCGACACACTTCTACCCATTTAAAGATGAGACTTTCCAACAGTGCGCTGAACTCCGAGTGACTGGTGTAGAATTACAAGACAGCAGAGTACGCGGTAACTATTTCTTTGCATTGCACTTTCTAAATTGTGATTCTGCTTGGCCTTAACAGTACAGGTCAAATTCATCTTAAGCACAATCCCAGCAACTTCAGGTCAGTGGTACCTGAAAAATCAATAGCATTTAAGTTGATGAAGTTATAACAAGGGTGATTTTGGCCCAGGTTGTACAAACACTTACTTTTATTGTATGTATTCTTCACTGGGTATTATGCTTCAGTGAATATATTTCCATGTTCTCTGCTGCTAAACACTCTGCTTAGTAAGTCCTGAAGCCACACCAGGAGCTGGAACAGGAGAGATCTGTACTAAACCAGGTTGTGGGGCTGCCCTGGAGGCTTTGAGTGACTGTGACTTTTGCTTACACAAAATAGAAAATCACCCTTGTACCAGTTGTTAGCTAGCTACTCCTAGCAGGAACAAGCTCGAAAGGACTTGCTTTTCTTTGTTTACTGTCATGCTCTGCTCTGACAGAGTCAAAAGTTTATCAAGGCATTTTACTCTGTCAAAAAATGAACAAAATAACTTACACTGATCAAACAATGAAACAAAGCAGCAGCAGACTAAATGAGTTCATTCAAAGAATTTTGGATGGAAAACGTCTTACCTGCTGACAAGGAAGCAAGAATAGCAAACAAAGGCATAGGAATAAAAACTATTCAATAAAATATCGATTTCATTATCACCACCTATTCAACTTAATTTTCTTGGCATCCATATCCCTAATGCAGGTTTGTGATAGATCGTACAATCACTTTTTAATTAAGCCCTACTGTGCTTTGTATTAAGAACAAGGCAGTAGACATTATGGCACAATATATCTACCAAAATATTTAATGCTTATCCTTTTCATTTTGGTATTTAAAAGTTGTTCTCTTAGGAGGTGGTATCAGTATTTAACAACATTCTTGACAGCAAGTATAAAAAACAAAAAGCTTCATACTTAATCTAGCCATGTCAAAACTGAAACCCCTTAAAATAATTGCTTTCTGAATATATGGTATTTCCATTGCATTATTTTATTATTACCCAGCTTTCAACATCTTAAGATGCAAAACTAGCTCCCTCTCCTACATACTGATGAGATACAAAGTGGCACGAAGATAGAAAACTGACATTTGACCAATACAGTTGAATGGTACATGAAATAGATGTTATTGTCTTACAAAAGGTATTTAACGAGAAGCTGTAGAAGACCAGAAGCTTCCTGGGGTGGTAGTATTTCCTCTGGTTTTTAGGTCTCGTTTGGTATATCACAGCTCTACTGCTTGTGATGGGGCAGATCCTGTAAAAGAATAGCAGCTCTTCTTCCAGTAGAGTACTGGCACTTTTCAGAGGGCAACATTCACTTTAATTACGAAAATGTACCCACCTTCTTCTTCCAAGGAAGAAAAGACTGTTGTTGCATATATAATGTGGTTTTAGTTTTTAATGCCAGAAATGAATCAGTAAACATAGTTACATTATGGTATACTATTTCTTATTCTGTACCCATAGTAACCAAATTAATCTCAAGGCGCTGCTGGCATTAATTCAATCTGAAGCTCATACTTTGGATTTCACATAGGTGCCTTCATCCTATTCTTCTTCTCAACTAATAAAATGTTAATATATGGCAATATATTTATTTCTGGTTCAGTTCAAGTTGAGGAGTGCAGTACTTTGCAGAAACCTAATTAATATCAATCATATATTACAACACTGTGTGGTTTACTATACAAAAAAAATGGTGCTAGCACATGAGGATGAAAAGAGATGATCCAAGAGTTCATTTCCATCTGTAACGTCTCTGTCTCCAGGACAGCGATGGCCAGTTTTTCCTTACCCTTCAATCTCCATTTAAAAAAAATCCATAACGTAGGCCAAGAAATACACTAAATATATCACATGTCCTGAAAAAAAAAAAGAGAGAAAGGAGATCTTGGAGCATGAGATACTGATAGCTCCCTCTGTACCACCGCGAGTGGGGCGCGCACTGGCAATAAGCTAGATCCCACAGTGACCCAGCAGTGCTGTCTTCAGCAACACCTGCTAGTATGGTTTTTCCACTGGGACCTACCAGTCCCTAGCCAAAAAAAAATCCAGTTGTTATTGAAAATGCATCTCCATAGCCCAGGAATTGTGCTTGAACTGCTCAGGAGATGTAAGCAGCTCAGCAGCTGTGGTGTGGCTATCCTATTTTAGACCATGGCAAAAACAAATGCAATTCTTTTCTCAGAGCTTAATTTGGGAAATCTGTGTCCCCAGGCATACTACTAACCCAAAGTCTCAAAATCTGCTCTACTCCCCATAGTTAGAGAGGGTTTTCAGCCAGGTTCAGGGGCAGTTAACATTTCTTCCAGCCTTTTTTTCCCAGCTGCTTGTAGTCCCATTGATTCCCAGGAGTACTAGCATCCCCAAGTATTTTAGTGCTTTCAATATGCCCACCTAGGAGAAGTTACTGCACTGAACCATGGCCAGCTTGATTCAACCACTGCCAGAGCAAGAGGGCCAGATTCTGTCATCCTCATTCAACGCGTGTAACAAGCGGTCCCATCATAAGTGTGTGCTGGTGTGAGGAGTTAAGGCGATACTTCTGGCCAAGCAGAGGGAGCGTGGGTGAGCTGTGGCTCACCAAGTGAAGATCTCCACTCCAAAAAGAAGCACTGTTATGGCAGCGCTGCTCTGCATGGAAGCTCAGGCCGCAAGCTGTACACGAGTCATACAGCTGTAGCAAAGCTTGACTTTGGCTTACAAAGAGCCCGTGTTCTGGCAAAAGTCACAGGGCATTTGAGCAAGCCCACAGCCTGGTTGCACTGGGAGCCCCATGCCCACCACTGCAGGACACAGAAGACTCAGCATGTCCCTCTGGCAGGCACATCACTTAAGGCTGTATGAAGAGATGCACAAGCCCAGGACTTTGCAAAAGGACCCTGACCCATCTCATTCGAGCCTGCACACCCCAGGGCCACATCGAACAGCTGGGGTTCACAGAGCCCTTCTGATCATTTCAGATTCTGCCTTGGAAATGGAGCAATAAAGCTCTCAGGGGCCCTAGTGTGCCTCTGGGCATTCACATAGGGCTCCCACTGGCCTTGAGCTCTGCCTGTATACTGCATCCAAGGGCACAATATAGTCCTTCACTTTTACCAACTGCTACAGAATAAGAATTCCTAGAATGGCTCAAACACACACCAGTTCAAATCTGGGTACTTTCAGACTTCTTCTTTTCCATTCCAAATTATGTGCTTTGCCAGCTTCAAAAAAACAGATGGAAAATACGTCCCTAAATGTGCACCCTTGTGATCATTCCAAAAGGAAAGCAGCACCAAGTAGCTTAAAACGTTTGCTAGAAAAAGTATTTTCCATATCATGCAAATAGCAGACAAAAATAACTGCTAGGCAATTGATATACATACAAATATTGGTTATTTTAAACAGTAATTTGTTATTGAGGACATCTCACTGAAATATTATAATATTCAATTTCCTCCGCATTTGCATGGAAAAGGAGCTGGAGAGCGCATGATCATTCATTTAACTATTACATAAATACGTCTATCATAAGATCACACAGCTTTCAAGCCAGAGTTCAAACACATGTTTAATGCATGAGAGTATGATGAAGAAACTTGTGAACTCACGGGTCTCGTAGCCCAATCTCAATCAGATACGGGCTTGGTGTAAATATGTACAGTATCATGTGCTTTCCAATAGCACCGTGTCTCGAGGGAGCAGTCTGACATCAGCAAAGGAGACAGGTGGTTCCCTTTCCAACCCAGGAGGGGGAAAAAAAAGGAGTTAAGACACTGTGTAAATATAGCAATATTTTTTCCTTGGTGTTTTGCTACGGTTTTCATCCCTTAATGAAACTTCAGTGCATGAGCAATTCTCATAACATCTTTGCTACAAATCAGTGAGTGGATGTCACGTCCTAAGATATTTATAACCCTAAAGGTAGTGGTAAGTGATACTGTTTGGCAGCCTTGGTTTAGAAGTGCTGAAGATTTTTGCCTTTTGGTTTGCTAAGAAAGGAGTTCCAAGAAGCCACAAAACCGAGTTTCCTTGCTCTAAATGTATCCCCTTCCTACAGCAGGTCACTGTTGCTAATAATGCCTGTAAGAATGACAAACAACAGTCAATCACAGGCACAGAGCAGGTCACAACTGCTTTTAGCTAGCTCGACTTTGTAAACTCCAACAGTGTGAGATATGCTAAACCCTGCACAATCCACAGTCGTTTGATTTTGAATCTCACATTACAAGAATTCACACATACACTAACCTGCATATAGAATAACCCAATTCGGCCTTTCTTTCCTATCTGTACATAGATACTTTTTTACACAGTGACAGCCACTGCCTCTTAAACCATTTTCTTTTGTTGCATTTCCTTAGAAACACAAATCTTGTTCCTTGGCAGCAGTTGCTGTAAGTGCTGTACCACATGCCCAAACTAGTTCTCACTCACAGCTTTAATTCACAGTAAGTGGCACGAAAGGAGGTCAACACTTCTCAGAAACCACTTTCAGTTCTTTGCTGCTTCAGTATCTATTCTATAAAGCCATCCGCCCTAACAGAAAGTTTTCTCATATTGCGTCCCTTGCTTTTTTATTATTGTCATCTTTATGGAACGGGTGGCAGAATATACAATGGAATAAAAGAAGATTATTCCTGGAATCCCATTCCTGGTCTCCCTTTTGCAATATTCTAAAAATATATGTTAAAAAAAATATAAAATTAATACTTTCTACAACAAAAACAAAATGCCCCTTGAATGTTTTTTTCCCCATGCAAAAAGACTGTATATAAGTGGCATCTTGCAACTCAGTGTCAATCACTATGTCTTACTTTCAGATCAATTTGCTTGCTTACAGAAAGATTATCCTTTTTATCAAACTGACCAACACATCATGGAGGTTGAAAATCAAACAAACAGCCTTCTTTTTGCCGTGATGCCTCACTGGCAAGAGGAATGGCCTTGCTGACAGTATTTTGCTGTCACATTTGCCTCTACAGCTTCACTGCCTTCTCTGTGATCAATGAAAACAGATTTTGACCTCATCTATTTCATTTCAGACCATATTCTGCCCTGAGACACACGAGTACAACCTATCATAGTTATAGTGGCAATTGGGGCAGAATTTGTTCCTTTCCTGACAATTCAATATGTGATTCATGAACCAGAATTGAAAACGTCTCTCCTTTCCTAGAGCTCCTCTGGTTCTTTGGCATTAGCATCGGTAAAAAAGCAGCAAAGATGAATTTATGTTGGTCGTATCAGCAGAACTGGCTGGGTAGTCAATAATCAGGCTGCTCAGCAAGATGCTACTAGACCAGAAGTCAGTTATTGTATTTTATTTGCACAGCTTATTCTGTAGTCTGTTTTCTTTCTTCACTCATCCCTCCGTTGTTTAATGGGATCATAGGACCTGGAAAAACACCTCCTAGTCCTGAACATTTCTAATTGGCTTAATAAAGTAAACAGAAAAAAAGATAATCCTCTCCACAACCATCACCTTAAAAAACACAAACCCATACCACTAGATGTGGAATACTTGGTGTATTCACAGGGTATGCAGTTGCAGGCAATAACCGGATGATCAAGTTTCCCATTAATCCCCAAGACAATGGACCACTTTTGAAAATACAGACTCCATTTATATTCACACATCCCTCCGTGGGCCCACACCTGCATGCATTCTTTCATACAACTCACTGCACAGCAGAAGCGAGAACACTTGAACATTTCAGCGTACGAGGTACGAAATGGACACGTACAAATGCCATCTGAGATGCTCAACGATCTGCTGAACAATGTACGTTTTGGGGCATTCTCTACGCACAGCTTACAGAAGGAGGCGAGTCTGTTTGAGACCACCCAGGGAGCTTTGGCACTTCAGAGCCAACACTAGGAGCTCATGTTTTGAACTCTGGAGGTCCCCAGTGTCTCACTTGAGAGGACAGGCATTGCATGCATATATTGTATCATGATTTTCTGCAGGACTGAGTTTCCAAGAAGAGGCAAGGTTGACATCACTTTGAAAACCTCATCCAAGACATCTAATGAACTGCATACAGGAGACTAATCTACAGTAGATTTGGCGTATGGTAAAAATAAACTCCTTAATATAACAAAGGCACTAATCAACATATTGCATATTAGGCCTGCAAAGCGCCAATTACCTGATGAAGAGGAGTAATACTAGATAGTTCCAGTTCCCTCAGTTATTTAACTATTTACATCAATGGAAGCTAAGGAAAACAAGGCCTACAGAACCACACATAAAAACACACCTGAAGGATGTGAGCCAAGACTTGAGTTCAGATTTGAAGTTAAGAGGAGAAAAAACTAAACAGACAACACCACAGCTCAGGACCTCTGAATGCTGCTGCATATGGCTACTGTATTGGTTATCAGTAAAACTTAATTTGGAAGTGAATTATTTTCATTTCCCTTACCATTTAAGAAAAATGCATCCAAAGCAAAACACAAAGCCTGATCCTGCCCTTCTGCAAGCCCATCAACAACAGCCGTGCCACAGGTTCCAGCAAAGCAGGATTTATCCTTGCCTGCGGGCCGTGCTCTGAGCCTTTAATTCAGTAACACCTTATTCACCAACTACAAATGCTCTCTTACTCTGTATTGCCAGACCAAAGAACATACAAATAATTTGGGGAACATTTCCAAAGGCCCAGAGAGAAACTGAGTATCTTCTGGGGGCATTTACCTGGAGTGAGAGACCCTCTTGGGTTTGAAAATCCTCCTTGTAATGAAATGAAATGAAATGAAACTCCCTTCTCTGCCTTTCTTTTGTAGGTAGCACGACCTAAAAAAGGCTTTGCAAACAAGCTTGGAGAGGGGAGACAGCTCATGTGTTTATTGGATTTTTGTTTATTTTCTGCAGTTATTCCAAAGAGTTTCTCAAAATTTTCAAAGATCTGTGAATCTTACAAGATCCATCTTTTCCAAATGCAATGTGGCTAGTTTCAATTTCTTTTGTTTCTTAGTATATTTATTATACTTATTACAAACTATCCGAATGCCCACACAGTGCTTTAAAGGAGGCTGCAAATATCCCCTGGATCACTGTCAGTGAAAATCTTCCCCTCCTAAAAGGAAGTAAAAGCCAGCGCGACTTTTTGATCCACTATTTGCTATTTTGTAAAACTGTAAGAAAACTTCTGCCTTAAGGGCTGAGCCCTGCTCCTTCGTCGGCGAACGAGACCAAGAAGGGTCTGTGCACCGCACCGGCGTCGTGCTTGGAGGCAGCGCGCGGGAGGGACGAGCCTGCCAGAAGTGCTGATTCACTGCAGCGACCGAAGAGGTTGCTTAGTAGCTAGGCTATGGGGGAGAGAGACGGCACAGAGAGGGGGGCATCTGGATCGGTGCACAGAAATACGCAGGAGGGAATGCCAAACTTGTTGCAGAGACTGGATCCCTGAGATCTCAGCTCAATACATGCGTGTAAGTTCGTTTATTGGAACAAAACCTGTTAATACAGCTCCAGCCATAGGGGGAAAATATACTTGCAAATGCACAGAAGTCATGTAAATCAGAACTGCTGCTCTATTTTACAAGAAATTTTCTCCATTAATTAATTTCATGACTTAGAGCAAATGTGCATGGTTGGAAACAGGGGACCCTGCTGATACCAATCTCGCGGCATAGGACACTTTCGTTTTTCTCTCTGAGATATATAGCAGATGTACTCCTTGGCTCATATCCAGGTGCAGACTAGGTGCTTTTGTGACTAAAGCACTGCCTTCTAACCTGGTTAAGTTTACCATTAACTTTTTCCGTTTTGGAGTCGCAACATATCACATGAAAAAACCCAGGATTTTAAAATCCAAATTCTCAGAGCTGTCACATTTATAATTAGAACTATCTGATACGACTGGCATTAGTGTGAGGTAGGAACATATCACAGAGGGCCAAGCAGACAAACTAAACTATTTCTCACCCTTAAAAAGGGGATTCTTCCAAGTAGAAATGTCAGTAGAGTCACAAGGGCTCTGTGCAAAAGTAGCACCTCTTCATCCTCATACCTACTCTCAGAAAGTCCCGCGCTGCTCCCTAACTTAGCCCAGCAGACCACACCACCCACCAAAGCCCTGACAACAGCCCTGGCTCCCTGTGCTAAACCCAGATCCTCCTCCAAGTAAAAAATTACTTTTCTGGAGGTGCAGGTTGCTTTGAAGCTACCTGTAACACCCTAAACTGTACATAAAGAGAGCATCTTTGTTGATATTACACATAAAAAGAGATGCCCCCACACTGAAAAAAATTAGGTTCGATAAAACAGTTTTTCACAGAATCACTAGGTGCAGAGCTGGTTGCAAGTATAACCTTTTTATGAGATGATGAAAGTATTTTTCAGGTTGTCTGCCCCCATACCGGAGAAAGTGAAGAAGGAAGGAGAGAAGGAAAGGAAAGAAGGACGGAGGGAGGAAAGGAGGTAGGGTACACTATTGCAGCTACTGAATCAGCACACAAACCAGCAGCAGACAAAATGGGAAGGGCTGTAAGGAACCTGGCAGCACCAGCATGTTCAGTGAAACAACAAAAAAAAGCCTGGAAGACAAAAGAAACCCAGAATGCAGATGCTAACACCCCCCTCCCCCAACCCGAGGAGGATTTATGATGCCAGATTTTGGTTGTCTCTTAATACCTACACCTGGCTAAATACAAATGAAATTAATTTTACAGCTGCAATCTTTCCACATTTTGCACATGGTGATTTGCTGAAAGAAACCCTATCACGAGGTGTCAAAAAGGAACATAAAACATTAAATGTAATATTTTTTGAGAGACATCAACCGTAATTATATGAAACCTAACAAAGCTGCTCAAAGGAGAGGTGGATGGAGTTGCACAGCAGAGCGCCTGGCCCCCTGTGCAGAAGGCAAAGCTCAACCCAGGCAAGTACAGTGGGAAGGCCACAGGGGCTCACACATATCAAATAATAACAGTAATATGTCTCTTCCTTCTGCCACCCGGTCACTGAAATCAGTGTGAAAGCGGCATGGAGATGAAAATGCTATGGTCATGGATTAGGCTAGAGCTTCCTACATGACCTGAAATGACAGCCATCGTCCCCCATCCGTCTTACTTCCACATGACAACCTTCATCCCTCTTATGTCCTAAACTAAATCACTGGTCTTGATTTACTAGCATAGTATGGCCAGTATTCATTCCGATGTATTTAGTGTTCCCTGAAAATCAGTAGAAACTGTATCTATAACGTAGACCTGGTTCTAATGTACCCCAGTGGCTAGCACTGTGTCACTGCTGTGTGAAAAGAAGCGATGGTGATACTCCTCCAATAAAATAGGAAAATTTTCAGAAGACTATGTCTGAGAAACAAGGTGAGATACTTATTTCAGAGTTAGGGTAGGAGTAGTTTACCTGCTCACAGTCATTACCCTCCTTACCCCGTGCCCAGACTATGGCAAAGTTTCCGTTTTAGTGCTTAGGAGAATGAAAAATGGCACTGTCCTTTAGTCTCTGTACTACGTCTATAAAAACACATGTCCAGGAAAGTAATGTTTTCCCTGTTGCTCTCTGCTGGTGAGGGTCTCATTATTAATGTATTTGGCTCACCTTCCTGGAGCCACAACAGGAGGGGAGCCCTCCAAACTGCTCACAGTTGTGCATCAGGTCCTTTACAACACAAAATCCACAATTTCATAAGACAGGTCAGTGCTGAAGAAAAATACCTTTTCTTGGTATTAAAAAGGCAATTTGCTTTCTGGTATTTTACCTGGCCCCATATTATCACAAGCGTGATAAATTAATGGCTATAACTACGTATAGCACTAAAAGGTCCTGATTTTTTAGATTTTGCCCTTCTTTGACAGTGCTAGGCTGCACACTGGCGTTAACACTTGGAAAGATATTGCCCCTTTGAGAAAGCAAACTAGTATACCAGCTTTCCTGGGTAAACTGGAGCTAAACTATGAAATGTGAACAGATGTCTTTCAAAGTATGAAGAATGACAACCAATTTTTACAAATACGCCGAAAAAAATTCTTTGTAAGGTTTGTTTTTTTTTTGCTTTTGTTTTCAGTATTAACACTTGGGCTTGCACCTGATATTAATCCCTCCCTTATTTCTCAGCTCTTGTGTAGAAAACACAGCACAGTTCTACAGCTGCAGCATTTTGAAGTCTGCACAACATGCTGTACATGCCATTGCTTGACATTTTATTGACAACAAAGGCCCGCAGCACGGCAGCATTTTTAGAGATGGGATTAACATAATGAACTCCATCTCCATGGGTTTTTCATGGCATTTCTTTATATATAGGAGCAAAGAAAGACCCAAACCAGAAACAAACATTTCTTCTTCTTCTCTTTTAGGACACAGTCCCCTCTGAAATAATAGGATGGTACAGTCCTAAAGGAGAGAAAATCTGTAAGTAAAGGAGCGCATTTGTACTTGGAAGGACAATGTAACTGCTGAAGAACTAGGGAAAAAAGATACTGACATTTCTGCCAGGCAAGAAGACCCCAGGTGTGGAGCCTGCACTAGTACAGAATTATAGCTGATGGCATAAGCTCCATCGTGAGACAGTAACATGAACACCACTGAGCCTTCTACATGGGATCTCCTACCACCCAGGGACAGGCTGAAACCATCCATTTGCAGCAACATAAAACATCAAGGTTTCAAAACTCCTCAAAATACATGAACAAAATTCAGCAGGTTTTGATTAATCTCAGTCCCATGTCAAACGGTCCTTGTGCCTGGGCAGCACTCACAAACACAGGCACTGATCTCAGCCTAGGTTTGCCAGATGCCCACCCCATGTTTGCAGGATGGCCCTGAGCATGGGCAACAGTACTGCCCTGAGCAGGAATCAGCAATTTTGTCTGCAGTGCTCTGATCTTCCCCTCTTAAAGCTTCAAGAAAACTCCTCAATGAAAAGGGGCTTGGCAGAGTTTCCATCTGTTCTCGGCTGGACTCGCTAGCCAAGTCTGAAGCACACAGAGCTCTGCTTTATTTTTTTTCCTAGTACATAAGTAAAACTCCACAATATTCATGGTTTTTACTCAGTGAAATGGAGCAAACATACAGCCATCAGTGCAGCCTAAATGTAGCTGCTACAAAATGAAGCTTAGACAATTAGGAATTACAGTTTCTGCTTTTTGTGAATTTTCTCTCTTTCCTTCTCATCTGTCCCTTTCCGAAGTCCTGCATCCCAGTCTACCTTTGTGTAGCCTTCTACTATCACTTAAAAAACTACCTAGGTATCTACATCAGTAACTTATTCAGACCCTTTTGAGGATGACAATAGACGAAAATGGCAAATTGGTATGACCTCAAACAACAATTTAATGAAATTAATGTCACAAAGGTGCTTTAGTAAGAGATCAAAAATGAACCAAGCAGTAAAAAAATCACATCGGCCACCACTGCAGGAATAACCTGCCTGAGACTGAATTGTTGGCTTTAAGCTAACACATTATATCCACTTAGAAATTAAAGGTGCAAACTCAACACGCCAACTGCTTACAAAAATGGGGGAAATGTCCCTGGTCACTCTGGAAGTAGACGGTATTCAGCACCCTTCCTAAAAATCCTGGCAACTTGCGGAATCGTAACTCAATTCCTCTGGGAAGCTCCGAGGTGCTTTCTGAAAACCAAATGCATTTGTCGCCCATGTCCAATCCCTCCACCCTGGGTCACAACCTTTGCTTAAGGAAGACAAGTAGTCTACATTGCGGAAGGAGGCTGCACTCATTTTCCTGCCGTACTTCTCTGTGACCTCAACCCGCAGTTACATAAGAGTGGGAAGCATGGACAATTCATTCTTAATGCTAGCTCAGTCCTGGCCTCTCCTGGGCACTGGCTGAAAATAATACTAAACCATGCTGAATCATTTACAGTAGCTTTATGATGTGGATTATCATTCAGAGAGGACTGACCTGACCCCATCACACTCGTTTCATGCAGCAACACAGACTGGACTCCAACCAGAGCCTAACGAACGCCACCCACATTGGCACCAACACAAATCATGCATTCATGTAGGAGGCTCACACATAGGATAAAGTTGCTTTAAATTTATCCTTGCATTAAACCTTCAGTAATTGCCATGTCCTTGCCTCTTCTGTCAGCATAGGTAGTGCTTTAAAATTATAAGCTGCCCAGACATACACGCAGTTTTTTATTTCAAGCAGCTTCCCCACTCTTATTTTCAGAAGGATGCTAGCCATTATGAGAAAATATTTTGTTAATTAATGCTTCCAGCAGTCGCACAGATTTCTAATGCCTTTGCTAAAATAATGGTCCTTTATTCTGCTTCTTCCTCCAGACACAGATTCTGGTCACAAGGCACGGGAACAATTTACCTCCTCTTGGACACATGAGATCCTGTGCCACAACGCAATGCAAAAATGTGAGCTTCTCAGTCATGCAGGACCTAGTCATATGGCTGCCCACTGAATTCTTTCTCTTTCCACCATCATAAAAGGGCGTACAAGATGCTGTTGCCATTTATATTCCACTGATTACACAAGCTATTTTCATGGCAGGACTCTGCTGCTGCATTCCATCTCACAGGCTGAACAGATTGAGCTTTTTTAGTGGATTCTGTTAAAATGGATGTTGGTTCCGATCGGACAAATTCATCAGGTAGGGAGCTTTTACAATGAGTCATTTTAAGGTAATCTTTGTACACATCCTTTTCAAATAGCTTGAACTCTTTAAACGATAAAAGAGCACAGAAACAATAGTGGCTGTGAATGGAGAAGAAATGTTTAAAAAGCTGGTTTTGTTAAATGTTAACCCAGAAGACTAAACTCTATCTGATTTTAGATTGGATTTTTCTACTTGTATTCCCATCCTTACTGATTTCTTTCTACAGATGTGCTTTTAAACTAAGGGAAACAAAGGTTTTAATTGTGGCAGACTTTCATTTTTACTCATGAACTGTCATTATCAATCATTTATGTTTTCTAGTAAACTCCTACACTAAATAAAAAGAGAATATAAGAATGAATCTTTTAAAAGGAATCCATTTGCTGCACATCAATCCCTGCAGGCCATGTGCTCATAAGTCAATAGTTTAAAATGAAAACATCTGATCAAGGTAATACACCTGTTAAAGGAGCATAAAATTCCAAACCCAATAGTAAAATATAAAGATTATGAAGCCTCTTAAAGGAGCCATCAAAGTAAACTATTACACAGATACATCTGCTTCACACCAGCACCCGCTCCATCAGTGCCACTCACAATAAATGAGCATTAGGACAAACAATTCATAGAGCCTCTGCAGAAAATAGTTTTTTCCGAATGTGAGTAATTCTGCTCAAGAAAGGAAGAAAGTAATGGTTTAGCCTTCCGTCCACTTTCTAATCAAGGATCTCCAAGCAATGCAAAACAGTAATGATCGGAGCTCATCACAAATCTGGGCATTAGCAATTTATCAGTAGTGTTTTACAGACAGAGCAGCTACGATACATGTAGGCAGGGGGAACTGACCGTCGTGCCTGAGCGTGTTGAGAGCTGGGCTCAAGTACTGGGCAAAGCTCACAGGGAATTAGTACTATTGCTGTTACTATGACTATTACTAATACACAGTTCAATCAGTTGTTCTCTTGTTTCCTACCCCAAGGCTCTACCTTTCGCAGTTTTGCTGGAGGAGGATACAAAGCCCCACACCAGGACGGACATCCTTGCGCTTTTGCAGTTTCTCCCCCCAAAGCAACACAAATCCCACATCGATGCTCTCTGCCAACACACTCACTTGTGCCTGTGCTGTTGGTAGAACTAAGGGGTTTTTTGTTTCTCTTCTGTTTCACTTTTTGTTTCTTGGTTTGGTTTTTTTTTTCTTTTAATTTAAACAAAGAGTGCTCAGGGCCCCATCTGAGGGATTTTTGAGCCCCTTTCCAAAAGCTTCTGGGCCTTTCGAGTCTCACTTGTAATTAGTCTCAACCATGTTTTGTAGTCCTTAATCCTTGCGATCGCAGTTGGGTTTGGCTCGGAGTTTAAAATGGAAGGAAGGGTGGGTACCAACTGCGTGTTCCTGCTCCAGGCTTTCTCAACCTTTCTCCCTCACCTTTTTTCTTCCTGAGGCTGAGGTTTCGCAGACATGAGAGGAAGAAAAATTCGGTTGTGTGTATAGGGCCAGGGCAGGGGCACGATCTCTCCTTCACACACCACCTTTCTATTGGGCTTCCTCCCGGTTCCCCACCAAGCCAGCGGCCAAACCTCCTCCTCCTCCTCCTCACAGCCCCAGGAAAGGCTTTCACACCCCTGATAACAGTGATTTCACACTCCCAGTGAAAGTGTGATCCCAATGCCTAAACTTTCTGTCGCCCTGCTCCCTGCCCAGGGACGCTGTGTGTGTGGTGCACCGGGTGGGCTGCAGGCAGCCCCTGAGGGGAGGCAGCTGGCGAGCAGGCCCACCCGAGGGGACAAGCCATGGCCCCCATCCTGCCAGTGTTCCGCTCGTCGCTCCAGCGGCCGCTGGTGTAACGTCACCCTGCGGGTTACCACCCGAGTAAATGCTACTCATGTGACCAGAGTTTCCAAGCGTGGGATGTAAATTCTTCACACCTTTGACGTTACTGTGTGAGGGGAGAGATGCCATGGCCCTGGCCCCCTCCGCCTGCCCGAGGCCACAGCCCCGGGGCCGCCACACGCCACACTTCGCCGGGAGCCCAAACTTCTTCGCCCGCCATCCTCACATGCGGCATTTAACACATCTGTCAAAGTGGTTTAACAGTCAGGGCCACTGTCACGCTTTAAATAACGCTGCATTTTTGGCATTGTTTTGGAAATGCCCCGCGCGGGTGTCAGGCTGTCTAAAGGGTACAGTATGTGTGCTCGCCTCGCCTTCCCCGTCAGCGCCCGAATCGTTACCTCTCGGAAAGTATCGCCTCGGCGCTGCTGACATTTATGTAGAACAGTGAGGTCTATTTTGCCAGCTATGACTTCAGCGCCGTTCTCAATAACTTTAAAGATCAACCATAACAAAACAAAAAGGCTTCTGAATTTTATTGGCACGTGCTGCCACAAGAAATACGAAATACGGGCACCTGTCACAACCGATCCTTTATTTCTTTTTTTTTAAAAGAGGAAAAAATCAAACAAAATTAAAAAAAAAGCAATCATAGCCTGCAGAGCTGCTCTGAACTGTAGGGCCACATTAAAACAGAGGAATGATTAAAAAATGGTCTTGTCTGGAATACGGCAGCCACGGTAAGCTCGGTCCTGGGCCGGGCGCCTGCTGCGGGTGTCGCTCACAGGGAGACAGAGCTGCCCTGGAAAGAATGGGTTAATATTAGCCGCGTGTTATACTCAGCGATGCCTTAAATAATCATCACATGGCTCCTGTAATCTGTTCCATGCTGTCAGCACCGGGTTAGTCATAATAATATCAGATAAGAGCTGTTCAAAGTGACATACTAACCAACATGAGAGCCACATGACTTTCTGGCTACATGGCTGCCCTTCACCTGAACTTTGGCTTAGATAGTTTTACACCAGCACAAGGTGCGCGGGTGCTACGGGCTGCGTCCCCCCACCTGCGGTGGAAAACCTCCTGCCCCGCCCCAAACCCCAGGCACCCCGCTGCCGCACCGAAGGGAGGTTCGGCTGCCGGGGGCACCCCCTGGATGCCCCCCCCCCCCCCCCCCCCTTTTTTTATAAGCTGGCTGCAGGGTGAGGGGGGAAGCACTACTGGCAGGGGGCACGCTGGGTGACTTTTCCTTTTTTGACCAGTGCTTCCTCCTCTGCCCTGGCTCCCAGGCTGCGGGGAGGTGTGAGATACCCGGGGCCAAACGGAGGAGCAGCCAGGCAGGGGAGAGGCAAGGCAGGAGGAGGGACCCTGGCTGGGGAGCTGGAGGGGGACAAGGGCAGGGGAGGGGAAGTGGGTGCCACGAGGAAAGGCGGCACGGCCAGGAGGATCTGCGGCAGGGAGGGCAAAAAGGGGCAAATCGCTGTGGTCAAAAGAAGGAAAGGTAATACTACGAACAAAGAAACGGGGGCAAGAAATCGAGCTTAGAAAAAAAGGGGGCAGAACTGGTTGTTGTGGGACTTGCGAGACGCCAAAAACAATAAGAATGTAAGAAAAGTCAAGAGCTCCAGCTCCAAATGCCTAGGCTATTGAGAATCCACTCACAAGGTGCCCATAGCCAGCCCCAGAGACAGGGAACAACCTCCTCTGTACCCTACGAACCACAACACGTACCCACCACTTAGAGGCCAGGTCAGCTCAGGGGGAGTTAATGTCATCTCCCCATACAGCTGTCTGCTGTTTTATACTTAATCCTTTTTTTTAGGTGAGGGAGCTGCCTTTTCTGTTTGCAGGTGTAAAGTTTCCTGCATAATGGTGCTTTGGTGTTCCAGGAGGCTGAATAAATACAAATAATTAATAACACCAAGCCCAGTCCAGCAGCAGGCTATAAGCTGGTGCTGAGCAAACCAGGGAAACGGTACAACTACCCTGTTTCAACAAGAGGTGAAGGGAAATCTGTTGCAGCACTACAAGAGATGTGAAGACATCCTTCTTGACAAGTATCATGTTATCCTGCCAGAGCTCTAGTGGTACAAGACTGCTCGTGTCCTACGGCTCTGCTCTCAGGCTCTACCAGGCTGTGCCTCAGCAATACAGCAAAGCTCTGGCAGCTGCCAGCCTGGCTGCGTGGTGCAGAGCAGGTCTCCCGAGAAGGCAAGGGGACAGCTGGACCACCAAGAAATGAGAAGGGAAGGAAAAGAAAATCTATAAAGGCAGTGTTGTGTGAATGAAGGGAATTCAAGAAAAAAAGGAAAATGAGTGAAACAAAGGCAAAAGGTATGAAAGGGAAACATAACATTAGAGAGAAGTTAAAAGAAAATGGAAAAAATAGCAACGAAATTTATTTTGCTTTATTTTCCTGAATTATCTCTGTCCTTATAAACTGCAGCACACGCCATCTGTACTTCCTAAAACCACGAGTTTTGCTCACTAAGTAGGAGATGTGGATTTTGAATCTTACTGCTAAGTGTCTGGCGAATGTTAATCTCTGTAATATTAAACTGCCACCGGGCACCTAACATATCCCCGTATTAGCCCCCATATTAAGCCAAAAAGGATGGTGTCAAACAAGCTCAGTGAAGCCAGGGCATTCAAAACAGAAGGGGGAAAATGGCAAGTGTTTGGACTCATCTGGCAGCACTCAGCTCGGACTGGCTGTAGAAGCTGCTCACCCAGACCTTGTCCTGAAGACAACGGAAAGGGGTGGCTGGATCAGGCCCTGGCTTGCCAACAATGATCTGTCTCTCACTCACTCAGCAAGACACCCTCAGCAAAGAGAGAGACAGTGCACAACAGAAAGACATTCCTTCCCTGGCATTCGCGGGTCTCTTGGGTGTTACGTTAATACCTGCTCTCTTGGGTATTACGTTGAAGGAAGAGAGGAAAGGGGCGCTCACGTTAAGACTTACATGCAGAGGCTGGGTTGCCTACGGTCAGTGGACACAAACAGGCACCTCTTGGCTCAGTTAAAACCTGAATCACTTTATGAACTTATCTGTCTCGTTCTCTTCACTGCACAGGGAACCGAAAATAACCATGCTCTTAAGTCCTTAAATCAAGTGGGACAAACCTAGGGGCATAAATTTGTTTCCTAAAATTAGGTGGCCCCAGTTCCTGCATTGTTCTTGTGAAGAATCACCTCTAGGATATAGTCCGGATACTGTGTGGAGACTACCTGGTGTCATCGCAGGAGCCAGCACCCTTTTTTTCCTACCTCTCTGCAGCCTGAGCGTGTTTTCTCTTCTACTGACACATGTCAAAACCAGTGTTACACAACAGTGAAATGGCTGGAAAAGCCGCCCTGCTTTTTTAAGACCTCTAACCCTAGGCAGGGCTCTGGGATGCACTCACATCTCCCTCCATGAGAGGCGGAAGGTACGTTAGCCCTCTTCTCTTACTGAGCTGTGCAGAATTTTGTTCCAAACTACACCATTTATTATTCATTATTATTTAATGGGACCAAAGAATGCAATATGTGTAACCAAGAAATATGCCAAGTAATGTTCTTTCCTTTAATGGCTAGATCAAAGGGAAGTTTATGAGGCTGGTGCTGGCTCAGTCAGTAGTGGCATTTGCCCCAGATCCTCTGCAGCACACCTTGCTCAAGCACGCTGTTCTAAAATCTTTAAAATCAGGGACCAAAAGGTGTGCTGAGCATCTTAAATTCACTTGCCTTCATGAGTTTTTTTTTGCCTTCCCAAATAAATGTTTTTGGAAGACATTTCTCTAAGCCAACTTGCAGTAAGTGCTTAACATAGCATCTCGGGTACTCAAAAAGCAAACAGTCCTTGGAGAACACTCTTCCTTCTCTCGCTGTAAATGCATGCAGTGGGTGATGGAAAGGCTCTTAGACCTATCAGAAAAGGGGCAATTTTCTGATTTTTTTCCTTTCTCCTTTAGTCACCAGCTGCTTTATCAACAACCAGATATCCCCCCCCCCGCCCCCCCGCCTTCCCCTCCTTGCCTCGCCCCCAGTAAGATTTGTAAATGTCTCTGGAAAAGTTGTAAAACTAGCTCTAGCAGGATATGCATTCACACTAATGCTGAAGACTCTCAACTGTGATAATTTAGCAGATCATTAATCCCACTCTCTAAAGGAGGCTGTAAAGCAGAACTAAATATGCAAATCCTCTTGTGCTTTAAACTTGCATCTGTCTGTCCGTCCATCCAACTATCTATCTATTGTAGTGGAATTCTCCTAAGATCACGCTGTATTCTAATCCATTAATGTAGCTCAACTGGAGCATACAAGATTAAATAATAAAAAAAAAAAGATGTAAAAATAACGTGGAGGCCTCAGTACAGTGGGCAATCTTGCAGACTTTATGATCTCTACCACACGTGCAGAAAGGGGGTGCGCACAGCAATGGGGGTTAGTAAATTAGCCTTTTATCACCACCCACTGACATTCAAGCACCGATTACTGTAAGGCACAAGTGCAAATGAGGTGGGTGGCCTCTTTCTAGTCCACTTCACTGCACTGCAACGCAATCTGGCATGACCTCCAATTCCTATTCAGGACAGCGAATGCTGTGGTATCAGGGGGTTTGGGTATTCTGGCATGGCTGCAGGTGGTATGCTGGCGCAGTAACTACCCGCACAGTGCCTGGGGCTAGACATTTTGCTCACATGAGCAATAAACTCTCTCAATCAAACGTAACTAAGTGTATGATTTACCATTTGCAGCTATTCTAGCACAGAACTATTCCTGCTTCAACTTAGATTCTTTTAGGTTTTTCTTCTGGCTTTAAATCAGAATCCTAAATGAACATTTAAAAATGTAATGATCTTTGCTCCTTAAAAATTGCAGTATCAACGTCTATGGGGCACCTTCACAGCGAGCACTGCAGTGATTTTTAAGATGCAGCACAAATGATAGAGTGCTAACAAATGCGAAGTAACATTGCAGGTGAAAACTCAACAAGCAGCGCTGGACCCTACTATACATATGCAAAGTCCAAGTGGAAGGAATGTCCCCCATGTCCTGAGCAGTTCTGCAGAGCAAAATACGGTAAAAAGAATGTGCGAAGCTCACAGAACCCAACCCAGTGGAAAATACCAGTTCCTGCTTGAACCATAGGAGCTCTGGAAGGCAAGAGAAGCCTTATTTCTGTTCAGGGGAAAAAGGGGCACTGTGCAGATGGGGAAGACCCAGCTTCAGCAGTTTGTGTCAGGGAATAACAGATTTATTCTTGGTTGGAAAGCCCTGTGGGGAATTACAGCAATCTTAAGGCTGGAACTAACACTATCTCTCCAGCAGCCACAGGACTCCACTCCTGTCTGGAAGTGCAGCTGATGCTCCCATATGGGATTTAGCTGCTGGCAGAGAAACTCTCTGATTTGCTACAGAAATCTCCACTCTCCTCCCTCAGTCACTTCAGTGTACTGCAAGGAGAGCTACTCATCTAGGGAGACCTAATGGGCTGTGTCTGCCTCTTACACCTTTAAAATCTTCCTATTCCCTCACTGAAAAGCTCATGCCCAGAATATTCCTCCGAGAGGCTTGTGATCTAAGGGATTACTTGGCCTTATAGAAGGTTCCTTTGTAAAGACCAGTTCTGGCTTCCCGCTGGCCCAGTAGAAACTGGCACAGTCCTATATGGAGCTCGCCACTGGACTTTGCACATCAGAGTCCACCAGGATGATGGTTGAGACCTGTGGATATACTCCGGTGTCTTGAACACAGCGGAAATTACCTACACATGCCATGGGGCATTTGTGTGCCTGTGCAGACACACAAGAACTTTTGTATTTTCTTGCATATACTCAGAAACCCGCAAGCACTCCAGAAACCACGCAACATCTTCTGAAGCCTCATCTAGACTTTTTCCTTCTCTCCAGCCTGCTTCAGGCAATTTCGTCTCCTGACTGTCCACACCAAGCCCAGCTCAGCTATTTGGGCTAGACCAGGCGCATGATTTGCTGTCCCCACTGGATAGTCCGGTGACCATTGGGTGATGGGAGTAGAGCAATACTTGAATCATTTCACGTCAGATATGCAAGACAGCACAAGCAACTGCTTTACAGCAGCCTGTAAAGGTACACAAACAAATGTGGATAGCGATTTTTTCTGCTTCTGGAACCCAAGATGAAAGTAATACACAGGTATTGGCCTTTAGCATATTGACACTCCCATCAAGTGCAGGAGAACTTGCCTTTTGATGAACATGTTTGATGGGACAGGAGAAGAAAAAATGCATATATAAATTTATACATATCTACAAACACACACAACAGATGCGGCTAGATTCACGAGTAAGAAAAGGAATAGTAGAAGCAAGCACTATAACTAGTTTTGAAATGAATTTCAAGATAGAGCATGACAATAATGCTAAACCAGCTCCTTAACCTCCGCTTCCAACAATGCGGCTATTCTCTTCTGGTAATCCCGTGTCTCACAGGTCAGGAAGCACTGGGGTTTGTCACTCAGCACCGATGTGTTAACTCACACAGAGTTATGTATCTTTACCTCTTGCATCTACATATACGCAAAAGAAAAAATAGTATTTGTTTACTAAATACTTTGTACCTCAAACACTTCATACCCAAGGAAGAGAAAGGGAGAGAGAGACAGAGAGAAAGGGCGGGTGGGCAGGCAGGCAGAAGGAAGAAAGGAAGGAAGGGAAAAAGAAAAAGAAGAAAAAGGAAAAAAGAAAAAATAAAAAAAGAGAAAGAAAGAAAATCAAAAAGGAAAAGAAAAAGAAAAAGAAAAAAAGAAAAAGAAAAAGAAAAAGAAAAAGGAAAAGGAAAAGGAAAAGGAAAAGGAAAAGAAAAAGAAAAAGAAAAAGAAAAAGAAAAAGAAAAAGAAAAAGAAAAAGAAAAAGAAAAAGAAAAAGAAAAAGAAAAAGAAAAAGAAAAAGAAAAAGAAAAAGAAAAAGAAAAAGAAAAAGAAAAAGAAAAAGAAGAAAAAGAAAAAAAAGGCAATCTGATACTTATGGGTACATGTATTTTCTCCTGCCAACTGAAATGAACTGGCAATGGAAATTAAACCAAAGTTGCAAATATTCAATGCCTAAATATTATTATAGTGTCCTGTGTGCCTGGGTCTATTCCAATATGAAACAGCTCAGAAATTAAAAATAGGAACAATAGGGACTTTAAAAAATGAAATCCTCACTCACAATGCATACAGACACATTAAGCTATTTATTTTTATGATCTGTGTCAGCTCTGCATCGAGAGACTTTCACAAATACTCTGAATGTGTCCCATGCTCTATTACATGCACTGGGTATTCAGAAGAACAAGAGTTTGCTAAGCAGACACCATTATAACCACAAGAAATTATAGGGCTTTTTTTTTCCTGCAATAGTTTAACATGATTTTAATTATATATGAAGAAAAATTTGAATAATTAGCTTCATAAAAACCTGCCATTTGCTTCAGTAAGTGTTTAGCTCTTTTCCTCAGTAAATGAATCACATCCATCCAAATTTCAGGCTCGCAACAATGAGTTGCTCAAGAATACAATGCAATGTATTTTGAAAGCATCTTCTCATTGCTGAAGACAAGGAGTTTACGAAGGGAAGAGCAGAAGTAGCCAAGCAGTCTTACTCTGTCTGCTGTCTACAGGATCATCCCCAAATTCAGCTTCTTGCTGTTTGTGAGCCACAAGCATTGTTTTGAGGAGGCATTTTACAGACTACTACAATATACTGCAGAACGCTGCATGCAGTATGGCTGAAAGCGAAGTAGAAGAGCTAATAATTCTGCTCTTACAACACCAGCATAAAATGTACCCCTGCAAAGGGAAAGATTAGCATTAATTGCCTGTTGTCAAATTCATCATTTTCCCCAATTTATTAGAAGTTTTGTGCATTGCAGCACCACCAGAATAAGTTTGTGAGTACTGCAATACACCAATCTTTATTCTCCCTTTGGCAAAATAATGCAGATATTTTGCCTTATGATAATTCCTAATTAATAAGAGGTTTAGGAAAAAGTCCCTCTCGTTTGGAACTCTGGTGCTACTATTATTCATTTGAAATTCAACTCTTAAGTGAAAAAAAAAAAAGAAAAAATGAAAAAAAAAAAAAAAAAAAAAAGATATGCAGTGGTCTCTTTACCACATCCCATTTTTTGCAAGAATACTTAATATTAGTAAATTGGTCCCTTTGGGAATCTAAATGTAGGCACATATAATAATACACGCTGAAAACCATAATTCTATCATAATCACGTCTCATTTTGGGTTGTTGGTTTTAGGTTTTTTTTTGGGGGGAGGAGGTGTTAATTCAAAAAGGAAGCTTCCTCACTGAAGATTTACAGTAAGATTTGGGTATTTACATAAACAATTTATGTTTGGAGTGCAAGCTCATTCATGCACAAATAACCCTTTCATATATGAAATTCTTACGTGTAAAGCTAGAGAGTTAAATAAACTTCTGCACTACAGATTCACTTCAGGTAATCTGTACAATTTTCTGCATAAAAGACCAGCAGGTCAGCCTGAAAACCACTTATGAATGATTTAAAATATAGGAAAAATAATACAAGCCCGTACATCAAAGCCCAGGGCTATATTTTCAAAGGGTACTTAGGGTAGGTGACTCATGTGCACAGTGTGTTCTTACATCTTCCAGGTTTTTTGAACAGTGGTAGGGACAGGCAATTTTAACTCATTCTGAGTCTGTAACTTTAATAAGTGGAAAAAAAATTATGAGGCGGACTCCGCAGTCAGCAAAAGCTTCCCACGTAGTGCACTCCAATGAGCAGGAAAGAAGGGTGTGCGCAGGGGAGCGACAACGAGAAGAGGCTTAACCTGATTTCCTAGTTTGTATTTCCAGCCCTGCTGACGCACGCCCAAGAAGGTCGCTCGCATGCGATCTGCCGAGGTGTCGCTGCAGGGACCTCGGCACTCGCCGCCAGTCCCCCGCCGCCCTGCTCCCGCACCCTTCCCGGCGGGAGAGAGCATCTCAATCCCGTGGCCATCAATAGGGTCCGCAAAGCACTACTGAAGCAAGAGTGGAGGGGCAGCATCTGGCCTGCCACAACTCTTCAGAGGCACTTTGCATTCACATTTTAAAATATGCAGGTTTTCCCCAAGAGAGAAGGAGGAGAGCGAAGAGTATTGTCTTTCTTTAAAAGGATAGTACATTAGTGACGATATTTTTTTGTTAGATCCCGGTTTGTCTAGTTGGGGAATTTATGGACTTTTAAAAATAGATTTTGCCAAACAATTGTGTGGGCAACTGCTGACTTGCAGTCTGCGAGATATCTTTCCGTCAGCCTCGGGAAGATTAAAGCAGGTTCTATTTTCATCACGAGGGAGCTAAGGATGTAGGCACAAAGGAGAAATTCACTTTTTGTCCACATCAAGCTGAGCCTCTTGCCAGACGATGCAGCGTTCACTGCAACAATTGCCAACATAATGTGTTGCCTTCTATAGCCCCTTCAGGTTGAAGAATAGCCTTGTACTGCTACACGTAGAGAGCAGGAGTATTTCCCAGTCCCTGGATCTCTCGTTTGACGCTAGGACAATTTCTTTCCTAATTTTGCATGCCAAAAAGCTGACAGAAAAATAACATTGGTGTACAAAGGAGCAAAATCTTCCTGCATCATACACGTGTGAGGAAGGAAATAGAGATGAAAATAAAACATCCTCTGAAAGATCACAGCGTTACTCATTCTTGTATCTTCTTTTAAGTCCTGATTCTAATCTCAGCAATATGATGCTCAGAGAGAAAAGCAAGTCACAGCTTACTATCTACTCCTCTTAGATGGAAGAGGGGGAAAGGAGCCCTGCCAGCATATCTGTACGAGACAAGCCTTGCACTAAATAGGGCTACAGGGACTCGGGAGTGGAAATGATCTTCTCAGTCATCAAATCCAGGCCCCTGGTGTCACAGGCTACAATGTGGTGCAGTCCCTCTTGCAAAGCGATCACCAGTCCCCTTAAGGGATCTCCCCGCGGTACCCTCAGCAGCAGGCTCTTCCAGAACCTCACCGTGGTCATGGTCTGAACTTCTTCCTCTAATTTTCAGCCTACCTTTACTCCTGGCTAGCTTATCCCCATTTATTCTTGTGGCAACATTGTCTTTTAGCTTGAACAGTCCTTTTTCTCCCTGGTGTTTATCCCTCTGAAGTATTTATGGTAAGCAATCAGATCCTCTCTCTGTCTTTGTTTTGCCACGCTACCCAAGCCAAGCTCTTTAAGTCTCCTCTCACAAGACAGGCTCTCCATTCCTCTGATCTTCTCAGTACCCATTCTAAACTGAATTTATCATTTGTGCATACAGACAACCTGAATTATACATAGTATTTCTGATGTGGTCACATCACCAAATACACCATGGGAGTAGCATAAGCAGAAGAGATATGGGACATAATCTATAGCATACTGCAGTTATTCTTGGATATATAGAATCATAAGCATACTTGGCACTTACTGACTCAAAAGAAAGATATAAATATATAAAAACGTAAGTATTTAGACAAAGGCAGGAAGCTAGAACACTGTACTGCATAGCAAAAGGTATAATTATTTCTTCGTTTAGCAAGGCAATAAACCATTTAACCCTGAACCTCAATGTAGCTTTAGAGGAAAAAGTTTGCTATGCAACCTACTGAACTTAAACCACAGCTGCACTCCGATGAAATACCATTCACCTGTTTATAACACAGGAAGGGCTCTGTGCCTCAGTTCTTCTTTCCAGCCACGATAAACACCTGCATGAAGTGTAAAATGTAAAGGCAAACTTGGGGAGAAGTCCAGCATCTCCATGTTACCTGCTGTATCTTTTTCAGCTTCATCTGACCAGTTCTGCTGCTGCGAGAGATGCAGACACAGAGACCTAAACCAGAGCAGCTCACTAACTTCCTGATGAGCCAACTGAACCTCCCACTTGCAAGCAGACGCAGCGACCCATAGGAAATAGGTAAATATAAGAGCATTTGCAGCAATTCTACCCCCTACCCCTTGCTAAGGGCTCCCAGCACAAACCTAAACTAAACTAAACCAAGCAGTGCCGTACAGGTAGAGACTGCATCGAGGTATGCCAACTGTCAGCAGGCTTCTAGCGACATCCCACATGCGGCTGCAAACACTCGTGCCAGTTAATTAGCAGTGGCATTAAACAAGAAAAGGGACGCTGACCAGGACACTGGGGTTAACCTTAGCCTATGTGAGCTGTGCCATGTGATCTTTTATTCCATCTGTTATCAACATACTTCAAGCGATTAATCCAATACTCACCATTTTGAATGAGCAGATACCATTTTGTTACTCCGTATCATACTTCACAAGCCTCACATGTTCAGTGTCTGATTGACAGCTTGAAGAGGTGCCACAAGGTTAAATGACAGCCTATCAATTTTTCAAGGGCAAGAAATCCTTTACGAGACATTCAGAGGTTTTTCCTTTTAGCATTTTTCCATTGTTTGCCTAACCTAAACCTCAAGCATACACCAGAGTTTAAGGACATGCTGCTGTAACAGGAACCATCAGTCAGCAATGAAAAAAAAATCTGAGAGCTGTACCATATGCTCATTCTGAAAACACACACAAATTACAGTACTCATACAAGATATCGTCGCAGGATCTGTTTCTATGGCAGAGCCACTGCTGTTAGTTACACCATGCCCAGTGTTTGCACCCGCTCACGAACTGGAGCGATAGCCCTCCCATCAGTACTAGAAGGGACTTACTTTCACGGGCACCACCCGCCACAAGGGCACCTTGCTTCTCTAACCCTGATATGAAGCTTTACACCGGATCAAGGACAGCACGAGAAAGCTGGTAACTTTACCAGCCACAGTACGCAAGGGGAAGATGAAGCTGTGAAAATCCCCACGCTCGAGGAGCCGCTCTACTGGACCGTGAGCGAGGGCAGCCAGACAGAAACACACAGCCAGGCACATGCAGCACTACTTTTCTTTATAGGAGGAGACAAGTGATTTTCTGGCACATGTGCAAACGCCTGGAAAAGTACCGGCAGGAACATGAGCATTGCCTGGTAGCTGGCAAAGCATGTGAGCGTGGGACCCCCGCTGGAAGGGAAGCTGGATGGTGCCCCTTGTCCACCCAAGTGAGAGTCACTGCTGCCTGGCAGGCAGGCTGAGCACTGCTCCTCGCCTCGTCCTGCCCAGCACCCAGATCGCATAGGGTAGGAGCTGGACAAACATCAATAGCAGCTTTTATCAGCTACTGGAAATAGGGCCAGTTAGTATCAGCTAGTCATTAATCTGGTGTTATGCTGCAGGTCAAAATGTTCTTCTGTTTAGACCTTATTGTCAACTTCTTCTGCTTCCTCAGCATCATGATTTACTGTTTGGAGCAGTGTAACTTCATGTCACTGTCACTTTCGCGGCATGTGTTCTGCTCTTTGCCTCTGAGACATCTTGGCACCTTGATATACAAACCAGAGATTCAAAGATGGTTGTAAATACTGCATTAGGACCCAGTCGTACAAAGTTGAAGAGAATCTAACACAACTAATTGCATACGTACAAGGAAGAGATTGACTTGAGAAATTCATAAAGAAAAAATATTGCATTAATAAATTAAGAGCTGCAACCTGTCTGAAGTTCAGCTGTATCGACTGCTAGAACATCTGAATGATTGCTATAATTACTGTAGATACCAGTGCCAGTTTACAGTATGGCCTCTTGTGCTTGTATTGTCTTTCCCATCTTTGTAGCAGTATTATATCTCCAAATGCAACTGTTGCTGAATTTAAGCCAGAGTGCCTGGAAGGCAAGTGCCGTATTTTATACCTCTATGCTTTTGGTGCTTAATTGGGTCCTAAACTAAATATGCTGAATATATACTTAATTAAATGTGCTAAAGAAATATTCTGGGTGCATTTAGGAAAGATTTGTTTGGTCAACTAAGATGTTTTGCAACTGTAATTGCATTATTGTTATTGGCATTTCTAAATCACTCTCTGCATTTCCTTTGGAATAAATGTCTCAGTAGCTCACCAGTATAATGTATTACTATGCTACAAAACTGGAGGAACACATTATATATTCATGTACACTTGGCTTTAACCACTTACAGTATAACAATGAAGTAAGGATTATTATGCAGTAAGTTTGCTGAATCATCATTCTTTTAAACCATAAATATACTCGGCATATACCACAACATCCACCCAGTAAGAAATTGGGTAAACAGAAATCACTTATATTTTGAAATTGAATGGACAGTTAAAACTGAATTAACCAGTCAAATAATAGCATTTCAAAAATACAAACTACAGTTCACAAACTGTGGTATAACACAGCCTATGTCTCTTGCAGTACAGGGAAGGGAGGGAAGGAGTTAGTATCATGCATGTTCCTAACACCTATACATTCATTCAAAACCAGATTTTGATAGCAGTCTTAAATACCTAAAATTATGGAAAGATAGAGGTCCCTTTATATTACATTTTCTGAAGCATCATCATCGTCAACACTGCAGCACAGCAAGGGAAATCCGAACCCGTTTTATCAGCTTCTAAATGTAACGTATTATCTATGTGATCGTATCTTCCGTCAAACTGTATCCAGGACATTTACTTTCTCAAAAATCACAATCAAAACCAAACCCAAGGAACATAGGACACTATAACAAAAAAAGGATGGTCTTTAGCACAAACTGACTGTACTGAATGTGGACAGGGGGAAAAAAAAAAGCATGTTTAATTTTTCCACTCTAGCAGTTTAGTAATGTACAGGGATTTTCACTGTTTCTGTGTATTGCAGTTTTGTTAATAGGCAAGTCCCAGGCATATGCTTGTATAACACAAAACATATTTGGTTTTAGCATTAATAATTTCTTTAATTACTTTTTTAGCAATTGTGTCATATTTGCAATTTTCACTTAATATGCCTTTCACATTTTATATTTTTTAACCTCTTGAGAACCTTCTCTTCAATATTTTTGGGCACTTCATGTAGCAGGAAATACCAGTAGCTACAGTAGAAATTAGCTGATGAAATTCAAGTTCAGAAGGCAGGGGAGGCAATCCTGCTTGATGCAGTAGATCTCTTGGCCACAGATCTGATTTTGTGTGGTGTTTGGGGGAGGGGGGCAGGCCATGCCCCAGCCTAGCAAAGCTTTTAAGCACACACTTAACTTTAAGCATATGATTACTTTAAATTACTCCAATAGGATTATTCACACACTTGAATTAAATGCTCTTCTGGATTTGAGCCCTTATGCATGGCACACAGTCTGTCTCTGCGGGGGCTCCCAAACTGCAGAGGGGATGTGGGTGAGGAGGGTGAGGCACCCGTAGGTGTTTCCAGGACCTCATACAGCACCCAGGTGAGATAAAGAAAAGATCTCTTAACATCAGTTGGAAATGGCAGCTGCTTTCCAATGCTAAGATGGGTGCCTCTTAGAGAACCGGGGTGGTTTTTTTTTTTTAAAGCCTATTAAAAAATGTATTGATAGAAAGTCATCCTTTTTTAGAAGTACACTTATTGATCAGAAATCTCTCTTTTCAACTTACGTTTTCTCCAGACAAAAAACATTCTTCTCCAAAAGCTCCTCACTTCATTGTTTGGTACCTGATGCTTTTTAATACTTTTGGGATGAGGAGGTAGTACTTTGCCAAGGAAAGATAAAAAAAGGCCATCTGCTGTTAAGAGGAAAACCTTGCCCATGCTCTGATTTTCAGGGCTTGGGAGTATTAAAAAGAAAAACCTCTTTTTTGTTTGTTTTTTTTCTTAGCACAGAATCACAACTCTAAACTATCTCCTGACCAGCTTTTGTTTCCTGATCCCACACAGCAGCTCTGTTACACAGCTCCACTTGTGCCGACCTCGGCAGCCCAGGCAGGCTGGATGGAGCCAGGGAAAGGAGCTGCCCTTTAAATAGACAGCACAGCTGCACGTAGGTTGTTTGGGGATTTAAGTGTCAACCCCTCTAACTATATTAATGGGAATTTAAAGTATAAAGAGAGACCACCGATACAGAGAAGAAAACCATTTTTGATCTGACGTTTCTTCAGCATCACAACAAATGCAGAACAACAGCACGTACTTTGTTTGTAGCTTGCACATGTATAATGCAACGTAAAAACCCTTTATCTTAATATACTTCATTTTTCATAATGAGAATTATCATGTTGAAAATGGTCCTGAAAAACAAAGACAGACATGATACCAATGCTACTCAAGGTAGCTTAAAATCAGGCCTTATTTGGCTGCGTCAACATTTTAAAGCAGAGCGTACAAAGGGTTTTCTTATTTTTGTATGAATAAAGATCCCAGAAGCCTGCAAGATTCCGTATGCTACTTCAATATTTAGGGAGAGTGCCAAAAGACCACGCGTTGTATTCCCAACAACATGACAGAAGCATACAGTTTTGCTGCAGTCTTGGTACTTTCACTATGTGTCACTGTGCATCAGCATTAGCTGAAGAACCGAGAGCGTGGCTAACGAGAGAGAGAGAGAAAAGTAAAAAGGGTGACATATGATTTTTCCTGAAACATCACATCTCTCTTTTCCATATATTAGGAAAAGGTTATGCTCCTTTTGCTCGTAATTATAAAATAAGAATGTTAATACCACAAAGGGTCAGCATAAATCAATTTTCAACTGCTAAATTTATTAGGGAGTGCCTGTAATACATTATCTGAAATGGGAAACAAATCCAAGGCTAGGATTTTTTGCTGATACTTTCTAATTGTATGGAAAACACTAGATAACATTTATGTTTCTATTAAGAATTGCTATTTTTTTACACCTGAAAACCTTTGCAAATACATTTTCTTATCTGCAGTGAATACGAAACAAAACTGATTTATATAACTAGAAATGTGTTTACAATTAATAAAAATTACTTACGATGGCATGAAAATATCAAACTAAATTATACTTAGCATTTTTTAATTTTAATGCCCTGGGGAGGTATTTTAAAGCACATCCTAGATTAACAGTTGTTATTACTACTGTTGTTATAATTACTGTTACTATTATTATTAGAATTTAAAAAGTCATGCAAAAAAAGCAGAAATCCTTGAAGTTGCCTCCTTTAGGGTCTGAACCAATGCCTACTGAAGTAAAAGGGGTCCCAACAAGTATTTCAGATACCCTATTAAAAATGAACCAAAAGATCAAGGTGATTTAGTTTCAGTTCTATAATGGTATTTTTAAGAGTTCCGATACATTTCTATCATATGAAAATATATATGTATTTCTTGTTCAGAGTTAAATCTTGAATGCAGCAGTCCAAACATAATCCCTGTAATTAATAGATAGTCCAGCATGCTGGCTAGGCTTTCCCCTCTGAAGCAGATAAAGTCATTTATAAGAAAGAGAGAAAGAGAAGGAGGGAGAAAATACATTTTTCTATCTGATGTAATGTTTTACTGCAACACTTTCATTCATACGTGGACATTTAAAAATATGTTTTAAAAGATAGCTGATATTTCTGTTGAAATGCAAACCTAAAGGTATTTTTATCTCGATGCACAGGGGTTGTGCAGAAATCTCAGGAGCTGTAATGAGAAGATACCTAACCAGTCTGTTGCAGGGATTTGTCCAAAACTGTACTACATGGCCCAACATTGGCAGTATCTGTTGGGCAGAGCAACTGGAAGAAAAAAACTGGATCCTTTGCAACATGAAGAAGTCTTCCTTCACTGTCTGATCAGAGAGGAAATGTGAATGCCATCGCATTGATTGAAAGGGAGGTATCACACACCATGCGGTCACTCAGAATGAACTCTGCAGCGAGCGAGAAGCTCCTTTTTTTGACAACGAACAAGGGAGGCAAGTGAGTGGACACCTGGTCATTTAAAATGCACCAGGATTTGAATGGTGGGTGCATTCGCCAAATTGCTGCTGCTGTTCTGAGCCAGAAGAAGTAAAATGTGTTTCCCTTATACACTTCAGCTGTTGTGCTGTATCAGAAGGCACTACGGGCTGGAACGTGGAAACAAGGCCAAATCATCATCCTGGATTGTTTTCCCACAGTTCCTACCAGCTTTCACACTGCAAAAACCCATCTGACAAATACTGCCATTAGTGCTTTACCTTCAAATTAGGACTAATAAAGTCCCGTCCCAGCCTGATATAAAATAACAAGTATTTTTTTTAATTGCATAAAGCACAGTGTTAATTCCAGCAATTGCACGGTCAGTGCCACAAGCAGATGACAGACTTTGTGGGTGGGATAAGTACTTCCAACCCCTGACTAACACCCAGCACGTATTGATACTGGAGAAAAGCTTGCAGTTTTTCTTTGTCTGCCCCAACTCACATCAAAAGTATGCATCACCCATACATATTCCTTCCTGCCTTTTTTTAGCAATTCTCTGGCTTATTCCTAAAGCTGACTACATGAGGAGTGCCTGAGGAGATCTCCCCACTGCCACTGCACATACAACCTTCTCATGACTCTCTCCTTATCCTCCCAATCAGAACCACAGCGTGGTGCCCTCAGCATCTCCCACTCAACGCTCGATCTCTCTGGGCTGCTCCCATCTCCTGGAGCACCTCTCACCGGGCCCTACGGTATCGCCTTCTGCGCTCTTGGTGCCCCACTCAACCTACCCCTTGATGTGGCTCTGCCTCTGCTCACCAACAGTTGGTCTCAGGAATGCCCAGAAAGTCCCAGTTAAGCCTTTTTCCATTCACAGTCAATGCTCACACACTCCGTGTAGAGAAAACCTCTTTATTATTCAGCTTCATGTCCTACAAGTGAATATCCAAATGCAGTGGCATTCATCAGAGGGAGTTACTGGAAACATTTACGCTAATTATGCTCCAGTCTAAATTGGTTACTAATCTTATATTATAGTTAAACTACCAGAAGGATTTCTAAAACAATATATTTTTTTGCTAGTTAGTGGTTTTTATCAGACAGATAATGGGAGAAAAGAAATAAATAAACTCAGGGAGGTACAATTACATCATCTTACTATTTCAGCATGATAAACAAAATGGTATTCACTTCCCTCCCCAGAGTGCTATGAGGCTTATTCCATTAAGGTTTGTCAAATGCTTGGATGGAAGGCCCTGTAAGTGCATGGTGTTATTAGTAAATATTAAATAGAAAACTAGATTCTAATTATCAGGATAAACAGGCTAAGTTCTGCTTGGCTAAATGCACTTGGGAGAGGAACCCAGGACCACCAGCATGCCGTAGCGTTGCGTATCCTTATCAGATCCAACACCTCTTAGCCTCCAAAAGACCAGGTTTCCTTAGGTTCAAACCTACTGGAGCTAAAATTCATCATCCCTATCCCTTCCCCAACCCTGAATAAAAAGCTAATTTCCAGGCATCCCCGAACCTGCTCATCATCCTGTACAGCTGGGACAGAAACACAGGACATGGGCCCGGCAACGGTCCCTGCCCCTCCAAGCACAGGGTGCACAGTCCCCTCTGTCACCGGGCTTGTGATCGCCTTGCCCCTTACATCCTAGCACCAGAAGGAAATTCCTGTTTCGTGGTCTTTCTGCCTTTCGCCACAATGGAGAGAGGAAAAAAACATAAATCACCCTATAAATGTTTCACTAGAGATAAAAGAGAGAGACATATAAAGCATTTGTATAATGCTGTGCTGATCAATCAGAATTAGAGATAAAACTGCCCTTAATATCATGTGCGAATAAAGGTCTAAAATATTTTTGCATTGATCATTCGTGATTAAAAGTAATGTCATCTGGTAGCTTTGGTGGTTGTTTTTTTTATTTTACCTTTGCTGTCAAGTCAAGCCTGTGCTGGGCACAGCCATCTGCGGCTTTACATCTTCCCAAGCATGCTGTGCAGTCTGATGGCATCTCTTGCGTAAAAGGCATAGACTGACAGGGATTCAAAAGAGACAGTTGCTGCAGTGAAGAAGCTCCTTTCACACCAGGGAAAAAGGTGGGGACGGAGAAAGCTGTGGAAAATAACATTTCTGGTGGGTAGAACAGGAACCCTAGTAAAGACCAAGGCCTTCCACAAACAGGGTCTTCTATTTTTGGGGAGTGATCATTTTGCCAACTTTAAATGTCCTTTAAAGGGGGGCAAGCAACCCGTGCCTACAGAACTGCTCCCAAAGACTGCGCACAACGCGGAGCCCCCAGGGTGTAGCTGAGGCGTATTAGCTAGTTCCTAGCCATGTATTTTGTTTGAAAGGAAAACTACCTTCACTGCGCTCAGCGTTAACCACCCCACCGCTGCAAAGGTAACAAGCTTTTCCCACCCAGGGTAAGCTCGGAGATGTTTTGAAAACAAAAATTTTGAATTACAGCAGCTTCTTGCTAGTGGGGACTACTTACTGAAAAGCAACATTTGCAAGACTGATGGTTTGGGCTTTCATACAAAGATCCCCCACTAGAAATCAGGTCTTGAAACACCAGCAAAACAACTGGAAGCAAGAACATTAAGCACGATGGTTTACAACATTCCTACCGCTCTCCCTCCAACCCGTAATGACAGGCTGAATTAAAACAAACAAACAAACAAGCAGGCAAGCAGGCAAGCAAGCAGAAGAGTCTATGGAGATTTAACCTCAGTCTCCTTCAATAATCCCTGTCGAATGATTCTCAGAATGGATGGCTTTCAGCCACACTGCTTCCCGACCGAGACTGAGGGAGGCTGGGCTGGCGCAGCCTCAGCAGGGAAGCCCACTTCAGGAATGCCCACGTTGGGATGTTGGTAACTCAGTAAGACGTGCACTTCCCCTTAGGTGCATGCACGGACCAGCACCAACCTTAACAGCATGCCAAGCTACTTGGATAGCTCGGTTTCAGGAGAGAAATCACCACGTGTGCCCATTTATTATGTTCTCTATTCATATAATAGCCATAGATTCACTACAGCTTGCGAGTGAGCCCTTCGCTCTGCAGCTCCGCCGTGGTTAGGCACGCGCTGAGGATGGGCTGAAGCATCCTGCAACGGTGGCACCATCTCCTGCTTCTCAGAGACCGCCTCCCAGCGCTGAGCAGCCTTAATCGGGAGTATGGACTGAATTGGAACCGTGCAATTTTTAATGCGTCTACTTATTGAATTTTTAATTTGCAGGTTATTGACTGTATGGACTGTAATGGCTTTGAACAACAGGGTGAGTGTGTATGCCAGACATCTGAAGTAATTCTATGTGAAAAGAGATGGCAAATTGCTGGAGCCTTTAATTACACTATTATTTAATAGTATTAAGGAAGGGCTTGAAAAAATAGAATACTCTCCCCCTGCGCATTTATCTACACCTCAGTAAAATGAAATGCCATTTGTGTGAGGGGAAGGGAGGGGTGGCTCTGAATATATACACTTGTATATGACATCTCTGAATGGGGTTGGTATGAAAGGGCAGGTCATAAAGAAGTGATGGTTTCAGTCCATGGGATTTTAACACTTTTTGCTTCTAGCATCGTATAAGTCCCTGACATCAAGATGCCATTAAATGAAAAGTAATTAGTTTTCTGCCCTGCCTTTTTCTACACATATGAAGACCATAAAAAGAATGATGCCGTCAGTGGTCCCCACATCTGCACCAATCCCCCATATGCAGACTGCATACTGCATGCTTTATAGATATAGGGCCTGCTGCCACAGAAAAGGGGACTCCCAGGTTTTTCCGGCAGGCTCTTGACAGCACATTCAGCACAAAAATCCCATTTTAAGCAAAGAAGCAGCAGCCATGGGCTGGCCTCTTCGCCACAGCCAGCCTGGGTCATGCCAGGCGCTCCTTCCCTCTCTGGCAGCAGGGTACCGCTCTTCTTTTCTTTCCTCGTGATTTTATTTGGAAACAAAAAGAAACAACATCCTGTCATCAAACATGAGTAAGGCGTAATTATCATAGCTACGTTTTACCTACCACAGTGAACGTTATTACTATGTGAAGATCACAAATATCAAGCCTCCAGGAATGTCACACGCGAATGTCATAACTGAGCCTACATCTGAAATAAAAGCTTGGGAAAACCCTTCTCAAAATCACTGTCTGCTTGTATGCAAATGCCTGTTATTAAGGGTTGCGCTTTAGAAGGTGTGAGAAATAACTTGTGCAAGAGCAAGGCTGGGTTGTGATTCCAGGGGAAAAACCAGCAACTATGCAGAGAGCTAATATCTTCCCGTGACTTCTCTCAGACTGGTGGTGTTGGAGGGAGCCCTGAAGAACGGCAGGCCACCGCTCGGCTGAAACACACTGCAGCTGCTCAGGACGTGCTGCCATGAGAAACGAGTCCGAGGCCCGGCTCTTCTCTCTTTCATGCCCCTGACTATGTGCCTGACTTGTATTTCTGCTGCCCCTTGCCAACAGCCGCATCTCAGGCAGGGAACTCAAAGCTCTGTGATAAAAAGCACCTTTGCTAAAAGTTAAATACGCTGTGCCCAACAAATGAATTTAAGATGAGTAGGCGGCAGTGGCTGCTTTCTGACTGCTGACCAGCTCATGCAGTGAGGTCTGGCAGTGTTGAAGAAGAAGACACAGCAAATACATACCCCATTGGAAACTGAAAAGGCACGCGGCAGAACGAAGCTTGTCGGTGGAGAGATGAGCCAGGGAAGGGGATTTTTAAAATTCCTTTCAATGTCAGCTCCTTAACTTTGCAGTGGCAGTTCTGTATACCGAAGTTTTGTTTCATGCCCTACATATATATAGATTCCCCTTTCATGGAGAGAAGGCTGGGGACTGTGCTTACTATTCTTGGAGTGCTGTCGTGGATGGGTGGAATACTAAGAGAACCACATCTGAAAATGTACACTCACAATGTCTTATCAGTATTGGACATACATAATTTTTTTCTTGCAAAGTTTTTGCTATGAAATTGGTTGTCACACAAATTCGCGTGCTTCTCCTTGCTGTTTTTTTTTTTAAACCCGATACATTACTATATTTTTTGATGTCCATTTTAATGTTCCTTAAAGATAAAGCCAACAGTCTATACTAAAATTTCATGCACTCTTTTCTTTGGTTGAACAGAACTGCATTCTCACTACATAGTAAAATTTCACATACATTTTAATAACTCAGTAAACTCCACCCAGATGAAAATATCCACCTGTAAGCATGAAACATTTCTCCCTTAATTGAATGTAAACACAACCTTCCCCAACACACATTCTCTCAGTGGAAAGAAAGTGCGTGCTCCATTGATGTAAAGCACCGTCACTTAATTTGCTAACGTGGAAAGTAAGGATGGTTTCGTTGCAATAACTGAAACACCGGCCCTCACTTTGGTCTACCCCTGGAAAACTGAAATCTAAGGTTGAAGAAGGTTTCTCTCAGCCAAAGTTTTTGATACATCATAATTTATCAAAATTAGAACACCAGTGCTTATCTACATGATACAGGGTCTTCAGGGAATGCTTTACAGGAACAGAATACGTGAAAGTTTAAAGTGTTCATGACTAACACAAGCTGTCTACGAGCACTGGTAGGCTACCAAGCATACTGTTCTTTTAATAATCTCCGTTTTTCAGCTGAAGCACAATTCACTACCAGTTTTCCACAGTCTGCTATAAATGAGACAATGACAGCATTGCTTTGCAGTTTTGTTTGAAAACAAGAGCTATTATTGATTGCATGTGGAAATGCTGAACAATGAACCAATAATTTCCATCGATAGCATTTTAACCTCTTGAGTAAGGTGCTCAACCAAGCCTTTACCTGCTCTTTGCAAGGCTTACATTGAAGCCATTGGGGCACAGCGCAGAGAACTGAAGCAGTCGGAGCAGAGATCTAGAGGAAGCGATGAAGAGGAAACCACCAAAAAAATTCCCTATTTAGAGTGCTGAGGGTCTGAAAACAAGGATTGCTCCAAATGTTGTGTATACGAAAGCTCTGCGAGGGGGCTGGCTGGGATTACGCCAGCTTTGATAGAGTTGAAGCTGGGTTAGAAAAGACGTACAGGCTTCAGCCACAGAAGAGCAAAACACAGACACCTTCCAGCAAAGTTCCAAGGTAAAGGGCTTGCAGTATAGCGTGCCACCACCAGGTCCCAGGATGATGATCATGGTGATGATGATGATGATGATAACAACAGCAGCAGCACCACCGAAATAATTAACAGAATAGATACTAAAGTAACCAAAGCCATCTAACGTGTGAGAGAGTTGTTTTCTTTTCAAGTGAAGAAGGGGAGAGCTACTGCTGCATCAAAAGATAGTTACTCTGCTTTCAGAAAATAGGCACATTGGACACAGCAGTTGGCAAAGTAACCAAGAAACCAAAGAATTAAGACAGCTGAAGCACAATGGAAAGACACAGCACTCTATTAATAATGCTCACCTTTACAGAAGCATGATAGGACCGTGGCATTTAATATCAGTGCTTATCAGAAGCATCTCAAGAGATTTCAGCTCTTTTAATGTATATCTCACAAAAGAAACCCCACTAAAGAGTGCTGACTTCAGTGTTTTCCTACTGCTAACAGCTGCCTTTCAGGGAAGATCCCGTGAAGCTTTCCTCTTCCACATTTAACCAACTGTGGATTTCCACGTTTAATTGAATGGGATTCAATAGCAGGAGCAGAGAGAGTTCAAATTGTCCCTTTGGGGATTCGCTCACCAGAAATTACTCATTCATGCCATGACATTTTGAGGGAATATCATAATGTCGTTTTGGACACAATGTCATAACTTAGAGGAACAGAAGAATAAGATGGAAACATCAATTATCATAAAAGAAAGGGTGTAAAAATCACGGTTTGCCCTGCGTCCTTCCTTTCACGGGGAAGTCCCAGTTCGAAAAAGGCTGCTATGTACCTGCACTCGCTACGTACAGTCATGATCGGGTCAGTACCATTACCCACAACAGGGTCACCTGTGGGCTGTATCCCGCTGACCTGCAATCATCCCAGCCACTCCAAAATCCTCCGTGGCAGGACAGAGGAGAGTAGTGCTATGGAAAGCAGCGTAATAGCAGAGCGGTATTGGCAGGATCTGGCCCTGTCTCACAGCACGACACAGTTAAGAAGGACTGACGTGGGTATGGCGGGTACACTTGTCTGATGGTACTACAGGGTAGGAGCAGAATGCAGAACCTTTATATACACATGCGTGTACAAGAATATGTATATGTACATGTGTACGCATATATGTATATATATAAAGGGTCCAGAAAGTTATTTTGGCAATTCTATACCATGTGCTGACACTGAATTACATTAGCAATACCACTCTACAGCACAACGTTATTTTTTAAAAACATGAAAAATAAGTGTGAAAAATAAGGCAGATGCGGAACTGTTGTGGGAAGGTTGGGTGTTTGAGGCATTTAATATGGGGATACAGTGTCTCATCGACAACCCACCAGGTCATGTACATCCTGTGTGAGAGCAATGGCTCAAAACCCCTTCCAAAAATACCCTTGCATGGCTGATGAGACATGAGCTGGAGGTAAAAGGGGGAGAAATGTCCTAGTGGGTTATGGCTTGAGGAGAACGTTGACCCGACCCTAGCCTGCGTGCATTAAAAGCCTGTATCATAATACTCTCTCTGTGTCTTCAACCTGCTATCTGACTTGTATTAATTAAATATAAATGCAAATAAGAATGAGTTATTTTCATTACGATTAAATATGTTAACATGAATCCATCTGTTTTTGTGGTAATCAAACTTCAAGGAACAAGACTCTAAGTTTGTAAAAATATAAACTAGTGCTAAATGACACCTTTATGTTCGATGCCTGATTTTAAATTACTTATTACTCTTTACATATTATTTCACCTACCGTGTAAATTTTCACTTTTCATGTATTACAGCTGCTACGCCAACATTAAAAAGGCACTAAACATTCAGTGCACTGAATGGCATCCGAGCTACCACATTTTCAGTAAATATTCGTAGAAAGGCTCTTTCCATGTCGGATGGGCTGCCCGGACCCACTGTCACCCATCCCGCCTGCCCCGTCGGCAAGTCAAGCAGTGGGGACAGACGGAGGACAATATACCTCTGACCTCTGTGAGCAGCTCTTCGCGAAGACTTAACTGGGAAAGTAAACTTCCATATTAGGGTTTAGTCACCGTGATATTATAATTATTCAGTTTTTCAGTTACTGCTGCAACTTCAATTCATTTAGCAGTAGGCTTTTTAGATTACAGTCCATTTATTATCAACATTTTTTTTTGCACAGAAGGTTACGACGGTTTATTAATCCATCAACGGACTCCCTAAAAATATGATCAATGATGCTGCATGAAATGTCATTCTTTATACACTTTAGGAGGTTTGGCAATTAGCACTTCAAAACATTATGACTGTATTGAAGGTTTAAAAAATACTTGTAAAAAAATACAGAACCACGTCCCTGAAGAGTTCTGCTGAATTAGAACAAAACACTGTAAATCTTACCACCTGACAAAGCTACTTTTATGAAATTATTCAAAAATGCATGTTATTTGCAATTGTGGGAAAAAAAAAAGTATTAGACCCAGCATTTGATTAATGAGACTGTGTCTAGAGCAACTCCATACTGCTGCAGTTCCTCAGAATCGTGTTTCAGATGTACCTTAAAGCCTGGGAAGGACTGCTATTTTCCAAGGTATCTTATTAAAAGAAAACAATCTGACAGCATTGCTTGCTCAATACAGTGTGACTATGAACCGGGAGAAGCTATGAAACGCATTATAGTTCGCTTTTCTTGGATGAAGAGAGGCTCTTCAATTATAAAAGTGTAAACGGGTGAAGATTGAATCCCGGCGGTGAAAGTACCATAAATACACGTCTCATCACTCACCGCCCGTAGCGTGCGGATCCAGCAGCAAGCAACACCTTGCTACAAGCTGAGAGAGAGTTAATGCTATGCACCCTCTTGCACTGCATTCACGTTCCATTCAAAGGACAGCACACTTTTATGAGCCTTGTTTTAAGAATACCACTTGCTGTAGCAGCGTGCCAAATATTTTGGTTGATATTTAAATAATTCATGAATGCTAAACTTATCTCTTTTTTTTAATAGAAGAATAAAACCGTCATATTCAGAAGCTGACCTTTTTACTCTGCTATATAAACCCATTAACAATACGGAACAACATATCCCAAACATAAAAAGCTTTGAAATATCAATTTAAAGGCTACTTTCTGCTATATCCTTTATTGTAAATGTTACCAAGAAAAAGGCAGAAACCAAAAATCAATTTTTAATATATTTCTTCCTACCACAGGGCATCGGAAACATTAACGGTTTCTACATCTACATGGCTACTCTTATAAGCTTTGCTCTTCCCACTTTCACCTTTAAAACATGATTAATGTATGTTTGCATATACATATAAAGTACTTCTGGATGTAAATTAATTAACAATAATCCAGTACACACAAACAACTTTCCTATTATTTGATTACCCAGAATAACAGTTTGGTATTTACATAGCTGCTACAACTTAGGCAAGAGAAAATGTTGCACATTTTTTATCAGCTAACTGGCTTCCCAGTTTGCTGGCAGGAACCAGAGTTTTGGAGTCAAGTTTTGAAGCCACTGCTGTTCTGCAGAACTCAGTTAGCTTTGTCTAGACATTTTTTTGGGAAAGATTCCCACCTTTAAACTTTCAATGGCCCAGCAACATTGATTAGGTTTTAAAAGTTCAACTGAAAATAGGCAATGCAATAAAATGATGAAGAAGGAGCTCCATCAAGTGAGTGCCGTATGAGTGAAGGTTATGAACAGCCCTGTGTAATCCCAGTGCAGAAATGCTCCCTTTCTTCTTTCTGCTGCATCCAAAAAGTCTCCACTTTCCCTCATAAATCCATACAGATGGACTTCTGCATAGACTGCCATGCTCCCTTTTTTTTTTTTTTTTTCATCGTATTGCTCCCAGTTACTCCAGTTTCCAGGCTTTCCTCACCACTATTGCTCAACCTACTCCGTCATGTTTATGGAGATGAAGGTGGAAATTTCCTCTGTAATCAACAAAGAGAAGTAGGTGCCTTTGAAAGCCTACAGAGAGGGAGATCTGGATTAGAAATCTAATTAATTAGGGATTAGGAACCTAAATTACATGGACCTCTCTCTATTCACAATGTAGGTATTTACTTCAGGAAGACTGGTTCACTATGTGCCTAAATCAGGAGGGCAAGATATAATCTAGATATTTTCCTTAGGTTCACATAACATACTGTATCACAGGTTTCATGATGAATTTTTCTTCCTCATTACAGATCAGGGTGCTGCAATATAATATATACATGTGTATTATTACTCTACTAATAAAATGATACCGCACCAAAATTCTTGCTCATCAGTAACATCTACTTCATCCCAGAAGTAGCACAGTAGACTAGACAGCAGAAAAAAGACAACTGGAGAACACCAACAGACTCTGCAACCATTTCAGGCAATCATCCAGCTCTGCTTGGGCTTTAGGTGTTTCTTACAGTCTTTTACCAACTTTTAAATACCACCAACCCTTTCGGATTGTCCCGTGCTTAAAAAAACATTAGTCAAGCTACTGATTGTTTGTGGGGAAGACTGATCCTGATATTATTGAAAGAATCTATGTGAAATATGAGTATTTCAGAAATATACAGTAGTATTATTACAGTAGTACTGCAATATTACAGAAGTATTACAGAAAATGCTCCCTCTGCCCATAAACACGTCGTCTAAACTCCACAGTGCCGTACATCCAAAGCCTCTTCCCCAGTCAACTGGAACAGACTTGGCTCCACAAATGCAAACTGGATAAATACTACTTTTAACCCATTAAAAGGAATCAATGACAAAACCAACTTTCATATCATATGAAAGCCATCAATGCATGTCATGTCATTTTAAAGTGATCTCTTAAGTGTTAAAATAAACAGCAGAAACCTAAAAGGCCATGGAAAGTTTTTTTTGTTCCTTTTCAGAGAAGGAAGGGAGTAATCCAAGGGATTTGCAACTAATTGTACAGTTTCAGCACCGAATAATTGCAGTAAGTAAAAGTCTATTTAAACTAATTTAACCCAGAGCTTTACGTCTGTCAGGTCAGTGCCGTCACCTGCGAACTCCACTCGCAGGGTATCGCAGCCGCTTTCTAAATACCCCTGCATAGCATAAATACTACTGCAACACCTCGGTGCATCAAGATGAGTTAAATCTTGTCCCCAGTTTTAATGATAACCGTGATATCGTGAAAACATAGATTTCATTTTGGGCATGACCATTGTCAAGCCACAGGCACGGTAATACTCCTGTGGGAAACCCTGTTGAGTCCCCGTAAGAGAGACCAACCTCTGCCAGTAAGGAGGGAGCACAGCCTTCCTAAAACAGCGGGGAATATGTAAAGTCTCTCAAGAGAAAAAGATTTCATTCACTTTTCCATGTTAGTCATTGCTACCTATCGATGGCCTAAACCTGCTGCTGAATACCAGGGAATTCAGAGTAAACAACCATAAGGTAAAGCTTTTACCAGCGTGTAGCTGAGCATTAATTGAAATGCCTTAAGGCAGAGTAAAAATGCTTCTGAAACATTTACATGAGATGAATAGAGCTTGGATAAGAAAAAAAAAAAAAACAGGAGATATTCACAATGGTTTTCTTTATAGCTATCCACATCAATTAGTCTTTAAATACAATGACTTTTTGACTTCAGTTCTCAAAATCAAAGCCTTTTGCAAAGAAGCCCAAGGTCTGACAAAACACGGCTCAGTGAAATACCTCACAACTACTTTTAACAAAACAGCACTTATAGGATTGGTCTTTTTAATGGCAGGTTTAGAAGACTCTGGGTTTTGGGGCTTTTTCTTCTCTTGGAGGCTCTCATGAAGTATTTGTCAGGGACACTTTGGGGATACGTAACTTCTTAGGTACATCATTCTTCTGTACAAGAGCAAGTATGCAATTATGACTGAATCTTAATCCTGCTTCCACATATCTTCTGAAGAATAACCTGTGGCATTACAGAAACCCATTTTTTACTGCAAATGAGGCCATATGCCAGGATAACTTCCCTTCCTCTGATTCCCGCTGCAGTCCCGGTGAGGCATGCTGAGTCCCAGGTAACACGGGAAGAAATAGCGTAGGGAGCCCGGTCCTCACGTCCCTGGTGGGGCACGGGGCAGACAGCCTGTTTCTCAGCAGGGAAGGCTGGTGAGGGACTGGATGGAAAGCACTAAGCCCCACATCACATTCCCCAAGCAGGCTTTGGGAGGAAATTCTGATTGCGGAGGAAATTCTGATTCCTTTCCTGCAGAAGCGTCATGTCACTCAGCAAAGCGCGATAGCTGCTGTCTGCTGGCCCCTGATAACTCTACAACAGGCAGTTGTTGGGACCATCAAGCTTTTGGTATCACCTACATGCCTTATGTTTGATTTTCTGGCCACTCCTTGTCACTTCTTTCATCACTAGCGTGCATGACATGTACCCACACGTTCATGGGGCAGCTGATGGGAAAGGCACTGCCCGGGTGAGGCTTGACAGGGCTGTAAGGTGCAAGACCAAACCCCATAAAACTCTTTGGGAGCAAAACTTTGAATTGCAGTCAGTGGAATGAGACTTTCCACAGGTCCTGGCAACAGGGGTCCCAGCAGGGTCCTCCACCCCCCTGGGGAAACAGGGCTCTGAAGTTGTAATCTGGCTTAAAAGCTCCCAGTGGGGAACGCATCCCACTCCCAAGCAACTCACCGCAGAAGCTAGTGATCCGACTCCTGAGGAAGCGTGGCCAATTTCCCCGCTGAATTTGTTGGGATCATCTTTTAACCCTGGCATCTCAGCTTGCCTTTTTCGCCTAGATTAAAGAGCTATCTGCTATCGAAGGTATGGTCTTCAGGTAATACCTTGTAGACCATCATCCCATCATCTCACATCCTCCTCTTGGACAAAGTAAGTAGATTGAGCTTCTTAAGTCTGTAATTGTAGGGCCTATTTTCCAGAGATTGAGTGAATTTGCTGCTGGCTTTAATGCTGCCAGGATTTACACTCGGAGCCTCAGCTGGGCTAACTTCTGTGTTCAGAGGTCAGAAGAAAATATAACTAAAACATCTCCGAGATGTTATGATTCCAAGTATCTCCTGCAAATCTCTCACTGTACACTTAATATTTTGCAGTCTGCTTTAATTAAGGCTTAGCAATCAGAAGAAAAAAAATCTTTGAAGTTTAACATTTCAGTAGCGTGTGAAAATGTTAAATGCTAAGTCCTTTTGTATAAGCCTTATTCTGTTCGTTAACAAATTTCCAGTATATAAAACAGTTTGTTCAAAGCAGATAAAGAAAAAAAGATTGGTGCGGATAATACCTTGTGGCTAGCACACTCCTTTAATTCAGTTATTTACCAAATGTTATGCTGGTGACAGTGGAGTGCTTGGCAAAAGCCAGTCAGTAAATCATGTAAAATTATACTCTCATGCAACCTTAAATTTTGCATTTTAATTGTCTTTAAACAGATCCTGCCAGTGTTATAGCATAAAATATGCAATACAGTTCTAGATAACAGAAAAATAAACTGAGAGATCAGAAAATAGCAATAAGAATTACAGATGGATTTGTTTCCTCCCAGTGCAGTTCATTTTATGCCTCTGCAATGGCGAGTAAGCGCAACGGAGGCCTCCCCGTACCGCAGGCTGGCCCGTTACTTTAGTACCACTCGTATCTGGGGCCGCTGCGAGCAGGGAAGGACTCACAGGAGTCTGCGCAATGAGTATCTTCACGGCTGAAGAACTGGAAATCGAAGACTTACAGGCACATGGCAAATCAAGCCAAAGATCCGAGTATTTGAGAGGCCTGGGACTGCTTTATTTCCCCGAGAGCTGGGCAGAGAGCTGTAACAACATACTATACCTATACCACATGGAAGCACAACGCACTAACCATAGGTTGTATTTATAATGGTATTTTTGGACATAACTTAAAAGGGTTGTTTTCTTTCACGTTTTGGTCTATTTTTGTTGGCAAGAAGGTACTTGTGCAATCCTGCCCGGGTCCTCGTGAAACGTATGCTGCCCAGTCCAGCTGTGAGCATCTGAGCACTCTCACAACTGACTGAACTTGATACCTCGGAACAAATAAGTGGTCAGAAGCCACTATACAAATGCTATAATATGTATCCTAACAGCTTTACTGCTGAAGGACTGGTGTTTGTTTTTATTGTTCATAAAATTTGTATTGATAACTAGTTAAGCCATATAAATGATTCCCACATATGACTTTCCTAATAATCTATAACAAGCCATGAAATCTACTTTATGTGGTAGGACCCACGCATGAAATCCAGCAACTTTATCCATAATTTTGAAAGTAATACTGTTGCAAATACTGCAGTAAAGTATGTGATATAAATGCAAGTGTACCGTAATATCCACAGCGTATGTATTAATGCAACCGTTAACCAGAACAGTACTGCCACAATATTAATACATTTTAGATTATAGTAAGCAGAACTAATACACATTAGGTTACATCATTTTCCTACAGCAATTACTGGAATACTACATTATCCATAAGAAACTGCCATCTGCCTTCAAGAACCCCATTTATCTGCCATTTCAGAGCAGCAGGAGCACAGCTGGCCTCCCTGGAGATGGAGCTCCCGCCGAGGAGCAGCACTAGGCATTTCAGGAAGAGCGGAGCTTCTCAGGACAGTGCTTTGGTGATGCTGACTCCTCGGAGCTGCGCAGGTACCACCCACACGGGAAGCTCTTTGGGAAACAATTGCTGGGGGAGCAGCCTTACCTGGGAGCTGCGGATGCCTGGCACTTCTGGGTTCCCTAACTTTTTCTCAGTGAATAAAAAAAAAATCTAATAAAAATGCTGGGGGACAGGACAGGAGGAGCTTTGCTTTCTGATGGTGAGAGGCAAAGGCTTTTTCTGATTAATTTACCTGATTAATGCTGATCCTGATCAATGAAGATGATGAAAGGCCATAAACTCCTCCCGAGATACTCACAGCTTTTCAGCTCACAGAAAAAGCCATAAATATTCATTTGGCTTAAAAAAAGGTAAACTGAAAATCCTCATTTGACCAGTTTTGAGGGCTGCCTTAACTACTGGCCAGAAGCAATCCTTATTCCCTCAGAATTCCTGTTCTCGGGAAAAGTTCAATGGCAGACCATTGTCTGATGGGCCAGCCCTTGCGGGACTGTATTCAATGTCTTCAGCCACCAAACGGATGGCCTTCATTTCTCACTGCATTAAATGGAGAAGCTCAATCCCACAGGGAGCACATCCACAATGCTATTGGCCGCTAATTAAGTGCATTTCTGAAGTTTCCCCGATCAGAAATGTAACAACTATTTTTCATGAAATTTTACAGGAAAAAATACTCTGCTCAAAACAAAAGATTTTCTCCTTGCAGAAAACGTGCAGAACGTGGAGAGACACTGGGATCTAGGAAGGTAATATTTAGGAAGGTAATATTGATCTCTTGATCTGGAGACCCAGGTTCTGCATCCCAGCATCTCACACTCCCACATACGATTCCTGTTATTTTTATGTCCCTCATTTGCAAGACATCCAAATCAGTAGCGCAGGACTTTCCAGTGCATGCAAAACCTTGCATGACATTAAAAAGCTAGACATGTGCAAATACCATTAATTAATTACTTAAGCAATTTTTCTTCTGGGTCTCTCAGAAAGTCTTTCTACTTCCATTTTCTAGATGAGCGCTTACTTAAATGGGCACTGCATCCCCACAGCAGGAACATGCTGGGGTTGGGGCCAACTCAGGTACAGGCTGGGCAGAGGAGAAAGGCTTATGATGGAGGACAAAGGTTTGCTACATCCATGATTTACTCCCTGCGCTGACGGCCCTTCTTCACTTCCAGCAGGACCCTGAAATGCATGTGGTTCCTTCCTCCTCCAAAGGGGCAGCTGGCAAAAGCAGCTAACCAAGCCCATGCCTGCTGCCTCTGCCCTGAGGATGCGGGGTAAGGCACACACCCATGCCCATTTAGCAGGCTCCAGCTCACCATCTCTTCTCTCAACCACGTGTAAGCGCTCATTTGAGGATGAGAAACCCCCAAGCGACCTATGCCACACCACATCCACAGCACACAAAGACGCCGCTTCTCCAGGTCCCCCCAAAGAGAAAGAAAAATCAGAGGAGAGAGGTGTGCCCCTCTAACAGAAAGATATAATTAACCATTTGCACTATTTGTCAAGGTTTCTCAGGCATTTTCAATCACAGCAATTTTAAATCAAGGTTGGATGCTTTATTTCTGAAAGAAATGCTCTTGTTCAAACAGGAATTATTTCAGGGAAGTTTGATGGTATATGTTGTAAGACGAGGTCAGACTAGATTATCACAGTATTCCCTTCTGGCATTATAATCTATGAATCTATAAAAGAGAAAGGATTTAATTGATGAAGTTTAGTCCCATTAGCCCCTCATTACCAGATGACATTGTCATCGTTAATCTTTGACTCCAAATGACTATAGATCCAAATTCAACCTTTTCTCTCTAATTTTATATACATTTTATATCTATGATATACACACATGGTTTCAAGGGATTATAAAATTCACCCTTTGCCTTCCCCCTGCATTAAGTACATGGAAAACATGACAGATTTCAGAATTATCCTATTCGCAGGGCACTGACATTATTTTTTTTTTTCTCAAAAGGAGGTTTTTTTCAGTAGATTTTCAAAGCAAAGGAACGGAAAATTGATTCAGACTGGACAAAGATGTCCAGGGATTGCTATGATGAAGATTTGGGGCTGTGTGGAAAATGATGTGCAAAAGCCATGCCCAGATAGATGACATAAATGTACTTTCTTTTTAGCTCAGTGACAGCCTTAAACTGACACCCTCATCTGGATACGGAGATGATCATAACACTATTACCAGGCAATAATGATTTACGAAAAGTCTTGTTGAAGCCTGGTTTTGGATATCAAGTAAATTCTGAGCAGCAATTTTCTTATACCCATTTATAACCCCCCCAAAAGTTTGCAAAAGAAAACAGGAATAATTGAAACCCTTCCGGCTTAATTTTATACCCCCTTATATCAAGTCATTCCAATTAATTTCTCAGGCATTTACTTCACCTCTTAACTATTCCTCTTTTCCAAATTTTGTCCTCAGACAAGAAACAGTACTCAAGAAACTGGACTGCAGTGGAGGTGGTATTTCATCTAGCTTCATTACAGGCAACGAAGGAAAACAATCTGTTGAGTTCACTTCTGTTTGGATTGGCCTGCCGCTGAAGAACAACTGTGATTTAAGGATATCTGAGACATGTGGAGTACATAAATAGAGAAAATGCAGATGAAATATTGAGTTGACAGAAGTCGATGGCAAAACTGTTAATTCTATTTCGCTCCAAGCAGACAGTCTCTCCCCCACCCCATCTCTCCGTTTCATAGTGCGATTTTTATTTTTAGCATATAAGAACGAATAAGCATGAACAGAATGGCATATTTTTAAAATGTTAAAACCAAGGTTTATGGAGACAATTGATCAGGTACAGATGCACCTGTCCTAAATGCCCGAAAAGAAGGGGTTGAACTCTCCTGAGGCTCTACAGCACTCAGCGCTGGGTGCCCCGTGCCCACGGCTGCCTGGGGGTTCGCAAGGCAACAAGGCAGCTCTGCAGCACGGTTTGCTCCCAAGGGCGTTCACCAAACGGAGGACACACACCGAAGCCTTGTCTCTGTTTTACTCTTCTCCAAATTAGAAACGGTCTTTACCTCCTTCTCAAGCGGGCAACTGAAGAACGAATCTGTGCCCCATTTTCAACAGTTTGCTTCTCAGAAGAACAAAGTAAAGAAAGATATTTATAGCTCAAATCTAAAGTAAACCATACCTGAGAAGCCGGATTAGACAAAAGTCCTTTTTTATCTGAGGTTTTTGCTACAGATTAGGGAGGATTAAGAAAGCATCCTGCTCTCACTGTCGTGTGAATGACTGCAGCAAAGTGGAAGTTTTAGCAGGCTCCCCATTAACATGAAAGGCCAGCAACGTTTAAAGGTAGGCACAAAAGAAGTTTTTCTGCCAGCCTGTGTCACTTCCCAAGAGCTGACGACAGAGAGAGTTCAAAACAAGTAGTTTGGGTTAATAGTGTACTTGCATGTAAATACATAAAAGCTTCAGGGCCGTAAAGCTAATTTAAAAAAGGACATTCCTCTTTATAGTTCCCCTGAGTATAATAGAAGCTATGATATTCTTTCTACCATAATGTACGTTTCATTAAAGAGCTGGAGCTATAATTGTCTACATCAGTACGTAGCGGCAGACTGGATAAATTGTCCACATAAATTGCTTAATACAACTTCGAGCCCTGTTCCAGAGCACTGGTGACTCCTACAACTACATCAGTGAGTCCTACCTGAGGTTGTGCCACTACCTGCAGCTCCGCAGGGCTTCGGACGGACCCAGAACGACCCCAAACCCCATAAAACCACCTGGCGCTGAACTCCACAAACAACACCGCATTAAACATTTAAACCCGTTCACTACGTTCCACGGTGGACACGATTATGTGCCAGTAATATTGAAGATTTATGTGACAATTATGTATATGAAGCGATATCCAGGCTATTATCATTCTTAATAAATCAATAAAGTCAACTGAAAAATTAAACTGAGCATGTATGGAACATTTGACAGCAAATATATTTCGGTCTCTTAAGTGCTGTCATTTTCATTGCGATTTACTGCCTACCCTACAAGAGGGTTAAATCAGAAAAGTGAATAAAGCAAGAGAAGAGGTCTCAGAAAAGGAACTACAGTGCATTGAATTGCAATTTACCAGTAAATCAGCATGGCAGAAGGAAATTTTTGTCATAACAGGGCTGTAACATTTTTTTAAAAGCCAGTTTTGTCTTGAACTTGAAGCTAATGTTCATTAATGGCAATTTTAGGACTGTACTAAAATATAAAATATACTACAAATGTAGAGATGTAATTTCATTGGTTTAAGGTTTCTGTGCATTATTCCTCATAAAATATGAATGCTGTTATCGACTTAGTAGGTAGGATGCAAAGTATCTCCTTTTTAAAGCCGAAGAGGAAAGAGGGAAATCTCCGAGACAACAGCCATTTTCCAACCTAATGTGTAGACTCAGCACTCTCCCGAGTGATTTTTTTTTTGGATCCTAATCACATTTTGACTTTCTACAAGATATATTTGCATGAAGGATTTAAGTTTGCCCGTTTTTCATCCTGTGGCAAAATACAGAGTAGTTTCATTTGGAATGCGTGGTCTCCTCTGAAATCGTACGCAAACGCAGCAGTACATGGTGTGCACTCACACAGGGCACTTACACAAACCTATATACAGTAATGTTATCTTTAAAGAAATAGCTCTAATGAACACGGGGAAGTTTGCAGTTGTTAGTCCAGAGTGTTCTAAGCCAGACAGCAATAACAAAGTAAGCAGCATATGCAGCACATCCATGTGTACCGGGATATGAAACGCTGCTTCATGAGCGCCTTTACGAGCCTCCGTATTCCCTGCCCTCTTTTGTGGAAGTTATCGCTGTATTAGATGTTGTTGAACATATTTGATATGAAAGCATTGTCTGTTTGCTACCAGTATCTAACGAGTATCTCCCCTAGAGTTGCCAGCAAGGTGCTGATTAATTAACTGAAGTAGTGAAGCTGAATCGTACAACAGCTGTTTAGAGCATTGTCATTAACTTGGTCTCTTTCCCCATCTATTCACTCCCTTGCAGTGCTACCACTAAAGTGTAAATTTGGGAAACTTTACGCCGTGCCTACCTTCACTCCGCCACGCTCCATACGGAAGGAAGGGGTGGCTGGTCAAGGCTTATTTATAAAAAGAGAAGGGAAGCGTAGGAAGGAGGGAGAAGAAGAAAATAAACTTCCTGGAAGTCACAGCTCTGCTGTCACTTGTCAATGGCAGCTGACAATAGATGGTCCTCCAGGCAGAATGTCAAAATGGGAATCGCGTATATCCTTGGCTGATAGAGAAGCTCAGCGGTCTGACAGCCTTTCCCCGGGACCGTTCGGCGTCCCAGGGAGGCGGCTCGGCTCTCCCGGCCGGCGGCGGCGCGGATAAGGGCGGCTGAGCAGCCGCAGCCCACTCCCACGGTGTAATGACACTTGGCAGAGGATCCCAACCTGTGGACCTCAGCTGCCCCGCTGAATAAAGATGATTATTCGGGAGAGTATAATCTGTATTAAGTGGCAGACGGACGGGTGGGGGGAGGTGTTGATAGGACACGCATTTCTCATGAAAACGTGCTGGATTGGCTTTCTGCACTTGGAGGAGCTGCAGATTTCAAAGGAAAAGGTGAGATGACTATTTTTTTTTCATTATAGCCTGGGCGAAATTAATGCGAGGCAAAGTTTGCCACGCTCTCCTCGGGCTGATCACCTGATCACCTGAGTAAGCTCAGCTTATTCCTCTTGACGTGCTCTGCCGTGACACGCTGGAGATCGAAACGTTAACACCAGCTGCATCTCTAACTGCTACTCTCTGCAATTTAATTTAATATTATGCTTCTTCACATGGGCCTCGCTTTATTATGCTCGAGAATTATGAAAACTGGAAATTACACATGTGATTAAACACCATCTAATCACTCCGTGTACTAAATAAGCCAAAATGCATCAGAAAATAGATCAGGTACAATTTTGGTGTGAAACAAATGAATGCAGGAATGTATTGCATTGATATAGATGGAGCATCTGCCTCATGATAAAATTAAGTCTTGTGACAGAAATAAATCACTGTAGGGGAGAACGCAAACCATTATCCAATAGGATTTTCTCTTTTCTTCTTATGTGACGGGACTTATTGGATTCCCTGATGTTAGACAGCCAAGTGCATCTATGATATGATGATAAATCAGGAAGACTACACGATTCGAAATTTAACAGCTACTTATTTTTGAGATGTTAAGATAAAGGAAAAAAAAATACTTTGATTTCTGCAAGTAACTATTAAATTGGGAATCTCCTTTTCTGATAATCTGATACTCTGTTACTGTGTCATATCATCAAACAATGCCAGCAACCAGCAGTGGGTAAAATAGATTTTGGACTAAGATGAATACGGGAACCACTTATCTTTCTTTTTTCTTTTCCAATATTCACAGTTTTATCTAAAGAACACCATATAAAGGTTACTGTTGACATGAAAATGTACTGTTCTTATTACATTTTCGTTTTTGCATGAATATATACTCAAATGGAGGCAAAAAATGTTTTTTGTTGCTACTTTCTACATTTGAATGAAAAAATCCATACGCTACGTTAAAAATACAGAATAAATAATGGAACTTCAGCATGTATAGTGGTTGATAAATGTGATTCACAAAACATACCTTCATGTTTTAATAGCTTTCCATTGTTAGAAGTATGCTATTAATTAGTGGAAAAATGGATTCATCTATCCAGGATGTACTTGTATTTCTCACTTTTAACCCTTTTTTCACTATTGTGACTTTTGGCTACTACCTCAAAACAGTAGCAGGTGCTGGAAAGGATGTAATTGAGGGAAGAGATTGCTAAGTATGATTTCTGTAGGCGCATTCTTAAGCAATCCTATGGGGAACGCCACTTAAACAAAACAAGGCTCACAATTAGGTAAATGACAAGGTCATGATTAAAATACAAATGAAGAGATGAAGGTAAGGAGTATCAATAACAGCACTGCTAGGCACAGCACCGATTCAGTTGCCTTTGGTGGAAATACGGCAACAGCCTAAACCTGATGGTGTCGCAGGTAGGCAGCGACGTCACCCTTTGGTCACGGTGTCCATACGCGACTGTCACCCTAAAAGCCACTTTCCCCGAGCTGCCTCTCTGCAGCCTGCCCTGCCAGTAAGCCGTGCTGGGGAACGGCTGAGCGGGGAGGGAGGGTGGAGGGGAGAAAGCACTGAATGTTGATCACTTGTAATTATGGTAATCTCCTTCAAAAGCTTTAACTGCTCTAAACTCTCGCTGTCTTCAGACAGACCTAACTCCACGCGACAACACCATAAAAGCCGTTAAAGAAATGTAAACTCCTCCGGCTGGGTGTCAGCCTTTAATGAGCGCACAGCGCACAAACATGGGGCACTCCACGCGAGGGAAGGAGACATCATAACTCTATTACAACCTGACGGGAGCGATAACCATCGGGAAAGCCGAGCTCTGCCACAGCACACAGCCAGCTCAAAATCACGGGCTAACTGGGGGCGGTTCCTCACAGCCGAAGCAAGGAAAAGCCAAGTTGTTTCTAATTACTTGTCCCACGCTGTTTGGGAAGCACCGTGCTGCACGGGTGAAAGCTAGTTATTATTTGACATCCCCTGGCTGACAAGGACATGATAACTGGCACTTGCTGATGCACCTCTGGGAAGGGAACGGTGTCAGAGCAGGCAGTTAAGCATCCTGCCACACTGTACATTAAGAAACCCAGATATAGAGAGTTTTCTGCAAAAGAGATACGAAGGAGGGAGGGAAGACAGAAGGTAACACTTTGGGGGGCAAACCAAAAAGGCAAGTTGTCTGGAGCCACGTATCATAACGGGGATATGACGGCTGAGATAAACAAGACAGAAAAGCAAACCAACCAGCACAGGACTGGGAGGGGTGAGATGCCTCTGCTGGCAGCACACCAGACACCCAAGCTTAGGCTGGGCAGGAGGAAGATGCATCCAGCACGAAAGTTTTGCCCAATTTTCCAGTGCTTGGGTAAATTCAGACTAAGGTCCTGGGTGGGCTGTAAGGCTGCCCTGCATCCAGCCTGCCAGAAGACAAATCTAGCCTCCCAGTCAACAACCCGTACGATACATGGTCCCAGATATTCACTGGAGACAAAAGCAGGCTGTTTATACCAAGTACCATAGCTAAAAGCCATGATTATTACTTTGAAGTGGTCTTTGTCTATCCGTGTCTGCAACCTTTTCTCGTGCCTTTTCAGCAAAGTTTTAGCAGGCAAGTTTGACAGACATGTTTAGAAGAGCAAGTTTTAGGTGACAAGAGTGCAGTAGTCTATTCCATTCGTATCACTATGGATGTAAACCCTACAATAACCTCATCAGTTAACTGTTATTTCTACCTTGAAATAGTGGCCTACCATCAAAAGACGAGATACGTAGCATTGCACCACCAAAGCCAACAAGAGTTTTGGACCTGAGGGAGCAAGAGTTGATGTATCTGTAATTATCTGTCAAAACCACACATAACTCCCCAAAATACTGTTCGTGTTATTGTAACACAGATGTTGAAATCAAGTGCTCAAAAAGGCAGGAAATGCAGAGCTTGAATAGATACTTCAACCTTACTTTTGTCTCTGTGCTTATGCCTTTAAATAAATGCTCTTTCTTTAATTAAATTAATAAACATCATTAAGAAATCTCAACAGGCACTACCACAGGTTAACACAAGAACCTTATTATCATCCAGTGTTTCACACAGAAAAAACACAACAGTGTACCAGAAGACAGTGAGATTTCAACTGTTTGCTTAAAATTATCTAGCCTTGGGGGTTTTTGTCTGTGATTGCAGTTCTTCAAGTTCTCTCCATTGACTACATCTCTGCTTCCACCTCCCATGGCCGCGCCACAGTGAGCCCTGCTGAAAGCCCCAACCCAGGCAGCGGTGGGGAGGTGGACTGTCCGTGGGGCAGGGCTGCCATGGCATTCGGTCCCCAGGGTTGCCTCCCACTCTGTCTCCCCTCACCCCATGGAAATTTCCATGAATGCAAAGCCAGCTGACTTAGAGTCACTTCAGAGCCAGAACGGGGGAGGCAATGTTCACCATCAAAGAGTTTGGACTTCCACGTCACTTTGAGACCTGGGCTAGCAGGACAGCATAGATGCAGGCAGTTTACAAGCCCTACGCTGCCAGAGTAACCCGGTTCCAAGACCACCCTTACCTACACTAAAATTAGGCTGCTAGCTCAGGAGCAGACACGTTCTCTCACAGACTCTTCATTTAGATAGCTTAGAGTAAGCTCAGCTGGAAGACTGGATAGTGAGATGGGCCATGGTGGAAAATGGTGTAAGATAACCTTTTTTATCCACTATGATCAAAATATCAGTGGAAAAATCTGAAGAGCAAGAGGAGAGAAGATGAATACATGCATAGCAAATTGCATTTCAAATTATTTCCACAGAAAGTTTAAGACTAAATTTGTTTTAACACCCATCTATAAAATCAGGGCATAAAGCAACCAGTATTTTATCACTAAGAGCATTCAAGTTTGGTTGCCCTTCAGAAATGAGGAAGATCAGGCTATAATAGCTTTATATGTGAAAACAGTCTTTGATTGACAGAATCTAATCATTTGAAGGGCAGCAAACCCACATTAGGAAAGCAGAATTCTCTGTTCAAGTTCTGGCTTGCAACATCTATTAGCATCTTAACATTCGCTTGTACGAGTTTTTGCTAACTGAACATATTATTATTCTGTTACTGTGGTAGAAAAATAGCGACCTTTCTTCCCAATGATAAAAATATGTGGGTACTTTTCCTGTAGTTTATATATCTTACACCATAGGTCATTTTTAAAGGGTTTTCTTTTTTAGGTCCCACCATTTATCTTTTCATTCTGAGAAAAAGCTAGTTTATTTAGCACAATAAGACCTTCACATAACTTTCTGGTATCAATTATTACAGCGACACGGCAACTCCCGTGTGAAAGGTTTCCTGTAATGTGTCTTGTGCAGACAAATAAACACAGGGAAAAAAAAAAAGACAAAGTACACATAACCTTCTTGCTGTCTATCTTACAGAAATACCTACAAGCAAAGGGAATTAATTGGAAGTTTGATCGTAGAAAGGAAGCCTTGTGCTGGTGACCCAACATTAACATTAGAAAACTGCAAACCGAAAAAATCTGAAGCAAAAACCATGATGAAGCACGTTTTTCAAAAAGGATTTGGGGTAGGGTGCGGGGGTCACAAAATGCTATAAATCAGTTTATGCTAAATGGACGTTATTAAAAACATCTGACTGGCACTGAGATAATACAATTCTCCATAAAAATAACGGGTAGCTCTGAATAGATAATCAGGCCGTCAGCAAGACAAACACCAAAACTCCTCCTAGTATGGTACTCTCGGTGTATTACCTCTTCACCTGAATATCATAACGGTAGAAAGAGCCTAGGTGTACGCAGCCTCTTGTGTACATGAAGAGGTGTTGAGACTGGGGAAAGGATGCTTCTCCTGGTGTATGTTTCTGCTGTTGGCTTTGTTCTGATGTCCTCTTCAGAGCACAACTGAGTACAAGTGGCCCATCCTGGGAGAACGAAGGATTTAGGCTGACTGCACAGAAATGAGACTGTTTTCAATCCAGCAATTACCCCAGGATACCAGCCTTTCCAGGACGACGCATGCTGCATGATGGATGCATCAGGATACATCAAGAATAAATCAAAGAAAGGTGAGGGCAACTGCCATAGCCCAAGCTGGAGGAAGCACAGAAACTCCTGGCAGAGGAGAACGCGAGAAAAAGACACATACTGGGTTTGTGAAATAGTCCCATACTGGGACACCGCAGGTTTGGGGCAACAGCTTGAAACTCCAGTACTGCCAAGCGCACAGGTTATCCAGGAACCTGGAGCCCGAGTAACCAGGCTGGCTTTGTGGCACACATTTCATGTGAAACACGCTGCAAACTGTACCTTTTAGAACAATTATTGCCTTTTTAAGGACAATTATGTATTATGTATGATGTATAATTTATTCCGGAGGTTACTGGTTTATAAAAGAGTCGCGGGCAAACTGCCAAGTTATCGTCTGAACTGTAGTTATGAGTAATAACAAGGGTTATAATTTACATTCGTACTCTGTTTTTAAGTTAATGAGCTATCCAGTATGAAACCCAGCACTTGGCTTTTTGTTTCTGTGCTTTCTTATATTCGAGAATACAGCTTGGTTTTATAATTTGACTCTCAGATATGTGGCACCCTAAACACCTTTTACTAAACTGTCAGGGTAGTGAACGTTTGCCTGAACAGAGAAGCCACTATGTGCCTACCCATGGCTCTTACACACAGACCTCGACATTCGTACTTGCTCTGCTGAAAGAGGAAATACTACCAGGACAATAGGATTATACCTTCTTCATTAAATAACACTAAAAGAAAAAAAGAAAATAATTCTCTGGGATATTTCCACTTCCACCTGGCCACCAGCCACCAGCACAAGGCGCTTCGATTCAGCATTTCATCCAGAGTGCAGCTCCTCAAGTAGCATTGGGGATGAGCCATGTCCTGGTGTGGGACTAATGAAACTGCAACCTTCTGGCCTAGGGTCGAGAAGGCCAACAATTGAGCCACGCTGTCACATGCGCTCAGTTTTCCCCAGCCGACCAGATAGCTCATTTATATTAAAAACCTGGATTAAATTTACAGCAGTGAGAGATGGGATATCCCACCTGGTGAGCAGTCTTTATCTCTTTGATAATGGAGTAATAGAGTTGAACACCAAGGAGGAGACTGAAATTAAGGAAGTAACAGACTCAGTGAGTTCAACTGAGAAGGAGCTACCAGGATGTCCTGGCAAAAACATTAAGAGACAGAACTGATGCGAAGGACAAGGACAGAAGGGCAGAAAATACAGAGAGGCTTGTTGTTCAGAGGGCCGCTTACATCTGTCACCAGAGAATAATATTATAAATCTTGAGCCTGGCTTTGGTGAACGTAAGCCTGGCAGGATCACCAAGCTTCATTTGCCCTTCATACCCATGGCACTGCTAATGGTAGCCTAGTGGTACCTATGCTTCCCATAAGAAACTTGTAATCACTTCCCCTTCCCCTAGAAAAAGTAACAAATTATTAAGTCCTTGGCACATACAAAGGAAGCAATAATTAGATGATGCCATGCCTGGACTTTTCGTCAGTCATCTTCCAGTCATGGTTGTTAAGTGCTACTCTGGTGCCAAGTATTAATTATCTGAAAATTAGTGCTTGGTGATGGACCAAGTCTTTTCTCATCATAACTCAGTACCACCAGCGTAACGGTATGGAAGAAATAAGCCCAAACATTAGTCAAGAAAAGGAGAGTGGAAGTAAGCATGGCAGAAGTTTCATAAAGTTTTGCTGATTCACTTGCTTTTTACACCAGGATACTGTTCCTGTCTCTGAGGCCTCACTTCATCCTCTCAACCTGAGGACTCGGCTGACTGACCTGAGTCAGGATGAGGGCACCTGGGGGCTCCCACTAAGCCGAGGAGAGCCAACTGCAGAGTGTGACTCTTTCCAACTGAAGACCTAAAGACACCTCTGCAGGTACCACATTCTGTCCATTGACTACTCAGGGAGCCACAGGCTGCTCCACGGTGGGATGGACCCAGGTTTCCCAACTTCCCTTTCAGACCTGGTGAAGTCATCTTCTCCAAGCCGGAGACAAGAGCTATGCCTCAGTCATCACTCACATTAAGGCAAGAAAATAGCTATTTTAGTAACTACCTCAGGGGAAGAGACAGATAGATACTGGAGGTGGGATTCACCCCTCCATCACAACAGGCTTTCTTCTCCAGCTTTCATAGTGCCGTGGCGGCCCTGTGGGGCCATGGCAATCCCAAGAGTAACACTCAGGCAGCAAGAATGGACACCCTGGCCTCAGTCTTCCACTCGTTTTACATTTGCACAATGCAAGGTGGATGGAGGAAGCTGGATGCTTTCTTCTGCAATGTGAGTTTGTTCCAGAATAAATCTCTTTCACACAGTTACTGGATTACCTACTGTCCTTTTTGTCTAGCAAAAGCCTTAAGAGATTTGCTTGTAACTATAACTATAACTTGTAGCTATATTTCCACAGGGCAAAATCTTCTCTTTCTAATCAGCCTTCTACAAGCAAAGCAGTTATTTTAGAGTCCTACAACCCAGGCACAAGAAAAGGGGAAAAAAGGATTATCTGGAGGAACTGAAGGGTCACAAAAAAGAGACAAGGTCAAGGGCTTAAGGTTTAAAGCACTCAATAAAAAGGTGTGATATCCAGAATATTTTTCTCTGTTTTCTAGGTTTTGAACACAGGCCCTAAGGCTTTGGAGGTTTCTTGCTCTCCAGACTCTTACCAATACTGTCCCACATGGTCAAGCATCATTAAATACTCACTAGAAACCTGGAAAACATTTCCAGACTGGAACCCCAACTCTTACACTACACTCAAAAAACGGCGTAGAGATGAGAGCAAGCTACCACATCCTCTGGTTTCATCCCTGCCCTGGGAGGGAGACGTGGGAGCTGGCCGGCCAATGCACCCTGAGGCCACCCACCTTGCGGCTCAGTCCTGCTGCATCAGGACTTACTCCTGCTCTGTGGGTGCTGCTGTGAGCATCCCCCATGGAGTTATTTACAAAAGGACGCAAGATGCGTAACAATAAGCACATGAAGGGTATAAAGGACAGTGTCAATATTAGGCTAACACGTCTCTAAAGGAACCTCTGCTGCTTCAAAGGAAAGGAGGAAACTTCTACGTGATGGGAAGATGAACGAAAGCTGGGAGCAGTAAGGAGAGGGAAATCACCAGGGTGAGGGAGGGGAAGGGTGCTCCTGGATTTTGCAAACTGACGGTCTCCACTAGGACTGCAGCTGGCTGCCCTTACATCAGAGAAACCCTGAAGCTACTATCATTTATTTGGTGTCCTGAGCAGTAATCGCTCGGGAAGCCGGCTGTCATAAATAGCTCCCTGACGGTCCTCCCACTCCATGCCGGCTAATGCTGGAGCAGCAGAGAAGCTTGCCCTGTATTTCTGGTGTTTATTTTTAAAAGGTAATAGTAACAGAAATACGCAAACCATTTGTATTGGTGAAAAAAGGCTTACTAAGTTATTAACAGGTGCTTTTTAAACATATACATAAAGATTTCTAGACTTGGAAAAGATAAATACACACAATTAATATTTAACTGAACTGCTGTTCCTCAGCACACAAGAAGCCAGGATTCACACGTGCACACACACACACACACGCAATATATGATACTGCAAATGAAATACAAAAAGTGATATAAATCCCTCCCACGATAATTGTGTAGTGGGGATGTATTAGAACTGGTCTTATTCTCAGTCTATTAGCTATAAAAGCAATGCAGTTCATTAGTCACTCTTCTGTGCTACTCAAATACAATACGGAAATTTTTATGTCACTTTATATCACTCCTCTTTAGATAGTTTTAGCAGGAGCCCACCTAAATATTAATGTCCTCCACTGATGCTCTTTATTACCCTTTATGAAACATTTGTCCTAAACTGGCTTCAGTGCCTGACTGCAAATTCTGGCCATGATCACCCACGAAAGCAGGACCAGCTGCAGAGCCACGCTGCTCTCCCAGAAACCGGTTTCAAACCACCATGCAACAATTTGCCAGTTTCCAGGCTAGGAAACTCCACAGGACCTTGCCTTTGATTACCCGGGATGTCGGGATTAAGCCCTTTGTTAAGTTCTGACATGAACACTTGAAGTCGGCTTGGGGGTCAAAGAAAGAAGATACTTCAGAGAATGGCTTTAAGACCTCACGAGGAAGCAGATTTGGTTTCTATAACCAAAAGTACCCTGAAACTGAAGCTTACACTTTGCTGGAAGGAAGAAATGCAGCTGAGGGGTAAATACAGACTTTACATCGACACTGCTGGAGTCGTTTGAGCTTTTCGCAACTGATGCTCAGCCTCAGCAAAGACACGAGGAGAGAGGGGTAGCTTTATAAATTACCCTGCGGTACTGCCCTCTCAGGGGAAGTGTCCCAGCCCCTCAGAGCAGAGAAATACGTCAGCAAGAAAAACACAGGAAGGTGAATGTTTTCTAAGCGATGGTGCTGGCTCAGTGACCGAAGGAAGGCACTTGCTCTCTGGATCTCAGTGATACCCACCAGTGCTGGTGTTGCCCCTGTCATGGTGGCAAGTGCAGCCACACCTGAATCTGTCCCTGGTGCAAGCCTGGCTGCCTGCTTGTATTTGGGACAAAGATAAAACACGCTGCCCCGGTCTTACCGAGTAGCAGCTTCTTCAGCAGTACTTTAAAGCTACCCCAGGTTTCCCTAATTTTGGTAATTCTGTGCGGTTGCATTTGAGCTGCTGTGATAAATACCTGAAATTAAATCATTTTCAGGTTCTCTCCCTCCCCGTCGCGGTGCAGCTCCATACCCATGCCTCTATAGATGTAGAACAAAACAAGACTCAGCAAAGTGTTTAAAATGTCACGGGTTACTTTTTTCATATTTCTACACAGATCTTAATGCTTTGCAAGATGTAACCAGGCTTCTCCCTCACCCTGATTTATGAAAACTTCAATTTAAAAAGAGGGGAAGGAAATCATGCCTTACGCTGCCCTTAAATGTCAGTCAACCTTAAGACTAGGGAACAGGTCCCTACTTTTCAAATGTCAGTAAGACTTCTCATAAAAAAAACATGGGCGAGATGTCTGTATAGTTCACATGCCGTATGATCTCATTTTCAAATGTTTCTGATCTTTCCTTTCTTTGCCGGTTTGGCTGGCAGAGTAAACCAATTCACAGCGCACTCCCATCTGCAGCTCCATCATAAAAACAGTCGTGTGCCCCCTGATATCTCGATCTTTCAACACTGGCTTTTCTTCCTCTTTCTCCCCCCATCCCTCCCTTTTAAACAATACCTTCAAGTTAGCTTTAACACCTCAGAAAATAGTGCCATAAAAATAAACAAAAGACCCAGGACTAAAATTGAACATAAAAGTTGTTGCAGATATTGTTTCTTGACAAATAGCCTCTCCAAACATCATAAATTGTCCAAAACCTCTTAAACCTTTGCTCTACATCACCCACGTAGGACTGCAAAGGGAATACAGCCAAGGAACTGCAGGCTAATTGAAAAATCATTCACTTGAGATACGGTAAGTATCGTGCTCCAGTTCTATGAAAGTATACAGAAACTTGACACAAGTGGCATCCTCCATGAACTAAGCAATTGACTAATCAGCAAACTCAAAAGGAAAATAATCTGTTTTTTCCTCCTTCGCACTGCTGAATTTGCATTTAATAATTCACCCGAGATGCAAAAAAAAAAAAAAAAGCAAAAAAATCCTTCCAGCTACATTGGGTAGCACCGACTCCTTCCCAGCCTCCAGGACTGCTGCCTCTCGAAAAGAAAACTACAGTATTGACTGGTAAAGCTGGTATAAGGACCCAGAAGCTGCTATTTCTAAACCCCTATTATTCAAAGATCGTTATCACAGTTTTCCATTAGCAGAAGTAAGTAAAAGCTTTGCTGTATAACTGACAATGCTATTTGGGGGGAAGGGGAAAGAAGGCTCAATATTGTACTGCAAGAGGTATCCTATCGATTCTGACTTTTTATAAGATTTTTTGTGCCTTTTTTCTTGAGGCCATTTAGCATCGACTTTGCCTATTATTAATTTTACAGTCAGTAGGAGCTCCTGGATTTTACAGGTATAGTACAAATGGAAACACCTGTAGAAGCTGTTATTTACCTGATATTTTAATATTCTGCGCTCTCTGTCCCCAAAAATCCCATTTAGAAGGTTTAGCCTATCCCTTTATACTACAAAAACATGTCAGACACTCACATTTCAAGCTCTGTCCTTCCACTGGGTTCATGATACAGTGAAAACAGGCTGTGATGTCACGATTCCCAAAAGTCTGCTCCGTGCACTAACAGCATTTACCTTCAGACTCTCCTTTCATGCCTCAGTAACTGAATTTTTCACTGTCACTAGTTGCCTCATCCTTCTACTCCCTTTGAAGCAGTAGGTGAGCACACATACGCTTGGGCTTGTATTTCTCTGCCTCGTATTAGGATAGTATAAGCAGAATTGTATTCAGAGAAATACATCGTACTGTCCATTTTGGAATCCCTATGAAAACAACATCAGGGATATTGACATCATCTTCAGAAGATCCTTCCATTACCTCTTCTGGATGATCACAGCATGGGTCATCCTCCCTATCTACAGCGACAAGCTGCTAACATGACAAGACAAAATATCCCGTTTCTGAAGGTTCAGAATCAACTATTGACGAAGTAATCCCAGTTAAAGCCCTGTATGCTTCGTGTCTTGCACTTTAAATGTATATAAAAATGTACAGCAAACCTCTAATACATAGTCAGGAAAAAAAATCTGCTTGGACAATCTCCAGAGAAAGAACACGCTCAATACAGACACAGTGCAAGTAAACAAACAAAAGAACCCTTAACAGGGAAATGATATTAAAAGCACTGACTTACATCATGTAACATCATACCACTTTTTTCTCACTATACAGTTATTAGGTACAGTGAGAGTCAGGAAAGGAGACAAATGAAACAGGAAGCAGAGGGAGGAACTGAGCGGATGAGGGATATGTAACACGTGGTCCAGCGAGAGCAAACAACCAGCCGGATGACGGCCATGTCCAGACTTGCAGGACCAAGGAGGAGGTTTCACTCCAGCTTCAAATCAGCTCTCTTTCCAGGAAAAAGGCACCGAGCTTTTCAGAGTACACGGCAACAAGGATAGTCCCACAGCTCCCGTGAGAAAACCCTTATGCAGCGCAGATATATTTATTCTTTATTTAGGCAATCTGAAATTTCCCAATTAGAAACATTTCTAGAGATTCAGCACTTGCCAGCTTGGTAATTAGCCAGAGCGCTTGAAACAGTGCTTTCCAATCTGTGGTCCGCATATCCCTCTCAATCTCCATTTCTAAGGAGTTCAGGAACGATTACTGCCAAAGTGAGACTACTAGTTGTGGACTTAAGCTTTCTATACAAAGGCTAATACATCCAGCAGAAATATTTCACAGGTCTTCGTATCAAGGATGGCTAAAGACTATCAAGGTCTAAAATTCACAAATTTGTTCACTCGTTCATTTTGACTTGAAATACTCAAACAAGTCTGTGCAAACACAACACCTGAAATTATATTCTCAGCTCTCTGGAATCTCATTTTCTCAGTAATTTCTTGCTTTTCCTTCTTCGTGATGTATATTTTCCCCTTCTCCAAGCCATCACCCTGCAACCGCACCTGTGAAGCCGGTGCTTCCGGACTGCAAAGAATTCCCCACAGAGGTTTCACAGGGGTTTCACGGCACTGGCTCTGAGACCCCAGGATTTGTTTGCTACGCCAGACACCAGATGAAGTGTTGGGCTAATAAAATAGTATTTATTATTGTAAGTGTTGACTGTTGAAACAATAGCAGCTGGGGCACGTTTGGACCTCTGAAAAAGCTGCAACAGATGTCTACAACCAGACAGCCAAAAAAACAGGCCATTTTTTAAATAACAAAGTCCAGCTTTCTGTGCACTAGTTTGCATGAGCTAGTAATACATAAACTTTTGTAACCCGTTTTGAAATCTATGGATGGAAAAACAGACACATGCCAAATTTTAAACTGTGTATTTCATGATGAGCAATCATCATCGCCTTACACAGGAGAAACCTTGAGAAACAAAAAAAAAAGGGAAAAGGTGCCCTGACCTCCTAGCCCTGTTCTAGCTTACTCATGCCTTACTGCACCAAGCCCCTGAGGATGCTGCTTCCGAGCAGGAGACACGCGACTCCCACGGAGAGACAGAAGAATCCGTCCCTGCTGTCTGCAGGCTGCCCGGCTCTCATACTCAGCCACCGAGACAAACATACTCTGTATGTCTACTTTTTTTTTTTTTCTTCTGATGTCATTAAAAAAGAAGAAAAATCAATATAATTAAATACAAAAATACAGAGAAGGAAATTACAAAAGATAATGCTAAATATTTAAATAGGCAGTGCTGACCGCTAAGATCTTTAAGGTTTTATTATTCCCAGTTCACGGTGTAAATGGATCAGTTACTTGCAAAAGACAAGTAACTGAATGGTCTTAACTTGGCTATGCAAACTGGTAACTACAAATAAAACATCAGCAGTAACAGAATAACATCCTGCTAATGCTTCCTCCCAATTCATAGTTTTTAAGCTGCAGCGGTTTCCAACCTGAATATTCAGATGGATACAACACATCAACAATTGTGAAAATTGTGAAACCATTTTGCTTGGGCAGCCTTCTACCCCAAGTGACCCGAAGGAGTTAAACACCTCTGTGTCCCCAGCCTTCTCCGGCAAGCCCTGGAATGGGCTACACGAAGCATAATGCAAGGACAGAGAAACACTGCCAAATATTTGTTATGCCTAACATTTATGTACATTTATCTAATCTCCAATATAATACAGGCGGACAGTATAAACAGGCCAGCTGAAGCTAATCTGTGCATGTTCCTAGTGTATGCAAATAGTCTTTTCCTCAGTTTGTTTCCTTAAAGTATGGAGCCTGCAATTATCTCTCACAGCTACAAAGGCAATGACATGTTACCTAGTACTTTTAATAACGATAAATTCAGTCCTGTTGACAAGGGAGTTTAAACCTGCCAGGCTATAAGCTGCAGCATAAGATTTTCCAATAGACCCCAATAGAGATCTTTTGTCCCACAGGCTCACTCATTTTTAACCTCTCCGCTTGTTCCGCCCTGGCCCCTCTTAAACACAAGACTCCTTCCGTGCTCATTCATGAAATCACTTTCTGAGGATTGTTGTTCTTCTTCAGGTACTAAATGAGATAAATTAATTCCACTATTAGAAAGACCAAATGTGAAAACTGGGACTTGAGGAGACAGAAAAAAAAAAGAAAAAAAAAAAAAAGAATGTACAAGGCACATCTCTGCATTTCATTAACATTAAACTTCAAATAAACATCTGCAAAACTGTTGATACAGTCGATTGCACATCATCATCTTCATGTCATGGTTAGATCATCGTATTTTGGGAGTACAACAGAAATCTAACTAGAATGGGAGATTCTCAGATTAAACAGCCTTTTCCTTCTACTCCTCTTGTGATCATTTTTCATGTTTTGATGAGAATAAAATGCCACCCAGATTTTCCTGGGACATTTTTTGTCTAATCTTCTCTGTTTAACTTAGTCTGACGTGCCTGTAATACCTATTTAAAACTGTCTCTCCCTTTGTCTAATACCTCAGCCTTTAACAGATGGATATTTTTTCCTGCGCGCAGTTACAGGCAAAGCAGCTAAGAAAAAGACAGTGCAGATGGTACAGGATGAAGTACCAGTTGAAGCAGTGGTTCAGCAAAAATGAAGGAGAGCAAAACTAACTAGTCACAAAAGTGCTGCAGAAGAAGAAAAAAAAAAAAGGAGGAAAGCAAGAAAGCCCTGGGACTGGGATGCTTAAGATGACATAGACAAAAAAAGCACTATCTTGTACTTGAGCAAAGCTTACACCGTTGGTCCAAGCAAAGATTCAGCTAGACTTGGCTATCTGGGCTACGTCTATATGTTGAGGTCAACCTGGGTGGTTGGCAACCAGGTCTCAGCTTCATAGCGCAGCTCCAGTGTGAGCTCTCCAGCTGCACGCTCATAGCTATTCTGCTGTGCCTTGACGTTCCAAACCTCTGCTCAAGGCTACGTGGAAGCATATCTCATTGATTTTTGTGCCAACACATGGTAAGACCCCTTCCCAGATGACTGTGCCAACCACAAAGCATCTCGCATGTCCCCCAGAAAAATGGTGGCAGTAGAGCTGAGGGTTTGTTGGTCCTCAGGGGATATGCCTGGCCCCCGCACGGCAAAGTAAGCAGCTTCTGCTCTGAACCTAAGCCTCAGCCACGTATTTACCCCACGTTTGCACCTCGGCAGACTTTTTCCTGTGTGGGGAGAAAGCAAGTAGGTTTAATAGCAGAAGAGAAGTGAGGATTAACAGACCAGGGTGTTAATAAACCAGACTGAAGAACCAAGGGCTGCATAATATTTGCACACAACTAATCTAACACAACTAATTTGCCTTACGAGGGTGGCTACTGGTTCAGTTTGCGGTATTTCTATGGAAATGTTGTGATACATGCAAATACCCATTAGACTGTCAGCCTCCTGAAGGCTTCTCATCTGTGGTCTGTTCTTTTAAATATTCATGGCCTGCTTGCTCCAAACACGCATGCTAGTCCAAATAACATTCATGTGATTGATGTAATCTCCCAAATTAAAAGGCATCCATTCACTCTGGCATGTGCTACATCTAACTTTTACCCAGGATGTGTCTATTTGCTCGCTCTCACGTGAATTTCAGCGGGAGATAAAACTGAAAGCAATAAATAGCTAGAGATGGAGCCCTGAAGAGTCTAGGACTGACAATGTAATGTCCTGCCAGGATACTGACCTTTTATTTTTCTAATGAAAACACAATAAAATGGCACTAAAAAATGTGAAACGGTCATTTTTAAAGCATTTAATATCTCCAATATCAATCACTGGCTGTACCACCCAGTGCTTTGAAAATTCACTGGTAATCATCCCTTGGTGCCATTTCAACCCTTCCCACATGGGCTCACAGCTTTCCGGCTCCCTGCGGGAACGGCAACCCTAGGTCTCACATCCCAAATGTACCCAGGGAACCTATGCAGCACTGCTCAGAAGTCTCTCCCCATGGCTGGGAACAACGTCCCTGCTGCACAGGGGAAGTTCAGCCCCATCCCCGTTCCATGCTAAACCTCCCTTCAGAGGCTTCCCCTGAAGGCTGCCTCGCTGGTCGCTGCAGGTACAGGAGGAAACGGACTTAAGACTGTAACTTCATTTTATCCAAACCGCTACAAAGCTGTCAGATCGTGGTAACGGATTCAGCTTGAATTCAGATGAGGAACCTCAAGCTGAAAGTTTGTACAGCCCATTGCTGGTCCCCGTACCGACTCCAGTACTGGCTTTCAAGACGCACATTTGTTGCCCAGCCACAGGTTGGGAACGTGTTACTTGAATGTATTTCTTTGTTAAATCAGCTGCTGTGTGCTTACATAATGACAATAGCAGCACTATCATTATCAAGCTGAATTTCACATGGTACGTAGAGAATTTTATGGCTGTTTTAATAAACATTACGCTGGTTGGAACTTCTATAAAATAAACCGTTTTTCAAGCTAAATATCCCCTTCTTAAGGGTGAGACTGCTACGAGGGGCAGGCAGACAGAAGCCTCACAAATCTGATTGCCACAAAGGGTCCACTGCTGCCCTCTGGAAAGGCAGGTAAGAATTAATGCAAGCTGCAGAGGAAACACGAGCATCCTGAGCTGTGCCATGGAGGAGCTCTGGGCCACTCCTGGGACCAGCCCATTTCCATGCGGTGTCCTTGTGTCCCTCTGTCTCTGGCCAGCTCCCTGCATGGAACAAGTGGCTCGTCGCTTCACTAACGATGCTAGCAACAAGGCCAACTGGAAAGGGTCAATCCTGATGGAAATGCAGAAGACATACCGCCTCCAAATCACACGGCCTAAATTTAGTTTGAGTATTTATTTCAATACAAAAGGTAAAGCAGCAAAGAACACAATACCTTTCTGTGTGAAGCTTTCCAGGCATCCCTCATCATTAATGTCTGACAGTATTTAAATGTCCTTTCTTCTCCTGCTAAGTGATATTATATATAAAGCTCACTTGATACTTACAGATTTATAGGTTAATGCATAATGACATTTTTTTCAAAGTTTTACAAAACCCTTCATTATCTCTAGACTTAACCAGGCCCTTCCCAATAGAGCAGGTTCACCCCGACTGCCTAATTCATCTTTCATGTTCTAGTCCAAAACTGACAAATGGAAAACAGAAGAAAGGATGGTGAAAAAGAGCCCTTCTGGACATCACTGGGAGCACTCCCTCCTGTAGTAAAGTAGAAGAAAGAAAGAAAGACAAGGCAAGCAGCTTTCCTCCACTCTTGCAGAAAAATCTCAGCCCACGAGCAGACGGCAATTTAGTACTAGAAGAGTTGTCTTCTAGCGAACAATTACTGGAGACAGAGTCGCCACGTATGATAGTTCTAAAAAGATACATTAACTTGTAAAATAGAACTGGAGCCAAAAAACCCCAATAATCCAGGTTCTGATTCTCTTCCTGAGATACAAATAATTCTTATTTACTTTAATAGAAAGTGAGATTAAAAATCAAGAAAAGAGCTATTCATGTCATGCGGGAAGTGAATCAGATCCTCAGATTATCCCATTAAATGCAAAAAAACAGTAAAATGCTGTAAGAAAACAGTGTAATAGAAGAGGCAAGTATAGCATGTTGGGCTGGCATTGAAAGGGAGGCTTGTAAAATAAAACCGGCATTGCACAAAGATCTGATTAGCTCCCCAGCTTCTATTCTTAGACAATCCAGGCACAGGGATGGCCAAGGCAATGTTTTTCTACCTCGTAGTCTACAGGCACCGTCTCCTAAATACAGGACTTTGCTATCATCATTCACTGAGATGACTTTTTATGAATAACTAAAAAAGCAGACTGTATGCAATTTGACAATTTGCATATGCTAACATACTTAATTTAGAGGTCACGGGGGGGCAATGTCAGAGAAGGGTCTACGCACTGGTCAGGGTATGAACGGCTGGGCTCTGGCTGCAGATGTGGCATTGTTATTAACAGTCACGAGTTTCTCCTCGTACAGGAGCTAACGTAGTTTACTTGCACAAAGCGCCTCACGCTGGATGAAGCCTCAGCCGGTGTGGGAGAGCCGGTGCCATGGGCACACTGAGGCACGCCAGCACAGGCACCAAACCTACTGCCAGTGACCAACAGAGGGGGCGACAGCCCCCATAGACTTCCTGATAAATCCCTCCTTCAACCTTTCATCATGCTGCATGCTGAGATCAAAATTCAAATTTTTTTGAAATTAGGGGTTTGAAATTAGACAGAGACAGTTCCCGCGAGTCCCGGTGTGCGGCGCCGTGGGCTGCAAAGCATCCGCCGCCGAGACTAACTGCCTCCACCGTGCCGCTCCTGCGGTCATGTTCCTCCAGCGCAGCCGAGGGAAAACTCGGATTGACGGAGATTAACCTTCCCACTACTGTCAGGCTGAAGTTTGCCCACCTCTTACACCCAGCAAGGCCAGTGTAAGTTCAGCCACTTTTCTTACCTCCCTATGGTACTCCATCTCCTTTCTGAAAAGCTGGTGCAGGATGCGGGGTCACATCTGGACATACCAACCAGATGCTTCACCGTCTTGGCAGGTGAGCAGCTCAGCAGAAACCACAGCCTTCCTCTGATACCGAATCCCAGTATCACTGATGGAAAATTTCTGGTAAATATCGGTAAAAGGAGGGTGTTGCCTTAACAAAAGAAAGCAAGTAATTACCAGTTGTGTAGAATTTTTCTAACTTTTCATCAATAAATACTCAAATTCCCTTCTGCTGTTTTGTTTCCTACTTTTCTGTTTTCTTCAGTATTTTCTTGGTGATGAGAGGGGAAAGGAAGGCAAATCCCAAAGAATACAAGCTGTAATACTTTCTTTGGGGCTGGCAGTTTGGGGGACTCAACCCTTTAATATTTTCATGAAGTAGAAACTTTGCTATGAGGCATTATGAATTTAGTTATCAGGACTACCTATCAATTTTCAGGCAGCTGTAGACTCCGAATATAACCTCTGATTTTCAACCTATACAGTCATGATTCAAGGATTATCAGTGGAAGAGGTTGTGCTAAATCAGTGAACTTCAAGTACAATTAACAGTAAATGACCAAAGTCGAACTGAAAAAAACCCCCGTATTTTCTCTTTGCAATGCCACTGGTATTACCATCTCAGTTCAGCACAGCCAAGGCTCCTGGTGGGTCCTTTTATTCCATGGTCCCTCAATAAAATGCATTCCTCACTTTACTGCATACCAGGCAAAATCTGTTTGCTGATCTTCAGGGTATTATGCAAAGCATTTGGGGAGAATGACAGGAGAGAGAGAATTGAATTTTGAGGCATTTGTTTGATCTATCGCTTTGATGATTTAGGCTGATTTATATGATGGGTTTGGGTTGTGTGTGTTATGGTTTGCATTTTATGCAGGATTTTTCTATTGCTGGATTCTCAGCGATGTTCAGTGTCCTGCATCTCTCAGTACGACACAGAGATTTCAAAAAATAAAAATCCCAGCATTTAGCACCTGCTCTCTGGCAACCCGTACTAGAATTTAAATAAGAATTGTGCTGTTAGAAAATCTGGCTGCATTTGAGGGCACTGACCACTTCAAAATCTGGTCTTAAGCTCAGGTTTATGTGATTTTAAACATCAAAACAACATTCTGAATCCCAACTGGGGAATCCAAAAGAAGACAGAGTAGTTTTCCACACAGTGCCTGCTATGTGGTCTCAGGAATCGCTCTCCTATGAATAGAGAACGAAGTCTTGGCCTATCTATTTTAAACAGCAGATAAATAAAGAAGGGGCATAATAACAATAAAAAAAGAAATCCTTTCAGAACTGATTCTCTGACTCTCTTGCAAAGAACCCTCGCATCTTATTTTTCACATTTATTTTTATAGCTTTTTCTTCTTTTCTTCCTTTGTATTCTGTTCCTTAAAAATAAGTAGGAAGCAAAATGTTCTTTTGTTCCTTAAAAATAAGTAGCAACCAAAATGTTCTTTTGGTCAAAAGCTATTGTTAGCATATATTTTACAAATCTAAACAGATGGGATGGAGGAGTCTGTTGTTCTGAGAACTGATTTGGTGCTGGATCACTGAGAAGGAGCATCTCCATTCAAAGAGCAGCACTTCTAAGTCAACACCAGGCTTCATTACTAAATTTCATGTTTATCTTAAGAGGTTCCCACACAGTCATATCCCAGCAGCAGCGCATCCCTCATGCTGCTAAAAGCAGCAAAATAGAGAAAAACCTGCTAATCACCTGAAAATGAGAAGCATCAGTCTCTGCAACCTAGTTCTACAAGGCTTTCTGCAAAAGAAAGCAGTCACCAGAGTAAACATCTGTGATCAAACACTAATTTAGCACCAACAGAAAATTGACTTCAAATCATCTCTTTGTCACTGTAATTGATTAAAAGTCAAATGAAAATTGATAACATGATTTTCTATGTGTGAATGTGTATGTGGCACAAACTCTCAAGAGCTCTATTGGCTTCATATATTGACTTTTTTCCAAATAAAGCCTTTTAAGAGTACATTAGTCAGTCCACTAATAAACTTAAAAATGCAGACTAATTACTCCAACACAAGGCTCTAATACACTCTTGGGACTGTTGAATTTTGGTGCAAAACCAAAATTCTGAAGAGAACTTTGAACCCAACTAAAGCAACAAAATGCACAAACTATTTCATCGTCGTTGGTTTTTTTTTTGATGATGAAAGAAGCTGACTGCTTTTCCCTTATTTTACTTTTCATTTATAACTTTCTCAACATTTTATTAACTTCTCCAGTCTCAATGTCACATCCATACTATTGTTTTTCACTAGTCTAATGGGGTTCTTTTTTATGTGTAGGTTACAGATGTATGTATCTTTTTTTCCTTAACAGATTATTTTCTGCATCGCAGAGCAAATGCCACTCTGTATCGACCCCTGAAGAGAATGTAGCCAACAAAGTACTAAAATGTTATTTCATCTACTCTATGGACACTGATTTTTTTAATATCACATGTAAATCAAAAAAAAAAAAAAAAAGATATTCTGCCACAGAATGTCCATTGTTTTATTATTGCATATTCCAAACTGGTCTGAAACCAGGAGCAAAAATGTCTTGCAAACAGCATTAATTCCACTAATACAAATTTCCACCTTCTTCTCTATTGATGGGAATAAGCAGAGGTATGAGAAATGGAGACAAAAGCATATTAGAGATGTTTCATTTATACAGTAAAACAAGCAAACTTCATCCCTCGTCCATTCCTAATACGGAAAGCAAAAACTTTGCAAATAAACTATTTAAAAGAAATGTTTCCAAGACTTTCCAACTGCCTTCAAATTATAGTCAAGTTCTGTTACACCACCACAGCTGTGCCACCAGCCAAGGATCAACATGTAGGTCAAGCAACAGAAATCTATGGCATTATCTGCCATATATATCCATTAACTTACACATACCATCCCTTGTCGTCTCGGAAGGGGAGGGAGGACAGCAGGAGGAATAAAATCTCCAACTGCAGATTTGAATTTTGGCTGCTAGCGCTGATCAGGAGAGAGACGGGGAATCCGCAGATGAAAAGGGTCCCATACCAGATGGCAGCAGTAAATAAATGAACAGCTAGGAAAGAGCTGAAATGGGAGAAGGAGGCTTTCACAGCTTTTGAGATGGACTGGCCAAACTTAGAAGAAATGGAGATGTGATGGGAGATCTAACGTGGTGCTGCTGAGTGCCATGGTCAGTCGCAATCTTTGAATGATGCTGTCTTTGCAGCAAGACTTAATTCTTACTTTAATCCTAAAAAGATGGCAAGAAATACGACCATTTGATATGAGAAAAAAAAAAAAAAAGATTGCTTATCATTAACACGGTGGGGTTTTGCATAGTTAAGGTTCCAACAAAGGCTCTCTGGGTTGATGCGGTGTACAGCACTGGCGGAGATTCAGTCTGTGACGAGTGCCAGCACAACAGTATCACTTAAAACTCTCCTTTACTACGATGTCTACCAAAAAACTGGCAAGAGTTAAGCTGCTAGTGAACTGATACTGCCATCCATCATGCTCCCCAACATGCTTATTGCTTCCCCATGTGTTTACAGCTTCCTTATACTTTTATCTCCTTCTCTCCGCTTCTTGTCTCCTCTCCCTACCCGGGGCAAAGGCTGCCCACAGGGTCTATGGGCATGCAGCAAGGATCATAGAGGCATTCAGTCCCTGATGTGCCTCAGTACGACTGCAGCCCAAATCTCCAGCAAGAGTTCAAAGAGGACCTCGAAGAGACTGAGCGGGTGGGCAGACCTCCCGCAGCCCCTCTGCCCAGCGCTGAATGCCACGTAGCCCCTGCTGCGGCGCATCTCCTCGATCGCTACACCACAGCACTTGCAAAACTCGCAGCGTTTCCACATTTCAGGAGCGGCTTTATGAGAAATCAGATGCAGAGGTTTTACTGAAGTCTCCACGTATATATAAAAAAGCTCAAGCAGGGGGGACGGTCAGGGTGTCACTTAACTCAATGCGGAATTCAATAGCGATTCAGGTCGGGCGTATTTTCCCACCAAAGACAGGCTGTCCCCAAACTGCAACGTGCCACCAGAACCTGCAGAAGGCTTACGAAGGCTGAAGAAACTCTTGTGAGGAGGACAGAGATTTTGCAGCCCACACAGGTAAGGCTTGAAGCAACCAAAAAGTAGTCAAATTTTAGCGCCTTAAAGGTTGGAGCACCCGTGGCTACAAAGCATACTCCTTTACTTGTCACTTCCAAGCAGGGCCAACAGGAATTTGAGTTTATAGTATGGCCTGGACACTTTACTCCTCACCTCTGCAGCCGGCTGCCCTACCCTCTGCTCCCAAGACCCGCACAGGCAAATAAGCGCATTAGCTCTTCGTTTCAGTAGTAAAGCAGAGTTTGCACATGCAAATTTTATCACCTGTCCATACAAGTGGTGCAATCCGCACAGACTGTAATTCCTGTGTCCGCTTTTACATTTGCGCCATCGTTTACCCTGGCTCTTAACGATTATTATTCAGCATTTCAAGTGCCATCAGTGCTGCTGATAAGTAAATGCCTTCGAGTATACTGGAAACAGATTTACTGAAGTTTTACCTTGTACCAGGCACAGTCAGCATCAGAAAGAACTTTTCTATGGAAGCTTACATGTATGTAGCTGTTTTTTCATACGGATTGGTGTATTTAAATTTAAAATGTGTGTATCTAACTTACCAAACAGAAAACAGGCACAGATAACGAAGGAAAATTACTGCATCCCAAAAAGCACTTGCTCTCTAAGGGTCAAATTCAAATCTGCACACATGGGAAACATCCACTTGCACCAGGAGGGAATTTAGTCTTATAATAGTTAACTGTATCTTGAGACAAAACCCTATTAAATAAGAAAAAATATCCATAAGTTCAATGCCCAAATGCCTCAACACTTTTTGACATCTACATCAGTCGTCATTAAAATTAAAATGTGAAATATAATGACCGATATCCGCAAGACGCATGAAGCTGACTATTCTAAGATGCTCAGTGACAGTTTAAAGTAGTCGAAGTGACACATGGGACCAGATCCAGACTAACGCGTCTCTGCCCACCGTCTTAGTGTAAATGTCAGTGTGGAAGTAGAGTCTGTGAAAAAATATCTTAAATGGATTCCCCCCCCCCCCCTCTTTAAAAATCAATCATTAACAACTGTTTGCTAATAAGTCATGTTTTCTTTTCAAATGAAATCATAGTTGACCATAGCCAGTGATTCACTCATTCCTAGAGGGATAAAGCACACAAGCACATAAAAAAAACGAAACCCAAGTTGCAGACTTAGGTAAATACCATGCAGTGTTGCGGGTTTTTTTAACAACAACAAAAAAAAGTTAGGGAAACCACAACTGTATGGATAGCTCTAGAGTATCTCAAGGCACCGAATGGATAGACCATGCATGGTAAAGCAACAAAGTGGGAACTTCCTTCCGTTTCTTCTCCTGGCGCCGAATGGCATTACTGACTGCAATGGCATTATTTCTATGACAGTCATGCCTGACTGTGCTTGGCACTGCCAACGCCACGTGGACGAACCCAGCAATGTATAGATTGGGTACCTGAAAAGTTTAATGGATAAGAGGGGTGGGTTAATGTAGTTCCAACGCCAAAGCTGATGACGTCCAGCCTGGGACCTGGGCAGATTTGATGCTGTCAGGAGCCTGTGAAGGCTCAAAATAAGAAACAAAGCAAGGGTGAAATATTCCAGCCTACCTCATATACCAGGATGCCTTTCCCAGCCAGGACGGGAGGCAGTGGAGATCCACCACCTCCAACACGTCCCAGCAGCCGCCTCCGCCCCGGGATGGAGGAGAGGAGCTGTGAGGCTTCAGAGAGGCCCCCGGCACGTCCTCCCTCGTCCTTCTTCTCCCCGCTCACCTCGAGTCAGAGCTCCGCACAGTTTAATTACAAACCACAGACATGTGCAATTCTATTAGCCAGCCTAAAGCGCTGGCATTAGATAAGCTTGTGCGCTGAATCCAGTTACTAAGACACTGCCAACAAGCTCAGAGATTCGGAGCCTCTTTTCTATGCAGGTCCGTTTGGCCTGGAAATAGCATACATATACACTGACTTGAGTTTAACAAAGAATGTTAATTTGGGTCAGTGAACTACCACTAATTGAATTCTAATAGATGTCACCATAACTCAAGTGCTCCAGCTCTCTCAAGCAAAATGGCAGCAGACTGAAGCAGGCGCTTCTACGGCACCGGGGGAGAGAAAGTCTGTCCTTCAACTGCCTGGTTCCTTCCCTTTCCAGTTTTAACTACTGCTCAGACATAATAAAAAGCAAATGAGATGCCGGCTTGACAGCTCCCTCAGAAGATCTTCAAGAGCAGGTTTTAGTTTTTAAGGGTGGCACTTGCTCTCTCCAAAACTGAACAAACCTTGAGCTACTCCATCCACAGGCACAGCCGCGAGGATTTTGAATACAGAGCTAATATACTTTAAAAGCATAACAGACTAGTACCCAGCCCCTTCTTCCCAACATCACTTATTTGAAACACTCCATTTTGAATTCTTTTTGCCTGAAGCCAGCATCCCTATGCTGGGTGGGAGCAGCAACCCCAAAGCACAATTTCTCCGAGACTTGTGGAGCCCGGTGGCATGGGGATGCTGGGAGACTGCACGCAGCCGCACACCCAGCCACACGGAAGGAGAAGGGCTGTATTCAGAAGGGAAAAGGGAGTTTATTTTAGCTGAAGTAAGCCTAGTGTGATTCACACTAGCTTAGCCATGGCAAGGCTCCTTCTTAGCTCATCTAAAAGTAGGAGATTTACAGTCAACAGACCATGAGGGTGCTGGTTCGTGCCTCGGTTAAGATGGAGCACAGAACACAAGGTGAATTTTCCACCAGCTTGCATCCTCTATAGTCACTCATCCCTGCGCAAAATGGATGCAAAACTGTTGCTGAAGAACAACAGTGGCATTTTGCACAGCTGTGAGTAGTGACACAAGGGGCAGGCTGGTGGAAAATCCGGCCCAGTGAATTCCACCCTCTAGGTAAGTCTGCAGGAGCCCCTGGCCCCTACGTAACAGGCCACACTGGTGATGCTCACCGAAAAATATTAAGCAACTGCTGGAATCCAAATGTAAAAACCCTCTGAAATTGAGATGTCAACCTAAATTCATTTTGCATGGTTACATGGGACAGTTACACATCCAAGCACTTAGCTGAACTTCAAAACAGTCAAATGAGTGTAGGAATTTCCCCTCATCTACTGAGCACAGAAAATATTTGGGGGGTGGGAGGCAAGGAAGAGAATAAATTCCACTTCTTTTTTGTTTGCTGACCAGAGAAGAAAAATCAAAAATAGCAGATTCAGGATGTACAGGTTCAAACAGGTACTGCAAAATCTTCTCAGAAAATTTCCCTTTCTAATTCCTCTAGATTTTAGCCACATGTTACCATGTGCCATTACAGAAGGAAATAAAGCAGAGAGGCAAATCTGACAAATGAACTCCCAATTTGGCCCAGCAGGTAAAAGCACTAAACCTATATTCAGAGGGACGGACATAGGCACACACAGACCGTTGCTTACAGAAACATTCTCCTGATAGGGCAAATGGTGCTTTAAAGTGATGCTGAAATGGCTCTGAGTCATTCCTAATTAGAGACCCATGAGTTTGATAAGACACGTGCAACCTGTTCAGGCCCAGGGAATGACCTGAGTTTATGCAGCTTGCGTCAGGGATATCAGACCTGGATACTGCACAAACTTCTGGTTCCCCGGAGAGCAGGGTGAGCGCACACCAGCCACCTCCAAGTCGCACGCTCCTTAGCACCTGTCCCTCTGGGGATCACCTTAGCCCAAACTCTTAGGGCTGGCAAACACCGAGAGCGCAGAGCCCTCCATCACACCGGGTACGCCGTGCAGCCAGCTGCTCCACCATGAATCAGGACCTTAAGAAAATAACATTACATCAGCTTCTAAGCAGCCACCTTACATGCCCACACACACAATCTCTGATGTGTCCCCATCACAAGACATATATATATCTATAGGTAAATTCAAACCCCGTGTCCACCTTCATAACGTTGCTTTGAGTTAGTAGGACAGGGGAAACAAACAAAAGCCAGTATACCCCCACGAATCTGCTGCCCTTCTGAAATGCCACCATTTAAAGAATATTCACCAAAGAATATGGTCATGGTGGGCAACACGAGAGGCTTTAAGGAAACTATCCCTAGCCTTTCCTCTGCTGTTGGTTATTCATCCTGACCCATCTTGTCCTTCTGCTGCATCTTCATTCATGACTTCCATCTTCTTCATCTCGCCCTTTCCATCAACCATCAGTTCAGCACCGCGTGCCCTCCTTTCCCATCACCAGTTTTATACACCCCCCAGTTACACCTCTCTGTCCATGTAAAAATGAATAGACTTCAAATAACTACAGATAATGCTATATACCTTTTAATAAATAGATCATATATATTTGTCTATTCCAGTAAAAAAATAACCCAAACCCACTGCTCTTTTCCCAACTGTCTCGCACAATGAGCTCTCATGCAGTTGGTGTCCACCCTGACTCAGTGGGCTCATCTCTGCATTACTGCAGTAAAGGTAAAGACAGATGTAAAACTGAGGTCTTGATCATCTGCAGCTTAAACAAAAAAATAAAAAATGCTCTGGCAGTTTTCATCAGAGGAACAGTTTTAAGCAGTGCCCTGCTGCACAAATGCTGGCTTCCGTTAACTTTTACTGCCATTTCAAGGGGACCTGTAATATTTTGTCCTGAACTGTTGCATACCACTGCAGAGTTCAGTTGAGTAGCTGTCACATTCTGCACCAACACAGGAGGTGTCTCTGTGGAGAATAAAATAATCCTTATATGTAGTTTCTATATTAATTTATTTAATTTGTAAAGCTCTTTGGGACTCTGTAAGATGAAAGAAGCTACATAAATGTAAAATATATCACTATTATTGCTGTTTTCTAACCAGCATCTTCCATTTTGTAGTTGGTATTTTTCTCCCGTAGTGTATGACCTTGTATTTTATCTAAATTAAATCTCATCTTGTTAATTTTTGCACAGTTCTTTAAACTCTCAACATCCTTTTGTTATCTCTCTCTCTGCCTTCCACTGTGTTTATGATCCCTCTTAATTTGGCATCATCTGCAAATTGTACTGCTCTGTATATATTGTTTAGGAAAGTATTAAACAATATTGTGATCAGCACTGACCCTTGTGAAACCTCCCCTGATATTTTTCCTAAATTGATGTTGTAACATTTATAATTAGGTACAAGAGGACACAAGAAGAAGTAACAGGCAGCAATTAAGGAAAGGAAAATATAAGCTATCAGTAAAAACTCTGACAGTGAAATCTATGAGAACATACAATAGCTTCCCAAAGGAAGGTTTGAAAGTCCCAATGCTTACTAAAAAATACATTAATAGTAAATAAAACACTAAATAATAATAATGCTTAGCAGCTGGTGTATAACTGCTTGACATGTTCAAACCTACTCACCAAAAATAGCTAATTTGGGGAAATAGTGAAAATTCTAGAAGACAAAGCACCCAAGTATATTTTCTTTTTCTTTTTGCATATGTAACAGCCTCTCCCCAACCAGCGTGACTCAGGGACAAAGCATTCCTGCAAATAAACCTGCACTACCAAGGGGATATGCATATGCCTGAGAAGAGGACAGGATGACCTAGCACTTTTCATTTTCTCTGTTGCTGTACCCTACACATCCCACTGTACACTCTCTATGGGATAAGCTCTCAGTCACCAAACCCCACCTTTACAAATCCCTGTTCTCCTAATTTTTTTTTTGTTGTTTTTCTTTCTCTTTTTTTTTTTATACAATAAACATAGAGGGTAATTTCAACCTGCTGGCAAAAGATAGGATTAAGTCCCTTGTGAAGACAGCCTTGAGAATCAACATTTTGAGACTCAACAACTGCCAGGAAGACTTCTCTCAAAAGTGTTACTTAATCCATTTATTCTCTCCAGCCAAAGAGGAAAGAATGAAAGCAGGGCAAGTCTCAAACCTGTGCCGGTACTTGGGAGAGATCTCAGGACCAAATCCATTGGGATGAGGGAACCTCTGAGCCTGCTAATGGATACACACCACCAACACTTGGTCCTTCCTAGCCTTTGACTAAAGCAATTAAGGGAGATCTTAGACAAAAGGTAACCGATAGGAGCTTGGGAGCATAAAAATGGCTGCTACAGGATCTTCCAGAGGTGGATGAGAATTCTCACATCCCAGCCCTTTCACCTGAAATGACCATCTCATTCATGACCAGCACCAACCCGAGAAAGCACAGCCACCACCCACATGATCCACCAGCCAGTCTGCGCATGCACTCAGGAGAGGAAACCACTCCTTTGAACGAAATTCCCACTGCCACATTGTGCAGCTGGAGACCGCAGTCCTCCTCTCCAATAAATGTTTTTCATTTAGTTAGTCAATATTTCAGTTATCCCACTTCCTACTCCATCACAGCTTTTGAATAGGGACTGCAAGCCACCCTGATGCTCCACCAAGCCATGGACAGTTAAGAATACGCTGAAGATTAAGTATATTACTAGTCCAACCCATCTCCACTGGATTGCTTACATGCTTAAAATTAAGCATATGGTCCAGTGTTTTGCTGGAACAGAGCCAGTGTTCTCAGATGCCTGAAAGCTCATAGACCTATCACTTACTGTCTCCATAGGTTTTGGCAGCCTCTTGGTGGCCTGATACCTACATTGCACCACGTGATGTCAACAGAGTTCAGTTCTGGCTCATACTAGAAAAACTTCAGTTTCACACATGAGTAAAACTGTGGCAATAAGTGTTCTGCATTTCCAGTACTTTCAAAGATTTAGTAGTAAACATCCGTAAAGCAGGACTTGTGGTCTAGGTGTGGTTATGCAGAGACAGAAGTAAGCAGAATACAGGCAGGAATAGAGAGAGCTAGAACCACAGCAAGTGAAGAGGGAAAAGGAGAAAGAAAGGACAGCCTACCACGGGAGACAGCTACATACCAGTATTGGTTTGGAGAATTAAAGAACAGAAAGGACACTGAATACTCCAAAAACTATCAATGTCACACGAAAAAGAAAAAAATAAGGTCTGGAGTCATGTTCTCACTCCTACAGCCAGGGAGAAAGTGCATGAAGCTCTCCAAAAAATGGGCAAAAGGGGGGGAATGTAAAAGTGGCTAGTCCAGGCATCCTGATGGAAGGAGAAAGCTAGAAAGTGGTGGAACTAGAAGGCAGGTGAAAAAAGGTGAAAAGCTGAACAGCTGAAAAAGAAGTATTTTGAGGAATGTCACTGACCTACCATGCTGCTCAGCACTCCTCAGAAACTCTGTCTTTGCTAAAACAGGGTTGGAATAAACATATGCCATTTAACCTTAGACACTACAGGCACACAAGTGACACCAGATGAACACTTTCAAACACAGGTGTTTCCAACAGCACCAGAGGTGCTTTCAGAAGCCATGTTATATTTTGATTTCCAGAGAATGAGCTGAGGGATGGAAGATTTCAGTGCTCTGGAATACTGGTATGAACAGCCACAGCCGTCCAACCTCACTGACCTCTGCTGCTGAAGTTCACGTGGGGTTAGAAATAGGTCCCAGTCATTGAAGAAAGAGGACAGATGTCACAACACCTTGAAATCTTTCTGTCCTTGCAAGCCTGCAAGGTCCGGCTAGGTATGCAATGCCCCGTCTGCAGTAGGAATCAAGTTAGCAAATTCCAGGTGGTGGTTACGCTTCCAGACCTTTTGCAATGCTTCCAGTGCTGCCATCTTGTGTTTCCACCTGTGCCTCCCCACGTAAAATCCTGCTTTATTTAATTCTGAATAGCTCTTTTACCGGGTCATGTAACAGGCTTTGCTAATGTTTCAGAAGCCACTTACTATGCGTGTCTTTTAAAAAGAAGACATTTTTTTCACCTCCATATATTACACGAGGTTCCCTAGAAGTATGCCTGATAAATGCACTGAATTTAAGAATTAAAGCCACGTTAGAAGGCATTGATTTTCTTTACAGTAAGATGAGCCTCTTCGGGAGCTGGATGGAGGTAGCGAACTGAGCAGGCACAGCATGATTCTGGCGAGGCGGAGCATTTGGGGAATTGCTCCCGCAATAGGAAAAATTTGTTTTAATTAGGTTGGTTGGTGGTTCCCAAAGCAACGTGCTGTGAGTGGGAAGGAGAAATGAGGATGGGACTGTAAACAGATTGTTGTGCTCTCAGCCTCTGAGTCACAGCACGGAGAGGGAACTTGCGCTCCTGGCTCTGCTGCCAGAAGAGTCTTAGGAGTGCAAGGAGGGGCGAGGGAGGCGATGCGTAGACGTCCTTTCCCTTTTACTTTACTCCTGAATTGCTTATAAAAGCAGATGAGGTTTTGCTCTCCTGGACAAGGGAAAAGATTCGAGGAAGAAGATAATAACAAGCAATTAGGGCAGCAAAAATATCCAAGAACAAAACTGACCGAAAATAATAAAATTAAAAAGTGAGTGAGAGAGATTTTGTCATTCTGTCTTAGATTATGTTGAGGAGGCTGAACTCAATTTTATTGAGAAATCAATTCTAATTTGGCACTCCACACGCTATCTGGCAGAGGACGCCAGTAACAGTCTCCATTGAAATCTGCCAGCTAATTTACTTCTGCTGACTTTACACTAGCAAACAGAAGCAGGAAAAAGTCATGTCGTAGGGATGACATTTCCCACTAAATATCTCGTACTAATACGCACTCCGAGTCCTCCTACGCTTGCTTTAGAAACCCATCACCTTGCAAAGGGAGACAAAAAAAATAATGAAAACCTCTCCCGGACAAAATGATCCAAGCACGAGGCTAACGGTCCAGCATGTGTCCTGCGGACAGGGCTTGCATGTCGCGCGCTTAGCTGGAAGGAAGGGCTTGGGGACAGCTCAGCTGCTATGGGAGTTTAACATTATCTGTCCTCCAATTAAACTGACCGTGGAAGTCCAGTACCAGCAACTTTTATAGACACTACGTCCTGCTATCGATCGTCAAAAGGGAAAAAAAAAAAAAAAAGCTTTTAAAGGATTGTGAATTATTGAAGAAAATGTGTCTGTAGATATTTCAGAAATGTACTGCATAAAATTTATCACGGGTTACATGTCTGGGAGCACAAAATGTGCCGTTTAATGCTATGCTTTACTGACCTTTAAGCAGTGGCAGCTATCCTAACTGTATTCACAGCTTATGTGTATTCACTCAGCATTTATATAAAATATCGTTTATTTTTACGAGGTTTGTGCCACTGAAGATTTTACTTGCACTGAGAAAACTATTGCTGAGTGGGTTGTTCATAGCATTGTTTCCAAACATTAATATAACCAAGAAGTGTGAAGTTCTCAATCCGCATGCTTACTAGTATGTCCTATGGACAAGGGGCTTTATTTCATGAAGTAATTCTTACATGTGGACAGAATTCAAATGAAAGGAAAAACAAGGAAAAAGAAAATATTTTGGTTCTTTTGATTATTTATTGCCTTCGCCTTTGCTTCTAATGAAACCCGAGTGATCCTACCTGCCTGGCACAATTGCATTCTCTTTTTCAGGGAAGGTTTCTGTCTTCAGTTAAGGAAGTAATATCCATACAAAAGCCCCAAATTTAGAAGTGCACAATGACTTACATTTCCTCACTCCATTTATAAACCAGGTTCAGTGCTCCATAAGGACCTGATTTCGCCCCCTCCCTCTCAGCAACATTCTTTAAGTCTTTACAAAGATCCATTTTCCCTTTCTTATTCCCAGAAGCCTGCTAAAACTAGGGCAAGATGGCCTAAAATTACTATTTTCCTCAAAGTCCCAGAAAACCTAAGGCCACCGGCACCTCTCCCTTATGGCAGAGCTATAGCTGGACATGCCGCGCGAGAGCGATGCTGGGATGCTCAGGACCCCCCTCACCTCCACCTTCGGAGAACCTCCACCTTGTCCATTCGAGGACACACTCCCACTTAGTCTCAAGACCTGGTTCATCAGAAAGCTACGGACTTTTGACCTAAGCAGGCATTTTGTGGCTCCAGAAACCTGATGCTGGAAAGACTGAACTTTATCTCTGAGGAAGGAAACAGGGTAAAAAATGAATATAACAACGTTGTTCTAAATAATTGATGTTGCAATCTAATGCTATTTCCTTTTGTATTACTGCAATCTTCTTAAAAAGATATTCTCAAGCTGTTTATTATAGCAATAACTATAATTTTTCCTTCTCTTTTAGCAACAGTGCTTCACCCATAATGTCGCCTACAGATAACGTATTAAAGATATAAATAAAATAACACGGTATAGGTGGTACAGAAACATATAGGTTGTTAACCAGCCAAACAAAATGTGTTTTAGAGTTGGATTAGCTAGAACTGGTTATTTAAGCCATCCTCAGCTTCCTGTCTGTCTCTATCTGTATCTGCTCTGACATCACAACAATGCTGTGAATAAAACCTAAACACATTCACACTTTTCTTTTATTCACCTCACTGGGAGGAAGAAAGAAGACGAAACAAACAGCTTTGAATGACCAGAATATAGAAATCCAGCCCCCAAATTTAAACATCCTCTTGCCTCTCATTTTTTGTCACAGCTCTGAAGTTTTTCCAGAAAGCTGTAATTTCCTTAAATATAAAAACCCATTTTAAAAATTTCTCCGTCTCTTCTAGGATGGACTAAAAATAACAACGAGTGCAATTACTACCCTCTAACCTCTAGCTTTGGTTCAACTGCATATGCCGTCCTCAGGAAAATCTCCAGCAGCAATCAGCGCTGTTATTTGTATTACAGCAGCATCTCTAAACCCTTGCCAAGAATAAGTCCAAGTGAGGTAATTTCTTACACAAGCCTAATGTAACAGATAGTCCCCATCTTAAAGATTTTAGACAGAAAAAGATTGTCCTGAATATATGAAACAGACAAAGAAGGGGCAGGAAGAGGGGAGGTCCACTTGGCATGGAGGGACCTGAGGCACGGTGCAATCCCAGGTTAGACCATGCAGAAGTCATGCTGGATGTCACGGCTTAATTCCCCCTTCTTGAAACCACCAGCAGCAGCCCTGTGAAAGCAGAACACTGTACAGTTGAAGGAAGCGGGTCTGGCAAAACTACCACAATTAAATTAAAAGAGGGTAGGTTTAGATTGGACATAAGGAAGACATTTTTTATGGTTAGGACGGTGAGGCACTGGAACAGGTCACTCAGAGGAGTTGTGGATGCCCCATCATTGGAAGTGTTCAAGGCCAGGCTGGATGGGGCTTTGAGCAACCTGATCTAGCGGAAGATGTCCCTGCCCACAGCAGGGGGGTTGGATTGGGTGGTCTTTAAAGGTCCCTTCCAACCTAAACAATTCTGTGATTCCCAGCAGTGCATCATCACCTTCATTTCAGGAGACCAGCTCTCCCACAGGTTGCTGCCTCTCCCAAGCACCGCCATGTGCTCTTTGAGGGAGCCCAGGCTGGAAGGAAGGAGGTGAGACAGCGCTCAGCGGCAGAGCTGCTTGCCCCAAGGGTTAGGGAGCCCGTGATGCTGCCGTGCTGTTGAAAGGAACAGTCTGCAAAACAGCAATTGCAGGCTCTCCAAAAACAGAAAAGCAATGACTCTTCTTGTAAGTGGCAAAGAATAAACCAAATCTTTCACGAGGGCAGGCATGAAATAGGCCAAAATGCTGAAAACCACCTCCTGTATTTTCAGGAAAAAACAGACCTTCAGAGTGCCCTTTCCAACCCCGCTTTAGCACTGCTCAGGTGTGTGCAGACCTGCAGCACAAACACCATCCAGCAAACTGCCTTTCCTCCCATTGCTACAGTTCATCCCCCAAAATAAGAGCCATATCTCTCCTGAAATCCATCACAACCATCCCCAGGTCTAAGATGATCCCCTTGACCTGCTCTAAACAACCACTGATGTTTGCCACTGCCAAGGCCCTTCTCCATCAAGACAGTTCTGGATTTAAGCCATATTTTCACTTGTTTATGCCCATACTTCAACCTAAGCAGGAAAGTACTCCCAGCTGATCAGGGTGAGACCATTCACGAGCCCTCCACTTAGCATACATGACCAGTGTTTGTAGGATCAGCTCCCCGAAATGCTGCAAACGGCACCACCTTCGCAAGGCGGTGGTACAGGCAGCTTAGCAATGTTCCCTACCTGGAGACTCTATCCCCATTAAATTTTTGCATCTGCAATACTGAAGTGTATTTTAAGACAAATGCTGTTCTAATTTGCTGTAGGCACTGAAGGCCAACATGCATTTCAGTGGAGGAAGTTATATGTTTTAATTGGTTTATGAAGACAAAGCATATGCCATGACACAGTTAAATGATTAACAGATTCCTACGAATGCCTTTGGCATAGAATATCTATACATTCATTAGCTGGAACAATTCATCTTCTTGATAAAACTAAAATTAGTTATACAGCAGGTTTACTTTTTATGATTAATAAATGATAAAAATCTAAATTATCCATCTGAAATGACTGCTTTCTTAGCTATTAATCTCGCATTTATCAGCTCCTATAATTCATGTTATTAGTTGAAAAATCAATTTCCCAAATATTTTATTTTCCTATAAAAAAATCAAAACGTGGAATATGAAGTATCACCTCCTTCACTATATTATTTTGGAATTAATTCTAAATCAAGACATTAAAAGTTGCAATATTTGATGATGTTACCATAAACACCAAACAGATACAATACACAACTGTGCCAACATTATGAGTGTCCAAAAAAAAAAAAGAAATTGCTCAGTAATAAAATAGCTCTAACAAAAGATGTATCAGCTCATTTGGATTTTCCAGCTCTCCATAGTTATTTTGCCAAGAAGCAAAATCCATCTCATTTTGCAGAAAACCAGCTTAGGGCAAAGCAGAGCGGATAATACGGTAAAAGGTCAAAAGTACAGCACTGTCTGTGTCCTGGAGATGGGGTTGACACATCACAGGTTTAGCTAGAGGGAAGGGGTTGAGAATAGATCCTTCTGTCAGCTATTTAAAATGTTGAAGGCCTTCTGTCCTCCAGTTAAAGTGATCAAGGAAATCTACAACAGCTCATGTACAACCGCTGTGCAGCACTCCTATTGAAGACCGAGGGCTGAGTAGGACATCTTAGTTTAGTCATGTCATTTCTGGTGTCAACCCGTGACCGCCCCTGATTCCACTAGTATTAGAAAAGAGGATTCTTCTCAGAATCAGAACAGCTAAATTTACCATTTTCAAGTATCTGGCAAAAGGTGGGTGGGGAGAAGGAAGGATGAAGTGGAGGCATCTGGGGGGGGGGGGCAGATATTTGTCACTTCACTGGTGGCTGCGCCGTGCCAGGCGGTATTGCCTTCCCGTAGCCCCAGTCCCGGGGGTGGATGAGGACTGCGGGGTGCAGCCGACAGCAGCGCACTGGGATCTGCTGGAAGGAGGAGCAGCTGCCAATGGTACCTTACTGACTAACTGCTCTCCTCCCCAGCTCAGAGTGAGATTCAAGGCTTGCGAAAATGTCCCAGCAAAAGAGAAAGGATGACCCAATAGCCATAGCAAGATGAATGCTGAATTCCGTGCCATATAGTCATGCGAGATAGGATCGAGAGAGACGTATGATTCATCAGGCTGAAGCATTTGAAAGAAACACAACAGCACTTTTTTGTAAGAACATGCATGAATTCCATGCAAGTTTCATGAACTCTGAGCTGCATGTTGGCCACACATCCCCACCTGAAATATGCTGGAACACATTTTAAAGACCAGTCACACAACTAAAAATATTTTTCTTTTCATTTGAAAATAGTTTGTCCACCTCTTTCAAGCATGCCCAGGAGTAATTTTCTATGCAAGTAAGCGGCTAGATTAGCAGAGAGATGTAAACAGGATAAACTCTGCCCGGGATAACCTGAGAAGAGGGAGGTGAACATTTCTTTTAAGGCGCCAACTACCTGCCTCCAGAGCTGGAATATGATTGCCCTGAGTCTGACACAAAGCAGACCAGTCACAGTGCAAAGCCTTCAGGGAACATTTAAACTGTGATAACACCAGAGAGGTGGGTACATGATGGCAACCAGCACTTTCATGTGAATTAGTAAACACAGTTTAATTGTAAAAAATTTGTGTCTGAGAAATACCTTCTTTATCCAGATGTTTCCTTGAAGATTTTGAGAGAACAACAGATAGAGGAGAAGTGATTCATACAGCACAGTCAAAAATGTTATTTGATTATTTTTGCTAGTTGTCAAATAAACCCTTTGCCAAAAATAGAAAGTTTTAGAAGAGCTGAGTAGGTAAAGAACAAAACCTCCAGCGAAGTGTGAGGGAACCCACAGGTTTCCATCAGCAAACCGGTAGCTCATCGCTCTCTACAGCTTCCCAAGGAGGGAAAGGGGAGAGGGAGGTGCTGATCTCTTCTCCCTGGTATCCACAGATAGGACGTGTGGGAATGCTTCAAAGCTGCATCAGGGGAGGTTTAGACTGGACATCAGGAAGCATTTTCTTACTGAGAGGGCGGTCAAACACCGGAACAGCCTTCCTAGAGAGGTGGTTGATTCCCCAAGCCTGTCGGTGTTTAAGAGGCATTTGGACGATGCCCTTAACCACATGCTTTAACTTCTGGTCAGCCCTGAATTGCTCAGGCAGCTGGGCTAGATGATTGTTATAGGTCCCCTCCAATTGAAATAGTATTCTATTCTATTCTATTCTATTCTATTCTATTCTATTCTATTCTATTCTATTCTATTCTATTCTATTCTATTCTATTCCATTCCATTCCATTCCATTCCATTCCATTCTATTATTACCAGGCCGGACAGTTAACACAGGCTTCTCTTAGGCACAGGCTTAAGTGGTTCATCACATAGGGATGGACTTACTCCTGCCTCCCCAGGCTTTGCAGAAACAGAGCCACCTGTCTACAGATCGTGCTGGAACAGTACTGGTATTAAAGGATAAAGGCATTAAAGGTGGCTTTGGGTGCTCATCCTAGTAGTGTAGTGGAGAAACACAAAGCTTGAGCTACCACAAGACCAAACCCAATTACCTGGTGAAAAAAGGTGCCTAGTTAAATAACGTTATTCTCTGGCCCAGACGTCCGTAAATCAGTACGCTTCACACATGTAACTCAGCATAGCACAACGTTCATTTTAGCAGGTTAAAAAGAAGCTAAGAGATGTCCTGGGGAAACCAAAAGATAGGGTTTATATCATTTATATGAATACACGCATGCACATTTTTTAATATAAATATGTCACAGAGCAAGTAATCTTCAAATGAAATGCCCTTTTTTACTATCAAATGTCTTTAATGTTAGAAAAACATAAACCCAGCTTATAAATAAAACCGCATAAACACTTTGGTACTGGCAATAAATTGAGAATAATTGACCTTGTCCTATCAAAGGATGAGTGTATCTTTAGATCTTAAGTGCTGTGAACGGTTATGAACAGGCTTAAAGTACCGAGCAGCAGCAAGCTAAGCACAGCATGCACAGTGCATTTCACAGGGTATTAAATAACCGAGGTTGGTAGAACCTCTCCCTTGGTTTAGCCTTAAGGCGTTTGATTTCTAAAACTACAGCCCATACAATATCACACATCGGTCCTATTTCGCTTTACACTAATTAGGTATTTTACTATCAAAAAGACACCTCGTACTATCCTGGTGCATCTATGTCTCTTTTCTTACTGCTACGTGCCTGATCCCAGCTTTCAGAAGGACTGGCACCGTCTTGTCTCACGAGGGAATGTTTCTCTTCTGCTGCACTTGATGAGGAGCACCAAGGAGAGAAGGCTTCCTCAGGAAGGATGAAAATAAGGCAAATCATTTTGTCCTCGCAGTATAGGGCCCAACCCTCAAACCCGAGGATGGACCAATCATTGCCAGCACTCTGAAGAGGGATCAACGCATCCATCCCTCCCAAACACCAGTGCCTAATGGCGCTCTGTCTAACGTGGCAAGTTGGCCAAAGGTCAGAGAGTGTCCGTATAACATCACAGATGGATGAATACCACCGCTGGAGTCTAACAGCCCCAAGATGTACCTGCACTGCTATTCATTAACAGCCTCTACTCTATGAATACACTGCATTTTCTCCCAAATACTCCTAGATAACAGTTTCCTATGTTAGCATCACACTTTGAAGGACCCTGTATATGTATTAAATATACAAAATCAAATAAAACAACAGTCAAAACAGCAACTGTAGGCAGAACTGATAAAGAATTTCCAGGTCGATATGCCTCTTCTCAGTTGCCGATCATTTTGTGGAGCCTCCAGGATTTCCTCTGTACCAGTAACCCAGGGGATGGAGGTCCGCCCAGCCCACCCACACCTGGGGAACCTGCTGCGTGGCCATGGAGCCTGCAGCTGTGGACCCTGTACCGTACCTTAAATAGTGAAATTGGAAACAAAATATGTTTATAAGGTTAAAAATTAATCCAGCAGTAGATCTTTTTATGATGATCGTCTTAAAAATACAACACTCAGAGGAACAATAAAAAATAAACCGTTTCAGAAGTTATCTAAGATAACTGAATTGTGACCATTCCTCCCTTATGCAAAAAAAAAAAAAAACAACCCCAAAATAATAAAACTATCAACCTCACTATTTGAAGGAATTCAGTGTTCACAGCACAGTACAATGGTGCTATTGGATACACCACACCCGAATCTTGCACGCTTTGAGCAACATAGTCAAAATTTCCACTATTTCCACACCCAGTACTGTGGAGAAACACAGGGAAGACTTGTGGAATAATACAAGAAGCAGTAGATTATATTCCATGCCTGGATCACCAGGTGCCTAATAGCCCTGTTTTGTCTATCACCAACACAGGACAGTGCCATCAGCACTGTGATCAGTCGCAACAAATATTTTTTTTTAAAGATGAATCTGCAGGGTTTTTCGCTTGTGTTTCCATCATGACATAATGGCATTCACGTCCTGGTGAAAAGAGGAAGAAACAAAACCCCCGAAATTTAACAGCTTAACATTTTGCATTGGTTTAGTAGATTTGAAAGAGCTAAATACTTACTAAATTATTAAATTAGGAATTGGAAATTTTACAAGGTTTAAGAATGGCTATTCTAGACAGAACAGGAAATACCATGAAAATTTTGCGTATTACTTCAGGCAGGGATTTCTAAATCTCCCTTTCAAAACATTCAATTTTCAGCACTGCCATACCTTGAGGATGTGAACACACTCCATGCATGTGCCCACACAGATGCACAGATACGTCTGCACATACAATCCATGTATATATAGTGATTACCCAGTGTTTTTTTCCAATTAATATTAACTCAATGCGACCATACTGTAAAGGAGAAGACAGGTTATTGTGTCTCTTGCACTTTATACTGTGTGTTGCCGTGTCCCAGCTTTCCTGAAGCCTTGGTAAGCTCTCATTTCAGCCAAATTACTCCCACTCCCCACAAATGCATACGAGAACTAAAAATTAAATGAAAATGGCAAGACATGTCTGCTTTTATTATTTTGGAGGAAACGATCATCAAACTGCTGAAGGCTCTGACAAAATGCCTATTTTTCATCAACTGAGTGCCTATCTTGATGAAAGATCCCAAATGATTCTGGAATGATTTAAACATTTCTTGCTCTATACCCCTCCCTCTGCAACACAGGCAGTGTATTTTAGGCTGTACAGTAACTCAGCACATCAAGGACACAGCTTAAAGTAAGCTGGAGACAGAGGCCGTACTCTGATTGAGCCATCAATTAGGAAGAAAATTGTGGCTTTCAAGATCTCAGTATGTCAGCAGAGGGATTCACGGCTCCGACAAGTTACTGGGACAGGTGCACTGCTCCTTTCTCAGGATATTTTGGATTGCTATTTGCTCTCATTTGCGGAAGAAAAAAATCCCTTTTAAATCAACCGGAGTTACTCTGGTATCTCTGAAAGCACAACTTTCCCTGGATGTGTAAATGTGAAGGAAAATCCATTTGTCTCTAAATATGCAGGACTTTAAATATTGACATCCACACCCTTATAGATTTCTTAACCTTTAGTCTATCAGCACAGTTGTGGTCACCCAAATATGTGCCTGGCCTGTGGTAAAACTGTGCCAGCTTTGTGACAGCTATAGATCTGTCGGATGTCAGAAGCTGTTCCCAAGGAAACATCAGGAAAAGGGATTATAGGAGGTTTTGAAAACCTGTTCTGAAGGTCTGTTAAGAGGAGCAAGAAAGCCCACCTTTCTCCGTGAAAAATCAAAAATAGATATAGACCACTACAGCAAAGTCTGAGATGATGAGAACAATACAAGATAAAAAGTTAAAGCTAAGTGATAAAACCAGAATTATAATTTTAGCGTTGCCTTTTTTTTTTTTTTTTTTTACTTAATAGAAAACTGGCTCCTTTTAGAGAAAGAATGCTATCCCTTTTCCAAACTGTATATCCCCTTGAAAGAAATACTGTAAGCTTATTTCTTCTTTTACTTGCAAGCTGATGTTTATTCATGTGCATGGGGCTACCGCACAGACCTCTCACAGCATGACGAGTGTGCTGGCTGAAAGGTAGGATAGATGACGACTATCGCCAGAATTTTTAAAGCAGGATGCTCAAGCTTGGCTGCTTAACCTATATTTAGCCTGCTAAATAAGCGGCCTGATTTTTCAAAGTGCGAAGTCAGAATTGCCACATCTCTCACAACGAGAGGGAGACTCGCACCACTGGCCGCTCCGCCGCCTTTGCCGCACGGCGCTGGGACTGCTCTCCTGCTCCGTGGCCCCCTGCGCATGCCACCACGGGTCGGCAGGTCCCTCAGCCCGCCAAGCACATACACCTGAGCCTGTGATCGCATGGCAGCTCTGAGGTGCATTAATTAGTTCTCAAAGGCAGTTCACAGCTGTCACAACCTCCAGCTGCAACCGAGCACCACAGCCTGCCTCCTACCCTAGGACCACACGACAAGTCCCCACCACCACGCAGCCTGAAGCACTGGTCTCGTACATTGAAGCCCAAGAAAACTGAAATGTCTGTTGGCTTCCCAGGATACTCAGCACTTCAGAAAATCAGGACAGTTATTTAGGAGACTAAATATGGATATAAGGGCCTAGTGCTAAAAAAACTTGGCCCATTTAAGAAGAAAGGATGTACGCCATCACCTTGGAGCTCCCCAGCAGACAGGAATGAAGAGAAGCTCTGGCTTTGCAGTGCTCACTCTAAATCAGCTCCTTTCAAGACTGACGCTCTGCTCTGCCCTACCCTGGGCCTTCTAAAGACCTTGCAGAGTGAAGAAATATGGGATGAGTTACAATCAGAGTGAGAATTGGATAACCCTTTCCCAGGGGCTTCTCTGAAAATCGCACTCACATGTAACAGGGTAGCAGTCCCGCAGCAGAACATCTACAACTGCCATCCCCATGCTCCAGCCAAAGGGAAGCCGACTGAGATAGCACTTCTGCCTGGGAAGGAGAAGGACGGTAGCGGACCCATGCAAGGGGCACCAGAGAACTTTGCCTCCTCATAGATAAGGTCCCACCTTTATCCGTCTCGTCTCCTCAGAGATAAGGTCCCACCTTTATCCCTCTCAGTGTTGTAGGTATGGCACCTACAGCACGTGACTTCTCTCACCACGCTGCCACCGCTATCCTGAAACAGTGCAAGACTCCCTCACCCAAAAAGGAGGCAGAAGCTGCTGACTGGAAATTAATTCTCGCCACAGCACGCTTGGTTTCCAGCCAGGTACTACAGGAAAATTGCTTCCATGTTTTCCCAACTCACTCTTCACTCATCTGATCTGGCAGAACCAGCACAAACCAGGGAAGCAGAAGAACAGATTTCCAGGTCACGTAATGGGTGTACAGACTAGCTGCAGATGCTTTCACAGCTCCAGCTCTCCCCCTGCCTCTCCCCCTCATCTCCTCCAGGTGTTCCACTCCTTCACCCACTTGTGGAGCCCAGTTCTTTGGGGCAGTGGTGGTCTCCCACGCTATGTTTGCACAATGACCACCTCCTCTCCATCACCTCCACACATCTGATTCCACGTAGACAGGAGGGATCATATTGCTTCTATATTCATGACATCCCAATTTTATACTTAATTTCGTCAGTGATACAGACAGATGATCAGAAAGGCACTGCGACACCAGCCACAACCAGTATTACAGAGAGTATCACAGTCCTCTGAAAAGCGATTTGTATTTCCTTCTCTAGAGCAAAGTTATGGGGAGGGGACCAAACTAAACCAGCTATTCCTCTGGGGGAAGGGAGCATGCCTTGTAGCGTTTAGACTGCTGCAGTAACTCTTACCAAGCTGGGACTCTTCTGCAGCTTCACCTGATAGGAACAAATCAAATTGCCACTTTATTTGAATTTTGTATAATGGCATCACCAAAATAAATAATAACAATAACAATAATAATAATAATAATAATAATAATAATAATAATAATAATAAGTTTAAAATCTCTTGTAAGAAGCAGCAAGGGGGAAAAAAAGAAATAACTTGGTGACACATCTCTTGAATATTGTTGATTGACTAATTAAAATGCAATAGAGCAGAAAAAAGTGCACAGACGATGCTTAGGATGTAATGTAAAGAGCAATCACAACCACTCAGTGGGGCTTAGCAGGTCTGAAATGGTATCTAATTCTGCAAACTCCAGAAAGGTACTGCATAATGTAAACATTATTGCTCTGCACACTTTAATGAAAACTGCCTGCCTTTGGATTGAATTGCATACACATCTATTGTGAGTCCAGCATAATAAAGAAAACAAGCATTGTGCATTTAAAGATGTTGCCTCATTAAAAGAAGCTAAAAGAAACCCTTGTTACAGTTACCAGGACACAATTAAGTAACAGGGTGACAGGTGGTGTATTATATTTTTTAATGGAATAAACTTGCATAGATACAGACACAAGCCACGTATTTCCTTTGATATAACAGCATGCACCTGCAACTTGTTATTGCAAGGACCTTTATCAAGCAAGTGTGCATTTAGTAATGTCTGCAGATTTATAAAACTATTTACTCGTCCTACAATTTGGAATAGATGGCTTTGGAATCTCACAACTATTCTTTCCAAGAAAATAAGAAGAGAATGATAACTGCTCTCATAGGAATATGCTTTCAGGCATTGCTACAAATAAACATACAGGTTTCACCTATGCTTAGGTTAAAAAGTTCAGAGATTTTTAGCGCTGAGATTTAATCCGCTTGCAAGCATGCGTCTTTGTATCACTAACCTGCCAGCTAGCTTCCCGTCGCAGCCCTTTTATCCAGTTTTCTTCTAAGTCCTTATTCTCTCTCGTGGATGTTTCATCCATAGCTGATGGAGCTTGCACAAACTCGATTGGCCACTGGCTGTTACACTCTCTTTGTAAGCCTTTACCGAGGCAGCAGCAAGTGCAGTTCGGAGACAGACTGTCATGAAGAAAATGTCACACCACGGGTGGGGGGGAGGCGAGCGGGGAGAGGGGAAGGGAGGGGAAGGAAAGGGTCGACACGAAGGATCCACACGTGAGAAGGTTTGGGGAAGTGTGACTGCGGTCTGACACGTTCCCGCTGGTCCAGCAAATGCATCGCTGCAGCCGGGGAGTTCGCAGGGTAATGACAGAGGGTTGGTGACACCGTGGAACAGCTCTAATTAGATGTAAAGTATAGCAGAACTGCTAATACTATCCAAAGTATTCTCATACGCCTTTCCCAAAAGCGTTTTCTTCACATATTGCAATAATTGTCTCATTTGCTGTCATTATAATTAAGACTGCATCGGGGGTGTGGATTCAAGCGAAGGAAATACAAATAGCTGCTGGGTCTGTTTAAAAGAAAATATTTTAGCGTATCTGTTTGAAAAGTGCTTCCTGAACCGCTCTGCAGCCAATAAACATGAATAATAATACAGGCCATTTTGATAGAAATGGGCTCATTACCATACCCGCTGCTGAGCTCTTTCAGAGCTCAGGTTCAGCAATGCAGAAATGGGTTCAGCGGGACACAAGCATTTCAACCCCAAACCAGAAAAAATTAGTCCCAATATAAGACATTTTCAAAAAAAATTGCTTGAGCTTGCTCTCCGTACATGGCACCTGGAGATGCCTGCCACATACCCTGAGCACGGCCAGGCTTTCTTTATGACGTTCTTCATCACGCCTTAACCTAGCACCACCATCTTTCATCCCACCAAGAGACAGCTTAGTCTCCCCATCAACTCCTTAAAACATCGGCTGGCTTTTTTAGCAGGGGAAAAAAAAGAGAAAAAAGCAACCGAGAGAGTCCCTGCTGCTACTTCGTTACAGCATTTATCACAGATTAGCTGAGAATGCTGAACTCACTGCATTTAGGAAATCAAGGTTTCAGGCAGTCACAAGGAACAAAAAAATAAAACACTTTTCTTGGAAGTACTGCTTCAGTACAAAACCAAAAGATTAATTTTTAAGCATGCTTTTAACTGAAACAACTCTTTCCTCTAAAAAAATTATACTGTGGTACCTTTAAAATTCATAAAGTTTATAACTATTAGGATGAGCTTTTTTTTTAAAAGTGTTGACTATTTGCCATTCACACTGTTTATTTACTAAGCAGACAAAAAAAAAAAAAGTATTAATTTTTAGGTTCATTCTTACTCCCGGGGATTTGCATTTGCAGACCCCCAGCCATCCTCCCTGGGCTGAGTCAGACCCCTGCAGAGGGCTGCTGAGATGCGAGCAAAAGCCCCTTCCTTTGCACCTTTCCTCCAGACTGCTGCAAAACATTTCCATTTTCCTCAGGTTTCAAAAACATCTATTCTCACAGATTTTGGGCCTTCCACAGCTTGACAATGTCCTCGCCATAAAACTAAATGTGCCAAGCGGCATCCAGCGTAAGCTGCTCCGCATCCTGGCTACGATGTGAGCCTCCCTCCCGCAGCTCCGAATTTCTCCTCTGTGTTTTTTCGGGTTTTTTTTCCCCTCCCCATTCTCCTTTTAGTTCAATAATCGGAGGAGCGCAGGCGGTGCGGGTCTCTGCTGTGTTCAGTGTGACTTTAGAACTTGTGTTACATACCGGGAGCGCGCGTGAACACCATCTCCTCTTACACATATGGATATTTTATTTTTAGACCCAGGGAGCACAAGGTAAAGCAGTACAAATGCCGGAAGGAGCCAGATGCTTGCACAGACACAGAGGGGTGCATCAGGCTGGCAACAAAAGAGATGCAAGGGGACTTTTCGTTCAGAAATTACTTACTAGAAATCTGCTTTCTGGCTGAAAAAAACCCCTTTTTTTTTAACTTACATTAAACAGAGGCACCGGGCAAAGGTAACCGAAAGCCACTGACCTGGCCTCGGTGGAATGCACCCCATCTCTAACGCTACCCACCCACCGGCCGGCAGCAAAGGAGGGCTTGAACCACGTTAGCAGGGTGACAAAAGGCCACCGGTACTGCCAACACTGAATCCCACCTCCCAGATGACAACAAAACATAACGAAGCCGATGACAAATCCTTGAGATGAGATAAGCTCGCTTTTTAAGAGCTCTGTCATTTGTGAGAGGCAGCATTTAGGCAACAGCTGGTCTGATTTTGGAGGGGTACAATAAAAAAATTTAAAAACAAAGCAGGAGGAATTCTTGTCTCACTCTGCATATGGCAGAGACAGATGCAAACCAACATACCGACATATTCATACTGGGCCAGGAGCATAATTCTAAATCTAAGACGGATAGCGCACAGAAAGAGCTCGGTGATAATTGTAAATATTAGCAATGCTTCCAATCTAAGCTGCTCTGGACTGCAATGAATTATTTCGTGCCTTTCCCTTGTCTTTTTCACCACCATGAAAAAGCCCAAATTGTGTATAAGCTGCAAGAATATGAAGACGTTTATTGATGGAAATCAAACTACTTTTTTCACCCAGAGTATCTTTGATATGTTAGAGCCTGAAGCAAAGGAAACATAATAAAAACAATATATAGATGAGAACTTCAATTTTCCCCTACATATGAATCTGTCACTTATTTGCTAAGAATCAAATCTAACTCCACACAGTTAAAGAAGCTCCATACATCATTCTCCGTAATCTAGTACTCAGCTCAAATGTACCTTGCTTGAAGTTCATACAACACACTTGATTTTACACTACTCTAAACAAAACATCTCTGGATATTATAGCTTTGAGTCTAAAACTCTCTCGCTGCAATTCCATCTCGATAGTGAGAAAAGTGCTAGTGTGAGAACGGATTTATCAGCAGAAGGTAACAAGGATGCTTCAGAAGTCCATCCTGAGGATCGGATTCAACTGTAACCACAGGCTAATTTTTTTTAATACATCCACAATTTATTACTGTGATACCACCATATAGCTGCCAGCAGTGTGAAGAAACAAAGTGAGAAAAATATGAGGGTTTTCTGAACACTGAATAGATACCCAACCACATTGTGATTTTTCAAAACACTTGAACTGTGAAATGGGTGCTGCTTCTGGGTAAGGACTGCCTGCTCATACTCACGCAGCCCTTACGTGCCTATCCACCCAAGCACAGTAGCGTCACCTATGTTGGGTATGGTCAGGAGGATACATCTCCACCTCAGAGCCCTGCTGGTTGCCTGGAGCTCCTGGGCAGCCATCTGCTCTCCAGTGGCATGAACAGGAATGACAATGAAGCAGGGAAGAGTTTGGGTGCCTCCCGGTGAACCAGAGTGCTAAAAAGGGTCTTTAGTGGAGCACTGAACTCCAGTCTGAGGAGCCCCAGCATCATGCTGGATACCAGTAGACTAACTGGTATGGTTGTTGGAGGGATGCAAGGATACATATAAGTAATTTTCACCATCTCCTTCAGAAGGTGTGGTGAGGTCAGCTCAGACAGCACAGCATGGGCCCATCACATTCCAATACATTTGCTTCAAAGCTTTGTGTTCTCCTAACAGTCCTTGATAGGCCCACCATTCACTTCCTTCTCCCGAACCAAATGTTGCACGCTGATCTCTGTTACCAGTTCCACATGAATTAACCACTGAAGTCTAGTACCTAGTATGCATCAAATTACTGCTATGGTTTTGTTTTCCTGCCATGTGTACCCACCGCAGCCTCGCAATAGCTTTGTTTCTTAGTTTTCTCAGAGGATGATAGTGTGAACTAGTAAGCTTTCCAAGGGATCCTTGGGATCTCTCAGTGCAGAACATCATTATGCATTTCTGCCTCTGGGATCGCAAGTCTTCAGCACATAGCATGTTCTCAGTGCCAGACTCATGGCTGGCACCTTAACTCGTGGAGGCATGAGATTTATACCAAAAAGGTCCCTCTAGCACATTCTAAGAGACTGAAGAGGGAGAGCTTATAAATGTCTTCAAGCACAAACCAGATCCAGGAGCACTGCATGATAATATATGCACGGGAAAAATTCTGAAGTACCTTTTAACTTTTAAGTACACAGTGGTTACTGAGGCTAAAATTTAAGTTGTCCCTGAACTAAATCCAAGCCATAGCTACATAATTTTCTACACAGACTATATTAAAGATATTTATATGGTGCTTCTTACTCATCAATGAGGCTCCCTTTTAGGAGCCTGTATCAACAGTCCAGAGAGGAAAGAGCAGTCCACAGGGAACTGTTGTCAAGTTTGCTGTACTCGGGATACGTCCCAAACAACGAGGCAAGAGCAGTTTCTGGTGATGACACTCATCTCACCTGCTTTGTGGAACCTGAACGTCACCTGTCCATACCTGAGTCAGGTCCCTTTAGTAAAGGAGAGGCTGGACTTGGCAAGGGACACGAAGAATAGTAAGAAGGGCTTCTACAGGTATGTCAACCAGAAGAGGAAGGACAAAGAAAGTGTACCCCCCACAATGAGCAAGACTGGCAAACTGGTAACAATGGATGAAAGAAGGCTAAGGTACTCAACTTTTTTGCCTCAGTACTCACTGACAACCTCTCTGCCCACACCTTTTGAGTGGAAGGACCACAATGCAGGGACTGGGGGAGAAAAGTCCCTCCCACTGTAAGAGAAGATCAAGTTCATGACCACCTGAGGAAGCTGAACATACAGAAGTCTATGGGACCTGTCAAGATGCACCCCAGAATCCTGAGGGAATTGGCCGATGTAGTTGCCAAGCCACGCCCCACGATATTCGAAAAGTCATGGCAGTCAGGTGAAGTCCCCAGTGACTGGAAAAAAGGGAAACATTGCACCCAGTTTTAAAAAGGTTGGAAAGGAGGACCCTGGGAACTACCAACCTGTCAGCCTCAACTCTGTGCCTGGGAAGATCATGGAACAGATCCTCCTTGAAGCTACACTAAGGCACATGGAGGACAGGGAGGTGAGTCAAGACAGCCAGCATGGCTTCACCAAGGGCAAGTCCTGCCTGACCAACCTAGTGGCCTTCTATGATGGAGTGGACAAGTGAAGAGCTACAGGTGTCGTCTATCTGGACTTCTGTAAGGCCTCTGACATGGTCCCCCACAACATCCTGCTTTCTAAATTGGAGAGATAGGGACTCAATGGGTGGACTTTTCAGTGGATGAGGAATTGGCTGGATGGTCATATCCAGTCAACGGCTCAATGTCCAGATGGAGATCGGTGACAAGTGGTGTCTCTCAGGGGTCCATACTGGGACCAGTACTGCTTATTATCTTCATCAATGACATAGTGGGATCGAGTGCACCCTCAGGAGTTTTGCAGATGACACCAAGCTGAGTGGTGTGGTTGACATGCCTGAGAGAAGGGATCCCATCCAGAGGGACCTAGACAGGCTCAAGAAGTGGGCCCATGTTAATCTCATGAGCTTCAACAAGGCCAAAAGTGCAAGGTCCTACACCTGGGTCTGGGCAAACCCTGGTATCAGTACAGGCTCGGGGGTGAAGGGATTGAGAGCAGCCCTGCTGAGAAGAACTTGGGTGGATGAAAAGCTGGACATGAGCCAACAATGTGAGCTCGCAGCCAAGAAAGCCAACTGTATCCTGGACTGCATCAAAAGAAGCACAGCGAGCAGGTCGAGGGAGGTGATTCTGCCCCTCTACTCCGCCCTGGTGAGGCCCCACCAGAGTACAGCTCTGGAGCCCTCAGCAAAGGAAAGACCTGTTGGAGCAGGTCCAGAGGAGGGCCACAAAACTGATCAGAGGGATGGAGCACCTTTCCTAGGAGGACAGGCTGAGAAAGCTGGGGTTGTTCAGCTTAGAGAAGAGAAGGCTCCGGGGAGACCTTATTGTGGCCTTTCAGTACTTAAAGGGGGCCTACAGGAAAGATGGGGACAGACTTTTTAGCAGGGCCTGTTGTGATAGGATAAGGGGTAATGGTTTTAAATTAAAAGAGGGCAGATTCAGACTAGATATGAGGACAAAATGTTTTACGTGCGGGGTGGTGAAACAGTGGCACAGGTTGCCCAGAGAGGTAGTAGATGCCCCATCCCTGGAAACATTCAATGTCAGGTTGGACGGGGCTCTGAGCAACCTGATCTAGTTGAAGACGTCCCTGCGCATTGCAGGGGGGTTGGACTAGAGGACCTTTAAAGGTCCCTTCCAACCCAAACTATTCTGTGATTCTATGATCTTCTCCCATGTATCTGAGATCACACAGAGCTCATACCTCATTTCCAAACCCAAACTTAAACGATAGTTTAGAAGGTAGCAGTGATGAAGGAGACCTAATCCTGTTGACCTTCAGTGAGACTTGGGCTCATGAAACCCCGGTTACTTCTAGAAGTACAGTTTAGACTACTAGCCCCAGTGGAGATTTCTGATGCTGGTTGCTGAAGGCATCACCCTCCCAGTGGAGTCCCTGCACTCAGCTGCAGCTCTGCAGAACTAACTATAGCACCTGGCAAGCTGACAGCGTGGCAGATCAGCACAGTTTAGACATACCTGCTCTCATATGTATTGCTGCATGTGCTGCTTAAATTGATTACCTGTTGACAAGCTATAAATAAAGTTGCCATTAGAGCACCACAATGTGTGACATTCCACAGGCTGAAGCAGAGCTGTATTTTCCCTACCTTAACCTAAGTGTCCTTTGAGTAAAGGAGCTTGCTTTGTCTTGCTAACCAGTCAAGGAGGAGCTTGTTTCTCTGTCTTGCCTATCTTGCAACTTCTAAGCTCCTGCCTGAAAGAATTACTCATTTGTTAGTGCCAGACTGTCATGTCTTTGAAAGTAGAGCCACGAGATCTTAACAGACTGGATGTACATGGCTGTTAAATTTATTAGTTAAGAAAAACAGCAAATGACAAGTGAATAAAGCACTCCTTGGGACGTTCGGACTACGGATTTTGTATAAATCAATAGCAAGTGCTATAAAATGTCAGAAAATACCAAATGAGGAGAAAGGAATCAATAGATACCTTCTGAATTAAATGAGTGATGAATATTCTTTACCAACCAAAATAAATTAAACTACAAAACCCCCTATGTTAAAGCAATATCCAGCCCCTTACTTGAAGCCCCAAAGGCAGGTAATTCAGGGTTAAGGCTGGAAACTCTGTCCTTAAGCAGCACCACTGAGGAAGAGTGGGACAGAAAGGAGGAGTAGTAAGAGAACAACTAAATTGCTCTGACACAAATTGAGAATGAAATATTAACTCAAACGTATTCCTCTTCATCCTGAATTCCCTTCATTTTCTGCGCTTGAGTCAAAAAGACAGTCGCCATCTTTCTCTAATGTGTTTGCACCATGCTTCGACTCTGGTTTGGATCCCTAGATAGTAATGTAAAAACCAGGAATGGTTAAAAGTATACTAAATCTCTTATCACCAACTGAGGATGCATTCTGTGTATTCCAGAGGTCCTTCCACCTCCTTGTTAGGAACCAGCATGGGGTAGTGGCCTGAGCAGTGTAACGAGTTTATAGATATTTTACCTTTGTGATGCCCGATCCCACCTTGCGTAGCATGCTAGGCCAGGCACCCAATGGGAACACCACCATACAGTCACGATGGCTGAACAGGAAACAGAAAACTTGAGTTCACACTAAAGTTTTGTACCAGCTATGGATCCGCCCTTAATTCAGCTTTTCACTTCATCAGGGTACATATTTCTGCTTTTAACGGGCCCCTGTTTATAAAAGCCCCTGTGTAACATACAGCCACACACCAATTACCTCCTGCCACGTATGCATTATCTTTTTCTTTTAATGATGAAAGAAGTCCATACATGCTAGGATGCATACAGAAGAAATCTGAGGTCAGGTATAATGGAAATACACTTATATATGTCTTCCAGCCTCCTGTTGAAGACTGTATACAGTACTCACTCCCCTTTGCAGAAGTAGGTCAAAGAAGGGCAATGAAAATAGAACACGGAAAATCCCTCCTATGAAAAGTGACAGGAAAAAAAAAGCGTGTGTTTTTGTTTTTTTTTTTTTAATTTAAGGAAGAAAAATGATTAGCACAGGACACGATACAATCTTCTGAAGGAGGGAGTGGTAAAAAGGCAGTGGATCCATTCTTTCTGGCTCTTAAAACAACAAGTTAAGGACAGACAATGAAAGCCAAAGGTGGCAGATTCAAACCAACAAAATCAAATGCTTTTTTGCGAAATATGTAATTAGAGAATGGAACTCGGTGCTGAAAGAAGTGCCTGAGGGAAAGAATGTATCAACTTTCTACAAGTGTTAGTGCAGCTGTAATAGTAAGAAATTCAAGCTTCAAGGAGATACCACTAACAAAGATACGTGCTTCACAGTATATGCCAGCCTGCAAAGCTGGAGGTTCACACTGGACATAACGCAGGACTGGCTCGTCTGACATCTCTGACGCTCACCAAACCCTTCCCTACCCTTTGCTGGAAACATCTGGTGCTGGCCACTTTCAGAGACCAGGCTCCATCCAGTCTAGACGCATTAGAGAGCTGAAGAGGTGTAGCAATTCTCATAGCCTTACAGATCATTGCTGGACCCTACTGCTGGACCTGGGTAGGCAGCTGTTGTTCTTAATGTTAGCTGTATTGGAGAAAAGATGTCAACTCAGAGCCAGAGAATTCTCAGGGTTTACAACAGTTATGGATGTATCGCATTTATAATCCTCATTGCATACAGACCGGAAGGTGAACATCAGAAATGAACCTTACTTCTTCGTATCTTTTTCCCCTAAACAGCATCTCCATTTACTATCTGCCAGTTATATCAGTCCAATCTGCAAGCAAGGCAGATCCAAAAATCTCAGGTACTGCCAAAAGAGGCTGAACAGAAGCCTGTGCAGTTGCCTTCAAGACCACAACCGTGCTCTGGCAGGACTTGGACACCTTCTGTTAGGAACAGCAGAGCTAACGGGATTGACTCTCCCACTCCAGAGACAGAAGGTAATGCTTTCCATTTGTGAAGAGAGGAACCCTTCATCATCACAGGGGAACAGCAATATGTGCCGTCCATCATGCTGCAGTGGACTTTGGGAGATCAGCCCTTCCTTTGTCTGGGCAGGATGGATCAAGCTGAAGATGCTGCTTCATTTCTCAGTAAACCAGAACCAGCACAGGGAATACAAAAGAGGATGCTGGCACCCACTGCTACACCGAGAACGCTCATCAGTATTTCCCATGGGACTCTAACAAAACACATTTGTCATAAAGATTTAGGAGAGGGTGACCAAATGCAGGAGCAGTCCACTCCCCACTCCTGCCACCCTAGCACAGCCACGGTTTCCAGCTAATGCAGCGAAATGGCCTTAATCTTACTCTGCCCTTTTCTGACCTCTCTCAGGAGATTTGTCCTGCCACCGATACCATTTCTGGGCAATGCTAATACTTCCCACCAAGATTATAGTTGGCTTCACGCACTTGCTCTGTTAATCCCTTGTGACATCTATTCCAATGCTGGACATAAACTAGCCTGAATCCTTTGCTGAAGCCTCCTTACTCATCCTAAAGCACCTAGAGGGAGACTTTTGAGGATGATCCCTCAGCAGCTCGAATAAGAGATCTATTTCATTAAAGCCCTACCTGTTGTTTGTTATTGTAATAAACCTTCTCAGTGGAAACCGAACTGAAAGCGTGCCAGTTCACTGGTGCTGCTTGCTATTTCAGACGGTGTCACGAGCCATACAGGCTGCTGGTATTTGTGCTTCAGTTCCACTGCATGACTCCAAACACTCAGGATCTTTATGAAAGTAATACATTCCAACCTAATCTACAACTAAATTAATGTCAGAAGTAAGACAGTGCTCCGAGTGATCAATAAGTGGGTTTTTCCCTATAGAAATATTAGAAGCAACTCACATCAATAAGCCTCAAATTTATGGGGCAATTCGGCTCTTCCATTTACAGCTTGAATAACTGGCCTTTGTATAGGATATTACATTACTAAATAACGTGCTAAAAGGAGCTTCTCTGTTGCAGTCCCTGACTGCAACAGACAGATTTCAGGGACCATCAGCAGATGCGGTGAGGGACCTGAGACGTCCACCTCAACCAAGTCCCTTTCAAAACCAGCACAAAATCATTTCTAAATGCATTATAGGCAACTAACTGCCTTATATACAGACCCACTTCAGGATTTAAATGAGGAGTGCTGGTACTGAGACCTTTGGAAGACAAATGAGAGACACTGACTTTGATCTTGCAACCATCTATATGCTCACCTTTAAAATTATCTATTAGAAACAATATCCTGTTGAATATTCTTGGCCTTATGAACTGAGTGATATAAAACTAGGCTACAATAAGAATGATGTCTATAAGAAAAGAACAATCCTTCACTAGAAAGACTAACAGGTCTCTCTCATTTCTAATTTTTATGACTCCATACAAATTAAAAGACCTGCATGCAAGGATCTGCTTAGCTAACAGGAAAAGAGTACAGAAAAAGAGTACAGGAAAATCCATTTGGGTTTTTTCCCCATAATATAATTTATGTCATAGAGCTACTGAAAATAGAGAAAATAAGCTGAAAATGCTATGGCAAACCATTAATTACCAAAACACCCTCTCTAAATCCTTCTTATGAAGTCACTGCTCATCCTTGCAGAGCTAACAAGCATGCTGCCTGGATTAAAAAATGAAATAGTTATTGACTGCGGTGAAGAGTACTACAAGTTGGTGTGCTTGGTGCTCAGTGGAGGCCCACTGGGACCTGCAGACCGTTGGTCTTGGTTTGTGCTGGCTCTAACACTCCAAGGGCAACAAGTAAACCCAGTCCTTCCGAAGGAGGACAAACCCTCCTCGACCACCCTGCAACTGCCATGGGATCCACGGCAAAAATGGCTATGAGTTTTCTGAAAAATGGTCTCTGATCCGTAACAGTTTTATTTTCCTGGGGGCAAATATCAATTTAGCATCACTGGCCAAGTATTTAACTTTATTTTGATCAGATCAACCTCTCCTGCTTTCTTCTCTGGGGTGGGTTCACTGTTTTCACCTACATTGCTCCTGGAGAGCATGGAGCTTCATGGGAGTCACAGCACGGCTATTTTACTGCCCTCTTCTTTTCCCCAAATCCTTGGCTAAGCTTAGACTGCTCTTAAATTCTTTGAAAATTATTCTTTGAAATAAAAATTACGGTAAGGAAGAAAGGTGTATGGCTCCAACACAACCACTTTCTGTTTAACAACAAACTTGCAGAGCTCAGTAAGGTCACCAATGGCTTTTTCATTTCCCTTTTATAAAAGGGCAATGACTGCTGTGCTGTGTTCAAGGCAGAGCCTTGTCTTTTGCACATTCCCTTCCTCTCTCTCATTTATTATGCTGCTTTTATTTAGGCATTATGATAAAAAGCAGGCATTCCTGCAAACTAATAATCTTCAGTTTCTCCATCCGATCAATGCCGACGTGGTGGAGAACTTCCAAGTGTCTTCAGATTAATTTCTCACATATCATCACGGACACTTGAGCAACAAATAGCCTGCTCTATTCCTGATAATAGAAGATTAGTAACACTAACAATGTACAGAACAGACGAAGGAAAAATGGTATAAATCTTTCAAGTAATATATTGCACCAAATCTTGAGGCAGGTTTCTTAGTGACAGGTGCAAGTACTTGCAGCCTTTGTGTACTACTGTAGGAGACACCCTCATTTTGTGACAAGCAAAGAAAGCAAAAATCAAATTCATTGTCATTTTCCTCTCATGTCCTCTTTAGAGTGGAACTGGAATGAAATTTGCCTGCTTTTCTTTCAGAAGTAGGCCTCCGCACAAGTACTGCCAGTAAAGCTCCATGTGACACCAGCCCTCAACGTGATATTATTGTGGAAGTGTCACAGTCTGCCAGGAATTTGGCCGCACTTCAAAATTACTCCTTTTTTACTAAGTTCAGGATGCAAATGCTCCAAAAATGAATGCAAAAGGAATCCTGGCTTGTCCCTTTTCCCCCTGAAGGGAAATGCAGCTAGCAGTGAGAGCACTCTGACTGGCCTACATGGTTTCTTTGCTTACCCCTTTCATAGTAATACACGTAAAAACAAGTGGCCATAAGAGAAGTATTCATCTTAATCACACAGAGCCTTCCTAGGTTCACAAACATGTCTGGAGTTTTCTATCTGTAGCACGCACTACTCATATTGTAGTGCTATTAAGGACTATTATTAAAGGCATGTTTTAAAATGATGACTATAATGGTAACTCCACACATCACAAACGTGAAAGAAGGAAGGACTGACATTCCCCATGCCAAGGGAGCTACCGGTATCATCCCAAATGACAGAGGATAAATGGGACTCTCAAAAATTAGGAAGTCAAACCCCCAAGACCTACATGGACTTGAAGGAGATTGCTTTAATTTCTTAAGTAATTTGCCTAATCCGACGTGTGGCTTACTCACGGATAGAGATAACGCTGAGGTGCTTGCCACCCTGTCCTCTTCCACAGCCATCAGGCCTCCTCATTCACCTTGCGAGTGGATGCCAGAAACACAAATGGTCTTCCAGCTCAGGCATCGTGGATAGCTCAGACGCCCTACCTAACACACGGCTCTGCTCTACAGAGGTTTTAACAGACACAAAGCCCTCATACTGCAACCGTTTTCAGGGCTGTGCCTGGATTTGTCATATAGGAATATTGCCAGCTCTTTCTAACTAGTTTGTGCATCTTTTGGACATGCTCACCACCCTGTGTGGCTTCAGGAGTGCTGGGAATCCGTCAGAACAAGGGTGTGAGTGTAAGCACATCTTCAACGTGGTGTGGTAGTGTTTTTAGTGTCGCTTCTTCACTTTGTTTTGTCACAGAAGAGTCAGCACTGGTCAACCTACACAGTAAGCTAGAGCACAGAGCAAGCTGGCAAAGGAGAAAAGATAAGTATTTGTCATCACCACTGCAATATGGAAAGAGTGTGCAGGGTAGGGATGGAGGACGGAGGATGAGACCTTGTCATAGCTTCCTCTTCACACAGCACAAGACAGCTGTGTTACAGGTGGAAGAAGAAAGACTGAGATTGTTTATTCCACATGTCCCAGCAACCCTCAGACCCATGGCTTCAGTCTCCCTACTTCCGTACATCCATACATCAACTTCCTTGTTCTCCTTCATCTATGTGAATCTGGGCAGAAAGACATTCCTGAAAAAAGCCAGAGGATACTCACCACTTCCTTGCTTTTTACCTACTCATCGCATTTCCTTCTTTATTTGAAATACCCTGTTTTGTTTTTCCTGGGTGAATTCAACTTGTCCTTACCTTCTAGGCCTGTTCCTTTTGTCCTCTTTTTTGTACCTTTTACTCCAAAGGCAGCAGATTGACAGCAAGGATCTGGAGCGAGCTGTGATCACACACACGTGCATGTTGACAGCAAAGTGATCTCATTTTGATGGGCAGCACTTTCTGGTGCTACTCCGGGAAGAGCACATCAGTGGTAGCTGGGCCCTTGGCGCAATGACAGGGTCAGACATAACTGGCCACTTTCTAAGGCCTTACTGCAAACATCCTCCACTACTGACCACTAACCTGCTGAACCATTCCCCAAAGTCCATTTTCTTTAGTTTCTTCGACTTCTTCCTAAGCCCCTTCCAGCCTCCTCATCCCTCTTTATCCTCACAGCAAGATACCTTCCCTTCCTCATCTTCTCCCAAAACCTTTTAAAAGAAGAAAATTTAACAGAAAAAAGAAGGTACTTTCACATACTTTCTAAAAATCATTACTTTATTTGTTTTGCCTGCATGTTTTCCTTCCACCCCCTCCCAATCTGCTTTGTCTACATAAATAGATCACTTTTAAGCAGAGACTGCTTATGACTTCCTATTACTACAGGGAAGAATTCAATAGGGTCGTCGTTTCAGATGAAGTTTGTAGGTGCTGCAATAACGTGATACTACGTCCACTGCAACCATAAGGAGAAGACAAAAAGGCACAGCTACGGTGAGTCGGTGGAGAGAGGACAGAGAAAAGAGACAGTGTCTAGTTCAACTACTAGGTCTTCATAGCATACCAGGGAAAGTAAGGATTCAGCCCACAGAAAAACCCTGGCATTAGTCATCTGTCAATTGATAATTAACTATGCTTATACTAATTACATGACCCTATCATAAAGTAATCCCTTGACATCCAAGACCCTCTGAGGAACCCTAAGGTGGCATACTGGGGAAAAAATTCTACAAGGAGAGGTGGTGTGCAGCATTTTTGGGTGCACTGAGCTGATCCAGCCTTGGTGGTGAGCTAGTGTGTATTCCCAACTTCTAACACAAACCACATAAACCACGTTCATAAATGTTACGGATGCCACAGGTGGAGTGGCCGTAAGAAGAACTATAAGTAGAAGAACAGATGTTTTATTATTTAAGAGCCCTGCAGATACTCACGTTTTAGCAACTGGCACAGGGTAGGGAGCCTGAATACCCACGGCCATCAGAGCAGTTGTGTACAGTGTTAGCATTAAGTGGATTTGGCGTAAGAAGTCAAAACAATGTGCGTGGCTAGCAGGTAACGCGGCTGTCAAGAGGCAGCCCGGTGAAGCGCCAGTGTAAGGGAGTTTGTCAGCTGTGCAGCAGCGGTGACAGTGACCAGCGGCAGGAGGGAGCAGACGAGGAGGGGAACTAACTGCTGGCATCTGGTCTGTGTCGTCGGCAGCGGGGATGGAGGGCTGGAGGATCGGAAGGATTTCATTTTGGGACTGCTGGAGTCCCTGGGACATAACGGCAGCAGTGCCAGCCTGGAGAACGATACTGCCCACACGGAATGACTTTCCTGTCCAAGACTGACAATTCAGGGACTCTCCTTTTGTTCTCATTTACTTGCAAATAATGGTTTCCTTGTATGCCTACCAAACAATATTTACGCAGGACTGGATATATAGCTCTCATTAGAGCAAATGCTACTACCTAAATTGGGCTATTTGTGACTCTGCACCTCGAGTTTCACTCATCCCTGGTCTGAAGTGCACTAAAAGCACATTATTACTGCTTAAGATGCAAACTACTATGCTGAAAAATATCACTTTTTACCTCCAGTGAAAGAAGTTAAAAATTAATGGTTAGTTGAAACTAAGGTGAACGGTAAACAGAAACTCCTTGTGACCATGTGCAGGCTATTCCCAATCTGTAATGAGGTTATACTTACTACTTAGATTAATTACTCTTTTTCTTCTATCTTAATTTATTTTACGCTTTAGGAAACCAACATGTCCACTAACCACTCTGTATGTGATAAAGAAACACAATAAAAGCAATTTCTTTCCTAACCCCCCCATAAAACCATTCTCAGTAATGCATTTTTGAATCCAGCATACCTTCTCCTAATGAGGTTTCAGCGTGCCATAAATAACACTAATGAGACTTTGTCTTGACCATGTAATATATTTCCTTAATATAGCTTTAGATTTTCTTATGTTGCATGGAAAACTAACAGTCACGGAAAGAAATGTCCTCCAATAGCACATTAAAACCAAAAGTACAATTAAATATAAATGAATTCAGTAATTTAATTGCACTATTGTCATTTTTAAAAATTCAGAAGAAAAGTAATGGTGTCATTTTTTCCATTGGTAAATAATAAAAGTGCTGAGGGAATCAGACAATATTTAACTAAACACTATTGTGACTATACATGATATAAAAGATACCTTTTATTGCCAGGTAAATTCGGTGTTTGCTAATGAAGAGAGAGTTTGAAGCATCTACCTTTGCAAGCTGAGGGACCAGTCCTGCAAGTGTTACGCAAGCAGTCCCAGTTAAGGGATGTAAGATTTCACTCCCTGGTTCTACAGAGCTAATAGTCTAAGCGCACATTTCCAGCCTCAGAATGCAGAGACTTTAAATATCATCTGCAAAATGCAGCCATTTAAGCAGAGGATTACAGTGAAACAATCTCTTAGGTTGACAAGCAGTATATATTTATGCGATCTGCAGCTCCCATCATTCTACAAGCAGGCCAACGTTGTCTGTGTGGAATTTTTTCCTCTAAAGAAATACCAGTTCATGGTTTTTTCCCCTCCAAAAAAAAAAAAAAAAAAACCAAAAAAAACCACAAAAAGTATTTTTTGCAGAAAAATTAAGTTATTATTTGGGGCAGTATAAATACGAAGCCCAATCTATTTTTAAAGATCAATTGAAATGCTACGCCTGTCACCTCTGTTACCTTTTTTCCCTCAGAAAGCAATGTAAGGCTTATGCAAAATTTCAGCAGGAGCGTGAGAAGAGTTTTACCATTGATTTTCATTAAAATGGGTTAACTAGTAGCTCTTTTTTAGGATTTGACCTTTAATAGTAAAATTCAGTAAACATCTTGGACTAGGCCGGGCAACGATGCAGTGACAACAGGGAGAGATGAAAGAGTAGCAAACTCTGCCACTGAAATTAAATTACAATAAAGATGGTGGTGGTGACAGTGATACGGGCAAAAGCAGTTATGGGTATAAAAACGGAAATAATCAAATCCGAAGTGGAAGCAAAACTCCTTTTCCGTAATTCCTTCAAGTCAGGAGAACAAGATGATCACAGCTTCCGACTTCTGAAAGAACTGGCACACCAAATTATAGGTTGGGCATCTGAACAAATGATTAAGCCAGGGTGGAACTATATGGCTGAAGATTAGCAGATAAAATGACTTACGTACTTCAGAAAAGGGAAAGTGATTCATGCAAATATGAGCCTATTCATCTTATCTTACTAGCGTGTAAGGCTTTAGAACGACTCTTTCATGAGGGAATACCTAAAAGAGGTGGAGACAAATGGAAAATGGCATGAAAATCAACATGGATTTATCAAGAACAGACTAAACCAAACTAGTAGCTTCCTTCGGTATGATTAATTTTCAAGATAACAAAGTGACCTTATCTCTCTGGACTCCGGCAAAGTATGTATTATCTGCAGGGGAAACCCTTAGTTAAAACAAAGAAGACAGGTTTAAGAGAATAACTGTAAGGGAAGCAATAAGTCGATCAAAGGGAAGGCTCTTACATGGCTCTGGTGGGACCTTTTCTGGGAATCCTGAGCACAGCCCCAGCTGCTGGCTCCCGAGATGGATACAAACCTCCGTGGGTGCATGAGAGGATTGCTAGGGCAACGTTAATATACAGAAAATAACTATACCAGAAAGTAGTCAAGTATTATTTAACCTGGAAACAAGGCGGGTTGTAAGCTTCAGTATACAGCACTCTAGAATGGACTTCCAACAAAAATAACGTGGGTGAAAAATGTAAATGGTTTTAACATGGATTCTGATCAGCATTATGGAAGAACTATGGAAGAACTTATATGAAGACAGTTCTAGAAACAGCAGTGTAGTGGATTCAGCGTTCATCTATATGTTCCTATTTCCACGTGGGCAAATGACTTCTCTATCACCTGTATCCTCTTTCATACAAATTGTGCATTTTTCTCAAAGTAAGGGAATTTTCCTGTTAGACTGAGACACACTTAATGTGTGCTGATTCTTCTTTATACTCACGAGAGTTTTTCCTCTTTCTTCTTCTAGCTAAATCAGTTGATCTAACAAAAGAGGATTAACCCTCCACACAAACGCTGCCACATATTTTGTTTTTTCCCAGTTTATTGAAAGTAAAAAAAAAAAAAAAAAACTGAAAAATGAACTGTTTATGGCAAACCTACGTGGGCTATTTTGATGGGTATGCATAAAAACATCCCAAAAAGCCTTGCTTTTTGCATGACCTCAAACCCTGAGGGTTTTGTGTTAACGTTTCTTTCTAAACTTCTCTAGTGACTAAGCTCAGATTACACAGTTATGAAGCAACAGCCTTGCCAGGTAAGTGTGCAAGTCCCATGTGTTATTTCTGAAGAAGGAAAATGACTCCTGACAAAACCTGATCCTCATGAACGCTTGCTCAACATCTCATTTTAATCCTACAGGTATAGGCATGAGTCAGGCTGTTAGAAAAATCTCAGAAAATTGCAAAACGTGGGTCAAAATAAAGTCATGTTTTTCTTAAATTAACTTTTTTCCCCCTAAAAAAATAGACAATCAGCAGACAAAATTACACAAGAGATGTTAACCGCATTTTTCAGGACTCCCATAGCCCAGTGCCTACGGGTGCTACCAGCATAGTAAGGGGGACTCTGTGATCATAAAGTCATAGTAAAATGCTAAATTTAACACATAAGATCAAATAGCAGCCTATGAAATCAAGTATAAGGGAGACGTAAACTCTAAGGGCAGCTAACAGAAATGGCAAGGGGAGCAAGGATGATCAATATCAGGATTTTGATTCTAGTTCTAGATAGATAGAGAGATCATTCCCCAATGTCCCTTTCTGGCAGGCAATATTAGCAGAAGTGATGTCAAATATTGTCATTTCATATCCAGACAATTGGCATTACTATCTCATACTATCTCAAAGTATCACCTTGGAGAAGCATGCCTAGACATACATTGGGCCACAAATCTGACAGGAACATCTCTGAACTTCCCTGCTTAGAGATGCAGCTGCACTTTGTCAAACTGTTTTGACTCACTTCCAATTGGAATCTGATTCAGCATAATGGTCCTTATATTTCACTGAAGTTGTTTATGATGCATTGCCCCCCCCGCCCGTAAGATATTGTCTTAGAGCTATTTTTTACTCTTGCACCACTGCTGTCTTTCAAACACCCAGCAGCTGCTGAGAAGAGATCAATGAGTTCACTTTGCCGGAACTGGGTTGCTACGGCTTAGCTATGGCCAGACACAGGGCACTCCAATAACGTCAGCCACCTGGAAGAAATTAGCCTACACATGGCATACGTGCAACTTAACAAGATGTTAATGACACAAACCAGGTTGTGCTCACATCTCTGCCTCTATACCTCCAATATGAGCCAACTCCGCCACCACGCTGCTCCAGCGGTCCAGGTCGAACACCCGACAGCAGACCAAGGGACACAACCGGTACCTGACGTCCACAGCACTGCGGGGTGTTCACCTTGTCCGGGCCGTGGTGTTCTGGTAAACCTGCACCTCTCAGGTGAAGTGCTTTGGAGTCTGACCTGTCTTGCACATCGTCCCCAGACACACCACTTAGATAAAAACTGACAAAATCTCTTTTTCAATTCAGAGGTTGATATTGCTTCAGCAACCATTGACAAATACGAGGTAGGTAATCAACAAAACTCTGCCCCCACAAACACACACACATTTTCACATGGCAGATAAAATGGAAGTCATGCCAACTTAATATGTTTTCACTCGCTTCTGTTTCTAACATGCCAGGGATACTGGCTCCTAACACAGAAAATGGCCACTTGCGGTAAAAATATCCAAGATGAACAAGAAAGTCATCCTTATCCTGCTCTTGCTAGAAGATGTATCTCCTGTAGCAGCAGTGATGACCTATCAGGAATGTAACCCTCTACAGTCAATGTATGCCTTTATCAGGTATTAATTTATGAAGGATTTCATTGCATGCTGCTTTAACTTAAATAGATGCATACAGTACATATTTTAATTTAAAATGGCTGTAACTTTGTCATAAAATCATTCAGGTTGGTTTTAGTTTAATAACAGGATCGTTAGATAATACTTTCTTCAGGAAAAATTACAGCAGATTTATTCCTGTAGCAATATTTGTGTCCTCCCTATGTCTTTTGCCACCAGATATTCCCTCTCCCGAAGGAAAAAATCTGTAACAAACTGTTTTCAGAAACTAAGAAGTACACCACACCCCTTAGCTCAGCACTGAAATATCTCCTTATACTTTCATTACAAATAAGACGTTATCTATGGCACTGAACTTAATGTATAGACAAATGTGATAACATACTAAGTTTCTCATGCCAGACTCTGGGTAAATTTAGGAATCGTCCTGTGGATTCACTGAAGAAAGAACAGACAGTGGTGCGCTTCCAGAATTTTAACAACGGGTTTATTCTTCTGCTTTGCACTCAACCGTCTGCTATTTCAGACAAACATGCAGATCTAAAATTACTTACATCCTTAAAACAAAACGCTTTAGGAAGCTGGAGGAGAAGCACCCATATTGAAAAAAGTAAGTGTTGAGAAAAGAACAGCTCCAGAGCTCTCAGCTGAGCTTTGGCTTGATCACAGGTCACAAATGAATGCAAACGCCATCTGAGCAAACAAAATCCTTTGAATCCATAGAAAATTAGGGGAAATCTTGTGATAATGGGCTTTCTGGCAATACCTCTTACATTTTCTGCTTCCCTTTTTCTTGGAAATATCACAGATAAGTCTCTTTCAAGGTATTCAGTAATCCAAGGCAACAACAGAAATCCTGACAAAGGTATTGGGGTAAAAACGGAACAAAACTGGGTATTTTAGAACTTCGCAAAAAAAAAAAAAAAAAAAAAAAAGCTTAGAAAGGTCCTAGCATCAAGTACTTATATAAAAGTATTCTTATTTTTTTCACTTAGACAATTCCTTCCTCTCCACCAATAGTTCCAGATAGGGCATTAGAAAGTGAAGGTACTGATAAAGTCTTTAGTTGTTCCTCAGGAGGCTCACAGCATTACCATTTTAGAGAAGATGAAAAATTTAAGTGTCCATCTCTCATTTCAGCTGTTTCATGTAAGTATAATATATATATAACCCACAAAATTGAGAGCCGGATTTTCAAGAATCAGTTCAATTTCTGAGCCACATCTGGTATCCACATCTTGAAGAAAATTTAAATCAGTGCATCTCCAGTATTTCCGTTAGGTGTGCTTGTGACACTTCGCAAACACGCCCTTATCTGAATGTGAAATGCCTGTTATCCAGTAGACAACATGTATTTTATCATGTTGGATCAGAGCCTGCTCTGTGAAGTAGAACCCCCATTTTGTAAAAGCGCATTTCTGCTTGCTACAGTTAACAACAAAGAAATCACAAATTCTGTTTTTTCCTGTGCTCTCACAAGTAGCTCCATTGCCTCTTGATGGTTCTCCATACCGAAACCAACAGGCAGGGATTTTTGCTTGGGATTTTTCTTAACAAAGGCAAAAGAAGATGGAAAAATTGTAGAAGAGAGTCAGACCAAGGGAACAAGAAAGGCTTCTAACCAGAGAACAGTAACTCTGCAGTCTCAAAAGGAAAGAAGCGGAAGTCATGGGTCTGAGTCCAGGGTTGACTGGTGTCTTTCTAGGATCCTGTAACACTTGACTGTGCTGGGTAAGAAATTACTTGGCTAAATCTATTTTCCTTTCCTTTTTGCTCACATGGTCCATGAAGGGGACCATCGCTCCACGGCTGAAGCGGGCAGAGCTGGGAAGCCGGGGCGCTGAGCACCCAGATTGCAAGAGCTCTTTTGCATAGGAAGGGCTCCGGTAACCTCAGTCCAGGATACACCCAGGAGACCTTGTGCTTGACACCACAATGACAAAAAAAGTGCTGGGAATGGCAAACTTATTAAAACTTTCTTCCTGCAGTTACTTTATGTAAATTCTTTACGTTCCTACCCTGAAAGTAAGAAATCCATCCTCTAGTTTTACCGAATCATTAAATTTTCCTTTGTACTTGATGACGCCAAATTTCTTTAGTCCCTCATGACAATGGTTGTTATCTTAACAGGCAGGAACTTCCAGATCTCTAAACACTCGTCTGTTCAGTGCCAATCAATCAACTACACATCCACAGGGCTCTAAAACTAACATTTTACAAATTCTAGTTATTAGTACTTGCGTTTAGCTTCAGTGTACTCAGAAATAATTAATCTTTTTAACACTTTGATTTAAGCATGTTGTATTATTCACCCTATTTTGCAGACTGGAAACAAAAATGCCATAGTCTCCGGGGATGCCACAGGCAAAGCTGGGGAGGGAGCTCGAGTAGCTACTCCTCCTCCACCCACCATCTCACATTTAAAACCCAGAAAAATCTGACTGCCCACTCTCTTGAATCTTAAGTTTTGCACCCATCCTGCAAGCGACCATACATTATGCAAAGCAGGCAAGAACTGAGCTCCGGACTTTTAATTTTCCTTCATCTAGGGACCAGTCCCGCTTTTCCGCAATCTCAATGCAAATCAGAAGTATATCCATTGGAGTCATTAGCATTGCATCAGTCAAATCACCGCCAGCAATATCAAACCCGCAATGTTTTATTCTAATAATGAGGAAACATGAGCATTTTAGAATGGGGCTATCATTGTATGTGGACAACCAGAGGAAGACTTCCAAGGATTTTTAGTGGAGAAATTTGATTGTCATCTACAAGTGCCAAAGTCAGCCTTTTTCTTAAAAAAAAAATAAAAAAAAATCTAAGGATGTAGAAATATAATCAATTCAAATTAAGTATTGATTTCTAAATAATGTAGAATTAAGTTAGACACGTACAAACTGTAAATCACTGTTATTTAGTAAGAATCAGCACCATATGTTACACAGCAATAGATAGAAACATTGATAGGTTGGAGGTGAAGAAATGTGCCTCCAGAAAGTTGGGTATGGCACTCCCAGTGAACCCAAGCTCACGTCCTACATTTGAAGAAAAAGGATAGGAGAAGAAAGCAAGGTCTAAGCCAAACCAGACTGCTTCTTATAGTCTTTTCTAAGCAAACTAGAAGTATATCAACAACCAAATATAAAATCCAGACAAACTCCCAAGAGGTCAGGCAAAGTATCGTGGATTTTTATCAGCTTAATTGAGACTGGAATTTTGCATCATCCACTATGATGCACACTTACAGGAGTCCTGAGGGAGAGGTTAGTATCAATGTCCGACCAGGAAATTGTGGTATAGAGGTGTAAATTGGCAAACTCTATAGGGCTACACAACTTGCCAGTTACTAGGCCAAAAGTAAAACACAGATAACTAACTCTGAGACATTTATTTTCAAAGATGATGATGTCTCACATATTCAGAGAAGGCCTCTTACCATGCCTAATTCTAGAGGATTGCAATTATTTTCATTGTTACGCTTCTTAGGTGCCTCTGTGAATGTCTGCTTTCCAAACTAGTGTTCACTCCCTTTTAAAATTTATGTTGAGAAACAGCACTTACAGCCAGCTTTTGTGAAATCGTATCGTGCTGTACAAAGCTTCAGCCAAATATCAGGGGTGATTTAAGCGTTCCTCTTGGAACCATTCAAACAGCATATAAAATCCAAGATACTTCTGAAGTGTCTGCTTTTGCAGGACAGCAATAAGAAAATCAATCTTTTGGTTGAAACATGCAACCAGGAATGATGAAACAGAGACTCTCAGTGTGTTATCAGCAGTTAGATAATACAGTGATAGATGCTACACTTTCCATAGAATAAATACTTAGTATTTATAGTGACCGTGGGAAACTCATACAGGACAATGTTTTCAGGAGCACCTGAGGAATGCACTCCCAGTTTCCAAAACACATCCAATTTTCAGCAAGTGTTTTCTTTACCTTTGGGGTAAAATATGGAGAAAAGCCTTTGTAATCTCCTGTGTGACTTAGTTTCTTCTGCCCCAGTCTTCCTATCCCTGTACAAAAGTAGGATACCACAATACAGCCGTTGAGATGTTTAATTCATTCCTGTCTGAAAAGGACCTTGGATGGAGGACGTTGGGGAACTACACAGAAGCCTCATAAAGCAAGGGGTAGGTGAAGCAACAGAGCTGCTTGTGCATTCGTTTCACTGCCTGAAAACTAATGTTAAGGGACAACAGTCATGTCAAACACACATCAGGAGCTGTTACAAAACATCAGGAGGCAAAACGGAGCACTCACAGTGGAGACTAACGTATGTCCCAAATTCCAGCCCAACAACAGTACCGGCCATGCCAGAGATTCTTCCCACTTCATAAACTCTTATGGTACATATGCGTACTTATGTGTGCATGCATATGAATTACATATACAGTCTTGTGTTCAGTTTATGTAAGTAAAAAAAGAGCCGAGGACAACCTGCAAGGGAACACAGCACCCTTTCCCTGCTGCCTCTCACGCAGCAGGTAAGTGCTAGGGAAACCAGCACAAAACACGTCTTGCCTCTGAACATTTGGCTACTCTCATCTCTTTCTGGAATTAGAGTTATGACCATCTCAAATATCCAGATGAGAGGGCAAGGAAAATGTTTTAAAGTAACATAAAGAGTTATCACTACTTACACATTCCAGACTTCTGTTCAGCTGCAAATACATTAATGCAAGCAAGAAAGAAGAGTGTGATGTGGGAAAGGAGGCTGTCTACAATTTATCACTGCTGTGCAGACATGCCCTGAGAAGAGAGCTGTGCTGAAAACCCAAATATAGGAACATCTATATTAGCGGCAGTTATTTCTGATTTGGTCTGAGGGACTTTCCAAACTCAAGGGGCTCACAATGAAGGACTGGCCAGCCATGAAGAGCCTGCAGTAAAGCTGAAAGGACATGCAAATTGCTCTGATATCCCTACAGACTTCTGCTGTTTCAGGGATGCTATTCTAATCCCAAGAAGCAAGGAGGAGCCCCATTTTCTGCTTTGTTCACCGATGCACCATGTCCCTACTTGGGCTTTATCGGGGGCTTTTTATCTGCCAAATGTGGACGTTTCCTTATTCCAAAATTACAGCTGAGAATTCAAAGTAGGAATGATTTCAGAAATGGCACAATTGCCTAAAAAATCTGAGTCTGAGCTGGATCAGATCCTCAGCTGGGGAAAATCACCAAGCATGGGATGGGTTAAAATTCATATAAAAATAGGAGTATATTCTGTATTTTATTAGGGCATTAATAAAGAAAGGCATACAAAAATTATCGTTTTCTAAAAGGTCAAAAGACAGCTCTCTGCTCCTTCGAATATATTTTGCACAATATTCAAAAATGATGCATAATTTGGGGAAATAACTCAACCGTAATTCTGCAGTGGTATCTTCTTTGACGCCTAAAAAGACTACCTTTGAGTTGGTTGTGAATTAAACATTCAACATTAAAAAATGAAAAAGTCTATCAATACTTTCTGAACCAGCTACCTCCACAAAAGTTACAGAAATTGGCCGTCTGAAATTGCTGTTTAATCCTGCTATTAAGTGTTTCGAAGTTCTCCTTCAATGTTTGCTTGTGCACAAGTAATTAATTTAAAGCAGTTTTTCTGAAATCAGGTTCTTCTGTTTTGCAATACTTTAACATTAAGTCCTTACTCTTAAGTAGCGTCTGCATTATGAAACAATTTTATACATACATATAAAATAAGGCAGCAAGGAAACTTGCGGAGTTTTTCAAACCAAGTCTTTCACTGTGTGTTCAACTTTGGGTCGCTCCTATCTGCTTTACGGGACTTTTCTCCAGCTCCAAAACCAACACATTTTCTCCTGCCTAGTTTCAGAACCTTTTTCCAACCACGGAGTGTCTCCTCCTGGCTGATCACAGGAGCGACTCTAGCCTATTGCTCCAAGGGCCAACAGTCAGCCTTAGAAGTGGAAAAAAGAAAGACATACACTTACCAGAAGTGAAAAAAAATTTCCAAAAGCAAGCTCTAATCTCACAATCTCCAGTTGTTCCCAGTCTGTGGTTTAATTTACTGCTGGGTTAGCAGGGTGTTCCACAATGCCTCTCATAATTACTTTCTCGAGGCTCTAATTCAACTGCAATTACCCACTGCGGAAGTTAGAGAATTGGATCGCGGCTCTGCTAAGATCCAACTAAACCACCCGACCGAGAAGCTGGCCAGCCCCCAGAGCCGCTTCCCTCGCTAAGGTGAATCAGGACCTCGCTGATCCATGCGGTGAGACTATCTCCCAATGGGCTCTTCTGCCTGCGCATCCCAGATACCTTGCCTCCGAGCCTACGGAATCGTTTTTTTGCAATGAAGGAAATATTTATGGTTACTTTTTAACGTGGCCTAAAGAGTTACGCTAACAAAGCAACCCGGCGGAGCTCCCTTTCACACCCACGGCTGACCAGCTGGGTTCATGGCTCACAGCTGGCCAAATGATCTAGATAATTAAAGAAGAAAAAAAACTCTCTTTGTTGTTCAGGGATTTCAGACTGTTTCATCAAGAACATTATGTCCTTGATCTATCTCTGCTCTTTTTTGGCTTTTTTTTTTTTTTACTGCCAGATTTAAAGGCCACTACGACTCTATGGAAACCGCCTATCAGCCATCATGGACCATACCTACATAAAAGAAATGTCAGGACAGGAGACTCTCTAACGAATGCCCAGTAGAGTTCCCTTCACTCACAAAAGGCCATATACCATATAGGGCATACATTTATGGGCAGCTCCAAAATGCCCGCTATGGGATGGGTGAGCAGCAGTGCGGAAAGTGCCCTCTGCGTTCACACAGCCCATCGCTCTGCCCCGCTCCCCCTGCTTAACCTGAAGCACGTGCATCGTTGTATCTGCAGTACACTCTCCCACCAGCTTCAGGCACTGCGTGCGGGGGCCTGGCCATGCCGTCAGACCCACCACGGTCTCCACGGAGCCTCACTGAATTTGGCGGCGCATCTGTGTCAACACCGGTGTCTGCTGAACCAGCTCCTTGTCGGGGAGGGACTGAAAAAGGCAGCGGTATGAATTAATTTATCTCTGCGATCTGCTTTGACTGTCACTTCTCTTAATACCCAACACTGTGTTTTGGGAGGACACAAAAACGTATTTGCTCAATCATTTAGCAAAACCCTCTTCTCACATTTCGACTGCAGAACCAATGTTCAGCAACATACGCTCTTAGTGGCAAACAAGAAAAAAATCCTGCACACATGAAAAAGAAAAGAGAGAGGGATTTCTACTACGGAGAAACGGGGTGGGGGGGAAACCTGATTTATGAATTTCAGGGCGAAAAGTGGCTTGTAGCGCAATGACTTTGCTAGGACAACATACCCTGTAGCATATCTCTGTGTTTAAGTAGTGCAGAATTGTCAAGTAATACAGCGCTGCTAACAATGCTGTCACACAAGCCCTGTTTAGTCAGCAACTGCACCTATATGACACTCCACACTTGATGAACGCTTAGGTTCCCAAATGAAATGTGATACCTTGCTAATGCAAAAGGCAGCCTAAACCGCACTACCCCCCGCGCGCATCCTACCGACCTTAAATTCGGTGCCTTTCACGATTAACCTTCTTGCAATTGAAAGATTTAACATAATCCCACTTAGCTATTTTCAAAGTGTACAAACTCTGTACGTCGGCACTGTTACTGCAGCTGACTGCACAATTTCTTCCAGTTTTCAGAAGGCAAACAATATGGTTTCAAACGCGCTCGGCTTGTATCTCCGCCACTTGACCTCCCTAATTTAGAGCGCAAGCCCCCAGTGTGGCAGTGATGCTGTCTTTGTTGAGCTGTTGCTCTGTGATAGCTAATACATGCATACATTACTGCTGACATTTAAAAACATTCCTAACAGTTTGTGTGAGTACATGGTAAACAGATGCTATGGGATTTTTTACCCATTATCAGTCATCTCTGAAGACTGCAGTAAAGTGACAGGTTGTTTGAGACTCTTCGGTCTAAGAGTGAGAGATTTATTTTTAATAGAATATTGATATTATGGCACAAAATGCCATTTGGTGTTTACTTTTTTTTCCTCCTAGAGCTGCAGTTTAGCTTTTTTTAAGCTTTTGCAACCCTCTGTTATATCTACTACTCTATTTTTTATGAAAAAAGTTAGAGACTTTTTTATGAACTCTCTGATTAAAGTACCTCCATCTGAATGCAGATTAAAAGTTCCAACACCTGAGAGCACTAAACCAATGAATATTTATATAGAAAAACAGCAGATGAATGCACTTTAAATCTTCAATGCAAGTCTAGTCATGGGGTTTATCTTATTTTAGGGCTTACTTTTTATTAAAATGAACTCTTGCATATTTACACTACAGAAATAAATGTTATTTGCAAGCACAATACAGTAAGAATCTTACAAATGGATGGCCTTGGTGAAAAGTAAATTTACTCTTCAAACTGATTTACTTCTTTATCAAGTACATATTTAAGAGGATTTTCATTGTATGCCGCCGGCATAGTTTGGTGCAGAGCGGGTGCGTTCATTTTAACCGGTTCTGGTTTCACACTCATGTAAGTCAAGCAGCGCCCATGGTGTTCAGCTAACCACACCGGTGTAAGCCACGGGGAAATCAACAGTGCTCTTGTGGCATGAAGGACCACTGCGTATGGCTTCCCAGGTCATAGCAGCATCCTGCACAGTATCCTTGGACTTCAGCATTTGTGTTATACTGCATGTCATTCGCTGCACGTGGTTGCTACAACTACAACCAACTCATGCTGTACCCTGAAGTTACCACCTGTCCTGCCAGGAGACAACCAAAGCGAGGAAGAACCCGCCCCTGAACCAGTTAGTCCCAGGAACAGTACAGGACTGCCAGGTCACCCCAGACTCTGTGACATCCCTCAGCGCTGACTCCAAACCTGCCTCGCTCAACACCTGCAGTGAAAGTCAACATCGCCACTGACCCGAGTCCCATGGCAAGCCAACGACGTCCACAGATAGGGTGTAGTAGTGCAAATGAAGGTAAGTAGTGACTTCTGCTCTGATCTCCGGGTCTCTCTTCATCCTTCTAGTGGCAAAAATCCCACTCCCTTACTCAAAGATTTGCTCCTTGTTTGACTGGGAAGAAATACACGGTTTCAGGGACCCGCAGCACCACTAGGAATGAAATCTTGATGCAGCCCAAGTATTTTTTAGCCCGTAAACCTCTCTTCTCTCCAAATCTTGTGTTTTGCAAAAAGATTTGTTGCATTGTCTCCAAACCTATGCTGTTCTATTTTGGTTTTAAATGTAACCTTAGAAATAAATGTTTACAAATCAGCTCATTGTGTCTTTGTTTTGAAGCTTAAAGCCTCACTTTGATTGCTGCCTTTTTGACATTTTGCATAGGAAATATGTTTGCATGTTCACAGCGCTATTGAAACAGCAATTAGATCACCATATCCCAGCTGTTACAAGGTTTTGTAATGCATTTTCCAATAAACATTTTCAAGAAAACAGAATTATTTCAGTATGTCAAGCAGATATGTTGAGATTTTTTTGTTAAGCTTTTTTTTTCAGTCTTATGTTTTTCTGCATGTTACCGTACCTTTTTATGTTCCTCTATTTCACTTCTTTTAATGCCACCTAAATAAAAAGGGTCAGGTTTTCAAAAGCAGCAAATGGTTTGAGGAGTTCTGATTTTGGGGACCTGGGGAGTTGAGCCAAGCCAATTTTCAGAAAACTGAACTTTTTGTCTTAGGCTACCAAACACCACAACTGCAACAGCTTTTAAAACATTTGCTATAATTTCCCTGATCTTCTTTAAACAGGAACATTCTTACCATTTCCAGGAACTATCTACTTACCCAGCTTGCTTCCTTGCTCTCTCCCTTCCTCAACAATTTTCCCACTTCAAACAAGAAAAAATACGTTTTTTTCTTCTCCTGCCTGCTACCATTAAATGTCCAGCTGCCCTGGCACTGAAGTGATTTCCAGACGTGCAATAGAACAAGCGCACTGCATGCAAAGGCAAACACGGCACCCAGGCACGAGGGGGAAAGGCAGCAGCACCTGAACCTCAGCGGCCGAAGAGAGCAAATGAAGCCTCAGGTGTGAAAACGCTGGTCATCATCTCTGAAGTAACTCAGTCCCCACCAGTCCATAACCAGGCTGATGGCACGCACGAGGCAGCAGAAGTTGCCTTGGTGAAGAGGAAGAAGATCTGCAACCTTTTGCTTTATGTTTAGTATCAGATCACAATTAAGGATTATTTTTTCTTCTTGCTTGGTGGTTAATCTTTCCTGGTATAAATTATTAAACCCAAGAGATTCTGCTTTGAGTTTATTTATTTTTGTTGCTTCCCAACCTCATGTGTCGCATTTCTTGCTTTCTCACTTTCTTACACAAGAATTGTTATGAAGGTTTTTCCTACTTGTTGCCGTATGCGATAAAAAGAAAAATAGTGTCTCCCGTTTTAAGACTGCAAAATATCTTGTTCCGTCTAAGACCAACAAATTGCAACTGAGCTGGCTGATTTATCTGCTGTGTTTTGATTGATCACTTTGAATTTGGTATATGCTAAGGAGATCAATATATTGACTTATTTTTTGGGGTGTTGTATATCATTATCAGGGCATAACTGGATTGTTTTTTCCAAATGGTAAAAATTCAGAGAACTACTGAGAGGAGGAAAGAGATTTTCCTAGGGATGAGGGAGCTAGGGTGGGAAACAGTCCTCCTCAATTGATTACACTATTTCAGAGCTAGTCATCAACTATTTGCTTGATGGCAGCTGTAGACAACTGTGCCCCAATTGATTTGCAATTTCTTCTAGTAATTTTAGTAATAAAAATAATAGCAGGACAACGAAGACTTGGAAACCTCATGGGAGGCTTCCCCTTACTTCCAGGTTAACTCTCACACTTGCACAGATGCTCGCTGTGATTCTACCAGACAGGAGGCTGGTACATACCACCCAAGGAAGAGCAACGCTTGGTATGCACAGGCCAGAGTTAGTGCCTGCCCGTTGCTTCGAGGGGCTTGCCATTGCTCCGTCCCATTCACAGGCTCTCAATTAGAAGTGCAAACATATGAGAGCTGCAGCAGAAGAGGTTATTTTAAGTTTCCTTCTCATCTTCTCAGAAAATGAGCCATTATAAATTCCACAGCTGCCTGTCCATCACTGACGGGACATCACCAAGTTGGGGCCATTTCAACCTCCCTCGGGTTTCAAAATAATTATGCGTGATTTTGTCACATCAAGATGAGTTTATTTGCAATTCCCAGGTGTCATGCATGTCCAACGCAACCTTGCATAGCACTCCATTGCAGATAACCTGAAAACGCTCCTTGTGAAAAGGGTTTGCTCTTCACATATTTCACCCAGTCTGAAACTACTACCTTGGTTGCCAGTTAAACAAAAGTATTGATTTTAAAATTGCTCTTTTAACCTACAAGGTACTACATGGCCTCTGTCCAGCATCTCAACTTTTTTTACGTTCTTGGATGCACACTTGAATCTGCAGAGGGAAATCTGTCACTTGTCCTAAGTTTCATTGGCAACAGCTAGGGAGCAACAGCTTTTCCTCAGAGGAATTCTGTCCTCCTGGAAAAGCAGGAGGTTAACAGTAAAAAAAAAAGTTAAAGCAGGCTAACAATACATTTTTACAGTAAGTTACAAGGGTCTTTTTTTATTGCTCTGTCTTACTGTCTAATGAACTCTGTGACAATTCCTACATTCCAATGTTGTTTTATTACCAATTAGTTAAGTTACGTAAAATACCCAAAGACACACCGTATGAATGATAATATAATCTAGAAAATGCATGATAGTGGGGAGACTTTAACTGTTGCATACTAATTCTCTGTATGATGAAAGAAATCAAAATGGTTTCTGTAGCTGGCGGGTACTCCGGGTCGTTTTGGTCAATACCCTGATTATCAGAGGAAAAGTGCCATTTTAACCTCACACTGATATCTTTCAGCCTTATTAATACAACAGACTAGGTTACGAAAATATTTAGAACATATTCTGCCTTCACCTATCTTATTCCCTTACATTATTTAACTTATTTTCTTCAACAGGTTTACTTTAGATCTACTGAGACAATACTTTGTGCCATCTCAACAGCAGTCCATGAATGCTGGGAGCAGAATATAGCATTTTCTTGGTTAAAAAGGGATGAGAAACCTGGACTTGCTTATGAAACCCAGGCAAAGAGGAGCCACGTAAAATTCATCTGAGGCAGTGTAGTTCAATTCCTTCCCTCCCATGGCCCCCACCTGTACATACTCTTGCAATTTTACTTATCTGAGCTCTATTAATCAATTAAAAAGAATTGGAAAGGAGACAGAGATCTATCGGGAAGATATCCACAGAAAAGCTTAACAATCCCAAAAAAGGACCCTAAACTCTGGAAGAAATTGCCAGGACCAGGATCTAGCAAAATGCTGCATCAGAAGCCAGGACACTCTATATAACTGGCTGATTAACGGTGCATTTTACCCATTTTACATAATGCAAGTATTGAGAATGAAAATGTGACCCATGGAATTCGCACAGCCCTGGTCATTGACGCACTGACTCTTGGAACAACTGTGGCAAGAAAGCATCACCTGATGACTAATGCAACCTTCTGGAGAGAAAGCAAGCTGCTGCTACTTAACACTACTTTCTATAATCTGTACAGAGCCAGAGAGGCCATTGGTTTTCCTTTGAATGTGCCATTACAGGCACTAGAAGATGCTGAGCCAGGAAGCTGTCAGACAGTTCAAGAGGGAAAAGACATTAGAGGACCAGAGAAATTTGACAGAAAATATGTCCCTTGTTCTTGTGGGCTGCTACATCAACATTACAGCAGCAAGACAGCTTTTAAAGGTGACCATTTCCTTTCAAAATATTTAAAATTAATACAAGTCTTGTGTAGAGGAATAAGTTGCATGCATGCTGTCCAGGAAGCACCAGGGAAAGACCTGATGGGCAGACGGGTACGACAGAGAAGCAGAGAGACTGATATATCTGAATGCTGAGCTCCTATTTCAACAAAGCCAGTTACAAGCAAATAAAACACCAAAGTACGTGAACATCTCCAAAGCCTTAAAATGGAGGAGGTGAATCACACAGTCCTCACAGCTGTCATAACAAATTAGATTGTCCCAAAACCGAGGAGATCATTTGATAGCCAATTACCTGAAATAATGAAAAAGGGATAAGAAGTGAAGTCACCTAGGGGAACAAAACAAAACCCATTTCTAATATCCCTGACGCTCCTCTCTTACTGAAATCTCCTCTCATTTCCCTTCCACATTAGGTTCAAGCAATTCATCTTCACTTCAAAAAACTGTGCAGTTTTGACCCTGCCTGCGCGTTGATGTCCTGGTTGGTGGTACATCTTCCCGCTGCCTTGCCTAGCCCGCATCCTCTATCAATGTCCCTTCCCATCTCCCCGTTGCACCTTCTTCCCCTCCTTCTCCAGCAGCACACCCTCCCTCCTCGTGTGCCACGCTCCTTCTCAAAGTCCTTCAACAACACACAGTACAAAGCTTTTTTATAACATCCCAGAAAAAGACAAAAATACAGAAAAAAACCCGAACCACCTTTAGACCAAATCTTTATCTAATCAGCTAACACCTTGTAAAAATCCAGCACGACCTCCTGCTGCGGGGTATTGAGCTCACTGCCTGCCAGGATTAGGTCCTTTAACTGAAACTCATCTTGTGCTAGGGGATGGGAAAAGGGAGTTTTGAGCTCCGAGGGGTTTAAGAATTCAAATGTCTGACTATTAATTAATCAGTACACTACCTTCCAAAACGATACACAAAAAAGCAAACGCTCCAGCCAGATCTGAAACACTTCAAAGAAGAAATGAATCATTCAGTTTAGTACTTTCCTGAAATGACCATTGTACAGAATGAAAAATTCCGATGGAAGACTGTTACAAGAAGGCATTTGCTAATAACGCCTCTTACTCACTTATTTGGAGAAAAATTCAGCTGTTATTAGGAGAGTTTTAAAGAGATATGTGGAACTGAAGTCATACGAATGCAGGGGCTGGAACCTGGCGTTAATTTCAGTTTGCTGGTTTGCTGCACCTTGTAAGCATCTACAAGAAAGCTGTATTTCTGCACTCACGATTAGAAAACCTATTAAAGTCATTTAGGATGAATACCCTGCATTTGTAGCCATGGGTGTCTTCTTCAGCCAAATTAAAACCCATAGTTTTTTCAGGTCATAAAAATCATCAAAATTTTAGTTACGAATAACGCCACAGTAAGTGTCAGCATATTTTCCACAGATTTAGCATCGTTTGAAGATAAACTGAGACAGATCGGTACAATACTTAATTGAGCTCTCAACAGCATCATTGATAAAAGAGCACTAGTAGACTTTGGCAAAGACTTTACCTATGGTTACTAAGACGCTGTACAGCAACTCCTCTGAACAGAGTGGATCAAATTTTCTCCGGTGCCCTAAGGCCTTTTCTGTTGCTCTTGTAGCATAAAGAGGCTTAAAGACAGCAGACCTCAACCTCGGGGATATTTCCTGCGTAACGAGATTTCTCAGGCAATAAATAGCTGTGACTACCTCTGTTCCCCCAGCATAATGATGCTGCTCTACTCTGTGCATTTCCTACCAGCAGCTCCTAAGGTCAGGGCTTGAGTAAAATTCAGATCATCTGAAGAGCTTACTCTCTGGGCAAGCGCAGGAACTACCCAAATCATTAGAAAATCATCAACGACTTAGGGGCACATTTGTTTCTGCCTCTCTGCATACAAAAGGATGGACAAACTAAATAGTGAAGTAGGTGCAGTCACACCCTATAGCCCCGCTGTATCAAAACTCTGTTGTCTAGACACATTATGTTGCCAGATACTACTTTGATCCTAGGCTCTCTTGAACTGAGTTGGACCATCAAGAACTGTTCAAGCTCCTAACAGAGGGTGGAAATGACCCCAGTGACATTATTGCGCTCAACAATAGAAGGGCTAAACAGGACAATGAATATCTCATTCTCTTCCCATAAGATCCGGTTATTTTGATTTTTCCAGGAAGTACAGTTAAGTCAAACGGTAGATATAAGAGATGTTTATGTATTCAATAGAAACTTACCTGCATCTAAATCTATTTCTTCACGTTTCACAGGAAATCTGATGGTACAATATTAGCGCTCCGTTGTAATTCATTGATTCCTAGCAGAATGAATGAATATCTTTCAAGAAACCCCTTGGAAATGAATGCTGATGACTAGCGACTATTGGTACAAACCAGTTTTACAGATCATAGAAAATCAGTTACTCATAGAAAGCATGACAGATACAGAATATTCTTACTTTAGATGGGAAAAAAATTGTGCATTATGACCCGTAAATCGATAAATATCCAACAAATCAGCAACACAAACAAGATGAGAGAACTTTATTTCATCTTCAATCAGAGAGTAAGAAATATACTGGGCAAGGTAGTTTTAGGAGTAAAATAGTTACCATGCTAATTTTCTACTCATCTAGTAATACCAATCCTTTGCATTTCAATACATTTTTTTTCCTCCTTTGTGATCATATTTGTATCTGCAGAGCTTTCAAGCCCAGGATGCAAGCTGTGAAATACGTTAAGCTGGTTTTGTTTTTTAATAAAACAGAAAAATGACAATATAATGCTTTAAAAATCAATACGCTCTTTTGCATTTAAAGTAACTTAGGAAAATATTTTAAAAGCACAATGTCAGCAAAAATGGGCTGAATTCAGGTGATAAAAAGCAAATGTGGAGGTATAGGAAAGACTTTAGCTATTGCACAGAAAAAGGAAAAATCTCCCACTTGCAATGCAAGAGGAGGATGGATCTTGACACACAATATTACTCAGGCAATTGCACGGCCTTCATTCTTTCAGTGTCCGAAAACATTTTATAGAAAGGAGAAAACTTTTTTTTTATCTATATGCGTTGGTACAGGGTGAGTGACTGAAGAGAAATCATATAGAATCATCGAATCGCCCAGGTTGGAAGAATATTTTTGTCCCTAATATTTACACATCAGAACTCTATGAGCTCTGATTGCCTTTGACATTGCCAGACTGTCAAATACGGTACAATCCCTGGCTTTTGTATGGTATGCTTTGCAGAAGGATTTCAGAAGTGTTACTTTTGCCCATACAGAGCCCCTTGAAACCTGCAGCGAGACTGAGTTTTCTGTTCTGTATTCGTTACTGGTATTGGATACACAGGAAGCCAGAGGCAGGGAAAGCAAGTTGGGACGGCAGAGTCCTTCAGATGGCCTGGGTCACACCATTACGCTGTAATCACCAGTATCTCTCTCCCATCTCAATGTTAATATTTTTCACGTGTACACATAAAAGTGCTGTGTAAGACCCCAGACCCACACAGGAACATTGACTGAATGGACAAGTACGTGTCTCATTTTTTTTGGAGAACCTTTTGCGTGTGGGCTATGGGAAACGTCATACCAAACAAAGTGCAGAACAGGTGTGAAATGTCAGTTTTCATGCATACACTGCTCTCCCCACCCCCAACTCCAAAAAGCACATGGATAAATGTTTATGCATTACGATTTTTTTTTTCAAACCATACAATTTAACCTTCCTCTAGGGCTGCCATATGTCCCAGCCTCCCCAGGCAAGACCTCCTTTTTCACCTGAAAGTTTATTTGCAGGTGAAGAAGGAGGAATTTGGCCAGATGCCTTAGATGTACAAATCTCTACAGCCACAGACGTGGATGTCAGAAAGTCCCAGGCAAATGGTTTCGGAGCATGTGCAGGCCACCTGTGTAGCCCCTGTGCCCATATCTCTATCCAAGAAACGACAAACAAAACTAGGGCAAATCCAGCTCCCTGTCCTTATCCCATGGAATACAAATATACAAAAGGAAAGCCTATTTGTAGCTGAATCCAAAGCAGTAAATTTCGGAAGCTTTGTTGTGTGGCAGCCACATAAAAGTGTAAGTCTAAGGGGAAGAGACAGAAATTCATGCGTAGTTTGCAGATCAGAAGGGACAGTACAGGACATCACGTTTACAGTCCTACTGTAACACCACACAGCATTGCTCTATCACATGTGGAAATCCCAGATTCCTTCTGCTGCAAAGTTTTAATCATGTTTAAATACACCACATTTGGGGACTTAGAAACCCAGCGAGCAAAGGTGTCCCAGGAGACTGGGATAGAGATAGACCAGCTATTCCAGTGGCAGAAACAATGACAGCATGTATATCTTTAGTATTTATGTTCAAATTACTATATTAGCACACACAGGCTACAGTTCTGTAATCTGCACAGCATCCTACAAAGTAGTGAAAAATCCCAAACTCTTTAAAAATTGGAACAATATAAAATGATTGATGCACTTACCAAAAGAATTGAATCAAGATTTTACATTTGCTTTCTAGTTGCCCAAATATTTCTACCAGACACTAGTTATTTTGCCAGCATATGTTTTGAGAAAGAGTCATTTTCCCGCTGTATGTTAGCCTGCATGCATTACGGTTTGTACTTTTCTTTAAAAAGAAATGGGAGAGCGCTGAGATATTATTGTACTCCACATTACCCAATTACCCTTTTTTAACCAGACGCATTTGTCATTCTGTTGGAAAAATAAGTGTTTGATACTTATCATATTCTCACAGACTTCAGCCACTATTACTTCTTAAAAATGCAGGGTAGCTGGAGAGCTCTTTTATTATTTATTTGCTGTGTCTCTAAGTGTCTATGCTCGTGCTCTGCCTCTTGCTATGGGAATAAGATCAGTGGCCATAAGGGCCAAACTCTACTCCAATAAACATGGTATTTCCCAAGTACCTTATATAGCTGGCTACTGGGCGTGCCTGTATAAGCACAGCAGCTGTGAACTCTGATTTGCGAGCTGCAGAGAGAGAAGGAAATTCCTGCTGGTCCCCCAGAGCAGATCTCCCTCCAATATTCTGGTTCCTCCATGCGCTCCTCCAACATGGTTAGGACCTACCCAGATGGTGGTGGCTGTACCTGCTCATGTGGGAAAAGCCTGATACTGGTGCAACAGCCTGCGAGGAGCATCGCTTCACCTGACACAGAGCAAACAAGCAGTCTATGCAAGCATGGTAGTGGTTGACTACAACCATGCTGAAACAGACTCTCGATACCCTTTCTCCTAACGCGTCATGCAGCGGGCAGGGGGGTGAGGAGGGAGCTACTTGTGGGATAAAGCATTTTTCAGTGGAAGGTTCTGATTTGGTCTATTCATTAGCATGCACAGAACAACAGACAAACTGAAAAGAAAGTTTATCTATTTCTATACTTGATGCATTGGACTAGGTTTTTGGTTATAAATTTACATCAGAGGAAAGAAAAATGCCAGGAGGCTATGTGGAAAGATTTTAAAAAATTAGCACATGAAATAGGTCTATTCCAGGAGTGGCAGAAAGCAGAAAATTTTCATGGATGCTTATAGGAGAAAGATACGCCCATCATGTGTCTGCATACGGTGCGCAACACAAGAGCTTGGACCACAGGGCTCAACCAGAGCTGCCTGGTCCATAAGAGCCCCCTCAACATTTCCAGCCCGATTCCAGAAGAACAAAATAGATGTCCAGAGAACCACACATCATCTAAAATCTTATCATCATTATCTTTTAGGTAAAATCAAAAATGCTGGGGATCTAGATCTTCTGCCTTCAGCCAGCTGTAGTATGGGCTGAGAGCTATAAGCAGAAGATGAAGATCCTCCTTTGGGTGGACTCCGAGCTGCCAACACCCTACACCTGACTCACTTGTTTCCAACTCTTCCAAATACCCATTTGTCAAAAAGTGGCCCATTAATCACCATGGTCCTTGTCCAAGGCAAACCCTGGATTCCTTACACTCCAAAGTCCCTTCCCACCCGCTCTCTCTGAGCAGTCTGCCAGTGATTAAGCAGGGAAGAATCTCCATCACAAATCCACCAGCATTCAGGAGATGACTTCTCAGCACGTCCTGGCACCTCATGCTCCGTACCAACCACTGCCCTGCCGTGCAGGTGCAGCACCAGGCCAGGCTTGCACTTACGGTGTTGGAGCTTCCAGTTTGTGGCACCGACGGTGCTACCAAACTTTCATTTGCTGCAGATAGAGCGACAGGGAGATAAAACTTTCCTGCTGAAGCATGACTCCACAGAAACCCACTCTCCCCCACGCCTCCACCTCCAGACCACTCCAGCCATCCTGAACATGTGGTTCCTCTTCCCCCCAGAGCAGGCAGCACGGCTGACCGCATCCAGGCATGCTGCCTGCATCTCTGCCGGCCACAAGGGCAGCCCAACCAACACGTGCTGTTTCCTACTGGGAGGAAACGAGGTATTCCTTGGAAGTCCCCAATGGCACCGACGTGCACCACGTGCACTAGGGAGCTGGGTTATCTCCCTCTCTCCCGTGACTTTACCTGGAGCACACAGCTTCCTTACGCTTAGCAAGGAACTATCACTGCTCTTTGTCACTCTCTACAGCCCTTCAGCTGTCTTCCAATTACACACTAATGACTCTTTGCCCCGGTTTTACCCCCCAGGGGCATCCCATCTTCTTCTGTGGTTAAGTCCCATGAGTTGCCAGCAAGGAAGGGTCACAAAAACACTGCGGACCTCAACCCGCGAGCTTCTAACTGAATAGCTTTGCAGGGGGCACTGCTAATGACCATCACTGGGTTTTGTTGTGGCTGGCCTTGAATCAGCTCAGGAGAAAGGACTCATGAAAAACAGTATCCATCACTCCTGAAAACTGCCTGGCACATTATTATAGTGTGATAAGTTCAACTGCAGACCACATACATTTTCTGGCTTTGAACAAATGGCACGAGTCAATTCTCTATAAATTCAAAATGTATATTAGAGCATGGAAACATATTTTAAGTGGGTTTCACATCCTGCCTCTCTTTTTCACCCTAACTGCTGGAGATTAAGCCTGCCACTTTGCTATTTCAGTCTCTTGCCATATAACAAGACACGAAGAGAGTTCATTACCCTTTGTCACCCCCGAGTCACCTGGATGAGAAAGGAGGAAACAACCTGTGCCTGAGCTGGGATTTTGAAGGGGAAGGGATGGAGGCAGGGGGAGGGCATATCGGGAAACAGCTTTTTAATTGCACTTCCTGAAAAATGCTGCTGTAGAGAAAATGACTGACGGAGAAAGCAAGACAGTCTGAAAGCATCCACCGTGCTGCAACCCACTCAGGGAGCTGAAGAAATAAGAGGCATTTTTGTACTCTGAGTGGCCTAAACAAATAAATTACAGTCTTGATAACCTTTTATTTCAGTGCTGTGCCATTTGTGCTACTCCAGTTGGATTGTGTCATTCCCAGGATAAATCCTCAATTGCAAGGGCTTTAAAATTGAGCTATAAAAATTTCCTCTGGGCAGAAATCTGGCAAAATGTAGCACAATGAAAAAAAGCAAAGGGAATCAGTCTAAAAATAGAAGTGAGTAAAAGAACTTGGGAACCTTTGGGTGGACAACAATTTGTCAAACTTTTCTCCCTTGCACTCAGGTAGGCAAAAGAAAGGGTGGGGGCCAGGCTGGAGTGACACGATAGCTGGCCGGCAGTTTCTGAGATGCACCTTCACTGCCAAGGTTTGGGGAGACAGGACAGTGGCCAAACTGTCACTATGAGTGAGGGAGGTCTCAAAGAGGGAAGAATGAGGCAGGCTGAAAGATGCGACATGCTGCTCAGCCCCAGGGGATTCCCCTACCCAAAGGCCACCGCAGAAGCTGAGTTACCCGCTTCAGCTTAAACTCAGCCTGCCTAAATCCCACCTACATTCTACTCCTGTTGTTTCCTACTGGCTACCCTCACATTTGAACCTTACTGTGGTTCTCTGTATCCCTGCTGAGATGCCTTCAGAGACACCTTGCTTGGAAGCACTACGCATGAGGTTGAGTCTGTGCTTTATGACCTGATAAAAGCTTAGTTTCTCTCCATAGCTTACTTTTTGTTTGCAATTTAAAGTAACTTTTGTTTAAGTTTGCTGCTACCAGAACAACATAGGCATGGCCAGGAGAGCAGAGTCACAACTAGTGGGAAGTTAGTCCACTGAGTGTTCACCACATGACAGCACCCGAGCCAATGCCTTAATTATCTGTATTTACAAGAGGAAATAATGCCTCAAATATATCAGAATATGCTGTAGCACTGTACAATGATGGAAATTACACTGGAAAGCCAAAACAAAAAAAAAGCCAACCCTGTAAAAGCCCGTTCCCCCTGCAAAGTTGGGCAGGCAGTCCTTGAAACAGGAGGGCTGCTTGGAAAACACAACGCAACCCCACAGTGTCACGCGTACCGCAGCGCCGCACAGTCATGAAGGGGCTGAAGGTGACACTGTCAAGCCTTGCTGATATCCCTCCTATTTTTAAAACCGCCAACAGAGCTTGAGTTGGCTTCTGATCTCTGGTCCTCCTGTGCTCCCCGGGAACCGTCCACACAGCAGGGACAGACACGCCGGCACCAGCTCTGCCTGTATGACAAGGCAGCAAGGCACAGGCCAAACCCCGTGCCACGGCCATCTAGACATCTTGTCACACTGTTAGGCTCAGACTAATTTTCACAATGGCTTCTTAGTGTGGCCGTAACCCAACGGTAATGCAGCTCCAGGGCGACAAGCGGAGCTGCAGCAGGAGATGCTGGCCTGACAGCGCACATCACCTTCTGTGCAGCTTTTTAGTTTGTTTTGGGGCATTGCATGAAAAAAAAATAAGGAGCCGAACTACAGCCAGACTTTAAAAATAAACAAATTTTCAACGTCAAAGTCTCTGTAATACTGCAAGCCCAAGGTAATGCTTTTTATGCACGGCAAAACAACATTCAAATTTAAAACACGTTTTAGTCCTAATAACTTAAGGTGTCATTATTAGCACACACAAAGAATACGAAACAAACAAACATTTTCTTATCTTCCAAGCTTTCCTCTAATAATATAATGTTTCATACACGTGAGGAGCAAGACATTTAGGCAGTGGCCGCCAGAGTTAATGACATCAGGTACTGATGAAACGTCTCGGCATGCCCCAAAGTTATGCAAAATAAAGAACAACTGATTTGAATTGCATCCAACTCTGCAACTCTCTATCTTCAGGGCAATCCAAGAGTAGATTTGTTTGAATGTTTTTCATTAAATGCCATCGTGCCATACTAGATAAGAGATTCTATTTGGACCAGCAGCCACTTCCAATTTTCGCCCCAAAATAAAAGAGGGTTTATCAATTCCAATCAGTCTTATCCAGAATTAGTTGTCAAGTTTCAATAGCTCGCATGGATCTGACAACATAAATTCAGCACCAGTGTCAAATGACTAATACAACCTTGTAGAAGAGGCCTGAATGTATAGTCCTGCTGGGATTGACCAACTACATTTAAAATATCAGCACTTTTATGTTATAATAGCTCCTATTAACAACAGTTGGCTGACATTAGATATATTCAGGCTAAGCATCAATTAAAAAATTGCTTATCTGTTTGAAAATCTGGAAAGGAGGTACGGGTTCTCACACGGGCAGAGAGTAATACAAATGAAATAATTGCTGTGGTGTCCTGGGACTGCATCACTTTGACTAATAGACACTGCTATCTTTCTGTCTTCTTTAAGACAAGACCGTACATATATATGTGTGTCCCTGTCATGCTATGCTGCATTTCTTAACGATCATCTTTCATTTTTAAAATGGCATCATTTAGAGGCCCTACAGAAAGCCAGGTGCCCATTATACTGGGTATTACGCAAACAAAATGTAATAAAATAATTGTCCCATATAATTCGCAGTGCAAGCAGCCATGAAAGGTATCCTGCATCGTCCTCTTTATGGGAAACTGAGGCACCACTACATTCAGGGCATTGCCCAAGGTCGCAAAACCAGCCACTCACATCTCCTGAATCCAGGGGCCATAAAGCTACACTAGTAGTAAATGCTGACATCCAAGAGAACTCATTAAACTCATTAAGGACTCATAAACGAACTGAAATAAGTGCCAACCAGTTTAAATGTTAAATAGGTCATTGCTAACTCTGATCAAAATGCTTTATTCTTCATTGTATCTGAGAGTGATTTAAATTAGAAATACAGACATATTCCTGGGAGCAAGAACACACGGTTCCTTACCCAGCTGCTCTAATCGCTGCCCGTCTCTACGCCCCGCTGGCTGTCTGCCCAGCTCTGGCAAAGTTTTGGGCACAGCTTCAGCTGGGTGGGGGTGAGAATGGTGTGGAACATCTCCTGCTTGCTCCCCACCTGCCCACCAAGGCCAACCTGCAGCCCACTGCCACAGCCACACTCCTGAGGGTGAGCATATTGGTGGGAAACCCCACAACAAGAAAAAAAAGACAACCCAAACCCTCAAACCCCTCACCATGGTCAAACCTTCTGACCATTCAGCTACACTGCAGAAGAGATGTTTTTTTGAGCTGTCTTCTAAAGGCAAAAAGCCAGTCCAGGTCAATTTGTCCAAGGAAGGGTGCCTTGAGGAGAGAGTAATGGGCTGTAGATCTTGAGTGGATCAAGACCCTTCTCTGCAGCTATCAGTAAATAGTCTGAAAGGCAAAATTAAGGAAAAAATTCTCTCCTCTGCATCTCCTATTGCAGTAAGCAGCTGAGTATGCAAACATGTTTCTTCTCAGGAGGCTGGCAGGTTTTGGTCCCCACTGTTGAGCGACCAGCCCTCCACAGGCAACACCAAGGAACCCTGCATGCCTGATGATAGACATCTCTGGGTTCAACTTCAGAGGCCTTAGAAATGTCCATGCTGCTTTCTTATCCACTTTCAGCTCCACTGCAGTCAATGGGAGTTAAGAGCATTAAGGACCTGACACCCCCAATCACTTACCAGGGGTCTCTGGCAATTCTTCAGGCCAGTTAACTCAGAACAAAATCCTCTCTGAACCAGCCCAGGCAGGCTGTCCAAAAATAGCAGTCAACCACTAGCCTCAGTTGCACCATCGCCTATGTGAGGAGCTTAGTTTCTGGTTGTCTGGTCAGATCTCCCGTTGTTCACTTCATCGTACGTATTTTTCATTCATTAATATAACAACAATAAGCTCCCAGTAATAGGATCTTGCCACTAGAAAATGATTTCTTGCTTTCAAAAATAAACATCTCAGTTTCACCTTCACATTGTTTTTATAATACAGTAGGAGATCTTCATCCTGTCAGGTTTTATTTTCATCCCACTGACATTATTTCTTAATTAAAAGAAAAGATAAATAGACGGATTCAACCAGGTGCTATAGCTGATACGAAGCACAGCTCCTCGGGAAAATAAAAAGCATGAAGTCAGAGAAGAAGGGAGCGTGCCTGGCAGTCCTTTCGGGCAGTGGTAGGTGGCCTTAACTGGCTCTCCCGTTTGTTTGTTCTGCAGTTTTGCAATGTCTTCCAGCTGTCATTTCTTCTTCTTTATCGTTGTATTTATTTTTTAATGACTCTCCGCTGAGGAGTTTCAGCTAAGAGAACAGAGAACCAGCGGCAGCAAAGCATCGTTCCCTCCTCCCCGCGCACGGGGCAAGTGAGGATTTTGCATTTCATACATCATTTACGGCTTGCGGATGTGAGGCTGCCACCAAGCCTGCCCCGGCTCAGGCAGCATCCCACCACCAGAAACCGCAGCTGGCAGCCAGGATTCAGAATTTCACTGAAAAAAAACTGCGGGGAGAAGTACTTTATAAAGAACCGCCACTTTTGGAAAGTCTCAGTCATGGCAGAAATGAAACCTTTTGTTCGGTATGAATATTCTCTTTCAAACCAAACAGCCCAGCATATGCCAAAATGTTCTGTAACAATTAAAGGAGATGTAAAAATGCATAATGCTTTTGCTCCTCCAGAAATAACTGATTTCCTGAATGTCTGTTTAAGCTGTACCTCTTCACCCCAGGGACCAATACAAGCACTGAAGAGTACAGTATCCTTTCAAGAAGACCGAAGAAGTATCAGAAAAGTGCTGCTCAGTTGGAGAGACAGAGGCCAGCAACAAAACCAACCAAAGAAAAATAAATGACAAAAGCGAAAAAGTTCTACATTCACAGTTTGCTCTAAAGGAGAGATGTTAATGAGCAGCCAAAGAATACGAACAGCACAGGGTGAAATTAACTGGTCGTCTTATCTGAATAAAAGAAAGAGGTTCTCTGGTTTCCAGAGGCCAGCGTTTGGGGTGTAGACGCCTCTGGGTGCTCATGACAAGAGGCAGTGGAACAGCCGGCCGAAACTCTCATTTTCTTTGAGTTGGCTGAGCTGCTTCACTAGGGAACCAGATCGAAGATGCACTCCAGGAAGAAAAAACGTCTCAAATAAAAGAGAGCTTAGGAAAAAGAATCTGCTCAGAAGGTAAGGAAAGAGAAAAGCCTGTCCAGGAAACCACAAAGTTTCGTTGAGCTGGTGATTATTTTGCTTTAATTCAGGCCACAGAAATGTTTGATCCTCTATATAATCGCAAAGCCTTGAAACGATCTGTCCTGCAAGGCAAATCTACTAAATAATGCAGAGTTCCCAATGGAAAAGAAACCTCCTTCCATCTACAGAGGGATTTTTAAAGTGCCACATCAGAGATCTGAGCTTTTAATTGTATCTTGCATTTAAACTCAATGATAGGCCTATTGTTTTCTTTCAATAGGTTAAGCAAAAAGCCACAATGATTTAAGAGCCTTCAAAGTGAATGCAGGATAACAAGAGAGACAAAATTAGAGGCATCGTACCGCGTAGACAGGATCTCACCCGTGGATGCTGGTCTCTGAAAGAGCAGGACCTCTTAGGTTTATAGCTGAAAATCGAGCAGATCAGTGACTGCGGGAAACACATTGCTCGTTAAAGCCAAGGAGCACGCCAAGCACGCTTCTTTCAGTACAACATGGAAGACACAACTCATCCTGTTTTTCGGCGGTAGCAGGAAACTAGCGATGCCATCATTCAGTGACACCACCACTCAGGACAGGGGGCAAGGCCGGGTCGGATGCTAACTGGCATCTCTAGCACACAGGGAGACGGGGCGCAAGCGGACACCCATGCGGTGTCCCCTGAGCGGGGGCAGAGAGGGGCACACAGAGCTGGGCAGTGTGGCAGGAGGGAGAGCTGCCCCCAATGCCCCGGGAAGACCGAAGCAGTCAGGGAGACCCCCGAGTCTGACCCGTCTGTTCGGGATGCCCGGAGTGCACAGCAGCGAGGCTGGCCATCGTGGCAGCCTGGTGGTGCCCACCACTGCTGTTAGTCACACGCTGTGTCCTACCAAGCAACATCCATGAGAACCAGATCAGCAACACCAGCAGCCGGGACCAGCGCAGACCTCTCCCGGCCAAGCAATCCACCGCTTGACCATGCTGTCTCATTATTGTCTCCTCTAACATCTGCTCGTGGAAAGGAGAGAGGGAAGCAGCGGGATAAAATTATTTTATTTTTTCTTTCTGCTTTTTGCTTCTATGATATGACCAGAAGCAAGGCCACGGTTTGCAAATTTTACATTATTTTCTCTTCCAGTAAACCTATACACCAGTAAGGAAGGGAAATCCATAAGCAGGAATAAAAGGGGAACTCAAGGGTTTAAAGAAATAAGAAATTGAAAAACAGTGTTCAAGCATGTTTCCCTACACAGACTTTGTGTTAGTATCTAATAAAATTTAATACATCCTTAAACTTAAGCATAGAAGACTTTGCAGGATGGAAGGAACATACCATTCAAATTACTTAATTTCTTCTGTTACTCATAGCGCTTTGATTAACATCACGTCAATGGGAAGGAAAAAAGCCCATCTTCCTTTTCCCTCTTCTATCTTTTTTATAATCTTTTGCAGTTCTTTTTCATGCAATGAAGTCAGCTACCCTTCTGTTTACAAAAAAATCCACTTCCACGTTCAAAATCCCACCATATCTCAAACTGCAGGTCATTCAAGAGACAGGAGAGCTGGATTTCCAGAGGAGAAGTGCGGAGCAGGGAGGAGGGACAGCTCTGTCTGTCCATAAAAGGATGTGTTTGGCAGCCAGAAAAAGAGCTGTGGGGAAATTTGTGCTGGGAGATGAGCAGCGAAAGGAGAAGCAAAGGCTCTGGGGGCACTGCTGGGTTATTATTTCCAGGGAAGAAGTGATGGACAGAGCCAGAGCCTGGTACAAACTGACAGTGGGAGCACTGCTGACAGCTATTGCTGGGGAACCCCATGGGCTGGAGCCATGTTTTCTGTAGGGTTGTACAGACAGTCACTGTCCTGGTGCTTGACCAGTTTTGTTTGGGAGCTCAACAATTAATTATGAGGCAGCAAATGAAGCGCGAAGGTCATTTCTCAAGGTTTCTGTTTGCTAGGCGTAGTACAGGCACCAGACACAACAGGCTGCCTAACATTGCTTCGTTTACGTGGTTTTCTTCAAGCAAAGACAAGGCTGCTGACACCTGACGCGGGCTCCCCATCAGAGACATGCCAGCTCAGCCCTTTCCCCACCGAAGGCTTGGGAGAAGCTCTGTCTCCACCTCTGCCCAGAGCAGGAAGGTGCCCCTTGCTCTGGCCACCAAATCTGGTGGCCACAGCAGATGCTGCATGGGGTTGGTCACCAGAATTCGAGTGAGCCCCTCAGGACTATGAGTTACATCAGGGTATTTTTGACTCCCAGTATCAAGAGAGCACAAAAATGACTCAGTGCCACCTTCATTTTCACACCACATGCAGAGATGGAGCGCACAAGCAACATTTTTTTAACGAGCCAGTAATAAACTGGCCACAATCAGAAGAATAGCTTTGTTTGAGATTATATATACATATATCTGCAAAGAAACCCGTAATAAGATCAATACTCTTATTGAGCACACTTTCCTCAGTATGTGCTTAGCCTTTCCAATAAAATGACTCATATAAAGCATGTTGAGTAAAGCAGGGACTCTGTGCACTCAATATACATTTTGGATGTTCAGTACCCCTTCAGACATCTTCCTCCTACCTGGCAGGTCAGGCTATGGCATATCTCTTCATTCCCTCATCTGAGTCACCCAACGAGAATCACCTCCTGTGTGAGGAGATGTACATTCACATTTTGTCACCCTCCAGCTTACGCGAAATGGCACCATAAACGTAGCTGGCACAAGGCAGCCTCTCACGAAACGCTCATGTATTTGCCTTGCCCCGTTTTATCTGCAGAGGTGACCAAATGCAAACTAAACCTCATCTGGTGTATCTCACCCCTCCGCAGGAACAGCGCTCCTTTCCTTAGGTTCTTCTTAGGTTCGACCTAGGAAACGTCGGGGGTGTTTGTTTATATACTTTTGCTCTTGTCAGGCGGGGCCGGCCTGCCTCTGATGCCGGAGCTCCTGTCTGCCTGCCAGTCTCACTTCTCTTTCGCAGACACTTCATCCCATTGGAATCAATAGGTAAGAATCAATAAAATGCAAACGCTGCACTTTACCCTGGCTGCTTCAGGCTGCCTTCATCCGGCCCTGGAAATGCTGCAGCTCTCCCTTCCCAGCCTACGTAACGCAGTTAAAGGGAAGAAGAAAGAAAGGTCCCGGGTGGCAGATGGGCAGGAGGAGCAGGGGGCTGTGCTCAGCTCCCAGCCGGTGGCACCAGATGCACGGCTATCTCGGGTTTTTTTGCTGGTACTCCACTGCTTCAGGAACCGGCAGTGCCCTGCTATAGCCTCCCAGGGAGTCAGGCTTTGCAAAACGCCCACAAGACCAAGGGCAGTCTTGGTGTACTTTCAGAAAAGCAAAGCCTGGAAACAGCTTCTCCAAGCTTGGCAGACTTCAACCACTGTCCAAGCCAGATGGTTTTAACCAGTCATCGTTTCACCACTGCCATGAGGCCAAAAGCTGTCCTCACTCATCACTACATTTTTAACCCCAGCTCCTCCCTTAGCCTCTTTTTGACAGACTGCTGCCACTAACAGCTTCACCTTCTGCAATTTCCAGACCCCACAAATCACCACGGGCAGAGCAGGAGCTCAGTAAAACAATCCAGTTGTACAATTCCCTCTTTAGACTGGCCATCAACCGTACAGACACCTAAATAAGACGGTCTTTCCATTTCGGATTTCCAGAGAAATGTCACCCACATATCGCCCCAGGCAGGCAGGGGGTGAAAGACCACGGCAGTGGGCCACGGCAAGGCTGTGGGTAGCATTTCTTGCCTAGGTAGCCACAAGGCTTATCGATTTGAATGCTACTATTATTCCAGTACTTGTTTAGCTTAAACTTATTCTGGTTTATTTCAAACAATAATATAATTTGTATGGGCATGATGCATTTCACTTCACTGAGAAGTTAGGGTCTCCAGAGACTCGCACTAAAATCATACTGATACTGTCAGTAATGTAATTGCCACGCGGTCTCCACAGACTTCTATTGAAATTGCTTTCCTCTCCTAATCTCAAGTAGTAGGAACAACATCCCAGCAGAGACTCCAAAGTCTTGCAATGGAGTCATGTTCCCATCATAAATGGTCTCATAATGATCCTCTTTAGACATTCTTTGAAACTGCCAAGAGATTGGTGCTGCACAGTATTTATTTTCCACGACGTTCTGAAAAGGACATTAATGTTCTCTCCCTTGAATCCTGGAGCTCACGTCCTATTAAAAAACTTTATGAGAAGTAACTACTGCTTCACTGCAGTCCCCCACAGAGCCTTCAGTATATATATTATTATTTCACAAGCCTCACAACTGAGTTGCAATGAAATTAGGAAACATACCCTTTACCCAACAGACTGGATGGGAACCCAAGGATCCTTTTTGCTCTATGAAGCAACGATGAGAAAAGGGGAGAAGGGAAATGTATTATTTCACCCAGAAAACAGGCTAGCTCCTTGGGAGCCATGTTGGTCCACACAAGGCAACCCTAACAGAAAGGTTAGCACAGTCAGCGATAAAAGTTGCTGGATTTGTACAGTGGAGGCTGTAAAGGTTATTTTCTTCTTTTTTTTCCCCCTAGTTATATATTATAGCCAGCAGGCCAAGTTCACCAGAAGCTGTGACATGCTGAGAATGGGAATTTAAATCCACCTGGCGGTAGAGGGAGGTTTAAACTGCAGGATGGAGGACGGATCCTAAATCTGGTCCACCTCTCTGTCTTTGACACCTCTTCAACTCAGAGTATAAGTAATCAAAGTTTCTGAATTTCTGGAGAAAGTTCTTTCCCAACAGGCAAGCTGAACATATGCTCAGGTTGCAGCACAAAGCAAATTCTGCACAAAGCTTTTGAAGTCCTTGGTCTCAACGGGTTTTGAGTGGCAGTATCAGCACGGTTTTCAGTCCTCTACTGGGGCATTTCTTATTTTCTAAAGAAAGCCACACAGTTCATGGAGAAAGAAGCACCAGAGGTGAGCAGAGGCTTAAGGGCCAAAACTCCCAGATTCCTCTCTCATCTCTCCTGGTCCTAGGATTTACATGGTGCCAGCAATTGATGGCTTTCAGAAAGCCATCTTAGGTACCCCAGACTCCCCATCTGCAAAAGGGCGGTTAATACTACACACCAGTTTCAAGGATAACCGTCTGCTACATAGGACACAGGAGATTAAGCTTTAATTGCATAAAGGAAGAAACTAAGAACACAGAACAAATTATTCTACCTTCTGGGATATCCAACTACTCCTCCTGCAGAAAACGTAGAGAAACCCTTTAGTCAGTTTATGCTTGCCCCAGCTATTTTACTCTGGCAGTCATGTTCTGGAAATCTCATATAAATGTCATCTCTAGCCTTTGGCTCCATTCGCCATGATATTAGATGGTACAGAGGCATTTCATACTGAATCAAAGATTTCTCTGAGTTTAAAATAAAGGCTAATCAGCTCCTTGTAAAAAAACACCGGCATAAAAATCTCCTGCATATATGTCACGGACATGAAATGCTTGCTGAGTCAAAGGAACTACTTGGAAAGTAGTAAGGGCAGGATTTCTTCTTCTCTTGCAACCTTATTTAGGAAACTTATGAATATATAGCTGCATGTAAATGTAAGATATAATTACTATTAATAACAATTATTCGAGCAGTGTGGAGAAATGGATCAATGGTCTCATCTTGGTACCCGTCAGTACCTGATCTTTATCATGAAAACTTACAAGCCAATCTACGTAGTGAATTAACTGAATCCCAGTTTATACACATATTCACTAGAGAAAGAGCCCTGATCTGCTGCCATTTCACAGTGCAGATCTTAAAATCAGCAAGCATTTTAGTTTTATGGCTGAGTAAGATCTACTGTTCAGCACTATATGCTTGTAGAACATTGAATATTATAAACTATACTCTGGCTTATACTGGTCCACTGTAGGGCAAAAGTAATAGTAGCTACATCTAAAATTTAACCATCTTAAGGGTTTGGTACAAGCCAGTTTGAAATATTAGATTTTTTTTATGTCAGGAAATAGTTCATTGTTTTATTTTTCATTCCTAGTCAAAATTGCATCTTTTCTACCCGTTAATGAACCCTGCCTAAAGTAGACATTTACATTCAGACTATTTACCTGATGCATAATGCTTTATGAAAAAATCAGCTCTAAACGATACCACTAGAATTTTATTACAGACTTTTGGTGCAAATAATAAAATCTTTCTACAGCTAATGAACTGCCCAACAAAGCAAGTTTGTTAGTTAATAAAAATAAATGCTTTTAAAAACAATCGAGAGATTAGAAAAATATGGTTTTCAATAAAGACCCGTTTGTACATTTTATATTAATTGACATATATTACTTTCAGATTTTCTGCAATTCTAATAGTATGGAAATAAGCATCAGGAATATTGGCTTTCAGGATAACTAATTTATATTAGAATTTTTATATGTATGAGAATAAACAAAGACTTCATTATTTCATCCAGTAGGACAGGCAGAACATCTGTTAGCAACTCGAAAGATAGATAAGCACCTAGTCATAGACCTACACTGGTAGTAAACACTCTCCTCTTAGTCTTAAAGGTTTGACCTTTATTTTTTAACCTTTGAAAGACAACATTAAAAACATAGCAGGAGGGCTCAAAAGAAGGCAATGGTTGCCTTCATGGAGTACGGGTCTCCACTGATCGTTCACATTGGTAAATATAGCACGGTACCAGCAAGTACTGCCAGTTTCTCCTCCTGCAGTCTCCTGTACTCACTGGAGAAGCTCTCCTGGTCTTTCCACTTACTCCTCTGTTAAGAAGAATCATGCCAAGGTGTTGTGCTCATGTGCGTGGGTATGTACGCATGATCTGTGCATCAAAATACCTGGACAATCAAAGTGAAGGGAGATAGTTTTCACAGTTTCTAGACAGAACAGACCATGAGATTACGCCATGTGACCTCAGTTACCCCACAGGCTACCACATTTCACACAGATGCTTTACGTTTGGTCCAAAATTTCAGTTAAATTACAATAGTTCAGCTCTCAGATGACCAGAGTTAAACACTCAATAAACAGAAACTAAAGCTCCATCAAATACCAAAGACCCTGCAAATAGGAGGAAAACGGGTAAGATCCTGGCAGCAGAAAAACAACCCAGTAAAGGTGACCACACATTCACATCTGTCTGACCTGACAGACTTCTTCCCATCTCCTCATGATGATAAACGAGACTATGTCCGCGTCAGTCAAACACAAATAATGCAGCTCAGCAGTGAGCGTTGGTATCCCCCTGTTTCTGAGCCCCACCTCCGAGTGTGGAACACATCAGGCTTTAGAGGTGAGCAGTTATTAAAAAAAGAATAAATCCAGTTAATTGTGGGAGGGGAAAAAAAAAATCCTGCTCCTTGCAGGTGGCTTGCTGGAGTCCTGACGCACAACACTTTATTATAATCACTTTGCTGAGGTGGGACTTTAAGGGTGATGGATGTGCTAAAAGCAGCGAAGGCAACCCAGTTCTGCCCACAGCGTGCAAAGGAAAAAGGGTAAGAGGTGCCCTGAGCTGAAAGAAAACACATACCCGTACCTCACCGTGACTCCAAAGGGCCACAGAAACTCTCCTACAGGTAAAAGTAACTTCTTCCAAAAGGACATCCAACTTCATCTCAAAAAGCACAAGCCGTGGCAAGTCCCACCCTGCACCTCATACCAAACACAGCGTTTAACTGCCCTCATTGCTCACAATAAATGTGTGTTATTTCAAGGCTGAATTTGTCAAACTTCAAATTCCAGCCACTGGATTTCTTTGTGCTTTTGCAAGCCGGATTGAAAAGCTGCCACCCCTGATTTCCAGCTAGCATTACTTTCCGGTGCATGCTTCCCCATCCTTTTTCCAGCTATACACGAGCTGTTCCTCATCCTTACTCAGAGATTAATTACGTGCACATATCTCAAATTTATCCACAGCTCACCCTGAAGACACCAGCAGCTTTGCACAGTCAAGAATTGCAAGTCCAGACGTGACTTAGATGAGGCTGAGGGTGATTCGCAGGGCAAAATACAGGGGACAACTGCCACTGACTTCTAAAGGGCCAGGGTTTATCCAGGCTAGGAGCTTTAATAGAAAACTCTGGAGAGTGGGAATTTCAACCTGTATCTTGGCAAATTTTCAGCTCAGGTAATTATGTTCTGCCCTCTTAAAATTCCTTTGAAGTTTCACTTGGAGAAGTTATCCTCCACATCCCTTCCTGATGGGCCTGCAAAGACGTGAAGCTACAAGGGACTATCCCAGAAGCAGCAGCACCTCAGCAATGTGCAAAGGATGTCTCCCCGGGCAAGTGACCCGGCACTCGGGTCTTAGAGGGACGAAATGTTACCTCGGAGACAGAGGAACCTGCAGCGATGCTCTTGAGAAGGAAAATGCAATAAAGTTAACAAGAGATCTGCGAACATTACGACAAAATATGGAAACGCAAAAGGTAAGTTCTTTCCTTGGAAAGACAGGTGTTAACAGGTTTGCCTTTCCATTAACAAAGCAAAAGCCTACAGGTTGCTAGTATTTGCACAGTAACCTTCAGAAATCTTCCCAAAGAACAGGAGATTAGCACCACTCGCACATGCGTTGCTCAGCTGTAACACAGCAGCACCTTATGTACTCGTCTATGAAATTACAGCGCTCTGTATGTACACAATCGATGCGTAAGTGCAGTTCTTTTTCAAGGGCAGTAAAACCTGAGAGTTGCACGACCAGCAAAGTGAGAAACGTGGCAATGTAAAAACATCCAAAGACTCTGCGTTGCTTTTTAAGAATTAGTGGTTTATAGTATAAATTTATTGATGCTTAGAACTGGTTTGAAATGATAAAATATTTCTTTAAGTGCTGCATATTTTTATTTTAAACATCTTTTCTCAGGGTAGTAATCCTATAAGGAAAGATGCTCTCCAGTGCAAAATCAATCACCTCATTTAATACAATCATCAAGGAATGTCTTTATTAATTATTATTAATTATACAGAGCAGATTATATTTTACTATTAATAAATGCTACACTTCTTTTCTGGACCGCTCTTAAGAAGTACAAGCAGAAAATGGGACCATTTTAAAAGGGGCAGAAATAAAAACTGAAAGTATTGCATATTATTTTATTCTTGGTGTTAAATTTATCTTTAAAAAAAAAATGAAATCAATTCTAACTATTCAGATCATCCTGAAACTGCATCTTCAGAGAAAGCTACTCTTGTAGCACAGCAAAATCTCCTGATTTCTTTTGCTGATTTTCTCACCTATATCATTTGTCACATCCTCAGTCTGGCATCAAAGACTGGTGACAGATATTACATCCTGGAGATGCACCTCTCTCTCCCTCCCCAACGACATAGTGCCTACACAGCTGGCTTATCATAAACAGCTGTCTCATAGATGGTTGAAGGTACGTGAGGTTAATGCTATCCTAAAAACCTAAACCCTCTTGCCATGCCATGATACTGCAAGAATAAAGGCTTTTTACTATTTATTGATTGTTACCTGGGGAAGCCCACCATGTCTTGCTTAAATTAAAACACAAACCAACCAACCACACAATACGCCAAATGAAAATTCCCTCAATTTCAACAGCTTTGGTTTCCACAGTTCCCTTAAAGGTGTTTCCATCATAGAGCAGAAAAACGTGCCCTTACGACAGAAGAATGGTCTGCTTCCTCTGTTGGTAGAAAAAGAGTTCACACAGGTTTGAGGCTGCAGCAAAATCAGATCCAAATGAACTGCTAGCTTGGGCAGAGCCTCCCACATACGTTTCTGAGCTGCTGCTCTACCATCATTTTCATCTTCTGCAGTTGCTTGAATGCTCTGGTCTGAGACGAGAACAGGCACCCCAAAATCAGAGGGAGAGACAGGACTCACTTTTGGCATTTTTCCCCTTTCCTCACCCCTTATGTTGGGAAAAAATAGAGGCAAGTTGATATGACAGTGAATTCTACTTTTGTAGCCAGATTCAGAATTCATATTTGTCTCCCGAACTTGGTTCAACGAGAAGTATCTTGAAGCGAGAAGCCTCTAGTGTACAAGCGTTTTAAAAGATGTGCTCAGTGGTTTTATATTTATTTTTTATTGCTGCCTTAGAAGAAACTCCTGCCAAGATATCACACTTTTTAAGAAAATGCAATAGTTTCCCTTAGTAACTCTCACTCCAGTGACATCTTCTGCTCTCGCACCCAACCTTATCCTTCCAAAACAGAAAAGACAAAAAGAGCACATAAGACATTCGTTAACTAACTAAGCTCAGAAGCAACTCACCATGCAAACCCCAAGGGGCAATACCCAGGCAGTATAAACACAGGCACAGGTCACACATTTTGGGCATCACATACATTGTGGGGCCAGGAGGAGAAGCAATTTACCTGAGGGACAGGCAAGTGTGCAGGAATGCACCACATCCACTACGTGAACTTGAACCATGCTGCTACTTGCAGCACCTTCAGAGACTGTCCTTCTCCGTGTGCAAGCCCCACTCTCTGAAGACAACGTAGAGAAACATCAGCATCGCTCCTGATTGGCACCTGGGACCCAGCCTGTTACAACCCAATTCTTCCCACGTCTCCATTGCTGTTCACCTTTGCCTGCTGTAGCACAGCCTGTCTTCTTTACGTGGCAAGAAGCGGAATCCTATCTTTTTAATCTGCATAAGACCTCCATTCACCCTTATATCTGTGTAAGTAATGGTCAATATTCATAATAAATCCACCAGGCATGAGGATGCCATTGCCGATGAGCCATACCTCTAACCAGAACCCTGGAAAAATAAACCTATGATCCCTTCAGTCCTTTTTACATGACTTAGCCACCCTCCTGGTCAGCAAATAAAGATCAGAAGCATTCAGTTCTGCAGAGGTATGCACCAGGTGAAATAAATATGTTGCCACTAGAGAAACTCTGCCCCTTATTGAATCCTGGAGCACTATTAGGCACATTGCTAGCATCCATGACAAATATAGTGCTCCTAAATTTAAAAGACCCATTTAAAATATTCCTAGACACAGTGAACATTTAACAAGTTTATACTGAATAGTGTAAAAGAAAACAGAACAATTTGGTTTTCAAACACCCAGCACTGATACTATTGACATTTAGCTCCCCCCCCAGCCTTAACCTTATCTTCTTTGTCCTTGTCTCTCCCATTATTCTTCCTTACTTTGTTTACTTGCTCTTACTTTTCTCATCCTGTCATTTACACAGTAACATTATTTTAACGAGTACATTTGAACAGGAACTACACCAATTACTACATCATCCATTTTTGCTTAGCCTTTATAAAGAAAGGGTGAGGAAGGAAGGGAAAAGATTAAACCAAATGCAATAGTTTCGAGTTCTTTGCAAAGTGCCACTGCATCTCAAGTTAAGCCTGCTCTGCAGCGAATGTGTAAAATATATTCAGTGCCGTATAAGTAATGACATATCAATTAACTGTGTCACAAGGTCTAAAAATATGCAAATTACTGTACTTCAATTAGAAAAATCTACATCCTTGGAGAATATTGTAAATCAGGAAATTTGGGAGACATTAAGAGTAATCAGTGAAGGAAAGCATGCACTTTTCCCCGTATCCTATTTTTATACATACATAATGAAATAATTATAGCTACACTGTATTTATGCTTCTGCAAAAATATTAAAATCTTAAGATCTGTACAATGATAAATTTAATCCACGTTACGTTTGCAGACAACATTAATTATATGAAAAAGAAATCTATTATCATTCAATATAACTAAGTTGAAAGTAATTTGGACATGTAAATTAGACATACGACTTTTCCATAGCACCAGTATATTAGAAAACAGAAATTCGGGAGAGATATATAGATTAATTAGAGAGGTTGCATATGTGAAAAAGGCAAGTATGTTTCATTTGATTCTATAACCAAAAATACATACTGACAAAAAAAGGTATATACGCATTTTGAGAAAGAGAAAAAGGAAGAATTTTATGTTTCAACAGCAGTTCTTCAGTGATTATCTTTCTGCTGGGAATTCTGCATCGTACCCAAAGCCTATCAGTGCCGGACGTACACCTGCAAATGTGTATGGCAGTGTCAGTTTTCAAAGACTAGGTCATTCACCACTGTAGCAGCCGTGGTGATATCTTTTGTTTGAAATTCAATTTGCATCTGTTTCAGAGATGCCATAAGAATGCATATAAGGAGCAGGCACATGACTCGGATCTGCAGTGGCTCCATTCCCCACAAGCTACTGTAGCCTTCAAAGGACTGTACAGTCCAACAGGAGACACTTCCCAGTACTGCTCCACAAGAGGAGGAAAGGGCTGCCCTTGCCTACTCTGGGTGTCTACATGCTGGAGAGCCTACTCAGAAGCACATTTGTCGTCTCTTGTTCAGAGTTTCTCCATCTCCTGAAAGCGCTGCTGATGACTATCAGGTGATCAGGACCCTCTGGGGCGCTCAGTGTCTTTTGGGAGGGTGCTCAACCCCACCATGCCCAGGTCACCTCCCAGAGAAGCCGCCATGGTTCGTTCATCAGCTGGCAGATGTTAGGAGAACAGGCTGGGAGTTGGTAGGAGATGACTGGGACACGTGGAAGGTCAAGTACCTGAGCACACAGGTTTCCTTGCAGACGCAAGCATACAGGGAACACACACAAAGGCAGCCAAATTCACACATGTATGAATTGCGAAGGTGAAGCAGTCCAATATTCCACCGTGAAAAATACCATTTTTTTAAGTACCAAAATTATGGTATTGTACTTGCATTTATCTGAGGAATCAGGGGCACCCAGTGGCCAGTGAAATTAATCACAGGTAACCAGGAAGGTAACCAGCAGCATGAAAGACACAAAATCAGGACTGAGTCCTCTAAGCACCTTTGACTTGGGAGGTGAGGCCACCAAACCCTGACAAAAGGTGCTCAGAGTACTGCAGAAGGGGCTTTCCCTACCGGCTTGTAAACATCAGACCACTACCAAGCTCTCGATGGCTCAAGGCGATGTGGGCTCATTCCTGGGGTTCTCTACAACTCACTCGGGACTCAATCCTGCTCTTAACTAAGATAGAATCATAGAATCATAGAATCATAGAATGATGACACATTTCCCCATTGACTTCGGGGAAAAGCAGGGACCAGCCCTTCATGGAGCCCATCTTAGACAGCTGCCACTGACCTATGCACACTGCCACTATTAAAAGTGTCAAACACATGCATCTGTCTAACTGGATCGGACTCCTCCATTTAACAAAATCAGAGCTACACATGGATTTTAAAAATGTATATAGGCCAGTTTTACTTAAGCAAAGGAGATTTCCGATAAACATGCAAATAGGAATTTAAACAGCAATTTAAAAACCACGAATTCAATTCTCATTACTCATGCAAACTATCATGGTCTTGTCATGCTTTATTTCTCTGCCTTATCATTTTATCTATGGTATTTCCCCCCTGTCGCTGTATTTTCTTTTTTTCCTGTCAACTACATTTTCTGGACGCGTTTTTAATGTCCTCACCTCCATATTTTAACCTTTCAGGTAATGCAGGATTTACAGCAGCAGGCAGGGAACAGGCATTCACATGTAACTAAAGGCACCTCCTGTAATTCCTGGCACATAATTGCCAGAACAGAAAACTTAAAGATATTATCGAACAAGTAGTTTATCACATGAACCTAAGGGCATTTATAGGCTACGAGGAGAAAACAGATAGACAGACAGACAGATTTACAGTTGCATTCATACACCTTAAAACTTTAAAAAGCTAGTAGTGATTACAAGGAATAGCTACATCACTTTTTAAAAAATGAAGAGTTCTTTTATTTAGTTCAATGTGTGTTAGATTTATTTGTCATATTTCTGTTTGTCATTATAGTTCAGGAAAATACCAGAATATCCATCCTTCCTGAACTGTAGGACAGCTATCAGATAAGGATCAGAACACATTCTAAAAAAAACCCCTCACGAGTTATGATTAACTCTATGTAAAAAGAGGACAGGCGAGAGGAAAAAAATACGATGAAGAGAAAACCATAATCACCATCTACCATTCCTGGGGGTGGGGGGAAAGGAAAAAAACAAATTAAAAAAAAAAAAAAAGGCAGAACAAACAAGAGAGACAGAAGTATATGCTGTAAATATAGCATACATTTTATTACCGCCTATGTGCTGCTACATCCCAAGACCTTGCAATTTAGTTGCCTATTATTTGCCTTTAAACATTAGCAAAAGAGATCTACCATTTTTGAAAGGTAATTATACTGTAATGCAGATGGCTGTAAAACAATTACACAAGATAAGCCCTTGCAATGATCTTTACAAAGCAAACCAAAAGTAGTACTGAATCATAAAAGACCCAACGTGGAGAAGGCTGCATTGCAGCACTACCGCTCTGCTACTAGTTCCCCTGCAAAAGTGGCAGAGCAATATTGCAAACAGCGTAAGAAGCAGACACAGTGAAGGTTAAGCACTCCGTAAGTTTAAAGGATTCTTAATCCCAGACTAATCCTTTACAGTCTCTATTTGGTGTAGATCCCAAAATACTCCCAAGTGCTACAGAAATGCTTGTTTGGGTTTTTTTTCCCCCCCTCCCGTATAGAGTTTAACTTTTACACCCTCCTGCTATCCACAAGCTCCGTTGGCACACTGTCTTTTTAACAGGGATTTTTCCTGCCTCCTGAAAGTTGTTGAGACGCAGTGAATGCAACTGCGGAGGAATCATTAATTACTATTAATAGACAGCTTTGGAGATGAAATGAACTATAACAAGTAGTTTGTCTGACTGTCACATCAATGCACTTGGTATCTTTATGACTTGTTAGTGACTCAGTGGAGATTTCCGATGGCAAAAGGTGCCTCGTCAACCCACGCTGATTGAGATTGCCAGCTCCAAACAGATCGTTCTTGTTTTAAACCTTGACCAGCCTTCCAACAAATCAGGGCACTTGCCGGTGATACATTACGGATAGGAGCTAGCATCAGACATGCAGGGAAAAGAGGACACGCAGGAGATAGGATCTGATCTTTGCTATTTTCCAGTGCATAAAATAACAGCCTGTCATCTACCTTTTGCAGGTCATTTTTATCAAGTTGCAGGCCAAAATGAAATTTGACCTCGATTTTCCAGCTAGCCCAGAGATGATAAATTTAATGCAGACAGTGTAAATGAATTGTATGCTACTAGGGAAAAGTCGAATTGGCGAGAATTATTAGTGGTGAAGTTTTTGCCCTATATTTTTCATTCAATTTTTCCCCTACAGTCTTTTGTCATCCTTTTCCTATATTTTTCTTCCTCTTTCACCATGGTCTGACCCCTTTTCCACCTGGAAGGATAACATTTACTGCAGCCATGCCTTGGTCACCACAAGCACTTTTCTCCTTCTCGATAATTAAAGAGTGCCGGGCAACAGGGGCCCGATTCTGGATGCTCACCCAAAGGAGTCAAAAGGACTACTTTTATGTAGCAAGAGTGGGTAAGCCAGCATAAAGCCCGCAAATACTTCCGTAGGGCTTTGTAGCACCACACCCGTGTTACTTCCATATTCCTCCAGGAATAACATGAAAACAAAATGTATGCAAAGCTATACCCACCAATGACAATCTCTTAAGCCCCCACCTATCTTTCCTCAGAGGCATTATCAGGGCCTGGGCTACAACCTCTCCAGAGCAATCTGCTTTCCATTACGGGTTAATAGGGGAAAGGTCCTTGGCCAGAACTTTTGGCTACGACCATGGCTGGAAAGTAAAAACTTCCTCAGTTTGCAATAGGTCGTTTTAAACCATGACTAGCCCTCCAGCAAAGGCAGCTCAGCTCCTCTTTGGCAGCAGAGAGCGAGCTTTTGGGCCGACAGTCCTCTTCCATTAATTGTTTGATGAAGGAAAGAAATGAAGACTAATGGTGGACCTGGTGGACCACTCCACCTGGCTGCAGTTTCCATGCACAGTCAGCTGTCCTGGAGAACCTTACAGTTATCTTGGGTATCTCTCTCGATGCTATTTGAAAATAGTGACTTACTGCCAATGTAAATCTGATACTCCCTTGTTTAGGAAAATGTGGTTTTATTATTAAAGCAAGATGCCTCACTGGAGAAAATTTAGTACCGCAGAGAACAGCAATGGATATATTTCATTATTATTATTGTATACATGGGGCACTGGTTGTAAGAGGAACATCTGTGCTCCTAATTTTATTATAACTTCCAGTATTTACGATATCCAGTGAGGCAAGCAGCATGCACCATGTGTGCATCTGAAAGACAGGGACAAGAATGGATACATGACAAACTTCTGAAACACAGCTCCACCTATGATTTCTCCGCACCGGAGAAGGAGCAGCTACATACAACAGGGCCATAAAAACCCAATGGAAACCAGCTGAACTCACTGGGCCCGAGACCTTGCATGGTCTGCCCTCTGGAATTTACTCTCAGCGAGGAGATGAGGCTGAGCACAAATACTAAAACTATCAGACTGCAATTCAAAGCTGGCAGTGGATCTTCTACATTACTAAGTGCTGAACAGTGGAATGGCCCCAGGAGTGTAATCCTGAATTAAACTACACGAATTCAAGTACCCATAAGCAAAAGATGTATAACTGAAGCAGAGGGAATTAGAACTAGTTTCTTCTCTTGAAGGAACCAGATGCTTTACAGGCATATTGTAGTACCTCTCTACCATGGTGACAGATGCCTTAGTGATTCCTATAATTGGTGATGATGACGGTGATAAAGGTATGCTACTTTTATCCCACTGGACTGACAAACATTATCTTTGAATCTCAGAATCTGGAAAAAGAGAGAAAGCTGGATACCAGTTGTGTGACAAGCAAACATATCAAGGGAAAAGTCTGACCTGCCATCCATGGAAAAAGAACAACATAAAAAAAAGTCTTTCCTGCTACTGCAGAGAAATGAGGAGTTATTCTGGTAGGGAGGAAAAAATCCTGTAAATACTGTTTTAACAAGTCCTTGCGGTTGGCCTATTCCTCCATGTGCTGTCGCAGCAATGTATCATACAGCTGTTTACACATCCACTGATCTGAAGTAATTCCTCTCCTCTCACACCCCAAAGGAGGCAAGGCGGGTCAGAAAATTTTACATTTTAGACAGCAGTTAAAAAACTTTTTCCCACAAGTACACATACTGCCCTCTGTTTATTTGCCAGCAAATCCCGCAGCCTGTGTGCTTCCCAGGCGCGCTCCTGGCTCCCGTCTAACACTCCTCGTCCAAAGGATGTCCGGGACCTGGGGCAGATAGAGATGAGGGCAATGCTCGGCCAGGCTCCTATGCAAACCCTTGCAGCATCTCCTTTTGCCGCTGTCAGAGGCAGACTACCGGGCTTGGCAGCCCACAAATCTGACCTCATACAGCACTTCTTGTGCTCCTATGTACAGTGTAAAACCTCCCCAGGGAAATTCCCATTGGGTCTTCTAACCCAAACCCTGCACTCACAGGAATATCTTGCAGTCATATATCCAGCTGCAACCTGATTTTCAAAATTTAATTGTTTGCTAGAGAGATCTTACACTGCAATCATTCAGATAAAATACCAGCCAAAACAAAAATAGAGCCATGTTAAAATAGAAGATGAACTAAACAAGCGGAGTAAACCCCACCTGGGTAAAGGCATCAGGACTGCTGGAAAGAGGGAGGAGAGCATGAGGCAAGGACCGGGGCCGAGCCTTTGTCTGCTGCTGCGCTGACACCTCTGTAGTGAGGTCCGCTGGGTGACCCCTGCTGCAGTGAGAGGGTGATTCTGCCAGCAAGTGCTCATTCCTTTGGAAATAAAAAGGGGAAGAACACCATACGCTGGAAAAGAAAGGGGTGAATCAAGAAATCAAGAGGCAACGTGTAAGGAAGAAGAGGAGTGCATCTGTAACAAAGTTGGGTGGCTCAAACTGTGCTCTGACCATGCCTTTGCTGCCAGCGAAGGTCCCACGGTGCGGAGGATGAACCGGGAACAAGGTCACCCCCTGAGGCACAGAGGGTCTCTCCCTGAGTCTGCGAGGGGAAGCATCCCCCACCAGCACGGCAGCGACAGGCAGCGGCACAAAGGCAGCCACGCTGCCAGAGCCCCGCTTTTGCTGGTGTTGCTTCTTCTGCAGGGGAAGGGCGGGGGCTGCTGTAATAAGCTATCTTGTCAAAAAGCGTGGTTTTGCCAGGACAAGCTATTTCCAGCAGTCCACCCAGGACTGCTTTGCTGTTGCAGTGTGTGGGTATAGCTGCATCAGCAGCCTGCGCCTAATGGAGACAGAGCTCCAAGGCTGCTTTCCACATGGAAAAGGGCGGAACAGAGGGCAGCCAGCTTGCCGCTTCACCTCCTCCTACTCCCGCACCCCGTAAGGCAAAGGAGACAGCTTCCCAGCCGTTTTCTGATGTTTCTGGCAGAGCCGGGTCGTACTAGAGAGGCCACGTGGCTGCGCAGACCCGTGGATCAGGATTCCAGGCATTGTCTGATGCAGAAAGAGAGAGCAAAAAGTGTCTGTACATTTAATTCATCCATGGAACTGGATGGTGCAGGATATTGCTCAGGGAAAAAAAAAAATAGTAAGATGGAGAACTGATGTGTTTCAGTACAGATGGATTTGAGGAGAATCACAGAGGGCACACCAAAATTGCAAAGAGTTGTTTGGCGGCTGAAAGGAAGAAAAACTGGAGAATTACAAAGCAGCTGGCCTTGACCATCGCTGGTTATAACCTACCATTGCAAAGAAGGCAAGAGGCTGTTCCGCTGTAACTGCTCCCATTTGCCTATATATTGTGAGATCTTTTTTTAAAAATGCATTCTAGATACGTGCTGTGCCACAAGCTTTACTAATAGCAACTCCACAGATCTAAAAAGCTGCGTTCGACAGGTGGGAGTACAGTACATCCAACAGCAGCCTCACCCCTGTCATCTGCCTCATACAGCCCTACAGTCCAACCGCAACGAACCACATGAAGATAAAATTAGCTGTGATCTCCATATTGTATGATCCATCAGAAGTCTGCTATCATCACGGAGCAGCTGGAACAATTTGTGGCTAAGCACTTCAGCAACAGACTACAGCCTTGCTTATATCAGGATTTTCCAAATACAGACTAGATCAAAACCTCCTGATCCGGATATTAAAAAAATATTTCTGAACAGAGAGGTTGCAAATTTAGCTTCCTGCGCCCATGAAAAGAAGTAAATAGACACTTTATTCCATGTCCTTTAACTTCTGTGGTCTGTGGAGAATTTTTCTCAGCAAATGAGACATGTTCATCTACAGAAAAATGAGTATTTTGAGATAGAAATGGAAAGAAGGGCAGGCTAACACCTCCCTTCAAATTTTTATGAATCTTTCTAACGGTAACTACTGAAATTTCAGGCAAAGACGGCAGCACCCATGCAGATACTAATACCACACTTCGAAACGTCAAGTATTTCTTGAACTAATAAAAAATATAACAAAAAATAGCAACTTTTTCACCTGACAGTATTTTGCAGTTAACAAAAGGCAGCAGCTAAACCACGGCACTTCGCTGTCCCGGTGACGGTGAGCTCTTCCCTTTCTGAGTCCGAACGGCATCGCCCCAGAGCAGCCGTGGTGCCGGGGCTTCTGCCCGCCTCCCAGACAGAGCCCCACCGATGTTTGCTTTCTGGAACTTGCGAGCGTTAAAACAGAGTCACGGGGTCGGTCAAAATCTCTGGGAAATTGTGAGGTTGGCTCCTAGAACGGCGCTAGGACAACTTTACAAGTGTAAAAGCGAGTAAGATCAAGACTCCGATAGATACAGCAGGAAACAAGAGACTGATCCCGCTGGGGGCTAAGTGCCCTCTAAACTTAACAACTTCCAGAAGATCGGCACCTTGCGAGAAGGGCATCACTTCACAAGATCAACCTCCTCGGCAGGATTTGTGGGTGCTACTATTCTTGTCTCTCTCATGGCTTCATGTATAATTTTGTGCAAGTACATTAACCTTGTTGTGGCTGAATTCACCCTCTGTGCTTTTCCCTCCTTCTCCCACAAAGAGCCTTCCGATCTTTGGAAAAGTCAATATGGGTTGTAAGGTTTCTCCTTAGAATTGCATGAAAAATGGAGGGCACGATTCTGCCATCCTCCCTCATTCAAGCATCCCCAGTGCTTTCAGCTGTGTTAGTAAATGCTACTGCCCATGAATAAATCCTACAAGGTAGGACCTTTAGCAGAGGGGAAAAACGATACTAAATGTCAATGCTAGAAATTCCCCACATCTTAAAGAAGCGACAAATATTTAAAAATTGAATTATGCATTGAGTAAAACAATTCTTAAAAATATCTAAAAGTCACATTCCCATTAAAATACAGCATGACACACACAAAAATCGCTCTCTGTTCAAAAGAACACTCTTCAGGCTATAAAATCAAGCCTCCAACATTAGGCAATGAAAGAATTATGGTTGCTGATGCAAACTTAATTTGGTGTTCTTTGCGTATACATTATCATACAGTCTAATTTTTTTAACATTTTTTTAAGTGCAGTTCTCCTTCATAGCACAGGATGGATAGCCTTGAATTAATAAAGCAACTATTCAATATTTTGTCTTATCATTGTTCAGGGTACAGCCTTACAGCTTGTTTCCTGCTAACTATTCAAATAGTGCTCTGAAGACAAAATTATTAATTTCCTTATGGGCTTTTCTATAGCACTCATCACTAAAATAAGTGAGGGCTTCACAGACACTTCACTAATCTTCACCAAATCCCTGTGAGTTGAGGGAACTATTATTCTGTTTTATACATGGGGAGCTTAGGCACAGATAAATTAAAGCCAAAAGTACCCACTAATTTAGGAAAGCATGCCTTAAGATGTCCAGGCCATGATTTTTCAGAGTCTTTAACATTATGCAGTGCTTTATATCTTCAAAGCGTGAGTCTCACTGATTTCAGTCACAGCTATGCTCTTCTGCAAAACGGGCCCTAGGGCTGAGGTTGGGCTTCCAGAAAAATGTGAAACACGCAATTAGCGATCGTCTTTAAAAAGTCTGATTTAAGGGGCTTAGCGTCATGGAGAAATCTGTGACAGAACGAGAGACAGAACCCAATTTCAGGGGCATGGTAACTAACCAGAAGGCTGGCCAGCTCCCTACCATCGCTGCCATCCACCACCAACCTCCTCCACCTTTCCCAAGGGACAGCGCAGTCCCGTTGACAACAATCCTGGCTTGTCCACCTACCATCACCTGCCCTGCACAATCAGTGAGGCTTAAATCCCAGGGGAACAATGTGGCATCGCGGGTGCAAGACTACTACAATGTGTAAGGAGCGAATTAGCATTGCATGAATAACCTCAATTCCCCTATACCCTAATAATTTGAAAGCTTATCATTTTATTGCAGATTTTTACATGCATTTTCCATTTTTTCCCCCAAAAAGCAGAAAACACAGGAACTGCAGCATTGTGTACCTATCCTCCCACTTACTTAACAAGAGTTTTAAGTGTTAAGTTATACCACATAGACTTCTGCAGCTTGTAGAGTAACTGACAGCAATAATGTATTATCCTCACTGATGTGGACAAACACTTGAAACTGGATGACAAATACTCTTACCAGGAGAATTTAGAGGTATTTGGGAACAGCAGAAGACAGATGAGTATGACCTTCCCAGTTCACATTCCTTATGACTCTCAAAGTGATCCCACTCTCCTTCCTAAGACTAACCACCCTCTTTGTCCTCACTCCCCAACCCACAATCTTTTCACATCCACTTATCTGTCTTCTCTCTTCTCCATTCCCAGGCTCATCCGTTTTACCTGACCAGACCCTGTTATGTCCTCCGAAGCCACTGTGTGATGTCTCTCCTCGCTCCCTCTTAACACTGTCCCCAGTCCCAGAATCTCCCTATTCCAGCCTCTCACACATGCCTCCCCAGCACTTTTTAACACGTTCAGAGAATTTACCCCCAAGCACCAGGCCCTTGTCAAAATGACCTCTTCCCCTTCTCCACTTTCCTTTCCCAGCCAGTTCCAGTGTTCCAGCCCCCCACGTTCCTTTTAGAGAAAAGATAGTTCCCCATTCATCTGGGCTCCTAATTCCAGGCTCATGTGTAACTCTTTCTTTGGATACAGGATTCCCCTTTCTCACCCAACACCCCCAACTCCTAGTTTTACCCCTCCATTTTTTTCACGCTCTTCATCAAGTCAGTGCAAGCATCATCCTCCAACTCCTTATTATGTTTCTGTCTTTTTCATTCCAGTCTCACTCTGCCAAAGTCCCTGGGCAATCATCCCATTGTCCTACCTCTTCCTCCACCCATTTACCAAGGTCTAGCTTTCCCTCTGTCAGTTTTAGTTTCTGCACTACTTCAGCCAACTTGTCTCTTCTCAGCTCTGAACATGGGGCCAGCCAGGCTGGGTGCAGCCCAAATAGATAAGGTCCATGTGAAACTCACTTACCCTCCACTAGTTACTCACTTGCGACTCCTCATGCAGAGAGATTCAATTGGAACATTAAAAAAACCTAATAAAATCTTTAAAGGACATATCCCAGTCTCTTTCTCCTTTAAAATTCATAAACTGCTCAAAAATGGGGCTTGTTTTCACGAGCACAAAAGAAGCATCCTTGACAAAGGAGACTACCTCCCTGCCAGTTATCAAACCACTGCTCCGAAGCACAAGCTGTTCGAGAAGTCTGAAGTGTTTCTTAAAAAGAGCGGAACAGCATGTTTTTCAGCACTTCATTTTCAGAAAGTTGCTAACTTTATATGGTATTTGCAAGGAAAGTCTGCCAGGAAGTTTCTTGATAAAATGGTCAAAGTTTTAAGTAGGGGAAAAGGGGATCCTTCAGAAGGACATGCTACACAGCCTTAAAAACAACCCGTCATGTCACACCCTCGCCCTCCTTGTAATAAATCCAATAACTTCCCCTTTCAACCAAGAGAAGCAAAGCCGGGAAAGAAGCCAGAGATATACTTTGATGCAAATTGGGGAAAGAGTATTCCAGGGTCAGGAGACCTTGTTGGACAAATTCCTCTTTCTCCCACTTTCCTGAAGATGCCCTGAGAGTCAGCAGTGCTAATTCCACTCATTTTACCTACAGACGCAGGATGGCAGGCAGCAGCATTTGCTGTTTTGACTGAAGCAATTAACTAATATCCAGGATCCGGCTGCAGTTTCCATTCAAAAATATATTGCTTAGGGAATCAGGTATGGCTTGAAGGCAATCCTGTTTCATCAAGGGTAGTGTACAAGATACTCCTTAATAACAATGAACAAGAATGAAACATTTTCCTACTTCTGTAGCCTGAGACCTTCCTTCGGGCCTTCAATCATGCTAAAAAGTGTTTTGTTTCTGTGGGTACGGTTGGTTTTTTTTAAGCCTTCCCTCAGAACCACATTTCAAATGCTGCTCCGGCTGCCCTGCCTTTCCACCGCTGTCTTCTCTTATGCCTGAGCTGCTTCTGCTCATGTGGACTCCTGCACTTGTGAGTACACACAGGCGGGCACGCTTCTGTCACGCCAGACCAGCAAAACAACACACACCCACTTCAATTTGCACCTGGCCACAAAACACTATGTATTTTTTAAGGAGGTTCTGACTCAGACTATGCTAAGGACCTTCTGAAAATTTTCTTTGCCTTGGCTGAAAAAAGGGGGCACTACATCTGCCAGCTCCCTCCAGGTTTCACCACAGGCCTGGGATAAAATAACTTCAATCTGGGTCCTGTTCAGCCATACAGAACCCAGGTATTTCCAACCAGGCAATAAGCAACGTGACTTACCATAACGGTCCAAGTTTCTTGTCTGCTCCTCTACCCTAAAGGTGCCTGTGTTGTACATACACACACTTACACCACAGACACGCTGCTATGTGCTTGTTTTAGAGACAGTTGCACCCTCAGTAAGTTCGCAGATGACACTAAGTTAGGTGGGAGTGTCGATCGGCTTGAGGGTAGGGTGGCTCTCCAGAGGGATCTGGACAGGCTGGATTGATGGGGGGAGGCCAATGGTATGAGGTTCACCAAGGCCAAGTGCCGGGTCCTGCACTTGGGTCATAACAACCCCATACAGCGCTACAGGATTGAGGCGGAGTGGCTGGGAAGCTGTCCGGCAGAGAAGGACCTGGGGGTGTTGGCTGACACCGGCTGAATATGAGCCAGCAGTGTGCCCAGGTGGCCAAGAAGGCCAACGGCATCCTGGCCTGTATCAGGAATAGTGTGGCCAGCAGGACTAGGGAAGTGATCGTTGCCCTGTACTCGGCACTGGTGAGGCCCCACCTCGAGTACTGTGTTCAGTTTTGGGCCCCTCACTACAGGAACGACATAGAGGTGCTGGAGCGTGTCCAGAGAAGGGCAATGAAGCTGGTGAAGGGTCTGGAGAACAAGCCTTATGAGGAGCGGCTGAGGGAACTGGGGTTGTTTAGTCTGGAGAAAAGGAGGCTGAGGGGGAGACCTTACCACCCTCCACAACTACCTGAAAGGAGGGTGTAGAGAGGTGGGGGTTGACGTCTTCTCGCTAGTAACAAGCAGTAGGACTAGAGGAAACAGACTCAAGTTACACCAGGTTAGGTTTAGACTGGATATTAGGAAAAAGTTCTTCACAGAAAGGGTTGTCAAGCATTGGAACAGGCTGCCCAGGGAAGTTGTAGAGTCGCCATCCCTGGAGGTATTTAAAAGATGGGTAGACATGGTGCTTAGGAACATGATTTAGTGGTGGTTTTGGCAGTGTTAGGTTGATGGTTGGACTCGATGATCTTAAAGGTCCCTTCCAACCTAGACAATTCTATGATTCTATGATTCAAAGAAATGCACTCGAGGGGGGAGGGAGGCAGGAGAACAAAATCTGTAAATCTGTTTAGTAACTATTTCCAGTGTTTTCAAAGCTTTTTTTAAAAAAAAAAAAAAAAAAAAAGCAAAGTGCTCAATTCAATTTAAACACGTAGATGACAAATACATTAAAGAAAGAAATAAGACCATGCCCTGAGCAGGCTCCCAGCCCTTTGGCTGCAGTGAACTGTCTTTGGACACTGGTGGCGCTCAGCCGGCCCCGGCCAGGAACCTCAACTTTGCTGCAACCTCCAGCCCTGGCATGCGTTGTTACTGCTTGCCTAACTCCAGCCGGTTTTAAACAAAAGCTATGGAGGGTTAGAGGCGCAGGAGGAACTGCAGTGACATTGTGGCCTTTTTCTTGATCACTAGAAGCATAAAAAGGGTCACATTTCATCAGGCAGTGAGATGAAGTCGGAAGGTTAGAGAAAGAAGCGGGGGAGAGGGAAAGCGCGGGCACGGGTGGGCGTGTGAAACAGAACCGGTTTGCTTCCGAGCTTCCTTAACCTAGCACCTCATGGGGAGTTTTAGTTTGAACAATTTCGTGAATTGGAAGTACCTAAGTACAGACTTAACCTGTGCTTCAGAGTACCTAGTAGCAGGGTGGAGAAAACACTGACATACAGCCTAGAAACTTCATTTTAGTGGGTTTAATACCGAGAAAATACAAAATACAGACGCGGAGAGTTATGTGACTGAACATAAAAAGGAGCAGCTCACTGAGCACTGTAGCTATCTAGAAAACACACATAAAAATTCAGAGAAGAACCAAATGCAGAGCAATAGCACAATTTACTTACAATCTGGAATATCAGCAGGATTTTAGTTTGTTGTTTGTGGGTTGCTGGGGTATATGGTACATTACAGTAGAGCATCAGCACTAATTCTACATGGCAGCTCCTCAGAATACCATCTGCTTCCCCGGTAACTGTTAATATAGTTGTAATTATCTACTTCTAAGCACTTTATTGGGAATATCATTTGCAAATTAATCAACTACAGACCGGTAAAACAAATGACATGCTTGTCTGAAAACAACAGCATTATTTCAAATTATTTTCCTAAGGGTTGGGAAATATCAGCCACAGCCAAAGCTGGGAACAGGGCAAGGAAAGGTCTACGTTCAGCTTACAAACACTGATTCTAGCTGCATCCACCAAGAATTTGCAGGTACATGAACAGATGACTGGTCTTCAGGAGCAGGAAATTTGCACTGTAAGATGCACCCCCATTAGTGAGTCCCCTTCTCATTGATCCGCATAATCCAGCTTCCTCCAGGACTTTGCTCTCTCTGCCTTGGCGTCTTGCTTTGATCCAGGCTGCTCCAGCCTCTCTGCCCTTGATCGCTCTTCCCTTTCTACAGTACTTTTGCCACTTTTGCACAGCTCATACTCCTTACTACTGGCTTCTATCTCATTGCTTGCTTTCTTAAGTGAGGGATTCTTAGCCCTGGGTACCCCAGTGTAAGTTGACACAACCCAGGAGCAGACATCATCTTATGATGTCCAATCTGAGATCTATGATACAAGGCCAGCACAGGATTTACTCCTCCAAATCCCAGTTACATACTCGTCATGTTGCAAAACTGAAGGCTGCCTAATGACTATAAAATATCGGGTTGAGCTGCACCTTCTGATAGAATGAAGTAGCTTTAATTATTTGAAAGCTGGTTGTATGAGGAATGATGAGACACCACACAAAAGCACTGTCCCCACCGAAGTTTCCAATAAGCTATTAGGAAAATGAATTTGGAGGACCACAATAAGCAACCAGGCTGCTATCAGTTTACTCATGCAGATACCATAAATAGCCCTTCCATGATAATGCTGTTGAGCGAGAGATTTTTAAAATCACTTAACTTGTAATTCTTGAAATATTAGAAGCCTTGCAAAGTTAATACAATATTCTAGCTCAGTGAGCAAGCAATACGTAAGGCATGTCTTCCGTGGCATCTGTTTGCAATGCCCTTTGTTTGGCAGCAGGTCTAACTGAAGCACTGTCTAATGGCAGACAGTGGGGTAAGCTGATCGATAATCGTGGAGTGCCATTTCTACATTCATGGTTGAAAGCTCACAAATAAAAGCAAACAGGTTATCTGCTCTGTGATATAAGTGTTCTCAGATCACTGTATTCCAGCATCTCAGCACTTTTCTTATGCTTTTCCCATCAGTGCCTCTATCATCTATTAATGCAGCGACCAAGGTTAAAAGCAAAAAGAAAGTACATTGTTTGGGGAGAAAAATTAAATTAATTTCTTCGGTGTGATAACTTCTGTGTATTGCTTCAGCATGCGTAGAACCAGCTCCTCAAGCAAAAATCCTGCTTTCTGACTTTAGAAATATGGATCTATTTTATGTTCCTTTGGCTGTACGCTATTCAAGGACCGAGTTGTAACTTTATTAAATAACAGTTCATAGTAATAAGAGTTTATGTTCTTTAAAAAATTGAAGTCCTTGAACAGAAACCCACTCAAGAATCCAAGTGGCAGACAAACAACTCAGCTGGTAAAACTCGGCGACTAAAATAGTTTCTCTTCTTTCTCATTGCTGTTCAAGTGAGCAACAGAGTTGTCACCTATCATCAAGGCTGAACAGCTACTACTAACTGCTACTTTTGTGCATGATGAACCTTTTCTTAAGGGTTACAGATACTTAACTCCAACAGCAGACACTTCATTGTAACTGTAATAAAATGGTATTCTACCTGTGCCAGGCCATTCATAATGAACTGGAACTTTGTGTATGATTCATCACCTCTGCTTTTAATATTTCATTAAACTTTATAAAATAGCCTGGACAATAAGCGTGAATCTCCATCCAAACCTTTCAAATTTTTACAGTCTTTTACAGATGTACCTAAAAAAATATGAGCATTATTTTTCTTCATACAAGGGTATGTTCTTCCAATGGTATGATAAACACCTTTAGGACCAAACCTAATTGTCTTTTAAAAAATCATGTAGCCTCTCGGTAGGTAGCAGGTCTCTATGAATGTCAGCTAAAGCAAAATTTTTGCCAGAGCCATGAATAAATGGCTCAAAAGTTACCATCTGCAAAGAACAATAAAGATTATTTTTTTCCTGTAGCAAAAAAAAAAAGGTATTTAGAGTATGCGTTCACTATAGCATATAAAATTTGGCTGCTTTTTGGCACCATGTTGCACTAAACCAGCAAGAAGTTAGATCTTCATGGTTTTCAAGCGCCTCTGTCAGCAGACATCAATTAATATCTGGCACATGAACTGCTTTTCACGTATTGCTGAGACCGAAGCTGTAAGTTTTGAGCACAGACTGCTGCATAATACCATTTGTAAGATAAAGACCTCTGTGCAGAAGTCTAACTCCCAGCTTATGTCCCACTTACATACAAAATCTTCAGCTCATTACATGAGAATCAGCAACTTCAGTGATATCTCTATTTCTTGCATTAATTATGTTTTTCCAACTATTGTGCACCACAACCTTCTACTCTCTCATCCTAAATGAACTTTACTGCTCATTATGTCCTCACTTATCCTCTACTTAGCGCTGCACTGAGGCATTAAACAGCACTGGATGCCAGGGACTAATTCTTGACCTTCTTTCTCCTACCCAGAGTAGCAAAACAGCTAGGAAAACACCTCCCTAGGGAGTCAAAATTTCATACAAACTTCGTGATCCCTTTCCAGATATATTTATTCATAGGAAGCAGGTCATTTCATAATCTAAATATGGTTGTCAAGCAACCCAACTTTCCAAATTCTAATTAAAATTTTCAACGTAAATGGGCAATGGAGAGAAAGGAAAGGGTGGACCCATTTTCTTATTATTTCTAACGCATCACTAAAAATAAACAAGCACAAGAAACTGGAAGAAATGTGAGAACAACACTGGACATCTGACACCGACCCAGCAGAGGAATTCAGAGCTGAGATAAATGCTCTAACCTTAATGCACCTTCACGGTGCCTAGTCATCTGCAGGGATCTTTGAACAATGAGTGCTACTGCATATCAAGCAAACTGAAATACCTTGAGTGGACGCAGTAAGGCAAATTAAAGCTGCAAAGGCAGCTTGAGCTCAGAGCACTCAGGGGTTTGTCCACTGAACATTTGTCTTTGAGATCCCTTGCTTGTGCAGGGTTAATTTTGCACAGGAATGTAATGGTCTGTTGTGGGAACACGTTGGGGTACAGGCCTTAGAAGAAGCTGAGAAGACGGCAGATTGTCCGGTCTGCCTTGGCTGATCCATCCCGTGCCTGTTTCCACACCTTTTGCTTGCAAGAAGCACCTTTGTGCTTTGTGATTTGCCACACTGAGCTCACAGGAGGAGTTCAGGTGGCAGAAAGAGGCACATCGTTTCCCAGCTTAACTTGAATCAGGCCCAAAAAATCCTCCTACTAGTTTTCTCTAATATTTCTTTGCTAGTAGCAGGGCTTTTCTGCTGCATAGGACATCTCTTCTGTTCTCTAGAGCTTCGGCTCACTTTATAGCCATCCCTTGAAGGCCCCCTGAGGTAGCTCTTTGTGAAGCAAGACATATTCTGAGTGGGCACAGACATCTTTGCTAGCTCTCACACTGCAGCTTACTCATTTCCTTGCTCCACTGTGGTTCTAACCTTCTTTCAGATTAAGAGCAATTTACATCTCTTTAACTAGACGTATTGGTGTTATTACCATTGCAGTCCTATTGATTGCAATGCTGCACTTAGCATCACTGTTCCAATTTTATCATCCTTAGTCATTCTTGCATGACTGTGTATTTATGTACAAGTTCTATTATTTAAATTAGTATATAACATTAGAAAGGAAGCATGACAGAATTAAAACAAACTGAAAAGCACAAAAGAATGGTGCCAAAATGCTGAAAATATATATTTTCTTGGATATATCATCACTGAGTTATTTGGATTTCTTTTAAAGGGAATGCTGTTATTGGTTATTTTGAGACATTATAGCCATAAACCAATGTAATCAACCTTGAAAACAGGGAAGTAATTATTTAAAAGTTTCATATTCCCCTCTACAGTACAACACAAAAAGGCAAAGAAAATGTTCCAAGTAGGTGTATCTGTAAAGTACTACAAAGACTTGTGACAGCCGGTGTTTACCAGTAAAAGGCAGAGTAAGACAAACACTGCTGAAAATAAAAAACCAGTTGCTTCTACCATATGATTGCAATAACTAAGAAATCATGAATGTATAGTCTGGGAAAATAGTCCAGAACTTCTGTGGACTCCGCAAAGGGAGCAATAATGTATCATGACATCAATCAGATTCCATCACCCCATTAGGTGTTTCATGTACAACACGGGACCATCAAAGACAATCCTTACGCAAAGTCACAGGCCAGAGGTTTCAACCAGCACCTGAAATACAGCAAAACAGGTTTTTCTAAATTTGTGAAGCATCAGCTAAAGCCTGCATCCCACCATCAGCTCAACTCTTGCCATCTTGGCCATTGTCCTTCTTTCTTCTATAATAAAATTCACATCAAAACTGTAGGCTACAGAAGAACACTGACTGCACCTTTCCAGGGCCCCCAGTTCTGGCATCGTTACTGCTACCTTTTAACTGGCCTGCAAAATTGAAGAAAAAAGCTTATGATGATCTTGAGCTTTCACAGGTTTATTGACCAGCTGGAATTACAGTACCTCTGTTCCTCCATACGACAAAATTATCTCAGTAGAGCTCATGACGAACCAAGCAGAGACTACTCCCATTCCTATACTGTAACCTAGTACACCCGCGATTCCATGACCTCATTAAAAATACATCCCTAGCATTCCCCTTAGGCCCACAGTGACTTATCTTAAAACAGTGTCAGTCAGTCTAATGAGAAACAGAAATACTTTGCCTTTTGAAAAAAAAAATTGATCAAATAGTCTTTGAATATTTGATAACCCAAATAAGAACATGCAGATATAGCACATAAAAATTCAGTAACTGCTGTAATCAATAAGCAGGCCATTCAGCAAATCCACTTTCATTAATTAAGAGAAGGAAGTGTTATTTCTTAAGACAGATGCAAAATGACAGTCACGTGTTATTACTTCATGTTAACATCTTGATCCAATCTGAGAAAAAATAGTATGTCTCATCTCTTTTAAACAAACAAAACCCCCACTTACTACCAGTTGGTGGTCTAAGTCTGATAGCATTTTAGTTTTAATGAAAAATGTGCTTTCACAGCCAACCAGACCAACTGAAGTCAGTCCATGCATGGTCTCAAGATCGGCTTTTGCTCTAAAGCCCTGCTGCTCCTGTCAGTGTGGATGGTAACAAACAAAGCTTGAGTACATTATTGCTTAATGCTTCCAGCTAGGATGGGGACCTAACAACTCCTTAGCCCTTTCATTTACAGCCAGGAGGGAGACAACAGATCAGCCTTCTCAATTGTAATACGGGGTCTCGTGATCCGCTAAGATATAAGAACTAGAAAGAGAAACTGAGGAGTTGGGGAGAAGGTTAACTAACAGTTCCCTGTGTACTAAAAAACTAAGTTACCCACTAAGACCTAACAGTTCCCATTTAAACCACCACTGAAAGGAATTCATGAATACGTATGACTGTAAAAGTATAAGAGATCAGACTTTCCTCCTCATGCTGCCCATCAGTCTACTCATTTTCTCTTTCCCAAAGCACAGGTTTTTCACAGAATTGTAAGGATCCACCACCTCAGAGCATTTTCATCAAACTATAATGAAAAGCCTGAACAATCATCCCATGACCTATTCTGCCTCTCCTCGTGTCTACCACATCCATGCAATGCTCTTGCCCTGAATGGGGCCTAGCGGTGGCTCATGGCATTTGCCACCAAGCTCTTCACAGACTAGGTGCACACCTCTGCAGAGGCTGTTCCTACCTGCCTCTAGGCATGAAGAGTTATGAGCTGCCCACACCCAAGCAGGTCCCACCACTCCTGCCCAAGCTTGCCAGGACCATCTGGAGGACCATGGGGAGCAAACTGTTCCAGCCACAACTAGTGGAAAAGACCGTATGACAGAGGGACCTGGACAGGCTGGAGATGTGGGCCCATGCCAACCTCGTGAAGTTCAACGAGGCCAAGGGCAAGGTCCTACGTCTGGGTCGGGGCAATCCCAAGCACAAATACAGGCTCAGCAGGGAATGGATTGAGAGCAGCCTTGAGGAGAAGGACCTGGGAGTGCTGATTGATGAGAAGCTCAACACAAGCCGGCAATGCGCGATCGCAGCCCAGAAGGCCAACCGTATCCTGGGCTGCATCACAAGAAGTGTGGCCAGCAGGCCAAGGGAAGTGATTCTGCCCCTCTACTCTACTCTGGTGAGACCCCACCTGGAGTAGTGCGTCCAGCTCTGGGGCCCCCAACATAGGAAAGACATGGACCTGCTGGAGCAGATCCAGAGGAGGGCCACAAAGATGATCCGAGGGCTGGAGCACCTCTCCTATAAGGACAGGCTGAGAGAGTTGGGGTTGTTCAGCCTGGAGAAGAGAAGGCTCCAGGGAGACCTTATAGCAGCATTCCAGTACCTAACAGGGGCGTGCAGGAGAGCTGGGGAAGGACTTTTTATTAGGGCATGTAGTGATAGGACAAGGGATAATGGCTTCAAACTGGAAGAAGGTAGATTTAGATTAGATATTAGGAAGAAATTTTTCACTCTGAGGGTGGTAAGGCACTGGAACAGGTTGCCCAGAGAAGCTGTGGAAGCTCCATCTGTGGAGGTGTTCAAGGCCAGGCTGGATGGGGCTTTGAGCAACCTGGTCTAGTGGGAGGTGTCCCTGCCCATGGCAGGGGGGTTGGAACTCAATGATATTCAAGGTCCCTTCCAACCTAAACCATTCTATGATTCTACGACACCTTATTTCACCACTTTGGAGAGAAAGGTCTGCTCTGCTGAACAGACAAAATGTCTTCAGAGCAAAAATGTTTCAGGCCTTGCTCATATCTGTCAAATTTCCCTTTCAATTCCCTCCAGGCAAAAAAAACCAAACCAAATAACCCCTACTACCCTCACCCCCCCCCCCAAATAAAGTGAGTCATAATCCCAATTTTTTTATTTTCTTTTTTTTAATCAGCTCAACAGTGACAGCATTTCAAAACTGAGCGGATACAATGAGGAGTGGAATTCAAACAGATCTAACCTACATGCTCATGACAGACCAAAATCTGGACTGACATAGGAATGATGGAAGTTCAAAGTTTAATAGTTTGGTAATTCAGAAAGACAGGAAAGAGCTGATCCATATAATCCAATGAATGTCAGGATCAGGATTTAAAACTCAGTCCAGCACATAACTAAAAGGCAATGCAACAGCAGAAGCAGCAGAGGCGTTTGTTCTGCACAAAGCTAGTACAGGTTAGCACCTTAGCTGTGTAATTCTCTGCTTAGCTATTCATACTTTAAGAGATTCATCAAAAATAAAACACAGGAGGACTATAGAGGGTGTTCACTAGTTTACAACATAAACAGGACAAGCATCTGCAGGCACAATGCAGGACAAGTTCTCCAGAGCTTGTCTTGATTTTAAAAAGACATTAATGTCTGTGCAACAGACAGCAAGGTTAGTTAATAAAAATACATCTCATCATACAGCAGGTCAAAATGACTGATGTATGACAAAACAGATTTGATGAATTCAGATAGTAATCTTCACAAAGTTATTTGGCATTCATAAAACCTCAGAATTTATATTCACACTACCTGATGGGGGGCAGCTCATATTATTATTAACAAAATACCAACAACTGATTCAGCCTCTAAGTCAATTCTATTTACAGTTCGTCATTCCATTATAACAAAGCAGCACTGGCAGATACACAAGAAAAATACTTCATCTTCATAAAGATCATTTTTTACATACAAGCATAGACAGGCAAATACAAACACATTTTTTTAATAAAGGAAGGAGGTGCTACAAATTAAAGGAAGATCAGACATCTGAAATGGAGAACTGTGTAATTTTATACTAATTCAAACTGGTCATCAAAGCGTGCATTGTAGAAATACAGTCCAGACACTGAAGAAGATGGACTCTTCTCCACGTCATTGCATTCTCATGTAACCCAGAAAAGGGTCCCCAGAAAGTCATTCTCTGGGACATCTGCAGACATCTAACAGTAGAGTAAGAGATGAAGTATTTGGCTGTAAAGGTAAGACACTGGGTTTTCTAGACACAACCTTTCAGCATGTTAATAAGACAACAGGTATTAAAGTAGGAGAAAATACACAATGGGATCCAATTCTGTAACCTTTCTCTAGTTAGCCATACTGCATGCAATCCAAAAATATCTCAGAAGAAAGCTAACACGACTCTAACAGTCAAATTAACTTAGGAAATATGCTTAAATTGTGGGTTGCCACTGAAACACAGATACTTTAATCGCACAGACAGGGGCTACAAAGGACTAGCATATGGGTCTGTTAGGATTTGGCAAAGCACTTGGGTTTGGATTTTTTCTTTTACAAGAATCAAAAAGCAAAATCCACTTATGAAAGAGCAGAATTTGAAATTTAATATCAATCTTATTCATAACTGTAAGTTGGACACTCTAAAAACTCTTCTTCAGCAGGGAAACAGTTCAGGATTTACGCAAGTGATGGTCTTGGCAACCCCTCCCAGAGTAGCCTACCGAAGGTACTCTTCGCAGACTATCAGGAGATCATGATGCCCTTGGAAGTCTCTCTAATTAACAATAAACTGCTTTTACAATTGAAAATGCAGCCTCAAACCCTGGTGACACTATGGATACGTCAATTCCTGATCCACACGCTTCATTGTATGCAATGTCTTTGGAAATCAAGGGCAACAACAACCTGGAAAATATTTTTCAACATTTGGACTGTTGCCACCAAATCAATAATGGTGGAACAAAATGAATTACAAGATTCCACAGCTTCAATCACAGAAGAAGTAGAGAGTAAGCCAAAAAGAGAAACCACAACTTACGCTGAGAGACTAGTTGGACTGAATTGTATGTAGACTTGTATCTAATTAAATCAGACTAAGGGCAAAAGTGAGGCAGAATCATTTGATAGTTTGCATGGAATTGGTCAACACAAAAGGGTACTCAGCTCATGAAATATGTTAGTCATTTCTCTTGATCGGGCCACAGGACTGACATGACCTCCACACCTGAAGGACAGCCAAGGTCATAAGGAAAGGAGAAGATTTTACTCTTAAAATTATTACAACTTTCCTGAAAAGCTTTCCCACAGGACTCAGGTTTTCAACACTTCAGGAGCACAGGTTCAGAATGATTTAGGGATGACTCAAATTGGAGAATGCTGTGAAGTACACATACGTGAAACACAGCAGTTTTCTCAGAAAGAGATGATGTACATTGCTTGGATACATCTGCACTAAACATTTCTGCCTTGTAAAGCCTCAGCTCCGTCAGCAGCCAGCTCCTCTTACTTGCCAGCTCCTCTCCACGAGCTTCCCTTTGGCAACAGCAAACGTGGAACAAGCAGGAGCACCGTTTCAGATAGCCGCATGTTCAGCTCAGGTCAGAGGGGAGCAGCCCACGTGCTGGCCATCCTCTGGGGAGCAAGAAGCTTGCTCTCTTGTACAGATCACAGTGTTATCTAGCGGAGAACTAGATAGTTTCCTCTTACCACAAGCATAGCCTTAGAAAAGACCAATCCAGCAAAATGCATTTCCAAAATGGCTGAATTTGTTCTCCAAGCATCTGAACCCCATCCCCAGAAGCGCATGCTCTTTGCCTGACAGACATTGTACGGCCAATTTTAGCATCAGCTTTAGCTTTAAAATACTGCATTTTTCCAGTGCTCTCTTGTCCTGCCCAAACCAGAAGTTCTCTAAAATTGTTTCAGCAGTGTGGGTAAGGATACAGCGCTCCTTATTTTATCATCAATGCTACTTCTGTAAACCAAACCTGCGTCTGGAATAAGAAAGTCCCGTATGAGTGCTGAACAGATCCTTGTGGGAACAACGACTCGTGCTTACACCTGTATGACTGCTGGGTACACTAGAGAAGATTACATTAAACTTTCATGGCTGGTGCTTAGGTCAAAGAAACCGCAGCGAGCTACAACATAATCTACTGCTTTTTCGTAAATGCAGAGTGAGCCAGGCAAGCACACATTAACATTTAAAAACACAGACTCAAAATGCATATAAGCGATACTGAGGCATTTGAAATATGCTTCCAACAACAATGGACAGGGACAAGGATTTTAACCTTGCGTTATTGAGTCTTAATTTCCAAACAAAATTTGCCATCCTTTGCTTCCATTTTCTCCCCACAAAAAGGATAAACTGCCCAAATAAGGTTGATAGCTTTAAAATCAAAAGTAACAAGCAAAACGCTACCTCATAGACTAAGTACTAAATACATTAATCTCAAAACATCCTTTACTCTTCTTTGCAGCTGCATTCATTAAAGGATACAGCTAGCTCTAGTACAGGAAATTATAGACCTTCTGTGAGAAATGTATGTCAGGTGCCAAAAGCATTTAAATTCTATCTTTTTCCAATTCATGAAGCTCATTGTAGCATTGTATTGTTGCATTATTAGATTTATGCATTTAGCAAGCAAGCATATTATAAGAGTGGCTGTAAGTAATTACTCTTTTCTAACAGCAAGAACCACAGTATTGTCCGTGCTATGTCGTTTTTATGAGAAAAATAGTCTGTTTTTTAAAAGAGACTTCAATGTTTAAATAAACATCCAAATATCTCATTTATTAATAAACCATAGTCCTAGCTTGTAGGAAGAGCAAGGCGGACAGAAACAGAGGATAAGTGATGTAATTCATTCATTACAACATATTTCTGGTTGAGACCCCATCCGGAAAAGGCTGTTTATATACTGACATCACATTCACTTGGGGATTATGTCTTTGTAGGACACATTTTTAAATGCGATTTTGAAAACTAGGAAATTCAGAGGTAGTTTCTTATTCTTTGTAGCTTTTTGATCTGTCCCCTTGAAAGGGTCATCATACGTATGGAATGTTCTGTCAGAGAATTATGGTGATGGAACACTTGATTAGTCTAATTGCTTAATGGTTGTACCAGCTTGCAAAACTTTCCACGTGGAGTCTTGCAGAGAACAGTCTCAAACCCAAAATCGTGCCTTCCAGACACCTACCAAATGCTCCTTGTTGGAAATGTCTTTCTGCACCAGGAACGCGGGCACTCACTAGACAGAGCTCTGAACTTCGCAGGTGGCTCCGTTTCCTGAAGCTTTTCAACAAATTTATCTAGTCTTCCCTCAGACAAATTTTGATATAGATCAGCGAGAGCTTTGCATAAGCAAGATCTCTGGAATATGGTCTTATGTGTACTATATGAGCCTAAGTACCTAATTCATCGGCGTCTGGCATCGATGACTCTCTGCAAACACTTTAAAGATAGTACCATCCACATACAACATTCTTTCTACTCACTATACACACAAAGCTAAATAAACTTTGTGAGTTAAATGTATTTGTGCATGGTATAGCTAGATCCCAGGGAAATTTTTCATAAATTTCCTAGTTTAATTACAAAGTTTAAACCCAGTTACTAATACAATGGCACTTGTGGTATTTCAAACACAGGAAGGGACTTTATTCAATTACAGACAAAATAACGGCTCTGTCAGTCTAAATACTCAAACCCTTGCTCACATTTCTCATGCAAAAATCTCACTGGAAGTATGTGGGTTGTGCAAGTGCATAAGGACTGAGTTTACTTCGGCATGGCTCTGTTAACACATTACACATTATCAGCTCTGTAGAACAGCAGCGTAACACAAAAGGGTCCAGAACTGCAGCCGTGTGGCATTTATCACTCAGTGCTACAAATATTGAAGCCTACGGAAACTGCCGTGATTTCAATCAGCAAATGAACTAATCCAATGAGCAGATGAATGGATCCTAAAGTCTGTAAAGTCTGCTGTGGTCTGCTGGAATGGAAGTCACCATTGAAACATACGGCATGATTATTAGCGTTTTACACAGAAGAACTCCTCAGAGGACACAACTGAGTAAATGTTTATTTTTTCATTTAATTATCCGATCCTCACTTTGCTTCACTCTGCTGTCACCAGCGAAGAGCAGCAAGAAAATAAGACACCCCAGTAACTGTCCTGTTGGCAAGGCTAAACAAAAGCAATAAGAAGAACAAGAAGTTGTGTTTTACGAGACACCCTGCTTTTACACATGCTGCTGAAATGTTATTGCAGTACCTGGGCAGTTTATAAATAAACCCTTCCAAAAGCATATTTTTACACAATCATAAAATAAATTAAACTATCGAAAATTCATGCTGCTAATTAAAATAGCCTCTGTAGGAGGGCAAAGTAGCTACAAGGCTGAGGTAAACATGATGCTTTTTTGTTGAACAGCAGCTGATTAATTTTATACCCTATTTACATATATTTGCTAGTATCATCAAAACCTGGTAAAACCCACAATTTTATACTCATCAACTGAAGACTCCAAACTGATAGTAGTCCATCAGTTTTAGGACATCAGCAAGCTCTCTTGCTTTTATAGAAAGCCACTATCATGACAATTCAATTCTAAAAAATCTTCCAGCATGGGAAACTAGAAGCAAGAAATACACAGTCCTTTATGCATCTGGATCAAAACATTTTATGCCCATCATAATATTGGAATTGTGAGACAGCCGGAAGGGTCTATAAAGGGTTAAATGTACATTACATTACATGGTCTCCTAATAGAAAAGTGCTGTTCATGAGAGAAATAAACTGATCTCTTACTACAGTGCCAGGAGCAAGCTTAAAAGTCACTTTTATTCAGAAATGATCATTTTAATTTTAATGGATGATACAGTTTCATTTCGACCAGCTGTTCAAGATAAATTTTTCTCCTGACAATACAACTCAGAAAAAACTCAATACTTAACATCCGAGTTGCCTAAAAAGTCAATCTAAATACACCTCAAGACAAGTGATAATCTTGTCATGGTTGATTACACAACTTGTACCACAACCTTATGAGTTTATGGAAGCCCATGGAACTGATTAAGCTCACTTGGCCTAACAAATGAGCTACACATACACAGAGCTCTCCTTTCAGTGCCTTTATAACAACAATCAAAGTGAAAAATGAAAACCTGGATAATGCAGACCTCCCCACCTCGCATTGGCAGTCAGCAAGCAAGGCACTGGTGCATTTCAAGGTCTTGCAAGTACAAGGTCTCATTAGATACAATATCCTTAATAACCTAGCAGCGAGCCACTCTCAAGATTGTCTTTCACCCTATATTCCATATAGCAATTGAGAGCAGTCGGGGTGCCCTTGTTTTCTCTCATATGAGCAAAATGAATTGGACCCAGGGAAGGCTTCTTAAGTGTAGACCCTTGACCATGAAATTTTCTTACTGATGCGGTCTGTAACCCACAGCTCAGCCTTTCCACAGTTACTTAATTCTTCCATTTTCCTTTCTACTCTGGACAGAAGCATTTCTCTGCCTTTCACACTGAAGTCTGGCAGGGAGGTTTGCAGTCTGCTCACTGGTCCTTAATTTTTTTTAAGAGCTGTACAATATGCACCAACACTTGGAGCAGTGGTGGCTGCTTGGTAAGTCATAGAACCACCGCACAGGAGAATCTCCATTATCTCTTCGTGCCTTGAACTGCAACAAGCTGCAAGGACTACACCATTCTTCTTTCTTTTTGCTCACTTACTGGTTTATTTGCAGAAGTCGGTGGTTTGCTCTCGTTCCCTCTGGGCTGTCCCTTCCCATGGCTCCACTGGCTGGCGGAGCCCCTGAGGATGCACCCAGTGGTGGTGAGCTACAGCTGTAACACCGCTGCCTCTGCACGAGGTCAGGAACCCACACAGACTAGTTGGGATGGGCAAACCCCAACATTTGCTTTTGGAGAGCCCCAGGTACCATTCCCAGCCAACATGTCTCTGCATGGAACAAGCTGTGTGACAACTAAGATGCCAGAAACTGAGCTGTGGAGTTGCAGTCTGCAGCCTCTACCGTTCCCGTAAAGCAGAAGAGCAGAGCTCCAAACACAGGCTGCTCCCATACAATTTTTTACTCTTTGCACCAAGAACAGTATTGGATTTTTGATTTAGGTCTAATGTAAACCTGGAAAACTGTCTGTCTTCTTTTTCCACTGAAATGAAATTCACTTTTCCTTCATAAGAACGAATAAATGGTAATTGAGAAATATTGTTTCAGACCCTATAATAAAATGTACACTTAACCAAGAGTTTAAGTTAAAGCCGAAGGTATTTGCACATACGCCAACAGGACTGTATTCCAAGATGTCTCTTTCAACAGCGAAAGATAGACCTAAGCCAGAAATCTGTACAGAGATAATGTAACACATAATTCAAAGTTTGCACAGAGGCAACACAAAATTCAAAGGTTTTTGTCTCCTGGGTTCAGGCCAGGCTCATTTCCACCCCCACCCTGGCCATCTGCACCCCTCTCCCTCTCCACACCCACAGCACACACTGTGGCTTTGTCCAGTGGCGGTCTGTAGCTGGGATGCAAAGACTACCTTTGCAAGGAAAAGAAAAGGGAGATCTAATGGCAGGAGGTTGAAGCCACACAAAATCAGGGTAGATTTTGCGGGTAATTAGCTGCTGAAGTGATTACCATGGGCTGCGGTACACTGCCTGTCGTGAGCAATTTCACTACCCGACATTTTCTCTAAGAGAGAGTCTCCAGTGCAACGATGAACCGACTCTGGTGAGCTCAAGTAGTGTTTTTATGTTATGGATCAAACCAGATGGCCACAGTGGTCCTTCCAGGCATTACCATCATGGCTCTACATGCAAACTTTCCTCTGCCCTATCTCCCGATTGTTCATGTGCTTCAAGGAGAGCAAGAATCAGACCCTCAACAAAGAGAAGAGAAGATAGTGCCAGAAACCTGTAGCATTTTATCAAACACAGATTTTGCCCTTATCCTTTGCAGAAATTCCCGTGGATGCACACTGGAGGTGAAATGTCTGCCTGACGACAGGTCTGACGACGGGCCTCGTGCACCAAGACACAGCACCGGGAACGCTAACCACTCCTCTAACCCCGAGCAGCACCTCTGCCAGCCATCCCCACGTCCCTCGCTTTCCACCGCCAGGCCTGGACTGTGCCTCACTTCCTGATATCCAGTTCCATCCTCTCGGCTCTGGAGCAAGGCCAAAGTTCTTCTAAAGAATGAAAACCAGTTAAAGCTGGGAACAGAAACCTTATGAAGTTCAGCAGCTGATCACATTACATGTTAAGCAGCCCCCAAGCCAGCGCAAGAGGCTGCTCCAAGCCCTCCTGTGGTCGGCTCACTATGTCAGGTAAAGGTTTTTACTCCCCTGAGGAGCAGGTAGCGAACGCACACCGAGGCGATCAAATGATGTTCCACTCTACGCTGCGATGGCGGCACAATCCTCATAAATAAAGCAAACGGCTTTCTTACTTCAGGACAGATCACATAAACAGGAGTTGCATCATGTGAACAGAGACTGTAGTGTGGTGTGACACGGAGACTATTAATTTCAGGGCCTTCTGGAATGTGACATTTCACTACAGTACACTGAGTCCATCTCCTCCCGACGCCACGTGATCTGACATCTTTTAGCTTTCCATCTTCGTGCTTCAGCTGCTGTAGTGGAAGCACATAGTGGGACTGGATTTCAAATTATGTAAAGTCAGCCTTCCATCCATGTAAAATGTTCAGTGCACCTTCAGAAACTCTGTTTTACATCCAAGTTTTAACTGTGACCTTCCTATTCCAGCGGTGCTAACAGCAGCGGGCCACAGCCCAGCATGAGAGGAGGGTGCACGGCTGCCCACACCGCTTGTGCTACTCAGCTCACGCAGGCAAGCCGAGGCATCTAGAGGAACCTATTCAGCCAGCTTCCAAGAATCAAAAGGTACTTGATCAAACACAGAAGGAGGCATTTTAGGGGCAGTCCTTCTCGACTTGAAGGTTGTCTGGCCAGCTGGCCCCGGGTGCTCAGCAGTTCGCCACCAAGAGCTCCAGGCACACAGCCAGGTGGGTGCATGGCCGGGTCATGATCCCAAACGCTATAAACCAGTCAAAATGCACGGTTAAAGCTAACCTGAAAGGGACACAAGCCATCACCCCCCATCGATGCCATCACAGATCTTGCCTAAAACAGTCAAATTCAAATCTTCTGTGCCTTTTCTCAGCCACAGTCCCTCTAAAATCTTGTGTCCGGAGTACTCGGTGAAGGTGTGCCGAGTTGCACGCTCAGAGCGAGCGCACGCAGAAGGCATGTGTTGTCTGCCTTTCATTTCGGACTACACTGCACTCGCAGCAAACCATTTTAAGGGGGTGTCACTTTACTAGAAATCTATGGGATAGTGATTGCCCCAATTAATCTTCCTGACTCCAGCATAGATTAACTTTTAAGATCAGTTCTCAATATAGGCAATTACAGTTCACCAATTAGGCAATAACACACAACAATGCATTTCTGAGCAGTTAGAGCACAGACCAGTATTACAAAGCGCAGTCCTTCAGGACAACCGATTTCAACTGAACTATGAGCACAATTACCTTTGGGCTGCTACTTATTATTGCTCCTATTAAATGGAATTTGTAAATACAGATAAAGCAGCCAGCTAAACCTGTACCTTTGACCAGACTTCGTGCCTCACCCTGAGCAACTCATTCAGAGAAAAGTCCATCATACCCTTATCCACAACTGCAACATTGCCAAGATTAATATTTCAGAATGAGAGTTTTGCCTGAAAAAAGGACTACAAGAAGCATATTATTGGTAGACATACACTATCATTGACAGACAGAAGAAAAGCTCAAATGAATCTTGTAAATCCAGTTCATAAGGATGTCAAAAACATGTTCCCACGTTTTGACGTCTACATGTCAATATCATGTTCCCATACATCTGAAATCCATGTAGCCTTATCTATATACACTGTTGGAGCATCACAGCTGTATTTCTAAGCGCTGATCCAAAGTCTGCTTCCCAAAATAAATCCCAGTAGTGACCACTGGGATTTAAGTGACCTTTGGGGAATACAGAGGACAGGATAATAGCTAGATTTTCACTCTTCAGATTTGACAAGTGGCAATCATACAATCACTCCCTCCTCAGCCCCACCAGAGCATACCAGCAGGACACAGCCAAGCCACCATGCCTTTTCTAATCCATATTGGAGCTTAGCACTTCTGCAACTGGACTTTGGAAAGCTATAGCTCAATGGACACTTCTGAAATTGTGGGGAATCTCCCTAACAAGAATATGAAAAAAAAAAGAGAAAAATATATGGAGATGACAATTGTATTGCCTTATTTGCTTTTTCATGGGTTGATTTCTGGTTGGTTTTTTTTTTGCAGCTGGCGCTGGAGGCTGCATAACTGGGAGCCAGCAGAACATGGTGCTCCGCCAGCCTGATTATCATTCCAAAAACTTCTCTCCTCTTTAGCATTGCATCCTCATATTAAAAATAATGTTCCTGTGCTTAGCCTTCTTATTTTTAGTGTACTAGAAACACATAATCTGTGAGCTGTATGTATATTCAATAGCACCATCAAATAAATTATTATTATGGCATGTGTACTTTTTCCCTCCTTTTCTGATTTATAATGGATTTTAGCATTGTTAAAACCGCAGTTAGTCTGTCTACAGTCTCATAATTCTTCTCTCAGTCAAATGAAACTACAGTCTTGCAATTTTTAAACCAAATTACTACTAAAATGTGTAGAAATAGGAATTTTAATAAGATTTCTATGTTACAAACATTTTAGCTCAGAAATATTTGGAGTCAGTCTCAGAATAGGATTAGCTTCTGCATATTTTCTTTTAATTTTACATATAAATTAAATACAGGATCTCTCATCATAATTAAATTTGAACTATTCAAGATTATGACTGTGAAAGTACTCTACACGCACATCTATACAGATTACTCAAAAGTCAGTAGATTCTGCAGCCTACAAATAGAACATGCCAACCCCGAAGTCTTTACAGTTTTTCAAACTCTTACTTTCAGAAAAGCTAAAACACAAGCAAGACAACTGCTCAGCTAGGGAGAAACTCATCACACCATCTTCTGCTTGAAGGATCAGGATTATGCACTTCATGTGTTAGCAAGTAAACTGAAAGTATGCTGTGTTTTGATGGATTTTAAGATACGTTAAATTAATGATGACGATCTGACTGATTAGAATAAGCAAGGAGTTGTAGACCTGGGATTTTTCCTGCATCACTGAGGTCAGTAATAGCTTTGCCATTGATTTTAACGAGATGAGGACTAGGCCACTGATGAACTGCAATAAATGAAGGCAAGCTGATCAGAGTGGAAAGAGGGCAAGGGCAGAAGCTTGGGTAGAACAAAGGGATTGGAAGAGAAACTGAGGGAAAAATCAGAAACAACCATTACTTGTCACCAGTGGCTGCCCTACAGATAACCCAAACTGTTCTTCTGTCGCGACTTTGCACTTTACTTTTGCCCTTATGTGCATCTGGTTGGACGCAAAAAGACCCATATTTTCACGATGATTATTTCTTTCCTCCAAAATTTAATTCCCCATCTCTTTCTTTTCCCTTACCTATGTATCTTGTAAAAAAAAAATAATAATCCTAAAGGCCAGGTAATTCCTTCTGTCTAACCTCAAATACATAAACACCAAAAATGCTTCACCCATTAAAGTTCTCAAAGCTTCACAGATTTCATCTCCATGATTACTCTTCCTGCTAACATTGCTCAGCACTGGATCCAGTTGTTTCTCTACCATTTCTGCTACACCAATCTTTCTACAAACCAATCGTATACTGCAGAATTTCACACAAATCACTGTCCAAATGGAAATACATCAATAAAACTAGGATTAACGCTTCTGTGTTGCAACAGACAGCACACACCTAAACAGAGACTCTATTGTACCTAAGTTTAAGTGTCCATTTCTGCAATTCTAATTATTCAAGTTTCCACCGGCATCAGCAATGGGCAATCAGGTTCTAAGAAAATTTCTACCCCAGCAAGTCATTTGCTTGAATTCAAGCTTCCAGCAAGTCCTGGGCTTACCAGCCGGCACATTGCATCGGTCCGAACAAACAGCAATGGGAGACAGTTAACAAAGCAAAACATGATTTGTAAGATACTTTTCCATCCAAAAGGTGCATCTTAGGCAACCTCCTATAAACCTTCCACTGTCTACAGCAAACAATTTTTGCCCAGACTGGGAAGTGCCCCTGCAGGAGAATCCTGCCTAGTACGTGATACGTTAGCATCTAATAATAGTTACAGTGCTGAACTCTGAGCTTCAACCGCAGCAACTCACGTATTGTGACAAGGAAATAAAGTTCCCTATTATGGAAATCCTATATTGTATTTAATTATGTAATTATATTTTATTGTATTAGTGAGTGGTTGGGCACAGTAGCAACTGCTGGGATTTCTGCAAATTAGGAGCACAAAATTCATTCTTTCCAATAACTGATTACTTTTTATGATTCTATGGGGTTTTTTCCTAAGCTATGGAAATTATTCTATTTTTGTCCTATTTCTTGTAGACACTCTCCAGCAACAGTGATCCCCTCTCTTGACACCATAATCCACAAGCACACAAAGAATTTCATCTTAGCTGAGTCACTGGGCCAAATTAATCCCTAGCATAAACTCTTATAATTTATGCAAATGCAGGGTGATGTTTACATCTAAGATGAATTTGACCCACACCGAACCACCGCACCTGGGGTTTTGTTTCATTTTTAGAGCCGAGTCAAGCGTTCACAGCACTGCAGAGTGCCTGCGCTCGGCAGAAGGTATAAAATTTCTAAGCATCAAAGACAAACTTCTACTGAACAAACTGGTACTCCATCTCCACGCCCTAACGGCAGTCAAGGAGCACACGCCACCTTCCTCTCTCTCAGCCTGGGGCAAGGCTTTTCCGCTCCCTGGCTTGAGCTAACACCTACCAGCAGAGATAACAAGGGAATGCAGGTAGGGATGGGCAGTAACGCCGTGTTACCGTACCCGCTGCGCACGCAGAGACACACCGCTCTCTCCTTCAGCCAGCACAGCCATGGCAGAAATGGGAAATGCATTTCAGCCAGGAAGCTTTCAGTCGCAGGGCGCAGGGAAAGACAGAGATGTTAGGGCTGTTTGCACCCAGGAGGGAAAACGGGAACTAAAACTGGGACACAATACCTACAGTAAAACATACGCAGCCCCACTCTGTACCACTTACAGAAATAAAATTCCTCTGACTTCAGGGACAAGCACACGCTTCAGGGCTACAGGACAAGTACAGAAATATGATTTAATAATATATATGAATACATTTATACACATACAAAGCAAAATACTAACTTGGTAAAACTAAATAAACAGTAAATAATCTTTTATTCATTCTCTTTTTTTGTGCCTTGGCATACAGTCTGTGTTACCGCAGACTCTAAAAGTGAAAAATGAAAAGTAAAATTGTTTGTAAAATATAACACGTGGAGCCCTTCCTTTTGCTGAAATTCTTCGTAAATGTGAACAGAAGTGGAGGGATGCAGTGAAACAGGGCTTGGTAAGAAAAGCGTATCTTCACAGTGAGAGACACTGACCAGCCAGAGAAGATCATGACCAACATTTTCAGCATGGAAATGAATGGGACATTCTTAATGCTCAGAAGCTGTGAAATCCTGGCAGCTCCTTATGTGCTTCAGTGTGGCTAAAGCAGCTTATTTTAATCACCCACCATCTTTACTTTAGAGACCTCCCAAACACAGTGTTTGGCACTGTGCTCATTTTCTATATGTATTTTTTACTACACCTGGTGAAAACATGGACAAGGTTCAGATGCTCTCAAGTATTTCAATAATAATAAACACTACTTGCCTATCAAACTCATTTCCACAAAAAGAAAAATGCTATTTATTATTGTGCTTCTCTCTCTCACCTTCTTTGTTCTGGTTTGGTTTCTCTGGACTAAGTCTCACAATGAAATTCTTGGCTTCCGTTCACATTTTCACCACCGGCATGGTTATTGAATCACTTTTGCACTGCTTAAAAACCCAAGTTAATCTGGACACGCTATGCCTATCAGATCAATGTAATTCAAGTTAAGATTGGGTATGCTTTTCATTATATCAGCCTAACAATTGCTTAAAATAACAAAAATAGCAACTTCACTTCACCTGCTCTAATAGAGATTTTAGACAGCCATAACACACGTTCAGCTCACGTTTGACTTCAGCCTAGCATTCAGCAAGCAATTCACCTGCTGACATTTATTTTTGTTAGGCAATCTAGCAGGGGGTGCCTGGAGTTGCTTTTCTTTATCTACATGACATGATGGTATAGACAGACATTACTGGATTAGGAAATATTTTATTCCTGAAATGAAGTTAGAGGGTCAGTGTCTAAAATGAGTCATTACAGATCTCTACTAGGATATTAAATATTATCTACCAACTGAAAACCAGTGATATAAAGTATGTAATTATTCTGCAGTATGTGATTACAGTACGTTCTTCACATCACTTACTTCAGCTCCTGAAGTGCTACCAACATTTTTACAAACTAAAAACTACTAAAAGAGTAGTACTAAACCAGAAAATACACTACAAGAAGCAAACCCACAATGGGATTATACTGGGGATTTTGCATTTAGAGGTTCTGGTGTGGAACAGGGGGAGCACGCAGGGATTTTGTTTAAAAGTCCGCGATTAAAACAAACAGAAAAAAAGCAGACAAGTAATAAAGATCTCAGTTCTCCTTTAAAGCAAAGCAAAAAAGCAGTTTCTCTATCAAAAAATCATAAATATGCATTACCAGGAGGAGGAAAAAATATTAAATGACATGTGACAAGCCTTGCCATAACCATATTTTGACATCATCATTTCAATTAAATAGTTGCACTAACTCTAAGCAGCATCTTAAAAGGTAATAAGAGGCATCATTTAATGTCAAGCAGACGAGAATCCCAACGGGAAGGACATGGAGCCTGACTCCCTCTTAAAGTACACTGACTGTGCACAGGCACTACTGATACCATTTAAATGTTCAAAGCCAGTATGGCTTACTCTTCTATCTCATTACTAACATATGATAGACATGCAAAGAAAGATGTGAGATCAGCTGTTTATCTCTCATGTCTCAGGCACTTCACTCAAATCTCTGAACAGATTTATTATTTACTTCCCTGTTAATAAAACTAGCAGCTTTACCAGTCAGTACTTTTTCCCCAAGCTTTTGAACTCCACTGAGATTGGAGGCAATTAACATTCACCAGTAACAGAGCAATCAACACCGGGATATCTAATGGGACTGGACAGAATCCAAAAACAGGTATTAGGATAATAGTGAGTCACTGACATAAGGTTATGATGTTAATTTTGGAGGGGAGAGCAACAGTGAGTTTTCAATAGCAGTGTCTGTGATTGCTGTCACATTAACATAACATTCTTTTCTATATGGCTGTCTTCTGAATCCGAAACGTGTTCAAAACTGAAAGCAGCTGACAACACCCAGAATTAACTCTCTATTGCCTATTGCTAAAAAGCCTGCCCAACCAAATTACTTACACAACGGTTTCCAAATGCTTTTCTTCAACGAACAAATAAAAATAATAATTTTAAAAGGCCAAGAATTGCTAGCAGCTGTGCATGGTACATTTATGCACAGTACATTCAGAGAGAGATCTAGTTAATCCAAACATCTTTAGATTAAAAAGCAAGGGATATTCCTGGAAGCAGCAACCATACGAGGTATGGCTGCTATCTAATCAGATCTCTAACTAAGCAGGTTTAAGCTGCAGGTTGGATCCCATAAAGGGCTTGGACACCTAGAGTTAGGCATTGCAAGGCATACATTTTTAGAAATTTGGCCCCAAAAGGGAATCTGAAACACAGAGGTAGACATATAGGCCCCAAAGGTGTGCAGAACTCCACCTCAGGAGGGCACTGGAGAGTGAGAAACCTCAGAAGACTCATAATTGAGCACATGGCCACATAGCCAAAGAGCAAAGCTTACTCCTGAGTATACTCAAAGTCATACCCCTTCCAAAATTCCCTGAGACACAGCATCAGGTGGCTGTCTCCATCCACAGCCCAGAACCCTCTCCTGAGCATAAGTGCCTTACTTCTGTCCCCTGAAAGCAGCAGCAGCAGGGATCACCTAGCAGAGGAGATGCTGTCAGTAGCTGTTACGCCATACACTGGTGGTTATGGCAACAGAAAGGTGGGACACCTGGATCCAAATCTCTTCCCAAACCGAGAGCCCAGATTGAAGCGTATGCCTCCTATGAGAGCATCACTGCCAGCAGGCCATAGGTGACACTGGTGATCGATGAGTACTTTCCTTTGGAAGCCGTGATACTTGGGAGGTAGGCACTCAGGATTTGGAGCGCCAGGAACAGGAATATAAAAGACAGTCTAATTTTGTAGCACCATGATTAGGGTGAGGGGCATTTTGGATCTTCCAGACGGGCACTGTTAGGATTAAGTGGCCTTGAAGAGGAGTGCAGACCTATACGTCCAGGTTCATTCTGACTAGGGACATTTGACAGAAGTTAAAAGACAAAACCAAGAGGCCACAAACAGCAGTATTAAACAGAATTGTTATTTTTCACAGAGTAGTAGGTCTCAGGAAAAGGCACTGTACAAATGTAGCCTCTTCTACAAACATATGGCATTTGCTATCAGCACCATATGTAGCTTCTGTACTTAGCGAAAGAGCATCCATTCTCGTAACATGTATACCGTATTTATTAAGTTATGCTGTGCCTTCCATAAACATCCACCGTTTTTACAATGTTATGTTCTCTATACAAAAGCCACTAGAATTTGCCAAGTAAAAGCTAATAAAAGCACGGAAAGGAACTCAATGTTTGGCTTATAGGGTTCATTTCACTTCATCCTGCATCCAAATGCAGACATCAGGGGTGGGACACATCAGACATTTCACTTTGCCAGCAAACCAAGAACAGTGTATATAAACTAACTAAAATGACAAAAATATTTAGCTTCTCACCACCAAAGGCTGGCACAATAGCATATAAAACATAAGGATTACACAGCTTTACCCTCCTAGTCTGAAGGATCATTTAAAAATTAAAGACGTCTACATGGCATTAGACACGCTTCCAATTGAAGTTGTCCATAATTTTACAAAGGCTGAATGTGCAGCCCGTTCACTGAAGGACCAGCCTCCTAATGCTAAATGAAAATGGGAATTAAGCCTTCTTCCATTTTTGGGAGTTATGTTTTTCCAGTGACATAAGTTCCACTGAAGCTAACAGCCTCATGACTTCCCTGCCTGCTTGAGCACAGCCACCTCAGCCTTGCAGAGAGAATTCCATTCCCATTACCACTCTGGGTGAATCCCCCTGCTCCCCCTCCAGCCCTGCCATCCCAGCACAAGCTGGACAAGAGAGGTGAGGCTTTCGCTCTTGCTGAAGCTCAAGTAACTGCAGCCAGGATGGTTCTTTCTTTAGGTGGACCCATTTGCGGATTAATAAATACACAACATTACTGGCAGGTTTTGGAGACTACGTCAGTCTTGCAGCATCCCCCAGCTTCTTTCTTGGGGGACCGGGGATACTCTGTTGTAGAAGCACCGAAATAACTTAGGCAGGCACACAAAGCTGAATTGTGTTGGGGACCCTTACGTAAGCGAGAAGGACATCTTTTGGTTCCCACAGCATCCTGCATCCCGCTGGTCAGACAGCATGCTCTACGTCAGGCACTAAATGGACATTTCACATCTCTCATGACAATTTTCACCCCCTAACCCATCTCTTGTTTTCTGTACTAAATGTGCCCTTTCTTGACAGAGACTTGAGCAAGAAAAAGTGCTCAGATCCCTATTTATTTTCCACCATTATTCCTATCTCTTTACTGACCTGCATGTCATCCAAAGTTGGGTTTTGGTATTTCATGCTTCTGTGTTGCTCCCGTCTCCAGAAAAGAATCCCTATACTTGGAATCATTCTTGAATAGCTCTGTTTGAAGCCACCCTTATGCACAAAATATAGCATTTAAACATAAATTATTCAAGAAGCGTCCAGAAAATACTAACTCTTATCAGCCTTGGGGAAAAAAAGTCACTTTAAATATACTCTGTCTTAATACTCTTCCACTGGCATCTGCTTCTGGCCTGAGACATGGTACTGGGTTATAGAGACCTTTGATTTGCAGCATTGGCTATTATGTGCTTACATTAATCCCTTACCCAATATTGTGTTCTGAGCAGGGGCTCAGCCTGCTCCGAGCCGGGCTGTCACACAGATGCTGCTTCCACAACTCTGGAGGGGAGAGAGTACGATTTGTATTTTCTTTGCACAGTAAAAGGCAAAATAACTGCTCACAACCTATTTCTCTCTCTCTGCTGCAACAGTTAAATATTTTTCTACTACGGCCACAGGACTAGAAGATTAAAGAGCTAAGTGCAGTCATCCGCCTCTTCAGCATGGTCCCGCCACACGTCTCAATCACTGGCTTCCCCCAAAGCCACAGTGGTAGAGATTAAAGTGCTTCTGGTCCATGGTAATCCAATCAGAGCTAGAAGGGCTTTAATCTCTGCCGTTCTGTAGACAAACATTTTGGCAAAATGCCTTCCTTACGGTATTCTGAATTCCACCTGGGCTGCGCTCTCGCTTTGACAGGGATTGGGGCTGAGTAGGATTATCACCCCACCCAGAAGGGTGATAATTCCTGCCTTCTCCCTTGGATTAAAAAAGAAAACACCTAACTGCATAGCCTGCTACACGGACAATAAATTGTTCCCAAGTTGTATTCCGGGAAGCAAGGCAAGTTCTCCGAACAAAAGACAATGGAGAGAATGCACTTTCTAATATAAATTGGGGACAAAGGGGTTTTTATTGTTCACAGTCCCAAAGGATTCAATGTTTAGGTCAATCATCCCCTCCTAATAAAAGAAAGGAAACCTCTATAGCCCAGCCATGTAGAGTGAACCCATTTTTTTAAAATGAGGTGACAACCAATTGAAATTCTGGAGCAAAAGCAAGTCTCTCCAGCCCAGGGAATTTGCATTATGCCCACAGGCTAGCACAAGACTGTTCAAATTCCGCCCTGTCATATAGATAGGATATGGCATGATCTTCCTTGAAATGTTAGATTTATGTACATCTGTTTGTGTCAACCACATTACTTATAAGCAGTGAATGAAATTTTAGCCAGAAAGGCTGACACAGTCATCCTGAAAAAAAACCCGTTTTAAAAAAAAGTTTTTTCACTGGGATTGGGTTCTGCAGTATTGAGTATTTCACACTTGGTTTTGGGTGGGAATCGCTGATGAGATAAAGGATTTTCTCTATCACCTTAATAATCACATATTATCACTACCTTCACGTATTACTCCCTTGGACTTACGCCTGTTCAGTGAGTAGGAATGGATCATCATGCCTGCCTCTCACTACAGAAAGAGAAGCACTGAATTAGCCTGTGGTTTTCATTAAAGAGCAAAGGGGGAAATCTGGGGAGGGAATCAATAGGGTGAAAGAAGGAAAAAAAAAAAAAAAATAGAGAAAGAGATGAAGGAATATTATTCTAAAGTCAATGTGTAAATCTTTAGCTGTACAACTCCCACTTGCATTAAAGGGATTTGCACAGCTAAAACCTCATGCATCAAGTTGACAATACAGCCATAAAGATGTGAAATCTGAAGGGGGGTTTTGTTATGGTTTGGAATGTCTTAAATTTATTTATTTGGAAAATAGGTTTTTAAATTTTTATAACAAAAGGTGAAAGCACGAACAGCAACATGATTCCATTAGGCCCACACAGCCAGGGCCTGGGTATTTAAAAGGATTTTTCCGTCTGGCAACTAGATGTGTGTCCCACCAGCTCCCTAACAATGAGCTATTTGCAACATTTGGGCTAAATCTATAGGATTAATCAGGGGTGAAATGTCCTCATAGCCCCAAACCAACCCCCTTCCCAAGGAACCTTGATGGCAGGAGGCCTAAGAGAAAGAATCTAAAAGATGCCTTTGCCTTTTCCACTGACATTTCCCAGTGAGGATGCAACAGGTGGAAACTTCCCATGCAGCCCACAGTCTTTACATTGTGTGTCCTCACACCAACTGTCTAAATGTGAGAAGATAAATTTTCATACCCCAAGCCCAGCCCTGGCAGTAGGCAGGGCCTATAAAGACAGAAAGAAAATGCTATTGTGCTTAAGGGCAGTGGAGCCATAGTTGAGCTATGGAAATCTGAACTCGGATGCTCAGTGTGGCTCCAGAAGAGCATGGCAGCTGGGATGCTTGCTCCCTTCTCTCCATCTGGCCGATGGTTGGTCCCCTTGAGGTTGTGCCAAACTGTTGGCTACAGGCAGAGTGATCACTTCAGAGCAGTAATTATTGAGTACGACTGATGAGAACTGGGTGTCATGTTTAGCCACGGCACTGCTGCTGCACAAGGTGCAGAGGAAAACACTGCACACAGGAACATGGGCACGGAGACCTTCCTTTCTCTGTAGAAGTGGAAGAGGAGATCTAGCTCACCACATTTACTGGGAGCACTGCTACACCACAAGCTTTTTATTAGTGACAGGTTGCACCAAAAGACCAAAATTGAACTTTATACTCTCTGCAACAGCAGGGGCAACCAAAAGTTTCTGAGAAGATTTTAAAACCTGTGGCAGATTATAATCATTTTCTGCTTTCAAGTTACTAAGTCAAGTTTTGTTAGGTACCAAAAGGCAGAAACATTGGTCAGCATTTTGCTGGTGAAACCATGTTAATCACCCACATACTATTTGTACTCTTCTCACCTGCTGGCTTTGCTTCTTGATTATCACTGCCATTAACAATCCCAAGAACAACTGCATCAATGAGCACATTTTTCTGATACGCCTCAAACATCAGGCAGTATCTCCCTCATATCTATTATCAGCAGATTTAAAAGTGACCAGACCATGTCTCAATCCCACTGACACCAATGGAGTTATGCCAGTTTTGAACAACTGAGACTCTCGCTGTAAGTACTTAGACCACAGTCTAAGTCCGTTCCCAAAGCGTAATAGTCCTCCTGTACAATTTTCCTGTTGTCATTCCATGTCCTGATACAAGACTTTCACTGTATCTCCCATGGCATAAAAAGCCGCCACACCAGTGAACCAATACTGCTTGCCAAATTTCCAGCAATAATTTGCTCTAATCAATAATTTTCATGTAACACACTAATTGGCACCCTTTGCAACTGTTATCTCCACGACTTACAGCATGCAGTTTCACCTATCAATTTACTTTAAAAAGAATGATAACATTTACTATCATGATGAAGAGCTTATTGACAATGAGGATTTTCCACCCAAGTCAATAAAATACAGATTACTGTTTAAAAATTAAAAGTTCAAAGGAATTGCTTAAGAAGCAAAAACTGTAATAGAAACTTATCAAAGCTAAATAAGCAATAAATAAGACAGTATGAAAACTGTCAGAGCAACTTAGCATCCCCATTCTATTTGTGCTTCATTTTATTAGCTAATCAAAGTGTCATATTATTTCTACTGGCATCTATTTACTGCCATGTAATTTTGATAAGGGCACCATCTGTATTTATAAAAGCATTATCTTAATAGCTGTCTAGCAATCTACAAACATAGGTGATATTTAACTTTTCTAAGGGGATCAATTTTAAACCAGGCAAAAGGACTGATATAAGTCAATATGCTCTGTTAACACACCGAGGGCCCTATTTGGATCTCCCCCAGCCACGTGCCGTTACAGCAGCCGTACACTTAAACCAGGGAAGGAGGTGAATTTGTTTGACACGCTGTGCGCTCTTCTTTGCTTTATTAAGATGTACAGCCATGAATTTTGTTTAGCAGGGCTTAGAGCTGCCCAGATTTTAAATCCCCAGCAAAAAAAGGAATTGTCAAAGAGAACTATTTTGCCACAAAGAAAGTTTGTTTAAGTGATAGCGCTAATTTAGATTCTCTGTGAATCAGGATTTTTCTCCTCTTTAAGTATTCTCTACATGATTTAAGGCTGTAACGTTTTATATCTTAAGAAGAGCTTTGTTCCACCTTTTGTGCCACAGTGGGCCTATCTGTGGAGGGAGGAGCTCCCAAATGCACCCTGGGTCAAGTCTCTCCCATCCCACAAGTGCCACAACCCCTCTGATGCCTACTTCCTCCTGGTTCCCAACTCTTGCACTTGACAGCATGGCGGCGCAGCTTCAGCAAAAGAAGTTAAGGTAACTTCTGACTAGAGTCTACACTAGGGTTTATTCCCATGGGACAGGAGATACCGCTCCAATTCTCTCCTTCCAGAAGAAGACCCAGACCTCAGCTTTCCCACCTTCCGGTGAAATTTTCGCACAACAGTACCACCACGATTGTTTTGAAGACCCAATGCATGGTACTTTGTGCCTTGGATGGTCTCAGAGGAATGTATGAGTCGTGTTGTAGGTCACCGTGAGCAGCTTTGGTACCCTCTTCCTCACCCTAACTCTTTTTGCTGTCACATAGGGGGACCTCCCCAGCTGCTCAGCTCCGCACAGCACCCAGGGATGCCAGCTGCAGGCTCACAGCTCCTTTGGCACCTTCCTGATAAGGCACTGCCAGCGTTACAGCTCAAAACTCTCTCTGAACACCTCTTTTTTAAAAGACTTGGAGCTATGGGCAACAGCAGGACTCAAACATCTCCTTTTTAAGCAGCCACTGAAGCAGGGACTTTCTGAAATGCTTATGTAGAACAAGGCACCTGAACCCTGAAGCCCCACACAAGATTTAGCTACAGAAAACCCTGGATTTTGCTCGCTAGGCCTAGCTCTAACTCTTCGGTCAATGTGATGGTGAAACAGGAATTTCTGCAGGATTAAGTCCTTTGGGATCTCAAATAAATACATTGTCTAAAAGCACGGTTAGGCGGAAAAGAGTAGGAAAATGCAGTCTGTCTTCCACTACATGACAAGTACGTGTCAGATATCCTTAGACTGATTTTAGTACAATCATTTCTAATACATTTCAGTGTTAATTGCCATCTCCTATTTGACATAATAATTATACATAACTGAATAACTATAAAATTGCTGCCTTATATTGCAAATTACTAATTATAGTAGTAAACATTAACAACATGCCATATATAAAATAGTGATTTGTATACTGAAATGAATTAGAAATAATTGCAATGTGTGATAATTAAAATTATGCAAACATTAGCTATCTAATTGTTACGTGGATTTTTATTTTTTTTCATGTAGAGTCTCCTTTTAGAGGCTGAGATCGTTATCCGAATTTTTTTTTTAAATGTGTAACTCTCCTCAAAGGCTTTTTTTAAATCCAAGAGGGAATGGATACAACAAACATGCCCTCATTGAGCCCAAATGGGGATTTGAGGCTCATGTACACAGCTATGCAACCAGGGCTATAAAAAGAAAACCTTTAAGAAGATTCCCCCAAACAAAGAGGCATACTCTCCTTGCCCAATGTGCAGGATGGACCATTACCCTTATAGCTCAGAAGCTTGTAATGAGAATTAGTCATCACAATTAGTAACCACAGCAACCTCAAAGACACCTTCTTGCCACTGTGACTTCTTAGGACTTTTGTGGAGAAAAATACTTGGAAGGGACTCTGCAGCGTCTGCCTGGGGCTGCAGCTGGCTTCTTGTGGGTCTTTTCCTGTGGCAGGACTTCTGTGAGCAAGGATGGGTGTCCACCTCAGACCCTTCCTCTCTTCCCAGGTTCCGCAACTCTTTTTCTGTTGATCTGTGGTGTATGTGTCCCTTGCTAAGGAAAGACCTCTTTCTCTGGTGATCATCATGACATTTCCAGATACAGGTGTCTCCCTTCAGGTACAGGGCTTTGAAAATTCTTATCTTAGATTTCAGTTTAGATGTAGGTTTGGTAAAATGTTAACAAGTGAGAAAGGAAAGAGAACATAGTTAAGTTGGGCCCAAGTTAAAAATCAATACCTAGCACAGCCTTCAAAAGATGGCATTTATGTCCAATACTGACAGGTACTGAAGATCTGCAATTCCTATCAGCTACATTGGGAGTTACAAGGACCATTTGGATTCAAGCTTCCTCAAAAGTAAAACAGGAGAAACTTCTGTCCTGGCAAAATTTCTAGCTACTTGTAACTCCTTCCTCCACATTTTTGTATCCTGTATCTCTGCCCTCTTCTCCTCCAATGCTCATTTCCCTCCTAGCTTCCCTTCTGCAGTTCTGTAGAAGCCCTAATGGAGAGGAGGGGTTTGGGACATGAAAGCTGCTGTAGTGTGTGAGCAAGGAACAAATTAGATTGCTAAAATGATGTGATAACCCTACATTTACCTGCTAAAGAACATCTTCAATATTAGTGCAAGACTGGAGCACTAATCAAAAAACAGTCCAGACAAATTATCAGCAACAGAGCAGGGAGAGGGGACAGCCCCTTTATGAAATTGTTTTCTTTGATAAAGGGAGTTTCTTAGTGCTGTAAATCTAACTCACATGAGTGATCATATAGCCACAGGTACAACACTCGTTATTAACTAACTTAAGAGTATGTACCAAATCAATTAAAAACAATCTTTAAAAGAAGGTACATAATTTAATTGCACCTAGGTACAGCTCTGCTCTAATTTATCTTCTGGCCACTTTCAAGGGATTTTACTTAGGTGTTTAATCTAACATTCATTGCAAAGGGTAATTCTCATGAAATTGCTATGGCATCTCCTGTATCACTTAATGCAAATGCTTCAGTGCCTCGGCAATGGAGAGGAGCTTTTTCAATAAAGACACACATCAAAGTGCAGTATGAAGTGCTCTCTTTGTTCAAGTTGTTTTAAAAGCAGCAAAATGTTTCACAGTAACGAGACATTCAGACTCTAACACCAGCTACATTTAGATGACAAATCACATTCTAAGTAGTGGATGTACATCGCATGTCCATGATGCGACAAGGAATATGGGCTCCAGACATGTTTTGCATATAAAAGCATGCCCAGACTCATGAACTTGCACAGAAACACTAGATAGGAGCATGCCTACATTATCAACTTATGTGCAGCATTAGGATATGCCTCAGACTTTTTTTCTTTAAAAAAACCCAACCTTATTCTTGGCTCCTAAATTCAGAATTAAGACACTTAAATAAGCAGGCCAGTCATTAAAGGTCATGTAGCTAGCAGCACCGATTGACCTTACTATTTGTGTATGCGTACAGGGTGAATTTTAGCAGGTACCAAAGCAAAGAAAGACCATATGCGAGCAGGAGTTAAGCTTTTGCATTCATCTACACAATCATGGTGGTCAGCCAAAAAGAGGGGAATTGCTTCCTGGTGAAGGAAGATCGACCCCGAAAGGCAAGGTAAGAGCTGCAGGAAAAGGCCCTCACAGCCCGGGATACCAGCAAGAGCCCACAACATAAGACATCCATATTTCTGTGCAGCGGGCAGATGAAATGCGAGGGACCCGTACAGTAAAGTGTCAAGCCTGAGCCTGCTTTCATTCCTACTTCAAAACGCCCTAAGTCCTTTCACACCCGAATTAGTCCCAATGTAGACCAATTTTGTTGTTTGGCACCACGTGCCCAGTTTGGGAACGCAGTGAGCTGGGACTGATAGCTCCCCCAGGGCTGCAGGAGGTATACGCACAACTACAGCTGGGGACAAAAAAAAAAGATGTGTAGCGCCTTTACCATCTCCTCTTCCTGGAGAGGACCACAACATTTTGCAGGAAACAAAAACATGGCTATTATCACCTGCTGTTCAAACAGGTGAAGGGCAGAGGTTTCCTGAGTAACGTCCCACTCGGCACAGACTTCCACCGGGGGCTGTCGCAGCAGGGGTTGGGAGGAGGCAAAAAGAGAAGGGGCACAAAATCCACCTTCAGCCCTGGGTAGTGAATTGCCTCCTCAGAATAGAGATGGAAGACTCTGAAATAGCACCTCAGTGACAGGCAGCAGAGGGGGTTTCAAGGCAATCTTGCTGATACCTGCACATACATTTTCTCCATCTGCCAATTTTCTCTGGAGAAGGAGATAATCTGTTCCCTTACCCCGGTACTCCTCATTATCAAAAGCAACCGGGGTGGTTTTTGTTTGGTTTGATTTTAATTAAGACCCCTACCAATATTGCTGTCCATCATCTCAGAAAATGGCTCAGGAGGACATCTACTTCCTTTCGCAGCTATTTTTCACCTTTACTCTTGTGCTGAATATATAAAACATCACAGTGGGTATGGATTCCCGTATTTACAGAATACCTATGTAAGCAGCTATAAATCTTTTTACTTAGAAGCTCTCTCTTCAGGTTACCATTACCATCCATCTGACTAATAAATGTACTTATAAATGTGCATGTTTTCACATCTCTCTCACCAATATGGTGTCACTGTGCTTGCTAATCATGATACAATTATTCAAGACCAGCACTGTAAGTCTGTGCTTTCTTCCTTGACACAGAGAGCTCTGTACCTGTTAGCCAGCCTGGGTTTTTTCATCTAAAAGCGCTCTTACATTTTTTCATTCTCCTGATGTGAAATGAAATGCTTATGTTACAGGCAAGATTGGAATATGTTACTCTGTTTGTTAAAAAATAAAACTCGTACACAAACTCACGATATAAATATCGCCCTACTAGGGAAAAGACATTTATGGTCATGTTTGCATAGTCCAAACGCCAACACATCAGTAATTTGAAATCATTACCAATCTTTAGTTTGTACAATGGAGTAAGTAAAAACATTAATTTAAATATCTTTCCACACAGCAAAACTCTACTGACATCAGCATATTACCAAAACCAATTTTCTTACATCAACTCACATCTTCCCCTAATTCTGTAGCATAGCTCTTGGGAGTTGCTACAAGGTCTGTGTAAACTGAAAATCTAAATAACATTATGACGCCTGTTACAGAACTAATTTATAATCTAATACCCTAGTTGAATTTAATATCCTACTTATTTATTCAAGCAAAATATCTGGAAAAGATATGTCACATCATAATGCAGTTGTTATGAAAATGGGAAAAATAAAGAGGAACTTTAAGTATGCATAATAATAATCAGTAGGGACAGGTACAAGCAAGAACTGTTGCCTGCCCATCACATGAACAAAAGCTACAGTGGCTTGGTAATTGGACTGTTTGTTTCAGAATTCAATTATTGACAAATCTAGTATTTTACATCACATCTGCAAGCTGAAAATGCTTCTTCTATTAATGCTATTAGCTCCACAGTACAGCAGCATATAACTGGTGGACAAACCGCTGGCTCCTCATCAGCCACTTTTAACAACGCCTATTTTTAACTGGATTGAAGAATTGAGCTTTATAGCAATGTTTGTGAATGTGTGCTTTCAATACAAACACAGTCATACATGCATCATAACTTTCAAGTTAATGAAAATAGTCTACGTCAGTGAATATCAAATTAACCTCTTAATTTGCCTTTTCTAAGCCCTTCCAAGTAAATACATCTCTCAAACATAGTTTTGTAAAAATGTTTAGGATCACAGCAGGAGAGAAAAACAAATAGGCTAAAATCATTCACAAAACATTTTGCTATTGAAGTGTCACTGCTGGATAAGCCCTGTTAGCTATTCTGGCAGAAACAGCATTTTATAAAAACTTAGTAGACCTGAATAGCATATTTATATGGCAGAGCTGAATGCCCAGAAAAAGGACAGCATCCGTTTTTAGCCAACTTAATACCCACCGTGGAGGCCTGCATAAATCATGTTACAGTAAATGCATAACCTTATTGCTTGACTTGAGTTGTGCGGCAGTCCAGGCTTTCAACCTCCACCTGGCATTCAGCAGACCAGAGACAACCACTGACCATCATGCTCTGGCGACTGCCAGAGGTCACATAAATAGCATCAATGGCACACACAATAATAAAAAAAGAAAAAAAAAATATATATATATATGTGTGTCTGTGTGTGTAAAAACCTATATATATATATGTATTGGTTTAACCCCGTTGAGTAGTCAAAACTCCTTCACTTAGACACACAATTCACTCTGGGTGAAAAGTTGTACTGAGGCTGCTATGAAAATGCCTCGTTCAGGCGATTTGTTTCGGTGTGTGCTTAGGTGCACCCAGTTACAGAGTGGGTGAAACTCCCCTGTTTGGAAGTCCAGGCCACAAAGGCAGAAGCTGGTCAACTCTGCTACCCTTGATGGTGTCACAGTGTTTGAGGGCACAGGATATGCCTCCTTAAGTTTAACAATCACACCTCACTTGCAATAGTATTTACTCATGGTAAAAACTCTCAAAATAAGAGGAGAGGTTGCTGTCCAAGACAAGTCACAGAGTGGCATTAGATATTCCTCCTCCATTTTTTCCAAAACCCTGCAGTTCCTTATGCAGAAACATACGCTCCACAGAATCACTGATTAGAGAGACGCTGCCTCCTACTCCCTATGAATATGTCCCTAAGGTTTCTCTTAAAAACTAGCTTATCATTTTCTTCCTTCAGGAGGTCAAAGGCTTGTCAAGCACTTGCCCTCCTATGATGTTCCCTCACATCCTCCCCCAGACCCAGAAGGCCACAGGGCCCATGCTGCTCCCTCCCCAAAACCAGCCCCGTGGCAGTAGAAGCTCTCTTCTGCCACTCCTGTGCTCGCATACCCCACGGCAGGTTTTGTGTTAGCTAAGAAAAGAAACAGGAAGCCAAAAACCATGGTCTCTGGGATCACGGCAGTCACGCAGTGGAGGCACGGGCAAAGGTGCAAAGAAGTGCAACAGCCACCAGCACTGCTCTTCTCCTCTAATTACCCTGGAGAAGGACTGTTCCCCGGAAGAGCTGGACTCTGCCAGCCTCATCCTCTTCCCGTCTCCTGTACTGCTTCAGAGACAGCAAGGCAGAAAAGAAAAGGTTTTTATTTTAAATACAACCAGGAAAGCAGCAGAGCACTGACAAGGTACGGCTTTGCACTCCCACCATCCCTCAGGGACGTAACGTTCCAACAGGAGCTCTTCTAAGTGAACTACCCAAAAATGTTTCTAGACATCTCACCATTTTATCTGCTTCAGTCACTCTAAAAATAAGTATTTGAGGGGGAAAAAAAAAAAAAAATCATAATATGAGATTAACTTCCCTGATACTTATTAAAAACCAACATTATGCATGGACTCCATTTGAGTCCAGTTAGCCATATCAGACTCAATGTAAAATCTTCTTCCATGAGCGCTATAAAAATAACCCTTACGTTATTGAGTTACTAGACATACTAGAGAAGTGTCAAGCACAGCGGGGGAAATAGGGGTAAAGGGGGGGGAGAAGCTTTTTTTTTTGTTTGAGTTGCTTTACCGTCTTTCTGCTGTTTCCATTTCTGAAGACTACGAGGGCAGAAGCCGTCCCCAGCACACATTAAATAAGCTATATGGGGAATCCCCATAAGCTGCCTTTAGGCAACTTTAACTTCTTTTTTTCACCACAGGTACAGCACAGGAGGGACTCATAAAATGGAAGATCCCCAGCTCCTGGTTCTTCAGGCAAGCAATAAACTTCCCCCGGCCGTGCGCAGCATGAAGGCTCCTCTTCTTTCTTTCAACAAAAGGCTAAAACCTGTCTGCATTTTTCTCCACTGATCCTTCACTAGGGGAAATTATTTTGGACAGCAGCAGGGCCAGCTGCTCTTAATTATAAATCAGGTCTTCAGCATATGTGCACAGTACATAGGGCCACTCGAACAGTCGGAAAGATAAAGCTGTACACGCGAGCCAGCCCTCCAAGGAGCAAACGCTGGCGTAGGAGTTGAAGGCGTGCGGTTCTGCGCCCACAAAGCCAGCCCTCAACGAGCTCCGCTCCTGCGCCCTCGTCAGCCCTTCCTCGTGGGAAACGCTCCCGAACGTAGAGCTGCTGGAGGAGAGCAGTGCTCGAAACCTTCACTGCTTTACCATACCCTTGCCAGCTTTTTCTCATTTGCTTTTAAGACATTCATTAATAGCCAGATTTGCTAGGGTTTTTCTTTTAAGTAAAAACAAACAGGCGAATGTGGCCCAAGGGCCAAATGCATCCCATGAAGTACTACACTATGGCCTGAGGCCACTCTCTCCTACTCTCTCTCATCTCTTTCAAATATTTAAAGACTGCAGAAAGGCAGGGACCTCAGGAGAACATCTTGCCCAATCCCTTGCACCAATACACCAATCGCAGCACTATTTCAACAGAGAAATAGCCAGTAACAACCAAGTCAAGGTTCTTCATCAATGGGTGCCTCAAGCACTTACATGTGTGGTTCAGACTCCAATCAGTCAGACTGATTTACAGTAAGTGATGCTGAGGGCCAAGAAACTCCCACTGATGCTAACGGATTGCCTCAAAACCCTCTCACATCTCTAGATTTTTAGATGAGGACTTACAAAAGAATTCAGTCAATGAGTTTGAGTTCATCACAGCTCAAATCACTTACTTTTTTTACTGGTTTTATGAACGTTTTCACTCCTTTTACTTTTCTCCTCCCCCAACGGCTGATAAGTTAAAAAGTTCATATCATTTTTAAGAGAAAGATTTATGATCCTATCTACTGTACTCTGGTACACCTGCATCTAAGCTCCAAATATTAGCGGGTATGCTTATTATGCTTTTTATTTCTCAGGGATTTTTTCCTCCTTTTGCCTTAGAAGCAGGCGTGAATGCAAACTTGAGGCACGCTCCTTTTTGTCAGTGACTTGGCCACACAATCCCTACAGTCAAAAATTAAGCATTCATCTATATGTGAAGCAAAACAATGAAGGAGACTGCAGCAAAGAAGTGAGTGTAAGATAGAGGAGGAAAGATAACCAAAGGGAAAAGGGCATTTAAGAAGAACACAGAATAAAGAAAGGATGCAATATTCTAAATATGTAATAAGCATTCACAGCTAAATGGCAAGCAGAAAGCACAGGCTAGTGCAGCTGAGGTTCTAGCTTGGTAACTAGTGTGTTCGCTCCATATGTTCAGCAAGCACCGACCTAAGCCATCTGTTTCTTGTGTCTGTAGTAAAGGGAGCCAAAACTTACCTGATTTCTCACACCTGCTCTCAACCCTCTTCCCTCCCCAAATGACAAACACACACAAAGGAAATAAAGCTCTCCTCCTCGGTGGACACACACCTCTGGAGCATGTGTGTCTCTGTGCTCGTGTCTTGGGGGGAAGAGTTCATTGCCCTGCGTTTCATAATGTGCCAGAAAAATATATGACATCTTCTAATAACTACAGGGCAGATTTTCCAAGTCAGGCATGTGCAATTCGGCAAGCCTAACTTATGCATGCAAATACCAGATGTGCGTGCACAGAGATGTGACCTGCGCACGCACACACAGATAATTGGTATTTCACAATTCTGATGATACTGGGGCATGGGTTTATCTTCAACAGTCGGCTCTCATTTGTAGAATTTTACATCCTGATGGCAAGGAAAAGATGTTCATTTATGTCATTCAGCTACATACTGGTATTCAGCTGGAGTTCGAAGCAGTTAGCCAAAGCAAAAATGACCCAATCTTTCCAAAGAGGTAGGAGCAATGTATGGTAAGGAGAAGATTTTAATCAAGCTATATCCATCCACTATATTAACAGCACTGCCGTTTATATGATGTCCTACCTAAAAACAGCCTCAAGAATGATTATTTTAGTATTTGAGAATTAGATCCTGACAGAGGGCAATTTAAGCAGCGCATTGAGTGTTTTATGAACATGCAGTGACAAGTAAGATTGCTGTACATGGGCAATATGAAAAGTGACATGAAAGAGCAAGGAAATAACAGAACTGGGAGGCACTGTAGTACAAGGGGTGGACAGATCCTTACATCTTTCCTCCTGTGATGGTTCGGCTGCCATTGGCTGATCTCATCAGAAACTGAGGGAAGCAAATGATGAAAAAAAAAAAAATGAAAGGATCCTCAAAGCTGCTGAGAAAGGAATAACAGATTTGGGTTCTGACCTGACAGAGTCATGGAGCCAAGGTCCTTTTGAAAACCCTTATTTAGAAATCTAAAGATGTGACCTGATTTCAAAAAGTACTGAGCACCTGGAAGATCCCATTGACTTCGGTATAAGTGACTGCAAGAATACAGCATATCCTCTCAATCGCTAACAATTTCATGAAGCCTGTGTGTCACCTACAAGATCAATGGGATGGGTAGGTGCTAAATTTCTCACAAGATCAAGTCCATCTGGCGAGGAAATAAACCAATTGCTACATCATTTGCCATTTCTTTCTCAATGTAAGTTCAAAGTAAAAGCAAAATTACAAGTTCTGCTCAGTGAATGGTACTGACTTGTGAAGCCTTAATGACACCTAATATATGAGCGATCAATACATTCACACAGATAAAATGCATCCTTTAAACTCTTCACAGTAAGCTTAATCTACGTGCTATCATTGTTTGAATATTTTCCAAGGTTTTCCTTCATGAATACTGTAGGCTGTCCTGAACCTCAGGACAGTACAGCGCAGGTCAAGAGGTTTGGAACAGGCATAGGAATGAGCAAATCCAGTTTGCTTAAAATAAGAAAGTAAGTTGTTTTTTTCGCTAAAGGAAAACAAATGTGGGCTCCTTTCATAATGAGAAATTTTTGGTTAAGGATCCTAGTCCATTTTTTTTTCTTTTTTTGAATTTGGATATCTATACCATTTAGAACAAACAGCCTGGTATATTCATATTCCCCAATGGTTGATGTCCTCAGGAGGAAGAAATCCACTGTCAGAGCACTAACAATATGTTGTTATCCCAAAATGCAAGTCAGCTTTGAATGCTTAAAGTGGCCTGATACCATCTGACCACTACACGATCCACCTTTTGTATTAAGTGAACACCTGAGTATTACTGAACTGCTCTGTTCTATAAAAACTTTTTATTTTTGCACTGCTGATTTGCTACAGAAAAGACTTCTGCTTCTGTGTTAACAAAACCAAATTGGGTTTCAATTAAAAATTCTAAATAAAATCAATTATTTTAAATGCTGAAATACTTCACAAAATAAATGAACAGCATTATATTGTAGTCTGGGACACAGTTCTTCATAGTTGTATACTCAACACTGTAATATTGTACACTGCCACATGTACAGGAACACATACTCACTCATACACATATAGAGGAAGTCAAAATTGAAAGGTATTCCCAAAATTCTTTTGTGCAACCAAATCTGAATATGCCTCAGCTTTTTTTTTTTTTTTTTTTTTTAATATGGGTTCTGAAAGCAGAAAATATTTCTGGTTTTGACTTTACTTTTTAGTAAAGAATATGTTTTAGTAAAAAATATGTTTCTGGTTTTGACTTCACTTTTTAGTTAGAAAAAAAAAGACAAACGGTAGCTTCTGCTTTAAAAACACCACTCTTTACCTACACCTTAGCAATCTGTACAATAAAGAGGACGAGAAGGGACAGGTTTACAGCAGAAGTTCCTTAAAATTTGAGATTTTACATCGGCCAGCGATCCTTCTCCCAACCACCAGACCAGTTACACCAGTTTCCCATAGGCATACTGGTCATGCACCTGTGGGACTACCTGAAGAGTGCACAAGTAACCAAAGACAGGACCAAAGAGCGCAGGGCAACATCTAACCACCCCACTGGTGCCTGACCTCCACTGGGACTCCTCCAAGCCCAGGCCTGGCTTTTTGGCTCCCTACCTGCTTACAGAAAGACAAGGGATGCAGCAAGGAATAAAATGAGGGAGTCAATGAAAGCTGTTTGTCAGGTGCTACCTACAGAGGACCAAGGCAGACCGGGAGCAGAGACAACACCTTGCTGGTAGAAATGTAGTTCGGCTGCCTATCAACAGGCATTTTTTTTGCCTGCCTCCCTAGGTAAAAAGAGCAGTTATCACAAATAACGCTCAGGTACCATAGTTAATATGAAGCTGGAAGGGTGATGCCCCATTTATCAGCATGTGGAAGCCCAGGAAAATGAAGAGACAAATCTGAAACTCCTAACCTACTGACCTCTCGCTCAACAGACTAATTTCTAAGAGTCATACAAATTTAATTTTGCCCAGTGAGAAAATACTACAGGTTTAGCATCGTTACAGATTATTTGATATCCATCCAGTAACAACGTGACGGAGTACCTCTTTCACATTCATCTCAACCAACCACAACTAAAATTGTTGCTTCAGCCAGGAATATTGGACAGGAGACACCTGCACCTGCGGCACACGGATGTAAAGGCAGATGCAGGGCTTCCTGGTGGCCATTGCCACCCATCCCACCTTACCAGGCTTCAACTCCAGCCGCAGTAATGGACACGGTCACCTTGAGATTACTGCCACTCTACTACTTTCAGATGAACAATTCACTTCTAATAACCTTCGATTTATTCTTTAAAATTTATAATAGTTGCCATTTAAATGCATCTCTTATTTTGGTCGATTCATAAATCCCTTCATAGGTAGAAAAATTTTAATCTGAAGGCAGCTCTTACTGGAAAGAGCATTTACCATTCTTCTGCCATCTGTTCAAGCCTACCTACACACAGGATATTATTATTATTCACGGTTGTATTTGCTGACACAATAATCTCCATAAATTGTAAGAATTTGAGAGACATAGGATCTGAACACTGAATATTTAACCATTCCTTAATATCAAGTCTTGAAGTACAAACACAACCACTGAATCTGTCAGTACAAAGCTTTTTTTCCATTCAAACAAATGCAGACTTCTGTCAAATTTCACGATTAATAATGTTTAGGAAAAATCCACCTATTTTCAGTGAAAGTTACCTAATCACGTTAAGGTAGTTCTGTTTGCCAGAATCAAAATATGAGACAGGTATTTGAGAGCTCCCTCGTTTACACTAATGAATGAAATCTCTTGTCACTATTTTGTTTTGCCATGATGTATTTTCAAATAACCACTGCATTTATAACCTAAGAACTTGTCTTCAACTCTTTGATCTAAGCTACCCTTCACGTAAAGGTTGGCAAACTGACATATCTTCTGTAATTTTGAAACTCTGTTGTCACATACAGAAAAGCAATCGAAAATTGTTCTTACACACTTTTAAAAGCAGCTGGTGAATGACATGCAGTGTACTCTCTCCTGCTATATGGAATCGCAGAATTACGTGCACGGCAATTAGCCGGAAGCACATAGTCATTCTCATTTTCTATTACTCACTAGGCAGAATAGCGTCTCCAAAATTTTCATTAGCATTATCAGCAACAAATGATGGTACACTGTCAAAGTTTAAATCACATTATTCTAGTATGCTTTTTATTTTTTCCAGTATTCTTTTTTTCGCTTTTATTCCTATATTGAAAAATAACTGTATGCAATTATATAGTAAAAAAAGCTATCAGAAATGTTTTGCCATTTTCATGGTTTGAGGCATCAGTGGTCTCAAACAAAAATACTTGCCTTCAACCAAATCTTTGCTTTCTCAAGTGAAAGAAGAGTGATTGCTGGTAACACTTACAGCTTTTGTCCTACTAAGACGTGTCATTGTAGCTATAGGTGAAGCTTGGCAAACAATATTACATGCTGTTACAATCAAAATTTTTATATAACTAAACTAACTTCCCTGTACTTTAATCATCAGAGTTCCTCCTGCAATCACAACACATGTAGGCATGCAATTTAAAAAATATCATTTTTTAATTTTTTTTTTTTTTAATAGAAAAAAATTATTAGACTCAGCCACTGTCGCTGCTCTACCAAACTCGGTGCTGGGCTAATAAACTCAATGTTGTGCCTCATACAGCTAGTATTAAGCTTATCATAAGTAAACCTTTAATACAAAAAAATCTGAAATCTCTATCAATCCCAGACAATTTTTAGGAGCCTATAACTATTATGGAAACACCCTCCAAACATATCATTTTGGATTTCAGTAGAAAAGTAAGGACATTTTAGCACACATAGTTGATACAGGAATTGGTAAAGAAAGTATTTTGAAGCGTTGCAGACATGTAAAATAGGGCTGTTTGGGATGAAATACACATGTTGTGCCTTTAAAACCATCAGAAAGTTCACTGAAATGAGAGACACTAAGGAAAGAGTTTGAATGCAGCTTGTTAGAATTCCCTGCAATTATATTATTAGCCCTAATACTTCCCCCCGCATTTATTTCCATTATTCCAGACAGATTCTCCAGTTTTCAAGAATACTTAGCTGAAGTAGTCACAGCGATGTCCAAACCAGGCTTTTTGTTTGGTTGGGATTTTTTGAAGGACTCTTCCACTCCTTAGTTCCCCATTTCTCCTCTGAAACTCTTGCTGATCTGGATCCGACACTTGGAGTGCACCAGTTTTGCTTTCCAACCTGTGCACAGTTAAGTGAAGTCTCCCTCTACAAATCTCTCTGCAGCTCAGCACAGCACATCAAAGCTGGATCTGGAATCCACCACTACTTTTACACTGCTGAGCTTGTAATAAAAATTTCAGAGAACAGATTTAACGTATGTAGAAATTTCAGGCCCTGTCAGAAGATGGCTTACCACTGTGTTTCAAAGCCCTACCTGTACACAGTATTCACTGAAATCTCTGCAGTAAAATGCACTTACGTGCACAAGCACTTACTATTTACAATGCCTTTAGTAAACCTTTCCAGAAGTTTTCCTTCATTTCACGGATATCCTTATGTAGTTAACAAATAGAAGAGCAGAGGTTTTAATAGGCAAGATCTCAGACAGATCGCCAACTTTTTCAAGCATGCAAGCTGAGGCGCTCTTAGGACACACAAAAGGACAACTTCTGGATGTCTCCATGTTTATATACATGGGCTTTGTGGGTGTTTCACTAGAAGGCTCAAGCTCTTGAAGTCATATTAACCTTCTGCAGGGAAGATGAGGGGAGCTGGGAGGACAGCAGCCCCCTCATAGACAGGAGGAGAGTGGGAAGGAGGGAACAAATCCATTCTAACCTCTGAGTTTATTCCCACCTGTTTCAGTTTGCTGTTAAGTGATGTGTGAGGTGGGTCAGGAGGGGAAGATGGTGTAGGAGGCAGACAAATGAGAAGGCACCTTAGGACCAGGAAAGCTGCACCTTCCTCGGCCAGACTGGGATGGATCCCTGGGCTGGGAGCTTCTTGGCATCATCTCCAAATGAGCTCATCCCCGGCCCAGTTCATCTGACTCTTAAAAAAGCTATCACTGACAAAGCTGTTTATGGTAAACAGGAGAGAAGTGAAAGGAACTTATATTTTAATTGCTGCGCCACGTTCTTGCCTGTCTTTATATCAGGTGTATGTGTCCAAAACGCAACAGATTCCACGTACCTGCTAGAAGGAATAATACACACAAGCCCCACCAATTGCTTAGTCAAAAGGAGTCTTTCCACCTCTGATTTTACAGCATACTCACAGGCCAAAGTATAAAATCCTGAACCAAGGGACATCCTGTGGATTTGTAACACTCTCTGGGGATAACATGTTCATAAACCAATGAGCAGATTAACTTCATCCATATGTAGGTTTTTTCCATCTATGGTTGATACAGTATGGATAGTATTCTCGATTTAATAAGTAATCCAGATATAATTTGGTATTTTATTAATGCAATTCAACCCAGGTCACTGATTGAGCAACCTTCCCCACGATTAACTCCCTGAAAAGCCAGCACATGAGAGAACCCTCAGCAGAGAACCACGGTCACGTGCAAGAAAAAGAGCTCAGCACCCTCCAGGAAGATCTTGAGCCATAATAGGTTTCCAAGTGGTACCCATCCTACTGCAAGAACTCCCCAAAGATGTCTGTGTGCACCACATACCCTCCTCTCAAGTTAAGAAGCAATTATCATCATCAGGGAAACTGAGGCCTATGCCTTCATTATTTATGATACAAAGTACACACACTATACGTGATAACTGCAGCAATTTTATATTTAATAAATTTTACTTGAAATTGTTATGTCTCAGAATAAAACCTTACCAGCAGTAAGCATGTGGATTCAAGAACAGCATCTGTTTCTGATGTCCTGCACAAGTCATTGCCCAAATTTCTATCTTAAAATGGGAATGATTAGACTTCCCTCCTTGACAACTGTAATATAAAAATAAAATCATTAACACACTGACAAGTCAAACTGTACAGTGATGGATATATACCTAGATAGATAAGTTAATTCAAGTAGGATGCTTCCCTCCTCTCACCACCCTTACATGAGGAAGAAAGGTGAGTAAGGAATCTCACCAGGCTTTTCTCGTACCATTATTTCCTATGGCTTCTACCGTTAATCTCTGCTCAAAACTAAGCAATTCCAGCTTTTTAATTTCTCTCCATTGGAAGCCTTTCCACTTTTCTAGTTAATTCTAAAACATCTTTTAATTTCTGCTGTACAGCTGACTATTTTGAAGCACACATTTATGACTAAAACCACCGGTTTACACATTTATCAATGGATCGGCGTACTTCCAGCAGGAATGTACCGACTAAACATAAACAACTGGCAAAACAGCATACCTATTACCCTGCGTTTCCTTCTCACATAGAGTATTGCTGTGCATTTCGTACCCAGTTTTCCACATAAAGCCTACTCAAATGCCACCCTTCCAGCAAAAGATTGCTTATTCCACAAAATGCTGCGTTAATTATGTTGTTTTATGTTCCAACTATTAACGAAATTACTAGAAATTCTCTCCCAGACTGAATAATCAGAATAGGGCATGTAGGAGAGTACAATAAAGGTCAGCACACAGCCATAATTTAAGGTTTAAAAAGAACAAATATGGAAGCCCTGCCTGCCAGAGACTGCTGAGTATCAATGGATCTGGAGAGAAAAAAATAAGTAGGAGTCCTCTAAACCTTGAAAGTTTACAGATTACATTTTGCATTAGCTTTAATGTTTTCAGTACAAAACAATGCTGAACATCAAGCTTTTGCGTTTGTGAAAGAACTCTCTCACCCATACAGCAGCCACTATATACCACTGAAAATATATGTGCTCAAGTTGGTTATCATCTGTATTTGATAACTAACGTCATAACAAGCTTCCTGATTTATGCATGCACACACAAACACATTTATATATACGCACACATACATATGTACCTCTGTATCCATACATGTATTTTTGCATATGTAAAGAAGTATGCATAGAAATACCCATTGAAATCTCCACTCTAGGTCTGATTAAAATGTATTGAAATATTTAGTCATTACAGGCTTGGATATCCATCACTTGAAACTGCATATTTACACATTCAGTAGTACGATTAAAAACGGTTCATGAAATAATTGTTCATTAGTAGGTCTTCAATTAGGGGAAGTCTGAAATTATGAATATTTTAGGCCAACCAAGGGACAAGGATGAAATCTGTGGTTTGTGAATACTGCAGAGCAGCTCAAGGCTGCTTTGAAAATATGACATATTTCATGCTTCTTATTGTAATATTTTTTGTTCATATTCAATGCAGCAAGTCTCCTGCTTAGATTAGTTTGCTTTTTTGTCAATTTAGGGTATCTTATGCATTGTTATTATTTATGATTTCATCTATTTATTGAATAGACAAATTCAACTTCTATGAAGCTCGTATCAGAAATCACTGAGGCTTTAATGAAGTGCAGGTTGAAAATATACAGATTTTTGTGTGAATTAAAACCTAAAAACCTAAAGGCAGAAGCTATAAAACATACTGCTGGTCTATGTTTCAGGAACTACTTCTGGATTTTCAAAAAATCTGTATCCATTTTCTGTGGTTTTCATGCACACACAATTCCTTAAAATAATCCCAATGAAACAATCCTTCATGATAGCATGCTATTGATGTATAAGAACCCTTCTCAGCTTCCATTTTAGAAACTACAGCACCATGTTTCCATTTTCTATTCCTGAATCAACTTAAGAGTCAAGGTAGCTCATAAAAACCTGACTTCTTAATTTATTCATCAGCACGAAGGAAAAAATCTGGTGGTAGAATAATTAATAGTTGTTATATCTGATACACTATAAAAAGCTTGACTTCATGAGCACACAACACTTGAGTATACCAAAAATATGTTCTGAATAATACCTGTTCCCAATTGCTGTAATAGGACAGTGCACAAGTAGTGGTTTAAAAACTACTAGTTTAAAATGGTGTACAAAACTGGCAGCAGAAGCTTGTAAATATGGGTGGTTATTAGTGTCCTGTTTCTGGCCCATCTGGAAAGCAGGTTAGGTAAATGGAGGCTGTACTATGACAGCCACCTTCTTGCTCCGACGAAGCACCATCTTGTACCAGCTAAGATTAAACACTTAATCTGCCTGATTATTATTCTTATGAAATTAAGAGAAAACATGCTCCTCCACAACATTTGGTCCTGCTGCATTAACACTCACCTTAGCGTGTCAATATGAGGGCTACACATTTCTTCATAGATGCAGCTAGTTACAACTGGTGACCAGGCCTTAGACAATGCAGCAAAGGTTTCACCATGACGAAAGAAAGAGCAGACAACTGCCTCTCCAAAAACTGTTTCTCTTTCAGTGCCACCACACTTGAGGGTACAAGTAGGAACGGGTAGAGTTTGGCTTCAAAGAGATAAAAGTTCCTTTGCAGGCAGTTAAAGGGAAGGCTGCCTAGAGATAATTATTTGGGAGTAGGCAGAATTCTAAAAAGTGGCAAGGGAATTGCAGCATAAGGTATGTAACAATGTAAGAACTGAGTTGTTACCCGTTGTTTTTAACATTAAGAATGAAGTAATGGCTTGCCATACAAAGTAAGCACAATACATGTGAAAATACATTGTGGAAAAAAATTATGAGAAATGTAATTGTAATTTTATAACTAAAAAAAGGTGTTCTAGCTGCAAGGTAAAAAAGTTATTTCAAGGTGGGCAAGGAAAGGGAGGCATTGCTCATAGAAATTAGCTGCCACAGAGAGTGTCTAAATGGAGGAATTATCAATCCAGATCATGATGTGGCAGTTTCTAATGAGAAAGGCAGGATGCAAAAATAACATCTCAGTGTAACTATTAAGCCAGAATAGATGCTGTTTACTGTATTAATGTTGCCTTTACTGGTGTAAAAAAACAAAAACAGGATTGTATTAGGCCATCGCACTCCCATCTTTTCAATTACAGAGATAGAACAATCTCAGATTCCAAAGCTAACTACAAATCAAAATTGTGTTATGTTATCTACTGAGACACAAATGGAAAATAAATACTGTTAACTGTCACTTTCCATTAGGTAACAGAAATTCAATTACATTTCAAACAAGCCTCCATGTCAACAGAATAAATCTGTTTCATAAATGAGCAGGTAACCATTTTTGATTCTAACTTCCCAAAGGGAAAAAATCAATTTTAATCACAATTGTTCATTTTTTTCCATGTGAATGTTTTGGAGCGAAGTACATCATCTGACCTAATAAATACCATTGTACAGCACTGAGGTTTAGGAAAAAGGGGCAAGGAAAGGAGTGGAATTATGAAACTCATCTGCTGATAACACTGTCCTGTTTTTCCACTGAAGACTCGCACTGCCCAACTGACCTATGGACCATCAGCTTTCCGAGTCTTCTTATTGTATCAGAAGATCAGGAACCCAAGTAAGCATCAGCAACTACTGCAACAAACCAGAATTCATCACAATATAACAGCCACTACAAAAAGCGATGTGTGTTTATCAGGGTGATTACACTTTGAGAGATTGAGGCAAGCAGTAAAGAAGCTTTTCGGAGAGAAAGGGTCCCACTGTTTTCTCAGATATGGACAAAAAACATACAGAAGTTGGGTGAAACACTCTACGGAAATACAGAATTTTGTTTTGTGGATTCAAGAGTACCTTCTCATTTAGGACACCACCAGGTTAGTGACAGGAAATGAAGAAATCTGAAATCAGGATCTATATTTCATAGAATATGTTAATTGGGAAGGGACACATAAGGATCATCAAGTCCAATTCCCTGCTCCTTGCAGGACTACCTAAAACTAAACCATATGACTAAGAGTCTCGTCCAGATATTTGAGATCCCTTTGTAAATTTTTATACCAGGTTTTGGAAATAACAATCCTGTTTTACCTGCACAAGACCACCAGCTTGACAGAAGCCTGCCCTGATGCAGAGCAGAAGAAAGACTCGGCATCTGAGTCTCCAGCACCAGACCTTCTCTCTTTTCTAAAGCACAAGAGGCAAACAAAACTGGCTTGTTATAAAGAGCAAGAGTGCCGTGACACCATCTTCACATCTTGTCCTCACCATGTAAGTGAGAAGAACAAAGCCACCATTGGCTTGATGTAGGAAAATCTTGCCCCTGCACTCCCCTTCGATTGGGAGAGGAAGCCAGAACTGGAACACAAACGTGTTTGGCAGCTGTGTGTGCCCACAAACAGTATTAATTACACTAGTCAGAATGGACATCCTCAGCTACCCGACTGCCAACTGGCTGACTGTCACATTAGGTTAAGAGAGTGAAGAAAAACACTCTCAATATCATAAACTTATTTCTTTGTATGGAAAGTCACTGTGGAGCACACAAAAGTCACAAAATATGTGTTTCTTGTAACAGAGAAATTGGTTCAGGAAGTAAGTGAAATTCAGCCATTAAGTAGCAGTAGTCACAGTGTAATTAAATTGGATCTCCTCTCGGGGTCATCATATCGAGAGGCAGTGTTATGACATTAAACTTGAAGCAGGACAGGGGCTTTTTTTTCTAAATGAGGAAATTAGTTACAGAGCCTAACGGGGAGAGTTAGGAAATTAAAATCCATAGAAATCTACTCAAAAATACCTTATTAAAGTCACAGCAGGCTTATATATCCCAAAACAAAAATAACGGAAGAGTCAAGAACAAAAGGGTATGGCTAAATAATAATGAGAAGCCAATAGGCAAAACCCAAGCTTCATCATATAAAGTGTAAAAAAGGAGATGACAAGGGTGAAGAAAATCCCCAGAACAGCTAAATGCATCATATAAATAAGAGGTTCTGTAAGTACAGCTTCGAGCAGGAACTGTGTGGCTATTAGGCCACCTGGGTATCAACAGTTGAGTTAAACAACGCAAATGACCAGGAAGCTAAAATCTTTCTTGGAATCACTGTCCATCACAATTAGTAATACTTGGGATGGGCAATTCTCAATCATACTGGTGTCAGAGACAGGATAATTAGAGAGGGTGAAAATTGACAAATTCAACTCTCTACTCTCTTCAGGACTAAGAGCCTTCCTCGGTTTCAAAACCTTTCGCAAATTTGACCCCACTTATAGCACATCTGTCATCATATGACTCTCACAGCAGAAACAAGACAGTATTTGAAGGTCAAGTAGAAGAAAAAGATCCTATTTTGAATGCTCTAATATCATACGCTTTGTGTACTGCATAAAGTTTGGGTTTATAGTTTTAACATTTCTAAGAATATAAGAACAGCTGGGCTGGTTCAGAACAAGGGTGAGCTCTTACCTGTCTTCAATCATGTCCTCAGTGCTCAGCCTCTAGGGAAGCCAGAACTGGGCACAAATATATGATACCTGCCCCCTCCAAAGTCCTCTCCCCACCTTGGCTATTTCCAGTTGATGGGATTTCCTGTTCTTGATGCAGTTTGTCTATTTTGTTACTCTCAACAGATCTCTCTTCCAATTACTTGCTCAGTATAACCTTGAACCAATGTAAACCTTTTGTATAGAAAAACTCCTCTGTCAAGTGTTCATCACAGATGTTTCCTAAAACAGTATCTTAAGTTTAGCAGTTTCCAACCCCAAAGGTGAGGTGTGAATCACTGATCCAAGTTCTGAAAGAAGCACGGATCAAGAGAACAGAGCTACTAATACAAACGTACAATTATATTTCCAACATCAAGGATAAAGGTGAGAAGCTGTGCACAATCCACATAATTAGAGGCACACCATTTTTACACTTCAACCAGAAAGAGCATTGATTACTACCCACAACAGAAGTCAAGAGTCACAAAACATACAGTGGAGTGTAACACAGCTCCTCAGGAGAAAAGGAGCAGCCTTGTCCCACCAGGAGTGCCCCGAGAACCCATCCGTAACAGTCTGAGTGAAGAGAGATTGAAGAAACATTACACGGACTTTCTAGAAGCTTCTGGGTATGTGAATTTACTTAGAAAACTGGGACACAGAGTCATGAAGGCCAAGGATTCTGGAGAGGTGAGGAAGGCCTCCAAGGGAATTCAGAGAACCTAAGATTACATTCTGCTCTCAAAGGCCACTTCACTTCATTGACTGTAGAGGACACCTCAGAGACCAGCCACAATACCTAACGTGAGTCTCTGAGTATTCAGAGAGTGCGACCCACAGATTTACAGGTGCGTTCCTGCCATGGAAGAAAAGACTAACTAAATGATTTGAAATAGGAACAAGGAGGAAAAAATAACTACTCGGGAAGAAAGCATGTCCAAAGGATCAATACTATGAATGGCGGTTATTCATATTTACTAATAACTGAAAGCTGACATGCTATAAGTAATAAGAATGTGAAATTTGCTGACTATAGAGAACTATTTAGGGTAGCCAAGACTACAAAGGATTGTGAGGAACTCCAGAAGGACCTTTAAAAAACTAGGTAATTGGACAACCTGACAGCAGATGAAATTCACTGTGAAAAAAGTGCAGAGTAGGGTACACTAGAAGGAACAAATTTAAAGCCACTTGTACATACTGATGGGTTCTGAAATAGTTATAACCTCTCAGGAAAAAAGATGCAAGATTCATGATGGGCACTTCAATGAAGACGTTTGCTCAATACACATGAGGGGTCAAAAAAAGTGAACAGGATGTTACGATGTATTGAGAAGGGAATACAGAATATGAAAAATATTAATATACTGCCATTTATATTGCCATCACTGTAAATTAATGGCATATACTCCCCTTGAATACATTACCTCTGTCAAGAAGGACATGAAAAAATAGTCCAAAGGACATCCAGGATAAAAATCCTCCTGCTTCACAGTAGAAGAGGGTCCCTAACTAAAGCAGTTTAAAAAGAAAGTTTCCTTGTGGACAGATTATGCCATCGTCGTTCATGCCAGCCTCCATCCTCTGAAGTAGCGTAGAATACCCAACAACAGAAACCAGGAACACCTTGGCCTTTGTTCACAGGACAGTGCCCATGCTTTTAATTAGCATGTTTAAAACTAATTACCTAGTTTTCAGGGAACACAACAACAGAGGCAGGTGATTTAGTTACCGTGGACACAGGTAAGGCTGAGGTACTCCATGCCTTCTTTGCCCCAGTTTTCACAAACAACGTCCTCAAGCCTCAGCGGTGAGAGGCAGGGTTGGAGGAGATGACCAGCAGTAGGTGAGGACTGAGTCAGAGATTTCAAGAGAACTAAGGCTATATGCGTCCATGGGACCTGATGGGTTGCACCCAAGCCTGCTCACAGCACTGGCTGCTGCCCTTTTAAGGCCACTCTGTCGCCTTTGACAGGTCTTGGGGAGCAGGAGAGGTCCCCAAGAACTGGAAGAAGGCAAATCTTGCACCTGTCTTCAGACAGAACCAGCAGGAATCTCCTGAAATTCAACAAGGACAAATGCCCCGTCCTGCACTTGGGAAGGAATACACAATACAGGCTGGGGCCTGGCTGGGAAGCAGCCCAGTGGAAACAGTCTTGGTGTACAGCAAGCTGAACATGAGCCAGCAGTGTGCCTTGGCAGCAAAGAAGGCCAACAGCTTTCTCGGCTGTGTGAACAGGAGTACAGCCAGCAGACAGAGAGAAGGGACACCCCCCCCTCTCTGCTCAGCACTTACCATACCACACCGAGAATACCATCACCAGTTTTACTGCCCTACCCCCAAACACAAGAAACATGTCAATAGACTGAGGCAATTTCAGCAGAGGGCCCCCAGACTGGTTGGGGTCTGGAGCACCTGCCTTGTGAGGAGAGGCTGAAGGAACCAAGCATGTTCAGAAGGCTTTGGAGGCACCTAACAGCCCCCTAGCACTTATGGGGAGGGTTACTGAGGAGATGAAGTCAGAGTCCTCATAGCCGAGCACGATGGGACAAAAGGCAATGGGTGAAGTAAGAGGGGTCCGGACTGGATATACAGTAAAAACCCTTCCCCATAAGGACAGTCCAGCAGGGGAACAGGCTGCCCTGAGAAGCTCTTCAGTCTCCATCCTCAACGGCTTTGAAGATCCAACTGCATCAGTCCCTGAGGAACCTGGTCTGATCTGGTGACACTGTGTGAGGTTGGAAGAGAGACCTTCTGAAGACTCTTCCAAATCAAATTATGGTATAATCCTATACGTAGTTGTTTTTTCTGTCATAATTACGACATAGTGAAGGAGCCCATTTATTGCACCAGAATTCCTGGAAACCCAAGGAAATGACATTTCTATATAGCACCAAACCCTATGGATCTGAAATGACAGCAGCAGGCAGAATATTCCAGAGAGGCCATTCGCCCTCCTCAAGTTTCCATCTGTTCTCTTCCATCTACTTCAGTTTTATATGGCCTCCATTAAGCAGAGCATCTCAACATCATCCTGTTTCACCGCATTTCAGAACCATGATTATCTTTATAATGAAAAAAATGAATAAATTCAGCGCCATGTGTTATTTCTTGCTTTCCCTAACTTTTCTTGCTGTGGATCATTAAGTTTTGCATTGTCAAACGCTGGTACCTTGTATACGTTCACAACGCAAGCTCGTTTATAAACTGTAAATTTTGATATATAGTCAAATAATGTTCTAGATTACAAGACACAGGATAGAAAAATCACAAAATCCAGGAAACTCAAACTTTTATTCACACATTTTCCTTATTTTATTTCACTGCGATACACTACTTTCTATTAGCAATAGTTTAAAGATGAAACGTCATCTTTAATTTTTAATTTCTTCAGCACTTTTAGACTAATGGTTTTCAAGTTTGACACTGTAACAGGATTTCTTTTCTTTTTAAATAGGTTCTCTTTTTTAAAAAAACTAGTATTATTAGAAAAGAAACACTGTTCCATAGAAGATCTCCAAGTTGTAAACATCTCGCCCCTATTGTACTTCCATTCCTATAATTAAGCCACATTCAAAACTAAAGTTTCTACCTATCTCAAACAAATTCTGGACAGTTAAAATCCATGACAGTGTGTACAAACGTGGATTTGCCCTGATGTGCAGAAGTAGTGACCCAGCAACAACGAAGCTGTGCAAGTGCTTTGTATCCTAGAAAACAACTCTCCACTGGCACAAAGTTGTCTTTGTTTACCCACTGTCTTCTATTCCTTTCCTCCCTTATCAGGGCACTTCATAAACCAAGGAAAACATTTGCCTTACACACCCATGCATGAGCGGCTTGAGATGGGGTCCCAAATCCCTTGAGCACTTCAAAAGTAGGCCCTTAGACACAAGCCTTATTTTCAAAAAACTTCATAACTTCTTCATTTTTATCCCTGAATGCTTCTGTTGCTTGTGCTTGCCTCCAGAGTATTGGGATCTGCTGTGCAACCTATCCTGTCCTCACCCACATTGCTGCTGTACTACTTTCTAAGAAAATATTCTGCTTTTTGGAAGGATGAACTATCTACTTACTCCCTTATCTTTTTTCTTCATTTTTCTTTATTTTCTTCTCTATGTTTCATTGCTCATTCTTTCTTCCCTGCGACTTTTTACTTTCAATTCTTATTTTAAATACTTTTCTGACTGTTATTTCCTAAAAACATAGGCAATAAATAATTTCATTAATACTGGCACACAAAGAATTATCACTTGTTTCTGGAATTAATGTCCTAGGTATCTTGGCAGGTAAAATTCCACTACATTGCAATTAGTTCACTTAATGAAGGTTTTCTCAACTGGCATGAGCTAAAATTTTACATCTGTTTTCAGTGGGGGGTTTTAAATGAAATTAGATATTGAAAAATATCATAAGGACCAGAGAGTTCATCCTGCAGATGAATCTAGCTTGGGAACCAAGATTTGACACCAATGATGTTAACCTTCTAAATATAAGAATACATTCTGGAGGGGAGAGGACATTCTCAGCTGACAATCAGTAAAATGACAACACTACTGACAATGTGAGGAAGAAAGACCAAAAACGTTACAAAAAGGGGAACCAACGTAATCAAACTGATATCATCAAAGATTTTAAGAAGCGAGACTTTGAAGCTGACAGCATTAAAAAAGCCACTTGAATTTCACTCGATTTGTCAATCTACTACTCCTTTTGAATCTGTCCCCCAATACAAAGCATTGCTGTGCAATGGCGAACAGCGATTCCTCAACAGTTTGACTCCTCTGACATGTACAACCCCAGGCTAATTTTCTAAATGGGTGATACTGTTCCTTTCCCAATGGAAATCTAGAGCTAATTTCAACCTAGGAATAATTTATGTTAAAATTACTGAACCCAGAACATACCAAGTTTGAAGTTCTTAACAAACCCACCCAGTACAAATTGAACAGCTTCTGAATAAATAAATTATATGCACAAGCACACAAAGATGATAGATATATACACACACTTCTGCATACTGATCATGACAAAAAATGTTGCATCTGCTATATGCCTGTCACCTGACTCAATAGCAAAACTGATGTGAAATGATTAAATCTGGAGTTCTTGAAAAATCAAATTCAGATCTATTTATTTGCATGTTCAAGAATACAAAGTTCCCAAAATTTTTTAATTATGACAAACTTAAACAACTGAGGTTGGTGAATAACAGATTTTTCAGTTTGCTAAAAAAATAAAGTATCAGTAACAAAAAGTATGTTCTTCAGTGATAATATTTTTTTCAGGTTAAACCAGAAATATCATTGAAATAATTTTGAGAATTAAAAAGTCAGAAAATACTCTTCAGGATGAGAATGAAACAGTCTGTTTGGCCTCAAATACTACACTTTCCCTTTAAGCAATTGCCAAAGAGCTTGTAAGATATCAAAACCAAAAATCACTCCAGCGCTGAAAAATTTAGATACTTTACTTTGAAAATTTCAAAGCTAAACATTTCCTTAACTCTTCTGGAATTTTTAAGGGCCAAGTAGATGGATAATAAAACCCTAATGTATGGCTTAGCCTTTCTGTATCACCTCGTCAACCTCTTGATTAAAAGAAAAGTTGTATCCAAAAATGTCATATAGGGTTAATCAACAACGTAGAGGGTTTTACTTAGTGGTACTCACGTAAAAATATAATAACCTTTCTCCCAGTTACAGCTGAGAAAAACAGAAATTTAAATCACAATTACCTCTGTCCATGGGGCTCAATTAAGATTTTTTTGTTTCCACATTGGCTTTCAAAAACTGGCATTAGAAGACAGAGAGCTGATAATAGCATTTTCAGGGTTTTTTTTACTGCTGAGTCATAAAGGCTTGCTTAGGGTTGTACAATTCTCTGTCTGCAGACCCAGAATTTCAGTTCTACCTACCCAAGTAGGTGGAGTAAAAAAGAACCATGATCCATTGAAACACCCACATGCTGCATTTGGTTAAGTCTCGTAACTGATAGATACAGGGGCGGCTTTACATACTGCTAATGCCACAGAGTAATGTATTTTCCTCCAGTTTGAAGTGTAGGAGAAAATTAATTAAAAACCACTCCTAGATATTGAAGCCTGGCTGATATCTTAGTTATGACAAGCGAACCTGAAATAGTCAAATCTTCCATCTTAAGGAAGCTGTTGATTAATTTGGGAAGATGAACGCTCACTCACACGCTTCTCTTCCAAGTGATTTTTGCCATATTCATCAGTTACTTTTCTTTCTTACATCTAAAAGATAAACATTCTGTGCATTTCTATCAACCATCGTGATTCTGAAAGTTATACTCTTTTTGATATATTAATTGGCTATCATGAAAAATGGAGCAGAAAATATTATTCATAGAAGTGTTACTCCGCTGTGCATTGCAACTTCAAAGCACTTCACAGGCATTCCTTACTCTCCACAGCATCCCTGTCAAGCAGATAAATACTGGTTGTCCCGTTCTGCAGGCAGAAAAGGAGGAACAAAAGAAATAAAGGCCTAAACTGCTAAAGGGTTTCATTAAAGTGGGCTGTTCCAGTGCTCGGTTAACATAGCACCTTCTGGGCGGAGGTTTTAGACCACTGCACAACTCTGGCCGGCATTATTTTCAACATCTAAAGTCTCCACAGGGTAGCAAACCATTTTCGGTACCTTGGTTTAGGTCAGTTAACAACATACAGCAATATGAAAACTTTAAGACCGTCTTGTCCTGTAATCTTGAGTAGTGGTCACTATGCCATTTGTTCTGCAGAGCAAAAGATGTAAATGACCTCAGACATTCTAGTTAATTATTTATGCACAAGGGGTAGTATCATGATTGGAAATTATGCAGAACAGATTAAATTGACCACATTTTATTACAGCAGAAAATTAGAAGCAAGATTTCCAAAACATGGTTATCTAAAAATAGTCTTCCAATTCCTTACTGAGGCACCTGACTTTCCAAACTGCCAAGTATGCAGGAGTTTCCCAAATCAAACACCAAATAAGAAATTCAGAACTTCTTTACACCTATCTCTATGAAAAGATGCCCTAAGTGATGCTGGTAAGAAAAACTGAATAATGAAAGCACAAAGACCTCAAAAAATATGCACTGATGCGAACAATTAATCTGCCTTAAAAAATTTGACTGTAAAGACTTTGCTTCTATAATTTAGGGTGTTGAAAAACATGAATTTGTGTTGGGGCCACGTGCTGTACACTATACCTTAATTTCCTCTGTCACAAAGAGTATCATTTACTTGAATTACAGTTGATGGCAGAAGATGCCAGTTCCCATTAACTAAAAAAAGAATTCACCAGCAGATATTACTTTATGCTCACGTATTTCTGTAGGAAAGCTCTTAGCCACCTGGTGCTAGAAGTCAGAATTTGTCAACCCAAGGTGTTCATGCAAAAATGTATTAGTGACTAATCACCTGAGACCAGCTAGGGTTAATTTAGCAGAACAGCTTCTAATCTCCACTTCTTTCTTCTCTCAGTGGTAAATGGACCAGTAGAGACAGCACAGTAAAATCATGCTCCTGCTTTCTGAAAAAAAAAAATACCTCTTTTTACTACGTCCATCTATCACAACCTTCCACCTTCCAAGACCGTTATGAAGGCCACATCATTCAAGGAATCATCCTTTGTATGTAAGACAGTGCCTCAGCTGAATGCAGCGAATTTTGGACGGCAAGCAGCCAAGTCGGGGGGTGGGAGATTTACCAAGGAGGTAAAGCACTGGGGTGAGAAACTATAGAGCAGCAGCCATGCTTTAATAGTCATTATGGGGCAACGGGCCAGTCCTAAGAATGGCTTGCAGGATGAGCAGAGAGGCAGGCAGGGGAATGTAAGAAAAGATGGCTTGGTGGGGAAAAGGCAAATGAATGCCACTGACAAGCGCTCAAAGGAATTAATGTTTACTGGCAATGTCTGGAGCATTGTACCAATACGTTTTGAGCAGCAATTAGCTCCTACTGGAAAGGCAGTTGAGCTGCTGCTGAAAAGCAGTAAGAAAAAAAAAAAAATCTACAGAATGACTGGGCAAGAAAAAGGGGGGAAAAATCTAGGATAAAAAATGGGGAACTAACTTTTTGCCCACAAAGACAGATGGAGATAAATACTGCTGATTTAAAAGGGATAAGACCATAGACTGGATGGAAAAAACCCGTAGGAGTATCCATTGCATCTTCTCCAGTGCTGATCATTAGCAGAAGGAATGAAGTCCTGAGTGTGAAGCTGCAGAAGATAATTTCAATAGCTTCAGAACATATGCACGTTGAAAAGAGATTTGCGTTAAACCCTGGGGGGTTGTGCAGTGGGGAAGCACTGTGCTAGATAAAAGGTTTTTAAGGCACACAGATTACAGAGTTGTCCAGACAAGTGTCCCTAGTCTATGAGGACAGCCACCTTCCTTCCTTGAATCCAGTGTCATGAGTTACGATTCTTTGCTTTCTGATAAGGGGTTTTCAGAGAAGATATACAATACAAAACTACGTATTCTGAAATGTATTTAACCACTCAGCTAAAAAGCTACCTCAGAGACAGCCAAGTACGTGAAAAAGCTCTGGTTGTCGCTGCAAGGGTTCTGGTGCCATTAGAAGAACACCACCGCTAACTCATAACGGTAGTCCCCTTCTCATGATGCCCCTGGAGAACAAAATTACTGCATTTTATTGGATCTTAATTGTTTTTTAATGGACTTCACTACCCAATAGTTTCCAAAATGCAAACCCATATTAATGAATTGCTATAGCTTTCTTAATGCTCCTTCCATCCACTCATTGAAAAGCAAAGCACATTATTAAAACAAACCACGCTAGTAAAAATGAGAAGGGGCTACAGAGTTGTGCTGAAAGTCAAAGCTAGGCTAAGCTCTCTACTTGCCAGAAATTCATCTTGCTTACCAATCCTTTTATTTATAATTAAAGCAGTTTTCTTATTACACCTTTGCTAAGCATGGTAGTAACTCAACTATGCAAGAATTACCTGGTATTTTAAAAGTCACTTATTTCATTAGCTGGCCTCTTTTGGTTGTTGTTTTTGTAAGAAATTCCCTTAATGCGCTGTAAAAGAAACTGATTTAAGCCAAAGAATCCTTTCCATTCTAAGGAACTAATTACTAGAAGGGGGGAAGAGAGGCAATCCAAAAAACTGTGTTCATATTCTAAATGTGAAATACAGTTTCTAACATGTTTTCCACTCATTAACATTCTAACACCATAAAGAGATATCCAATGTCTTCTTCATGAGTCCACCAACAAAATGTTCAGAACTAGTGCCCTCCTCAGCAACAAATGAAGTCACAGACATTCTATTTCAAGAATAGCAATCTATGAGAAGTTGCTCTCTTGCATTTCATTGAAACGTGAAGAGAAGCAGCAGTACTTAAGTTGCACATGCACCACAGGAGTAACCACACGGACATTCCCACATTTGGGAAACCAACTGTTTCTTCTTTTTCTTTCTTTTTTTTTTTTTTTTGGTAATAAAATAGCTTGGGATATCAGCCAAGGAACCCTGAATCTAAATCCAAGGTGTTCTGAATATACACCCCCATAAACTCCAACCTAATCCCATAGAAATGGAGATACCAAATGAAATGTATTTTTGTGCAGAGTGCTGTTACAAGGCAGATGCAACATTTATATCTCACTCCAACCTCCAAGGTAGTAAAGGAATGTGTACTTGATGCTATGAATAGTAAACGGGCCACTGTAATACATGGAACCAGTATTATGTATTGATGCTTTGACACTTTTGGCAGCTGCTTTGCTTCTTAAAAGCCACCTTTGAGTATTACTGTATGCTTTTCAGACCTTGCTCACCTCTTCCGAGGTTACTGATGCTCCTATGCCCAACTCAACCCATGAAGCTGCAACAAGAGGGAGTTAGCAGCAGTTGTAACAGGGCACAGGAAAGGGAGTCTTGGAAGTGAAAGGAGAGCAGGAGCTGCTCATCTCCTTCAAAATCTCTTAGGACCTGGCTAAGCATAGAATCATAAAATAGTTTGGGTCAGAAGGGGCCTTCAGAGGTCATCTAGTCAAACACCCTTGCAATGAGCAGGGACATCTTCAACTAGATCAGGTTGCTCAGAGCCCCGTCCAACCTGACCTTGAAGGTTTCCAGGGATGGGGCATCTACCACCTCTCTGGGCAACCTGTGCCACTGTTTCACCACCCTCACAGAAAAAATTTCTTCCTTATATTTAGTCTGAACCTTCCTTCTCTTAGTTAAAAAACATCACCCCTTGTCCTGTCACAACAGGCCCTATTAAAAAGTCTGTCCCCATCTTTCATGTAGGGCCACTTCAAGTACTGAAAGGCCAGAATAAGGTCTCCCTGGAGCCTTCTCTTCTCCAGGCTGAACAACCCCAACTCTCTCAGCCTGTCCTCCCAGGGGAAGTGCTCCAGCCCTATGTGATCATTTCTGTGGCCCCTTCTGTGCTCCAGCATAGAAAAGTTCAGAATTCACTTAACGTGAAATAAAAAACCAAACCGGTTGCAAAGCAAGCTGTAAGATGGGGCTTTTCCAACTGCGGAAGATGGCGCATGGCTTTTTACATCACTTAACTTGGCTTTTTACAAGGCTGTTTATACGACATCTTTTTATCAAACAATTGCAGAAAGAAATATGTCCAGTAAGTTTCCACTGACTTGGAGACCTCAACTGGCACCAGATCAGAGGCTTGCTTGCCAAAAGATATGACAAGATACATGAAAACAAAACCAGCCAAGCCAGTCTATTTAACTGTTAACATGTAAAACAAACACAAGGAGTCAACAATCCTACTTACTAAAGGTGGATTTAATCATATGCCTAAGCAGTTTTCTAAATTGGGGCCTGTCCTGTTTCTTAAAAATCTGAGACATCCTAAAAAGGAGTCTCTCTCGTTTCAGTTGATTTCATGCTGCGAAAAAGTCTCTTCAACCACCAATGAACTAATGAATTAGGATGTGTGCTGCCGTACCAACAAAAATGCACCACCATTTCCTTTTTAATGGCACATCATATATACTGCACCAATATTTTGCTTTGTGTAGACATCAAGATTTATAAGGGGTTTTTTTAGTAATAGTCATAGTGCTAAAATCTTAAGAACTAAGTAGCATTATATTTAATTATCCTTCTATAATTACACTGATTAAATACAGCGTAAGGGACCATAAAGATAGATAAAACATTATGGCTAAAAAATTTCTCAAAAATGACCATAAAATGATTATTAAGCCTGAGGTGAGAAAATTAATATCACAAGCATGATTTTATAGGGTTTTCTTACACCGCTTCCCCTTCTTAGAGTATCTCATCTGCAGTGGCAGCAGAATTTCCTCCCAGCAGTAATGAAAATGAGAACTAACTATAAAAAATGTTGCAACTTGAAAGGGAGGTCAGTTTAGCCCTCCATACCAAGGGAGAGTATTTGTGTGCCTGATGCTTCAGGCAAATGCCAATAAAACATATTAAAACACCTCCGAGCTCTGAGCACACTGGCTTACACTTGGGTAATATTTGTTTCGCTCTTGTTTCCTTTTCCTTTCTCCTCTTTTACAAATACTCTGCACGACTTCACAGCAATGAAGCAAGAATCAGCACAATATAACAGTCACATCTATTTTCTGAGTAATGATCTAACAAGAGAGATCCAAGGATTTTCATACTGGGTGACCAATACTATTATAAAGATTAAAGAATCCCAAGAAAAATTCTGACCAAGAACTAATATTAAGGCAAAAAGCGAATATTGGAAATCTGCAATGTCTTCAAAAACAGGAAAGACCAGATTATAGGTTATGACTGAGCACAAGAAAAATAAAACAGATCTTTCTGACCTACGGATGGGATAAATCATTTCAAGTAATAATTTTCCTGATTCTTTGAATTATATGTTTAATTAATTTTATTACACGTAATTACCAAAATGTATCATAATTATCTGACACATTTCAAGAAATATGGTCTCATTTTACTTAATTATATGATTAATTAACTATGGTACATAATTGCTAAACTTCAACAAGATTACATTTCTCCTGTTCTTCCAAAATTCGGAAATCATCCTAAAGTGGTCCTGCATGTGACTTCTTCATGCAAAGAGCTCCATGGTCATCAAGCACACATTTGTGCTGCAGGAAAGAAGCCCACAACCTCCAACGTCTATTCTTTTTTACCGTGTTATATTCACTGTCACATTCTCGGTTCTTAAAAAAGAGTTACAAATATTTTTTCCCATAATGGCTGGCTTTGATACAGACACTTCTGGTTGTCTTAAAAACCATCACGCTCCCTGGAAAGCCTGCTATTACGTTTCCCAGCCCACTTGCTTGGTTCAGATGCCTGTAGCACATTGAGGGGATGCCCCTGAAAAAACAGGACTCGGTGCAGCCCTTCACCTGGATCTCTGGGTGAAAAGCAGGAACAGCCACAGCACATCACTCTCCGGTATACGTGGGCTGGCAGAAAGCATCAGTATGAGGCCATTAGAGCAGGAACACATTGAAGACAACCTGCAATCTCTCAAATTTATCCTAGAGGCCAAATCAGTCACCAGCTGGGTCACAAAAGCAGCATATCAACATCTCAGCTCTGCATCACCATTTCTGTTGCTGCACTTAGCTGCTAGCCATTACACGAACCAGGGTGCAACATTTTGGATGTGCACACGAAGAGAGCTCGGAATTACAGCAGGGAGAAAAATTACTAAATCTTGTTAATGCATGACGATCTAGATGGAAATTAATAACAGCACATGCTGTATCACAGCCCCTAGTGTATATGTTTTGGAAGTTTTACAGCCCAACAAAGACTAACCAATCAAGACATACCAATCAAGAATAACCCAGAAGGAACTTCTGTAATTCAAGAACTAGTTGAAAATATTCCAAGGATAGGTAATTTATAACATTAAGAAGAGCCTTAACTTGTGATCTTTTAATACAAATTGATTGCCTATATTTCTGATGCGTTAGGAGAATTATTTTACAAAATCATTTCATCTCAACTGAAAATGCATAAACACATCCAGACCTCAATCAACAAAATGTATTCCTGCATTTTGAAGAAAAATAACAAGCCATTTATTAGAAAGAGCCTTCCTGCTTTCACTAGGTTTACGCCACTACTTAATACCTGGCACACAATCTCCGGATTTCAGTTGCATGCTAGACACTCCTAATCCAACTAGTGCTGCCAAGAATCGAAGCAAAAACTGTCTAATGCAGCAGGATCTTATTATAAGCCAGTCCCAAATGACACTTTAAAAAAAAAAAAAAATCAATCTTTTTTATTTTAATCCCCATTTTCCCCTAAATAACAAACTCCTGATTCCTTACAAACTGATGAGGTGCCTATTCTGCAGGCCACACACAGTAGCCGATTAGCGAGCAAGATAAGCAAATGGGCATGAGGAGCTGTCGTGCCTGGCCGGCTGTGAAGCAGAACAGAAACCAGGGACTATCCACATCACTGCCTCATCAGGTCAGTCACACACACTGCTCTACATTTAATGGCTCCATGTACAAAACTGCCTATCAGCATTTTACTTGCAGACCCTACTCAAATTTTTTCATGCATTCTTAAAAGTAAGGACACGTATTTCCAAACTTCCTTGATGATTTTTAATAAGGTTCTGAACAAAAAAAAACACATTGTACTTTGAAGATAAATTATGGAAGCCAATACAATTGTCAAGCTTATAGCAGACATAGCTAAATATAAAAAAAAAAAGGAAAATTATCAGCATCACAGATCAAGTACAGAAATAGAGAGAGCTTCTACGTGGTGTACGTCATAGTTCTTCACTTATCCTCATTCTGGATCAGCCTCTGGCACCCATGGACAATCATCCTCTCCCATACCTAGAACTCCCTACTCTCATGCCCAGGTATGAGGGCGTGCCTTCTCCTGTTCCTCCACCTTCAGAAGTAGCAAGCTCAGAAGAGCCATCACCCGCGGCCTTGTGGAGACAGCTTCATACTGCACCAGTGATCACTCCTTCCAAAATTCAGAGAGTGCAGAAGCAGTTTAGAACTGTCTGCCTTGCTAAATGCATGCTGTGGATCTTAAACATAGACTTGAAACGTCTTGGGAAGATGGAACTACTAACAGTCCACCTTGGCCACTGTAGTTTAATTGTCTCTCAATGCAGAATTCTTTCTCACTGCAGCATAACCAAATTAGCAGTAAACATCACTAACCACTCTTTAACACGTCTCCTCATTCTGCCGGTGAAGTGAAAACCAAACTATTTATCAGGGACCTTTTGTTATCTGTATTAACTGGAAGTCTAATGGCTATACTGCTCTTCAGGAATGTGGGAGATCTTAGGCACATGTGGTGATACTGATGATGTTAATATACTAAGAGTATCAACCTGAGAAAAAGGGGGACCCAATAACGGAAAAGGGGAAGACTGCATTCACCTATACGTTTTAGGACCTCAGTTCTACCATGCATTTTCTCAATGGTTATACTGCTTCTAAAAATTACTTACAAGGCTGGACTGCAGAGTCTGCAGTCAGGCTTATCGTAACACTGCTCCTATTTTAAAGCCTTTTCATAATGCCTATTCTTTTCTTAATATGTAAATGATACTGCTGCATTTTTTTCTGTTCTGTTTCAATAGTCATCCAGAAATTGGGAATAGTCATTTTTGCATTTTGTTTCAGTAGACACATGTAGACACATGTTCTGCCAGGTGAAATATGTTTATCAGAAAATGCCAAGGTACTACATATTTGAAAGCGTGCACACAAAAATAAGAGGGAGTAATGAAAGCATGATTATACCAGAGTTCACACACAAACATTCACACATGCAATATCATGATCCTTAGGAGGGCAAGAGGTGTGAATACATCCACCTATTTATCTTGTAGCCAAAGATAACCCCCTCTTTCCCTAAAAACTAAAGGTCTCTCCTGGATTCCTCTACTTCTTTTCCTGTGAGCCATTCTCAAGAAAGACAACAGAGGCTGGTACGCTGACCCTCTGCTGTATGCCTTTACTGAGCTGAGGAAGAACACTTGGTAGGTTGGGTCAGAGAGTATGCACCATCCCTATTAATCGACTCCACTCAGCACACCTACCTACGTGAGGAAAAGACACTTGCCTTTAGTAATAACTTACCTCCTTTCAGTTTTGGTCATTCACCAGATTTCTGGATGTTTGGTAGCTTGGGAAATCCTCAACAATTGGCTACTGTCCCTGTATAGAGCAACTCCACATCTACAGCACAACAAATCAGACTGATCTCTGATGGGACAGCGAGTCAACCTGAGCATCATTTAAGTCCAACACATTGGACTCCACAAGCGTAAGCAGATCAGCCGCAACATAGGTGCATCCTTGGGTGGATGTCCCGCATGACAATGGTGTCAGGCTTGTCAATGCTGGAAGGCTCACCTGAATCACATCTTGGAATAATCCTTTGCAGCTGGGGCAGACAAAGTGTAAAAAGACATGCCACCCTATATGGTTCAAGCCTCTCCATTCTGGTATTAGACCTCCTTAAGAGCTCAACAGCAGTAGAAAACATAAAGCTCAACTTAAGATTTCTCCCCAGATTTAAATGTCTGGGTTTCTTCTACTCGTGCTTTCTCCCATCCTCTAAAACTACATAATTTGTTCTTATACATTTTTATGGTCACTAAGGTAAGGGTTTGTGCCTAAATTTCTTATGGAGGGACCTCGATCTCAGCATTTCTTTCTTTTTTTTAGGGTTTTTTGTTGGTTTTGTTGGTTTTGTTTTTTTTATTTTACAATCCTTCTTTCTTCAATTGCTGCTCAACTTCAGGGCATCTAATTCTCTTTCCTAAAATAATCACTTGACATAAATATTTCAAAACACATTGAGATAAATGTATGTTTCATTACAGTTAGATTACAATGGAACTTCTATAGAAGCATTTCTGACACAAAATGAACCTTTGTGATTAATGCTAACAAAACATTCCATATAATAATAAGGTGCCACAATGATTTCAGTGTTATTTTAAAGCGTTACTAAACCGTCAATTGCTCTGAAAACAGTGAGGCCTTGCAGGAGAATTTAGATTTAAACACACGCTTTTTATAACACTTAACATATTGCACTATATGAATCACAGTAAATAAGCCCAATGGGAATGTTTACTGAGGCACAAACAAAGAAGATCTGCAGAAGGAACTAGTTCATCATAAACAATACAAATATTTACTCTATTATTTAATGTGTGCCCAGCATGTCTATCCTTAATGCAGCATTAGCTGACATCAGGCATATGCCATATGCGCAAATAATTAATTCAAATTATGTTTTCTTCCAGTGTGTTGTCTCAGAAATGAGCTGAATTAATGTAAAGATATATTCAACAGCAAATACTGAGATGATCTCTCTATGTAACAATCCAGCCGTGTTTGTCTTTGTGAGTACGCAGTTTTTAATACTTCGCCCTCATTGTTATTCCAGTGCCAAGGGCTGATGGTATGTGAAATGCTCCTACAGCGTTCCTTATGTAATCACCGGGATGACTAACGGAGTGATTTTAAAAAAACTGACTTGGCTAAACATTATTTTTTTATCAGATAAAGCTTCAAATAGAAAAATCTTCAGAACGCATCCACCTTCTTTAAACCAAAAAAACCCTCAAGATTAAACACGTTTTCAAAGCATCCAGGTAGATTGTCTACAGCAGTTTCCCACAGTGCAGGGATAGATCAGCTGTCCGTATGAACTCAGGTGGTGCGCAATGGAGAGACTGGCAGATTATTTCTAACACAGACAAGGCAGCCTGCGAAGGCGCTCCTGTCAGTAATTACACCGCACCTTTCCACAGTGAGTTACTGCACTGTAACGTTCTGTTTGCATGGCATTTCAGATGCAATTTGCTTAAGAGAAAAAAAAAGTATGCTTAGGCCCAAAGTGCTACATAAAGAAAGTTACAAGCACTTAACTAATCTTGAAAGGCGTATGTTTCTATAATGTCGTTCCTGTAAACCTTTATTCCCATGTCTTCTCCGAGAGCTGCGCGTTGCTATGTCACTCCTGTGCTCTTCTGTATAGATGATGCTACTGCCTACTCTCCATACCTACTGGCTCTCCTGTTCTCATCAGCTTTTCCGCTGATCATGGAAAAAGCACTGACTGCTGAAAAAGGAATTTCTCCATCCCAAAATTAGCTTGGAGAAATGCCATAAACAGCTGCTGCAAAGCAGCCTGCCTTGACCACAAAGGCAATCCAAGTAATGCTGTAATTCAGTCCACTCAAAAAAATCCAAGGAAAGGAAACAGTGGGATAAGGTAAAGCAGCCAGCCTTGTTACGCATTTGCAAAACCCCTAATGTAATGGACCCCACCTGGTGTTTTATGTCTCCCTCATACAAAAATTTGATTGCTAGTCATATTTCCCCAAGTTCGGTCCTATTAATCTCCAAGCTGTTCAAGTTCCCCACACAACCAGGACCCTCCCGCCAACTGAGGCTACATATTCATTCACTCAAATACACAAATTGATAACGACACGTTAGTTCTACTGAAGGAGTGAATCCCACAACGCTCCAGTTCCGCACAGACACTGGGGACAGGTACGCTTCGCCTCTCTTGTCACGTACCTGGCTCTGATTTGGGCCATGAAAGATGTGGAGATGGCACCTTGCAGACTGGCACTATCTATTTAGGTACCTTAGGATCCATAAGCCATTTCTCTCAACTCCTGTGAGGTGCCTAAAAGCACTCGTAGGTGCCTGGCGCCTTTACAAATTTGGCCTTTAACATCCGTCTGTTTCCAGAGATGCGCTGGGCTTCCTGGTACCAACCCACAGCTCATCAGTTCCGTGGGGCTCCCTGCGGCTCCCCCGGTACAGCCGGGCACAAAGGAGGACGGGATTTGGAACACACCGTCTGCTGCAAGAAGAGAACAGACTGATGGCGGGGCAGACAGCTCTCCCAACCCAGCTGGGACAGTATAGGAAAGCACACACCCTACCCTTGTTTTGGCATTACGATAGGAAATATAAAGGGAAAATACAAGAGTTGGTTGCATATATGCTATATATGCCTGCATATAGGCAAGGACTAAAGTAGGCACTATGAATGGTGTTAAAATGTCTACAAACATCTAAATAGTGTAAACATTAATATTTTAGAAATGTGATCGTGCCCAAAAACAAACTAAGCAGCCACAGAAAGGAGGTAGAAATTCCTTTTTTTACATTTAAAAATGCTCTACGTTTTAAGCTTCTGGTCACAGCATGAAAAACTAAATCAAAAGGAAAATCTTGCACTTCATGACATTGCATATTAAGCAACCAAGACAGTATCACGCTCAAATGAAAACCCGTATTAGAAACGCACACAGCACCACACCAAGATCTATGATACTGTTTTCTGCAGATGATTCTACTAAAAAACAAGTATTAACATACAATTTTGAAGGTGTACCTAGTTCCCAGTTTTACTGCACTTGGCCCCATAGAGACACAGTTACCCATTTATTGTTTGAAAAAGCTGCCAAGACTAATCCAGAAAATTTATTTTAGACTCTTAGTTTTATTTTACTTTCACCATAGTAAAGCAGGAGTGACCTTCCACATGAAACCAAAGGGCCTGAAGCTATTTTCACATACATGTCAGTTCTTGGAGCTTGCTCTTACTCATTAGTTTAAGTTTTAAACAATTACAAGCTACATTTGAGTGATCAAACCTAGGACACGAGGTAAGAACCCACAAGCACAAGAACCACTTTACAAAGCCCATCAGAGTGTGAAACTCATTTTGACAGGCCAGACGTGATCTAGTCAGCCCCATGATTATAGCAGGATGGTGTTTAAGGCTAACAGATCCACTGAGGTTTCCAAGGTAAGCCTTTCTCAAAGATAACACAACCCTAAGGTGATCAGAAGGTAGGTATATCTGGTTACGTATGTAGGTAGTTCTAGAGTATATATTTTAAAGCAAAATATTTTACTAAAATATAAGAAGCTTAAAATACATGATATGAAAACCTACAACGACCAAACTTCTCTCACACATGATCAAACAAAAAGAAGAAATGTATATGACAGCTTTCCTTACCCAGAGCACAAGGGGTTATCATAGACAACAGCAAAGAAAAGTCACGCTGGAACTATGAAAAATACCTTGATGGTGTCCTTTTAAAGTCATAACTTATTATGGGAAATCAGCATTCACAAGCATAAATTTGTTTCTGTATAATTCACTGCCCAGTGACATTTGATTCCTTCCTAACGAATCTGTATTTAAGAGGAAAGTCATAAAATTGAAACAATGGCAATGACCGGGTAATTCATGACTTGGTGCTCTATTAGCAATTAATAAATTCACCTAGCAATATCCAGAAACCAGTCATCTGCCACTTTTTATTTATTTCATTTCATTTTCTGTACCTTGCATATCCTCTGGGGCAATCATACACAGTGCCTTTACCTTGCTTGCAGAAAACTAGTAATTCCTCATTGTACTTCAGTGTTTCAGGCATCATCTTTACTGCATTATTAAATGCACGTGAAATAAGTAAGTCTCATAATGTAGTGGAGAGAGTAGTACTTAACAAAGGCTCCTCAACTGTTTCACAAATAGCTATCAAGTTTCTGATGCTCAACGTGTTCATTTATATTTCATCATCTAGGATGGTATTTAATTTGCTTGGGAGTATTTCAGCCTTCTAGAAGCTCCACAAAGAAGTTCATTGAACCCAAAGGGGAGTTTTTGAGTTGTATTCATTGTGGGAGATACACAGGGAACCGACTGTCACAACTTTGTCTCTTTTGCCACTTAATGAGCAACCACCTGAGCTAGTAAGTGGCCTCGTGGAAGGCAAAAAAATTGCAAAATAAAGAGACTCTTGAAGAGGTCACTTTGTCATTTTGACCTTTTCTCCTTTCATGGCAAGCCAAAGATCTACTGATCCAGACTGGTAGTGTGAGAGAGGAGGAAAGACATCTTCTTGAAGCAGGCAGGTGCCAAGCCACTTAGGGCTCTGCAAGTTGCAGACGACACACAGTACTTTACCATTTGCTGCCTTACTCATTTCAGACATGAAGATAATGATAAATCATACGCAGTCTTCAGCAATCAAGGCATTGTCCCAGTAGGAACCGTGCATCAGAAGCAGCGTGAGCCATAATCTCCTTCCTCCTTACTTCTCCTCAGGTTCTAAAGGCCAGTCAGGATACTGATCCAATTTGCATCTCCTGGCATTTAAGGAAAAGAAACAAGATTCTGTCCACGAGCCACCTATCCTTCCATGCCTACTTCCATGAAAGAGGGAGCCTTAGTTCTGGACCCAAAAATGGGATATGCCACACAATGACTATTTCCTCCTAACTCTCTGCAGTATAAGGTAATGCATCCTATCTTACATTTTATTGTTTCTTTCCTTTCCTTGTATCCCTTAGTATTAACAGAAAAAATGGTGGTGCGTGGAAGGGAGCTGTAATAGTGAGTATATGGGCTCTGGAACAGTAAAAGCTCAATATTCAAGTACAAATAAAGAACAATCAAATAAAACAACCAATTCTGGCATCTGGCTGTGCCCTAGTATCCACTGGAACATCCTCATAGAAGAACTCTCAATTCCTATCTTATGGAAGTTATATATCAATGTCACTTCAACAAAGGCAGACTAGTTTATATATGCTGTCAGGTAGAGAATCCCTCACTCAGGTGTTGCAATCTGCCTGACTGTTTTAGGATATTTTATGCAACGGCATCAACAGTAGCACAATTCCCAAACAGTCTAGAGGGCATCTCAGGCAGTCAGCAAGGGCTTTTGGTTGCAACACGGTGTCATTTAGAAGGCAAAAATCTGGCCTGTGGTACATTGCTATAATTCACGAAAAATGGACTTAACTTGGTTCATTAATTGATTGTGCAGACAGATGGCAGATTTCAGTTTAACACCAATGCCCTTCCTATAACAATCTATCAGCTTCCTCCAGCGTACTCTCCAGGACAGTCCGTACTGACTGGCATTGTCCAACTTAACTGCATTGCTACTGAGATACAGTGGGAAGGTAGCTGCCACCTCATATTTGAAGAAGCGATCATCCCAATTCAAACTGAATACTTCGCATTTCTTGAGAAATCTGCAAAAGCTTCAACACTTTGATGAAATTTCCTTGAAAGAGAGGCCAATAATTTGCTATGCTGAAAAATTTAATTCAATTCCTGTTGATAGCAAGAAGACACAGAAGGAAAATGTTTGATTTTGTCTGCCACACTTTGTGTTTTTAAATCTTCCTACCAGTACTACCTTATTTTGCTTCTTCTATGGCCTTTGCTGCATCACTTCTGGCAATACCTCTCAAGGCATGTAAGAACTGACATAGAGTAACTGAAATAAATGTTTTGCAAATATCATTATGTACTAGCTTTATTGTACAAATCCCCTTTTTTCCATCCTTTCTTTTTTTTTTCTTCTTGCCTTCATCACAGGAAAGATGGGACGTGAAGTGTTTTATGCCAATATTTTCATGCACACCGTTTTCCAAAAATTCACCTTAAACATTATGAGGCACATTTTTAATAAGCAGTATTACCTCAAGTATTTCTCCTTCACTTGCCTGGTAGCATATAAAAGTAGAAAACCCACAATTTTACTGAAAGTGAAATCAGTCTTAGCCTAGAATCTGTTAAAAAAGTGTATCTTTTTTAGTGTCTTCAGCTAAGTTAGTCTCAATTCTGTGGACAGTGAAATTGCTGGAGTTACATGACATAGCCCAAAACCTGAAATCTAGGTTCTGGATCTGGTAATGCTGCAAAACTGAATTAAAACTTTCAGACTTGTACTTTTGGATTCTGGCATACTGCTATCAAACAGACATCAACAGAAGGTTGACAGAAGCTCATCAGTAATCTCAGAAAACTGCAGGCAAACTCAGAAGTTTGGGGTTTGGTTTTTTGTTCGGTTTGGTTTGGGTTTTTTACATGTTTTTCCTCCTCTCACCACTTCAGATTCCATGTTAGTCTCTCAGTGTTAAAATTTTCATTTTTACTGGCTAGGTTTCTGCTGAGACAATTACTTTATAACCAGTCCTTCACTATAATTTTTCATGATACTCCTCTGCAGGAGGAGGATAACTTTTAATGTCAGCGTGAATATGATTCTGTATATCTGTAGCACTGAATTTATAGCACACACGTGGAAAATCTTGTAAACTGCCCTTCTCTTGATAGACTGTGCAGTAAACTGTATAGTATTTTAATTAATTTCTTAATTACAAACCTAAAGTGTGGTAGTTGAAACCTCACATGCATGCACAGCAAATATTGTTGCTTTAGCCTGACTAACACGAGGCAGCTCAAGGCAGAAATGCTCAAAATAAGTAGAACCAGCTGGAAAGACAGATACTGGCTCTTGCCTGCTTTTACTCACTTCCTATTTTTTTTCTGTCTCTGATAATTAACAGATTACTTTTTCTAAGCCTGATATTTTTAACCTTATAGAAATCTCGGAAGCCTGGAATACTACAACAGAGGAATTAGCCCCAAAACAGGGACATTCAGTTGACTGACTTAGCAGTTGTATTTCATGACAAAAACATATAAATTATTTGTGTACTCGTTGTCACTAACTGATCCAGGTAACTGCTGTCACAGGGCAGAAGCATGTGAAGCTCCACATCCAGGTGCTGTTAGCACCTAGTCATGCAGAAACTTCCATTTCTGTAACGCAACCACAGAGTAAATACATCTTTCTGCCAGATTTTACTCATCCAAATATGAGTTCCCATTGCTGATCTTTACTCTTCTAACCTTGCACTGTATTGACTTAACAAACTAACAGCCGTCTTACAGTGACGAGACGACTCATAAGGATGGCACAGAAGACCAGTCTGTTACTTCAGGCCAACTGTCCATCTAATCTTATTTCCAACAGTGGCCAGATCTGTGCGCCCTTTGGAAGACTATATGACCTTTCCTCCCTTCCTCTCAGAGTTTCTAACATTTGCAGTTCAGAGCATTTCCTGAACTTGATGGAGTTGCTTCATTTATTAAAATCCCAATGGATCTCCCAAGTTTTCACCCAATTCTCTCCTTGAACATCATCATCTTTGCTTTGCTCACTCCATCTTCTTGGCCTTACATTCCAATCCTCGTGTTTGCGTTTCCTCCCCAAGTATTTTAATTCGTTAAAGTCCATATAAAGTCATTCAATTAATATTTTCTCTTTATCTCCCTCTGTGAAACATCTGTCTTACGCAAATCAAAAACAGAATGGTTGAGGTGGGAGGGACCTCTGGAGGTCATCTTGTTCAACACCCCTGCTCAAGCAGGGTCACTTAAAGCCTGTTGCCCAGGACCATGTCCAGCTAGCTTTTGAACATCTCCAAGGATGGAGACTCCACAACCTCCCCAGGCTACCTGTGCCAGTGCTTGGTGACCCTCCCAGTGAAAAAGCATTTCTTGACGTTCAGAGGGAACCTCCTGTGTTTCAGTCTGTGCCCATTGCCTCACTGGGCACCACTGAAAAGAGCCTGGTTTCAACCTCTTCACACCCTATTGATACACATTTGATGAGGTCCCACCCAAGCCTTCTCTTCTCCAGGATGCACAGTCCCAGCTCTCTCAGCCCTTCCTGATAATCCAGTCCCTTCATCATCATTGTGGCCCTTCACTGGACTCTCTTCATTACATCTATGTTTCTCTTCTACTGGAGAGGCCAGAACTGGACACAGTACCCCAGGTGTGGCCATTTTGAGTTGATGAGATTCTCACACTATTTGGGAACGTGTTGATCACTTCTTTAAGACCATTTCAAGCTTTGCTGAAAGGTAAACTAGAAACTACAATTTGGAAGATGTTCTCTCAAAACACTTGGGGTTCTTCCCTGATTCCTCATGTGCCTAACAGCTTGGGCCTTGACAAATCTCAACCGAAGTATTTTAGGAGGACAGGAGAGCAGTGCTTATGGCTGACTTAAGGGCATCTTATGGCTGACTTAAGGGCATCCCTTTGAGTCATTACACCAACTACACCAACAGTGGTTCTGAGTGCAGCATTCACGTGTTTCCCAGGTACCCGCATAGAGGTTAGCTAAGCATGGGACCAGCATGGAGCTAAGCAAAGTCCCACACTCTCTGCAGCAAACAGAACTGACAGAGCCTGAAGAGCACAGGCCACATCTTCTCAAACACTGTTACGAAGCCGGTTTTTAATATGTAATAATTAGACATGCCAACCACTGTAATACTCACAACTACTGGAATAGGTTCCAGCTGCAGAGAGCCACTCCTGCTACCACTTTTAACAATGCAGATGTAGACTAGCTACTCAGCAGCACAGACCTGCCACCGAGGGCTTGTGTGCCCTGCCAGCCTCTGTGTTACCTGCCGCTCTCTTTTTGCTGCCAGTCTTCATCCACTTTACGTTTCCCAGCCACACTTAAAACATGCACCATGTCCTTCCAAGCAAGGCCGATTATCTAAGATCTGAAAAGATCAACAACTAGTTAAATACTTCATTTTCGGATGGCTAAAATTAGGTGAGAGTCTACCACTCCTTCTACTTCATTAAAGCCTTTTGTCCATTTTCTTCCGCTCTTACATAAAACACACACCAGCTATCAACAACCCTCAACCAAAGTAAAAGCACGAGGCACCGAGGTTTTGCAGAGAGGGGTTTTGCATGAGTTAAGAAAGAATCAGACTTCTGCACAGCCGTACACCTGAGAGATCACACCAGGCAGCTGGCGGGGGCTGTTCCGTTCCAGACCCACGCAGCACGCTCCCGGGCTTGCCCTCAACGCGCTCGCTGCAGAAGCAGAGAGTAGGGATGCTGAGGTACCTCACGCAGCAGGACCACACCTATTTTGCTGCATTCAGAATATTCTGAATCTTACCTTTACCGCACGAGCTTTCTGTGCAACTCTTGTCAACAGAAGGCTATTGCCCACAGCAAGCAGAGTTTTGTTGGTTTTTCTTTTAAGTACCCTTATTAGCCAGATTGTCTCTCAAACTCTAACGATGCCTTGCATTTGATGCTAAGTGTAGCACCGCTAGTTGGTACTATAGTTGTATATGCCAGATATGTTCAATTTTTTTTAAAAAAAAAAAAAAAAGCTGTAATAATGGTGCAGTCTCCTGAGAATACATTTATTTCTGCAGTATAAAATAAAATTAAATTCTTCAATCTCAAAAACTATTAAAAGGTTGTATTTAAAATGCATGAAGCATTAAAAAGACATCAAAATTAAAATAATCTCATAAATCTCTTCATTTAAAAGACTTATTAGAATACAGATAGAGGCAGAAAACAGCTGCCCTGCAGACTAAAGCAGTAAATTATGACTATTTTAACTTTTTTCATTTTCATCATTGAAATTTTCCTCACAAAATTATTGCAGTAGTATAAAAAGACCAACTGCCCCTATATTTAACATGTGAATAGTAAATTATTTTTCAGTGGACTTCACAACAGATAAGCTGTATATTCTTTCAAATGTCAGCAGACTATGGGATCGTTTCCAGACAAAGGAGGTGGGGAGTGTTTTCAGAAATCAGTATTGCATGCAAAACTGTAGAATTAATCAGCAATTCATTCTCTTCAACACAACAGCAGTGGGACACTGCAGCAATTGCGACTCCAGCACTCCAAACTCCTCCTGCACACTCTTGGCTATTATTTCTAACAGAAGCCCAAAGTTAGGTATATTTAAGTACCAGCAGGCTGACTTGTAAAGCGCTGAGCATTGAACAGCTCCGGGAAGTTTGCTTATTTAGGAAGCTTAACATGGTCTTGAGAACCTACATTTAGTCAAGATTTAGGCTGCTCTTAAAAGCAAAGAGGAGCCTTCCTTCCTCTCGTGGGGTAGTACTTACAATGGTACAAGAAGGTTCGAGGGCAAAAGGGGAAAAATCAGCCACGCAAGACAGGAAAACGTATGTTTGCTTCATCGCTAATCAGTAATATTCACCTTTTTAAAAATGACAGACAAATTATATTTTTCAGCAAGTGCCCTCAACTCCTCAGACGATCATTTGTCAGTCTTGATGATACCAGAGCATTCCTTGGAGTACAATTAAACGATCCCACTGATTGCTCCTCAAAGTAGCTCAAGCCAGGGAGAAGGCAAAGAAAAAACCCGATAGAAGGAGATTTCACACTATTTATCCTTTATCTCATCCGTCCTCCAGGCGTATGATCTTTGCACAGCCAGGCTGTTGATATCCAAGCAGATTACAGCAGGAAATGCTAAGAATGCACGAAACTAGGGAAATGAACAACAACAAAGCTACCAACAGGGAAGGGAGGGGAAGAAGTTAAATCAAGAGGATAAAGAGTGCTCCCACATAGCCACTCGCTGGTTTTGCTTCACTGCAAATTATATCATATGATATTATAAACCACTTTTCCTGACAGCAATGTGCATTACTGTGCACTTTAACTTCCTTCCTGCTTACAAGAGATAAGATTAGTAAATGTTTGCTTTATTAACAACAAGTTGAAATGCTATTAAACCAACTTAATTGATGGTACAGTTACATGGAGTCTGCTTCTTGTTTATATTTTTCAAAACTTACACCTGCAACAGAAGTTGACTCCTTTCCAAAAAAACACATCCGCTGTTATAATTACATATACTTCCTTCCAAGACTGACGCCTGTTCAAATTGTGCAAAGCTCCTTAGCTAAAACTCCAACAAGGATAACAGAAGTGCTCAAGTATAAAAACTCCACGTATTTTATTCATCTTTCTCACTGCTAGATTACCATTATGTTTGGTCAGCGAGTTTCGTCTTTTGGGCTTCAAATAAAGCAAGTAGTCAACCAGAAGGCACAGTTCTAAACCCAATGGGTTAGTGCATCATCAATAAAAAAACACTTTTGCCCTTCTTTCACTTTAGCCTAAGGTTAGCTTCCTCATGAGTGGCTCTGGATGCTTCTGTAACCTTCCCCGCAAAATGCTTATGTAGAAGAACACCGCGTGTTGTACAGCTGCTTCAGTAAACTGCTGATAATGGCAAGCTTAAACGTACAGCACTAAGAACACATCGACTCTCTACTGGAAACCCAGAGAGGAGGAACTCTCTACTGGCAACAGAAAAACTTTTAATTTAACTGCCAGACTAAACTGTAAAGAATGATGGTACTGCTCATCTGACAGGGTTCTAGTTCCAGTTTGTTGGTTCCCTCATGCTACGCCTGAACCAAACTAATCATTATTATTTACAGCAAATAACACACAATTTAAAAGTTAATCTATTTAAAAAAAAAACAACCAAACAACTGCAAAGAAAGTCAATTATACAAATCTCTAAGTGTAATTCCCACTTAATATAAATATACCAGATAAATTGCAAGCCAGGTCTTATTTAGTTAGCAAAACCTTGACAAGCAACATTATTATAGCCTTAATTTATTGTGTCTTCAATTGATCAGTCTCTTGTCTGATTGTTACAAGAATGTAACGATTGCTACACAGTTGTCAAGATTGTCATGTATACAAGATACTAAAAGCCCAAATGAAATTCAGTCTTTTCTTGATAAAATCCATCAAAACCTGTTTTTTATTTACAGCTAATGATCATATGCAAGCTAATACAGCCTGCAGAAAGGCAGTAATTATGCTTCCTTCCCAACATTTTTTAACAACTTTGACATAATAAATTTTGATGTCTGCTGGAATCGTATCAAAATTGTAGTCATACCACTATAGGCTCTATTATGCTAGACAACATGATGGGGAGGGCTGACTGGCCCATAAGAAAATTATTCTGATTACACAATATTTTACATTTCAATCATATGTCACCTGTCTGGTATAGTTTTGGAGTGATAGATGAGTTTGTATTTTGGGCTTCAAATGTTAGGAAAAAAAAAAAATCATAGTAGTATTTCTTATGACTTATGAGATGAAACAACAGAAATCACTTGATGTAGCAAATTGTAAGTTTGAAGGATTTACAGAGCTAGATCCTCTGCAACCCAGGGTAGCCTCGTTCACATCAACAAAAAATACTGCCCAAGAGTTTGATGCTCCGTCATCTCATATACTACCAATGTTCCCTAGAAACTAAACTTCAGTGTTAGCAAAATGCCTCCATCCCTCTTTGTTATGAAGGAGAAAGCCAGAACTGGATACCAGTGTCCAATCCTTAGCATACACTAAAAATGAAATACACTTTCTTTGTCGGCCTGTGAAAACATCTTTTCACCCACGTGTATACTCAGCTCCAATGAACGGGAAACCTATCAGAGTAGAAATGGTCCTAGTGGTGAGGGCCAAGCAAGAAAATTCCTTGGCGTAAAGAATTACTTTTTTTTCCTCTTGCAATTAAAATCTGAAATGCAATTGTACTATATGCATACACACAGAAAAACATTCTCTCCCTCTCTTTCTACAGATATACATACACACACATACAGCTAAATACACACACACACTTGTGTATACACCCAGTGAAGCGCAATCTGTAGAAGACTGAAGGATGGCGGTCCCCATTGCCGGGCTTCTGCTGCAGGAAGACAGAAGCCGTCTGTAAAAGGGAATGTGAAGATATTTGCCAACGTTACACATCCTTTCTGTAAGGCACAACTGTGCAAACAGTTTAAGGTCTGCACACTGTTAAACCCTTATCCCTGAACATGCCGTGAGCATTCCAATTAATTTTAGACTTCATTTAGTAACTTGAATACATTAGGTAAGCAATCATCACAACATCCCGCAGAGTGCTTCACACAGCTCCATATCATCTAAAGAGAAGGCTCACCCTTCGATACATGAAACGCTCAAGGTAAACCAATTTTTAGTGGTGCACTATCAGGGTCTGGAGGTGCACACCTAGATTTGAAGGTTTCACTCACACTCTTGAATAAATGAGAGAAATAGGGTAGAACAGACCTGCGTTCCCAGTCCAGCCCCCACGCTGCCTCCCACTGACTGCGTTCCTCGTGACGAGGGGTCACGAAGGCTGCTCAGAGAAGAGTCTGCCCGCAGTGCTCCGACACGGAGGCAGTGAGTGCAGCCACCTGTGGTCTCCGTGAGGCACCCGTGACCACCCTTTCCAACAGAATAGGTCATTCAGAAGGAAGTACCATGTATCAGCTATGATCTTCAGGGAATTTGCAGTGGTATGTATTTTCTAGCGCATTCTTCTTCTCAAAGGGTTCTTCTACTGCACTGCTTGAAACCACAGCATACAAAATTTCAACTTTTGTTGAAATCTTGTTGAAAATTTCAAAGCATTTCAACTGTAGCCACGTACCCAGACCAGCTGTTGTTAGCAGGATATTTTTTACCTCCACTTTCCTGTCTAATGGGACCTGTTGGCTTGACTTTTCTAATTTTTCTATTTTTAGATGGACTCAAACTAGGAAAAACACAGTGGAGGGCCACTCCGGGAAGAGAGGAAGATCCCAGATGGTGTTAGTTGTCATAGCTTCACTTTAGTGTCATGACAACTCACAGCAGCTGAGGGCCTGCTCCACTCCATTTCATCACGTTGAATATTACGTTACATTTTAATGCATAGTTGCTGGACTCACGTTTGTCCCCCAGCTTCAGCAGTGAAACTTTGATTTAGCTTAATGCATCTGCGAGGCTGAAATTCCTGGTTATCCAACCTCCTGATTATCTTCTAGTTTAGGACACTCCCATGAGACCCTCAGATAACCACGTTTTCCCTGTATAACACAGCAGTCCTATAACCACATTATAATGCAGTTTTGTCTCACCTATAAAGGTCAGGGCCATAATACAATTTAGCAGTGAGGGTAAAATATGATTTACTTCCGTCCACAGGCAAGACCAAATCATGTTATAACGCTGAGGGTAGGGGAAAAACTATCAGGTTACAGCACAATCCTCCAAAGTCATTTTGCCTGTTACAACCATAAACTCTGCGTTAGCAGCTGATAGCAGAGGGAGCACAGTACTTAAGCAGGCTATCACAGTTCCTGGGAAAAATATAACTCTGCGCACTGTTAAGGGAAACCATAATTTCTACTGCTGATAAGTGCACAGAGTGGCCAAGACCTCTACAAGCTCCATCTACTGAAATCAATGAAGCCAGAAGAGGCATGGAGGTGACTAATTAATTGTTTCTGTGTAATAGTTCATGATCTCATAACTACCAAAAATAAATATTCATTTCACTCCTGGCCACTCCAACCCAAACCGCCAAGACGTCCTACAGAGCACGTGCTAGAAGATCACAGAGGACCTTCCTGGAGCATTCAGCACTTCGGCTGCTTTTAGTTGGCAGAAGGTCCCGCTGGGCCAACGCCAGGTAAGCTTAAGCTCCAGATGCCTCCAATCTACCTAAGGATTGGATTCCAGCACAGCAAAGCATAGAAATCAGGTCCCATGCAGCCCCTCTGCTCCGTTGTACCAAGCAATTCCCAGTTGTGGCCAGGGTCTAACTGCATAATCATACCTACCATTTCTTCTTCAAAGAGGTTTCAAAGGAGTAAGGCAGCAGATTCTGAATCTGAAGCTAGCCTGATGTACCGAATGGACTTCTGACTGCTTTCACGCGGATATGAGACACCATCTTACCTTTACAGTCAGTGTGTTAGGCCACGTTCTTGCTGTTTTAAAAAAAATATTTAGCTCTGCAGTCAATCTGGGATCTCATTTCAGTTGCCTAAGCACAGGCATCTGATAGCGTTTACACAAGGCTGGCTCCAACACAGTATCTATGCGATGCCTGCACCCTTCCAGACCGGCAGGTAGAGGCTGTCCTAGTGTGTATCAAATGGCATTAGCCACCTCAGTTCAGGCAACTGACTGGTGCCTTAGTGTTTCCTTTAAATATTTAGCTTCTGCAGTACAGTTTCAGAATTCTGCAAGTCACACTAGAGATCTTAACAGAGGAGGAGATACATTTCATGAATACTTTTAAATGGTACTCCACTGACCTAGGAACAGGGCTGAAACAAAGACAGATTAAGAAAAATTTCAAGCTCAGATTTCAAAATGGTAGGAAAGTTTCTTTCTCTGCCTTAAGACCTCACTACGATGTTTTCCTTGACCTTTGAAAAAGCAACTTATATACAGATTCTAAGACACCCAATACTACACTTAGCTATGCTGAAGTATAAAAGTGAATCAAAAATATAATTCCAAAAAACCAACAAACTCTTACTGTTGAACCTCAAAAATCTGTTTGAATGAGTGCTATAGAACATAATGATGTGGAGAGCAGTCCGACTACACGGGCAACCACTTGCAATTCAGGAGACTTTAAGTCTATTCTGCTATCTGTTTGTAACCCTAAGCAAGACATTTAACTTAGCTTTGCCTCAGCTTCCTCATCAGTAAATGAGAATGCCTGCTCAGATTTGCACAGCACTTAGGATCAACGGTTGGCTACATCGCACTTTCAAACCACAGGGATCCATCCCGCAAGATTTGCCCAGGTCACAGGGACCATGTAATTAAACAGACATGAATGGAGGCTCCTCAAGGTGTGCAAAAACAGCTTTTAGTTTTTAGTTTTCTTTTTTAAAGAGCTCGCTTATTCCCTAACGATAATTATTTGTAGTTGTGCAGTATTCATTCTGAAATACATAAAATAACAAAGCGTTGGAAAGATCTTAACAAAATTTACTTAAGATGTAATTCTAACAAAGTTCTTCCAACACACAAAAAAGTAACTGACAGTGAATGTTTGGTAACTTTGACATGAAAAAAGGGGAGAGATAAAATGCTTTTATGCAAATTTGATTTCCCTATAATAATCTAGAGCTATTCTGCTAGAAGGAATTATCTCCGCAGGCTGGCAGCTGCAGTAGGCAGTGAATTAAAAATGGCTCTGTATATGGGAAAATCTGTTCTATAATCAGTGCTATTCTTAGAGAGGACATCAATCTCACCAGCTCCCACGATGCTCTCTTCGTGTGAATGACACACCAGTATGATGTAGAAACTCCCATTACATCACTGACATTAATTTCCTGAGCACAAGGAATATACCACTAGCATGCAGGGAAATTGTTTCAGGAGTGACTGTACAATTTTGTATTTTTCCTTTAAAAAATCTGCAGCAATAAGTGACCTTATAAAAAAAAATTTCAACAATGATTCATCCAACTGAAATGAACTGCACATTCTCACTGCAAGGCTCCAGTTTCTGCTTGCTGTTTTTATACAATAAGCTCCGTTCCCAGGTCACAAGACATCAAGATAGCAGATATTGCATGAGTTTTCTTTGAACATTAGAAAGCCACATGCTACAGGAAAGTATTTTAAGAAGTACACGACCACTGCAGTTCTACACATAAAATGTCACTGTTACTAATGATGCAGCTGTGTGACAAAAGAAAAAAAGCCAAAACATGCATCTATGCCACGTAGATTGTAATTCAGATTTAACTTGCACGCTCAATGTAGGACCCAGTGTCATTGTCAAATCAAAGGGAGTTATACTGCAAATAAATAACACCTCCTATACACAAAACGATGATTCCCAGCCACATCTGACTCTAGTATTTCCTCAGTAATCTTTGTCCTCATGCTTCACACGTACAGTAATCCTTTTTCTGCTATGTCACATGCACTGTAAACCGTCTCCGCTTGAGTGATGGATTTGAAAATTAAACAACCTAGGGGGATCACTGTTTTTAAAAATCATTTTATATATCATTTTAAAATAACTTTAGGTAACCTGACACGAATGCTAAGCCACTAGATCTATTAAGTCAAGATTTACTCTCCTATGTTATAGTTTGCCCTGACAAACTGACTTGCAGAAACGTACAAACTGCACTGGAAAAAACTAAATGCAAAATAAATCGAAAAAATGCCATAACCTCCCCAATTCATGCGAGTTCTTCAGATATTCGTATCTTTGGCACTTGCACGCAGCACAACAGTTTCCAAAAGAGAAGGTGCCTTTTCTGTAAAAGATGAAATTTCCTCAAAGGCTGAAGTACGATAGCACACTTTAACCAAAGAAATACAATTTGATGCTGCTCATCAGCACTAAAAAAAGCTTTAAAAATCATGCCCTCCCTCTTACATCATCAAACCGTGTTTGCATCACCTAAAGACATCACTCTACTGCTAAACTCATGTCCTGAGAGTTACTCCATCGCTTTCGTCTGGGGTTTTGTCATTATGACAAGCTGTGCTTTCTGCTGACACAGGCACACCTACCTCCAGCCCTAACTCTCAGATGCCACAAGGAGGTGGGGTTTCCTATGGTGGTGTGCAGGGATAACGCCGAATGCACTGCGCTTCTCTGGGAACTCCAAGCCTGACGACGCTATGGGGTTAATCTAAGAGACAGCTGCATCCATTTTGCTCATTTCTCTCCGTGGATAAACTGCAAATTACATTTGAAAATAAAATAAGTTATTTCTAACCTTTCAGCTGGCAGCCAATATCTTGGTAAAAAAGGACATAATTTATGACATTGATGATGTGTGGCTGCTTTCCAGAGACTGTAAACCAGTTTCCAGCCTGCTTTAATGCTAACTTAACAATCAAAGAGTTTCACTATTTAAATAAATGTTAAATAGAATGCAAGTGTTTGAGTGAAGTTGGTCCCTGGATTGTTATCTCACAGCCTGGTGGTTCCTAGCCACTCCAGCAACACATAAGTAGCAGCAACATTTTATTCTCCACACTTGGAATGCTACACTCCTCTTTCCTTCTGACCTTCAGGTCTCTAAATGGGGGGAAAAAAAAAATAAAAAATCTTTGTGCAAGAGAGGAAATGCCACGTGTCAGCTCAGCGAACCTCAGGTCAGTCAGGAAGCATGAGCAGGACTTGCCCATGTAGAAGTAGTAACAGATTCAGGATTTGCTGATCCCAACGGATCCATTGCAGGCTGGAGGAATCCACGCAGATGTTCCTTTCTGCTTTTTCAAAGTCCAGCCCCAAAACAAAAGAAGAGATTCTGCAGGATCCATGCTCCTGGAACAACCCTACTTTGACTTACACTACCTAAAATTACTGCAACAAAATTTGTCTGTTTACAGACACAGGGAAGAAAACCATAACGCCTCTGACCTTATTAAGTTGAAGTCTGATCTTCACCAGGCTTGGAAGCTGGGCCAAGAATTGAGGTCCAATGCATACTCTTAAAAAACCTCATTCTCTGCTTCTAATATTGCCCCAAACCTACAGTTCTCTATGGAGGGATGAGAGACAGAATCAGGTCATTAAATTGCAACATCTCCCAAAAGGATATAGAGGATGCCCTTTCCAGATAAAGCATGACGGTACACCAGTAAGCTTATCTGTGGCTTCCAAGTTTATAGGCATCGTAAGCATTTTACCTGTGATTTTGGTATGGAGTTCTGTGCTGTCGCAAGGGTTACTGAGCACTCAACACCCCTGGCCACGGGATGAAATGAGGCTGGGCAAGACCTCGACACCACCCGTCGGAGAGGAGGTCTCTAGCCAATTTCCAGCTTCTGTCATTGCAGCATTTAGCTGTCATGCTGAATCTGTTCTTCCTCTAACAGAGTGTTAGCAGCATGGAGAACAGATCACTCCAACCCCCCGTGGGCCAAAATTCAGTGGTCAATGGACAATCTCTATATATACAATTTGTAACATAGTAAGACCGTAGATACAAAAGCTACACATAGAGAGGGTCTATTGGTCTGATTTAATTGGATACAACACAGTACTTTTCTTCCTAAAAATGTCCACGGGGAACACAGACACCTCCTAGTTTATAACAGGATCCCTGTCGCAATCCATTAACTGTCAAATGGAGACCTGCTGAGCCACATAACCTGTACTTTTAATTAACAAAGTTTTCTCACCTCCATCCTTACTGCTTGAAGATACACCACTTCTACACATGAGTAACACTACTCTACCACAATTATATATCCTGTGACTACGCAGTCCTGTGACTATGCAGTCCTGTCTGTAGTGTTAATGATAAAAAGTCTTCACTTGCCTTTTGCTCCTCGGAGCTCCGAAAAGCTTACCTAGCCGAGTGAATTCAATTCATTTCAACTTTTAGGTCGTCACCAGAACTGCTTGCTAAGTCAAAATCAGTTACCTCTATGCAAGCCCACAATGGGTTGAACGGATCTGTCTGCTCAACAACCTTACTAACTGGGAAGAAATGTTAAGAAGAACAAATCCAAGTTTCATTTGCCAAATTCGACATTAAAAAATATCCTTGCAAACCAAATAGCGGTTGTACACAACTCATTGGGACAATAAACAAGAAGACAGATTTTTTTAATAGAATATTACTCTTCTGAAGACAAACACCATAAAAAGAATGGAAATTTAAGTCACATTAGATTAATAATTTCCATTTCTTTCCATCCTGCCAGGATACAATCTGGTATTTTCTACTCAGAAGCACAGGAAAAGTACAGAGGTCACACACCAGCACATCTATCTAAGATTATCTGGAGGTGAAATTGTGAGACCAATTCAAAGCCTTAGGTCTCATGTATTAGTCCACAAAAATTCACCTAGTAATTCCTGCACAAAACCCGTACCTCCTAAGTTACTTGCAGGGTATCTTTTAGAAAATCATTTTGTCTTGATTTAAAGATATCAGCTGAGATGTCGCAGGATTCGCTACGTGATGAAGTAATTAGATTTGCTGATAAACTGATACGTAAAAATATGGCACAAACAGTTACAGTTTTCTAACTTCAGCTACTATCCACTGAATGTTAAGAGCTGCATCTTTATTTCCAGACTGAAGTACTCCCTCCTGGTAGAAGTGCTCTCCTGATAGAAAGAAGGACAGACTGGGAGAAAATACCTTTTAAATATACAGAGAGGGAGAGGACTCCACACCAAGACAAGTTTTGTAGGTTATTGAGGCTATTCCTAAGCTTTTAATTTAATATATGCAGCACCAGTGGCCAACTTCTGTACTCACTGTTGTCACTGGTACTTCTCAAATAAATTCTGGTCTAACTGTAGGCATAAAAGCATTCTGCCAGTGCTGGCCTTGTGTGTTCCCCTTTAGTTCTTACCTTTGGCCATTAGTTTCAGCTTAAACAACAGTCAAACCTCTATTTAGTTATTTTAAAATAAAAAAAAAAAAAAAAAAAAAAAAAAGAGGGTGCTTCAGTGAGTGACTGAAGAGAAATTATGGCATATGCTACCCAACCAACCTCACCTATGAGGTTCTAGTGAAGTTTTCATGCAGTTCTTCCAGCTGATGGCTACAAAATAAAGGCATCCCTTTGCTGGTAAATAAAATGGAGATTAGCAATCTGCTTTCTTTCCTGAGTGTTAAGGTTGCAGCATTTCAAAAACAGCAGACCACAGTTGGCTCACACCAATCCAGCTAAAAATCGCTTGCCGATGCCTCTCTCTCAACTATATGCTCGATGTTTAAATTACAGGAGAAAAGGCTTAGTAATCCAGCTGCCGTTTGTCTCAAAGTTCACGACTATATGATCTAAAGTGGCACCACACAAACTAAATTTACAAACCTTTGCCACCTACAGCTACTTTCCACTCACAGCCCAAAAAATGCACCGGCGGCCGTTCCGCCGTGGAGGAACAGTGACACCTAGTGCCCAGTGCCTCCGGGGCGCCGCACGCCAGCTGCGCCGGGACACAGCACATCTGGGCACCCAGCGCCTCTCCTCCGACACATCGCTACTGCTGGAAGTCACTGCTGCTTGTGGCATCCTGAATGGCCCACGTTCAGGATGAGAGGAGGAGAAAGGAGACGTTACCTCCACGCAAGCATCCGCAGAAGTCAGGAGGGGCACAGTAAAGGCAGCCCGCGTGCCAAAACGGGTCTTCGAACCCGGCCATTTACACACACCCGTGTTCCAACGGGGTAGGGATTTCTGGATAAAATATCTTTAATAACATAAAGGTTACAAAAGGGACCTTGGTATTTTATATTTGTATGAAGCGCTCAATCTATATTTCATGTTGGAAATGTCACCAATCTTTGTGACTGAATTACACCTTTGGACTTTACGGAAGACTGCCAATTGCACCATTGTGTGTATGCCCGACTCTCCGAAATTACAGGACAACAGTAATTTGCTGAACACCACAAATGCTTTACAGTAAAATAGAATCTTTCAATACAATAATATACCTTTGAATAGGATCTGTACCATAGATAATTATGCTATATTAAAAAAAGGTTAAGATATGATATGCCTTCTTTTTAATTAAAGTTTAACATACATTAACATTTCTAGATGAAAACCTGCCAGTCTGAGAACAGTTTTAAATTCTGCCTTGATTATTATTTTTTCCAGAGCACTGAAGCTATCATATAATGGAATAAAAAGGACTAACAATGTCAGATTCTTTGGTAATTAATTTTGTGTCCTGCTGCAGATGTATGAAATTCTATCAGCATTATCTTGACAGGCATGTCAACTCTTCTGAAAAATTCCTATCCATTATTTTATAAGCTTTATTGCAATTTTGCATTTTTTTATTAGATATGCAAGCTGTACAATACAAGTTGTACTTTATGAAATTAAAAATAACATAGAGTTAGTTATTAATACTAGGAAATAACAATAGCATTGTCAGTATAAAAGAAGCATAAACTGTAAGATAATTGGGTCAGATTTTGTGCGGTATCTTTATTGCATCAGACCTACAACAATCTATTGCACAATTGTTATCTTCTTTGCAGCTTTGCAATTCATATTATATGAATTGCAAGTGTCTCAGAGAGGTATCATAACTTCCATAACACTGCCCCAAAAAAATAATAATCTGAGAACTGCAAGGAGTCAGAAAAGAATAAAAAAACTCTTATCATTTGTAAATTATTAAGTAGGCATTCCTGCTATCCTAATACATGGTACTAGGTATTACGGCAATCTAATCAAAACTGGTCAGTAGGATTGAAGGATATCTTTAACGTGATCATTACAGTAAGGGGAAAATATAATAACTCCTGAAAGCCTTGATCTGTTTCTATATATTGCATTTCTTTCCCTTAAAATTGAACAATCCTCTTCTTTTTTGTCTCACTAATAACAGCAGAAACATCTCTTCTTTTTCTTTCTTCTCTTTGTTCTCTACTTCAACAAAGATCCTAGCAATTAGCAGAGCAGAGAAAGGGAGTAAAATCTTACAGTTGTCAAACTAAAAGGCTATAGATGCACCAACTGATAGAGCTCTGTCAGAATTCACAATGGAAGAGAAAAACTATTTCTCTTACTAACCTCATATGTGAGAATAAAGTATTAGACACGTGATCTGAATGACCAGCTGATTTCTGTTCTCAGGTACACCAGTGAGGGGAAAATCCAGCCAAGTACCTTTGACTGCTCCTCCTAGCAGGCTCTCCATGATATTTCTGCCCATGAACCCAAGCACCTAAGCACATGCTTTAGCTCTAAGCATTCAAATTGTTCAGATGATTTCATCAGAGCCATCCCACTTAAACCTGCGCGGAACGGCCTTGCCAGAGGATTCCAGGATCAAGGCCAAGTAGAAGAAATAAAACAAGGCATACCTGGATGTCTCTGGGATTCTTAAGCAGTACCAACACTATTTCTATGCAAGCAAATGAAAAGGAAGCAGGGGCTGTACGTGACCAGCCTGATGCTAGAAAAACAGGTGGTTTGGATTGCCAGCAAACAAAGACTACTTCACCCACTGAAGCTACTCTCAATCCAGAGAAGTACATCAGAAAATAAAAACCAAGACACAGTGTCAGTTTTAGCACCCAACTCCATCTGACTATGTCACAAGTGCACGGGAGATCTGCCATAAAAACATAATTTGAGTATCATCTCTCATCATTCGATACAATTTTTCAACTCTTTCAAAATTGCATTGAAAAATCTATATAATGTGTGCTTAGATTAATGAACTGTTTGAATCTGGATCAATACGCACTCAAAGATTTGAACTGTTGACACCTGCTGGATACAGCTATAAGAATGCTTCATTCAGCTTATAGCCAATCAGTACTTTGTAACTACAGGGGTTCCACTTAATAAACAAGCAATCTAATATATGACCTCTGTAGATTAATTTCCTGAGAGCAAGTAAATAATCTGGATTCAAAATTTCCATGATTATACAGATAATTACAGTATCACTTACCAATTAACACATTGATTTAAACCTTCTTGGGATTATGTACTTAAGTATAAAATAGGTGATTCAACCATCACTCAAATACTAAGCATCTCTTTAAGACGGCAAAATCGTGAGCCACAGAGCACTACACATCTAATTTCTCTTGTGGAAGAAAAATGTATTATGATAATAGAGATTATGAGAGATATATCATAATTATGTGTACTATGGCTAGCTGGGGCTATTATGCAATAGCTGGACCACATCGATAAACATCATGAAATTGCTCTTCTTTTGTAGTGGGAGCAAAGCCTTTTATATGCTGTAGTTCATCTAAGTCTCCCACTGTCCCTTACTTAATAATAAAGCCGAGTATGTGTTTGGACTTTGGATTTTTATTTCACACACACAGAGAGCAACCTGGCCATAGCTGTCTATTAGACATATAAACAAACAGACAGAGATTTACGATGTTTTATTGTTACACTTTTAACAAGGGCAATAATTAACGCAGATTTATATTACACAGTAGTTCTTGACAAAATTGCCTGTTATAAACGTTAATACAGCTTTCTATACAGCAGCGCTGCAGTACATGAAGACAAATGAAAATGACTACACAACTCCCTTGCAGATCTTATTAAGTTAAAATATTAATTCAGGGTGGCAAATGAAAGTGAGGGTGAGTAGCCAAGAGACTATGCTTGTAAGGTATATTTCCTGTCACATTTTGTTTTTAATATTAAGACCTTTTTATCCACCGTTCAGCTGAGTATCTGTCATTTCATGCCTATACCTTGAGGGGAAAAAGAATTCACATCTGGAAGCAAATCATTATGTTCTTCCATTTTTCCCTTATCTCTATTTTCTGAGTAATCCTTTCACATAGAAAATTAGAATATATAATAAACATCCACTTTTCAACACATGATACTGCTTGCAGTTTTAAAACTGTAGAACAGAGATAAGTAACTTCCAGAAACAAATTTTGAAAATCTGATAAACTAAATGTACAATACTTGAGCAAAAAGAGTTCTAGAACTAAGAAAAAATGAAATTGCAACTTCAAAATGCTTTCTTTTCATGTAGAGCTTTTGATACTATGCACATTTCATACGACTATCACTGAGAGTCACAAATAACTGATTGCTAAAAACAATTCAAAACAAATACTTTAAATCATTATTTTCTCCTAAGCTACTTCCAAAAAGTGCAGGACTACAGTAGTTAAAGTTGTGACATAATGCAAAATTTCCTATTACGCTTGAGCTTTTTTGCAATACACAAATAAATAATGCAGTAGAGATACCTACATTCTTCTAAAACATACACGTATACAACAAAGCCATAAAATTGTCCTGTGTCAACCACTGTAATCCAGCTTGGAGAGACTCCGAGGGTGTTGTCAGCAGCTATTCAGTAAAATGGGAAACCGAAAACAGTAAAAAAACAATTCATAATAGCAATAATGTATAGTTTCCCGAGGCATTAACTATCAGATAATGACCAGTAGTTACTTTAAACTATATATTATAGCTTAGGTATGGTATAATGCTCACAGCAGTTCCATAGCTAGGAAGGAAGTAATGCAATCTTGACATAAACACTCACACTGTTACAAAGCTAGCTTGCACGCATGGATTTCTCCCTCTCCAACGTTATCCCACCAGGCAGCTTTATAATGATCTAAAAAATACATACCTTGACTAGTAGCGCTGCACTGAAAAAGAAAATATCAAGTCCGGTATGCTGAAACAATTTTAAGGCAACACATGTTGCAAGGATGTTGGCACACTCACTTCCCACATCCCCTCAAGAGAGACAATACCCCCTTATATTGTACACACTCTTTAACATATTTCATACTCTTTAACATATTTCACCATTTAGCCACTCCACAGAATTCCTCACTACTGCTTCCCCCAACTCTACTACTATCTGTAACTGCAACCTCTCAGAAAGAGCACTTTATCTCAGTAGGGATCCGATCCACTTCTAATAAAAAATGTGAGACACTGAGTCTTTCCACTGACTGCAAAGGTTAATAGATCAACACTGAAGCGCCTGTAAAGGCCCTAATTGGATGAACTCTCATCATGAATGAATCTCCTGGTTGCTATCACAGGAGCCAAAAGAAAAAAGAAAAGAAAAAAATGACACTAATTTGAACACTGGCTTGAAATCCAAGAGATTCAGATGGAATTCCTAGCTCTGCCAGGCTTAATGCTATGTCTACAACACCGTGCCACCCTGTGCACAGACAAGCAGGCTAATTCTAAACCGTGAAGTCCTATATATCCACCTGGTGCAATCAGCATGTTGATGTAATTAAACTGCCTCCACATGTGAGCACCAGCTCAGACATGTCAGCCAGTGTTTCACTGCCCCATGCAGACGCATTCAACTCACGACATTAATCTATTCTGTCCACACCAATAAAACAGAGACATCATAAACATGCATGCATCCGTATTTGGGAGGACCTCAGCTACCATTTTAGAATACCTATGCAAGCTCAGTGGCACAAAATTTGAGTTAAGGCAGGGTAAATGCAAATTCCTAGAAAACCAGATCGTTCAGAACATGGATTCACAGGACACGTAAGCACAGGGTGGACTTAAGCAGCAAACCCCAATTTTGGCAGTTTAAAAGTCAGGAGGATTAATTTGGCAAGCCCTTTCTTTCCCGTATCAGCACTCAACCAATAGCTTATGGAAAACACACCCCTATGCAGGGGATTCAGCACATTTCTAAGTCCTCCCCATAAATTCTGCAATCCTACGTAACAGTCAGCAAAGGAAAACAAGAGGCTCAGCTCTCTTCTTTACCTGAAAAATAATGATTTCTTCTGATAGCTGGCCGCTTTAGCCACCCTGCTGCAAGTTTCTAAAAACTAGACTTTCCTAAAATGAAAGTTTTACTCCTTGCAGTACAATTGTGCCTCAGTAACAATGTAAACACAAGGGGAAAGGGACTCAACTAGATTTTTGGACATTCAAAAAAATTTCTGTAAGATCCTGAATTAGTAACACCCATAAGACTTTTAGTTCTGATACAAATTAAGCTACAGCAGATGAGTGACAGAAGACAGAAATCTTCTGAAATCATCACAACAGGTTTTAGGTAAGTAGGGGCAAGTGGTAACCATGCAGCCAGAATCTCTTAACCCTGAGCAAGAAGACAACAGAAGACAGAGGAGACTCCCCACCAACTGAAGTAGGTGTCCTCCATCTCCAGGTATTACATCTAAACAAAACCTTCAGTGATAAGGAAAAAAAGAAGTTCACTGAGAAGCAACGTACATCTGACATTTTTGTTTACAACTAAGACCAAGACATAAAGGCCCCTATTATCACTATTTTGCATTTTCTTGAATGAAGGATATCTTCAACATCTTTATTTTTGAGTCTGCTAAACCAATACAGTCACCGTAAAGAGACAGCTCTCTCTTCACTTTGAAGCTTAAAACACTATGTTGAGGAACAGAGGCCAAGCATTAAGGCAACAAGGAAAAAGAATGCTTCAGATTATTGAAGTTGCAATCTATCACTCCACTCTTCTCCTCAGACAACAGATGCTCTTGTCATCAGGTGCCAAGCAGCATTCCCTCCACATGCCACCAAAAGCTCTCCTGGTCCACAGCATGCAAGTGTTCCAGTAGCAGCCCAGTCTTGAAATTGGCCACTGCCTCCCTACTGCTAGGCTCCAACGAGAAGGGCCATGCTCCTCTCTAAGGCTTCTGTACATGCTGAGGAGAACAAGAAATACCTGCTTTGAGAATAAACTGAGAATCAAATTATGTTCGTGTGGTTCTTCAGAAAGGTAATGTCTGAAGGTGACAGGGTTAAGTGACTGGTGTAGATTTTTTTTTTAAAAATGAAAACTCAAAATGAGAAAGACTACCAGCCATATTGCCATACAACAGCTACTGAGCAATCCATCCTCCAGTAACCTTCCTTGTTTCCCTAAAAATTCTTATTCCATATTTAAGAGTCTGCAGTTACTGAATTCCATGGAAATCTGTGATTCCCCAGATTATTCTCCTCTCAAGATGAGAGACAAGAACAGGACAAGTGTCTTAGATGTATGTTGCTCAACGGTGCGCTGCTCCTGAAGAACACTCCCTGCTTACCTAACAGAGACTGATTAATTCTGCACACTGTAATGGTTACTGCTCTGTGAATGCTCAATGTTTTCTTTCTTGTGCCTGCAACTGCCTGAATTTCCCCTCGTTTTCAGCTGCATTCTCCGAGTAAGGGAAAAGAAAAACCACCAGCCATTTACCCTCTCCATTTTTATTTACAAGATGTGGTTGCACAACTTAAAATTTCATTTCTATTGGCCCAGCAGTATGGCTTTATAAATGGCCCCATAAGGTTGTCTGCTCTATGAGTATTTTAATAGAGTGCTCCTGGAATGCTCGGAGTCTTAATCACAACCAACTTGACAAATAATGGGCCACACTGTCAAAACAACTCATCTCCCATTTGGGTACATATGTGGGAATAAAAGTAGCTGCTGGATGCTAAACACTTTTGCAAATCCAGCCATTTAATTTAGGTGCCCAAATGGGAGCTGAGCTCTTTTAAAACCTGGCCAAATACATTCTTGAAAGGAAGAAATACAGTGAAGCTGTGTAAAGTTCATCCTTTCTTCCAGAAGAAAAGGTCTGGCTTCTGCATGCCTATGAATTTATGAGGAAAAACCCTTTCTCACCATCTGTGATTACAGGTCATGAACACTTCCAAAGCTCAGACTGATACTTCTAACTACCTCTTTACAAGAATTACAGAATTACCTATTCAAACATAATCAAAGAGAATGGCACAGAGAGTCTACAAAGTACATGTACAAATATACAATCCACATTCGCACTAAAACTTCCCTAACGTTTTTCTCCCGCCCGTTTCTGGGGCTTTTTACATCCCTCAGTCCTTTCACAAAATACACCAATGCTTAAAACTTTTCTTTTTCTACACTAATTATCACAAACCAGTTCACAATGGTGAGCATGATAACAGATAAACAAGGAAATTGCAACACAGAAAAGCAAGATGGCTTAGTAGTGAAAAATGCAAGCAAAATCAGAGTCATTGCCCTAGCTGCTGCACCACACAGCCCACATCTCTGGAAACGCAGCCATTAAAAAGGCTTTTCACTGCTGACAAACAGAACTCAGTGTGCCTGAAATTTCTTTATAGATAGAACTTTTTCTGTTGCAGCTTCCCTCCGATATAAAGCATCAGTGGTTCAAACTGCATATACCTTACCATTTTATTCTCCTACTGTTTGGGAAACCATGGGTTTTTCCTTGTTCTGGATTATTCCCATGAGATGAGTCTCTAAGGAACAATCAATTAATTTCACATTTAATTTTCTGAAACAAGATACCAAGTTTCAGTATGATTTGGAATGTAACACTGCTCTCTCTATAAACCGGAAGCAATTTCACCAGCCAAGATGATGTACCCCGTTGACAAAAGTTAAGCAAGCCAGTGGGGTACTTCAGACGTAGCCAGAGAAGGAGATAAGTTATCGAAAAAATGTTTTGTGTAAAATAATGAAGCTAAAAAGGAGAACAATACAGGTAGCAAAGAACTTTTCTATGATTAAGATGGAGTACGCAGCCAATTTGTTCCCTAAAAAACATATGTTAATCCTTTTTGCGTATTTGCAAAATGTTCACTCTCACAGCCTTCTTCCCGATCATCTTAAACTCTCTTATTAAATAAACTACAGTTACCATCTATTTCTGAGCACATGGCTTACTCCTCAGATGACCCAATTTCTATTGCTGGTATTCAAGAAGCTGTTAATTCTTTGCGTCTGGCAAAGCCCCAGTTCCCAAATAGCTTACTACTGATTTTTATAACACCTCTATTGACAAAATGACACAGAAGCAAGTTAGCTTGCATAATGACTCCTCAACCCACCTAGTCAGCCACCTACCCTCCAGCACAGCCTTGATGCACAGCATGGCTAGTCACATGCCAATACATTGGAATGCCAGAAATGCTGAGTACATCTCCACTCGAAATGTTAGAGGAGCCTCATGGCATTGCTTACGATTCCAGGTACAGAAATAATTAAAACAGCTCCCTATATATAGTTAAAAAAAAAAAAAAAGTTTAATTTAATGAGAAACCTCATCTGAACCTCAGTCTCTTGGAATGGGTTTGCTTTATATTTTGTATTAAAAGTTTGGCAATAGCCTAAATATTAGTCATCTCCCAGTGGGGAGAGACAGGACTTAATTGCTGCTCTGCTACCATGGAATGCATTTCCATAGGATTGTTTTTCACTGTACGGTATTTTCTCATCAAAAAATTATGCTGCACAACAGTCCTCGCTACCAGTATCAGTTGATCCATCCACAGGGGACAGAAAGCGCAAAGGACTACTGAGGTCTTTGACCTCCAGGTCAGTAATTCAACAAACAGGGCCGGGTAGCTAAAAATCATCTTTAAGTAGATCTGATCTATCTTTCAGTCCTGTTTTTTTTTGTGAAATGTCATCAGCATTTGGGAGAGAATGGAGGGGGGTACCTCCTGACTTTTGAAACAGAAAAAAATATGGGCTGGATAAAGTCTTATTTCTCACAGCTGTTGCCCCAGAACAAGAACCACCTCAAAACAACATGGAGAAACCACAATACCTCTAATGGCTGTTGAATGGACACAGACTTTGTAAGTAACCCCATGTAGCTCTTGTAGTTGTGAAATGATGGGAGGCAAAAAAAAAAAAAAAAAAAAGTAAATATTGATGATGATATACCATCATCTGCTGTAGCAGATTCAGAAGGTTTTATGCTGCTTCTGCCCCATAGTATAGAGCTTTTTTGGCAACGCAGTCTTTTGGCAAAAATCCTCTCAGATACAGGGAAGTTAAGAAAGTGTAAACTAATGTAACCACCGCTTCTGCCGGAAAGCTGAACAACTAGAAAATGGCTTGGTGCTGGAATTTTGGACTTGGCATTCAAACAAAGTCTGCGTAAGAAGCATGTTTTCCACTATATCACAAGCCAAAACATTTTTAAATAAGCATTTGAAATTAACTGAGAGTCTCTGTTGTCAACTCAGTCAGTGCCCCAATATTTGGTATGTTTCTTAAAGCCACAGCTTCGTAACAAAAAAGGCAAAAATTCAGTTTCACAACTACGTTCTGGATAGCCTTAGTTTTTAATTACCATTGAATTTGCAGCTTTTGAATGCCACTTGCTGCCAACAATCTAATGACCTCTCTTTCTGCAGAAAGATCGACACAGCTTTTGTGGAAGGAAATGCACCTCTCTTACATGTTAGAGTTCTCTGAAGAAATCACTGAGCATGCAGGCATGAGAGATCATGGTGATAAAGTCTACTTGAATTCAAGAAAATTCCCTCATTGATGCTGCTATGGGTAAAGACTGGAAGTGACCAGATTTGGGGGGGAGGGGTGGTTGAAGAAAAATGAGAGGCTAGTTTTTTCAAAGGAAGGGTTCAGTGAAGTGCTGCGGGGACCTATTCTAGATGACGAGAGTTACAGATGACTAACAGTATCATGACAAAATGACATTCTTAATTGCTTACAGCAATTCTACATGACATACACGTGGATGGGATCCGAAGTAGCCGACACCATACACGACAAATTTTGGTGTTATAGTAGAAACCTTTATGAAATCTAAGCTCAGTGCTCAGCACTAGTCAAACATGCAAATGCAATTTTAGAAACATTTAGGAAAAAAAAAAAAAAAAAGAGAAGGACATTATGCCATAACATAAATGAGAAGTTCTTCTGCATCTTGAACACTGTGCACAGGTATGGCTGCCTCTTCTCAGAAAACACTACACAACCAGAAAACAAGGAAGGACAACCAGCTTAATGAAAAGCATGGAACAGCTGCCATGTAAGGAATGACTAGAAAGATAAGGGATCTTCAGCCTGGCAAAGATGTAACTGGAGAGTTTATGATAAATGCCATCAATGTCTACAAAATCACAAGCCAAGGAAGTAAATAAAGAATGATTTTTCAGCATTTCCTCCCAAAGAAATGGAGGTCATCAAATGAAATTAGCAGGTGGAGGGCTCAGAAACAAAGTTTTATTTTTTCCTACAAAATGTAGCCAAGCTGTGTCCTCCACTGCCAGATCATGATGTTTATGCCAAAAGTGTTCATGGGTTAAAAGTTCAATTGCACCAACACATGGAAGAAATAAGAAAAAACAGAAAGAAAAAAAAAAAGAAAAAGAAAAAAGAAGCATGCAGAACTATTCAATTTAAAAACATACAGCAAAGGAAGTTCCAGATAATTGGAAATCAGAATATAGACATACCAGAATGGGTTTCCCAGTTCTTACACTCTGTTCACCACCTACCTTTGCTATTTGTTACCAGTTGAAGCGAGACACTGGCTACGAAAAGCAGTAATCGAAGCCTTTATGCTCTTCCCTATGTCCCTTACTGAAGGGGTATGTTTTACAGAAATGGCCAGTCTCTTCCTAACTCCTGCAATTCAGGCTAGCACCCCATCATACATGTCAATACCGTACCTATTCTAGCTACTTCACCCTCTGATCAACATCATCGCTAAGATCCACTCAACAGGAAGAGCTGCTGGAAGAAAAAGTAGAGAAGGGACGTGACAGAAGTCATTTCATTCTTTCCTCACTGTCAGTATTATATCAGTGTAACATGAAACAGCTGTTTCTTCTAGGGGTTTTCCCTCCTTTTCCCCACTCTACATGCTTTTACTGTGAAAACACTGCAAAAAAGATTAAATAACTCTTCTACAGCAACAGTACATTTGCAGTAGTTAGGATGTGATGTGATAGAAATTAAGTTATTGTCAGATTTGGTGCAGGTGTCATTTTTCTTTAGATTACTGTATTGCAGCTTTCTCCCTCAAAAAGCTTACGGCAAGATTTTGAAATGACATCACAGGTTGCAAAAGCAGAACAAGCTTCTCATAAATTTCTACTACCCAGGCACTATAATAAGAGCTTTTTTTTGCCATCTACCTCATTTCTTTGCCAATGGAATGCAGAATCATCATTAGTCTTTCCAGCATGCAGCAAATTAAGTTCCAGTGAATTGTCTCCTCCAGTTTCAGGTGTGTGCAGATAAGCTGTTTTCCCTTGCAGCTCTCCTAAGGGGCACACTTACCTTTTTACTCAACAACTACAATCGGTGCAGATTTTAAGAACTTCTGCCAGAAGATGCACAATATTAGTGCCACTTTAAAGAACGCTATTTAATCACCAGATATCAGGGCAGTGCAGCGCGTGGTGCATCAGAATTAGCTATTCAAAGACACAGTCTTACACTAACATACCCTGATATAGGCTGACTTTGGGGTTTTCCTTGAATATGAACTCAACATAGAATCGCAGAATCTCCTAGATTGGAAAAGACCTGTAAGATCATCTAGTCCAATCATTAACCTAACACTGACAACCCACCACTAAACCATGTCCCTAAGCACTATACCTACATGACCCTTAAATACCTCCAGGGAGGTGCTTTATCCAAAGTCCAGATATTACTGTGGCATAGAAGACATATCAGACAGCTTTCTGTCACTCATGAGACACAGAAGCATATTCTCAGAGCACCTGTTGGCAGAAATAGTTGAGCAAACTGAGAAACTGTTTGATAAACTGTCCAAGGTGGAGGAAAAACTCTATTCTTCCCCAGCACAGACCCATGTTGCAGCTGCTAAGAAAAACTCTCTCCTACTCAAGGGAAAAACCACCCTCCCACTCAAGACCAATTGAACCCACTCAGAGATTTCCTGTGTCTTTGCCTCTGCAACTATGGAGAGGACATGAGGAAGTGGGATGGAGAACCTATCACCTATCCCAGCCCTACAGGCACAGGTGCTTGTGTTGCTAAGTAAAGCAGATAGAAGAAAGGATTCTTACAGAAGGAATGCTGCTCCGACCTATGGTAGGTGATCCTACGGACCAGGTAGGAACTCATCTGCTAATCGTAGGTGCTGTGGTCAACATTAGAGGTGCCCTGCCTCCAGCCAGGAGGAGGAAAGGGACAATGAATTTATTGGACTGTGTGGATTTGATGACCTGGCACATTAGAGCCACAAAAGTATAAAGCCCTGGTGGACACTGTGCCCAGTGTACCCTATTGCCATCGAATCATAAAGGGGCAGAATCTGTCACTATTTCTGGAGTGACAGGCGGATCTCAAGAACTGACTGTATTAGAGGCCGAAGTGAGCCTAACTGGGAATAAATGGGAGAAGCACCCCATTGTTACTGGTCCAGATGCTCTGTGCATCCTTGGCATAGACTACCTCAAGGGAGGGTATTTTAAAGACCCCAAAGGGTATCGGTGGGCTTTTGGTATAGCAGCTGTAGAGACTGAGGATGTTACACAGCTGTCAGCCTTCCCTGGTCTTTCAGATGACCCTTCTGTTGTGGGACTGCTGAGGGTTAAAGATCAGCAGGTGCCAATTGCTACTGCCACGGTGCATCTACGACAGTATCGGACAAACCGAGACTCCCTGATTCCCATCCATAACCTGATTCGACGGCTAGAGAGCCAAGGAGCGATCAGCAAAACTCGCTCACCCTTTAACAGCCCTATATGGCCAGTGCGGAAGTCTGATGGGGACTGGAGACTGACAGTAGACTACCGTGGCCTGAATGAAGTCACACCACCACTGAGTGCTGCTGTGCCAGACATGCTAGAACTTCAGTACGAGCTGGAGTCAAAGGCAGCCAAATGGTATGCTACAACTGACATTGCTAATGCCTTTTTCTCTATTCCTTTAGCAGCAGAGTGCAGGCCACAGTTTGCTTTCCCCTAGAGGGGTGTCCAGTACACCTGGAATCGACTGCCCCAGGGGTAGAAACACAGCCCTACTGTTTGCCATGGACTGATGCAGACTGTACTGGAGAAGGGTGGAGCTCCAGAACACCTACAATACATCGATGACATCATTGTGTGGGGTAACACAGCAGAAGTTTTCAAGAAAGGTAGGAAAATAATCAAAATTCTTCTGAAAGCAGGTTTCACTATTAAGAGAGGTAAGGTCAAGGGACCTGCACAAGAGATCCAGTTTTTGGGAATTAAGTGGCAAGATAGGCATCACCAGATCCTAAGGGATATGATTAACAAAATAACATCTATGTCCCCACCTACTAACAAAAAGGAAACACAACCTTTTTTAAGTGTTGTGGGTTTCTGGAGAATGTGTATTCCAGATTATAGCCAGATTGTGAAACCTCTCTATGAAGTGACTCAAAAGAAAAATGAGTTTATGTGGGGCCCTGGGCAACGACAAGCCTTTGAGCAAATTAAACAAGAGACTGTGCATGCAGTAGCCCTTGGACCAGTCCAAACTGGATGGGACATTAAAAATGTGCTCTACACCGCAGCTGGGGACAATGGCCCTACCTGGAGCCTCTGGCAGAAAGCACCAGGGGAGACTCGAGGTCGACCCCCTAGGATTCTGGAGTCAAGGATATAAAGGCTCTGAGGCCCACTATACTCCAGCTGAGAAAGAAATCTTGGCAATATATGAAGGAGTTAGAGCTGCTTCAGAAGTAATTGGTACTGAGGCACAGCTCCACTTGGCGCCCCGATTACCAGCACTGGGCTGGATGTTCAAGGGTAAAGTTCCTTCTACTCATCACGCCACCGATGCTACCTGGAGTAAGTAGGTTGCCTTAATCACATAGTGAGCTCGAATAGGAAACCCCAATCATCCAGGAATCATAGAAGTGATCACAAATTAGCCCGAAGGCAAAGACTTTGGAGTGCCACCAGAGGAGGTGGTGACACGTGCTGAGGAAGCTCCACCATATAATGAACTCTCAGATAATGAGAAACAGTATGCTCTGTTTACAGATGGATCTTGTCGTATTGTAGGAAAGCATCGAAGGTGGAAAGCTGCTGTGTGGAGTCCTACATGACAAGTCACAGAAGCTGCTGACGGACAAGGTGAATCGAGTCAATTTGCAGAGGCAAAAGCCATCCAGCTGCCTTTAAGATGTTGCTGAACAAGAAAAGTGGCCAATACTCTATGTCTATACTGACTCATGGATGGTGGCAAATGCTCTGTGGGGGTGGTTAAAGCAGTGGAAGCAGAGCAACTGGCAGCACAGAGGTAAACCCACCTGGGCTGCTGAATTGTAGCAAAACGTTGCTGACCAGCTAGGGAACCTAGACGTAAAGGTACGTCATGTCGATGCCCACGTACCCATGAGTCAGGCCACCAAGGAACATCGAAATAATCAGCAAGTGGATCAGGCTGCTAAAGTTTTCCAGACAGATTTGGACTGGGAACATAAAGGTGAACTATTCTTAGCTCGGTGGGCCCATGACACTTCAGGTCATCAAGGAAGCGATGCAACTTATAAATGGGCCCGTGACCGAGGGGTGGATTTAATGATGAACGCTATTGTGCAGGTTATCCACAACTGTGAAACATGCGCCGAAATCAAGCAAGCTAAACGGTTAAAACCTTTGTGGTATGGAGGACAATGGCTGAAATATAAATATGGGGAGGCTCGGCAAGTTGACTACATCACACTCCCTCAAACTCGCCAGGGTAAGCGCTATGTGCTTACAATGGTGGAACCAAGCACCGGATGGTTGGAAACCTGTGCCGTACCCCACGCCGCTGCCTGGAATACCATTCTGGGCCTTGAAAAGCAAGTCTTGCGGCGACATGGTACTCCAGAAAGAACTAAGTCAGACAATGGGACTAATTTTCAAAACAATCTTATAAGTAATTGGGCCAAAGAACATGGCATTGAATGGATATATCATACCCCCTATCATGCACCAGCTTCTGGGAAGATTGAGTGATATAATGGACTGTTAAAAACCACCCTAAAAGCAATAGGGGGTGGAACCTTTAAAAATTGGGACAAGCATGTAGCGCAAGCTACCTGGTTAGTTAACACTAGGGGATCCATCAATCGAGCTGGTCCTGCTCAATCAGACCTTTTACACACTATAAAAGGGGACAAAGTCCCTGTGGTGCACGAAAGGAATACGTTAGGGAAAACTGTTTGGGTTTTTCCTGCTCCAGGCAAAAGCAAACCCATTCGTGGGACTGTTTTTGCTCAAGGACCTGGATGTACTTGGTGGGTGATGCTGAAGGATGGAGAAGTTCAATGTGTACCTCAAGGGAATTTAACCCTTGGTGAGAATACTCGATCCTGAGCTGTATGATGCTGATCACTACATAATACTAACAGTGTTCAATAAGTGTTTTTCAGGATAAACACAGTGGTGATGAAACCTGAGCTGGCTCCATCAAGTGGCTCCCAGAAAGCTCTTCGAGATGGACATGCTACCCATGGGCACAAACCACACTGAATTTCGTACCATCTTTCCTGCCCTGAGATGAGATCCTGCAATCATGAACTAAATGGACTTAAACTCTTGTATATAAAGATAAATCATAGATGAATGACCTGCATGTATCTATATATATATATATCCACGCATGTATAGATTTGATAGATAAAAGTAATAGTGATCTGAGCAAGATGCAAATGGTATGGAATAAGGGGTGGAATGTCCTGGTTTGAGGTAAAACAGGACCAATTTTGTTCAGTAACTTTGCTTCTTAGCTGGGCCTCTTCTAACTACTGAAATTAACAGCATATTGTGCAGACACTGTTCACTCTCTCAGAGTGATCAGACCAATGTTTATAGCTGATGCCCAGGCATGGTATGCAGAGAGGCTCTTGCTTATACTCATTGCTCTAACACCCACGGCCAACCAACTTTGTTATTCGCCCTGTTGGAGGGTCGGAAAAGCACAGTGGGGTCCCACCTGCGGGGAGGAGCGGACAGGACAGGTCACCCAAAACTGACCAACAGCGTATTCCATCCCATCTAACTCATGCTCAGTATAAAGCTGAGGGGTCAAAGGGTCAGTGCTCACTCTCTTTCTTCAGTGGCCGACATCTGAGGAAGACTCCCATCTGTTCGTCTGCCTTTGGCCCCGATCCTGAATCCAGATCTGGAATCCAGTTCCCGTCCATCACCGACTCCAGCCTGGGACTGCCCCAGTGCCAGCCGGTGTCATGATTGTCATCCTAAGAACTTGATAAGGTTTTGTATATATTTCATTATTTCCTTTTATTTTATTATTAGTACTTCATTAAAGTAGTTTAGTTCCTTCTAAACTCATAAGTCTCTTTTTCCCTCCTCTGCCTCTCTCTTTGAAGAGGGGTAGAGGGGAGCATCTGTCGGTCCCATCTGGGGTCCCTCACGTCCCCAGTAGCCGATTCGGCCCAAACCACAACACCTGTATTTCCCAACATTGTATAGTTTAAGTGACAAAGAGAAGCTTTTCCTAGTGTGTCAGACTCGGGATAAAATTCTGAAAACCATTAGAAGTGATTCAGGAATCTAAAAGCCTTTCCAATAGCGGCTTGGATTCCCTGAAGCTTAACTCTCATGAGAAACAGAGACTGGGGGTGTCCCAAAACTCCTAGATATTTTTGAGAATACAGCCATTTGTCCAGATACCAGCTTCTCTCTTCACTGTCTTCATGTATTTTTCATCTGTTTGTTCTCCTTACTTCTGCCATCCCCTTGTTTAACCAACCTAATTATCTCTTGTCTTCATCCTTTTAAGGGAGACTCACCTCTTCACACATCTGCCTTTTCATCTATAACACCTGGAAGCCTGTGCGTATAGAAAAGATGATGTTTTGGATTCAAAGGCTTCCTCCTCCACTGTTGTAGTGTCCTAGAAGCCATTGTTATGTTGGGCCTAGAGGAGTGAAGGAGAAAGACTCATACAGTGGTAACACACTCCCAGCTCACGAGTTACACACTATCTTAACCTCAGTGCACTGGTGGCGCGGGAAAACACGTGCTCCCTCTGCCCGAAAGCCTCGTGCTACACACGGGATCGATCTCACAGACGGAATGCCAGCTGTAACGCAGTTATCCTTCCCCTCTCGCTGCAGGACGGCAGGGCATATTTAGGTTACTGTGAAGAACTCAGAGGCAGAGGCTGCAAAGGGATACACTGGTCCAGCAGTATGGTAGCTATGGTGGCTGCACCCCACTTGCTTTAGATGTCCATAGAGGCCCCAGGCTGGCTCCATTTCCATGCTATTTCAAGAACTGCCACACTTTGCTCTCACTACACTTCAAATTTAAAGGGCAGCAGAACACTATAAAGCACAAGGCTATTATCCCCGGGTCGTCGCAAAGCCCAGCAATCTCCAAACAATCACGGGTTCAGATAATAGAGGTGCCCATTTCTGCAGGCTATAAAAGTATGAAGGAAGGGTCTCCTGAGCCAGCACACAACTCACAGCCAGTTGGCGAGCTCTCCTAGTCACTGACAGACAGATTCTTTCCCTGAGGCCAGCTGGCTTAGAAGGAGGCAACAACAGTGATGCCCTAGGGCTTCAACACAGACAATCATGTAAGAGAGAGATGGAAAAGACCTAGCAGGTCACCAAGTTCATTTATCTGCCAATGCAGGGAAAGATTTATGTGCTAAGAGTATAACCAGTACACCAACACTTGAAGACTTATATTTTCCCATCAAACCTTAGTGATCAGCTCTGACATTTGGGTAACTGACGCATCTGGGCTAGACTGATTCAGATTACCAAGGTCTGACTCATCAGAATACAGAAATAACCACCACCTCCAAATTAATACAGCAATTAGGCACTGCCAATACACTTTGCTTAGTTCAGAAAGAACTTACTCTACAAAGCAGAAGATCCTTAAGAAACTTCAGTGGAGAGATCTTTTGTTCAACAACACAGAGTAAACAGAAGACAGAACACATTCAGAAGCATCTAGGATAGTACACTGCTAACACCACTACAAAGACGTGATGATTATGCTCATATAATGCTACTGCCAAGCACTTGTTTGCTCAGATTATAAAGACCTCTGTCTACCTTTTTTTTTTGCCTCTAATGCCTAGGAATAGATTGAGATGTTTTCACTGCAACATAGTACTTGTTTCTCCTTCAAACAAACACAGGTTTCAGCCTTTCCTGCACTATCATGCCAGCTGCTGCTCTGCTGGTTCATTCATCTTCTGCATCAAATAACACTGTTTGTAACACTACCAAGGTGCCTGTTATATATATTGAAATACTTCTGCCAGTATACGCTCCTTTGGCATTCAAACACGCAACTGATTTTAGGATTAGGGCGCATGGTTAGAGCACATGGTGCTGCTTCTATGTCATACAGGTCATGCCTGTACTGTGGAATTTGGTACTGACAGACTACAAATCTGATCCCTCAAATATGGGCAACTTCTGTTTTTCTCAGCCTAAGAGGTTAAGATGATGTTCTTTAATACATGCTTTATCGCCTGTTGTTCCACCAGAGAGTTACTGCCCTGCTGCTCCTAAGAACTGCCCGCTGACACGCTTACAATACTGCCGTAACGGGCATTCTGAACTTGCATCCCCTGTGCTAAAAGAACAGCCTCTTCTCACAAGTCCACCGTACCTGGGGAAAGAGAGAGATGTCAGATTCACAAAAAATAGTGTGTGTTAGAAGCAAGTCCGTGATTTTTCTAAGAGCATCAAAGCGACACAATCAGGAAACAGGGACAGAGGTAGTGTCAGATGTCATCATCAGCAAAAGCACAGAAGTCAAACATCAGTCAAACACTGTTTCTCAAAGAAGAAACATCAGCTGGTTACAGAGGAGCACTACTAACCAACTGGATTATAAAATAAGCCATCTTCCAATTCTGCCCTCTACTACCTCCAGATTCTCTGGTTTTCAGCAGAAAGGCTGACGCATCCACAGCTGGATGCACAGGTAACACGGGGAATCGGTAAGGAGAACTCTTCAGCACAGATTCTTTGCAGGAGTACAAAGTGGTCCCTGCAAAGTAGTGGATTTAACAACAGAGATCTGCACAGAACTGAGCACTGGCAGCGTGCCTCCACCTACAGGAACACTACCCAGGCTATATCACGCCTTCACCTCCTCCTGCAAAAGGACGCCTTGGACCCAGCAGCTATGGAGCTAATCGACTTGTAAGACAGGGAAAAATTACAAAATTCACTACCCACACTACATTTCCCTCTACTGTTTCTTGCATTCAGATCACAGGGAGGCTGTAGAACGAGCCCCTGTCGCACTACTGTGAGCTGTGCCCTTCCTGCTGCTGATATTATTTGTTCACAGGTTCCACATGAAGAGCTAGTTTACATATCTATCCCTGCTGCCACAGAAGAGAACAACATGCTATCCGCACATGAAGCTTTCCCTTTTCAAAAGCATAAAGACAGGATGCTAACACTGAGGAGGGAGCTGAACGACAGTAGTACCCCTTCTAAAACCACAAGCCTGACCTTAAAGAAAGTCAGTTTGCATTCATTGTTTTTAAGAGTGGTGTACCACACACTTAGGATAAAAACGCAAGCACTCTTTTGTAAAGCCGCTGATCTTATAAGAAAGAAAATAATATGTCATCATTTCCCATATGAAAATTAAAAAAAATCATTTGCAGATATTTCTTCACTATTCAGCGCTACCAGCTCTTTTTTGAGAAGTTCAGTATAACCTGAGACAAACCTTAAGAGTCAAGTCTCCTGTGTGCAGCATCTCTTAATGATACAGAGTGCAATCACTACACAAAGGTAGATCTACACACATGTAAAATTAGCAAAACTTACTGTACATCTCAATCCATCAGGGCACTGCCTTTTCCAACTGTACAATCTTCTACTTACATGTTTTCCAGAAATTCCTGAACTGCGAATTGGGTTCTCCTACTTCACCCAGATCATAAAGTAAGAGTGGTTCTCACTTAAACTTCTCACTTCTAAGCCCCTGTTCAGTGTACGTGACAAAAAAAAAAAACAAAATTAAAAAGCGGCACTTGGTAGAAGCTATAGTGCCTTCATCTACAGAAACAAGCTGTGCTCAAAAACTGCTTAGCTTACATTATTTCCAAACCACCCACAAGCTCCATGGAATTTGATACAGCAGATATGCATAATACTTGCTGCACTTGAGACTGCTATAGGAGATACGTCTGCTGAATCAGCCTTCAAAAGCCAGACTAATCATAAGCCTTGGGTAGCACGAAACTGTTCTCATGAGAGCACAGCGAATTAAGTGTGCACAAGAAAGCCTGCTTCACTAATGGATCCAAGGTATAAGGCTTCGCAAATACACCAGAAGATGACCCATGTGAGGACAGCGGAAGAACTTCGGGTAGGCAGGAAAGGCAAATCAACTGACAGCAGAATAATCTTCTCAGCTGGGCAAGGCACAGGGAGCAGCTGCTCCATCAACCACCCCACTGAACTCATCTCCCAGCAGTGGTTAGAGAAGCAGTTCTTCGAGTCAAAATTTTACAGGCATCAGCAGCAGAAGAAATCTGGCCGTTCCTCTTTCAATAGCAAAACTAGCAGGAGGAGAATGGTACACAGCTACATGACTGAAATCGAACATTTGAAGGCCTGGGTACCAGCGTCTCCCTTTTGCCAACTTACAACAAACTACTTCACCCACCCGTATCCCGAAAGACTTGGTATGGTGGGAAACATTACAAAGTCAGAAAACCAGACTGTGACCATTAGCAAAGACCATTCTGTAACTTCAGAGAGTGTTTCTGCCAACACTCCCAGCATGTAGTCAGATAGTGGTAACCATCAGCTGTTATCTCTAATACAGCAGTTATTCTGTGTCTTAAGGCAAGCGTGCTTACCTGCCACAGCAGTTTGCAGTTCAGCTACTCACTATGATTAAACCATTAGCTATCACACCAGTAAAGACAAAATTTATGTCATCTTTGGCCACCTAGAAGTAATGCACTTAAGTGCATTAAAATTCAGCCACTGGCTAAGGGTCAATCACCCTATAGACACACCTTTTTTTTGTTAGGCTGCTAAGGGAGCTCAAACAACCCTGTACAGACTGCTGGTTAATGCTGCCTAAGATGCGTTCCACCTCAAGTATATATACTTCACCAAATTCCGCTGTCTGAAAAGCTCTCCAAACAGGAACACAAAAACTTTTCATCTTACAGGGTATGTTTTACACGCACAGCCAAACCCAACAGGACACTTCCGTAACGTTTTGGGGAAAACCAGGGACAGCTGCGTGTGTGCTATCGATGTGACATCAGGCTGTAGCAAAGTATGTCAGAAAGTCTCCTCAACAATGTACTGATACAATTGGTCTCAATGGAAATTAACCATCCAATATCGTGTAAAAGACATAAGCATCTTCTGATGCAGACCAAATGAAAACCACTACAGTTTTCTCTCCTCTAGACAAAAGCCAAGAGAAGTCAGAAACAACAGTGAACATGCAAAAGCCAACAGTGGATTTGTACCTTTTTTACTTCTTTCTCACATATGAAGGAGGTTTAAATAGTTTTATTCTGATTAAGTTTTATTTATCAAACAAAAATTCAGAGTTAGCACCAAGGCTGACATTTCCCAGCTGCCCGCAAGAAACAACTCTGGTTTATTTCAACATGTTTTGTATATTTTGATAAGCACTTTAACAGTTAAAGCTTTGCATCTTGCCTTATACTACTCTTGAACATCACACACAAGCACAACACACTGCACAACTGGCACACAGAGGCCCGTGGCTTGCCTGTCAAAGGGAGCCTGGTCGAGCGCTAACACACCCGCTGCTCCCCAGCAAGCTGCCGCCTATGCCCTGGTTCCACTGGCTGTGAATGCAGGAGCTATGCAGCGTGTCGCTCTGGTCAGGATGGCAGGCAAAGGCGCAATTTCACAGATCATACCCGTATACCTACGCAAGGAGTTCACTCCCCCTCTGTCAGGTTTCTCCTGCTGGTGACCTGGGACATCCTATTACTTTGCTGTGAAGGAAAATAAAATCAGACCATACATTTTCCCTTTGTAAATTTTTCTAACTAACTTATCATCATACTCCACCACTGTTAGTACTGGCGGTAACCATACAAGCCTTGTGGCCACCACGCAGAAACCAGATACAACTGTCACAGGTCCTGGTACACGGCTGCATTGCCTCAGAGACAGATCTCTTAAGATTCCAGTTCTTCCTTCCTCCAGAGGAAAGAAACATGCATTGATATGAGGAGCAACACGAAAGACTACTTCTTTGTATTGTCAGGTGCAAGAGTTGGTGAGTCCATTTTTCTCGGTGCCCATATTTGCTCAACAAGATGGCAGCGTGCAGAGTGGCTTCTCTCCATCCCGTCATACATACAGCCCAAGAAATCTTTTTACATCTTCCCTCTCTGCTTGCAAAGAGCGAGTTATGAGATTACTTTCATTTTTTGTCTCCTCACAGATACACTGAATAGATGACTTCCCATCATGGCCCTGCATGTTTATTCTAGTAAATTATTCAACTTATTCTGTGTGGGGCAAATTAATTTCTGCAGCAATTCAGCTGCTACTCCATCTACAGCATATACACTTGCTGGAACAGATGAATTCTGTCATGCAACGTCATCTCTGGTTTTCTTCAGAACTTTTATTCAGACAAAACTACTCTTCTCCCCTCGACTCCCCTACTCCCTGCCACAAATGATGTTTCTTGGACATAATATAGTGCTTATTCTTGGGAGTAAAAAATTTTCCAAAAGGCTGATAAAGTTTGAGAACCTAAAAACCACTTTATATTTTCCAAATCTTCTCCACTTGATTTACTCATATCTAATTTTCACAGATATTCACTGTCATAACTTCCAAACACATGGGTTGCAATACATCAAATCCTAAAAGAGAAGGGATTTGAATGGAACTGTTCTGAAAACAGGAAATGAAAAATGAGGTCCAATCTGCAACGCTCTGTCACTGTCATTTAGCCACATGGGATCTACTTATTTGTACATGTAACCAACTGCTTAACTGCCTGCACTGACCTCCTGAGTGGTAAACAAAGTTACCCAAATGTTACCGAATTATCTGCTGTCAAACACATGACAGTATTTTTACCCTTTTTCAGTACGAGAATGTCCCAAGACGAACTTGGTTCTTTGTGTAACACTACGTCGTAAGGTTCATAATGCAGAGAGTTTACCTGATATAAACATGAACAAAATCAAGATCTTTGTCCCTAATCGGGGCTGGGGGGAGGAGGAGGATGCATGCCGGCAGGTTTGTTGCAATAAGATTGGGGTTGCAGTTTATTTGTTTACAAAGTCTGAAATAGAATCAAATACATTGACTTCTTTACCTTGTTACTTGTTTGTATACAAAAACTTGTGGAAAAGTCAGAATGATGTTATGTTTTGCAACATAGTTTATGACCCGAGCTGACCTTCTGGTGTCTGATTTAATAGAGGCTGCTTTCTTGGGAGCCAGACAGAATTTCTTCAGTAGACAGTTGTTTGCATACATAAGGCACCTTCTGTAAAGTCAGACACATTATTTTAAAAGAACATGGAAGTATAAGTTCAAGTTGCAAAGGGATACACTATACTAAAAATCACACTGTTTGTGGAATGCTCTGACTCATCGCTCCGAAGCTAAAGTATGTTGTATAACCACAAACAAATCATTATTGCGGTCACTGAAGTAATACTTTTCTGGGAGTACAGAGACCTCAAGCAGTTATTTCACCTGTGGTCCTATGACATCCCTCCAACTCTGCTTGCCTTACTGAGGCGTTCGTTATATCGCTACAAGTCTTAGTCATACTGTTGGTAGAAGCAGGCGCTGACTTAGTCACACGGCTCTCTCACAACTCTCTTTTATCAGGTGTCTCTTCGAAAAGAGGCTTGTGCAGCTATGACGCATTCCCAAAGCAACCCCACTTATGCCAAAGAGAAAACAACTGCTGTAAGAGGCACCAGGTCCTCAGGAGAACAGGTCTCTTCCCTATCTGTTTTCACAGCAGGATCAGTACATTAGGACATACAGAGATTAGAGACAACCGTTTCAATATCTCCTTCCACTTCCCCACCTGCTGCACTTGCCTGTTATATATATCTTCTATTGTATTTGCAGGGTAAGCTCTATCAGGCAGATACTATCTTTCATTTGGCATTTGTACAGAGCCTATTTTAACAAGGTGCCCATGTATGACTGCGGCTGCTACTGCAACAAGGAGGCAAGGAATACAGCTAAGCAGAGTTTTGTCAGATACAGTCTTGGCTTGCCATGACTTACGCAGAACCTTATATTGCCCTGACTTTAAACCAGTTACAAGCAGTTCTCCCAGTCACGCAAAAACGACAGCAGCTCTGCCACGTATGGTGTTTCAACCACTTCATCCACTTCCATGTTATTAAATTCCTTCCAGTCCTTGAGGGTTCCTGAGAGGACCTGCCATATCATCATGTCATTTACCCTTCCCGTGCCCACAGCATCAGGTTTTTTCCTCTGGTTTTGCAAGTTCTCCTCCAAATTCTCTCTCCTGATTGCTCACGTCAAAGACTGCAACATTTCCTTATACTGCTTCTGATGCAACATTTAAGAGTTTGTCCTGTAAGTAGTCCAGTATGTAAGTAATATAAACAAGTAGCACCAAGTTGTAATGAGGGTGACTGCTTCAGTTTAGCTACAAATTGCGTACACAGCTATTATCTGCAGAAAGTGCTTTTTGACCTGTTACTTCACTCTTCCCCCTACACCCTTGTTTGTCTCATTTACCAGTTACGTCTCACCCAGTAGACTCTAAGATTTTGAAAGAGGGCATGCTGCAAGTGAGAGACTTCGGGCAGCTGTGGTTAGCAAAGCGTCAGCATCCTGAGAGCATCCCCCTCCAGCAGGTTTGGCTGCCCGGGCTCGGAGCCAACTTAGGGACAGTACAGCTGAGGGCTGGCCCCTTCCTGCTGGAGGGAAAGGCTCCCGACAGCACTGCTGGGATGCCTCAGCCAGGACTGAACCTCTTCCTCTAAGAGGGACGCCTCAAACCAGGACACTGCTTTAAGCCGACACTGCTGTTCCATCCCGTCCACACCTGAGCTACAGCCCAGCTGCATCGCTGTACCCATGGGTACATCCACAGGTCCCATCGATCCTGACCCAGGCCCCTGACCCACAGACCGACTTCCCAACTTGACCTCGGACTTGCCTCGTCACCGTCAACTTGCCTGGCAATGGGAACGCTGGGCTGTCGCCAGCTGCCCCACTCCAGCCTGCCCCGCTCCCTTGCTGGGGCTGGCGGGGCAGTCCCTGGCTGGCAGGGTCCTTGCCCTGCTGGCCATGCCATCCCTTTCGGCTCCCGGCCCCTTGACCCGCAGAGAGCAGCAGCCCTTGCCAGATGCCTACATACAGCTCCACAGCTTCCTGCCTTCTCAGGGCTCGTAAGCACTGCCACAACTGAAAAATTGATAAAGCTGGTATTTTGGGAGACTCCAAACTGCAGCTCCTTCCGTTACTGACATCAATGATTCTAAAACTCTTAAACAGAAGTGCAACATTCAAATTCTTCTGCTACGTGACACCTATCATTATGGCAATTCAATTTAAATTCCATTCCTACCACCAATTTCTTCCTTGAAGGAGAAGACGCTTTTTGCGTTCTCCTACTTGAGGGGTAACATCACTGATGGAAAGTCAGCTGTAATTTATCCTTTATCTATCTCCACCTTAAATCCTTTGTCTGTGTCCTTTCTCTTCCTTCTTATGCCCTTCTACGTAGCATTTTAGCACCTAACACAAACCAGGCCCATACACACTCCTATTTTGCTCTGGGTTACATATCTGAACCTATTTGAAATGCAAAAATGCAGGCGTTGTGTAAGATATATTTCAGTATTTTCCAAAAAATAACATAATTCACCGGTTTCCATGTTTTTAATACACTTCTCTCCATGGGGACAGCATGACTCACTCTCCCAGTGGGAAAATCACTCCTGCTGTTGGACACCAGCAGCAGTTCTGGCATCTAACACTAATAGCATTATCAATTTATGACTTAAGAAGCACTACCAGCATCTAGTAGTAGTGTCTCTAATAATACAGATGGCCCATTTGTCTGTTTTTTCCACATGGCCGTGCGTGTCCTTTCTTACATCCTTACTTGTGTTTCATGAGGACACTTATCTTCTCTCGCGGAACACAGCTTTCAAAAGACTCTCTTCAGCCACAATTCCCACAGTAAACAAGCTAAACCAACATAAAAGGCCTATTAAATTGTCTGCTCTTCCCCCACCACCCCCACCATGAAGATACGCAGTTACCTCTCCTCTGAGTAAGGGGTCTCAACTGAGGAAGTCATGGTAACTCTCTTTCTCCGCCTCCAAGCTCTGCAGCACACTACACAAATCACGCACGTACCAGTCACACTGCAAGGTCCTCTGGGCACCGACTCTTCCTTTCTGAACTGTGAGATGCCAAGGGAGGATAAAAAAAAGAAAGGTTACGAAGGCTATGAAAAAATGAAAGGCTTCAGATCCCAGAACAACTGCATCAGCAACGGCACAAGTAAGAAACCCTCTGCGCTCTCGTCTGCATGGTAAGACAAGAGATAGAGCACGGTGACCAAAACAGCGCCCCTGCTCCGGCCTCAATGGCCAGTAGCCACAGCTGCCGGCATCCCCCCACATCGCCACTTCAGTAATCAAACCCGCAGGTGTAGGAGGAAGATAAGAAGCTGGAGATGGAAGCACTCTCCTTTTGGGTGGGAGGCAAGAGGACCCTTTACAAATAGTGACAGCTAGGCAAAGAAAGCATTTCCAATGTGACCGCATCTTGGAACACAGTTCCGTGTGACTGCAGGCATCCTTATGTCATTTCTTTTGTCCTTACACACGAAGCCAGACCCATCAGGATGGGCCAGACAACTTCCAATCTCAACAAACCCATAAGGGACAGACTTTGATTTAGAGTCTAAAAACCTTTAAAAAAAAAAAATCACAGTATTTCATTCAAATAGGTCCACTGTGCACCCACAAGTGGAAGATCTCTTAATCTCAGTACGTGCAGTGAGGTAGGTCCTCAGCAGAAGTCAGCCACCTCCATCTGTATCAACTGTACTCTGGCCTAACCACCAAATTCCAAACTGATTACAACCTGTCTACTAGTTCTGCTAGCTTAAAACAAACTATTTTACTTCTTATCTCTCTAATAATTGTGACCTTTATTTTAAAAGATGTTACTGAATGAAAAACATTGTAATTATTCCCATTTTATTCAAAATATTTACAATTACTGCTCTCCTTAAAAACAATATTTAGTACAGCATTTAATGGAAAAACTATAAAACCATCTACTCACAAGAAAATACGTATGTTCAATAGACTGGTAAACAGATTTAACTCAGCTATGTTTTATGATTGTTTTTACTTCAAGATTTGTGTATATATGTGGAAATTACTGATGAAAGAACTGCATTTATATTGCACTGAAGTGTAAGTCATGCTGTGATAAAAATGTGTATTTCTTTATACATCAGAGAACTAGAATAATTGGCTATTACATGGGCGATGTTAGATTTATGATTTTCTTATTTATTAATTTACTTATTTGGTTCTTTTTAACGTAAGTCCTTGACATAAAAAAAGATTGTATTAGTAAGTACAATGCCTAGCAAAACAAGGGTCTAGATCTCACTAATATGATTTAAAAGCATCAAATGTACTGAGCTAAGAGAGCTTGCAAGCGTATTTTAAATAATTTTGGTTTAATTTTTAATTTCTACAGGTAAATGGAACCAACCTTTAGACACCTTAAAGTAGCCTAGACTTTCTGAAAGTAGCACATCTCTACCCACTGCAAATCAGGCTCTTAAGTGAATCTCACAGTGCAGTGGAAGCATAATAAAGGCACCAAAACTGAGAGACATTTTGAAAATGCTGTCCACCATTTTAAAGGTGCAGAGAAAAAAAAATATTATTAACTATTCCTTCTGTGAAGCACTGGCTAATGAATTAAGTAGTCTAGACTATACCTGAGAGCTTCTCAACTTCCCTATAAACACCTATACAGAAAATGCAGATAAAAATAATGCTTCATATTTATAATATTTTTTCATACAAACTAAATGAGGTTGAATATTCTCAACCAATTTAAATAAAGAGATATGATGCAATACGTAGACTACTTGGGGCTGGAGTCAGCAGACAGCTTTGGCACTCTGGAGATGCCTAGCTCTGGTTTTACCAACAAAATCTCCTGTGGCGCTTTTTGTACATGTCACTCTAATTTCTTCCTTAAATATTGCTAAACAGAAGAGATAATGAGAAATGGAGGAGCAGGAGGAAGTGTAATCCTACAAACCCTGGAGTGTCCTTTCATTTCTGAAAAAGGTAATATCATCTGGGTCTGAGGTTCATGATTAAAATACTGTCCTGCTTTCATATTTGCAGTGGATTTGCTGACAGAGAAACATGTCTAGTTTTTAAATAACGAAAATGTCTTAAGCATGTTCCTGTCATTGAAAATCACTTCTTGCAGAAGCCGTTGTCAAAATCTACCCACATGTCAAGTACTAGATGTAATAAAAGGGGGGGGGGAAAGGACATAAAAGCACTAGTTATTCTAGAAATAAAACTGAAAGATACTAAGTCTTTTACCCTGAAACACATTTACTTATGTTAATCCAACACATTCACTCTGTAAACAAGAGAGAAAACTGAAAAATATGGAAGCATGAGATTTCTGGAATTAAAACCGAATTGTAACATTACCATCAGTAGCAAACCCGTTTGCCAGGTTAACTCAGAAAGCACTACATCTCTCCGCAATACTCAATATATACACAATATATATTTTTAAAAGGGGGTCTGCCCCAAAAGATACAGTGTAAAAGTGGGAAAATCTGTATGGAAAAAGCAGAGAGACATAGCGCAACTGAAGCTGAAAACATCAGCATCCCACACTGATGATATGATAAAGCAGCTGAGAAAGTAGGCAGAGCAAGGCTAAATTAATATGAAGATGCAAACGTGCATTTGCAGGCCAAAGTTTGAGAAAAAGTGGGAAAAGGATCCAGTTTTATCTTTGGCCAGTTTTAACTACACAGGGGTGTTCCTCAGTTGTAAAATGTATTTTGTAACAGATCAGGCGGATTCGTGCAGAAGAAAACAGGCAATCCTGCTGAAGAAAATATGACAGAAGTAAACCAAGTCCATGATTTGCCAAGGGCAGAGAACATATCAACTCCTATGATTTAGTAAGCCTCATGACGCTAGAGCCTGCTCTGATCCAGAAGCCAAGAAATTATGTGACTTGTCTTTTCTTATTTAAATTTCTAACGTTCCTGATTGCATAGAAAAGTGAAGAAGCAAACCGAACAGCTCAAAATCCTGAAAGCAAATAAGAAGGTCCTCAAAAATCATTAGAGGCATCATGATTTTCAGCAAGCTGATTTTGAAGCTCTGGCACAGAACTATTAAAAGCCAACCATGGGCAATGGCTTGTTCGCTCTCTGAATGAATCACGGCTATTTATGAAGGCACTGAAAGCTGTTTTGAATAACAGGAAAAAGAGCCAACAGTGAGTGAGACACAAAAGACCCAACTACCAATGAATCATTTGAAGGTATCCCCAATGCACGTAATTACCATCCCCATTAAGCAACAGTCACTGCAATTAAGTATTGTTTGGCTTAAATCAGTTACCTGGAATGTCTTCTGATCATGCCTGTTCCAATTAAGTGGCACTTACTTATTACCTTAATCGTGCAGTATCAGTTCAAAGCAGCATAGTACAGCTTCACCTTGAAAGCAAGCAGCCTAACATTTGGCAACCAAAAGCAATAGCCTTTGAGTTTCCAAAAGAAAACTGAAATATAAGTATAAAGCATCATTACATTGTCTTCTCTCATTTGCTTTTATTTCTACAATTCTACTCACATAATTCTTAAAGCTGCTACCAGTTGAAGATGATCTGCTTAAAAACAAAAGAGAGATTAAACACATACTAAATGCCACACATTGTGCTACCCCTTAACAGGAAGATGCTGGGGAGAACATTAAAGACGAGAACAGCAGGACAATGCTTAAAACTTTCATTAGAGTTTCATTTGTAAAAATGGAAATTTCTGCACTCTTTCTCCTGCCGCACAACTGGCTATACACGTCTCGGTTTTAAACATGTTTTACCACACTCTAAGTTAACTTTGAGTTAGATGCTTCTATTATGCCTACCTCTTCTGTTTCACAGTATTAAGTATTTTTTGCTCATTTGAAACCCATACTTTCACTACAAAAGTAGTCACACCTCTTACATTAAGAATTTAATTAAGGCACATATATAAAACTTATTTTAGAAAATGTTTGTGAATGGAAATTTTACTGCTTGGCAATAGAGTATTTAGGGTTTTCAGACAGACAAATACATCTAAATTAACGTAAAATTAGGCATTTCAATGTGTACTTTTATTTTTGGTTTAAAAAAAACCAACCAAACAAACCCCATACCTGTGAACAAACCTTTTCCATTCAGGCAATGCAAGCCCTAAACTTTTCAACCTGAACTTCAGGTATCATCTTTTAAGTCTGTCTTGACAGAGATTTCTTAAGTCTTCTCCCAAGAATAAATTTTTCAAAATCCCCCTCGTTCAGTTCAGTCGCTACTTACATCAGTTTAAGAGTACACATATACTATATAGGAAGTGCAATGCTGAACACAGATATCCAACATAGCCTTCCATCTGGATAGCAGACAAAACGAAGATACACTGACATACTCACCTACCTATAGTAACTAATCCACAAGAAGACTGAAGTGCCACCTAGCTCCATTGCCTTGGTTATCCGAGCTAATTAATTTTAAACTATCTCAAATATTCCTACACAGCACTACATATTTTAGGAGAGCTTACTTAAAGTCTAACTGAAAGGCACCTTGCTTCTCACACCTATGTGCCTTCAGAAAATAAGACTCAGCACCTTTGACAAATGCTACCCTTCGGTCCCCTGGACTCAGCTCTAAACAGAGTCATCACTGCCAAATCAAAACTCTCAGTGAATTATTTCAGGCTGCATTTTATCTCATGTAAGTTTGGCACAGATATCAGGACAGGGCTGTTCCAGTCTTCAATTTCAGCTTCTAAAAATCTGCAAGCAAAATATACATCATCAAATCTCATTTTCTAGGGGAACACATGGGCCTTAAGGCTCAAGAGCCTGCACGAAGTTCACAGCCCTGCAATGTGGAACTACATAAAAGACTGAACATGCCAGGCTTATTTAAAAAAAAACAAAAAACTTAGACAGGAGGCCTTCAAAGTCCCGCCTGTGATTGACAAACATCATAAGAATACATTATTAAAAAGAGAGACACATCAGTTACAGTAATCAATTTCTGTGACTACTAGTAATTCTCTGCGTAATCCAGCCTAAGCGAGGTTTCCATACAACTTTCCCTGCGATGTGGTTGCAAGCTGTCTTCACGCATTAAACACCAGAGACACGCATGTCAAGAGACATTGGTTCTTGTTGTTTAAGATTCGGTTGCTCAAAAAGCCCAAAAAATTCAGCAAATGCTAAACAGTTAGCCGCCCGACTAATGCTAAACAACCGGTCAGCCCTATTTAAGATGGCTGAAGCTGAGCCTTCAAAAACCTGGACACTCCGAATCATTGCTTCCTTGATGTGGGGCGGGGGGGAAAAATACAAATCACATCCTCAATACGCACCTACAGAAAAGTGCATTAATTTACCTATAGCTCTTCAGTGAGGGAAAAATCCAGACCTACTGAAAACAAGAAGCTCCCACTGTTTTCACCTCAAATCTTTCCTGGAAAAGGCACTTAATTCTTTCTTACTTAGTACCGCTCCCTCTGTAGTGCTTTTACAGCAAAAGTAGGCTGAATTCAGTTAGTCTCTTAAGGCTACCACCCCTACAGACCTCTAGCTGCTCATCATCGCTTCCTGACGATCAACCAGCACGACAGCACATCACTACTGCACCGTACCCCAGTTCTTCCAAAATACAGGCAGGTGTGCTTGCGGTTGTTAAGATTCGTCAGAGCAGAATTTTCTCAATGTTTATATTAATTTAAGTCATTTTGAAAGAACCAGGTTAGGGAGCAATTGCATGTGCGGTTAAGCTTGCAGATGTGGATGGAGGGCCTTCTGTCACCACGGCCACACTAGCCCAACAGGGCGGTAAAGGTGAACAACCGGCACGGCAACTTCCTTAGCACATCCGACTGCAGACCTACGCCGCACTGAAACCACTATGATGCTAGCGGACGTGGATTTGCCTTTTCCTTGCTGGCTCGCTCTCGAGCCTGCGCTGCCCCTCGTTCGTGCCATGGCCAACGTTTGCGTAGCTGTAAGGTGAGCCATGTGCAAGAGGTGGAACACAATCAGCTCATTTTCAGGTGTACGGTAATAAATTCAGCACTGACACAAAGCGACTTCTGCAGAACTGAATCAGGAGTTAGTATGTTTCACTTCTTCTCTTTTTGCATTAAGCTAAGGAGCCAAGAATATCGTAAAGATTTATTTTGTGGCGGGGTGGGAGGGTGTCCCCATCTAGACCAATTCTGAGTACATTTCTTGTTATTGAAGTCCTATCTAGAAAAAGATGGAAGTATGTCAAAGCTATCCAGGGCCTACGCAACATGCTGGCACATAGACACACTAACATTATATAATAAAATATATAATATACCCTTATACAGTATCTTCATAAGTGCATTAAAAGGGGGCTAGGAGAGATATTACAAAACACAATGAGGAATTAGCATAGATGTTTCCCCTGGGTTTCAGCAAGGATTGGTGCCAGGCTTCACACCAGTCAACATTTCATCAGATAAAATGATGATAAAATTAGTAGACAGAAAGAAGATTGGCAAAAAGTCATAAAGATGAAAAGAGGCCCATTTAGCAAAGTCTGTTGGGTTAAAATGAAGTACTAAGGTTCAGCCCAATGAACAGAAAATTTAATGTATGTACAGAACAGTAAACTATATCCTGGATAATCATGACTCAGTTAAGACAGCAAGTATTGAAGTGCACAAGTTACTCAATGTGAACTCTCACTGTGACACTGCAGCAAAAAGAATTAATTTGAACTTTGAACGTAATGAAGAGAAGCAGTTAAGTGAATTCTCCTCTGTATTACTGACATCATTGGAGAGACCAATACTGAAATACCACCTCATGCTTCTGGCTTCTGATTTTCCTAAAGGGAAATCAAAAAATTGGAAGGAAAACAGAAAAGTTATGCAAATGTACTTGAAGTCTGCAAAAGATGTCCTCCAGTAAGAGTCTTAAAGAGGTCACTCTGATTAGCTTAACAAAAAGAAGACACAGCGGTGTCTTGAGTAACAAGTATTTTTCAGAGGGAGAAACAAAGATACTGAAGGGCTTCCCAACCCACCAGGTCAAGTCATAAAGAGAACCTCTGCCTAGAAAATTAATTCTGAACAACTCTAATGAAAAACAGGGCTTTCTAAAGAAATCAAACAATAAGAATGATTAACCAGTACAATAAGTATCAAAAGCTTTACTGAATACTTGATGCCTTCCTTCAGATAAATACTTACATTTTGGAAAGTATTTTGGTCAAACACAAGTCAAACACTAAGCACAGTTTTCAATTCACTAGAGAGATAACTGGATAATAAGTAATGGCTGAATCGCCGGGTCAAGCGCTGTGGGTAAATCTGTGGCTTTACAAAACAGTATTATTCTCCACACCAAATCTCCTCCCTTTCCCCTACACATGCAAATATGAAACATGCAAATTACAAATACCATCAGTTCTTAAGAGATTCTTGAAAAGACATCTTTAATTTGCTGTATATTTTACTGCTGAGGACAAGACAACTAAAGAATTTATCACCTTAACTACCTTGGTTATATCATTTCATTCAGACAGTGTTATCTCCTTGTCTCCCACACAAGAGTCATGCTGTTATCAAAGTCTTTCTCACTAAACAATTATTTCCTTTTATGATTTCTTCTGGCTGGTCAAAGATAAGGGCTCACAGTGAGCTTGATTAGTGTTGCAAACAACTAAGAGTAATACTAGAGCAGATATAACTAAGCTGAAGTAATCAGCACTATTAATAACCTTTTGATTCCTAATCAAATACAGCTCTGACTTTTGCTGCCACTTTGCTTTACATCTTCAAAACTACAAAAGAATTAATATTTTTATAAAATATTTCTCAATATGCCAGCCCTTTTATTCTCTTGTTTGCTTTTTGTCTTATATTTAATAACTCTTCACTACAAAAAAAAAACAAAAACAAAAACAAATCTTCTATTGAAAAAAACAGATCTACGCTTTATACTGCCTTCCCTGGTGACAAGATTTAATTATACATCATAGTGTGAAATTCTGCAGTTTTTTAAATCTAATAACATTCCTGAAGACAGTAAAAAAATCACATTTACTGATATCTGCATTAAAAAAAAAAAAACCAAACAAAAAACACGCTAGCTTGAGACATACAACTGGGGCAAAAAACAGTTCATATGGTTAATATCTGGCAAAATTATATCCACAAAGAGGAACCTAACATGGTAAGGCCTTAGAAAACTTGCACTGCAGGTAGCATTGCCACATCTATTCTTCATCCCTGGCAACTACTAATCCAAAGGCAGACAGTCATTCTGCCGAAGTAGCGGGCAATGCCCCTTACAGAAACCACCTAAAACCACCGCCCAGCTGCCTCTGCTTTTGAAACAGGTGAAGTACATCATCTCCTCATTCTCTGCAAATCCCAGATAGGAAACGTATTCTTCCAAACATGCAAAGCTCTTCACTGAGACTCTTTAAGAGGGAATTCATCTGAAGCACCAAATATGTCCTACGGTTGACAGGATAGTCCGATCTACTCATAGGAGAAGAAAAGTTCAGTGGTTTCATGGATAGACATGTTTGTGATCTCCACAAGTAGGTTTGGGTTTTTTTGGGTTGGTTTATTTGTTTGGGTTTGTGGTTTGTTTTTTTTTTTTTTTAAATAACATTCTCTCCATGATCTTTCCAAATACTCATTTTTTACCATGGAAAAAAAAAAAAGCAAATGCAAAATACACATATAAACAATCTTTCTTCCGTTTGCATTGCTAGCTTACAGTCGTAGTGGTCTTAGAAAAGTTGAATGCTGCTCAGTGAGTTTATCGTTCATTCAGACATGAAGGTTTAGTGATAATTCTAGAGACACTTCTATACATCTGGGGTTTTAGTGTGCAATACACTGTGTAGCCCTAGCATACGCACAACACGCACACAGAACATCATCCTTGTTTCAGGATGCTCTACGAAATAGCTTTCCATGTCATATGACACTTATTTGCAACAAGAATAATAAAAATTAAACAAGTTGCTGCTGTGGGGTTTTTTTTCATCCTTCACCATTTAATATATATAACAACCAAGAACAGAAAGAATAAAAAAGGAATCACAAAACTAAGAGTTTATTCACCCAAAGAGTTCCCTTTTCTGTAACAACTGTGTGGTGCCCACCAGCAGACTTAAAAAACAGACAGACATCAATGTTAAAGGTACAAATCACTATGCTAAACACAAAAGGGAATAGAACGTCTGAAACATGGCAAATATTTTCCAGAGTTTTCACCTAGAGAATTCCTTGCAAACACAAAAGCCAAAGATGAAGAGAACAAAAAAATGTAATGAGACGCATGTGAAGTGTTGGCCCATACAGATTTGAAAAGACTGTGAGTTGCCTTACAAAATTTAAATAGTAAGTATTTCTTCTTTTCATTTTTAACATGGCTTTAGGAGGTAATGAGGCAGTGGGTAGGCTCTTTTTGTCATGGGTAGGCCCAAAATTTTCCTGATAATGCTGTGTGTGTTGATAATCTGTCCAACTCAGCTCATGAAAAACTATTTCTTTTCTAAAGGCATCCTCTAACCCCACATTAAAAAAAAAGAAAAAAGAAAAAGAATCAATTCATAAACCTCCTCTAATTAAATTTACTTCCCAAAAAAGCCACACATCTGTTTTCACAGCTGGAAATGATTCAACCATTGGTAACCAGAGAAAAGCTCCAGTGTGTTAAAATACTCTAGCCAAAAACTGGCACTCCAGCAAAGACAGCTACTATGCCAGCACAATCCGAGCAGCTGTTAGGACAACCTTTATTTATACTGAAAGGGCATGAGATATCCTGATGCTATCACTACTAAACCAGCAAGTCTTATTGGAAAGACAACCACTGGTTGAGAATGGACAATGTAAAAGCACAACATGCATTTTACCAATCAAGCAGATTATAATTATGCGAGAACAGGGATGTACAATAATCCACTCTCTACCCACTTTTCTACAACAGATTCTGCAGGGCTCAGCTTCTGGAAAAAAAAAAACAAAAAAAAACAACTTTGTAAATTATTTTTAATACAACTGTTACTATGAGTGTCAGAAAAATCAATTAACAATGCTGCCCTAACTCCTTAGAAAAAAGACGACTTAGATAAATAGAAAAAGATTATGCTATTTCTTTTACAGCATTATTTTTATTCTGAAAGTGACATCAAAGAGCCACAACCCCCACTCTTCGCCCCCCTCTCCCCTTCTTTTGGCTTTGACATCACACAAAGAGGGAAGTATTCCTTTCACTGTTTCTTGTATAGCTGGAGCATCCAAGCTTCTGCACAGTTACCACTTTCTATCCTTGAATATGAATTATTTTAATCCTCCAGCAATTAACAGTCTTTTGGATGAAAATAAAAAAGGCTAGGAGCCAACCTTACTTTTGTTTTGCTAATTCATTTGGTCAGTAGTTCATTTACTCATTGTTTTGCATGGCTTAAATATTTAAGTGTGTGCATGTCCTACTTAGAATCTTTTTTTTTCTCTTTACCTTCACATGTTTTCAGCCATCTTTTTTTTTTTCTTCTTTTTTTCTTTTTTTAAACCTTACTTAGGATCCAAAAGGAGTTTCCTGTCCTTAAGTATCTTTCATGCATGGCTTTCTGTCACTGTACATAATTTTGCATCTTAATGCTCTACCTATTCATTTCATCACGAGGCTTTCTGCTTGGGAGAGGAAGAGGAATCACCTTTTATTTGCAAATCCATTTAACAAAGAAACTGAACTTCCAATGAACAATACAGTACACATTACCGAGTTTCCTTGATCTCCTCATTGCTTTCATTAATACCTCTAACATACTGAAGTATGGCAAGTACTTGAGGAACAAGAAGGAAGCAGGGTTCTCTGTCCTTAACATATAGCTGCCTGAGGCCCCAATCCAACACACCACACACTCATTTTAAACCTGTAAGCAGTTCTCTTGACTTCAAGTGTTTACAGTTAAGCAATTAAGTGATCTGCTGGATCAAGGCCTGAGCAAACTATGAGCATACAGAGGTAGCAGACAGATATAGTAAGAAGCTTCATGAATAAAAAGTTATAGTTTAGCAGATACGTCAAGTCACAATGTACTGTTTGACTCAAGAAAAAAAAAAAAACAAACTGAAATGCTTGAAGTGAGTTATCTTGTTGAAGTGAGTTTTTTTACAATCCAAATACACCTCTGACATTGTGAATTGCTCAGTCCATGGACCCCATGATGACTGTGGATACGTTTTATGAAGCCACGCATGCGTTTCTAAAACCAAGTTCCAGCAGCCCTCCAGCAAGCATTGCCACAACAGACAACCATTCTAAGCTTCAAAAAGCCTCACTGCAAATACGCAGTGTCATAACACTCACCTCCTGCCCCAGTCCAAGACAGTTTGTTCAGAACGTTAAAAAAAAAAAAAAACAAAAAAACCAACCAACCAGACTTTTAGTCACAATGAGAAAGCAAGTAAATTTTCACAATCAACAGCTGCCTCAAAAATAAAATTATAAGAAAGCTCCATCCTAAGCAATCAGCTCCACGGTCTCAAAAGAAGGCTCTAAGGCTGAATACAGCACCCTGCATTGCAAGTTATGCTATTCCCATTTTATTTTTTTTCCCCCCCTTAATTACTTCCCTTGCAATGTTTGTTAGCGGGGAGCAAATGAGAAAAGACATCATTAGTCTTTTTTTAATTATTAGAATAATAAAAAGCTATTGTTTATCTGATCTACAGAATGATCAGAGTATGGCAGCAGATACCAACCTAAAGAAACAAGCAAGAGACGAGTACAGTGAAATGCAGCAGTCAGGGCGATTACTGGGTTTTGGTCAGCTTGTTCCATAGCTTTCCAAGCACAAAATAAGTTTATCCATTTTCAGTAATTAGGCAGCAATGGCTTTCAAGAGACCAGGTAGAGGAACGCTTACATGATCTTCCTCAATGGGCTCAAGACTTCACTAAGTAAAAGGGGAAAGCGTGGGGATAGCAAAAAATTGCTGGTTAGGAGAAGCACGCCAGCAAGCATCAAATCTAGCATCAGTTGTAAGAAGAAACAGGTGGTGTTAACACTAAACAGGGAAAAGCTATATTATGCAAAGGCTTTAGAAGGACAAGAAGTCTAAAATCTAAAGCACTAAATAAGGCAAAGTATGGACGTTGATCTGTATTTTTAAGTAAGGGTAAAACAGAAATGGGGGCAATCACAACAGGATGTTCAAACGGGTCTTACGTAGCATACAGAACGGATGGATGCAATGGGGTTACCAGGGAAGACTGTGAAAAAAAGGCCAGTGAATTCAGGTTGACAGGAGACGATGTAGGTGGCGGCTTTATGGTCAGAGCTTTAGAGGATCAGAAATAAACCTACATGCAAACCAGCATGCAGAAAATCATCAGAATGTAGACAGCCTCCTTGAACGGAAGGGGTTGGACATGATGCTTGGATTATGTCCTTTAGTGATAGGAAGCAAATCTCTGCAAGGGGCAGAGAATGAGTGGGACACTGGACTGTTTCTCACATTCATTTTGGCTGTGGACTGATATTTTTCCAAGCGTGAATAAGTCTGTATAATACAGAAACATATCGCAGCACTGACAGTGAGAACTTGTTTTGTGAAATTCAAACTACTAAACTCATTAAAGTGTAAGATATTACCTTCCCCTCCGGTAGAGACTTACAGCATTCACTCATTCAAGCAACTATAACAATGTCTCTTCCTCTTCTTTATCTTTCTAATAACCAGGACCTAGATCATAAGTTTAAAAGCGACAGAAAAATTCACATCACCTTCAGCAGGCTTTGGCTACAGCCTACAACACATACTCTTCATTCTTCTCTCCTCTACAATTTCAATCTTGATCTACTAATTCCAGAATACGGTGAAGATCTCTAATCATCACCCTCATCAGTGTGATTTGTGGCTCGGTGCTCCTCTTCTGGAATATTTGTACAGGTGAATATACATGAGTGAAGCTTCACACAAGGACTACAGAGGCAATCTGCAGTTTAAAAATGCATATATTATGTGGCGTGTATTTTGTGAGGGGGATGGTTAAATATTCTATAAACAATTACTAAATTGTCAATGGAATTCAATAAATGTTGTTTTAAAAAAAACTAATTATTTGTTACAATAACCAGCTACTGTTGCCATTTTGTATGTGAAGGTTTGTAAACTACTTCCATTTGAGAAGTAATTGATTCCATTTTTATCATTTGCTCAAGTTTATGTGGTTGTTCACATCCAAAGAGATGATAACATCTATTTGCAGCAAATTATACATTATAATTCCTCATTCAAAAGCTGTAATGGAAAACAAAATGCTAATTTATGCTGTAAACGGAAGTACAGAATCATAATCACTCATTGTTAACATTAGGAACTAAATTGCTCTTGCAAATAATAAAATGGGTTAAAAATGTGGAGGGTTTTTGTGAGCCAAAGTACCAGTGCCTCTTACTCACTCATGTGTTGTATTACAAGTGATCAAACGAACCTTTTCTCTTCGTGCCAACACAAACTGCCCCTTTTTGAGGGGAAGAATAATGGCCTTATGATTACGACATAAGGATGCATGTCAGGTGACCGTTCTACCCACGACTCCCCAACCAGCACCCCAGATACGGGCTCCCATGAGCCCCCGACAGGTAAACCTGTGCGCAGAGGCTGTCAACACGAGCAAGTAATATAGAAGACTGGAAGAGCCAGACAGCTGGTGCCGAGGATCTGACATCTACACTATATGCTTCACACCACACACTTCAGGGTGTGGTATGTTCCGTTATTTAACTTCATCCTAGCCCTGGTCTCATCTCATTAGTCGAATGTCAATTGGTAGCTCAAATGCAGTAGGGGTACTGCGGGAATACATCTCCCAGTTCAGTTCTGTCCAAGAGGAACTCCCTTCATTCGCAACAAGACCAATCTACAACACTACCTAAAGTGCAGCAGAGCAGGGATGAACGTGGCGTGCTGCTGCTCCCAAGGAAAGCGCTAGTGTTAGACACACCTCTCGTCCTTTCAGGTCCCGGTGAGCTCATACTGAACCGAGAGTGCCCAATTTCTCCTTTCAAAATTAGGACCACAGTGCCACAAGTGCCATATCCAGAGCAAGGGTGGTCGCTCTGCTATCAATCTGTCTTCACCTCAATTTTACCTTTAGAGTAGAGGTAGTAAAGCACAGCTACTTAGCAGAAGGGGAATCTCCATTGCTGCTTGAAGAGAACACAGACTCTAAGACAAAAAATATTTGTAAAGTATTGGGCTTCCATCCTTTTTAGCAATTTTACAGTCCTACGGGTTTTAAATGTACAAGGAGATTTGCTCACACAGCAAACAGACGCATCAGAGGAAATAAAAAAAAAAAACCCACCCCAACACATTAAGACTGTGCACCTGCTCTTCCACATTTCATTAAGCCTCTACACCTAAATGTACGTCAGGTTCTCTCCTTTGTGCATCCGTTGTGCTGGTATCCCTCAGTGATACCTTCTGGTCATGGCGAGACAAACTGGATCGCAAGCATCCACACTGCCTCAGGGAAAAACATTAAAAAAACCAAACATTAACTTTCGGTAAGTCAGATCAGAAGATTATAATCTAAATGATAAATGCGAAATAATATGTTCAAAAACATGTATATATTTGCAAATAAGCTGCCATTTGTAAACAAACCCCTCCTAGCTTCCATTATGTACCTCAAATCCCTGAAAAATAGTTAATTTACCAGCTTTTTTCAGTTATTCGTATTAAAAAAATACAATTATGTTATCAAAAATTGAAAATTGCCTTTTAGGTGACCAAAAGAAAGTTCCACTGCTTCAAGTAGTAAATCATTTTACTGCTGCCCTTTTATATTTAATACCCTTCTGCAGTACACATTTATCTCTACACTAGCAAAGTGTACTCATTGATTTCCTATGGTCTCTCTGGAAGAAGGTTCTGCTTCCCTGATGATGAGTACAAAGGGTGGATGACCCCATTCTCATTCCAATGCAAACCCTGCACTTTTACATTTCTGCTTAGACCACATGAACATTTGACCAGCTAAGAACTCCCTGCCCTCTTCCTACAGAACACATCGCTAGAACTACTGACATTTTCTCCTGAACACAACTGTACTTTCGAAAATCCCATCTTATGTATAAAGCACTAAAACGCATTTGTTCATCACAGCCACAACTGTAACTTACAATTTGCACACAAGCTTTTCTTCTAAACTAAGACAAGAAAATAACATCTTGCCCATTTTCGGCGCATGCTTTAAAGTCATGTTATTGTGTTCTACTGTACCATCATTCAGCTGTTTTGCTCTGGGTCATAAGGAAATGGTTTGTACCCAGTTTAAACTGTGGGGGTTTTTTTGCCAGATGAGACTGCCATCAGAATACACTGTTTTTTCATCCAGACTGTGGATAGGTTCATTAAACAACAACGAGAATAACAACACAGGAAGTGGACAGAAAATACATTTTGAAACCTACTTTCCAAATGCTATGCGATGGCACTGACAACCCTCGGAAACAAATGGCAGCATTCACTACTCCTCACTGAAACTTTTCAAAATTAGCGTGTTGAAAGACCAATTATGGCATTAGTCCCTGAAAGAAAGAGAATCACCTTTAACATCTTTTTTTAAAGTCTATTACCTGTTTTTTTAAACTACAACTTCCTCATTATCCTGTTGTTTATCTTTTGCTGGGATGCCAAGAAAATAGGTCTCTTCAGTTTCGCTTTCATTGTTACTGTGTTCCATTTTCCCGGCTTTGTGCACCAGCGTACAACACCCACCCTTTGGATATAGAAAAGTCAAGAAAATTTCAAGCCCAGGATTAATTTTTTTTTTAATTACCAAGTCTTTTCTGTTAATACTAAACTGGGATTGCTGCTTTTTCTTAACTAATTTACTTTTGATAGTGTTCTTTTAATTTGCAGAGAGGTTACAGGCTTTGCTAAAATATAACTGAGGTTGAACGATGGTTTTCTTCCACTGGTTTTCAGTTTTCACAGCCAAACGATGTACAACTATTGATGGAATCTTCTTCCGTTAAAGAAAAAGGTCTACAAAAATCATAAAGTACACTGCCCAATCTTGTGCAGATTGATACAGTATCTCTTGTTCAACATCTTCATACACACACATACTTAGTATATGCTATACATGGGCAGTGCATTAACACAAACTCATTTAACATATTTCCAAACCTGCATAGACTCTGAGTTCTACTATTAAAAAAAAAAAAAAAAGAAAGAAAAAAAGAAATGTCCAAAACCCATGGAAACAAAAGTAAGTCAAAAAGTCTCACTGGCTATGGACCAAAATAGAAATGGTCATTGGACTTTACTCTAGTTAAAAGAAGAAAATGCATAAGAACAATATGCTACATTCAGTCCAGCACCCCAAAAATACCAGCAGAAAGCTCTGACTGCATTGGAGTACTTTTGTTCCTGCATACATAAAGACAAAGAGCCAAGCCACAAAGCTGGCTCTTAGCTTCATCTTTCACCGACTGACTTACATCCACAGAACACATTCTGTGAAAGCATGTTGTATAACGTACTGCCATGTTTGAAAACACAGGACAAAGAGATGGTGCCAGGTAACAAGCCCTCAGCTGAGTGTTGCAGGGAAAAAAAATCTCTGAAATAATGGCAGTAATCAGGCAGCACACTCATTTTACTTCTATACCGCAGGGATTTTCTTGAGGTCGAATTAAAATTAGTATCCAGATTTATGCCTTAGTCACAGGATTCCATTCATGAACTACATTTCAAATGATTTTCAAGCACTTCCCAACCATACAGATTAGTAACACAACAACGTATCCAGTTCTGGACCGGAGAGTGAAAAATAATTAATACAAATAATGCTGCCAGTTCAGCATGGACAGGTTATGCCCAAGAATATTACTGCTCTTGCAAGGCTGAATACCCCCTTTGCAGTACTTAGAAATAGCTGCTCTTTCCTCATGACTACTAATTAAGAAACAGATGTAAAGAGAATTTCAGTAAGCCAGAAGTTACACTCAGGAAGTCTCCAGCGAACACATATTCACAAAATAAAGAACTAAAAGGAGAATGTTTATTGATGGTCTAAAAATGCAGATCACAGAATGAATCAACAGGAAATCTGCTGGATGTTCTTTTGCCTCAGGTTTACACACATTGGTAAGACAACACAGGTACGTTTATGCAACCACAACTCACAGTTCTCAGGATTTAAGTCTACAAGTTTGCCCAGTCTAGAATTCAGCATAACAGCTAAGTCGCTCTACTAAAATAACTGTAAAAAAAGACAGCAAACTTCAGGAGAATAGCCAATCTTTTTGGACTTCTCCTTAGCAATGCCAAGGCTTATTTGTAACTATTATACAGCCTTATTTTCTGGAAGACTGTCTCAGAAGTGGATTCCAAACAAACTTCATAAAGTTTCTAGACATAATTTTTCCGATACAAGCTTTTCTGTAACACACTTTGGAATTTAATATGCAATGGAAAAAGTTCCTTCCAAGAATATTACCAACAAATCGCACATATAATTTTGTGCTTAAAAATGGACTGCAATAATGCATCAAAAATATAAAAGTTGAAATGCATCTCTCAGCCTTCCTGAATTACACAGCAAATGTCCTATCTCTGCTTTCAAAACCAACAGACAGTATATTACGCTTCTAGAAGAAATCACTGTTCTCTTTAACCTGACTGGTTCCATTATCAAGTCTTATTTTGATTACTTATACTCTCATTAAAGTCTCGAGATGCCAGGAAAACATTCTTTTAGTAAGCTACAGCTGAACCACTATTGATATTATACAAGGGATCCTTTTGCCTTGTACTAGATGTTGAGAGTGCATTGTATTGATCTAGGAATAAAAAACTCTTTTTCCAGTAGTCAACCCATCTTCTCATCTCAGCACTTTGTTTTAGTTTGCTTTAAACAGAGTATACAAAACAAATTCTATTTCAGCTATGTTGCTATATTTAGCAAGAAGAAGTGGTTTGTAAGCTTTTTTTTTTTTTTGGATGCAATTCAGGTAAAAACAAACAAACGTGAACATGGCTGGCTGTCAAATTTAAGCCAACCCTGCCTTTTTAAGTGTTAAAACTTGTAAGAAAAATCTATTTGCAGCAAAATCCCACATTCATTTTGATTTCATATTCAGACTAACATCTACTGCTAATCCTCAGCTGGTGAATTTGACTGATGTAAATGCTAACGTAATACGCAAAGGATGAAAATAGCAAGGAGCCTTGAGCACCAGAAAGACTACGTATCTTAAAAATTCTTCTCATCTTCACCCTGGAAAGTCTTGCAAGCTCATCTGTTCCCGTTGTAATGCTATATAATGATTACACCTTCTCCTTCTAAACTCCTTTCCTAATCATGCATATTTAATTCAACTTTGCGTGTATATCCTAGAGTTTATATAGTCCGCCTATAAATAGACCTTCCGCATCCTGAATTATCTCCCCCGTTTTCCCTTTTAGACACGGTTCAACACTGGTGTTTAGAACAGACCAACTCTGGATTTGTCAGTAATTCTTCCAGCTTCCATTGTGACGCGGGCTGGCTCTCCGGCAAAGGAATGGAAGGGAACCCACCGCTTCACAGCGCCGAACTGCTTCGCTACAGAACGAAACTAACTTTAGATAAAGGAACTGGTTTAAACCTGATTTTATTGCCCGCGTTCCTAACCATCCCCCCCCCCCTCACCCCGCGATGGTTCCACAGGAGCCTTGGGATGCCCGCCTGTCTTTCCCACCAGGCGTGAGCCCTTCTGAAACCTCAGTTCGGACTCGTATTTAGCCGGACAACGATGTCGGTTCCCCGCTCGTACGGACGCACCGGCACCCGGCTGCGCGCTCCTACGGGCGGAGAAACACACCACCGCGGCCGCCCCCGGGCCACCGCTACCGCGGAGCCAACTTAACGCCGCGGCTGCCGAGGACCACCGGGAATTCGGGCAGACCCCCACCCTCCCCGGAGCGGCGGCTCTCCGGCGGTCCCTGCCCGGGGCCACCGCCGACACCCGACGCGACTTCACCGAGCCAGGGGGGCTCCGGCGCGCTCGGGAGACGCCAGTTCAGCGGTGGCTCCGGGTGCCTCTTCCACACACGACCCCCCCACCACCCCTTCCCTCAGCGCAGGCACGCCTGACCCGCCGAGGCAGGCTCCCCCCGGGCTGGGGGGGGGGGACAAACTCGGCGGGCGGCTTTGCCGGGCAAGCGCCCGCACCCGGGACACCGGAGAGCAGTATTTATTTATTGCTGCGCTTCGAGGGAGAACGCTTCGAGGTTGTCAGGGCCCCACCGCGACGGCCCGGCCCCCGAACTCCGCCGGCCGCCCGTGCCGGGGGGGGACGGAGCCGCTCCTCGCCCGCCGCTATTAACTCCCGGAGGCCGGGAGGGGGGGGGGACACACACCAGCGCCCGCTCCCTCGCTGTGCGGTGTAACCTTAAACTGGCCGCTGCTGGTTTGGGGCTTTCAGTCTCCTGGAAACCGGGGCTGCGCCGTTTTCCATGAGCTCAGCGGGCTCTGCGTGTGTGTCCCCCCCCCCCCCCCCCCCGCAGGGAGGCGACACCCCACCACCATCCCCCGGAGCCCCTGACCGCCTCGGGGGGGGGGGCGCCACCGGCGGCTCTCCCGCCCCCGCAGCTCGGGGGTGCCGCCTCCCACCCGCTGCCCAACTTTTCCCCGCGGCGGCAGCCCCAGAAAGCCCCCTCCGCACGCACGCACTGGCTGCGCCGCGATGTAGTTTATAAACGGCAGTTGCCGGTAGACTTTCACCAAACAAGCAGCGGGGGCAGCAGACTACAACAGTTATTTAATTAAAGGCGTTTCGGAGGCTCCCAGAATAGCTCTTCTACCTCCGAGGCGCGATTTCGGGTTTGTGTCCCCCCCCCCCCGCAAGCCGACCCCCGGCGGGGCGGGCGGGAGGCACCGGCCGGGCCGGCGGTACCCGGCTGCGCCCTCCGCATTGCACAGTCATCAAAGTTAAGTACGCGGAGATGGGGGGTGGGGGATGGATGTGGGGCTGAACCGGGAGGAGGGACGGGTTAAGCCGAACTATTCCCACCTGGGCAGGATCCGAAATTGCGAGGTTGAACGCGTATGCGGCCATTTCTGAGAGGGGGAACGGCCTGAAAAGGGGGGGGGCGGTGGGGGTGTCGGTCCCCCTCTCGCACCAAGCCCGTCAGCCGCACGCCCGCTCTTCTCCCCCCACCCCGCCCCGGCGAACTCGCCCGGCCGCCCTCCGCCGGGGGTCCCTCGGTGGGCGGAGGGGGGCGGCCGCGGCGCGGCTCGGGGGGAGGCTCGGGGACGCTCCGCTCGAGTTGCCCGCGGTCGCGCCCCCCCCCCCCGGAGTTGCTGCCGGGGGAAGGCGCAGCGCAGCTCCGCCGGGCGCCAACGGCTCCCGCTCCCCCAAAACCTCCTCCCGCTCCGCTTCCCCACGGGAAGGGCGGGGGCGGCGGGCCGGGGGCTGAAAGCCACACACGGGAAAAGGCTCTTTTCCCCTCATCCTCGGCTGATTCCCCCACCACCACCACCACGCACGCAGGCTGAGCAGAAACACTTCCAGCCCCGTTGCTGCACCCACCGGCACCACCGCCGCCGCCTCCCCGCAGGAGCCCGGCGGGCGCGCCCGGCAGCATCGGCCGCCCCTTTACCTGGTTGTAGGAGGTCTCCCAGGAGGAGGTGTAGTTGTAAAAGAAGGAGGAGAAGCAAGCGTCTTCCGACAGCCCGCAGCCAGCCATCCTCTGGGCGCACAAACCTCTTCGGGAAGGCACGCAGCAGCCTTCGCAAACTCTTGCCGTCTTGCGCGATCGCTGCCGCCGCCGCCGCCGCGGAGTGTGCCGACAGCTTCGCCCCGGCGGGGTGCGGGCGGGAGGGAGCGCGGAGGCTGGATGGCGGAGAGGGGGACGCGTGTGTCGGTCGGTCGGTCTGTCTGTGTCTGTGTGTGTGCGCGGCTGTTTGTGGCGGCACTGAGGAGCCGGGGCCGGCGTCACGTGCGCGCGCTCACTCCGCCGCCGCCGCCGCCGGCGGGGACAGGCTGTGCTACCGAGCCCGGCACCGGCTCACCAGCGCCAGGCCACCTCTCCATCCCCGCCCGCCCCCGGCCCTGCTCGGCGGCGCAGCCTGCGCGAGGGTGAAACAGCGGCGGGGAGGAAGAAAGAGAAGGGGAAGCCGGCAGGACCCGGCGGCTGCACGGCGGCGGGGGCAAGTGGCGACGCGCCGTCCTCCCCCGCCGCGCCGGGGCAGCGCCGCCGCGGGCGGGACCGCCCTCCCAGCCGCGGCCCGGCCTCCCCCCGCCCCGCTCCGCCCCACGCCGTGCCGTGCCGCGCCGCACCGCGCCTGGAAAGTTGGAGCTCGCTCTTCCAGCGTGCGCCCCGAGGCCGGCGAGGGGTGTGAGGGCACCGGCGAGACCCCGCAGCCGTAGCCCGCGCCGGGCCCGCCCCCGCGGCGGGCGCCTGAGGGGAGGGGGCGAAGCGCCGCCTCCCGCCCGCCGGCGGGAAACTTCTCCTCAGAGTCGCCAGCGCGTGCCCGTCCGCCAGGTACGATTTCCCCCGCTTTTTCCTTTTTTTTGGGGGAGGGAGGGGGGATATTTTCCTCAGCGGCCCGTTCTCAAGGAGCGGGCCCGGCTCCTTGTGGCAGCCGCCGCCGTGACCAGCGGCACCCGGCGAAGGCAAAGGGGAGCCCGCCCCGTCGCCGCCGGGGGTGGGGGGGGTCAGACCGGCGGCCCGGCAGCCGCCCTCCCCCGCCGTCGTTCGTGGGACACCGCGCAGCCACGCTGCGGGTCGTGGTGGTAAAAGCGGTGGCCGGGTAATTAGCGGGGATGGGTTGGATTGCCTTGACGGCGTTCCTCCGCTATTCCTTACCCGGCTGGCACACGCAGCGCCGGCCGCGCCGGCACCTTCCTCCCCATCGGCTCGCCTTGGCATCACACAGCTCCAAGGAGGGGAAACAAATAACGTCGGTCGTAATATTTTTATTTTTTTTTTCCAGAATAATGTTTCTATTTCATATATGTTTTTCATTTAAAAAAAAAAAAAAACAAACAAAACACACAAACCACAAAACCAACCATTTTTGTTTCCAAAGCATAACTGGGAGAGCCAGGGGTTTGCCGAGCGGCAGCCAGCACAGCCACAACAGCCCATAGCCATCAGTGGAAAAGACCAGAGAGAGTTTTCTGCCACAGCTCTGGTCAAAGGCCCGCTGAAGCTCCTCGATCTCCCTCACCTGATAATTTAAGGAAGAAACCACCATTTAGCAATACCCGTGGAATCCTTTGACAGTTCTATTTGCTGAGGAAATCTTCTCTTCAGTCTCCAAATGCAGCACGAGCATCGAATACTATGAAACACACCTAAGTGCAGTAGAAACTCAGCTTTTTGATGTGTGCTGACTTTGTCCAAAGGAAGGCTAGCCAAGAATACCTGAATTCCTCATCCAGAGGAACCTTTGTGACAAGGAGCTCTTTTCCATACAAGGTCAAAGAGCCTTTCATCCTGCCCTAAACCAGGTAAAAATACAGCAGGAAGGTTCCCAGCAACAGAAACTACATCAGAAACAAGGTGTTCACTATGTCCACAATCACTTGATTCTCAAATTGTTTCAGTATTTTCCTCCAGAGACTTCAGCCTGTCAAGGCTGCTCATCAGTGGCCCACAAAACTTCACGTGGTTTAAGAATTTATTTCGGACAGCAGCAATTAAGGCGTAAAATTCTTACCCACTTCACCATCCTTCTTGAATTGTTTTCTTCCCTCCTCTCTGAGGAGTCAGTGCTCAAATCATCTTGTTTCTAAAACTTTAGCGAATTTTACACTGCGTGTTTCATCTTCATATCAAGTCTTAGTGCATTCCATCCTGAATCTGTACTCCAGCACAGCCTGACTTCTGAGTTATTTATGCTCTTCAGGTAACATTTGCACTACAGAATTCAATGGTTTGAACCAAAGTTTCTACATTTTGAACTAAAAATCCTACAGTTTGGACTCTTCTCCTTTCTGTTCTCGTCTTTTGTTGTTTGTTTTTCTTTTCCTTTTTTATTTCCCCCTAATACTCGATGTATTTATACACTTCAGTAGGTGGCATTTACCCTACTTCGTCTCCTCTAGCAATGGACAGACTATCTGCCCCTCCAAAGCAATGTTCTTTAACAGTCTCAAAACAGATTCTTAAATGTTTGTGGTTTTTCTTATCTTTTTCCTTCAAACATTGTTCCTCATCCTGCCGTTTACCGTTTGCTCTAGCTCAAAATCTCTTCATTCGAAGTTCAGAGAGCTGCCCCTGGGGGATCATCACTGGTAGGAGGTTAAGCTTAATTGCACAGTGATCAGTTACTAATGAAGATCCAGCTGTAGACTTTTCTTATAGCTGCAAACTACTCAGAACCTCTGCAGAGCACACTTCGGCCGGCAGCAAAACGAGATCTGAAAACTTATTTATAGCATTATGTATTGCTCCTCCAGACCATTTGTAGATGTTTTCAGTTAGCCAGCCATGACTGAAATGGCTAATAATCTATTTGTCTGTCGCGTGATTTAGCATCATTGTTACTGTGATGCTCGCAATGAAGCAAAAAACTTTGTATGTTACTTCTGTTACTAGAGGTGTGTAACCAAACATAATAAAATCCACAAATAAGCTTTGTCTAATATTCTAGTGTCCTAACAGCTCCATAGAATAGATGCTAAGGTGTATTCAGTCCTGTGGGCAGGAAGGAGTAAAGAGATAAAATGCAGTAAAATCTTGTAAGGAACTTGGAACAAATGGATTGAAGAGCAGTGGAGTAAACAGCAAAACCCAGGAAATGTTTGAATAACAAAAGTAACCTCAGGATAACCATTAATACTCCATCTGTGTTGGAAGAAAGAGGCCTGGTGCAGGTGGAAGAGAGAAAATTACTCAAATCTCTTCAGAGACGCACACAGCATAATACTGTGCAGTTAGGATGTGGTAGGTAAAGAATAGCAAAGCAGATAGAAGGGCATGTGGTTAAATACAGTGTAGAATTTAATTTGGTTTGCTTTTTGCTTCCATATTTTTGGCTTAAAGACTTTCAAAGTCTATTAAATAAACTAGAAACTGTTTTCCTTTTTTTTGCGTGTGTGTGGGTTTGAGGATTTTTTTTGCCTACAGAGCCTGTCTGGTATGGGAATAAGGTGAGTCAGGGTGAAGCTTTCAGATTGAGACTGGTCCTGTCTTCTCACAGCCAGCACATCCTCATTCCCCTGAGGCTGGTGCACAGAGACAAGGCTAAGGCCAGGGACTGCTGTTTGAGCCAATAACAGATCTGGTATCACCAAGTGCCAGCTTTTGGGAGAGACCTCTCAAAGAGTAAACGTACCCTATTGCTGCAGGCAACAGCCACAGCGTCGTGGTGAACTCCTCTTTCTTTTCTTTTCTTTATGCGGAGTGATCTCTTGAGAAATTCTCTGCAAAGCAAAGCTTCTAGAGGTCTTTGGTTTGAGAAGCATATGCAGAATTTGAGATAGAAAAGACTTCAACTTATACGTTCCGTGTAAGCAGACAGATTTGTACCAAAACAGTCCCAAAGGGATCAGGATTCAACTCAGCTGTAGCCACTGAATTAATATTCTACAGCACAAGTGATACTCCATGGCTGTACATTTTGTTTAGGCAGTTTAGTGTCCCCCCCAATAATCAGTGTAGCATTTAAACTGAGTGCTGTGGTCCCCACTATTTTTAAAGCTTGCGGTCATAAATACCTCAAAATGTTTGATGGGTACTATTCTTTTATTCACCATTGTCACTTTTTTTTTTTTCAAGTTTTCAGTATTAGCAGACACATGTGACTGTATTCCTGACTTTACTAGACTTCATTAGTTGAAAATCCCTTCTCACGGGGCAAAAGCCTGTAATATCAGATATTCTAAAATAAAGTTAGAAGCTGTCACTTGTATCTTATTTGCAGGTGAAGAAAAAAAAAAAGACTATTTCTACTTAGCCTATTCGTAAGTGCATAAAAGCCTTTTAAAGTCAATTAAGACAGTCCATAAAAATTGAAGAGGGAAAGGCTTTAAAATTCCACTGATAGGTTTTCTATTAGGCTAATACTTTTAAAGCTTCCTTAGCACCTTCCATCAAATTATTTCATTTTGCTTTATGAACACCTCTGGAGCTAAGTATTATGTCCTTTTAATATTTGAGGAGATCAACAGTTTAAGTACCAGACCCTTGGAAAAGTCAAGCAACATTGTTAGACAATGTTTATAAAAGCAATTAGCCCCAGAGGAGCAAAAACCTACTTCTGGCAGAAACAAGTGGAGATTCCAGAGTGTTTAGGTTTCTATTTAACTTTCAAGATAACTCGTGTCTATAATATAAAAATGTAAGATTAGGCATGACTGAGAATGAAACCACCAGTGGATGAGAACACAGCAACCACAGTCACCTTTAAAACATCGTTTCAGTGCTCTGCTTTTTTTTCATTGGCTTCTCACTGTATTCTAGCTAAAGTCCAGGTGGCTTTTTTTCACTTTCGCCTGGCTAGACAGCCCAGTTCCAAGCTACCTCCGAGGCCCGGAGGTCCCAGAACCGCTTCCGCACATTGGATTCATCAGCCTCAACCACAAGAGCTACATGTGCAAATTTTCCAATATTAGCACAACAGATCAAGATTAATCAAAAGACAGCTTTTCTAAACTCGCCTGGAATAACAGTCCCCAACTGCAATTACGGGGCACCGTTCAAAAATTACAAGGTTCTGCTGAAAGAAAATTGCATTCAGAAAACTGAATGTCGTTGATCAAAATACAGAAAATGGATACTTTCCATCCACCGAATGGTGGTGGTATAGGAATTTATCAGAGCCAGCTTTTCTAAAGTCCTGTTCTGTTATGTCCAATATACTACTTATGATTATATATGTCACTGTAATATCTGAATCCTTTCAAACAGTGCGCTAAACTAGGTGACTAACATCTGCTTGTTCTTCCTCTCACCAACATAATACTGTGTTGGAGTCTTTGCTCTCTATGGTGAGAGAAATGCTCAAAGAGATGGTCCTTGCAATTAAAGCAGAAGGTAATGAGATTCTAGATGATTATTAGTTACTGTTGAAACTTGTTATACCATCTTGTACTTATGGTTACTGCACGCTTACTGTACAGACGAGTTATGCCCTTATTTCAGAAAGTTCGGTTACACCAAAGAAATACCTGGCACTGGCACTCACGGTCTTCATCCCAGAGCCGAGTCCAGGCTGTTAAGAGTCTTGAAGAAAAAAAAAACAAACCAAGACCTGGAATAGAACTCATTTTTATAAGTTTGCTAGATGGTGAAGAGTGCACACACTGTTGTGCTCCATCCAAAAGATGAAGAGAAAATTGAAGCTAGATGACTGACCGCTGAGACAGGATGGCAGCTCCAAGAAAAAGAGGACAGTAGAAAAGTGGTTTTTTGTAAATGCTGCTATGTGAAACCATCAGAAATGAATAATAAGTTTCTCTCAAGCCATCTAAATGCAAAGACTAACTGCAAGTATACAACTTCAGAGAAAACGGTACGTTTTTCAACATGTTTTGATCTCGCCATCAGTCTATTATTTGCCTTGCCCGAGTTCAGATTCAGTCGCTTCCTCTTCATCCATGAGCTAATCCCATCTAGGCATTGGGTCATCTTGGTAATTGAAGTTACGCGGAATAGGCAACTGAATGAAGTAAAGCTGATTATTCAAAAAGAAAGAAAGAAAAAAAAGAAGTGCCAGGAGTTTAAAAGCTAGATTACATGAATTTTTGCTCATCTCAAAAATGCAGGAAATTATTTTCCTTGAATTCTGCGAGATGAAGTGTGCCACTGATTAAAACTTTGTCTACTGAAGTGGAAGAGCAGAACACTGATGAGTTTGATTGTCCTGCAAGCAAGATATTTTCAATGAGACTTAACAAAATGAAACCACTATGATAATTTAATTCCTAGTTCAGGCCTTCCAGCAGCTTTTCAACATGAGTAATCTCCATCAGTTCAATACCCCCAAAATTATAAATAACAACCAGTGAATACATGCCATTCAAATGTAGGCAGGCGTGAACTTATGAGGTAGTTCATAACTTTTATAGTCTCACCACCAATTAACAATGTAAATAAATTACTAAAGCCCTATCAGATTATACTTTGCCCAAAATAACATTTCTGTGATTACATTTCTGTGATTATAGTTATGAAGTAACTACATGCAATAACTAATCCAAGGGGGGGGGAACAAATCCTAGAATAACCTGAATTAGCAGGAATCAAGATGGTTGGCCCGTCACGGCCTCTAGTGTAAGGAAGGATCCTTCCATCTGAGAAAAACCCCACAGCTATTCTGCCGGCTTCTGGGTACGTTCAGATCATTAGCAAAACACTGAGTGATGGAAACAGAGCGGACTCACCGCTATTTTATCAGTCATGGTGAAGATGTCTAAGAATGAACGTACTGAGAGGTATGACGAGATGTCTTGTCATCGCTCGGATGATGAAAAAGATAAGAGGCGTTCAGCACATTATTCAAAGCTTATTGATAAAGCAGTAGCACCGCATCATCACGAAGTACGTTACAGACATTCAAAAAATATTTGGCTGCTCCTTTGGCTGTATCGTGTGGGGAGGAACATGGAGGAGGGAGGAGGAATGACTCTCAGTCACACGCTGTAGCACTCGGGGAAATTGCACTTAACTGTCTTTTGCACAATCCCAAGAAAAGCTTTGATCGATACAGAATTCCATTTTTACACAAGAAATACCACAAAGAGGCAGCAAACCCTCAGAAATAATTGATAGATATTTCAAAGGGATTTGACAGATCATTAACTTTGGATGTCTTCGGTGACATCATCCTATTTGATCCAATTAATGTAAACAAACCTCACTAGGAGAAAACCCAGGCAGACGTTTGTACCAGACATGGTACTGCAGCTTGTGAGCACGTGTCGTTTCTGTTACGTATTGCCCGAAATCAAGGGAAAGACCAAATTTTTTTTCTTAAAGCAGGTTAAAGTGAATGCAATGAAAGGCAATTAGAACATCTCTGCAATTTTTTACATTTTTTTAATGTCGAAGATTTGGAAGTGGTAAGAACAAAGATTTGCTGCCGACTTTGTTGCTAATTTAGGAGGTTCTGTTCCAAGTCTAGACAGCCCAGCATTGATAAAGTTGTTTTTATAATCAGATTAGTTTGATCAAGAGACTTCTAAAAAAAGCAAATTAATTTCTGAAACCTCACTGTACCTAACAAGAGATCCAAACATCAGTCTCAGAGCAAGCCAGTAGACTACAAACGGTTGCATTCTTAAGCTTTACTTGCAAAAATAATATTCAATGCAGGCAATTAGTGTGTGAAAAACAAATACGATTATGAAGGAGCTCATGAAGCAGGCCATTACCATTTAATATAACTGAGTATTTTCCTATTCTCTTTTCCTTCCATAATTCTCCTCCAGAAACGAACAGGATTTCTCCAGGCTGCAGAGAAACCAGAACTCTACCACCACATTACCGTTTAACCTCGTATTTGACAATGCTCGAGAATGCAGAGAGCAGACGTTGGATAGAGCATTTGGATTCACCCAGTGGTGAGTCCAACAAGGAGCTTTAGAGCAGAAAGGTGTAAAGCACAGCCCCGATCCAACATCCAAAATGAAATAAATACGCTAATGTTCTTGTTTCCCTTCTTGTATGGATTCTTCTTTAACAGCAGTTTCCTTATAGGGAGAAGTAGTTCATTGGCCATAAATTTACTGAAAATGAAATGTTTTCAATAAACGGGGTACATGTTATTTTGAGCATTAAGACTGGAATTTTAAGTTCTTGCTGATTCTTACCTTTGAATTCTGCTCTTAATCAAATTATCTTTTTAAAGTAAGTAAAAGTAGCAGTGATTTGAGTTTACTTCTGTTATATTGTGTAAGCCAGTCACTCACTGGAACAAAGCCGTCAATATCCTCTTGGACAGCTCGCTGCTCATATGAACTTTTCACGAATCGCACTGCTTTTTACCCTTCGGCCGCTGTACAAATGGTAAGCCTTTCGGGAAGGGTTCACAGTGCATCACATTTTTTTTAAAAGAACAATACTATCCCTGTCACAATAAAAGACTTATTTCTTGTTATTCAACACGCAAAAATGAAGCAACCTCAAAGATACCATTCTAAGGTTTGAGAGGTCGAGTTTCGTTTGTAGTTCTTTAATCACGCCTGAGTTCCGGTGGTAAACACTAGCGTCTTCATAAAGCTGAGAAGGTTGATGTTTTTGAGGACACCGCTGGTTACTCATAAAAGCAGAAGCGGTTTCCCTAGGTGGCTGAATATTTAAATAGACAATGCAGTCAGGAAATAGGTCCAGCAGCAAGGCTCCGCTCTGCGCAGCCCAGTGAGTGCTTGATGCTTTGAGGGTTGATTGTTTATGCTGCTGGAAGCAATGAGGCCGGGAACATTAGTGTGATACGCTTACAAAATAAACACCCAATTCAAATGGAAGGCAAGAGCCTACGTTAGCTAAAAGAATAAGACGAACCCAAAATAATAAATGTTTAGAGCCACAGGAAATATTTATTATCAACATTAATTTGTGCTATGTTTTATTTTTCTATACAACATAACTACTGCATAGCTTTCATAGCTGGAAAAAGCTTAAAGAATCACTGGGAGCCAAGATGTACACAAATGAAAGTTACTTCATCATCTCTCCAACATACATTCAATGTTCCTGAGAAACTACCGTATCTGAGTTGAAACTGCAAAATTAGAACACCTCCGATCAGCAGAACTACTCTATTACCGCTGCTACAGGAGTGTTATTTTACTGCTGTTACCATATTTAGTTTAATCCCTCGGTAGTGTAAGCTGGGATCTCCTCGATGCCAGCCACTTACCGCAAACGCATCAGTGCAAATTAGAGGCAGCCCAAGCTTGTCATTTGCGAAAGGGAAAGTGAAAAGAGGGGCAAACGCTCTCATATGATGGTTTCATCCTGGTTTTAAAGATGCTCATTTCAAGCTCAAAAATACCTGATGTTCATGTTACTGGGGACCGAATGCCCAGCTTTGCATCCGTTCTAGAAACATACCCCAACAGCAAGCTACCAGCTAAGATGTATTGGTAGAAAAATGAACTCGGTTGACCAAGTAGATCATTTTTCCCTCTGTGCTTCACATAAATCTTATGTCACATACATAGTCCTGAAGTTAAATAATTTTAAAAGGTCAACAAGAGTACTGATACAAAATTAGACTTCTAAGAGTACAAGGTGTTTATTATTAAAACCTTCGGCTGTTCCAAAAGCAAGATAAATGGCTATTCCTCACAAATTACAGTAAGTGAATAAATTCATGTATTTCAGAATACAACTCTGCTTCCGAGTACCATGGTGCGGGTATGGCTTCTTATCGTTGAATTGTCATAAAATGAAGAAAACTATAGCAGTCCGATTACAAATTAGCAACTGTAGCTTGACTGGATGGAAGGAAAACTCTCTGCCCTCAGACTTTTGTTAAGGTATCCTTTTAAATGACATACTGAAAGCTAATTTCAGCACTTTCCCTTGAAGCTGCATTTCTCGTGGCCAATAATTAGCGGTTGCCACCGCGCACCGTGTAGCAGCGCAGGCTGAAAATTACACGTCACAAAGCAGTGCTGTTTCCCGAGCCCTGCCCCAAAAAGGGAGGTGGGGATGGGGGCTCGTGGTGTCGCTGTGTCGGGCAGAGGCGGCCGCGCGGGGACAGAACACGTGCGCACAGGCTGGCCCCTGCCCGCGGCTCCCCAACGCCGGTGAGAGCGCACAGGTACAACAAACGGGTACGCTCCTCCGTCCCCCAGAGCAGCTCCCGCACGCGGCTTTTGGGCTGACGTATATGCACATCTCCCAAAAGCCAAAGTTCAGGGGGTTTTATGACACCAAGACAGAGGGAAGCGCGAAGTCACCGTTCATTCTTTCCTCTGGCAAAAATTCTAAATGCTATAAAATCCCCCCACATCTGAACACAGTGTAACTGGTCGCTTCTTTACGTCTCCATAGCGTTAACAGATACATATCTAACCATGGCTTTACCTACTCGGGCAGTAGTAACTGCCTCTGTAGCTAACCTAATAAACTAAACACACTACCTCACATCAATATTAGCCCTTTACCGCTTTGAGGTATTACACAGAAGCACGATTAACATGGAAGACTCTCCTCTTGCCAAAAAATATACTCCTTTCACTTAGCACTAATTTTCCTATCGCCTAAGCCATTCTCTATTTTCAAAAGCCCCACGCTATAGCTAGCTTATTTTATACAAACCATGTATTTTTCAAAACCCACCAAAATTCCCCTGGTGGAAAAAAAAAAAAAAAAAAAAACAAAAAACAAATCCCTGTAAGCAAACAAAGCTTTGCTTTTCCTTTCAGATTGTTCCAAAGCAGACAACCGACTCATCGTAAGGGAGCAATCCCTCGGTACTCCAAAATACGCGTGCTCGCACCCCTGGCTAGCAGTTTGAGCGCTCCGGAGGGGCGGGAGGAAGGCCGGGAGGACAGTGGGAGAGCGAACAGCCACAGTTGGTGTGGGGGCAGCGGATGGGGCTGGGTTTGCTCCGCATCCCTCGCTCCCCGGGCCAGCAGAGCGCCACGGGGTCTTTCAGTCACTCAGCTGTGGCCTCGCGCAGAGCAAAACGCGTGGGAAGGTGGGTTTCCATTTGACAGTAGCCAAGTCTTGGGTATTTTGGAATTGCCAACTTTTTGCCCCCCCCCCCCGTTTACTGCAGTCTGCAGTATAAGCAGCCAAAACCAAAGCTGCGATGGTGAGCGGGACCACGGGTGTTTTTTAACTGTTCTAAGAGGGAGGCAGTGACCTTCACACGCGCTCATAAAGCGGCCTCATTCCTACACCTCCTTCTTAGTCTCCTTGTTTCTCTGGGCAACCTTTTTTGAGTTTTTCCACCAGAAAAATGGGAATGAGATTTTTACCTTTCAACACTTAACTTACGAAAAACAAACAGGGCTGTTCTCAAACCCAAGTTATTCAGCGTGTACCTGTTGTATCCCTGAGAGAACTGCAGTTAAGAAGGGGGTTCCCAATACAGTTCCCCTTTAGGACCTAGAAAATGCCTTTCTCCAAGAAGCCACTCTGCCCCTTTCACTACTCCATCAGAGGGGGCACGAAGTGACTCCTGAGGTAACTTGCTCCCTTCCCACTGCTATATGGCTCTAAAATTACATTAAAAAGAAGGAAAAAAAGTTAAATTTGCAGTAAGTCTAAGGTATCCACAGTGATTTCAGCGAGTCTGTGTGTTACTGCCCCAAACCCTTACGCCCCTCAGCTGTCGGGGACCAGTCCCGCACAGCAAACCCCCACTGCCTGCAGGGACGCGCTGCAGCCCGGGGGCCGTTCGCTGCTGCGTGACCGCCAGCGGAGGGACAGCTCTGTATTTTGCACGCACAGTCCCGTCTGAGAAAACGCGTTAAGTCCCAAACTGAAGCACTGCAAGCGCTCTGCTTGTCGGTCCTTCAGCGAGAGAAGCGTTTTCCAGGGAATCGGGGTGCCAGACACAGGTGTCACCCAAGGATCAAATCGGCTAGGGTCCCCCCGTGTCGGAGCTGCAGCGCCTCCTCCCAGCACCAGCCCCCACGCATCCCAGTGGGGTCCCACCAGCCAAGCTGCTTCCCGCAGCTCGCGTCCCCGCTGCCCGGCGGGGAGAGGGCACCGGGCCTGCCCTGTCTCCGGTGACAGCCGGGACGCCCGACAGCCTTCCAATTAAGCCAGTGACACTGGTGCATCCCAGTACCTTGATTTAGGTGGCCTGCACAGGTGTCACGGACTTAATTGGAAGATGGCAGGGTTGCACAGCTGTCAGAGGACATTCATTTGGCATGTAGTATTTGCATTCCGGGTAGCAACGACAGAGGAGAGTGAAAGATCCCAGGCTGGTTGTCACAGCCCAAGCTGAGTCTGTGGGTATGACATTTTAAAAAAAAAAAAAAAACAAACAAAAAAAAAAAAAAAAACCCAGGCCAAAGTCTCTCCCATGTCAAGTTCCACTCACAGCCACAGCCATCTGCTGCCCCATGCGCAAGTACCAAGGGTACTGCGGCTCACGCCAGCTGGTTCTGGGGTCCTCAAGGGATCCCCCGCTGAGAATTGGCTGTGTTCGAGGACCTCGCCATACCCAGGGACTGTCGTACAGAAGGGGGTTCTACACCGTTTAGCTGAGGGCTGCACGCAAAAACTAGAGACATTCTTACCTGGGGAGCAGGCGTTTCTCAGCACTGCACAAAGCAGCCCCCCCTGCCCCCCAAGAGGGGGAGAAGCAAGCCAGCCTGAGATCCCACCTACTGAGCTGCACGTATCCCACAGCAGGGATTTGTAAAACAAGCGTTTGTACCTGTAGGAATACTAGTTTGAAATCAAATTGCTTAAGCTGATCAGGATCCCTGTGTTTTAAATAAGCACTCTTGTAACTGCAGTCAGAAAACTCAATCCCGTTCAACATTTTATGAAGAGTCCACCTCCCTCCTTCTTACTGAAAACTGTTTCGTAGGGCAGGAAAGCCCAGGCCCATCCCACAATGCCTGAAGAGGGGGAGATCCCCCACTCGCTCATTCGCTTATCAAACTTGGGGCAGACTCAAAGTCCCACTGCGTATTTGAAATTCACTCATATTTTTACCTTCAGACGCATTTTCCTTTACCATACTGTTTTCATTGCTAACCAAGAAAAGAGTTTTGAAAACTTCTCCACTCCCCATCACACAAATAGCAATTCAGAGAAAAAAAAATGTTGGAATTAGACAAGAATCCTCAAATTACTTGATTCCAAGTAATTTTGTAGCCAACTGCTACGATTTCAATAGGATACCTCAAACACAGCGCTTAAGGTTAGTCTAACTGAGGTTAGTTGCCAGCTCTCCAAGCACAACCTATTTTTGCGTCAGCCTGACAGCACACAGACCCCGCTCTCGGGAAACCCGTTTCAGCAACCGCCGCCCCAACTTCTCTGCCAGAAGGACAAAGTCTCAAGCATATTCCAGGGAGAGGAAAAACTGAAATCTGACCAAATACGTGAAATCATAGAATGGTTTGGGTGGAAGGGACCTTAAAGATCACTGAGTTCCAACCCCCCTGCCATGGGCAGGGACACCTCCCACCAGCCCAGGTTGCTCCAAGCCCCATCCAGCCTGGCCTTGAACACCTCCAGGGATGGGGCCTCCACAGCTTCCCTGGGCAGCCCGTGCCAGTGCCTCACCACCCTCATCATAAAAAATGTCTTTATGTCCAATCTAAACCTACCCTCTGTCAGTTTGAAACCGCTGCCCCTTGTCCTGTCACCACAGGCCCTGGCGAAAAGCCTGACTCCATCTTTCTTGTAGGTTCCTTTTAGGTACTGAAAGGCCGCAATAAGGTCTCCCCGGAGCCTTCTCTTCTCCAGGCTGAACAGCCCCAACTCTCTCAGCCCCTCCTCGTAGGAGAGGTGCTCCAGCCCTCGGATCAAATCTGACTACAAATTCCACATGGGATTAGCTTTCCCAAATTGAAAATGCTGTCAAGTCATATCTCACTAAAAATCACTACAAAACTACAATGGTGCAATATAATTTTTACCTACAGTGTCACTTATGGCATTATTTGTGTTGATCTTACACTGTACCTGAACGTTGCCCAGCAGGGTGATTTCTAGCTGCCCACAGACACTTCACTTTACAGGACATATTACTACAGTTGTGTCCAAGAAATAGCCAGGAGTATGTCTGAAGAAAGCATTCTCCAAAAAATTCTGCATGCATTTCATTTTTAAAACAATTTCCTACATAATTCAAACAACTTTGCAAGGGATCAACATTGTATGTATAATATTGATGTCACCGTAATTGTGCTGCTTAAGGATCTGCACTTTTAAATATTAAAATATTAAACTACTGCCATGTCAATAAACAGCAGTTTAACGGGAGACTAAATGGCTTCTCATGTTTGGATCAAAACAATAGAAATACTGACATACTGTGGCACAAAATTAGTATAAATAGACTTTATTGAAGTCAGTACCTTTGTACTGAAGCCGAAGATTGTGTCTACATAAGCACAAGTTGTAACATTTCACAACTTCTAAAAGGAATGTCAACAATTACAACGATCATGCATACCATGGTCGATAATCACATTTTTAGAAGCATTTTCAACCATTTCTAAAGAAATGCTTATAACATTGTTATATATAGAACTACTTTCAATAAACTGCAAAACATTGATCAGCTTTTCCAGTATGAGCTACAGTGTCAACACAAAAGGGAGGCATAAATGTTTAATTTATGAAATCAGAATGGAATATTTACTGTAAAGAAAAATTAAAAAGCTTTCAAATAAAGGCCATTATTGAACCAAAGTGAAGAGCACAACTTGAACTTTGAATCCTTTCATCTCTTAAAGCTGTCCTCTGAATAACTTCAGTTCAAAGCATAAATTCAGTACTGTGAGTATTCCTTGGACTGAAGTTTGGCAATGATGCGATCCAACTGTCTCTTTGCTTCACACTGTGGAAAATTGCTCATGTCATAATATTGAGGGGCAATTTTCACCAGCCTGTCAAAAAAGGAAAAGTTTGTTACTAATACTCAAACTTTAAGACGCATCCTACAGAAATTCTGCAACTGAGGGAAACAAGGATTATCTATTACTTTCAGCTCATTCTGCAATTCTAAGATTAGTGAAAGCTTCTGCACACATTTACATCTCGGTCCCACCCTGCGCAAGCGCCCAAGTCGAAAGCAAAATAGCACACGCTTGAGTCTATAGTGAGATGCTCCCGTCCAGCCACACATCCCGTCCAGCCCCACGCTGCTGCCTCAGTACGCGCCACAGTAGCCCATGCAGTCAGACCTGCTGCGTACCGCCAAAGCCCACAAGCCACAGACGTCCACCTAAATACCCATTTGTGTAGGAATACAGCTCAGCCTTAGCTGGGTTTTTGAAGCTTAAAAATGCAGCCAAGGCCATAGGATCCTGCTCCAGGCAACACAGAGCTTGTTCAGGAAGGATTCAAATACGTCCCTTCTATTAAAATGCTACAGGCAATACACACATGCTATGTTTTCTGGCCTATGAATCTCTCAACTCTTTCTGCACAACAGCACAATTTCAACAACTGAAGAGCCTCCCGCGTCCTTACAACTTCGCAGTTTAAGTACAACCTTAAAGATGGGCAAGACAATGCAGATCTCTGCTTGTCTGCAGAGGATGAGGCCTCTACTTTCCTTGATATGCACTCTACCAACTAATAAATGCTAGGAGATAGCAGGCTGTACCAGCATTACCACCTCTTTCCTCCATATTTTAACAAAGCACCGAGTCCTGTTTAGATCCTTCTGGAAAACTTACAGACACCTACTGCCAAGAGAGGTCCTACGTCTTAAGAGACAGTGGCAGATCCATCTGTTTTCAACTTGGCTACACAAGTGGTGCTCGGACACATCCCCAAACCTAGCATCTCCAAGCAGCTGCATCCCAACAGGACTCCTACAGTAACTGGTTTTACGTCAAGCGTCTCCCTGCGCACAGAGCCTGAGCACCCCACCTGCACACACAACTCCCACATACAGAAACAACGATCCACAAAGCAAACCTTCAGTCATCTACACAATCTCAAGTCTATGCCATTGCTGTCCCCCAAAACCATTTTAATAATATTAGCTTCAGGAAAAGTCAAATAAATTACCTTGATTTAAAAGGCAAAAGAAAAACCAAGAGCTTTACAGTAGGTCACGACCGCATTAAGACGTCTGGCTTACCATTCTGGCTTGATGTCTGTACATGTCCGGATGTAATTCTTTGTTGTAAGGACAAACTCATTATAGAGCACCCACTCTGGTTTATGATCGAGAACAGTGGAGGGATGCAACTGCACCACCTGGTTATCCTTTACTGTTAAGTAATGCCCCGTTCGTTCCAAATGTGCCACCTAAGTAAAAAGACATTATTTCATTACCACAGGCAATTTTTAAATTAAGTGATTTCAAGCTGACTGTTAAGTGTTCCAATACAAAATATAACATCCCAACTTTCAAACCTCATCTAAATTTGGCACATTACTCGACCACTTCAACCATTCAGGTTTTTTTTATAGACACAATCAAGATGCCAGATGTTTTTGCTAACTGCCACGGTAAGTATATATTCCAATATACCATTCAAGCAACATACAAAAATAGTTGTCACCAAAAAGAGAAGAATCATTACTGAAACAAAAGCAATGCAAACAGAAGCATTGGAAGGGAATACTATCGGACAGGTTTGCAACATTACACAAAGTCAACTGTGGTCTCCTACAGACACCTGCTTCAAGCACCTCACTGCAGTAGCCACTGTGGGACCAGTAAGCCACAGTGGGACCAGTAAGCCACCGTGTCATCCGCTCAAGTTTTTATCACTGCAGTGTTTCAGTAGTAATTTTACTGATGCACATATTCTCCAAATCCTCTCACACAGCGGGCCTGAAAAAAAAATGTGTCAGTCCAGTAAGAATGGGAAGTTTAGTATGTCAGAAATAAGAACCGTCTTGTTACAGCGTGAGCTTCAGAGCTGGAAAATGTAGGTTCAGCAACACACTTCGGCTGTGACCTTGGTAAAAATCAATTAACCTCTCTCTGACCAAGCTTCTCGCTCTGTGAAAGGGAATAATGCCTACCTCACTGAGATGCTCTGATATCTAGCTCATTAAGATTTGGTAAAGCAGACAGTTATCCTTAGAAGGATATCCTCTGTAAGAACAGTTAATCTAACAGAACAGGTAACTAAAATTAACCTTTTGATACTGGTAATTCGGGATGCCCTCAGCACTTATTTCATTACAAATATATACACACACAAAAATACTGTAAGAAGATTAAGCAGGATGGACAGTGGCTGAAAGATGTTTGAAAGACATTTTTCATCAGATCATCGTTAGCTGCTTTCCTTTATTACAGACTGTGTACTTGTGTTTTTAATTCCTAGGTATGTCCTTTTTTTTTTTATTCTCCTAGCCAAAGGTAAACTCCATCTATTAGACTAAAATCCCAGGACATTTAAAGCAATAGCTACCTCAAATTTTAAGTCAGAATATCTCCTTAGTAACAAATTACTTATTATGAGTGTGCTTCTCTTTTCTATTTTATGACATTAATATCCAGAACATGTTTTTGGAGTAGAACAAAGTATTTCAATAGTCTGCAAATCTTTTCACCTAAGATTTTAGAGATTACACCGCTACTTTATTTCAAGGCTGGGGAGCCAACAGAGGCTCTTTTAAATGGAGATTAACAGCGCACTGTCTGTAATGATTTAGGCTTAATTTCATCCCACTCAATCCAACGTTTACAAAATTAAATGGCAGTATAGCTGCAAACCAAACTAGACCAGAAACTCATCTGTCACAGACCTAGCACAACCACAGCACACATGCTGCTGTGGGATTATGGGGGGCTTTTGAAGGAAGTTTGTTTTTTTTTTAATAAAAAAATCAATTTCATTTTTCAGATCAAAAGTAAAGCACGCATACAAAAATATCTGGGTGCTTCATTTCCTATAAAAGGAGAGAGCAATTTGTTTATTTGGGTTTCATTCTAGAAAACAGTGTGCTGTTAAATTTAAATTGATACAATTTAGCTTTAGCACCTCAGTCTCACTTAGATGTATTAAAATAGTAAAGTCTTATCATCCAGCTTTCCCAAACACATACAATTCCCTTTTCCACATCAATTATGACAGTAAAGAGTTATTTCTTGTTTACTTGTATAATTCTGAACTAAGTAAAAAGATTCTGAAATACCTAGTTAAAAGCATACTTGCAGAAAAAGAAATGCTACAGAAAAGTACAGTTAGCTCTTAACTTCCAGGGAAGGACAAGGACTCGAATAACCCCAATTAAGAAAAAAAACGTTTCCTTAGAACACGGATATCAGAGACAAGTCACCTTTAAGTGGTTACATACTATTGTGACTGACTTTGATCCTGAGCTAACACTGAGCTACTTATCCTATTTAGATGGTTCTATTAAGTATGCTTGTTAGCACACAGATCGGTAAAGAATTTCAGGTTCAGTAACGGCAACACTATCCTGAAACACGCATAGCGAAGCCACGGTTCCACAGCAAGCAACGATGAACTAACTGCCGGCTACTACATTTCCCTGCTCCCTCCTGGCCTCAGCGGTTTCAGCAGAGCCGACAGAACCAATTCTGCTGCTTCTCTGAAGGAGTACGTGGCTTGCCAGATCACTGTGCTAAAAGAATTTAGACCGGGCTCAGGCAAGCACTAAGGCTGACAGAAGGGAGCGAACAAGGACAAACAGGAGGCAGCATATACACTTATGCTCCTTTGAACTCCTGGCACGCAACCAATTCCAGCGCCTGTAAAATACAACGCAGTGGTGGCTGGGCCAGACGTCCTCCAAAGTACCCTTCCAACCTCAACCCCTCTGTGATTCTGTGACATTTTTCAGAGTAAAAACCCATGAGCTTCCAGAGAAACCAGATTCATACAAAGGATGTCAATGAAATGAGTTCATTTTTCAATGAATAGTGGTAGTAAGCAAGATACTAGGGAACACACTTTGACCCTGAGATCATCAAGGCATCTGTCATGTATTAGCATAAAACGTTTGTGAGTTAGGCTACCTGAACAAGGAATGGGGCTGTAAATGGAGGGGAAAGCTATTAACGCTATTGACTACACAACATAAGGAGCTACACAAACGCGACTCTAAAAGGATGATGAAGAACCAAGCCAGCCCATGCCTCTCTGCCACAGGTTGCTCTGCAGACCGAGAAAGCCTGCCTGCTGATGATGTAGAGACAATTACAATTCTAATTTACAGACAAACCCACATGGAAACAGTGGCCACCACAGGAAAAGGTTTTAGTTGGAGTTCTCGTAACAGAGGTTTCAAGGATGTCACAGTTTTATTAAGAACGACACAGCCACCTCTGAAATTTTAAGTGTGCTTGAGCTTATTTATTATCTATCCCATCATTGAACCTAGAGGGTCCAACCAGGGGGTTTCAGTCAAACGTCAAACACTGTAAATCCACATGCACTTAAAAGGGCGAAAGCAGGAACAGTACCACAAGATCCAATGTGTTTTAGATTTAAAGCTAAAAATTCTGGCAGGCTAGTCTTGACAGACAGTTTAGAGAAACAATGTTAGTTACTTGGATTTCTGCAATTTCTGCTTGCAGAGCACGCAACAGTGTTTCTGAAGCCATTAAAAAGTTATAAACTGTTCTTCTGCATCCCTAAAAAGCGAAATGAATACTATTAAATGCACCGGCGACCACCTTCCAGCCGTAAGTTTATTTTATTAACAATCTATTCTTGTAGAAGCTTTATTATGTAAAGGCTTCAAAATATACATCATTCTATACACAAAATAGCACCAAAGACTGAGTAGCAGCAACAATGAGATTTTAATTAGTAGTCCAATCACCTGACATCTAACTTCCTGTATAGCACAGGTCATTTAATTTCATCCTCTGTAGTGACCCTGATATAGCCTGTGTTTGTCTCAGCCACATCTTTCAAAAAAGGTTCCAAACTTGATCTGAAGACACCGCAAGACAGTGTGTACTTTGTTCCACCCGCAAATTCGGACTTAAATTTTCAACTATCAATTCTTGTTGTGCCTTCACTACTAGACTGGAAATACAATGATGAAAACATCAGTACAAGCCCAAACAAACAAACAAAAAAGATCGCTGAGGAAAATGACCTATCTTTATTTTGGCAATTGCTTGCCTTTTCCAACTCAATTTTAACAGTTTCCTTAGCTTACTTCCTGTAGTATAATTTTTTTGCTTAGTCTTTACCACACGGTTATTTCAGCTATGCATCTACTAACACTTTACAAGTGACAAACTTAGTGTTTCTACTTCTGTTGAGTAAATACTCATCTATACCTAGCTCTTGAGTTTTGTTGCCAAATTCCAATTGTGCTGAAGTCGTACAATTTTCCAGTCCCTCTCCCTTGTTAAGACAGGGTATGTCTAGCACTAAAGTATTGAGAAAGCAGTATTTCTCTGATGGATTTTATTTTCAATGAGCAGTTTCTTAGCGATTTTGCAAGCATCACTCTTGCTCTATTTTATACATACTCCACATATTCTGATGTGTGATATAGAAATACTTACTGAAAAAAGCCAATAAAAGTTTTCTATTATAAAAACTAGAAGAAACCAGGGACATAGCACAAAGATTTTCTAAGACACTTAACTTCCCATCAATATCTATCCTTCCAGAAGTTTTTCTACACACAGAATTGTTGGCAGTTTTAAACTATTTTACTATTCCCTTTGCTTGTCTATGGCAGATTTACTGGAATTCAAGTTTTTTTTATTTAAACATGAAGGGTAAAGAGATGATTCGTCACCAGCAGATATTCCACATTTATCAGTCGCTGACACAACTGAAGGCAGGCAGATTTACAGTACTTAATACTTATTACATAATTAGTACTAGTTCAATAGTTAATACAGGCCTGCACTGTCTGTCATCAACCACAGGTCTTGATTAGTGCAGAAATTTCTACAGTAAAATTTTATGATTGTTTTTAGGACACTAGGCAATTACCAAAATAGAAAACACTGCAGACAATGAGAAGTATTTCCTAACAATGGCTGCTACTGTTTTTTCTACTTCATGCTGTATTTTTAAGCTTAAAGAGATTAAAGAATCAACTTCTGCTATGCGTTGCCCATGGACCTTAGTACTTTACACGCAGAGGCTATCTACAGTATGTGCACACTCTTTGCGAGCACTCAGACTTGGAGTTCCACGTATGTTCTGTACTAAGAGGACAGAGAATGATGTATACATTCCATTACTCCAGTTTTCTGTAGAAGAGCCCCCAAATGCCAGAGCCTGAATATCTGCTCAGACAGGGTACAGTGGGCGTACAGCCTGTATTAAGTACTTTGGCTGCTGGTAATAACATCTCTTTTGAGTATTTGTAAGTTTTTATAAGTATTTAAGTTTTCTACTGAAGGTTACTCAAAGCAAGATGGAATCATGACAGAAGGTTCAGAGTCAAGGTCAAACAGGTATCACTATCATGGAGGTTAGAGAGTGAAAGAAACTCAGTAAAATTGACTCAAACACATCAAAAGAGAAGAGAAACTGTTGAAATGGTTTCAACTCTGAATGCCTTGAACAGGTCTGCCAGAGCCGTCTCTTGATTCAGCCCAAAAATTCAATTATGTGTTTTGGGTGAGGGTTGTGGTAAACAACCTACTGACCATAGAGGAGACTTCTGGAAAGGCTTTCATGTTCATCTGTGTGAGTCTACTACTGTATTCACAGCAAAAATATAAAGTCAGATCTCCAACTCCTGAGCTGTAGAAACCAAAAAGCCATCTACACCAACGGTGCAGTTCCACATCGATGGCAGGAAAACGTCTCAGAGGAAGAGTTTTACTCTGAGTAACACAAAACAAACTGACAGCGCACAAACTTCCAAGGGCGTGACCTCCTATAGCTCCAAGCAAATGAAGGAAGCCATAGGGTACTCTGCCAAACAAAAGTGCAACTGTGGCAATCAGACCTGCCTCAGCCAGCTGGGGCCCAACAGAATTAAAGGTGTAGGTGGGAGCGTGTACTAAAGCATCCCCCCAGAAAGATGAAGAAAATCATGTCCCTAAAGCAAGGGCTGAACAGAGTGACCAGCCTGCTTGTCTGAAGGGTTACAGCAAGACAGGCTTTAGAATCATTTTAATATTTAAAAGCAGCCAACAGCATTAATCTTCCATTTGCGTTACAGTGAAACGCAGTTGCTGACATTGATACTCCTGTATTCTAAAAATCCAAACCCATGTTTCTGCTACAGACTAGCTGGCTGGCTTAGCCCTGGGGAAGGCGCCGTTTCCTTGGAAGGGAGTTTAAACATACGTGGTACCCAAGTCTGCATCCCAGTCCGGACGCGCTAAGTGCGTGCCTGTCAAGCTGCTTGCCATTCTAAACTGCACAGAACTGACCACTGGCTCCCTTTTCAGCTGGAAAGCTTTTGTGCTCAAATACCACTAGAGCACAGATTAATTAGGAAACACCATGGGCTCTGGTTGGCCTTCTCAAGGATAACAAGGTTGTGTTCTCCACAAGTGAGGTATTGGGTATTATCTCTCAGCAGAGACATTGCTGAGATGCGTCAGAATGCATGTTCGCTGGGAAAACCATGACCAAAACAGTCAATGAGGATGAAGACTCACTCCCATTAAAGGTTCTGCACCCCTGGGTCTGCAAGAGTCAAAGGGTTTCTTCTAGCCCCAGGGAAGAATGCTGAAGAGAAAAAACACAGCACAAAGGGACTATGCCAAAAACCAACAAGAAAAAGCCTGCATTCTAGCTTGGAGGCATGCTTAACACGAAATGCAAAGCATCGGGGAGGTAGCAGTGGACACTGGCTTCCATACCATCCTGGTTCAAGATGGAAAGGAGTTACAACAGCATATCTCTCGAGATTACAGACCTGCACCAGTACTCCAGTGCTTGTGACACATGTAATTTAAAAGTGAAATATAAGTATGGAAAAGAATGCGAAAGAAAATACGCTCCTTCTGTACGGATTAAATATATCATTAATTGTATATAATAATATAATTTTTATATACAACTCTACTTACCCTGTTTTATCAGATTACAAATAATTTTAAAACTACGCATTCTGCAGTTACTTTGAAATGTTTTATGAAGTTAATTACTCAGCTGTTCAGAAGTTTGTGGTCAACTCCTGACTGGTCATGCAAGAAAACAGTAGTAAGACCGCCTACAACTTCTCTTCCAAATAAGATTTGACTAAAGAATGTACTACTTGAGTAACAACGCAGCAACCTGACAAAGACTAAGTGGTCATATAGTTAGCCATATATAATTTAAGTAACATGCATAAAGTTTTGATAAATTATAGTAACGATGCCAACATTAAAAGCCATGTAAACACTGAACTACGTTCCCTACAGCAACACACACATACCTGCATGAAGTACCCAGTAACTAATGCCTTTCTTATGTTGATATAATAGTCTCGGCTGGTAAAGTCTGTGCTTCTACGAGGCAAATTAAATCTATCCATGATTCGTGACAGCTGTTGGCGTACATTGTCTGCAGACATCAGGGACCTGTAGTTAATGAAGTTGTCATAACACCACTGAACCGACTCATGATCTGGAACATTAAAAACATGAATCAAAAATGAGTATTTCGTCCAATTAGAACAAGTAAATAAAACAGCAACTAACCAATTGATCAGTCAGATGAACCAGAAAAGATATCCATAAACTTTTATAAATGACAACAGCTCTTAGTTTAATCAGTTGATTCCTGCATTAGATAAATTGCCCAAATTGTTTTCTATTCAGGAAGCATGTGGTCAGGACAGAAGAAAATTAGCTTTTTTCCTCTCACCAACAGAATATACACACAATCGCTGATGTTTTGCTGAAATACCACACCAATAAATTTCGCACATTTAGAAAAAAAATAAAAATCACACCCTGCAACTAGAAAAAAAATCATCTTTCAAACCTGCAGTGTAAGACGTAACTGAACATAAGGAACACTACCACTACACAAGCTTTAACTGTAGCGTGCAGTGAACACACAAGATTGTACATAACTATACTTTGAGAAACCAAACCCTCCTTAAACTAAGCATTTCAAGTAACGGTTAAGAGCTACACAAATAAACTACTTTATAATATTAAAGTGTGATGCACCTCACAGCAGTTTAAGGAAGTGCAGGTGACTGGTAGAATACAGTGTCAGTAACAGAACTTGGTACTCTTAACTTACTGTTTCTACTGTTGCTAGCTATAATAAGAAATCTGTTAAGACAGCAAGCCTAGGATAAAAACCTGCATGTTCAACATCAAGAAACCCAGTTCTGCCTACCAATTCTGTTACTTTTCAAGCTTTTTTCTTTTACTATTTGTCAGTTTAATAATCCAACAAAAATTTGTCAGTTTAATAATCCAACAAAACCAGCCTTAAAAAATTTAAAACAAAGTATCTCTTGTACCCAGAGACTATTCTTAATTTCCACTTAAAAGGATGGTTACATAATTGGAGTAGAGTTTGTTGTTTCTGTGCTTTGTCTTACAGAATATATTTAAAATAAAGTATGCGTGCTAAAGCTGTTGTACACTACACAGCAGAATCATAATTGAAGTACCATAGCGTGTTACTTTCTGTGCCATTTGATCTGTGCATTTTTTGATGACCCAGAACTGTTATGTTGTTCCAGATACAAACAGAAGCAACATTTTGTCTTCTGATCCTGAATCCCAGAAATGCTACTCAATTTCACAGCGGAACGGAACAAAAGATTATCCCCCAAATAATTCCATCCCGCGGTAACCTGAGCATCAAAGCAGTGGCTTCCAGAAACATGCACGCACAAAATGTCTGTAAGATATACGGGATGCTGTTAACTAAGAAGCTAACAGAAAAAACAAGCAACAGATGTCTCCAATTCACAAGTATTTATTAGAAGTTTCTCAGCTACTGTCTTAAGCAGTTTTGAATACTTTTGTTTGGACTTCTACTCTGAAGATACCCTTATTTTGGATTGCCACATGATACAGTGTTAGAATGTTTCAATGCAAAATTTCTTGATCAAATTTGCAACAGAAAGTGGCACCCAGTTGTGTGGGTTTTTTTTCTCAGGGTAAGAGACTGTTGCTTTTTGTTTGCTCACAGGAAAATGTAATTGGAGCACCTAACTTAACCTGGTTGGCAGTTACGAGTAATCTTTTTACTTACCACCAGGATAAGCCACTGTTAAAAAAAGCGTGCCACTTATGTAGTCATTTTTCAAGAGAACTAGCTTCACCTGTTTATACCCATTCCCATCTTTTTCAAGTTGCTAAAATATACTTCAGCTATGCTGAGGAGGACCGTACGCCTTCCCTAAAAATCCATACACAGAAATGAGGTAAATGAAAGATTTATCTTATGGCTTCAAGTCACTTCTCATTGATGCATCACCCCTTTGCCCCTCAATCCATCCCAAGGCCTTATTACAAAATTCTTGACTACATTAAAAAGTTAGGAATAGAAAGGTTTTGGTTATAGGAACGTATCCTTCTCCAAATTCAGAGTATTTTCTGCACTTCTCTCCCTGAAAAATTAAGTAATTATGCAGATTTTTCTATAATTAATGTCAGATAACAAACTTCCAATATTTCTTAATTATAAGAACGCTTACTTCCTTCTGTCCAAGGTTACCCAGCATTGATTTAAAAGCCTGGCTCGTCTCCATACTCATCAGTTTATTACATGATCTCTTGGCTAGTTCTTTGGTTTTGTTTCCCCCTAAAGGGAAAGTAGCACTTAGATAGCTTTTACATACTTTGGACTAAAAAAAAATTAAATTTAAGATTACAATAGAACGGCTCAAAAAACAAGGCAAATCCTTTGAACTGTCTTTGGAACCCAGGAACAAAAGCCGGCAGCACAAAGTATTACAAATATTTTTGCTGTACCAGGTGCACACTTACTTTGTTTGAAAGCATGGTAGACATTCAGCAACGTCAAATGATCTCCATCTATGTGGGCAAACCTCATCTTGGCTTCATCTGCTGCTTTCTTTGCTTCCGTGGGGCGAACAAAACACTGTGGGACTAAACAAGGTTGGTATGGGCCCAACACAAACGCCCATATCGATGAGTCACGCATTCACAGATAGAGGAACAAGGCCTAGCTAGGTCAGTTCACAGAGCATAGGGCAGGGCAGGATGGCCTCCAACTGCATCTTGGACTGTTTACTACCTTGATTTGGTACATCAACACCTAACCACATCTGTAAGACAAGAGGGTTTCAAAGCTACAGAGTACCTGATTATTTTAATAGAACTATATATAGGCATTAAAATCTCTAGTCTGAAGGCCATCAAGATTGCCTATGTATACTGGAAGGCTAAACAGATCTTAGTTCAAGACCCAGTGCTGATAGCTCTACCAGGAGCTAGTACCCCATGTAACAAAACATTTTAACTGAAAATTTGCTTTCGCAGAAAGCCTCTACGGACAGAGTGAAGAAGACAGTTCTGAAAATGTACTGCACTAGCACAGTCTAAACAAAATGAGTTTTATCCCAAGTCTGCTACTAGACAGAACACACTAGTAAAGTCAAGTCCCCTTCCCCAGATGGTATTGTTATCAGCACTGGTATACAGAAACATGTGAATGAAGGTATTAATAAGTCTAAAGGTTGTGATGGTAGCGGTAGTGGTGGAAGGTTAAACCGTCCTTTGGCACTACTTGAAATAAAAAAAAAATTTAAAAAAAAATCACAATATGATGAGCTTTCTCTGTCATTATATTCTCTTACATAAATCTGACTCAGTCTGACTTGAATCCAAAAATCATGTTTTAACATTCCCTTTCCAAATACAGACTACCAAAGACCACAAATAGCATGGCAGCCAACTTAATGGTCTGTCAACATTCTTATAGGTTTGAAATATCAATACCAATTCACAAGATGCTGAAAGTAGTTACAAGAGATCTTAACTTTACAGAGATCTACAGAAGAAAAAAAAATCAGTTTTGTTTTAAGTAGATGTAATTTTTAACAGATTAAATTTCAATAAAATTAATGCTAATGAAGATGCTACAAATCCTTTCTCTTTTTCCAGCTGCTTGCGACTACATTAGCCTTCTCATAACTGACACCCAATCTCAGGAGAACGCCTTGCATCTCACCTGTCCCTAACAGAGGAGGGCCTTTTTGTGGGGTGTTATGTGGTTTTACTTTATTCTATTCTTAAATTCCCATAAAAGCCCCAAAACAGTACATTTCAAAAATACATTGAGTTGAATACTGGATGGAACTTGAGGAAAAAAAAAAAATATACACTGCAACAGTGAATCACAATAGTAACAAATCAAGAAAGACCAATGCATTAAAGAAAATGGAAATGCAAGGTCAAAATAAAACACCCTCTGTTTTGGGTCCTGCATTTGAAAACAGAGACAATAAAGTGTATTTTAATTTCAAACTCAGACTAACAAAAGCAAATTGCAAATTATTCTATCACTGCTTAACTCACTGTTTTGAATAAGTACTAGCACTTTCTACCCCACAGCAAGACACAACGGCTTTTATAAAACGAAGTACAATCACTTAATCTGCTCATTTATTCAATGCTATTCTCTGCTCTTTTTCTGGTACCTAGTTTTCCATTCAGTCCACACTATTAATACATGGATTGCTATCCAGAGCCTGATCCATATAGACTCAAGGCACCATAACATACAGTCACGCCACTGGTTTAAAAAAGCGCTCACTTTGGGAAACAGTCCTTACAAATGCTAGGACTATGTTTTAGTTTTGTTTTTGTTTAAAAGCAGAGTTCTGATTACAACCCATACATTAACCAGCTTCAATCCTTTTTCTTCCCCCCCAACTTATTTATCATGGCATTAATTGTGCCTTGAAACAAAAAAAAGTATCATCATCTGGGAAAAGGCAGATAGAAAAAGGAGTAAGACAAATCAGTTGAAGATCACATACAAAAATACTAGACTTGCTGTTCTGTAGTAGAGATTGGGGGAAGAGGGGAAAGGGAAGAGAAAGACAGGCACCAACCTACCACCACCTCCGCAATTAAGCCTACCATTTAATGAAAACAATTATTACGATTCTGCCCTGCCCATCTGCTCTGAGTCTGAACAATCATAACTCTGCAACAAACATTTTAGCTTGTTCTTTAAAACTTTCATATAAATATATTGCAAGACTAAACTGAAGCAACAGATTTTACACTTAGCCAAAGCATATTTTTTTTTTCTCTAGTGAACCAAGTTAAGCATGTAACCAGTACACCTGCATTGTGAAGAGCCTGGTAAAATAGCACACTCCAAACAAAGAAGTAGTTATGAGTAAGAACACCCCCATTTTCATAATAGACTAAATCTTGCTGCTTGTCCTATGACTACTAACTATAAAACGAAGTCAGTTCTACATAACCGGGAAATGAAATACAAGGCTTGCTTGATAACATTTTTCTCTCATCAAGCTCCCTAGACAAGCAGTTCTGCTCTGATGCAGCGCTATTCACATAACGCAACAGCAAAGTACAGCTGTGCACACAAATTAATTCTTGTAAATATACATCCTCCCCCAAAGTTTCTTTCTTCCATTTAAAAGTAACGACTGTTCTTCAGCTTTGCCACTTAATGACTGAAAAACATATCATTTCATGTACAAGTTTATGGTTTAATATAAATTACACTGTAATCCTTTTGGAAATACTGGGATTTATCAAAGTGCAGAAGAATGCACAACACAAAACAGATTTCACTGCCTTAAAAAGAGAGTGGTTGAGCTGATGTTTCTGGTCCTGACTATAAGCCTAAAAAAAGAAACTTCTGTTCCACTAGCTTGATTTTTTTCCCCTCTATCAACTCATATATATGCACACATTTAACTAAAGTTAGGAGTAAACTGCTTGACCATTTTATGCATGTTAATTTCCTAACATTACTATTTATTAGCTTCAAGGTCTCTGCATAAACCCATAATGATTGATTAAACCCCTATATGAAGTTTTAAAAAACAATTCTAATTTTATGAGAAATATTTATATTGTTTATGTTTTTGATGTGAAAAACGCAAATTTTTCCCAAACCGAAGATCTGCATTTTGTTTAGTATCTCTTTCCCTGCTATTACCTGACAACATGGCAGTAATAGATAGGACCTCATTAGAACAGTTGTAGTCACAACTTGCAATAACCATTTTAGCAAGTTGTGGGTCCAATGGAAATTCAGCCATCATGGATCCCAACTCAGTCAAGTCTCCATCATCATTTAAAGCAGCCAGATAATTCAAAAGCTCTAAGGCTCTCATCAGAGTTTCAGGAGCTGAAAGAAAAGAATATTTAGGTAGGCACATTAATCAAACTGCTCTGAATAAGCAAAAAAATGAGGAGGCACAGACTAATATGAGCTATCCTATTTTTCGTTCTCCATTCAACTGACTTCGAAACATATAATTGTTACCAAATTCAGTCATACACATCTAGATGCGAATGAACAAGGAGGGGGGGAGCATGAGAATCTTAAACTTATTTAGAAAAGCTCTTAACTGGATCAAAAGTTTGATAATTGGAACATTACGGTTTTTCAAAATTCAGACAGCAGTAGCATTGTGAAATACTCAGTATCATAGTAATATCACTTCCCCCCCAATGCACTGATGCGTTTTCCCTTGTTCCATACAAAGTAGATGGACACAGTCCTAAAATCTCAGCCATTGAAACTTTAGATATGTATGGTCTTTTACAAATCTGAGCCTGGAAGCACATTCTCTTAATCCTTCATTCCTCATAGCGGGTCTGTATTACACCCACAAAGAAAAACAGAAGGAAATCCAAAAGCCTTCTTGCTAAGCTATCACACACGCTGCACAGCACAAAGAATGCAATTGTTCTGTAGAGCTATTTAAAAGCTTAAAGCTTATAAATTATATTTTTATTTTAGGGGGAAAAACAACCAACTTTGATCTATTTATATGTGGCTGATCTGTTTTAATTAGCAATATAACCTAGTTATTTTTAAAGTATATATGAACGTTTAACACTTAGAAGCGAGATGAACATTAACTTTATAGTTTGAGCCAAAAATACGTATTCAGCTTTAAAAGCGCTAGCCAATTTTATTTACACACAGTTGTTAACTGATGCACAATTAGAACATGTAATCAAGCTGATAAGTAAAAATACCTCTTCCCATAATAAATTTTCTAATGCCCACAATTTTGTCTTATTCTCTGCAGATAAGGGGCATTCAGTAGCTTATTTGTTTCGATTAAAAGCTGTTACACAGACAGAAACGTAAAAAGCTTGCTTTTATAAGACTCGGAGCACTAAATTTCAGGATAAGCAAAAGCCATTCCTTACAGATTACAATAAAAACAGTGAAAAAAATATGAAAGAATTTATCCCATGTTGTTATTATATAAAATATTTACCAAAAGAAAGTCAAAACATAACACTTACAGCAGATAAGATAAAACAGAAATAGATACCTGGAGGATCCATAAAATCAAAGTGGACCAAATCATCTATACCAAGCTTCTTGAGCTGCAATACTACAGATCCTAAGTTAGACCTCAAAATTTCAGGGTATGTGTTGTCCTGGGGGGAGAGTAGGAAAAAAAGAAAATTCAGAACACTTGTTCTTCCAAACACTTAAAACAACACAAGCATTCAAATTGTGATTATATTTGGTAGCATGGCATTCAACTACCTGTATCAAACATTCTTGTATACACAATCTAAAAAAGTAATCTTACCTGCATTTCAGTTTTGTAAGCCTTCTCTGTATAAAGCCTGAAGCACTTGCCTGGTCTAGTACGACCAGCACGTCCAGCTCGCTGTTGAGCAGAAGCTTTACTAATCGCCGTCACCAAGAGAGACTCCACTCTGATACGAGGATTGTACACCTATTTGAAAGTGGAATCAGAGCAGGAAAGAAGGAAAAGAGTGAAAATTGCTCATGGATAAAGACATCTATCTAAAAAAAAAAAACCAAAGACTGCTTTAAACTTATTTTCAAACACAGCTTCTGACTAGGAAACCACAAGTTGTATGTATGAGAAAGGAGGAAAAAAAAAAATTGGCTACAAAAGCCTTTGGATCAGTGACAGAAAGCTTCAAATACAACTGTCTAGAGAACAGCATTTACTTTTTATTCATTTGTTAACAACAACTCCTGCCAGGCTCCCTGTCCTCCTTAAATGTGTGTATTTTTAGATAAGATTTTCATGGCAGAAGAAATGCGTCCAATTTGTTCTACAGAGTGCTAAACACACTCTTGATGCTCAAATAATTCCATGAAAAAAAAAGCTGTCTCGATACAATTATAAGGTTGAATAATCATATTCTAGAGGTCAGAAAAATCTAACATTAAGGTTGAACACAACTGTAAAAAATCAGACCGAGGACAAAGCAAGACTGTATTTCACGGGTACATGCAGACTGTCACAGTACAAAATATACAGTGGAGTTTACTGCAAGATTTCCATTGCATTCATACATAAACAGCAGCCTTGCCAACTCAACAGGGCTCATGAAAAAGAATATACTGTAGAAAAAAAGCAGTAGCCGGACAGTTTCAGTTGAATACGTTTTTTGATCCATGTTTTAACACCCTCCTGGTGTGAACAAGTATAAAACATGTATAAAAACTTTATTTATTACAGAAGGTATTCTTCCAGTATAGGAATTACTTGTGAAAAAACTTCAGCCTAAATGGTGACTGAAACTTGTGTATGAAGATGTATTGACTGTACTCACATTCTGCTGTATCTCTCATTTTGCAAAAATTTAAAAGGCTGACAATGTGTGTGAGTATTAAAGGAAAAGTCTAAGAAACCAAGTTATAAGGACAGTTATAGTTAGTGAAAAAATTAAGTGAAGGTTGAGAGATTTGTGTTTCATTCTTTCTTTAGTTACTGGGTTGACTGCAGGCAAGCTACTTCAGCTCCTCTGAACATCTCATGATGTTCCAAGATGCACAATACAAGCTCGAGGACAACCTTCAGGGCTGCAATAGCACATGATAAATCCTGACAAGAAACAGTACCATCATAGGTACCATTTCTCTCTTCTCATTTTAGTGCTGGAGTTTTCTACGCCAACACAACTTAAAAGAAGAGGCAACTTCTAGCACCATTTTTATTTACTGTCGTATGATTTCTTGGTTTTACTTCAGCCTTCTCAAGGATAGACACATCGAACAAAACCACCCTTCCTAAAGTATCTAGGAAATTCATATTCCAGGCCTAACTCTCAAAGTCCTCACATTCCAATTATTTTTTAAAATAAAGTTCTTCTGCACCGCACTGTTTTGGACTGCTCTAGATATCTAAAGTTTGGAGACTAAGTGCAAACCTACCATGAGTTAGAAGCAAAACAAAAATAAAATGACCAAGGTCAAGATTTCAACTGAGACAAGACCTACCAGTGTTTAAAAAGGGAAGAGTTACCCAAGCAAATTACATCCCAGTACCTTTCCTACCATAAAGAAATAGAAAATGAAATAGTATTTACCTTCTGTTTTGCAAAGCCAGGATCAATCACAAACACAACACCGTCTATTGTTAATGATGTCTCAGCAATATTAGTGGACACAACAACCTGTCGAAAAATAAAATAGTAAATTTAACTAATTTGTCCTGTAGATGAAAAGCTCCAATTCTGTTTTCTGCACCAAGAATCTTCAGCAAGCTTTCCTTCACTTCATCAATAACTACCAGTGCTGTGCTCCAACACTTTTACAGGATGATCTGAAATCAATCAGATGAGCTTCTATTGAAATCAGAGCAATTTCTGTCCACTGTTTCTGTTCCCCTATGTCTCTATTAACAATACAAAAAAATTTTAGTTTTGAGAAAAATAAACAGAAGAGCAAATATTTTACTTACAAAACTGCTATTCAAAATTTTTCTCACATCTCTGGTAAAAAGCAACAGCTTACACTGGATCCCTTTAACACCATCCATTAATTCCAGCTTTTTAACTTTTTTTTTAAAGCCTAAACAGGGCAAACTCATTAAATAATATGAAATCAAAGGTTATATAACTGTACCAGCACAGTATGTTCTTTTACTTTGTTTGGAATAAAAGAGTTACCAATACATTCCAGCTAAAATCCTGAACATATATTTAATTTCAACTTTGTCTTTTTAAATTACCACACATTGAAGCACCTTTACGTATTTTTAAGGTTACATTCTTAAGTTCCCATAAACTTTCTGAAGGTTAAGTCTCATGCCAAAACTAAAGCAAAGGTGATATCTGAGTTCTGAAGCTTGATTCACCATCATTTCAATTTCATGTCCAGAGACGCAGTGTAACAGCCTATACATATCATCAGCTCTCATCCCAGTGGTGACCACATTAAATCCTGTTATTAACAAGTTTAATCAGCTACCTCAGAAAAGACCCAAAACCCATTCAGCACTTCATCAAAACTACTCACCTTTTACCTCTTAATTTCAGAGCGTTCCGTCATCACTGTTTTCAGTTTAGCAATTAGAATTTGAGAGACCCCTAACAATTTGTTCAGAATCACAATGAATGCAGTGGCTGGACTAGATTGATAATCCTGCTGATTTCCTCCTAGCTGATCACTTTGCTAGTCAGCTACTTACTACTTTCAGCTTGTCTTTTCTTAAGAAGACTTAAGGTCTAAGCTTTCCCACATACTACTATATATTGAAAGCAATGCTTCAGTGAAAAAAAAAAAAATTGAAATTCATTTGGAATTATGGTGCTCCACCCTGAAATGAACTGCTACTTAGAACTCCTCAAACAAACAAAAAAAAGTCACATACACCTTTCATTCACAAGTAAACCTGCACAGATTAGTCAGAGATAAGACACAAATATCAATGCAATTAAGTGCTGACACAAAAGCACAATACATTTTCATTAAAAAATTGCAAGTAATTAAATATTCAAATCAAACTAGCACACCCACGTTAAAAGGCTAGTTGATCACACTCAGGTTGGTGTTACAGAGTGTACCTTATCTAAAATGTCTCAGCTTTTTCCGGTCTACTAACGTATAGGAGCATCCATACCCAAAATGTTCAAATACCAATTACAGAGCAGCATCAAAAGGTTTTGGTCCTGCTTTTTATCACCAATTTCTATTAGAACACTTCAATACCAATAACAATACTATTAGTATGCTTAGTCCACAGAGGTCCAGCAATTTAACTTGTACTTGAATCATACAGAACTTCCCAAAGTTAGAAAAAACCAAACAGTTATTTACACAGTGGATTCTGTTGCATGTATGAATCTCATCTGTTAATGTCACATTGCTTAAAAACCACAATTAATGTAAAACCAAGAAAAAAAACTTGAGGAGATTACCCCACATCTTTCAAACCCAACTTAAAGTACAAAGTTACTTGGAAATCAAACAAATGAAGTTAGCACTAAACTATGTAAAATAATAAATTGTACCTAATTAGCTTTAACTGCCATTTTGCAATTACTGAAATGGTTACACTAAAAGTGTTTTTAAATGTCAGACTGACAGTTTGATACACCAAGGAGTTTTACAGATTAATTTAAACAAGTTACTTCGAATATTAAAATATACATAATATCTATACAAAAAAATATATTTATATTGCATATGTATTAACTAGTAATGCCTAAGTCGCCTGAAACAGAAAATAGAATGCAGTTTGGGAAAAAAAAGGGGTAAGATAGGAATGGGGAGTAGAAAGGCTCCTTCTCAAGTCACCTTCATCTTCCTCCACAGTATAAATTAAATACTCTGATAAAATGCTTTTACTAGTTACAGTTAATCATCTTTAATCTTAAGATTTCTTGCAGTAATAGCTGAACTTGCCTAGCACATCTAAGAGGACAAAAAAAGTGCCAAGTTATCAAGCTACATCAGTACTAGCTGTTACCATCACCTCTATTGCAAGATGCCACACAACTTCCAGTATCTTTCTTTGCCTTCACAAAGTTAAAGCTCAGGAGATACAGACACTGCAAGCACCTCACTTCAGTCTTTATGACCATGAAAGCCTTTGAAATGATTCAGACCTCCTGCTACCTCCCTCCTCAGCAGTTCTAAAAAACAAGGTTCAACTCCCACGGGAGACTGTGTGAAAGCAGACATTTTGTAAGATAGTGGAGGCAGAGCAACACATGGTCCTACTTTACATATTGTGATCACTAAGACTAACTGAAACTAAAACAACATTTAAACAAATTTACAACATACACAGACACACTTCCACTTACTGCTAGATTTTTTTATAGAGATAAAACCAAAACACAGAAGCCAGAACATTTCAGCCAAAGCACGCAAAGAGGAAAAGGGATCTTTTGTACAAAAAAAAAAAAAAAACAACAAAAAACCCACAAAACAAAACCAAAACACCATAATGGCTTTATAGGTCTGAATCTGCTGCTTATGCATTTTGTGCCTGCTTTTGCCTAAAGTTGGTATCTTCCCAGCATGGTAATTTTTCTCATAGTAAAATAGTTGATACACTGAGAGTGTATTCCTCTCAGACACTGGTACTGGCTTTGTCAGTGCAACATAATGAAAACTACACACTGCATCTGTTATCCTCTTATCAAGAAAACCAGAAACTGCCTATTTTGAAGTGCACAGTTTTAAACATGAATGAAAATTTAATGAAATACACAGCTATCACTTGTTCATCACTGAAAAGCAATTTCATTCATTCAAGTCATTTGCTAACACGATCTTTGTTGCAGCGTTAGTTTCGTGATTTCAGATTGAAAGCTTCTTGCAATCAACTTCAGTACGAAAAAGAGGATCATTTCACTAAATTTATTAAGTGATTTATTCTTCCAGAAGACTAGAGAGTTGTCACTAGTATTCTACGTGCATTGTACTGCACAAAAAAAGCAAACAATCAAGGAACAAACCCTGCCCAGAGCAGATACCATGATTCAGCTCTGACCTTCAAAATCTTAACTTTGTAATCACTAGTTTCATATAGCATTAGTTTAACTTGGAAGGAGTCTTAATGCAGCTTCCTGAAATGTTCCATTTTAAAGAAATAACCACAGTTTCTAATGTGGTTTATGTGAGCATTCAGGAATTGAACTATTAATTTTATGAAGAACATTCACTAGTGCCGTTTCAAGTTTTTCAATCCATTTTGCCCAAATGGAAGAACCTCAATTCTGTCCTTACAACAGAAAACACAAGCCTCTAACTTCATCGGACTTGTCTTAACTTGCAGCTTCTCATAAAACTTGAGAAACAAACAAAACCTGCCTGATAACATCCCTTGAAGAGACAGTCCATTTGTTTCCAAAAAAAGGATGTCTCAGAATAATAACTTAGGAAAAAAATCCCACCCCTCCCTGTAAATTGTGTGGTTGTCAAATTCAGTGTTTAATCTGACTTGTTGTATTTTTTGTAACAAACTTAAATGAATGACGCTCCTATTCAGTCAAATCAAATTGTTATCAGAACATTCTGGCCTTATAGATGGAAACCAGAATTTTGAATGGCACTGAGAAACAAACTCCAAGTTATCTTAAAAAATGTTAATGTGATAAAATTTTGGATTATTAAGGCTCCTTAATATCCTTATTTTTGCATATCCTAATATCCGTATTTTGGCATAAGCATTATCAAAAAAACCTTCTACTTGTTGCTGTCCAAATATATTTAAAACAGCTGAAACTCTTAGTTAATTGCCCACACAACTGTGAGTTGTTACTGAACAGCATATTAAAACAGCACACTATTTACCTTTCTTCCTATTGCTCCGTTTTGTTTTTTTGGTGGGGGAGGTTCAAAAATCCTTTGCTGTTGCTGCGGAGGAAGGGTGGAATACAGTGGAATGATTTTGATGTCACCAACTTCTGGGCCTAAATCATCGATTTCACGTTTTATCCTCTTGCAGGCTTCATCAATCTCCTGCAAAACAAAAATACTGGTTAAAAGAGAACTCCATGAAGAAGGCACCGCGTTTTATTTTAGAGCGCTTTATGACAATTATATTAAGTCTACACCCTGAAGAACAATTACAGTAAAAATAATTTAAAAAAAAAATCAATCAAGGTGCTTACTGAATTTGCAATCGAATTCCCACAATACTTCAAGATGCTTCAGCTTCGATACTCTAATGAACAGCCTAATTTGCATTCAACATCCTTTTTCTTTTAGTCATGTTTCCTAATTAATTCTCTACAAATTGTACTAAAATTGAAATCTCTCACCCTGGAATATTAAACTGCACTCATGACCTTTTCAATTTTCACAATCTAAAAGAAATTGATGTGCAAGATAGTTAAAATAAGCCAATTAAGCTTTAATGTCACATATCACTAATGCAATTATATGGAAGATTTGCTTCATTGTACCTAATGAGAACGAACACCTTTACAGTATAAACATGGACGCTCAAAACCAAACCTCTCGATCCAGTGTTTCAGATTTTACTGTAAAATTAACTGACATCCCATTTAAGCTTAAGAAAAGTCAGTGAAATACTCTCAAGATGAAAGATTTATCATGCCTTTTTTACCTTAGTATTTTCTATGGTATTTGTTAGCTTATTTTCTGACTAGGTTGCCATACAAAAGTTCACCACAGCTCAATCATTTGTAATTCCACTTCATTCTAAAACAACTACATTTAAGTCAGCTAGATGACCTATAGTTATGCCAACATTTAATGAAAATTAAAGTGCACAGAAATTCAGGTTAATGAACAGCAATTCATTAATTTCAACTTAAAAATTACAACAGAGCCTCCACTGGTATAACTAAGCAGCACGCTTACCAACTACTGATATTCCAGCTTAACCACTGACGGGAGAATGAAGTCATCATCACAAGAAGCAACAATAGGCAAAAGCAAAAAATAGCTACAACATACTCCAAGAAAAGAGGCCAGACCTCCCTTATCACAAGTAATTCACCAGCCTGAAGCAGAAGTGATGCTTAAGACCCTCAAGCAAATATACAGAACAGGTTAACCTAAAGGCTGTATAAAATTACTGCTTCAAACTGTAATTAGAAAAACAAAAGCAGACTCCTTTTTAAAACCATAAATTCAGATAGATTTTGGAACAAATCTGGGTCTTTTTCATTTGTTCTTAAAGAGACTTGTAAGTTTTCAGCACAAGTGTATTGAGTACATTTTAAAGAAGCGCAGACAATACAATACTCATGTTCTGTATTGATCAGCATATATAATTAATGTAAGCATGGCAAAATGAAGGCTCTTCCTCTTTAATGTCAAAGAGCCCTTTAATAGTAAGCCTAATGCTTTTTGGCATTATCTTGCCAATTTGAGCAAAGTGCAGATATTTACAAAAAGACCTCTTAAACAAAGGTGCACTTTGCCAACAAATCCAACATACCCTTCATAAAATGTAAGAGGCATACAAGAAACTGAGCTGGAATGCCCCCTACTGGTTTTTCAACAGAGAATGAATTTCTTTACACAGATGTTAATGCCTGGTGTTCCATCGATAAACCCCTTTAAGTTCAGTAACAGCCTCCCAGTGAAAAGGAAAAACCTAACTTAATTGACAGATCATACACAGTAGCTCAGTAAATTAATACTTAAGCAATGGTAAATGGTATGTAAAAAGACAACATGGTATAAGTAAATAGTAGAGTAACTAGGCAGCAACGCTCCCTCTCAAATTTATACCCATTCCAAGTCTTGACAAACTGATATTTGGGCCTGTTAAATACTTAATAGAAAATTAGATTGTATCTTTCAGAAAAAAAAAAATCCCGCAAGCCAAATGCTAAACCAGAAATACAGTACAGACCTTAGTTCCTGATCTGAAGGTCACTACACTGTTTCATGGAATTTGAGCAGATTACACTGTGTAATTGGGAAAGCTCTGATGCTGGACAGGATGCTTAATCTTCAACTGTAATGACTAGAGACTCCAGGACAGTTTCATACTTAAGAGATAGTAAAATACAAGCAAGCAGTGATAAATGAAAGCACTACGCTTTTCAGGCCACATGTTCACAGCCACCTATCATCTTTCAGATGAGATAAAAGTGTTGTTTCTCCCTAGAGTTTCCTAATGTAGTTTCAAAGTATCCCTAATCAGGGCTCATTAAAATACTTCAAAATAGAGATGACAAGTGCATATATAACCATTAGTCTCTGCAGATTTGCAGAGGTAACTACAGACCTCATCATAAACTGCTGAAAGAAGGATGCAAGTCACCAAGAGCCACTGTCACTCATCTAAAGACAGTAAAAGAGAATTCTTTAGTATTGAATTGTTTTCATTAAATTAAATTTTAAAAAAGTAAACAGGCTGAGAGAGTTGGGGTTGTTCAGCCTGGAGAAGAGAAGGCTCCAGGGAGACCTTACAGCAGCTTTTCAGCACCTGAAGGGCACCTACAAGAAAACTGGAGAGGGACTTTTACAAAGGCATGTAGCGATAGGTTGAGGAGTAACGGCTTCAAACGGGAAGAGGGTAGCTTTAGATCAGATATTAGGAAGAAGCTTTTCACTCTGAGGGTGGTGAGGCACTGGAACAAATTGCCCAGGGCAGTTGTGGAAGCTCCGTCCCTGGAGGTGTTCAAGGCCAGGCTGGATGGGGCTTTGAGCAACCTGGTCTGGTGGGAGGTGTCCCTGCCCATGGCAGGGGGGTTGGAACTAGGTGATCCCAAATTACACAATCTAGAAGGCACACGTGTAGTAAAAATAGTTTGAAAGTGCTGAGGATTCATTTAGGTGTTAAAGATTCGCTTGTACCACACAAAAACATTGAAGGCTGGAGATAATGAGAGATACAGTTGAAGGCACAATCCTAACTTTAATACTCTGAAGATCCAGCAACTCTAATTCAACAGTCCTGACTTACTCAAGTATGAACGGTTTTTTAAAAAGAAAAAACACACACATTTAACTATTTGCACAGCATCTACTCCAAATCCACTACAAAACCCTTTGAAGAGGGGTTATTCCACCAACCCAAATGTAAGAGGAAGTTGTTGCTCTTTGAGGCAAAAGAGGAAAGGTAGAGTGAACTTGCCTTGCATTTAGATTATGTCTGAAAAGCTCCTCAGAGCCCTGACTATCCCACTGACTGCCCGAGATAGCTGATACCAGGGTACCAGAAGCATGAACAGACGCAGGATCAAAGGAGCCGCAGCTACCAAAAGGTAAACAGCAAACAGACCATAAAAAGAGGAAAGGTTACATGCTAGCTAAAATGCTCATTTATCTCAAGCTGCCAGTGCCACATACCCTCAACATACCTATACCTCACAACATCTAGTCATCAAAATTGTCCCAGGCAGTCTATTGTGTACCTTAAAGTTTTAAAAAAACTTCTTGCTTGATCCAATCAAAATGAATTAACAATAGATGTACAATCTCTATAGTTCAGCTGAAACACTATGGAAACTAGAATCAAGCAGCAGTTAAGAGCTCCATAGTAGTACGCTTTGAATATTAATATGGAGTCCTCAAAATTCTTCTACACCCTCAACAGCATAAGTGATTCTCCTTGGAAAAGCTCTGAAGACAGACAAGAATCAGGCAAAGAGAAAATATTTCTTTTTATGGATATACAAGTCATCAAGGAGGTAATGGGGTGGTATTTTTCAACCAGGAAAAACAAAGTCATCTAGACATTCAAGTGAGAGAGTCAACAATTTGTATTTTGTACCCACAGCTAAATAAAGATAGTTTGCAAAAGGAGAAAAGCGCCAGTAACCAGAAAAATAATTTAAACAAGATTATTATTATTAAATCAAATCTAATTTAAATGGTATTCCGTCCAAGAACTTGGTGCGATTAAGGCTGGTTCTACACAGAATCCTGAGCAGGCTGCTTGGTTTTCAAATAACTGGTAGACAACAGGCAATATTTAGAATCCCTGTCAAATTAACTGGATTTCAGGAGCTTAAGCATCCAAAAGGCAATTCTGAGACACCAAAAAGTTTCAGGATTTCAATGGGAACTTTCATTGTGCCACAAATTTCAGCAAGACCTAAGTCTGTATGGGAACTGACACTTAGCAGTGTCTCGTTTAGAAAACAAAGCAAGAACAGAGTGAACAGTTTCCCTCTGATTTATTAGAAACAGTAGTGCAGCCATCTATATTTTCACATAACAGTAAGTAGGTTCCTTATGCCTCCTGAATCTGACAAGATTTTTACTTCACCTTAACCCACTTTTCCAAAGAAAAGGCAGGCTGATGACTAGTGCCTAGAAAAAGCCCTTGGATGCAGTTTTATTCCTCTCACTGAACGTGTTTCTGTGCAGCTGGAAATGCAAAGATTCACCAGACCAGAGGGAATCTCTGAGTTTGAAGTCTATTGACAAAAGGAGTCCTGGATTCTCCGAATACCAGGATTGCTGCTTATATTCAATTTTAGCATCCTCTGGATGGGGGACAGCAACACCTGATATTCGTATCAAGCTCTCAAGAAATCAAAAGCACAGTCCTTTCCTTATATTTCCCTTCTCATGGCAGATCAATACATCTACAAGTGAAATAAATGGTTATATTAAATCATTCAACCTGACACAGAGCAGAACTTTTGCTCCAGGTCCAGTGAAAGACAGTGAGAAAGCTTCATCTAAGCGTGTATAGCGACACATACAAGTACTCAAAAGCCAAACCAGCAGTCCTGAGTCACACCCATCCCATGAACAGCATTCAATGCTATAGTAACAGCACACAAAGTATGCACACACTTTGAAAAAGGTTACACATCTTACAGTTTCAACAAGGAAAGCTGAAGAGCTCTAGTTGCTTTTCAGGCATAAAGGAAGCGTATTTAAAGCTTCAGGTTGAGGTCAAAATTAAGTACTCCAAAGCACTTTTAAGCATTCAGTGAAACAAACATATTCAATGTCACCTGGAGATATTTCACAGATAAAACTGCTGGACTGTAACTCTTTGTCCAGTGAGGATTGAATGCTGCTCTCTGGTCAACAGCCTCTTACCCCTTCGCAACAGTTAAAACTAACCACAGAAAGCACTAGCTGCAGGTTAGTTTCTTTAATGCTCAAGATTACCTTTTCCCAATCTGCCCCTTTGTCTTCCATCTCTCTCTCACGCTGCCCAGTACTGCTCGCATCCCTCATCCCAGAACTTGCAGAAAAACTATGTCAGCTAGAGTAAGAAAAGGGGGTAGAGTCGAATTCCTACCCCTCTTATCTGTAAAACTAAATCCTTTTTTCTTCTATCACCATAACAGTGCGAAAGTTTCCTTTTTAGCCCTCATTGTGGAAAGAAAGTACAAAGCATTTGACATTGTTTAAAGGACAGCATGGGAAGGGGACAACAGGAAGGTCCCCTGTTGTAGCCTGACAGAAACAACCTGGGAAGGCACGATGAAAAGCTGTCAGCATTTGAAACTAAGAGGGGCAGAACTGGTACTTTTCCTTTGGCTTAATTTCAAGAGTACCACTTACAGGACTAGTGCTTAAATGCTACCCCATTGCCCCCCATTCTCTTTGATTTGCATAAGTAAATACTAACAAGACTGAAAACACGAACAGGACTTAGTATTACTAAGTAATACATAGTAATACTACCTTTTTTCTAGAAGATCTCACTTTTGAAAGCCTTATCACAGAAGATCTTCTAAGTACGACTTCTAAAGATGGTCTGTGCCAGTTTTATTTAGAAACACATTGGTTCCTTGGGCTCTGCATCAGAACACAGCTAAGAAACAGAGACTCAGAAATAAATGAGCCACAAACCAATACCTCCCCAGCTGCCTCCGACATGACATTTCCACTGCTGAAGTCTAGCCTCTCACTACTCCAATACTTAATATTCCCTAGCTCTGCAGCAAAAACTAAGGTTTTGAACATATCATTAGCAGTTCATCTAAAAGGAGCTATATAAAATTAACCACAGAAGAGACCAATTTTGCTTCTTATCATGCACACCAAATTTTTTTCTTTATCTGCTGTTGAAAATAAAGTCTTTATTACACTATTCAAACGGAATGCTCAGTAGAAATTCACTTTCATTTCTTTCCCTGATGGTATTTCTGCAGTAAAAAGTGAGGTGCTCATACTGAAAGGTTACTATTAGCAAGAATAGAAACAGAAAAGAATTATAGGAGCAGTTGCATATATTATTGAGTTAGTGCACCACATCTTTAAGAAGTTTGTGCTGAACAAACACTGTCAAGAGAGTTACATAAAGAAGTTCCATCAAACAATAGTCAAAAAAACCTAAACATAAAAAGAAACCCAGGAAGACTAGCAGCAGTGAAGTTACTGAGTTAAATTGCTCCCACTAAGCTAACAATCCGATAACCTGAATTCCCTTCCCATTTGTTTGCGTGCAGGACCCACCCATGCTGCCACGGGTGAGGCTTGAAATTACACTGATACTCAACTGCAGCTACCAAATGACCGACCGCAAGTTACCCTGAGCCACCAGAGTACTTCAAGTGCTGGCATTCATTCTGGCTCACAGGCTGAACTGCTACATGTAAACATCCATTTAACTTGCTGGTCAGGCTCCACTCAGTCTTAAGATCTCAACTGTATCCCATTATCTTTAGAAAAACTGTATCTACAGAAAGATGTTGACTAGTGATGTCATTTTTAAGCACATTTAATGGAACAATTCGAGCACTTGGCATGCAAAACAGAATTCAATGATTTTGTAAACATGGTCCTAAAACATTATTTCAGAAACCCTTTATTCAGTTGACCCTGTATGTGGAGCACTTACAAAGAATCTCATGAGGCGAGCAAAACTTCAAGACTGCTCTCGTTAGAGCATACTTTAAACTTTTTTAAACAGGAGATGACAGTCACCTATAGCAGATCAGCTGTTACACTGCACACAGTTAGATTTAGCTCTACCTTGGATAAATGAGTCAAGCAGACATAACTGTTAAACCCTGAAGCAAACTAATGCCCAAAAAATTATGTTGCAACTTTACGTTGTGTAAAATGAGTATATGGGGAAAAGACTAAATGAATAAATAAAAAGGACTTCCCAAACCAGAAATATTTGACAGACACTTTAACCTTCCCCCTTCTGAGTTCCTATCGCAAACAGAGGCACTGCCAGCCACATCTGGCTTTGATGACACAAACCTTCTAGAAATTTTGTCTTTGTCCCTAAAGCTGCGTGGAGCTTCTTCCTCCAGGAATGAAAGCAAACTGCTACAAGCTAAAATAAGCAAACAACAGTTTAGGGCCAGAACTGGCCCTAAGAGCTGCACCACTTCAGGAGATGATCCGAATACAAATTCGGAAACAAAAGTTTGTAGAATGACGTAAGACAAAAAAAGTCATCCATGGAATAAGTCAACACTTAACCATAACCAAGAACTGCTCCGTCAACAAGTCAAAGCTGAACTTGTCTCAGTGCGATTCCTATATTCAGGATCTTTTTGACCTGGTCTGTTTGAAATATTTAATACTGGCATCATCTCAAATGAATGAAGATTAAAAAAAAAAAATCTTCCTTCCTTGAACACCATTAATACTCTTCTTTCAGTTTATGCTCCCCAACTTCTCAATACTTTTTAGGCAAGGCTAAGACACAGCCTGTGTCAGCTGCAGCCCAGTACACTTACTGCCTTAACATCACCCAGTCACTACCACCGAGACTACAACAGTTGGCAATTTTTACTTCAACTTCCTCATAAATAAGTCTCTGCTACTTTCTTTCACAGTTCTAGTGCTTAACCAACCTCACTGTGACAAAAAAAAAGCGTACCTTTAAAATAAATCCTCATTTACAAAACATTCTACCAAAACCTCAAAAATATTTTGCAACTCTAAACCTTTCTGGAACACTGATACAATAACTTCACAGCAATATTTTCCAGTATGTTCATCTACAATCAAGAACAACAGTGCTGACTGTACTTCAAATCTCCAGATGCAGCCTGGATTCTTCCTCCTAAATGTGTAACGATGCATTTAGCTTTATGGAGAAAAGGGTACCGGGGTGGCAGAGAACACACTTTGCATTCAGAAGAGTCCAGGTTACCAAGATATGTAAGACAGATCTATACAGTTTCTGTGTCATTATTTCTGCCTCCCACACCCCACAAGTTTCATCTATAAGGATTTTACACCTACTCTCAGATTACTGATCTTAATGGAGTGTGAAATCTAATACTGTTTTAGCAGAACTCCAGTAGACAACAAACCAGCTACCTCTGAGATCTGCAGGTGAGCCAGTCTTGAGGCATTTAAAGTTTAAAAAAAAAGTGTGTCTACACAACTAGACTACCATATCTGTAATCTCAATAACTGAGAACAAATTTGACAAAATCTATTGTCTAAGAGAGACATGTTGACTAAAATGTAATTATATGATTTCATTGTGAAGAGAATTCCCTGGCAGAGCTTCCAATTTTGCCTGACTGACATCAGCCAACCTGGCTTACAGTTATCCAGCTTATCTCAGGTCATACCTTTTTTGAGTATTGGCACAAAACATTATTTCTATCTTTTGGAATCTCCCTGATATACCACGGTGTTTTTTTGTTTATTCTTAAAAATCAACAGATGAGCTCTCCTTCTTACAGTGTCTGTGAGATATAAGTCCCTTTTCAAAGTGTTTATTCCTAATAAATGTTGCTTTTAAAACATCCTCTTTTGTTACTAATGGAGTGAAAAGCAGTTCATGCAACATAATCATATACTTCTGCTCCTTTCAGGATTCATGAAGGAAGTTTTTATTGAACGCTTATTTCTGCACCATTAACAACAATTTTATCTTCATCCAGTAACAGGCTTATACAATTAAGATTCCTTTGGTTTCCAAAGTATTTAAACTTTTTTTTTTAATTTTTGGGCCCGACAACACAGCATCTTCCCTACTATCTCCAGGTTCCATCACCAACTTTGTGTCTTGGCTAATCTGTACTAATTAACTGCTATCCATCCTACTGCCCATATAAAATTACTTAAAGTTCAGTGGGAAGCAAAGGCAGTCGCTAGTAAGGACCCTCATTCTGCCTTAGACCACTGCAACTACTCCTCAACCGAAGCCTCTTAAACTCAAGACAGTTCTCACTTGCGTGGTTCCACCTAGGTCAACCTCCCTTTATGTAACTTCATTTGGCTTTGTAAATGCATCTTTCTGACAAGAAAATCAAATCATTCTGCACACTGTTCATACTGTTTTTCAGAACCCAGAAGAACTACAAAGCATTTTTGCCCAGCAAAAATCAACGGCAAGGCTCGAGCTACGAAGCCTACTGAACCCAAACCACATAGTGGTAGCGGTACCTAGAGCACACTTTCCAGCTCTCGAGATTACAGTAGGTCCTATCACTTTAGATTCAACAGTAGTACACAAGTAGATTGTATGATGAGGCTCAAAGATCGCCCTCAACAGAGGCCCCAAAACATCATGAATCAAAATGGATGTAAACCTTCAAAGCTTTTCCACAGAAGCTAAGCCAGACTTCAACGTCATCCTAACTAGCTAAATTCAGACTAGCTCCAGGCAGAGCCACTCCAGTGCCCTTTAACAGTATCGTCCATGGATATGTGGAGAACTTCAGACAAAAACCAAGAGGTCGGTGGCCTACAAATGCAAGTTTTAATACAGGCAATACAGTGATATTGTTAGATACATTTATGCATAATTATATCTGCACATATGAACAGGTAATATGTGCATGATTTTATCAGAAATGTTTATAATACACTATGTCCTGTAAATTAACCCAGTGGAAATTAAAGAACTTGTTCATACAATGGAACAGAGTATCTCTGTAGCACTGGTTGGAACTAGACCAGTTGGGTCTAGAGCCATTTGCCAAACACGAGTGGTGCTCAGAGCTGGTAATATCTGAAGGCAGCCATCCCCCCCACCCCCTACCCAATTGTTAGAACAAATTATTTAGAGCAATACATAGTAACTGATGTACCAAGGACATAATTTATAATTGATAATTAGAAGGGCAAGTATTTGTTCTTCATGAAAGGTTAAAGACCAGCCTGACTTAGCATCCTGGTAGGAAAAGAGAATCTGCTGGAACAGCTGGACAGCAGTATTCCTTTCTGTTGCCTCCAATTCATTCATGCACTTGCAACAGTTGTTTCACTAATTCTCACATTACCTGCCAGACTAGTCTGAACTAGAACTTTTAACTAAAACCAAACAGGCAGGTTTCAAAGCCACAACTGTTACAATATTTTTCCCTACCTGTACTTTAACTCACAGCAATATTCCAAACAAAGAAGGACAAACGTAAAGGCCAGAGTGTCTGCTTTTACAGTTACAGTCATTGCTTTGGTTTTCTAAGGGAGGAGTCGACCCACCAGAGGACATTAATCCAAAGTGTCTTTTAAAACTCATCTAAGAGGCCACGCATCTTCATGACTAGCAAATCTACTCAAGAAGCCTGTGTACCTTTAGCATCACACATCATTTCTAGCACTTTTTTTTTCCCCCTCTTCGCATAGTTAAGATTGCGTACGCTTAAAGACACTGACTTGTTCCATATGCGTTGAAGGGTATTTCTTCAAGAGGAGTGACTGTATGAAGAACAAATCAGAAAAACATTTTTGCTAACTGCATTTCTCCCACTACTAAAAATAATAATTTTAAGTCTGCCCAGTCAAGTAAACTTAAACTGTTCATAAAAAACAAAACCCAAACATTTTTATTAAAACTACTACTGACAGCTAAGTAGCAGAACCAAAGTGTTATTCTTCAGGTAAGTTGTACAATACACATCCAGAAATGCACAGAACTGCATTTTCAGTCAAAACACGGATGCTACCAGGTACCCAGAACTTTTGAGTTCACATCAGTACAAATCTAGCATTCATACTCCAAGTTTCTCTTTTACAAGTACATGAGTAAGATGAGAACTTTCATTTTAGAGGGGCCTTGCACAGCACATGCATATTACAGATACGTACAACGACTAAGGACCTGAAGGTACAGCAGGTAGAAAAGCTCAGGTCATTCAAATGATAAACTAGAAAAGGAAACTAAACATTTCGGTCTCCACAAGCCACTTAAAAACAGTTTCTGTACAGAACAATGGATAAAAAACAAAAGGAAGAAAGTACCTCCTGTCCAGTAAGGAAGAGTAAGAGATCTCCTTCTTCTTCTTCACACATGTGAATTTGGATCACTGTTCGAATGGCAGCCTCAAGGTAGTCCCTTTCGGGTTCTGGAGTATAGAATATCTCCACCGGATGGGTGCGACCCGGGATAGTTAGAAGAGGACAGTTATCAAAGTAGATCTGAAATTTGCCAGCATCTAAAGTAGCACTCATAACTATAACCTGTAGGTTTCAAGGACAAAAAAATAGTTACTCCAAAGGTTAACATGAATTTGTGTAGTGTTATGCATACAATATGTAATATAAAGAAACTAAACTCAACTCTTGACTGTGATTTAAGCATGCTTTTATCACCTGAATACAACCTTGTTACAAAGGTCAAAAAAAAATCCTAGTCAAATACAGAAAGATTAAGCTACAATTATGTTGTTTCTAGCATTTTCCTCAATACAAATGGCATTAAGAATTTCCTAGGGTTATCTTTCCAATACAGATCATCATTAGATCAAAAAACAGTTGATCTACTGTAGTTGATTTGCTAATGATAAGCACAGATACCTTATTTGGCATGCCTGCAACCAGAAAGAAGACGCTGTTAGGCTTCATCATTACTGACCTTCAAATCAGATCTTTGTCTTACAACTTCCTTCAGAACTCCCATCAAAATATCAGTAGCCAGTGTTCTCTCATGGGCCTCATCAAGAATTATAACACCATAGCGCTCCAGCAAAGGATCATTCATTGCTTCACGAAGTAACATACCATCAGTCATATACCTGAACACAAACAATTTCAACACAAATTTTATTTTAAAAGTATGATACAGAATCCTCTTCCGCATCATTCACTAGATTGCTTGAACGAAGCTTTTCATCAACTTTTTTTTAAAACAGAAGCATCAGTAAACTATTTCCACCAATCTAACAAGCCTATTTTAAGTTTTCAAACAGAAATAACTGCAGAATATAAATGAAATCTGGGACTGGGGGTAAAGCTTAAAAAAAAAAAGGAAGGGGAAACAAAGTTTACAAACACTTGTAACTAGTTTGTAGACTATAATTGGCAGACTTCCAGGTGCACAATCAAGACAGGAAAGGAAGGAAAAAAATCCTTGGAAAACCTAGAAATAATATTTCTGTAACTGTTTCTCCCCTTTTCTGTTTGCAGATCATCTGTTCACTTTTTGTTTTTCTATCTCAGTTAAATTTCTTTTTACACATTAACTTTATTCCCAGTCTTCACCTAGTTGTATGACCAAAAGAGAAGGCATCTTTTGCTAGAAAAGCACTATTCCTTGAACCACACTATGTGGAATCCTTTTTAACCAAGCATTCTGAATGCCATCTGCAAATGACGTATTAAGTAGGCCTGGTTCCACCTACACAGCACAGGAATCTAGAACAGCTGGCAACTAAAACACTATGAATTCTGTGTCGCAGAGTCAGGTATAGTACAGTTTTGAAACTTTGCATTAGTTCTCCTCACTGAAGTTAAGGTACTGAACTTCACCAGGATCACCCCAAGTAGGAACATACCACAGAAGGTCAGCTGAATGCATAATATGAAAAGAAACTGAATGCTCAAGGGCTTTATTCTGAATAGCTCCTTAATCATAAAAATACTTCTTGAGATCACCCTCTTCTTTATGGATCACTTAAAATTAGTTTCCACAGGGTGCAGTGACTTCTTAAGGAGGAATGACTCATTTTAAATTATACTCCAGCCCCACACCCCAGGCTTCCCTCAGCTCGTGCTACGGCTCGTGTCTCTCTTCCCCACTCAGACAGAGAAAGTGCCCGTCCACAGATTCACTCCCCTCCTCACTCACTCCTTTCATAACTCTGTTCCCACCCTTCCTAACCCTGCGATTCCCCTCCCCTCCGAGTAGGCTTTACCTGACAGTTGCCATACTTACTTCAAAATGGTTTTTGCACTACTGCAGTCTTCAAATCGAATAGAATAACCAACCTCCTGGCCCAGCATGACATCCATCTCATCAGCAACCCGCTGTGCCACACTCATTGCAGCTACTCTCCTAGGCTGGGTACATGCTACTCCCCTCTTTGGTCCAGGTAACGAGCGCATGTAGTCAACACACCATTGAGGGATCTGTCAAGAATAAAATTCATTTTTAAAACACAACTCAAATGGCCAGATGCAATCTGTAACCTCCGTATTGTATCAAATAAAGTTAGTTATAATTCCACTGAGATGCCATCTGCATGTACAAAAATATCCAAAGCATGACAGCAGATAGACTAGTTAGTTGGACCCAGTGCCACTCACATTAAGCATGTACATAACTATCTTAAAGTCATCAAGGAAATACATAGGTTCACAGTACATTTAAGCACTGTTAGATCAGTACCTTAGACATTTAGCAGCAGCCAACATGCTCCAAAGCAACCAAAATTAAAGTTAACACTCAGAATTTTGAGATTCATAGCATGCACGGTTCATTGTTTTAAGTTTTACAGTAAGCAAATTATACTTTGTGACTTAAACAAGTAATGCTTATTAATACATTAAGCAAAAAGAAGTATTTTAGTGATATAAAAATCGACTTAGCCAGGAATTACGACAAATTAACAAGTAATTAGTTATGTTCATTTCGTTCTATTGAAATTTTATCAAACAGACATGAAACCCCTATGTTTTGCTTCCTATGTTAGCACTCATTTGTCAGTCAGCAGTTTTCCGCTCCTGTCAGGAATCTGGAAATAGTAAGAATCACCCAAAATAAGAAGCTTTACTTAGAGAATTTCTAAGGTCAGTAACAGTTTGATGAAGATGGAATATTCTTAACATGCTCTCAGTGTGACATTTTGAGGAGACATCTCCTAGCACAACTAGTTCCAAGTCTACAGAGCAAATAAAATCCACTCCTCCTCCTTAGTAACTGCTTTTCAAGTATTCTTAAAAGCTCACATTTACAGAGAAAAAAAGCACATTTATACATTGCACCAATGCAGAAATACAGGAAAAGCAGTATAATTTAAACCAGGAAAATTTTTCTTCCAGAATACCACATACTTCCACAGCAAAATGTACGTTAAATGACCCCTAAAGCATACCCACAAGCAGACAAGCATAGACTGTAATGAAAAGCTTTTTTTTTTTTTTAAATGGAGAACATACTTCCATTATAAATACAAAAAAAAAAAAGAAAGCAAAGACTATCAAAATACAACAGGAGACTACTAGACTGCTGAGAAGAAAAGAACTCAAGTTTCTGGAACCTCTATTCAACATTAAAAATAACAGCAGTTCTTGAACACTGATAGCATGTACTTGAAACCCTATCCTATAACACATACACACACCCCTAACGTGCAGTGTAGAGAAAGGAATTTGCTTCCTAAGACACTAATAAAAACTCAACTCTAAACATACTAGGTGAAGCTTCTTGACTTTAAACAGAGCAGGTCCTGAAACAAACTTTAGAACAGCAGGTCTGTCGGGCCATAGTAGCATGAAACACAAATAATTTAGAAGTGGTTTTCCAGTAAACAGCAAAACCTACAGTACCGGTATCAAATGAAAGAAAAGGTCTACGTAGACTTCAGTGTGTTAAGCTGATTTAGATGACCACCAGAATACTTTTTATGTCCCGCTTTAAGAGACACTAGGAAACAGGACTGTACCATACTACATTTTCTACTTCAGTCATGACTGGGAATATACTGAACACTTCTTATCATCTGGTTCTTATAAAACCTAACATAAAAAGTGAACTCAAGTCCACTGACAAAAAACCTACAAATCACTAAAACCCCTGACTTTCCTTAAGAAAGGCCATTTTATCAATATCAAAAGCACGAGGAATAGCTTTAGTTAGCACCCCTTAACCTCATGGACTTCCTCGCTCAAGAGATTTTCAAATATAACCTCCACAAACATGAGGAGGTAGGGACTACACATACAGTGGCCTCTAAGGTCAAAGATAAATGCACTGAGGGCTGTTAACGACTATCCCAAAGCCAAAGGAAAGTCGTGTTTTTAAAGGGATGCAGGGCAAGAGAGGGAAAACACTGTTCTGGCTTTTCTGAGCCACTTCAATTTATTGAAAACTTTCACTGTTAAAAGTTATGTGGTAGAACTCTCAGAATTTTCATTCATTGATAAGGTGTCAGACTTTTACCTGTATCAATTCTCTTGTGGACGGCAAGGACAGGAGGAGATTAAGCTATACTCAGAATCACCTTGATTCTGAACTTCACCTGCCAAGAAAACTTGCTGACAAAGTGGCATCCCTTGTGTTATGTCAACAAACATCCTACCTTTTACAGTTAAAGGCTCTTGAGTGAAAGAAAGCAGATGATATTCTACTATGCCATTTATGGAAGAAATTTAAATTATTATCGCAGCACCACATATGATCCCACATTTAAAAGGGAGTGCACGTTGCAATTATAGCAAGTACTTAACCTCTTTCTAAAAGAAATTCAGCACACCCGTTCCACCACTAAGCATATTCCAAGAGCATTTGAAGAAAACAATTAAATTAGAAGGTTATGTTTAAATTACAAATCAAGCCATTGCAAATACTGAAGACATGAAAATTAATGGCCTTGGCTTCCAATATACGACTACAGTGCTTTGGGATTAAGTCGATGGGGAACAAGAATGAGAAAAAAGTTTTATCTCCTGTCGTTTTGACTATCAAAGCCAGGGATTTCCAAAACTGGGTGCTCTCCAAGACTAAAGGGAAAACATGCACATAATAGCCAGGGAATGGACCTGACAGGCAGCAGCTCACTCTCAAAACTATTACCTACCAATGTATAGCCTTCTACCACCACGAAATGGAAGATAATTTGGGAATAACAATTTGTTATATATTTCAAATAATGCCCACTTCATACCAATAAAAGCAAGCATACACCTTCAGTTTGAGCATTACAGGGTTTCTTAACCACATATAATTATTTCTCTTGCTCTAATCAATGAATGCAAGGAGAAGAAAAACTGCCCACCCAACTGGTTTTAAGACAGCACTTGATCACAAAATGGATGTGACACTATCACACGCAAGACAAGGTTTTCATTAAGTGGCAGCAGGGTCATTTTCAGTGATAGGTTCCTATAGACACTCTCAGTTATTTCTAAACATATCTGCAATCTCATAGAGAGAATTCAGAGGAAGCAGTGAAGCTTCCAAGACAGCTTATGTGCTTTTGGTAGCTTAAATACCATTTTTAGGAAAGATGCCTTAGGTTTCTTAAGTCCTTTCAGAAAGTAAGGGGTAATGTAATAAGACAAGTCAGGAAACGCTTTATGCCTGAGGAATGACACGATAGTAAGATGTATTTGAAGTTCAGGTCACAAATATTAAGAACACACCCCACTTTAGATCTTCAAATTCTCAGATCATGCAACAAGAAATCTTGTTTTCATATAGACAAGTACCAAATTATTTTTACGTGGACATTCAGAATACTATCAGAATACTGTACTAGTTACTCTAAGTAACTATATGATCAAATTTTCTGAAGAATTCTCCAAGATCCTGGTCTCAGCTTACACACGTTAAAAAAGCAATACAGATAATGAAATAAAATACCTTCCAAACAAGACATTGGTTCCTAAAATTTGCAGCAGGAAGGGCATATAACTTCAAATATTTCAGGTACAGCTATAAAAGGTATTCAACATACTATGTCCTTCACATTCTCTAGACATTCAGATTTTATGACTAGAAATTTATTTCTATAAGACTTACTGTAAGTTAGCTATAATCCGTTTTATAAAGACTAAAATATCCTTCGGTTTTTATTTTCTGCCTATATAAAAGGAATTTATCAGGTTAAAAAGAACTTTTTTACATCACTTTTCAACAGTTTTTATACAGCAAGCCAGATGATAGAGTTTTGAGCAAGTCTGTCCTGCTATAAATACACAGTGGTGTTCCTTAGATCTTTCCCATTTACTGGTCCCCAAACTCTTATTAAGGGTTAAGGGGGCTCTGCAGATCTGTTATCTCCATTTTCAGTGCTGAGGAAGATTTTTAAAGCCATGAATCTACAAGTCACTTCCTCTTGAGTATGACCAAAACACATGAGCCAATCAGACCATATCAGAATTGTATCTGACATTTCATTTCCTTTTAAGTTCATATGTGTAGCAGTAAGTTTCATAAAACAGTAACAAATCCCTATTTCTGTAATTTTTTCCTACCTTCCAGCTGCTACCTACACAAACAGCTAAATAAACCGCAGATGTAAATTTGTAACCATCATCTCAGTTTGTGGATTAGTACACTTCCGTATAGCCTTTAAAATCTCTTACCTTTCTTTACCAAAAAGATAACTACCAATTACAAAGTCTAACAGAAGCAGGGGTCAGAGAACAGGACTGGATTGTGAAAGGGGAAGATGCTGAAAGATTCTTCTCACTTTCACATTCATTAAGCTAATAAAACATTCATTAAATTAGTTTTGCTCACAATTTGTGAGGTGTTCTTATACAATGAATGTCAAGAAACCAAAGTAAGTTTCACCCCAACACACACTTAGCAACAGTCTCAACCTTTAAAAAAAAACTGTAAAAAATACAGGCAAGAACTCACCTGTGTTGTCTTACCAGACCCAGTCTCTCCAACCAGCACAAATGACTGATGTCTAATCAAAATATCTGTGAATCTTTCTTTATATTCCCAGACAGGAAGTTGTAGCCTTTTTTTCAGGATGTCATAATATCGCGGTGTATGTGGTAGATTTGTGAAAGGGTTAATACTGTGTGGAATCATTGCTGGTTTTATAGTTGGTAACCCAGCTGCCGCATAATACGTAGAGTTAGATGTAGGTCGCAAATCTTTTTCCTTGTCCCTTTCTCTGTCACGATCTCTATCTCTGTCACGATCTCTGTCGCGATCTTTAGAACGGTCATCACGGTCCCTGTCCCGGTCACGGTCTTTCCTATAATGAGTTAAGAGACACAGCAGAAAATGAAATACTTGAATATTTAAATGCAGAGTAAGAATTTAAATGCAATACAACTTTAAAAGGTATCAAATACAAAATGGACTTAAACCGAATCTTTTAAAGAGCCTTGTAACAGCTGCCTTGAAGGATCAGCATCAAAGAGTAACAGCATATGATTCATATTGAACATTAAGTACACATATTACACTCATTGTACATAAGCAGTGCCACAGTGCATTTCATTACAGGCAAGACTGAAGAAAGCTATCACACGAAGACGGCATCGCCTTAACCTTCTTCTTTTAATGACTATAAGGACCCAGCTGTACATTCTAGACTTTTCTCACAATTCTTCCCATCCCTACTTGCTGCTGCAGAAAAATAAGAGAAGACTAAATAGACTTCTTGCCTACCTAGCAGGGCAATTATGCTAACCCACAAAACCTTACTCAAGACAATAAGCGAGCCCTGGAAGAAAAGTTCTGATTTTAACATAATTACTTTGTAGCTTTTTTTGTTCTTAGCCTTCCACACAATTCTGACTCATTCAACTTTGATATACAGGTTGTGGAGTCTGAAACGTAAGACTTAAAACCAGCCACTATGGTTCATAGAATCAATTAGGTTGGAAAAGACCCTTAAGATCCATCAAGTCCAACCATCAACCTAGCACCATCAAGTTGTCCCATCTTCTCCAGTATCACCTCCTACCACACATTTAAAACAACCAGCATTAATGTATTCCCATTTGTTCCAAATATTAAGTGGGGAAAAAAGTTCACTGCACTTGCAAAAGAAAAACAGTACGATTTTCACTGTAGTTATCCACTCAAACTTCAGTCTCTGACCTCAGTCTTAATAGCAGCTTCTGATTTTGCAAATCCACATTTCTTCTTGCACATAATCTCACTCTCCCTACAAATACTGAAACACTTGCAAAGAAATCCCCAGTTTGATGCAAAGAACATGCTTTTAATAAAAATCCCAAACTTACCCTAATTCAGCACTTTGAAAAAAGCCCCACTTCACTAAAACACCCCATCACTTTTTAAACTAGTCTAAATCAAAAGACTAGTGACATCTTTGCCTGCAAAACTGAGGATATGCTCAGCTTCAGCTTTTGTGCATTATGTGAACTGGAATCCCATCAAAAAGGCAAGACACCAAGCTAAGTCAACACCAGCTTTATAGTAAATGCAGATAGAAACATTTCTAGGAACAGTCATTAAGAGAAAACAAAACCTCCCTCTTCTTTACCAGCACTCAGGCATGCCTGAAAGTAAGAGTAGAGAGCATTTTTAAAGATAACTGTTGGCCAACGCTCCTCTCCACAGCTTGCTTTTTTTAACATGCAGCTGGCATGCAAGTGTAACTGGTGAAGCAATAGACAAATTCCTACCTACAGAGAAGATGAAGTAACCAAGATTATATTAGTACTGATGCCGTAAATTTTATCTCAAGATGGGCTGCACATTGGAAACAACCATCACTTGTATAAACGAATGCAGGCTGTAATTTTTTTCCCCTCAATACTTCAACACATGGCTTCAGAGGTTGTCACAATAAGGTTTTTTTTAAGAAAACTTCTTTTAACACAGACGCATTGAAAAGAAAGAAGGATCACAAAACAATGTTTACTATCATTTACCTAATTCACTTGTATATAGATTTTTCTAAAGCTCTGGACACTGAATTGTCTGAAAATTAATGCTCTTTTAGATCATTTGCTTGAATCTGACATACCATAGCTTCAACATTACTTCTAACACAGCCAAATATTTTACAAGCTAGAAGTCTTGCTGTAAAAGGGCAGGCAAATGTTTCAGAACCCAATAGGTTCATATTCTACAGTATGGAAAAGTTACCCTCATTACAAACTGAAGGAACTATGTTCCATTACGCTACGTTTAATGGTGGAAGAGTCTAATAGCACATACTGGACAGGAATAAAGCTTTGGACTTGTAGTTAATGAGCTAGTCACAATCAGATTTTTAAATACCTGCAAGTACTGGGATAAACAAGTAACTGGTCAGACAGTAATATCATTAATAAACAAGGAAATAAAGGTATAAAGGCAATTTAAGAATGGTAAACCAAGGGTAAAATGCAACAACCTGGTAACAGCACACACTTCACTGAAGGGAAGAACAAGACACACTACTAATGGGGGATTTAAGGTTTGTGTTTTGGTGGGGTTTTGTGTGTGCACATGCACTTGCGCATTTCTGAAGGATTTTTTATTCTCCATCCGCATCTAGTCAAAGTTTTAAAAAAACAAACACACCAAAAACCAAACTTTTCCATAACCATTTACTTAAACAGTATGATATCAGAAGCTTCTACATCACAGATCATCAAGTGTATCTTCAGGTACGCTTCAGCCTCACACAAACTAGTGCTGCTGCTAAAATGAACAGACCCACACTGTAACCAACCCTTCCCGTGTGTTGGTATAAACATTTCAGCGGCCTTGTGAAGCAGAAGCCCTCTCCTCAGTCCCCCTCCACCACGGCTAATTCTAACTCAGATCAGTTCCTTGATCTAGTCTCCCAATCACTCGCTCGCAGCACAAGGGAGAGGGCAACACTATGTTCTTCCATGTTGGTAGCAATTTGTGTGGGCTTAAAGCATAGATAAAAATACAACCTCAAGAACAAGACAGTGGATTAAATGGACTACAAATATGATCCAGACTGGAAAGTCCCATTAATCCCCCATTTCTCAGTTTCTTCATTGAACTCTTACAGCTGTTTAATCATACAAATAAGGAAACAAACACATCAAGTTCTATCTATATTTTGGAAACAAAATACTGTTTACAGGTTAATCAAGAGAGTTGTATCTCCTCCTTGTTTTAAAAAAAGAAAGAGAGAAGCAGGGGCAACCAGATCTCAGCACAGAAAAAAACGAAAACGTAACACGCCCTCAAACTTACTCTCTAATACTTATCATTTTATAGTAGCACTTTTTTTTTTTTTGTCCCTACTAAAAATGTTTCCCAGTCTCCCATTACTGAAACTTAGTAGGCACATCCACACTCCTTTGGTCAACAAGGGAAAAAAAGAATGACATTTATGCTGCCTTAAGAATTTACTAAACTTTCTAAAAATGCAACTTGGCAGTTATTCATTTATGAACTGTCACATTTAAGTTACTTTTCATGATTGCACAGAGAAGACTGATCTCAAATCCAGAAATGAACAATAAAAGGATCATAATTTAATCACATTTATCTTGTGCGTGGATCCTGTAACAGCCTCCATAATCAGAAGAGCTGAGGGTTTTTTTGCTTTGTTTTTCAAGTGAAGTAGTCTGGTCTGCTATGTGCTTTCACTTCCTTACGTTCATACACACAACACAGAACCATAGAATGGTTAGAGTTGGAAGGGACCTTAAAGACCACCCAGTTCCAACCCCCCTGCCATGGGCAGGGACACCTCCCACCAGACCAGGTTGCTCAAAGCCCCATCCAGCCTGGTCTCAAACACCTCCAGGGAAGGGGCATTCACAACTTCCCTGGGCAGCCTGCTCCAGCATCTCACCACCCTATTATTATGTGTAATATATAGACCTGTGGATACAAAAGAAACCCTGTAGTTATCATTAATCTGAGGATGAAAAGCATATAAAAGTGAAAATGGAAAGAAAGGGCACAAGGTAAAATCACTGATCATCACAGTGAAAGTCTAAGCACATCTAACAGAACATCAGTGTCTTTTCTCCATTACTAGACATAGCAATAAGTTGATGCAAAAAAGCCAATGCAGCTAGAGGAGAATTTCTGTTCTCTACATTAAGAAAAAAAAAAAAGTACAATTAGTCTGAATGATGCATCCCACTAACACAGCAATTGTGGTATTACACAACAACTGAAGTTAAGTATGTGTGGAAAAAAATTAACATATTTTTAACAGTATGCATGCGATTCACAAACACCATAACTGAAAACCTTCCATACACTTCCCATTTTCTCAAAAGTTTTTTACTTCATAGAGGATACTTCAAGACCAGAAGAAAACAGACATCATGCTGATGCTTAAGGTTACACCAACAATTACAAGCCTGTTGGCCTGACATCACTGCCATGTAGAGCCACACGTATCAATACAGGCCTCAATTAAAAAGGAACTAAAGAAGTACAGGGTCATTTGATACAATTTTGCATCTTTAGTCAGGTGGTCCAGTTTGAATGCAAGATAAACTACTATTCTGCCTGCACGTGAAGTGGTAACCATCCAAGGAGTTAAATCAGCTTAATCCTTCTCCAAAATCAACTAAATTGCATAAAGGCACTTTCGGTACAGAGGAAGACGTGTACATACATGCTAGTAACAAGAATCTCTGTGCATCTTCCTTACCACCTTCCATAAGCTATAAAACCAAACTACCCTAAAATAAACCAAGACAATGTAACTTAGTATGGCTTGTGCTACATGAATTAGGATTTCAAGTAATATTAGAAATAATTGCACTCAATTATGCTTGTACTGACTTGCTCTCAGTCCTATGCCATTTAATACTTTCATTGGCAGAGAAGGAGCGACACAAGACCAGCACTCGTATAGTCTGTAGGTGCCATAAAGGTCAAAGACTTCTGGTTAAAAAGTTTTACCGCCGGTGGGAACTCATTACTGTACCTGCAAAGCAGTATGACTACGAGTTCAGGTTAACAGTAGATACTCAGTAAAAACAATGCCAAATAAAACTATAAAACCCAGCAACATACAAAAAAAGGAAATACTGACCTGTGATTATCTTTACAGCCAACTGTAACAGTTGTACCACATTTAAATAATACCCAGTTTTGGCATAACCATTTGAAAATTCTACAAAAATTTCTACGAACAAAGAAGTTGCGTATGCACAACTTTTCTGTATACACAGAAGAGCTATTTCAACTTCTGGCAAATGATGCAAAAACATATCAAAGGAGATCAATAGCTCAATATAGTCATTTGAAAAAATAAGGTTATAGTGATCTTACATACAGGAAATAGATGTTCAATACTAAACATTCACTTTCGTTTAGCAGAGAAAAATGCAGCAAATCATAGGGGCTAAGAACTGAAGCTATACAAGCTCACCTTTAAAAAAAACCCAAGTTTTGCAAAGACTGTTTACCTGTGAACACTAAGTGCTGCGGTAGACTTAGTTATTGCAAGCTTTGAGAACAAGATTAAGTATTTTTCTTGGACAAATACTCTAGTCCAAAACAATGCTGTTGGACTTTAGAAATAGATTAATTCACGGAAGTCTTTTGTGCTCCATCAAAAGGGACAGACTAGATAAACATAGTATTTATTTGTGTTCTTTTAGACTTCAGAAATTTACTTGAAAGAGCCACCCGCCTTCCTCCCCCCAATTAGAGGGCAAGACTTTATGCAGAGAGAGCTCAAAAACAACTGTGTATAAAAGGACAGCATCAGTGTATTGTCTGTGTTCCTACAATTTTATTAACCTTAATTAAAAACTGGTAAAGCTTGTGCGGTACAGACCTAAAACTTTAGCCTTCGCAAAATTAAGGAAAAAATATAATCGCTCCTCTGACCCCTACCCCAAAACGCACCTCACCATCGATTCTTACTTAAAGTCAAGCGTACGCCTGCCGGTTACTGAGTGAGAGACATTAACAAAGGAATAACGTTCCTACCAGGCTAGGCGCTAATTATACAGGCGGAACAAACCTCACGCTGACCTCTAGGACCACATCTGCCAGACCTCTCAAGCCAGAGAGGGAAAGAAAGAAACAAACAAAAAAAGAAAGGAGGAGGGGGGGAAAAAAAAACCACCAAAACTCCCGATAAAGAGCGAAGAGGGCCGCAGACAAAGCCGGGCGCGGGGAGTGGGCCGAGCAGCGCGCCACCCCCGGCTCCGCCGCGACGGGAGCCCAGCCCAGCCCAGCCCAGCTCAGCCCAGCTCGCCCAGGCGGCCGGGCCGGCGCCTTCCTCCCCGCCCCACGCCCCACGCCGCCGCACCAGGCTCTCCCCGCCCGCTCCCTACCACCGCGCTGCCGCCATCCGCCTCCGCCGCCCCCACCGAGGGGCTCGGCCGCACAGGAAAGGCCGATCCCGGGCCCGGGCCTAGCGCTCCGGGGAGCCGCCGAGGCTCCCGGGCCTGCCCAGCCCAGGCGGCGCCGACAGGGCTTCGCCGCGCGGCTTCGGCCGCTGCAACCCTCTCCCCCACCCCCCGCACGGCGCCCACCCCGCTCCCCGGGAAGGCCCAGCCCCGCCAGGGGCGGCCAGAGCGGAGGATGGGGAGCGGATTGCGCGGGAGCCGCCGCGATCCCCCCGCCGCAGGCCGCGCTCGCCGGGCCGCGCCGCCCCTTACCCGTCGGTGGTGCGTTTCTTGCTGGAGCTGTAATCGTCCCCCAGATCGAGGCGGTGGCGCTTGGACATGGCGGCGGCGGGCAGCCGCTGGACGCGGCGCTCGGTCGGTCGGTCGGTCTGTCGGTGGGTGGGTGTGCGGGGGGGGGGGTGGGGGGCTGGGCCGGGTGCGGCGGGGCGCGCTCTCCGCTCCTCGAGGAGCAGCAGCGGCGGCGGCGCGGCGAGGCCAGGCACAGCGGGTAAAATGGCGGCCGGAAGGAAGCGCCGGGGCTGCGCGAGACGCTGGCGCGCCCGCGCGCGCGGCGAGGTTGCCGGGGAAGGCAAAGGGGGGGGGGGTGGAGAGGGAGGCGGAGCGCGCGCACGCCGGAGGCCGGGGGGGGGGGGGGGGGGGGGGGGGTGCGGCGCGCGCCCCGATGGTCAGGCGGGGCCCGCCATGATGGTGGCGGCCCCTGAGGGGCAGAGGGGCGCTTCAGCGGCGCGTCGAGGGCGGCCCTGCGGGCGCGGGGGTGCGCTGTGGCAGCCTGGCCGCGCCGTTGGTGGCCTCCTAGAAAAGCCCCGTTCCACAGCCCTCGCCCGGCCACGCGTGCGGTGGAACGGGAGCTTGCACAGAGGGGGTTTATACCAGGGTATAACTAGCTTGGCTAAACCCCGGGTTTAGGCCGCGAAGGGCTTCCCTATGTTAGCCGCTCCTGCGGAAAAAAAGGCGGTCTGTCACAGGTCACCTGTAGCAGCAGAAGTACTAGCAAACGGGGGACATGCTGTTAAAGCACACACAGCCTGTAACTACTCCAATGTCAACAATAAGTGTTCATGGCAATGTATTTCATGAGGGAAAAAACTAACTTTCAAAGACCCCAAAACACAGTTGCTAGTGTTTGCCACGTTCCCTTGCAGTTTGGCCTGCTGTGGTGTAAGATGGCCAGTGCCAGGGAAGCCCCTGATCGTACCAAACACCAGCAGACCTGTTTGGTTCTGCTGCATCTTCTAAGCAAGCGCAGCTACAATGGCGTTTAGTAACACAGGTCCTGCGGTGAAACAAGACACATGAGTTCAAGTGTCATCTCCTCGCTACAATTAGGTTTTTGATTGAACTGTTACAGCTGTAATTAGTTATTTTTCACACTTTCAATTTGTTTAACTGCCAGCAGAATTCATGCAGGCTTAAGCCTGGCCCAGAAGAGTTGGTCCTCAGAGTTATTTCTTGTGCCCCTGGGCTGCGTTCCCCATCCCTTATCTTCCCCAGCACCTTTTAAGAACTGCATTAACGGTCCGCACAAACAGAACCAGTCCTCTAACTGAAGGCACAGATGAGCCTGGGCAGGAGAAGATGAGGGCAGGCAATGAGATGCCTCTAAAGACCACGTCTTCAGGTCAGAAGCACACTTGGTGCTCGACTGACCAGCCTCTGCTCTCACACAACTACCTTCAGCCTTTCCTGCTCCCTCCCAGCAGCTGCCTTGCCTTCCAGTGCAGTCACTTGATACTTCAGCACAGCTCATAAAAGCCAGTCCCTAAGAGCTTCTGGAAAGGCAAGAGGCACTGTTCTTGGTACTTCTGACGGCTATTTGGAGAACATCAACCACCGGACATTCTGCCCTCTATTCCTCCCCTCTCCATTCCCGTTCTACTTCATGCTCCTTCAGCACCACTACAGTGATTTGAATTCACAACCATAGACAAGTAGTTTTAATATAGAAGTTAAAAGCACTACATATCGTTATCTCTCTTCATCTAGGTACATTTTTTGAAAAACATGCACTTTGCAAGGCTTACTCCCCGTCCCTCTTCACAGCCCTTCTACCAGAGATTACCACAGCCTTTGCTCAGCTACTTGCATGAGCACTTGCTCCCTAAGCATTTTGGTCAAAGGAATTGGGTCAGTTCAGGTGTTTTAAATAACAAATTTTTATTAACTCCATCTGACTGTGGGAGCAAGGGAGCATTCACATCAACGGCTCAGCTAATGAATACAAAAGTGGTCAGAAAAGATCATCTAGCAGCAATGACCTGTTCCACGAGTACAGCCAGCTCAGCAAGTGGGTGCTTGTCCATAGCTTCATGTTCCAAAGATTTTCTGGGATTACATCAGTGTAACTATTAAAATATTCCATGTAGACAAGTCCTTAGAGTATGTTCTTTAGTAGAAGACCATTCCTGTCCCTAATTTTAGATAATATAATAAAATGGCACCCGCAGCTTAACTGGTGTTCTAGACACTAGTGTGATAAAAATAACATTTTTCTGCTTATAGTTATCAACTGAAATAAATATTCATGGAAAACTGGATTTTGAGCTTTTCCTTTGAAGCTGGAAGTACTTTTTCAAGTCACATTACAAAAGACACTGGAATATCTATGTCAGAAGTTACCAGAGGATGAGTGTGACAGGGTGTCTCTCTCTATCCCAAATATCAAGCTTATTTTTTTCTGATGCTGTGGTAGTGTACACAGAGCTGCGTTCTCAGAATGCAGCTAAGGGAAGGCTTTCTACACATCTTGCCAAATGGATTTTAAATGATGGCTGTCTTAAACAAAAGCAAATAATTATTGAAACAAACTGTTTGAATAGCACACTTTTAGCTTCTCCGAGAAGGAAGAAAGAAAAATTGTGGCTCAGCCTCCCTGGAAAGTAGGAAAGCAGGGGAAGAAGGTAAAAGCATTACGTGCATTAGTCGGGATGAGCTGTGCAGTTCTCAGAAGGCAGCAACTGTCCAACAACAGGAGCCTGGAGAGCTCTGCATCTATACATTCCGGATCTCTATTGCGTCTCCCTATGCACAGCAGCATAAAGCTACTTATGGTCTTGCTCCAGGTTACCACATGGCCAACACCAGGGAATTTTCTGCTTTAGGAGGTGGGGAAAAAAGGATCAGGTATCTCAGCAGGCATGAGGTCTTAGGCTATACCTCAGCAGCAAATGCAAAACAGAAGGGAAGAAGATTGTGTGTTAATTGAGGTGAGCCGCTGCTTGAGTGCGATGCCCCAGACGGATCTCCCACATACTAGTTCACTCTGCTAACAATGCTTTGCAAACTTCTGAACACATCCTCCACCCAAGCATGCTTTGAGCCATACAACTTGCAGAATAAACGATGTGGTCCCATCCCAGAGAGTTTATAGTGTAAGGCCTTCATCCTGCAAGCACACACATGCCTGATTTTGCTAATGCAAATAATCCTTTTAACTTCAAAGGGATTACTAATAGTAGCAAAACTAAGCATGTAGGTAAGTGGTTGCAGGATCACAGCCTAAATATAAGATGAGACAAGAGAAAAAAAGGTTGGTAAGCACAAATTGACATAATGACAAAGTGATAAGCATTACGTCAAAAGCCTAAAGGATGAAAGGAATGTGTAAAATAGGGCATATTTAAGCATATTTTCTGCCTTTTCAAAGTCATTTGTTAACTAAGAGGTTTTTATATCCCCCCCCCAAGTCCTTTATATCCATCTATAAAAATGAAAATCTTAGATTACTGAAACAGGAGGCATTTAGATGAGTCGCCATTTGAGTATCTATTCTTCTACTCTCCATTTCTTACCCTAGTTTAAAAAAGTATACCCATTGGTATCAAAATCCTCTTAGCCAATTTCCGGTGTATATTTCTTTGCTTTTGGTATGGACATAAAACTATGTTCTTGGGGTTGAAAGGAACATTGTCATTTAAACAATGGCTTAGGAGAATAACACCTTTAAAACATTCTTCTTTTTTTTTTTTCCCCCAATTGTGCATTGCCTTCTCCCCAAAAAATAAACATGGGTCTCAGACAAGCTGTAATCCAAAAACCTACCCTGGATCAGGTGAGGTTTCTGACAGGGAAGTCTAGTGTCACAGTTTAGGATATTATTGCCTGTAGCTAATTGCTTCACCCTTTTGCTAGAGATTACCAACTCTATAAAGGGCAGAAAAATGAGATCTATCCATCTAGCATCTTAGTTGAAACGCACCCTCTTCACTGGCTTAAGCTAAACCAGGGAATGGTGAAGTGAAACCACTCACCGCTGCTGCCAACGGAAGCCATAATAATGAGCAGAGTTGTAAGACAGGCAGCTAGGAGAGGTTAAATCTGCTAAAGCTTGTGTGTTAGAGCCCTAAAACCTCTGTAGTACGTATTTCTTTTATGTCAGGCTGGCTGTGGTAGACCCTAAGCTACAGTCTATATGTTCCCAATGCTACAGCCACACTTGCACTGCCGATTTTTTTTTTAATAGTGTGCTTTTTAAAAACAACTCTAGCCCCTATTTTTTATAAATCTACAAAACATGATCTTAAATATTTTCCTGCAAATTAATTTAAACTGGAAGTATTTCTGATAATTAGCACTGTGCCCACTGTTTTAAAAGAATATATATATAAATAAAACAGGTAATACCCTTTGAAAAATACAGGGGAGCCCTAAATGCAAATGCTTATCACAGGCAAGTTCTCATTCTGTCCTCCCCCATCAAGCCCATGTGAATAAATGGATCTTATCCTCATGTTCTGTCGTATCATCAGAGAAAGAATACTTGAGACAAGAACCCACAATCAGAGTGTGTTTAAAAATGTCAGACTTCCACATTTTTCAAATTTAAAAATATGAGGATGAATACATGAACTGATCTCAATTTCTGCAGTGAAGAAAAGAGGCAGCTTCTCTGTAATTACAGAAACTAAACTTTGCAACACTTCAAATATATATAAATCAACACTTCAAATTGCTCTGGGAAGTACGCTGTAGCATGGAAACAGCAGTATTGCCATGGCAGCAAACTTTATCAGCCATACAGGCACTAGCTGAATTTTGTGAATGGTTATTAAACCTTATCCCGTATAGAACACACCATCATAACTGAGTCTGCAGGTCAGAAAGGTCTGAGTGGTTTTGGTAAAGTTTCATAAAGAAGAGAAAAGAGAGAGGGAGGGAGAGAGAGATTGCAGTCGTTGTACCTACTAGCACATTAACCGGAGCGACAAATCACTTTTTAAAACAAACCCCATTCTCCAGAAGGAAATACATTGTTGTAGACAACCCGCTGCTATTCTAAGCCTCTCGGTCACCTGCTCAGGCCTTATGGTCACCTTTCGTACCCTCTGAGAAACCTCGCAAGAGCAGATATTCATTATGTGCTTTGAATACAAGTTGAAGAAACTGTGTAAATACAAAATGTCACCCCTGAGTAAATTAGGTTATGTGTCTACTTTACAGTTATTATACACTGAATTTACACATTGTTCTGGGAACTTCTAGATCTTTGTGTTAAAGTGGCATTGTTTTAATACCTTCCACGATCAGAAACGCCTGAAGCTACAGGCTAATATATAGTATGTGATGGCAGTTTATCTTTTAAGCTCTTTACAATCTGACTGCTTTCTAGGCCAAGTCTGACATCTTGGGAGAAGCTCCCTAAATGTAAGGTGGTGCTTTTAGGGAGTAGTAACTATTTCATGGGGAGCTGTTTAAAATCACAGAAGACCACAATTTCAAGCTTGTTGTTTGATCTTGTGCTGGAATATTGGAAGAAGGGCAAATACACGTTTTTCCATTGGCACTTCTTTTGCAAAGGTCTGATTCTTTCTTGCATTTTCTTTGCAAATTTTTCACATCAGCAGAAGGAAAAAAAATGTACTACATTAGTATGTATTTTTCATTCCTTTTATCTTGAGTACAATCATCTCTTGTTCACTATTGCATTAGCTGCTCAAGACTTTTTTTTTTTTTTTAAATCCTCCCTTAATACAATCTGTAAAACATTCACAGTTGTGCCAAAGATGAGGCATGGTGGATCTACCAGTGGTAGATCTTCACTCTGAGTATCTACTTAATTATTTGGAAATTTATTTGCTTAGTTTCTGCTATCTGTATAGAGCATACACAGTTTCAACAAGCTAACATCATGAAAAAGCTAGTAAGCAATGAAATAGGTATCTAATAACCTCTACTTCACGGGCTACTAACACCTCAAGTGGTAAATGCTAATCCTTATCTTCATAATAAGTTCCAGCCTACATGACAAAATAATAGCAGTATAAAATTATACAGACTAAAAATCCATCATGTCCTAGAAATAGCTTGTAACAAACCATCAACATTAACAATCATACCTTGCCCATCTGGGCCCAATTTTTTAACAAATGGGCTGCCTTATTCTCTCCACAGATTGATCAAGACTGTTTCTCCCAACTGTGTTAAAAGACCACTTGCAGAAAAATCTACAGCAGCCAATGAAAACACTGACAGCTGATTTAAACTTCTGCAGCTGTGTAACCTCCCTCTTGACAACTTATTACCATAAGGCCCCAGCCTTGTAGAAGTGAGGGTGGTTGTTAGTGTGTGTTGTTTTACCCCCAGTTTGCAGCTGGGTGTAACAACCTTAGTATAATCTGAAAGTTAGTGTAAGAGTCCTAAAGGATCTGAAAGAGGACAGTGGTTAAGTTTTGGAGGGTTTTTTTGGGGGGTGGGGATTAATGCACTATTATATTACACTACGCTGTAATGATATCCTCTCTAATGAGCAAGACTGTTCCTAAGAGGAAAGGAGAGGATGCTGCTGCTGCTAGAGCTGCGCCTTCTTGGAAAAACAAAAGAACTGATGCAATGCTCTGGTGAGTGACCACCTTTGTAGAGGGAGAGCAGCTTGTCTCTCAACTGAAAACAAGGAGAATGCCATACTTGCAGCATTTTTTAAAATTGTAGCAGTCGTATCTAGGTTAATATAAAGAGCTGTCTCATGTGCCCTGAGGCTCGTTTTTGTATTTAGAGTAGTGGTGACCTTGTCTTCTATACAATTCTGCCTTTGCAAAGGTGAGCTATGTATATGACCTCTTTCTTGTCTTGTAACTGGGCCTGCCCTAGGCATGTAGGATAGCTGATCTGTATGTGTGTGGGTTGGATTTATTATGTAAGTGCTGCTTTCTGCCCAGATCCGGAAAGTACTGGGGAAGAGGATGGCGAGGAGCGTGCTGTTGCCATAGTCTTGCTCAGACCCTTTGGACCTGGGCTGCAATGCAAATAACTTGTTCTGAAGGCAGCAGCTTGCTTTCAAGCTTTATTTTCTTGGGCCCCATGTTGCATCATGTCAGTGAAAATTTCCTTGTTGTAGGAGATGCCTCCAGAAAAGAGAATGGCTGAGATTTGTCTGTGCTTGTTAGGTGTTAATGCAGCCCACATGGCCTAAATAAAGCAATGCTGGTTCAAACTTCATTTTGTTTTCTACGACTGTGTAATACTGCAACATTGTGTATAGTATTTTCATGTACTATATGAATGTGTAATACTACTATTGTAGCAGTACTGTAGTATTACTGTAATAAGAAGGGAGGCAGAATTAAGGTTATCACAGGTAAAGAAGTGCTTTCTTCTGCAATTTTAACTTTTTTTTTTTAAGTTCCTTCTGTCTACGCAGTGGTACATGAGATATGTAACACACAGCCCAGTCTTATTTTATACTTAACATGCAGCAAGTAGTTCCACGGGAGTAAATGAGGTTTTTCAAGATCGTGCTGCAGCGCTACCTAAGTAGTCCCTGACCTTTGCAGTCCTGACTGCTCAGTCCCATCTCTGCAGTGCCCTCTCTTTTGCTATGGCATGGTTGTTTGGGGTAGTCATACAGTGCATCAGGCTGTGAAACTGATATGGCTAAAAAATAGCCTGGCAACAACAACATAAAAGCAATTTCTTAGCCCGTTTGGTTTCCCAACAAGGACAACAGACGGAGTAGCATGGGGACACAGACAAGCAACTGGAGACGGGACACTGTGTCAGCTGCCAGATTGCCTGAAAAAAATCCATGATATAACAGCCTGACACTGCTCATAGTGAATAAAGTTCAGTACTTGAATGTGTCTTTGGAAGATCAGGACCAAAGAATTGTGTATTTTCTTGTAAAAGCTATTTTTTTAATACGCGTTTTTCCATACCAGATGACTGATCCTACATTAAAGTGACATCTTGATTGATTTGGATACATTTACATGAATAATATTAGCTGTTCTTAGAAAAACGCTTACTCAGCATTTTTTTCAGCCATAGTCAGGTATTTGACATGAGCTTTATTTTTCCATAGCTTCTAGTGGAAATTAATTATTACATTACAGCAATTTTATAGTGGAGAATCCTAGAGAATTTTCTTTCTTTTAAAAGAAGACAGTGCTGCTTAGCACCCTGTGTGGGAGAGTTGTGGGGTAAGGACTGAATCTTCAGCACAAATATTCTCTGAAAAGCTTTCATAATCTGTGAAAAGCATGCAGTATACTACAGTGACGCATGTTGGTCTGCAGGAAGGGTAAGGTAGGAAAAAAAATTTCAAGTCTTCCAAGACGTAGCTGAAACACTGTGGACCTCGTGGAGGATGTTAAATCAAATGAGACTCTTATGTGCTCATCTTTTTAACAGCAATTCTTATTTGGACACTTAAAAATAAATCTAAAATAGCCAGAACAAGACTTGAGCAGCTCCGTTGCCTGTCTATTGATAGACATTCATACAACAGAAAGCTCTAATATCCCTCCTACACATCCTTTAACTCTAAAGTTCTCCCACAGGTGTAGTTTTTATAAGCTTCCTGGTCTACTTTTGTCAAATAAGCCGCATTAACAAAGAGCTGATTTTTGAACTGTTTTAAGTTAACCTTTCTCATTTGGACAGAAATGAGTTAGGGAGCACTTACATAAATTGCTTTCTGGAAAGATTAGGCTAGCAGGAAAGTATTAACAGTCCAGCAGAGGGACATTGCTAGGAAGCTGAGGGTAATAATGTGTTGTAATCCCCAGGATGGATCTAGGAGAGGTTTGCTGCTTTGTGCTTTAAGAATGCCACTAAACAATAACCAGTGCAGATTCTGCAGGTGGTCTATGGTAGCTTTATTTGTAACCACAGCATCTCCCATCTCTGTTCTGATTCAGAGTAAATGCCACCCCTGGCTAATGCCATGGTGATTAATACTATTGAATTAAGATGTTCTCTGTAGTTAATACTAAGAAATAGCTAAGAGACATGTTCATAATCTGCTTTGTCATATCTTAACAGCAAATCACTTTTCTGTACTAACTCCACAATAGTTAAGACTGAGATTGGTGCCAGTGCTTTCAAAAACATCTGCTGACTTGATATGAAAATTGTCCTGTTTCATAGGGTCAGTATGAAAAACGCGAATTTATTTCAGCATGAAGTTTTTGAGGTATAGTTTGTCCTATGCACTCTTGCACTTGCAAAATCATCCAGTTCTGCTCACGCCTATCACCTGGATGTTCCCTGGAGGAATACTACTTCTTTAGTTCATCTCAGCCCCAACATTGTGTTCCCCCGGGGCACAGGAAAAAGAGCAGAGTGTATAAAAGATGAGAATGCCAAGGGAAAAAAACAGGAGTGGTAAAGGGAAAGGAGCATAAGAGCTGACAGTTACAAGAGAAAGAGAAGCAGAAACAGAAGAAAGATAAAGAAAAATTCAGCCTCCTGAACAGAGCCTCTTCTCAGACTTTCGAAAGGGATAAAGTTTTAAAGTGAAGAGTCACAGGAGGTAAGACTGAAAGACAAATCGTTTGAGGGAAAGAAAGGGTACCACCTTTTTTTGGCCTAAGGCCCCCATCAAACTTTTAATGTGCAAGCTTGTGTCACTTCACCAGCACGTTTATGTGAAATTGAAAACCTCAGACCTCTTTCTTGCCCATTGTTCCCTCTTTATCCTAATGTTGTAAAATACATACAGCTCGTGGCTACGCAGCCCTGCCTGTCCTCAGCAGTCGTCTTCTGTGCTGCACGCGTGCACAGGCTTGCACAGACTGTGTACGTACTCCCACACACCAACATTTACTTTCAATTAAAAATAATTTGTGAGTTACCAATGGTTAGAAATCAACTCTGTACCACAAAGGAGAGCGCAGCTGAGCTAATATTTCATTGGAGGAAAAAGAACAGTATAGAACAAATTGAGAGAAGGCTGCAGGTGAAACTTTGGCCAGGGAAGGCGCAAAGTGGCCATATGTTCTAGGTACAAGGTCACAGATCTCCCGGGAGATGAGCCCAGATGCTATGTAGAATGCAACTGTGACTTTGTCATTGGGGCAGGTGAGAATAAGAAAGAAAGAAGAAACATAAAGAGAAAAATTCCTAGTGTTAAATACCACATAAATCTGATTACCCTACACTGAGTCAAGATCAGAACTAAGCGTTAGCCTAAATTCTGACCTTGCTGTTGTTCAGTGACTGCAGCTTTCTGAGTTTCATCGTGTTTGCTTTCAAGACACCTGTGATGCAATACATCCCAGCCTGCACTGATGCTACTCTGAGTGCCTCTTCCTTCCTGCCCGTTTCTCAATGTGGTGTGTACCATTCATGGTTATCAGCGCTGGGCTGCTGCTCTGTGTTTTTTATTCCTTCCCTCAGCTTTCATTTCGATTCAAATAGATCTGCTGCTATTGCCAGCAGCTCCATAAATCAGGTCTGTGCTGGAATATTAACAAGGGCTTCTAATTCTGAAGAGGAGATAAGCAAGGGTTTCTTTATCACTTATTACAGTGTTCTTGTACCTTCGACATTAAGACTCCCTCCCAGTGTGGATTCTGTATTTCTGGGTAGGTCTTCACTGACAGAAATATGTACATATTATTATGTGGCAAAAAATTGCCACATGATTAAATTTAGGTCTTGAAACCAACAACCAACCCTCCCTCCCCCAAATTCCCCAAACCTCCAGCTCTTTCCCATCTCCATCAAAGAGCTTATTAGGGAAAACAGTAGAGTGAAAGACTATATTTTTGCTCAATATTTATTTGAAGTGTTCTCAAGCGATGGTGCCTTGGCCTGCAAATTGACTTTGTTATCTTCTCTTCTTTATCTGGAGGAGGAGGAGAGACAATATATTCATGCTGCCAGATCATTCCTACAAGAATTCAGACGCGGTCGGTGAGGTGCACTGGCCAGGGCATATCTGGAGTCTGTGTCCAACTTTGAAGGGGATGTGGAGAAACTGGAGAGGGGCCATCTGAGAGCCACCAAGACAGTTGGGGCGTTAAGGAGGAGTGGTTGGTCATTGGCCATCAGTGAGCAATGAGGGAGCTGGGCTTGTCCAGTCTGGCAAAGAAGAACTACTATGAGCAGCCTGCAATGTCTGAAGTGGAGTCACAAAGGTGATGGAGCAAAACTCTTCTCCATAGTAACAGACAATGTAACAAGGGGCAACGGGCACAAATTTCAGTTAGGGAAGTTTGGACTTGCTAGGAGGACAGTGCAGCACTGGAACAGGTTCATACCGTTGTTTCCCCAGGGAGACAATGAAATCTCCATCCTTGGGGCTTTTCAAGACTCACATGGATAAAGCCATGGCTGATCTGATCTAGCACTGGTAAGAGTCCCAAGTCACACCAGCGGTTAGACCAGATGATCTCCAAAAGTCCCTACTGACCAATATTTTTATGACTCTGTGAACTGAAAGTAAAACAAAAAGTCAGGAGTGCTTCAAGACCAGTTTAGTCATGGCAGAGTGAATTAAGCGACATCATCAAATTATTGCTTGGCTGATGTCGCTGACATTTGAGGTGAAGTAACTATATTCGAATTGCATAATTCAGAATCTTCAATGACGGTTTCAGTTAAGAGTCCTCGTAATGTAAGGTACATGGATTTTAAATCACATTACCCTTTCAACTCTAGAGATGTAAATTGCTGTGGATTACTAGGGGATAACTTTCATCATAGATGTCCAGGCCAAGTTTCATTTATATGTGGACTGCACTATATCTCAGTTTTATCAAGCTGGCACTTTTTCTTAAAGCTAAATTCACTTTTATTTAAAAGCAGCAAACCGACTGAAAAATTTATCTCCCTCTGAAAACAAGGCTTCCCAAAGAAATTCTCCAAAAGTGAATGGAAAAGAAAAAGCAGCCAAGGGGAAAAAAAAGGAAAACACTGATTAATGAGATTTGTTTGTTCTGGGGTGTGATCAAACAGGCCAGCACCACAGTCAATGATAAAAGAAGGCAAAGTGCTGCGCAGACTGTTATATTCATCTGCTTAAAATTCACATGGTCTGAGTGCTAGAATAATTTGCTCCACACCATCTGGCAGACATAAGAAGTACGAATATGTAGTGGGGGGAGGGTGTGAGGAAATTTTTTGCATTTCTATAACATGTAGAAATACTGTATTGGAGTTTGCAACTTAAATCCCACGTGACTGTTCAATACACTAAGTGCACAAGTAAGCCGTAAACAATCCAACAAATGCTATTTTTTAAAACATGTAGAAACAAACTTACTACATTAGTATAATCTCACTCTTTGTACTTTATATTTGGAACCAGAATGTAATACAAGCCATGAAATGCAATGCAGCAAGTCGGTACAAGTATTACTCACTGGACAGTATGAATTGTACAATGTCATCCATGCCCAAACCAGAGAGGATGACTGTTGTAGCTCTCAGCTAAACCTCTTAGCCTCGCTTATAAGGTCAGGTTTTAAAAACTTCTGCTCGCAACAGTGAAAACTTCCAGTATCACTCAAAAAGGGAGATACCACAGAAGAAAATATTCCTAGAGGATTCAAGCTGCTGTGGGATAGAGATATGTAGAATGAACTTGCATATCTCAAGGAAATACAAAAGCCACTTTTCTAAATGTGTTTCTGTTCTCTCTACAGAGAGCATAGTATTCTCATACCTTTTACTTTCATAGTTTGGTGTGTAAGCTATGCAGTTTTTTCCAGCTTTGGTTAAGAACCAAACTCGCTATCAGCCAAAGTGGTGGCTGTTTGACAAAAGTGTACAAAAACTGCCCTGGATGCAGTCAGCCGGTACGCAAGTCCTGAATTGGCCATGACATCCAGGTGAACATGAAGGACAGAAAATTGTCTTGTTTACTCACGTAATTTATCCCTTAGCTTTTTTTTCCCCCCCGCACTGTAGAAACAATGTTATTTCTATATTTTTAATGATAATGATTGTGTGACTCTATAAAAGTTTATTCCCATAGAATGTCGCTCATCAGAGTGAGCAGTTCCCGAAGTTTGTCCTTACCTTCTGTCACTGAAGAATTCTTGGAGAGCACAGAAGCTCATGTTGTGTATGGATATATACCTATTGCTCTCAGATTCATGCTTAAGAACCCGTAGCTAGTAAGACAGAGAGCAGTAGCTGGGTAGCTGTTTTCTCTAACGTGAAATAGCTGTGGTGGTGAAACCCTGAGAGATGGGCTCAGGATTCAGCTGGTCCCTGGTCGGCCAACTTCTCCATTCTGTCTAGGAGGTTGCTCGTGCCCAGTGGGACGCCTCCGCGTGCCTGTGCCAGCCCTCCACCCCACGTTTGTTGTAACTGGAAATCTACCTGCTCTTTTGGCTATGGCACAGACACACATCCCATCCTACTCTCTCTGTCCCTCAAAGTGTAACCACAGAAGGGCGAGGAGGGGAACAGTCTCAAAGGACTAAAGCTGAATCTCCTGAATCCCATACCAAACAGCTGTAAGAATTCCCTCATCCATAACTACAAAAGTTTTGACCAACAAAATATATAAACTCAATCATTATATCAATACAACCATGTTGGCTGAGCTATATAAGTGGGTAGCGATGCTGTCACATTACAGTGCCTGAGAAAGGGTTAACCCTTGTGCACATCTCGGTCCCAAGGGTGTTGCTCTACTACACATCTTAGATGACCGGAGTGTTTCCGCTTCTCCAGGCTGTTGCAAAGGATATTTAATTACAGTAATACTGCTGTCCCAGTGCTATTACGGCGTTGCAAGGCAGTCATAAAGGCTGAGAAAGCATTCTGCTTCTAAGCTTCTGTTGTTAAGTGGCTTATAATGTTTCCAAAATGTGACCTTTAGAGCTGGAATTTATTGTGCTTGCATTCTACCCAAAACTAATTTAATTAGGAATTTGAAACAAACCCTGTTTACCAAGTTTTGAGTCATCTAGGTGGTAAAGAATTATTTTTCAATTGCTAAAATAATTCTTCGAAAGCAGGAGAAAATTGCACAGAAATAGATTCTTTTTTTTCCCCCCACTTTAGGCATACACATGTCACAACTGAAGAATAATCTTATTGAATGCAACCTCATTTCAGATGTCTCTGTGTCATTTGCAGTCAGTTTTCTCTCGCAGAACAGTCTCTCATGGCAATTTCCCCATGTTGGCTGTTACTGTCTCAGCTCAGCGTCTGCATCTTTACTCTTGCTGGAGCTATGACAACAGCAAGTGGTGGCCAAACAGCGTTCTTACAGTGAATAGCATTCACTTCAGCTTAGGGTGTGGAAGAATGTCAAGATCTTTGCAGAGTCTGCCTGTTTGTTCTTATTAGAAAGCCAGCGTATTTTTTTCCTGTAGAAAGAGGTGACATTCCAGCGCTCAGTAACACCCCCTGTAAAAGTTAGATCGAGATGGCTGTGCAAGAAACTAGTAATTCACATAACTGTGCTGTGACTTTCACCACTGATGAAGTAAAATAAAGAGTTCATGGCTTTTTTATAACATTTTGCTGTCTCATGTCAGCGCTGTACTGATATGGGCTTGGGCATTTAGACAGTAGGAGCACTATGGCCTTCAAAGAAGGGAAAGGAGGAGGGAAAATGGGACTGGGAAGAGACTGAGTTCTGCGGTGTCACAAGGCGTGGGCAGCTTGACGCTTGGGATGAAGGACCAAGAGGCAGACGGAGGAGGTAGAGCAGTAGCTCCTGCTGGTCTGAACATGACAGAGCAGTGCAAATAAGCCTAAACATCACCTCTCGTGATGGACAGAAAGCCAAGGATGACAGGGAGATTTATAGGAGTGGGGTGGCTGGGAACATGTCCTGGAGATGAGGAACCCCAAGGACGATGCATTGTGGAGACAAGATGGAACCTAGTCACTTACCATATTTTAATTTGCAATTGTTATTAATAGCTTCTAGGCTAATATATTATTTCCATCAGTCTTACTAACGAAAAACCTAGGGCCTGAAGAGCCCGCTATGGCAAGAATTATTACATTTACTTCTAAAATGTGCTTCCTTATCATACTACTGAGCATCTGGGGACTGGTGTACAACCATTGCAGGAGAAACACTCTTCTGTGGGATCAGATACAGTAGGAATTTCACCCAGTCCCTCCATGAAAGCAAATGCCAACCAGTAGATAGGCCAGCCAGAATGCTAAGACAACTGCTGGATATCTTTACCTCATGGAAGAGGACGGAGTTAGGAAAAATGAAGAAATAAGTAGGTAGGGTTGATCAAAAAAAGGAATAAGAAAACCAAGGAAAGAAAAAAGAAAGACGAAGGAAAAATGATAAGGGAGAAGGATTTTTCTATCAAGGAATAAAAGAGAATTGAGAAGGCCAAAAAGAGACAGAAGAAACATTAAAGATGACAAAATGGGTCAAGGAAAGAAGATGTAGAACCTCAGGCTGCTGTGTTTTGTGTAGTTCTGTATGTTATGCAAATAGACTGTTTTGCATATATAAGAATAATTACAAACATCAGGTTACAAAGGAAATTAGAAGTATTAGATAATAGCTTTTTTGAATTAAATCCTGTGTTTATCTACAAGAAAAGCTCTCCACGCATACAACGCTGCCTATGTGACCCCACCCCAGTCTGAGAAGGATGTATCTCCTGGGGATAACTGATTCGGCTTCCAATGCTCATGCAATTTGCAGCCTCTTTGATGAACCTGCAAATTATTCCATAGTGTAATGATAACATGATTTAGGGGCAGAAATTTTTCAAATACGGGGTTCCGTGTATGGATCTAAAGGCTTGTGTACACACAACATTACTCCAGAACAAGGTAAGGTACAAGCTTTAAGAAGGAACACCTCTTCCACAATCATTCCAAGTGTAAAAGCACCAGCTGGAGCTGAAGCAACTCTTTTCCCAGTTCTTAGTTTAATTTACTTCCAGTGTGTTCAAAGTAATGATTCCTATACTGGTCCCTTCAAGCAGAAGCTCTTAAAGATGGAATTTTAATCATTGTTCAGTTGAGCTGGTTTTAGCTGGTGACTTATAGGTGGAAAGCTGTGTGTCCAAAATGTCACACCTCCCTCAGCAAGTGTCCCCAGACCTGGCTGGCCAGTTTTTGTTTCCAAACACTCGTAGTTAATCTATGAATAAAGAGAGTAGGGAGAACCAGAAAACTGGTATGAAATGGATGAGCAAATGATACATGATAGAGAAGGAGATGCAAGCAGCAGCTTTCTGCGGTTTCTCTACTGAAGGGCTGCATGGTTTTCAGTTGTACAAAGTGATAAGGTAGGTCTTGAGACTCGTGTGTTAAATAGGTGGAGGTAAATAATGTCTTATTTCACACTGAAAGCACATCTGGATTCCAGATATTTAAAGAAAAACAAAGCAGTGGTAAAGTACGTAAGTATCTCACACAGTGATTGCTTGGTACCCAGACTCTAATTATAAGTAGATGAAGAAAATGAACAGTTAAGGAGGAAACACACCATATGTCCTTGTGGTAACAGCACAGTAAGGTAACACATAAACAACTGTCTCAACACCCCCTGTTGAGCTCACATATTGAAGGCCGTTGCATGCTTCACCCCTGACTTTAGATTTCCTGGAATTTACTGGTTTTCCTACAATTTTAGCACTACTAGCATCGAGCTTTGATCTTTGGAACTATTTGTAACATGTTTAAAAAAGATGATTGAATCTTTTTGTATTTAAATAACTTAATAACCAACATGCAGCAGGACTTGAGGTCTGTCTTTGGAACACTTACAAAAGATATTTTTAAGGACAGAAGATGTATTTGTCTGTCCATTTAACATAGACATACCAACTAAATATGGCTACACTATCACAGTTTACTAGTAGGTTTAGAAGTAGTTCATGCTATACCAGTATGTCATCCAGTTTCTTTCCAACGCAGCCCTCCAAAGTTAAATAATGCTTTCTTTTTCCTCATCGTTATTGACAAATTTACTATCTTTAGCTAATCACGAGCTTATAGCATTGCTGGGATTTCTGTCGCTCTGACCATACTTTACAAAATTATCATTCACTGGCACGGATTTTTTCCTTGTCTGTTGCCTCTCTCATCAATTTGCTGTGCTTGTGACATTCAGTCTATTTGTATTACCACTTCCCATTTGTTATGACTCCCAATGTAATTTATTACCCATGCAACTAGTATGTATGATTTCTAATTACTAAATTTATTTTATCACTGAATCAAGATGGCTTTTAGCCAAACATTTCCTTGATGTGAAACTGATTTCCTTGATCCAATCCTGAAATACACACCTGTATTTAGAAGGCCAGTAGTAAATTTTAAAGAAAACCTCATTTTACATCAGCAAAAATATTACAAATATTTTACTGAAGACTGACTATAAGATGAATCTGTTTGCCTGTTTTGTACAATGTATCCACATCCTGTTGCATCAGAATGCTACAGTTAGAGAAATAAATGTATGGGTGAAAATATTTAATTGCATGTTAAATACAGTTTGTATTATTCTAAGTGTAAAATATGAAACCAAGTATTAAGAATCATTAGTGGTATGTGATAATTAAAGTCTATACGTAACTGAGGATTTCTTATCTGCAAGTTTACTGTAGAGAGCTCATTGGATTTCTAAAACAAATCATCGGGGACTGGACAAATGATATTTACACTCTTTTAATTATCCAGTGAGATTAGTGTTTGCTGGCTGTGTAAGTAGGTCACAAACACAGCAATGAAAATTAATTGTGCTACAGAACAGCAATGATTCATATGTTTTCGAGTCATAATTCTGGTAGTATTTTAAAGATAAGCCCCCTTAAATAATTTATTTTTAAGAAGATCTATTAACAACATTAAAAGGATACTTAAAAAACAGAACAAAACACCACTCTCAGTGGAAGTAATTTCTCTCTGCATTTATCCAGTTTTACTTTGTGGTACAATTACTTCCATTTTCGGAGATACATAGAGTCAGCACTCCATCACATGTGCTGTCTGTCAAAAATGTATGCCCTCAACTGAATTTTTTTCTTTTCCAAGTATAGCGAATGGGAAGGGATAGTATGTCACCGAGAAAAAGGTTTTGAGCCTATTGTTTAAGTCGTATTTCGATAGAAATATGCTGGACTTGACCACATTTATGTCCACACATATATAATTCTTTTTCACCATGCTCCAGAGTTCATTACTTTGCGATGTTCTTGCTCTCAGACACTTCTTACAACAGTGCTGGCACAACACAGCGCTCTGCAAATGTCACCAAAGACTCCTGCCACATGCTGTAGCTGCTGACTGGTTTGTTTTATTTTTTCCCATTCCCCCTCATACACATTAGGCTCAAAATCACACCATTTTAAGGCATTACCAACCTCCGTGAGTTTATTCTTTCCTTACACTCGTTTGTTTTAGTTATTACATTAGTTCCATTTCCACAGTCATGGTTACACTAGTGTATCCGCATTTCCCACTTCAGTTGTTTTCAGTGCATTAAAAATTAGTCATAAATATTGTTTCATGATCAAATTTGGCATAACTTGCTTTACAGGTCAAGCAAACACATTTTTCTTTCACAGATTAAAAGCAAAATCTGTTTGATCATATTCAAGCCCTTTTCATTAGTTAAAAAACATTTAGATTTATTAATTTGGAAACACCGTGCCAAGTTCTGCTGTTATTTATACCACTGTTAATCCAGAGTAACCCAACTATATTTGGTAGATTAGTCTGAATTTATACCTGTTTTTGTAAAAACAGTCAAAAATCGGGCACTTTTAGCTTACATAAATAGTGAGTAGGAAAAAAGAAAGAAAAGAAACAAACTGATTAGAAGAAAAATTTGCCTGCTCGTTGAATGGTCAAAATGAGGTGGTGTATAATGCTTTGTCGCTGTAATACTTGCCCCAGGAAGGAAGGCGACTGCAAATGCAATTCCCGCTGATAGGTCTGTATTTCCAGTTCAGCTGGGGATCTAATTTATTTATATTTTAATTATTGAATAGCAAAAGGAAACTAGTGTCTCATTGAGCAAGGCTGCTTTTCCTGAGTAAACATTAACCTCTTTCATGTATGGAAACAGCGGCTAGCATACAAAGGGAGTTTCTACCCTATGTCCAGTTGCAAACCATTGAGGTCACCAGAAGACCTAGAAGATAAGTATTCTGAAACCTGATAACCTTTCGCTCGCATTAAAGGCATTTTACAAGATCAAGACCTGCCACTGACCATTGAGATGTCTTCTCAAACATACCTGTTACTCAGGAGCGCAATGCTGTAACAGCTACAATGATGGTTTAGATTACTTTGATCCAGGTTGTGTATCTTGAAGTGAAGATTTATGAATGAGGTGGATCAAATACTTTGTGTTGGAATAGCTCCTTTGTAGGTTTTTAATGTTGCAAATACTGAAGTGTTGTTCCCAGGGAGGTCTGAGTCCTTTGCACATTACTCAAAGGATTTCAGGATTCCACAGCTGTATAAATCCTTTAATTAAAATTCCTCTGTGCACATTTTAAGGTAGGCTGTGGTGTTCTTGATGTAGATGGGTTGGTTAACTGTTCTTTCCATCTCCTACTCAAAACCCCAACAGCTTTGCCGGGTGACAGTAGCCACCTCTGCTACTGAGCTGCAGTTCTTGGCTCCTTTTTGAATTTCTGCATAGTCATATATCTCTCTGACAAGGATATACCTGCTGCCTTCTGTTTGACGGCTGTGCCACTGATGGATTCCTTCTCCGAAATCCAGCAAGGAAACCCTTCCAACCCAAATGAAGATCAATCGCACCGCACCTGAAGTTTTGATAAATACTTTTGATCATCCAATAATGACTAATTGCTTCGTGAGAGCACGGTAATTCTGATGACACTCATTTATCAAACAAGGGAGAAGAGAAACTTGGACCTTTATAGCAAAGTCAGCCATCCCACTTTAGCAACTATATTTTATTTTATACAGTGTAGGTCAGCAAAGAGAGCCTCTCCTACCCTGCTCAAATTAATAGGTAAGCTTCTCCGAAGCCTAAGAGTGAGCACAACGTGAACATTAGCACAAATGATACTCTTTGTCTACACAGTCTCTGTCCTTATCCAGTTCATTTGATGTCTGAAGGATTTTATCAATAGACATTAATAAGAAATGGCCAAAGCGCATTGTCACTTATAGAAGCTGTTCCCACATCTACAAATGGTGAGCTTGTCAGGCTTTTTGCTGTCTTCTGAAACTCAGTCTGGCTAAAATAATCATGAGTACTTCGTGTTATGCCCATGGGAAGATGAATCTCTGTGGAAGACAGAACCGGTAGCTGCACTCAGATGCCGAAATGACCGTGTCTCAGACATGGGCCCTCTCTCTAGCTGTCCCTGACTTTGGGGAACCTTGCCAAAGTAAAGCCAAAGTTCTGCTGGCCTTCTGCTGGAAATGTGGGACCTACCTGCTGTTCCAGCTGGTTTTGCCACACAGTGCAGGTCACCCTTCAGCTGCAGTATCCAGGCTGACCTGCGGGTGGAAGTCCTGCAGAAGGAAAAGGGAGGCGCAGAGGCAAGTTTCTGAAACACTGAAAAACCAAGGTTGTTACTAAGACCCAAATATGGTGTCACTCTGGAGGAGGTTTTGGAGGGACTACCTTGCAGTCCTCTTCCAGTGACACATGGTAATTGTGCTTCTGTCCTCTCTCAAGGTGTCAGCGAACCAAAGGGGGTGAATAAGTATCAGATGCTCTCTGTTGGCTGTGGAAAATGTCTGGTACAACACTTCTCTCCCTTAGATGCATGCAGTGGTGGCTGAAGCTAATCCGCCAGTCCATAAGCTACTGCTTTAGTTCATGCTGTAGATTACTGTTTCATACTGAGCTCTGGATGTGGGAGCTAAGAAGCAAACGTGCTACTTATTCTGTCATGTCCATGCAAAATGATAACTTATTTCAGACAGTGGGGTGATAATCTTCGTTGCCACAGAAAAACTGAGCAGGACTGGAGGATCGGAATGCTTGGACATAAGAAGGAATCAGCGATTGTCTCTTTGGTCAGCTCGCCATTGAATTTCACGCTGTCTCCTTGCACATCTTTATGTAGCTTCCAGTCAGGAAGTGACTTAGCTGATGCCTACAAGATTTCATGCTATACACAGGCATGGGTAAAATGCTGTCAATTTTAGGGTGATAGCCTCAGAGACAAACCTACTTTGCTTTGAAGGGAGGAAAGATTGCACTTGACCTCCTCCTTTGCATAGAAGCTGCCTGTAGAGCCACCTGGCCATGGTATCCAGTACTCCATCTTCATCTCAGCAATCTCTGTGGAGTTTTGAACTGCCACCTGCACTTAGAAAATCTAAGTCAGGTTTCAGATGCTGTGGATTGTTGTCACCCTGGAGGTCAAATGCCCATAAGAGAGGAGCATCTATAGCAAAGATGCTTTAAAGGTGTATGCATACATCACATGCAATGCTGTCTTTGTTACACCTTGATAATATATTGGCCACTTTTACTTTAAGCAGCAGCTGATGTGAACTTAACTTGTCCCAAGACAGTTCTCAAATCAAGCTCTATATACATAGGTATATAACTCACTTGTTACCATTAGCGCAAGAGAGCATACTGATGAATACATTCAGATTCCAAGACTTGGGTTTTACTTTCTAAGGTTGCTGGTTATTATTCTGGCAAATCTTCATGGCATTAAGAATACTGTTCCTCAGAGAGCAATCTATAAAAGCCCCAACATCATCCTTGCTAACACAGCGTCGATGCTGTAGGAAGTATAGCGGGGAACAAAGAAAGAAAAAAAATTGCGTGCACGAATATTCCTATTATAATTCCTATATATTTCCCACCTTAATGATAGATAAGTAAATAGATCATACTGATTGACCTAGCAAGCCAACAACTTTAATAGATTCTTGGTAGAATGGCAATAGCCTCATCTGCTGGGTCAGAGCAACCATGGAGCGAGTGGCTGTTGCCTTCTCTGCCACCCCTGCTCTCTGGACAGAGAGAGATGTTACACACCTGATTCTTTCTGAGTTTGGCCGACAAAATGATTCCTGATAGGCCAGACAGCAAGGCTGAAGAAACCAGTTAAAGATTTGGGTGAGAACATGGTGTGAGGCTCCCCTTGCTTGCTGATGCCAGTTTTACCTTGGAAATCAACAAATTTTACGCACCGATGGTTACTGCGTGCTTAAATAGTTAATTCAATATGTAGGAACTAGACCATCCGGATCCTTGGATATAAACAAATATCCTTTGTTTACGACAAATGAAATGATAATGAAAACCATTGTCCCTGTGTTAGGCTTTACTGTTTGCCAGCAAATAAGCACCACACAGCCGCTCACTCACTCCCCCCGCAGTGGGGTGGAGGGAGAATTGGAAAGGTAAAAGTGCGAAAGAAACTCGAGAGTAGGGGTAAAAACAGTTTAATAATTCAAAAGAGATCATAATTTTTAAAAAGTAAGGAAAAGAGGAAAAAAATTAACAGAGAGTAAAATAAAACCAAGACAGACAAGCGATGCAAATTAAAACAATTGCTCACCACCAACTGACTGATGCCCAGCCAGCCTCTGAGCAGCAGCCCCTCCACCAGCATCCCCCCAGTTTTATTGCTGAGCATGACGTCATATGGTGAGGAATATCCCTTTGGTCAGTTGGGGTCAGCTGTCCCGGCTGTGTCCCCTCCCCGCTTCTTGTGCACCCCCAGCCTACTCGCTGGTGGGGCAGCGTGAGCAGCAGAAATGGCCTTGGTGCTGCATAAGCACTGCTCAGCAGCAACTAAAACATCAGTGTGTTGCTATTTTCAGCACAAATCCAAAACATAGCCCCATACAGGCTACCATGAGGAAATGTAACTTGAACCCAGCCAAAACCAGCACATCCTGATGGATTTTTTTATGATCCTTCCCTTCTCCACACTCCTGCCTCATGAGACTGTTTTATGCATATAAGTGCACCAATATTTGTGCATCCCTCTTGTCATAAACTTGTTGCAATGTGAGCTGCGACTACAAAAATACAGTTTTTAACTATTCAAGAAAGAACACACGCAAAGGGAGCTGACTTTAGTGAAGCAGAAGATGACAATGATGCCATTTCTTTTTTTGCTTTGGTGTTGTTTTTGTTTGTTTTTTTAAGTGCTGCATTTGTGTGGAAGAGAAGCAGAAATGGATTGGCTGGAACCCACTTCTTTTAAGTGCCGACCTTTTTGTTGTTAGCATCGTGGTAGTTTGCTCCAGTTCTGCAACAGCTCTTTCCCATTGGAGTAGCAGCTATAGCTGTGACGAGTCTGTGCTATAATGACCAGCACATAACAGTGGAAGGAACTTATCAGAGAAGGAGAGGGATTTCTGAGCCTGTTGTGCTGCTAATAGTAACTCCAAACAGCTAATCTGTGCTAGGATATTATACTAGGAAGACCATGGTTCAGTACAAACCACTGAAGAGCTATGTATCTTTATATCTCCCTCTTCCAAAGGGAAAGGACAAAGTATGGACTGTGAGACACCACACCTTATATTCTCAGCCTGTGAGGTGGTTTGCTTAGCTTTCTAGAGCCGTAAAACATCTCACTTTCTCTAGTCGTTGCATGGTTCTTCTCAGTCCATCCTTGTAAAGATGTCAGGCTCTTCCATGACCTTCTGATTCTGGGACTCAGCATCCAAATCCCTTTCGTCATCTGAAGGTGTATCCTCTTCACTTTCTTAGTCTGTTCTGGTTTAAAAAACATAGAAACAACTTCAAAAAAACCCCAGAAGAATCTTCTGAAACCTATATTTACTCTTCTTATTAATATTCATATTGTTCTGCCTTAGCATAGACTGTAGCCTGTGCTTTATGTTTGCTGTGTGTGTCCTTCTAGTGTTTAAAAGACTCCACAACTCCCTATTTTTAATTTTCACACTTCAGCAGTCAAGTTGTTTGGTAATAACCTTTCTGTTGAACAACACTTCCTGCAGGTGACAGCTCTGCATGCAGGGCTATAACATTCCTTAGCTTTTTCTTTAAAACATTATTTTAACCATGTTATCTTCAACGGAACCATTGGCTACTCTGGTCTCAGAGGAGAGTGCTTGTTTTCATGTTCTTCTGATATTTAAACACATAATTATCAAGTTACAGCTCAGTATTTCTTACAACAAGTGGCTTCTGGCAACACACGCAAGATTACCCATTTTGTGGCTGCCTCCACAAACAATGCAACTGGGGCCAATGATGGTAATAATCCAAACCCAATATATATTTGTCTGCAGTGTGAAGAAACAAATCCACACCAGCCTTAGACCATAGGCCTACAATTTCTGGAATTGTCCTCCCAGATTTTTCATTTAGCTATTTTTGATATTTTTTTTTTCTAACCATCTGTTGATATTGTTTCTCTACTTAAGTCCATTTATCCCTGCATAGCACGGTTCTGACCTATGGTCTAGATTTTTCCATATCTAGGTATCCTGTATCACAGATGTAACATTTCTTGCTTCAAGGATTTAGGAACAATCAGTCCATTCCACTCCAACAAAACTCTAATGAGATTATGATGTGTGTGTTGCATGGAACAACCAGTATCAAAAGCTGGTGTTACTTTTGGAAATTCTCATGACATTGTAGCTTCTGCAATGACCCCCTCTTCTTAAAGGCTGAAAACCTCGTCTTGAACACTGGTGCACAGGAAGGGCTGTACTCAGCCAGAGTAGAAGTCAAACTAGTCAGCATCCTCTGCTCATGATGGCCAGTAGCGTGTAAGTAAGGAGAAATTGCAAGAACAGGAGAAATACAGCATCAAACATTCCTGAGAATACTCTCAAAGCCTTCTGCAATCGAGTCTTTCTTGAGACAACCACAGAGCTTGTATTTTCCACATTTTGTTTTATCATGCACCATTGGAACCATATTCACAGGATAACCCGATACAATCTCACACAGCTGGCAGCGCAGTCATCTTTGCACAGCGTACACTCTCCAGGCTATGCGGAGTTTGGTTTTTCTACTCTTTCATTCCCCTTACCGGCAAGCTTTTGTGAAATGACGTCTTCCATACAGGAATGGCTATGGGTGGAAGAGTGCTGCTTAGCGCTCTTACATGCCCCCAGTCAGCATGTAATCATCCAGCTCCTTGCGAATTCAGAGTTTACATTTTACAGACTTTTCTTTGTAGTGCTTATTTTTGCCCTGACGTCGCATGTTTCTACGCGTTCAAGACTGTCGAATACCACCTACTGTGACAGTCCCATTTCTCTTCAAAACTTGCAGCCAATCTGATCACACATTCTGCTAGCTTTTTCTAAAGACTGTTTTTCTATGGTTTGGCGCTCTGATGGATGGCAGTAAAGGCCGTGGAAGCAAATCTGCAAGGCGTGCTCCTATGCCAAGCTCTGCCTTTTTCTCATATAGACACAGCTAAAGACAGATAAACAGTAGCTCTGGATCTCAATACTTCAGCAGAGTTGCTGCCTTCTGGATCCCATCTCTTCAAGGGCCATGCATCCTCTCACTCATGGCTTTCTACCTGTTCTGCAGCTACCCCTAATCCTGCCTTTACATCATTTTTTTTTTAAACTCACAGTAGATCAGGGAAAAAAAAAAAAAGTCTTGTAACCTATGTGTGCCTCAGTTTGCCATTCTGCTAAATGTGAGTTGCAAAACTGAGCGCTACTTGAAAGCTAAATTATAGACTAGACTTGAATAGGCTATTACAGTTGGAAGGGACCCACAATGACCATCTAGCCCAGCTGCCTGAGCACTTCAGGGCTGACCAGAAGTTAAGGCACATTATTAAGGGCATTGTCCAAAAGCCTCATAAACACCGACAGGCTTGGGGAATCAACCGCCTCTCTAGGAAGGCTGTTCCAGTATTTGTCCGCCCTCTTGGTAAAGAAATGCTTCCTGATGTCCAGTCTAAACCTCCCCTGGTGCAGCTTTGAACCATTCCCCCATCCTATCCCTGGCTATCAGGTAGAAGAGAGCAGCATCTGTAAGTTTAAGTGATTCACACAGAGTAATTTATCAATATTAATTAGAAAAAGGGAAACTGGGTGCCAGTGCTACGTACTCTATGACGTTATTAAAATTACATTTCTGTTCTCTCATTAATTGTTGTGCTTATTGAGATAGCACCTTTAGTAGAACATCTCTGTCACACTGATCAGTGTATAAATGCATAATAAAAAGAGAGTCCAAGCCTTTCCAGAGCTGTTGCTCCCAGCTGGTTGGAGCAAGGAGTAAAGAATGATGCTCCTTGGTCCTCCCTGTCACCAGCTCCTACTGGCCTGGATGACAGGCTTTCCCATGAAATTCCTTTCTTCCTTCCCCCTCTTCTGCCCTTACTATAGCTCTTGATGTATTTTACTGTTACTATAGTTATTCAAAAGACCAATTCTTAAGCTTCCTTTGACCCCGTTATTATGGTAGGATGTCCACTCATCTACTTACCAAGGGAACATGCAAGACCACGGCTGAGAAGTCAATCTGAAGGATGCAAACATTTGTTTTGAATGAGGCCCTGCATGGGTGCCGTTAGAGGCAGCTAAGGCAAAAGTAAAATCCCTCTATTCTGTATTCTGATATGGAAAAGTTTAGGGAAGGAGAGTGATACACAGGAGAGAGCTATGATAAATTATCCTTAAGTTCGCACTCTCACTCTGCATGCTGCATAGCCCTCAGGAGCATAAGTTAATGTTCCAGTAAGATGAAAAAGAGATAGAGTTTTGGGAGCTGGTGCCACCTATATACACACTGAATATCAATGTCATTTATTTCACCTGACATGCTTACACAAATATGTTAAACTTCAAGAAAATTAGCTTTTCATCTTACTCTAGAAAGCTGAATTTAAGCTTTGGAAAGAAACCACAGAGCAATTCTTTATTTGTTAGAAAGCTAGCTGCTTTCTAAAATAAGGCGCTTCTGAGAATAGATGCATTGATCAAAGTTGTTTTGATCAGGGGACCAAAGGCTTTGGTTTTGGTGTGGTTTTTCTGTTTGTTTGCTTGTTCTTTTGGGTTTTTTCTTAGCTTGCTTCCCATCCTCCTTCCCCTCCCTCCCACGTAGGTTTGATTTGTTTTTTTTTTTTTTTAATGTTGATGAGAGAGAGCAGATACTCCCCACCTTTTCCTTTCAAACCTGAGCATCAGGACGAGCCCAGAGCTGCTGTGCTGGTGCTGCTCATCCTGGTCCAGCAGGCAACACCACGCGCTCGCTCGCCTGCGCCGCCTCCGCCCCGCTTGCCGGGACCATTGCTGAAAGCGGCACTGAGGATTTATTTGCGGCGCGGTGCTTACGCCTCAATCTTGGACCACTGTTTTAAGCGGAAGTAGGATCGGGTGCTTCATTTTTTTTGGAACTGGACTCTGGTTTCCGGTCTGATTTATCACAGTCCCCAAAAACCAGCAAATGGTCGGCGCCTTGCATTCTGCACTAGCCTGGGCTGCGTGGCTTACAAATGAAGCCCCAGCAGCCTTAGTCTCAGTCCCCTGAGCCATTCTGTCCCCGTCTAGTCGGTGTTCTTAAATTTAAGCACTTTTGTTCTCAGAAGCAGGTGAGATGCAAGATTAAGTAGTCATTTTACAACCACCTTTCAAATGATTGGAGAAATCTCTGGCAGTTACGTTAATCCTCCTCTCTCTCCCTGCTTCGCACACAAACACTTTGTACGAAAGTAAATTCTGCAATTAGTCGCCTAGATCCTCTAATCCCACCTGGCGTGCTTTGAATCCCGGCAGATGGTGTGGTCGGTGCGGTCTGTGCCTGCACCTCCGTCCCATGACGCCGGTGGCTCTCCGTGGCAGTGGGGCGAGCGCAGCCGTGGGCAGCAGGACGAACCCCGCTCCTGGGGCTGCCCTGCATGGCCCCCTTTGCAGCAAGGGGGGCATTTCTCTATGGGCATGGCCTCCAAAGGTCCCGCAGAGGTGCCTCCTGGCCCCCGCAGGCTGTGGTGAGGGAGAAGTTCTGCTTCCTGAGGTTTTGCGGTTTGGTCCCCAGATGGAAATTTTGTCCCAAGCTCCCATTGCCCAGGAAGGGAAATAGGATCCAAGGCCTCTGGTAGGGGACAGTTGTTAGCTGGATGTGGTTTGACACAGCTGGCGTCACGGCATCAAGATGTGAAACTGTCCGGAAAAATCAAAGCAGGCCTTCCCTGGACATGACGGAGGGCTGTTGATCAGATGTCTGCCTTCAGACACGAAACAGTTAATGCAAAGTGTTCATAATTAGACTTCATATTAGCTCTCAATTAAGGTGAACGAGGAGCGTTCACACCTCTCTCAGTGCTATTATTTCAGCCTTGCTGGCTGGCAGACTCCACAAGACAGCAATGTATCCTTGTCATAGGGACCAGCTGTCCCTGCTTAGGTGAAACAGTCCCTTTTTTGTCATTCTGTCCCATTAAAATAATTCATCAACTCCGACGTGTTTTAGTAGGGGCTAATGGTGCGACCCTGTTTTCCCTTCAAATGTCCCTATTAATTACTTCTACATATTGTTGTCTGTGTTATATGGTAAAATATTTTGCAACTTTTCTTTTTTCTTAATTCTTGAAAATTGTGAGTAAAATAGCTGAAAAAAAAAATCCACAATAAACAACCCTGTTTCTAACACAAACCCTTCCTTGAGGTGGTAAGTCACCGCTGGATTATTTTGTCTCTCCAGATACATTGCAGTTAATTGCTTTTTGGGCAGATGTCTATCACCACCCTCCGCTGGATGGAGTCCAAACAATGCAGTCATATATCACAGACCCTATGTTGTGAGCACCCTGCCTCCATTTCTTTGGACAGCAGGTGAAGAGGCAAAAAGGAAGGTTAGGAATCAGTAACTTTAAAAAAAAAAAAATCCTGTTGAGTTGAATACTGCGTGTTGAAAATATTTTAAGGCGTAAAATAAAGCTACGTAGGTAATTTGTGGAAGAGTACACAATGATACCAAACCAGATTGTATGGAAGATTAGAAAAAAATTTCAGATCACCAAAATATTCTTTTTTAGAAGATAGTGAGCTAAATTTGAAGGGAGAAATCCTTTTCTGTGTCCGTCTAGGAGAGATCCACTACAAAGGAATCTCCACTGGTTGCTTTGAAGGCCACTTACGCTACTGCCAAGGCTTGCGGTTACCTGGTGCAAAGTAGCTGTCACAAAGCTGAATCTGGCCCCTTAGATTAGAATAACATCTTTAATTATTGCCATGAAAGAAAAGACATGGTTTAAAAATCCATTTGATATTTAAATACCTTCTTCGTAGTCCTTCCCGTTTAGACAAGTAGCACAGATAGCGCACATAATTTTTGTTGATAGGAAGATCTGGAACAATTTATTTGAACCTTTTGAAGCTTTCATATCACAGGGTGAAATGGAGTCACGGGATGATCATTAGGGGCAGGGCTGGCTGCACAACTTTGTGGCCATTCCTTCTGCCACAACCCAGGTTACGTGCATCACACCAGGCTGTGCTCTCATAGGATACGCGTATCCCCCGAGAGCCGGACCAGTATGGCAGCAGCAGCCTCATCCGGTGTTTGGAGCTGAGCCATCCTCGCCCCACGAGCGGAGCCTTCAGTGGTTGCCATCCACAGCACCACGCGTGTGTATGCCTAGGATGCGGCTCACACTTTACTCTCAAACTCACACCCAAGGAAAGCTTGGATGTCTCTGCTCAGCAGTGCGGGGGGCAAAACTGCCGCAGCCCTTTCAGACTGGTCCTGTGCCACAGCCTCTCTTTGCTGCTTCAGCCTCCCTGCACGAGGTGGTCTATACTACCAAGGTCACAGCACTTTGAAAATAAACCCCACAAACAACCTGTATCTGTGAGTGTCATTAGATACATTTAAAGTGTGGTCCTTAACGACTTTTGGAAAAGGAAAAAAAAAAAAAAGAAAGGAAAGAAAGAAAAATAAAAAATAATCAAAGGCAGCATGTGCTTTTAGTCCTCTTTACTAGAACTTCCTATCACTAACATGGGGATAAATGAAATGAAAGTCAATGAAATCACTATTAAAGTGTGTGACAGATATATATTTACATTGCTGTCCTCTTACCACACTCTCCTCTCTTGGAAAGTGCCTTTCTCAAATACAAGGACCTGAAAGATATGATCTGTGGGACATTTCCATCGGGTCAGGAGTTTCAACCAGGTACACACTAAAAGGAGGGAGCAGAACGGATTCCTTAGCCCAGCCAGCATTAATCTGTGTTGGACACGTACCTCAGCTTTCTGTGGCATTCCTGCTGATAAAAGGGGAGCAGACAACAAAGAGCATAAGACTCACAAAGGCTGAGCTTGCTTTCACTGAATACCAAGGTTTCCCTCAAACCGTCTTTCCTCATAAGGCACCAGTTTCCCGCCCGTAGGGGAGAGGATGGCGAACGGGAGAGACATGGCTGGGTTTCCAGCTGATTTCCTCACATCCCATATGTTTCTCGGCAAGAGGAAAGAACTGGCTCATTATTCAGAAAATTGAAAGATGCCCAGATTCATCAGTCAGTTCTTCACGAAAGGCTTTATCATCTGTGCTGCTAAGGGAGTTCAGCTCTAGTGTGATTCTTCTGTTTCTTTCAGGAGGGTTGTTCTCTCATCCTCTCTTTAATTCCTTTAAATTCAAACGAGTGGGTCCAGTCAGCTTGATAACGATAAGATAATGGATCTACACCTATGAGAGGACTCAGAATTTACCTTTCACACGACCTCTTGTGCCATACCCTTATGAGAGCCTAATGCTAAGAAACTTCAGTGTGAAACTATGCAACTAAGATGATGCAGGCTCAGGGAACAAGAGCCTGGTTTTCACTCGGTAGATAAATATTCGTCAAGGCTTATATCAAACTAAAGGTGTAGCTAAACCACCTCAAGTGGTACAAAATCATTAGGATGATACAAAAGAAGCTGAAAATGGAGATGAACTTTTGAAGTGAATCACAGATGTACAGGCTACGGCAACAATTTTTCCCTGGCATGATTATCTTCTGTTTGTCTCCAAACCATTTCTTCTTGGAAACGACACATGAAAATGTGCACATCTAGTTATGTATGCACAGACACATGCAAACATATCATATATTATTGGGATTCGTTCTTCCTTACCAGCATTTTTGTTAATGATGAGAATGAAGCATTTTTCTGTGCTTTACATTCTGAAAATCCCAAAGGACTTTCAAAGTCCTACACTCATACCAGGGACACTGACCTTGCTCTCACTAAAACAAGAGAACTTTCCCCATTGTCCTCACGGATAGGAAAGCTGGCATTTTGCTTGATGATATTCAACTCGTATGCAGCCTTGGCTATTCTAATTTTTTAATTTATTTTATTTATTTACAGGGAAAGTAATACCATTGGGGGATGGAGATTTTCTATGGTTTATAGTGAAATGCCATGGAGTCTTTAACTTCCACCTGGACAGCCACCAGAGACAAACAGAAAGGACCTTGGGTTTAATGTCTCATCTAAAGGATATTATAATGTGTTGGCCTCATTATTCACAGCAGAAAAGGCCTTTGTCATGGTCAGATGGCTTTAATGTGTTTCGTATGCTACATAAATTCAAACTTGATGGCTCATTTATTTGTTGGATTGCAGCGTTATTCAACCTAAATGAAGCCTTGGTATTTACTAATAATTTGGGCTCTGGCTGTTGTTTACTTAAGCAAGCAGTGTCCACTGTCTTCGCTGTTGTCTGTATTAAGTTTGGACTCTACTAATTCAAGGAATATTATAGAGGGGGCCAAAAAATTGCAGAGAAAATAGCTTTTCATTTGTGGACAATTATTTATCCAAGCTTTGAAAGATTAGTATTCCAATATTGCAATTTCTGACATCAATTTTCTCAGGGTCAGAAACAACTTCTCAGACTTCATCTAAGCCTCAAAGTACCCCCCTGAGGAAGTGAGTCATCATTATGAACATTTTGAAGAAGGGCAAATTGGAGGTAAGAGGAGGTTAGACACCTTATTCCATGTCAAGAGAAAGACACTGACTAAAATGCGTCCGGAATCCAAATCTGCCTTTTCATCTTAGGACCCTTTGTCCTGTTGTGATGTGACAATGTTCTCTGATGAAGCTACATACAGCGATTATCAAACTGTGTAGTCACACCACACCAGAAGCGTTCAGAACACAGAGATTCTCTTCTCTTGTCTGAAAAATGAGACTATACAGCTGTAATGGGGAACTATGTAACTATGCAATTACAGATAGCGTGCATCCTCGGTTCCACCTTATAGAGAGATTTACTTTTTGATGTGATGTTTTTTTAAAATCTGAATTTCATAGTGAAATTCTAGCTGAACTCTCCCAAAGCTAATTTTAAAATCCCCACCCAGTTGGATATTGTGAGAGCAATCTTGAAATTAAAAATTATCCATTAAATCAAAAGATAAACTAATAATCCTACTGTGCCAGTTTAGATCTAGTCAGAAACATGAGTAATTATCCATAACCAAGGCAAAAGATACTCATCCTTCCTGCAGAAACATACAACTGGATTTTAATAAACTGAATAACCACAAGAACTGAAATTGATGAATAGGTTCAGAGTGGAACAGGATCTGTATGACTAATTCACAGCTAGGAAATACATAAATATAGTATAAATACCAAACATGCATTTATGCCACCAATTACACTTTAAAATTATATACATGGACCCAACTTTTTCCCTTTCTCTGTGGATACAAGTGGGGAATAACTTTAAAACTTAGAAAAAAATCATGGTTCTGGCATTGAGCGTGGGCATTCTTGGGCCAGTTCTCCCAGTCAAGTTTCTAGTTTGGAACAGCTGCTGCTTGCTGGATCTCCAGCCAGTTAATAATTTGCCACTCTACCAAATAACTTTTCAAGTGATTTATTAAGCGATTAGGAGTCTGCTCTGACAAATCAAGTGGACTTTATTATCACAGCAGTGGTAATTCAGCCCTGTAGCAGAAGGAAATGTGTACCTGAAAGCACAAAACAAAGTCCTTATTCAATACCTTTCACTTTCCTCTTGGAATTGCAAACCACATTAGCTGTGACTTACAAATCTGTTTTCTCTTTCCCCTTCCAGTACAGGGCTATGCCAGCATCCAGCCTGGCAGGTGTACTGGGGCTGACTGGGATGGAATTAATTTTCTTCATAGCAGCCCAGAGGGTGCTGTGGTTTGGATTTGTGACCAAGGCAGCGTTGACAACACAGGGATGCTTTAGCTATTGCCAAGCGGTGCTTACACAGCATGAAGACCTTCTGTTTCTCAGGATGCCCATGAGCCAGCAATGTGCCCTGGTGGCCAAGAAGGCCAATGGCATCCTGGGGTGCATCAAGAAGAGTGTGGCCAGCAGGTCGAGGGAGGTCATCCTCCCCCTCTGCTCTGCCCTGGTGAGGCTGCATCTGGAGTACTGTGTCCAGTTCTGGGCTCCCCGGTTCAAGAAGGAGAGGGAACTGCTGGAGAAGGTCCAGCAAAGGGCTACAAAGATGATTAGGGGATTGGAGCACCTTTCTTATGAGGAAAGGCTGAGGGACTTGGGGCTTTTCAGTATGGAGAAAAGAAGACTGAGGGGGGATCTTATTAATGCTTATAAATACTTAAAGGGAGGGTGCCAAGGGGGATGGGAACAGTCTTTTTTTCAGTGGTGCCCAGTGATAGGACAAGAGGTAACGGGCATGAACTTGAACATAGGAAGTTCCATCTTAACATGAGGAGGAACTTCTTTCCTTTGAGGGTGGCAGAGCAGTGGCACAGGCTGCCCAGAGAGGTTGTGGAGTCTCCCACACTGGAGACATTCAAAACCCGCCTGGACACCGTCCTGTGCAACTGCTGTAGGTGTCCCTGCTGTGGCAGGGGGGTTGGACTAGTTGATCTCCAGAGGTCCCTTCCAACCCTGGCCATTCTGTGATTCTCACACCGCCCCCTTGCAGCGAGTAGGCTGGGAGTGAGCAAGAGGCTGTGAGGGGACACAGCTGGGACAGCAGACCCCAACTGACCAAAGGGATATTCCGTACCATAGGATGTCATGCTCAGCAATAAACCTAGGGGCCAAAGCTTTTCCAAAGTTGCCATTACTCAAGGGCTGCTGATGGTGAGTGATCGCTTTTTCATCACATGTTGTTTTTGCCTTCCCCTCCTCCCCACTTGTTAACGTGTCTTTATCTCAACCCTTGAGTTTTCTCACTTTCCCCCTTCCAATTCTCTCTCCCGTCCTGTTGGGGGGAGCGAGGGGCTGGGTGGGTCTGAGCTGCCCACCGAGGTTAACCCACCACAGCAGGATGCAAGCGGTTATGCAAAATGCTAGAAGCTTCTGGAAACTTCTAGACTCCCTCTCCTCTTAAATGAAAAGCCTGTAGACATTACCTCCCCAGTAACTTTTGGGTGGCCTTAGTTAAATAAGTTCATCACTGTGAAAAAACGGTGGCTCTAAGGTCAGATTTTTTTTTTAGTGCTGACATTCTCCTCTGATTTCTTAGTAAATTTTCACTAGCTTGAGTTAGCCCCTCACTCACAAACACAACCAAGGTATTGACATTAAGAGAGTTAGTTGTATGTCATAATCTCATGCCTTAGGAGCAAAAAGTTTGCTTAAGGGCCTAGTGTCATGTACTAGGGATATCCACGTTCTAAAAAGCTACAAAAAGGGCTAGATATTTTCACTGTATTTAAAAGTAACATTGAGGCACATACCTGATTTGCTGATTTTATTTTGTTGCCTATAATGCGCGTCAGCAGTGGGAGAGGATTCTGAAGCGAACAAGACATCAGGATAGTTGCCATTTTATGGTAGGTGAGATACTTTCTGCCATGACTGCTACGCTTTTCCCAGTGAAACCATTATACATTGTTTGCAATGATCCAGCTTCACACATCACAAACCTGACCGTCCTCGGTGTGGTTAGAGAGCTGGGCCTTGCTAGGCTGCAGCTCTGTGTCAGCTTCGGGATCAGATGTTTCGTAACAACCACAGCAGAGCTTCCAGGGGAATTACTCAGGCGCACTCCCGTTAACAAAATTTGGTAATCCTTTAATAAAAGCATCCAATCTGTATCTGGCTTCTACCACGTACTACATAACCTTATAATCCTCAGTTTTAATAACATCTGCAGGTTTGGGGAAAGAAGCTTTGCAAGTGACAAAACAGATGACAACTCATGGGAGGGAAACCTGGAGGCTGAAGGTGCAAGGAAGGTTTGTAACTCAATGAAAGGACAAAAAAAAAGGATTTTTCTCTTTGTTTTTTTTCCTGCGTCGATTAGAACAATTTCTGATGCATTCAAAGCATTGCTTTCCCTTCAAGAAGGGAAATATTTCTGAGTTTTTATTCTTTTTTTGGAGACATCCTAATGCCGAGAGTAGGAATGACAACCAATCCACGGATTTCTCTGTGTGCCCTGGAAAACAGCTGGTTATCCTATTTAACTGGAACTGAAAGACTCCACGTTCATAAAACACCCCAGCAGGAGCCTTATTTTGTACAAATGTGTACTAACTTCACGGGGGAAATCTGCACCAGCATACCTCATTATATCTAATGGAATACTATTAAGAACTCCATGCCCTGTGAGTTGAAAACCTTTCTGTAAGCAGGTGGCATTCTCAGTCTCGCTTATTAATGCATACATCCGAGCCGATAAAAACATAGTCCCTTCACGTGTTTTGCCTCCTATCTAGACTCTGTTTTTCAAGAGCCAAACACCCGGCTTCAGAGATGCTCAAATCCTTTGTGCTGCTGGGTTGGAACTAATGGGATTCACCTGGTCTGAAATCAGAATCCGCAGAACCACGCTGCATCTCTACGGAGATCCTAAAACCCGGCACCATTTGGGGAAACTTTGTTCCACTGCACAGTTAAAAAAAAAAAAAAAGAAAGCAAAAGCAAATATAAACAATACCAAGAGCGTCTTCAGGTAGAAGTGACTATTCCTATTTGCTCTCCCTGAGGATGGCCCCTGACTTTAATTATTTACTTAGTTGGGAATTAATCTTCCCAGGGGAGGAATTCAGGTGAAAATATTTACCTCAGATAGGAACTTCAGAGCGTGCAAAATATTTATGTGAAAATTCTTAAAAGGTGAGTCATTTAGAAATTAAAATATTTTTATTTAGTTTTCCTAAAAGTGGTTCACCCATACTGTGGCCCATTTGACAGTTCAAGAAAACAATCTTAATGACTTACACTAAAATGTCAAAATGATTTTAAACAAGGTAAAAAACTCTTGTGTTCCTAATCCCTGAACATCTGATCTCCAAAACCATTCTCCACGGGGGAACTTAAATATGTGCACAGGCTTAAAAAAGCTGCATGAAACTAAGAGATGTTAAGGTCAGATGAGGGGCTGGAACCCGTGAAATTTCAGATGGTAAACAGGATTTAGGATCCCGTGTTTTCACTGAGACAACAAAAGTGGATATAATTAACACACATTGTTAAACCTCATTAGTCTCCCAGGGTTTCAGTTATGCTTACAAAAATCAACCTACTGGAATAAATATGGCTAAAAATTTACGGAGCCACTTTACAATGAAAACAATTTTTACTCTACCAAAAAGACACATTTTTCTTTCCCCACTGTTCTGAAAAATACAAATACTATGTTTTTTATCACCAACTGCTTTGAAAAGTACTCAGAGGCTCAGGCCCTCAATACCTCCACACAATTTTCAAAGGAGATGGGTATCCAACAGTAAGCCACACTTTTTTTTTTTTTTTTTTAAATAGCAGCATACCACAACATACCTGCTTTGAGAATGCCTCCAGGAACTCAACCTGCTCTCTGCAGCGTTCAAGGCCGAGGAACCTCCTCAGGAGGCTCCCAGATGCTTCGGAGTGTTGACTTGAGCAAAAGCCCCGGGGCTGTTGCCTTTCACAGCTGCTGGTCAATGGGGCCTTCCCCCACAGGCAACATCTGCAGCTGGGCTGGAACTGCTGTCAGCTATCAAAGCCAGGTGGGCTTTTGTCTTCATAAAACGTGATTGCCCTCAGCTTCCGCTGAGCTCTGGCTTGCTCTTGTGCAAAGCAGAGCCTTTGGTGCCTCTGAGAAGGTCAGTGCTAACGGGAGGCTTCTTGTCTGTGGCATGGGAGTAACCAAGATCCTCCCGAGTTTGTAAATATAACCTCATAATTTTTCACTTTATTTAGTAACTTGACATGCACATATGACTCTACGTTAAAACGCAAACTTAGGAATGGGCATAGCTTTCCCGGTTTGGGTGAGGTGTGCCTTGCAGTACTGGCAATTATAATGGAGGTGGTGGGGAACACGGACAAACTGGGAGACTTTTACAAATGGGTGTTGCCTGCAAGAAGTAAGAGGGTCAGAAATGTGAACCTTTGGAAACGTATTTAGTCTAGTTAGCACGAATTAACCTCATCTTTGCTTCCATGGTTGGTGTAACATTACAATACACAGGGTCTCATCAGCTCTTTTGGCAGAAGGGAGATACAGCAGTGTGGGAATGTGCACGTAAAAGGCGGCTTTTCATTAGTTTTTGGATGCCGAAGGTTTCAGACACCGCTTAGTATCAGGCAGCACTTCAAAGACACTTCTCTCCCAGGGGAATAAAGGTAATATGGATACACTGAGATAAGCCCAGTAAATGATTTTGGTTCCTTCGAAGTCTGAGGATTCAGGGAGGATGGGTGAGGCTCAATCCAGGAGTCACAGCCACAGAAAAAAAGCAATAAAGGAGGCAAACCTTTTGCATTCGCATGAAAGTCAGAAAGGGAAATAAATAAAAGGCATCAGGAACCTTTTATTTTCTTTCTACAACAGAATAACAAGTATTCCATATAAAGAAGTAGTAGATGTTTATCTTTACTTACTTTACTAAGTATCTTAACTCCTATCTCACATGGAATTCTTACAAGCTGGGGAAAAAAAAATGGTCTTGATCACACTCCTATAAAGCAGGTACAGAGACGATGGGAAATCTGCACCCAGTCTGGAAACCGGTCCGTTCCCAATAGGGAGAGGACGGCCCGCCTCGGGTGCAGAAGTCTTCCTGTGATTTGGTATTATTCAGCCCTTCTGTTAATGACTTGGATGACGGAACAAAAAGTAAACTGATTAAATTCACAGCTGACACCAAGCTGGAAGGGCTGTAAATACACTGTGGGGAAGGATTAGAATTCAAAACATTCGTGACAAGCTGGAGAAACAATAAGGAAGGGGTGGGGGAAATAAAAAAATAAAGAAGGTAACTCAATTAAGACAAAGGTAAAATCCCATATTTGACAGGAATAGCCGACTAAAGAAATAGAAAATGCAAACAATTGCATAGACAGCAGTTCTGCAGGAAAGGATCAGGCAAAGATCCCATTGTGATACAGAGAGTCATATAGTCTGCAGGACAGGCGCAGTAGCAGTCCGTGCTGGTCGGCTGACGTGCCGCGGTGTTTGTGCACTTCTCTTCCAGAAAGAGGTGCACAGTCCACAGGAAAAGACGATCTTCTCAATGTAGGAGCCTACAAAATTTAGGAGAAAAGCTTAAAAGAATTGGGACTATGTACAACTGCTTAGCTGAAAGCGGGAAGGGCCACTGGGACAGAGTTGAACTCTCAAGTTTGCATGAGGCTGTTGCAAAGAAGCGACTGATCCGTCCCCTGTAGTGGATACAACCAAAACAACGGGTCTAATCTGCAGCGAGCACCAGGCTAGAAAGACCTGTAAGAGAAAGGATAGTCAAGGTACAGGTGATGGTAGATCATTCATCAACGATGAGTTTTAAGAACAGGACAGACAAGCTTCAGTCATGATTTACATTGGTACAGTTGGGTACGGTGTCTCCACATCCCTTTCAGACAGAGGCAAATCACACAGGTACAAAACAAGGGGTCGTGAGCGAACACACCACCACTTTCCTGGCATTCTTTAAAACAACTCGTATTCCTTTGCACAGTTTGTCTTCCTCCTACTCTTTAACTGCACTGGGTATCCATGATAGTCCGCAGCCTTTCAAATAAATTTTGGAGGTTATTTAAAGACAACGCTGGGTTATGTTTTGTTGAAATAAAGCAAAGTGTATCTGTATTGTGCTATGTAAATCAGAAGAGTTTAAACTCTCTTATTTGAAATACCGTCTGCTGCTTAAGTGAAACTGGACCGATCCTTTACATAACGGGAGTGAAACTTAAATGTGTGAAGAAGGGTCAGGCCCGATTTGGGACTCTCAAACTTTTTGCCTGTGGCAGTATCTGCAATTCCTCCTTTCCCACCTGCTTCCATCCCCGCTTCTTGCGGTGGCTCTTACCTGCCCCCTCGCACCTTGCCGACATGCTCCCGAGGACAGGGACGAGCCTGGGCCAGGGCTGGGCTTCTTCCTGTAGGAAGGGACCCAGCTTCCCCGTTTTGGTCCTGGAAAGTCCTGCTGCCTCCTACTTGAATAGGAGCCCTCAACTCTACTGCTCCCAAGAAGCACCCGGCAGCTGTCGGTACCCACAAACCCATCTCCCGCCCCAGCAGTGACAACAGGAGCATCGCCGGATTAACCCCTTATCAACGGCTGTGTGTCTTTGGTACACCAGAAGGATAGAAACATCTGAAAATCACGCTCAGTTCATCCGTGATGATCTTCTGAGAGAGCCGCTATTCAGTGTCATAAAAAGAGAGATTGTTTTGTATTTTGTATTTTTTGTATTTAGTTTTGTGGGTTTTTTTGTTTGGTTGGGTTTTTTTTATGTTTTGCATTTTATGTTTTGTATTTAGTTATTTGTACGTAACCGCTGCTCACATATCTGACCTACTGGCCCAACCTCCCTGCGGCTCCCGAGCTTTGACTTGAAGCTACACACACAGTGCTGAAGTTGTGCAAATATGGACAATGTGTGCAATGTGCACGTTGGAATGAAAAAAATAATAAATCAAGATATTTCCATTTATGGCCATTGGACACTGAACTTGAGGAAAGTCTTGGGTTTATTTCTTGTCTCCTCTCAAACAGCAAACCCCTCTTCAGATGAATGCTACGCAGCAGAAAGGACAAAAATTTAATAAAGGATCAGGGAATTAATGCAAACACAAATAATAACTTAAATTTTCTGGGTTCCACCCCTACTTTTTACATTACATTTTTATATTTTATAGCCACGTGTGAAGATGAAATTCTGTTAAATTAGGCTGACAGACCTCGAATGAGTTTCTGAATGCAGCTTTTTCAAAAAGCTGACTTACACAGTTCATCTCTCCCTCGCTCTGATAAAATGATTTCTTCTCAAGCTATTAAAGAGGAAGAATTTCAAGAATTTTTCAAATTGGCTGATGGTAGAGTAGTTTGACAGTTGCATGATCTTCTATTTTCAAGAGAAATTATTCCCCAGAGAGAACAGTGTTGTTTCCCTTTTGTGTATTTATTCAACTTGATTTTTTTATGGGTAGTGCCCTGAAAAGTTGGAAATGCACATAGCTCTTCTGCAAGAATATTATAAACGGATGCTTATCTCAGGCACTAAATATCTTTATTTCTTTAAACAGAAACACCAAGACAAGGGAGAGGAATAAACAGGAAAAGTAAGCCTAGACCAGTGACAGATTTTCCGTTTGCTACAGCAAGATTTTTCATTTTTCTTTTTTTTTTTTTTTTTTCTTCTCCTTGTATCAATCGCAAACGAGTTCCTCCGCCGTGGTTTCTGTGGGACGAGGTGCTGTTGCAGCGCGGCGGCGGCGCCGTGCCCACCCCGCAGGCTAAACCCGCTCAGGCCAGGAGGACGCCCCTCTCTCCTGAGCACCGGGGCTCCACCAGACGTGTACAGTTTGCGTTGGACATCACGACAGGCGGTCAATCGCCAAAGTCATTGCGCTCTTGCGGACACCCTGAGAGCGTTTCTGCTTTCTAAATCCCGCCTGACTCGGCGGCACTGCTTGTAGCTCTTGCAGATGAAGGCCAACGCTGCAGGCTTGGCCCGCCGGCCCACAGGCAGGTCCTGGGACACGCCAGACGTCAGGCGAGGCTGCCGCTGCGCTCGCAGGCAATTGCTGCGCGGAGCACGTACGATGCCGTGCCAAACCCAACAGGAGGAAGTTTTGGTGCCCTGCGGCCTCTGCACAGCAAGCAGGTAACTCCCGCTCACCGACAAATGCCGGATGCCCCTGCTGCTGCCTGACGACCCACCAGCGTAGGAACCGGCTCCCAGGCTGGGACCATGACTCGGAAATGGCAGAAAGAGCCCTGAACTCAAGGAGCAGATGGGGTTCCCAAAGATCTTGACTGCTTCCCCTCAGGCTACAAACATCCCCATTCTTTTAGTGGTTCTAGCCTCAGCCATACGTGGAGAAAAGCAGCCAGCTCCGTCACCCACTGCAGAAGATGTAAAACCTGCACTCTCTGGATGTCATTTTTATGGAGAATCATCCGACCATGAAATCACTGAGAGCAGATCCAGCTGCTGGAGACACAAAACAAGGCTACTGCTTGCTACAAAAGGATACTCTCCTATGCAGCGTTTCTTCACCATGTTTAACTCTGCGCTGGACGAATCAAACGGTGTTAATTTGAATATCAGGGTGATGCAATGGGTCAATGCCACCACAAAACAAACCCACCCACCAACCAACACTGAAGGTCATAGCATGGATTGAGAACTTGTGAGCAGAGTCACCTATAAAGTGCATTGTAAAGCCATCAGTAAAGCCAAGTCTGTTTTTTCTACGTGGTCTAGAGAGCCTTGCACAAGTTGTTTTGACGACTCTGTCTTGTATAGCCTGGGAAACTCTAGGACATTGCATGAAATTCAGGATACAATAGGTCCTGTACAACCGGGCCAAAAGCAGAGGTCTGTTTTTTTTTAAACAAGGATTGTAACACAAGTACCAGCACGTGGTCAGGTCACCGTGGGCTTTCCTCCCATTAACCACTGTCCGCTTTAAAGGCCGTTAGCCCATTATTCGGCACCTCTTTTTAACCAGAAAGCTAAAACCTAGGCAGTAGGTAACAACAGACTTTTAATGATACACCTGGTTAGTACTTAGCGACCATCTTTCACACCCGGACCGAATGCCAAATCACCCTGGCAATTGCATTTCGTGTAGTTATCAGCCCTTCTCCTTTTTAAAATACATCTTTCTGACAGCAGCCCACAGCTAGTGTTTCCTTTTCATTCTCTCAAGTGCAGAGCACCACAAATACATCATTTAGCTTTGCTGCAGTCCTTCCTGTCCCTTTGATCATCTCCTTTACACCCTTCTGCACTTCTGCTTCGTTCCCGTGTGTGCAGTACATCAAAAAAGAGCTCTGCAGCAAGCACCGTGGGCTTTCCAGGGTGGGTTTTTTCAGGGACAGAATCCCAGCTGGTGTAAAACAGCACAAATGCCACTCAAGTCAGCAGCATTATTGTATTTAAACCAGCTAAAATTCTGACCCCAGTTCCTATTCCAAAACACCTTATAATTCAACTAAAGCTTTAAAATTCTTTTCTTGGAGTGCTGACTGCTGGCTTGGAAATTTCCTTACAGAAGCGTTAAACTCAATTGCAGCCCGTTACTTTGTGACTCAAGGAGTAAACCATGAACGATGATCCTTTCTTCCTTCCATTCATCCCGTCACCTTAAAAAATGGCTTATGATGCTAAGAAATAGTTTTTCTAATAGCACCTAGACTGGACAGCTGCTTCTTGCATCTTGCAAACTTAAGCCATCCCCCTTTGCATTTGGCTAGCTGTTAGCTGAAGATTTTTTTGCATGTATATATAAAACCTGATTATAAAACATCTTACTTCTTTCAAATGCTTTTAAACCAAGCGATTTCATAGTATTACCGTGTCGCAAGTATGGATTTCCCCAGCTCAGAGCCTGCCAGTGAATGAACTTGGGGAAAGGCTGCAAAGGAGGGAGCGTTGGGCTTGGGGAGACGGGCGATCCTGGCTCTCGGTCTTAAGAGTTCAGCTTCCACTGAGCACCGTGTGGTTCCCAGGAGCACAGTAACCTGAACAATTCATAAATACCCTGAAAAAAAGAAATACTGGTTGTCCTATTTCATAGATCAGGAACTGAAGCCCAGGGCTAAAGTAACACCTTCAGTACCCCAATATCCCAAGCAGAAGTTAGCTCTGTATTTCCAGTCCCTGGCTAATGAGCCACGTCGCGGGCACCCCTTTAACTCTGCTCTCCCTCATACACAAAGGAAAAAAACCAAACCAGATCTCTGATAACTGAGCATCTCGGATCTGATGTAGAATATGACAGCGGTGAGATTAACACACACAATTTTACCATTCCAGAAGCCGCCAGTCACATTCCTTACCCAGCTGGCAGTAGGCATGAACTGGGAAAAAGGATTTTCTTTGCAATTTTCTTGCATTGAGAATTGTTCCTGAGTAATAAGAGCTACACTTCTCTCTCTACAGAAACCTCAGCCTGTTAAATTGCTCTTGTGAAGGCTGAATCCACATTTCAGCTACAACAGTGGGAAGCGCTGCAGGCAGGGCAATGCCCCCAAGAGGAGAGCATTTCTCAGTTCACGGGATGATGAAACACATGTGAACTCTCCGTGCTCCAGACAGCTTCTGGGAAACAATTTCTCCGTGCCTCAGTCTGATGTCGCACTGCCTCAGTACTGCTTACTTCTCTCTTTGGAAAGAAATCACTGCTGTCTCAAAAAAAAAAAAAAAAAAGGAAAAAATTACTTCAGTGGAGCAGATAAGTTGGCAAGTAAAGCCGCTGACAGTAGCTCTAAGACTGTATAGAAAAGCATCGCTGAAATGTACCTCAACATCCGACAGTCTGAATTGCACCCTTCAGGTTTTAAAACCAGAGAAAGTTTGGTATACGTCCATGTTTATGTTATGTTTATGTCTCTCAAGCACCACTTTCAATTTTGGCTAATAAAGAAATAAAAATGCAAACCAGCTCCGTGACAGCCAGGACATAAGTGAGCGAACTGCCCAGCTGTGCCTTAATAAAGCTCCTTCCTTTCCCCTCACTGCACGTTGAAGGTCGCTTGTTTTAGATAAGCACGTTAAGTCATCAAAAGGAAGATTAATTTAAAAGCTTGCTAACTTTTTTCCCCTTTTTTTTTTGGCATGTCCATGAGGACCGAGAGCCAGACTAATAAACTAACCAAGAAAGGACGGACAAAGTGTCCACCCTGCCCAAAATGAAAATGCCTAAAACTTTTTTCCCCCTCCCTCCCTCCCTCCCTCCCACGGTTCTCTCGGTGACGCCTCCCCTGAGCCAGTGTTACCTAACTTTTACACAAACACGCAGTTCCCATAAGCATCAACTTCAAACAGCTCTGGCTTTCTGTCTGGTCACAGCTCGTTTTAGGGGAGCAGAGGCAAAGGGGCTACTGCTGAGGGCTTCGCCAGCAGCTCTGCAAGGTAACCAATTTGTTGGATTTTTACTTTTCGTTTGTAATGCCTAACTGGTAGTTAAGTAGATGGACCGAAAAAAAAAAGCCTCCTGGCAAACCGCCTTGCTGGAATTTGTAGTAGGAGAAACGTCTCAACACAAACTCAAAAATAGATTAAATAACACTTTGGCTTACTTGCTTCCTGCAGGGAAAGAGAGGCAGCTTTTAAGACCAAGATCTCGTGCGAAACGTAAGATCACTAGTATTTCTTTTAGTCATGGGTGCCGGTTGTATGTGTTTAAACACGCGTATGCATTTCGATTTAGTTTCAATTCATCACATCAGACAGATTTAGAAAGCAGCAGTCTACAGGGACGGTGCTCCAGCTGCTTTGCTCAGCCCCGCCACGGGCTGCGTGCCTTTCTCTCCAGTCACACCGCTGCAAAAAGCCCCTTCATTCTTTGTAGCTTCTTGTACCTTTTGCAGGCTCCGAATTGCCAAGATGCTTCTGCTTCTTCCTCTGGTTGCTGGGCTTGCCCTGTCTGCCTCTGGTGTCATGGCAGACAGAGAAACCGATCCGAGCCCAGAGTCATTTCATGACATGCAGAAAAAAGTGGACGACCTCTGGCAGAACTTGCTCTATCCGGTAATGCCTGGCAATGGGACTGATGGGATGATTTACGCCACTTGTGAAATGAAGCCCAGCTCCAAAATAGATGCTGACAAGCCACAAGTGAGTGGACAAGTCTTATTCAGACAGTATTACTCATACGGAAGATTAGAAGCGATTTTTTACTTGGATGGGCTTCCGCTGGATAATAATCAATCTGGTAGAGCTATACACATCCACGAGCTCGGGGACCTCAGCAACGGCTGCGATGCTACAGGAGGACACTACAACCCCTTCAGCGTGAATCACCCCCGGCACCCGGGCGATTTCGGCAACTTTTTTCCTAAAGAAGGCAAAATCAGAAAATACAAACCAAATCTCTTTGCCACTCTGTTTGGTCCCTATTCCATCATGGGCAGATCCGTTGTGATCCACGAGCAGGAAGATGACATGGGCAAGGGCAACAATAAGGCCAGTTTGGAAAATGGAAATGCTGGGAAACGCCTGGCCTGCTGCGTGATCGGGATATGCAACAAGAACTTGTGGGAGGAGAAACTGCCTGAGGTTACAGACAAGAAGAAAAGAGGGCTGAAACGAACATAGAACCAGGCTTAAGTGGAGACCAAGAAGCCGGCTACAGCCCGGGCAGCACACAGTACCTTCGGGCTGTGCCACTACGATACATGGCTAAAGGATTCCCGTTTCCATTTGCTTGCTCCTCTAAGAAACACATATCACTTTGTAGAGCCTCCTTTCTGTAAGCCCATCAATAAAAGCAGCATCAACTCAACATTGTCATGTATTTTCTTGAAGAGAAAAGATTCCCTTTTAAGCAGTGTGGGAGCTGAATGCATGTAAGTAAGAGTGCTAAGGGATGAGGCTGACAGTCTGTGAAGAGTCTGTGCGCTGTAAAGGGCTCTTACGGGATCATAAGTTAGATACCAAAGAAAATAAATAGTGAATATGAATAAGTAAGAAATTGCCTCTCTTTAGACACTACACTGTATTTAGCTGCCAATCTGAAAGGCAAACTGATCTCTATGCTTTCAACAGTGGTGTGTGTTGTGTTGCGAAACCTGGATAATGTACTTCCCCTAAAAATAAGGGAAAGTACAGACATTTCTGTTTTAAACTTCAGATCCTGTACGTTATTCTACTTGTATTTTCAGGTTTTATTCTCAAACATATATAACTATTTTAAATTGTCCACGTGGCTATAGCTGTCATACTGATTACATCTGAAAGCAGATTTAAAAGAAATATTCCAGTTTACCACTGCTCCCCAGCAAAAATTCACTAAAGCCTCTAGTTTGTGCCTGTTGGTAACTAAGTTTTGTACACAAAAGTTTTAATGCTGCTTAGACAATGATGATAACATTAGCAGATCAGAGAGAAATATTATTTTCAAAGCCAAAAAATACTGAGTGTGTTTCTTCATACAAGAATGTAGGAAGTACATCAATCAATTTAGTCTCGGAGAAGTGACAGCGAAAAGATTTAAGTCATATACTTTTAAGACTTAAAACTCTCACTCAATAAAGCTTTACTTTTTTAATTTGACACAACTCACTGAAAATGCTAAAACCCTGCCTCATGACTATCATTCATCTGATACTGAGAAGAGAAAAGGAAACAAGCAGGTAGAACAAGCATATCAGGAAATGTTTTTATTAAAGATGACAAAACGTATTAATATAGTTGAACCATGTTGTGCAGTTAACCCAGGCAGCAACAAAGGAGAGGTATGCAAATAAATTAAACCGCGTAATTTACAAAGTAAAACTACAAACCAGAAAGCTGGTAAACAAAATCCTATCTTTCAGAAATGTAGCAGACTTTCAACTTAATCTCAGTTAAGATTTTGAAATACATTCCTGAGCTCATACGGATTAAAGAAATTGCACTGTCTTTATTATACAAATTTCCATATGCTTAAAAATAGTCTCACTTAGAAAAGAAGCGGCATTCTAAAAGATGCTTCTTAATCTGTCATTTTCACACACTTATTTTACAAATTCGGTGAACGTTGTTTTTCAAATAACCACATCATCGTACTTTCAAATGAAATCCTTCTCACAGATAGGATGACGCATTAATTCACTTTTAGGTGAGACAACCTCCTTAAAATCAGCTTGCACAATGCATCTTCTCCATACCCCTGCCACAATATTCCCTTCCCAGTTTGCTTCCCCAGAGCCCACCACCAAAAAGGCTTATATGTCTGAACGCGATTTTTGCATTTCTAAAGTCCTAGAAAAAGGGAACACAAGTCTAAAAAAAAAAAACAAACCAAAAAAACCACCCCACCAAACAACCAAACAAAACCACCCACCCCCAAAAACATAAAGTAGTGTTGATTCCACAAACAAACACTAATTAATTTACTGGGGAAAAAAAAATCATCATTCTAATAGCACAATATCAATTAAAGCAATATCCAAGGCAGATACTGACAAGAATATTCAATGAGTTACCACACAGTGCAGCAAAGATGTCTTTTACAAGTGTCCTGGCTTTGGAGTCTGGTGTTCCTGGGAGAAGGCTAAAAACGTAGCTAGAATACGCATTCCCTAGAGCAGTAAGGAGAGGGACAGGATTGCAGCAGTGATAAAAATGAGGTTTCCAGAGATCTAGATATCTCACTGGAATTTAAGGATTCCAAAGATATAAAAATGGCATCTAAGAGGAGAATAGGGTGAGGATAATTACCAAGATGTCCTAATTGTTGGGTCACACATCACTATGTTCTCAAAGAAAAAACATACTAAAAAGAATCAACAAACGAGGCACTAAAAAAAGCTGTTGGCCCAGCACTGCTTCTACCTGCTCGATTTTTTGCACCAAGCTCTTCATTAATTAATAGCATTAACTGGCTGCTAAGGGACCAGGAGCAAATGCCAACTGTGGGTCAGGAAAGACACAGGACAGGGAAACAATATGACGCCCTGAACATTTCGGAGCTCAGCTACAGGAAACCTTGACCTTCTTACTCACTTGCCTTAGTTCTGACTGCATTGATATTTAGCTCTGCGCAGGATTAGTCGGTGAAAGATGGAAAAGAATACATCTTGAATAAAATGCTACTTCATGTGATATTCAAGCATTAAAGGAAAAAATCCTGCCACATTCTCCCGGAGATTTCAGTTTCTGCAGCTATTTCTCTTCCGACTTGTCAGTACTGTCATATAAACGAGTCAATAACGCAGTCAGTTACAATTAATGGGAACAGCGTAACAATCTTTCAAATACTTAAACTCTTCTTGTTTTTTCAGGTGACGAGGAACTTAAATGGTGATCAGGATAATGAAAGAAAAAACTTTTTACTGCTTCATGTTCCTAACACGCTTAAATATACAGATGGTTTTTGTTCCTCAGGGCTGCTGCTAAATATCAGTGAAATGCTGCAATGTCAAATTACCTTTAAAGAGAAAGGAAACGTATTTGAGGAGCACCGCGAGTATGGCTTTACTGCCTGCAGACAGACACTGAAAGGGTTACACGAACACACCTGCTAGGGAAAACACACGAGAACAGAGACAAGCCACATTTTTCACCTTCCCGCTGCCATTCCTTACACTTATATGTAATCATTTACATACAGCCTTTCTTCTGCTGAATACAAACTGTTCATGGACTCTGACACCTTGATTATGGCAGCACCTGCTTGCTCATCTTCCACATACAGAAGAGTTTGTCAGTATTGCTAATATAAACTGTTCATTCAGTAGCTGACAAGTGGGCTGTAAAAATTTGCAGCTGGCAGTTATTTGTCAAAGAAGGACTCAATCTGGGAGGGATTTTCCTTTTTATTAGTAGTATTTTATTAAATTTGGTTTAATTCTCTCTGATTGGTTTCAAGTTCTAGGAGTGAGAAATGAACATTTACAGACAATTAGGTCCCAAGCCAGCAGAAAAATTGCCTTGACGGCTGCTGGCCCATAGAAGCTCCACAGCTGCAGAGACTGTTCCTTATGCTACAAACAGGAGAGGAAGGACGTGCCTCCCCGTCTCCAACAGCTGCTAACTTCAACGCTAAGTATTCCCTTGTTGCTGCCTTCCTAGGAGCAGAGTGGCACCGCTCCAGCATCAGGAGCAAGCTAGGGAATGACACAGCAGCCTCCCATTTCCCCAATTGTTGTAGGAATGCTTTCCTATGACTAAATATCAATAAGGGGAGAAGTTTAAGAAAGCAGCAACAATGTAAATAAACCTACCACACCACAGACTGGTGAAGTGAGGAGGAAAGGAAGAGCTATCCTTGTTTCCGAAACATAAGAAAATAAGAGAGACACAGATTCCTGTAAAAAGGAGGGCACAGATGGAGCAGGCTGAAATCTATCACCCGTTACTCAGCCTGAGGGCTGTTCCAGCTCCTGTAGGTTGAGGAATGCAATTCCAGGAACAGAGAGCCAAGCAGGTGGACAGGGCATCGCTGGTTCTCCTCTTGCTGTTCTTGCTTTAGAACAGCATTGCCGCCTCTCACAGAAAGGCTTCTGGCTTCTCTGACGACGTTTCCTTCAGAGCTTCGTTAAATTGGGTTCTCAGTATCTGGTAAAATAACTCCCTATATTTTCATGAGATGAGCTGGGAGAGGGAAGAAAAAATTTCATACAGTTGAGAAGATATAAAGGTTTGAAATGAGAGAACTATAAACATGCAGGGATGGTTTTCAGAAACTTCCTATAAGGGAAGAGCGATTTTATTCTAAGGGTACTTACATCACTATATGTAAAGAGAAATAGAATGCAGTTTGAGAAAGAAGCAAAAGCTTGCAACTTTAGGATGCTTCTCAATTTATTACTCCAATTTTTTTTATCCTTGGAAGACACTTCTAACCATTAAAATACAGTCCAGCACAGGACCATACACATTACAGAGGCCTAGTGATAATATGATACAATATTATCACTGGTCTCTTTGCTACACTAATGTAAATTACATCAGTCTATGTAGAAACTTCAAATCATTACAAAGAACCAATATGATTAAACCTCATCAGGTTCAAATTCTTTCCCTAAGGTAATTTACATTTTTGGTACACCATAGCCCGGAACTAACAGGAAAACACCTTTATTAGACAAATATTAACAGACCAATGTAAAAATCAACCCTACGGCACACTGTTTCACCGACCATATTTGCAGCAGCTCAGACACTGCGAAAGGATTACAGTGAGAAGCTCCAGGGCCTGTATTTCATACCTCAAGCCAAACTGTTATCCAAATATTCACAGTTTTCAGCAGAATCAGATGGTTTCTTGTTTTCAGATTCAGGGAGCTCCTCAAAGCTGTTATTTGTGTGTGCAGTTGTAACACCGAGCCCTCCGTGCCTTCCAGGGTCCTCAGCGTGCACCACATCCACGGTGCTGCTATTTTGATCCCCACCTTCACTGGGAATTTCACAATCACTCTCTGAGGTTTTGTCATTGTCTTTCAGGGCCTCAGCTTCAGCTGTCTGTTCATTCTCTGAGTTTAAGGGATCTGTGGGGTCAGATGAGTCAGGGCTGGAAAGTGGGAACTCTCCCTCAGATGAACCATTACACTCTGTTCCAACCACTGTGTCCTGCTCCCCTGCAGAAGCGCCTGCTCTTTTCCCTTCCAGTTCTGCTACTGCCTGCTCTGTCAGTTTAATTATCTGACTTCCGAGCTTGTTTATTTCTTCTTCCTCGGAAGGTAGCTGGGGTAATGAAGGATAAAAATGTTTATTTTGGTTTCTGTTACTTAAGTTTGTTCCCTCTGGAGCCAGGGATGCACTTGCAACAGCGGAAGTTTCATCACGTTCTCCCTTCTTTTCTGCTGAAAGAGAAATGGAACAGCGAGATGCTCCAGTCAGTCGCAGGGATTTATTATACATCTGACCTGAAGACCACCACCACCAGTGCCAGACCACAGAGATACTTACCTCACTAAGGAATTTCTAAGAGTGATTCCCTATCCCATCCCAGGCCCGTTTCTTAGAGGATAAGCCATCAACACTAAGTTTCTTGCTGGGTCTGGCCCCGTTTTGGAGCCTGTCCTTCCCTAACAGCAACTCTAAAAGAGTCATAGTTGATACCGAACTGTAGAACAGCAGGGTCAGGCAAACTTTTTCAAAAGTATATCGACTCTAAGCTAGGCACTCAGCTACAGAAATTTTTGGCACAGCTTAACAGTAATCCCCACATCACTACCACTTTCGGGGGTTAGCACAAGCTCCATTTATTTGGAGCTTTTCACAGGCTTTCATCCAATAATGAAGTTTTGTTATTGGTCCTGCAACACTTCTCCTAACATAAAAGATTATTCTAATTTGGGTAACAGCATAAAACAAAGCAGCAGTGGAAGAATTTTACATATACCATTATACCAAAAGGCAAACACTGAATAAAGCGCCAGAATAGAGAAAACAGCAATGTGTGAACAAACAGCTTTGTGAAAGAGAGAATTTGTCCTCATCTCAGTTAAAGACAAAAAGCCTCAGTGAAAATAAGCTTGCAAAGTCAAGTCAGAAAAATTAGGAAATGCCAGAAGTATGGCTGCACTGACAGCTTAAAATGACTCTTGTCATGCAGATGCATTACCTTTTAGTATATGAGCATTTACTCTATTTCTCCCGCAGGAACCCTGCCTCATGCAATGCACAGAACAGCCTGGCTGCAGGGAGGGCCCAGAGCTACACCATGCGGGAGCCTCCTATCTCTGTCAGACCCTCCTCATTTTTAATTCGGGAGCTGCTGAGTGAGACAAGGGTTGGCATGAAGGGAACAGATACTGTTCCTACCATTAAGGAAGCTAGGAATGCTTACTCTGAAGAGCTGGAGTTTTAGTCTGTGGAAAAGGCAGGGGTAAATTAACTTTCAAAAGATGATCACTGACTGGATCTAATTCTCATTATCTGAGCACTCAGCTGGAAACCTAGGAGCTTGATTTGCAGTACTTGCTCTGCTCATGTTGTATATCTGAACACACGTGCTCAAAGTGCTCCAAAAAGAGCCAAAACGTATATACCTCAAATTGGCACTCAACGTTAGCAGGGACTCTACCTTATTCTTTGCGTGCCTCAGTTTCCTCCCTCTACAGTGGGATAATACCATCCCATCACCTTGCTGCAATTTTCTGAAGCTAAATTCTTTCAAAACACTACAACACCAGAGAAAAGTTCACAGAAAAACAGTACTTTTGTCTTCAGGGAATGCTGGAAATAGCGCACACAACACAGCAGGAACAATCCATTCAACAATGGAGAGGAAGAAAACCTGAATAGCTGTTCATTAGCAGCTGTGATGCTCAAGTACAATCTATCCCACGACACTATCCATCCTGTGCATTGGATAAAGTGAGATTTAGTGGCACACGACAGTCTTTAATTCATATGACTGTACTATGTCATTATGCATTTTCACACAGGAGCTGCACAGTGTATCCTACAAACTTCTAGCATCCAGCTTAACTGAAACAATGATGACAAGTACAGACTAAATCAGGCCTTGATAAGATCAGGGTAAGCAGATAGATTAGATAAAAAAAGCCTGGAAAAGCCCTCTGATTATCTGTAGACCTAGCTAGAGCAACATTTGATGTAGTATAGAAAGTACTGATAAAGAATATGTGTTAGTGCAAAAGGTAAAAATGTTTCCTGGGCCAAACAGGCACCAAGTATCGATGGCACTATACACAGGACCATAGCTGACTGACGTGATATCAGGCCCAGTATTTAAAGATATGTAAGAATTTCATTGCTATTTGCTTACCAACTGTTTTCACTCAACTGATCATTCAACTAGTAGGAAAATAAAAGTGGTTTTGTTTTTATTTCTGTAATACTTTTAAACCAAGGGCATACTTGCCTGGTAAAAGAAGGCAGATGAACACATTCCTATATTCTTCCTAGCTGCCAAGCTCCCCCAGATTTTGGAGGTACACTGCACAGATGAAAAATTGCAATATGCACCAAGCTCCTAAAACTCAACAGCAGACATTCATTCTCTATGCAGAGTGGCACAAAAGGTGACTCAGTGTATCAGTCCCATATAGCTGCTGACTGGAGAGGAGCTGGGTGACTCCAAGCACAGGGACATGCCCTACAGCTGAAAACACACTGCTTCCTTCCCAGGTTTCCAAGGGAAGATGGCAGCCCCAAACATCCTCCAGAAAAAGATCTGGAGCAATGGAAGAAGTTATTGTTGCTCCATCTACTGCTAGAAGCTATGGCATCCCCTGCACAGCTCATAGCATATATGTGCTCATCTATATCACTGAAAAGTTGGCCCAGTTTAAATAAACTACCATACAGGTGGGTTTTGTCTGAGTTCTCACAGCAGGTTATCAGGTATACTGGAAAAAAAACAAGCTGTGCAGTAATTTCTTAACCTACTCCAATTTAATGACAGGATTTCTGTGACTGATCTTAGAATCATAGAATTGCCGAGGTTGGAAGGGACCTTTAAGATCATCAAGTCCAACCATTAACCTACCCTGACAAAACCCACTTCTAAACCATGTCCCTAAGTACCACATCTTGGCTCTGTTACAATTATGGGACAGGGAGGAGGAAAGAGGACGATTACCTACTGGGAGCTGATTCTTCCCATGACTGCCACAGGCCTGATCCTTGTCTGCCTCCCCCTCTCCAAGACTGTTTTCCTCCGCTCTTCTCTTCCTGCCTAGCTCTTTGCTCCGGCCGTGTATCCCTTTGTTTATCCAGTCCCTACACTCACTCTGCCCGTTCCTCATCCACCTTTCAATCTTCTTTATCACACCTTACTTTCACTGTCAGCATTTCGATTCCTCACCCCTATGCTCTGAGCTCTGCTCAGCCCCATGGAGGTCCCCCTTCGCTCAGACTTCCCTTGGCTCTGGCAATCCCCAGCTACTCTGGTCTTCCCATCACTGCGAGTCCTGATCTCGGCCTTCTATTCCTCTCTGCTCCAGGTTTCCTTCCCCCTAGGTTTACATTATCTTGAAGGAATGGGGCATGTGGAGTTTTACCAGCGTTGGTGGCACAAAGCAAGCTCAACAGAATCATTGGTTTGGTTTTCATCGTTTTTAGCAGATGAGATTTCAAAGTGAAATGTCTAGAGTGGGGTGGAAACTCCACCCTGTTTTCTCAGGGTGGAAACCTTTTCCCCAGATTTCAAATTCCTTTCAATTACAGATATACTAAATAGTAGCATGTTAAAAAAAAACAAAACAAAACCACCCCCCCCCCAACAACCAATAATAGACAAATTAAAAAAAAAAAAAAAAAACAACCAAAACTCCCCCAAAACACATGGTCATCAGAATTTAACAAAAGAAGTGATTTGGCTGATGTCAAAAAAAACAGCTGAAGTAGAAAACACAGCATGGAAAACTTCAGCCCAGAGCTAAAGTTTGGCAGTGTTACGAAGTAACAGAAACAGGGTCTGATGAGATCTGACAGGCAGCTTTAATCAAAACTGTAATACCAACCTCACCTAGGATAAATATGTAAAGAAAAGAGCATAATGCCGCCAAGTAAATACTTTCAGTAACTGCAGATTTAATTAAAAAAATCAATGATTAAGCAGGCAAAAAAAATTAATATTTATGAGTTATTATTACTCACCAGAAAACTATTCACTATCATTTCACTTCTTATTTTTAGCAAAAATATCAGCTGATCAAGATTACAAAAAATGATCAGTCTGGCTGTCGAGTTTTATCAGATGATGACATGGATAATAAAGTCAAAATTAAGCCACAATCTATTTAGTTTCAGGACTAACAAATAAATTGTTTACGATGCTTCATGGTTAGCTGAGTAAGATCTGGGCATACCAAAACGTTATGCCCATTAAAGAGCTTATCCAAATACCAATAGGCAAGCATAATAATCCATCTCCCATCCATTATGAAAAACTAAGGGAAAAAAATAGTAATCAAGGTTATCAGTAAAACACTATCTTTTGCTACTGTCAAATAAAGTTAAGCTTGACTTTGGATGCATGTTAAAGCTTGCTACTGGGGAAGGATTTTAACAAAACACATGCAAGACTATAAAAAAAAAAAGCAGCCAATTTCTCTGGGAAAACGAGTCGGGTATTTCAATTTACCAGGCGCAATCAGGAAGCCTTTCATCTAGGTATCAGCTATAATGCAGGAAAGTGCTAAGCCAGTTCCACAGACTGCTTTCCTACTGTGCATTTTAACCGAGGGAAAAAGAGGAGGCGGCAGTTAACTGTAACATAGATGGCATGAGTAACTTCTAACAGTATCAAGTTATCTGGCAGGAAAATTCTTTGAGGTGCAAGACCTGATCCCTAGCCCTGTGCAATCTATTCAACAGTCATTTTTCAGTCGTTTCTTTGCTATTTGTACTGGGACCATCTATCCATTTTACTTGTGAATGATTTATTCAATCTCTGCGACCACTGAAACTTTGCCTTCTGCTATCCCAGCATGAAAATATATTGCTTTTTATTTGGAAAGAAATGAGTGCTCAGCTCTCATCATGTTCCTTACGTCCCAGGTGCTCACCTTGTACTTCGGTTTTCTGTGTCTTATCAGTAAACGCTAACAACGGTGACCTGGACCGCTGTATAACAGGCACGGTTGGGTCACTGAATGTTATGGTGTCCTTTCCACCTGAAACAATCAAAGTGTTAGAACCATTAATTCACCAATTACATCCATTGTGATGTAATTGAATATCCACTCGTGATATTCAAACATATCCTACAATTTTTTTTTTTGCAATGTTATTGAAAAGTACAGGAACAGGAAAAGCATCTCAAATGATCCTTCTACAGTGCAGAAAAAAAAATACTCCGTACTGGGGCTGGAATATTCAAGTCAAATACAGAAAAGGCATATGTTTTTATCCGCAGTACTGAGTAAAGGACAGATTTTGAAAGACCACCAGGTGCGTGTGCAGCAAATTGTATTAGCAATTAGCATTCAATCCAGAATATTAATAATCAGATCATACCAAAAATTTTACAAAGAGTAATGGATCATTTGCATGCTATTACTAGCAAGTGCTCAGCAGTGACTCTCTACTTTCTACTACTCTGCTTCAGTTATGAACCCGCTCGTATCACCTATGTACTTTTACACTACAGACCCACACGCATATTATCCTACAATGCTGCCTTAAAAAAAAAACTATTAAAAGCTTAGCATAAATAAGAACTGAGGGAGCAAACGAGTATACATTGCTGGGGAACAGGAGGGATTTTAATCTGAAAACTCCAAAACCATTTCTGAGCATTTTGGTTTTAAGCCAAATGGAAAAGGGCAACATTCCAGCTCTTTTGCAGACAAAATAGTGCAAGAAACACTTCAGCTAGGACTCTGCTGTAGATGCCTAGTCTTTACATATTTTAGCAATACAGAAAGCAACACCTGCAGATCCTTTAGGAAGTCCTCCACCATACAGGATGCTCGTGTTTTTAGTGACTGACACTACCTTAAACCTAGAGGGGAAATGGCAGGAAATGTGCAAGATCAGCTAAGCGGGGGTTTGCGTGGCCTCCAGAACAACTGCCAACCCATAAGTAACGGCCGGGGAGGCAGCAAGCTACTGCTCTATTTATCTCCATAAGCACGGACATTTATGTAACAACTACTTCTCCCCTCTAAATCTGTTTGCACATTTCACCTTAAGGCAACATCCTAAATCTAATCACCCATCCAAGACAAAGACTTTCAAAAGAGCACCAGGTCAGGGGATACCCGGAATAAACCCAGCTCCGAGAAAGTTCTGGTACCTGCTAAGAGATAATAAAAGTCAAGCTGTTCCCATGGAGTCTAACTGGCCTATCCCAATCCCTAACTACTTTTGAAAGTACTGGCTGTAAATACCTTGATCCTGAAGGTATTAATGACATTTTTATATCCTTAGCATGTTGGGTTATATACTGCAGCAATAGGAATGCAATTAATGCTTTTGAAATACGGATTTGCCAAGCTTTGTTCCTCCTGTCAAGTATGCATCAGAACTCTGCCTTCACCGTAGCAAGTAATAAAAAAATAATATTAACTAACAGCAAAGTGGAGAACTCCTCTACTTTAAGGCAAAATTAATTAAAACGAAAAAGAAAAAGGGCAAAACAAATCCGATGGCTATTTCAAAATGCAAAAGCCCCCTGGAAGAACACACTTTCCTGTAACAGTGAAGGAATTTTGTGTTGGAAAAAGAACTAAATCATACAGGGAACTAGTGGTATGAGAACATCCAATAGATATTTATACGCAGTCAAATGTAGCCACGCATTCAAAAAGATACAAAAGAATCTAACAGAGAAAGTAAAATTCAAAAAGATGATGAATAAAGAATTGGCGGGGGGGGGGCTTCAACAGGAAAATAGAAAGTGGAGTCTTTTTTTTTTTTTTTAAATAAAAAAGTAAAGCGTGAGCTAAAATCCCTGAAGATTGCAAGACAAGCTTCAAAAAAGAAACTTCTTGACTTCCAGCCAGCGTTTACACAGTAAACACATTCACTTTCACATTTCTCTCCGAAAACCAACTTGGTTACAGAAAATAGAGCTAAGCTCAGTATCCACACATCTAAGCAACAGATGTAGCCCAAAGAGTCCGATGCATATTTATTTATTAACAGTGACTCACATCCATTCATGAAGGAGGGACATGGGGGTATTGCTGTGCTATAGGCTGTGAATCATGATCTAAAGTTGGATTACACACCGGGAATTTCAATCAGCTGGTGCGTAAACTCAGTTTTGTAACTTATTTGTTCCTCTAATGAATTTTTCAAGGAGTTTAGAGAAAAGTATACAGATCTCAGAATAAGCAGACAAGTAAGTTTTCAATAGTAATAGATACTTCATTTTCTTCTCCAGGGTTGGGCATCCTCTTATAATCTCTGCTTCCCCCTACCCCCCTGTACCTGGCTATACCCACAGCAGCTGCTGAGCCCATTAATTTTACCTCGCCTCTGCTCTATGCTGATTACTGCAGAGCAAGAGGCAGTGCCGAAACTTTCTTATCATCCCAGACAGAAAAAGGCTGAGTCACGGCTGGCTCTTTTCTTAGGCTTTTTTTCAGTGGAAATCTGGAATTTTCAGGAAACGACAGATTTTTAAAAAATACAGAATTATCCGAATATCTAGTGATACCAAATTGTGAGAGGAATAAGGTGGTGTCTACTATGTACTATTACTGAATACACTTAACATATTACGCATGCATATTTGAACCACAATGTACCCAAGACAAAGCAAAGAATTCAATGCTTCTGCAAACATCACATTCTCTGCTTCTCAAGGCAAGTGGGCTCATAAAAAGAAAATCAGAGCCAAATCTATGCCCAAGCTTGCTTTCTTTTCAGCAATGAACCTTGCAAGAGATTCACTTTAATTAAAGCCTGTTTTCCAGGCAGGGGAAGCTAAAGTCTGCGGTAGGCAGAACTTCCACAGAAAATGAACTATGCTACCAGCTTCACCCTTTCAAAAGTTAAATATGCACTTCCTCTTGATTTAGCTTTCCTACAGCTCATTCACGCATTGCTCAAAAAGCAGATGACAAATATGTCACCTAACAAAAAAAATCAGAAGCGGTCAAGCTCTTTCCTCAATAGGATAAACTTTATTAACATCATTTATTAATACCATTTGGAAGATATTAATATCATGGTGACAGCAGATGTTATAAATGTTATATGGACAATGATGCCTAAGTAGGAACATTAACTTCAGATTAAAACTCTGCGATTTATAATATGCATTTCTTTCAGTGCTAGACTGAACATCAGCTTTCATCTGCGTATTTTTTCCAACGACAAAAAGTTCAACTCACAACCAAATAATAATTTTTTCTATCTGGCTTTAAGACTAACTAGATGAGATACTCTCCATGTTCTGCCCCTCACCCGAGCCAACATTCAGCTGCAGAGTCCACTGTGGTAGTTCCCACACTATTTGGTACATGCTGCTGTTTTATGGAGCGGAAGCTTTCCACCCTCTGAAAAGAAAATTGGTGACCCACCAGGTGTTGCAAGGCTTTTTCTGATCACCTTGGGACTAGAATGCACTTGGAAAGCAAAGTGCACTCTTGATTTAAAAGGGAAGCAGCAAATCAACAAACCTTGGGGCTCAACAGAACTCGAAATCCAGTGTAAAATTCCTTTACAACTACAAGATCATTCTTTCTTACTATTTTCCTCAATTTAAAGGACTTGTCTGGTAGAGCAGTCTCTATTTCTCTTGTGGTCATCTAACTCACTTGACTGAACATCTTAATCTGTCAGATATAAAAATGTTCAGATAACATTTCCATTTATTTACATGCAGTGACAATATTTAACGTACTGCTAAAATCAGTTACTAAAAATATACGTCAAGCAGAACCTACTCCCAAATCCCACTGAGACATTGTAGCTCAGGCCTTCAGGCAGCAAAAGAAAGGAAGGAAAGAGACAGTTGTTATTGTACAAACATTAATTTGATGTCTTACCTACATAGACCAACAATGGTGCAAGAAGTTCCCCCTGTTCCATTTTTTAAATACATTTTGCAAAGGCTAGAAACACTGCATTTATTAGCGTGTGAATTTCATGGAACACTACTTTTGGAAAAAAAAAAAACACACCCCAAAACATACCCCGAAAAACAAACCAACAAGCCTACAGTACCTCAAACTGGTGAGTTTATGATACACGTTTGTACTAATGTCCAAAACTGCATTAGCGGGGTCTTAGACAAGTATTTCACCTGCATCTTTTGGAGAATGTGGGGAGGGACAAATGCCCGAAGTACCCTGTGTATGTTAGGTGACTAACTGAAGAGTAATCCATGGAAACACATCTGGGACCTTCAGTTCTGGAAAGCATCAAGAAGAGAGCCAGTTCCAGAAAGGCGATTGAGAATGCCTACAGCGGGCAAGCTAAAGTGGAAACACACCACATCAGGCCAAACGGTTGGACAGCGTAGGATTGTCACCATGTCTCTTCAGCTTTGTCAAATGTTTTCTTCTAGATGGAAAGGTTCGGTGGAAAAAACACAGAGCCTAAACCACACTACCCCCCCCACCCCCAGCAGCACTGATATGAAGCTGTAAACAACAAAGCCTAATGATGCAAACACCAACAATGGAGTAGCATAATTTACAGTGGTTAAAGAAGACACAATTAGGTGTAATGGGAAGAAAAGAAACAAAAAGTAAATGTAAATTAAATATTGCATTTTCCTATCAGCGAGGTCTATTAGGAAGCAGATTAATCTCCCATTACTTGAGTAATTCAAAACCAAGTACAATACTTAAGATGCTACAGGGAATAAGCCTGTTCTGGAGAGATGGACTAGAAAATTTAAGATCATTTACATTTCCAATTTCTCAGAGTTTATGATTCTACAGAAAAACATTAAAAATACAGTGATAAAATCCATGGAAGTTACAAAAAGTACAAAATTAATAAATAAAATTTATTGAAAAACATAATGGCCAATATCTTGTGCACCATTTTATACAACTGTTCAAATAAAATAGTTCTTTTTTTTACCTGCAGACTATGGAGACAATCTGATTATTTCCAGTATTTAAAACTTTTTTTTTTCAGTATACATATTTAATTTAAGAGTTTAAAGAGTCTAGTGATTTTTGGTTTCAACTTAACATTTATTAGAGGTTTCTAATTTTGTAAATGTGCTGAACAGCATATTCACAAAATAACTGTCATTAAAAAAATTATAGCCAAGCTTTTCTTAAATGCAAATATCCCCTTGAAAACTAAATAATGCAAGCTGTTCTCTTGAATTTTTACTAACCTGGAAGACTCCACAAGCCAGCAATTTCCAAAGTTCTTAATTTCTTTTCTAGTTCTGCCACTCGATTACCTAGAATTCTTTGGAAAGAGAAAACAAACAACAAAAAAAGCCAGGGACAGTTAGCTGAGGTGAGATTCCTTGTTATACTAAAGTAACCAAAGCCCATTTGCTTACATGACTACAGTTGGATTTTTAACTTGTTACTTAACTAGGCCAGTAAACCTGTATACAGTCATCTCTTTTCACTAATGGCAATGGTCAACCTCCCTGAGAGTTAAAAGAAAATGAAATACAGTTGTCCAATATATCCCATGATTTAAAAAAAAAAAAAAAAAAAAAAAGAGAGAGGCCTAGGATGTACTGGACATTCAACCTTTGCCCTTTGGTAAAGACAAAGACTAGCTACTCACAATATTGCTGTTTCCTTGCCTGCAAATCTCTCTTCCCAGTTACTTGTACTTTCTCTATAGCTAAATGCAGAAGGTAAAAGCTATGCAGACAAAATATAGAAAACTCAAGACAACATCTAGATTGATTTTGAAGTTCTAAGACACAATTTTGGCCCAGTCCTTTATTCACAGAGGTTTCTCTATCACTAAGATTGCTTAAAATGGCAAGGAATATCTTTTCCACTACATCTTTTTCTTTTAGTGTTTTAGTGCTGAACTCTGTTTTCTACTTTACTAAAAAGCTTCAAGCTCTTTAGTGCCTTTATCACCCACTCTTAGTTTTCACTGCATTTCTTCGGTCATCTCTTCTTTTGTATCTAATTCCAACACAAATACTATTTGCAGTTAGCTCTCCTGCAGGATTTAACTTTTAGTCTTAATTCTCTCCCCGGATCAAATGAGATCTCTATCTTGCAAAGAAAGCTTTTTTTCCCAATGAATTTTTGAAAGTGTTTCTCTCACAGGCACAGCAAGTCTCCTAGAGTCAGAAGTCTTTAAATAAATCCCAAACAATACTCAATCGAGTGAGAAACCTAGACGAGGCAGCAATTCTAAACATGACAGCAGAGATAATGGACAGCAAGTTTTACGCATCAAATTACAGCAACAGGATAAGTCAGTTAAATTTGAACCGAATGCTGAGAAGCAGCATATCACAACACAGCAAGGCAACACTATCTTCCCATGCTCACCAGAGCTGTGTAATACTGCACTGCGTGCTCTCCAGCGAGGGTTTTATGCTGCAGACATTTGAGCATACTGGGAATGTCATTACCGGCAAGATGGCAGAATCTGGGAAGGACGTGAAGAATAGCAAACCCAGCAAATATCAAAGGGGCTAGAAAAATTGATTAACAAGGACTAAGTCTTTTTGAAATCTCTACTGTGAGGGCTCTGCAATGACACAATAAAAGCCTTTAAGTATTTTAAAGATTACAAAAATATCAAGATGAGAGAGAGAGAATGTAAAAGAGAAGGCTTATAATAAATATCAAAGAAAGCACTGAGAGGTACAGCGGTGTATATCAACTGAAAAACAAACAGTCCATCACGTTTACAAGCAGAGGAGAGAAGACATTTGGGAGCAGTTACGTTTACTTCCCTATTGAAACTCAGTAATCAAATAGGTGACCAAGGTTATGATGGATCTATTAGTGTCTTCTCCAATTGCAATCAAAATCGCTCGAGTCTAGATTTCGCTTTCAGGATGCTGCCGTCTGGGATGAGAGACTCAGCCTTAATAACTCTATTTTCATATCCCAGTGTATAGCCGGCCATCCAGCAACTGCGCTCTGCAGTACAAACAACAGGCGAGGGAGAAAGGCACAGAGCAACTCGCAAGAAGCTCCACCTCGCGCACAGGGAGCCCACTCCCACCTCCCATCAGCCCCACCAAGGGTCTGGAGTTCCCCTGGCTTAGAGGGGCAGGGAACAGCCAGAGATGACGCAAGACTTCTTCACATCGTGTTAGCTCAGCCAGGGAGCCAACAAGACAATGCTGATGTGGCTAATGATTGTCACCACACATGGGTCACAAGTTTAGCACTTCTACCAGGAAAAAAAAAAATTAAAAAATCCTTATGATTTTCCTAGGTAGTCCATCAGTGGTTCCAGGGCAGAAAAGGGAGAAAGATACTGCCCTCCCTGTTGGCTAGCCATGTCACAGAAGAAAACTCAACCCTCTGCACCAAGTGCAGTTATTGCTATTGCTCTTGTTATTCTGATAACAAAAGCAAAGTCACTTTTCTCTTGCTTCTCTTAAATTTTGTAATTCATTTATCAGCTGTACCACACCATTTCTTAAGGTTTTGGAGCAAATATATCCTGATAATTCCTACTGGATCCTCAGAAGAGGCACCGAGCTATTTTTTAACCTTTGTTGCAGCTTCTCACATAGAAGGATCATTCTGCAGCTCTGAACAATAGTTGGCAAAAAGAGAGGACGATATTTAACCCTGCTCCTTTCATTCAGGAAGAAAGCAAAATACATTCAGTGCCGAGTATGATTCTAGTTTGCTCCAAACCACATTATCTGAAGACAGGCATGGGAGAAATAAACCCTATATAAAGCTGCGAGTTCTTATAGAAACATTTTTTGAAAAATAAATGCTGAACAAAGCATGGTTTACCCCATTCCCTCCTTTCCCCTGTGACCTGCAGATAATTTGCCACCTCCATATGTGCTGTGGGAAGACTGAGCTGTGGTGGCCTGGAACAGGATGTATTTTTAAAGGGGCTGCACAGGTTGGTAGCATCAAATTTCCTAATCTATTTTTTTATCTCTAGCCATAGTGGACCAAATCCTTCGACTGAAACAGAAAGATCGTGTCATGGACAAAGGTACCTATTGATAGCTATTTCTGTTGTCCTCTGGTCATGTGTCTACTGCAACAAGGGAGTTCGTTTAAGTCTCCCTCCAGGACCAGGTTTTACAGAAATCTGTTGTACATGTGACAGCAGCCATGTTCCCAACTGAATTTAGAAGGTCCTTTCTGGTTCTACCATGCTTCCCAACAGCCATGGCCATAATCTGAAGGGAGCTGTGCTGATTTACATCACTTGAGCTCCATTCACCTCCCTTTCAATTTAGATCTTGCTACAGAAGACATTTACCATCATACAACCACCCAAATGTCTGTAAATAGGGTCTGTCACGGTCACATATCTAGTTCTATACATCACATAGAAACATTTACTCAGTTACAGACTGCCACAATCCTTTTTGCAATTTTGGTCATGACCGAGCTTGCCCAAGTTAGAAAAGTTAAAATTAGTGCAACATGTCTAAGCAGCAGAGCAGCTTCTACACTGATCTGGCTTGCATGGGCGCTGGCAATTTCAGGAACAAATTGCTCTAAAAGAACATCTAATAAACAGTTTATTGCTGGCAGAAGAAAAAAAGATTTTTATCCACTTGCTAGGCAGTGTTAGGACTGTTTATTTTTGTATTTACGTAACTATTTAATCTTGCGAGACATTACTGCATACAGAATTCATTTACAACTGCCTTTTCAAATTAAGCTAACATGCTTGTGAGGAAAAACATAGGACATTACTTAAATTTAGCAGTAGTAGCTATGAATCACGTGGGGAAAATGATCCGTTTTCTTCCCAAACAACTTATTTTTTTCTTAAAAGTGGGGTTAAAAAAACAAAGGCTGGATTTAGCCTACTTGTTCCTAGGCACATACTCCCACAGTTCCTTTTATCATGCCACATATTTAGAAAAGCGGCAATAATAATAGTGTGTCTGTTCCAAGAGCAAGTTGCAACGGATGTTTTTAACAAGAGTATAACAGCAGAAAGTCAACTTCAGCAGCACATCCAAATTCTAATCTACGTTAAAAAAAAAATCCACTGTCTTGTTATTGCTTCAGTTAGTCAGAAAGCAAATCTACCATTCTGCGACTGTAAACTTATATTGCCATAGCTCAATCTACAAGCAACAAAAGAGGATTTGATTTTCAAGTAGGTTAACTGTTTGGAGGAAAATAAGTTCATGCGGTCTGAAAAGTCTCATTTACTGACAATGGAATCACCAATAGGTCAATCAACTATCAAATATCAAAAGCAGAACTTCTTCCCTGAATAAAACAACCACCCCAAAATCTCACTTTCTTCACATAACAACCTCAAAGAGTTAACTGTGTCCTCCAGACATGCTCTTTGCACAGGGAAAGCCAGGGAAACAGGACAGAAGGGTGAAGGAGAAGACTTCTACCTTCTGATTTATGGAAAACCTTTAACCTTTTGTCATTACAATTCTCTCTAGCCCCACATTAAGAAAGAAGTTTGCTATAGTTATAGGCAAGAGTATGCAAGTGAGAACACCAGGTAATGATACAGTATCAGGATGTAAAAGGCAAAGATAGGTTATATCTGGAATAAAAATAGTTGTTCTCTGGATGTTTTCCTTCAGATGTTACATTAGCAGTAAGAAGGGAGTAAGCAGGTGTCAGCCCTTCATTAGCACTGCTCAGTGCAGGAACTCTCTTGCCTTACATGACACACTTACAGACATGAATTGACTGAGCTGCCATCAGTTAGATCTGGGCTACATTTTCACCGCTTTAGTCTCCCTTTAGCTGATTAGGCATTTGCTTTCTCAAGAGTATTAAGAGTGGCTATAAACTGCTCCTCCAATTCTGTTGCCACATCACTAAGAATCACGCAATGGAGTCTGCCTAGTATCAGAGTTATCAATTTTCAAAATGAATCATCTATTCTAGTGCAATACAGTTTACTTCAGTACTACTCCTTCCTTTCATGAAAGATGTCTGCCTGTTTCTGGCATCTGGTCCTGATGTGCTTTTGAGAAGCCTGAATAACCTCTGATTACCAGTAGTGACTCAGTGTTAAAAAAAAAAAAAAAAAAAGGAAAAAAACTGAGCACAGAACCAAGGAACACTTCCTAGCTCTGATTTTCATACACTGTATAAGGACAATAATATCAGAATGTCAGAAAATGTGTCAAAAATTATTATATTCCACCATGATAGCTGTGCAAGACACAAAGAATTGTACTGATGAGTAGAACAGCTAGAGTAAACAAATTCTCCTTGAAAGTTCAGTTCAGATTTTTAAAAAAATCATACAGTAGCAATCCAACTGTGTTTATCTCCTGCAACTTTTGGCAAAATAACTACAGGAGCAACAGCTATCATTTGTATGACACATAGGCTGCTAGCCTGTGACAAACGTTACGCTAAATCTTTTCAGACCCTTTCCTAGGTACAACATTTACTATTCCCACCAGTATTCATAAGCAAATTGCTACATTAACAACCAATTATCACATATCTTCTTTTCCAGTTCAAGGGTATCCTTCTTCCCAGCATCTTTTCTTTAGCCCTCTCTACAGACTATCTGCTAGAAGTCTCCTCTGTGTTACTACGGTTTGTCTTAAACCTGAGCAGCAAACCAATCCATGCCTAGCACAGGCAGACAGGTCTCTGTCAACCCCAGACTTCACTTTGGAAAATGTAATTTTTCTCTAAACTCATATCTGATCTCAAAAACTAAAGAACCCACCAGTTAAAAATGACAACAAATTTCCTGTGACAATGGACCTTCCTTCCCATTTCCCTGAAACTCCCCCAAAACTATGACTTTTCCATAGTTTGGTAAGTTCTATTTTACTTAGAAGTCATGCTACCTACTTGTTGGTTTGCCTTTGGTGTTGTATGACCATGTTTTTTTCATGGATAGTTTCCAGCAATGCAGTGGCCAGTGATTTGAGATCTGAAATGGACTGTGGTGTGGCTGGTAGGCTACATCCATGATCCTCCGACAACAACTCTTGAACTATAACGTTAAAAACACAAATGAGTTTTGGCTTCTCACGCACAGAGATGGGACACAAACATTTACTTATCATTAAAGAGCTATTCTCATTACTTAAATAAATACATATTTTTTTCCTTCAATTAATAAACAAAGGCAAAAGACCAGAAATATAATCTCTATCTGGCATACAGATAATGGGTTTCTAAGCTAATCATTATTCCACAACTGCCAGTACAAGTATAGGCAGACACATCTTATGTTAACTTAATTCTGCTTTTTGAAAATTATTTTTGTTCAGAAGGAAACAAACATTCTTCTACAGGCCTACGTATTAGCAAAAATTTCTCTCTCACTTACATTAAAACATAAGCCCACAAGGAAGCTTTTACATTACTTTTTAGAATTATTATATCCTTCAGGTTATTTAAGACTTATGAGAAAATACAGACACCCATGAACTCTTCCTTTGCAGCTTAGAGCCTGCGCCTCTCAACCACATCAGGAAGTTCGCTAGTATCACTAACTTCTGCAACTAGAATCTGGCTGTGCCTCTTTTTTAATATATATACATATAAATATCTATCTCTATAAAAATTTACATGTGCAAGTACATGGAGAAGAGGACAAAAGTCAAAAACAGAAAAGCGAGTTTCAACCCACCATGACAAATACTACTGATCTTGTGTGTGCATGAATACACCAACACTTTAACAGTAGGGTGCCAGGTATACTGTTTGGCTCAGAGAATTTTCTCTTCCCCTTTCTTTCCTAATCTTGACATTTTCTTTGAAGGGGGGAAAAAAGATTACTCCATTTTGCTACCAATGGGTAGCAAACACGGGACAAAAGGATTTCTTGCAAAACATCTGAATGTATAAGCTTCCAAGAACAGTAGCAGAAAACCTGATGTAGGGCCCCTCCTCTACCACCCAGTCTATTCTTCATTGTAATATGAGTTGTGATTGCCATTGTTAGCAGAGCAAAGAGGTGAATAAAGAAGTGATTTGTCAGGATCGAAGTTGCAGAGGGGTTTAGAGATTAAAAAAAAGTTTTGATAAAACTGACGGGGGAGAGAATGAATGGCAAAAGACTAACAAAAGGAGAAGCAGTAGTCAAGAGGCAAATTTTATATTGTCAAGTCAACTGAGAAAAGGACAAAAATTAGCACATAATAATTAACAGGAAAGAAGAAAGGTTTTGGTTTGGTTGATGAGGAAAGGGTTACTGAAATTAAGAGGTAAGATGGAAGGAATTCAATGAGAGATGCAACACCACGCTGCATTTATGTAATACCTTGCTTTGCAGACAGGACTCCAGTCAGAGCACTGCTACTGGATCTGCCATGAGTCTTTGAATTTTTCCGTCTCTCTAGTGCATTCTAAGGAAATAACAAGTATCTTATTTAGAAAAACAGTAGCCAACAAATCCTTTCACTAGGAGTAAAGAATCTGGAATTTTGGATTTTGGTCTCAGAACAACTCTGCAGGGCCTGGAGCTTACACCCATAGTAACCTATGTAGAGTATTATTCTCCAGCCAAAACAGTCTGCAATGTTACAAAGACTCATTCTGTCTCATTGCAATCACTTTATTGCAGTCTCTCCTACCCACTACCCCCAATGCGTTCTGAAGACTTGCCTATTTTTCAATAATCTCCTGAGTGCCAGTGAAGATACTGCAGTATCCTGTAGAGAATATCAGCTGGGAATAAAATCAGACTTTCCCCAGGATTTCTTTGGATAGGCTTCAAAGGGAAAGCTCAAACTCCTCTATCAGAGTTTCTAGAAGCCCTGTTAGTAGCAAATACTGACTTTAGGAATTAGGAGCAGAATGATCCTGCTACAGAAATCCAGCTTGTGCAAAACAATTCCAGTTCTGTGAAACCCACCAAACCACCAAGATGCTCAATTCTCCCTGATAAACTTACTCATACTCCGAGAGACCCAAGTCATAAGTGTGAACAGACACTGAAATGAACTTGGTACTTTGAGGAGCTTTCCTCATGCAACAAAAGCAATTAGTGCTGTGACTGCTTCACAGTGACCTAAATGGTTAAGAAGTTCTATCGACAGCGCTAAGACAACCCTTCTCATGCCCTGACAAGCAGCCCTCCCCTCCCACACCCCAAAATCACTTGCAGAAGAGACTAGAGTGCTTGACTTCAGGGAAGAGCAAGAATATTTTGCCCTCAGGATTCAGTCCTGAAGGTTGCATGCAAAACAGCATACATCTTAACCCAGGAATAGAAGAACAATGAAGACTTAGCAATCGTTAAGACACATGAAGATATCATGCAGCCATTAGGGCACAGGGAGACAAGACAAGACCTGCTTGTGACAGCAACACAGTCGCAGTCATTCACCACACACTGCGTGACCTGCTACTTTGCACCAACCAACAGGCTGGAAGGCTGATCACCAGGGGTGGGATGATCCCAGCAGGAGGAGGAGGGCCCCCCACAGAAATTAAAAAATGGTAATTAATTAATTAATTGTATTTTATTTTTCAAAATGCTCTTAACGGATATCCCGTTGTACTACATCAGCTAAGAAGCCTACAAGGAAGGCTGACCATGTCATACGTATATGAACTAATATTGTCAGAAAGTTAATGGTGGATTTTTCTTTGAAGACACCATTTTGTTCTTTAAATGCATATGAACATGAGGAGCAACAATAACCTCCATGAACAACGAAGCACAGTTTAGATGATACACTGAGAGGATCTTACCTTATATTTAGTAATATTAGACTTAAGAAGGTTGACTTCCTCTTGAAGTTGTTTTAATCTCTCTTGAAGATACCTAAAAAAGAAATGTAATCCTTTACTTCATGTTACCTTCAAGTACTGCCTCAAGCGCTCCTCTTTACTATTTGGCATGTCCTTTCTTTGAACTACTGAGAGTTCTTTTCCCTCTGCAGTTCTGTGAGGGATAAAATAACAAAATCTTACTGCTCTTGACCCCATAAAACTTTAAGTAGGGAAATAAATTGCATGAGAAAAGGAGGCTGCCCTCCTGTTAGATTTGTCAAGCATGCTGCACAACCATTTTATATCGGTCCTCAGGTTTTTGGGGAGGGAAGCTAAAAGGATATATTTATGTTTAAAGGAAATAGTCAGGAAGCATGTACTCATGCCCTCTGTACTTGAAGGATTGTGAGATGGACACATGAAGATTTGTATATATGTCAACACAAGACTCAACTATGCAGAACTTTTGCATTGCAATATCCATCACCTACATGGCACTTCTCATTAGCAATCACAAAGTAGAAAATTTAACAGTCTAGTTGAAAAATGGTATACAGTTAACTAAAACAGTACAGTTCTTTCTAATAGAGTTTATGCACTTGGATTAGACAGCTATTTCCACATAGGATAATACCTTTTTCATGTATAAAGGGTTTATAAATTATCCTCTTTCATGTAGTGCAACCACAGCTGTATTAGGGTTTGTGACAATTTAACTATTTTAGAGAAAAAAAATCATATCACTGTCAGGGGAGCAGGGGCCTTAAATTGATACAGAACTCTGTAGGTCATGCAAAACAGAAAAAAAAATGGAGTTGTTGGGAGGAAGTAATGCCTTTGGTATTACACTTTCCTACCTGAAACATAAGCCTCTGTAAATGGAAAGTGTATTACAAGATCTATTTCACTTTAAGGTAATTGTTGACATTAAGGGAGGCACCTGCTCTGGCTCTGTCAGTGACTCCTCTGTGTAGTCCTCAGCAGAGACCATAAAACACATTATTTTCCCAAGGAAGTGGCAAGAATATCTACATGGGTGATTTCACCAGGAACTTTTGTTGGCAAATCGCTCCATGTTGACAACCTCTCCCCGTGGTGAGAATTATGTCCAAAACTGTTAACTCAGGGTACTCAAAGTCCATGTTTCCAATCCCACATTAGCTCATTACAGCTCACTATGAGTTTCTGAAGACACTGATTTTTAATATTCTCCCTTTTGGTGCCATACAGTGATGGGAATAAAAAAGCCTGCACTTCTCTTCCTTTTCCTTGTTTATCTCTGTTTGGGAATATCACTGACATGTCTGTAGCCAAATAAAACACTGGTAATTTCCTGCAGCCTAAATTTCTCAATATTATTTGATGGTTCGCTACAGTACAAACAAAACAGACAAAACGCATTACCAAAATCTCTTGACTTTTATTCTTGGACATATTTTCTTTTAAGTTTTGTTGTGACAGATTTCCCGATTCTCCTGTTAAAGCAATACACTGCTTGTTCTAGGGAAACGGTAAGGTTTGCAACGCACTCACCTGTTCTCCATACACAGAGCATCTACATCGATGATACGGTTTTCATGCCCTCCTAAGACATGATTAAGTTCTTGGTTTAGTCTGTCAGACTTATCTTGGTAAAACGAGCGTTCCTCTTTCACATCCTGTAACTCATCCAGTGCAGCCTGAAAATCATATCTCAGAGCCTCGATCTGAGAAGCAAGGAGAGCTGTATGACTATTTTGAATTTTAAACAAAAGGTTACATAGCGCCCAAACTGAAAACAGCAACAAGCACTGCATGTCTGAACAGGATTGATTTTGGACAGTCAAAAGTCTTTCCGAAGCTCAGAACCCCCGGCATTTTTACTCTATTTTGGTACTATTTCATTAATTTGAAGTGAAGTAACTTTAGCAGTTAGATGCGTTTTACAAAATTTCTAGAAAACAACTAAAACATAACAGCAAAAGAAACCTTAATCCATACTTTAATTCTACTACAACCATATTAAGCTGGTTTTAGCATACAATTGCTAGGACTCCAGGAATGAACTCAACTGAGTAAGAATTTGGCAAATTTGGAGGATGAAGAAAAAGCCTGCAAGGGGGAATTTATACTAATTATGGAACTTTCAGCAATGAAGTTCCACAGAATAGGAAGAAGAACTGAGAAAAGTACAAAATAAGCCAGCATGGAGTTGACAGGGTGAGCTATGCTATTAAGCAAAAGGGTGAAGGAGTCCAGTATGAAAGATATTCAGGGACAAAGAGCTTCAAATTTCCAAGGAGAGGAAATGGAGAATGTGAGGTAAGTCTGCAATGAGTTGAGAAATCTCCACTGGCACCTCAGAAAACACCGATAAGCCAGGAAGGACAACAGAAGACCATGTGAAAAGAGGCCAGGCGATGAACAGAGAGAACGTGAGCTTGGGAACAGAGATACCAGAGAGAATCACATTGGAAGAAGACCAAGTGCAGTCAACAGTCCTTCTGGTAAGCTAAAGTAGCACTGCACTCGAGCGACAACTGAAAAACAAGAAATACGCACCTCCTCCTGGATCACAGAATGGCTAATTCAGGATGGAACTGACGTTAGTAGGAATGAGTGTGGGAACAACAGAGAACACAAACCCACCCAAATTGTCCAGAAAGCTATGTATCAGTATTAAGGAAAAAGTGGGATGAAATGGATGCCGCATGGTACCTAGGATTAATAATGACTTGAGGTAGGGCGAAGAAGTCTGATGCAAGAATTTTTCAGAAGAGGGGAAGAAATAGCTAAGAGGCAGGAGGAAGAGAAGACTAACAACACTTCTACAGCAAATTTGATTCAGGGAACATCTTTAGCAGATGCATCAGCCACCACATATTGTGTTGAATACTTGTAACAGCTTTCACTAAGGAGTCTCTTTCATTGACATTCATTGACTATATTCAATTGTCACAAGTTGTTGCTGCACATTATAAAAAGAGGAGAGAGAATCAATAATCTAGAGAAAGAATTCCTGTGATTAGGAAACTCACTCTAACCACATATGCATATTTAAGTTAGTGCTCAGTAAGAACTATTTCAGTAAAAATCCCAACACCTTCACCACTAATTGCAATGTAAATCAGCTACCAGCCCTCCAAACACAATAGAAGCAGTCATTTACTTGCTACTGCACTAACTCTGTAAAACATGGCAGTATATGCCCATTTAGTTATTACTTGTTCTCGAGCCTTCTCCAGTTGTTGAACAAGGTCTTCCCGTTCGTGTGCTGCAAAGTGGCGAGCCCCAACTTCATCATCTCCAAGTCTTTGCTTTGCTATTGTCATTCGAAGGAGCTGCGATTACAAAATAAAGATTCGGTAAGCAAGAGAAAACAGACTGTGGCATTAGAGTACGTCTGCATTACAAAGAGTAAAGCTGTCATAGATTTAATCTCTTCCAGGCCAAACAGCTGGTATTATTTAAAACAGAGGAAATTTTCTGAGCTGAGGGCTCAATCCTGTTCTCGGTGAAAAATTCCATTCAACAGGAGCTGAATTAGACCCTGCAAGAAGTCACCAGAGTATACAAATGATGATAGACCAAGTAAACACAGGCACGTGGTCAATGTTTTTTTAGGAGTGACAGGAACTAATTCCTGTCAGAATAAAACTAGAGATTTCCCAGAAAGCCATTTTCATATGTAAATCTAAAAATTCTCTGCAGCAGAGAACTCTTCCTAGTTAAGAATAAAAAGGCACTAAGTGGCTTGCCCAGCTTCATTTTACTGATATCACTTAAAATCCCACTGCGCTACATCAGTGCAGAATTTGCATTAACAGCTGCTAACATATATATAAAAAAATAAATAATGCTTGTGCATTTTTTTTTCATCTACTCACAAAAGTTAATTCATGTTAAAAAAAACAAAACAAAACACAAATGAGCCAGTAACAAAAAGACTTGGCCAAAATGCTCAAACAGCTAATGAACTCATGAGCTTTGTGACTGCTGAAAACAGTCTGACTTGAATTAATACACAGTTATGTTCAATATCCAAAGCAAAAAGCAACTACCTTTCAAGAATCACGGAGTATTAAAATAACAGTCTATAAGGCATTCAGCACTTACAGTTGTTTACACCGAGTACAACCAGCCAAAAGCGTTGTCTCCCCATGGCCTCATCTGTAGTTGCTCCACAGAGACTAGAGAAACCCACCACAATAACCAGCGGCATGACTTTCCCCATATCTTTGACTGCACCAAGGAATTAATGTACATCATTATATTGCAGAGTTAGGAAAAAAAAAAAAAAAAATCAATCTTCTGAAGTAGAAGATTGTACATTAAAATCTATCTTTGGTATTTATGGGATGCCAGTCACCATAGCTGCAATGTGCCAATTAAAATCCTGCTGATGCAAGACAGACTACCAAAATCATCCTCCCCACTTATTTCAGCTCCAGTTCAGTGCAAGTCACTGAAGCTGGTACAACTTGTTCTGATGAGCAGTTCACTTGTTCAGGGGAAGCTGTGCCCCCACAAGTAACTGGTTTTGGCAAACTACATTTCCCTATCCCCACAGGGAAAGTACAAACCACTGCACAGTTAGTAAGGCTGAATGGATCCTAGGAGATATAATTCCTATTAATTTCTTTATCCATACAAATGACTCAAAAAGGCAAGAAGCAAATCCCGGAATGGCTTCATAGCAATGGGACCATTTTTTAAAAAATGCTAAAAGGCTGATGAACAAGAGGCATGGTAACGTGATTTAATTCAGCTAGATTAATTCAATTTCTCAAACCTCTCGCTAGTGAGAAAGGCAGTAAGAAACACACATAATAACATTCTGAGGACTCAATTTTCTTCAGAAAAACTGGAAATGGGGAAGGGAATCACACGTTACCAACATCTTCAATGCCTGCAGCAGAGCAGAACTTCTGTGTAACGCTCGGCACCAGGCTGGGAACTGGATCAGAGCTGTGAGTCATGCACTATGACCAACCCTCCTCCAGCCCAGGAGGGGATGAGGCATAAGATGCTATTACAACTGCAAGCAATTATTACTTGCAAGGTCAAACAGTCTGCCAATAAATGGAGAACTCCTTATTTACTACTAATTTTGAGGCCAAAAAAAAAAAAAAAGGTATGAAATCTTATGAAAAGAATGCTTCAGAAATCCAAATTCAGCTAGTAAAAGCAGTATTATAAACATACATAAAATAAAGCAAAATACCAATCCATAAAATGACAGAGTGCTTCTTCCAGACAGTTGGCCAATCAGAGAGTTGACAGGGCAGAACAGGCCAAGTCCTTTAATTCTGCATCGCAAATGCCTCATGAGGCAGCACCACCTGCTATAAAAATCTTCCCTGAAAATGCTGTGACCCAAAGAGATACGAAGTGTTATGCCAGAGGGTTAAGGGTTTATTTCATATATTAGTGGTTTGTTATAAACTTTATACACCTGCCCTCTGGCTGCTGTATTTTTATTTCTGTCATTCAGAAATCACTGAGGAAAGGACTGCTCAACTTCATTTTGCTGCTAGAGAATAAGTTAATGCTACCCCTCAGGATTCTGTGAGCAGCATGCACAGCAGAGCGGATTTAAACTAACGGCGTCTTACCAGAGATAGCTCCTGTTTGTCAAGAAGCCATAGATTGTTAACCAAAACAATGCAGTGCTGCAAGCCACTAGTCTTTATTGTTTAAATATCACAGCTTTTTCTTAATCAGTGTCAGCTAAAATAATCATACATAAAGTAGCAACTTTAGCAGCCCCCCAATGCCCCAAACAGGCTTCACTGCAATAGCTGCTGTGCAGGCTAAGAGTCCACAGACAATACCTGTGCCAACGCCGGACATTCATGATTACTGATAAAACATGCAGAAGGAAAATGGAAACAAGTACAAGAAGTAAAATTCTTCATGGAAGGCAGAAACCATCATGTTTCGCCACAGTCACTGACAGCAACTGTCTTCATCACATTGTCTACAAAACCTTAAGAAGCGAACCAGAACTATGCAAATTTGCTACCTTAAGCCCCAGTTCTGCCAAAACATACACACCACATTTAACATTTCGCACTGTTGCTGCATGAATGATTGTCTGCCTTATAATAACGAACTGTCAGTAACACCGCAGCCATTGTTTTCCATGTACCTTCCTCTCGCTTAGCACTGCCCTAGACAGCTTACAAAACCATTTCTTTTTGTGGGTAGGAATTCAAGTGAAGGCAACAGAGTCATCTAGTCTTCCAGAAGCCTCCAGTTTCTCTTACGCTTTCCATCTTCACCCTTTTACAACAGAGAATTAGATTTCCAAACTATCCTCAGTTCTAAGTTCCAGTAATTGTTCTCCAAGCATTGCTGCCAGAACGTTAGGAAGGAAAAAGATTTACATATAACTATCCTAAACAGAGAATAGTTTTCATGTGTCAGAGCTGATAAGAGATTGTGATCAATCATAAAAATAAATAGCCTTAGATATCTGTTGCTGGAGCACTGCAGTCTAACTATTACCGTATTTCTCAAACTGCAGTAACAAATCCTTCCAGAGACAGCCTGAAGAAGTTTTATTATTTGTGCCAACAGAATTCTAGTTGAAATTAAAGGAAAAAATTAGTCCAGTTAAACCAAATGCAAGTAATTTGTTATTGCCTAACTGATGACATACTTAACATGATTTCAACAAGTAAAATGTCACCAGTTTAAGGGCTTCTTGCTAATCCAAGTGACTGCATCCTACTAGTAGCAAACATTAACACGGTGAAAAACAAGTCAAGCCATCAAAACATTTATCAATAGAGCTAATGTGTGATATTTAAAGAGTTTTTTTTCTTTTTTAGCCCTACAAAGCTCTTGCCACTCAGCGACAAAGCCTGCATGAGTCACCCCTGCTCAGACACAGGCAGAATTGTTCATCCATAAGCAGCTTCACTTGCTGCAAAAACAGCTGTTTGTTCATCTCTTGCCAGAAGTAAGGTTGACGTAGACCAGCTGGGCAGGATGCCCTCCCTCACTTTGGAAAAAGCAGAGAGAAGAATGCAGGGGAAAAATGTAAGAACAAGCAAATTATTATAGTTCTTTGTTTTTGTATATACCATGCATTATCTGGACTCCACTGCCTGAAGTAACCCAGCAGCCAGTACAGGAGAACTGATGCGCAGAGCGGAACAGCTTCAGGAAGAAGCCTAGAATTTTATCACTGAAGCTAGGAGGGAGCAAAATCTGACACAGGAGGAGAGTGTTAAATCCCTCAGAGAGATGGCAATGCTTTTTTAGGCACTTCAAAAACCAGCAACCTGACTCTAAAATAAGCTCTGTTTCTCATTTACTAGGAAAGTGAAGAATGTGTTCCAAAAATGAAAATCCCAGTCTAAATTAATCCCTGTCTGATGCAGTTCTTTCCTCCCCTTCTTTATTTAGTGATGCACTATTTTGCACCTTTTGCAGAGGGGCATGGTGGGCAGAATAACCCTTTTTGTATTTTTTTATTCATTACGAGGATCGTGAATTTAAACTCACTCTGAGAATACAGATGTCACAAAGATGACCAGCTAATATCAAGCTAACCTGCAAAGGCAAATCTAAACAAAGTCGGAACAAGCACAAATAAGTAGCCTCTGGGTTACCAAGATCATATTGGTATAAGGAATTAGAATAGGTACATAACCTTGATGTTTAAGTTGTACTTTCACTACCTTTGTGTTCTGTTTGTACTTACAAACCCTCGTTATCTGTTCAGGACTGCCTTGGCAAAGGCTATATGGCATAATATTGGTACTGGAGAACTGCAAGATTGTCTTCTACACAGTAATATAGTTCAAACAATAAGATCCAAATGAAAAGAAACACTGGGAAAGCTGATCTTTGAAGACTTGAGCAAGTTACACTGAATGCTATGCATACTACAAATTCAGGTCTCACGACCCTTTCCCAGCTCCCTGCACACCTTCAAGGAAATCCTTCACGATAAACAATGAATGAAACTGCATTATCACAATATACTTATGTTTAAAATAAAATAAATAAAATGAACTTAAATAGAAAGAAAAAAACCACTTGAATAATTAAAAGTCACATCATTTTTATTCACATTTTTAAATCACATAACTTTAAAACTCTAGATAAGGGAGGGAAGTTATTATTTGTTTCATTTTTTACTTCGTTAACCACCTCGACTCTCAAATTCAACCTCTCACTAGTTTGATCTCTGAATGTACTTTTGCATACAGCTCCAGCTGTGAATGTTACACACATTTGGCTTGAGTTTAAATATTTCAATTAACAGAGACAACAGGAGTTTGATTAATACCAAATGGCAGATTTTGAGCAATGTTCCATATAACTTGCTAAATTTAGCAATAAAATAAATTGGTTATGTAAAGGTAATGGGATGAGGGCTTAATACAAAACTCACTATATGTATTTGTGATCAACTGCTCCATATTTTTGAAGGGAAAAATTATGCCTCCCCTGGTTTTATCATCTACTGAAATTTAGCATTTTCATTGAAAATTGAAAATTATCACATGATGAAGACATGCTTATCTGTACTTATTTCTAAGAGGAAGTACCACTAATAAAATACATTTGGAAAAAAAAAAAAAAAGGAAAGAAAGGAAGTCTGAGACTGCTAAAGCAAGGCTAGGTGCAAAATACTTAGACAACAGACCAAAAGCAGCATACAAAAATGTATAATAGGCTGCACTTACTGGTATCCTGTACAAGCTTCTTTTGTTCTACTGTTTTGAGCTTTTATTGTAATTAAAGTATTCTAGAAGTTCTGTAACCCATTGTTTTATTTGTTTTCCTAAGAAGTAAATACAATACTCCAGCCCAGTTTACACATTCCATGCCACTTACTGATAACAAACGTTTATAATACCTTATTGTCCCCTTGTACTTCTCCCAGTCTCTGTTGAAGCTCTCTAATCTCTTCTCCAAGATGCTTATTTCGATCTTGAGCCTCGCTCAGTAGTTGAGCAAGATTTGCCTAGAAAAGGAGTAAATATCAGTCAGAAATTAGTGCCTATGGAGAGGAGTGCAAGTGGTGATGAAACAAAACCCTAGACTTACTCCTTATCTGCCAACAATCTTTAGTTTTACTCTTGTTGGTACCCAGACTTCATGCTTCATTAGAGAGATAACAAAAAACGTCACCAGGGTTCCTTTATCTTTAATAGTAGGAAATATATACAACATGTATGGATAAGGGAAGAGCTGATGTCATCTACCTGGATTTGTGCAAGGCATTTGACACTGTCCCACACGACATCCTGGTCTCTAAATTCGAGAGACGTGGATTTGACAGATGGGCCACTTGGTGGATAAGGAATTGGCTGGATGGCCACACTCAAAGAGTTGTAGTCAATAGCTCGGTGTCCAAGTGGCGACCAGTGACTAGTAGCATTCCTCAGGGGTCGGTACTGGGACTGGTACTGTTTAACATCTTTGTTGGCGACATGGACAGTGGGATTGAGTGCACTCTCAGCAAGTTTGCCGATAACACCAAGCTGTGTGGTGCGGTTGACACGCTGGAAGGAAGGGATGCCACCCAGAGGGACCCGGACAGGCTTGAGAGGTGGGCCTGTTCAAACCTCATGAAATTCATCAAGGCCAAGTGCAAGGTCCTGTACATGGGTCAGGGCAATCCCAAGCACAAATATAGGCTGGGCAGAGAAAGGATTGAGAGCAGCCCTGAGGAGAAGGACTTGGGGGTGTTGGTGGGTGACAACCTCAACATGAGCCAGCACTGTGTGCTTGTAGCCCAGAAAGCCAACCATATCCTGGGCTGCGTCAAAACAAGCATGGCCAGCAGGTCGAGGGAGGTGATTCTCCCCCTTTACTCCACTCTGGTGAGACCCCACCTGGAGTACTGCATCCAGCTCTGGGAACCCAACATAAGAAGGACATGGACCTGTTAGAGTGAGTCCAGAGGAGGACCACGAAGGTGATCAGAGGGCTGGAGCACCTCTCCTATGAAGACAGGATGAGAGAGTTGGGTTTATCCAGCCTGGAGAAGAGAAGGCTCCGTGGAAACCTTATAGCAGCCTTCTAGTACGTAAAGGGGGCCTACAGGAAAGATGGGGAGGGACTCTGTCAGGGAGTGTAGTGAAAGGATGAGAGGCAATAGTTTTAAACTGAAAGAGGGTAGATTTAGATTAGATATTAGGAAGAAAGTCTTTACTCTGAGGGTGGTGAGACATTGGAACAAGTTGCCCAGGGAAGCTGTGGCTGCCCCATCCCTGGAAGTGTTCAAGGCCAGGCTGGATGGGGCTTTGAGCATCCTGGTCTAGTGGGAGGTGTCCCTGCCCCTGGCAGGGGGATTGGAACTACATGATCTTCAAGGTCCCTTCCAACCCAAACCATTCTGTGATTCTGTGTGTGCATACACACTCCCAGAACAGCATAGAAACCCCAAACAAGACAAAGTGGAAAAAAAAAAAATATCTATGCTAGTTCTGGTATTTTGGCTAGTGGAAAGAGCAAAATGTGGCGTACTTTGACAATATTTATACAAAGATGACAAAATACTAGTTTTAAACTTCCATATAATTAGACAAAAGGCACAGCTGATAAATGACTATGATATAATTATATTCCCTAATAGTGTTTAGAACAGATTCCTAGACAGTAAAGAGGATGCCAGTCGGAGTCCCTGCCCCTACACAGGGCTGTACCATGGATACCCAGTAGCATAAAACTTCAAGTGTGACCTGACTTGTGTTGTTAGTCAGTACACAGGCTTCTAGAAAAATAGAGGTGAAAGCTAGAGATTAAAAACTAACACCCACTCCCAAATAATCCAGGTCAAAAGTTATCATTCACATTAACCTACTAAGTTAGCAGGGTGAGCAGTCTGGTTTGTAACTTTTACAATTAAATTCCGTCAGCTTGATCACTAACCAAAAAATAATACAATCTCTTCCTTTCCTATCTGTGGTATCTGAAAATGAGCAAATACTACAGATAAATTTATTATATTTTTACCCTAAAAATACCTCACAAATACACAAACGTTGACCCAGCACAGGAAAAGCCTACCAATGACATCTCACTCCTAAGAGATTTATTAGTGGCTAACGTGCAGCCTGTCGAGACATTGCTTATGGACAGCTAGGTGTGTCATCCATTGCCATAAGTCTGAAGAGTATAAAAAGAAATGAAAAAAGAATTTTCAGATCCTCTAAGCATGACTTGGTAAAGCCTCATGAGTCAATATTTCTAAGCTACCCTTGCACATACTCCCTGGGTTTGAGGCCAATGCATCAACTGGCTGTTCCTAGTTCTCTCTTCGTATTTTACATTTAGTTTTAGTTTCCGTACTTGCTGTGTTTCTCTTTCAACTTCCCCATTTCTCTATCTTGGTATCTCTCTCTCTTTTTCAGTCTTGCTCTTTTACCCAGTCAGTCATTCTCACTACCTCACAACTCATAGGATGTTTTTGTGAGTTTTATCTTTAAAACTCATATACTGTCAAACCAACAAGGTGTCTGACAGCCATTCCTGCAATCTTTCCCGTTGTTTACTAACAACTGCTATTTCCACACATCCTGTTTTATATTTAAGAGAACTATTAACATGACTATATTAACGTGAATATTAACATGAACATACCTATGCATGCATCTGACCATTTGCAGGATTAGACTATTAAACTACTAAACTATAAACAACTTTTGTACGCTACTATATGAAGAAGCCGGCTCCAAAATCCAGTTGAGTTAAAATAGCAATAGCTTCAAACTTGCAAACAGGAAAAATAGCTTGAGAGACTGATATGTCCTACTTGATGAACAAGAAGCCTAATTCACTGCTGCAGCTTCTGTACTTCTGGTGCTTTGAGATCAAAGGTTCAGGAGAAAGTAAGGTAAGTTTCCCATAGTTTTGGAAGAGATTTTTTAAACTACTGATAAACCTGAAGACTGCAAATAAATAATTTGGGAAAAGAGTGTAATAGCAAAAAACATAAATAGCCAATTACAGGGTCAAAATTAAGCTGCTTCTAATTTTATTTTCAAGGCAGCAACCATTCAAGCAATGCAAAAGGTTCCTCAAGTATGCTTTGGTAGAATTTTTTTTTCCTATACGTTAAATAAATGTGTAATAGTCATTCATATATCGAATGAATCAAGGAGCTTCAGAATACATTCAGCCAATGGTTTTGAGAGGTACTTCTTAATGGCTGCTTAAAAGAAAGAAAATAAATAACCCATGTTTGCAGGAAATTGTATTTAAACTGAAGTATCTATGGCCACTGCTCAGATGCAAATTTTTTTTTTGAAGAAAGCTGACTTTCAGTAAAGCCCATCCAACCACCAGACTGAGTTAGTTAAAAGGAATATGATTTGCACAAACCTCTCTGAAACACTTCTATTTATAAAGTCCCTTTTTATGATGAATTTGAACAACTTCTAACACTGCAATAGCACATGTAATTTCAACACCTGGCAAGAACAAAATCTCACTAATCAGTGTTTACAGCCACAACACCAGGATTCTTGCAGTCTGTAGTTAAAACCCAGCTCCCAGCAACTGCAGGAAAGGCATTACCATGCCTGTACTAAATCTTCCTGCTCAGATTTATTTCTTTTAAAACCATTTCTCTGGGATTGCAATTCTATGCTGAATTTTATTTGTCAGTCATATAAATGACTTAACGTGACAAAAACCTTTATACTCGAGACAGGGATTTTGGAAGAAACTTTAAACGAAGAATTTTAGACACCAAAATAAAACAGCCTCGTTTAAGCATGCTAAGAGCATTACAATGAGCTAAGTATAGACTTGCTCCTTAATGCAAAGCTTCTATTATACTTCTGTTAAACTAAAACAACCAAGCTATGTCACAAAAGTAGTCTCCAGCAATTATTCATTTCCCTGGCTTAGAGGTTCCATACAACATATAATTTAGATTGTTCTGAGTTTTAAAGGTTTTGGCAAGACCCCATTAAAGCTCTTGGTTGAATGTGGATAGAAGGAGAAATATTTGATTTTCAAAAGTGCTCTACTGGGCTTAAAGAGAGCCAGCCACGAGGATACGTTGAACGACACCTGGACTTGGTACCATTTCTTTGGCATATATAAGAAAGCATACCATATGGCTGAAAGATGATAAAACTAACAATGGAGGACTGGCGTCGTGAACCTGTAAGCATGTATTTTTTGAGGAAAGGGGAGAAATATGTCCAAGAAGAAAAGCAATTCATTTTTCCACCTGGCAACTTCTTTTCAATATTCATAGAACAAACACAGAATTCACTTAGAAATTTAAGACAGGTTACTTCCGCAGACAATAAAGTTCATACCATTTACCTGTGCAACAGAGAACATCTCTGAAAATTAGCCAAATTCAGCTTCTCTAGACTCAATTTCTTCAACAGTTTCTTTTGATTCTAGGTGAAGCCTTGAAAGGACTCCTGTAACTGTCAGAGACTTTACTTCTTTCTCTCACACTATTCAAAACTAACTCCAAAGTACTGATGAAGAGAGATTTCTGAGCCATGGATAACGGGAGGGAAAGATGCAGAGGTTTATACCTTTCTGCTGCCTTATCTTGTCTTGCCTCCGCAACAACCTGCAGCAGCGGAAACTGTTTGTTTCTCCTACCCTCTCTCAATGCAACTATTTGCAATACTAAATAACAGTGCTTCATTCAACTCTCTGATTAACTGCCCAGCATCAGACAATCCTTCTAGAGCTCTGTCCACCTCTGGTGACGTTCAGTTCCCCGCAGGTATTCATGAGCCTCTGCAGCGTGACAAGCTATTTGTTTTACACCCATCTGTCACGGAAAGCTTGCATGTATCATAGGATCATAGAGTATCTTAAGTTGGAAGGGATCCATAAGGATCAGTGAGTCCAACTCCCAGCTTCTTACAGGACAACCTAAAACTAAATCATATGACTAAGAATGTCATCCAGATGCCCCTTGAACTCTGACGGACTTGATGCCACGACCACTTCCCTGGGGAGCCTGTTCCAGTGACTGACCACCCTCTCAGTGAAGTATGATTTGAGCGCAGTCCAAACCCCCGTTGCAGTACTAGACATAAGAAACTGTCCCCGTATTCCTTTTCCCTCTGACCCAAAGCAAGCATGATCATAGCCAACAATTCCACCAGAAGCTAGGAAGAAAGGAGAAAGACTGATGTGAGATTGCCGAGTGGGAAGTGCCTGCCTTTGTTATATAGGTGGAAAAAAAAGCACCATAAATCAGAACAAACCAGAGAGTGAAAGATTCAATGGGACGGGATCATAGAGCTCACCCTTTTCCACTTAGACTTTGTTAAAATTTGCAAGAAGATTTTGGGGATAGAAAGTGGAAGAGAGCCTTACTTTTAGCTACAAATGAGCATATGAAACTACTGAGGAAAATGCCTATAAATATTTATTAACATAAACCAGTGAATACCTATAAATATTTATTAACATAAGCCAGTGAATACCTGTCAGACAGCAACAGATCTTTGCTCACTACTGACCAATGACCCAACAAGAAGGGGGGGGGGGGGGGGGGGGTGGTGAAGAAAAGTAACTGCAAACAGTCATCCCTGGCATTATGCACTACACCTGAATTCAGCCTCTTTAACAATTTTGCAAATCTAGCCACACATACACACAGTGTTATTTTTCTTCACACCACTTTAAAAGTGATGGATAGTAACACAGTCTTTAATATAGCTCTCAATTCTCTTGCACATAAATCTTATCTGACACTTATAAAAAAAAATAAAAAAAAGGACTTTCTGCCTTTAGATACTGCTTGAAAAAGTAATTTAGCAAGGGGGAAGAGGGGGAAACTTCCAACATACCTTTACAGTTTAAAAATATTTTTAAATACAAACAAGCATTTCTATACTGCAGTCTACATTCTTTTATGTTTCTTTCAGCCACACCTTAAAACAAAAAACACTGAATTATAGGGCTGACAGAAAAAAAGTTTGATGAAACATTAAGCACACTTGATGGGTGTGACTGATAGCAAATTTAATTGCAGTTTCTTCTCCAATGCATTCGTATGATTGCAATGGCTGAATTAGTACAGAAAAACCTGCTTTGCTTACCAGCTACCACTCTTCACTCCAAGGTAGAAGAAGTGACGACCTCCCCTAGCACTAGCTTCCTCAAGACAAAAAACAAAAATTATTGTATTTTTCTCTTCAATTTGAAAAACCACGTAGGGAAGACTTCCGAAATTATAGGTCCTGCGCATACTAAACAAAATACACTTAAAATGGGTCATATTTCCGCACAGAAAAACAACAGCAAAAATCAAAGCCTTGCCAAGCAGTCACTTGACATAAAACAAGAGACAAAGAAAATCCTCTCCTCCTCTGAGTATCTGCCACTCTGAGAACCAGGCAAGAATCCCACCACCAGTCAGAAGCACACCAGTCAAAACCTGACAAGGCTCTGCAAAACAAGAAAGACTTGCTCGCACTCACATACCTTCAAGACACACAGCAATCAGAACTTTTATAGAGCTGATTAATAGAACCAAAAAGCCAGTTTAGCAGTAGACATAAAATTAATACTTTTTCCCTTCTTTTCAACCAGTCTTCTGTGTGTTAGATTAGGATAGTGTTGTACAGGACCAAACACCACTGAGACGGACCTAGAGCATTTGCCGAAGGCTGACAAACAAAATAAGGTTAGCATCAACTACAGACTCCTTTATGAGGCAGTTTTTGCAAAGCAACTTGTTCACGTACATCAAAAACAGACACCAAGGATGTCAGTATGAACTACCAGTATCATGAGAAGTTACTTGGCAGAAATTCCTTCACTGTGAAGGTTCGATAAGATACTTCAGTCCTCCCATACTTCATATAGGCATCAAGATTTTGTTGACAGCAGATGAATGTAGTCAAAGAGAAATGATTAATTTGTACTTATACAAAGACTACTATACTAGGATAGAAGACAATATTGTTTCATTGGCTTGTTTTATCAGAAACATTTTAGCTGCTTTGAGACCTTAAAGACAACTTAAATTTGAGATAATGCACAAAAGGAATCAAAATCCTTTAAACATTTTGAGTGTTGTGACTAGTTAACAGAATATTTATTGAGAGTACTCAGGTGCAGGGGTGCAGACAAGTGTGTCTCTACTCCGTTAAGGTAAAACAGAGCAACCAGAGGAGAGGCTGTTGTACGCCTCAGGTCTGAAGAGCGCTTCAAATTTTAAAGAGGGACTATCGCATCTGTTACAATCAGCATTTCTTCTCTCCTAGCCTCATGTTTACTGCAGAACCTACAAGTTGAAGAAACAACAGTGTCAGTTCACAAAGGATGACTCCTAGCGTGGCTGAGAAGGTCTCGGTTTTGCATACTGCCACCTGCTCCAGTCAATGGAACAGCAGATTTCAGTGTGCAGAAATCAAAATCTCTCTACCAGCCATGCTCTCGGAGCAGGCGCATTTTGAAATCCATGGGAATATTGCTCTCTGATGCATTGCAAGGGCAAATGACCTTACTGTTTTTCATCTGCTACTTCGCACTATGGGAGCCAAACACATGGACCTACAAACCAGAGTAAAGCGCACAGGTCTAAGTTTGGCACATGCATAGTGGTTTTCATCTCTGAACCCTCTGAAGAGAGGAGGAAATGACATCAATCTACACAGCACCCTTGTGAGATACATACAAAATGATTGCTTACCCTGTAGTGTATTTTATCTGAAGATTTTCTCTCACAGGGCTCTGAATGCAGCTTTTGCACCTTAGCACAAGACCAGCAAAACTTCCCAAATTCATTAATTAACAAGAAATAGTCACACTACAGTCACACTAGTCATTTTCTCTGATGATGTCAGTAACAGTCATAAGGTAATTCCTGAAGTTTGTTTCGAAAGCAAATTGTGACAACTGAGTACGTTAAGCTGGAAGCGGAAGTGAAAGGCATGAAAATGGATCCATTTGTGGTATGTCACAACACACTCCTGTTTGGAACCTCTGGTCCTTCTGATGTTCTGATGCCCCAAAATGCCATGCTCATGAATTTATACACTAGCAGAAGTTAAGCTGTCTGACCAACGTCTCGATTAGTGGGTAGCATGCTGCTGTGATGTCAATGATCGCTGAAGCAGTCACTGCTGAATGAATCACCTTGGGACACCTACAAATAATTCTAACAGAGTTAAGGACCACGACCTTCAGGAACGATGCACACAGGTTCTCTGATGAGACTTTTTGCCTGGCAAAAAGAGTAGCTATCAAGCTGTCCTCTACAGTGGGACTATGCCATCATTGTGTTATGAGGCTCATTATTAGAAGCCTCAAAGAGGGTTCTATGACCACAGGACCCTCTCCAAGGCTCAAGAGCTGCTTGGAAGACACAGGATCCACTTGACTACATGAGGCAAAAGTATCTTTGCCAAATGGCTGGCCAACTTCGTAAGGAGAGCCTTAAACTAGAAATTATGGGGGAGGGAACGAGGGGGCTTGGGATAGAGTCAGGCAAGCCAAGACCCTGGGATGGTGGGAAGAGAAAGGACATAGCAATTCACAAAGCAACTGAGCTGAAGTGTAATTCCTTTGAGCATAGGCATGCAAAGAAGGAAGTGCCTGCAGAACAGCCTTGTGGGGAAAGCTCTCAAACCTCTATTGCAGAAACGGCACACTTGGATGCCCCTCGGAAGCATCTACTCTAATGCATACCACATGGGGAACAAAGAGGAGCAGTTCAAAGACTGTGTGCAGTTACAGGGCTACAATCTCATTGGGATCACGCGTGAGCTATCCCACCATTTCTGCAACTGGAGTGCTGCGATGGAGGAATACAGGCTCTTTAGGAAAGAGAGCAGGAAGGCGAGGAGGGGTGTTGCCCTTTATGTGACGGAGTAGCTGGAATCCATGGAGCTCTGCCTTGGGACAGGTTAGGAGTCAGTTGAGAGCTTCTGGGTCAAGATTAGCGGGCACATCAACATACGTTCTGCTGTATTGGGGATCTGCTACAGATCTTCAGATCAGGAAGAGGTAGTAGATAAGGTCTTCTTCACACAACTGGAAGAAGCTTCATGTTCACAGGTCTTGGTCTTCCTGAGGGACTTTAGCCACCCCAATACCTGCAGGCATCTGAACACCACCCCCTCCCCCATTTTTACTGTGAGAGTGGTCAAATGCTGGAATGGGTTGTTCAGAGAGTCTCCATCCTTGCAAATATTCAAAACCTGACTGGAGATGGTTCTGGGTAACCTGCTCTAGCTTGAGCAGGGGGATTGGACCAGCTGATCTCAAGAGCTGCCTTCCCACCATTCTGTGATCTTGTGATGTTTAGCTCCATTTAATTTGATTCCTCATACATTTAAAATACAAACATAAGCCCTCGCCAGTGAATACATGCATTGCGGCTTTATTCTTGACACACAGCCCCACTGCAAACCCATTATCTCCAACTGAGTGGTCTCACTGAGATGAAATTAAGCAAAGCGTAGGACTGTGGCCCAGCACAGTCATTTTCCTAACCATGCATTTTACTTCACCTTTGTTTATTCAAAGGAACTCATTTGTATTAAAAGAACTTCCATTTCATATAGAAGGTCAAAGGATTCACTGATCTGTTATTTCAATGACAAAGATTCTCCCAAACTGAAGTTATACTGAAAATTTGAGCAATATAGATGAAAATAATAGTCTGTATAAATCAAGCTAGAAATCCCATCTGTGTTTTCTTCTTCAAGTTTCCCAGCATGGCAATACTGTCCAACAGATATCCAGTATTTGTTTGTCAATGTCAAAAATGTTCTGTATCACAGCAAATGCATGTAAATGTATACCACTGCAGAATGGTAGAATTTCTATTTATATAGGATGCACAACAGAGGCTCTGTTGACAGAGCAACATCTTAACATGCCTTTCAAAATGGGGAGTGTCTATTGTTTACCATCTCTGGTGAATTTTAAAATCAAAATGAACTCTTCATTATCCCTATCCTCCTGAAATATTTCACCCTTCCATTACTTATCCAAAAATTACCCTACACCTGACCCCACAAGACATTATAAAACTACCTTCAGCCACAGCATTTAATTGTGAATGTTTAGTAAGAGGGGCCAGGAAAGCATTGACAGCTCACAGGCTGTGACAACAACACTAATGGTAAAACACTTGCTGCAGGAAAAGAGGTTTCAGTAGCACAGTTTCTCATTTCCTGCTTTTGTTGGTTGGCAGAAGGCAATACACACGGAGCAATCTTTGGATTATGTCAGAGATGCATACCACTGCGCACACAGCTTTGAGAGGGAAAACACTGCAGAGCACTGCACATGAAGATACCTTTAAGTAACATTAATTTTACAAAAACAAGTTCTGTGTTAACTGCTTGCGGATAGAAATTGCCTGTTTACATGATATTTCCATATAAAACATGAAAATTCTGTGTTGCGAAACAGGGAGAGAAGGCACGGTGTGAAAAACAACATATTTTAAGAAGTCACAAAGTGTAATTGATAATAAAGGTGAAAAATGAAGAAATGAAGGAGAAGTAGCAATTCCAACCCACCTATTACATCTAAGGTTCTAGATTGCAATTTCAACAATAATTTCTCAGTTATGGTAAAGAAACGTAACAGATAGCAAATTGTTCAGAATATCATGTTTTCATCTTATTTCTAACCATGAGAACAGCATGCACTTTTGTGTCACACAAAATTCATTATAGGATCAGGGTCTCTGTTTTTATAAAGTGACTGAGGTCACAAACTTCTCCCAGCAGGTAACTAAGCTTCTGGGCAAAAAGGCGATGGAAAAAGTCCAAAAGAGCACAGAGAACGTCACTCTCTCTTAGATGAGAAAATGCTAAGAAATGTACATCCATTAATAATGGAAAAATATTCATAACTTTATTTTATTATTCTTTGATGCATTTCTCAAATCAAAACTATATTCTTCTTCAGAAAGGTTGCCCTAACTACTCCAGATTATCCACCTTGCACGCTACAGACACACTTCCTGGGAAAACGAAAACTCAAGAAGTGCATGAACAGCCTATTACTGTACAACTTAAAGTATATATTGTCCTTGGGGGGGGAAAATCTACAAATGACCTCATTTGAGAACAAGATTTTCTTTCTTTTACTGTTACCTAGCATGAATATAGAACTTCCTCAGAAAAAAAAAGCCTCCTAGCTAGATTATTAAATGACTTCCCAGGCACTTACCACAGTAAGATTTCCCAAAACCTAATATAATTGCAGCTTCTGAATTTAGACTAAATTTTGCTATTATTTTAGAAACAAGTATCAGATTTATTTGTTTTGAATGATGGAAGATGAATTAGAACAACATCCATGGGGTGGCAAATCTCCCTTCCGACTTATCTCTGTAATGACCCATATACTGCATTGGGTTTTGTCCTTCTAATTGTATATTCCTCAGCTCCAGTTTTAGTAGTCAGAATGCACAAACCTATCTGGTCATAAACTTTTATTAGAACTCTGTTGAAATAACAGAATTTCAAATAAATTATGCTAAATAATGAGGAAGTTAAATGATTCTACACTGAGCCACTGACTTCTTAGCAGCTATATGTTTAAGTGCCTGAAGGAATAATTATATTGCCTCTGAAAGTTTAGTTTAAAACAACCAAAACCCTAAGCCCCTAAAATTCTAAAATTTTAAGAAAATAGCAAGAACTACATGCAAACTCCCAGGGAAAGGATGGTGAGTAAAACTTCTGACCCATTAACAGAATGCAATAACCATGTTTTAAACACGGTTAAAAGACTTTCAGGACTGGCAATTACAGTAACAATTTTTGTTCTTTTGGGTTCTCCTCCTCTCCCTACTCAAACATTGCGTTTTGGTTGCCATTTTTCTCTAAAAATTAAGACAATTTTAGGATGTGACAAGCAACACTCCACAACAGGGACACACTACGCGAATCTCCAGGAACACAAAAAAAAGTGAGCAGGCAAAAAGTTTTTCAGGGGAACCATAAAATGCAATTACCATTGTTCTTAACATTTATAACTCATAGAGCCCAAGTGACCCGTGAGAGCACCTAATGGAAAACAGTACTCACGACAATAAATTAACAATTATGGAATGCAGACAATGCATTCCCAGATTGCTTTTAAGTATGAGAAGCCCTGTCACGAACCCATTTTAGGACTCAATACAAGAAGGATAAACAACAAGGAGAACAATCTCAAACCTCTGTACACTGACCAATTTCAGTCTCAGTTAAGCATAAAAGCAGTAGCCATATATTCTAATTAATGATAGTTCAGATATTTCAGAGTGAAACATGTTAGACAAAAGCAAAAGCAGCCACAGTTTAAAGACTGAGCTTTTCAGACAGAAATGCTTGCTTTTTACCAGATTTCTTAGCTAAGATTTTCACACTTTTGCAAAGTAATTTTGTAGCAGGTAAATAACACCAACTGAAAAATAAATCCTACCTGTGTCCTCTTTTCAGGTGGAAGGGATGGATCCCCATCCTACAAATAAATGGACATACTTTATTGGCAACTTATTTCTGAAGGCAGCAACTATATAGTAACTTTGTGGATCAAACTATAAAACAGTATTTTAACTAAAATGTTATCAGAATTGTTTCTAAAATACTGCATCTTGATTAATACTAGTAATATTAATTTCAACTCAAAAAAATGTCTAAGGTTGAAGATTTGTTTACATTGCTAGAACAGCAAGTCATTACAAATTTATGTTGCATTATTTTTCATAACAGTACATTAAGTTGCTGTGGAATAATAATACTGCAGTCAGTTTTTAAATGGAATTATGACTGAAACTAATTTCCTCATAGCACGCACTGTCTTTCTGTGTCTTATATAACAGGCACTACCTCATCAATGCGGAACAAATGAGTAATAATATGATCAGGGCTGTACAACTGCAGGACTACTGTAAACAAGTACCTAAACATTTTTTACAGCAGTCATTATGGACTTCTTTCCATTTTTTTTTTTTTGAGGTTCACCCCTGGCCCCCAATTATACAGTATTCGCAAAGAACAACCTACAATCAGCTCCCGATACTTCTTTTTCAGAGACTGGTGTCGTTCCCGCAACTGGTTGGCCATAAGCTTGTACTGGTCTCTTTCTTGTTGACAGGTGTCCAGCTCTTTGGAAAGGATTAGCAATGCCTCCTTTTTACTTTCAAGCTTCCTTTTGCACACCAGATACTGCAGAAGAGAAAAAAAAAACACCACCATAATTGTAACATGCCATTTCTACCCCAGCCAGTACTGGATTCAAGAGGCTCGAGTTTTTCTCTGAAAAGATGGAGGAAGACGCTCTGCACAAGATCAAAGCCTGGGAAGGCTGCTAGAAGGAAAGAAGACTTTGCAGACTCCCTTTTCTACTTGTGTCCACAATACCCAGCTGTTGGTTAGCAACCAGCATTTCCCACCTCATTCCCCCTTCCCTTCTCCTCCTCCTCCTCTTCCCTGTTACCACCAATGTCCTCTGGGCTCAGCCTTCCACCTGGGCAGTGAAACAGGACCATGTTACAGCAGAAGGGGTAGCATGAGTGGCAACCAAAATTTACCTTGAGTCTGAAACAATTACAGTGTGATACTCTATCGGCACAGGTAAAAAACTATTTCAACTGTGATACTATATGCACATGCTTGTTGAATTAAAAGAATGGGAAATAACGCAGGAATATTGCAAGCATCTGAATGGGGAGGGAAGGCAGAGGTGAGCCTTCCCCTCCAGCCACCACCTATCATATGTAGGGCTCATGCACAAAGCAAAGCAGAACTTGCAAATCTTAGCTGTCCTGCACTAGTCTGATCTGCTTCGTTGCCCTTCCCCATTGGGAGGAAGAGACAGTAATGTGTACGTCATCCTTTCCTGCAGTGGCTGAATGTTATCTATCAGAAGTTTCAGGCAACTTTTTTCACTTAACGTGATGTTCAATCAGCAGATTCTTCCCACCCATTACTTGACACTGCTCATGCTAAAGCGTATATTTCTATTTCTGATGTTACTCACATAAGACACGGCACTAAATACTTTCTGAATGTGCTCTGCAAGAGACCAAATATCACAGCAGTCATGAAAACAATTTATAGTTTCATTATATACTCTGACAAGAATACTTTGTCATTATGGGCTCTTGCACAAAGCAAGAGCATCAGCACTTCCATACTGTTCAAGTCACTGCTGTTCTTTGGGACACTCGTATGTACTACTTGCTTGGAATTGACTTTGTTAACCTCAATTTCAAGTCAATGGGAAAGGGAAAAGCGAGTTTGGCATATTAGTACAGCCAACATTTTCCAAAAATGGTAAATGCTTAGTTGCAAAAAAGCAGGAAGGGGATGAGAAAAGCAATTCCAAGAAGGATTTGAACTCTCAAAAAGGACACTTCCACCTTGGATTAATTTTATTTCTGGCAATACTGAAGTTGAAATCCGGCCATAAATTTTCTGGATTATGATGCCTTGGCATCAACAAAGGCAACTGTACCTATGTACTTATGTCCTTACTGATATCTTACACAAATGTCAAGTCCCCCGATAAAGCACTGAAAGGTATCAGAAGCTAAGCTTTAATATTGTCAGCAAGTGATTACAGTGACACAAACTGCTTCAAACTTGATAAAATAATTCCTTCCCTTGCAGTGAAAGATTTGCCTCAGACAATCTCTCTTCTTTTTTTCCAGTTTCACCTCATGTCTTAGTTAATTCGAAAATATGCTTTCACTAAATTGCTTTTAAATACTAACAATCTGATACAGTAATTGCAAATAAAAACGAGTAAAAGCAAACCTCACAATCACTTTAGAAAAACCCAGCAGCCCGAACCCCTGAACCAAGTAGCCTGTCCTGCTCCTTTAACCACCAGGAAGAATGAAGCTGGCCCGTCCAGGCAATGCCTACGTGGAGCACAACAGCCTACACAACGTACACAGTGGGAGCAAAGCTAAATATCTTGCCTTAGGACACCCACACCACCAGCAGGTGCCTCCGAGCTTTGCCACGAGTGCTGGTACATGGAACAGTGTACGAGAGAGTTGGAAGCTAACTGGAGCATGTGGATAAGGCTATAAAAAAAAAATAAATTATACTTATCAGGCAGGAAATGCAGACCTACTGCTAAACAAATCTTGTCTCTGCCATGAGTCACAGCGCTCCGCAAAGGACACACTCAAAGCATAAAAGAAGGCTTTACCTTTCACAGCAGCACTGGCAGGGGCAAGGGAATTGTCCATTATCTCTTAGGTTGAGGACAATGCACCATAAACAGATTGTGGGGACAGTTGTGTTCAGGGTCTAAATGAAAAGGAATAATGATCTCCTCCTTGTTTAAAGTATATTTTAACTTGATGGATTGTATACTGATGATGTGCCATACGGAAAGAAGCGGCTTGGCATCTCTCATCAATGCACTGTTTGCATTTCACTGTGAAAATGACCACCTAGAAGACTTTTTGAAGCCATTTTTGCCTTTTGCATACATTGACTTTCCCAAATAAATGGGACAAAAATAGTAATAATGTATAGTAATTTGCTTCCATGGGCTTATGGTACAAGAAACAATAAAGCCAGAGCATTTCTGTGGAATTTGATTATTCGACAGAGCTGTTTCCAATTCCCATTACCATTTTTGAAGGAAAAACAAATTATACAAAGACAGACCTCAAAGAGGTTATTCAATATATATGCTTCTGAATGTTAAAAAAAAGTCCTAATAATGGCCATAAACTGACCTAACAACTGTACACCAGAAATGGATTCTACTCAGGGAAACAACTGAGTTCCACCAACAATTTCCCATATATGGACAAATAAGTGCAGCAAAATTGGTTGCTGTCAAAAAGAACACAGGAGTTTAACAGTCTTTGGAGCAATGCAAGCAATAAGGAAAAATTTCTCATATAGTCTGAGAAAAAGCATTCAATAGATGCTTCTGGCATTCATAAGGAGATTTCTTCCTTTGCAACTGAAGGAAAAAGCCTACGTCTCGCATACTGTCTATTAGTGAGACAAACAAGTGAATTCTGTTATGCACTACCGTTACTATGAAATATTCTTATTATCTTTTGTTTCTTTTTAATTGATGTTCCGAAAGAATCCGAGTTTAAAAAACAAAGTTAACCAAGAACCAGCTGCTACACTTTCAATCTAAAAGCTACAACGTACAACTTTTCATATCTGTCTAGTGACTTTTATCTACCAATTCGCTGTTATCTGCAATAAAGCAAATTATAATTGCTACAAGGAAGATCATAATAATTAAAGGAATATATATGACATCCTACATTACTGCCTGAACTGCTTTACAGCCAGATAACTACTTTAGTGAAATTGAGTAAAAAGAGACTGACATTACAGGAGAGTGTAACTGCTCCAAGGTGACCCTCTACATCAAACACTTAGTATTTGTCCACTGCTATTTTTAGTGACAAATCTGGATAGATCTCATTAACAACGCCGTAGACATGGTCTAATAATCTGATGAAGCTGGGACACTGTCAAGGTTTTAGACTTTCTTTTTTTAAACCAACAAACACACCAAATTCCTATCACAAAATAATTTATTTAAAATTTGTACAAATTACTCACTTATACTTGGGTATTTTATGGCAATTAGTGCCAAGAAGGAAAATATCTTATTTTCTGAGGGTAAAAGTAGAGATACTATCTCCAAACTGTGCTTTGGAATCACTGTGGATCATATTCTGTGTTCTCTCAACACTCCAGGACCTAGTGTCCTCCCAAATGCCGATGGGCCACCACATTGTACGCGGCCCTGGAAACCCTATCATCCACCATGCTCTCAGAGAAGCCATGAATCCTACTCACCATCTTTTGGACAAGAGATCCAACTGCTATTGAACTGCCTGAATTTTTATCAAACTCACTGTACTCTTGGAGGCAATTTTGTTGTGTCAAGGACAAACTGAAGAGTCCCAAAATGCATTCTAACATCACTACTTGGGGTATTTGTTGACTGTGTTTCAGTGATGTTGCTCCCCTTCACTTCAGATTAAACTGTTCAATTTATCTGAAAGAGTCACGCTCTCAAAGCCAGAAAAATACACAATTACTGGCCATTTGCCTGCCATCTCATCTCACGTCCTCATCTCTGATAAAACCCCAGACAATGCAGTGTCCTTGGTTTTATCCCACAAGTCTCCTTTTCCTGCCGCCCAGCGCTTGCTGCGCTAGCTACTTCCTAACTGCTGAAACACACAGCAGGCTGGTATCATTCGCTGATGATATAAGCGATATAGCCTGCTACCCAGAACACCACGTCTTGTCTTGATGACAATATTACACCGCGTCATCTTCACTGGTCACTTAGGAAATACCATCATTTGATTTGATTAGTCAAAATAACACTATTTTGCAATGTGGCGCAGCCCTTAAAAGTTTTGTACGCTGTGCGCTGGATTACATCATTAATTTCTCTGTGTTTGCTCCTCAACATCCCTGCGGGTATCTTAGTCTAACCTGGAACATGGGAACATGAGAAGCAACACTTGTTTTGTTGCCTGAAAGCCAACGTGCAGGTCTCCGCAGCACCTCTCCTGTAGCTCCCGAGAACTTTGGAGAGCAGTAAGTCACAGTACCAGCTCTTTTAGTGCTTCCACTTCCTTTTCCAAATAACAAAGCCATTATGATGCCAACCCAACCACCTAGGGACCTCAGAGCATCCACTCCCCTTTGTTCTTCCCTACAGCCACTGGCATTTGCCCACGTTTAGAAAAGCTCTGAAATTAGTGGCTCCAAAGCTTGTCGTGTCCCCTCATATAGGTTTGGTGAATTACGTTTCACACTCTGTTTGAAAAGGCAACATGACAGAAAGTTAGAAGGATATTATAAACATGAAAATCTCACTTATTTTCCTTCCTCTTCTCTCTTGTTCACATTAAAAAAAATTGTGCAACCAATGGGAAAGATATGCTCTACCAATTACAAGCAGGTTAGGTTTCTCACTCTTATTCAGAATTCATGTCTGGAACATTCAGCTATTTGAACTAGAACTACTGCTCAATAGTCACGTGTTCAATAAATAAATCCTCAAAACTCTTTCTCAAAGATTTAGGTTGGCGATTACCAGGCAAGGGAGCTCAAGAGCACAAGGATATCACTTTCCTCTGTGTTGCTGAAGACCATACACAGTTAATAATCAAGAAATAGCCTCTTGAGAATGACAAATTAAATGGAGACTAAATTTCTTCAAACTAATTTTAGGAGGCACAGTCACATATGAGTAGCTGTAAATAGCACAGAGTAAATGCTCTAATGTGTGGGAGGTGACAAGGAGAAGAGAAGCATTTTGACATTGGATTTAATAAGTTGGCAAATCCGAGGGAGAAGCTAGCAGAAAGGACAGAGGACAACCACTCCAGTCTTATGGGTTTCCTAGGAAACCTTTCTTGCTTCCATTGGAAAACACCGCCAAAAGTACACGTTCTCCAAGCAGTATTAAATTAGGACTGGTGCCAACTCTCAACAAAGTGAATGGAAGCACACTCGCTGACTTCAGCAGAAAGGAGACCGAACTCGTAGAAGCCAGCTCTCTAAAGCAAGGGCGGAGGTGGTCTTGCAGATTATGTAAAAGTGTTTTTTCCCTACCACACATGATGTCCCAGTACTGTTCAACTCACCCCACCACCCCAAGATCACGCTACCACCTACTACTTTCCCCATTACTGATTCTATCATCATCCTTAGATCAAATGATTCCAAGACAGATTACATGGGATTAAAGCAAAAACTGAAATCACACCCTTCTCCACAGCAGAACATACAGAGTTGGAAGCTTCTACAACCTTTCAAAAAGAAGCACCCAACTACCCTCGAATAAAGTTCATATACAGTGTTTTTCATGCATATTCATGGGATTTAGTTATGTTTCATCTCCCTTATGGAGACAGGAAAACTGAGCCACTAAGGACTTGACTCACATGAGTTTGTGTAAGTCAACAGCTTAGCATATCCATATCAGTTGTCAGGCTGATAAGTAAGTGTAGACATTTAAAAACACTTAAAAGCAAGCAAACTGAACTCTGCAACCAAGATTCTGGTGACCAAAATTATTTTCAAGAATTCTCTTCAGTGAAGAGTACAGTATACCCACCTTTCTGTGATTGCTTTCTAGCAGTGCACTCAGCAAAGCAACTAATAACTATAACGCTTTCCTCTTTTCATCCTCTTCCAGGTGGAAGAGGTATTTTATTTGCACCAAGGATTTTCTTTTTTTTTGTTTGTTTTTGTTTTTTAAATAAGAGACATTCCAAGGCTTGTTCAAAGGAATGGGCTGTACTCTTGGGATAGTATTTTGAGATTTATGAAGATAACTTGTTTCTGGAAGACTTAGGCCACCATCTCAGTCCAGCCAGCAAGAAATTTCTTGCTATGGTTTAGTTTCATTTGTGTCAAACATGCAGTTGTTGATGAGGTCTACATCCTACAGCTTTACATAGGCTTATTAGTATCCTAAACACGGGTCATCCCATGAGGTAGATGTTGGAAAAAAAAAAACAGATTTCAAGCAAAAATCATGTGGTAACCAAACAGAGTACTTTACCTTTTATACATACATATTCATCCACCATCAATACCTGATGTCAGCTAAAGAACAGGCAGAATTTATGTGGATTCTCACTCCCGAAACTTGTTCTTTTGTATTCAGTTGGCAAGATTATCTGTGGAAATAATGACTCTTTCTGCTCCTTCAGTATTTGCTAAGTTGGCTTTGCCCCAGTATTCCTTCCTACGTCATCCTATTTAGAGTTAGTTTAAAGAATGTCCAAGGTACACGTCGTGCAAAGACTGCTCAGAGTACCAGGTGCACACTAGGCCCAAAACACGTGTGGCTGTAGAATAAGTGGAAAAATACATAAACATGGAGGCAAAAGAACAAGCAAGAAGTTAAGTGATGAGCATAATAAAAGCAGAAAAAGATATGTGAAAGAGTACAGAGCAAAAGGCACTGAAATGGAACAAAAGGCAAAAAAAGAGTAAATACAGAAAAAGACTGGAACACACCTAAAAAAACAAGCATTCTTTTTGTCTAATGAAGAATGAAAAGCCAAACTACAAAAATACACAGCTGTGTGTACAAGTGTTTGTGTATGTATATATATGGACCTACCCTTTTTCTTAACACCTGCAATACCAGACTTTTAAAAATATTACAGTTGTTTTGATAAGTATATCAATTACTCCTATCTTTCAAATGTGGAGGACTGAGATTGTGGAAATGAAAAAGAATGTGACCACAGATCTGAAACCATCAGCTTCTGGTCTTTTATACTAAGATTTTGAACCCCATTCTGTATTTTAACTGTCCAGCATCAGCAAGGTGAGAGTGTTTGTTTAGAACTGCCATGTCTTTTCTTGCCTGTCTTATATTTAGAAAGCACTTCAAAATGTTTACAAAATGTGCGGGGAACAAAACTGAAATTACTTAGCACTGAAGGTAAGAGGCCTGGAGAAGCTCTGTACTACTAAGGGATACAGTGAACTGGAAAAACTTATTACAAGTTACTTCAGAAGTTAAAGCCACTTTCTCACAGACCCATTAGGATGTTGGAGTTAATGGGTAAATCGCACGAAGTTAATCACAATAGCCAAAGGAAGATGAAGGCAAAAGAGGGAAGCCTATACCCTGACAGCATGCGCTACAGACTTCATGCAGAAAAACAGGCTGTAAGCCTGCTGTGGGAACAGAGAGGAAGGAAGAAAAATGGAATATAGATCACTAGGCTTCTAATTGTTCCTGGAAAAAAAATAATTATATGCATGTTTAAGTATTTGCAAGAATGTAGCTTAGCACAGTCGTTAAACTTGGCTACAATCAAGAAGCCTCTAAACCAGAAGTAAGCATTCAATTTCAGGACTGAGTTTCCAGGTTAAATCATATCAAAAGTAAAAAAGTTTCAAAATTATTCTTGGCTTTAAAAGGTCATTTAGAATTGGGACGTTTCCTTTGAACACATCTTGTGAATTGTCTCTATCTCTTACCCTTCCCTGCCATGTGATGCCACCCCTGCCCCCCCAAATAAAACTCCATTTGCAAAATGAGAGGTCAGATGCAACACTGCACAATCAGGCCACTACAAAAAGCATACTTTTCACTTTCTTTTGGATTAGTTTGTGTGTTTGCAAGCACTGCGCGCATAGGTAGACTCCAATTCTGGACACACTGTACTAGCACAAATCTGGGCCCACACAAACTCCCACCGAAATCATTGGGAGAAGTGACAGGTTCAAAAGCCTGAACTCCTGCATCTTTTTGAGAGGTCAGGGCCTTAGGCCATGCTCATGTAATATAACGGAGGCAAAGCCCTCCTGAAATCAAAGGAATTCACCAGTGTGAACCGTACTCGAGGACAGTAGGCTTGGTCAGGTTGATCTAGGCTCATGCCGTTTGCACAGAAGTTGTGTTTGCTAGCTGTAAACATAAAAATACTATTTTTTTTTATAGTTATGCAAAATTAATGCAATGCAAAATGCAATGTAAAAATCAGCACACCAACCCGCTTCAAACTTCATGGTTTTGCCTATTAAACAGAATCGACTTTGATGATATTCCTTTAAAGTACACTGACCTCAAGTTGCTCTGAGTTTGGTACCTTATCCTACGTGAAAATGTGTACCGGTAAACATTGTGGATCTTTTTAATGTGGACGCAGCAGGTAATAAATTTTTATACCCTTGTACTTTGAAAAGCCTCCCTCTACCTGTTGAAGCCGACGGTCCCCCTCCTATGCACAGACTTCTCCCCCGTTGCGTACGGGACACCGTGGGTTTCCAAACCCTCTCATGTGTGATTCCAGTGAGATAAGAACACAACCCGAGCGCCACGGGGGGGGAGACCCGACGGGGCAGGCCCGGCCCGGCCCCCGCCGCAGCAGAGCCGGCTGCTGCCGCCCCCCCGCAGCCGGCAGCGGGGCGAGGCCCCCCGGGCCACCCCCGCCGGTGACTCCCGGGCCAGAGCAAACCACCGGCAGGCCCGGCGCCGCTTCCTGGCAGCCCCGCGGCGGTCGATGGAGGCGAGAGGCTCGCAGGCACTCCTCCCCGCTATTCACCGGCCGTGCAGGGCGGGGCGGGGGCCGGCGGTGCCACACGGCAGACGCGGCCGCACAGCTCAGCCTTGCCAGCCTTCAATGCCCCCCGCCGGCTCCACCTGCTGCCGCCACAGCCGCGGGCGTCGGGGGCCCCTCTCGGCCCCGGGCCGGGGTCTCCTCCCGCCGGCCGTGCCCCTCGCCCCGCCAGAGCTTCCCCCCGAAGCGCGGGGCAGCAGCCGGGCGCCGCGGCGGGGCAGGGCCCCCCCCTACCCTCTCCCCCGGCGGCCCCGGGAGGGCCGGTGGCCCGGCGCCCAGGCCGCGCCGCGGGAGGCAGGACGCCCCGGCCGGCAGCCTGCCCCGGCCCCGCCGCCTCACCTCGCTCACCAGCCCCTGCCAGTCGCTCTCGCTGCGGTGGGAGCTCATGGCTCCGGCGAGCCGCGGCGGCATGCGGCGACGAACGACTGCTCCCGCCCCGGCCTTCCGCCGAGGAGCCTGCGGGGAGAGGCGGGGCCTGCGGCCGCCGCCCGGCCGGGGCCACCCAGCGGCTTCCCGGGCACCGGCCTGCGGGAGCCGCACCTGCGGCGGCGGGTCACCGCCCGCGGCCTAGCGCGGCCCTGCCGGGCCCAGGGCCGCCTCCGCACGGCAGAGCCGGGCAGGGCCGCGGTGGGCGGGCAGGAGGGCCGGTGGGCAGGGGAGAGCGCGGGTCGCACCACAGGCAGCTCGGCGGGGGCCCCTCGCTGCGAGCGGCGCCTGCCCAGGGCCGTGCAGAAGTGCCTGAGATGCGTTGCACAGAGAAGGGTCCTCCTCTCCTTATGTGGTCCTCCTAAATAACAGCAGGGCTCTGCTGGCATCCCAGGCACTGAACAGCCGGACATACCCATAGAGCCATCGATGTGGGGACGGGCGTCAGTATGCTGTACTGCAGTAGAGACTCTTACATAGAATCCCAGAAAGGTTTGGGTTGGAAGGGACCTTGAAAATCATGGAGTTCCAACCCCCCTGCCATGGGCAGGGACGCCTCCCACCAGACCAGGTTGCTCGAAGCCCCATCCAACCTGGCCTTGAACACCTCCAGGGATGGGGCATCCACAGCTTCCCTGGGCAGCCCGTGCCAGTGCCTCACCACCCTTGTTGAAAAAATGTCTTCCTTAAGTCCAGTCTAAATCTACCTTCTTCCAGTTTAAAACTGTTGCCCCTGGTCCTGTCACTACAGGCCTTGTAGGAAGTCTCTCTCCATCTTCCCTGTAAGCCCCCTTTATATATTGAAAGGCTGCAATAAGGTTTTCCAGGAGACTTCATTTCAGAACAACCCCAACTCTCTCAGCCTTTCTACATAGGAGAGGTGTTCATCCCTCTGATCATCTTCGTGGCCCTCCTCTGGACTTGTTCCAACGGGTCCATGTCTTTCCTGTGCTGAGGGCTCCAGAGCTGGACGCAGTACTCCAGGTGGGGTCTCAAGAGAGTGGAGTAGAGGGGCAGAATCACCTCCCTCGACCTGCTGGCCATGCTTTTCTTGATCCAGCCCAGGATATGGCTGGCTTTCAAGGCTGTGAGCGCACAATGCCAGCTCATGTCCAATTTTTCATCCACCGTAGATATTATTTGTGTGTAATAACCCCTGTGTGATTTAGGTACACAATCACATTGTACATGTAAAGTAAAACACAGCAGGAGGACAAAGAGGTAGAAAACCATCTTCTCCAAATGTGATAGTGGAACACTGTCCACTTTGGGCACAGATCTCTATTGTCACTCACTTCATGGAGATGTAAATAACGTAAGGACCCGGGACTTGGTCTGGTTTATTCTTCTCCTTGCTAGTGCAGACTCCTCCACCAGATTGAAACCCAAGCACAGGACCCCTGTGGCACTCCATGCCTTTCCAGATACCTCCATGGCTCAGCTGCACCCTCCACAGCCCTGTGGCCATAGCTGCTGCATGGCGTGTCCCCATGGACCAGGTCTACCTTGAGGCACATCATGTGCAATCTTTGCTATACTCCTAACATGGCGAGTGCTCCCAGGACGTATGTTTTCCAGGCAGAGTCCAAGTGTAATCACATGTAATATTCATGCAGTTTAAGCCACAATTACTTTTTGTTTTAAATAACACAACAAACAGTACAAAACAACACAATAAAATATGCGTGTCTCATTCCTTACCACAATTTCCCTACTGTTAAAGTTTGTTTGTGTTTTGACATCTAGGCAATGTCCTTCTGTTCTCTAAAGTGGCTGAGAGATCCTCCTTTGACAACTTCACATCCCTTCAAGCAGGTGATGCCTCAGCCTTGCCACTGACAATATTTCTGTTCCAGGTACTTAATTAATGGCTTATATGGGAAAAAACATAGGCAACATCTAAACCAAGCAGGAGCTCTCTTTGAATGTAAGATTATCAAGTTTAATAAATGCTGGTGGTTACCTCCATATAAAAAAGTCCAGGAGAGCAGCTAGCTTTAGCATGGAACTTTAGTTTGATAAATGCAGAGTTCATACATTTTACCTGCAAATTATAAATCAAACTTAGACATTTTCTCCAAATTATAGCCCATTTTCTCCTAAATTAGCTGTTCCTCATCTCTAGGCATTCTGTAACTTTAGTGCTCTAGAGGGTACATTTGTCTTTCCTCTTTGTTCATATTTTTCTGTGGTTTATGTTGACACAGGTGTGATATATCACAATCCTGCACGTCCTCGCAGGCTTCTTGGCAAACCATTGCTGAAAACAGCATCTTGTTTGCACAGGCAAATAGCAAATAATGAAAATTAAATGAACAAGAACTGTAATTTAAATGCACTGATTAAAAGAATCGTTAATGATAATAGAAACTCCATAGTTTTCATAGTGTTGTTTATAGTTTAAGCTATACAACCGGTAGTGTAGATGAACCAAACGGAATCTTTTTCCCAGTTCTGCTTTGCGTTTGCAGAATTTCTCTCTTCCATTTTCTTGGTCTTGTAGTACTCCAGACTCAGAATGCTCTTGCAGAACGAGCTCTGCTTGTAAGAAAGATAACCCTCTAATAGCCCTCATTTTTGCAGGATGTCACTCATTTTAATCCCAAAGCTGCTCGCACTCCCCACAAACATAAGGTTTTAATTTTTATTGATGATAATTATTCAAATGAGAAGTAAATATTCATGAAAGAGAGGTTATTAAAGCAGGAAAAAAACCCCTCTCAATGTTTCTAGCTCTTACGATTTTATCAAAAGCCTGATGAGAGCTTGTGTTTTTCAGAAAGCCCAAGCTCTTGGATGAGAATAACCACTTTCTTTTGAAGTAAAAGAAAAATTCAAGGGAATAAATAAAAAATAAGCTGAAATGTGCCTTGAGTACGCTTGATAGGATCAGAAAGGAAATAAAAGAACCCAAATATGTATTTTTAAGTAATCACTTTTAGTGCCTGATATCAAGCCTTTTGGCAGCTTCTTCAGCTTTCCTGATCCTCTCTGTCTTATGTACCAGTGGTTACTGTGACACTCCTATGTAACAGCCCTGGCTGTGACCAGGTTACTCTGCTAGCCTCTAGGCAGACGTGTATCGAGGTACAGCTCCTGTGTTAACTCAGACAAATGGATCAAGAAGAAGGTGATAGAAAACAAGTACTGTCACCCCAAGTTTATAAATAGGAAACTGAAGAGAGAAGTAATTGCCTTTCCCAAGAAAACCCAACTTTCAAACATAACCACGAAGCAAAACTGCAGGTTTCAAGAGTACCAATCTGCCATTTTAATTGCAAAACTAACAAGGTGCCTTGCTTCTTCTCTGACCTGCTGCAATAACTGCTTTTGCACCATTACCTTGCTAACATCAGAAGAATACAGTATTGTCATTGAACGTCTGAGAAAAAAAAAATCTCTCAACCTTCCACTTCAGCTACCATCCCGTTGTCTTTGTCTCTAGATCCGTTATCTTCTTTGCTTTCTTCCTCTATACATTCACTAGATAAACTTATCTGCTTATGGTGTTTCATCTCCCTTCTCTGCAATTCTGCTTTGTGATCAATCTTTCCCTCGGTATCTTGAGTTCATCTGTCTTTTCACCAGATTACCCTCCACTTCTCTAAGCATTTTCTACATTTCATTAAGAAGGTTCCAGACTTTCTAAAAAACCCCTTTTTTTGCCTGGACAAATTACACATTCACAATCAGATCCAAGCTACTGTGGCTCCTTGGTGCAATGGCTCAGGTAAACATATGTAGGAGATTTAACCAGCAGTTTTTACTTGTAGGAGATTTAATCAATAGTTCTAAAACACAGCTTTCAGAAATCAGTGTCTTTGTCAGACATTAAGAAAGAAAACAACCCATTTTTTTATCCATAGCTAAGCCAATGAATGGATCATTTCAAATTTTGCTACTTATTTTTGTTGACATTTGTCTGCTGCACTAACATCATTACATCCATGTCCAATTCTAAAGAAATATACGATTAAAAAAAACAGTGTAAATCCTTAAGATCTGGACAGGCTACATAATTGAAATGTAATGAAAACATGTAGTGCTTGTCCCCTGAAGGATGATTCCATCTGACTCTCCACAGATGTTTCAGGGTTCCATTTAATCAGGGTTTAAATACCTCTGAATGAGGATATAACCTATCATAGATAAAACATCCACTTTAGTACCTTTGTTAATTTATATCAGCGTTATTCTAGTTCATGTTCTTGCTAATCTGATGATGGATAAATAAACGTTCAAACCCTTATGCACACATTTTGGAGGAAGCATCCTGTGTTTGTGGGGGGTACTATTACTCTCAGCATTTATCTGTTCCCCTGTTTGTTTTCTTTCCCTTGGTTTTGCCTTTCCTTGTCAGAGGCTGCATTTTGGCCATTTATATTCCAGCTGCGCCTTCTCAATTTTCTCAGGTTCATTGCTGGTTTCACTATCCTGTATCAGCTCTTCTACTTCACATGCATGATCTGTCAGCAGGACAATATGATCTGCAGATCAGAAGCAGTTTAGCAGTTATTCATTTATGTTGAATCCTTTTGTGCCCAGTCAAGTCCGTGAAGGACACATCTTAGGCAAACAACAAAGATCTTTAAAGTGATGGTGTTTCTTTTTTCCTCTTCAGCAGTTTTGGACCTTTATTGTATTGTATTCCTGTGTGTATTATATGCTGCATGTAACATTAAAATTGGAGACAGTCTTTATTTTCTTTTTTCTTTCATTTTTTTTTAAAGCTACTGTATGTTTGTTGGCTAGTGCGACTGGATACTGGAGTTCAGGGTAGAGTAGCTCTCTCCTCTAGAAAGAGTGGAAAAAAGAGAATTTAAGGGAAGAGACAGGAACTGACTGTGATCTTACAAGCCAGCTCTGGGAAGGAGCTCCATGGTGAGGTCTGGCCGAAGGAGGGAAGGGAAAAACTGTGCAAAGCAGCAGCCAAGAGGGAGGAGTGCAGGTAGTGGGTGGGATGCTCATGGAAAGAATTGAGGGTAAAGCTGTAAGTTGGGGGGGCAGAGGAGAGACTGCAAGTTTGAAAAAAACCTGATTTTGAACGTTAATGAACACATATAAGCAAGAAAACAATCCTAATTCAGACGTTTTCTGAGCGATTGAGAATCCAAAGTCAACAGTGTTCTGTTGTACACATTTTCTAGGAGCATTATATTATGTCTAACTTCATATGTAAGTGCTTTCAACAATTTTGGTTTTAAAGGCTGGTATCTCCACGGCCTTGTGATGTTGCAGCATCTACCTTTTAGGCACGGTTCTGTCTAGGGGAATCTTCAGCCTCCGGTAGTACGGAAGGTTTCATTGGAAAACAGCTGTTTGAGTGTTTCCTAGATAACTATGGCTGAAGTGCTCAGAAAATGGGTAGGGTGGTTGGCACAGGTGTTTGAGCAGGTCACCAGCTAGTGAACACCCATTATACAGAACCACTCAGTTCAAACACATTCCTGTGTGGGTATACTCAGCCTGACACCAAGCATGGACTTCAGTGAAGTCCCCCAAAGCCAGCAGGCTGCGGATGAGGCTCTGGAAGATGCTGGGGGAAGTTCAAATCCAATTCGGCCAAGAAGGCTTTAAGGTCTTTAAGAGCATCTGTAAAATTAATTGGTTTGATCTAGGCTGTATTGGAAAAGTTTGGCCCTGTTGTCTCTGCTAGCAATAGTAGATAACTGTGTAGGGATTATCAATAAGTTATTTTGCATTCACCAGAATTCATGGCTCTTCTTCCCCTCACCCTAAGAATAAGGACAAATCAGTAGGAACTAGACAATAACAGTAAAGAAAAAAAGTACAAAATCTCAGAGCCTGTTTTAAGGCCTTGTCATTACAATTGAATATAGAGTTAGTGTAAATGAATTCTGTTTTCCCAGAGGCATCAAACTCCTCCTGTCAAGACAGTCTCTCAAGAGAGACTGGAAAGTCTCTCACTGTCCTCCTTCTGCATTATTATTATTTCCCTTAAAATATCTTGCTATTGATGTAACTAAAAATGCAATATAAGATCAGAGAAAATATTTTGTCAAGTGACTCAGACAGGCACAACTGATGGGTACTAAGGAAACGTGTACTGCATTTTACATTCTTCTGAGCGTGTTAGAAAAATATAAGAAATAGTTCATTTTACTAAGAAATCCAGGTGGGGAATTCAGACTACTTTCTGCTACTATGAAATTGAAGAGTGACCTAATACTGTCATCAGATCTGACATATGAGTGGCTTTTCAGACTTGTAAGTTCATTTTTCAACTGGTGGGATATATCAAATTCCTGAAAGCTGTCTGACCATTGCAAAGACATTTATTGCTGTGACCACACCAGGCTCTTCGGCACAAAGACCGTCACTTTACATATGTGGTCAATACTCAGACTGTGAGCAACGAACGAGGTGGGGAACATGACGGACAACCAGCCTGATCCTGTGCTTCCTAGTCAATGTAGAGAGAATAAAGAAAGAAAACTCAGTGACTGAGAGCACAAAAATTAAATTGAAACAGAACTGATTGAGAATATCACAGCAAAATAATTTTCCATTTGAAACTGTCTGTCTGGAGAAAAACAAAATGTATGTGCTTTTGTATGCAGGTTTTCTGGAATAATGAGAAAATTTCTCATCAACCCCTGACTGCACGCCTTAGAGTGGGCAATGGTGCCATACAGAGACGCTGAGCTGCAGTTTGCCTGTTTTACATTCAAATTGTGCAGACCTTTGGGACTTTAACCTCGCTCTCTTCTAAGTGAAGTTTGGTGAGCATTCTTTTATCTCCATGGAAGCTTCTCCAGTTGGTAAAAGCAGTTAAATGTTAATTGGATTAAGGAGCTGAAGCTTGGGTTTCTACATCCCAGATAATGCCTTAACTGGCAGGATATAGCGTCCCTCTCTTCACATAAATAAATACTTAGTTATAAAAGTGAAACAGCTTTAACAGAAAAGTTGAAAGATCTCTTTCTATGCTCCAGGTTTGAATCAGACGGAAAGAAATTAAACCCCATATTTCCTCTATCACAGGAGCCATTGGGGTGGATGCTGGTCTAGAGTGACCGTGTCTTTTCTTTGCCCCTGTTGCTTTCTTGTGTTGGTGACAGTTTTACTGATGAGATTATGATCCTATTAAATTATTACTCCAGTGAAAGTAGATCTATACCTTTAATTTATTAATTGCTGCTTGCTTTACCTTTGAATTTCATAGCATTTTCTTTTTATTCTCTGTTCCTAACTGTTTATTTTTAAAATAAACTCTTTCACCAGGAAAGGGTTTTTTCTTCATGCTTGTTGGTCACTGAATCAATTTAAAACATAATCTCCTGGTCCTAGTGAGAGGTCATATGTGGATGGTATGTTTATTTATTTACTCTGAGAAACGGTAAAGGCACCAAACAGTCGGTACTAAGGCAGAACCCATAAAACTAGGTAAGATAAGGGCTGAGGGCTCTGACTGGTATTCAGCAGTGGGCAGAAATCACAGGCTGAAGAGGGTGCTCTCCCTGGCCCTTGCCTTGTCCTCCAGAGGCAGCTTGTAGGGACATATGACAATTATGAAAGAGCTTCTGAATCACAATTTTAAGCCAAGCTTACTGAAATGAATGAAAATTAATTTCAATTAATGCCATGCGTATCTATGGTATTTTCTTTAGCCATCTGTTTTATATCTGCCTTCTTCTGCAAGTGAGATTCCGGAAACCTGCCAACAGGGCACAAGGAGTAGTTTTGGGAGTGTGTACTAGCAATTTGGTGTGGTTGGCTGTATGCAGAGATAAGGAGCCAAAGGCATTTAGACCTCTGCTGAATAGGTCAGACCCTACATGGTTTTTCCAGAAGTATTTTCTCCATGAAGAGTTTTCTCCATCATGGACTTAAAAGTTTTGTATCTTCACTGAAAGGGTTGTCAAGCACTGGAACAGGCTGCCCAGGGAAGTGGTTGAGTCACCATCCCTGGAGGTATCTAAAAGAATTGTAGACATGGTGCTGAGGGACATGGTTTAGTGCTGGAGTTGGCAGTGTTAGGTTTGCAGTTGGACCTGATGATCTTAAAGGTCTTTTCAACCTGAATGATTTTATGATTCTATATCAAGAGTCTTTTTAAGTAGAAGTATCTTTGCTCTACAGAAATACGTACATTTAAAGGCTGGAATAAATAAAATTAACTAGTGCTTTTGCCACTGGAGGTGGGATCCAAGAGGACCACACTATTTAAGCAACTTTAGGACTAGAAGATGTGGAGAGGACGCATCTGGAGTATTGTGTCCAGTTCTGGGCTCCCCAGTTCAAGAAGGACAGGGAACTGCTGGAGAGGGTCCAGCAAGGGGCTACTTTACTGGACTTCCTTACTTTCAGGGTTGCAGAGCCCTGGCACAGGCTGCCCAGAGAGGTTGTGGAGTCTCCCACACTAGAGACACTCCAAACCCGCCTGGACGCTGTCCTGTGCAACTGCTGTAGGTGTTCCTGCTGTGGCAGGGGGGTTGGACTTAGATGATCTCCAGAGGTCCCTTCCAACCCTGACAATTTTGTGATTCTGTGAGAGACCCGTGGTGGAACTTCAAATGCTGCAAGGAGCCTAATTCCCATCCAAACTTTAAGATGTCTGGCCCTTCTGCTTTAAAAGAAGCAATAACACTATTGTGTACTGAGTAATGAGGCCCCTTGGTATTTCTGTGTTTGAGTAGGATGGCAGCCAATTTGTGTACGCAAAAAATGAGACTTTGGTGGAACATTGCTAGTTTTTAGGACCCTCTTATGAGCTTGCTGTGCTCAGTCATAGTTGTTCTCAGTTCTAGACTGTTCTCAGTCTATTCCTAAAATAAAGCTAAAAAATCCACGCAGTAAGAACAAAGAAGTCAAAGCCTGGTTAAGGCACTTCCTTGGACATTTTTCTGATGGAGAGTGCACCCTTGCACTTGCCAGCCCTCCAATTCTGCACTGTTCATGGGTTGCACTAACAGCACAATGTCATTTGTCTCAAATTTAGTGGCTGGGCAGATTCTGACATACCAGGAAAATGTATCTGTTTCGATTTGGTATTTAACAAGGTGCACAGATGGTGTTAAAAAGCAGGTAGAAGTGGTTAATCACCTGTGAATTTTAGGCATTTTTCTGCTGTCCATAGAGGACTTTAGAAGTGCATTTACTGCATGGGTTTCTCCACAATGATTTGCATTTTCATGGTTGTTTTCAATCAATCACCCCAGAGAGGTTTGCAAATCTTTTAATTCCAAAGCTGTGAAGACCTGCCTATGTCCACATTCCTAGCGCAACAAATGATTTGGGACCTGAGTCATGTGGTAGTCAGTATTCGCGTTCAGGCATATCCGTACCTCATCGCACCCTGAATTGTTTCATTTTACTGACACCATCTGTTTCTTGTGCCTAAACCAATTTGTATTCCATTTCAGGAGTTGTCCCCTATGCTCAGCTTTCTGACCTTGTAAATCGATCTCCTGTACAGTCTGTAACAAATACTTTCCTGAAATCTGGATGAATTATGCCAACAATTTCATCTTTATCAATTCAGCAATGCATTGACATGACCCTAATACATTTGTCATACATGATCTTCTTTTAACAGAACCATGCAGCATTCCCTTTACTAAATCACATCTCTAACTGAATTGTAATCTTCTCCCTTATAAATGTTTCCATTATCTCGCTCACTGCTACAGTCAGTCTTACAAGTCTGTATTTTGTTGGGTCTTCCCAGTGTCTCTTTTTGACAGCTACAGAAGCCGCTCAATGGTGAAGTGCATTTCAGGTAAATATAATTGATATGTTCTTTAAAAGAAGAAGAAAAAAATTAAAACCTGGTAAAATATACTCCTGGTGTTCAACAGTAGTTTTAGAAATTCACTGAAATGAATGGAGAATAAAGGAGGATTTCTTTATTGCTGGCAGTTAGTGGCATTGATGGATCATGGCATAGCCATTCTCAGTATGGCCAAATAATTTCACTGTATAGAATTTTATATAGCTACAGCTAAAATTCAATGAACTGATTCAGAAGGTTCAGGATAAACTATAACAATAAGTTAAGCCCTTAAATCGATTTGGTATTTTAAAAGGATAGGGAGCAGCAAGATGTCATCTTCCTTCACAGATGTAACTTTAACTGGAACTGTAAATCCAAAGCAGAGTATTGGGGGATAAGGGTATATAATGTGTGATTTAAGATCCATCCTGGAAATCAGTGAGGATTTGAGTACACCAACTCTAAAACATAATCGGAACGTTATAAGAGTCCATCCAGAAAGTTAGGAGGATATTTTTTTAAAAGAATAAAGATAAATTTCATATCTTAAAGAGGCTATTTTTGAAGAGTGCCAGGCAAGTTGAGAAAAGAAAATGACTATGAAAGAAGAAGCAGAGCAGCAGAGGCATAGATAACTACTCATCCTACTATCCTCTCAAGATACGAGCTGGGGATGATTTCTATCAACGACTTCCAAATATAACATTATTCAGCTTTCATTATGTTGTCAATCTAATTTGAATGTAAGTTATTCAGAGCACATGGCTGTTTTGCCTTGTGTTTGCCTGTAAAGCACTGCACACCCCAAGCCAGGGAAAAAAGCGAGAATTATTGGATTAGGGGGAGATAACGTCCTCATTGAAAGTGCTGTGTGCAAACGCTTGTTTTCTAATCACCTTTGTGAAACCTGCCCCTGCTATACCACACAGAGCAATTCCTCTTCAAAGTAAGAAGAATTGCAGCTTATTTTATACTAACCCTGGACAGCCTTTCTACTTAGGAGGAATCGGAGAAACTCCTGCCAACTTACATTACTTTCTGGGAAAAAAAAAAACACCTGAACTTGCACGATTTGGCTTTGGTGATGACCTTAAGTTCACAGAGCTCTCAGTATTGAACAAACTCCATATTTGAGATGAAATCCTGAATTCACACTGAAGTGAAATAGAGTTTTTTCATTGACGTTAGAAAGGCCAAGGTTTCAATCCTTCCTTTTGAGACAGGAGTTATAGAAGTTTTTGCATGCTGTGACATGGTTACATCAGAATTGAGTTTTGTAGAGATAGCCCACAAGTAATACAGAAAATATTATCCCTAGGCCTGCAAGATCTAAGATAGTCACTATGACCTAAAATAGTAGCTTGTTATGTGCCGACAAGTCAATCTTCTTTCTCTTAACTCTAAATAAAAGCATAAAAGCTTAACTGAGGCGACAATTAGAGCCTGAGTATGTGCATCTACCTGCCCTTTATCAGCCTACTGGGTGATTTTCTAGCTTTCAGCTTCCCTTTCCCTTTTTCCCCCTCTTTACAATAAATCCACACTGAATTTCCCTATTTTTGTTGCATTGGCTTCTTTTCCTCCTCTTTGTATTTTATTTTTGATCTCTTTCTACCCTTTGGCTCTAGATGGGCCCTTTTTCTCTCTGACTTTATTTTGTGCACCTGTCTCTGAGCAGCTTTTTATGCTTTCTAGCCCAGGGCCTGACTGAAGGACTAGTTCACAATTACAAAAGTCTAGATCAGAGAGGGTTTCCTCTCCTGAATCCTCAGATCTGTCACTGGCCCATCCATGGCTTCCATCTACGTTCTCAAACGAGGCCAGAGTGAGTACTGCTGTCTTTGTCTGGCGGTTACTTTTGGGCACGCGGTGCATTTGCAGCTTGATCAGAAGCGATTGCAGAGCATCATGAAGAATGCACTTGCGAGGCACTACGGCACATCCTACCCGAGCCTCCAGTAACGTGAGCCAAGGATAAAATAAGTCCACGAGAGTAACCACCGCCAGCAGACTGAGCAGCACGCTCAGACAGGAGTGTAAGCAGAGACTGTGTGTGACAGACACGGATCTGCCGGTGTGCTGTTGGACCATCGCCTGTCCTTTGGGTGATACACAAGAGCTGGGTCCAGCAGATCAATCCACGGCTCTCACTGAGTGTTCACTCCCCTCCCTGCGAGGGTGGGCTGGGTATGTGAGGCAGGACTTTGAAAAATGCCAGCTAACGATGGAAATCACAAGAATTGACCAAACAAGATGGATACCTATCATATAAAGCTAGGGTTGTAAAACGTATAGGCCTGAGCTAAGCCAAGCGCATTGAATATCCAGCTGGGTGTATAATGGGAACGGTTTAACACGTGAAGACGATACTGTTTCCATCTGAACCGCCAAAAAAAGAAAATGAAAAAAAACCCACATCCCAGCCCAAGCAGAGTGGTCCTGGCATGGAAGAGCGGGCTGCACACTGCAAACTACACAGAAAATCAGCGGTGTTGTATGATCCTACCTGCAAGTAAAAAATGGTGTGATTTTGTGACTTTTCAGGGGTCTGACTCATGATTTTTGGGCTTCAGGTGAGCAGCGGTAGTGTAGGCAGTTCCATGAAACATTCTCCGCTCAAGGATCCATTCCACGTATACCGTACTTTTACTGACTTTTACAGTAACAAGGCATATTAGAAAACTATACTGGAAAAAGTGATTTATGGTGAAAAGAGGGAAAAAACTTCATGAATTTGAGCAGCCCACAGGATAGCGTTTGCCCTACGGCTTACCTACGTAAGAGGCAAAGAGCTGTCCCATGCAGGCTGCACCAGAGGTGTTTCCCCCCAGCCGCCGTGTTGCCAGTAGGGCTGTGTAGCTGCTTCTGTCACCTGGACCATGTGCACCGCTCCGGCAAGAGCCCATGTGGGAGTGAACCCCCCTCGTTGCATTGCTTGCTAGATTCATGCCTGCCACTACAGCGACCATTTTTCTTTTTTGTTAAGGGAAGGATTTAAATCAGCTTTGAAGTTTTACGCTGGCGTAATGTTAGGATGAAAGCAGTTACTAACCAGTGGGGAGAAAAACACTGCCACAAAAAATAAATAGAAATGAGGTATTCTGTTACAGTATTAGAGCATTTCAACCCTCAGGGGTTATTCATGTAAATGAATCTTGTGCTTATTCTGTCAGGGAACACAAATTAATAGCACATGAAGAAATATGAACCAACAGTCTTAAAACCCCAGATGAAATCAAACCATACAAATCAGATCCCATTATAGATTTCAGGACTATGGTCTCGATCAGAGGGCGTTTTACTTCTGTAAATAAAGTTGTTAAAGGTGACCCCATATTAGGGTGAGAGTTTCTAACTTACCTCCCAAAATATCTGAGGCGTTTGGAGCACAGTTTTTCTTTTGGATTGTACCTGTCACCGCATAAAACTGAAAGGTCTGCAAATATGATTTCTTTGGAGAGCATCTGAAGTTTTGATTGATCCTAGAGCTCTATTGGTATAGAGACTTGCCAAAGTGTGCTTTCAGAAAACATAGTCGGCGGTTCATCACTACCACCATGAGAATTAGCATTGTTCCCCACAAAAACTAACACTTCTTCTGCCTAGCTATGACCCTAAACAATGTGTAAAGGTGAACTATGAGAGGGATTACTCCCCATAATTCCATTCCTGAATATGTGTGAATCTCCAAACACTGAAAAAAAAAAACCCAAAATTTAGACTAGTACAGGAGTAAAAAAAAATTCAAAAATCAAAGTTTCAATGATACAAAAAGTGATTACAATAAAGAGAAATCACTCTTGATATCAACACCATTGGCAATCTGAATATCTGGAATTTACCTGCTGCCCTGTCATCTGCTCATCAGTCACAACATTGGGGTTTTTTTTTTGTGTCCTTGTCTCCGAACGTGGAATTTCCACTAGATCACACTTTCAAACTGTTTAGAGGTGAAATGAAAGCAAGGTGATGACAAGAAGGAAGATTTTTGCTTGGTCACTTGAACCTCGGATGTGGATATCTAAATTACCTGAGACTAATCTAAATTACCTAACTTACTTCTAATGAGAGTGAGTTACAATGTTTAGTTTGAATCAGAATGGCTTTCAGCCTATGGAAAGCATGCTTTGCATCTCCCAGGGGATCTATAGTTCCATAGCAGAGGAATTCAAATTCAGCCCGTATCTACGCTAGCCATATTGGTACCCAGGTACCTCACCTAGCTTATCTGTCTTCAGAGGTCTTTGTTCAGCAAGAGAGCGTCCCTTTAGTCTTTCTACAGCTTGTTATGTTGTTTACGACCCTACTCAGGCTGCTGTTGAAAACGCTTTTTTCTTCTTCGCAGTGTGAAGGCGCAACATGCTGTTACTGTTTACAGCAAATAGGCTAGCATGACTGTGCACGCTAAGGAGGAACATATATGCACTGGCATATTTGCTGTAGCGTTTTCACAGAAACTTGAATATACACAATTTTTAAATAGGTTTGGTATCAAAATGGGTCATTTTGTAAAGGAAAAGGAAAAAAGCTCAAAATGAATTTCTGGAAACTATTGTGAAAGAAGTAACTTGCAAATATGACCTGCTGTTAATTACTTCTTAAGAACTGGCCTAATTTTAGTCACCTCCTAGAGGAACATAATACTATCTAGTCTCCTTGGAGGTAGTATATTCTTTCCAGAAAAAAAAAATGCTCCAGATTAGTGCAAGTAGAAAGCCTGAAAATGGCATTCTGGACAAATTATTTTCAATTATTTTCAACTTGCACTTATACAACTCCGTCTGTGAGCCACTTTACGAAGATGTGGTCTGACTTCTAAGGAACAGCCAGACTTGGAGACCTCAAAATTCATCTTTGAGACTCAGAGCAGGAGGCTTCTTTCTGAAGTTGTGAAATTACATGTAGATATTTAAATCCTGTATGGTGTCTTTTGTCTTGCCTTTACTACTCACCTTGCCTACTTCCAGCATGTGTGTGTATATGTGTGCCCCTCTTGGTAATATAAAAACCCTTGGCAACTAACATGTCAAAAGGACTTTGGTACCTATCATAAAATCACAGAATAATTGAGGCTAAAGGGACCTCTGGAGATCATTTGGCCCAGCACCTTGCTCAAAGCAGGGCAAATGTCAAAGTTAGGTCAGGTTACTGAGACCCTGTGCGGTCAAGTACTGAGTATCTCCAAGGATGGAGATACCACAACTTCCCTGGGCAACACGGTGCAGTGTTTGATCATACTTATTGAGAAGAATTTCGTTTCTTATATCTAACCAGAATGTCCCTTACAGCAACTTGTAACTGTTGCCTCTTGTCCTTTTGCTGTGCAATACTAACTTAAATTTAGAAGAAAAATAATTCTCTGTTCCATCTAACTCTGCACAGAACTACCCGTATTATGAGGCAGGGAGAATGAAGATATTTTCTGGCTATTATAGTTTCTTTTTGCAGGCTGTCCTAAATTGAATTATACAGTCAATTCTCCATTATCAGAAGGTAATAGCTGAATTCAATGTTTTTTATTGATGCATCACATTGGTGTTCAGATACGGGATTTCCAGTGCCTCAAGGCTGCCTTTACGAGGATTAACAAGTCTTCATTTCTACGGCAGAAGCAGATTTTTCATATTTATGAGAAATATGAGGAACTGGTGTTATTCACTGACTCTTCTATTTTGTCCTTAAAACATAAGTGGCAGACCTGTAACCACTGAAGTTGCTAGTTAACAGTTACAAAAGTATTGATATTACAGAATCACAGAATCACAGAATGATCAGGGTTGGAAAGGACCTCTGGAGATCATCTAAGTCCAACCCCCCTGCCACAGCAGGGACACCTACAGCAGTTGCACAGGACGGCGTCCAGGCGGGTTTTGAATGTCTCCAGTGTGGGAGACTCCACAACCTCTCTGGGCAGCCTGTGCCAGTGCTCTGCCACCCTCAGAGTAAAGAAGTTCCTCCTCATGTTACGATGAAGATACAGGTAAACTATGTTGAAGGGAGATTACTCTACATCCCTAATCTAGACTGGTTTGCTTAATTTTTGTTTAACTGAGTTAAAAAGATTTATGATCTTTGATTTAAAAATTGAGAATACTATTCATTGTAATGGTTTTTATACCCATAAATAAATAATAAATTAGGTGGCTACCTCTGCAATACGTCTGAAAGATTACAATTATCAAATGGACTGAACAACTCCACATCTGTCTCGTCATAAGGTCTGTTTGAAAACTTCCGAATGTCTTTCCTCTATGTAAGCCCCTAGACTTGATCCACTGTGTCTCAGAGAACAACTGATATGTCTACAGTGATCACAACCACTGTACGTTAAAAGCAGTACTGGAGGAGAAGCTACTAAAGATAAGGATGACCTCTGCTCCACCTAAAAGCCCCCAAACGCTGATGAGCAATCACACACATTTCTCACGGGCTGATGCAGGGTGTAGCTCTGCAGCAAGTCATTTTATGTTTGGTAGATTCACAGATGCATACAGTTTCTCTCTTTCATGGAGGTGCAAGTTACCCTGCGTAATCCCGCATTCATTGCAGGGTATGAGCAAGCACCCGCGAAGGTGCTCTGGAGCGGTGACAGCACTCATCTAGCTCATCCCACAGAAACTTGTCCACAGGGTTCATCACCGATCCAGCTCCAGGAGAGGCTGGGGCTGTGAAACCCTACCTCCTGATAACAGAGAACCTCATATTGCAGGGAGGCCGGGGTTAAACGCTTAGATCCTGAGAGGAGAAAACCCCACGGAGTGGTTTCTGGATGGCCACCACAATTTCTAAACTCTTCTGAGGTGCCTGCCTCTACCTAAGAGCTGTGCAAGGGTTTGGGGGCAGCCCCCAGGCTGTTCGGTTGGATGTCCAAGGGACACATTGCCATCCCCCTGACATTTCTGTCAGTTGAGCCCTAAGTGACTTGATTGTGGACACATGGACTGGAGGCAGAGCAGAAAATGCAACTTAGGTCTTCAGCATCCTGTCCTGAGGCCTAATCTTATACATACCATGTCCTAACTACCTTATCACCCACAGTTTCATATGCCAAAGTTAATGAACTCCAGGCAACCTTCACAGCTTCAGTGCAGAGAGTTTGTCCTGTACTCGCTAGAGGAAGCCCATGTGGTCCTGGCAGAGCTGAAGAAGAAATAGATTTAAAGGCAGAGACCAGCAGCATTGCTCTTTTCCCAACTTGGTTTAAGTCATGAGTAATCTTAGTCCCTTTTTCTCTTTTCTAGATCTGGGATTCTTATACAAACTGCAGTTGGGGAAGGGAGACTTTTGGAGCACTCTCTGAAGAGAATCTTGCATTTTATACAGACAAGACGATACACCGAATACTAACGTGGTCAGCTGAGCTCTGGTCCAAACATTGTTGACCAAGATCAAATAGCATAAAAATGGCAGCTGTCTAGGTATTCGCTTAAACATCACTCTGACCAGGTGCACACCACAATGCTAACATATTCGGACACTCTTCTACACCTTGAGACTGAGGGCCCAAATCCTATTTACAGAGTGGGGCTATGAGGAGGTGACCTCCTCCCCAGGCTACTGTGTCACGGTGGCTAGAGGACAAGAGTTCAACCCACCAGTGGAGATACGGATTCACCATGCTAAGCAACTAGGATGGATTTCAAACAGTGGTATCACTGGTACCGTGCACATTTTAAAGTCTTATGCAAGATGTGACATGGCTGTGTTTTTCTTCTCTTCTTTGTTCCACTGTGCACTGCTGTTGTAACTTCTTCTGGTGCTTGAGGAAACAAACCCAGAGCTCCTGCAGTGTGGGGAGATGGGCAAGGGTTGGGGAACCGTGGAGTTCAGGAGGCATTCTCTTAACTAGCAGGAGGGGCAGGATGTAGGTGCCCTAACATGGATCACAGCACAGGTAGCTGGAGCATCATGGGATCCCAGAGGGCAGGGTGTGCCCCTACCACATGGGTCAAACATGCAAGAACGTGACAAATTGGAGGTTCTTTGAGGGCTTGGGCTTGCCAGCACTGCGTAAGCCTACCATTAGTGCCATTAGCCCTGCGTTTCACTCATTTGCTCACAGTCTTGCTATGCTTCCCTTTTCCTGTTTGAAGAGGCTTGTTTAGTTTCTCTAACGACTCTGAATGAAGATAAGGCCCGTGTGTGTAATAACAGACTAAAATTAAACTTCAAACAAATTATCTGTTAGGATTTAGGAAAATCTTATCTGGGGAGGAATTAATCCTTGCTGCTTGTTTTGGGGCTTTAGCAGGCCACTGGGGATTTGAAAGAGAACACTTTTTCAGTCTGGCGCATACACAGCAACTGGAGCAATGTGCATTATTCTGTGGATGTGCTAAAAAAAACCCAACCCGCAACAAAAAAAAATCCAAACTAAACCCAAAAAAGGCACCTAAACGTCTGAAGTGTAGCCTGAACTGATTGCAAACCAAATGTGGGTGCTGTACATCATCAGCTGTCACTGTCAAAGCCCTGCTCTCCTTGTGACTAATGTCCCTGCTTCCTTCGTCATTGCTTATCAGGACAATTCTGTAAGCCGTCTCTTAAGCCTTAGTGCTCCACAGTGCGTGGTTTGGAAACTAGCCATTGCACCCAGTGACGTGATGTTGCTCTGAGAAGAGGGTGCTGCTCAATCCAGCCTATTAATCAAATTAACAAAGAGGGGGCAAAAAGTACCTGTGGGGGTTACTTTGCTGAAAAATGCTCATGTGGCTTCGAGAGGTGTTGGGAATGGGACTAGAAGTGGGGCTGGCAGAGACTGGGCAAAGTCAGCCCTATTTGAAATGCTACCGCCCTATGATGGTTTGAGGGATTTAGTCCCAGGAACGATCTCAGACCAACGCTTTAGTTCTGCTTCACTCACGTGCAAGTAATACCCATGCCAGACAATAAAAGACAAAGACAGGAAGACCTCTGGAAACACCTTCGTACCCTCTGACCACGGAGATACTGAAAATTTCCATCAGCGAGAGATTCCTGGTGGACGTCTTTCATCTTTTCTCTTCCATCCATCTTTTCTTTCTTTCAACTTAGCAGCCCACACCCGCTGTAGTGTGAAAGAGCAGTAGGAAGAGGGAACAAGAGAGAAAAAGAGCTTTAACAGCTGGGAGGAGATAAATGGGTGCTCTTTGGAAGCATAAACTAGAGCGATAGTCAGGAAAATCATGTAGGAAAATCTCCAATGTTTACCAAGTTTTGTGGTTTTCTTAAGCATATTTTGCTTGCAGTTCTGGGGGCATAGATTATGCAGGATTCAGAGTAAAAAGCCCTCTCAGGACTGCACAACAGTACGAGGAGAAACTGCCTGGAATCATTGTCTTAAGTTTCCATTATCCTCAACCACACAATGAGGTAAGATGCAAGTCTTAGGTGGAAATATTAGGTGCCTGAACTCAATATTAGGTGCCTGAACTGCAAAGGTTTCCACTGACTCCGTCGTGTATTCCACTACTGTCTTGGGAATGTTTGACTACATTGCTGTGCTATCAGATGGTTATGGTTCAGGGTACTTAGGGCAACCTAATGAGTAAAAGAATGGGCTAAACCTGCATCCTGAAACCCCAGAAGACTGAATGCACCCACTGTGGGCATCCAGAACATCTGACTGCATTCCCTGAAGATGTGTATGAAGAGGGATACCTTGCCTGAGGGAAGCGAATGCAGTCAGAAGCTCAGAACGCAGCAGGAAACGCGTACAAATAAAAAGCAAAACATCCTTTCCCCTTCTTTAATAATTGGTTTAGGTTCCTTTCCACCCAAGTAGATAATAACTCTTTGGCCACTCTGCCTCTGCATCCACTCTTCCCTCCTTGCAATTTGCAGCAATATTCCTTCGGTATTTGCAGGTCTGTTTCCCATTTCAAGGGCTTCAAGTCACTGCTTGGCCTACTGTAATGGTGCAATTTATTAGGAATTTAAACAGACAAGCACTCACTAAAGTCCAGCTCTGCTCCCCTCCCCAGCCAGCACCATCTCTTACTGCAGAGGTACAGGTCTGCATCGTTGCTCCATCCTGTCTCTGACCACAGATGGCACCAAGGAGAGGAGCTGAGAGGGCTTAGCAAAATGTGTGGTCTTCCTGGTCAGAAACCACCTCTATCTCCAGAACATGGCTCTTTCTACTCCCTGAGCAGCTCATGACTCCATGTCCCCATGTTGCTTACCATAAACCTCAAGTGTCAGAGGAATTGCGGATAGGTGCACTATGCAAGGAAAGATCTTTGAAATAGCCTTTTCTGTTTCACCACAAAGGGAGTCAGAAGCAAAAGGAGGACCCCTTCTTTACCTCTGAAGCTTCTGGCAGGGACACCAAATTTACAGCCGCTGAAGCACAGTGGCACACCTCTGCCAGTGCACAGTACAATGATGCCCAGCCGAATAAGCCCATGTGCACTGCGGAGACCTGATGATCTACCAGCCCAGAATCTGCTGCTGTGTTGGTGCGGTACTTTGCCTCAGCCATCCACCCCCGTTGGATGGGCAGACCTCCCTGCCTTCCCGTTCCTCCTGCTCCCCAGCAGTGCCGCAATCACACGGGTCAAACATGGTGCTCTTGGTGTTTCTCTTACCTACCTAGCCATCTGCTGAGAAGTAAACCAAACACAACTTGCACCAGCTGAGGTCGTTCTTTCGTGCTATGTCTTGAAAGGCATCTAACGACCTGCTGGTAATCACTACCTGCACGGTTTTTCTCAGTATGCAGCCAAGCAGGACAAGGCAGAAATCCCTTGAGACATGCAGTCTTTTTTCAGTCCCGCCTTTAACTGGGCAAAGAGGTCAGTACTAAGCAATCTCTAGCCCATGCAAAAGGAGTATGTTATCTTGGCAACACTTCAAATGTCTGCTGACCTGAAGAGTGAAAGACTAGAGACAAGAGGTTAAGTAGTTTGGTGTGCTGAACGCGTGGTATAATAGCTCCTTTTTACTTTTCTTGAATTTCCATCTGTATCTCCTGTGCAGCTCTTGACAATAAATGTCATAGGTTTTATTGTAACAGATATTACTAGCAAAAGACAAATACATTTCCAAAGGATTGAATTTGTTGCCATGGGAAGCAATGCAAATCATTTGGGGTTAAATACAAAGAGACAAAAGAAAACTCCCTTGTTAAAGGAAATACAGTCTCATTGCTTTGCATTCAGTTTTAGAAGATTCATGAATATCCTTGTTTTCTGTAACCTTGCACATTATTGAAAAAGATCTTTCATTTGCTTCTACTCTTTGCAATTTCCTTAGATATTGTATTTCCTTGCATCTGCAGAAACTGAGTTGTGTTTCATGTGCTTGACAAACCATCAACATCTGCATGTGAAAGATTTCAGAGAGGAAAGATTTCAGAGAGGGAAGAAACAGTAAAAAAAAAAAAAGAAGATAGAAACCTTTCCTAATCATTTTTACTTTGATTTTCATACACTTGTGTAATAGGATGTATCCAACGGTGGATTTTTCAGAAAATATACTTAAACTGAGCAAAATCAGATTTGATTTGTTGACACTAGAGAACAAACTCAGTGAAAGAAGTAGTCTGTCTTGTTCAGAAGCTGCCTCAGACTGAAGCTGTGTACTCCTCACAGGAGTATATTTGTATCTTCATAGAGGAACCAGTTGGAAGACTGGTCTTGATTTGAGAACATGAAACAAAAATACAGAATTACGCAGGTGCGATACCTCCTGGAGGTAGCGCCTGTAGCTGGAGGGTCACCAACCAGCACATGGAGGTGGCTCATTTGAGTACCTACTCAAGGCCATGCTGCAAAAAGAAGGGAGTGCTGAAAGGTGCTGTGAGCATCCAGGCATCCTTTCTGCTTTCCCACACGAAACGGTTTGTAACTGTGCTGTGGCTTGGTTTCTTGGCGACAATAATTGTCAGGATTTAACAAATAAGGCAAGGGAAGGCCCAAACCCCATCCTTATCAATTGAAGCAAACTTCCCCCCAGTTTCTCTTGCTGAATTGTTCGTGTAAATCAGATGCTTCTGACTGAAATTTTCTTTGTACAAAATAAGCTGCAGGAGCAGTTGCCACACACTGTGCCCTCTCCAGGTGGGAGGAGCTGCTTCCCGAGGAGCTCCCATCCTCATTTTCTGTTGTTCAGAGGAATTCAAATCCACTGCTTATAACACTCTGTCTTCTGCCCAAAGACCCGCACACCCTCAGATGCTGTCTGTGCCCAACAACCATGCATCATTTCCAAGGAACAAAGAGGGTTGCTTATCTATTCTTATTTTCAAGTGTAGGCTCTGGGGAGCCCCAAGACTGGGGTACCAGACCCTGTCCCCCCTCAGGATAGGAGTGGGTTGAGCTTTCCTACCACCCACAAATAAAAGAGGGCCCAATAAGCCTTCTCCTGAGCCCACCCACGGCGAGACCCTAGGAGCAACTTATAACCTACTTTGGATCAGACGGTTTGCGGAAGACCATTTTGTCATCATTGCTATGACTCTAGATAATTTTTTACAGTGTTTACCTCAATGTCACAGTATTCATGGATAACTACAGATAGTTGGTCTTCTTGGGTTGAAAGGGAAGATCCTGAGCTAACTGTCAGTGTAGACAAGTGAAGGTAAAGCAGGGAAGAAACCCATGGTTGAGCCTGAGATGTTTTTAGTAAAGACAAACTTAATGCCTTGGGCTGCAGTTGGGAGCAGTAGGAGTGAATCACTCTCTTCCCTAAATTATACCACTGCGTGGGGCATGCATCAGACATCAGCAAGCTCCCAGTTATTCCAGAAGTTAGTATGCTGTGCCAACTCATTACTTCCTAAATAGCTTCAGTGTCAGTGCTAAGTGGTGACTTAACTGACTGCTGACATTCACTACAAGGTCACTAAGCTAAGTCTATACTTAGGAACACTTTGGTGCTGCAAATGACATGGAAGTAATTTCATCTATACACATTTTGACGAGGATAAGAGCAACAGAGAATTAAATACTCTTAGAATGGCTGGATTTTCTATGCAAGTAGTTATAAGCAGTATGTTTCTTCTTTGCTCTCCTTCCATAGGGAGGACGTGAGCATAACGAAAAAAATAACAAAAAGAAAACCATTTTTACTGTGAGGTGACCAAGCACTGGCACAGGTTGCCCAGAGACGCTGTGGAGTCTCCATCCTTGGAGATCAAAAGCCTTCTGGACATTGTCCTGAGCAACTGACTCTAGGTGATTCTGCTTGAGCAGGGGGCTTGGACTAGATGACTTCCAGAGGTCCCTTCCCACCTCAGCCGTTCTGTGATTCTGTGACTTTTTCTGTTTTGGCTCAGGCCATGATCTGTCAGCCTTTCCAAATGCTTGAATGCCTTGACTCTGCTGATCTTTCCTATCACAGGCCTGACCAACACGGACAAAGAAGGTAGAAAACACAATTAATATTCAGCTCACTGAATAAAACCTGGAGAAGGAGTCTCAGGAAAGCAAACACTAAAGGCAACACCAATAAGGAATTGCGTAACAGCTGAAAAAGTGAACATTCCTGCATTTTTTCCTAAGGAATCTAGCATGCCTCTACTGATGACTGCAGCAAATGTGCAGCATTTCTCACTGCAGAGAGCTCTTCTTGACTTGCACAGCTGTCTTTACAGCCCACATATTGCAAATGGATTCTTCCCTCCCAGTGCTCACTCAAGAGGATCTCCCCAAAAGGCCCAATGCCTCTGGTCAGATGATAAAGACGTGTACAGCTCCACCTGGCAGCCTGGAGCTTTCAGCATCTTCATGAACTCCCAAATTCAAAGGGTAATTCTCATACCCCTACCCCTACAGCTGTTAGCACATCAGCAAGGAACCTATTCTCAACTGCATCCCCCTCTTGCCCCTTGCTACTAAATCTCTGCCTATCCTAAAGCTCCAGGCATCTCAGAAATGCTTCCTGCAACCTCTGTAAGGGGTTCCCATAAGATCATGGAAGCTAGCAGTACCGTGTTCGAAGTCTGGTCACATTAGCCAAAATACTCTAGAGTAGAGCAGGACACTGAAGTCAATGTCTTTTTAAAAGAGGTTTTTTAGTTCATTACGTTCATGGATAGGTAGTTTAGGATTTCCCTCCACACCTTTCATGGGGAAGCTGGTCTCTTTACTCAGAAAAAGGGTCCCCGAGCTGCCTGATGCCAAGCTACAAGAACCTCTTTGTTCTCTTCTGCTCACCACACCAAACTGCTAGGATTTGCACCAGTTTGCCCTCATTGATAGTCCATCAAAAATATCAAAAGGCAAATTATCCTCATCTGACCTGCAGATGTTGATATGAGTCTCCCTACAACAATAAAGATAAATCTCTTAGCTGTCATTTAAGGGGAAATGGCATACAGTTCTTCAAGCTTGATGATTCAGACATAATAATCTCCCAGCGATTAGGAAGACAGAGGCAAATAAATTGGGGGCAAAGGGGAAAGAAAGAAAATTGAAAGGAGATAAACTCTCTATTACCTTCCATTTTACCCCCAAATCTGTCTTGATCCATATCTGAGCAAAGCAAAGGAACCAATCACTATTTGTCACCAGCGGGGCAGCACAGGATTGGGAAGTGTGTCTGCACGCATGTACACTCCATTTCAAGCCAAAGGTGGCAAGAAGGCATTTAAGTGCCAGTTAGTTTCCTATTTCTTTTTATTCTTTTGGCTTAAGTCAGGTGCATCCTTAATGCACGTTGGGGTAAAGCAGGTGGGAGCCGTGGAGCTCCGGCTGTGCTGGAGGGGGCTGGCTCAGGCCCATCGGCTGCCCCCACCTCAGTACCCGCACTGCTGCACGGAGTGGGACTGGGATTCAGCATGGACGCCGGCACAGCCCTCTCCACACAGTTGTCACCCAGGATTTCCTTACCATTTCCCAGCCCAAAAAACAGTGATTTTTTTTTTTTTTCTCCTACCCGCACCCATTTTCGGCCAGCAGCGTGCTCCAAGCTCACCTGGCCTGTGTTGTGACAGGGAAGGAGAGCTGCCCAGGCTCTCACTGTCCCAACTGTGTGGGATTTTGTAGGATGAACTCCAAATATGAAGTTTCACTTTTAAAAAATCGTAAAAATCAGGCGGTAGCTATTCCTGTGGTAGAGGCAGATGCAATATGTCGGTGGGGAGTAACTGCAGGACTCTGTAGTTACTCACTTCATTAAGTCTTAACTGTAACGATTTCAAGGTGCAACCCCAGCGCCGTAATCAGATCCCGAGGTGACAGAGGCACAGATAATTGTAATGAGCCTTCCTCCGAAATGAAAGGCCTGCAGTTTTCTCCCCAGATGCTAATGGTACAAAGCAGAGTCAGAAAATGCTGTCAGCAGGAACCAGGAGGAGCTGGGGATTCAAGGAGACCCCTGGGCTACAGAGTTTACAAACAACTAGTAGGCAGATGCCATTAACCGGAGTTGCTGATTTAACTTCTATTTCCCCTTTCTATTTCTAGCTTGCTCTCAGAAACATCCCGAGTAAATCTGCACCATCCTGGCCTCATTGGTACTTTGCTTTCTGTAAAACTCTGGTAAAACCATTTACCGTACCGGCAAGACCAGAAGGGAAAGAAATGGAAGAGAGCGAGTAATCAACAGGCAGAGAGCAGTGCCGCTTCCTCCTTCCATGTGCCAGCCCAGGCTCCACACCGACCCCACCAGCGGTGGGTGGTGAGTACTTTCTTGACCCGCTGGCCTTTCATTCAGGGGACTAAAATGGAGAATTAATTGTCAGGGCACACCTGCAGCTGGAGGATGAGTCAGCCCCAAGGGGCTGCTGAGTCAGAAGAACTGAAACAGCCATTGAAGTTGGAAAATGAGCATTTTTGTACAATCCAGTGCTAATGTCCAAGCAGGAAATAGAAATGAACTTTGGAATAAAAGTCAACAATTGCAAATGAATAAAAATGGGAGCAACACTACCCAAAGCCCTTCATTCTGGTGATGTCATGGTTCCCAAATGCCCTTCAGAAATGCAAATTGCCTACAATGTAATAAAAAGGGCATTTTCTAGAGTGTGCAGAGCTTGCATAGTTTAATTAAGCATAAACTAGGGTGACTCTGGAAAGGAAAATGATGTGGATTGCATTCTCTGAGTGACCTTGGAAAGGCACTTAGATACTTTCTCTACACAGCAATTAAGTAAACTCACACTTCATATGCTGTCACTCCTGTTCCTTTCCTTTATTTAGAAACATATTTTTTGCTCTCTCTGATTCCCTGATCTCACATTGATTTATCTCTATGCTTAGAAAATGTGATTTGTTTCCCTCAAGGTAACTAAACATTTGTCTACTGTCTCACCATCTCTAGTTTTCTAATCTCTACTTCAATATTACTTATATTAAACTTCTGACACCTCCTTTCCACCAAACTCCATCTAGGCTAGCACACTGACATGGCAAAACTGGAATAAGGAGTTGCCTATAGAAATTTCTCATCCAATCTCCCCCCAAGACCAACCTGGTGGCCTTCTGTGGTGGAGTTACTACCTCACTGGACTAGGGAAGAGCTACAGATGTCATCTATCTGGACTTCTGTAAGGCCTCTGACACAGTTCCTCGCAACATCCTGCTCTGTAAATTGGAGAGATATGGATTTGATGGATCGACTGTCTGGTGGATAAGGATTTGGTTGGATGGTCGCATGCAGAGGGTAGTGGTCAATGGCTCAATGTCCAGATGGAGATCAGTGACAAGTGGTGCCCCTCAGGAGCCTGTATTGGGACCAGTACTATTCAATATCTTCATCAATGACATAGACAGTGGGATCGAGTGCACCCTCACCAAGTTTGCAGACAACGCCAAGCTGTGTGGTGTGGCAGACACACCTGAGGGATGGGATGCCATCCAGAAGTACCTGGACAGGCTCGAGAAGTGGGCCTGTGTGAACCTCATGAGGTTCAACAAGGCCTGCACCTTCAGCAAGATCCTGCACCTGGGTCTGGGCAACCCCTGGTATCAATACAGGCTGGGGAATGAAGGGATTGAGAGCAGCCCTGAGAAAGACTTGGGAGTACTGGGAAAAGCTGGACATGAGCCAGCAATGTACAGCTGCAGCCCAGAAGGCCAACCATATCCTGGGCTGCATCAAAAGAAGCGTGGCCAGCAGGTCAAGGGAGGTGATTCTGCCCCTCTACTCCGCTCTCATGAGACCCCACCTGGAGTACTGCGTCTAGTTCTGGAACCCTCAGCACAGGAAAGACATGGACCTGTTGGAGCGGGTCCAGAGGAGCGCCATGAAGATGATCCGAGGGCTGGAGCTCCTCTCCTATGAGGAGAGGCTGAGACAGCTGGGGTTGTTCAGCCTGGAGAAGAGAAAGTCTCCGGGGAGACCTTATTGTGGCCTTTCAGTACTTAAAGGGGGCTTATAAGAAAGACGGGGACAGACTTTTAGCAGTGCCTGTAGCGATAGGACAGGGGGTAATAGTTTTAAACTAAAAGAGGGTAGATTTAGACTAGATAGAAGGAAAAAATTTTTTATGCTGAGGGTGGTGAAACAGGAGTGAATGGGGCTTAGAGGGGGTGAGTGGGACTCTTACAGCTGTTTGTTACACATCTGCCTTCAGCCTGACCATTCAAAAAGACCCTACTCTGTCTTCCCCTTGAAATTTGCAGGAGTGACCATCCCCGCATTGCTCTTTGGGAATGCTTTTCTCTTGGTATCTTTCTGTGACTTTCAAAGAGGAATAGAAACTTTCCAAGGAAGATTTGAAGAAGGTGGTAAGGGGCGGAAAAAAGCCCTTCACCTAGCAAGGGCAAAGAAACCAGGGGAGGGCAGGTGGGGAAACGGTGCTGATTTGAAACTGATGTTTGAGCTATGATGGAGTTTCAGTGAACCACACCACAAGAGCTGCTGACTCATAAAAAGGTGGAATACCCGAAAGGAAAGCAATGATCCCAGAGCAATTGCATCCCATTATGGTATGTCAGACATGTCTTTGATTGCACAAGCCTATAATTAGTTACAGAGAATTGCGCTGTTTCTGAAGAAAGAAGAGGAAACAAAAGGGATTATTCTCTGCATTAGTGACTAGCGGGATCAGTGGATAATGCTCAAGAATGGCTTTGAATAAAATGTGTTCACTGTTGATAGATTTATATTTATTTCTGCAATTTCAGAATAAATGCCAATGATTCAGTAAAATTTAACTAATCTTAAGAGACCCCACAGCGGAGACCTGAAAGTCTATGGATTAATCTTAGGGCTTGGTTCCTACCCACTCTGTATGGAAGAAACCCGCTTAAGTATCTTTTGAAAATTAGTTTGAAAATTAAGATCTCTTGGTTCCGTGCTGAGAAAGAAAGAAAGGAAACCACTGAGTTTAATACGAACCGAAAATCGCAGTAATAGCTGCATTACATACTTGCTAACACTAGATGGGGTGTAAGGAAAGAGTGAAATGGAAAAGCCAGGGAACTGCAAAACCTTGGAGGTGCGAGCTACCTCCGGCACAGAAACTGGGGTCAACTGAGCTGAGCACGGCTTCCTCCATGTTTTCAAAGGCCAAATCCCATCATAAATGGAAAAGGACCCGTTTGCCCACCTTTTCCATCTCTCTGGTAGTGTGGATCTTCACACTGTGGATATTTTAACACACACAACACACCACCATTAGTCTCATTAACTACATTTTATTCATACGTTGAAAGAGTACATACATGTGTTGGTAGCATAGATTGCATCAGCTCCTCTTTACTAAAAAAAGCTCCATGTATATACAGCCTTAAAATGCTCCCGCAGTAGCTAGCACACTGTATTAAATCTATGCTCATACAAACTACCATTCTTTACATAGTTGTATGCATTTTAGAATACATTAAAAATTACCAGGTGGCATGTTCTGTTATCCTTTCTCACCATCCTGATGGTCTAACAGTTGCAGTAAATTACGGATATGCATAGTTTATTTATTACTCAAAACAATTTCTATTACAGAATATAGGCCATGGAGTCAAGACTGTTGTTGCATTTGGAAAGGCAGAAAGTATTTTTGATGCTGAGTGATTTCTGTTGTTCTGGCTGCCTCCTGCAGCTTTTCCTTGGGAGCAGGAAGAGCAGAACAAGGCTCTTTATGAGACACTGCCTTTGTTTAATCCTGAGAAAGGTACCGTAACCTTTTCTTCATCAACTTTTTGCCCTCCCTCTTAGCTGCTTTGACCTCTTGTGCACCAACTCAGCAGAACAGGCAGGCCAGCGTCTGACTCCAGGCTCCTCCTGAAGCCGGGAGGGATGCTGAGCTGGGCTTTCTGACCAACCAACACAGCTACTCAGCAGATGCGGCAGCCTGCCCGCAGAATTCATTCCTCTCACTTTCTTCTTTTGGTCCCATGTGAATGAGCTAGACTCCTGTGGATCACTTTATTCTCTTTATTAAGCCCGCCCCTGCAGAGATCATTTTAATTTAATTCAACTTGATAGCCAAGTCTCAATATCCCCTTGGCTCTCAAAAGAGCACAGTCTCCTGGTATTGGATACACAAGCCCTTTTCCACCATCCTCTTCCTTCCCTTCAAGTAAAAAATGTCATGATCCAATTTCTCTAAACTCGCTTTTAGCTCTGACTGGTGCCCCTTGCTGAGGGAATGGTACTCACAGTGAGCCCTAAAAGAAAGTGCTGGCACACTGAGAAATGCCCCTCCTCATCCAAATATCTGACTCTATTTAAACACGCACGCTCAACAGAAAAGCAACAAAAAATGCCTTCCCACAACACAGGTTGAAGAAACATCGCTTGCCAGCCGTACCCACTTTCAAAAGTAAACTGGGAACATGGTAAGAAATTGCATTCACTGGCAGACATATGAATCATCTCTTCGTTTTGTCAGATTTGTTAGCTTAATCCTTAGAGAGGCATTGCTAAAACCTACTGCAGAGGGATGGTTTGCATCTACTGGTCTGACTGAACCACCAGGACTGACACCGCACTGGGATTCGGAGGGCAGAGTGCAATACCTCAGATGGCTGGGTGGGATAAGTTGCCAATGTCATTGAAAGAAAAACCAAGATAAGCACCTTTATAGGAAAAAACCTCACGTAATTTTAAAACAGAATAAAATTAGTTATGTCTCTGACAGGCCAGTAATAATTTTATTTCATAGCAGCGAGGCAAAATTTGGGGAAGGCTGTGATATGCCAGGTCAATGGTAGGTTATGACTCCTCATGGGAGTCCTTGTGCATAATCCTCTTCTGCCACACTGTTCAGATCTTGGACATCAGAGAGCCTATGAGAACATCTCTGTTTGTGATAAAAGGCCATGTTTCACGTGTCCAGGGGAAAAATGTAAAGCTCACTCAGCACAGAGACAGTGAAATAGCCCCGAGTATGAAGGAATAATGGACAGTTGCTTTTGCTCCACCTGCTTTACGCAAAGCCTCCCTATTATCCAAGGCAGAAATGCAGCAGCAAGACATGATAAAACACCTAGTATGCTAAGTGGTGTGAAAACTTAAAGAAACATATTGTGTAAGTGAACTAACAAGGGCTCCGGTACACAGCTTTGCTGGGTGAGGATGGCGGAGAGCCTTTTCAGGAAAACAGTCCCTCACCGTTATCCTGACAGAGGCTCTGCGTGCCAGGACTACCCTATTTTGGATGACTAAGTGCCTTAGTCTGTAGCCACCCAAACCACCAAGGTAGCACAGTCTGTTCACATCCTCCTGTTTAACCTTCAATGGCTTGGCAACCTGGCAAAAGCCTGGAGCTACCAAGAAGAACGCCTTCTTCTTGGAGCCAGGGTTAGCTCTAGCCTAAAACAGCTCCAGCTGCCTTGGTTTCAAAAGACCCAGTGGTACCAAAGTCATATTTAGACCTCAGCCAGAAGGAGGATTCCCCAAACACAGCTCTTGATGACCAAAACCTGAATTTATTGCTTGTGAGCTGTGCTGAGGGGAGAACACTGGAGAATGAATCATCTTGTTGTGTACAGAGGAGCTACAGCATGGAGAACGTGAATGTAGATGTTTCAGGCTGAACTTAAGCTGCGCCTTCTAGAATGAGAGATCACTACAGATATACTTGTTAAAACAACCCAGAGTCTACTGGGATCATCGGGAAGAGTGTGAATTGGGGTAAAATGGGGTGGATTTCTGGAACACCTATTAAAACAGAAAGTGGACAGAATTTGTTATCAGTTCATTCATGGCCACAAGCAGACCTCTGTTATTATCTGTCTATGTCAACTTGTTAAGATCTCAGAGTCTAGAAGTAACATATCCTTCTTTTCATGGCTATGCAGTTGCTGTGGGCCGGGCTATTTTTTATGCACAATTTGTTGCTGAAAGAGTGATTAATGGAAGAAAAATGGCAATAGATTTTGACTTTCCCTTTAATCTACAATGAATTTAAATGACGCCTCAGTCTTACTATTAAGCCAGAAAGACAGATTTTGAAGACAGAACTCAAGAAGACAAAATAAAGTGTATTCTGGAACATTACTTTTATAATTCATTAGCAACCATGAAGAACTGGCTCTAATCTTAAAATCATTACTAACACGTTAGTTTTAACGTCAAGATAATTAGAGTCAAGATAATTTCAATGCTTTGTATGGCTTACTCCTCGCTTTCTTTAGGATATGTTCAATTCAAGGTAGTTTTCTGGGTAAAATTTAGATCATTCTCTTAGATGTCAACATTAATCCTCATGCCCTGCACTCTTCTCTGAATAACCGCAGGTTGCAAAGGCTCTCTGAAAAAGGATAAAATGGACATGTCATGCAGTAACCAAGTAAATGCAATCCCTGATTAATATGCAAGTTTGAAAAGTTCAGAAAATGTCATCATACTCCATAGGTGCACCCTGTTTTTGGAAAGGTCTCTTTTTGTTTTGTGTATAAATGTCATTCTACATTAATTTCACTCCAGCAGCTTCTCATAAACTCAAGTCAATGACGATATGTTCAAATATTTGAGTGTTTCCTTTAAAACTAGAGGCAAAGAAAAAATCTCTTCGGTCCGTTGACACAGCTGTGAAAGACCGTGGTGCTTGCACATAGATTTCTTTAAATAATCTGAAGATCTTCTTTTCACCATCCCACTGGTAAATCTGGGAGAAGGTGTAGTCACTTCCCAAGGCTAGGTAGTAATTGTTCTTGAAGGAGAAAGGCTGCAGCGTCATGGCTCCTCGGGATGGAAGAGCCTGTATCTCCACAAACTGTTTGCTGTTCCATTTCATAACTCTGGAGTCACCAATGAATCTCGTGAGCGTGATGTACAGGTTGTCTTGCATCCTGAAACTTTTCACAGCCAAGACATCTTCCATGTTGGGGATTTCACTGTGTGGGACAAACTTTTTGGAAGCTTTGTTCCACTGGAGTATAATGGGAACCTGTGAGCGGCTAGAGAGGATTAAATGTGATTTCCCATCTATATCAAGAAACTCAGCATCGGTGTCCCTGAACCACTCGTGAAGGGACTGGTATGAGTAAAATCCTTTGTTATTCCACTTGTACACGGTTGACAAACCTGCTTTAGAGCTATCTGCTATGACAAAAAACATTTCACTGTCTATCTCAAAAAGCTCTATATCATTTGGCTTGGAAATGCGGGACACTTCAATATCCTGGAATTTGACAAACTTTGTCCAGCTTTCGTCATACTTGTAAATGTGTGAGCCACCAAAGAGCTGTGCCACCACCACAAAGACTTGGTCACCAACAAGAATGGCTTTGCATCCCACTATGGACTGACCTATTGCCCAAAGGAAGAAAAAAAAAGCACGTAAAAAAATTAGCACAGTACAAAGCACCCTTTAAACCAGAGAGATTACCAAATCACCCCACCCCTTTTTTAAATCTTCACCATCTCATAATTTTATCTTCTGCTACACACCATCAGAGCTTCTTTGCATGCTTTTTTCTCCCCAATAGCTGGAAAGATGGCTTCAAATGTTGGAAATGTCACACCCCTCAAGGTGTGGAAGCATGATGCACCCTAAAATGCTCATTCCTTTTTACCCAGAATAATTTTTCTTTCTCTGTTTTTTTCAAACACATGCCCCCTAATACCCAAACCAGTTATTTAAGCCCAATTTTATTATTCCAAAATAACAAGAGTTGTTGTCTCATGACTCAGCAGGAATCTGAAATTCTCTTATTCTTGGAATCTCTATCTTCCCATCTTAACTAGGAGAAAGAAATACAGCCTATTTTTCTTGCTTGAAGAGGACCAGAGTCATCTTTTTGCTACTGTAAATAGAAATATTGATGCATCTTTTGGATATATCACCTGACAGCAGGATGAAAAAGTACAATCTAACTCTGTTGTTTCTGTTAAGTACTCTTGAGATTACGTTAAACTAGAAATATTTAGGAATATTGCAGTTGCCAGATTAGATCAGGTGGGGTTAGGGTCTGCTTTAAGAATGTCAAATCACTATACAAGAACCACATCAAAAAAGTAACAATGAAAGGTTTTTTTGCAAGAAGAGAGGAATTCCTCCCTGACGCGCACAGTTGAAGTAGAACTGTAACTGTGTAGATTGCCCTATCGTGCTTGGTCACGGTCACTACAGAGACTCGCCCTGGCACCTCTGCTGGTCCTCTACCCATAGGTGTTTCAGAGCCGGCCTGGGATGATCTACCACCACAGTGTAGGAGGGGCGGGATTCATCTCGAGTACTGTAAGCTATCCGCAGCGAAGACATGAATGCTCGAGCTGATCATCCAGGCCCTTTCTGGTCTAACTTAGTCAGAAAGCACTCTAGAAGAGATTTCACCTGCCCTGTAGATGTCTCCTTTTGCAGAGGACAGCAATGCCTATTCTCTGCATGTTGACTGTAAAGGCAATCTGGACAACTAGCGCAGCTCCAAAAGCCCACGTTGTAAAGGGCTAAATTCAGATATCCGGATGCCAAGCATACAGTGAGTAATGAAACTCCACGTGGAGCACATAGCTGGCTCCTGAGCTCTACGAAACACTCTATAGGCTCCACAAAGAGGCTCTTTACATGCCTGTGTCCCCTGGAAAAAGTCTTTCACTCACATTTCAGAGTCCAGAGCTCAAGCTCAGGCCTTCCAGGAACCCAGGATGGTTGTTCGAGAAACGAGCCTGGACACGTACGCTGGGAGTGGAGCTAGGACCCAAGTCCCCAGCAGAAGTGTCTCCTAATCATGTCATTCACAGGAAAGTGAAACATGTCTAGAAGACAGCTGTCTTTGGAAATGACCCAAACTCTCAGCTCCATTCCCAGAGCTTTTCTAGAGCTCTGCTAGCTCTCTTTGGGCCATTGACTTCTCAATTTACATCCGCTAATTTCCCCCTAATCTAAACAAAACACAATGAAACCTAAAAAAGCGAAATTTTTCATTTCCGAAATTTCCTGACAGAAGGGTAGCATCTTGTCAACTTTCGTTAGTGACACACACAGCTGATTTGAGGAGGTAAGGGCTTGCTGCCTTTGTAGACACCACCAGATCAGGACGCAGCACACTCTTTGTTTCCCAAAATGCACAGTAAAAAATAATTTATCACACGTAACAAGGAATAGGAGGGAAGGATGCTCTATGGACAAATTTAGCTCCTGAGTCTTCAGAACCAGTAGCTTGAAGTAGTTGGGAAATCGGGCAGCGTATAACAGCTCTAAAGACTCTGTCCCTGCTGTCACAGCATGACTGAGCTCTGTATCGCACCATGAGTGTTGGTCAGGGACAGAATGGTTGTTAGCATTAGGAAATCACCTGGCATCCACATGGGCTTTGTGCTCGAGGAGTAATCTGGCCAGGATGCCAATTTAGCATGTCTGTAAATGGAAAGTAAACTGGAAAGCTTTACAGCACATCTCTTTAAGTAACAATCACAGTTCATATATTTCTATGTCATCTTCAGCTGTGAAACATGCTTTCCTGGCCAGCCCACCCTAAATGCAACCTTCAGACCTATTTCCTTCTACATGCAGTACAGTATTTTTGTATTCTATTTTGCAGGCACTTTGGCAAGAGCGAGTGCTCCTTTAACCCAGACTTTTAACTTGCGGTGTGATTCAGGCAGTGAGTGTCTAAGCTGGGCCACAGCGTGACATTCACAGCAAGTGCTTGTGCCTCCAGAACAATTTACAAGATCAGACCAAAAAAGCCTAGTTTGTGTGCTACAGTGAGGTTAAATGTGCATGTTTTAACAAGATGCACTACTCCATGAAGTCACTCCTGTCCAAACATTGCATACTTTGGTCTGCCAAATTCAACAGAGATTCGGGACAAAATGCGTCAACTGGTCCCATCTATGAATCTCGTCCGCGTGAAACACCGATAGTTCATCAACGACTGGAATCCCAGTGTTCATATACCTGTGATATTGTCATAACTCCTGAAATTCATTTCAATGTGATCCCACTCCAGCACCATGCAGTTCTCCATGCTGGGCTGTGCAATGGCTACGAACACATCATTCTTTGAGTTGAACGTATCCACTGAAACTGACTGGTAGGGCAAAATCTGGTGAATAACAAAATCTAGAAACATACATTTACAACAGTTAGGATACATCCTTGCTGCAAACACAGAGTAAGTGGTCACCAATTATACCGATTTACACTGAAAAATGAATTACATACTCTGGATTTTGTGTAATGCTAGCATGGAAGTGTCAGTGCTCATGTTAGGCATGCAGCAACAGGGGAAAGCATCTCCTGCTTTAGGCTTCATAAACTGCCCTCTGGAAATATAGTTGCCAAGGAGATCAAATAGGTAAATAGTGGCAGAAATCAGATTTCCCAGCTAGGCTGGCTGGTATCAGTGAAATCAGGATATCAAGAGAGAAGTCTCTTTCCCCACAGCTGGAAGTTGCTTTCCCGTCAAGTGAAATGGCCTTGCTCGAATCACTTTCAAGCTGAGAGACAGCAACTTCCAGCTGAAGTCCAATAACTTCTTAAGTAAGTCATGCAAATTTAATCACTAGCAATTTGTGTTATGCTAAACCAGGCAGAAAGTGAAATGATAATCTGAAGTTTGCCTGGGGATAACCCCATTTTGGCTAGACCATAGACAAAATGGTGTAATCAAAAACTCAGTTAACATAACATTTTATGGGGCGTTGTAAAGTAGTTTAGGCATAAAATACAACCAACCTGCAAATTACCATCCATTGGAAAACTTATTCTAGCTACTACGACTGAGAAGTTGGAGCAACCTGTAAAGACTAAGAGCGTAACTCCAAAACTCAAGATTTCTTCTTAAAATCCAAGTGTCTTTGTAGCCTTAACTCTAAAATTCACCCTGGGCTGTCAGCAGTCAGCATAGAGCCAATCTGGGGCAAAGCGAGGAGACTTGAGTGTGAATTTGATCTTTGGCCTGACAGCTGGGCAAGGTCACTATTACCAGAAAAAAAAGTATAGTGGAATTGAAAAAGAAAAGCCAGCGCTTGGGTCTCGAATGTGGCAGAAGGCCTGCGCTGAAGTTATGTATGGATAAAGATATATAGAAAAGGAGATGCATCTTCTGCTACGATGGAGTTTCTCTGCAGAACCACGCACCGCTCTGTTTCAAGCTCCATTTGCTACGCGCCTTCACCGTGCACTCCTACGCTCGAAGGGCCTGAGCATCCAGGGATTTTGGTGAAATGGTAATTAAGTCCTCACTCGAGTTCCTCATTTTGGTGCATTACGAAATAATTGTTTTTGAATGAAGAACTCTGTCTCTGCATGCTTGAAAGCCTTGCCCTTGAGGAGTTACACTTCTGGAGAATAAAGATAGATGACTACCATTAAACAAACAGAGCAGATTCTACAGCTGCGAAGGAAATGACAGGCTCCATTCTTCGAGGGACTATTATAAATAGAGTTTGGGCTGGATTCGTAAATGCTGGTAGGAAAACAAGAAAGTTACCTTTGTTCTCACTGGGAAAATAAAAGGGCTGGAGAAAACTGACACTGAAGTATGCAGAAAGTAAAAGTAACTGATAAATCATGAAAGGTAGCTAAGGATGGAACAATAGCAGATACAGTCACAGAAAAGAAAAATATTTTTAAAATCTTGAGAAAAAAAAACAAAAAACCCACTAATGCTGAAAAAGACATCTCTTTAAATCTGAACAGTTGAGGGAATCTGTGAATTAAAACAAACATGTCTGCGTGTTAAAATCCACTGCTCATTCAGAAATGATTCAGTGTTAACACAGCTATTTTTACTTGTACCTGTCATTGGGCTCTTTATGTCACTGGATGAGTAAAAACGGATAACAAAACCAGTGGTAATCAGTAAAAAGCAATCAAGGTTGGTTTTAGCACGAGCTGGACATACCAGACTCTAATAGGGAATAGGGTTACACAGTAAAGAGATGCTGCCACATCAGGTTTGCCAAAAATTTAGGTCTTGGGGGCTTGGTTTAGTTTTACAGGCAGGTCCAAGTGCTTTGCTTTAATGCTGGAAAGTGCTCGTACAGTAAATACATGGTTGGGGGTGGAGGGGTGGAGGGGTGTTTCCCAACATTTTTCTCTTTCAAGCTGGATCAGACTGCTCAGGAGAGGGAAGGGGACATGGCCCTCGCTTCCCCCATGCTGCTGGCTGCGCAGGCTGTCCCTCCCTGCCTCTCACCCCAACGCACAGTTTTCCTTCTCCCTGAAGACACATGGTTTTAACGCTGCTTTTTTGCCAGCTGAGGGCCGGGGTGGTCCCCTCATCCTCCAGCCACCCGCTCCGCCTCCGCTCCTGCGGCTGTTGAACGGGCGCGAGCCGCCACGGATGAGGGTCCCAACGCTTCAGTGGTTGGGCTGATTTCTGCCCCCGGCAGCCCCTGCTCTGGCTGATCCCAGCACACAGGAGCGCCGATGCAGAGGGGGAGCAGGCGGGGAATGCTGGAGGACAGTAAAGGGAAAGGGGAGCGATGACCTGTTTGGGCGGCAGCTCCTAAACTGCATCCTGCCACTCGGCCGCCAGTCGGTGCCTCCTTCCTCATGGCCCTTCTTCCCTGTGGGGGAGACTTCTGCTCCAGGTGAGGCTACGCGGCACCTGGAGGTGCTGTCAGGGAGCGTTAGCCATCCCTCCCCGTCCCTCACCACGGCGGCACAGGTGACCTCTAGCACAGGAGTGACTACGGAGCAGGTACCTCTTAACTTGCAAACTATCTTCCTTCCAGTCGTGGAGGGGAAAGAGAGGACCACCTCCAGAAGACCTTTCCCTCAGCTAGGTAAAGAAAGAGGAAACCAAGCTTCTGAAGCTCGGCGAGGTGATCCCTGCTGGCAGGTCTGGGCAAAGCAGGCTCCAGGCACACACGCAGCCTGTTTCCAGTGACTGTGGGAGCGCGAGGCCCGTTTTCCAGTCTCCCAAAAGTAAGTACATGTTTCCCTGCCGTGCTTACAGCCACAGCACAGCCCCCTCGCACACTGCTGCGGGAGAAAGACAAGAAACGAAATGAAATGGCTTAACCTGCCTCCACGATGCGAGCCCTGAGAAATGGAAAAGAGAGATGCGACCACAAAAAGAGTCAAAAGCGCAGATCACAGACACCGTGAATCGCTTTGTCTGTGAAGAAGCAATAGAAGCATTTTGTTCTTTGGAAGTTTTTCTTTTTTTTTTTTTTTTTTTAATTTGGCAGCACCTCTTTACACCTCTCCTCCTGTTAGCATTGCAGCAGTTCAGCGGGTGCAATGAACTGACAGAGCCGCCGAGATGCACGTTGTACCAAGCAGACTGCTTCGTTACCACATCCTGCATCCAGTCATGCTCGGCACAGACTACCAGCGACCAGAAACGATGGCAAGTCTGATCGCGCCTGGCAAAGGAGGGAAATAGGATACTAAAGACTACCATGAATGAAAGAGGTTTACAGAGCACTGCCCGTCACCGAGTGGGGGAGAATACTCCTACAGGGTATGTTGCTTTACTTCAGAATATGGTACAAGCCTGAGCCGGTGACTCATCAGTCCTCAGGGAATGAATATGGGCATATTTACACTCCCTTTGGCTCTGGGGGAGGCAGCGGCAGAGAAGGAAAAAGCAGCTGTGGCCTGACACCACAGACTGCCACGGCCACCGGAGGGTTACGGCCCGAGCAAGGCAGCTTGCACTTCAGTGCAGGGGACACGATGCTGTCTCAGGGGTGACACATTCCTGAAGATTCGCATTTCTCCTCTGCTTATCTCCAGTTTGTCTCTCATGGGTCATTTCCGTGTACAGTCTGTCCCTCTCGGACACTTTGTAAGGACGCCAGAGCTCCACGCCTTCGGCACCCTTCACCTTCCCGATGCACGGGAGCTCCGGGAAGCCGGCAGCTGCCCGTCCCCAGGCCAGAGGGGTCCAGCACACAGCCTGCCCTCACAGCAGCCAGAGAATGACAGGTTTGAAAACGTCCTTTACTACCTGAAGAGCGTTTTAAAGCTATATGGTGTGCTGCAAGAGCACTCCTCTGATGGCATTTGCACAAATACTCAGCTGGGCAACGCTTGCACCCCGTAACGCCTTAGCTCCCCAGCGAACTCTGCGGCACGTGAAATTAGGTTTATGCTTGGTGTAATTTTGCATACAGCAGACAAAGGGACTAACATGAAGGGTGAATTTTGCCTGTAGCAACTTCATAGTTAGCTTCCCAGGTACAAAGAGATGGTTAGGTCAGCGTGGGTCTGAGGACCTGGGAGGTAAGGCTTGTTCTCGCACACTGTTAGTGCTGCGCAATTGCCTAAACGAGACTGAGGTGAAATGAAGCCTCCTTCTACTTTGTACTTTTGCACCTCAGTGGATTTACAGACACAGGAACGTAACTTCAGTACCATTCTAAGCTACGTTGCTCTCCTGTTTTTGACATCCTTTTATGTAGCAGATTATCGCGCTTTACCTCTGCTGCTCCTCTGACATATTTTTGAATTCTGAGTTGATTCTCTTTTCCTTTACGTATCGCCCTTGGATTACCTCTCATACCTTGTCCCGAAACTTTATTTTACATTGTTCGTAATCAACTTTTCTATTGTCTTTTAACAATGACGACTGACTTGATGACAGATGAGAATTTGAACACCTCTGATATTACTGTACAGAAAAAAGGCAGAGTGCTCACATCATATACATGAAAGATGAAAAACAATACTCGCAGCTGATATTCTCAGTTATATGATGTGACTACATTTAAAGATAGGTAACTGCGGCTGTTTGGTCATAAAGTATAAGCATAACCACATGCAAGTTTCTCTTCACTTCCTTCAGCATGCTTTACATTACCTAAAATAAAAATCAAGATCCTAAACAAGACAGTAGTCAGAATATTATTGGATATTTCTCTCCAACTTAATGGAGTTCCATGAAGAACTGCTGGCAGTATTGCCGCCACATTTGATGCTATTAAATCGTGGCCTATTGAATAAAGATAACAGATATAGCCACATTATTTGAACTTCTTTTCATTGCTTTCTGTGAAATACAGAGATTTTGGGAAGCTCATCTGCCATAACTATATGGCCTTATTCCAGACAATAGAAAGCATTCTGTGATGAAAATTAAGTCACAAAGTGAGTCATAATCAAGTCCTTCGGAATATGAATAGTCACAGCTCTTCTCCCATTATCACTTAATCCAAATAAAAACTCGGTACTTACTTTGACTTCAAAATGTAATTTTCCCATTTTATGCTTGTTCTAGTACTCGGAAGTGCTTCGTATGTAACCCTTTCCTCCCCCCAGGTCATGCTCACAGAAGCGAAAGGGTATAGTCTAAACTTCTGATATTTAACCATTTGTAGTGTGCTTAGAAATATACATTCTGAATACCTGTAGTGGTGCATTCATAATCAAAACTTGTCACATCATTTAACTTCTTATCCTGATATTCTGCTGGACCAATACACAGGACATCAGAAACAGTGGAATTTGTCATCTTTAACCACAAAAACAACCACTTGGCTTTGCAGTCACACTCAAATTTATTTCCCCTTAAATCTCTAAAAAACACACAGAAATAAACATATTTGAAAAGGTTGATAGCAATATGAATACTACAGAACTGTTATCACCTCGACATGCTGAATTTAAAAATATCTGAGTAGCCTTGAATCGGTTTTGAACTGAGAACAGGGAAGTTTCTTAAGTTTTATTCGGACCCTCTTACTATGCACTCTCCTTCACTGAGTGTCGTCCTTGGAAAAACTGTTTCAATCTAGGAAATACGCTCACGTACAATCGTAGCAATAGAGCACTGTGATTCACGTGTAAAGTCACTCACGTTTGTAAGTTTTTATAGGATTAGGACTGTAAAGTATTAAATCCTGACAGTCCGGTCATCTGCTGCGAGCCTCCTTCCCACCATCTACCACTGACACAGACAAATCCCATTCCTTCACTAAACTACTCCAGTACCGCTGGACCGGTTGACAGAGTGGCCTTGCTGGTACCATTTCGGTGTTACACTAAAATACAGATGTAAGGCTTGTATTTTTAGAGTCGCTGCTGACGTGGAGTCAATTTAACCTCCCCCTACTAATGTATGTGCAATTTCAACACTGTACCTGCTCTTCGATCCCTTGGCAATTTTTGTGGCTTACAATTAGACTTTGCTGTTTGGGAGAGCCAGGCCAAAAATAGGGGAAGCTGACTAGCAGCTCAGTTATACAAAAAGACACTGGCAGCAAGTCAGCAATGTGCTACAACGGCACAAAAACAAGGAAAAAAAACTCTTTTTTTTTTTTAATGAATGCCTTTTACTAAAATAATCTCAGGGAATACATGCAACAATAACAGAAAAAAAATGTTCAGAGAAATTGTATTTTTAAAATTCATTGTCTCTCATTCCCTAAAAAACAATTTGTATGAAACATCAGGAAGAAGTACAATAATGCAAGCTATGTACAGCATCACAAAAAGCAACAGTGATTTGAGAAATAGCAGGTATTTTAGAGGAGTCTACCAAGTAAACAATTTTCAAATGAGAAAAGCTAGAACAACAAAATGCACATTTCTTTTCTGCGCAGATATCAGATACAGCACCACACAAACCCAGAACGTAAAACTCAGAGTAACAGAGTGACAGAAGCAGGCAGTCAATAGAAAGATTCGCGTTACTTACAGTTCAATTAAAGAATCTAAATCACTGAAGACGTCCCTCGGCAGAGCTTTGAGATGGTTATTGGCCAAAGAACTAGAAAAGAAAGTTACAGCTTAGTATCATTGCCATCTCTTGCCTGGCTGACCCTTACTAAGTCTGAGCTCACTTACAGGTTCTTAATTATCTGGTACTGTCCAGCCACTGCCATTGTTAATAGTTACGAGGAACAGGCACAAATTAATTATTCTCGTTCAAGAACGGAGATTGCTTGAAGCTCACGTAAAAGTGAAATATATAAAGCTCTTTTGTTGCCCAGGTGCACACGTAACACGCAGAGCAATCGCTGAGCATGCTGAAAAGCGACAGGGGTGTTAATCGCGAGGGCGCAGTGACGGCGGTACCCGTGCAGCACCCACAGGTCGCAGCCGCACACCGCACAAGCTGCGAGCGCGCGCCGGCAGCCGAACGCGCCGCTGCGCTGCCCCAGCAGTAACTCTTTTTAAGGCCAGGTTTTAATTTGTGGAAGGCAGGTCGCTGACAGCAGGAGGAAGCTGATGCACGGAGGGGAAAGGAAGTTTTTTGTGTAGCGGGAAAACCAGAGGTCCCCCAGAAGACTTTTGCTCAGGTACAAATTACTCTACCAAGTGTTAAATAACTTACAGGTGAGTCAGGTCTCGAAGGCCACGAAATGCATTTCTTGAAATGGTTTCAATTTTGTTTCCTTCAATGAATCTAGGGAAAAAAAAGTATTTTAAAATACTTCAATTAACATTGTCATTAGCATCACCAGTGCTTTAAGCTATGCTCTCCAAATTCAGCAGGTTCCTGGGCAGCCCCTTCAAAATTAAAAGTGGGGGGTCTCGGTGGAGCTGCTCACGTTCCCTTTGCCCCTTTCCTCGGGTGGACCATGAGGAACGATGCGGATGCCGGGCAGCACAAGGGACAGCACGTGACACAAATATCCAGCACCAGAGGAACAAAACGAACACAGCAAAAAACATTATTCCTCTGTTGGTTAATCGTCTCGGGGCGTGTTGGGTGAGGCAAGAGACCTGGGTAGGAGAGGCTTCCGAGATGGACTTTAGAAGCTAAAGTCCGACTTTCCTCTCACAAATTGCCTGCATTTTAAAGCCACGGGGCAGCACGGTGGCGCCAGGGCTGCCCGGGTGGCAGACGCTCCGACGGGAACCCTCCCGTGTGGCTGCACACACAGTGCCACCTCCGTACCCACAGAGCCGTGAGGTGACCTGCAGACAGCTGAAGCCTGCGTAATTGGCAAGGCCGCTGCCTTGGTTTTCTTCCTGCTGCCGCAGTTCAGCTCTCTCCAGCCGGGACGCCACCTCTGCAGGGTGCCCGGCTGCACGCAGGTCACAGCCCCGTGCGCTGGGGAAATAATGACAGACACGTATCGATTCCCGGAGCACGCTGCTCCTCCTGGCTGCACGTCAGCATTTAAAGAAAGAGCTGATATTTGAGCATCTTGACCCCCGAGCACTTGAGGACGCATCCCTAAATACACCATCAGCCCCGCAAAGTGATTGCAGCCAGGTGGCCATCAAGATATTGCATGGTAAAGCTGTACCTGGATGAAGACAATTGCATGCTGACTTTATAAAAGGGTTTATTAGATAAAAGTGTCTCCTTTCCTCTTCCGCGTCCTTGTTTGCCTTCCAGGGAAACAGAGGAAAAACGCTCTAAGCCAAGGTCTCTTTGAGAGAGAGTCAAGATGGGGATGCAGGAGATGACAAGTGCTCTGGGTTCTGCAGATTAGACATGGCCAAAATCCTTCACGAAATCCTTCAGGACCCTGAGCGCATGCAAAGGGTGCTGATGAGAAAGCGGCGTGTCCACACGGGAGATGTCAGAAGAGGGTCAGCCGTTACAAGGCTGCCTGGGGACACGAATTCCCCCCGCAGAGCGGAGAGCCAAGCTGCCTGCTGACACCCTCAGCGGCACCTGGCATCCCCGCGCAGCGCCAGCGCACCCGTCTGTGCGAAACAACGCAGCTTCCCCGCACGCACTGCAGCAAGGCGATGCAAATTTGGGCTGGGACTCGGTAATTTGCCGGATTCCCGAGTCACCAAACCTGGCCTCAAAGGGATGCTACCCTGGGAACGCCACTCAGTTCACCAGCAAAGCTCCCGTCTTTATCAGACCTGTCTTATCCAGACTCTGTACACGGAGCCAGTTAGTTTAAGGGTGCGTTGAATGTCATCCTCAGTGCTGCAAGCGCAGCAGGACACAGCTGGAGATATATACATATATATAAAAATGTATACAGGTATCTGCTGTGGGTGCTACCTAGCTGCTCCTTGTCCAGAGACTGCTTTGCACCCAAAGCAACTTGCCATTCTCGTTCGTCAGTGAGGCTTTCTTATCCTCCGTAAGGTCTGCTCACTGGTAACTGAGAGACGTGAGTTATTGAAGGTGTAATGGTGTTACTTGCTGCATGGCCAAAAAAAAACACCCCAGAGAAAGGCCACTCACACCTGGTTCCCAAAAGGTACAGGCGTGATTTGCTGGGAAGAGGGGGAGCTCTGTGGACGCGGCGGGGAGGGCGACCGCAACCATTAACTGAGACCACTGGTTCAGCTGCTGCGGGAGGAAACCGAAACTGCACGGCTTTACCAGTCTTCGTTGTTGGCTGCTCCGCACGTATCAGACTATCAATCCTGAATATACCCCACCTTAACGCCTATTCGCCTGCAAGACTTCAGCAAGAGTCAGTTTTATGAGCATTGGTTTTCCTTTAGAAAAAGACAGAAGTGTTTCCCACAGGTACCTTCAGCGTGGGAAGGCGGGCGGAAAGATGAATTTTATTCCAGTTCACGTTCAGAGTTTCAAACGTACCAGCTCACATCTGGTAACACAGAGAAATGGCAGCCCTTTGGAGTGTGAAGTGAGGACAACCCGGTACCAGGGCTAATACTTTTTTTCAAAAGAAAAAAGGGTGGCCTTAAAAAAAAAAATTAAAAATTTAAAAAAATCAGAAAATAAAGGTAATGTAAAAATCAACTAAGTGAACAAAGGAAAGAAACGGAAAGTTACATAAATTTAAATAATAATATAAATAATTACAATAACTTCTGTTATACGGCATCTGTCTTTATATATTCACATATTTATCATTACTTATAATATAAAGATAAATGCCATGGGCATTAAATGGGATATCAGAAAAAAGGCGAAGTTGGAGGGGAAAGCTGGGGGAAGAGAACAAGTCTGGTAACCAGGGTTGTTCTGGGCAGTACGTGGATACTCTGCAACTCCTCTTCAGGCTGCCCCCAGGCCAGGAGAGGCTTCCCTCCCTCTTTCCCGAGGTTCGGAGCCCCTCAACAGTGACGGCACTGTTCTGGAAAGGCGGGCCAAGCTCGCGCTCAGCAATGCTTTTTCAGCATACTGTGATTGCACAGAGCCACTTCGCATTCACGGCATATTTTAAAAAATCCACTGCAACCTCTGAAAAATGGTGAGCCATCGTAAAGGACATTTGCACAGGAGTGGAACATAAATCCTTCATCTCCCCGGCTCCTGGGAATCACAGTAAAGACTCAGACTCCACAGCAGGAGTCTTGGCAACTTATCAAAACATCCTGATTTATAAAGGACAGGGGGAGACATAAAATACCAAACTTACAGGTATTCTAGATGGAAGAGACCAGCAAAGGCATCATCTCGTATAACGGTGAAGGAGTTGGAGTTCAGCAAGCTGAAAATGGAGAGCAGGCATTAGGAAAGCACATTAAAACTTGACACACTGGATTATGCCCGTCGTGTTTATTGCCCATGACCAAACTAATCTTACTGGCTCGAGCCCATATTGCCCCACCAATGCAGCACACATAAAATACCGTGGAATGGCCTACTAAAAAAAAAAAAAAAATAAATATCAAAGGCATAGTGTGATGCTAGTTAATGTCCACTGCTCCCCAGGAAAAATGCTCACTGGGCCATTCACCTTGGTTAAATGCAACCTGGACCTCGATTTTCCGGCCCCCCGCGCAGGACAAGCCATCGTTAGAGGGCAGGTCTGCTGGGTGCGCACCCCAGTTGCCCACCACCCCTCCAGCCACCCCGACAATTTCCAAGAGACCCTCTCAGCACCACTCCTGCGCTCCCGAGCACCAGCACCGGCTCTCCTTTACGCAGTCGCAGTGGGTCGGCGCTCACTCATTCTGCGCTCCCAGGAGGATGCCCCAAGCCCAACCTGCCGACGGGCTACGGCCCCACGGCGTGGGAGGACAGCACATCACAGTTCACGCAGTCGTGTTCCTCAGCTGGAAACACAGACGTGCCCAAACCGCCAGAGACAGAGAGCCCTGCTATCCTTGCAAAGCCAAGCCCTGTGTCCGCAGGCAGCGGGGAAGAGCGGCGGCGCTGCCTGCTCCAGGCACTGCCTTCCCCTCCCGCGTGAACTTCGGGGACAAAACACGTTAGAGCTGCGCCGGAGCGGCTGTCACCTGAACCAGGACAAGGCGGTCAGGGAGAAGGATGCTACGGAATGGCTTTGCCAGCAAAGTTCTTTGCTGAATCAAAGCACAACGGCGGACGATCTCCAACGTTCAAAGGCACAGAGAGCAATCTCCTCTTAAGAAAACAGCAAAACTTCTTATTCGGTCTAAAACTCGAATGCTACACAAAGGAAATCATTTTTGGAAAATCTCAGAATTTTTCTGCTACGAGTGAATATGTCTGCACTAATTGCTTTATTAGAGTAACAATCCTCTTTTTGTATGGTTTTAGGCATTTTACTAAAATTAATTTAGGAGACTAATGAACATGAAATGCAAACTTTCCCTGTGATCCTTGGTTATTATGCTAATACTAGACAAACGCTCCTTAAATTATCCCACAGAAATCTGACAAAGATACAGACCGCCATCAAAAACGAATCCTTGCATTGCTACTTTACCATGGCTACTGCCACAGAAGACATAGTCCTGAGGTACCCAAGTGCTCAATTATGCATGTATCTCTTTTGTCATTTAATCTTTCTTTTTTCTCCCGTTTGAAGGGAAAAGTCACAAATTACACTAACCAACACAATTTTTCAGGGCCCAGCGTGGCGGCGTTGGTGGTGACAAACCCCTCTCGCTCCCACGCCTGATCTACCACCTAAAGTGACATGGGCGACTTCTGACTTTCTCAACAACTGATCTCTGCCCCACCTCCCCACACACCCCAACATCCCCTCCCGGAAATCTACTACAGCTAAAGAAAGGGGATGACCTTCATCTGCTCCTCCTCCCTCTTTCCAGTACCACTATCCAAAACAAGTCAGATTCCCCCCATCTCTAATTTTCCACCCGCAGTTTCTCTCAACCCACTCTTGGATTCATCCCTGTCCTTCCCAGCTGGCACAGGTCTGCTGTTTGCCCCCGTTCACCGGTGGGCAAAGTCCCCCTGCCCTCTGCCCAGGGCTCCGTGCTGGCCCCCAAGTCCCACAAAAACTTGGGTTTGGGACCGCTGCCACGCTAAAGAAGGGGAAAGCCTCCACCTCCACCTCCACCTCTCGCTTTGCCCAGTTCTCCCCAGCGTTTTCCATGGGGTGCTGCTCCTCCTAACCAGCGAGACAGGCCTTTGAGAATGAGACGGAGGTGCCCGAGGAGCGGAGGCAGGTGGCCACCAGGCTACCAAATGCTTTTAGGCACTCTCTCTTGCTCAGATCGATTTTAACACCTAGCTCTGTGGCAGGCGCTTAGCCCGGGTTTCTGCCGTGCCTCGCATCTTTTTGCCAATTTTTTCTTTGCAGCGTGTCTTTGCTTGGGGCGGTAACCCCGTCCTTACAGGGGGCGCCTGGAGGGTCCACTTGGTGCGGGGCGTTACAGACAGGCTGCACTGGGCTAGCCAGGGCACCGGCAGCGGCACAGCTTCTCTGCCGACTACCAGAGAAACCCGTGCTCCCCAGGGACGTTGTACCACACCCCGTATCTCCGCGCCTTCCCTGCCACTCCCTCCCAGGACAGCGAAATTAAAGCAAGTTTGGGTAAGCTACCGGAGCTACAGGCACACGGCTGGCGGCAATGTGGGCACGACCAAGCGACTCGCCCGGGGTGGGGAAGGAGGGACGGCTGCAGGGCGCCGGGAGTTGGACCTGGGGCAGAGGACCACCAGGTCAGGAGGCATCCGAGAGGCCGCCCTCCAAGTGGGATGCTGAAGCACAGAGTCATGCTGCAGACACCACCAGCGCTTCGCGCACAGAGGCTTTCCTCCCCAGCATGTCCCGGCAGCCCCCGCTCGCCCCCCATCGCACCCGCATCATCCCAAAACCAACGCGAGACTCCGGGCCAAAAAGCGAGCACAAGTGAGAACCATCACATGACTCCGGGACAAAACTCAGCCCTAAACTTATTACAGCTGATTTTTTTTTTTTAAAAGAAAGGAACTTAGGGCATCAGAAAACATTTTGTCCTCCTTCAGCAGCTAAATACACATTTTATGAAGTGGTTTATGAGCGGACAGTGCATCCCTCTGTTACGAAAGAGCAGCTGTATCAGCGGGGCTGCACAAGCTGGGGATTCACCCGTCACCTCCCTCCCTACAAGGGCACCCAGTAACTCTAATTAGGAGGAGCGGGCAAAGTTGCTAATTGGCCGTTGCCTTTTTTTTCAGTGCCGTACTCACAGCAGCTGCAGGGAGGGCAGGTGGGAAAACATCCTGTCCTTGACTTCGGAGAAGGTCCCGTTTACCAGGCTCCTGGGGAAAACACCAAAAAAAAAAAAAAAAAAGGAGAAAGCCACCTATCACGGCGGGGGGGGGGGGGGGACGGGGACACAACACACAACACACAGCATCCCTCATCACCATCATCATCATCACTACCACCATCTCCATCACCATCATCATCACCACCACCACCTCCATCACCACCACCTCCATCACCACCACCTCTATCACCACCACCTCCTGCCCCCGGTACCGCGCATCCCCCCCCCTCCACCGGCACTCACAGGGACCCCAGGCCGGCGGGAAGGCTGCGCGGCGCCCCCGCCGCCCCCACGCAGAGCGCCGACTCCCGCCAGCAGCTGCAGGGCGGCGCGCAGCGCGGTGGCCTCCGCGGAGCGGCGGGGGGCGGCAGGAGGAGGATGGCGGTGGCGGTGCAGAGGGACAACAGCCGCAGCGGGGCCGCCATACCGCTTTCCGACCCCCCCCCCCCTCCCCTCCCTTCCCCTCCCCGCCGCCCCCCTCCAACCCCGCCGCCCGGCGGACCGTCCCCTCCGCCGCCGCCGCCTCCCGCGCCCCTGACATCAGCGCGGCGCCGCCCCGCCGCTGCGCTACGGGGACGGGCGGGGGCGGGCGAGAGCCGGGGGGGTCCCGGCGGGGCGGTGCGAGGCGGGGAGGGGGGGGGCACCGACGCGCTCAGCCTCCCCCTCCCCGCCCCGGTTCTTCGCTCCCGAGCGATGCTGGCCCAGAAATGGATGTTCTTGCAAAAAAAAAAAAAAAAATCATCCGAATTTAGGAAGGGGGGGGGGGGGGGGGGGGGAGCAGAGGCGTCGCTTGATCAGTGCACACCTTAACTTCGGGGCGGGTGTTTCGGCAGGGGTTCTCGATTTACTTGAAAAAAAAAGAAAAAAAAAAACAACAAAAAAAACCACCCAAGGGAAAAAGGAAAAAGGATAAATCAGCTGAAGTGATACGACGTCTTCTCAGGGCAACTAAAAATAAATTAAAAAAAAAATAAGGAAAAAAAAAGGGAAAAAAAAATTGAAATCGGCTGAAGTGGTGCCACTTCTCAGGGCAACTACAAATAAATTTTAAAAAAATAATTTAAAAAAAGGAAAAAAAAAAAAACAGCTGAAATGGTACCACTTTTCAGGGCAACCAAAAATAAATTTTAAAAAAATAAGAAAAAAAAAAAAAGGAAAAAAAAAATTAAAATCGGCTGAAGTGGTACCACTTCTCAGGGCAACCGCGAATAAATTAAAAAAAAAAATTTAAAAAAAAAGGGGAAAAAAATCAGCTGAAATGGTACGACTTCTCAGGGTAACTAAAAATAAATTTAAAAAAATTTAAAAAAAAGGAAAAAAGAGAAAATCAGCTGAAATGGTACGACTTCTCAGGGTAACTAAAAAATCTAAAAAAATAATTACAAAAAAGGAAAAAAATCAGCTGAAATGGTACGACTTCTCCGGGCAACTAAAAATAAATTAAAAAAAAATAATTAAAAGGCCCACCTACGACTTCACAGGGCAACCTGTGCTTGAGTGCTATCTCTAGCATGTTGCTTTCCTCCTAGCTAGCCCAGATTCTGTTAGGAAAATCTCATTCCCTGTTAGTCTTTATAGAGTGAAATGGAATATGAACTTTCTGAACATACTTTTTTTTTCTTTTTTTTTCCTAACATTGTATACTGCATAGTCATGCTGTCCTGGTTTCAGGCAGGAAAGAGTTAATTTTCTGTCTAGTGGTTGCCCTGGAAGGCATGTCAATAATGCATATTGGTTTAGTTGTTGCTAAGCGATGTTTATGCTTTCCAAGGACTATTTTCAGCTTCCCATAGAAGCTGAGAAGGAGCATAGACAGAACGTTGGAATGACCAATGGAACACCCCATACCATAGGATATATACCACGATCAGTATATAAATGGGGGTTGGCTGGGGCTGGAAAGTACCGATTCTCAGGGCAGTGAGAGCGACTTGTGTCATTGTTATTGTTATTATTGTTATTTTCCTTTTCTGTTATTGTTTCTATTAAACTGCCTTTATCTCAACTCACCACTTTTTTTTCCCTTTCCCTTTCTTTTCCTTTCCTCCCTCTTCTCCCTGTCCTTCTGGGGGAAGGGGAAGAATTGCACAAGCAGCTGCGTGGTCCTACCCGCCAGCTGGGGTTAAACCACGACATGTGCCCAAATCATAGAATCACAGAACAGTTTGGGCTGGAAGGGACCTTTAAACGTCATCTAGTCCAACCCCCCTGCAATGCACAGGGACGTCTTCAACTAGATCAGGTTGCTCAGAGCCCCGTCCAACCTGACCTTGGATGTTTCCAGGGATGGGGCATCTACCACCTCTCTGGGCGACCCGTGCCACTGTTTCACCACCCTCGGCATAAAAAATTTCAACCCTATACCCAGTCTAAATCAATACTCTTTTAGTTTGAAGCCACCACCCCTTGTCCTATCACAACAGGCCCTGCTAAAAAGTCTGTCCCCATCTTTCTTATAAGCCCCCTTTAAATACTTGAAGGCTGCAATAAAATCTCCCCGGAGACTTCTCTTCTCCAGGCTGAACAGCCCCAGCTCTCTCAGCCTGCCCTCACAGGAGAGGTGATAATAAATAATAAATAAATAAATAAATAAAATAATAAATGATAAATAAACAAGCATGACTCAAGGACTCCTTGCTCATTGCAAGGAGGAGGGTGACAGCCCCCACCCTGAAGAAAAAAAGGATACCCCTGGACTACCGAGATGAGGCCAGCATCCTTAGCCCCCCTAACACCTCTGTGATACCCTCCAATTATCTGCCCTCATAAATAAGTAACTGTAGCAAGACCAACTCCGGGGACATCTAGATCAAGAAAGAAGCAGATGGATGATGACGCCACAGAATTACAGTTGCTTTGCAAACCAGTAATCTGTGTGTGTTAAGGAGCGATGGATCCACTCGTGTTGTATCCGCACGCTCGAAAGGTGTCAGAACCGTGTGTAAAACCGCTTTCGGGGTGCCCCAATTTGAGTGGGACACCTCATGCGCATGAATAAAAGAATTACTCTTCTAACTTTATCCTTCGCGTCCAAGCTTCTCTCCTCGGTCGTCTGTGATTCTGTGATTCTGTCACGGGCCAGTTGTGAAATATTCGTGACAATTTCCCCTGCTGCAGCCCGTGTCTGCTGCCCCTCACTGTCGACTGCACAGCTCCAGCGTAGCCTCCCGTCAGGTAGTTGGAGACAGCAGTGAGGCACCTCTTCTTCATGCCGAGCAGACCCAGGTCTCATCATCTCCATCCGTACATAATCCCTCCAGGGGGCAAAAATTCAGAAAGCATGAGCAACACCTGAGTGAGCCGGTTAATTCCTTTGTCGTCTGATTAGGTAGAAACAAGGCAGAGAAATGATTTGAGGTCAGCGGTATTCCCAGGTTTCTGTGCTTGGTTTTATCTTTTCAGCGATTTTAATGATTCATGTAATACACCTCTTTGCAGGAGCTCTTCCGCACCACATCAGCATCTTAATTCAACAACCACAATAATCTCAGGATGTTTATTTCGTTGGCAAGCAGACAGAAATTGTTGCAAACCGTGAGCCGTGTTGGATTTTCCTATCATTCTCTTCCAGCTGGATCACAGGTGCTTTGTCCTGAGGTCACTGTAAGCCCCCCAAAAATAAATGCAAGAACACTGCCAGAAATCAAAAGCTTTTGATACTGTCTTTCACAGCATCCTTCTGGACAGAATATCCAGCACACAGCTGGACGAGTCCATAACACGTTGGGTGAGCAAGTGGCTGACGGGTCGGGCTCAAAGGGTTGTAGTAAAAGGGGTTACATCAGGCTGGTGGACAGTCACCAGTGGGGTTCCCCAGGGCTCAGTTTTAGGGGCAGTGCTCTTTCAGGTTTTTATAAACGATCTGGAGGCAGGAATCGAGTGTACATTAAGTGAGTTTGCCGACGATACTAAGCTAGGAGGAGCTGTGGACTCCCTCGAGGGTGGAGAGGCTTTACAGAGGGATCTGGATAGACTAGAGAGCCGGGCAATCCCCAACCGTGTGACATTTAACAAAAGCGAGTGCCAGATTTTCCACCTGGGATGGGGCGATCCTGGTTATACATACAAGCTGGGGGACAAAAGGCTGGAGGGCAGCCCCATGGAAAGAGATCCGGGGGTTTGGGTTGACGACAGGTTGAATATGAGTCACCAGTGTGCCCTGGCAGCCAAAAGGGCCAACCGTGTCCTGGGTTGTAACGAGCATAGCATAGCTAGCTGGTGAAGGGAGGGGATCGTCCCACTCTACACTGGTGTGGCCCCACCTTGAGTACTGTGTGGAGTTTTGGGCCCCTCAATATAAGAAGGACATCAAACTATTAGTGTGCACAGAGGAGGGCAACCAAGATGGTGAAAAGCCTCGAGGGCAAGAATTACGAGGAACGGCTGAGGTCACTTGGCTTGTTCAGCTTGAAGAAGAGAAGGCTGAGGGGTGACCCCATTGTAGTCTACAACTTCCTCAAGGGGGGCAGCAGAGGAGGAGGTGCTGGTCCCCTCTCTCTGGTCACCAGCGACTGGACATGAGGAAATGGAATGAAGCTGCATCAGGGGAAGTTCAGACTGGACATTAGAAAAAGGTTCTTCACTGAGAGGGTGGTCGGTCACTGGAACAGGCTCCCCAGGGAAGTGGTCATGGCACCAAGCCTGTCAGAGTTCAAGGAGCATCTGAACAGCACTCTTAGTCATATGGTTTAGTTTTAGGTAGTCCTGGGAGGAACAAGGAGTTGGACTTGATGATCCTTATGGGTCCCTTCCAACTTGAGATATTCTATGATTCTATGAAATAAAAAAGGCACAACAATAATTTCCCAAAATGGCAGCAAAGTTATGATGTTCCCGTGAACCCAAGACATTTCCCCATGAAGCATGGCTGCTGTGGCCATCCACGGATGTCACTTTGGGAAGCCTTTGGTGTGTCCACCCTTTCCAAGTGGCACTCAACACACTGTCAGGAAGCGCAGTCTGGGGTTTGGTATGGCTAGAGTTTAAACAAGGGGCTGCCAGGCATGGACCACAGTGTCTGGGGGGGTCTTGGAGGCTTTGAGGAGCCTTCTTCACGAGCCAGAGGAGGATGAGGTGGAAGGAGAGGCAGGTGCAGTGGGGCCGGGGTACTGCACAGGAGGGAGCCGGTGCGGAGAGCGAGGGCTTTGTCGGAGGCTGAGGAGAAAGCCTGGAGCGCCAGCAGGACGCAGCAGACGGCCCTGTCTTGCTGAAACTAAAAATGAATGATTGTTTTGGAACATTCACATGACAGAAAACAGGTGTGTGCGGGGATAGAAATATAAATATGCATAGACACAGGCACGCACACACACACATATATAAATTTCCTTAAAAGAACATGCAAATATTGCTTGTTTTAAAAAGCGATGTCTATTTGTATCCATATAGTAGCCCTGCATAAAAATGAAACCCTCTCTCTTCTTTGAGAAGAAAAAAGGCATTGAAATAGAGCTCCAGAGGACGAGAAATAACACCGAAATGTGGAGTCTGTTGCTTTCCTTTAAATGCCAGCTCATAGGCTCAGGTGATTTTTTTGTGTAGACTTGCAGGTGCATCCGTTTAAGTCATGCCACAAATAAATGCAGTCAACTGCATATGAATGATTGTGCTATCAGACACCCATAGATAAAATGGCATTTCAAATGGGTAACACAATCAAAGAAGCACTCAGACAGCGTGTCAATGGGCATGATGTAAAAATCTGAACAGGTACGTGAGGTGCAAAGGATATGCCATGTCTCGAAGCAGTCACCGTAACCGAGTGTGCAGGGGAACATGCAGGTGCCCTGGGACACCGCGTGTACCCCAGTGCAGACGTGTACAATGGTGCACGTGATCCTCCAGGTGGATGTTAAATGGAAAATATTCTGATTGCCAGCGATGTACAGCTCAGACGTTTTTGTCACTTTGATGCATTACGTTATCACCGTCATTCCTGCTAACACGATGACTCTTTCTCTTTTCCAAAATCTCAGATATTTATCTTGAATTGCAAAGAGGAATGGAATCAGAAGAACATTTAGGAGCACATAAATATTAAAATAAATGCCCTGATGTGAAAGTTGTCGGCTCTGTTTCTTCAAGATCAGGAAGGTATTTCTCACACATTCTCATTTTTGTTTTTCAACTCCTTTTTCATAAAACCCCTGTTTTATTGAATAAACATTAATGTAAATGCTTTCACTGTATTTTTTCCAGTAGCTTGACAGAAGTGGACAGAAAGCTGCTGATCGGCTCACCGCATACAAAATCAGAAGTATAGAAGGGAAGAACACTTCAACCTTTTGTCTGAGAAAATTTAATTTCTAGGTTAATTTGCAAATAGAAATGAGTTTTGTTGGATCACGACTGACCACCTGTCCAAAGCAAGAAATTTGAAAAAAATGGTGGGTGAGCGGAAAGTATGTCAGTAGAAGTGTTCCCACTAAGAGGACTCTTAATTGCTTGTGACCCTGCTGTGGAAGAAGGTATGGGAAAATTAATGCTCTGAGCTATATTCATCTTGCTGAGTGTTTTCCTTTCTTTCTTCACTCGTGGCTGATGTGACCTTTTTGGACTCCAACTGCTAGAGGAGATGTACTGCAACATGCAGAGTACATTATTATTATCTTGAACATTCTCCAGCTTTGGTACCAAATGTTTAGTCTGCTTGGTCAGGATTAAATGTCCTTTGCTTTTGACTTCTGAAGATTTCTGGTCCAGATTGCACACCTGGTATGTTACTGCAGTGTTCCTTCAAAGAAGCACAAAAGCAGTTTTCTTTGCTGAAATGCAGCACTACAAGACAGGCTTTTATGAAAACTATTTAAAAAAATATTCTCAGAAATTAAGCAACGGTACAGCTTGCCAAATCCTGCTCTGGGAGAGCTGGCAAGTCCTCTGCAGCGACACTCACCAGCCCCGGTCTCTTACACCAGAGGTCTGCTGTGTGCTGTGTGTAGTGGAGGTGGTTATTCACGTTACACCACCAGAAGAAGAGGACTTGGTCAGACACACTGTCCTTGCTTTCATGTTTTCCAAAAAGGCCCCTAACCAGGGATTCACGGTGGCTCCAAACCCCCAGGTCTGGAAAGGACTCACTGTGGAAAGAGGAACAGGCAGAACAAGTTGGGGTGCCCCAGAGGTTTTCACGCGTAGCTTCACCTACCTATGGTCCTACCCCACAATAAGTCTTGAGGAAAGGTATTAGTAGTATATTAGCACCATGTACGGAATAAAAACTTAATAGACATAACAATCCACATGCCTTTCTTCACTTGTGAATGCCTAACACACCAAAGGAGCTGCAAGTTGCTCCTTGAAGAGCAAAATTAACGGAGTCTGACCTAAGGCTGCATACCCACATCCCACCCCTCCCTGCAGCATCCTCACCCACCTGGGATCTGCGCTTCCCCGCTACCCCAATTTCCGTGACCTTGTGCAACAGTTGCCCTCCTTCCCAACCAGCCCCCTGCCCCATCGCTGTGCCCGTCAGGTGGGCAAGAAATTGGAAGTCCCTCCAGCTGGCGCGGCGCTCTGGGTATCCTTAACCCGGCTGCCGCCGAGCGCTGGGTACTGGGAAGGGTGAGCAGAACAGGGAGTGGCAGAGTGCTCCTTGCCCACCCCTCGTCTCTTCTTCCCACCGGTTGTCGGTGGGAACTCCAGATACCTCTGCATCCTCCGTCCTTCTCTCCAAACGGGCTCAAACCAAACGAGCTCAAAGTTGTCAAAGGGCAAACAGACCCAAATGCAAACCGTGCAATAACAGAAGTCTCATTTCTTTAGGACACCAGGCAAAAGAAAAAAACCCATAGGCAGGATGAGAATTCTACAAGAAAAAGACATTTTCATATTTGCAGGATGGCTGCGTTTCACTATTCAGCTATGTGAAATTTGGTATGCTATTTGACCACCTAACATTTTTCTCTCTCTACCTTAAACTCAGAAAAAAATATTTCTAAATTAGACTTGTAAATGAAAACAAAATTCATCCTTTAAATTCTTAAGGACAGAATATCTATAGCATAGGCTACAGAAAAAGTTGTCCACTCATGCGTGGCTTATGTCCTTTGAAACCAATGAAACAGAATTACTGTATTTTTTTCCCTGCATGGCCAAAGCTCAGATAACCTGTCGTCCCTCAAAAGCATAGGCACTTGTAAATAAAGCCTTAGATAGACTATAATTTCAGATAACCCACAAAATGAGACCAGGAGGCTGTGGGAGAAGGAAGGCAGGCTTTGTGGGAACCATGGAAGGGGACTACTGAGATGAAGGCGGCTAGATTTTGCCTTGTATATACCTGTTTACTGACAAATTGTACAATCAGCTAATAAATTTTAATGCCATTTGATCAACTGCTGTTCCCTGACCATTTCACCCCAATTCCGTTTATTGATTTCGTGCGCACTGAACTACTTCCAACCTTGCCATTCAAACCAGGATTGCTCGGTACGGCACCCTTACGGAACGAACAGTCACGAGGTTTCAGAAGAGGACCAGTTCTCTGCAGTCTCAGTTTCCCTGCAAATGGCCCCAAATTGGCTTCTGCACACTTGAGATGAAGCTAAAGATAATGTCCGTCACACAACAGACGCTGCTCAGCTCGGAGGTTGTAAACAGCAGTCAGACTTAATCTGACACAGCTTTAGCTATGCTAGAAAGCACTATGACATTTTCTGAATGTCAGCAAAGTCAAACCCCATTTTCTCAGCAAAGGAGGACTGGCAGAACAGTTCGAGATTCCCCAGTGACGTGCTGAGCAGCTTGGGTGTATGGGCAGCACAGCATTTGGTGCCACCTTTGCTAGGTTCTTCTCATCTTCCTCATAATTTCAATGCGATTTCTGTTCGTTGTGCAGCCTGGGCATGCTAAATGCTGCTGGAAGTGTGAAGGGGCAGCGCTGACTGGAGGGTAAAGGGCCTTCTCAAGCTCTGCCTGCTCCTTTCTCTCCCTTGTAAGTCTGTCCTGCTCTGTTTCCACCACAGTATTTATACACTGAAATACCTGTAGATGTTTCTGCTCCCTTGCCAGCTCATTCTTCATAAAGCAACTACCTGCAGGTGGGTTGCTCATCACTGCATGCCCTCCCACTTGTCTTGTCCATGTGGAGAGCATCAGGATGGAAAGAGGCTCCTCTGGTGCTGTTTATGCTCATTTCCATGGGAGAGTCCCTCCTTTCATTTTCTCTTATCCCAGTCCCATGAAAATCATGTGTGGTAACCACTGTGCTACAGGGTGTACGTAGTATTTTCACTAAGTATATTCTGTGTTTAATGATGTTACATTATGTGCAAATATGTTTTATATTTATAAAATAGATTTATATTTTACTACAACATACAACCTAATCCAGTGCACTGAAAAGCTTATCCCAATGTGCGACAGCAAAGAAGGTAGGTTTAACATTGCTAGTAAGTAGGTGGAAATCATGATATGGAGATTAGCTTACAATAATCATAACATCATTTTGCCTAACTTGGCAAACTATATCACAGAATACAGTTTAATTGAAGAAAAGGGTTAAATTGCCAAGTCCATCTATATTACATTTGTCAAGCAGTTGAACTAGAGTCATTTAAATTGATTTGAAACAGTACAAACACTCCTGCACAACAAGATCAGGCATATCCATGTATGTATTTTAGCAATTAAAGCAGTAGCACATACACGGGAAGGGCTGAGGACCTCAGTGGTGACACTGCCATTCCCCTCTGAAAGCAATGCAAAGTCCTGGCTCAGGCTGTGAGTGAGCAAAAGCTAAAACTGACGTGGGTGATGACTTCAGGTGCGTAACTCCAAGTGCCCTTTTCCCACCCCTCCTCTGCCCATGGGTAGTTACCCAGCACAGGGGAAGCTTCCTGTCGTTGTTCCAAAAGTCTTTTAAAAGCTGTCTGGGTTTTTCTCCCAAAATGTTCTTGACAAAATTTGGATTTTTCCTCTTGGCTCTACTAGCCTGTTCCCTGGCCACCAAAGGGAGCCTGCCCTCTTGGTTCACCCCACTCCCGAAATGCACCAGGAGCTACCTCAGTCTGCCTACTCCTCCCTTTGTTCCAACAAACCGTGTCCAGACCAGCCCTGGCGCTTGCCAGCTGCCACCGTCACGGCAGGCCTCAGTGCTGAGAGGCAGGGTGGGAGGAGGAGGAGGTGACCTGCAGTGGATGAGGATCTCAAGAGAATTCAGCCCACAGTTGTCCATGGGACCTGACGGGCTGCATCCAAGGCTGCTCACAGCACTGGCTGCTGCCCTTGTAAGGACACTCCGTCACCTTTCAAGGGTCTTGGGGAGCAGGAGAGGTCCTCAGCAACTGGAGGAAGGCAAATCTTGCACCTGTCTTCAGAAGAGGCCAAAAGCATAACCTGGGGAACGCAAGCCAGTCAGCCTAACTTTGGTCCCCGGGAAAATCACAGTTAGTCCTCCAGGAACACTTTCCTTCAATGGATGATGGTGATGCATGAGATGCATGGTAGGAGAATGAGAGAAAACAAATGATGAAACAGGAGAGGTTCAGACTGGATATATGGAAACAGGTTTTCCCCAGGAGGACAATCAGACAGTGGGACAGCTGCCCTGAGAGGCTGTGCAGTCTCCATCCCTGGGGGTTTCAAGGAACAACTGTATCAAGCCCTGAGAAACATGGTCTGACCTCAGAGCTGGCCCTGCTCTGAGCAGAGGTTGGAGTAGTGACCTCCTGAGGTTTCTTCCTACCTGAATCATCCCGTGACCACATGAGTCTGTGGTAATGGAGCCTTATTTATAGACTGCATAAACAGGGAGCCTGGTTGTAGGTGGTGTCACTGAGAACAAGAAATGCAACTTTGAATTTTTTTTGCCTTCGCTATATTTAAATTCTCATTAAAAAGGATGGATTATTTCAGGTTGGGTTTTTTTTTTTACATCACCCAGATATATTCATATACACACACGTCCATATATATAGAAACAGAGGGCGTCTGTGCATTTTCCTCTGTGTATTTACCCACTAAATGCATGTTTTATAATCCTCAGTGTTTTGCAAGGCTACAGGGTAATCTGCTTCATTCAGTAGTTACTCTTGCTCAGGAAATGCACAACAGTCACAAATGCTCCACAGCCTGGTTGCTGGGTAAACTGTAGCTCATTTGTATTCAGCACCCTGCGTAAAAGTGATAAGAAGCCAAATACTCCTAGGAAACAGCACAAATGAAATACAGCACGCAGGAGGCGAAGTATTTATAGAAACAAAATATCAGCATTTTCCACCCATTTACACAAAGCAATTTCAGTCTTTTCATAGGAAAAAAAGAACATCTCTGGCACTCATTTACTCATTTCCCTGCAGTCATATATTTTGGCCAAAAAGCACTGACTACATAGAAAACCTTCAGGTCACAGCAAATTAAAGATCAACGACAACCTAAAATAGACGCTGTCGTATTTTCACTCCTAACATGTCTTTGTAATAAGAGCATTGTTTCAGTAAGTAAATAACGTGACATTTCTGCTTGAATGGGATTTTAGCATCATGGTTGAACTCTGCCTGCAGATCCCCAGCCCACTATGGGAGAAAGAATTATGTCTGCATTTAACTCCTCGGGACCTCTGGACTGATTAGCTGAAGTCCGTTAAGTGCAAGACAGACGCTTGATGATCAGAAAAGCAGCTGACCACATCTTCCTTCGTGTGTTCACATCAGGACGGTGAAGCCTTGCAGCCTTCAGGTGCGATGCCCACCTCCACCCCTGGGGGACAAGTCCCCTGCCCCACAGCAGGCACCAGACCTGCCCTGGCTAAGGGCGCTCCAGGCAATTTGGCCAAAATCACAGAATCACAGAATGGTCAGGGTCGGAAGGGACCTCTGGAGATCACCTAAGTCCAACCCCCCTGCCACAGCAGGGACACCTACAGCAGTTGCACAGGATGACGTCCAGGCGGGTTTTGAATGTCTCTGGAGTTGGAGACTCCACAACCTCTCTGGGCAGCCTGTGCCAGTGCTCTGCCACCCTCAAAGGAAAGAAGTTCCTCCTCATGTTAAGATGGAACGTCTTATGTTCAAGTTTGTGCCCATTACCTCTAGTCCTGTCACTGGGCACAACTGAAAAAAAGACTGTTCCCATCTACCTGGCACCCTCCCTTTAAGTATTTATAAGCATTGATAAGATCCCCCCTTAGTCTTCTTTTCTCCAGACTAAAAAGCCCCAAGTCCCTCAGCCTTTCCTCATAAGAGAGATGTTCCAATCCCCTAATAATCTCTGTAGCCCTTTGCTGGACCCTCTCCAGCAGTTCCCTGTCCTTCTTGAACCGGGGAGCCCAGAACTGGACACAGTACTCCAGATGTGGCCTCACCAGGGCAGAGTAGAAGGGGAGGATGACCTCCCTCGACCTGCTGGCCACACTCTTCTTGATGCACCCCAGGATGCCATTGGCCTTCTTGGCCACCAGGGCACATTGCTGGCTCATGGTCATCCTGTTGTCCACCAGGACAAATCCTTCAGGCATGCTCAAGGGAAGTAAGATGGGGACTGTGAGAGCCTTTCAAAGGACTAAACATTTGCACCCCACTCATGTCAAACAGCAGCAGAGGGAGAAGCAGGTCAGGCCAAGCTCCATCACCTGCCTGGGTCTGGTGGTGCTGCTGGCGCTTGCCCACCCGTCCCCTCCCTGTGGGTGCCAGGGCCACCAAGCACGGCACCCGTGCCACTGCCTTTGTCACCTGGCTGACGGAGCAGCCTGCCCTCTGTCTTTGAGTGAATAGGTAGGAATAGAGAACTGGTTTTAAAATGTAAGCGGTTGATTCTTAAGTCTAAGGGTGATGGTTTAAGACTCTGATTTTGTCACCTGTACTCGGCCCTCCTTGTGTGTGTGGCTCATATAGTCTTATGAGTAGTGTTAAGACTATGCAATAATGCTTATGGACTGGATCAAAAATACAGTTGTTTAGTCATTCCACAGTAAAGTAATAGAATATATCACAAATTTTGCAGGAAACTCAGAAAATAAGCACCCATTCAGCTAATTCCAAGTATTATTCCTATTTGGCTAATGATGTGAGTAAAGGTTGGGTGATACCATCAGCTGTACCTGCTGTTATGATCCCTTGGCTTAAATAATTATTTTCTATTTGTGGCTTTGGGGGGGGGACTTGGGAATGCGTGAAAAACACATGATAAAATCCAAGCTAAAGTGTGAATTTACCTTTTATTGCTCTTTTATTGCTGGATTTTTTATTAGGAACATTGAGAAATAGGAAAAACAAGGGAAAATGTTGGAACCATTTAATACAAATTTGAGAAATAGAAGAGTGAATAAAAGAAAGCATCTGACCTAGGAAAGAGCAGTAAGACATAAAAATGTCTTTTTTTGCTGTCATAGCCTACACCGAGTCAAAAATATTTTAGACAGAAATTGTCTTATCTATTAATAGAAAAGACATTAAATTTAATGGTACTAAGTAATCTTTTGCACATCTCTATTTTAACCTTCGTTCTCTTCAATCTCTGTCAAGGTTAAATAAGCGACTAAACACGTAGCGGTCAGCACAAGCCAGTGATTTCCAAACAGCGAAAAGAAGGCTCGGACTGCACGGGTGGCTGTGCAGCAGGAGCCACGAGGTGCTGTTGGTTGCACGTCGTTGGACAAGGTATTTTCTTGAATCTGTTTTCCATCCGTATCTACATACACCATGTGTGCAGGTAAAGCAAAGGCATTTAAAAAATATATTCCTGCAGCACAGTTTTCTTGCTCAACAGGACAGCAACCTGCAAAGCTTCAAATCTGTTCCTCCCTGGCAGCGGAGTACCAGCCCTAGACAAGCCTGGAATAAACTGAAGGAAAAAGGATGCAGTTATAAAATGTTTAAAAACCTGAACCTAAAGCAGCTGCAAAACAGCAAATCCGAGACTCTTTCTTAGCAAAAAATGTGGAGGCCTTGCAGGTTACGCTGCGTAGGAGAAATTGATGCAATGCTGTTTCTTGCAAAATTTCTGCTCCCTGTTCCTTCGGGCATTGGAGGGATTAAGTAAACAAAGACGGTTTCTGTGCTTCTACCACGTCTCTTCCAGACAGCCTATTTCCAAACCTGCCTCTCTGGGCTTTTTCTTAGGGTCACGCTTATTTAGGGTAGGTCTGACTTTCTGCTCGGTTCTGTGTTTTTCTCTTCCCTTGCACACGTAGTCAAGGACCATAAAAGTTCCTCTTCCCGGATGATTCTGTTTCTTCAGTGAATTTACGTATATTTCTTACTGTGTCTGGTGCTGATACCAAGTGAAGGATGGTTGCTTCACCAACTTCTATAACACAGCTAGATTACTATAAAACCTATTGGAGACAAAGATGAATATTCAAGCTCAGGACATCTGTTTCACCCTTCAAGACACTTACTGATTTACTGAGGTCTTTAAAATTAATGCGGACACTCCATTATGTTTTGGATCATATGGTTAACCTGATCCGGTTTCTCCAGAGCCGTAACAAGGATGTCAATGTTTCCAATTTGTGTACCCAAACGGCTTCTCTTTTCCTCATATCAGATTTCTATTTCCCTTGTTAGGATCCTTGTCTACATTTCAATACTCATAAATCATACTGATGCAACAAAATTATTTCTTTTATTGTGAAGTCTCTTACAGGGTCAGCAAGATCTTATCTAGAGCAATGCACACACGTTATAGAAGCTGCAATTCAGAAGTTGTACACTTCAGTTAAAGAAAAAAAGACAGGCTGGAAAAGTAAGCTAATAGCTCTCTGTACAAGGTCTAGGTGCAGAACACTCGAAACCTCGGTAAAGTATCAGATGGACCTTGAAGGCCACATGGGGTAGGGCAAAAGGCTCTTCCCTCCCCCAGGCAGGAGGATGGATCAGTAACAGCAGCTAACTCGGGGTAGGCTGGGGGTGGGGGGGGAAGAAAAACTGATGTAGAGGAGCGAGATTAAATGATTGAGGCATCCCTTCTCATGCCTTGACCTTTCAGAGAAGAATGATTATGTCTGAAGTCAAGCAGGCTGCACAGCTTGGGAATTTGAGCATCACCGACAGAACAGTTTTCAGTAGTGAGGTGGCCACCTCTCAAACAGCTTGGTTGTTGCCTAATTCTTGTGGGTCCCAAATTCAAAAGGTGTCCATGCCCAGAACTGCCCGACACTTAGGGCTCCAGATCAGCCGTATTTAAATTCAAAGATGATGCAGAAACGGGACATTTCTTTGCCTCTGTCCCCATGAAGCTGTGTTTTCTTAGAGCACCTTAACATACCGTAGGATCAAGGCCTTCATGAAACACAGTTCCAGCCACCACTTTTAAAATATCATTATAAGCACCGCCTTCCACATTCCATCAACAGATTTCTGATCACCATTCATCAAGGAAATGACAAGTCTATTCTTAGTCTTGCCCCAGGGGATTCTCTAAGCCTAGAGGGAAGAGTCTTAGCCTGAGGCTTAGAGTCTCCTCTGGAGGAGGAGAAGGAAGGACGTACTTCATCCTTCCAGGGGTGCCAAGGAGGGAAAAAAATCCTCTCAACATTCATTAAACTGAGCAGAAGGAACAAATAGGTTGACAACCTGTGGCCTTGTGACCCAGGAACGAAGGGGCAGTGCCCCGAGGATGCCACCGCTCTTCAAGGGACTGGTGTAGGTTCCCCGGCTGAGGCCCAGCCGTGGAGTTCCCGTGGCTGCCCGCACCTCTGAGTGAGGCCCTCTGGTCCTTCAGACATGTCCTAGGGCTCAGAGTGTCTATACTTTTGAGGTCAAAAAGTCAAGAGAAAGGGAGCTTCTTTATAAAGACTGTGGGGGCTGTGGGTTAGGGAGCACAGCATCGCATTTGAGGTACCCACGTCTGGTTTTTGTTAGGAAATCAGCCTCTGGGGAGGCAGTCTCTTACCAAAAGTGTTTTGGCCTAGACATAACCCCTAACAGGAATCAAGAGGGAGCTGAGGGATGTGGACTTGCCATACTGTACCGCAGGGGCACTGGAGATGGCAGCTTTCCTCCTCTTATAGGTTATGCCCCACTCCAGACCCAGGCTGGTAGACACAACCCTGAAGTACCCCAGTTAGCATATCCTCACTGTTGAGTCTCTTGATTTTTATAGACAGCACCGGGAAAAAAGAGGCTCAGCAAAGCCATGACAAAAGCAAATACGTACGCTGAGTACCACAGCTACAAAAGCAGGCGTGCTGATCTCCCGTGTGCAGGCATGGCTCCTGCGGTCCCTCTCTGGCCCAGCGTCACTGGCGTTTCCCGGCTCCTGCAGAGGGCTCGGGACAATGTAATCGGCAATGCAGAGTGCTGAATAGCGACGAGCCTGGTTCTCCCCATCGATGCAAGTCTAACGCCATGGCTTGCACCAGGAGAATTAGCATTACAATATCTGCTAGCTGGAGCAACGGGATATTGCTCCGAACCAGACAGTCACCCAAAACAGAAAACACCTATCAGTTTGAATTCTGAATCAATGAGCTTAAAGAATATCCTTGCTTAAGAGAAAAGACCGAAGTCACCAGAGTTATTCTATACCATCCAACTGACTTTCCTTTATATTTATATGACCTTTTCCTTTCTTTACATTTTCCCTTTTTGCTTTCAAAAGCAGAAGTTTTAAAAAATTGTATTAAAGATGAGTTTGAGTGAAAATGATTTATTTGTTTCGGAGCAGTGTTAAGACCCATTTCCATAAAGAATGGAAAAATACAGTGAAGATCAGAGAACTTTGAGCAAAGACAAAGGTAAGCTCTTCGGGAGTGCAGCCAAAGCCCTGGGTGTGGGAATCACGTTCCCAGAAGTTCCTGCTTGACAGTTGGCTGCAACCAACAGGAGCATGGGGAAAAACCAAAGACCAGCATGCAAGAGCAACTAAAGGTCATAGCAGCAAAGAAGGAATATGAAAAGATGAGATTAATCTGTTGGGAATTGCATACTTATGAAGAATAGGCTTTGAGGAAGATCAGCCAGGAAGATAAGGCAAGCAGGAGAACTTGCTTGATGAACAAGCAGGAAGAACCTTGCACTGAATTTGGAAATAGTTAGCACCACCTATTGGCAACCATTTTAGATGGGAAAATGCTCGCATATTCCCAAGTACGCTTATGCAGATAAAAGAGAAAAGCCATTGCTACTATGATGTTTGTTTTTATAACAGACACTTAAAATATTTATAAAGAAGGGATTCTTAGTTGCACTTCTTGTGACATACTTTAGGTTGATGCTCCATAGTGCCCTAAGTACTTGGAAAATATATGTTTGAGCTTAACAAGATATGATTAGGCCAGCATTATATCTGACCTCATTTCAATTAAAATAAGAGAAAATCCACTGAAAAACCTTTCCCATGTCTCTCACACTTATTAGTACTTAAAAATACATGCAAAAATCTCCACATGCAGTAGCAAGCAGCAGAGCGGAAAAGACTACAAGATAAATATCTGTAATAAAGAATTTGGTGCCTTCTCTCCTAAGCCCGTCTAATCAATCAAAATGTATTTCGCTCTGCACATTTGCCTATTATATTTGCTGACCTGTGTGAGTAAAGCTTACAAATATTGGCAGCCTTGTGCTTTTCGGGAAAGGAGATTTCAAGTAAGGCGCCATCCATCATAGCATCAGTGCTCTTAGGAGTTGTTTAGAAACAAGCTAGGACCTCTTGGGTTCTACGGGGGGCTTTTAGTCAGCACTTGTCCGTGTTATAGGAATGGTTACTGAATGGTTACCAACAGAGAAGGAGTTTCTGTAATGGCACATGTAGCTTGGACATGGAGCAAAACAGTCGCTGCCCTAGTAAGCCTACAATTTAAATGCATTAATTTGTCTATTCCCTGCGCCCATCTTCTTTTAATTGCCTTTTTCTTTTTTTTTTTCTTTTATTGTTAGTTGGTTAGCTGGAAGCCTCCGCTCAGAGGAATCAGGCTGGTCTGCAGTTCAGACAGGTTAAACGTTAGCGGGAAAAGCCTATGTGGAGAGACTTGATTAAGGTCCGTTAGGAGCTGCGGTCGCTGCCCAGGCTGATGCCAAGCGCCAGGGAGAGCCTCAGCTTTCCCTGAAGTTCATTTGCTGGTTGTCAACCGCCGGTAGGATCAGGCTCGGCTCCTGCAAGCTCTATTAACATCTAATTGGATTTGTTCAAAGACGTTCCCAAACAGCATTGTTTTTATCTTGTGCCTTGGTTATCTTTCTTGCCTTTAACAATGGGTTAAACAAAGGGCACGGGCAAGAGCGAACAATTCTGCTGGGACCTGCCTGTGCTTGGCCCAGCCGCACTGTAGCGATCAATAACCTACTGATGCTCCAGCCCTCGCACAAACACGAGTCGGTCTGAAAAGCAGAGTTTGTGTCTCTGTCTACCGCATGAGCACGTTACTTAATTCTTTAATGTCTGACATTTCTGAATGCAGTTGTTATCTCCATTAACTACTAAAAATACCAGGATTTCACAAAAATCTTGGAAAGGTGTTTGTGTACTGAAAGCATTCGCGTAAAATGTGAAATCACAAGGGAAATTTTGTGTAGGTATGAATTAAGTGTGGCTTAGTGATTTATGGCACTTATTTTTTACTAAGAGGATAGCTTAAATTCAACCCAAACCATTCTATGATTCTATAATAAATTAAACTATTAGGATTTTTTAAAAAAAATACCTCAGAAATGACTGGTTAATTTTTGCCTTTAATTTTAGGTATTTTTGTATGCCTTCTATTTATTTTATTGTTAAGACTCTGCAGTAAAACTGAAACCAGAGCTCAGCAATGCCCTAAATTTGGACAGAAATTATAATCTCATTGGAAAACAACCCCAATCTCTGTGTACAGATGCAGCGTATGCTGCTGCTGTTCTGCACTCTCTATCTGTTTATATTCAAAGAGAAAGATCTACTCTCAGAGAGAACCAGAAAGAAAATTAATGTTTCTGACTTACTGACAGTGCTGAAATTTTTGCTGCCAAAATCTTATTTTAGACACATTGTTTTCTGGAAAGCTACAAGTAACAGCTCAAAAAAAAAAAAAAAAAAAGTTTTATAATATGACCAGACTTCCGCAGACTTCCGTTGCACGTGGGTAAGTTATTGGCTTAACTTTAAGCAAGCTGTATTAAACTTTCCTAAAACCATAGACTTCAAAGGTAGGATTGGCAGCGCGCAAGTGGCTACGTAACTATCATCGCTGGGGTACTTCAAATACTTAAGAAAAATATCTGTTGACAGGCCTGAAAACTGGCATTTTCTGGCAGTGCGTATTCAGCGAAGAGAGCGCGATAGAAACGGCAATGGCTCAGTGTCACTTCCCTGCTCCTCCGCTGCACCTCTGGAAGGAAATCAGAGGTCTTTGTATTTTCTAAGCTCCTTTTATCTTAGGCTCTTTGAAATTATCAAAGGAGTCAGCTAGTCAAAGCCACCAGTCTGGAAAACGGGAGCTGCTGATTTTACCCCTGTATGTGCCATAACGTGGTATTTGGTCTTGTGAATCCTATAGCAAACCTCATTCAGGCAAAAATGTATTTATCCTTGTTTAAGTAGAAAACAGTTAAAAGTGGAAGAGTTGAAATAATCTGCACCTTAAAGAGAGAGATGCAAGGACAGGGACAGCATGTCTCCTGAGCTACCTGTCCCAGGCATCAGACTTTGACCTGCTACTTTGGGCTCTCTGAGGTGGAACCAAAGGGCACGACCAGCATCAACCAGCACGGCTACAGGAAAGGCAACGGGCACTGGAAGGTGATCCTTCAGTCTTTACTTTCTTACCTATAAAATAGGAAGGATACTTACTTAGCTCCACCCCATGGAATGATGGAGAAATCCATGCTTTCCATTTCAGGCTTTCTAGACCTCAGCAAAACTGAAAAAAAGCCACACAAGTGTTGCACAACCAAGATTGTAAAATAAAGAAGGAAACTGTTTTTTTTTTAAATGAAAAGATTTAGGGGGGTTTTGCACATGTAACGGTTTCTCCGAGATCAGCTTTTCCCCTTTTTATGCCAGCTGCTAGTTTCTACCCGTCTTTTTGGAAGGCCTTGAAGCAAGTCTCTCATGACGTATGTGCTCTTAGTCTGGACCAGTGACACGATCAATCTTCTGAGCCACCGTCATCCCCTGCACTTCCATGACAATGCTTACACTGCTGTATTTTACTGAGGAAATGAGGTCACCCAAGACGCACAGACTCCTAAATACAAATGCCTGTTACCGTAGAGTAAGGCAGAAAAACAGGAGCAACCTCAACCCCAGCAGGACTGGAGAGCAGAGCAGCCTGAACAGCCCTGTCACACAGGACTTACGACCAGGATATATTTGTGCATGGGAAGCACGAAGCAAGTCCCACGGCACAGGGTTTCTGCCAAGGAAATCTGTTTCTCTACATCCAACATAGGGGTGAGGAAGAGAAGAGCTTCAGGACTCCCCCGTAAATGCAAGCAAGATCAGCACTGTTGTGGTGGAACCACAAAACTGGAGCAAAGGGCGGGGAGTGAGAAGCTGGAGGCACCTTATCATTCAATAAATTCATCCCTGATCAACAAAGACGCAAAAAGCAAATATAAAGCCCCTGGAGTCCTGCCTGCACAAAGGACAAGGGTAAGGCTTGAATTAGGGCTGGCCCCTTCAGGGAGCTCCAGGGTTACAGCTCCTCTACTCCACACCTGATTTCAGACCCATTTAAACCTTTTCCGAGCAATTCCGATCAGCAATTCATGGACACCAGCTGCAGCCGTGGCACTGCCTGGGGGGGCAGCACTGCCTGCGTCTCCTCCATGGACGGGCCCCACCATGACCCAAGGTGGGATGCAGCAGAAGGTGGGATGCAGAAGGTGGGCACAACTGCAGAAATACAAAGCAGCAACATGCAGAAAAACAAACCCGTAAGGAAAAAGGCCAAAAGAGAACACGCAGCCACTGTGAGAAAAAAGGCAGGGGGTGACAGCAACCTGGTAAACTAACAAAGGAGGAAGGAGGGACGGTTAGCAGGGCGAGAAGATTTATCACTAAAAAAAAAAATTAAAAAAAATCCCCTGCTCTTCCCGATGTGTTTATTTTGGGAACGCATTCATTGTGCACATGCAGCTTATCTCTGTGGCTCAGAGAAGAGTATAGATCAGCTCTCCGCTGTCACCTCCACTGACAGACAGCTGCTGCTGCAGCCGAGTGACAGCTGAAAAGCTGCGCCATTGATTCCAATGCCGTCTTGCTCCACTGCAGCTAACGAGAGGCTTGTGTTCATTCCGCTTTTATTGTAGTGATTTCTTCTAATTGCCTATTTAACGCCTTAAAAAATACCGGGAGATACAGGTCAGTGCTCCAGCAAGCTGATGTTTGGGCGATGTTTTCCAGGTACAAATGAAGATTTGCTTACGCTTGACACAAAGGCCGCTGAGAAAAAAAAAAATTAATGATCTTATCAGGTAAAGCAGGTGTTGTGGTCACACCACCAAGGTCACTAGCATTAACAAAACACTCCGAAAACAGAACTGTGGCATGTTCCCAGCAAGGTGCTGGAGTGTTGTAGAGATAATGTGCTCAGCCTCCAGGGGAAAAAAAATATGATGCGCTAACACTCACTAACAGCTGTTAATGGCAGAGTATTGTGGACAAGAAGGATGTTTGACCTACCAGTCCTTTGGAGGGAGATGTAAACAACTGGCTTGATTCCCCGCTGCCTCGCCCCCGCTGCGGCCTTCTACGCTCGTGCCAAGTAAATGCGGCATATACGCTAAATGCTGTCACATCAAAAGAGCCGCGTTTTACCACCGCTTGCACGGATGTAAAAACCTCCAGAAAGTGCAAGGCAGGGGAAAATTAGGGCCTGGAAATGCAGGAAGAGGGGCTTATGCAAGAGTGAAGAAGTGAAGTGAACGGGGACTCAGAAATGCAGTTATATAGCGACTAAATGAAAACAGCATCTTTTAACTCCGCTAAATGGTGCCCCAGGAGCCTTGTGAGTCACAGCTACTTGCTTCCATAACAAAAATACATTGTTATTGCCTCTTCTTCCCGAGCCCGCTGCAGAGCCATCGCACCTAGAGAAGAGAAGAGAAGAGAAGAGAAAACGCAGCTCCCTTCTGGCTGGGCAGAGCCCATAACCTGAGGCCAGCGCACGGTGCACTTCTGCCTGCTTACCCCTGCCGCCGGGACGCCGCAGCCCCCGCCTCGCTCGGGCGGTGCGGTGGCATTTCCCGATTCGGAGCGCAGAGCCAACCCTCACCGCTGATACTGCAGCTGGAACACCCTTAGCCCCGCTCCACTCCACCAGCAGCTCCGCACACGCCGTGCCGCTTGGCTGGAGGCCGCAGTAGTGTGTCACTCGCCACAACCTTTAACACTGGTAAGGGGGTATGAGCAATAAAGAAGCATCTGTCCTGCTCATCTCGGTGCGAAAAAGACGGCTGAAAAAACTGTTTACCTGTAACCGAGCACCCTGATTCAGAAGTCACTGTATGAAGCCACCACAAGGCACCGTGAAGAGCGTACGTAGCCTACAAAGACCTCGAGCAGCCACAACAGACGCTTTCTGAAGACACGGAGTCATTGAGAAATGCCTCACTTCCAAAGGCCTTGAGCCAGCGAGGCTGAAATTCCTAAGCACGCCTTCAGAGAGGGGAGAGGAACAGTGCGGGGCCCGACCTGACCCCCTACTGCTAGGGGATCGCCATGGCGTGCGTCTGTTCTGAAACCCGAAATGCTGCCCTGGCACAGATTTAACATTCAGCTGGAACTTTTAGAGACAAAACTGAAGAGAAACCCAGAGCGTGACAGTTTGTGCCATCTGCATGGAATACGAGCTTGAGTTTTCATAGCATCCGTTATACCATTATTAAAACACATTTTTATCTTCAATTTCATCTACTCATTATAACCCCTCCAACAAAAAAAGCCAGCGGCATGTGCGCTTGCACCTGCTGCCTTTGCGTGCTCCAGTCGACTTCTTGCACTGAAGTTCTGCATTGGTGGGGGTGGCAATAGGCCGGTGGGCATCCTTCCCCCCTCCCCGCCCTTCTTCTGGTGTACTAGTACAGCAGAGTCTGCTAAAAAACCACCCAAAATTACTCGGGGAGGGGGTGAGGGGAGAACAGAGTACTAGAAATTAACACTATTAGAGGGCAGGCTACTATCGCGATGAAATGAGGACTGTATTTTGACAGTATTCTCTGGTGCTTGCACTGTGCCGAGAGTTTACTACGCATGCTCAGATCTTGCTGGAAACTCAAACTCGCTGCCTCCTCAGCTGCACAGCGTCTCAGGCTATTTCTATTTTTATAAACTTCCTAGACGCTTTCCTCATCCTCCGTTTAAAAATGTGTCTTTAACTGTATCCCAGGCCCCTCCACCCACTAAGCTATTTGCAATTCCTCTACCGCTATTGAAATAGATGCTGTAGAAAATCAGAAGCCAGAATCTGCATTATAGCTTCCTTACAGAGAACCAGAAGAAAACAATGAGAGTAGTAAGACAACTTGGATTTAATCAAGAGTTTATACAATATGCTGCATGTTTCTTCTCTTTGACAGACTCTTCTTCCCTCAATAGCTATTCCTCGTTTGATGTATTACAGACCAGACTCAACACACTTTCCATCTGCAGTTCCTCAGGCTCCAGGAAGACTAGTTATAGGATTAACTAACAGCTCAACAGTGGTTGCATCTGCAAACTAGTGCCTGCGGAGGCGTCACCGCACGGAGTTCAGTTCAGGAACAGCTTAGGTAAGGGATGAGAAGGGCTGCAAAGATTTTTTTCAAGAGTTTACATGGGAATATGAGCTTTATACATAGCAAAAGCCAAACACATATAACCAAATGTCACAACGATTTAACCATATAACCATTTTAACCATATAACCATCAAAAACATTGGAGACCTTGTTCCTTTCCCCTGTATTGGGGCCGTTTGCTCCTCTGGTACCCTTTGACCACAAGAAATGCGCCTGAGAAACAGCTTTTGGAGAGAACGGATCAGTAGAAACACTACATGTTTGCCCTGAATTCCCAGTGAAGTGGTGTGTTGCTACTTGCAGTGCCTGGAGAAAGATTAGTAACGCACACACCTCTGTCGCTGTCATGTTATTTGCAGAAGAGCAACTCCCCCTTCCCAGCAGCAGCAAGCGTAAGACAGTAGCCTAATGTTTGCAGTTCTTTGAAAACAAGTAATAGGAAAGGTAGCACCCAGCTGAAACCACTGTATTCTTTCTACTCACTTCAGGTTAAAATAAAGTAGTTATAATTTTGCTATAGCTGACTCAGCCTGGATTTGAATCCAGCATCTAAAGGCAAATTAAATTTCATCATCCACGTTAAGAAAGCAATTCAGCTTCTGAACTGAATCAGCTTTGATACCACGCTAAAGAATTCAGTTGAAATGTGGTATGATGAAAGACTCCTGTTCAGCAGCAGATATAATTATCACACGGATCTTAATTAGATCGTGAACTTGACTTTAGGCTCCCCAGAGGAGTATTGAAAGCTTGGTCCAGTTACACTGAACTTGGTCCAGAACACTGAAGCTTATCCATCAAGATAAACATATTACTAGGTTCTTTGATATGACAGATGCTTGATGAGTGACAGAGCAAATGCCTTTTTAACTATGATTTTTAAAAATAATTATTAAGCTGCACTAAAGTGTATGCTGTTAGCTTTCAGGAGAAAAAAGTATAATACATGAAAAACAATTATTACAGAGCACAGAGAGCACAATTTTTCAAGCACTGTTTTCAGAATTAAAAACATCTGAACAAAGGTTCTCTTTGTGGAGAGTCACTTTATAACGAATTCAAGCCTTTAAATAGCTATTGTTTAAAAAAAACTGGCGGCTACAGAAATTGTTTTTCCTTCAGATTCCAAATCCTGTCAGGCCAGGTTGATTAAAATGTTGCATTTAAAAACAAACAAAAAAAAAGGCAATCTAATCACCCCTTATAAAAGTGAAAACAGCAACTCAATTTTTAAAGCATCGCGAACAAAAGGCTACAGCCCATCTATCATTCACATATGGATTCATGTAATGATTCTTCAATTAGAATTATTATCTATACAGCAGCTGAAGACTGAGAACTGCTGATACACAGCAGATGAGAACATTTGCTAGTCTCTGGGCTCCAGCCTTTCTTAAAAAATGATGATCGCACAATATAGATTGCTCGGTTTATATGTGTATTAAGCTGCAATGCCAGCATTTACATTTGCAACATTACAGTTTTGCTTTCTTAGGCTCAAGAGAATTTGCTGCATCTGGTAGATTTTATTTGCTTTGTATCTTAGGCAATCGTTAGGAACAAAGTGTGAATAGGCAGTATTATTGCTCAAATAGTCCTTCGTTTTCTTTATTCTCTCAGATACTACAAAAGAAGTAAACTGAGAGCGGGCTTGTGAGATGGGTCATTCAGTGCCAGTTTGCCTGCACTATATTATCCCAGTGCTATTTTTATAAGGCACGTCCATCTGCTCCTTCATTCCTTCCACCTATATAGATCCAGATAGCACAAGATGTAGTATCAGAGGGGAAGAAAAGCATCTCGCAGAACAGTTACAGGCACCATAAGGGAGGAGAGTCACTTTGGTGATTCGGATGGCAGCAATTTGAGGGGTCCCTGCCGACCCATGCATCCTGCCCCATTGCCAAAGGTTATTGTCTTCAGTAAGCAAGTATCCGTAGAACATACGTTCCGCAGAAGCAGAATGGGGAACCTGCTCGCTCTACAGCCACTGCTTCTCACACCTGCAATGCTCAAACACACCCCAGGTTCAGTATCTGTTAGTACACTGTATGAACTGCGGTAGCTGCCAAGCAGACAGATCACTTTACCTCTGCTACAGGGCAGGAACTTGGAGCGGCAGACTGGGTAGTAAGAACGGTCACCTCCTCAACTTCTCTTCCTGAATCCTCAGCCCTTCTGGAATATTTCAAGTGCTCGCCCATTCCTATGTCATGGCTGGTAACCACATGCTGTGACCTAGAAGATGGATGGCGATAGGTAGCTAAATAGTAGCTGTGAGACAGCCTTACTAAATGGGCATCTGTTCTTGCTGTTTCTACTAAGGATTCTTCCTGTACGAACCACAAGTATCTTCTGAAGCCCAGGCAGCCTTCCTAGGTGTCTCACTAGTAAAGTGGATGCTGGAGTTGGCTCTTGCAGATTGCTGAGGTATGTGGAAGCCTTCAGTGACACGTGCCTATGTAGAGGTTAAGAAAAGGACTGCACAGTATATTAAATTAAGAAGCTTCTCACTTCACTGTACAATCTTAGAATGATGTTCATAGAAGGCAAATACTGTTAATATATTTGTTTTATTCTGCAGTTTGACAAACTTATGCCCATGCTATTACCATCTTTTGCAGTACTACTTTTAGTGGGTGAGACCTGCCACAGCCACAAAATCTCCCCATATGAAATGAAAACTCTGATCATGGATGTATGTTCCAATATTATTTCAGTACTTTATTATAGATATTAGTGAATAGAGAATAAGCAATTTATACTCTTCCTTGAAAAATACTTTAAATCTACTGAATCTCCTAAATAACCAATTCTTCTCCATTTACTTGAAAGTGTATTGCCATTCGAATTACTTAAAATTTCATTATATTTATATGACATTATATAATGCTTTCATCTTTTAAAAATGTAATATTAACTGAAGACATTTAAGGGGACAAAGCAAGCAAGCAAAACTGAAAACTGGTACACCAGCTTACCAAAGTAACATAACACAAATATTGAGTTCAAGAGTTTATACATCATGATGGAGAACATGTCTCAAAATATTTTAAGTTTTCAGACTTCAGGTGGCATCACTAAGATTTGTGTGGATGGAATGTGATGGAATGACACACAAATTTAAGATGTGTTGTGGGTTGGTTTTGGTTTTTTTTTACCAATTAAAGCCATCATCTTAAAATGCTTTTTTATAAAAAAAAAAAAAGGTTTAAAAGGCCAAAATTAGAACAAACCACTTAATTCTTTCCCTGGATACTTGTTTATAGAGATTTATTCAAAGTTCCAGCTTTGATTTCAAATGGGAAACACTTCAAACACAGCAAAACCACTACCTGAGAAAGCAGTTTAATTTATAGTAGAAGTGAATTATTTGCAGCAGACAATTTATTATGAGAACATAAAAGGCAGAGGTTTCTTCCTCTCAGAGAAGGCAACTGCTTTTTTCTTTATTCAGTTTCAGGACATTATTCATCAAATGCTTATTTTACCTGCTACTATGCACCTCCCTAAACTCTCGTAACAATAGTTCTAATGTTCGCATTCTGTAACTAGTCATCTAAATCAGTAATTTATACTCATTCAGACACAGCACAGCAGTATCAAACACCAGGAAGAAAGGTATCACTAAGGCCTTGTGGTTTCCACTGGCTGCTCCAATATACTGAATAAGGAGGCAGTGAGTCACAGAGTTTTGACTCCCAAGCTTGTCAAAGAGCTTTACTGACGGGAAAAACTGAAGCACAGCATGCTCTCAATTGAAAAAAAAAAAAAAAAAGTGGGGGTGGGAAGAGAAAGAGAAAGAAAAGAAATTTAAATCTCCTTCTAGCCACAAGGACTCAGTGGTCAAGTTATTTTAGATTTCTCTTAGGATGTGTTTGTACAGCAAACAACAACTGTGACTGTAGTCCTGGGAGCCATACCTTTACAAGCTTTAATCAATCTAACCTGTAACTGTGGCAATAACAATGTAGAAGCAGCAGTTCAATTTGAGCTTAAGACACAATGGGCCTCACTAAGCGAGAGCACCTTCATGATGATTAGCATACTATTAACTTCCTCATACTAACATCACCTCTTGTATCAATTCATTTGAACACGCTGGCTAGACAATCCTTTCAAAAGCACAACTATTTTGATTAAGCAATTTACAGAGGGCTCTGACGGATACATGTCTCAGATCCCACCACACAAAGCAGCTAGAATATTTTCTGACATTTAGAACTCATTAATTGTGCCATCCCAAGTATTACTACATTACAGACAGACAAAGAAAATGTCTTGGAACATTAAGCTCACTTTGAACAGCAAATGACATAAAAACTACATACAGTGTAGTAATAGCATTTAAGAATAATTAACTAAAAGTTTTGCAACATACAGCACTGTCACTCTGGTGATATGGAACCTCTGTTTCAGGAACAGACTCTGAGTCTATCGGTTGCTTAATGAATTCAAATCGGCAACAGCACACAGCCACAGAAACAACAGTGCCAATGGCAAGAGACACTTCAGAAATGAAAGTCTATAAATTTTAACAACAATGGACTAAAAATGCCAAAATACCCTCAGGTCTCACTGGCTCTTGAAACTGCTACATTAATCCCACAAGGCATTCTTCCTTTTCAGTAGGTGTCTGACCTGACCACCCTATCAAAGAAAAGATGAAACAGAAGAAAGAACAAAAAAAGAAACAACAACAAAAAAAGACAACTGTACCTTTCCACTCCACAACCCCTTGCTTTCATTATTAAAATTCCTTTGGGTTGCTGAACTACACACGTTTCCAAGAGCTGAGTACTGACAGGATATGAGGTATTCAAGGTTTTTCTTTGCCACTGAGGGCTGCTTTGTTCTAGACAGTTCTTGAGAGGTGAGAACACCCGAAAACACTACTATCCCAACTCTACCGTTTCCTTATGCAGTTTTAACACTGTATTTAGTAAGGGCTACCCCAACACTTGTATAAATCCTGAAAAAGAAATGAAAAGTGGCAAGTATGCTAATGAGAAATCACATACTTTGATACCAGTGAAACATTTCTTGCTGGATGGTCTATACATAGGAAGGAATTCAATCACTGCCATGGAAAATCTTGTTAATCAAGAATATGTGAATAAGCATTCTGTGATTTGTTGAACACCGGTCCAAATACTCACCCACAGATTGAAAGGCCAGCTCAAAGTTGTTATGAATGTAAAGCTTTATTTTGGCAAATATTAACTGCATTTCTGTGCTGCAAAAAAATTGTGTTTGGCCCTCTGTATTGGAGAGAATATCACCTACTTTCTTTAAAGCTGAATTTCCCGCAAGTATTTTTTTGCATTTCCACCCAATTATTTTTTTCAGATCAGGAATAAATTTTCTCCTCTGCAGATTCACAATGCTAACCCAATACAAACCTGACATATGTCAAACAAAAGCATATCTTCCCGTGTTACTAAATCTGTATCTTCTGGTCTTCAGGTTGTTCTGTGCCTGTATTAGAATTACTTATTTCATTTACACTTTTTTCTTTCTTTGATTCTTTTCTAGAAGTCTTCAAACACTTGTCGAGTCTTTTTAGGAATACATCTACATCCTGCTTTTTAATTCCAATTGCTGAGGCGGCATTGAGATAAGCACAGGGATAGTCATTTGCATGTGACATAAAGCCTTTAAAAGTGTAGTTATTCACTGTTTGTACAGATCCACAGGGAACAACCCTGAAACAAACAAACAAAATTGTGATTCATTTAAAGATGCCTGGGTTATTTTGTGTTACCCTATGATGAACACATTTACACAAGTTTCTATACAGTGTAATATCTGCTAACTCTAATCAAATCACTGTAAGCAGGCTTAGATCGGGCATTCTCCAAGTTAGTGCCCAAGCATCACTACGAGTGCCAGTAGGAGCAGATCCTAAATTAGTTTGAGTCTGCGTGCGTATGTGTATGTCCCTTCCCCTGTTCAGGTATATTATTAAGGTCTTCATTACTGGTATTTATGAGCTCCCCAGCGTGGGTGGGAAAAAGACACCTGCAGCAAACTTTCCTATTCAGTAACAAGCCCTACCTACCTGACCTGCCTGACTCTGACCTGGGCCTGCTCACCCCTCCTTAGGGAATGTGGTGACCCTGAGGTCCCCGGGATCACAATATTGTCAGCAGCCTTCCTGCAGACATCTGCTTGGAATAGTGTACTGCAGTCCAAAATGTTTGGGTTCAAATGATTCAGAGGGCTCAGGATCCCAAATTCCTCCTACCAGTTCCTCTCTACTGCATCTCTCTTTCCCCCCATCCTATGATGTTAACCTCGTATTAATTCCCTCCTTGTAGTGGATATTTTTTTGTGATCGCTTTTACCTCTTCCTAATACTAAAAACCTCTACCTATTACATCCTATTTCTCAGCACTTTCAGCAGATACCCATTCCCTGATAAATCAAGACCCTAATCCACATCCTCACTTGTTAAAGAACTCGCCTTGTGGCTATAGTTAAAGCCTACACAAGCAGTTAACACCAATCAGTTGATAAGAATTTACTACCTCTATAGAGACATTCCCTGCAGTTCATAAAAGAAACTGTGTTCAGACAAATGCCACTAGGATTAGCAGATCCTTCCTCTGCCTGAGCGTGCAGAGTACAGGTTATGCAAAAGCCTGCATGCGAGTGCAGTAGGGAGTTGCTATTCCTGCTACTGACATTCAGCACAACCATAACATTTAAAATTTGTTGAAATGCCAGGTCAAACAGTGTATATACTACAAATTAATTACTTGCTTACATAAAAACACGAAAAACCTGAAACCTTTGTTATCAGGCAAAGAATTGGAGAGTTTTAACTTCAAAAATTGAACCTCTTGAACCATTTCAGCCAAAGATGGCTGAAATTGCAGGACAAGCCAAGGTTAGGACAGGCAAATTAAAGAGACCATCTTAGTACAGTACATATAGATTTACTGTCATTCATCTGTGCAGGAAGTGGAATAATCCAAGCTAATGAAGCATACCTTCTGATGTGGAAACATTCAGCTCTGCTACCAAAAAATGACATTAAGTCTATGGCAGAAGTTAGCATGGCAGCAGTAATATTCAGATTAAGGAATCCTGCCAAAACAAATTTTAAATCATTCTCTCCTTCTAAAAGGTTTAAACCAAAATCATTAAAAATTATTTGGCTTGCATTTTCACATACCAGTGTCTCTAATAATAAATTCAGCTCAGACTGGCTCAGATTGTAGATCTAAAAAAAAAATTTTTTTTTTTTTTTTTTAAACACAATTAGTTCCGAAAAGCAAGATTTTCTTCCCTGTGACAAAAAGCTATGTAGGGTATTAAAAGCTAATTCCCCTGACATCCAGCACAACCATATTTGTGCTGCAATAAACAAAACAAAGATCTTACCTAAGTATCTTACAACTTAACCATAAGATCAGGCAACAGCTGGAAACTAAATGAAACCAAGGGATACTAGGGAATAATGACACTAAATTAAATGGGCATAGATTATCTATTTAGCCTACCAGAGCTAACAAAGGGGGCCTCATTGCTAACTCAGGCAGATAGACATTATTTGTAGATAACAGTGATAAAGAAGGCTGTATTACTCTCTGACTCGTTATTGTCAGACTGTAATCTGTAATCATGAGAAAACTGGTACAAAACAGGGTTTCATAAAATATATGCTAATACAATCCCCCAAATTTTTCAAATTCATAGCATCCTCACCTTGCTCCAGAAACTTGTCTTGTGAAAAGCATAGATCCAAGCTGGGTAACAGCAGCATCATTATTTTCATCTAGATTCTGCAGTGACATGGCTAAAGTAACAAAAGGTCAGGTTAAAACTACTACAAAGCTGCTTTTTCTCCAGAAAAGAACCACAGAGGACAAGCTGTTGTCCAGCAATAAAAATGTAGCCAAATATTTGTGTTCAGATATAAAGAAAAAAAGAAATATGAATACTACATTTCATAATTTGTAATTTTCCCATGATCTGTCATAGATTACTACTTTGGTTTGACTGTATGTAAGGCAGATTCTGCACAGGTAGGCAATATTACTTTGGTGTTCAGCAGAATTTTTGGCTAGAACAAATACCTTGAGTAAGAATTCCATAATCTCTTTTACAGCACTATAAGATGATGGGTAAAATAATTATACTCTAATTTATTTTTAAATCTACTTATTTATAAAGTATTACTACATGCTAACATGTTTCCACCTGCCTTGATTACAATAAATGTATTTTGTAAAAAAATAATGGGCCAAATCACTAGTCTACTTTTATAGTAGGTTATCTTATTGGGTTCAATAGTTTCATATTAGCCTCAGAACAATTTAATGGAATGTAGTGAACAATGTTTAATATACAGGAACTGTATGTGAAAGTACATTATGAATGCACAATGTATGGGATTTTTTTAAAAAAGATAAAAAACAACAATTACCTAAGGAAATGGGATTATGTGGTGTGTCTAACAGTCTCTCATTGTGGTTATCTGCCAGCTTCTTCAGCTCACTGGAAAGATAGGAAAACATCTCCTGGAAAAAAGCAGGCAATATTTTTGTTACTAGCTATCAAACAGAGAAAATAGTACCTATTTCACAAAACCGTTAAGTCTCCATTACATCCTACAGGCGTCCAGCTCATCCTCTTTTCATGTGTACCAGGTAAGTGGACCAGACAATTCTCTGAAATCATTCTATAAAGGAACAGCTCCTGAACACTGTTCTTCCCCCTCAAGCTGGTACAAAGCTCTCTATCTGGTCTAATATACGTGCTTGGGATGTCAGTCATTCTCTCCGCAGCCCTAAAACGTAGGGAGGTAAAATCTTGATGAGATACCCACTGCAGAGCAGGCCCTGCCCTACCCCACTCCTGCGAGAGCTTCCCCCACCCGAGCCACAGAGAATGAACTGTTACCATCGCAGATGGCCACCTTAGGGCAAATTGCTCCTTACTTTGTTTTCTCTTTATTAATACATTCCAGACTAAAAGTGGTGCATTTTGTTACCATGTATCACACAATCACAATTACCGCTGGCACACAGACTTCTTTTTCTGTACGAGAATGGCAATAGGGTCTCTGAAGGAGAAGGCTATGAGTACACATTTGAATGCATTTCGTTTCACACAATATATGCCCTCCTGAAAACTCAGCTCTATTGTGTAGCCAGTCCTCTTCCTGGGACCGACCCCTCCTGTTCAAGCCTGTTAAAAGAACGAAGATATCCAAATTTCTGCTGTTACTTAATTAGATTGCACCTTTATTGTAAAAGTGTCATAAAGCTGAGATTCACAAATGTTTTGGCTCAGATACAAGTCACACTGCACCCAAGAGTCTGCTTTTCTTCCTTCATCCCTATTTTATTTCCTCCCTCTTCCCCAGTAGAAATCTATGATAATTACTCATGGCTTTCCTCAGTTTAATATCTTCCTCTTCACATATCAGCTCAAAACGCTTATGGACACAGCAAGAATAAACACCATTCCTCTTATTGTATCCTTTGGCTTCTTTTCCATCCTTTTTAATGCTTAGTCTGTCATAAAAACTAGCAAAAAAGATACAGATACTGGGTAGTCTTTTTAAAAGATACTAAACACCAGATTTTTTCCTCTTTCTGGTCATAAAGATTGTGCTGCTCATCTGCTTCAATGTGACTGCCTCTTTCAGCATCCTCATCAATTTCTGGACCTGACAAGTGATTTTTCATTCTTTAAATAGAGTTGCCTCTTCTGTTTGTAGACCAGTATCCTGTTCTGACCTGTGCACTCTGACAGATACAAATTACAGCTCGTAATCAAAATTATGTTTTGGAGCAGAATCTCCCAAAGGTCTTACAAAACTAAACGAGCTTTATGGTAGCTAAGTTAGAACATTACAGCTGCTTTTCTTGAGCCACTGCAGCAAACCCAGTCTTACTTCGTGAGCGCCCAAATGAACACAGCTCCTGACCTGTTTGTCCTAATACCATAGAATGAATTCAGCCAGAGAGGAAAAAGTACCATGTTACTGTCTAAATGAATTAGGCGATTGATTCAACTACCAACAAGAGCATAAGGCTTCTGCAACAGAACAACAACAAACATTTTGGGAGGCATCTATGATTAATTATCAGAACTTGAAATTTGTGAAAAATCACTCTTATTTTTCAGAGGCATTTGTAAATCAAGTGATTTTATTCATCAGTTTATTTACAGTTCACTTGCAGAACTTGAAAAACATTTACATTTCAAATGTTCAGACATTTTTGCCTTCCTTCTGGTCCCTCACTGAATATAAACACATTACTCGTTTGTTATTTGCTTTCCACAATAAGCATCACCAACACATTAGCCATTTTATTAATATTTGTTCGGAATCCAAATCAAGTTAATTTGTGCTCCCTCTGCTGGCTATTTATTTCTACAACTGAAGCAAATTATTACAGAAATATACATAAAGTATGTCTACTATGGAGATATTACTGGTAAAATTAGTACGGAGAAAAACCTGTACCGCAACAGGAAAAAATTCCCAAATAATTAATTTTTGTGTGTTGTACCTAGGGAATTCTCTATTGCATCTCTTACAGTATTCATTATTGAAAGGACTGCAAGTTGGTGTAACCAGTTACCCACTGTATAAATGTATTAAATGAAATTAAGATTAAATGCCTAGGTTACTAGATGAGCCTTTACATACATAGGAATTTGTTAAAACAAGGGAGAATGCAAAGATGGAAAAAAAAATAATAATCCAAGTATGTATTTTCATCAGTTTGACTGAAGCTACCTGAACACAAATTCAAAACTTCCTATTTTTCTGAACAGCACTATTTTGCATCTTTCCATTGGAAGCCCTCTAGATATTTTATAGTTTCAAAAGTTAAGCAGTTTGTTGCAAAATAGATTAACGGCCTTTCCAAAAAAAGGAAAAAAGCAATATTTTTGTGAGGTCAAATCTATAACCAACCTCTATTATAAAATATTTCTATTATGTGGAAACTTTATAAGCACCCTAAGCAATTATATACAAATGAGCTCTTACATAATTGATTTTCTGTGGTGGGCAGTCCAGGTTTCTCCAATGAAGCTAACTATTATGCTAAAGTTGCACTGAACAACCCAAGCACTAAATGTCAGTTAAGTTTCATTATTTAATTCACTCTTATCCCTTAGAAACTTATCCCAAGCCTCACTAGGCTAGTGAAATGAATGCTAAACTATGTGGAGACATGTTGCTCTTCTTCTGGTCTTTGTAGCAGCTAAACCAATAAAATACCTTAAAAAAATACAAAGAACAAGTCAACAATGGTGTATGCATCAGATGTGCCAAATGACTCAATTATTCGGACAAAATGGCCTACTTCCATATACGTATACAAAAATATTTTCAAGAATTTTTGTAACAATTTTAAAAAATATTTGAATCATACTGTATTTACATTATAAACCTATTTTTAAATAGAACCTACACTCATATGGGTGACTCTTCATCTGTTGCTCCATTGTGATAGGCACTGTTCTTCCAAATGAAAATAAGTAGAGGGAAACAAGTAAGGAAAGATCCAGTAACTCCAGAGAAAAAGCAGAAGATGGGGGCACTACATATGCCATTAGTCCCATACCAGGTGACAGAGAGACAACTGACGAAGGCCAGAAAACATTTTGTGCGTGGCTGAAACTATCCTAGCTGTTCTAACCACCCAGCTTGCTTACGCCCCGGGTCTGTAACACGCTGCCTTCCTCCCTGTTTCACTCCCGCCTGAAAAGTTGAGCTGTCTTCAGAGAACAGCCACATAGCAGTTTATGGCGCTGAAGAAGACGCTGCAGAAGAGTAATTTTACAGTGTCTTTGCAGTAGATGCAGACTGCCAACTCTCACATGCTGTACCTGAGACTGATCCGGTCCCCCCTTAAATTACTTTGCAGCAGCAGCTGTTTATAATGCGACCGTCACAGCCTCTGTCCTGCTCTGAGTGCAGACAAGGCGAGGCCGTGGCGCTGAGCACGGAGCCCTGTTGGTACGCGCCCCAGAGAGCCCCAGTAGAAGGCTTACTTTCTTGAGATGCAGCCACACATGACCGAAACCGTACATGTGTGATACCTACATACTCCACGTACCCCCATATATAGATTCTCTTGCACTGCAAGATCAAGAATTTCGTTCTGAATTTACAATCTAATGGAAAATTTTAAAAATATGAAATTCATTACAGAACCTTTAAATCTTTATAGCATATAAAAGTAATCTAACAGGAACTGCCCAGGAAGTCTTGCCAACCTGATATGGTAACGCTAATGCTGGCAATCACCACACTCGTATTTTTTTTAAAAGGTCTTTGTTAATAAGGCGGATCAACACATTTTCTCTTCAGCACTTCCACAACCTTGAGATGAGGCTCCTTGTGGGCCATACCTCTCCAATACATGCTTTGAGCATGCAGGCCTTCCATTCGTACTTGGCACTTGCCTAACTACACAAAACCATTTAAGATAACGATTACATTCAGTTAAACTACATTGCCTCCCGCCACTCTAAAATTTAAATATGGTTCCACATATTTCACACGAGGAAAATCCTGCAATAGCCCCATGTTTGACAAACTACAGCGTAGCAAACTGAGTAGGCCAAAAAATAAAAAAAAAAGGGTGACGTGTCTGTCTTGTTGTAAGAATATTTGATTTTTTGCATTTTTAGTATCCAGCATTAAATGGCTTTTCTCTTATTAAATTCAATTGTAAGCAGAGCAGCAATACAAACTCACACTGAACTGTACAAATAATTTATTCCTATCAGAATAATTACATCAATGATAAACCATGACATGTAAGCTCAGTATTTTACTGAACTGTAAAAACCAAACAATTTCCTCCCACTCAGTGTGATTTTAAATATTTTGGATACATACTGCATAAGGACATAAAAATTACTCCAGTTAATCACTCTTAGAAAGTATACAGACAGATGGATACAGATATAAAAAGCTCCATCACATCCCAAGTAAATCAGAATTATCTTGAACATTAGATTGTTAAGGAAAGCCTAATGAGTAAATTTGCAACTGCTGAAAACAAAATGAAGCCATCACCTCTTCAATAATACCAGAGTAATAATTAGTTAAATGGATTAAATGGACCACACTGGAAAATAGTTAACAGGTATTAAAGCTGATATGTAGGCTCCTGAATGTAAACCTCTCCATCAATTCTGAGGGGACAACTGAAGTCTACTGTTCGTGCTATTACACAGTGTAACCACTATATTCGCTACATGGGGCCTGGTTCAGACACACAAGTACATACATGAAAAAAGAGTTTTAAAACCTGGCAATGCAGAATATGGGACACAACGTAACCTGTACCGAGGAAATCAAAGGAGTTGCCACAAAAACATAACCTTTACATAATATTATGAGTTCTTTAAAAGCAAGGATATTAACAAATTTGTCTATGGATCAGCTGTCATTACCCACACTACAACAGGACCTAGAAGCTCCTACTGATACCAGAAAACCACTGTTCTAAACACCACATAAACATATGAAAAGGAATACTGAAAATTTAGAGCAAGTGAGAAAATGTTAGTTGGTGGTCTTCTTCCATCTTTTCTCTGGGAATATCAAGGCTAAATACAACTGTTGCAAACACTCCTTATTAAGCTTTCATATATGGCCACCTTTATTCAGAAACTTGGACAGCACGTGTGTGTTACTCCCTTGCTCTCTGTCCTCAGATTGATCGCACCATTTTACTCCTTCATATCACAACATATAATCTCATGCTTTTGCACAATTGCACGCTCCACGACTGCCAGCTTGTCAGAAAATCCCACTCCACGTACATGCTCCTCTCCCTCATATAATCTCTCCCCTTCCTATATTGAACGGATCATCCGTGTAAAAGAAAAAACTGGGCAGACTATTTCTTTCCTTGGTTGTGTGAGATTAATCTCTTCTCAGTAATATTCTGGTCTTTCTGGCTTGAGCTCAAATAACCTGAAGTAACACCCATGTGAATAAGGATAAGGAAAAAAGAGAAAGAAAAAAAGATACTTGAAGTTTTTTATAGCTGACTTTTTTGTGTGAGTAGGTGTAGCTGCACCAATATAGAAAGGAGTACTCAATGTCAAGCTATAAATAGCTCCTGCTGGGAGCCTAATAGCTCTGCCTCTGCTTTCACAGAGCACAGGCAATAAACTATCACTCTTACATTTTTACAATTCAGGAACAAACAGATTCAAGCAAAAAAAGGTTTCTATTTCTACAGCAAATCCAATAAAAGAAACATATTTATGCCACATATAAGGCTGCGTTTATAGAGTATACTCACATTTGAAATAAAAAGACCTGAAGTTGTAAAAGTATAATGCTTTATTCACTGTAGAATTCTACTTCCAAGAAAGCGACATGATTCAAAATATACGGCTATTCATTAAGACATTTTATTTATGAAAGAATTATTATTTATGACTTGGAGAATATTTATACTGCCCATTATGTATCTGCTACCAGTGTAAATCTAACATCAAAATCAGCTTTGCAGAAGACACGATAAATTCACTTGAGATTCTTTTGGAGATGAGAGTGAAGGGGGAAAAATACAATTTCCTTTTAACGAAGACACAGCCACATATGGCAATATATACAACAATCCAGAATAAAATGTTAGGAACTGTATTGCAATAGTGGCAAAAGTGGTAAGTGCTTTCAGTGTTTCATAAGCCATGTTTTCACTTTAGTTGCACAAATCAGCTCTTAGTTGTTGTAAGGCCACCAAGCTGGTTTGGTTTTCTATAGTCTAGTTATTCCTATGAGAACTCAATTCCAGTGCAGAATTTCTGGATGCCTCTACAAGCAGCTAGAAACAAGTCACAGCATCCAGCACTACTGCCCTGCCAGGTAATCAGAGGCATCAGCAAGCTGTCAGCACGAAACAATTGGAGCGTAGTTTCTAAATAAAATAATGGAATAAATCATGCATGATTTAAAACTATTAACTTAACAGTACTTAATTCACAGCATTTCCTTATCTAAAACCTTCTACAAAAACATTCCTCTGTGTTAATACATAAAGATAGCAAAATCAGGCTGTATTATGTCTAGAATTAGAATCATAGAATAATTGTTGAGGTTGGAAGGGACCTTTAAGATCATCAAGTCCAACCATTAACCTACCCTGACAAAACCACTTCGAAACCATGTCCCCAAGTACTATGCCTACCCTTTTTTTTTTTTAAACACTTCCAGGGATGGCAAATCCACCACCTCCCCGGGCAGCCTATTCCAACGTTTGATAACCCTTTCAGTGAAAATTTTTTTCCTAATATCCAATCTAAACCTTGCCTGGCATAACTTGAACCCACTTCCTCTCGTTCTATCACTTGTCACCCGGGAGAAGAGCTCAGCCCCCACCTCTCTACAGCCTCCTTTCAGGCAGTTGTAGAGAGTGATAAGGTCTCCCCTCAGCCTCCTCTTCTCCAGGCTAAACACCCCCAGTTCCCTCAGTCGTTCCTCATAAGACTTGTGCTCCAGACCCCTTACCAGCTTCATTGCCCTTCTCTGGACACGCTCCAACACCTCAGTGTCTTTCTTGTAGTGAGGGGCCCAAAACTGAACACAGTACTCGAGGTGGGGCCTCACCAGTGCCGAGTACAGGGGAACGATCACTTCCCCAGTCCTGCTGGCCACACTATTCCTGATACAGGCCAGGATGCCGTTGGCCTTCTTGGCCACCTGGGCACACTGCTGGCTCATATTCAGCCGGCTGTCAGCCAACACCCCCAGGTCCTTCTCTGCCAGGCAGCTTTCCAGCCACTCCGCCCCAATCCTGTAGCGCTGCATGGGGTTGTTGTGACCCAAGTGCAGGACGCAGCACTTGGCCTTGGTGAACCTCATACCATTGGCCTTGGCCCATCGGTCCAGATCTCTCTGTAGAGCTATCCTACCCTCAAGCAGATCAACACGCCCACGTAGCTTAGTGTCATCTGCAAACTTACTGAGGGTGCATTCGATCCCCTCATCCAGGTCATTGATAAAGATATTAAGGAGAACCGGCCCCAGCACTGAGCCCTGGGGAACACCACTTGTGACTGGACACCCACTGGATTTAACTCCATTCACCACCAGGAATTAAGAACCACTCAAGATGTATGGGTTCCAACCTTAGACCACTTGAATGTTTGCGCAATGCAGTCATACTCAACATAAAACATATAGTCTGTGAGAGGCAGAGAAGAAACCTAGCTCTGTATCTAGAATACCTTAAATAACAGTATTTTTCTCTTTTTGTGGACATGCACAGTATTTATAACCTAACCAGAAGCTGTGATTCTCCAGAGAACGTGGTACACAAACATTTAATTAAAGATTACCCTAGCACAAAGGCACAAGGGCCAAATGAAGAGCAGAGACCCCTGGGTTACCTCTGAGTGTCCGATCGCACACTTTAGTCCTGGAAGCAGTGCGACCATGATAACACAGCACAGTACTTCTCAGATTAAGCTTTTGCTGGCAAAATTCTACTGTATTAGTCACACTTTACAACAACAAATATAAATACTGTACAAGATAGTGCAGGACCTCAGTTTGGCTTTCTGGTTTGGAAAACAACATGGAAGTCATGCTTACTCATGAGCAGCATTTAGCCAAGAAGTAATTATATCATACTGCCTTTCCAGATTCAGACCTGTGAGCTCAGAAGTTGTTCAATGGCTTTCTAGACAGAAACCGGATTTACTACACAAAGCAGTTTTGCAACAAGACTTTGTTAACAGCTGACTTCAAGAAAGTGCTGCTTGCCAAAAAGCTTACCTTTCTCTCTTTCAGTAACTGTTTGTAGCCACTGGCACCTAGAGACAGAAGTGTAATGAGGACATCTAAGGAAGGAGACGCAGATGCTCTTCCTGAAAAAAAACAATATACAGATAAACTTGGCAAAAATAAATTTTATGTGAAAGAAAGCTGATCATCAATTTTGCTACAGTTATTTCGTATGGATGAAATCAGTCCATGAACTACTTACCTGGGTACATTTTGCTGATCTCCTGAATGAAGGACGCATTGAAGCCAGCAATGATAGCACCACCTACTGGAACCATAAAATTTTTGTCCAAGCTCTGAACAAAGGCATCTATTCTGCCTACTCGAGCACCCTTTGTCAAAAAGGAATAAACAAAAAAAAATACACAGCATACATTAGGAAAAAGGAAACGTGATAGCATCATAATTACACAGCATTGTAACTGAAATAAATATAATTCTTGAAACTCTCTCAGATATTGTATTTGCAATGAAAAATTAAAAATCATAATATTACCTTTTTGTAGCATTGCTCACTATTATTACCATTGTCTGCTTACATAGTACCTTAAAAATTCCTATTTTGCTATGATTTAAAATATTGATTTTAGTTCCTGCAAGTCTAAATGTAGCTTATTTTCAACAACAACCGACACGAAAACCCTTGGAATGTAATAGCAATTATACAGTTAAAACTGTCCAGCCCAAAACATTTCACAGATTCTCACAGTAAAGGGCTACAGGTTAATGCATCATTAGCAAAGAAGATGATTTTTCTTGATACATGTATAAATTTGCATTAAAACAAGTCGGCTGTCACAGCACTCCTTTTAAGGCTGCTTGCAAAATCAAGATCCAGGTAACTTCCTATAGCAGATTTCCCCCCTTCCCAGAAAACCAAATGTCCTTATACCTAGCCACTCATATATTCTTAAAGGAAAAAACGTAGATTCTGCAGTATATCTTCAATTTGAGTAACATGCTACTATGAACTGTACAATTAAAAAGTATGCAGCATAACAGAACCTGAAAAGTGTATTAAGAACATAGATATTAAAGTATATTCAAATACATACATATTAAAGTACTACATATTTAAACCAAGAAATAGAAACAGAGTTAATAGCTATGGCAAAAATAGTGAAAAAAGCAGATCCAACTAAACCAAAATTATTACTTCTATGTTTTAATAGCTTAGTGCATGGGAGATGGGAAGACCACTCTGAGTTTGTCAGCTTTTTGATGGGAAGATGAATGGCAGCAGCTATCATTTGATTTAATTGACAGGAGACCACCAGAGGAAAAGCATGACAAATGAAATGGTCTCAAAAGCTCTTTCCTGTGATACTCTTGCAAATTCTGTTCACACTGTGCTCAGCATGTACACATTCCTAAGTATTCATTAATAACTACTTCTCATAGACAGTACATTTTCTATCACAGGAAATACACTTTTGTGAATAAATGTAAAACAAATCAGAGCTCAAATGTATACATTTGCATAACAAAAAAACCCAAATAAACAAAGAAACCCAAACAACCTATCAAGAAGCCAAGAAATAACACAAAGCAACACAGTAACAGTACTATTTGTAGCTTTGCAGTCTGAAAAGATTATCATTAGATCCATTTCATGCAGTAAAACTCAGCAATTCCACAGCTCCCTTCACGTCAGAATTTCACTAAACTTGTGCAAGTTAAATACAATAAATATGTAAAAAGTACATTACAAATAAAGCAAATGCTGTTTTCTTTTTCACATATCACTTCAAGTTTTGTCAGATTCCTTTAGTCTGTCAGGATTTAGAAATGCCAACATGACGTTCCTGTCATAATTACAGATCAAGTTGGTCTGTGTCCAGCTAATAATATGTCTTATTAAGAAGAAAAAAAAAATGGCCAGCATATTTTAAATTCATAATAGTTCAGGATCTCCTGGATCCTGTTACAAAAATATCCCCCTATTATTTTCATAAGGGCAACAGAGAGAAAAGAGAAACAGTGAAGAAACAGTGCATGTACATTGCAATAAGCAAAAAATGCAAGAATTCTAAGTTTCATGGGTGATCTTAGATATTAAGCAACCTCCTTTTCAAACAGGAACAGAAATTAAACTTTTCGAACACAACACTGAACTCAGCCCAGTTTCCTCTGTCATTCTCTGTGGCAACAATATTTTAACAGTGACATCTATCAAGTGTTGCTGTAGAATCTTGTACCTCCAATTGAACATCTGTAACTCACGTTCTGTTGAAGGCTTAATCCCTATTCAGGTATGATCTATTATTTTATTTTTAGTTAATGAGTTTATGAAACATTTTAAGAAAGCTTATTAAGGATATTTTTCCATTATGAAAGACACTTCAACATAAGCAAAATCTAAATAAATTTAGGGTTAGTACATAAAAAGCACGTAATAGAAATAACAGATACTATTTTTAAGTTCTATTTCCCTCTGCTCCACTTTCTCAGAAAATTGTTCAAATATCAGACATGCATAGGATTAGTCTCAAAGCTGTGAAACACCCAATAAGATTTGCTAGTGTTGTCTACAATCAGAGATTTACTTATACTCGTTAAAAAAATTAGTGTTTGAAATTCACAGCTCCTACCTGCTGGATAAGATGCATACACTTTGAAGACTGAACTCCATATGCATTGTTGACAATATGGGGAATGTCATAATTAGCACAAATCACAGCCAGTTCCTCCAGCCTATGAACATAAAATTGGAATTTAGAGAAGCATTAATAGCTGTAACTCATGTTACAAATCAGACCATTAAAAGACTGAAAAGTCTACAAGGAGGTCAGAATGAGAAAAGAAACTTTTTTGATTAGTACCTCAAGACAGCGCTTGTCACCTTAAGCTATAAAGGTTAAGAAGAAAAATCTGTTAGCTTTTACATATATGTCAAATTGGTGACCTGGGCTGAAATTTTTCATGCTTCACTGAAAGTTTTGTCTGGAAACCAGTAAATAGATCCCAAATCATTCTGCTTCAGATATAAGCATTTTTTTAATACTACTTTAATGATAACTATCAGAGCTTTAGCTATTCACATTTTTTTTTCCTTTTCTTCTAATATCCAACCTGAAAATGGCCTAATGGAAATTTCAAGATGTGTCTTGGGAATCAAAAGCATCATATAACAGGAAGTTTTTACATGCTTCTGTTTATTTCAAAGAACAAATATTTCAGCCCTCTGGCTGAAATCTCACTTGCGTATTTCAGATAAACTGATTAACAGAAGAGATATTCTTCAAAGAAATGGAGAGCCTTAAAACGTCTGAATGTGGAGATCAACAAATCAAAACTTTGTTCAACTGTTTACTCAGAAATAGAGACAACTCTTCACTTGCCTTTAGAAATCCCTGAAATCACGGTAGGCTCAGCCTGGATTGATTTCTCAGTCAAACTAGGATTTATGTGGGTGCATAGGTCATTTTGGCTAAGGGCCTTCGCCATTTTAAACATACATGTACTTAGTACACTTTTTTGAAGCACTCCAATCATGCTCTGTTTTTAAAAAAACCTCTTGATTTTCCCCAAACTTTTGAATATATTTTAGAAATTGAATCTATTTGAAAAAATAAGGTAATATATAATAATTTAAAGTGATTATAAAGGTAACATTATTTAAAAAAAAAAAAAAACGGTAAACACTAAACCTCCAATGCATTTTTACTCTATCTCCTTCTGTACAGCCTCTCACTGTAATTTACTGACCTTCATATAAAATGTGACAGAGTATGAAAACATTTTCCAAGAGGTGACATTCCTTTGCATTCTATTTCTATTACATTGCCTAGTGTTGTTTTGTAACGCAAAATTCAGCTGCAAACCTCAGATTAAGTTTTCAGAACCTGAATCTTTAGGAAAACATCGTAATCATAATACTATTCCTAAAAAAATGACAAGCATTTCATGATTAGGAAACACCAGTAGTATAATGTACATATTGATCTTCTGCAGTCAAGATACTCGTCAGGAGCTGCATGTGCAATAATTTTTCACATTTATCAACATCCTGAATCCTGAACTATGCAACATTAACAGAATACTTCAGGAAACATAACACTACACATGGCAAAGTTTTTGCCTTCTGATCTGCTGATCTTAATCAGATTCATTCCTCACCTTCCACAGAGACTCAAGGAAAACAGTTCCCTTCTTACATGCTTCTGTTCAGGTGCAGGTAGAGAATTTCACCAAACTTGAAACAGAGGGTGTACTCCTGCGTGTGTTTGTCTTTCTTACCTCCCAAGACTTAAAGGAGCAATAAGCTAGCTTCTACCAGTACTGAAAAGTACTCTTTACTTTTCCTAAAAATATTCTATTGAACGATTAGAAAAGTCTCTTTACTTTTCCTAAAAATATTCTGTTGAACAATTTGATCCATATTACAACACAGGATGAGAATGCTACAGTTTGAAAGCATATGGGAAGTAAACAATTACACACAGCACTTGTCTGCTTCCAAGGCTTAAAATGAACTACAAAAAGTGCTGCTAGTCATATCAGAAAAATAAAGCATTAATATAAGTATGGCTACTACTTGAGTTCTTAAAAGTCACAAAGAGGACTTAAAGAAATACTTTTCAATTTATTCTTTCTTTCTCTCCTGCTTGTGAAAGTTCATAAAAAGAAAGCTTTCCTCTTTCTTGTAATATTAAAGTAATAAGATACAGAGTTCTGCTAAGTACCTAAACTAACCAAAAACCACACTTTTTTCCTTTACTTCTCTTTCAAATACAGTAGTTTTAGAGACAACTCCCAGCAACAGCAGGTAAAAGACTGAGAACTGATGTCTCTCCGAGGAAGGGGATTTATACACTAGTGAATTATTCCCATAAAGTTAAATAATACCTCAAAGTAAAACTACAGCTACACAGGCATAAAACCCTTACCCTGATCTTTTAACAGTCCTAAGCCACTTAAAATTTTAAAACACCACCACCACAACTAAACAAAGTGTTACAAGTGCAAGATATTTAAAAACAGACATTTAAAATGGTACCCTCCAGAAATGCTGTACGGGATTTTCCTTTCTGTAGGAAGATGAATGTTATGGCCTTCAATAGTTGACAGTATCCTTTAAATAGAAAGTGCTTTCAAATCCTCCTGTATCTGTGGTATATCATAACACAGTGCCACTACCTAATAATTCATCTCTTAGTTGCAGAGAACAAAACAATCACATGTCAAAAAGAGGAGGCAGATAAGGAAAAGATTCATTTACCCAAGCTATAAAATAGACCATTCAATTTTGATAGCTGTGATTTAAGTTAGCCAATAAATCTGCAAGTCAACTTCAAGCAATGTTCATAGCATTCTGACAGAATTATATGGTTTTAACTTCCCTCTAGCAACCGGGTTAACCTATGATAAATACTGGGATTTTTTAAAGGCAGGAAAACAGAGTGAAACATATCTTTACTTGCCACGTTGCAGAGTCAATAATGTTTCTTTCCTACACTTGCAAATATTCAACTAAATTTTCCAGATAACATAGTAATTAACAAAAAAGCATGCACTGCAGAGGAACTCTAAACACAAGTCTTTTCAATCTTGTGATAAAAACAGTTGGAATGGAACAACTGAGACACTACATTCTAAAACACATGAAAACAGACATCTTACTAATATCTCATACTTCAATGTACTACATACAAGCCCATAAAAATATACCTGTTCAATTGTAAAACCTAAGGAATTTGTTCCTTGATACTTTTTTCCCTAAGCAAATAGACAAAGCAGGTTTTGCGAGTAACAGTGGTGCTCATTTTTGAGAAATCACTCAATATACCAAGTACTTTAGGCACCTCTACTCCAACACTTCACTTTCAGATTGAGAAGTTTTTCAAGTATTTCATAACCAAGGTACAGATTGAAATAATGTCTCAGATGCTCTATTCCCCATTGATAATGTTCATCTCAGCTTAAGCTAGTGCTTGAACGACGTCTTTGTAGCAACTACAGAAGTTATGTATGTGGACACGCAATATCAGGAAAGAATGCAATGTATTTTAAGCTTATTTTAATGGTGATTTAACAGCTGGAAATAAGCAGCAGCATCATGCAATCAAGCAGCAAATGTTCAAACCAAGATAAGCTACAGCAGGGCAAATCATATGTTATACTTGTGCAGCATATCTGCCCTAGATGCTTCCAAGAGTTTCCTTCTATCAGTGTATCTTAATTAGCCCTATAAACATCAGTATAATACAGAAAGAGTAACTCAAGCGAAGATTTTAAGTTTAGCTGTAGCTTTTTTCTTTTTTTTTTTTAATGGTATTAACAGCCTAGGAAAATTCATCATTGGCTACAGGAGAAGAGTAGGAAAAGCAACAGTAATATTAAAATGTTGCATTAGCTATGGAACTACATTTCCTGAACTATGTCTCTATGCAAGTCTACTTTTACTACTTCCATGAAATGATAAGAAAACCACTGCCAAAACAACATTCGTTCCACCACAAGAGATAGTCATTAACTTCAGTTATATGATAGGAGAAAAACCTTCTGCGTTATTCTCACTTTTTAATATATCTTTCTGAAAGTGGAACATTGTTTCAACCTGCTGTTTTCCTTAAGCAAGGGGATTAAAGTATCTTTACTAATTGTTGGCAGTAATTAAGCAATTTAGGAAGATGGACATCAAAAACATGGAGGGTTTTTTTTTGTTTGGTTGGGTTTTTTTTTTTTTACAGTAACAAGTAACACACTTCTTAAAAAGACTACTTACCTGTCAGGCACCCTTGGAGCAAAGCAAGATGTTGTAGAATGCACACAAAGAATATTTTCAGCACCAAGAGCCTTGATTTTAGCCTCTACTGCTTCAATGTCTGTCCGTAGCTCATCGCCTTCTAATACATTTTCTATCACCACAGGCTCAAAACCTGATCAAAGAAAGCAAGACCTGAATGTGTATCATTAAATCTCTGACAAATTGTGGGATTTTAGTTCCAGTATAACTCTGAAAAATCTTCTTGCTTCTCTTAACAAATTCTTTCAGACTTGAATTAAGAACACATACATAAATTGGTTTATTGTACAATGTCCATACTGCGAAAAACTACAATAATAATAATACTACAATCTGCCTAAAACCAGACAAAAGCTTACCTTACATTCTTTGCATGCAACAGCAAGAGGTTTGAAGATTGCTTTAAAAACAGATTAACTTCTTCCCTCCCAATTATAAAGAAAGTGTTTGAGTGGCATTCTTGTAAAACATTAGCATACTAAAACAGCCTCTCTAAAAAAGGATGCCATTAGTTGTAGCAATGCAATAATGATTATTATGAATTGGCTTTCATCATAAGCCTTTGCCTTAGTTAATCTATAAATTTCCAAACTACTACTTAGAAGACAAAAATGTCCACATTTGACCTCATTTTGAAAGTGAACTTTGTCATATCAAAATCCAAGCTATTTCCCAAGTTTTTTATTTTATTTTTTTAAGTTTGTATTTAAGACGTACAACAGCTGAACCTTGTAAGGTTGTTTCTCAAGGACACATACGAGAAGTGTTTGAAAAAAGGAAGTTATCCCCTTCTTCTAAATGCTGGAATGTTTCCAGCTTTGGAATGGGCTGCTCAGGAGGGATGTTGAAAAACCAGAGAGGGTCCATCAGAGGGCTACCAAGATGGGCGCAGTATAGCACGTACAGCTTAGAAAGAAAGGGTGTAAGAGCTAGACTTGCCAAGCCTGAAGATGCCAAGAACATCTAGTAGCAGCCCTCAACCATCTGAAAGGGAATTACAAAGACAAGAGAGAAACTCTCTTTGGTAGGATATAGTAAGAGGCAACAGCAACAAATTTTGGCTTGAGAGGTTCAGAATAAACAGGAAGAAAAACTTTTTTTCATTCAGAGGATAGCACAGCACTGGTACTGCCATCCAGAGAGATTGTGGAATCTCCATCCTCAAAGGTTTTCAAGATTCAGCTACACAAAGGCATGGTTGACCTAACCTAGCGCTTAAAGAGTTCTCTTTTTTTAAAGAGAGAAGCCTGCCACGGTAGTTGCTCAAATCTCTAGCTTATAAATAAATCAGAAAGGTTTTGTTTACAGAAGAAAGCACTAGAAACCATATATGCCCTTCCCCAAACAGGTGTGGCATGGCAGCAACATCATGCTAGCTGAAGGGACTATTACTTTCTTAAAAAACAGAGAAATGTTCAGTTTACTGAATGAAAGTAAAGGAGAAGGCAGGGCGGGGGGGCACAATTAGGAGTGATTTCCAAAGCAGTGTAACATGGCAGCAGCTATGTGAATGCTTCCCTAGTGGCTTAACACTGACATATAAAGCTCAAACTCTACAGAAGAACTTGGACTAGAATGACATATTGACACTGTTAGCCCTAGTCTGGTTTTCAATTAGTGATCTAGAAGACAGAAATTGCATTTAATAGATAGTTGTTAGATATCTGATACCTGCTTCTCTCTTTATTTTTAGTTGATAAACTTGCATGTTTAGTTGATAAACGTTACTTAATCTTGTGATAGTTGTCTTAACTACTAAAATTAGCAGATCAATCTTATTTCCTCACAACCTTCTCCATTATAGATGTAACTTCCTTAACTTGATGTTCTAAATTGAGCATAATATTCTGAAAACACTCCCACTTTTTTTATATACACGTTCTATTTGTTCCGATATGATTCCTTTCAAACACCTCTGCACCTTACCTGGACAGAATCCAGTCCCTGCTTCCAATTGTTTAGTCATTTCTATCTAATGATTCTTTTATGCAAAAAATAAACGTGTCCTAAGAACTAGGTCCAGAATCTATGCCACCACCTGCAGGTATGTGCACTGAGCTGGAAAATCACGGTCTCCCTTACTTGCCCTTTCCTTGATCCCATGCATCTGTCTGCAGGAAGGGACAGCTTCAGTGCAGGAGTAGACTTGAACCCTTAGCTTACTTGTAGACTGGTAAACAAGGAACTCCATTTGAGAGAAATTAAGGTTTAAACTTAGAAAGGCACCAAACTAATTTCCTGAGTGAGTGGAGTGACACTGCAAGATCAAAACCAAACAGAACAGCTAACACTTCCCATGTTCTAAAAGAAAAGAATGTGCAAACCAGACAGCTTGTCACCTCTGATCACAATTCCTAGGACACATATGCTTTTTGCATAAATCTAAGAGAGAGATTTGAACCACGAACCTTCATTTTACATAATTCTCAGGACAGCAAATTAGGCATCTCGCTCAGAATGAACTGTAACTTCCTTGGTATTGTGTTTGCTATTAACTACTTTATACACCTCTGTACCTCAGTACATGCCTACATTTTACAAGGCATTAGGAAGAAAAATCATGTGTGTGATTGCATGTTAGAAATTGGGAGTGTATAAATAAAGCACTTAGCACTACTACACATTAGGCCTTTTCTGGATCCTACTGCAAGCATATGAATTGATCACTGTGCTAGATGAAGTTTTGTATCTGTTAGAAGAACACACCGTGTAATCAGTCAGCTCCTTCTTACCTGCAGTTATCATTGATTTAAAGCAAGATTTCTGGTCTATACGTGGCCAGATAATGTATTTTGCCTTTGGTCTCTTGTGCCGCAACGTTAAAAAACACAGAGTTAGACTCATGCCAGTTGCCATAGGAACTACGAAGCAATTGGTCACTGTCCGGACACCTGCACATAAAAAGCAAGTCAGAAATGAACATGAAAAACCCATGACATGCCCCCACAAATGAAAGATATTTTCAGATTTACACCTACCAGCCAGCTTTATAATATCCAGAACTACTGAATTAGTAAGTTTGTTCAAAAGGCTAGACCCTGCAGCTTTAGGCTGGACAGCAGAAATATCACCTGACCTTCCAATTCCATGGATCAACCTAAACAAAAAAGGTTGAAAACATACATCAAGTTTTTTTTCACATCCCAAAGCAATAGTTCTCGCTGACTGAAGAGAATTTAATTTGACAAACAATAGTGGAAAATGCTGTATCTGATGCAACATCAATATCTGCTGTAATGAGTTCCATTATAACAAACTACATATATTTGTACGAAACTGTCATTTTTCCTTTTTTTTTTTTTTTAACAGTAGATTTAACAACATTCCAGTATGCAAGTAAAAACTTTGAGAAGACCCATAGTAGCAACACTTGTAGATTCTGGCAGGCTTCCTTTCAAGTGCACCTTAGCACTTCTTGATGTCTGTTGAATTAGCATTATAAATGCCAACATGTACAGACACACAACTCCAAGGAAAACAAAAATCAGTTGCCTATAGTGTAGCATATCATAGGCATAGTGCTATTATACAGATACTCCCCTGACAAATGCTTCATCTCCATAGGGCAAAGAATAATATATACTGTGCCAAAATGTCCTGAAAGACAGTTAGGTTAATGTATCACTTTGCCCTTCTTTTTCTACACATTCACTTCATCTACCTCATTCTACTATTCAATATTATGTATCATGTAATACCATCTCTCTCTGCACTCTGTTTATAAATTATGTTTATAAACTGTGTTTATAAATGTTCAATATTATTTAGCACCTTTCGGGAGTGGAGAGTCCCGAAATTGTGTATAAAATACAAACTTACAGAACTTGCTTTACCCATGGCTGAAATGCAGCAGCTGCTCAAGTAAGCTAGTAACAACACATTCTATTTATGGCTTTAATTCTGTTTTGTCCTGGGAATAGAGTAAAATGCAGTCTGATGAGAGTATGGAATTCAGAACTTCTTGGAGAATAGTTTTACAGCTTGATTTTTTTCCTCATTTCAAGCTATAGGTTGAAATCAACAATAGCTTGATAATTAATTGAAACTTGCACATAATCCTCACTCCATCAAAAATATTTTCTTCCCTTGTTCCTGCTGCTATGTTTTTAATAACTTTCTCATACTACTACTTTTTTTTTTCTGCACATACATACTCCTTCCTGAGGAGCAATCCTCCCTAAGACTGGCCCTGAGAATTTACTAAGCTGAAAGACAGCTCGAGAGCCATCTCCTGCTACCTCCATCACTCCCAAAGTTACCTGTAAAACTTATTGCAGAAATAAGCGGAGCGGAGGCTTTCCTTGCTATTGATGACACTCATAGGTAAAGGTGAGATGCCAGGTGACAGAGCTGCATCAGACCAACAGCAGCTAAATGCTAGCCCAGGCTCTCTCCGGCCAGAAGCTGGGTGTGCTTTCTCCAGCATTGTTAGACGGCAACACTTCCTTGGATTCTGTCCCCACTGTGACCCTCTACCTCCCTCACCACACATATCCTAGACTAGAGAGCAGTACAGAAAACAAAAAAAGCCAAACTGATCTATTACTGCCTTTCTTAACTAATTTCTCAGGGCACTGTAGGACTTACGAAAGCCATTAAGCCCAAGTAACTCAACTTCCATATGGTAAAGCTTACTAAATTTCTGGTCTCTAATATGCTTTTGTGTTAACCTTTCAAGAAGAAACATTCCAGGAAACCACTTTGTTTCATTCCTGTTAGACAAAGCATCACAGCAAGGTACTCAGCACAGAACTCTACGCAGAAAAAAAAAGTGTATCTTCATAAAGAAATTGATGCAGAGCCTCTAGAATTATAGCATCCAACGTACCCATTGAGCGTCAGAAGGGCTGCAAGCTCTTCTTGTCTTTATAGATCTGCTTATTTCATATAAAATCTATTATAGACGGACTGGGTTTTCACGTGCATATCAACTAATCACATTATAAAGACATTAATGAATATAACAAAATACAAATAGCTGTTCACTAGGAATGTTTGCTGCTTTACAACTATAATGTGCAGCAGTTTTTGATAATATACAGATAAAAAACTGGATGGTGTTAAAAAAGGCAAGTAATGCATGGATTATTTTGAAACAGGAAGATCTATGGTTGCCCTGCATGCAGTCAACTCAACATTTAAGCTTCTGCCAGTTCAGCATACAGGACATAACCCTGACAAAAGATTTTTGTTTCATTCAAGACTTTCCAATGAGTTATTAAGGAAAACTCAACACTGAAAGTCGTATCAATTCAATATTGCATTATGTGGTTTTTCTCAAATGCTATTAATGTCTCAGATAAGAAGATACCATAAAATAAGCCACTTGAAAGCATTACTAATAAGTCTGAATAATTCAAATTGCCAATAATTTGTACCTGTAATGCCTTCGGGCAACGAGTCCTGACGCCACTCTTCCTTCCCTCTCACCCACACCACAGTTGCCCAGAAAGTTATTGCTATCCATTATAGCAAGTTCATGAAGAAACAGTTCAATGGTGCTTTCATCCCATCCATCTTCAGGACATTTTCCCTTAATAATAATAATAATATAAAGGTAACTACCAAACTTGGAAATTAAAAATGAACACAACTGTATGCAACTTGATTAATGCTACCCTTCTTTACCACGCTGAACAGCAGTTTTTATTTTCATTATGTTGGTTTATATTATCTAATACTATGAACCTGTATTCAGAGAAAAGTTAGATAATGATTTTTCCATATATTAAATGCAATTACATTGGTATATCCTGATATTAAAATAGTCGGGATGTTTTTCACTTTCAAGTGTTCTTTAAGGTACACACAAAACCACTGCAGCCCATACATGTTAATTACTCCCTAGAAAACGATAGATTATTTGTTCTATTCTCTAGACAAGAATCTACTACTACAGGAATTCAACAGAGAGAACTGGATGAAAGGGAGATAACTGGGTATTATAGAACCAAAAATACTAATTATGAGCAGAAAGGAAATACGGTTTCACTTGTAACACACCTTCCTATCTGCGTATTTTCCTTTCTCGTTATTTTCCAATAGGTAAGGAAACCATTTACAGAATATAACGTGTCAAAACTTGCAACCAGAGACACGCTCTTTCTTGTGCTCTTTACTGCGTTAAGAACTGCACTCATGTTTGCAAATTGCAGAAAAGACCCTCAGAGGAAAGGTACTCACAAACCCATGAAGCATTACTACAGCAGCTCAGCAGTCCAGAGGATTTTTTTTTTTTTTACATGTCCCAATAACAGTAAAACGAATTCAGCAAAACTAACTCATTTCTGCAGCGTGGTATGAAAGTCAAGTTTGAAACAGTGGGTAACGCGACTAAGGATGGTCAAGAACTGAAGCGCTTGAGAATTCATCGCTAATGACTTCTGTACATTGCAGACAGAGCAATACATTGCTTTGGCACCTTGTACGTATCGTTTTTTACCTCATGTAACAATACGTTTGTCTCTTATTGCTTAAAAAAAAATAATCTCTAACGGTTTGCTGGGCCCTTCTCAGCAAACACACAACCCAAGGCACTTTCTACTCCCAAACGTGCCCTTTCCTGGCGGGGCTCCGTAGGGTCTCTGCCATCACGGGAAAGCGAGCCGAGCTCTCCCGGCCCGCCTCGCCCGGGCCGTGCCGCTGCCCACCGGCACGGCGGGTTACACAGGGCCGGAGCGGGCCCCGGCAGGCCCGCGTCCCTCACGGGGCTGTGCGGGGCCGCTGCGGCCGTGCCCGGCCCGGGCGGAGAACAGGCGGGGGGGTGAGTCCCTGGCGGGGCCGCGGGCCCGGCCCAGGCCCGCGGGCGGCTCAGCGCTGCTCCCCCTCCCCGCTCCGCGGCGCCAGCACTGAGCGGGGCGGAGCGGGGCCGTCCCGGCGGAGCGGCCCCGGTTACCTGCTCCAGCAGGGCCCGCAGCCGCAGCTCGTGCGCCCGGCGGCCCTGCGCCCCCTGGCGCACGTAGGCCGCCGTCACCAGCCGCTCGCTGGAGCCGAAGTTCTCCGCGTTCATGGCCGAGGGGCTGCCGGCGGCTGCGGCTCCTGCCACCGCTCTGCCCTCAGCTCCGGGGCGGCCGAGCAGGGCCACCCGCGACCCCCTCCGCTGCCGCTGGGGAAGGCGCGGAGGGAGCGCGCATGCGCCGCGCAGGAGCGCCAGCGCTCCTCCCCTCAGGGCGGGAGGCCGGGCCGGGCCGCGCCCCGCCCCGCCGCCGCCGCCGCCGCGCTGAGGGCAGCCCCCCTCTGGAGCCGCCTCCGCCCGGCGCCGCCAACGGGAGGCGTCGGCCTCCGGGCGGAGCGCTGGGCCGCCCCTTTGCTGGAGGTAGAGAGGCTGCACGGGGCCGCGGCGGCCTTTGCCCGGCGCTGCCGTTGGAGGGGGGTGCGTGTGTGTCTCCGTTTTCCGCGCTCGGGGTGGGCCCTCCACAGGCCGCGCGGGCTCCCGCAGCCGGCGGCGTCCCTCCGTGAAGCGGCGGGAGCCCACCAGAAACTACACTTCTCGGCTGTGAAGAACCCGTTCGTGGGTTGTTCCCCCACCCCGGCTAGAGTTTAGCATTAGACTGTTGAGAGCGGCCACGTACCCTCCCCTTAAGGTTCCCGTCAGCGTGAGAGAGAGCCTTCCCCGCTCGTCACAGCGTTGGCTGCCTGACTGCCGGCAGCACATAACGGCGACCGGCCGGCGTGGGGCCCGGCCTACCCGCCCCGGCTGCGGAGGCCGTGCAGAAACCGCGTTACGGGGAGAGAGGCGCGCTGCTAGGCGAGAGCTAAGCTGCTTTCTTTTTGCATTACTTGGGAAAAGCCAGTTGCGCCAGTAGGGAGCCTGGGTCAGGCACCGCACCTTTATTAGGAACTGCCGGCAGGTGGAGGTTTACCTGGGGCACAGGGGCTCCCCCGGACACTCGAGCAGCCCGCTGCCGTCGCTGTGCCTTGCGCTCCGGGCAGCCGCGGGGGCTGGCGGGTTGCCGGTCGCCTTCCGAAAACACCCAGTAGCCAGCTGTGCAAAAGTTGGAAGCACGGCGTGTTTGTGTGTCAAAATGTTTAGTTTTAACCGGCCTGTGCCTGGTCAGCTGAATTTGTTTATGAAGTCTTACCCGGTTCTTCTGTTTTACAGTTTTAAGCTCAGATGGCTAATTAGCATGTGAAAAGTACATACTGGCTGTCCTGCTTCTGTAGGTTTAATTAGCCTGATTAAGATCTTTCGGGCGTTCTGACAGAGTAATCTTACACACCTGTTTGAATTGTTGGCTCAGACTATAATTAACATAGTTTCTTAGTCCTTTTGAACAGAAAAGAGCTTTGCAAGTTGAATTGTCACCCTCCTTAATCCCCGTAGTCATACGGCATCTGGATTGTTAAAATGTGCCGTGTTGCTGTCGTTTTAGAAATACTGAGCAGCTATTCATCTTGTTCTTTTTTTATAAAACTATCACAAGAGGGCGCTCACCTAAAGCGAAAAATGCACGATTGTGCACGTGTTCCCTTTTTTTTTCTCGTGTTTTTCCCACTCCTATATTTCGACATGGTGCTGAGATATAAACAGATGACAAAGTATGCTCTGTGGATTAGAAGGATAGAGACAAAGGTGTTAGCATGAGGAAAATGATCCAATTTATTTGCATGATTTAATTGTTAGTAATTTTAATCCAGGTGGCTAATTGAGAATATTAGCTACTGAAAATTAAAATGAATAGTTTGTTAGTAACTATCATGGTGATGTGTATTTTGTTTATTTATGAGCTGCCATAGTGTTTGAACTCTGCACTGCTGAAGATTGAGGCAATGTAAGGATTTTGTTAGATCAAGACTGTGAGCAAGTTACAGAATTCTCGTTGCAGTAGATGAAAACTAAGTTAACTGTATTTAGACATACATTAGCATGTGTAGATGAGTCCCTAAACCAGAAGAAATAACTAATGAGTTACTTCTTGTTTAGTTTATTCCAAAGAAGGAACTTTCAAACTTTTTAGAAACCCGTGGATGAACTATTTGACAGAATATTATTGAAGCAGCCACAACTCACTCATAACTAATGAAGCTAAAGGGGTATGCAGTCTTCCTTAATGGTCTACTTGCCAAAATTTAGATTTAAAATCTCCCATTTTAGCCCGATGTTTTTGTTTGCTTCACACAGGAATTAACATCGGTGTAATTTTCTGTACAGAAGATTACATGCAGTTACTGTAGCCTTCATACACTTGTTTAGTGGGTGTAAAAAGGCTATTCATCTGGAGTCACAGTTGGCTGAATACGTTCACTTTTAATAGAAAGGAATGGAAACAGAAATGCAAGTGTGAACAGATTTTATCAAATGTTACAGGTATTAATAGTTACATAAGTAAATGGCAGTCACCTTAGTTCCAAAGTCCGCTGGCTGGCAGGTAATCTGAGACAAAACAAACACAAGTCAAGCATTTCAGTAAGGCTTTATTTTGGCAGTAACCAAGCATAGTAAGTTTCTTTCCCTGATCCTGGTAGTGTACAGAATGAATCCTTGTATCACGACTGATTATGAGAATAACGAACAACAAATATGTGCAATATTTAATTACATTAAATATGTACAATTTTGCTCCCAGTATGATGCAGAATCCCGGTTCCATACAGGTTCTCCACGCGTGTACTTTTCTCCAGTACCTCACCAAAATCTTTGAGTACAGCACTGAGGGGAAACCCCTCTTCTCCAGGGAGGTGGGAGGCACAGGGGCGGCCTGATGCAGCCTGTCAGGGTTACAGCTGCGCTCGCCTTCCAGTTAATAACGCGAGGCGGGGTGTGGGAATGAGAACACTCATGTGGGGTTTAGGCTTGCTTTTGGGAATTACCGCGACGGCGCCTGTGAAAGCATGGGGAGGGAGAGCAGCCGGCTTAGTGGAACGCGGTGGCCCGGAGAGCGGCGGGTTTCGGCCGCAGAAATAAAGCAAGTTGGGGTCGTGTGTTCAGTGACCGGCAGGGAAAGCGCGGCCGTAGCCGCGGTTTGCCGGAGGGATGTTGGGCAGATCGTGCCGCTCTTAGGCTGCCTTAAACCGTCCGCGCGCTCACACCAGCGGACCGCAGTACCCGATGCTGCCCCGGCACGGGCGGGAGTCAGTCAGTCAGTCTGTCTGTCTGTCCGTCCGTGCCCCGGCTGCCCTCCCACACCACCGTGGTTGTACGCTTGACGCGGCCCCTTTAAGGCAGGTGGCGGGGGCGGGGTGCGGGCGCGGCGCGCATGCGCAGGGCCGTGACAGGAGCGGCGGCCGCCGAGCTGGCGCTGGCGGCCGGGCGCGCTATGGGCTGCGGCGGAGGGGCCTGAGCCCGCCCGGCGGCGCCGCCTCCTCCTCGCACCCCCCCCCCCCCCCCCCCCCGCCGCACCCCCCATGGCGGAGCCGGGCGTTGAGGGGTCCGATGAGCGGCTGCTGCTCCTCGCGGAGCCGGCGCCTCAGGGAGGGCCGCCGTGGCGGGGCCCGCCAGGGGTGAAAGCCGCCCCCGGCGGGGCTGTGAGGCTGTGTGGGGAGCTGGGGCTCGAGGAGGAGGAGGAGGAGGAGGAGGGTGAGGAGGACTCGGGGCCCGAGGGGGACGGAGAGGACGAGCCTCTCCTGCGGGCGTCGGGCGCCGGCCGCCGCCGAGCGGGCGCCGCCTGGGACAAGGAGCCCCGCGCCGCCGCAGGTACGGCCCGGGGCCGCCGCTGCCTCCCCCGCCGGGCGCGGAGAGGAGGCGCAGGGGTGCGCCGGGGCGGCTCGGGGCGGGGGGGGGGGGTTGCTCGGGGAGGGCTGCCTGAGCGTCTCCCCTGCCCTGTCCTGCCGGCGAGGCTGGAAATATACCTGTGGGGACTAAAGCACGGGTGATGTGCCGTGCCCGGTGCCTCCCTGAGGTGTCCCCGTCTCGTAGGCGGCTTATCACGAGCGGGCATCGGGGAAGGCACGGTGTCGGCGGGGGGCAGAGGTGCGCTGCCCGTGCTCGGCGTACGGGCTCGCTGACTAATGGTCTTTGAAGGGAAAGTGCTGTGAATGGCCCGAAATTCAAATGCTTTGTCTTTATGTGCAGGGCTGCACGAACTCATTTACATCTTCATGAGTGTCTCCACTGTTACTTCTCCTTGTTCTCTGTCTCCTGTTTTGTTGGGCTTTGCTTTGTTTGTTTCTGTCTTTTTTTTTTATTCCAAATTTCTGGCTTTGCATGTTTTACAGACTGTGTTCTGTGGTGGGACTGGCTGCGGTTTCCTGAACACTTGGCAAACTCAGTCAAGTTTTCTTTTTGTCTCGCCTATTCCAGCAATTACTTGCTTGCAATCCCCATCTTTTCATCCTGTAAAAAGATTTTACTCTCTTTCTGTTCTTTGCTCCAAGTCATGTGTTCGCTTCTTTGTACTGTCACGTGTATGAAGAGTTTTAGATTTGGACTCTTCTGTCATATTTTTGGTTTTCATAAAAATTTATTTGCTTTCCATGTTTCAAAATTCAGTCTTGAAGAAAGAAAGAAATGTGATGTGAAAATTCAGAAATGCAAGAATTTAGTTATGAATTTGAAAAGAAGCATAAGTGTGGCCGTTATCTAATTCTAAACATATGGGCAAGATTATAAACTACACAACGTTTATTGCTTACTTTTTTTCTTTAAATTTCCAAGCTTTCTGATTCTGTGCAACTTTGTAAATAAATGTACATCTAGGAAAGGTATGGTGACAGAAGTCTGTGGACTTCTATCACTTAATAGTGTTAACCGTTGTAATTATACCATGGGATTTCTTGCAAGAGATTGGTAAAAATGGTTCCTTTTGCAACAATAGTATATTAAAAAAAAAAAAAAAACAAACAAAAAACCCCATCAATTTCAGCAAAATAAGTTATGCTAGTAACTTTTTTTAGTAGCCACAGAGAGCTTTTGCTAGTGTACTGTGTTTAATCATAAGAAAAAAAAAATGATCTCATCTTTTAACCGGCAGTCCCAAGTGTAGACCAGACCTGTAATGCAAACATGCCGTTAAAATGTTTGAGTTCTCCTGTCGTGTTCCCACAAGACTTAAGATGCGTTAATGAGACAGTGCTTCCAGCAAAACATAATAGTTAAAACTTAAGAGTGGAGACTAGAGCTGTGGGTCTTGCACTACTGGGGCAATTCAGATGGTGAGTGCAGAGTACTTCTTGGGATCTGCCCTAAGAGTATAAAAGAAAATCTCAGAACTGTGATTGATTGCAGCATCTCATCTCTTGCTCTTGTTTCCTTGTCCTTACTTTTTCTGTATGTCTAACACTTGAAGGTGCAGGATTGTTTCACCTGTCGGGTGGAACAAATGTGCAACAGATGTTATTTATGCATGTTATTGCAACATGGAGAGTGTTTTCATAATGGAACTATAGTCAAAATATGAAACTGTGTAGAAAAAGATGGAATTGATTGAAGGGACTACCTGGAATTATGTTAATGTTAAAATAGTATAAAGCTAGTTTAGCATTGAAAGAGTTCATGCATGTTACTCTTGCAAAGTCTCTTAGTTTAGCTTATGTTAACCTGACAGAAGAACAGATTGAGGAGTGTACGTGCATTTGTATCTTTTTTTGGCTCATCCTCATTCAAGTATAGCAGCTTCACAGCCTCAGGTCTTGTCCAAATTAATTTGAAAAAAATTATTGAGCTTGGTAGTTAGACTGTGTGTGTGTGAGCCCTGGTCTCCTGAGTGGGAGTCTGATGAAAAGAGGAGTTTCCAAGAGCGGTTGCAGGAAAAAACCTTGATTAGTTAGACTTGTAAGTTTAGAGACTGTACTGGAATTAAGTTGTGACCTTAAGATGCTTTCACAGTGGAAAACTTGATTAAAATAATTTTTGAAGAAGAAACCAACTCAGAAAACCCACCTGCATTCAGCCAATGCTAGCTTCAATTAAAATGGCTTATTTTTGTATGGAGAGTGTTGATAAACAGAAAGGCAATTTCTTAAAACTGCCTGTTCCCTTGTTTTCAGCCCGTACATTTTTGTACGGCCACATCACTGTGGTAACAGAAGGCTTTCTAGTAGCATAGTAGCAATAATGAACAAATCGTAAGTTTCAAAATTTGTTTTTCTGTACTTCCTTGAGCATAGGACATAATGTGGTTTGTTTTTAACTAGACTTGTGATGGAATATATTTTTCCTGCAGTTATTTTTTGTGTTAGAAAAGACATGGTCGAAGAATTTCCTCAAGACAGTGAGACTTCTTGTGGTTTTAGATTCTAGAATGAATGCACAGAAATTAAAAACTGACCTCTGAGAAAGTTGTCTTCTGCACAGACAACTTCAATCCTGTGGTAGAAAGGTCATCTGTAGGTCCTCTTCACCTGGAAGACTAGTGTGCAGAGCAACTTAGTACGGATGTTGCATTTCGTTTGGTAACAGTATAGTGCACAACCCTGATTTTGCTTTCACTGACAAAAATAGTAGTAGTCATGGCTCAGCTGCATGATGTGATGTTTCTTGTGCAGAGATAGTTGAGGCCTGAATATGGAGTAAGACCCACTGATTCAGTGATTTTTTTTCCTTAAAAATAATTGTATTGTGGGTTTTTAGGTTTATTACCCTAGGTTACTTAAGCACTTTGACACTTAGATCTCTTTCCCTTTCTCTTGGTGGCTGACTCTATGAAATGCAGCTTACAGATTGTCCCTGACAGTCCTAATAAAAGTCTTAAAACTAAACTGTAGTTTATCGCAGAAATATTGGCCAAGTAGTCTAACAGAGTCTGATCCAATGGGTTGTAGTTGTTGATCCTTAAGAATAAACTGTTACTAGTTTTAAGGTTTCTCTTCTGGTTGCCAGCTTAGACTAAGGTTTTCCTATGTTTTATGCTTTTTAATTGTTTTTATTTGGAAGCCATGTTATTATTTGTGAGTGGTTCATGCAAGCAAGTGGTAATGTTCTAGAAAACTTCAAAGAACGTACTGTGCTACAAAAAATTGTTCCAAAACATCAAGAGTGTTTTTTATTTTTTTTATTTGGCTATCCACAAACTGTTTAGGAGCATCTTTTCTGAATGGATTCTATATCAGTTGTCATTCCAGAAGAATGTATCTGTCTTACTTTATCTTGCATTTCTTCAAATGCTGAAATGGGAACAAGGCAACTTTACCTGTGAATGTTTAATTTAGAATAACGTAGCTGTTTCTTAATGCAGAAATGAGCCCTAATGCACAGGCTCATTAATATACACTCAGTAAGACTGTGGAATAATCCTAGCCTTAAAACTAAGGTACAAAAATCTACAGTTTCAGAGTTTGCAAAGAAATAGTTTGAAAAAGTTTAAAGAGCAATAGAAGTATTAAATCCTGGCAACTTCTCTTCTAGTTATCTTTCTAAATGTTTGCATAGAGTTTGCATAAATGCCTGCATAGAGCTGATCTTTTGGTCGGTATGTAAAGAAATTCTACAAGTAGTTGATAGTGTTTTAATGTTGGAATGGTGATGGCATGGAGTTCTTCACTGGGATATTAGTGCCACTTGTCAGTGCTACATGTAACGGATTGTTCTGTGAATAACATAGTTGTGTCTTAGCAGCTAATGAACATGTTAGCCAAGCTGTTAAATGAATGGTATTATACCATTCTAATAGGTAGTGGGTAATGGACAGTTTACTTTCCAGTAGCTTTCTCTACGAAAGGACACAAAAATCTTAATAAAAATGGTATGTAAAATCTTTAGCACTTTTTTTACAGCTGTGATTTTGAAGGGATTTTTTTCTTACAGGCTTCCTTATGTAAATGAAAATTAAAAATATCCTTGAAAAGTATAAACGCTTTGCAGTGGTAGTCTCAAATTAGTTGTTGGAGATTTGGCTGATTTACTTTAAACAAAAGGTTGATTAGACCTGGGTAAATCAGTGGGAAAACTTGCACTGATTTAATGGACCGGATTTTTCAGCCGGCTATTGAATGGGCATTAGCAGGGAAGGCTGTTAGCTTTTCAATGTATTTATGTTGTTAATTCCTAGTACAAATTGCACTTAGGAGTACTTATTTTCTTATTTTTCAGGGCATACAGGACATACTGCTGATATGAATATATTTTTAGATGATCCAGAATTTGCAGAAATTATTCTGAGAGCAGAACAAGCTATAGAGTGTGGAGTTTTTCCAGAAAGAATCTCTCAAGGATCCAGTGGGAGTTACTTTGCCAAGGATCCAAAAGGGGTGAGCATGTTACTGCAAAGTCAGAGACACTATCAGAAATTACTTTAAAATGGAGATTTTAAAATTCTATTTAAATGGAAATTCATGTAAATAAGTTATTTAATAATTTATGGTATGCCAAAATCTATGTTGGAAAAATCAATGCAAGTGATATTTAGACTTCTAATTATGTCTTGCAGCATAAGCTGAGCCAAAATAACTATTATTTCTCTGTTGCAGTTTTACCATGTTTTGAATGATCTGCACCAAAGAAATAAGGAGAAAATAAAAGGGCCTCTTTAACATCTGAAAGCAATTCAGGGATTCCTTTGTGCAGAATCTAACATTTTGTTCGTTGTATGTTTTAATTGATTTTTGACACAACTGAACTTCTGATTTGTATACCGTTTAGGTTTCTGTAGCCAAACCTCCTGTATTTTTATGTATTTTTCTCTTCAGATAGTCTTTTATTTAGGTCATGTCTCCTTCCTCCTATATGATTGGTAGATGGGCAAGAAGAGTGCTATGAACACGTCTACCTTTTTACTTGTACTTGGCTGCTGAATCTTGGAAGATTTGGTTTCCCCTTCCTTAGTGGTAAATGGTACCTTCAATAGCTATCATCAAAGAGGTGTCCTAAGGTTACTTTGAGATAGAGAAGTAACAGTTACCTGAATACCTTGCTTGAAAAGTAGCATTTGCTTAGCATTATTAAGAGAAAATGATGTTTCAGACATACTTTCACATTGTTTTCTTTAAATCAGAAATACTTTGTCTGCTTATTGACCTGTTCCAAAAAAGAAGACTCCCAACCCCCACGCCGTTGTTAACTTGTCATACCTGATTTTATTTTAAGCTCAGTCAGCATTCTTCTGGTCTTAGGTAGACGTAGGTGTTCATTAATCTTGAGGATCCCAGTCGTGTTAGACATGGAAGTTGTAACACTTTGAGTGCCTAGGTTTTCAAAACATATTCAAGATTGTTTTTCTTCCTTGTATCCCCAAAACGATCATTTCTCAATTGTTCAGGAAGTATTTTTTTTCATTGTTTAGCTTTTATTCATATTATTGGTCATTGCAGAATGTATTCCTGTTTTGCCACTTAATTTTCATAGGCATTTGGTTTAATGCCACTTTTCTAGTGATAGTTTTTACACTTTATGGGTGTGTGATTTTTAGAATAGTTACCTGACTTAAATTCATATATTTATTTGTATTCTAAGATGGAAAGTGGCAGAACTACCCCTTCAAAATCTTCAAAGAACTGCTGATCGCAGTTCATACTCCTGTGTTCCAGGAACACTTGTTAGTAATCACAGAATGGTCAGGGTTGGAAGGGACCTCTGGAGATCACCCAGTCCAACCCCCCCGCCACAGCAGGGACACCTACAGCAGTTGCACAGGATGGCGTCCAGGCGGGTTTGGAATGTCTCCAGCATGGGAGACTCCACCACCTCTCTGGGCAGCCTGTGCCAGTGCTCTGCCACCCTCAAAGGAAAGAAGTTCCTCCTCATGTTAAGATGGAACTTCCTATGCCCAAGTTTGTGCCCGTTACCTCTAGTCCTATCACTGGGCACCACTGAAAAAAGACTGTTCCCATCTACCTGGCACCCTCCCCTTAAGTATTTATAAGTATTGATAAGATGCCCTCTCAGTCGTTTTCTCTCCAGACTAAAAAGCCCCAAGTCCCTCAGCCTTTCCTCATAAGAAAGATGCTCCAGTCCCCTAATCATCTCTGTAGCTCTTTGCTGGACCCTCTCCAGCAGTTCCCTGTCCCTCTTGAACCGGGGAGCCCAGAACTGGACACAGCACTCCAGATGCGGCCTCACCAGGGCAGAGTAGAGGGGGAGGATGACCTCCCTCGACCTGCTGGCCACACTCTTCATGACCCCCTTTGTTCTGGTGAAGGAGAGGCAAAGTAGGTTGGGAAGGAGGGTCTCTCTCTTTTTGAAACTGGAAGGAAAAAAAAATTCTTTCTCTAATCCCTTTGTGGGATTCTTGTTGTTGCCTACAGTGCTGTTAATATGAAAGTCTGTCAAAGTTTCAGCAAACTTCTTAAACTTCAGGTCACTTCCCTACTTCAGTAGTTTAGTCCTTTATAGGTTTTCAGGTTGTATATATACATATTCAAACTTTATACTGTTTTTAAAGAGGTATTTTAAATTAGGATTATGTCTTATTAAATACACAGTAGGAAAAAATCCGAGTAACCAAATACTGGTTTAAATTGGTTCTTTTTCAAAAAGTCAATGCATGATGTGTCTGAAGAGTGTTCTACACTGTTATGCTAAAAATACTTTAAAACCGGTTAGTTGTGGTTTTGGAGTTTTTCTTAATGCTGTGCATTTTATTCTTAGAAAGTTAGTAGAGAAATTACTAGATGAAAAAAATCATACTTGTTCTGGATTTCCACATGTGCAAATCTGTTTTGTCTGAAGCCTCTCCAGACTGATTTTGCAGTTTTTTGGTGACTAGCAAATGCCTGAGAGACTCACTGTGCCCTGGGGTTAATGAGAGAGTACTTAGACATCATTTTTGTAACCATGGTATTTTGGATGGAGCACCTTGTTTCTCATGTGGTGATTTTCTTGTTGTTTTTACTTGTTTTGCAGTAAAGTGTTGGTTTTGTTCCTAGTTAAGTTCCTAGCAGTGACTTGCTTTCCCCCTTCATGCAGGTCATTGATTTGAATAAATATTTAGGAGAAATGAAGCCTAAACAACACTGTTTTTTTTAATGTGAACCAAAAAAATTTTATTGCAAAATATGAAACTATTTGCCGTCATGGGACTGTGAGAATGATACTGAGTTCCTATCTGACTTTCAATTTTGCTTTTATTTTTTGCACTAAATTTAGGCTTTATCTAAATTTGTTATCCGTATTAAAGGTCTGATAAAACTTCATTTTGTCAATAGTGCAACTCCCATTTGTAGAATGGATTTCATATCCTGTTTGACAGAGTGTTGCATCATTCTGCTTCAGACCAGTTTTGTGACTTGCTTTCTCCTCTTCTTCTTGAGTAATCTCCTCTTCCTTATGCTGGGAAAGAGCTTATTAAAGATGTTCTAAGCCTTCTTACTGGTCAGCTTCTGAAGTGTTTACCCACACTAATACCAAGTTACAGGTAAAATAACCTGTTTCCATTAGGTCACCTTATTCGCTGATTTGGGTCTAGCAGAAAGATAAAGCTAAAATTGCCTAATTAAAAATTATTAACTTCCTGCATTTATTGCCATAGTTGTATACTGGTATGAAGTAGTTCAGTACTTAAGCAGCACAATTGCTAAGTGTTGAATATTTCTGCGTTTGTTGTTCATTGTGTAATCAATAAAGTAAAAGACATCATGTCTGTTACAGACTGTTCTGCAACATGTTTTTGACAGTTTAGCTATTGGCTATTTGGTAATGCCAATGGAGTCAGTCTAGAAATTAATTGTGACTTGCAAAATTAAGGCTGGTCTTAGTAGGTTGTCTATATATTGAGCTTTCTGTTTCTGCTCTGGTCCTCAACAGCAGTGGCTCTGCAAAATTTAGCAAGGTTCTAACTGAAGTGAAACATTGAAAACCATATCTAGATTTCATAGTATAGCACAGTATGGTCCAGGCAAGTAATGGAATGAGGTAAGCTCCTTCTGAAAATGGGCAGTTTGTAGGAAGTGTTATCCAAAGAGCAATTCAGAAAGGTAATTAATAGCTTGGCATATCATAGAATGGTTTAGGTTGGAAGGGACCTTAAAGATCATCTAGTTCCAGCCCCCCTGCCCTGGGCAGGGACACCTCCCACTAGACCAGGTTGCTCAAACATACTACCAAATATGCCACTGCGTTTCTGGGAAATGAAAAGCTGCTAGCTTTGTTTTAAGCAGGTAGGTATCTGTGATTTAGTAGGAAAAAAATTAAATAACTTTTTAGCAATTCTAAACCTAACATTAGAATTTTGACTAAACTAATATACCAAGTAAATTCAGGTTCCAAAGTGTTGTGACTTTAGTTTTTTGGGGTTTTTTTTTAATGTTCAGAGAACATCCTGGCCTTTCAAGTTGCACAGAGTATTTATTCTAAGCGTAACGTGTTGTGTAGGTCTAAATTGAATTGAGCCTGTGCAGTTGCATTGAACTTGCTTATGACTTTAAACGTAACCTTAGAATCACAGATAACAGCGTACTGAAAATGAGAATTTTTGTCAATTTGTTTCCGGCCCTGTTGATAGAAGACTTTGATAAGATGAATGCAAGTAGTGGTATTTTGTAACTTATTTCTCCTGGTAGTTGATGGGAGTGAATCAAAATAAATGGACAATAAAGGTGATGCTACTAATACCTGGTGTGTTGTGTAATCCGTTTACAAACGGAGTGAAACAAGTTCTGTGTAGTTAGTTTGTCTTGGACAAAGCAGGATTGTCTTGGACAATCTTGGACAAGTTAGATTGTCCTGGACAAAGTGAGTGAAAATTCTCTAGAAGCTAGAGCAACTAGCAAGGTCTTCTTCCTAGTGTGGTTGAATCAGCAGTTACTGAAGCAAAATGCTGGTTTCTGACTGCCAGCAAACTTGTTCATGACTTAATAGTGTAAATCAGCTATGAGTGTTGGTGCAACAACAGGCAGTGTTTAGCTTGTTGAGATATTCACTTGTTTGATAAGGATTCAGGAAAGTACTAATATGTGAAAATGCTTCTAAAACAGTTGTTCTTAAATATGGTCCTGCGAGAAGGAATGAAGATACGGCACTTCTACAGCATTTCACTTGAGCTAGAGAAGAGTCATTACATGAACTTCATGCATTAGGCTAAAGTTTATCACAGACAATTGGAAGGTTATATATTTTAGTGTGGTAATAATCTTGTGGTTTGAGGTTAACAAATATAGAGTCACGTGTAGAAGGCACCTTGAGAAGTCATCTATTTAACGCCTGTGTTGTGGAGCAGGATCATCTTAATATGATTCCTGAGGAATGTCTGACTAACCTGTTGTTAGCGACATCCTGTTCTGGAGACTCCACAACCTAGCAGTCTGTTTCAGTCTTGAGCCACTCTTGAGGTTCAAAAAGTTTTTTTACTTTGTAACGTATCTGCTGGGATTTAAGCCTATCGTTTCTTGGCTCGTTAACACTAAATGTGTTGTTCTTTTTTTCTCTATAGCAACGTATTACAGAGTCCAGTGTGCCCCGTTTTCTCTTCGGCTAAACAATCCCTGTTCATACGGTCTTTCATTATTCACATTTTTTGTGCTTATTTTCATTGTTTTTCCAATTTTCTTCAGTTTGTTAACAGATTTCTTGAAGCATAGTGTCCAAAATTGGACACAGTACTCTGAGTAATTTTAAGCTTTGCTATATGTCTCCAACGTAAATAGTGGCTGATACTGTGAACCATTGTCAGCTCTGAATTGAGGAATCTACAGCAGTTGTAAACAACACTGCTCTTTGGAACTGCAAAGTGCAGAACATTTTGATCCATTCTAACTTAAAGCAGTAAATAAAATAGATACAAAAGAGAAAAGGTAACATTTGATTATTAGCATTCTGTATGTTTGTCACTTTCCTGGAACCATTGTGTCTCTGTCTGAAATATCTTGTCAATGAGCTAATTGGTGGGCTGAAAATTATTTTTAAAACTAGTTTTAAAACATCCTTTTTAAAAAACTTATAGTATAAAAAAATGCATATTCTAAAATGCAGTGCTCTAATTTTGAAAACCTAGTAAGTGTTAGCTGGTTTTGATTTTTCTCTTATGAAGAGCTTATGTTGAATTCGTACGACTTCTAGACAAGCATTTGACAATAAATTTGTTTGGAATACCATTTTGTTAGTTTTATTATTTCATCATCTAAAAGGAGTGACTGTAAAATGCAATGTATAGTATCTAAAATGATTTTGAAAAATAGTTATTTGAAAGTATTGTTTAATCTTTTGCAACTGAAAGCATTCATACTTTGATTTCTATCATTTATCCCAGAAAATTATTGGAGTGTTCAAACCAAAATCTGAAGAGCCTTATGGACATCTAAATCCAAAATGGACCAAATATTTTCACAAAGTTTGTTGTCCTTGCTGCTTTGGCAGAGGCTGCCTCGTTCCAAATCAGGGATACCTCTCTGAAGCTGGTGCCTATCTTGTGGATGACAAGCTGGGGCTAGGAGTTGTACCTAAAACTAAGGTAAAAGTTAAAATACGTAACTTATTGAATGCAAAAAATATATAGTGACAGATTTGTCAGTCTCTAGACTGTAGGTGTGGAGACATGCTTGTATTTCATGCATTATTCCTAAGTCATTTATAAACTAGTGCAAGTCCAGAAGTGCAGTGGTTTGATGTAGAAATAGTGACTGTGACTTTTGTTTTAAAGGATAGGTTTGCAATCTGAATTGAATCTCTTTTTTTGGAACCACTTCAGTTTCTAGCATTTTCTGACATTGTTTTGCATCACATCTTGGTGAGATGCATCAGAATTGCAAAAAGCAGCATATAAAGATTCCCACTTTTTTTACCACATCTCTGAGATACGTAAAATAGCAAATATTCACCTTTTCATATAAAATTTGTCTGTTGGAAATGCCTGATGCTTCCTTCTTGCTTTTTTGACAATCAAGCATAAAATTTACTGTGAACTTATAATTGAAATAATAAGGAATTCTGAGCTGTGTTTTTAACTTTCATATTTCAAGGTTGTCTGGCTTGTCAGTGAGACCTTTAATTACAGTGCAATAGATCGTGCAAAGTCAAGAGGAAAAAAATATGCTTTAGAGAAAGTGCCAAAAGTTGCTAAAAAATTTAATCGAATTGGACTACCTCCTAAGGTAAGATGGAAAATAAGTGATTTGTACATTTCCTGATTCTTACACAAAACCTTGAATTTAAAAAAAAAAATATTTGTAGCTAACTTCAACAGTAGAAGAAAAACCTTATTGCTTGTTGAAAACTCTCTCTGAATGACTGAAGTTTGATAAATATCACTGTTTCTCCGCAAAATCTATCCACTCTGTTACATCATTCTGTCATTTGAACTACTTTAATAACCTTGCCACTTTTTGTATCAGTCTGCAGTCTGGCTTTCTGCTGGAGGACTAACAAGTTGTACATCTCTCACTGTGTTTTTTTTTTTTCTTGACTGTTCAGTACATTTCATTTCAGTATCATGTTTTTATAGTCCCCTGCATTTTATCTAGTTCTTTCATTTTTCCTAAATATTTTGTTTTCCTCCTTTTGTTTGTTTTATTCTTTTAGGTATCCTATTGTTGTATTCATCCTACCTTCCTTTTGTCTCGTGTGCAGTACTCCACTGACTAAAACCTCACATCATTCTTGCCTAATGAGCCTTAATGTATCCCCAAATTATCACCACAGTGTTCTACTCCTAAACTTTTAAAACATGTTATGTACAACTTGGATAATCCACCTGTGGCAGTTCCCAGCAATTTTGATCCATGTGACATATGTTATGCAAGCTTGTATCAGCCTGGTTATTCCACATGCTGTCTGTCTGCACGTGTCCATCTATCTGCATTTTACTTCTCGAATATAAGTTCTCTTTTGAATTTTAATTTTGAGCACCTTTCCCATTGCCCGCACACGTAGAGCCTATGCCACCTGTAGTTTTCTTCCTTGGGCTTTTTGGGGAAATGTATTTCAGCCATTTTCATGCAAAAGTGTCTGTCTTGAAAAAACGCTTAATGCTGCTGTTCTCATCAATGAAACTTAAAAGCTTTTCAGAGAGGAAGATTTTTTTCATGTAATTTTTGGTGAGTTTCCTATGAACTATTGAACCCACTGTTTCTGATGAAAAAGAGAATAGATACCACTTCTTGTTCTTTGTGTCAAATATTGTTCATAATACTGAATGTTCATTTATGTGGAGCTGTCTGGCTATGTATTATTCCTGGTAAACACAGCCAGTGTTTAAACAAATATATAAAAAAAAAGCCACCAAAAACCACAGGGAAAAACACCTCATGATTTGAGTCTTACTTTTTTTAGAATTTAGGAATGAAAGAGAAACTACTTAGGGTTGGTTTTGTTTTTTTTTTAATGTCATACTTCCTGCGTTCTGAACTCAAAGTGTATAATCAGTTTTTTTGTTAACGTTAGGATTAGTTGTGTGGCCTACCGAAGTGGGTTTTCCAAATGCAGTTTCTTGATGTTACAGGTTGGCTCCTTCCAGCTGTTTGTTGAAGGATATAAGGAAGCTGACTACTGGCTCAGGAAGTTTGAAACTGATCCTTTACCTGAGAACACAAGGAAAGAATTTCAGTCACAGTTTGAAAGATTGGTTATCTTGGATTATGTCATCAGAAATACAGGTATTGTTAGGATAATGGATGGTGGGGTTTCAGGAACCATAAGAAAAGCCATGGCTACCATTCCTTTTATGCTAAGCTGGAGCTGATAACAGCACAGTTTTGCATCAGTGCAAAATAGTTCATATTCGTTGTGACTAGGCACTGAAGTACAACTGTGTTGTCTGTCTCTCAGTTCTCCTGCATTCTTGTTTCTTTCACGGAGAAGCTGGGGTTCTTCTGTTGACTGCGTAGGTGATTTATTTCCTCAAGAATCCAAAGGCAGTTTTATATTTAAAATACTTCCTTTACTGCTTTGTCAGAGGGGGGCATCTTTACTCATCTTCAGATATACCAGCTCTAGTTCATTTTCCTTTTCTTAAATTCACTTTTTGGAAAGGAATCCAGCTGAAAATAAGTCACTCTAACATACGGCTTTTTAGAAGCAAACTGAAAGAAGAAAGTTTCGTAAGAATGTAATACTTTCTAGATACTGCTATGATCTGTCAGCTTTATCAAATGGATCTCTGTTTCCAAACAATTACTGTGTCCTATGACTTTCTTAAAATTGTAAGGAAAATACTCAAAATGCAAAACCTCATTACGCGGATGATTTTACCTTCATCTAATATATGCAATCATGATAGAATATGAAAATCTTCTGATGGATGTTTAACTAAACTTAAGGGAGCACCTTAAGAGGACAGGAGGACCTACAAATCCATGCAGTCATCCTCTGTCTGAAAGACCTTGTCAAAGCCTTCAATGTCTCAATTTTGTCTGAACGGTGCAGACATTTTTAGCTTCTGAAAGGCTTTTCAGTTCCCCCCCCCCCCCCCATCTTTAAACAGTATGTTTTCTCCATGTAGTCAAACATTGAACTGTCTATAATTTTGGAGAGCCTCTCCCATTCCCCATTGGCATTAAAACAAGCTTAAAAATTAAGTCATTGTGGCGGCGGCTGCTGATGCTGACAGTCTTTTCCCCAGGAAAAGTGCACGCTACAGCCAATCTTTCTGCATAAAATGGATGAAAATAGTTGCTCTTAGCTTTCTTGCTATTTTGCTGTATATTCAGCCAGTTGGGGAAACTAAAGCAGTAATACATATCTAAAAGCACTTGGTGAATTTTTGGTCTTTCCAGTAAATCAGACATTTTAGTAAAGTTAAAACCCATGGATTGTGATGGAAAAAACCTTTTGAACAGTTTTGCCTGACTCCTTTGGTAAATCCTCAATTTACAATATTAGTCATTGTATATCACTTTAGATGATTATTTCTCTATAAATAACATGTTGTGACATGCATTTTCCTGTTTAAAGACAGAGGTAACGATAACTGGTTAGTCAGGTACGAAAAACAAGATGATGGACTTGATCTGTCAGATAAGGTAAGAAAATCATACTCTGAAACTTATGTTCTTGAAATTGTTTATTTTTATAACTTGGTCTTGCAGAGAATTAAGTGCGTGGCTTTAATCCTGGTGCATGGTCTCAAGAAATACGATTACTTCAAATTATTCTAGGTGAAAAGATATTCGGATTAGACTAGTCTGGATGGAACAGTGCTAGAAGTTTATTTTTATTGTTCTGTATTTTTTCTTTATTAGCTTGGGCTATAATAATAATAAAACTGCCCACCATTGCTCAAGCACATTTCTTCAGCTATTTATGTGCTCTGCTTATCCTGTATTTTGGGGGAAGAGCTCCTTTTTAATAGTGGTAGAGTACGAATTATATGTGCTGGAGTTTATTTGAATACTGCTTTATATTGTAGAGGTTGACTTTAAGCAGTGAAGCTAGAGAATATATTGTTGAGTATTTTTAATGTATTTCACTGTTTTTGTAAGCACTTAGGTATCACTTATTTTTGAAATATTCCTTCCGTAGGATAGCGAATGGACCATAACTAAAGAATCTACTATTAAAATTGCTGCAATTGACAACGGTTTAGCATTTCCTTTTAAGCATCCTGATGAGTGGAGGGCATGTAAGTATTGCGTTCTTCAGTCATCTTCCTTTTGGGAGAGTAACTTCCAAATAAGATTTTTTTTTTTATTTGGGTTGTTATAGTAAGAAACTTAAGAAGTCATCACTGTAGTTATATATTGAATTTTTAAATAACGTACTCTTCTTCAGAAAGTTAGCAACAAATGCCATTTTTGCAATGGCATATGTGATTTGGTCCTTGTTCGCATTTTTTTTTACCCTTATACCTTTAAACAGTATTAATACATGGATATTCATAAACATACTACTGTGTGTAAACTGACTGATGGTGGAACTGGAAAAATTTAATGACATGTTTGTCATGTGTGTTTTCTTGAAAACCGTGGTAGAAGATTACTTGAGTGCAAGCATATGCAAGTTGTCTCTCTAATGGCCAAATTTGTATTTCAATACAAAGGTCATTGTTGTAGGTGAACAAGTAGACAAGTTACCCATTGTTTTAACTTGTTCTCAGCTTTAGCTTGCTTTGTAGAAGTTAATTTTTGAGCAGACTGGAAATTGGTATTGTTGTTAAAGCTAGGTTGCTTCTGACCACATCTCTGACTGCTTATAGTTTAGAGGGAAGTGCCCAACAGGGTTTACAATGGTTTCTGTTGACTATTAGCCAATCGGCTAATTGTGGCAGTTAAGTGTGGGCTAGTTTTGCTGTCAAAAGGCTTGTTAATTACCCCACCCAGAGCTCTACGTAGTCTCTGTATATCTTGATACTCAATAGTTACTGTCCTACGTATCTCTTGGCTACAGTCACCTCTGCAGCTGTCCTAGAGACATGGCAATTACTGCCTATTTTATACCATCTGTCACATCAGCATCAACAGTAATAAACTCGGATGGTCCTTTAGAGTTCTTTTGCAGTTGGACAAGTGTGTGACAATTCTGTAAAGGTAAACTTCTAGCATAATGTTGTTTAAAGTCACAGGCTCTTGAGGGGTAGAGCATGTTGTCTTGATGACTCGAGCTGGTTGATTGTCGGGGATAACCTCCTCAAAGCCAGAGAGCAGCCTATCCAAAAGGCAGGAAGCTGGTCCAGCCTAGATGAACAGAGAACTCCTGACTGAACTGGGACATAAGAATTAAGTACATTTAAAAAAAATGAGTGTAGAGACTCCCGTGGAAAAAGAGACTTTGTCCAAAAGTGCAAGAGTGGAGTCTGGAATGTCAAAGCTCAGCTGGAGTAAAGCTAGCAGAGGACATGAAGGGCAACAAGAAAGGCTTAAGTTAGAAGTGAGAGTGAAGAAAAGTGCAACAAGGACCTAAAGACAAAAGGCATAAGAAAGAGCAAGTTACTTAATGCTGACTTTGCCTCAGTTTTCACTTGTAAGGTTTGCTTTCAGGCTCTTAGGTCTCAGAGCTCACAAGCAGAGCCTCTGCGAATGAATCATTACCCAAAGCAGAAGAAAGGGAGCACTTAAGCGAAATGGGTGTACAGAAATTCATAGGAGTAATGGGATGCATTGGAAACAAGGTGGGAACTGGCTGATGTTGTTGTGAGGGTGTTTTCTCATCACTGTTGAAAGAGTGCAGTAATGTGGGAGGTTGCTGATGACTAGAGAAAGGTCAGTATCATATCCATCTTGGAGAAGGGCAAGATGCAGGGTACAAAGAATGATGGGGTAGCCAGCCTAACCTCAGTCCCCATGAAGACTGTGGAACGAATCCTTCTGGAAGCCGTGTTCAAGCACGTGAAGAACAAGAAGGTGATGGGGAAGCCAGCATGAATTTAGCAAGGACAAACTGTGCTTGGCTGACTAGACAGCTTTTAATGATAAGATAACATGTTCAGTGGATGAGGGGAGGGCAGCTAATACTGATTTTTTCCTTGACTTTTGCAAGGCTTTCTGCGTGGTGTCTCATAGTATTCTTGTAGTCAAATGTGAGATACAAACTGGACCAACAGGCTGTGAGGTGGGTGGAAACCTGGCTGGACTGTTAGACTCAAAGAGCTGTGAGCGGTGTTAGGAAGTTTGATGGGTGGCCTGCTACTAGTGATGTTCCTCAGTTCCTGCAACTGATACTGTTCAGTGTCTTGTTTAACATCTGGTAATATTAATTACTCTTACTTGGAAAGCTCTTACTCTCTTGGAAAAGCTGTTTAATAGCAATTATGTGAAAAGTTAAGGATGTTTTTTCACAGCATGCTTAGAAGAAGGCATTTTAATAAGCTATAAACATTTTTATTAAAAAATAGTAGCTACTTTTTTGTTAATTCTTCAGTATGAGACAAAAATCTTTCAGATTGTTGATTGCAGCCATTATTTTACTTCAAAGGAAACTGCATTACTAAACTGGGAGAAGGCCTCTACTGTTGTTTACGCTATTTAACTTATATGCCTTTTTTTACTTTCTGCTTCAACTAAATATTTATTACTTAAAATATATTTTCACTGTTTGGAAAAAAGGCTAAGTAGCTGTAAAGCTGCTCTTGTAACTGTTGCCAAAAGAGGTATATGGGGTAACAACGTTGTGAAAAATGGTGTGTTACTGCGAATTTCCAGTAGGCAGCAGAGTACTGTATCAGTGGTAAGCACTTGAGTATTTCATTTTTGCCTGTTGTTAATCAGTAAATGTACTGGTTTTCTGCATTAGATCCCTTTCACTGGGCTTGGCTGTCTCAAGCAAAGGTTCCTTTCTCTCAGGAGACCAGAGACTTAGTTCTTCCTCGCATTTCTGATATGAACTTCGTACAGGATCTTTGTGAAGATCTTTATGAACTATTTAAGGTGAATTGAGTGCTTCTTTGAATAGAACATTACTGAAATAGCTAATACCTGTAATGGAGCAATTAGATGGCTTTTCTTGTTATGAATTTAACTTCTATATGTCATGATACGGTGCTGTTTTAGCTTTAACACTGGCATGGCAGAAAGGGCTTATATAATTAAGAGGAAACTGTCACTAATGTGGCTAATTGATAATGATCAGCTCATCTGAAAACATAATTACCTTTTATATTTGTTTCACATAATCAAATAAAGCTAGTTAACTTTTATAGCACAAATCTGTGTAAAAACTCCATTTAACATACCTGTGTGGTGTGTATACACTTAAGATAAACTGTAGCAACCTGAGGAAATCATGCATTTAGTATAACGTAAAGTAACTGCATACCTTTCATATACTTAATTTTACATACATGCATTGTGTGAAGTTGATGCTGGAATCTTGACCGTGTTTAAAGGAAGTCAAACTTATTTTAAAGATACTGAAACTGTGCTACAATAATGACATGTGAAGCAATATCCTTCTCAGAAACATTCCTTAAACAATTGTGTCAGATGTTCAAGTGAAATAACCCAAATGGTCAGGGTGGCAAGAAATGGAAATTTTAAACTTTCAATGAAAATGCATCTGGAATGTCAAAACTAGATCCTGAAACACATTTGCAGCATTTGCGTCTCTGACACAGTTGTATTCAAAGTGACTCTGGGTTGTCTGTTAAACCCAGTGGAAACTGAAGTATTTAATAAGGAGGAAGTGTTCTTTTGTGAAAGTAAAGGTGAGACAGAGCGGTATAATGTTATGTAATGGTATTAAGGCTACCTACCTATGCCCTAAAGTGGTGTCCACTCATGTGTTTTATGGTGTGGAACATCCTTCATTTTCACATCCGTAAACTTGCTGCAATAAACAGACCTTTTTGTGGGTCGTACTATGAGTATTTGAAGCTTCCATAAATTATAAGGGTGAATATGACTATGTGTATTACGAAATTGATGAATTTGCGTGCTAAATATATAGCTGAAAAGAAATGGGTCATTTCCTATAATAACTGTTTGTTTTCTTTAATACAGACTGATAAAGGATTTGACAAGGCTACTTTTGAAAACCAAATGTCTGTTATGAGGGGGCAGGTAAGACCGCTTTTCTACATTTTCATTTATGTATTTAATTTGTCATCGCTTTTCAGCTGCTTTTTAGAACTACAAAAGCTGACTCCTAGTGAATTGAAAGATACTTAAAGGTATTTTCATCTGAGAAGACTAAATAAATTTATTTCTAGAATTTGTTCTTATTTGCATATAGATGAGACAGAAGAAAGTGTATAGAAGAAGATTTTCTTAAATAATGTAGTTGGGTTTTATTGTTTTGTGGGGGATAGGGGAGGACTTAATTACCTATATATTCTTAGAAGGTATTTTAAAAATGAAACACTGGAGAAGAGTCATAAACTTGGATGGAAAATTTGGTGGTAATTCTGTTATGTTATTAAAATAAACGCGACTTTATTTTGGAGTGTCAACTTGATAATTGAAATACCTCTCACAAGAAAGCAATATTAGGTAATAAAATTTCTTAACCCAAGCAAATGTCAGAACCATACTTGGAACCAATCCAGCCATTTTCAGATTAGAAATTTGACGATAATTAAGTGTTGGGTTTTTTTTTTTCAACACTGAAACGAGAGAAGGGTTTCTCCATCTTCTTCCTGTTTTAAAATTTAAGACTGGTGTGATATACTGGAAAACATGCTTTAGCTAAGAACAAATTTAGTTCACTGTAGGCATAAAACAGCCATTTGTGAAAATGTAAGGGAATTGGACTAGATAAATTAATAGTCTCATTTGCCCTGAATTTATTGAAAGTGATTTCTGTGTTCATAAATTCAGCATGGATAGTTTAAAGCCAGACACTCACAGTGCCTAGGAGTGGCTTAACTCGACCTTTCTCTGTAGAGTTTCCTCTATCAAGAAGTACCTTGCACAAGACTGCAGCTCTGCTTAGTCAAACATAATCCTGGTGAACATTAGTTACATGTGGTGGCTAAAAGCCAGCAAACCTTGCTTATTAAATCGAATTACAGGAATTACTTCTGAAATAACTTTTCTGAGAAGTTTGTGCAGTCACTGGAAGGTCACTTCTGAAGTATTTATCCGTTTTAAACTGTGTTAAGTAGCTTTTTTTTTTTGTGATGAAGCAATTGGCTACAGAGAATCTGTTGTTTAACAAAACGCTTAAGGAAAAAACTTGATCTACATAATTGAGAGACAGAGATCTAGCTCACATTGAGAAATTAATTTAGACACCATAAAGACTGCATCTGGACCTTTTCTTTGCACCCTTTCCCTGAGGTGGATTTCAGCAGAGATTTTGGGGTTTTGTTGGTTTGTTTTGTGTTTTTTTTTTTTTTTTTTAAAGTCCCTCTCTAGCTATTCAAGAATGTGTTTCACTGTGGGAGATGTCAGGTTTTCAGGCACGGATTTAGTGAAGAAATGCAGATAATGGGTTATTCTTGGATGTGATTAGAAATTCATCAGCAAATGATGCCTTTTAGCACTCATGTTAGACTTGCTTTTGGTGTAAAACCAAACTATTTTACAAGGGCATTATAGAAGAGCTGGATATCTAGATCACATGATAATGGATTCATTCGGTTAAGGTGAATTTGCAGGATAGCCAAAACATCTGTAAATACATCCTTAAAAATGAAAACTTTAAGAATTAGAAAATGAAGGATCTAGTTGATACAGATAAGGAGACTGAAGAGAAATATATCTTGCACGTAAGGGGCAAGATCTTTAAGGTACCAAAAGTAGTTAGAAGCATATTTTTGTGAAGAAGGGGGAAAATACATTGGAAAGGGTTTCAAACCCAAGATAAACAGTTCAATCAAGAATATAGAGACTAAGCAACCAGGTAACGCAGATCTGAAAATGTAAATGTCAGGTGGACTGGCTGAAAAAGCCAAATTGCCGTAAACCATGCAAACGACTTTGCCTGTCAGGGATCTTCAGCCATGAAAGTGCAGAATGAGCAAACGATCAGTAAGTCGCACAAGGAAGAAAAGGGTGTTGTGCAGGGGAAAAAAAGGTTGATATTAAGGATAATGCAAGTGTGTCACCAGAACTGAATTGAATACTTGCCCCAGTTTTCAGCAGGGTAACGTTGAACGTGGAGTAAATTATCAGGGCAGTTTATGAGCACTGGAGTTTTGGAAGGAAGTCTCCTGGGAGCTGAGGGCTGAATTTGAATCTTAGCACTGGGTTTGGTGTAGGTTAATAACATGGCTTCATATCTTTTGATGTGAAAATAACTTGCAGCTGAACTCCTGGCAGATCCTGTGTTAAATATATGTTGATTGCTTTCTTGTAGGTTTTTTTTTCATTAAAGGTGCAATGCTCTTAAGAGATGTGCCAAATTTAAATGCTCTTAGATTTTTGTCTCTAACATTTTCCAAAAATCCAGAGAGGACTGCATGAAGTATTCAAGAAAAGAATAGAAGGGTCGTCAGATAGCAGTAAGATGTCATAATGTTACCAAATAAATAAAATATTTCTACTTGCAATAGAGTATCTCTTAAATAATTTATTGGACAGCACAGACCTCTTCACAGTTGATTTAAGAGTGGCATGCAAATTTATAAGCCTGTTAGCGCCCTCACCTTACCCGGTTTTACTCTTTTAGATACTAAACCTTACTCAGGCGTTAAAGGATGAGAAAAGTCCCATTCAGCTTGTTCAGATGCCACGCGTGATTGTGGAGCGAAGCAGCACTGGAAGTCAGGGCCGGATCGTTCATCTGAGTAATGCGTTCACACAGACCTTTCACAGCAGGAAGCCTTTCTTTTCCTCCTGGTAGCAACAAAAAAAATATGTGGGAACAGTACGTTTTCTCTTAACTTTAGAAAGCTGCTTCTGTGTAAAGGCTCTGCAGTAACGTACTTCTGCTGTATACCAAGAGCTCTGACTGCCGACACCTCAGAACTTAAATTCTAAAGACTTAAGAAATGTATTTTGAATGTAATAAAAGTTTACAATTTTTGTCTCAAAATTGTGAATTCTTATGTCAGGGAATGAGAAGAACTTGTCGATATTGTATTTTTCTAGGCTAAATTAAAGTGTTCTGCATAAGGGAAGAGACACAGTTTGCATATGCTGAGAAACTACTTTTGAATACAACAGGAATACTTTTTGTTTAATATAAATGTGAGAACATATACACTATCAATTTCTTTTTATATGGTCTTTAAAAAAAAAAAGTGCAGAATGTTATCTTTTGATTGTGAAAATGCTTTTCCTTGGAATTTCTTCCTGCTATTTTAAGCTGTTTATAGATTTTCATAGGCTACTTACTTGAAAAGTCGTGCACTTAAAAAAAAATAAAAATAAATCAATGTCCTTGACAAACAATGAAAGAAAGGGAGAAGGGAAAACATGCTCCAAGTGGGTTTTTTGCACGTGGGGACCAAAAATAGTTAAATAGTTTATTTACAGCAAAATTCAACCCAAGTAAGTACACACAGTTCCTACTGTGACAAAATAAACTGAGTGTACGTTTCGGAGGTTGAAATTCCACCTGTAGCTTTTAGAACTTGTGTATTCAAGCACGAGTATGGAGAGTTGTGGTATTTCTTTATAGAGCCATGGCAAGGAAAGACTTGCACCGCCGCGTTGTTAGAGGTTTGTTTTGCCATATGCGTGCAGCTGTGTTCACCGGTGGCCACCACAGTGGTTCTGCACTGTTAACGACAGAAGCACGGCTGTGTTCATCACCAAGCCAGTCTGCCTTCAGAATTTCTGTCTAAACACACTGTTATTTTTTGACTGGAGGGGGGAAAAAAAAAAAAGAAAAAAAAGACTGTAGTACATAGAGCACAGAGACTTCTTATTGTGCCCTCAGCAGTGTCACGCTCATCTGCCATTTGCATTTACGTTTAAGTTATGTGGTCCGCGACCTGATGGTCATGTTTCTAGATCTGTGGCTTATGTAACACGGTAAATATTTTTTTTTTTTGGTAATTTTCTGGACAGTTGAGACTGGGAGTGGGGGAAAAATTGCTGCTTTTATGAAACCCTCAGTATTTCAGACGCTGTATTTTGTAATTCTAAGCAATACTGTTGAATTAAAAAAAAATAATAAAATGCTTGTATTTTATATAATTTTGAGTGGATGTAAATATTAATGTAGCATGTCAGCAATTCACATGATTAACCGAAACGTTTAAGCCTTAAATGTAAAACTGACTGTACGGTGGAGTTCAGAACAAGCGTGAAACGGCCACCTCCATGAACTTTGTTTTTGTCCAGACTGTTTATGACGGAATTGAAGGTGGCGTTTACGTACCAGAAAATAAATGTCATAACCGAAACCGCAAGGGTTTCGGGGCTGATAAGCGGCCCCCAATTTGGGTTTGTTCCACCGCCGGTGCTGCCCCTACCGCGCTCCCGCCGCGCACGCGCTCCCTGCCCCTGGGCGTGGGGCCGCCGCGCGTGCCTCCCCCTGCCGGCGGCGCCCGAGGGCTGCCGGGAAGGAGGCGGAAACATGGCGGAGCGCCGGACGGGTGACCCGGAGGCCTTCTGCGGTGCCGGGGCGGGCGGGCTGGCCCTGCTCGGCCTGGTGCCCGGCGCTCCCAGCTGCCCGCACGGTGAGGTGGGCGGCGGGGAGGCCGCTCGGTCGGGGTGGGGGTGCGGGGTCCCGCCGAGGGGAGGAGAGGGGCGGGCCGGGGGCTCGGGCGGGCCTGGCTGAGGTGGCGGCGGGTGCCGGGGGGGTTCGGCACCGCCTTGAGCGTCTCTGCGGGTCGTCTGCCGCTGCTGTGGCGGCTCCCCCGGCGAGGGGTGGTGTTCTGCGGCGGCCTGGGTTAGTGCTTGCTGCTGGGCGCCTGGCGCTTGCGGTGGGGGCGTTAAAACGCGTCTGTTGGTGTGCCGTCTGTCATCGCGTAATTACCGTTTGTCCTTTAGGGCCTGCTCTGCTGTTTGTGAAGACCAGCCGAGGAAAGGAGGAGGGAAGAAGATTTTATGCTTGTTCAGCTTGTAGGGATAGGAAAGACTGTAACTTTTTCCAGTGGGAAGATGAGAAGGTAAGAGAGCGCTGCCTAAGACTGTGGTAAATATTGGGGATTTTTTCCTCTATTTAACAGAAGTTTTTTTTAAAAAGTATATTTTGTGCTGGAAGCCTTTGGCAATTACTGTTTTGTAAACTTTGTCTAATAGTTTGTATTTAGCAGAGCACTTACTTCTGTGAGGAGAACATGTTTCAAGTATAACTTGCACGGAAAGCTGTGTACGTTTTGAGCAAAACTGGCATTTGTTACTGTATTGCCAAAACACTTAGATATTCAGGTTATGAAGTTTGCCAGTACTGTGCAATGTTGAACAAAATAGGATAATTCTGACCCCAAGATGTCTTAATCTTCCATGATTTAGACAGGGCAAATCTGGTGGATACAGGCAAACAATGGGACGTGCGAAATAGTGAGATGGTGGGGATCAGTGTGATGCTCAGGAGTCTCAGAGTGTCTGCACCGACTTCTTTTCACGTGAAGAACTTTGGTCAGATAATTGTAGGGTAGCAAAATTGGGACTGATATGTATTCATGGAGAGCTTACTGCTGTGTTTGTCCACTGCATTTTGTGTTACTTTTCCCGTTTCCTAAATGAGTATCTTGTGTTGTGGTCTTTGTCCGCAGCAGGTTGGCAGGCTGGAATTTAATCAGGTTTGTCAGCGTTGCATTGCTGTGCTGGTTACTACTGAAAAGTTGTGTAAAGAGAAAATGAGACAGTTAATCACTCGGTTGTGTGGATTTAAATGGTATCCCTAGTGAAATTTAATTTTAAATGTCACTTGTATCGTGACATCTTTTGTTCTATTGAATTTTACTGTCTCCCCCTTTCAACAAATCAGGTCCATAACTTTTGTGCAAGTGTCTTGAAACTAGTAACTGTAAAACCGTAAAGTATGTTTTGTGGGAACAAAGTAGAAGACTCAGGGAAGAGCTGTGACGCTTTTAAAATAATCACATGCACAAGACTTGGGCAACATTTCTACTGTCCTCAGTTGTGCAAGATAAAATCGTAGTTCTTCAGAGGGAATGCAACTGCTGGCATGCATTAATGGAAAGTATACCCGTTTCAATCTTCATCATAATCATGTTTTGAGTTTTTCCCTGAGTATTAAATGTGGTAGAATAATGAAATGTTTCTGTTTATTTTTTGCACAGTTTAAATTCACAATGAGAGACTCGTGTTGTTATGTAGCATGCCTCTGTGCTGCAGTCATGCTTGTTCTTCTGAAATAATAATCCAAATAATATGATAGTTTCTCTATGCAGAGTAACTAAAGCATGAGGCCTTTGGTGCACTCTTTTTGTTTAGTATTGAGATTTAATGTACAATACAGAGTGATATCTGTTCATTTTGTAACTTTATATATAAATTTTACAGGTGTCAGAAACTAGGCGTGCAGCACGTGAAGAATATAATAGAAATCATCAGCCTTTTTTTACGCACAGACAGAACGTGGAAAGGTATTTTTGTGTGCATTTTCTTCAGTAAAGCTCAAGTAATGCAAGTTTAGGTACTCTGAATGTAGAGATAATATTTCAGCATTCTTTAAAATATGAAAACATGCCAGAGGGATTTGGAAAAATAAGAACGGGTTGACTGCAATGGGAAAACAGCATGAAACATTTAATTAGAGCATGGTATTTGCAACCCATTTTTTGTATATATGTATATGTTAGTGCTCATAATGTGCTAACAACAGATTAGTAGCCGTTTCAGTTCAAAAAATTATTCTTGACTTTAGTGTCCAAAGTAACAGGCTTAATGTAGTGAAAAGAAGCAAAGGTAATACAGTAATAAATAATGTCCAAGTTTTGTGTATAAACTACCGGACTGCTTGCGGGTAGTTGATACGGAGTCTTTACTCTGTAATCCAGTTATTTTATCGGGAGCCTCATTTGGCCAGTGTACTATATGTTTGCTTTTAGGGGAGCCTTTTTCAAAGTGTCCTTTGAATATTTTTTCGTAAATATTATGTCGTTCACTTGTAGATAGTGGAGTTTTGCAAGACCAGCTTAAACTACATTGCCTGTTTAAATTGAACTCTTACAAAATATGAACCCCCCTTCATAGCTGCCCTTCCTGTCTTTTATAGAGGCATTTTCAAAGTTTGTTCCCTATTGTCTTTTGTATTTAAAGGTACAAGAATTTTGTTCTGTTGCCGTTATCAAAGAGGAGGTTTTGCCAGGAATGCCAGCAATTGCTATTGCCAGCTGAATGGGAGAACCACTCAGATCACCAGCTCCTGTGTGACATCTCCACTGCCCAGTTAAAAAGTCCCAGTCAACTTCTGTATCCACTGGAGAATAAAAAAACGAATGCACAGTATTTATTTACAGACAGAAGTTGCCAGTTCCTACTGGATCTTATTATTGATTTAGGATTCAGACGAGTGCTGTCTGTTGGAACACCCAGGTAAGTCAGTGAGAATTGTTACACTTTCTAGTAATGTTTCTGTCTCAAAGCTGTGCAGCTGGCTAATATTTAAATAATCAAGGATTCTCTGATAATAAGAGGTTCGCTCTGCTTTAATTGGTTAGGATTATCCAAGCATCTAGTGGGGTCTTGCTTTGAGCTCATAAGATACAGGAGAAGACTGTAGCTGCACTGCAAATAGCGCACACACGTATATACACTTTGAATGTCTTACTTTCTTACAGAAGTGACAATAAGTTTCTTTGCTTATGTTTGGGTTTTTTTTTGTTCATGGTGATCTAGTAGGCTCCACTGACTTTTCATCTTTTATGACTAACATATTTTTCTAACTTTGAATATTAGCCAAATTCAGATTACTCCATTTTCTCTATCTGTTTGGTTTTAGGTTTAGTAAAGTACCAGGCATTCTTGTCTTGCAAGATAATTTCTGAAGCCAATGATTATGTGTTAAATTTCTTTGCTCCAATTATACTTCAGGCTTCATGAAATCATCCAGTCAAAAGCATCACAAGAAGAAGATTTCAGGGTTAGAAGCCTTCTGCTAGATATTGATTTCAGGTAGGTTTTGATAAACGTTTATCTGTCTGAAGAGTAGGTACAAAGATTTGTGTTCCTGCTGCTTTAAAAGAGAAATTGGTGGTTGTTTTTCCCTTCCTGTATCTGCATCTCTGTTCCTCCACACGTACACAAATGACATCCAGTTTATGAGAAAAGTAATTATACTTAATAATTTGCAGTATTGGTATGTGTTGTCAGTAATCAGAACCCAAAGATGTTTTTCTTACGGTCTTGTTTTCACTGTAAATGCCATTTAGGACAGGCAAGAAGTTGTTTATATTTATCTACTACTTAAAACTTATTTTACAGGTATTCACAGTTTTATGCAGAAGATGAATTCTGCCACTACAACATGTTTAACCATTATTTTTTTGGTGGAGAGGTAAGGCCAAGTATTTCTTGAGTTCTTTGTAAAGAAGTACATGTTGTTGATGCTGAATTTTTAAAGAAAGTCATGGCTAGTGTAGTGGAAAACAACTATAATGAGATAAAAGTGGTCTACAGTAGTGGAAATCAAAGAATAACTGCCTCTTCAGTAATTTTCTCCCCTACTTGACTCAAAGATAAAGTTGCCTATTAAATTTATGCTAACTAATGTTACTTACACACCTTAACTGCTGCTTTTATTAAAACAACCATTTGGTGTGAAATGTCGCCTTATGTAAGTATTCATTAGCCCTTTTCTTGTGTTGCTACAACGGAATTGTTCTCTTCCGAGCCTTTACAAGCCCAATGGATGCCATGGGACTTGTTCACTGGTACTTGAGGTGGGAGGGAAGAAGAGGTTTTCCTGCTTTATTCCAAGCAAGCAAGGTCAAAAGGTTAACCTTCTTGTCATAAAATGAGGTTGAGTGTCATGGTTAAAAAAAATGCTGAATTTCTTGTTTCTTTTTAAATGTCATATTCAGTACTTAATTTTGAGTTCATTAGGAAACCAGCAGCTCCAGCAGGACATTTGTTGTAGCTTTGTACAGGGAATCACAGTGTAATTCAATTCCAAACATTAATTTCAAACATTTATCCCGATAGTTTACTCACTCTTCGCTCTTCCCCTGCCATTATTAGTAAGCCACCACTGATTTGCATAAACATGTTTATTGTTATACCTTTCACACTACGTAGATAATTTTCAGATTTTTACCATTCTAAAGCCTAATTCTGAATGGGATCTTGAAAATAAGAAGAATTGTCTAGAATGAAATGGGCAGCTGGTCTGAAAGCCTTACCTTTGAATTCTTTTATCCATTACTGTATTCAAGTTTTGTATTTTTCAGTTAAAACAAAAGACTGTTCATCTGTGTTAACAACAGTGTAGCATTTCTTTTCAAGGTATGAAAAGGTGACACCTTTTGTGTCAGTAATGGTACTGTATCGCAGTGTATTCAAGGGCTGAATTGCGTCACTTTTGAATGCACATTAGTGTTAAAAATCTGGTTTTGGAATGCAATAGTATCTAAGTAATAGATGAGAGAACACTGCAAGATAGCAGTGGATACATAACTTTTTACATTTCCTTTAATACACAGTCCAGGTTGGATTGCTAAAATTTTAACACGATGCATATTTTTATAACCAGTATGGATTGAGTCAGTTTTCAGTGGACTGAATTTTTTCCCATTACTTTGATAATGCTTTACAGAATAAAACTGAAGTTTAAAGGCATGAATAAAATGTATTCTGAGTCTGAACTTTGCTTTCTTGCTACGAATAACATCTTTTTTCCAAGTTAAATTTAGTACCCTTAGGAAGAAGACTACCTTGGGAAGCTTGAACTGCATCTGCCCTTGATACGTTGTCTCTAACTGAACAGGGAACTTGTTTTTGGTGCTTCAAATCTAGTTGTTTTGTTTGTTTGTTTTTTAAATGCTACACAAGAGGAAATTCACCTCCAAGAGAGGAAATAACTTCCATGTTCAAAGTTGAAACTTCTAAAATAATCGTTTTATTGCCAAGTACAATATTTTTACAGTTCTTGAATCTATATTTCTGGAAATTGACCTCTGTTTCTTTCAGGCTGCACATGAAACTTGCAGGAAATTCTTGTATCAAGACAATGGTGAAAGAGTTATTATGGTGACTGATCCCCCATTTGGAGGTCTAGTGGAAGCACTGGCTTCTAGTTTTAAAAAACTGATGGCAATGTGGAAGGAGACAGAAGAAGAAGGTATGTATTACAACCAGATCGGTGGGTTGAGCTGTAACATCACTGTAAGAAAAAGGACCTGTTTAAAAGTCTGTGATTCTAGCTACTCAGGTGAATGTGAACGCGCTCTTCTCATGCTTTTAGTTTAATAATACCTAATTCTAATATAAGATATTTAAGATAAGATATTTAAGATACCTAATATAAGATGTTTAAGGTAAGATAATACCTAATTTAAGAGTCCCTCTTAAATATTTTTACAAATTGTTTAAAAATCTACTTTGCAGTTAAAATGGACTTCAAAGGTAGAGAACAGTAAGCTATCAAACCAGTACCATTTCTTACCAACGTGGGCAGGTGACAAGAGTTGTTAGTTAAGTGGAGCATACAGCTCCCTCTATACGAAATATACCAAAACTTGCTGTCGCCTAAAGGAACTATTTCTTACACCCAGCATGACATACGTATACATGTTAATGTATATGTGGTAAATTTTTCATGCTTCATGTACCCTTTTTTCCCTTTAACATACATGTATGTCTTTTCATTACCAGGTCATAACAAACAAGAGATGCCCATGTTCTGGATATTTCCGTACTTCTTTGAGTCTCGTATTCTGGAATTTTTCCCCAGCTTCCGTATGATGGATTACCAGGTATAACGGAACGCAGTGAATCTGCTAAATTTCAGTCGTGTGCAACGTGAACAGGAATATGAATGAAAGCGGATGTAATGGTAGCCCTTGTCTGTGGGTGGGCCGCCTTTAATCGTGACTGCATTGGAGGCACTGCAAACCCTGTGGTGCTCATCATGCGAACCCCAGGTTCTGTATTTGTATTAGTCGTACTTTTAATAACTTTGTCACACTCCTACAGTTCATTATGTACCATTAACTCATTTCTTCTGCCTGGTTTTCAGTGTGACAGAATTTGCACTAATTTAAACAGGTGCATATTGCAGAGGTGAGAGGTAACTTGAAGATGAGTGTTTCGTTTTTCCCAAATGTTGAATGTCAGTAGCTGGGTGGGTAATGCCCATCCCTGCTCAACAAAAATAATTAAGGTCTTTCATCACCAAAACTGCTGGGACCAGAGCAGAATAAAAGCAATGTAAATTTTTTTAATTATATAATAAATTAAGTTGTCAGTGATAAAGCAATAATCTGGCATCAGCTTTTCCAATATTGTATCGATTCTGTAAATTGTTTAAGAATACATACATCAAGGACTTTTGAGAGACCAATCATGGGTATTCGTGATGTTAAAGTTTTATTTTCTCATATAACAATTCTGCATAATGTTTGACATGGGTGTTCTTTCCAGACAACATATTTGTATCTTGTAGAATGGAAATTTGGTGAAGAAAATTGGAAACTTGTGCTGGGCTAGACTCTGCATTCCTGCTCATGTTCAGAGATGAGAATTTTTGTGACAAGTCTCTGAAGGCAGTGCTGGAAAAAGCAGTGCTGATCGGATTTGCAACTTTGTAATTCTTCTGATATAGGTTAAGATGCACCTCAACTCTTGTACTGCCAGATAGACCAAACAGTGTAGTTCTATTTTTTTTTTTTTAATGGGTTGCTCTTTTGTAGAACAAACAACTGTAATGTTATCTCAGATACCCCATGCAAAAGAGCAAAAAGGGATAAGTAAAATAAGATTATTGTAGTGTTGGGAACTTATTTTCCTGAGTCTAGCCGGATACTGCACAAATTTAAAAATAAATGAGACCAAATACTTGCTGTAGAATTTGTAATCTAATTTGGGGTTAGTCTTTTCTATAAAAAAATAAAATTTAATCAGGCACGTATAAAGATAATAATTACATAAATAGTTCTGGCTGTGGTTAGCATTCAGTTTAAAGACTCTTTTTCTGTGGTTTTATTTTTCTAGGTAGACTATGATAATCATGCACTTTATAAACATGGCAAGACAGGTCGTAGACAGTCCCCTGTCCGTATCTTCACGAACCTCACCCCGAGTATGATTGTACTTCCTGTGGAAGAGGGTTACAGGTAAGATGTGTTAACACTAAAGTGACTGAAAGAGTGTGCTTGTTCTTAATTAGGGCATGAAGTCTCTGAAGAACTCTGGGACGGTGCTGTCCGGTGTTGTCATGTCTGACTTTTGGATGCCAGGCTCTTGAGCACATTTCTCTGCCTAATTCTGAGGTTGCATGTTCTATAAACAATGTGTAGGGGAGCTGGGCACCTAAAAAGAGGTTTACATTTTCCGGTGTGGAATGATGAGCTTCCTCAGTTAGTCCATAGGAAATGTTGTGTACGCCTACGAGAGACAGAGATTTACAGCTATCCCTGACAATCAGCTTGGTTGAGACACTAGTTAATAAAGTGAACCCTAAGAGAAGCATCAAGGAAAAAGGAATGGATTTGGTTTGATTTACTGCTGATAGTGTTGCTAATTTGAATTCAAGCACCTGAATTTTACTATTTGGATGTCCTGTGTCTAAATGATTATGACGCTCTGGGCCTAAGTGGTGATTTTATGCATCAAAAACATAACCTTTAATTTATCAAAGTGACTTTGCAGTCCTTATAATTATTGTTGAGCTTGCATAAAATTCATTTGTATTGCTTCTTGAGCAAATAGTGGACCAATAGATTTATAATTTTTTTTCCAGGTTTTGTGCTATATGTCAGCGATATGTTAGTTCTGGTAATCAGCATTGCGAGATATGCAATTCATGTACGTCAAAAGTAAGTATTTTGAATTTTTTCTGAATAGAAGTTTGAGCAATAGTCAAATAATAACTTCTGTAATTTTTGCTCTGGTAAAAACCTATTCTGATACTGATTTCCTTGGGAAACCCCAGACAGTTCTATTTTGTAGACTTATTATTAACTTCACAGGACTTAATTCATAGCCCACTGGGAATTAATTTCTGTTTCCCAGATCCTTTTTGTGCTGGAAAGAGGACAGGAAAAGTTTGCTACTTGCCACTTACACCATACCATATTCATCAGTGGTCTGTTGACACGTTTCTTCTGTTTTGGAAGTTGCAGAACTTGCGAGCTTCAAAATGCAGCCATTTTGCTGTGGTTGTCACAGATTCTTGGGACTGTTGTTTTAAAGTTATAGTCCTTCTTACAGAGGACCTCTTTCTGTAAATAATGGGGACCGTACATCAGTAATTTAGTTTTAAGATAGAGTCATTGGTTTTTTAATATAAACAAAAAATGTGTTTATTCATCTTTTGTAGGATGGTAGACGATGGAAACATTGTGTTCTTTGCAAAAAATGCGTAAAACCCTGTAAGTACAGAAGAATACTTATCTAAATTAAAGTACACTTACTGTTTAAGCTATCGTCCAAAGAAACTGAGATGACAAACCAGAAGGAAAAATATTATGTAAAAAATAAAATGTAACCATTCAGAAAACACAGAGTAAAGGAAAAATCTCAATTTCACACAAGTTGCCATTCGATAACTTTGCACTGTGTGGAAATTTGATAAATTCTTGTCAAGGCATACTAAATACCATTTGTATTTGTTATGGGAAAACGTAAATATTTTGATTTGTCATGTAAGAGTTTCACTATTTTGTAAACTTTTTCATTAGAATTTTATAAACAAATAGGCAATTACTAGAACATGAGGGCATGATCAAGCTATGTTTCATACACAAATGCGGTTGTATTTATAGCTGTGTTTAAGTAGCTGAAGCAATCATTTTTGTTACCGATACAGAAATTGCAATTTGTAAGTCCATTTTAACATCTGGACCATTTTTCATGTTAAGATCACATACAGGATAATAGTTCTAATGGCAGAATAATTCAGTTATGTTGAAATAGTTACACAGTGTTATCTAATGAAGAAGTACCTGTCTGCCTTAGGAAATGTGGTAAGGGAACAGAAACTGACTACACCCATCTCTGTAAAACTAAAACAAAATTAAAAACCTGGTAACATAGCTTGTATGTAAAGCTTAGTTTCAGAACGATCATTCTAAATCTTTTCAAGATCATAAATCATGCTACTTAACTTTGCAGCTTGGTTTCACTGTAACAATTGCAACTGCTGTGCTCTTCAAAACCACACTTGCGAGAAGACTGATGCTGGCTGTTTTGTCTGTGGCAAGGCAGGTCACAAGCGCAGTACCTGTCCCAGCCTCTCCCGCACCAGAACAGCTTGCCAGTAAGTGTGATATTCCATTGATACAAGAAGAGACAGCATTCAAATGAGATTAGATCTATTTTCATGGAAAGACATGGACCTGTTGGAGTGTGTCCAGCGGAGGGCTGTAAAAAGGATCACCTTTCCTATGAGAGTTGGGGTTGTTCAGCCTGGAGAAGAGAAGGCTGCGGGGAGACCTTATTGCCGCCTTCCAGTACGTAAAGGGGGCCTACAGGAAAGATGGGGACAAACTTTTTAGCAGGGCCTGTTGCGACAGGACAAGGGGTAATGGTTTTAAACTAAGAGAAGGAAGATTTAGACTAGATATAAGGAAGAAAGTTTTTACCTGAGGGAGGTGAAACAGTGGCACAGGTTGCCCAGAGAGGTGGTAGACGCCCCATCCCTGGAAACATCCAAGGTCAGGTTGGATGGGGCTCTGAGCAACCTGATCGAGTTGAAGATGTCCCCGCTCATTGCAGGGGGGTTGGAGTAGAGGACCTTTAAAGGCCCCTTACAGCCCAAACTGTTCTATGATTATGTGATGTAGAAAGAGAGAGTTTTTGGCTTTGGGTGCTGTTGTCAGCTTTCACTGTTGTCCACTTGCTGTGTTGCTGGGGAGTATGTACTGGAGGAGGATATGATAAAAAACAGTCAGGTCACTGTGGCTCCCAGTTCCTTAACTGTGGCTTTTCTTTCAAGACTGATTTATATGGATCCCAAACGTGGTGAATGGTGCATGGCATAGCTCTGTCAAGAAAATTCAAAACTAAAGCATTGAAACACTTTTAACCCCTTCAGATTCCTCATGAAAGGGCAGAGGGAAGATTCACTACACTCTTTTTATTGCTTCCTGTCTCTTTTGCTTTGTTGTGTCATCTTTTTTGTTTTTCCTTCTAGTATTTCAAGTGCTCTCTGTAGTATGGTCTAAACCTCCACCGTGTAAGATCTGTATTAATGAGGGCCACATTAAGTACTTCTCTTCTGCCATGATTGTGCTTCTGTAACATACACGAGCACATATGTGTATGTGTCAAAAGACAAAAAAAATTCTGTGTGATGGTCTTCAGGTGGAACTACCTGAAAAGAGGAAAGAGGATTTGCTAAGGGGTGATCTGGCAGTTGGCTCAGTCTCTCCAGTTTGGGATAGCTGTAACTTCCTCTCCAGCGTGTGTGGGCTGGCTTGTGATTCTTGACTTGAATGGCTGTAGCGGAAACGCAGATCTTCCCTCCCAAAAGATGCACCTGTGTTGCATAGTGAGATTCAGATAGGTAACCTCTTGCATCAGCATCGAGGGATTCACCAGGTGCCTGCTGGATGGGAGGGGACTACAGGTGTATTGCTTCATGGCCTGCTGTGCCGTTAATCTGCGTTTTGGTTATGGAGTATTAGAGCTAAAAGGTAGCAATATTTCATTTTACATATCTCTTTTAAAAATTCCCTCCTTCAATGTTTTTTTTCTTTGCTTAAAAAAGTAAAAAGGGTACTGAAAGAAATTCATGAAACCTCATCTGTTTCTTCTGTCAAGCAAGATATTATTCTGCCCGTTGTACTGGAATGGTTTGGTCTGTTCAGGCCATCAGGTATTTCTTTTGCTGATTTATTGCAGAAGATAACAGGTTTCTTTTTCTAGTAAAAACATCAGCATGTTTTATTTGTTAAAATTATTCAATGTTTCGTGTTATGAAACACATCCTTTGTCAGAGACAGAAAGCAATCCACTTGCTAGTTATATTTAGGTCCTGTATTATTTGCAGGAGTCTTTGTAATCTTGTTAAACTTTATGTAGTTTCTTCTAAGCCTTTCTGTTATATATTCATGCATTATGTAGAGCACAAAAGTCTATAATGTGCTTTTTTTTGGTACTTGGTGAGTGGTATTTCTGAAGTTTTCTACAGCTGTTTAAATGCTGAGTAAGTACATACGTGAAAAATAATTAATGGCAGTAAAGTGGACAAGCAGTTTTAGGAAGATTAAATGCCATAACATCGTAAGATGGAATGTTCCTTGCGCTTTTTGTGAAAGTACTTCTGAGTTCATATACTCACACGGACAGATTACTTAAAATACCAGCAAATGTAGAAGTACATTCTCCATTTTATTCTAATCTGCATGTTCCTTTTGTGCTTTACAGAGTTGACAAAAAGCAAAGGCAGAAAACTCTGACGAGGGTAAAGACAGGGATCTGTAGAAGATCAGCAATGAAGCGCGCCATGTTCTCCAGGAAGAAAGTGAAGAATAAGAAAAAAAAGATGTGACTTCACTTGCTGATACTTAGTTCTTAATTATTTTTTTTTTATGGCCAGCCTTTGATTCCCTATTTTCTAAAAATGTTAATATTAACATCAAAATAAAACCCGATTGAATTTAAAGTCCCAGTTCTTCTATTACACATCATTACTCGTACATTAAAAAAAAAAAAGCTATGTAAGGCACACGCTGGCCATTTATTTGTATAACGTAACCATTTTTTGTGTCTAGGATTAGCTATTTGTCCGGTTTACCCCCGGCACCACCTGTCACAGGCAGCTCCGCCGGGCCGGGCCGGGCCCCCGCCACATGGATCCCCCCCGGGCCGGGCCGGATCCCCCCGTGCGGCGGAGGGGAGGGAGCCCTCCCCCGCCGGGGACCGCCCTCGCCCCCCTAACCCTAACCTTAACCCTGAGGGGCGCAGGGCGGGCGGCAGCGCCGTCCCAGCCCCTCCGCCCCGCTCCCCGGGCCCGCCGCTGAGGCGCGGGCGGCGGCCCCGCTACCCGTCAGGCCCGAGCGGCGCCGCGGCGGGAAGCGCCGCCCCCGGAAGCCGGGAGCGGAGGGCGGGAGGCCGGCGGCGTTGTGGGGGCGCCCGGCGGTAGGGAAGGGACCTCGGCAGCCGCTCAGGAGGACGGCCGGAGCAACCCGCCGCCATGCCCGCCTTCCGGCAGGTGGGGGAGAAGCAGCTGCCGCAGGAGGTCGTCTTCATGGCCTGGTCACCCAAGAGGGACCTCATCGCCCTGGCCAACAGGGCGGGGGAGGTGAGTGCGGGCCGGCGGGCGGGGGCAGCCCGCGGCCGTGTGGGCGGGCGGGCCTCTGAGGAGGGGAGGGCGGCGGCGCTGCTGCTAGCGGGGACACGCTGCCGCTTCGGTGCCGTCCCTGAGGTGCCGTCGCCGTTACCTGTGCCATAGCGCCGGTGAGTCTGGCCAAGCGTTTAGGGATAGCAGGGTTTCTTACCCGGCTTCTCAGTACTTACTGCCCCTTCCCCTCTTTGGCTTCCTGATTTCTAAAGGAATTCACCGATCACAGAGTCACAGAATGGTCAGGGTCGGAAGGGACCTCTGGAGATCATCCAGTCCAACCCCCCTGCCACAGCAGGGACACCTACAGCAGTTACACAGGACAGCGTCCAGGCGGGTTTGGAATGTCTCCAGTGTGGGAGACTCCACAACCTCTCTGGGCAGCCTGTGCCAGTGCTCTGCCACCCTCAGAGTAAAGAAGTTCCTCCTCATGTTAAGATGGAACTTCCTATGCTCCAGTTTGTGCCCGTTACCTCTAGTCCTATCACTGGGCACCACTGGAAAAAGACTCTTCTCATCGCCCTGGCACCCTCCCTTTAAGTATTTATAAGCACTGATAAGATCCCCCCTCAGTCTTCTTTTCTCCAGACTAAAAAGCCCCAAGTCCCTCAGCCTTTCCTCATAAGAGAGATGCTCCTATCCCCTAATTATCTCTGTAGCCCTTTGCTGGACCCTCTCCAGCAGTTCCCTGTCCTTCTTGACCCGGGGAGCCCAGAACTGGACACAGTACTCCAGTACTGATGGTGTTCTCAGTGCCTGCGTCTGCAGGATTTTAAAGCGCATGAAATTTCCTATTTAAATTAAATCTATTTTCAGGTTTTGGGTTTTTTTTTCTCTTCACCTGGAACTGCTGTCTGCAATCATGCATGAAGACAGCCTGTTGTGCCCTCAGGCTGGCTGCGCTGGAGAAGCGTGGGGAACCCCTGTTGGATACAGCTCTCTAGGCTCATACAACCCACACCCCATTTCTCTGTGTTGCTGTCTAGTAAACAGTATGCTGCCCTCTAAAATAACACAGGAGTCAATCAGACTAGAGGAGCAGGTGATATTTAAGATGTAGGTTTCTTAAAGAACGGTAACAGGTGTCGGTTGGTTAAAAAAAAAGTGCATCTTGAACTAATTTACAAACCAGTATTAGTGGGACAAGGTGGTTTATTTTCTGGTCTTCCATGTGTTTGCTTTGTAGGTTTTACTTCATCGGCTTGCAAACTTTCAGCGAGTGTGGAGTTTGCCTCCAAATGAAAATACGGGAAAAGAAGTGACTGCTCTTGCTTGGAGACCAGATGGCAAAAGTAATGACAAGTATATGAGGTGATATGGTGCAATAAAAATCCTATTGGAAATCAGTGAAAGTTGTGGTGATGATACCTCTTATCTGTGAAGGAAATTTTCAAGTAAACTGTGTTTAAAGAGAAGGGTGGCTTAATTTTATGTAGCTTTACCCAAAGTAATGGAGAGAGTTACACTGTTGAAAGCAATTGCAAGAAAGATTTGCAAGGTGGATTTATGTCCAAAATACTGCTTTTCAAGGTATAGTAAAATTTCCAGTTCTTAACTAAGCAGGATGTTTTTATATGAATGACAAAAGTTATTGTGTGAGTAGAGAGAGAGAGAGAGGCTGTCTGATCAGGGTTGGCTAAAGAGCTTAGCTTATCTAGCATAGACCAAACTTGAGAGGCTAAAATTACTCTAACAATACACCAGAAAAGAAAAAAAAGCCTTTTCCTTATCAAGAGAAATAATGTTGAAATTAGTAGCTTAATAAACCTAAGATGGAAACTAGTTAATTTCTTGACTTACTAGAGGTCAGAGAATGGAAGCAATCTTCGTCTGTGACATGTAGCTAAAAAATACCTGTATAGTTTTATGATGGAGTCAGAGGAGTTTAAGAAACTTCTTTTTAAGCTGGTTGCCTGTGATTACAAGGAAGTAAGCATAGAACCTTTGCCTGCCATATGCTTTTATGGATTAATGAGAAGAAGGTGATGCAGAAGTTGCTCAGCAAGTTTTAAAATTGTATTTTGTTGTAATAAAACCCAAATCTTCTTGGTGGGCAGTCTTTATATAGAATTCTGGCCTCAAATTTGCAAAAACTGAAGGCTCTGCTTTATCAGAGCTGTTGTTAGAAGTGTTAGGAGCAATTTCAGTTCAACGTGTAGATAAATAATTGTGGGATCGTGCCTTTGACTTAAATTTATCACCTAAAATATGATAGGAGTTTAAACCTTCATTTTAATGAGCGAGTTTCAAATGAGAATTTGGAAGGACTGTTGTCTTGGTTTCAGCTGGGACAGAGTTTCTAGGCTTTGTTTCTAGGTTTGTTTCTAGGCTTTGCTGTGTTTTGGATTTGGTACCAAGTGAATGTCAGTAATGCATATTGTTTTAATTGTTGCTAGGTGATGTTTATATTTTTCAAGGACTTTTTTCAGCTTCCCATAGAAGCTGAGAAGGAGCACAGACAGAAGGATGGAATGGGCAATGCTCAGTATATAAATGGGGGTTGCCCGGGGGGCAGAAATCCACAATCACTACTCAGGAAGGTACCAATTCATCAGGTGGTGAGAGTGACTTGTGTCATTGTTATTATTGTTATTTTCCTTTTCTGTTATTGTTTCTGTCTTTATCTAAACCCACAAGTTTTTTTTTCCCCTTTCCCTTTCCCATCCTTTTCTCCCTGTTCTCCCTGCCCTTCTGAGGAAAGGGAGGGAACTGTGTGAGCAGCTGCGTGGTCCTAGATGCTGGCTGGGGTTAAACCACTGCAGTCCTTTTTGGCACCCAAGTTGGGGGGGCCAAAAAAGACTGTTGTGGTTTAATCCCAGCCGGCAGCTAGGACCACACAGCTGCTCGCTCACTCCCCCCACAATAAGATGAGGGAGACAGTAGGGGAGTAAAAGTGAGAAAACTTGTGGGTTGAGATAAAGACAGTTTAATAGCTAATTAAAGCCAAAAGCTGCGCACACAAGCAGAGCAAAACAAGGAATTTGTTCACTACTTCCCATCAGCAGGGAGGTGTTCCGCCATCTCCAGGAAAGCAGGGCTCCATCACATGTAACGGTTACTTGGGAAGACAAATGCCATCACTCCAAACCTTCCCCTCGCTTTCTTCTTCTTCCCCCAGCTTTATATACTGAGCATGATGTCATATGGTATGGAATATCTCTTTGGTCAGTTGGGGTCAGCTGTCCTGGCCGTGTCTCCTCCCGGCTTCTTGTGCACCCCCAGCCTACTCACTGGCGGGGCAGCGTGAGGAGCAGAAATGGCTTTCACTGCTTAGCAACAACCAAAACCATCAGTGCACTACCAGCACCGCTTTCATCCCAAATCCAAAACAGCACTCTACCAGCTGCTAGTGAGAAAGCTAACTCTGTCCCAACTGAAACCACGACAAGGAGAAAACTCCGTCCAATAGTTGGCTTGGAAGACACGTTATTGTCTAATTCAGCATGAAGTAACTACAAAGTTTTGCATGTTGGTTGTTTATACATTTTACTCATCTTTCTCTAGTTTTGGCTTTCGGCCTTACTGATACCCAGCGGATTATTCTGTGTGATGTAGAAAAACCTGAAAGCTTGCACTCCTTCTCCGTGGACTCCTCTATTACTTACATGCATTGGATGGAAGTAACTGAGGAAAGCAGGTGAGTCCAAAAAACTCTAGAAGTAAATTATGGGCTACGTAGTGTCACCTTACTGATAATTTATACTTAGTATGTTACAAGCAGTCATATAAAATAATGCAATATTATGTAGCTATGGCTTTTTGTTACCACTTGGCTAAAATTTTCCTTTTGGTTAGAATAAGCACTTTTCATACGCAAATTTTTGGTGCTGATACCTTAGTCTTCAGGTTCTTTAGGATATACACAAAAATTTCAGCATGATCTTGAGCACCCACCTCTTAAGAGCACTTAAGCTAGTGTTAGCTTGTACAGCCTGTCTTATGATCCAGTTTACTTCAATACCAATTAATTTATTAAACTAATTATAATAATGTTATTATGTTCATAAGTAGTATGTTTAAATCTTTCTTCACTTGTGTTTTCAAGATCTTTAGTTTGATGCTTACATCTTTCACGATGTGCCTTTGGTGTTACATCCAACCCCAGTGGCAATTCTGTTGTGCGTGTCCTTGCTTCAGAAAGTCAGATTGCCCCTGGTGACCATGAGCTCGGTGGTGTTAGACAATTCTCAGCAGCACTTGTGAGCTGGAGGACATCGCGGTCCCTCTTTCTGTGGTCTTAGAAAAATCTCTAATATACGCCTTATTGCAGTGCCAAACAGTAATTAAATAAAATGTTTATTTAAAAGAGGCAGGTGGAGTAAGCCTCACTTGGGCATTTCCTCCCCACCTCCAGAAAACACCAGTCTTACAATAGCAAGAAAATAACTGCAGCTTATATCACGCTAGCATTCTTCTGATCAGGATACGCTTATCTCCTTATGGGGGATCTCATCCTTCTGTCTAAGATGTGATATTAAGTATTGCACTTTAGTCTTCCCCTCGCCGTAATGTGTGTTTAGAGTGAAGCTGTTTGAGGTGTAGGTGGGCTGTGCTGCAAGGTTGTACAGGGTTTAAACAGAAAGCCTCAGTCAGTAACTGCATTATAGATGATGAGGGATTTGGTGGCAAGCTACTGAGCTGGCAGGCACAAACTTTATATTCTCCTTTGGTGAAAATAAAGATTTTCAGACTTCTTTTATTAATTTTATCATTTGATAAATTATTAAAGGGCCCATAAGGAATTAGCCTCTGATATTTGTAACTCTTTAGTATACATGACATATTGAGTCTATGCGGTAACTTTGGAGTTAGAAAGAAATCATTTCCCCCCATTTTTACAGCCTGGGTGGTAAAGACAGTCTTACTTCTTTTTCAGTGTTCTCACTTCCTTTTACAATGCTGAGGATGAATCAAATCTCCTTTTGCCTAAATTACCGGCGCTACCAAAAAAGTAAGCATTATACTAGTAAGCCTGAGAAGATATAATTTGTCCTTTGTTATTGTTGTTTTGGTTATTCATCTTTAATGCTCTACAGATGCTTTGGATTACATGTCTGCTCATTGTTAATGAGAATATTTTGTTTTCAGTTACAGTACCACTGCAAAAATTTTCAGGTAAGAAATTGTCATCTCTCTCTTTCATTTTTGTTTTATTTTGTTTTCTGGTATTGAGACAAGCTACATAAACCCCAATCATCTGTTTTATATTTCAGTGAAGAAAAGTCAGATGAGATTATGAAGCTTCTGGGTGATGTAAGGTAAATTCTGTATGTGGGTTGTGAGTTGGTGGTTTTTTTCCTTTGGTTGGTATTTTTTTTTTCAATCTATAAAATAATGGATAAATGAATTTACTTTTAAGTTATTCATGATCTGTTTTTAAGGGTCCTGAAGAAAGGATATGGAATGTCTCTTTTTTTCATGTACAAAGATAAAGTTCAAATAGTATATTAAAAAAAAAAGTCTCCATCAGTTTACACCTTTCCTCCTCAATTTAGAGGGATTATAAGGCACACTTATCAACACCTGCTGTTGGTGTGATATCTTCTTTTCCCTAGAAGAAGATTTCTTGGGGTGCATTTGAAAGCTTTGTTGTATGTGGTACTTAACCTGGTCTTGGAGACATTTGTGAGTGCTTGTTATAAACGGGGAATTCCTGTGGTTTTGCGTGAGCGTGACAAAGTTAAAGTTAGCTCTGAAATCATCTGTATTAGGGTTACTTTAAAATAAAGTAAGCATCTTGTATTAGGAAACACGAGAGGAGCAACTGGAGGAGGTGTAGTTTAGCAGACAGACTGGCGTTGTGGAGTGCTCATGGTGCATCTTTGAGGAGGGCGCTTAACCTCTGTGCCTTGTTTTTCCATTTGCTTTCTTTCACTTTTCCTTACAGTCTCGCCGCTGAGAATCATCCTCCTTATTTCAAAACGTGCATCTCTGTCTGTCACCAGTTACTCCTTTTTAAGACTTGATAACGTCTTCTAACAGCAGGACTTCCTTGCTAGAAAGAGAGGTGTGGCGGCTGTTAGTGATGTAGGAACTTTCTGGATTCAATGTGCCTTCATCTATTCAATTAATCAAACCAAAAGTTTTTCAGATACTGTTTTGTTAAGTTCTGTCTTGGTTTTAATGGAAGCATTCTCCTTTAACATTTGTTTAGGTGTGTAGCAGGCAGAAGTTGCAGTTAATTTTCTCGTATTTATAAGGGGACACGTAAAACATTCTCATTTTTTATCTTGTAGAGCATTACTGCTCAGTGTAACGTAAGCATATATGTGTAGTTGAAGATGTATGAATGACGGCAATAGACAACCTCTCCATCCAGAGTTTAACGTTTTAAGCATAAACGGAGGGGTCATAGAGAAGCTTTTTTTCCCAAGTCATTGCAGCAAGTTGGTTGTAATAAGTGAGCAAAAGAGAGACCTGTCTGTCCCAGACCCGGTTCTTCGAACTGGGTTTCTGTTTCTGATGCTGCTGTTACTTGTGGCTGTTCTTTGCTGCTGCATCCATTTCAAATATTTATTGCCTTTGAAGTTTTGCTGAGGAGTGCCACCGAGCGACTGTGACAAACTTACTTTGCGCGTCGTTAGGATAAACACAGGGGAATACAAAAGTAGCTTTGTGAGAATGCTTTGGAGCTTGTATTGGTAGGTGGGCTGTTGCTTGACACTGTTACTTTTGTCTTGTGGAAGGTACAAAGTTAGTGAAGGAGGACTTCTGTGTCTAAATTGTGTAATTTTCCGCCCTATTCTCTCAGTTTAGTAATTTACACTCTTTCTGTAAGTATTAGAGGCAGGTCTTAATCAATGAAATCCAAGCTAATAATTTTGTTTGTTTTTTAATTTCTTGGATCAGACAGTAGTATAGTGTTTCTTTTTGTTCAGTGATTCTTTAGAAGATCTTTAGTAAAGGGATGGAGTTTAAGTATTAAGAATTGTATTTGTATGCGTTAGAATTTGTTTCAGTATGCTTGTCAACGCATATGCTTCCATTTTTATAGGCTTAATGCTCTTGTCCTTGGTGGCAGCTCAGGATTTATTGAGATTTATGCTTATGGAATGTTCAAGATTGCTGCAGTAACTGGGGTACGTTTCATTTCTTTCCATGTTTTTTCTTCATAATATACCAAACTGCAGCTGAATTGAATGAAAAAATACATATGTATGCTTACACGTAAGTGAAACTGGGTTCTTGAAGTTTAAAGGAAGGATTAGTTGTTTCTCTCGATTTGTTGTGTGGTTATTGTTGGAAAGACATTCTAACTCTGATGATTTTAACACCTTGTTTCAAGTGAATCAAAGTTCAACAGTAATCCACAGTAAAAGGAGTGCTTTTGTTCTGGAATAGTAGCTGAAAATTCCACTTTGTTTTTACATGTCATTGAACACAGCCTTCTTCGTACGTGAATGTGTTAGGGCAGTAAATACATCTTAGAGGCAATGCAATATTTCATTAACTTCTAAACTGGAATCCTTCAGGTGGCAGGTTCTTGCCGTGGACTGTGTTTGTCTAGTGATTTGAAATCACTATCGGTTATTACAGAGGTACGAGACTCTTCAGAGAGCGAAGCAGAGATAACATATTTTCAGGCAAGTAATGTAATTTTAAAATATTCTTTAAAAGTAAAACTACTTTTTTAATTACTTTCTGGTGGCTTCGTTGCTTTCCCATTATTTGCAGAAACAGCACAAATTATTTCCAGCCTTTCTGAAATTCACCCCGATTTCATTTTTAGGTTTATCACGTTAACATGCAGTTTCACTAATGAGACTGATGATGATCTGAGGCATTCTTTTAAAATATTACTTTAAATATAACATTCATTTGTTAAATTACAGTTATTCATTATTTTCTTCATTCTGCACACAAAGACATAGGACCAATGCTGTTGATTATCCAGTCTATCCAGAACAGTCATCCTTAAAACTATTAAAACTCCAAAATGAGTAACATAATTGGGAGTTTTTGTAGATGTATTACAAATATTTATTGTCCCTTTGAATTAAATGTATTTCCCTCTTAAAATCAACTTTGAGGAAATGGGAAATGAGTTTTTCTGTGGATCTTCCCCATCTGTCTTTTCATTTCTGTAATCCAAAATTTATTAAAAGACAAATCATCTGTTAACTGCTGTTTATTTCATTTGTTACAGCTGGACACTAGTCTATTATCAAGTTACTTACCTGAGGTAACCCGAATGGCTCGGAAGTTTACTCACATTTCAACTCTGTTACAGGTACAGTTGTGTTACGACATCCTTTTAATATCCCAGTTCTTCCAGGCTTCGCTATTCTTAACACAAGAAAAATAAATGTTTTCTAGTAGGAAGCTTAAGTTGGTTTTAAGTAAATGTAGAGCTCTAACTTGGAAATGGATTATAAATTTTATATAATCTCTACAGTATATCTTCCCTTTGTGTTGTAACACCCAGTTCTTGCATGTGTTTTGAAGGGCAGGAAAGGGAATAATGCTAATGTTCGTATCTGTATTACAGTATATAAAGTTGTCATTGACGTGCATGTGTGAAGCGTGGGAAGAAATATTGATGCAGATGGACTCACGACTAACGAAGTTTGTACAGGTACTGTAGTATTAACCATTCTTTTGGAAAAGCATTTTTTGCAGTAGTTCTGTTATTCATGTTAACATACTGCATATCTTAATGTTGTTTTAGCATAATGCCTCCAGATAACAATCTCTAAGTTCAGAAGCAATCTGGAAGCGATTATGTGTCAAGTGCTCTGACGCTGAAGATATCCGAGTACAATCAAGTGCGATTGTATTGTGATACTTCTTTATTTTATTTTTTCTAAGTTATGCAAAGGTGATAGTTTTCAGCTTGCACAGCTATTTAAGATTGTGCTCTTTGTACTTTAGTCATTGATAAACTGAATACTGTAAATGTTGAGTAACAGCCCACCAGCACTTACAGCCTAGTTCAGTAGAGCATGTATAACAGCTATGATCAAGATGCTTTTGGATTTGCATAAATTTTGTGTTTGTTGACCATGGCTAGAAGTTAATGAAATAAAATAATTTAATTATTTTTTTAAAATAGATTCTTGACGGTGGCAAACTGCTTAGAATTTTTACTGGGTAATACAATTGAAAATAACTTAAAATACTAGAAAATTTCCAGTGATTAGTAGTCTGATTTCAGCATTCAAGGATATGGGTGGGTTTTCTGATATACTTTTAATTGAAGTGTTCGTGAGATTATTTGGTAGCCTGGATTTAATCTGTTCACCAATCTATTTCAATCATTTTGACTGACAGGAAAAGAATACAACCACTTCTGTTCAGGATGAGTTTATGCAGCTGTTGTTATGGGGCAAAGCAAGGTAGTTACTGTTGTTTTATCTGAGTATGCATTTGCACTTGATATTGAAATACAAAATGAATTCATATTTGGTTCTCTTTCCCACCCCCTTCAGTCTGGAACTTCAAGCATTACTAATGAACCAACTGACTGTAAAGGTATGTTAATATTTTTTAACATACTAAAATAATCAATTTCAATATCTTTTGATTACTGTTCTGTTAAGTTAACAGAACATTGTTACATGTTTGTATTTCTTTTTCAACAGGGTTTAAAAAAACTTGGTCAGTCCATAGAATCTTCCTATTCCAGTATACAAAAGTTAGTCATCAGTCATTTGCAGAGGTAAGTCACAGAATTTCCAATGAGTTATAGATAAAATGGCATATTATATGATTTGCTAAAAGGCAGTATGCTATCTTTGTAGTTCTTTGTATGTAGGTGTGCTGGTGCAGAGACCGTGATCATGGCAAAATGTACTATTTTACTTTTGGGTAATGGTGAACTGTTGAAGTATTTTGAACAATCTCCATGACACGTCACCTGTATGTCACTGCCTGGTGTGTTTATAGGATATATACAAAATATTCACACCAACTTTGTGTGGTGGTTAAAATCATTAGGACAATATTTGCTTTTCTGTGAAGTGATACTTTAATGCTTACATGCCAGACCACCTTATAAAGCTCTCCGCTTTAGAGATTAAATGATGAAAAATGTAGCGTGCAGTGAAGCAGTGAATTTCCAAAGGGTGACTAAAAGGTTATACTTCTTTGCTCTGCCTTCCTAGTGGCTCTGAGGCACTGTTATACCACTTGAGTGAATTGAAAGGAATGGCTTTATGGAAACAGAAATATGAGTCTCTGGGATTAGATGCATCTGGAATTGAAGGTACAGTAATGTGTGTGCTACTTTACTTGTCCACTCTGATTTCTCTTTTGAAAGCTTAATAATAATGGTTATCTCTTTTTGCAGAGGCTATTACTGCTGTTGGTTCTTTCATCCTGAAAGCAAATGAGCTCCTTCAGTAAGTATAAAGTCTGGAGAGTTTAAAAAACATGCCCGTTGAGTCTGGTATCTAAGGGGAAGCATGTGGCTGGGAGTAGAGGAGGTTGGGAGAGCAAGGCTTCTCTGTTGGTGGTAAGCTTTTATCTTGTTTCTCTGCATCTCATAGACTCATACCCCAAGAATAGTCTTACTTGGAAGGTTGCACTGGGCATTTTTTACAAAATTGATAGTGCTTGCAGGCCCTTCTGTAGTGAAGATGCGACTTAAGCCTGCAGCAGCTTGTGACATTTAGATCTTTTAATTTCTTTTCTTTTTTCTTGCGCAGAGTTATCGACAGTAGTATGAAAAACTTCAAAGCATTTTTTCGATGGCTGTATGTTGGTAAGCTTGATGACATAGTAGGCATCCAGTATCTGTTTTGTATTGTAAGCATTGTAATGTCAGCAAGTAATTAAGCCACCCTTAGTTATAACCATTTACTTATTTCTGTCATAGAAAATTTCTGGATATCTAAAAGGTTACAGTTGATGAGGCAAGAATAGTTATAGTATTAAATACATAGATCATGTATTTGATAGTTCTCAATTAGACTTACTGTGTGTACAGTGGGCATTGTGCATACTTACCCTGTAATGTTTACCCCAAACTGTTGTCTGCTTCATGAGCAATTTGCTGGTCTTGACTTGGAGAAACTAAAGGACTTTATTTACTTAACACCAAATTTCCAGTATAGTCTAACTCTGCTTTGCTCTGTCACTTGCTGTTTTCTCCTTTGGAGACCTAGTTAGCTGCAAGGTTACGCACAGATGTGAAGTCTCTGAATGTCCAGATGCACTTAATAGCTACCTCCGATTGTAGCTGGGTAGCTGCAGGTAAAATATTAGAAGGAAGGGCAGAAAGCCATATTTTAGCCTGCTTGCTTTTATAAAGTGGTTACAAGTAGGTTTATAATTTTTAATTGATCTTTTTAGAACTACTTTACAAAAAACTAAGCAGTCTTACCAGATACTGTAAAAGCACCAGAAATGCAGTGTTAGCACTTACTAGCAGGAATAAAATAATTTTAATTTTAAAAACTGCAGAAAGCAGAACTATCAGAGTTCTCTGTAATAACATTAGAACTTTCATTATTTAAATGTTCACTGTCTTTTCTTGTGTTGAAACTGAACAGAGAACTGTACATCTAAGCCTCACTGATTTTAAAATTACTTCTGTGCAGTTCTCTTAAAACATGTTGTTCTGGACATGTATGTATGACAGTATTCATGTATTTTATATATATATATATTCATTTTTCTACTGTTAGTATGTACATTAATAAATTCTTATGAACCCTTTTTATAATAATCTTATCTCAGTCTTGCACCGGCTATATTGCAGTTGGAAAAGATTAGGCATAAAAATTTGCCAAGATTTGTATTGTAAGCTAGTGGGACAAGTAAGGCTTAATTTCAGTCTCAATTCATAATCCTTCATTTCAGAGTCTTTTGCTTCTGACAAGTTATTCTTTCCTATTTTATCAGCAGTGTCTTATTACATAGCCATGGAAAATTAAGAATAATAGGAAAACATATTAATATTAATGCAGTAAGAATATAATTTTTCCCTCAGCCATGTTGAGGATGTCAGAAGATCATGTGCTTCCAGAACTGAACAAGGTAGTAGTAACATAATAAATGGTGGTATACTCTGTATTCTGCTTGACTTGAGTGCAAGATTAAAGGTTTATTTTTGTTCCAAAACTTAAAGGAAAGTGTCTGTGTTACTTCTTTGAGAAAGTTGATGCCTGCAGATTCACAGTAATATGCTGTCTGGCATGAATTACTTTTTCTGTTTTCTTTGTTAATGCTACTCTTTTTAGTACACTGTATGTGAATGCGAGACCTCTGTGTATAGCAGCTCTTTATATGTCCTAAATGACTAAGTTAACCAGAATGGGATTTTAACATCTTTGCCATTGCCCTGGTAGAAGGGATGGAATACGCCTGCATCAGATTTGCAGACACCATCATGCTGGGGCAGCCAGTTAATACGCTCAAGGGCAGAGGTGCCTTCCCGAGGGAAATAGATAGGCTGGGGGAATGGACAGATTAGGACCTCCTGAAGTTCCCCAAGGCCAAAGGCAAGGTTCTGTCCTGGGGAAGAGTCACCCCCTGCAATTGCACAGCAGGGCCCCAGCGGGCTGGGGAGCAGCGCTGCTGAGATGGACCTGGGGGTGTCGGTGGACGCAAGCTGGGCATGAGCCAGCAGCAAAGGTGGCCAAGAGCAACCAGGGCTGTACTAACAAGAGGACGGCCAGGAGGTGAGGGGAAGTAGTTACCCTCCCTTATTTAGCATTCTTTGGATCGCATCTAGAATACTTGCTCCAGTTCAGGGCTGTCCTATACAAGACAGACATGAATAAACGAGTGAGTTCAGCAGAGGGCTCCCAAGCACGCTGGAGGCTGGAGCACTTACTCTGTGAGGGCAGGCTGAGGGAGATGTGCTTGTTCAGCCTACAGAACACGTGTTCATTGAAACGTATTTCTTAACCTTTGCTTTTCTCAACGTTGGTTGTTTTTTTTTTTGCCTTTAGATGACTCAAAAAGATATCACATTTGTTGCTGATTTTCTTACTGAACACTTCAATGAGGTAATGTATATTGGTTTGCCAAGTGCAATGTCTGACTGTATTTTTGGTGCCAAGAAATGGATCTGAAAAATCTTACAATAAAATAATTCAGTCATCTTTTTGTACGCTACTTCTTCTTAACTTTGGTTTTAAATAATGTTTTCATTTGCATTATTTTTTTCAGGCACCAGAACTTTACAATCGTAAAGGAAAATACTTCAATGTGGAGAGAGTTGGCCAGGTAAAGAACTAGGGAATAAATGGAAAAAGAATAAATGAGAAAATCCTTGGATGGAGAAGATTTTAAAGCTGTGGCCACTTTTCTTCTCAGTCCCTTTTGCTCTGTGTTGCGCATTCCAGTAATGGTAAAAAAGAATATTTTAGTTATTTTCCGCTATTATTAGGAGAAGGAGTGTGTAAAAACATATCTTCTAGGTTTACCTTACACATGCTGCATTTTTTAGGAAAAGGGTCAAACTTCTTTGCAGCCAGCAACAGCAACGTAAAACTGAAATGTATTTGTTGTCTTTATGCCATTCCTCACTGCATTTCAAAACGCTTGTGCTCAAACTTGACACAAAAATCAGATTCTTATGCAAATATCACTATGATCTTCAACAATAGTTGATTTTTCTTATTGTTTCAAGAAGGGGTAGAATATTTAGTTTTAAGAGTAGGGCATGTTAAATTAAGAAGAAATGTTTAACAGACTTGTGAGGGGTAATGTTGGAGGTGAATTCTAATGCCCCTTATTAAAATGTGATCTTACAGATGTCTGTTTCTTTTCCAGTACTTGAAAGATGAAGATGATGACCTTGTATCACCACCTAATACAGAGGGAAACCAGTGGTTTAACTTTCTTAAAAATAGTACTCATCTTAAAGGTAATGTGTGCTTTAGTAAAAAGTAAGATATATGTAGAATGTAACAAATGTAGAAGATTAATCTGTTTCTTCGTGCTTACGAGTTATTTCTGTAGTGTTAGTCATAGGTCTTCATCTGAGTAGAATAAAATAAATGGGCCTTGTTATTTTGCACAGTTCTTATGTAGCTGCTTACCCAGTCAATTACCGTTTCCTGGGTATTAGGAGTTTCCTACCGTTTAGGTACCAGTCTCAGAAATGCTGGCTTGGAAGGAGATGTCTATTTTAAGAGATCTTAATTCAAGTTCAAGGAAGTAATAATTACACTTAGGTCATACCTGGGGGAAGTGTCCTAACTTGTTCTCTTTGACTGGAGTCAGACTATTTTGTTAATGGTGACAAATGATTCTTGTTTAACTTTAGAAACCATAGACTGTAAAACTTCTACAGCATGAGCTGTCTCGTAATAAAATTTGCTATAGCTGCCTTTTTCTGCCTATTTAATTCAATAGAGAGGGGGAAATTGGTAGCGTTTTTGTTTGGCAAAATACTATTTAGAGAACGTATTTTTAAACATATTTTGAAAATACGTTTGATACTTTAAATGTGTAGACTACTTGACTGGTGATTTCTGTTACTACCCAAGATTTGTGATTGTAGAGACGGTTTGTAAGGGGTTTTGTTGGTATTAATTTGGCAAGTATTGAGATGTTTGTCTCACTCTTGGATTTATAGGACAAGTAATACTTCTGTCATTGACACTTTCTACCCTTTGGTGTTTTATATAGCTTTGTTGGATGATGTAACTTTTATCATTTTTTCAGCTCAACCTGGGAAAAGAAACAGGATATGTACTTAAAATAGGTAGTGAGATTTATCTCAAAAGCTGTCTTCTTACAAAGTAGTTAATTTCATAAGAACAAATCAGTCCTATTGAAGCCAAATCATAGCTACTATAAGTATGGAAATTGTTTTGCTTAAACAAGATATTTTATGACAACTGTGTTTCTAGCTCTTGGGTAAATGCAATTCTGTCTTTTTGCAATTTTGAATGGGCTATGAAGAAAAGCTGAAGGGGCAGGCAGGCCTCTCTTTCACATTCATTTGTCTTGTTTCATATTGTAATCCAGTTCGTTACTTGAGTTAGAATTTCTAATCGGGGGATAATTTAGGCGGTCACCTAATCCAACGAAAGCAGAGCTAATTTTGAAGCTAGGCTGGCTTGCTCAAGGCTTTGTGCAGTCAAGTCCTCTACGTCTGCAAGGATAGAGACCCTGCAGCCTCTCTGGGCTCCCTGCTCCAGTGACTAACCAGTCCTTGTGAAAACTTTTTTCTTTATATCTGATTGGAATTTCCCTTTCTGGAGCTTATGACTGTTACATCTTCTCCACTCCCTCTGTGCAGCTTTGAAAATGATGTCTTCTGTATCTCCTCCTTTAGGCAGTTGAAGAGGCCAATGGGTTCCTCCTTGTTAGCCCTCACTTCTCTAGGCTGAAAGAATCCAGCCCCCTCAACTTCTCTTTGTAAAGCTTGTGCTCTAGCTCCACGACTACCTTACTGACTGTCCAGTGGACTCATTCCAAATAGTCACTTTAATAATGCTGTAGTATGTTTTTATAGAGATACAAGGATTTTTTAAATGCACTTCATCTGTTTACAGAAAGTCCACTTTTGTTTCCCTACTATCCTGAGAAATCACTGCATTTTGTCAAAAGGCAAATGGAGGCGGTCATCGATCAGTGTTTACAAAAGCCAGCGGTAAGTTCAATTTGTATAAACGATAACTTTCTTCTAAGGGTAGCAGTCAACTGAAGATAGCAGTCATGCTTGGTAAGGCCTTAAGTTTTATCTTTGCCTTTGAGTGCATACTACTTAGGTGGTAGTGTGTACCCTAGCTTCACCACTGCTGGCATGTCTCAAGCCTTTGGCTAGGGAGAACGTAGTGGGGGATTTTTTGTTTCATGTTTTCTGTTCCCACATTATTGGGATCTATTTTTAATGTTAATTAGCTTGGTGTATGCGCTATATACTACATAACTGTGTTAGTTGGCAATAGATTAGTCTATATATCATGAAGAAACACAAAACAAGTGTATTGAGTGACAGTAGTGTTTGCAATAAGGATGTTTGTTCCAACATAAATATTAGTGAAATTTTTTCAGATGTACTCAGGTGGTTTTAGTTGGGTTTTTTTGGTCTTAAAAAGCTATATGGTTATGAATGACTGCATTTTTGGCCTATTTTCATTGTATTTGTTAGGATGTAATTGGAAAGTCAGTGCATCAAGCAGTCTGCATGTCTCTCTACAAAACTTCTCAAAGGTATTTCTTTACATTATTTCTCAAGCTCAGTTGCACAAAATTACAGTAGTATTTTATAAACTGGTTTGTTTTTCCCTTTTCAGTGAAGATTCCACACCTCAGTTATTTAAACTACCATTTCTGTAAGTATGTCACTATTCCTTGTTCTATGTCATTTACCAATTATTAAAACTTGACCTAAATTTTAATTTCCTCCCCCCACATTACAGGTGGAATGACAAAACATCCAATATACATTATGTTCTCTTCACCATGTTAGAAAATTCTGTTTCTAAAATATACATTTTGAGGAGACATACTGATACTTCCAGGTAAGACAAAAAGGGGAAAAAAGTGGTTTGTGGCCTTTGGCACATGTGTACAGAAACAATTACAGTTTGAATCTTTTTGTAAAAAGAAGAAATGGGCAGCATGAATACAATCTTTCTCGGATACTAGAGAAAATGCGGAGGACATTAGGAAGTGCAGTAGGAAACTGCAACAGGAGTTTGTGTTATATTAGACTCAGAAAATCTAATCGCAAGACCCACGATTGTGTTAGGCTCAGGAAGAAAATCAGGCTCCCTTAGTTTTGCTCCTCACAGGATTTCTTGCTTGTGCAAACTTGTGAAAAATTACAGGGAATCATGCTTTCAGTGTTGCTTTGTCTTACTGTAAATATTATTCTTTGATTAACCCCTTGCAGCCTGTAATTTAATACTCTAAGGAAAAATGGGAGGTGGACTTATAGGTGCAACAAATAGAATACATCTCTGGGGTGTAGTTTTGTGTACCTTCAGGAGTTTCTGTGTCCAAGATGCAGTTTGTCACTGGCTAGTTGTACTGATAAAACTGTTTAAAATGCATTCTATCAGTGGGATCGCTGAAGTGAGCTGGGTTTAGAAAACAAAAACTCCTCCTCTCTGTAAAATACTGATTTTTATAATCTATTATTTAATTTGAGGAGATAACTATGTTAGGGATGGGAATTTTTAAAGCAGTTTTACTGCTGAAGAAAAGCTGCTGAAGTTTCACATGGTGAAACTATCTTTTGTGCTTACAGTTGAGAGCTGATGATGACACAATTATCCTATTTCCTCCCTCATTGATATCTAAAATAGTCTAAACTAGTTTTCTGTAGATTTGAGTAACAAGTAACTTAACGGACCTGAGACTAGGACAGTTGAGCCAAGAGTTCATCAAAGAAGAACTGTATCCCACAAGCCAGACACTGTTTCCCGTTTGACTCCATTAGTCACGTTTTGGTGAGGGGCAGAAGAAATCAAAAGGTTCCCATCCACCCGTTACATTATCTTGGGATGTAGCCGTGTATTGTGGTAAGCTTAGACAGGCTTACATGACATGCTCTTACCGCAGTTGCCATTAGAGATTTTGGATTCTCTATGAATGGAAAAGAAATTAGTCACTGAGATAACGAACACTGTTCTTCTAGGTCTGTCAGTAACGGAATTCTTGCAGTAGAGTTTGGAAACTTCTTGAACAACAGTATAAATGAGAGCACAGACTCCAGGTCAGTATATTTGATTTTTCTTCCAGAATTGCAGATTGCTAAATTGAAAAACACATTTTCTAGTGTTAATTTTACATTAAGTTAACTCTTTGGGCGTTATAGTTTGGCTTTTATCATACAAGTTACTACTTCAGATGCCAGACCGGCTTGCAGTCCCTGAGTGAGCCAGGCTGTAAGAAGTGGCACAGGTGCATGAAGCTGCAGGATTGTGGCAGTCTTATTTTGCACTTCATCTCAAGGTCAAGTAAATGTTAGTTTTCTAGTTGAAAACTAGAGCTTTGGCACACATGCAAGAAACAAAACAAGCTGGAAACAGCTTTTGCTTATATCTGATGTTCTTTAAGTAAGATGGAGTGAGACTCGATATGCGTGAATGAAGGCATCTTAGAAGGCATGGCAAACTAAGCTCTCCCTTTCTATGTAGAAAGGCCAGATGTGATTGCCCTCGGTACCTTCAATTGTGTTTCTAAATTTTCATTGGTGTTTGTGTTTACTATTTCTTTCATTTCACCTGAAATGAGAAAAAATAAGATTGCTAGAAAGTTTTTTTGTGTGTTGTTTTTTTTTCTTCAGAATCATTTTTGCTACATAATACGCGAGTCTGCTGTGGCTATGGCTGTCTTTCAGTGTCTTAGCTGCATGACTGAGCTTTTTTATTGTTTACAGTAAAGATCACTGTTAACTACTGAATAATTTTTAGCATGAATGCTGCGCAGCATAAAAAATATTTTAGTTCTGTATTCACTTTTATTCCATGATGCTTTCTAATTTTTTTTGCTGTAGATGCTACAGTTGTTTAGATGCACACTTCTATGATGATGAAACTGTAACTGTAGTTTTGAAGGAGAGTGTGGAACAAGAGGGCAAGGAGAGAGTCTTGGCTCAGCTGCCTTTATCTTCAGTATACACAGATGAGGATCAAGATAGGGAATTCATCTGGGATTCTACTAAAAGGTACTGAAAAACTTTCAGAAAATCAGAAAAAATGCAGAACTGAAAAGCAGATCAAGCAAATATTCTAATTGTGTAGTTACTCATGATGTGTGTGTGTGTGTGTGCAAATATTTCAAAGACAAAAGCTCTTTTTGTGCCAGGGAGAGTGGGGTAGGGAGATGGAAGCTTCCTAAACAGTTTGTTTTGTGGGTTTTGGGGGTGTGGATTGGGGTTGGTTTTGCTTTTTAGAGACTGAATACTACCTGTGTCCATGGCTCTCGTGAAGCAGGAGGACCAATTCAAGACATCCTGTTGAATCAGAAATCTTTTCTTTAGAGAATGCTAACTTTGCTGGTCGGAATAGTTGAATTTAGGATTTTTTTTAGCATATTTGCTCATACACCTCTGCCTTGTAATAAGGATACACACATATTTCTTCATCTTTGCTCTGGTAGTCACATTTATAACTACTGTCAGCTCAGCCTTGAAACATCAGAATTGGTGCCTCTCTCTGTGTTGGCATAGGGAGCGGAGAGCATCTGGGGGAAGTGTGCACACACACACACACACAAAAAAAAAAAAGGCCTATGTAGTTCAAGTGGTGAATCCAATGTTTTAGTTATTGTGCCTCAATTGCTTTCTTGTTTTTTTCCCTATACCTCTCTGGTGGATTGCTTAAGTTATACTTTTATCTCAAAGTAAAGAACCATGTTGAACTGTAAATATTTTTTATATGCCACAAAGAAATTATATATTGAGGAATGAACAGAAAATATTAGAAACAAGTTCAAACTAATCCTGGCTACTCTAATAGGGAGGGAGTTCCTTCATACAGTCCCCTATGAGCGGGGGTGAACTGGAGTGATACACCTTTGAAAGGTCATGGCGGCCAAACTTCTGTGTAAGTGGAGGCATCGCCTCCAGGACTTTGTTCAGAAACTATTCTTCTTGCAAAGGAGAGGTTTAAAGGAAGGCCGTCCCTGTCTTCCTGCTGTAGTTGTGACTTGTGGGAAGATCAGGCTTTACACCTCCCTTCTCACCTACTGTAATCTTTTATCTTAGTTGAAAAATGCTGTGTCTCCACAGTCGGATGCCCCACTGTAGAATATTTGTAGCAGAATTATGATGGTTTCAAATGCTTGTCTGCTGGTTGCATATGATATAATAAAACTTGGATTTAAAAAACTGGATTGACTGAGATTTTTCTTAGTACTGGAATTGTTTCTTATGTACTAGTGTTGTGCTTTTCTTCTTGGCTATGTGCAGGCTGGATGAGCAAAGTGGTGAGATATCCACACGTACCGTCTTCTTGGAGAATCAGTGGAGAGTGCTGGAGAATATGAAAGCTCAGTATGTTGCTGTAAATGGCATTAGAAAAGTTTCCTGTGTGGTAAGTACAGTATCTGTGAACAAGCCTGTAAACTATTAAAGAAAAAATGCTATGACTGGAGAGAGTGATAACCTGTTTCTGCTAATTTAGTGACATTTATCAAAACTTTTTTTTTAAAAACAAATAAATTATTCTCATCATCTGTTATAAGTGTGTCAGGATACAGTCATACCTCTCATAACACAGCATAAAAAAAGTAGCAGAAGTTATAAGATCTACTTGCTTTACTTTTCAGCCTGCAGAGCAACAAAAAAAAGTTGCTAATTTCCTTGATACCTCCATTTCAAAGATAAAGACTGTTTTCAAAGCTATTGGCTGACATTAAAAATGGTATTGGTGCTTTTATTTATTTATTTATTAACAGAAACTTCTTAATGTTTCCGTAGCTAAGTTCAAATCTCCGTCATGTGAGGGTGTTTGAGATGGATGTAGAAGATGATGGAGAAGTTGAGGAAGAAGAGGAAGAAGAAACAACTCAGATTGCAGCTGGGGAACCTGATGAGTTAAATCAGTCTGCAGATAATCAGGACAATGTGTGTGATGCATCCGCTGAAGAACTGCCTGATGAAACTGAAGAACACGAATCAAGTCTGGACCCTTGACATAGGCTTTTATACTGGTGAAGGGACAGGACTGTAATCCAACTTCAGGCTGCTGAGATGGTGTATGTTGTACCTACTCAGGCAGCTATAGTAGAATGTTGTGTGTCAGAATTCCGTACTGCTGCTCAGCTAAGACTGTTCTGGAGTATGTTTATTTGACCCTTTTTTGTCTGGCACATGGTGTGGTATGAGCTAAGTTTCCTTGAGAGCTTTTCCATTTGCAATTTTTTTATAGGTGAGGAGAAAAAGAAATACCATGTGACTTTTTTGTAGTTAACCTGTTCAGTCCGGAATACTGTCATTAAGGTAAAATGAACTTGTATGTGAAAACAACAAAACTCAGGACCAAATTCTTTTCTTCTCAGACTCAGTGTTCTAGTGATGGGTACAGAAACTTCCTGTAGAGCCAAAATTTAAGAGTGTGTATGGCCAACAAGTGTAAAGATCAGCATGAGACTAGTTAGACAATAAAATTTAGCAAGTGTTACTTAAGTACATACTTTTAAAAACTCTTCTGATGATGTCTGTCCTCAGTAACAGTGTTTCAGTCTGTGCAGTTCTTTAATCCTCAGTGCAACATTTGTGTGTGTGTGTGTGTGTGTCTATGTTTTGTCACATGTTTGCACGCCTCGGCCTGCCGAGTTTCTGTGAGATTGTTTCTGAAAGTCTGTCTTCTCCGTCTGGTATTTTTGGAATGAAAATTTACAACATAGAGCGTATTGGTTTTTATTCTGATGTGGCATTGTATCTCGTGCATAGGCTTCAGCATAGTCATGTTCCTTGCTAATTTACATATTACTGTAGGAATGGTGTTCTGCTAAGCAGTAGAAGCTAGAAACAATGTTTAGAAATATAAAATGTTTTCTTCTTCCCTACCAGCTGTCAGAGTCTTAACTGACTTAAAACTCAGCTCTGATGACCAATGCTGCTATAAACGCATGATCTTCCCTTAGAACAGTGAGTGTACCTTTCATTTGTGAAGAGGACCCGGTCTTATGCATGTGCTCCATTCTGTGTTTCAAAGATAAATAAATCTTCAGAAATTGCTATTTGGCACTGCACAAATCAAATACTAGACTTACCTTCTTCCTCTTGTTTTGAAATACGCTATTTTTAAGTAACTTTTTTTAAGTGGACTTTTGAAGTTTCTGGACTGTATTGTAAACAAAGCTGTTCAGTTTTGAGAGAGACTTCTTATTTTTTCCTTTCCTTACCAACCTCCTTGAAAGCTGCTTGCTATTCAGCGTTCTCATCTAGCAGATGCTGATGGTTGAAGGCACAATGAAGCTGTAGGACAGGAGGGGCAGAAATGCCCGTTCAAAAGTGCTGCGGATTTCCCGTGTAGAGCAGTTACTCTTGATGAGAAATTGCTGCTACAACAAAACCCACTCAGCTTAAGCCAGGCCTTGTGTTCTTCCAGGAGACTTTGGCTTCTGATCTAACTTCAAGAATTGTCACAGTAGAATGCTTGGAAACAATTGTTTTGTGGTGCTTTCTGCTAGGTAGTTTTAGTCTATGGCCATATGGAAATCTGATCTGGCCTGCCCGTAATTGTTTCTAAATTTGTGTTAATAGCAGGTGTGTCCTGTGCCACAGGGGCATGCCCTTCAGAAAGCTCCCTGAGGTTATTCTGCGCATCTTTCTCATCCAGTCTTGAATATACTTGAGTCAGTAGGAGTTTTGTTTCTGGCTTGGATAGGCACTTCCTGCATTTCACAGTGACACGATATGAATGCACCAGTTTAGGTCAGTGCTTCTGAATGCGTTGCTGATTCCTTCTGTCAAAATTACTTTTATTTTGCTACCAGATTTTTGTAATAATGAATGTGTCAGTAATCTGCTTATGTATCTGTTTTCAAGAAAGTGATAGGAAATACTTGATTTAGAAGTTTTTCAGGATTTTGGTGGTGTCTGGACGCGATGATCTCGCTTGCCACTTTGATCTCTTCTTCGTCATCCTTTTTATGCTAACTGAAGGCTCATTTGACCTTTTTCTGTTGTGAGTTCTCATTCTTTCTTGATACTTTTGTAGTCAAAAGAATTTTATATTCTCCGCAAGTGTGCACACAATCCACTCTTTGTAATACTAATCTTTACGTCTCTAAGAATCTTTTACTGCTGCCTCTTTTTTTAACATCTACCTGTTTTGTGTGTGGCATTTCTAGTTTTCTAAAGATCTTGGGCAGCTTTTATTTTCACTGTTCACCTTATGTAATCCCTTTTCCAGACCTTTTGTCCATGCCTTTCTGCCTGATCTGCATGACTGGAAAACTTGCCGCATTGCCAGGTTTCTGCTTCAGCCTCTCACCAGCTGCAGCTGGGGCTGTTCTGCTTCACAGCCTGGGTATACCGTGGTACTGTCGCCTCCCACGTGGGTGGGTTTCATTGCACACTCACACCTGCCTTCATAAACAGCCACCTCAGCTGCTCAAAAAGACAGGAGGCGGAGGGAGAGAAATAAGTGAACAAAAGCTTGCTTTAATTAACTGTTTCTTTTTGCAGAGGGGAGAAGGGATGTGTATCTCTGTAACAATAAGAGTTGGTCCTAATGTTGCTTGCCTTTGAAAATTGCAGAATCACAGATTGGCTTTAAAAATCCTACTTAAAAAATCTTTAAGTCTGTATGTGAACCTTGACAGAATGGGAAAGCCATCTACGTTAGTATTTAAGTTCTTTAGGAAGTTTCTGTGGCCTGTGTTAATATCTCTAGTCGGAGTTGGCTCATGTGTTACACTTGTTACAGACTGCAGTAATATCTGAGAGGACCTCTCTTGCTACCTGAAACTCACTGTTGCTCTTGGAGCTGTGACTCCAATCTAATTTCTTGCTTCACAAGCTGGTTTAGGGGAAGAGCTGGCTTAGCTTGAGCCATGGAGTGATGGTAGCAGTCTAAGGACATTTTGGAGATGGAAAGGAAGACTTCACCATGGATCACTTCATAATAAGCAGTGAGGAGAACACAGATGAATGAGGAGAGAGGATGAAAGGAGTTGTCACAGGGTGAGTTTCAAGGAGGGGGATGCAAAGTGACACAGGCATCTCTATGAAGAATGCCACTGTGGAGGAATTCTAAGGAAAAAATACCACACCACCTCTGGAAGTGGAAGAGAAGAGATGCCACTTGTGGGTGAATAAAATGCGTTTAACTATACCTTTAGGTTAAGTAATAGAGGTGCTAGCAAATCGGTCTGGAGACCGTTGGTGCCAACAAAGTCCAGGGCTGAAGTTAGTTCTAATGGGATGTAAATGTAGTGTGGGTGTTCCAGCATTCTTCCCCCAGGGGGTATTGTACGGCTGCTGCTCCCGGCTGGCAGTTTTACAGCTCTGCTGGCAGCTCCGTGCAAATCGTGTAATCATGCCTGCTCCTGTGAATCAGAAGACCTTGGGTGGTTTTATACAGTTCTCACACTTAGAGGATAAAGTAAAGAATCCTATCAGGTTTAGTTCTTACAGTTCTCACCAGGAACCCTACCTCCTACAGTGATCCTGTTCTTGCTAAGAACCACTTAGGGCCTGCTATAGGAAATAAATGACTCTATTTTTAAATCCGTACTCTTACTGTCATACAAAAAAAAAATCAGTCCCATGTCAGCAGAGCTGTTGCATGTTGGATCTGGTGTTGAAGTTCTTTTAGTATGTTGTTGAATCTGTTCTGCTTCGAAGAAACCAGTTGTTTGTTTGCTTGGCTGAAATATGTTTGATTCTTCAGTCTGGAGATTAGGGTATGTGCTAGCCACCTGAGAAAGTGAGGTTCAAGGCCGCCTTCCAAAGTGACCAGAAAATAGGATTTGAGAAAAACCCTCTTTTTCTCATCCTAGTGATTCTTTTACAGATTTAGATGTGAAATCATTTTTCCCTGTACATTTTTTTTTTTCTTAAATTAGTTATTAAAGTATTCAGAGATTGGTTTTGCTTCTTGTAATTCTCAAGAGAATTCATATATAAATTCTGTAACGAGGATGAAGGCTTGCCCTCAGGTGCACTGAAAATCATCTCTTAAACAGCCACTAGAGATAAGACCCACAGGGGCAAAGGTAAGGAATTTGACCATCTGGTCACGTATTTATTTTAGACTGTTGAGGTAACCTACAGTTTTCTGAGGACAGTGCAAAGACAAGTGCTTCCAAATGTTGCAGTCATCTGAAGAACAATGAACTTTTATCTTTCCGTATGTTGAATTAACCATATTCCCTTGTAGTGGAATCCTACTAGGCTAGAAGCAAGTGGAAAATGCTTTTTGCGTTCCCTTTTAGAAATGTGTGGTATTTGTGATGTCCCCCGTCTTGCAGATAATCTATATTAGGCTCAATGCTCCAACTACTTAGCTAACATGCAAAATATCGAAATGAAGAAGGAGGATGGGCAATCAGTGGGCACTGTGGTTTCCAGATAGTGTATATTAATTTTGAGGTGATGTCATTTTGATCAGTTGCATGAAAAGCAACGTATTACTTGTCCTGATTTCTAGTTATTTTATTTCTTAAAAAAGTATTGTTGAGGCAGGAAGATGAACTAGTGAGCAAAGCAGATGAGAGTTCTCGATGAGAGCTGTGGATATCGTCTATCTGGACTTCTGTAAGGCCTCTGACACAGTTCCCCACAGCATCCTGCTCTCTAAATTGGAGAGGTACGGTTTTGATGGGTGGACTGTTCAGTGGATGAGGAATTGGCTGGATGGTCACATCCGGGGGTAGTGGTCAACGGCTCAATGTCCAGATGGAGATCGGTGACAAGTGGTGTCCCTCAGGGGTCTGTATTGAGACCAGTGCTGTTCAATATCTTCATTGATGACATAGTGGGATCGAGTGCACCCTCAGCAGGTTTGCGGACAGCACCAAGCTGAGTGGTGCGGTTGACATGCCTGGGGGAAGGGATGCCACCCAGAGGGACCTGGACAAGCTCGAGAAGTGGGCTTGTGTGAACTTCATGAGCTTCAACAAGGCCAGGGGCAGGGTCCTGCACCTGGGTCTGGGCAACCCCAGTATCAATACAGGCTGGGGGATGAAGGGATTGAGAGCAGCCCTGCTGAGAAGGACTTTGGCGTACTGGTGGATGAAAAGCTGGACATGAGCCCGCACTGTGCGTTCACAGCCCAGAAGTCCAACTATATCCTGGGCTGCATCAAAAGAAAGAGTGACCAGCAGGTCAAGGGAGGTGATTCTGCCCCTCTACTCCGCTCTGGTGAGACCCCTCCTGGAGAACAGCTCTGGAGCCGTCAGTGCAGGAAAGATATGGACCTGTTGGGAGTAGCTCCAGAGGAGGGCCACAAAAATGATCCGAGGGCTGAAACACCTCTCCTATGAGGACAGGCTGAGAGTTGGGGCTGTTCATCCTGGAGAAGAGAAGGCTCCGGGGAGCCCTTATTGCAACCTTCCAGTACTTAAAGGGGGCTTGTAAGAAAGATGGGGACAGACTTCTCAGCAGTGCCTGCTAATACTTGTGAGTATGTGGATATGAGGGTGTGAGTGAATGAAATCAGTTTTGTTTTAAAATGAAATCAGCTTCCCTTCTTCTGCTGGCCGGCTCTCTGGTTTGCTGGGTTGCGGCTGCAGTGTTGATTCCATCAGGCATACTGGCAAAGAGGAGGGATGGGTGTAGCCTGGTGTTTATTAAAGATTGAAAGGATGGACCCAGTCTGAAGAGACCATGAATGGAAAGTGGAAAGCAAGAACCGGATGCAAAGATTTTTCAGCAATGTATCTGATGAGATCCTTTTGGAAGACCTAAAATACCAGTCCAGAGTTTAGGGCTAGGTCGATTTTTCTGCGGTATCTATTAATCATCTTGATGTTTCATTGCAACTTAAAAGCAAATAGCACTGGGCCAGATTCCACCTTTGATTATCCCTGTAAAGTTCACTGGAGACTCCTGGACACAATTAGAAGCAGAATTTTTTGTGAAATTCTTACTATGTTTCTAGCAACAGTTAGATCAGAACTACTTTTTGGTCTGGTTTCTCACCAGAACTTATGGCAGAGATTGGACATACTGTGGTCACGCAGGGTCAATGATATCATGACTTACAACAAATGGATAAAAAGAGTTCCTCGTATTCAGCATCAATGTTCTGACTACAGTAAAAAAAAAAAAAAAAAAAGATATAAACCAGCAGAGCTGAGTGCTTCATATGAATTTAAAAAGAGACTGATGGTCCTAAAATGGTGCCCTATGTGTCACAAGTGACCAAAGGCTTTCAGTTTCACGTCTACCTGTGTTCCACGTCTACCTGTGTCCCAGGTTGAAGCTCCCTGCGTGGTAGGTAAGTCTCAGGGTTGATCCCTGCCTTCTAATAAAAGCGGCCACTAATCTGGAGTCAGAAGTGACTGTATGACGGGGCTTTCACTTTTCAGTTACTTCACAGCCAGCTGACTTTCTTCCTTACAAATTTTGAGTATTATTCCAACCGCAGGGCTAGCTGCAATGCTACGTGTGCTCTGCTCCCAAATAGGAATCATGGTTTGTACCTGGCACGTTCACCTTCAAAGGCTTTTGCTGGTGATCCATAAACACATGGCTAATTACAATGCATCTCGGTTTTCTCCCTTTTCCTATCTATTAAATTTTAAAATAACTTTTAAAAATAGAATGTTTTTTTTTTCTATGTAAAGAATCGCTGTAGTTGGCAGAAGTGTTGAAATGGTTGCGTGTCAGATAATGGATGTGATATCCTTTTATAAAGATGCAGTGTGTCTTTTGGAGAAGTTTGAAGTTACTGAAGGTTGAGAGAAAGTAGGATCTGATTTAACTCAAGGGATCTGGTGGCTCACTCGGGAAGAATGACACTCTGAGGGTTGGTTTGAGTTGGTTTTCAGGGAGGTGATAGAATGAGATGACCGAGTCCTGAGGGATTTTAAACAGATTGCAGCTGGAGGAGAACGGAGAGACAGTCTGTCGCGTCTCTCCTGTCTCCCCAGTATATTTTATCTTTGTAGATTACTGGTAATTCTTTGACCTGAAGCCTGATCGCTCAGTATGGAGTGAAGGAGCAACCTTATCTGTCATGGTAGAGTATATTGACATTTTACTGGCATGATCTCAGCTCTAGCCAAAGTCCTGTGCCACCGTGTCCTTAACCCAGCAAAGCCGATCCAGGGTCAGCCTTTGGTTCTAAAGTCCCGGTCGAAGGAGATCTCCCGACCAGGGGAGAGCGCTTCCCTCCTCTCCTCCCTCCTAGCTCAATACCGAACGGCTACGAAAGCAAAGCTTAAAAGATGTCAGTGAACATCCTCATCTGATTCACTTCATAACATTAACATGAGCAGAAACCTGCAAGTCTTTACAGTAAATAAGAGCAGTAAAAAACATTTCAACAAATTTATTGAAATAAAGTGCATTAAGAAAAAGCACCAATTACATATTTTATAGAACAAAATCTGTCAGGAACTCTGATCGCAAAAGCTGTCTCTTGCCAAAGTGAAGCTGTGCCGGAGTGCCTGTGGGCATGTTGGAATTGGGTTGTGTCGAAGTGAACCAAACGCAAACCAAGTCCACCCCTGCTAGTTATAATTTGGGGAGGGGTCCTCAACAACTGCAGGTGAAATTTACACCTTCCATTCTCCCACAAGGTTTGTTGACTTTTTTTTTCTTTTTCTGTGTTACAACTAGAGACTTTCAGATTTAAGGTTCTGTAACAGACCTAAACTTCCCTTTTAGTTTTTCTGCTTGCGTTAGAGATGATATATACTTTTTATTCCATGACGTCCCACAGACACGGTAACATGCATGTACTTGTGACAGCAGCACGTGTGGCTCCGTCAACACTGTGTTAAATTTGTAATCTGAGTTGAACTTGACTTCCCAGAGTGGGGTTGTCCAATCTATAGTGAGCCACTTTCAGTAAAACATCAGCAAGGTTAATTCAGTTTGCTGTCATTGCGTCCCCTTTCTACTACGCAAAGTATATATACCAGGGGTATCGTATAGGGGAAGAATAGTTCTCCCTGCAGCCATCTGGCTGGAAGTGGCATTGCTGGCTCGTTGGGCCAGATTATGTCCCAGGTTGGGCAGGGAGAAGCCTATTTTAAAATGAAGAGCTTGTATCCTTCAGTCGGCGTTTCTCTTGTGCGGTGTGGTCCTAAGCTCTGGTTTGTGGGTGGGACTTTGCTGTTGCTGCGGCTGTACCGCTGTCCTCTGCCCTGCAGCCCCAAAGCTGTGCTAGCAACAGCCTGAACTCACAAGGGAGCTCTTGTACCCTCCGACTATTCCCCAGTGTAATATTTTGATCGTCTGAGAAGCTGCAGGTCACTCTTGCTGGGTGAAGTAGCCCACTTGCAAGCAAATGCTTTTAACAGAAACCTGACTTCACTGTTCTTAATTCTCTCTCAGGCTGCCATCCTTCCCCAACTCAAGACTGGACACATACTTCTCTTTCTGCACGCTTTGCACCCTGGGGAGGTACCCAAAGTTTATATTCACGTGATGGTAGAATAAGCCGTTGAGTTGAGATCAGAAAAAGGTTTAAACCTGGAATCTATACCAGCCTCCCTTCCCCAGGACTTCAAGGAGAACATGCCCATTCAGACCGAAACAGCTTGACTTTTGCAAAATCAGCACTTGATGGGTGTTCTGCAAGGTCCAGACTCATGCCTTGATTTGAGTATTACCAGTTATGACAGTATGTTTTCTTACCTTTAGATGTCATGTGGTTTTGTGGGTTTGAACATCTCAGATGCTTGAAGCACAGAATGACAGCAACTTAAATTTACAGAGCTGTTCTGTGAATGGTGGGGAGGGGGGCTGGTGAGGGGGGTTTTGGGGTGTATTTCAGTTTTTTTAGACTCAGATCACTTTTTATTGGCCATTATGGTTCCACTTGTGATCCAGGTCTATGGATTCATAGCACGTGTGTTTTATCAGGTAGTTTCATGACTTCATTTTCAAATCTAATATAAAGGAGGTCAATAAGTTCAAAGCTCTACCAACCCTTAAGAGGGGTCTGGGAGGTCATTTTATAGCAAACTGCTCTGACTATCTCAGAAATTAAGTATGACTTAAGTATGGACTGAGGCAGAGGTCGAACAAGAGACGTCTGGGTGCTACACAGAACACCACTGGTGTTTTAAAAGGATAGCATTTTTCCCCGAGTCCTCACTAAAGGTTGGACATATCTTTGCCACAGTAACTATGTTATCTTTCCAAGCCCTTCATTATTGCCCTCTTGTTTGTTACCATCACTTCTAGGATGGATGTTGTGACTGTTCCTTAGCTGGTCTATTGCAAAGTCGGTGTTGCTTATGCTGCTTTCTATCCAGCGTAAGCTGACCCAGGTGTCTTTGCTCACAAGAACTTTTCTGCTTGAAGAGCAGTAGTAAGCATGCAGGGAAGACAACCTCTTTGCTCAGTTTAGATTCACAAGAGGGTACCAGACTTGGCAGTAAAATAAAGCTTCGTTATGGTATTATGTCACCAAGGTGTCAGCACTGGGAAGTGATGTCAGTTGAGATTGTTTCCTGAAGCTCCCTCTCCCAAGAGAGAGTTTTGGTTTAAATTCAATCTCTTTGCCAAATACAGTTCGAATTACTAGTGTTGTGTGTCACCGCTTCAGCAATACCTGAAAATACCATCACTCCACCACACACCGAGGTTGAGAAGTATTATCTGGTTTGCAGGACGAGGAACAACCGTGGCAGGAGATGGATGGTGCCATACGTTACCTTCCTTGTCTTTGATTTTCTCCAACTGCTGCTTTGATATACACATCCACAGTGAACGTCTGCTTCTCAACCCAACTCTTAATGTGAGGTGGGGATTTGCCTTCTCTAAGGGCCTGGGATTTGCCTGTAGGGAAACAGCAGCGGTGGAAATCCTGTACTGGTTTCTGCAATCGGGGCACTGGGTTGCTGTTTTCTGGTCTACTTTTTGGAGACTGCTTCCACTCTGTCTATCATAGCCTTAGTTAATCCGAATGCAAACTTCATAGTTACTTACAGTAATGGTCCTAAATACCACACATCATTATGGTTAAGGTTTTAGATTGTGGCCTGTGATTTTTTTGGTGTGTTTGTCTGTTTTAGAGAAGGAAGGCCTTTCACTCATTTAAAATCTCAGTATTCCTCCCACACATCTAGAAGCCTTCTGAAAATGTGGGGCTGACACAAGGTGCTGTAGCTCCATGATCGGCAGAGGTCCATTTTGGGATGTGAGGGAGTATGTTAGTTGTAGGTAGCCAGCAAAAATTTCCGGCACTGACTTTGAAAAAAGCATTCACGGTGTTGCAGATGGCTGCGTAAGCTGCATAGGTGACACTCTTGTTAAAACTAGTTTTCTAGAAAATAGAGAAAATGTCATATGGCAAAAAAAAGTATAAACAGTATTTTTGTAATCTAATAGGTTTCCTTAGTTAACAGAAACTTTTGGTTACAGGTAAAACTTAGTCCGGATTTTTTTCCTGTATACTCAATACTCATCTTCTCCAATTTTAACCCATGTAATAGTAAGGACATGCTTATATAACTGTATCCCTGGCAAAACTCTTAATTTAATGCTTGATTTTAAACACTTGCAGTTCTATGATAGATGATTTGGGAGGAGCTGGTCGGTAATGTGAGGGAGACTGCATTTGCGTTTTCAAAGGACTTCCTATTCAATCAGAATTGTGGGTTATTTTAAGTAAAATTATTTTCAGATTTCCAAGATCTTGTTTTCTCAGTTTATGGAAGTGTTTTAAATAAAAGGGGAAATATTTGATAGTGCCAGTTAGACTGAGGGGGGTGGGGGGGGAAGTCTTTTTCATTCTATTAGGCTTTCCAAGTGTTATTTTAAAACATTTTTCTAGAGTTGAGAAATTCTCTAAAAATAGTTCTGTTTTGTTTTGTCAAAGCAGGAAAGAATTTGGAAGCGTTGAGAAGAATAGATAAGTGAGAACACCCATGAGAAATGAAAGTGAGTACAAAGTCTCTCTTCCTACACAGACTTTATCTACATTATGGTGAAAGAGGTTTTGTTCCAAACGTTGCGATCCTCCCAGTGTCTTTCATTTCTCATTGCAATACCTGATTATGGGACTGCTTTTAGACATTTACGGCAGTAAATATGTAAGGGAGGCACTATTTCTGTTACTTATTGCTGGAAGTTGCTTCATTGTTTGGATGGAATTTACCTAACATTTGCTCAGTAATGTAAATATTTGGACAAATATTCATAGTTTCAAATAACTCAAGATCATTTAGCTAATAGAAGAAAAACTTTAGCAGAAGCAGCCAATTCTTTCCCAAAAGCTTGCAGCAAGGAGCGTTACAGATCCCTGAAACGCAGAACCATGGTATTTGAGTTGCATGACCTTCGCTGCACTCTGACATTACTTGTGTTGCAGAGGCCTTCTGGAGAATGAAATTAGTAAACTAACTCCTTTGTGTTTCCACGCTTTGGATAATAAGCTGGTTAGTTTCAGGTAGAGCAGTAAACGCATGTTCCTCTCACATTATGTGTTCAAATACATGTTTCTGAAGTTGTTGTCATTTCATAAAATGTAAAACACAGGCAGTCACACACATGAGATAAATAGAAAAACTCTTTTTCTATTCAGAAAATTTCTGTTTGACTTGATATTGAGGTAGGGAAAGGAAAAGAAAAAACCCATATGTGTGTATCAAATATGTGCCAAATTTTCACCTTTATTGAAAAACTAAACCCAGCTTTCTCACTTGGGGAAAAAGAAAAGCAAAACAAGAAAACTATTTCTGTGCTGTCCTTTAGCAAAGAACATATTTGTCTGTATTGTCTGTATGTTACCATATCTCAGAATAAGGGTCAGACACAAGGTACAGTACGTATCATTTTGTGTTTTTTACATATCCCCATAAGCTTTAACAGTGGAGTATTTTTTGAGAACAGGAGTTTTCTGGGTCCCCTTGATGGAGGGAAAATGTTTGGTAGATACTGGCTGAGAGGTGGTTTCTATTAGCATGGGTGGGATATAAGAAGGTCCGCAGTTGGGAGTGGATAAAGAATCCAAAAGAGTCAGTCATCAGTAATTTGGGCAGAGCATGGAAAGTGGGAGGTGAGTGTGGGAGGAAATGAGAGAGACAGAGGTGGAGACAATATTGGGCAAAGCTGATGACATGAGACCTCGTGCCTTGAAAATGGGAGCCAGCAAAGACTTCTAGAGCTGCCCCAACTTGACAGATGCAGATGGGCGTTTTGTGTGTCAGAACAATTTTGTTCCAGCATGGAGTGTATCCAGTGAGCTACTTCTTTTTCCCATTTATTTCCATATAGAAAAATTACAATTAAAAAAAAAAAAGGGGGGGGGGTGAGAAAATAAAATAAAAAAAAGAAAGAAAAAGTTAAGTAATTTTCTTTAGCAGACTTCCATCAAGTGGGAGGTCCAAACACCCTGCTGTTCTTATCAATGCTGATACAATTTTGTCAGCAATTCTGCAGAATTTATTTATCTAATGGAATGCGTTGGCCCTTGCTAAGGTGCACCATTTGCTATACAGGAGCAGTAGGCGTATTAAAGGAGTATAAATTTGCCCTGCATCTAAAAATAGAAGTTTCTGGCAGAAAGCAAATGGAAATCTGCGTCATACATTTTTATTTGAAGGAAATTAACTGCAAATCAGATCTGGACATAAGAAAGGATTTGTCTTAAAATTAACACAGTGTTTCTATTTGAAGGAGTGTATCTGTAAATCATGTCTGGACATAATGAAAGGTTTGTTTTCAAAGGGTTGTAGGCAAATACTGATAATACTAATGCAATGCCAAATATGTAATGCCTCTTTTTTAAAACCTAACTGAACTTTCTTACATATCTGGAAAAATGTGAATTAAAATAGAGCACACCTTTTTGGTGTCTCCCAATACCTGCCCAGTTCTGTTTCTGCATGCTAATAAGGCTATCTGTTATTAGTTTAGCTCTGGGTAACTCAAAAGGTTTACGTAGGCAGGTGGGGCTGTGCTTCAAAAAGTCCTGTGCCGCATCTCTTAACTAAAAAAGAAAACCTAGGCGGTTGTCCTTGGTGTTGTATATGCAGTGACTTAACATAGCCTTGCTTTGTGCCAATCTGTTAAATACCTAACGGCAGAGTTAGATGCCGAAGTCCCTTTAAAAATCTGGACCAGTGTGTATGGATCCACAAACAAGATACGGCATAGTGGTGGAAGTGGTTGGATGGATAAAAAGCTGCTGGCTGGTGAGTGCCAACGCGCAGAACTCCCATTTGGTAGCACATGTGAGGTAGGTGCCGTGCAGGGGTAGTGGAGTCAGCTCACTGGCGCCGTGCGATAAGGGCATGCTCCAGGGCTGGTTTTGTGAAATGCCTGCTGTGCCATAAATCCACACCCTGCCTTAGCTTACAGCCACTCATTTAGGTAGTTGTGTCTTCATACCTTTCTATCAAGTAGAATTGCTTTTCGTAAGAGAACACCTTGAACCTTCTTTTTAGTATAATTCTCATGAGCACACGGAGAGTATGTGCAGGAAAAAATGCTCCGGTTTTGCTGGATGATGTAAATCTACACTGGTTCTAGTTGTTCCTGAGTCCACCAGGACCAACTGGATGTTTCATGTGTCTGTGAGAGGTTCTGCACACCGGGCAGGTACCTCTGAAAATCTGGGATTCAGTCAGGAATGTTTTCTCGAGAATGGGACTGAAGCATTTGGGCACGTACTCCTATTGTTGTGAGCTCACCTGATGCGTGCTCACAACAAATGGGTGTAGACTTCGGTGAAAGGCACAAGTTTTATTTTTACTACCTCTGGTTAAAGAATTGCCAGCTTTCAACCTGCTTGCCACAGTGACTGTGCACACCTTGTAGGGTTGCCCTGTATATGCAGAGTGGCCATTCATCAAGGATTTCTGGATACTTGGCAGCCCCATTGGAGCAGCAGTTACCCAACATCCAGAAAATACAGAGAAATGGCCAAACAAAATACCTAGAGAGGAAGAAAAGGGTCTGCGTGGGAAGAAACCCTCAGAAGTTTGGTGGTGCTGCTTCCTGACTGCTGGATAGTTTGCATGTTTTAGTACATAAAGCACTACAATTATTTTAAAGGTCCGGGTGTTTGTCACATTCGTTACTTTCTCAAAACCAAACTTTAACTTCGTACCAGGGGACAGAAACCATGGAAGGCTTTTGAATGTGTCCTTTTTCCTTTATGTCATTTCTGTTTCAGCTGAAGACTGTATTTGTGAGTTAAGATTTCTGATTAAACCCGTACTTTCCCACTCGTGACTATTTGTGACGTGATTCTAACGGAATGTTACCGTGCCTTCTTGACTGGCCCTTCAGGTGTCAGACCCAGATAGGTACAGATCTGGGATGGTTGAGACTGTGGGATCCCAACCGGAGAAGACAGACAGAAGCATTTTTCTCTTTGAGTAGATGAAGCTTTCTAAGAAGAAACCATGAGATGCACCCTGTCGTACGAGACAGGAGGCGGGGGGGAAAGGAGGAATTAAGTTGGGAAGTTTGAGTTCAGAAGCCTTCTTTGGGTTCACTGTGCTACTGGGGCGACTGGGAGCTGGGGGAACACATGGCTGGAGTGAATACGGGCTGTAAGGAGCCACCTCTACACATTGCTTTTATGACTTGCTTATTGTGACTACACAGAACCACTTTTTCTTCCACCCCCCCCGGCTTGTTTAGGCTACACTTGTCCAGTCTGCCTTCAGTGTCTATATTTAGCACTGTAAGTTCAAAGTGATCTCTTTGTAGTAATGGCTTAAAATTCAGTTTCTAAAAATACCACACCCAGTCAAATTGTTTGAAATAACAAGAATAGAGAGCAAATGCAGAAAATGAGAACACAGATTAGGTGGATTTGTTTTTAAATTAAATGAGTGGAAAATATTTACAGGATTCATTGTTCTCTAACCATAAAAGCTGCTATTCAATTCCTCTTTGTCTCCATCTTAAGTAAACGTGTATTTCTGGGAGCCTTCGAGCAATGTTTTTCTTTCTATCAATCAGATGCGCGCTTCAAATGCCAGTGTCTTCTGCCTAATGACCTGCCGGAGGCCTCGCTACACTTTCTCTGTTGACCTAATCGTCGTGTTTGGGAATCTTCTGACCCGAAGATGTGTAAGTCGGCCAGTGTCGCTCATCTTGTCCCATGCTTTTGACCATTTGGAGGTCATCCTAAAAGTGCTTTGAGGAAATGTACTTTGCTTACCAATAACTTCATTTGGCCCTATTTAAATCTGTACCGTCTTCATTTGTGCAGTCTGAAATGCTGTATTATTGCCACTTCAGAAATATCGGTTTAATCCTCCTTCACAGTTTGTCTGAAAGTGACTCTTTGGGATACACACCTATCATGATCAGTTGTCGTAGTGGCAGTTTTGATACATATGCGATGTTCTGAAAGGCAATATTTTTAGGGAGAAACTAATATATTTTAGCAGACCAACAGATGTATCTTGAAAAAAGAGTCACTCCAAGAAAGAAAAGTGCTGTTTTGGTCTCTGAAAGTTTGTTACAGCAAATGATTGGTTGAAAACACCCCGAAAGATTACTTCTCTCTAAAAGCTTGTTTGACCTGCCTTTTGAAAAAACTTAGTGACCATCTTCCGAGGTGATTATAACCTACTCCTTCACTCAAATAGTTGCTGTAACTGAAAGCTGGGTTTGTCTGCGCTCACCAGATCAAGAGGGGAGAATGATTTTTACCTCTGTATGCATTCAGATGAAATGGCAGAGTTGCTGTAAATGTTTCGTTAGCATCACGTTTCCCCAATTTGCATTGGATTCAGTTGTTTGGTTGCGGTCTCACGATGCTTTTCAGAAGATGCCTGAAAGAACTGGAGGAAAAGTAGTGTACTAGGTGCTAGCACAGATAAACGAGAGCTGGTGGGCTGTGGGAGTCCTGAGATGAGAACAGAGACCTTGCTCCTTCTTTCTTTTCTTGCTCAGGGCTTTGCCTTCCAAGTCATGGCATGAAGTCTGCTTTTTTTTTCCTTTTTTTCCAGAGCAATTGCTATGTTTCCGTAGTCTGTGTGAGCAGCGCTACCTTGGAGATAAGCACTGGGCAGGTGCAAAGAAAGAGGGACAAGCCAGCTTTCCTGTTGCAGAAATCCCGCTATGCTGCAGCTCATTGTTCCTCCTCATCTCATTCACCTTACGTTGCTGGTGTAGCTGGAAGAATAAAGCACCCTCCAGCTGCATCTCTTTGCTGCCCCAAAAGAGAATGATGGGAAAAATAATGCTGGACTCATTCTGCCATCCCTTCCTGCCAGGATTAGTGTATGGTGTATGCTGGAAGATAGTTTGGACCAAAGCAAATTGGAAACCGGTAGCTAAATGTTGGTTAGACAGCTGACCCATCACTTGGTACCAAAATACCACTGAATTTTGGACTTAATATGTAAACTCATCCAGTACAAATCTCTGACTGCAGTGAAATGTGATGTTTGGGGTGGATTAATGATTCCCTCTGTTAGAAATTCCTAAATTAAAAACACGAGCAGCCTTTCCATACTCAGGAAATCAGGAAATACAGACCGATTGCCAGAACTGTTTCAAAGGAAGGAACTGATTGTCCATCACTCTGATAGCTTTATCTGTTTTAAATAAGTTTAAAATCTGTCTTAATTGCTTCTGAACTTTTTAGGTTACTGTATGTATTAATTTAGTCATCTTCTATATAAATATATTTCAAAATAAGGGGATTGAAGAAGTTTTTGCTTCCTTTCCTGATAGAAACCATAGGGGACCTCAGCCTCCTTGTAAGGCTTGTTTTGAAAACATCTAATAATTATAGGATGAATGAGCGATTTGTATTGCTTATTTATGATGCCTCATCTGGATTTCCCTCTGCCTGTGAAGCTTCATTTGGACCTAAATTAATTAGATGACTCTAATTAAAGGAAGGCCTTTGATTTGAGAGCAGGAAAGCACGTTCGCATGGAGGCTACACCCTCTTCTTTATCTGACAGCATCCTTGAATGTTAGCAGCATGTAATAATTAGGTGTGTCAAGTTATGAGTTGATTCATCTTCTTTAAGTGGTCCCAGAGGAAGAGGTGGAGGACAACAGTTCTCCAGAGGAGGTTGCAGACAGTGAGATGCATAATGTTTCTTGAGTGAGTAGACTCAATTCCTGATAATTCCTTAGAATATGTAACTGCTAATATTTAAATTCATGAGCACATCATTTAAATTCATTCAACACCCCTGAAGTGCAGACACGGAGGCGGAAAATGCTGCTGAAGTAAAAGGTAGGAGAGTGAGAAGAAAAACAGCATGTGCGTGACAGTAATGTAGCTGTGTAGGGGAAGTAAACCAAAGTTAGTTCAATTTATAGAGGTAAAAACAAAATCTTCAGCACGCCAGTCAGCAAAGCACTTGCGTCCCTTCTACCTGTTTTGTATAGTTTGCTGTGTGTGTTTCAGCAAGTGTATACTTGGTCCCTCCTGTAACGGGTAAAAGTGATCAGTGACCTTCTGAATATGGAGTCCCAAACACCGCAAGCCTTATGAATGGTTTGTTCTAGGGGTGACTTTCCAGAGCTGCTGAGTGCTGTTGATCCAGTGTTGAATTCATGACTGAAGATAACGATGTTCTTTAGCTCTGATTTTGGATTGCAACCCACCTATTGGTGGAAGGGTGGAAGTGCATCCCAAAAAGAAGTTACTATTAATTATAAAGCAGACTCAAAATACCAAGTCATGTCCTTGGTTCCCTAGATTCTGTAATACCATCCAGAAGCGGATAACCTTTCTTAGGATGTTTTAGCACCTTTCTGGTACGTGTTAAACAGACAGCCCAAGCACAAAACTTTGTTCAGATTCCGGTGGCTGGACTAATGCTCCATAGTCTTCTCCTCACACCTGATATGATTTCAGCAGCTCTGGTACCAGAGAAAGAGTAGAGGCTTCAAGAATGTGGTAGGGATGATGGCAAGGTCTTACAACACTGAAGAGCTTTGTTCCTGAAGAAGACGGCGTTGCAAATAAAAGAAGAATGAACAAATGAGAGTAATTTTTTTTTTTTTTCTATTGTCTGGCTCTTCTGGGGAAGAAGCCATTATGTGTTATCCCATACTTCAAGGTCTCCATCTGAAGGAACTTGACTGGAATGACGAATGTCACAGGAAAGAAACTGAATTTGGAATCTGTACTACTAATTTCTATTACTTTATTTGCTGTTGGAAGGAATCTGCTGCTGGAGATACACATCCTAACCCAGGTGTTTAATGGTTTATTATGAAAACATTAACAATAGTGCCATAATTTAATAAATAAATAAATAACCAAAAGCATGAAAACTTCATCATTGGAAGAAGATTGTTAAACATGGAAAAGTTCACAGATAACTTTACCAATATAACCTGTAACTGCTGTGAGATGAACAAATGGTGTAGGATGAAGCTATGTATCTAGGATATCAGATTTTTTCCATTAAATGAGAAGATCAGACTCCAGAACAGAAGGTAAGTCCAATAATACCTTCTACATGAGGTCGGAGTTCAGTCTTCAGATAATTCAGTGTGATGATAAGGCGAAGGCATGGGTTAACAGTCATAAAGTAGAGATAGGGTGTCATCTAGGGAGTTTCTTCCTGCCACAAAGCAAAACTAGCAACTCTTATTTTTTAGATGTTAACCCCAAACACGGTAAGGGAACACTGAAAGCTGACAGAGAATTAATTGTCAAGAAGCTTTATCAATATTAATGCCACTTATACTGAGAAGAAGGTACTACATGAAAATTACAATTGTAACGATAATTGTAAAATTGATGGAGGGAGAGGCAGATGGGACCCAACCTTCTCTCCTCCTCTAACTTGCCCTAGAAAATTTCAGAACTTAGCCCACACCTGGCTGACGCGTTGGTGCTGTAAAACTTGTGTTCCCGGCTCCAGCTAATGGGATACATCTGGGAACTCTCAGGCAGCGGAGGCAAAAGCACCTTGGAAGTTATCCAGCTAAATATCCACTGGGTTATGTTCTACACTTGTGATACTTCTGTTTTCAGTCTCCTGGTCTCACCTGAAATCTTCCTAACAACAAACTTTGGAGCCTGCAGATCGGGGTGGTGGTGGTGGGGGAAGGATGTATTCATACACCCCTGTGAGAGGGCCACGGTCAGGTGGGCATGGGGAATGCAAGACCTGTGGCAGTTTTAGATCATACCACAAAGGACAGCACTGGGGTAGACCAAAAACGAATGCCTCTCCTGCAAGGGACAGACAGGAGACTCCCCTTTGCTCTGGGGGAAACCTTAAACCACCACCTTGAGGGGCTTTGCACAAAGAAAGGCATTCTAAATATTGGGGGTAAGTAGGGGAGGGACAGGAAAGTCCATGAAGATAAGCTAGGAGATACGACTTGCAATTTACAGGGCATCCTGAAATAATGAATGCCTTTTTTGAGGGGAGTGCATGATCCTCATCTGGTTTTGGCATAAACATATCAGTGCAGGTTAGTGAGTAAATACTTTTTTATGGTTGCTGTAGGTTCAATTTGTCTTTGTCCTTCCTGAAAGATAACAATCTGGACATGCAGCTATCAAGCTGTCTTTGCAAAGGATACTTGCACATGTATATATAAGCATACGCATAGCAAAAAGAATTCAATTCACATCCAAAAAAATAAATCACTTTGCTGTCAACACGGTTCCTACAGCCTGCCAGGTATAAGTTATATATCCCAAGAATAAAAGGAAAACTGAGTCCTCAAATTATCATTGTGTGGTCTTAAAAAATGCTATTTTTTTTTTCTTAAATGCAAGTGACAGAGTTTTATGTAATACCTGCTCTGCCAAGTACAAATAAGAGTTATTGGAATACAGGTCAAAGGGGTCAGCCCTCATTGCTGACGCAAACTGATCTGGGAATAGGTTGTCACCGAGGTGCAGCCCTGTCCTCCTCCCCCTGTACTTGCTGTATGTTCTTACCCTGTCGCTAGATGTTATTAGCCGTTGGTGGCCAGACCAGAAAGGCAATCAACAGACTCATCAAGCTAATTGTCCAGTTTCAGATGATTTCTGAGCTCAACTTCATCTTTGTTGATAAATAGTGATTTAGAGGTGCTTTCCTACTTTGATAACAGTATTCATTACTGCACTAATCAAACTAATAAACAGATTTAATTAATTATACTTTTCTCTAATTCTAATATATTTCTAAGGTTAAAATAATAACAAAAAAATATGTTCCTGGTAGAAGTCAACTGTCTGGTGTTATCTCTCATGACCAACCAACTCCTGAAATATACTTAATGAGCTTCTTTAACCAGGCTAGATAAATCATTAGATAATGTTGATGGCTCTTGTTTACTGTTTTTCAAGCTCCATGTTCTCCCTTCCTATAATAAGCATTAGTGTAATAAACAGCATTATACTTAGGTTAAAAACCACCACTTGAACTCAAAGATCAGAAAGGGATGTACAAATAACCTCACTTTTCCTGTAACAGATCCGTAACTGCTTCTGGGCTAGGTGGTGGTTAATAACATGATCTGAACTCCTAATTCCTGCAGGCACTCCCATTCAAAGCAAGTGTGCTGCTGTTTAAAATGGAAAGCGGCACTGTAACTTGGACGCAGGGAAAGGCTGAAGAGGCTCCTGAGCGCTGGGTTGCATCCTGGAGGCTGAAGGAAAGTGTGTGCTTGGTGGCACAGACTCAACTGCTCCTCTCCCCAAGCTGGTCACATCTCTCCCTGCCTCTCCAATCTCAGCCTGAATGAGCCCTGTCCCTGGTGCACCCTTGCTGCTTTGTCACCTCCTCCGCTCTCTTTAGGTATCTTCTACCAGTCTCCTCCCGCAGCCACTCCCAGATGACCAGATGTCCCCCTGAGCTCACTATGGAACTCACCACGTAAGCTTTTTGAGCTTCCTACATGCAAACCTCTCCCTCTTCCCAGGCACCGCTCTCCTTTCTGGGATGTCCTGGTCCTGTCCCCCATCACTGCCCCAATAGCTTTTTCCCGTTTTGCACCTAACTGCCCTCCCTTTTTCCTAATCTTTCTCTCCCTCTCACGCATAACTTTTTTCTCCAGACTCCGCTTCCATTCAAAGCTTTCCTGTTTCCTGGCTCTGTCTCGCACTCTTTACCAGCCTTACCAGTGCCCCTCCTCAGATCTGTCTCCCTTCTTGCTCATCCTAGACAGCTCATTAATTTCTAAACCCTAATCTCCTTATCTAGCCAACCCCAATGACCAGCTATGACTGCAACTCCTCCCTATTAGATAATCGATTCTTGTCGGACTGTTTCCTCTCCCAATCTGTCGTTTCTACACATCTTTTTTTCAGGCTAAATGGCACTCCCTTGCCCCGCTGGTGGGCAGCATCACCGAGGTCACTGTGGGTGTAGGAGACCAGGCTTCCCCGCTGCTGGCTCCGCTGCTGGTTCCACCTGGCGTCGTTCCTGCTGGTGCATGCTTTGCAGGGCTGGAGCGCAGAGTCTAGAGCTGCGCTGAGACGGAGCCAGCTCAGGTGACTTTATGTGTAAAACCCATTACTTCTTTTTATTGTCAGTATTTTTAAGAGCTTTTGCGTTGTTCTGCTCTCTTTGGGAGTGCTTATGGTTACTGTAAGCATAGGAACACTCTCATCTAGTGCAGACTGTACGTATTCTATCAAGCTTCAAAAATAGGCTACTTTTTGGTTTTAAACATGACAATGAAAAGCTAGCTGGAGTTGTCAGCAAAGATTTTGATACCTGTTCCAGAAGGGTCAAGATTAGTTTCACAACTGTCATAGATTTTTCTTCCCATGCTCATGATGCTCAAAGCGTGGCACACTGCAGTTAGCTCTGTCGGGAACCTGCGGGTGCGCAGGAATTACCTGAAAACGTGAACAGCCCGCAGCCAGCACTCAGAAGTCAAAATACAGCCATGTAAGCATGTGTGTGTAAAATTTATGCTGCCTGTTCACTTGTAAGTCTTTGCTATACAGCATAACATTTCTCAAATAATAGGCTATCAGGTCGTGGTTTTTCCCCCAATTTTCTGGGGAGTTGGACTTGATGATCCTTATGGGTCCCTTCCAACTTGAGATGCTCTGTGAAATTGAAGTGCAGCTTGTAAGACTGAACGCTTTCCACCTGGTCTAGTGGAAGGTGTCCCTGCCTGTGGCAAGGGGGTTGGAACTAGATGATCTTTAAGGTCCCTTCTAACCTAAACCGTTCTATGATTCCATGAATGAATTCAGCTCTGTAGTAGCTCTGGCTTGATTAATTTTTTATATACTTTATATAAATCTTTAGGGAAGATACACACAAACCAGACCTCAAAACATTGGAGAAGATCTCTAACACAAGATGCTATTTTTATTTTGCAAATTAGTCTAACTTTAAAAATAAAATAAAATCATAAGATGTTCTCTACCCTTAACACTTCAGCGGTGTGGAAATTGTAGCTATAATTTTTTTGCGCTTGAGATTCTAGGAGTAATTTTTGAAAGTGAAGAGAAAGAAACCAAGGTCAAGGACCTGTAGGGTGCTAACAGAAAGTGGAGGAGCGTGGCAGAGGGCTCAGAAAACCAAACACCTTTTGTCAGAACCGTAAGAGAATTAAAAGGAAAAGCAGAAGGCTGACAGCAAAGCAAAAGGAAGGCAACATAATAAGCAGAAGAGTGCAGGCGCCTCTGTCAAAGGCGGGTGAGGATGCGGCACCTCGGCTGAGGGCATTGCAAACTTCGGCAAGAACAGGTTTCACGAAATTAAATATTGCATTATAGCTGCATGTCTCCTAGCATGAGATAGGGCGTGGCCCAACACCTTTCGATTAGTAAGTATTGACATAACAGCAACAAGTCTGAGAAATCCTGCTTCTGGGGGAGCCGACCTTTCACAAACCCGGGGCTGCAGCACGGGCGCTGTGGGACGCCCTTTACGCTCCTGCTGCCTGCTCACCCGTCGCAGGGATTAAAGGGGATGGCTGCTCCGTGGTGCGTGGGGGGGGATTTTTTGGTCTCCCCCACTGCAGTGCGTAGAGGTGCCCCGTCCCTGGCAGGCGCTGTGCAGGGGAGCCCGGTTCCCGGCCTCGGGCTGTGCTGGTGGGTGCAGAGCTGGGATGCCCATGGGTCTTCAGCCACACCACCCTCCTGCACAGGGGCAGGGGAGGGACCTCTGGCACCCTTTGTCTCTTCTGGGGCATCTGTGCGTAGCCTGGTGCTCCTTATTGCTAAACTCCCTTTTGTTTGTGTTTATTGAATATTTTCTGTAAAGAACAAAGAATAAGAAGGTATAGTAACAAAAAAGGGATGCTTGGTTGTCATCTGGGGACTCGCAGAAATCTATTGCTACGCAGAGGGACTGCGCTATCTCCATGGCCACGATATTGACCTGCTGTCTCTGGCAGGAATAATGTAGTCTTCCAGTGCATCTCTGATGACATTATAACTGAGGGATGGGGAACAGAGCTGAATGCGAACAAGGTTTGTGTGATGCGGCTGTTTGCTCAGTGGGAAATGAGCCCGTTGACCAACAGGCAGCATCGCTGGGGTCAGTTGGTCACAAGTGATGCGGTTTCAAACGTAAATACACGGCAGAGATGAATAGATATTTTACCAGCTATGGGAAAAGTGCGTTAGTACATGTACTGATTTTCATCCACTGCTGTCGTAGTCTTCAATGTAAACACATGACCGAGATCAATTAAAATTTTACTTGACGTAGAAAAGGTCTGGTACTAGTAATGTGCAAGGTAAATAATGGAGGAGAAACCATGGAACAAAAAAAATAGATGTAGAAATTATTCTTTAATTATTGCAATGTTTTTTCTTCCATATGATAGCATAGTTTATATTAATCTTATGTGTGAATGTCTATTTACAATTTTAAACCCATTAAATTTTATCTTCTTATTATATACATGCTAGGATGACTACAGAAAATGGAAAATGTATTTGTGCATGGATATGCCTATAGCATTCAGTTCTGAATTACAAAATTATCTTGGAAAAATTACTTGTTCTGCCCCTAAAATCCTTTTTTTCTAAACTCCTATGTGAATTTTCCAGTTTGGCAGGTTGGCTGACACTATTTTACGTATGCTTAAGCTAGAACTTGAGTGGTACCAGACATTTAATTTCTTTGCATCAAGAAAAATATTCAAAATCTTAAGGAGAGACAGAGAGGGGCTTGGAATACAGTTCATGTTTTTAACTGTGAGGATCATTTACCCTGGAAACAGTTAGTTCAGGGATGTATTTGCTTTCTCATCATATGGTCTCTTTAAACCAAGACTAAGTATTTTCTGTGAGCTAGATGCTTCAACTTAATCTAAATTTGTGGGTTTGATGCAAAGTAATTTGGTCTAATTCACAAACTGCAGTTGCACAAATCAGAGGAGATAAATAATCACTCCCTCTTGTATCTACACAATTTTTTTCCTCAGCTGTTGCTTTTATAGAACTCTACACTTTCTCAGATGTATTTTAAGGATATAATGCATGTTCTCAAGTACTGAAACAATTAAAATTAACATTGCAACTAAGCAACAAGGTATGGCAGCTGCAACCTCTGGCTTGGAGGAGAAAGCAGAGCGGATAGCAGTCTTCAACCTATCAGTAAACTAATGCCAAACTATTAGTAAACTAATGCCAGTGCCATTGCTTCTTTCTCTGCCAGGCACAAGGCACCCAAATATCCTTCACTTGTTCTCCCTCTCTAAGTTATAAGGGGAGTCTTTCCTCTTGTCTTTCTGGAGCAGGTCCAGGTATTTAAGTAGAAAGTCGGTCCATTAGATTCTGGTGTTTACGGAATCACAGAATGGTCAGGGTTGGAAGGGATCTCTGGAGATCATCTAGTCCAACCCCCCTGCCACAGCAGGGACACCTACAGCAGGTAAACGTTGACAAAGCTTTTCTGTAGGCCAGGGGATTTAAACAGGCCTGCTGCGGTGAGAAAGGTGCTGCTTACTGTGAGTGAGGACACGAAAATACAGCCCTTTACTTGCCCCTCTTCCCTGCAATGCGTGCTATGCAAACCAGCGCTCACAGGTATGTACTCTCTCAACTTTCTCAGTTTTCCAAAATAAGACCTATTCTGTAGACATCCCGAGCATGCAGTGCTAAACTGGTCAGTGTTGCAGATATTTGCCATTCTGGGTGTTAGGCAGCTTTAAAACTTGGCGTTCATTTGTTACTGCGCTGTAAGCCATCTCTCGCAAAGGCTGTTTTATCCAGAGCCATCTCTCCGGACACTGTTTGCTTTCTGGTTGCAAAGGCGGAAGCTTCAGCTCTTCCCTGAGAAGTCAGTGGGCGGTGAGGCTGCGTTGCTGACCCAGAAACACGCCTTTGATCACCGGCCCAGGAATCAAGGTAGTTGGGTCTTATCATATGCCGGCTTGTGCCTGCACATGTCTGATCAAGGCCTAGTACGGGTGTTATTCATTGACTTGGACTTGCTCTTTCCATAGTGCGTAGCCTTCCTAGAACTAGGCTGGGGTGCTCTCTTGTCTGTTTGACTTTCCTTTCATTGTAGGAATGCGACTCTTCTTGTTTCGTTAATATTCAGAGAAGCGCTAAAAATAGTAACGAATAATCATGACTGCAAAGCCAAAGAAAACGAAGAGAGAATCCAGGCACCCTGAGTCTGTGAGTCTTCAAACAAACACCGGCCAAACCTGGCCTTTTTATTTGGATTTTTTATTTGTAATCAAATGAAACTTTGATAGATAGGTTTGCAGCTAAGCTGACTTTATCTGAAAGGCTAACAAGCTTTTCAAACAAAACACTTTTTTTGATTGGATCATAAAGCTGTCTTCTGTGATACTTCACAGGAATGAAGCATTGTTAAATGTTCAAGAGAGGCTTAGCCTGCAGAATTTGACATTTTCAGAGGCCAGAAAAAATCTGGCCTTCTCAGGTTCTTTGTCTATCTTATCTGTGGTTCATTGCCACGCCAGCTGGAGGTGTTTGGTCATTCAGGTACTGCAAAATAGAAGAAAAGTAGTAAAAAAATCTATTCTGGCAGACCTTTTTCCTTTTCTTCTACCATTCTGTGAAGCGGGGGAATCCATTAACATAACTTCTCTACTTATTGATTTGCATCCATAATTCAGCTCCGTCTGTTTTGTTGGCTACGAGGCTATTAGCGCAGAGGGTAAGATACAAGAGCAAAACAAGTAGCTCTTAGCAAAACCCTCTGAACATGAGTGTTATAAATGATGGAGAAAATTTATTATCTGTGTTCGGTGAACAGCTTAACAAGTGATTAGCAGCGCTGTAGGGCCACAGAAAAGGAGAAGGATGGTTCTGCATGGGTTTTGTGCTGAAGTGCCAGCAGGTGTGTGGAGCCTAGATTTTAGTATTTAACACCACCAATGCCTCAAAGGTTAAGCCTCTCATCAGCTAATTGTGAGCATCCTCTATGCTGCTCTGGAAACTGCAGAGCTGCAAAGTGTGACTCTGGAGTCCTGCTGCCCACGCAACAGCGGTGTGGAGAGCTGTACCTCACAGCCTGCGGTCCCAGCCATGCCTCTCCTCTTACAAGGCTAGATTCTATTTTTATTCCTTTTTTAAAAACCTGTTTTGATTATGCTGTATGTATACTATTGTTATTATACCATTTTATTACATGTTTTTAATTATACTCACAGGCATGAAGACCATTTGTGATCAACCATAGGGACACCTATGAGAATAAAGGACACTGAAGAAGTACCCTGAATCACGGGATGTTGTGAATTCCTCATGTGTGCCTTTAACTTGACTGTTTTGGCCAGAAGAGGAGTGTTTGTCTCAGTAAAATGAAGCCCTCGGTAATGTCAAACCCAGTCTCATTACATGTCTGTGGAATTTGGGCCTCTAATTCACAGAGGACAGGTCAGCGCCAGCCACCGGAAGATGGCACAAGAAAGACCTGAAGTAGTGCCAGTCCAAGCTCATCTATTCATAAACAGAACCGCTTGCTTGGATCCAAAATCAAGGTACCTGCATGAGAGAATGCTGCACCCTATCACGTGTGACCTGGTAGTTCAGACACTGCTTAGCACTGATGTGGTGGCACCATGTAATCCCTCTGAATTCTGCTCCCTCGGGGGTACCTGTACTCTGTTTCGGCAGTTCGTGGAGAGCAGTGTAAGCAAGTAAGGAGCCTGAGACACACACCGCTGTCCCACAGGATGTGCTCCTTGGCACTTTCCCTGTAATCTCAAGCAGCAATTTTTCTTACGGTCTTACTTGCTTTAGACATAAGGCTAGTTCTGTGGAAGTCAGGGAGTCCGTTTGAAAAGTCTGAGCAGGATGAAGCTTTAAGTGAATAAACTTTTATGAAAAAAAGAAGGGGTCTAACATTAATTATTATTAATACAGAAAACCACAAATATATAACACTTGCCCATTTCCTTCCCGCTTTTGTGGATGCAAATGAGTTTTATGTTTGTGTTGAATTCTCTGAAGTTTCCATCAAACATTGGCCAGCACTTGCTCATCCAGAAGCTGTCAACGCTCCTTCCCACCGATGTCGATGGAAAGAACTGTACGGTTTGTTTCTGATTTTGGCAATTGGGTGTAGTATAAATTCAGTGTAGTTATAAATGTAGCACAACTCTAACAGAAATCAATAATTAGATTTTTGAATGTGAATTAATAGGCTAAAGACACACATTTGGGGTTGGGTGTTATATATTGCATGACTATACATTTTTATAGGCTTACAGGTGGGGCAACAAATTCTCATATTTAGGCCTACATACACTAGTATTTCTTAACCAGCACTACGGTGTACAAAGTTGGTAAAAGCATCTGTTTAAAGCCTTAATGTTACTTCTGGAATAACTGAAACTGCTTTAGAACACATGTTGAATTTTAACAGTAGTTAAAATAAGTATAAAAGGAATTTGCAACACATACATAGATCCAGACCAATAGGCATAGCTCCTTAAAGCACAAAGCTGATGCAACCTCTTTCAGGTTCTTTTAGAAATACCAGAAACACCCTACAGAAAATCCAACCCAGAAACTTTAGCTAATGGGAACGGTCTACTGGACTACTCTTTATATTGAACAGGAGTGTGTTATGCTATTAGTCTGTTATGTGCTTTTTTTTTTTTTTAATAAACCTAAAATGTTCCACGACTGTGGAAAGATTAAAAGAGTGGAGTTAGACAAGACATGCATATTTTAAACCCAGTCTTCCTCTCACTTGTTTGAAGTCAAGCAATGTTGCTTAGGTTTGGCTTGGTCTTGGATCTTAACTGTGCAGAGATGTAATCTCCCGATTACTTAAAAGGGAAAGAAGAGCTTCTTAACTACTTCTGCTGCATGACATGTTTTATAGAGTTAGCCATTTTTCTGAGAATGGCATCTCTTCATCGATAGGAAACATCTAATTTATCCTTTCTTTTTATTTTTTTTTTTGCTTGCAATCATAGAGCATTGGCTTGTAATCTCCTCATACCTTGCACGTTGTTTGTCACCAGAGGCAAAGCTGAGGTTTCTGTAGCATGTACAATTAACAGTTGAGCAACGGGGAATCTTTCCTTTGTCATGCTTTGCATGCCATTGGGTTTGGGGCACTGTTGCTTGCTTCCTTCTTGTAACTTGGACATAAATTAGAGCTCCTGAGTATTTAGTATGTTTAAACATCCCATGACATTTCTTTCCTGAACTGTGTAATTCAAAAGTCAACACCTAATCTTTCTTCACCCTGGTGGTAACTGCTGATGGTTGCAAAGCACTGTGCATCATCCCAGCTGAAGTCTCCAAGACAGGTGAGTGTGGTACAATGCACTGACGTGGTCACAGCGCAAGGGCACCTGAAGGGTACCTTGCTGCTGTAGGATGGCACTGTCTCCAGCCTCATTACAATGTCCTCTCTGCAGCACTGCTTAGGTGATGCTGTTACACACTATTTTGGTTCTGGAGCAGGTGTGGCAATAGGTCAACAAACCTAAATACTGACTCCATTGCGCACATTAATATATCTCAGGTCTCTGTAAAGGTTATTAGGAGACAGCAAGCTCAGACTGCATTCCGGCCTATATCATAACTGGAAACATGGTGGGTTTTTCTCCCCCCCCATTTTCTTCTCCTTCTTGAGGGATCATCCCTTAATATTAATAGTGCTTTGCTTCTCCTGTGTTCTGGCCTCACCCCACTGCCTTCACTCAGGAAGCCCCAACTTCCCAAGGAGAAGGCTCTCTGCTGCTATGTCTAAAGTCATCAGGTCCTTCAACCTAGTCCAGTGGACAGGAAAGATGCTTATCACTGCCTTCTGGGAGCTCAAGATACCAAGGTTATTCCTCTGACGTAACTCTTCAGTCAGCAGGGGCCACAGTGGACCGATTTAGTTCTGAAAATTAGTTTAGGGAAAGAATTCAAATGAGCAAATGTTTGTAGGCTGCCTCTTCTATTAGTAGAGAAAAAAGCTGTTTTTGCAGGAGTACTGTGGTGCGTTGCTACCTTCTGAACACCTTCTGGAATAGCAGGTCTTTCTCCATTGATTGTGATTGACTGGAAACTAGCAAGAGTAAGCTTGTGAGGCTAAAGCTAGCTGTCCCGGTGCCTCTCCTAGTTACTGGTTCTAAGGTTTTTTACCTCATTTGTCTCATAATCGTTTTAACACAAGCATGCAGCTGTGTGCTCTTCTGCAATTCCCAGTTTTTTCTCTCTTCTTTCTGAATGACAAATATTCTTTCTGTGCCTTTCTATCTGCTGCATCTTCCAAATTACCCCCAAGACTTTCTGCAGTGAAGTTGTGTGCTGTCAGAACAAACCCTATATGATAAGGGTAAGGAAGGACATGGAACCCATTGGAGCGGGTCCAGAGGAGGGCCACAAAGATGATCAGAGGGCTGGAGCACCTCTGCTATGAGTACAGGCTGAGAGAGTTGGGGTTGTTCAGCCTGGAGAAGAGAAGACTCTGGGGACAACTTATAGCAGCCTTCCGGTATCTTAAGGGGTCCTACAAGAACGCTGGAGAGGGACTTTTTACAAGGGCATGTAGTGATAGGATGAGGGGTAATGGCTTCAAACTGGAAGATGGTAGATTTAGATTAGATAATAGGAAAAAAATTCTCACTCAGAGGGTGGTGAGGCACAGGAACAAATTGCCCAGGGGAGTTGTGGATGCTCCATCCCTGGAAGTGTTCAAGGCCAGGCTGGATGGGGCTTTGAGCACCCTGGTCTGGTGGGAGGTGTCCCTGCCCATGGCAGGGGGGTTGGAACTAGATGATCATTAAGGTCCCTTCCAACCTAAACCGTTCTATGATTATGTGGTAAGAAACCCATAATTCTTTTGGCCTGAGCACAGATCAGTAGCTATATCTTACAGTTAAGGTCCTGCTTTTAAACTGGGTAGTAAACACGTGTTTCCATGTAACAACGATGTCCTGTATTTCTGTTCTATGGAGTGGGAGCTTCTAGGGGGCAATTTCCAGTATTGAAAGGACTGGGCGAAATCTTGCCCTCTTTCTCTCTTCAGCTCAACATTTTTCAAATTTTCAAGAACTGATTTTACGTTGTCTCATTGTTTAGCATTTAGATAAATGCCAGATTTAGAAGTAGCTTCTTTTTCTTCTTCTCCAGTGGGAATAAGGGATTTACAGAGAAGCTGCATTTTTCTAAACAGAGGAAATTAAGATCAGCTCGAGAAAGGTTATGTACTTTCTTGTTGTTCTATATCACTAGAAATGCCAGTTTTTAATAATGCTATTAAACTCTACAGATCTCTGAGTTCTTTGATGATACTCATCATATCCATAAGTACTTTTTATGTCTTCTTGGCAATTGCTTGCTATTCTTATAAACAGTCACTGTTAGATCTAATCAGATTTAAACATCAGAATCATATGAATGTAAAAGCAGTAGTGTTGAGAAAAGGGAATTATAATGTGAATTATGGTTCAAAGAAAGGTGGAATTATCTTATAGTTTGCTTATGTGTCTGGAATATATGGCAAGCAACAGCATGAGGGAGGTATTTCCATGGGAGCATCTCTTAAAAGTGTTGTCCTCAAATTACTCCTATGAGTCAGTAGAAGAGACGTGTTTAAGGAAATGACCAAAATTGGAAACTCTGTTTTGTACAGCTGGTTTCTTGCTGTTGTTGTTGTTTTGTTTGTTTGTTTTTAAGCATGTTAAGCTTTGTATTTAACTACATTCTTCATGTGGTACTGTAATTATTGTCTATACCCTTTATCTTTTTTGTCTCCTCCTTTGCTTCTTTGAACTTCTAACTTTTAAACTTTCATTTATTATGACCTTTATGTTTTCTTTGCCTGTAAATTATCTCTTTTTTTTTTTAATTTCCTGAGCTTTGCCGTGACTTGCTGTGACTTTGCAAAATTTCTTTCACACATTTCACAAAATTTCTTTCACGCCCTCAGTTCTTTTTGCATCCAACAGTGATACACATCCAGTATGGGAAGAATAAAAAGGCTATTGTTTTCTCTGTTTTCTGACCACTAGGTGAATATAAAATACACATTTCTAATCTTACAATGTTTCCTTTGTAGTCTTACCAAATAGTTGGTACTTGCTGTTAAACATACAGAATTTGATATGCTGGCTGCTATTGAAAATTTTGGTCATTTCTCATTGTGTGAAGGGCAACTGTGTTAGCTAAATGAGGTTTATCTTCAGGCCCCTGCCAGATGGCTGCCTCTCCTCCAAAGCCAGCTCTGCTGCTGAGTTGCTCAGGTTATCTACTCCTTATCTTTTCAAGTGAAAATGAGTTCGAGTAGCTCTTCAGCCCAGCAATTGCTATTCAAATCACCCTGTCCACAGGTGTTGGAAGAGGATGTACACTCAAGCCTTACTGGAAGTTACTCATGAACTAAACTTTCTGGGCTCACATCCCACAAACCTTTACTCTTGTTTGAACAACAGTCCAAGAAACCTTTCCTTCAGCAGTTTTATCGTTAAAAAATGTATGAATCACAAAGAGTTTTGACAAATCAGCATTTCCAAAAGCTGGAAGGTCCCAAACACCTCCAACTGTAACCTCCGTTCCTGACTCCTTGCGGTTTTAGGCAACACTTCAGAAAGGCAGCTTGAGTGATCTGTTTCCATTTCTCTTGAAGTGCTTAAATGACAAAACCCTGAATATATGGCCAATGAGACACTGCAATATTATATTATTCCATCAAGCTGTGATGAGTGTCTTGACATATCAAATTTCCATTCCAAGTTCCTGGTCACCTTTATGTACACCATTGTTGAATACAAGCCCCTGCCTACTGTGCTGGCCTTCTAGAAAATATAAGTAATAAATCATACCAACTGTTTTGAATCTAATATAAGAAAAACAAAGTTAATTGAAAGGGCTTAAAGGTGGAGGGTGGTAGAGCGGCCTCCTTCTTCTCCAGGGTCCCCAAGATCTGTCATGCTGGTTCTCTGACTCAGTGGTTTCTGCATTGGGCAAGGCTCGTGTTGCACCGGCCAGCCTGACCAAGTTCTCAAGAAAGGCGGGACGACTTTCCTGTGGGCTTTTGCAGCTGCTGGTTTCATACTCAAGGGTCATGGAGTGGTTTCCTCCTCCTCAGAGGCTGGCTCTGCCCTGGCCTTTTCATCTCAGGGTGGGCATGAGACCTACAGCTGCAATTTTAGCAGCCATCCTGAGCTGGCTCTGTTTGCTTGTGTCCCTGGCTGCGAGCAGTAGTCTTGAACTCAGCAGGTACCTTTCAGAGGCACGAGCTGTGTGACTTGGCAGCAGATGAAGGCTGCACCAGATGAAGGCTATGCCAGCTGCTCTGCATGACACACTAAATAAAATTTCTCTGCTGTCACATAGGAAAGTATTTACTGTAATGACTGAAAGCGTCCCCCATTTTGTTTCTCAGGCATTTTTGACACACTGGTTCGTATGCAGCTGCATTTGGTGACTAAGGGTTTCCAGCCAGTTCCCATGCTGCACGTGCAATCCCAGATACAGTGTGCTCGTGTACGTTATTATTTGAGGTAAGAGCAGCTGGGGTGATGAGATGTTCTATAAGGCCGTTCTCATCTCCAAGATCTACCTAAAAAAAGAGAATTTCAAAAAGTGATGTTATGTTCAAGACCTCAAAAGGCTCGCGAGTGTAAAACAGAACAAATCCTCTGTACAACCCTTTTCTGGCTGTGGAAATAAGTGTGTGCTTTGTGTTTTAATAGGATATAATTTGTCTTTGCTTATACACCTAGCACAGGGAGGATCTAGTCCATGATAGGTTTTAGGTAAGTGGATTTGTTCAATGTTGCTCAAATTATTTCTTCCTTTCTTTATCACTAAAAGAAATTTGGTTATGTGGGTATCTGTGTCTCCCTTTGATCACCAAGTAAACAGTGCATCTTAAAGGGCAAAAAGACTGCTCTTCCCAGGGGGAAACACAGGGTAGCTATTAGGGTCAGAGGTGTGGGAATATATGGACCCTGTCTGAAATGGCAGCTATGTGCTGGGGAGGCTGGTTACTTGTGAGCCAAAATTCTGAAATAATGGGCAAGGCAAATTGTGGGTCAGATGGCTTAAATGTCTGCCAGTCCAAGAGGGAGACAATAGTCCTGGAAAAAGCAAGGGTAGCACATTAGCCATGTAAGAAGGGAGAAAATGGTGACCAAACCAGTACAGGTATGTTGTAGTGTGCAAGGTCTCAGAACAACTTTTAAGGCAAGAGTTATTCACATATGGAGGCTGATAAAACAGAAAGTCAGGTGCAGGTAGGTTGTGCTAACTCACACATTTTATGAATAAAACTGTTTATTTTCTAGGCTTGCTGAATTCCTTATCTGTGTTCCTGTGAAACTGTGAGTATATTCTCAGAGGGGAAGTAATATCTAAATCCAGAGAAGTATTAGTGTGAGAAGTGTGACACTGGTGAAGAGCTATCTATCTGAGAGACGTATATCAGTCAGTCAGTATTGATAAGGTTCAGAGTATCGTAGCAAAAAACCCTGAGGACTGCAATACTAGAAATCAGTCTAATATATTAAATACAGAATGAGTGGATGGCAAGAATATTAGCAGTCAAATGTTGTTTGCGTTAGCTGGAGAAGTAAGTCTAGGGAGAGTAGCTTACCTAGCCAATGCTGGCTCCCTGTTCTTCTGTAGCACTGAAGGAGTCACTTCCCAACACTAGAAATTCCACTGTAGCTCTAATGCCACATTTTATCTTCTTGAATCTCAAGCCAAGGCTAGAAGTCCTTTAGTGAGGCTTGTTCCCACTGCCAGAGGTAATACTGTGGCAGAAACAGCCTTAGCATCCAGATTGTCCTAGTTCAGAACAGAAAAAATAAAGAAAAGGTGGAGCTGTATCTTGCAAACATTTCTTGCAATCCTGCAACCCAAAGCCTACAAAAAACTATGCATTTTCTTATCGGTGAACAGTTCTACGGTATCACCAGCATCTGTGGCCTAGACAAACCATCAGCATGTTATGCCTGGAGCCTCCAGCTCTGTGAACTTTCTTTCCTTCTGGCCAGTTGTAAACTCTTGGGGGAGGTAAGACCTGCACGTCTCACCTTGTCTGTGTTAGAGCTGGTGAACGTTTCTGCATGGCAACAAATAACAGCACAGCTGGCTTTGCTGGTGGCCGACAGCGAGGACTCGCTCACAGGTTAACAAGCGCGCCTGTGCAGAGAACACCTCCACCCTCACCCCCATTCCCTCCCTCCGTGCTCGCCAGTGCTTGCAAATCACAACCAAGCTCTCAGACGGGTTGTTTTTGGGGCTTAGCGGCACTCGCTGTGCCATTCCCCAGCCCTGCCAACTCTTCCTCACCATCGAGCTGTGAACCCCCCAGTTTGTTCCCAGAGCATGGTCCATCTTTGTGGGCGCTGGTAGGGTACGCTGGGACAGCTGTGTGGGGTGAGCAGCCCTGATGTGCTGGGATGCTCCTGTGTCCCCCCAGAGCCGCACCTGAAGCGGTGTGAGCCCTGTGGCTGCTCCCACCTGCAATGAATTCGTCTCTCCTGCCAGCATCGGAGAGCTGCGGGCTGCTGCCCTCAGGCTGCCCTGGGACCTGGTGCACTGTGGCTGCCCGCCTGGGTGGAGGAGGAAGAAGGTGTTTGGAGGGGGGATGCTCTGCACTGATGGCAGTTTGGGGAGGTCCAGCTCAAAGCAGAGCACCCCAGCAAGGCTTTTCAGCTTTTTCTCAAACATTCCTGTGCTTACTGGCACGGATGAAACTGCCACTAAATCACTTCTTTTAAGAAAGCACTTTCAAGTAAAGAAAGTTCTCAGAAAGGGGTGTTCAAAACGAGCCTCTCCCTGTCGTCCCCTCCAAAGAACAATTTTAAGCTCGGGACAGCCATACATCTGGAAAGTTTAAAACAAAGATTGCAAAATAGAGACTTGTTGGTATTTCATGTGTGGTATCGTATCCATCCCAGGCAACACTAACCTATCCTTCACCAGGAATTCCTCTTAACCATTTGTATCTCTTTTAATCTTACATCTTCAACATGCTCTAACAGATTAATTTGCTATTATACTATTATCAGACATAATTAGCCTTATGTATTTTGGTTACAGAATATATCGAAGGTGCTGGAAACTGTTATATATGCCTCCTGAACAGATTGTGCTGGTTTTGCATTAATATCATTTATGGTCTGCTTTAATCTTCAAAGTGTAAAACCAGTAGCTGAATCTGCCCACATAGTAAACGCTACACCTATCTGAAACTGGTGAGACTAATACACCAAGAAGCAGTGAGTTTGCAGAGGAAATATCAGTAAGTAAGTAAAAGAGGTGCAATAATGTGCTTGATTTCAAATAAACAGGTTATAGGAGCTGTTTCTTCTCATACTACCCGTTGCTGTGATGGTCTGTGGTCTCCATCTCTGTAAGATCCTGCTACGTAAGAGTGCTTCATCTTTGCAGGCAAGTGCATGATGTATCACAGACACAAAAGACAAACTGCAACAGTTCACAGCATTTATGTGGACTTTTTCTATCAGTAAAAGGGGAGGGAGTTGGATCGAGTCTTGTGCGCTTGTTTGGCGTGTGCAATCACATCGTAAACTTCACGGGTAACCTTGACGGCTCACCATGTTCCCATTTTCCAGGGCTTGTACTTCCTCACACCACTTATCTGTTCATGAGAAACAGCCCTGTGTGTCCCAAGGCACCACATCTCGAACCTGATGCTCAGTTGCCCTCAGGCCTTGGTGTAGCCTTCAGAGCGTGCGCTGAGCATCCTGGCAGGAGCGGGGGCACATGGGGGGCTGCAGCCTGGGGCAGCGAGCACGGGCACGTGGCTCCTTCCTCCCCGCGTCCCCAGTACCGTCTGTCCCTGCAGGCTGCGGTTCCCAGCCAGTGCTTCGGACAGACTTTCATCCCGGGCGCGATGTGCCCTGTTGTCCTTAATGCACCTGGAGTGAAAAAAGTCCTGGTTTTTACTCCTGATGGTAGGTTTCAGTGAGAATACTGACTGCAAGCAAGGAACAGTTAAAACTGATGGAGGGCTTCAGTGGTTTGAAAGAAACCCCAAACCATACATAATAGTTAATCTGAAATGTCTGTTTTGAAATACCTCTGAATATCCCCATTTTTCATCCTCTTTTGTTTTATTCAATTATACTTTGCAAACAAAGCAGCTCTACGGACTTTTTTCAAGCTCACGTAATAACAAAACAAAGTGCTACTGTGGTATATGGCATGTGACTAACAGGGGCGAAGGCTGATAAGTCAAATCTTATTTCCTGCAACCAGTACCAGTTTATGAGGCCTGTGGAGGCCAAGCAGATAAACAAATAGCAGACCAATCCGAGCATGGTGTGGGGATCAAGGACAGCACAAAGCGTATTTGTAAATGGGCTATACATAATTTATGGAAATTAGCATAAAGTTACAGTTTTACAACTCTGTGAGTCTTGAGTTACACATCAGCTGTAACAGAGACACCTCTTTAAATCTTAATATATGCAAAATGACACTTGTTACCTTCAGGTTAAAAAAAAAAAAAGTCCTTCCAGTACAATTAAGAAGCAATTCTTGTCTTCTCGCTGCACTAATTTATGCTTGTTACTTAAAGAAACACTTAATTTTAAAGTAATAGAAGTCTTAGGCTGGTGATATTGTCATTTTATTGATACTGCTACAACTTTAATGAAAGTGCATTAACTGAGTAATGGATTATTAAGACTATGTTCCTACAGAGTAATAGAGATACTCAGCAAGACTCAAAAGCAACAGCTTAATTAGGTCATATTATGCCAGGAAATTTATGCTCATCAATAAGTGCAATATTTGGGCTTAAGTTTGAAGAGGCTTTAGAAAGCAGCCAAACTATATATCCAGAGGTTTATCAATTAATCTGTTTTAGAGGGGTAAAATTATATTTTCCTATGCAGAGGAACTGTTCATAATCATTTTAATAGTTAACAACATCCACCTTTTACAGCAAGAAGATGGTCTCTGCTGTAGTATTACCACTGTGGACTTGAGTGATCGGCCAAAATTTGGGACAGTTTGCTTTAGGAAAAAAAGTTAATGATGGAGTTAGGTATGCTTGAAGTATCCCTCTGTATTTCCAAGAAATGTTCAAATTCCTGTTCCATGAATTCAGCTTAAGAACAGGACAGAGAATCTTTTGCTGTGATTTGATTTTTAAACCCCTCAGTTACTTTTCCCTGCCTCAGTGCTCGAAGCGACTTTCTGCCAGCACTGAGCCCAAAGGTTCAGAGATTTATTCAATATCTTTGCCTTCTCCTTTGTGCATCCCCATATGAAAGGATGCTATATATTTTCCTTGTAAAGAGACATAACTGCAGTAAAAACACTTGCGTCAGTTACTGTTTCTTAACGGAAACAGGCAGGGAAATCCCTGCATGTTGGCTAAGGCAGGGCTGCGAGGAAATGCTCTCTGTCTTGGATTCCTCTTTAGGTTTACGTTGTGTCTATTACAGTCTTCCTCTGGAAAAGCAAATACCACTCTCTTTACTCCCTTAATTACCCCTTATAAAGCCAAAAGTATTTGTGTAAAAAGATGAACGGTAAACAATTAAAAAGCAGCTACTGCCTGTGTGCCTTAGTCCATATGATGTCTTCCATATGTGCCTTTACGTTCTTCTCAGGAAATAGGAACTGTAATTATGTGCCTGTGGTACATTTTAATTTTCAATCGTTTACAAGAAGCTATGCTGCTAACAGATGGAGACTGTCTTCTTATCCCAGCGCAGTCACTCATTATGTGATTCTTAGAGACGGGCACCTGAAGTATGTAGAAAGTCCATGAGAATAGAATTATGTTAACAAAAAAACCCATTACATTGCTCCATGTGTAATTTGTTGTGAAGGCGGAGGACCAACACCCAATTTCAACTGCAAGGAGACTGGCGATGGCTCCTGCACCACATATGGTGTCATCTTTCCAAGAAATAATCCTCCAAAAGCATCCACATTTTTAACAGGTGACAGCAGGACTGGGCCAAAACAGTTTCTGTGGTGTAGGCATCACTGGAGAAGTTGCTGTGACAGAAGGGGAAAATTTTTCTGATGTGTGGCGCAGAGAGGTCTCCTAATTGCAAGATCTCCCAACTATGCAGCAAAACTAGTTGCCCTAATGCAGTGAGAAAACTACTGTTGTGCTCACTCTGGGAAGGGCCATCCTCACACCTGACTTGACCTGAGATCCTTTACTAATTATTCTGGCAGAAATACTAGATGATAATCATGTGTAATTGCTCATGAACAATATTTTAAGGACAGTTGCTGTACTTGAGATTTATTAAATACCAAATTGCTTAATTTTGCCATTAATTTTGCAGATTTAGTTTAAAGGTACACACAGAATTAGCATGTTGGATAATTAGTTGTATGTAAAGTAAGTTCAAAGTAAGGAGATTTATTCTCTCACCTAGAGTTGTCCAAAAGCTGTTTCAGGGAGAAAGGCTCAGAAAGGAGATATTGCCAAGCATTTAGCAACAATAGTAACAAATGATGTCATTGATGAAATAATTTGCACTTTTTAAACTAGAGTTTGAGGTGTTTAATGCTTTATTTGAAATGTACCATTGTATACAAAAGCAGCGCGTATATGGCCTTCGAAACAGTAGTATGTTTGTGGGAGAGTATTTCTTTTGGCAAAAAAAAAATAATCCCCATTTGAAGTCTCTCTCAAATCCGTCTTTCAGGCAGAAGTCATTTGGGCGGAAGAGAAATAAGCGTGGCTGTCACACCTGAGGAGCTGCTGCGTCGGCCACGCGGGGAGGCCAGCCGCCCGCCCAGTGCCGGCGCAGAAGAAGCGGACAGGTTGGAAATGTGAGATGAGTCTTCTCCTCGGTGTAAACACGCTCAGCTGGCTGCTGGCGACTATACTTGCTCATCCTGCTACCGGCAACACCGTGTCCAGTGTCAGCCAAGGGTTAACAAATTGTGTTGGAAGAAAACAATGGATTTCTTACCAAAAAAAAAAAAAAATCTTTGAACTGTTGGTGAATAATAAAGGAGTCGACAACGCCTAATTTCCCAAAGCACTTTGAGATCTGTAAATTAAGGTTTACGTAAGAGCGTAAATATTATTATTTATTTAAGAGCTCTCACATTTCTCTTCACTTCTCTTCTTCCTCTTCCCTGTTACTTGTTTGTTGGGAAGATGCTATTTGCATTCATGAATATGTGTCCAAAGTGGGAGGCAACACGAGAATGTGGAATATAAGGTTGGTTGAGAGAGTGAAGAAGAGCAGGGAGGAGCGGGGGTGTGGGGTGGGGGCGAGGTGAGGGGAGAGGCTCTAAAAAGACTAAGGACAGGTTAGCAAGAGGGGAATAATATTGGGTTTCTTTTGTGATTAAAAATTTCTTACCCTAAAGCAGGAGCCGGTCTTTGGTGGTTGTTTTATTTTAATGAACACTTCTTAAACCTTTTAGTTAAATGTTCAAGACAAAGTTTAGAGCAGCTGTGATAAGAAAAGTTTTAAAATTTTATCTGGGCTTTAGGTGTCCAAGCATGTGATACGATTCATATTTTTAGCATTCTGGCTGGAATCAAACCCAGGCTAGTGCTGGTGCTATTTTTTTCTTTTCATACATGCCATGTTTTAGTCTGTGCCTCTTTGCCTGTGGTGGTGCCCCCCCTGGGCGAGGGTGGGGAGCGCTCCCTGTCCTGCTGTGGGGCTGAGCAGTGCTCCCACCACTCCCAGCCCACCCTCCCCTCCGTCTCTCCTGCGGCCTCTGCCTGAGCAGCCCCTCACCGTTTGGTAAATGTTGAGAGTGGGTACTGGTATATGTTAGTAGCAAAACATTGACTGGATAGGAATTTAAAATAAGATACTCCAGGAAGAATAAAAACAGTTGTAGCATTTGACTTTAATGGAAAACATAGCTACCATGGAGGATGTGAACAAAATAACCCCACTAACTTGTATCGCAAGGATGCATTTGTACTGACAAAAACATTTGAGGCATGGTTGTAATGAGAATGAACTGGTTCTATAGTGAAGGGGCTGCTTGATTACTACAAGACCAAAACAGAGTCCCTTTTTCCTTTCAAACACATCTATCTGTCTAAAATTGTTGGCAGTATTATTCCTTCATAAAAACTGTCTTTCCGGTATTGAAATCTTTCTTTTCTTTTTCACGTCTGAAAGCCCTTCCTGTAGTTTTTCTCTTTGTGACTCCTTCACTTCACATTTTATTTCCCCCTCTTGTTCTGGGCATTGGCTCTGCTGAGTGCCGCCTCTTTATGACTTTATTTATTACTCAGCGCTGGAAGTACGTTAACTGCCGTAACGCCATCAATTTTTCTGCATATCATTTAAGTGAGATGAAAGGCACAGTGTTGTAGTACAGAACCTTGTGATAAGATCCCGGTTCTTTATACATTAAATTGGGTGTTTTCTTATTGCTGTCAAAATAGCCTTAGGAGTTCTTCTTTACTGTTCCCAACTATAGCAGAAATATTGGACAAAAAATTGTTCTGAGGGTGCATTGCAGCCGTACCCACCTCAAGTGGAAGAGTACAGGGTAGCTAAAAGCAGACCATTTCCTGGTAGGCATCGAAGCTTCAAAGACAAATTTGCACTTCTTAATGGAAAAGAAATTAATTAATCAACAATGAAGTTGTAGCATTTACATTCTGTTCCAAAATCAAAGCATCCTGTGTAACGCCAGGGTCAGAGTCTTCTACAAATATTGATCCCTAGTAAATACCCAGGTGTATATCAATACGGAGTTCAACATTCACAAAACATGTCTGACTGGGCATTTTAATTAATAAACTTCATTGCTAAAATGTTTACATGCAAAATACTTTTCAGATGATAGAGAAAGCTGGGGCTTAAATTCTTCCAGGTAATTGTACAAAGAAGGAAGGCGTTCTTCAGCTGCGTAAGGGTAAGTCCTTAACCAAGTAACTGTTCTGGCTGTAACTCCTATTGCAATCAGCACTGGTCTCCCTCTTTAATGACCAGGGCTTTGTGTTTTACGTAGGCGGAAGAGGGAAGGCTACTTTACACTAATGCAGTTCCCAAATGTAGACAACTAGATTTGTTTCAGGTTTCTGAATGAGTGAAAATAGACAATGTTGTTTCCAAATTATAGAAACAGTACCAATCCTCTTCAGCAACGAGCTGTGTAGCTGTTTTCTAGAGGCCAAACATCTCGAATGCACGGTAAGTGTTTAGCTGTGCATTCTTTGCATTTGGGGAATGTCGAAAATTAAATTAAACTGTAAGAGAGACAATTTCTCTCCTGTTAGCTGAGAGTCTTGCTCACGCATGCTGTCTTTTGAAGCTGCGCCTACCAAAAAAGCAAACCTCATAATGTGAATATTATTGTCAGTGAATACCTTGGGCTGTTCTGATATCTTTGCAGGATGGATGACCATTTCTTTTCCTTCTCTTTGATTATTTTTATTGTATTTTATTTTAGTGCACTTGGTTTACTGCACTAGGGCCTGGACCTTAAAGACTAATGGGGTTGGCACTTGCACAGCAAGTATCCCTTTTGAGTGGGAGATCTGTAAGGGAGCTTGTAGCACAAATCCCTGTTATGTAGACATGTTTCTTGCCTGTGTTATGACTTCTTGCAACATATAACAGTGACCGGACAGAGTTCACTTCTCACAGAATTTGCACATGCCAGGAATTTTTTTCTTATTCTGTGTTTGAGACATTTTCTGTGGTTGCACCTCCTGCCAAACGCTGGACTATCAGAGGTGCTGTGCCAAGCAGCTGCAGAGTAATCCAGCACCTTTGTGATAGGAAATCAGGGCCCTTGAAATACGCTGGCTTGCTTTGTTTTATTAAATGTTCCCTACCCAAGAATATTTTTTAAATTTCGGTCAGTTGCTTCAAAGTAAATTCTAAAGGGGGAGGAGGGAGCATTGGGTTATTCTTCCTTAGCAGTAGCATCTTTTCAATCTGTGCTGGTGCATGAAAAGCGCTCTGGACTATCGCTTTAGCTGCCCTGGTGTCCCAGGAAGAATTTCAGCCTCTTCTCCCATCCTGAATGAGGGAAAGGCTTCTGGGACAGATAACACCCACCTTCATCCCTTGTAGCTAGCTCCTTCTGGAGACTCTTCCAGGCTTACTCTGCAGAAGGTCCACCCTGGACTTCCAAAGACAGACTGTAGATCACCTGCCTTTGTGTGAACGATTGGTTTTTCTTTCCTAAAGGTTTTTTTTGAAATACAATGGGTCTGATCTAAGATTGTTCCCTTCCTAAAACATTAACATGGTCAGCGCATAGGATTGTGCTTAGCAAATGGAATGAGCAGTGTTGGGATAAAAATGCTGTGGAAGACGTCACCACTGTCTGGCTGAGCCGTAACTGCGTTCCTGGAAACGTGCACATCTTGTACCTGCTCACTGTCAGAGCTGGGCTTCACAGTGACTCAGAAGAGAACAAGCCACAGCTCAGAGAAACACAGGGGTTCCCAGTTAAAAACTTCATGTGATTTCCTACATGTAGGGCAGCAATGAAAACACTCTAGCTTTAGATGCAGCGTCAAAGCACACTTCTGTTAAGAACACTGAGCGTGTGAACCACCAATGGACGTCGGATCCATTTTCCATCACTTCTTTCCACTTTGGACTGTGCTCCACTTCGCACGGAGGAAAAATCGTTTTCCTTTCCATAGCCATGTCTGTGCAAACTGCAGCTGGGAAGGGCGAGGCAGGGCTGGCGCGTCCATCCTGGGGCTCCAACATCAGCCCTGCCCAGGGTAAGGGTGGCTTACCCTGGTGGGGTCTACGCCAGCAGAGCCGCTGGAGCCAGGGGAGGTGCCCGGTGGTTCCGCTGCCATGATGTGATGCTGCGTACGGGGCTGCAGAGGCTTTAACGATCACCACTTATTAAACATTTCTGATGGCGATGCAGGTGAAGAGTAAGTTCTGACTCACAGCTCCAAGGGCTGGGCGTCTCTGCTGGACTGAAAGGTGCAAAAAGCAAGAGTTTTATTTTTCTAAGTTACTAAGTCACTAAGCTGCTGGGAGATATGACCACGTACACGCAGACAAAGCAGATCTGCTGATTAGGCTGCTGGTTTACAGCTTATTTTCTCAGTATATGTTGCCTGTTGAAACAGAAAAAAAATTCAAAGATAATAAAGCTACAGTGCCTGATGCAGCCTCCCCCCCTCCAATTGCCCATTAAGCTCATGGGCAGAACAGACAGCAATGCTGGTCACTGCTTTGTCTGATCTGCAATACCATACTGTATTTATTGGATAACATATCTATTTATCATATAGTCTTCCTCCTCTCTAGCGTTCTGAATGCAATTATCCAAGGTGTCCTTACATCTTTAAATTTCATTTAGAAGGAGAGCCACGGCCAAAATGCTAATGAGCTCACCTTAATTGTAAACATTGAGCACCGATAAGAATGAAACTCCATCCTCTGTTCTCAAAGAAGTTCTTACGTGTTTCCTACTTACACCGCTTTTTATCTGATTCTCCTTCGCTTCTGTTCTTAGGCAGATTAATAGGCACCTGACCAGACAAATAACAGTACTACATCTTCTTCACACCCCTTTGACAGACTTTTGAGATCGTAAAATATTTTTGGAAAATTATTATTGGAAAAAAGATTACTGAATGATCAGGCGGATGGCAATTTTTCAGGCTGGAACAAACCGTTCCCCCGCATTCACAAGAACGCATTAGTAACTCGTACTTAAATGCTGATGGGACATTTTTTAGAATGTGATAAGTGTGAAATAGCCTGTAGTTTTATCAGTCTTGGTTGCTGCCCACTCCTGCTAAAAAAAGGTTGATTGTGATCATTAAGCTGCAGGTAGGCAGTGCCTCTGGACTGTAAAATAGGAATGTTAGTGCGCAGTGATGAAAGCAAACTTTGCTCAACACCTGTCTATATATATTGCAGGTTTCAGTGGCTGCCCAGTTGATCCTTTTGCTCTGTTGTCTGGGAAGAAAGGAGTGGTAAGTAAAACCAACTAAGACTAAGTTTTCTTTTCTTCTTTTTTTTTTTTTTTTGAACTTGCTTAGGTTATAAATCCAAAGCTCTGCTTCTGCAGCTCAAGGGGCAGCAGCAGAGAGCTAACGTGGGGAACTGGAGCAGCATGTGAAATGTCATCCACATGTTAACATTTTCACCTCGTCTTCTTTCAACTGCATTTATATTTTAAGGAAGTGATCAAAAATCATGGTTCTGAAACCAAACTGGACTACATTTTGCCTGCAAATAACTCTATTTATTTTTATGGAATATGAGAAAGGGAAAAAGCATTGTATTAGTAGCTGTCAGAAGAAAAACCCAGAAATAAATGCCTGTAGCATAAGAAAGTACTGTTTTAGCTGCTGTTTGGATTGAAAAGAAGGGAGATTTTAAGTCGTAGTAGTCAGTGGTATTGGATACTGGAAAATGTCTAGGATATGATTAATGAAACATTGGAAGGAAATACTGTCAGTTCGTGTGTTAGCATAGATCGTGTGTAAAGTCTGTGTGCTGCGCTATGGCCGTGTCAGGCTGTTCTCGATGGAAACATTTTCTTATGCTAATTCGGTTTGATACATGGAGGTAAGAGGAATACATTAGTCTAATGTAGTTAGCTCAACTAATGTGGCAGTAGGCAGAAATCAGCCGGTTTCTCAGTAACTTTTATTAGCAGCTCTTCCATTCGATCAGTAAGTCTTTTTATTGTCATTACTTTTTCCTCTCTCAATTCTTTACTGTGTGTTTTGTGTTCGGGATGGGGTAGATCTGTTGTACTGGCTTGGTGGTCAGGTTATTTCTTGTTGTTGTTATTCTAAAAAAATAGTCATTTTATTTAAATACCTAGTAGGCATTTCAAGTAGTTCACTGATGTTTCCTGGCTCTGGCTCCTCAGTGGCAGTGTCTGCTGCTTTGCTTGGTTGTGAATGCAAAAATTAATGTTTGGGATTCATTTTCTCTCTGCACTTGCTTAGAAATTGGTTCTCTTTAGTAGTTTGTTTTAAATGTTGGGGGTTTTTTTAAGTTTTGCTATGTGTTAGATTCAAGCTTGTGAGCAAGAAGTCCCAGGGATCTGTAGGAATAAACAGTCAGCACGATGTTCGTTTTTTTTTTTTTTTTTTTTTTAGCTTTCACATACCTATTTTTTTTCCTTCACTACTACATCAGTCTGAAAGTTTCCACCCTGGCTAAGCCTGCTAACTTATTTGGAGAAAAAGCCCCAAGGAAGCAGCTCGTGCCAGAGCAAAGGCAAGGCTTGCTCCTAGCAAGGCTGAATCACTGCCGGTGTTTATTTGTTGTTGCCCGCTCTGTTGCACCCGGGGCTTTGTGGCTGCCATGGAAGAGGTTCTGGGGCAAAATTATCGGCTGATGTAAAGCCACCGAATGCATTTGTGCTGGCTGAGGATCTTTCCTTTCCTGTCTCGGCATAATGTGCTTCTATGTGAGAAATGATAAATTTTGAGGGGGGAAAACCCCAGTATTTCTTCAAACGGTGTATAAGGACAGCTATGTAGCTTGACATTTACTCCTATGGAGTATGTATGGTAAATATTCATATTTACTAAGTCATACAGTCAGATATCAGATTAGCTAATAGATCCCTTTTTAACACAAAAAGCGTAGCACAGTGGTGAATGACAAGAAAGCGATGAGTATTTGTAGAAAAGCCGAGAGAGCAAGTGAGGGAGGGGAAAGCCTGGGGGAACCCAAAACTTGAATTTGAGCTGCCTAAGCAACCTGTTGGCACATGTATGGTCACATTGGTGGTTGTTGCAGTCATTAGCAGCTGGTTTTGAAAATACTGCTATTTTCTCCAGTAATTTTTATTTCACCTTGGTTTGCCTGGGTCTGTTCCCCTGGAGGTGAGATTTCTTCAAGGCTTACTGCTTTGTAGTTCTTATTTCAGGCACAATGTGGCCTTCCACTGAGCTGTCACGGGTGGAGAGGTACAAACAATGCCATCCAGGCATGTGCGAGTGGTAGTTTATATTCTCCGTGTCAAGTCCAGCAAAATAAAAAGATTTACAACTGTTTCTGATTTAAAACTGAAAAGCACCGAGAGTCCAGCCCTGCAACCGGGGCAATGCAGATACAGTCCAATGAGTCACTGAGGAATGCAATACAGGGCAATTGCATGACACCTAGTGTTGCTCAAATAATTCCCCAGAGACTTTAACTCTTTGAAATGATGCAGTGAGAGAGTGAATATGGCTATAAAAACCGTGGGAGCCCACTTCGGCTTCGACTTTCTCTCTCTCACCTTTTATTTCAGAATTTAAATGCCATCATTTCCGTCCATCTCCTGGTTAAGAGCGAGAGGTTTCAGTTTCTTTTGGAGTTAGAAAGGATGTCGCACATAGTTAGCATTTTCCGAAGGTGAGGAAAGACTATACTTACACCGAAAGGAGCACACACGATGGTGTGAGAGGATTTGCCGCGAGGCTCACCGAAACGGACTGGATTACAGTTTGTGCAGGCATTAGTTTTCAGACCTTTGCAATATGCATAGCGTATTTTGACCTGCCACTTTCAGGAGGAAATGAGCTCCCATTTCAGCACAGCTCCAACCAGGTGGATATCCAAAGCGCCAATGCTTATCCAGACTCCAGGTCCACGGTGATGTCCCGGGTGCAGGCATCCTGGCCAATGTCCTGCCAGCTAAGGCGGGAACCGGACGCGTGGTGCTGAGACACCCGGGCTGGCATGGGGATGGGCAGAGCTCATCACTCCGGGCATCTCATGCAGCAATTGTGGCTATCCTGCCTTTGGAGCTGGACCGGCGGGTCCAGCTGAACATAGCTCCTTGTTGTGGTGTGCGCCGTCACCGGCCCATCCTCTGCCCGTTCTCTAACATGTTCCTTCGCAGTGTAGTTGTGTCGTCAGTGTTCAAAAGTAAACCACTATTAGGGTTTTCATTGTCATTTATATCTTGCGTCAAATGATGTTGGTCTTTTATACCGCGCCTGACGTCAGCCTTCCCAAAGGCGCATATGAGCTGCCTGGGAACGATGCAGATAGCTTTGTCACCCCACTGCTCTGCTCCCCCACAACACCCAGATTTTCCTCTGAGTATTTTCTCAAGCTGTTAATGTCTGTATTTGGGCCAAGGAAGAATTCTTTGAAGGGAAAACTGTAGAATGTAGATTATCCTTGTTGCACAGCGATTAATTAACAGTAAGTACCTGTGGCCAGGACTCTAGCGAGCAGAGTATCAAGTGGCTGTAAACTATCTTCTCAGGTCTTCCTCTTAACAAGAGTTGGGATCTGGAGAAAGCTGACAGCTTTGGTAGCGCTTCAAGGATCTAGATGGTTCTGCTTTCATCAGTCCTTGATACCAATAACACAGAGTGGGCTGTTCTAGTAATACCTCTGCAAACCCAAACGCACAAGGCAAATACTGTAAAGACCTCCAGTATTCAAGTCTACCTTCCCAAATCAGAGGTTGACTAGGGCTCATATGAATAATTTTATATACATACCTATAAAAAAACTTCCTCCACAGAGGTGGTTAACTCTCATTCTATGGTATTTAATCACATAAAGCAAAAACAATAATAATACATGACGTACCTGTGGGATCCTGAGCACCTCAGGAACACGGGAGATGCTTATTATGAAAAAATGCCCGGCTGAATTCTTGAATGGGGAGAGTTTATTTAGGAGACATAGAGGCTGTTCGTCTGCTGAAGTTTTCAAGCTCCAGTTTCTCCAGTGAATGCATCAGCTCAGTTTCCATACAGTAATCTTGCAGGCTGAATCCTTCATTTCCACACTGAACATAACAGAAGAGCTTTAAAAGTATTGATGGCATCTCTAGGACTGGTGGTGTCCAGCATATTCTGTGTCTGTCCACGGTGGGAATATGTTTTCAATGCAACTTCACATCTGAATTTCCAATGCATTTTCACGATTGCATTTCACTTAAGAAGCAGTTGTGCTGAGCAGTTATTTTTTTTAGAGCTCTCTAAATGCTGAACATGTGTAAATGAAACTCGTTTAACAAGACGGAGGTGTTCTGGCGTGGGTGGGGCTCAGATGTTGCTCTGGCATGGGTGAAAATATGAGAATTTGCTCCAAGCAAATGGAAACCCTTGTTGAAACAAGCAAGAGTGATTGTCTTCCATCTGTTCTGAGATCTTTCTTTGTGTATCTTGGGAGCTGCTCTGGATCTTATGCTGCAGATAATGAATGTGTAAAAGCATATTTTTTGCTAATGGGGTTGTAGAATAATTTTTTCCTGCTAATGTGGAAGGGGAGATACTCTTTTCTTTGTGGAGTGCCAGAAAACAATACCCTCCTCTGTACAGTAAGACATGAGTGATTTTGTCTCTGACATTTCCTTCCCAGCTAAAGGAGGAGGATGTGTGGCTTATTGACATGGGCAGGGACAAAACATTTTCACCATCAGCTGCGTAAAGCATTATGATAAAATGAATGGTTAATTATACTCCCTTAGAGTGGCTGCTAAATGCATGTGAACCTTGTTTACGGGAGCATGATACCAACTCTGACACTGACTTTTGGAAGCTGGGCGCAGGTGCCCTGTTTATGAGGGGCATTGCAGGAAAATTCGCTCACCAGTATTTCAGCCCCGTGGGTGCCAGACGTGGTGGCTGTGGGGCAGCTTTGTCCCCAGCACTGACTGACTCGCGTGGCAGAGAGGGTGGAAGAGACAGACCTGAAGGTGAGGCTTTTTTGGTAGGGTTCACTTCTCCCATCCTTTCCACTGAGTTTTTGGTGAAGCTGGCTGAGCTAACCAACAGCCTTATAAGCCTGGATAAGTAGAAGGTATTACCATATATTGCCTCGGCTCCCCATGGTCGCCTTCACCCTCTTTCACATCCCTCCCTCTGGCTTCCGATATTGGTGAAGTAAGTAAGTAGGACTCTTCCAGGTTTTGGTTCAAGGAACAGCTGCGTCCTCCTCTTGTGCCTGGGCTAGGTCTGTCACACGTGCTTGTACCTGTGCCAGCAGGATTTGACCATGTGATGTCTTTTTTTTTTTAAGTTTTTATTTGTTAATATTACAATGCATGTCAAATATGCTCACACGGGGTCAGGAAGGAAGAGGTTCAGAGGGAGCCTACATGAGATGGGTGAGCCTGAGCTTGCTGCCACTAACTCAGCTCCACTTGCAGCATCAGCTGTGAGTTACAGGCAAATACAGATCTGCAAATGGCCACTGCTGTCTAATTATGCTCTTGTGCAGTCATTCGGCAAGCATCAATCTGGAGCTCGAAACTCTGGGGTCTTCCTCCACCTTGTCCAGGGTCACGTTCCCCTCCATGCTTCCATGGGAATGAACCAGTAAAGGCAACGTGTGTTTAGCATACGTGACCCAAACTGGGCAATGCTTCAGGGAAGAACTTTCTTTTCTAAGATCTGTACATCGAATTACCAGTTTGGTAATGGCAGTCAGTTAAATCCAGAAAGTGGAAGAAAGTAAAACAGTCCTATGACTTTTTGCTGAAAGGAGAAAAAATGGATTAGGGAAAAGAAATGCCTAAGGTTTGGAAAGCAGAGGAATCTTTGCTTTCATGACAGTTAAAAGTGAACAAAAATACAGGCATGAGATGGAAATAATTTTTTTTTAATTGTGTAAATTGCATGAATAAATCAACTGTGTGATTTAAAAAATAATTGAGAAATCAATTTCCAAATAAAGGAATAATTCATAAAGATTAGTAAAAAGCTGTGTTCAAGGACAAATTGCTTCCATTCTCTTTCCATCTCTTTTGCTCTTAATTATATTTCCCACATACCCTGTTGTAAGTTGAATATTTTGACTGCACACATATTTTGATCTGCACTACTTTGTTATTCACAGATCATGGCTCCCTGGCCTGAGGTGGAAAAGCCTGAAACCAATAACTATATTGGGGACTCTTCCAAACAAAACCAGAACATGGCTGGGAAAGAAGGAGAAAATCACAAAGGTAATGTCCGCTCACCTGTGAGTTACAGAGATATGTAAGTTTTGGTGCTCCTTGGAGAAGGTGGAAAGAGATTAAACCATTTTTTTAATGTTCTGTTTCATTAGGCAATGTGGCTTCACTTGGAAATAAAGGGGAAATTCAACCTGCGTTTTCCACAATAGCCTTGATAGATGAGACAAGGCCAGAAGAAGATGACCCATGGGCTCTGCCAGAACTGCAGGACACTGGGGTCAAGTGGTCAGGTAGCCATTTCTCAGTAAATTAGTTGCCTGCATTTGGTTTTTTCCATCATTTCTTCTTTCTTTGTCTCAATTATTTTTCTGGAATGATATTTGCTGCAGAACTGAATTTAAGATTTGAGGAGTTTTCAGATGTAGGATTTACGCTCTGTTTCACCTTCCCCAGCAGTGAATGGGGTAATTATATTTAATCAGTTGAGAACAATCTGGCAGTCATGCTGCTTACCCTCCTTAAAACACAAGGAGATACATGGAAAACAATCCAAAACTAATATGGTTTTATATCCAGGCTCCTATTGGTCTTTTTTACTCAGTAGTATGACTGTAAAACCAAGGGTCAATCTCAGCCTTTGTAAGGCTTTTGTTATATACATTTTACATGGTAAAACTAGGCAAATGACCTACCTTCTTCTGCAGTTAAAATTTGATTAAGAAGAACATTCTTTCGGGTTTAATCACACACTGGGGTCACAACACTGTCTTTGACTCTGTAGTCTCCTGTAGCTTGTGCACTAGACTGTTCCAGAGAGAACACCAGATACATCAAGCAAGCCTTTTATGCATAATGTGTTTGTTTTGCAGAACTGGATAGAAAAGGAAAAATCATTCGTGTACTCTACGGGATAGGGAAGTTTATTATGCTACTTGGATTGCTCTACATGTTCGTGTGTTCTCTGGATGTACTGAGCTCTGCTTTTCAACTGGTTGGAGGTACGAAAATGTCTAAAATACCAAGAATAAACTATGAACGAGGCAGTAAATTTCATCTGAGTGACTAAATTACACGCACCACTCTTCACGAACATTCTCCATAGATTTATGTGTTGAGATATAGATTCAGAAGGAAGTAGCTCTTATTAAAGACTGACCTTCATTTGTTTGAAAGGGCCTTTGTTTCTCAAATTGCAAAGAGCTGTTGATGTAGGGATTATTGGCCCCGATTTCTTAGTAGGTTCCTGTTACTTTAGTGACAGTTTACATAAATGCATCTGTTCATAAATCTGTCCCATGTGAAAGACATTTCAACAAGGTGAAATATGAAAATTGTGTTCTTGATCAAAGCATCCAGCACTGAAATGTCCCCCAAACCCTTCAAAGATGAAAACTATTGAAATGTATTTTTTACATCTACCTGTCTCCAAGGGTTGAATTCTGCTGACGGATTCAGAAGTGATTATCAGAGAAATATGTGGGCTTCTGTAGAAGTATTCTGGATTTTTGGCAATGCAGAAAGCTACAGGAACAGAATCATTCAGGATTATTAAATTAGTTTTCCTTAATGCAGTAACCAAAAACATCAAGGCAGTAATAGCATTTAAACCTATACGTATGTGGGGTTTTTTTGTCCTACAGTCTTTCCTCTGATGGCTGTGGTTTTATATGGTTCTCTGCAGAGTTCAGTAGAGCTTGTTCAGTCACTGAAAGGAGAGAATAAAAAGTATTCTCTGATAACTGGGAAGCTGAGAGTTCAGGACCTGAATTTGGATCCCTGGGTTACATCATCTCGTACATTTTTTGGCTGGCAAGCATGGCTATATATGTATCAATTAAATGGTTGAACGATCTTTAATTAAACGCTCTGATAATTCCTACGGACTTTACCTTGCACTTCCCTCACTCTGAGAATATGTTTTTTGTAGGTAAAGCAGCAGGGGACATTTTTCAAGATGATTCAGTGCTGTCTAATCCTGTTGCGGGATTGGTGATTGGAGTTCTGGTGACCGTTATGGTCCAGAGCTCCAGCACTTCTTCATCCATTGTGGTCAGCATGGTGTCCTCCACATGTAAGTCTGCCTACAGTGTCTTCCTAGACATCACTCATAAATCTTGGTCTGGGGTGCAAACATTCCCACCTATGTTTAAGTTGTAGAAGCTTTGAGTGTACAAATAGAGACTGCGGGAAAACATTTTCACAGCTGTTGCCCTGATATAAAATAAAATTTTAAAAGTAATAATAATAATAATAGTAAGTCCATAACTGCAATGAAAATAATTGGAAGCCTTGGCATTGAATGCATTAAATTTGGAAGTATCTGCATACTTTTCTCATGCTAGCCAGTTACTGAACTTCTTTTGTTTCTGTGGCATCATTTTGAAATTCTGCAGTAAGTAGGAAAACGCCTGGGAAGGAAGAGACTTTGTCTTACTCTGGCCCTCTAACATGTGGTGAAAAAGGGATAACCATGGCCTGCTGTTTCAGTGGGGATCATGGGATTATGGGAGTACCACGTTCCCAGAGGACTTGATTAAAGCCAACATATCTGGATTGGAGTGCCCAATCCCAGTGACACTAAGGGAAGTCAGGGTTCCAGTGACATTAATAATGTTCATTTTCATTGGAGCAAAGAGCTTGATGATGGTCTGATTTTTTCATTCAGCGCTTCCTTTTCTGCCTTCTAGTGCTGACTGTTCGATCAGCTATTCCTATCATAATGGGGGCAAACATTGGCACCTCAGTTACAAACACGATTGTGGCACTCATGCAAGCTGGGGACAGGAATGAATTTAGAAGGTATAGTATTTAAACACTAGATCTGAAAGGTTGCTTTTCTTACTTCTTTGTAGTTTTTCTTCTATATTCCCTAACACTATTACAGCCATTCAACCCTTCTAGTGACCAAAATGTGAATGTCTATTTAGGAAAGTCACAAACATGGCCATGACCAAGGTATAACGCTGTCTAGATATGTGGCTTAATATGCTCAAAGTAAAGCATATTAGGTCCCTTTGAAAGTTTTGTGGTTTTGTAAGAACCCACGACTTTAAACTGGATCTTGCACAAGGATACATTTTCAACCACTCCCACTATACCACCCACCTTTGACTATCTCTTAATTATGGGAGGGCTGTACAAGAAGTTAATATTACAGTACTTTGGTCTACTGTCCTTAAAAGAGACTTCATTGTTGAAGGTTTTTTAAGTTTACAATACGAAAGAGCTGGTAACTGTAGAGAAGTGAAGTGTTCTGGCTGTCAAATATATACCGTGAAAACTTTTAGACTGTTGCTTGACATTATTGCTGAGAGAGCTCATGGGTTGCTGGAGATGGGCAGTAAACTTGGGAGGGATATGAGACTTTGGTACCTTGTCATTTATGACATCCCAGATGTATGAAATACACCTAGCCCAAGCATATTTCTCCAAGATTTACTGTCCTGAATCTTGGGTTGTGCTATTCTCTGTCACGTAAATTCCAATGGCAAAGTAGCCTATTAGTGTCTGATCAGAAAAAGAATTTAAATTGCAATGAGAAAGAAGTTAATTTTTAGCATTCATTAACATCATTAACAATCACTTCAGTCTGTAAACTGAAGGTGGTAGCACTGTCACTTTTGTTGGCCTACTTTGAACATATCCACCAATTCTTTGTTGGTCTACTTTGAATGTTCCCTCAGGCAGTTTGTCAGTGGGAACATAAATTACAGGATTAGCATTTCAAGGAGTTTTTCCTCCACATTTAAGGAACTACATTTTAAAACAAATACCGGCAGATTGCAGCGAATTAAGAGGACCACAAGCAGCTATTAGGAAGGTGGGAAAGAGTGCCTTTGAGGGAAGAGCTGTGGTTCCTCAGGCTGTGGAGGAGAAGCTAGAAGGGAGATGTACACCAATGGTTTGCAAGAGCATGTGAGAGAGCTGCAAAGAGCTGTCTTCCCCTATGAGTCAGGGAGAACAGGTCCCAGAGGCAACGCCTGCCTGAGGATTAAAAGGTGTCAAAAATGGGTGAGAAGCAAAACAAATGTAGGCTGTACAGCCACTTCTTTCTTCAGACAGGTACTCTTGGCAGCTTCATGTTAAGGATCACTCTGTCTTGTTTCACTCACTTGGGTGACTCTTTCACTTGGTCAATGGCGTGGAGGCAACTTAGTGCTCCATAGCAAAGCAGACATCTCCCATGACCCCAGAAATGAAATGATTCCCGTCTTGAAATGGGCTTCATCCCCACCTCTATGATTTCATATTTAATTGATGCTGTGCACATGTTGTTTAATTAAAAGCAGCTCTGTTTTTAAATTTCTTCTTGCAGGGCCTTTGCTGGGGCAACAATCCATGATTTCTTTAACTGGCTCGCTGTGTTTGCACTGTTGCCCATTGAAGTTATTTCTGGCTATCTTTACCATCTCACCAACGTTATAGTTGAGTCCTTTCATCTTGAAAGTGGTGAGGATGCCCCTGAGCTACTAAAAGTTATCACAGACCCCTTTACAAAGCTCATCATTGAGGTAAGCTCTTTCTCTCTTCAAGGAAGCTGCTTACTTGCTTCACTCACAGATAATCAAAATGCCCTGAATATGGTGTGGGGGGGCTCCCACTCCCTTCTCTCTGTCCTCGGGGTAATGCTCATTAGTAGATGGAGTCTTGCTTTTATGCAGATTTCATAAATCTTCAGCTCCATATTTCCTGTTTCTATTTCTCCCACATTTCACCTTAATGATGATAGACCTGGCTAGGAGGACTGGGAAGGCAGGTGAGGACAAATACAGCCATGTGGGGTAGATGGGATGGCAGCCCCTTGCCTAGACTTTGGCAGATAGTGCTAGCAGAGACAACCTGGCACATCCAGCAGATCTGCATAGGGCCTGAAGAAGTGACACTGAAATGATGGGAAAATTTAGAGGGACATCTAGAGGGACAGCTGGAGGTCAGAGGGGATGCGCACAGCTCCTAAAATAACAGTAAATACATTTAGTCAGCTGTCTCAGTGTAGTTTAAACAGAAAGGGTGAGATGACGTGGTGGATGATTTGGGGAGAAGGAGACACAGTGTTTGCGTGCATAGAGTTGTACCTTTTTCTGGAAGTAAACCCCCTCCTACTTGTTGGGCAGCAGCTCCAGCATTAGAGATGGTCATGGAGGCTTTACATGGTTGAGCTTCCAAAGGGAATTATTTGAGTAGAGCTGAGCAGAAGCGTGTGATGCAAGCTGGAATAATACCTTTTTTTTTTCTTCTTTTTCAAGCTTGATAAATCAGTAATAAATGCAATTGCTACAAACGATGAATCAGCAAAAAACAAAAGCCTGGTAAAGATTTGGTGTGTAACTGAAACCAATGTGGTGAGTATTATGATAAATTCATTGTTAGGCTCCTCAGGAAATATTTTACTGATCTGTCACTGACATTCCTTATCATAGGATTGTGAAATTAGATTTTTAAACAAGTGGGTTTTTTTTCAGCAGAAAAAAGAATGAAAACAATTTAATGTAGTTTTTCTCCACTTAAAGCAAGGATGTCATACCAGTGGTGGGCTTGACCTGGTTGCTTTCGGTACCATGCAGGCCCTTGCTTATCAGAACTGGGGGTTTGGAGCCATGCCTTTCATATCCAAGTGCCTTTAAACTTTGATACTCCTACTGACTCCCTGAAAGTGGTAAAAATCTGCAATATAGGCCAAAGAAAATACCTTTTGCCTACCATTTATCTACTGATCTAACCAGCTTTAGTCTTCTGTGTGTTAGTGTGGTCTGGTGGCAGCTGGTTATTTGCAGCTTTCTTGGAAAATGGCCCTCAGAGAAAGCCTCTGTGGGGCCAAATCCCATTGTTCTTCAACCAAGCAACACTGCAGCTGGAAGGAATCTCTTGCCCAAATCGACACCAATGAGTATTTTGGTAGACTGTGGAGCCGAGTATTTGGTTTGTGTTGTTCAGCTAGCTAACAATTAGACCACTAAATATCCCTTGGATCTCTAATGAGACTATTCTACTTCTCAGTGTGTGTATAAGGTAATTCCTGAAGTCCTGAGGCAGAAAATATAGCGGAGGCTAAAATTAAGTGCTTGGGTTTTTAGAGGAGCCCAGCTCCTATGGAATGACAGTCTGGATGGCCAGTGAAATGCTAGCTAGGGAGATGGTACCAGGAGCACAGAGCTGGCCTGATGCGAAGCTCTGCTCAGGTTACGCTGCCGAGGAGCCGGGTATTCCACCTCAGGGGAGGCATGATGCCTGGCAGCTCTACCGCTTCCAGGCCCCCGGCTCCTTCACCGCACTGCCCGGGCAGGCACAGCCGAACCCTCAGTGAGGTCTCAGCCCCTGAGTCCTACAGTCCCCCTGCTCTTAAAAGTCAAGCAACTACACGGAAAGTGTAGGCTGAGGGTTACATTTCCATATACACAATTTTTACTGTGTTTGTCTATATTTTGGCTGTGTACCTACTGACCAAGCATATAGTCAAATTGCAAAAACACGTGAAACGCTCACAAGCCTGACTTGAACTTGGTGGGGGAAGAGGCATATCATTTAAATGATTTACATTCCTAGTGGGTTAAACTCATTTCTGGCAAAAATGATTAAACTGAATTACGGCAGGGATAAATACATGCAGACCCCATATGTTTAAAGCAAAACAGAAGGATAAACGTTTTGATCTAATGCAGCTGCTTTGAAACTCAGATGTCTGAACAAATTTCAGGAAGGCGAGAAACAACATTGTGTTGTGTTTGTAAAGGCTGACGTGTTGGGGCAGGCGCTCCCTGAAGATGTGGGGGCACTGAATCCACCCCTGGCTTTGTCCATCTGCATCAGCTGGAGGGGCAATGCGAACCTGGGTGTCCGCAGGCAGTACCTGGCAAGAAAATATGACCTCTTTCCCCATTTCTGCAAAAGGGAATCACTCGAACGTGTCTCAAAGATACCGCCTGTTCAGCAGTGTTGTTCAGAGTCCATTTCGCTGTTAGCTGCTGTCGTGGGGAAGTACAGTTCAGTCAGCAAACTGCTCCTTAATCTGCGCAAGGACTTATGGACCTAGCGTCAGAATGCAATACATCTGGGCTAGGAGCTCTTATAAACAAGTTTTTATTGCAGTGTAAATAGAAATTCAGGTTCAGCTCAGTAGTACTAATGCTAATCATAGTGATAGTAATTAGATCTTGGATAACATTTGAGCTTTAGAAAGGAAAATAGTAGCAGCACCTCTGTTTCTATAGGTAGGAAAACTGAGGCACAGAAGGGCAGCGTGAGCTGATCCAGCGACAGTCTGCGCCAGCATTGCAGTATTCTAAATCACAGTCCCATGCAGTATTGACCAGACCATTAATTGCAGTTAAGATGGCGGTTAAGAGGTCTTTCTTTGACCCAAGGAAGCTGTGGCACTAGCTGGAAACGGAATGGCACTGTCCCCCTGCTGTAGCCAGACACAAACCTCTTTCCACAAACCCTGACATCAGTAGGGAAGGTTCTTAGCTACTGATGACTTGGTGCTATGGTTATTACAATGAAGAAGGTTTGGGTGATATTTTAAACTTTAAATGTTGTACTGATTGACTTGAGTAACACCACAACCATTTATTTTAAGAATGCAAGAAATTTCGCCTTGTCGTTAACATGGTGCCAGCTTACAAATCCACCTTTAGTTGATGTACACTTGGTTGCAATAAGAACCTAGAACTTTGCATGAGCACTTATTGAAGGGTTGTGGGTGACTGAAGTATCTGCTTTGTCTGGCAATCTTTAGACACTGCAGAATGTCACAATTCCACCTTCAGAAAACTGCACATCTCCTGACCTTTGCTGGACTGAAGGAAATTTGACGTGGACCATCAAGAATGTAACTGAAACAGAATATATCAGTAAATGTAAGTAGTAGAACTATTTCTCCTTCAGTAATATCTTTACAAATGTGTAAAGCTTTCTAATGGTGTTAAGAGACCATTTCAGAGGTATATCAGGAGGCACTTGCCTGTATATGGACCTGAGGTTCTACTGCAGGTGCCGTCAGAGCAGCCTGTGCTCTGTTATAGCTATACAGTGGAGTTACCAGCATCACCACGGTATCTGGCTGCAGATGGATCTCTTTCCGTGCTCCCTGATATCAGTAACTGAGGTCTCCAGTATCATGTCACCCTTGCTGTTCAGATGACTTGGAGCTACAGTTACTTTGCTGTAATGGTTGCTTGGATATCTCCATCCCTATGCACGCCCTCCAGGACTTTCAACAGCCCTTCTCAGGCATGCAGCCACCTCTGGGAAGAACTGACCCACCATCCGGCCCGGAGGACACCAAAATTTCCTCACGCCATTGTGTTGCCCTGCCTTGCACATGGTCACCCATCTCCCGCAGGGGTGCCCACTGCGTATTTTATAAGCGTGTCCATTCAAGAGCCCCTCTTGCCCCCATCAGACATGGCTTTTGTGGAGCAAGGGAGGTGGCGTTTTCACTCTTTGCATCACCCCCTCAAGCTATGTATGTTTTGGTCCCATTTTCTTAGAGGCATGAATGAAACCCAGAGCTGGGCTTGGGATTGGAAGCAAAAATGTAGGTCTGTCAATTAATTTTCCTTTTCTTTTTCAGGCCAGCATCTCTTTGCAAACTCAGACCTGCCTGATCTTGGCATCGGTCTCATCCTTCTGGCTTTGTCCCTGCTTGTTCTGTGTTCCTGTTTGGTGATGATCGTTAAGCTATTAAACTCTGTGCTTAAAGGACAAGTGGCGAGTGTTATCAAGAAGACAATCAACACTGGTAATTATCTGCTTTTCCTGAAGATTGTTTTCAGGAATGACAAGGACACTGAGCACATTTACTGATATCTCCTGTTCTGACGGATATTATAGAATAGTTTAAAGAAAAAACAGTATTAAACCAAAATCACCCCCGTCCCAACATTTTTTCTCCTCAGCATATTATTTTCTTTCTTTTAAAAATCTATAAGCGAACAGCTTGCTTGTGAATGGCAGCAGATTAACAGCAACAGAGACCAAAGTCCAGGCTCTGTTTCTTGATGTATAATCATTAGCTGTTAGAAATGTAATGTTTCCATCCTGAAAAGATAGTGCTGAAGTGCTGAGGTTGTGACTGCCAGCTCTGGCACAAGGCCTGCATGTTTCCTCTAGAGTAAGTGGAAAAAAAAGGGTTTGTAGTGATTAATGATCTAATTCCCTTTGTTTGCACTGTTCCACTCCTTAACCCTCTCTTCAGTAAGATAAGGCAACCCTGAATAGTGGCACTTGCTGTCTTTCCTTGTGTTCTCCAGGTGTTTTTTCAGCCTGGATCTATTGTGTGCAAATGCTTTTTTTTGTTTGTTGGTGTTTTGGTTTTTTTGGTTTTTTTTCACTTGGCTGTTTTTTCTTCATCCTCCCTTGAATGGAGAGGTTAGAACCTGTAGCAGGGAAAAACAGTCCTGGCATATGTCTGTTGGTGGTTGAAGAGAGGGCTCACAGAAATGGGGAAGACAACAAACTGGTCCCCATGCTGTCTTCTCTTCTCCTGGGCAAAGAACGCTGCCCGAATCAAAAATGAAGGGTAGGAAGTAATCAGCTGCCAGTTACTGCTCATTTGTGCTCCACTCTGTCTTCCTTTGTGTCTTCCCAACTGATTAAGTCCTGACTTCTTGGCTCACTCATAAATCTGTAGACTACAAGGGATCATTGTGCCCAGTTTCTCTACTCACTATGGATTTTATTTGCAACAGTTAACAAGTGAATTTTTAGGAGGTGACCTGCTTGAAACTAGTTAGAACAGGCAACCTGATTTTTTCAGGATGGTCTTCAGAGCTTTCTGAAGATCCGATCCATGCAGTGGGTGCCTGGTTGCTGAAACCAAGCCACTCAAGACACCTAGAACGTCTTGTGTTGACCTCTGTGGAAACATTTCTGGTACCTAGTTGTATTGCAACATAAATGCTACTCTGGGTCAGGACAAATGTCAGCCTAGTCTAGTATCCGTTTCAAAGTGTATCCAGTGGTGGAAGGCTGGAAAGGGAGTACAGCAAACAGGGTAAATTAGAGTAGTAGAACTGACTCTGACTCAAAATTGTCATGTAAGAAACAATACATATACAAATGAAATGCTTAATAGTCTTTTCACTGCTGTGTTACTGTTACATAGAACATTCTGTTATCCTAAAGACAATGTTCTCCCTCTATTGTTTTAGATTTCCCATTTCCTTTTACTTGGCTAGCTGGATACCTGGCTATGCTCGCAGGGGCTGGTATGACCTTCGTTGTCCAAAGTAGTTCTGTTTTCACGTCTGCTATTACACCCCTTGTTGGTAAGTTGTCAATACAGTATTCTTCATCTCCATGTTTCATCTTCTCCATCATTCTGAAACCACTCAATCCTGTTTCTTTTCTCCTAGGCATTGGTGTTATAAGCATTGAGCGCTCTTACCCCCTTACCTTAGGAGCTAACATTGGCACAACCACAACAGCTATACTTGCGGCTTTAGCAAGTCCAGGGAGTACATTGAAATATTCATTACAGGTCAGTATAAACTAATGCTTCCTTGACTTCACTTAGAAGTTGCAACTTTTCTGAAGAAGAGCCTGACAAAATTGGCTCTCATGTGAATATGCCACGGATGTCGTGCCTGATTTTGCATGTGCTATTAATGCCAGCTCATTCATTTCAACTACAAGAGCAAAAGGCTTGTATTAAACATTCCCAGAATGTCAATGTATAGTAAAATCTTGCTTTCGTAAATTGGGCTTGATCTGACTGATTTAGTTCAGAGCTGAGATCGCGTGGGCCACTCGGCCCCTGAGCGCGGGGTGTCTGCAGCCCGGGGTTCAGTCTGATCACATCTCTGATGACCCTCTTAGGTGGTCGGCTATGAGGGTTACTCATTTCTCTAAGTTCCGTGCTCTGACCCCAAATTCTGTTCATGCTGTGTACGGAGAGGGACTGCTGTAACCTAAGTGATGGCTGTACAACCCGTAAGATGGCAAGGTGTCTACCTACCTGAGGTTGCAATGAGCACTGTGGCATCTATTTTCTCATTGTAAATCTAACCTAAGTGGGTTTTATTGAATTCCTTGTTGCCTCAGACTATTTGAAAAGTAGGCAGCCTGGCTTTGGGCTCCCATTTACCACCCAGTAAAGAACATTCCAGGCAGAAGATAACATTTGAATGAACCCTCTACATCAAAGAGTGAAAAGATAATGAAATTTTCTTTGTGAATAGGATGAATGTTTTTTACTAGCCACAATAAATTAAGAAAATTACAGAAGCCATTTTATTGTCCTCAGGCAAGATAAAACAGATGTAATCATGAGAAGATAGTATCTTGACCAAGCTCAGATTTCATGATAGCTTGCCGTTTTTATAACGTACTTTAAAAATAAAACCCTGTACTTTCATGTTTACTTTAGTCTGATAACAGTTATAGAATGAAAATAAGATAAGGTGAGCAGGGAATGTACTGTTTTGTTCAGTATATGCTTATTCTGTCTAGGCGAGTTCTGAAAGCTTCAGCAAGTAGGTGTCTCCACGCTTATACATTAAAAAATAATTTTGAAGTATGTGAATCAAATTATTATAAAAGATCCAAAGTCATATTCCAGGAATCTCCTCAGTCCCCTATGAACTTTTAGCTAATATTTGGAAAATCCAAGTTTGTACCATTAGCAATTCCTAAACAGCCTGTATGCAATATCTAATTTACACTTCCCATCTTTTAATTGAAAACTTGTGCATGCAGAACCCAATAATGAACGGTTCTGATGCAGTTCTCATGCCTTACTAACAACAGGACTGTTTCCCCGATAGCTGCTTGGTTTGTCAGATTTACTTCTGACGGACTCCATTTCTTGCAGTTGAAAGCTGTATTTAGGCTGTGTGTTGTCCCTTCTAGGTTTGCCTTGTGTTCACATGCTGTCCCCTGTTTGTAGGCAGTGATCTTTACAATGTGTGGGGTATTCCCGAGTCCTTGCTCCGTGCTAGGAAAGGCCTTGCAGCGAAACAATGTGAAAGATGAGAAAAAACAGGGGGAAGCAAGGGAAGGGAAACTATGGAGCCTTAGTACCACTGGAAGTTATTGTCATGTGGGTAGGAACATTTAAAGGTATTTTAGTTAATGAAGTTCTCAAATGTTTTTGCTTTCAGATTGCCTTGTGCCACTTTTTCTTCAATGTCTCTGGGATTATTCTGTTTTACCCGCTACCTTTTACCCGGCTGCCAATCCGCATGTGCAAGACCTTGGGAAACATAACAGCCAAGTACAGATGGTTTGCTATATTTTATCTTCTGGTCTGCTTCTTTCTTTTGCCTCTGTTTGTATTTGGTCTGTCACTGGCAGGCTGGCCAGTCCTTTTGGGTGTTTGCCTTCCCCTGTTTGTTCTTTGTATTGCTGTGATTGTAATTAATGTTATGCAGACGAAGCGACCACATTCATTGCCTGAGAAGCTCCAAAACTGGGATTTCCTACCCATCTGGATGCACTCCCTAGAGCCCTGGGACAATATAATTATGTCTTCGCTCGCCTTTTGTGGGAAACACTGCTGTGGCTTCTGCAAGTGCTGCAAAGTCAACGCAGAACAGGAGGGTGCCAAAGACAAGCAGCTAAAAACTATGGAGGTTTATGAAAACACCATCGCGATGGCTGATGAAGAAAGAGGTGGAAGAAGGGCACCAGCTGTAGCTTGTGTTGAAAAAACAGGCACAAACAACACAGCCTTATAGTAGCGGATCAACCCATATTAGCAGAGATACAGCATAGGACAGTCAGGCTCTTGAAAACCACCCTGGACAATGCACTGAGGACAGAGTGAACATTTTGTTAGGTTCCTGCAGCCAGCGATATATCACTCATCAAGGAATGGAGTCAAAAAAGCTTGACAGAGTTGCTAGAAAAATCTATGATCAGTTGAAAAGCTAATGACAGGTTGGCTTACAGAGGGTCTACTATGCGGTATCTTCATCCAATGCTATCAGTAGCAAACAAAAGAAATCCTGATGTAATCCCATGAAGACGGGGATGAAAGGAGTGGTGATCAATTCAAACTTAATTTAAAAACAAGCAAACAAACAACGCATTTGTAGAACAGCCTTTCTGACCTACTGGCTTATTCAGCGGAAGTTACTTTATATACCTAAAAAGCTCTGGAAATGGGGAAAATAAAAAAAAAAAGAGAATCCTAATGTTTTCAGTGGCCTGTTTGCAGTGGTTGAAATGGAAAATAGTAGTTTTCCCGGTGCAGACAAAATCTATTATATGTGTGCGAAGGAAAACAAAATGCTGGGACATCCTTCACAAGCTCTGGGAGTCCTGCTCTGGCATAAGGGTGTGTATAAGCCCATTCTGAGCCCTCTCTGTCTCCTTTAACACTGGAGACACGAGTTATAATCTTTTATTATCCCAAGCTAAAGGCCATACAAGTAATTGCTGATCCCTCTGACTGCTGAAGGTTAAGCAGTGGGTTTGGAGGCACTGAGTAGCTACCAAAGGCCTTGGTGGACTCAGGATGTGGTTGTGCGGCCATTCCTCTCTCTGGATAATCCTCCCCAGTCCTGTTCACCATGTAACCCCACGATCAGAGGAATGGTGCAGGAGGGAGGACAAGCGGCCAGCGTAGGGGAGGAGACAGCCACCCAAGCCTGGGCTGACGCCAAGCGATCTGTGTGCAGCTGTGGCTCCGTTTGGCTGAGCCACAAAATGGCCTTTCAGAGTAGCGGTGGAGACCGGCTTTAGAGCTACAAAAGAGGGAACCTGGAGAGCAGCTTATGGCTAGCGTGGGATGTACAGTAACGTGTACTGGAGAGAAAGGGGTGTTCACTCTGCACCATCACTTTGTGCTCTGAAGCCCCCTCCTTGCAAATAATGTGAATTTTACTGGCAATCGTATTGTAGCAATCCAAATCCCAACTAAAATCCATAAATAGTGTAGTCACTACCATGTGTAGTCAATCCATAGGTAGTGTAGCACTTGGTAGGAAGCTGGTTGTGCTCAAATCTTACTGCTACTGATGTTTTAGTAAATGCTGGTGAGGCTGCTCTGAATCATGGGCTGACAAAAGGCACAATTTCAATGCCAGAAAAAGAGCATTTCAAAGACACACTGATTACTTCTGCTGGCCTTCAATAGCTTAGATGTCAGTGAGTAGGGGATAATATCTGAAGTCCAACTACTAACAATAAAAAAAATTAGGTGGCTGAATGTAGGCCAAGTGTCATGTAAAGCCAGTTTACGCGGCTGAGTTGTAGATTAAATTTGTAATGGAAATGCTGAGAAGACCCTTAGTTTAACGTAGTCCCTCAGTGCTGCTTGAACACATTTACTTCTAAATAGTTGTTTGTTTTCTGCAGAGCTCTGGAATTCAGTAGGTTGAATTTGGCTATGTATCTGGTAAATATCTACATTTTAGAAGTGAAAATTGTTTTAATTTACTTTTTTATACTGACATTTAGACTGGGAAACTATGTTGCTGAAAGTGTGATTGCAAATTGCATTCATACTGAGATTCCAACTGTTTCTGTAATTGTGAGCCAGTGACAAAATGCTTAGAATCAGAATGAATTTCCAAAAGCATCTAGTTTTGGGATAGTTCTGCTCTTTTGGGATTTAGTAGCAGAGAGCAGAGTTATGTCAAACTATTCTTTTTAAAACTATTTTCCTATAGTTGAAACAGAATTTTGTCAGCATGTCATTTTTAAAGTGGAATTTTGATATCTTCAGTAATTCTTTGTTTTATTCTCACAATTCTGGATGCTTTCAGAATCTGTTTCTTTAAATCCCAGCATGCATTTCCCATGCTCTGTTTCTTTGGGAAAAATATGAGAAAAATATCCAGAATTCCTTCCAAGATATCTCAAGTTTCCATTGACCACCCATTGAAACAGGAAACATTTTAATCTACCTTTACTCGTTTCTTAAACGATGTGCACCTTGTTCTGCATCTTGAGGTAAAACCATCAGGCACAGTGACAATAACTGAGGGAAAGCAGTTCCTACAAAAGAATCAGGGTAATAATTAATAGTCAGACATATCAGTACTTTATGGTTCCTCAGTGTAACGTTTCCCCTATGATCTGTTCAGTTCTTTCTTACACTCCTTTCTCGTTGCTCCAGGCAATAGCAGGCCACCGTTTTAGGCAGATTCTGACAAAGATTTCTGTTTAACACTTGACAGCACAACATGACCTGGCATATTCCCCCCCTGCCCCCTCCTTACCAAAAGATATTTACACTTTATTTATAATTATTTGAGTGTACAGAATTTTTCGTAAGTTATACAGAAAAAGGCTCGTGATTGTGTTATATATTACATATTTGAAAACTATGCAATGTTTATCTATAAAAATGTAAAAAGGAACTACTGTATATTTTGTAATATAACTTTTCAAATTGTTTGTAACTGTGTATACTGCGCATTATGGAGGCAGTTGGCTCCACCAATAGGTTACGTAAAGATTGTTAACAATGCAGAGACAGATTTCTCAAAGTAAGGATGAAAAACACCTATGTACTTTCATAATATGGCTTAATGCACAAGGATATATAACTCTACTTTTCTAAAAGATTTGAATTTTCTGTAATGAGGAATTTTGGAAATACAGGGTTTCTAAAATACTTTTTTAAACTCTTAAACACTATACCTTTTAACTGTTTTGAGGACAGTGTATGGCTTTATACTTTGTCATGAATATTCATCTTGTCTGTCCTCGTGCATTGAATGTAAAAATAAAGAGAAGTTTTAAAAAAATAAGATCTTTTCATAATATCTGTTTATATATATATATATCTCTATCATGGAAGCTTGCAGAAGTACGCAGAGAAGTTCTAGTCTGAGTTGATGCAATGTACAAGAAATGAGGTTAGCTTCAAGCGCTAAAGAAAACCACCAGAGATCTGTGCGTCTGACATTTTCATATGAGTGAGAGGTTTTCAGATGAAGAAAAATAAAAATAATTGCTCAGTGCAATCGTGTGGGTCAAGATATTTTCCAGCAGGGTTCTGCAGACTGTCCTCAGTGAAGGTAAGCATAGGAGGGCAAAGCCAGGGCTGTTTTAACAACAGGATGCATGATGAGTTATAGCAAATTACATGTATCGCTATGCTCAGCTCAGCTTCTCCCTTCTACATGAAAGATGGCCAACAGAGTGTTTACAAAACGCTTCTTATATCCCATGACGTGAATGATGTCTGGCTTATGACTGGGCAAAAATAGCCATCTTGCTCCGTTTTTAAATCACATGTGACCTATGGAGCTTAAAATTAAGCAGATGGAGAGAAATAAAAAGTACTCCTTAAATGCCTTAAAGATTATTTAAAAGGGTCATTAGTCTTCCTAACTATAAGCTCAACAGTAGCTGAGGAATTAGCCCCAAAAGCAACTGTTATTCCCAACTACACCATATTTTCGTGAAATTAAGATAACAGAAGTATTTCTTAGAACGCAGATATTTATGCACTACTGTGTAAACTGTCTTCTTCTAAAAATGTAAGCCGTAAGCACCCTAGGCCTGTGATTTAAAACTTATCGCTTCTTACACCCATGCAGAAACCTGTTGTTCTGTGTGCCGCCGCCCTCCATTCCTCAATCAGGAAACAAAGCGCATCCAGGAAACGCGCGCAGGCTGTGCCATCCATCTCACCCTTTCCGAACTCCTCAGGGAGTTACCTAGGGCAAAGTTCAGCAATGCCTATAGGATTTAATAGCAGGTATGTCACAAAACTCTGCGCTGATTGGAAACCTTCCAAATGCTCAAAATAATGCTGCAGCTAATTGCCTCGTTGCTCCTGTGACTGGTCTCTGACCTCTTCCTCTCTGTTTGCGACGTAACCATGTTGTCCACAGCTCCTCCTTGTGCTCCTGTGCTCTTTTACCCTCTGCTGAATTTTCACATTCACTTTCCCCAGTGTCAAATTCTTGATAACACTGCATCTAACTGCACCAGGCCTACCACCATCAAGGGTTCTCATTAGTCACAAATGCAGGTTAAATGCTTCAGCATCTCTTTCTTCAGCTGACCACATAGTGGTGGGCACCCAGTCAGGTCCCCGAGACAGCCGCTGGCCATGCTGCTGAGAAAGGCTGTTCTCTGATAATCTGGGGGCACAGACTGGTGTGGTACCACTTGGCAGCACCTTAACCAACACACAATAGCAAAGGATCTCACCCCCTCAGTTAAAAATAAATAGTGAGCAAGACTGAGCAAAAATCCACTATTCCAAAAGCTGTGTAAGGGCAAATATACTCTATGGAGAGAGCAGGGAGTGCCAGGCCACACTTCAGGTGTGTAATTTCAATAGGCTGTGCTTCCATGCAAGCACTCTGTCTGCATTCAGATGTTTTTTTCTCTAGCTAATGGCCAATCCTGATGTTGCCACATGCCAAAGGCATGACACTAATATGTGTAAACCCATTCATGATACTTTTACAGTGAATACTCTGTAGATCTCGGTCCCTTTATTGCAATTCTACTATGAAGTAAACACGCAATTCCTATGAGAGAGCTGAGTGTTTACTTTGCATATTGGATAGTAATTACACAGATTTTCATTGAGCTGTCCCTAGGCAGGTTTCCCCTAACAACTGAGATCCGAGTGTCTCAGCAAGACGGAGAAACAGAGCGAAGGCTAGCATTAGAATGTTACAAACATTCCATCTTACTCAGCACCTGATGAAATTCCCTAATTGCCATTTACACTTTTGGGGTGTATCAATCTTTTTACACTGCTCAGCCTCTAAGGACACATTACCACGGCATAAACAATCAGGGTAATTACAGGAGAAGACATTTTGCAACCAACACCACAGTTGATAGATCGGGGTTTTTTACACAATGCAAAAAGCATAAATTACAGGGCATGCAAACAATTTATGGACCAAACACTGCCCTTGGTTAGGCAACATGCAGCCATAATTGACATTAGGAAAATTAGTGCACGTGTGAACTAGGGTAGCATTAAGCCTTATTTTAACTGACTAATGCAATGGCCTCGGGTGCTGGATCTCAAATGGTTGCCAGCAGAAGGCTAGCTCTGGTGCTGCTGTATGATACAAACATACGGTATTGGCTCTTGCTTGTTGCTTCAGGCTGTTACATTGCCTGAAAAGATATTTTTAAAGGTACCTGTCAATGTAATTTGTCTGTCTTCCTCAAAGACTGTGCTAGAACACAGTCTCAAACACCCCCCAGCAGACTACGGAGTAGCATATGGCTCCTCCTACCCGTGAGGTGAAGAGCATCCTTTGGCCCATGCTTGAGGACAGATGCGACACAAAGAGCATTTCTGATGAAAATGGCAACACAATGGCTCAGGTCGTGAGCTCGTATGCTGGAAGTTGAAAGAAACTTAGGAGGTCTAAGTGTGTCCTGGGGAAATCTGCTCAGCCTGGCTGCCACCTTTGGCCAGGCTGGGCATGTCCTCATGGCCCTCAGAGCTGACACCTCTCTCATGGAAAGTGGACAAGGGAGAGGAGCAGGAAAAATCCCAAGCAGCTCATTGTGGCTCAGGTATGATCCCATTGCTGCCTTCAGTCCTGTGTGCTTAGGACAGCTCTTCTCCCCTCCCCTCAAACATGCTGATGCTGTTGAACCAAGGAACCCCCAAGCTGATGTTCACTCAGCTTGGGAAGAATAGATGCAGGGAATGATACTGCGTTTTGTCCCCTCCCTCCCTGACACTGCAAGGCTGGGGTGCTGGGGGCTGAGGAATCGTGGACAGAGCAGGAGTGGGGCTGGAGAAACAGAGCTCCAAAACAGGGCAGGACTTCTGGGGGTTGGATGAGGTGAAATTGATACTGGGGCTAGGTGACAGGTTAGACTTGGTGGTTAAATGGCCACATGTACATCACAGCAAGCAGAGATTGTTTCGGATTCATCAGCAGCAATTTCAACACTAGCTTGAAATGCAGGGAAAGGAATCCATTTTACTTGCTGTGGAGTGAAACAAAACACCCGGTGAGCACAGTGAGGCATCCTAAGCCCTGGCCCATGGCGCTGGTTGTCCTTCTCTACATACATCATGGTTACAGATGTGATGGAGCACCTCCTGTCCATACCTCCTTGTCAGGTAGGAGCCCATCAGCCTCGCATTCACAATCCAACAAAGCCCTCAGTAAAGGGGACTCAAAACATTCACTGAGGTTGCTGAGGAGAGAAAGCAACCCAGTGTTCAGGGGCCACCCATCACAGAGCTTCATCTTGGGCACTGCTTGGGAAGGGATGGAGAAGACCTCTCTCCCTCTGCGGAACGGCAGCCAGGCCGTCTCTCCTCGGGTACATCCACACACGGAGGGGTGCTGATGTGTTGGGTGCAAGCACTGCATGCTGGTACATTTAGGACATACATCTGCAACTGGAAGACCGACCCAGGTGAAAAAGCAAGCAGGGACCAGTGGCGATAAAGCTGAGATATACACAGCTAGGAAACGATACTGTTGAAAACAGTAACTGAGAAATAGTCACACAGATTAATTGTGTGGGTCATTAAAGGTCTGGTTCCTGGTGAATTTGGAGATTTTGCTTATTAATTCATCTTCTACTGTTGTGACTAGTTGTCCTGTGACAGCTATGGATATTGCCTTAGAGCAGCACGAGCACTCGTGCTCTGTTAGTAAAACTAACTTGTTCCCAAGCCATATTCAGCTGCCCCTCTTGGATGTGAGTCAGAGAGGTATAAGCCCTGTGAGGCAACTTTTAAAGCTGTTAAGATGTCTCAGCCATGTGTAACAGATGACAGCACCGAATTACAGCATACCGCAGTTTAGTGTAGAGCTTTGGGGCTTTCTCACGTCGTATCAGCTTGTTGCACAGCAGTGCCTTGCAGGGGAAGACCTGTCATGCCGTACTGGGAGGAATGTTTGAAGTGACATTTACTCAGCCATTGTCACTCTTAATTGATGATCTGTTTCAGGACACACCACAGGGTAATTTTTGAATAAAAGTAATTAATGAGAAGTTCAATCGATGAAAAAAATCTTCCTACAGGGACAATATAGATAATATCACAGAAGCTATTCTGGGTCAAAAAGCTGAGCCGGTGAGAGCTGGAAGGATGACTCGGCTGGAGCATCCACAAAGGCAAAGCATAACCCCTGTTGCGTGTTAGAGCATTCGTAGGGTAGTAAAGAATCGGGAGATATGGCAGGATGTAACAGCCACGTATGTTCTCCGGGGGCTGTCCACATATTCGCTTCACCAGCATGGTGGGGCTGTCGGTCCCGAGGACATCCCAGTTCCCAGGGGTTTGGCCAGCAGGACTCAGGGCTTGGGGATGGCTCAGGTGTGAGGCAGCACCCAGATGGAGCTCAGTGGGGCCTCCCCCCTCTTTTGCTCAGGAGCAGATTGAAACCAAAATATCAGATAGATTGGTTTTGCAAAATGCCTGGTTCCTCACTAGAGAGTGAACACTTGGCGCTTCCACATCAAATTTAGCATTTAAAAGGTTTAGCAACCTTTTAAAAGACGACAAGGGAGACTGAACAGCAGAATTCCTTCAGCATACGTACAGCATCTTCAACAAAGCAGACTGTGGTTAATGGAAAATATCATGGTGCGGAGAATGAATTTCCTACCTGACCGATAGAAAGGGCCATTTCAGCACCATCTGTTGAAATGTCCTGGCAATTCTCCTACATGGAAATCCCAGAGGAATTTAAAATTGTTTCACCTGGGCCAGGTACCTCAGGAAGAAGCATTGACCTTGGCCTCTGCAGGGCACAGCTTTCCAAGTGTGCCTATGCCTGAATGTGCATGTTGTACGATAGGAATTTCTTCATCTTAGATCTGCAAGTGACTAGTAGGATAATTAGTGCTGTGTAAGGTATCACAAATAACCGTTTTTTTAAATTTCTACTTTTATTTCCATGCATGCAAATAAACAAATGAAGTAGAAATGGAAAATAATAGATGAACACCCAAAATTTTACCTAATATCTGTTGGGTTACAAATTGACACCACTCAAGATGGGCTAAGGATTTCCCCCCACCCCAAATGCTTCAAGTAGCTTTTCAGCTTTGAAGCTTAGACAAAGTATCTCAAATAACTAAATCAGGGCTCCTGGGGCACAGCTGGTGATGCTTTAAAGCAAAAGGGAGTGATAGAAAACAGCTGAAAAGTGACTGAAGAAGAAGAATCTTGTTATGGGTAGTCAGCTTCTGGTTTAAGGGGATAAACCAGAAACTGCTATGTGTTTAAGTGTCTGAAGACTAGCTCCTGGTAAGCAAGGATGGTCTTGGAGACGTGTAGTTTAAGACTGTGGTTGCTTAATGAGAAGGTAAGTGTTGAATTTTTTTATTGTTTAGCACTAGTTAGCTGGTCTGAATCTATTGTACTATAGCAGAAGGGAAGGAGATGCCTATTCAGAATGAGTGTTTTTACAAAGCAGAGGAGATTTGGGAGAAGGGGAGGATACTTTTCTTTGGGCACATCTGGTGTTCTGAAAGATGGATCTCTTTCTTGACTTTTACTGTAGGCATGTTTTTAATTTCTCCTTCTTCCCTTGTCACAAGATAACTTCTGTGAAAGTTTTGTGTACAAGCAAAACTTGTAGTTCTGTCTGCTAGCTGTGTAGTGGTCACGATGGATAAACGTTAGTTAAGACTTCATTCTGTCCCTAGGAGAGGAAAACCAAGTAGGGCAATAGATATTTACGTGTACTTATGGCTCATTATTGCTATAATGCTTTTGGAGAGATGAATTGGATTTTTGTGCTTTAGGTGCTTCTAAGTACAGAGCAGAATGCTTGTTTTTCTGAAGAAAGCTTGCACTTTTTCTTGTGGGGGGAAAAAGAGGCATAAAATGTGACTAACTATCACTGGTTACCATCGCTACTCAATGCGGCCGACTTATCTAAAAGACTGTTGCAGGCACGGAAGTGCTGAGAGTTTTAGTTGGGGATGGGTAGAGAAACCTCTTCACCAGAAAAATGGCATGCGAAGGATGTGCAGGCAGATGCAAGCCGCACACAGCGCCTGGGTGATGGGGGAGACAGATTATGGTGGTGAGGAGAAGTATTGGCTAGGAGTGCCTGGGAACAAAAAGCTTGTTGCCAGCCCTCCCCAAGGAGGTAACCTGCAGGGATGTTGCTGGGACAGGAGGAGATGGCTCCGGAGCTGAGTTAGAGCTGTGGCTGAGGGAGGGTACCTCAATTTATGTTTGCTGAGCAGGGTTTTTTTTTGCCCCCCCCGTTTTTTTTTTTTTTTTTGTTTTTTTTTTTTTTTTTTTTGTCCAAGATAAGGTGAAAGATCGTGGAAAGCAAGAAGTGAGTCAGGACAAGAACAGCCTTTCTCATGAAACCAGGGGAAGGCAGGGTAAGGAATGAGGGACAATCGCTGATCCCAGAGCTGCTGGAGCAAAGGAAGGGAAGTTTGGGTATGGTTGGTGGTGTTGGAAGTACCTGACAGCAAAGGTTGGGTAGAAACCTTGTTGAGAGACCTGGCCGGGGGGGCTTTAGCAGCAGGAACTTCTGACTTGTGTCTGGGGAATAATCTGGATGAGAGAGCCAGACCAGGATCTGAATGCAGGAATTACCTCGTGTGCTCAGCCTCCTGCCCTCAGTAAGAGATGCTTTGGCGAGGTGCGGTTTTGCTTGTTTGTTTTATCATGGTTTTCTCTCTGAATTTATCCACCTGTTTGGACCTAAACAGGGGAAATTAGACAGAGACCCAGGAGAGAGGGAAGAAAAAAAGTAGCAGTTGGGATTTATTAAGGCTTCCTTCTATAGCAAGTACTAGACTCGGTATCTGATGAGCTCGCCGAGACTGAACTTTTAGCTGAAACTCTGCTTATTATTAAGTAAAGGAGAGAACCCAAGGCTGTTGTGTAGGCACGGTGGCTGTTTTGTTAAATAAATAACTCTGAGGAAGGTCCTTCTGCCTGGGTTGATCATGCCTGCCCACCCCTGAGGGTTGGGGCACCTGCCTGTGAAGGGTATAACTCGTCAGAGCAGCCCTGAGATAGGAGGCTTTCCTGTGAAACAAGGGGTGCTGCTGAGGTTGGGGATGAAACCCTTCTCCATCTAGTTGGCATCCTGCAGAAGAGGCAGCTGAAGTCCCAAGTGGGAATTCTGCCTGGCCTTGTGTGTTTGCACTTGCTCCGTCGGCATCCACCCCACAACAGCACTTGCCTCTGTAGAACAGGGCAACACAGGAGGGAGGGAGGGACCTGAATGAGGAAAGCCACGAGGAAATTCCAACAAAAATCACCCTGATGCAGCCCAATGTCTATTCCTTAGCTGCCTGTTTTCTTTGCTGGGAGTAGGCTGGGCCGGTTCTAGTTGATGGTACTCAGCAGACCCCGCTTATGCTGTGTCAGAATAGGGGATCTGAACTAAACCAGTGCCACCTAGAGCTCTGTAAATCCGTAAAAAGCAATGGAAATTATTGAACCAGCCTTGTAGCTGTATTGTGTGACAAAATGCTTAGAAAGGACACGGCTTTCTCGGCTGCGAAGTGGGTAAGAGGGAGTGCTGGTTTCCCCAGTGGATTGAAAGGGGTACGAGCCCCAGCTGAGGTTGCAAAGCAGTCTTTAAAACCCAGTTTAGATGCTCTCTGCTTGGGTGGAGCTCCGGATGGATTGGGCTGGGGTTGCGCAGGGCTGATAGGTGGCTGGACAGCCCACAAGCAGACTAGGAAAACTGCTGGATAACAGCGATACGGGTAAATGGAAAGAAGTACTTTGTTGACAGGAGACTAGGCAAGGTTCTGACCAAATCATTTGATAATCAGATAGTCACTTATGGCAACTACTGCTCTAAACATATTGCACACCAAGATAAATGTGCAGAAAACATTACTGTAGCAAAGGTCTTGATATGCTGGAGGATCATAACCTGTTATTCATTACCTGAAAGTCTTTTCACTAAAAATGTATGCAGTATATTGGATTACAGGAACGCAATAGAGTTGATGAACACTACATTATGGTTGTATTGCCTCACACACCTGAGTTAACATTTAATAACAGCAAGAATCCTACCTGTTTTGCTTTACCTTGAGAGGTAGAATTCCTGTCCTGGAAGGAAAGCTGAAGCACCACAGTTTTTGGCATTACGCTGCCTTGCTTCAGGTGTTTGAACTCCTCTGTGCAAAGGAAGGAAAGCTAAGGAGTTGAGAGAGGAACCACCCCATGGCACGGGAAGCCCTCCATTGGAGAGGGTAATGAGGTGAGGGTTGGTGCAATGTGGTACTGAGATCCTCCAGCCTGGTGAGAGGCAGGTAGTACTGCAGCTGCACGTGGCATAGTCAATACACTGCATGGCAATACTGCGTGTGTGGATTGTCAATTCCATGATGATGTGAGGTGGTGATACTCTTCCCCCCCGCCCCCCCCCCAACAAAACAAAACTAAAAAAAAAACCCAAAACCAAACTCCAAAAGATGGGGTGCCATCCTGCTGGGGCCGTGTGTTTGGTGGCTGCTAGGCTGGGCAGCCTTGCATGTTCCCTTGGCACCTCCAGCAAACCGATGGTTCTGCGTGTAGCCTCCTGTAGAAATCTTCCCCTGTAGTGGTTTCCAGAGGACGAGGTAGCAACTGGGAAAACCCACGAATACCAGCAGTGCCCAAAACGCAGGCTCTGGATTAGAATAGCACCGGAGTGTAACACAACTCCTGGGAATGCTTATGGACTGGACACGTTATAAAGCCAAGCTCCCACCCGTATCTCCTGTGGCACAAATGCAGGTGATGTCAACAGGACTTTCACGTTTCTCTCTGATTTACCAATAACTTGTTGGGGCAGGGCAGCGTGCTGTGGAGTGAGAGATGCAGACACGAACTTCCTTGGACTGAGAGGCTGTTGAGTGTGCTGCTTCATCCTTGGTGGGTTCTCCAGCCACAAAGCTGTTTCTGATAATAAAAAAACCTGCCTTTTTATGTGAAGACAGTAGTATAATCACACAGTTCTATCCGTGTACTAGGTGTACTTCTCTCATTTATTTATTTACATTTTTTATATACAGAGGCGCAACAGTACAGTAGCAGATTTTCAGACTAGGCACTGGGGCACCTTCACACAGGCAATTTTTTGGCATTTGCAGTAACCAGTAACCAAAGTTTAGTCAGAAAGAGGTACCACAAATATCTCTGAGTTTTGAGTTCCTTGCTGCTATTTCTCCAAGTCTTAAAGAGTGCTGGAGCAAATTAGGCAAAAATGAGGACAGTTATTTCAAATGGATTTGGGGGCTTAATTGCAGATGTCAACAAAAATTAGGTGTTTAAATTCCAGCTTGTAAGGCAGGAGAAGGCTTGGACTGAGAATGTAACTATTCCAAATTAAAAATCGACTACACGAGCGTTACCTTTGTGTGGAAGAAAGGGTTAGAAATATTAACTCTTAATGAAGTTTGACGTTCAGCTCCCACATTTGCCCTTTAACTCCTGAATACTCACATGTGCTAAGGCCCATGGGTCTTTCTCCCATGGTCTTTGAATAGGAAAAATATTCCCGTAAAGGCTCATATTTACAGTCAGGTCTAGCAGAGTAGTTCAGTTTTCTGTCATAAAACACAAGGACAGTCATGTGATGTTTCTTTCTATGGTAAGGAAAACTGCTCAGGAGCACTCTGTTTTATTTGCCTGGTGGTATAAAGTCCAGTTTTTTTTGCAACAATAACCCATTTCTATCAGAAACTGTCCTGCTGAACGTGTACAATATTTCATCTGGAAGGCAAATGTCCAAGGAAACTATCTAATTCATTACCTTTTTTATCGGTGAAACACAAAACCCGAGCACACGTTCTTACGTTTGCCTCTAGCAAGCAGAAGCCTTGAAGGAGGACACTGAGAATGACTCGACGTTCTTAATCTGATGGAGGTAAAATACACTTGTCTTGCAGTGTATATTCTGCACCTCATGAATTTACTTCACCTGTGTTAATGAATGTGCGTCTGTATTTATCAGAGAACTGCAGTAAAGACCTGGAGAGCTGCTCTTTTTCTTTCTTTTTCCTTTTTCTTTTTTTTTTTTTTTTTCTTCCTGGATAGAAGAGTCATGGAGACAGTAAAGGCTTTGGAAGACTCTTGGGACTCCAGTGATTGTGGGGTTTGGGTTTTTTTTGTGTGTCCTTCTCCCTTCTTATTTTTCGCTTGCTCCAGTTTATTCACAGCCAAGCGAAGATGGCTTTCTCTTTCAGCTAGCCTCGATTTAAAGCACAAGACTGGCATGATGGTTTTGTGTGTGGAGGAGATCAAGGGCAAGACAAATATCTAAGAGTTCATAGAAGAATCATTCTTCAGTTAAGTAGCATTGATATTGTGTATCTTCAAAAGCTGCATCTTATAAGCTGAACTTCTCTTTGCCCTAGGAGTGTAGCTGTTAACACTAGCACAGTCTTTTGAATGTTTCAAAGAAAATCCTTTTACTGGATTCAGTGAAAGAATCAATTGTATGTATCTTTATGTATTTTATTTGCAGTAGAGGCCTTTATTAAGCACAGCGTCCCAACTTCAGCCCTTCAAATAGTTCTGGAATTTTATGAGGCAGGTACACAAAGTAGCAGGTAGATATCTGAATTTCTGCTTTCATCTGCAAGTGGTGGTGGGGTAGGTGGGTGCCTGGGGGAATTCGTCTGTTATGGCTTTTATAGGCAGACCTACAACCATAAGGATTATTCCAACTGAAAGAGGGAACAGTTTGCCCAGGGAAGTTGTGGATGCCCTATCCCTGGAAGTGTTTAAGGCCAGGCTGGATGGGGCTTTGAGCAACCTGGTCCAGTGGGAGGTGTTCCTGCCCATGGCAGGGGGTTTGGAACATGATATTCAAGATCCCTTCCAACCCAAACCATTCTGTGATTTTTATTTTATGCATATACCCTTAACAAGCATCTAATGCTTCACAAGAGAATCTAAATATTCCTAGGACAATGGTATTGGGACACAAGATACAAATAGGCACAAGGTAGGGGTTTTGAGGGTATCCTGATTATTATTTTTTTTTTCCCACCCCCCCCCCCCCCCCCGTGCTAACTGAATTCGCACATGGCGTAATACAGCTTTCTTGGAAAGGTTGTGGATGTGGATAGATTTTATTACTTAAAATGCTGAACAAGGTGTTTCCTATCCCTGATATTGGCGTTGATGTAACCGACTCCGTCATACGCAATTCCTCTGCGTAAACCTGTGTGGTGCTGATAGCATCCAAGTGCCAAGGATCTCCTGTGTGTTCTCACCGGATACGCAAGATATGAAAGTGAAGCTGTTTATCTCCTTTAACGTTGGAAAGGCACAGAGGGTATGTTTGCAGAGCACTATAAGGCGATGTCACGCAGGATCGAAGAGTTTGCCCCAGGAGAGACCAAGAAACAGGCAGAGCAGCAACAGCCCTGCCAGACTGCCTCTGGACCCTGGCACCGAGAGCCTCCGAGGTCACATCTGCACTTGCCACGGTTATCTCTCCATGGCTGTCACTTCTGTTGAGGATTTTGGCCTCTCTAAGGACACCTACGTGCTTTTAATGCGTGTAGGAGACTGCTTTTAATCATAGAATGGTTTAGGTTGGAAGGGACCTTAAAGATCATGTAGTTCCAATCCCCCTGCCGTGAGCAGGGACACCTCCCACCAGACCAGGTTGCTCAAAGCCCCATCCAGCCTGGCCTTGAACACCTCCAGGGATGGGGCATCCACAACTTCTCTGGGCAATTTGTTTGGGCAATGCTGTTAGTCTGAGCTGGTTGTCTGAAGAACTTGGCCAGAATTACTCTAGGCTATTGAATATTTGGATTCGTGTCTCTATTCTATTGCATCTTTCCAGGTCAGTAAAATAACTCCTAAAATACTGGCTTATTGGTGCTTCTGAAGGCTGCTGGTGATTTAATATATAACTTATTATTGCTTGGAACCAGACACAGCTGAGCAGTAAAAATTTAAGAATATCTAGAGGAAAGATGCCTGATTCTCCACAAGTTCTCACGTTTCTTTAATGTAGACAACTCCAGCTATTTTCATTACAGTAGGTGTACCTGGATTTCCCCTGTTAGTATTGTAACCAACTGGATTGAAGTGGTTAACTTGTTTCCTGGGACTAGCATGCTGTGGTTGACTCAAATATGAAATCAGAAGAGCTGTCCATGTGCAACTGGAGCTGGCTGAGAAGGGCAATGTGACACTGATGAGAAGGTCGAGGGAGGTCATCCTCCCCCTCTGCTCTGCCCTGGTGAGGCCGCATCTGGAGTACTGTGTCCAGTTCTGGGCTCCCCGGTTCAAGAAGGACAGGGAACTGCTGGAGAGGGTCCAGCAAAGGGCTACAGAGATAATTAGGGGATTGGAGCACCTCTCTTATGAGGAAAGGCTGAGGGACTTGGGGCTTTTTAGTCTGGAGAAAAGAAGACTGAGGGGGGATCTTATTAATGCTTATAAATACTTAAAGGGAGGGTGCCAGGGGGATGGGAACAGTCTTTTTTTTTCAGTGGTGCCCAGTGACAGGACAAGAGGTAACGGGCACGAACTTGAGCATAGGAAGTTCCATCTTAACATGAGGAGGAACTTCTTTCCTTTGAGGGTGGCAGAGCACTGGCACAGGCTGCCCAGAGAGGATGTGGAGTCTCCCACATTGGAGACATTCAAAACCTGCCTGGACGCCGTCCTGTGCAACTGCTGTAGGTGTCCCTGCTGTGGCAGGGGGGTTGGACTTAGATGATCTCCACAGGTCCCTTCCAACCCTGACCATTCTGTGAGATGTGAGCCTCTAAACCTTGGCAGCTGGGTAGGACAGCAGTTGGAGTTGGTAGGGGATGAGGAGGCAGGGGCAGCGTTATTGCCACTAACCAACTCTGCAGAGCAGAAGAGGAAAACTAGGCTTTGTCCTTCCTGGAATGAGGTAAAGCATGGGTGGAGACTTCGATTTATCATTCCAATCAGTCAGTACTGGTGTGTTTTGGAAAGGTTGTCCTGTGGTCTACAAACACCTGCTGAGCATGCTGCTCTCAAGAAAGCAAGCCCTCAAAACAGCTCTGAACATGTTTGAACTGCTGGAAAGCATGCATCGATAAACAGGTTGGTGGAATCAGAGGGACTGATCTTACAGTACTTGCTTGGGAGTGGAATGGAGTCTCACAGCCTTTAACAGAGGCCAGCAGCCTCGGTTTGTCTGCACAATTAATCTAAACAAGGCCTGAAGGATATGCTTGGGCACGGGCTTATGATCATCTTGGCTATTTGGTAGTGTGCTTCCTGGGCTAACTTGAGCTTGTTTGAGTGGAATCCTCCTAGACAATGGCCAGGCACCATTTGGGGTTTTTATGGACCGGGACTGGTCCCAACGAGCAGTACAGGAGGCAACTGGATTCCCAGGAAGAGTTTAATTACTCACTGCCAGGCAGTGGAGCCCAGCTTCATTAGTTCACCTAAGCAGGGAGGTTTGCTTTGAATTTGCACAATTAAAGATGCTTGCTGTGTAAGTGTATGACTCGGGCCACGCTGTAACGAAGAGATAGAAAATGCTGTGCAGGTGTCTCGGTCCCTACTTTGAGGGACTGTCATAAAACGGTGCTAGGCTCTGCTAATAAATTTGTGCTTTCTCCTGTTCACCTGGCAGAACTGATAAGAGCAAATGGCAACGCTGAGTACTCGGAGCTATCTAGATGGTTGATGAGTGATTAAGGAGAGGTCAACGTGGACAAATGAAGCAGAAAAACAGGGATCAGAAAATGTGAACCGGGGAGGGAAGCAAGGTCAAGGAATACGTTAGTAGAGAGGAAAGATCACAGAACAGGGAGTTATAAATGAACCTGTTGCACCCAGCTTTCCTCCAAGGGGGTTATTCAGATGCCCAAAGGTGGATGGGTATCTGATAACACGAAACAACCCGAGTCGCTTAAGTCAATGGGCACATAGCACTTGTGCAATTTCAGTCTGGAACCTCAATGCTTCAGAATATCCAATCTACAGCAAGCGGATGGGGTCTTTGTTTTGGTGTGGGTTTTGTGTGTGTGGTCTTAATTTTTTTTTTTATTTTATTTCAAACACATCTAATGCTTTCTGTAACATAATTACGTGCTGCAATTATGCAGGTGATCTTTTCCATTTTCAGCTATTCATTACTCCCAATATTTTCTGGTTTTGATACTTGCTTATCTGTAAACGGCTGCTTTTAACACAGGCACCTTGTATTTAGGCATAGACTCACTTTTTTTACTGTAAATAATAATTTGGCCTTCTGGCATAGGAGTCAGGTCTTCTCGTGAACATCCAAGCTGCGATGCATTTTCAGCACACCTATATCCCATAGCTGCTTTTTCTTCATTTACGATGTTCTTCTGATTGTTCAGGAATTGCTCCTGTCACCTAGATCTTAGAAGACAGCATAGGACATTGCTCCATGCTCGGACTCCCCTCGTCATTTTTTAGCTTCCTTAAACTTGGGCTTGTTCCTCAAAAATTCCAGCTTTTTCTTTCACTTCTGTTCTGTTCTTTTTCTACATCCCAGTTTTTTAAATGCAGTTCATGCATTTACAGGAGGGAGGAGAGGGTGTGCGGGTGCAGTTCCTCAGCCGAAGCTCATTCAACCTGTTGTGTATCCCTTGTGCTGCATTTCATCCAGGATAAGGGTCAACAGTCAGCCAGTGTTAAATGCCATAGTCCATCAGTCAATGGGGACAGCTTACACAGACAAGAATCTGCTATAAAACAAATCTCTTCACAGATAATCCATGTTTCCCACGTGGTTTTAAAGACCATCTGTGCTTTCCTAGTAGCTCAAACAGGGATACAAAAGTCCCAGCAGAGGGTATGCCTATAGCACGTAATCAGTGTGCCAGGGCTAATTCCCGTGTGCTGGCCCCTCGATCGCTGAATAAAACTTCCATAGCAAGGCACAACTCTTCAACGTGTGTTAATACATAACTTTAAGCAAGCACGCATGCCTGTATATTGGGCTGTAATATTTGTCACTGTGTGGACCGGGAAGCAGCACCGCGCGGTGGTCAGGAAGCCACCTGCGTAAGGATGCCCGCGGTCAGGTCCGGCCTGCTGCTGCCTGGCTACGGACTTCAAAGCTGAGCAAACGTTTCAGCATAGTTGCAAATTTTGCATAACTGGTTTGAATCGCTTACGACATAATCTTAAAAGTCGTTGACCACTCAGAACTACTCAACATTGACTTTTTTTAAGGGAATCTTCAGCTCCCTCCCTTTCCCAATCTGTAGTTGGTATCGAATTCTCACCTTTTTTCATAGCACTTTGATACACTGCATGTAATAACGTCTCTCCCTTGTCACTTGGTGTAAACTGCATTAATTTTAGATAATTGGGCACCTATTTGTAAATAACAACTCTGAAATTCTTTGTGCCTAATTTGATTTGCTGAAGATGATTCTGGGCTGAACCAAGGGAGAAAGAGAAAAACGGCCATGGCTTACACTGCTTTAAGCATTGCCTGCGCTGTTCGCATGGCTGGGCTTCTGTGAAATGTGTATGAACAAGCAGCATTTTAGGTCTATACTCTTGACTTCTTATTTCCTCATTCTCATCCTGACCACCCAGCATGGGCTGCAGAAACTAGAAACTTCAGTGGTCTTGTGTCAATTCAAGAAATACAATCCTTGATACAGCAACTTTTTTTTCAAACTTTTTTGTGGATGTAGTAGAACTCTGTAGCTGCTTCGCTTAACTAATCATCCTCTCTTTCTCTCCAGGAATTGTTTGATTCTCTAGGTTCTCAAATAATAGCCCCCTAGATCTTATAAGAAATGAAGGATAATAATGTAACTATTATTATTTCAGCCTTAAGTATTGCCAGTTTATTGTGGAGAGTTGCTTATCTTAACATGCTTTAAGTATACTTTGGTAGAACGTCTGATGTAATAGCTAACAATAAACAAAGACCTAACTATTAACTGCTGGCGTCAAGAAATATATTGCAACTTCAGCAATTGTCTTCTGAAATACAGATGTGAAATCATGTTTCTGGCAAACCTCCTCAAATTAGTTAATTACTGAGGTTGAGAACATGGGCTTACTTTAGAGAGGAAAATACAGTCAGCAGGCCCGCTAACGCTTAACTCTGACCCATATGTACACAACCTAAACCACTGCTGCTCCGAGTGCCCCGTGATTTCAACACATGGGTTGCAAACATGCCACCACTGACAAACTCCCATGGGATTAATATTTCACTAGGGGCTTCAGTTTTGCTACGTATGACCTAAGTATGTAGTAAAATACATCCTGCACACGTAGCTTACTATAAGCAAGGTTTGTCACGTGTGTGTCTGAATAGGTGGGGCTTTTTTTGTGACCATCTAACTGTATTTGGTACCTGACATCATGCCTATGTTGTGACCATTGTCTACTTGTCTTCAAAGGCTACACTTGACTTTCTGCAGTACTTCTGGCTCTACCATCTGAACCTGCCCCAGTTTTAATGTAAATGCACACTGTTTTCTTTTATTAGGTGATAAAAGTTGACCGAATTCTTGAAATATCTGTACATTTGTGTTTAAGGAATTCAATATAATGAAATTTAGCTGCACAAGTTTTTGCAACTCAAAAATGCTGGTGATCCATTGGCAATGGATACTAAACCGTTGACTTGCAGAGGTTACATGCTGTGCTTTTGGTATGTAAAAGTGGAGCTCCTCTGTCACACTTCAAAATACCCAGCTATACATAGAGAACAAAATACGTATCTACAACTCTACTAAGAACAAAAAGTACCCTTTGCCCTGTTCTTGCTCACATGAGTGAGAAGCTCAGTAATGATGTGGCACACAACTCGCTTTCTGGGTGGGGGAAAAGCTTCAACATTTGTGTTTTGGTTTTTTTTTCCCCCCTTGCTTATTCAGTGGAACTGCTGCTTCAAAGCATCAGCTCTTCTCTGAACACTTTTGAATGTTCAGTTTTCTGCAAGTGAAACATACCCTGATGGTATGTGTATATATACATTTATATATATATATATAAAATCTCTCTTGAAGGGTGATTTTTTCCTTTTGATTCCTTCTGAATGAAAACTCCTGTGTCTTGATTGAAAAATGAAACAAAAACTCTTCCAGGTCTGCTCTGTGAGAATACTGTATTCCTCAAAGAACGCAAGGGTTGATAGTCCCACGCGGAGCTAAGGAAATAGGTATCTAACTAATGTTCGTGAGAATCTGCAACAGCAAGATAGGATTTCACCTGACAGGTGCTTTAAAAAAAAAAAAAAAAAATCCTTCACATACAGGCTGAATTAGAAAAATAGTTTTATTTACAAGAGTAAATGTAGTGCAAGGAGAGTGGATTTAACCCTCAATAATGCATAGATTGATGCAATTTGTATCTGTGATCTGCCTCATTTTGCAGAGGTGCATGCACGCCTGCTTTAAAGGTGAGACCTTTCCTACAGCCACCTACCAGACAGCTTTAAATCAGACAGAAGGCCTTTGCACTCCATACTTGTTATCCATATATCCCATCTAACATTCATCAAATAAACTGTCACTTAAAGAGGTGCCTTTACGAGTTACCGTAGAACATGAAAAATCCTCGCCAATGTTATCTATGGAAGAATCAAACAATAAATTGTTCATCCACTCTGTCACCTGTTCACACTTAAATATTCTTTTATTCACTCATTGAGGAAGCTACTTTCTCTAATCAGTGGCTCTTGGCAGGGCAGGAAACAGTTTGTTGTGCCCACCAGGGAACTGCTGACACCTGTGAAACTTTGATCAAGGGTTAGCCAGCAGAACTACTGCATTATGATCATACTGCACATCTTCCTGGTGTTTTTCTTTCAAAACAAAACAATTTTTGCACAAAAGACTTAGGATGGAATAAAAAAATGCCGAATAAGTAGTTATTATCACGGCATGTACCGATGTCCTGGCTGGTGTGTCATGGACCTTGGAAAGGGCTGGTGGCTGGGTTTCACTTTTATCTAATTTCCATGCTTCCAACTTGGAAAACTCTGGTAACTTCACAGGTAAAATAAGCTCAAATGCAGTAAAAGCAATTTAATAAGATATTAGATATGTGAGTAAAACTTCATCAAAACCAGTGGGAGGTTTGCTCATTCTTCAATTAGGCAAAAACTTTGCATATTTTCTTCCAGTCCTTCAATGAAATACAGTATGATCATGTGTTGCGTATAGTGAGAAAGTCTGCATTATCTGTTTGGAGTGCAAAATAAATTACAGGGATTTTTTCCCTCTACAGTGGAGAAATCGGATCAGTGAATTTCCCTACAATTTTGGCTGTTAGACTGTATTATTAATGCCACTAACAGGGTTGGTTGCCAGTTCTTAGATTTGTAGTTGTTCATATCCGACATTCCCAATGCGATGTGAACCTTAAGAAAACTACACTTCAGCTTGTAACAGGAGGATTCTGAGGGTTTGACTCCTGCTGTGCTAAATCGTTTGGAAAAGTAGATTCATCTTGCTGTACTAGTCTGGCGGCATCCTCGTTGCTGTTCTCTGAGGAAGAAGGTTCATCTGCTGATGAGTCTGATCTTGTTCCAGGAGAATTACGGGCTTCAGAAAAACATCAAAAGAAGTTATTAAAAAAGACCCCGCTGTGTCTAGGAAGTCTGTTCATCAATATTTAAGTATTAGGTGGATATAAAATCACATATGAAGAATAACACTCAAAGGTTAGGAAATATTGAAAGAATATCTGTAACTATATACGTTGTACGTATGTAGTATGATTCCCAATTTACACAAATTATAGTTAGTAAGAAAGGAAAGCAGGGTTTCAGAGTTATTTCCATAGACAGCTACATGTCTTAAATGCTATCTAGGAATTACAAAGTTCAAATAATCTTTTTATATTTACTGGTATTTTGTTGTGGTTTTTTTTTTTTAATACTATTCCCTATAGGTATAGGTTGTCATTGTGGAAAGTAATTTTTTCTGTATTTTATTATAGAAATATGTCTGAAAACAGTATTTTCTGACGTAGTGGTTTAACCCCAGTAGGCACGTTAAGCCAACATAAGAAAATGCATTTAGTGGAAGAAATTCTTTTCACTGTTGGTAATATTCATTTCACAACTTCCCAATCAAGATCCTGCCTTGCAATTTGAAATGAAACACTTGGTTGAAGCTGGTAATGCTTTTTAAATGATGACTCATTATTTTTGCAGGTGATGGTAGGGTTTTTTCCCACCTTTCCTGCACAATCTAGTTTTCTCTCTGATATCTCTTTCAATATGGTAAGAAAATAATGGGAGTATTACGAGACTGAAGTTTGGCATTTGATTTTCTGTCCCTCAATATTCTCTGTCCCCTCAGAACACAGGACGTTGAACAAACTTTTTTAGTTTAGGACAGGAGGAGTCTGCAAGTGCTCATTGAATGTATTTACTGATTCTGTTACTGGTCTGAAGAGGCTGCACTGCCACCTCCTACGTTACTCCAATGTACCAGCTCTCTGAACCTCAACTCTTTCTCCCACCTTGTACCTGAATGGATCCAGTCATAAGAAACAAGGAACACAGTCTCATCGTGTATTGTGGAAACAACATATGAAATCGAAGTCATGTAATTATTCTAACAAACAATACTGAATGTTGAGAGATGGGAAATAATCTATTCTTTCCAGTCATGTTCTCCTGCACTTAATATTTTTATTAACAACCTATCTCCTTTATCAAGGGAAATTCTCCAGAAACGAACAGGTTTAAACTTGCCTCGCTTCATCCACCCTTTTTCATTGATCAAAAAATGACTTGTGTGCCAAAGAAGTTGCTGTTCAGAGGTACCTCTACCAAATCTAGAATTCCCGCTTTTATTTTTGAAGTTTTTACTGAAATAAAAAGATCCCTTCTCTTTCTTTGGTTTTACTATGACAAATACTTACCAGGTAAAGACTGAAAATACTGCACTGCAAATGCAACCAGAATCGATAAAAGAAAGGTTCCCATGAAGTAGATCTGTGACAGTAAGTTTAAAAACATAATTAGAGCAGGGTAAAGCCAAGGCAGTGCTCCAAATGAACTGTGCATGTACCAAAGGAGCAATACATACCAGAGTAGATTGTAAAATATTGTTCCAGAACACTCTCATGTAAAAATAAAGCAATGCTAATGAGCATGGACTAATTGATTCTTGGTTACTATTATTCCAGCACCTACAAGAAGAAGAAAAAAAAAAACAACTAATTAGGCCTCATCTACAGTTTTGTGGCACTTGTTGCCTGGGAATCTAAAGTGGCTTTGAGCAAACCTCAGTAACCCAGAAAACCAAGCAGATATTATCATCACTATGTCACAGATAGTGAAGTAAAAATTCATAGAAATAGCAGATTAACTTCATTAAGCATGGAATACCTTACCCTAGGAGTAGATTTTTCATTTTCTTATTAGTCAACAACAGGTCTAAGCATCCAGACTACCCTTGCCAAGCAGTCATAGCACAAGGTTGTACACAAGATGCTTCGTTCTAACTGATGTCAGTCAACAGCAGCAGGACTTGATTTAAGATTAGATGTACCAAATTTAGATGCCTATGCAGGACGCTGGTGCCTAAACCCCCTTTAGAGACAATGCAGTACTATGTAATGCCATCAAAGCTTGAAAAGTGCTTTAGCTGACAAGCTACCAGGTATCCATCTGTTGTGGGGTGAGCTGAGCAGCTTTCTCAGTTCCGTCTATTAGAACTCCAACTAATAGGGGAGTTTAGGCTGCTAAATCACAGGCACTAATTTTAAGTTACAATTGATTCTTTTGTACCAAGCTGAGTAGGGAGGGGTGAGCAGGAGTAGAGGGTGTGTATACATAAATATATATTTTTTATATTAAAAATTATCTATATATGATATAATTTATATATTAAATGATATTATTTATATATTTTATATATATATTGTAAAAAATTACAAGCCCTTCTGGACAAAAGTGTATGATAATGGGAAAACCCTGCAGCGCTGTCAACTCTGGAGTTACTCTCACTGAAAACCAGATGGATTCAGCCCAAGTGAAGGCAGAATTCAGGCTCAAGCTTATAATCCCAGACAGACCAGCTAGTCCAGAAGCCCTGCTTATCTGACTGGTAATTTCATGTAGAGTGGAGATAATTTAGGGTAGAAGCTCAGGCTAACTGCAGTGAAGAACAATTTCAGCGGATTGTTGGTGAATCAACAAATGAGGTTTTAATGTTGGTATCCTCTCCACTTTTGTTGGATCACACAACACTCAGTAGCAAAAGAGAAGACAAACCACTCATTCTTGGTTCATAGCCTCATGTATTAAGCGTTAGCTCCTCCTTCTTTAAATATCTGAAAGGCAATTCCACAAATCCACCCAATATTGTGTAAGCTTCCCATTCCCACTGTGCTTTCCAATACATGTTGCTTTATGCAGGTAAAGGAAACCTAAGTTCTGTACCAGAACTTGAGGTCTCTAGGTGCTTTGTGCATGAACCGTGCTGGCACAGGCAGTTCAGACAGCAGATCTGTAGCCTTCTCACGTATGTATTATTCTGTGCCGCAACATCTGCCCCAGGCTGGAACATCTTTGCGGAATAGATAGGAAGGACTGCTATTATCCCAGTTACATACTTTTACATTCTGTATTAAATTACACCATGTTTACCATTAAAATATTGTTTCAGACTGTATACAACTTGTCAGTGCCTAACTTAGGAACTTAAGTACATCAAATTGGAAAAGACCTGGATCATTAAATCCAGTCCCTGCTATTTCAGGTAACCACATATAATCAGGTCTCTTTAACAAGCATAAACTGAAATATATTTAGGTCATTTAAGCATTTCAAGCATGTTGACCTTAACCTGCCTTAAATCATACAAGTGAACAAAGTTAATAAATTACAGGAGTTGCTGTTCTCCAGAGTAAATGCTACTCATGTGGAAAAACAGAAGATGCTGATTAAGGGGAAAAAAGACCCACCTGTAGTAAAGTTCCTGAAGAAGTGAGGTATTACTAGAATGCAATGCCTGATCAATTTCCAGGTGATCCAGAATGTAGGAAGGTATGGAGTTGCCCTCTTCCATGACAAGGGCCAAATTAAAGAAACCCTAACAATGAAAAAGCATACACGGTTTTTAACTTTTACATTTTCATATCTATACTTAAGGTCTATTGTAAGCATCAAGTATCTAGATAAGTATAACTGTCTTTTAGAAATCAATTTAGTATGACGTGATCTTCACCGAATAACTGTGAGAGCCTTCTCTCCTAATGATATACCCAGGTAAATACTGAAAATGCAAAAGAATTGGCATTCATTTGTTGTAAAACCATCTGAAAAAAGATCTCAGCTTTCTCATTTTTAGTTGCTCTTTAAACACAGCCACCATGTCAAACTGTAATCTTTTACCTACTAGGGAAATACAGACTGAAAGCAGAAATGGATTCCTGTTCTGTTACTGTTTAATTCCCCTCCACCTAGCTCACAAACCAACAGCAATCTGAATAGTGAAGTTGAGAGCAGAAATTTCCTCCAGACAATTTAAGTCCTTAATCTCACAGTTTTGCCTACTTGGACAAGTCTTAGGTGTCCCTATGTCTCTTCAGAACTATGAAGATGAACACAGTATTACAGGATTCCCCATCAGTTTGGCTTTCATACTTTAAAGTAACTGTTCGTGCATCTCTTCTTTCCTTTGCTAGTTTAGCAGTAATGTTTTGTCCCAATATCCTCAAAACAGAACACAACTCTAATAAATTCACACACAGCATACTGTCTGAAGACACTGTCATTGTGGGAGGCAGGACAGAATTTGCACCCAGGACACTTCAGGAGGGTCTGAGGGCAGTAAACTCAGTGTTGAAACACCGTATGTCTGGTAACGGGATATCGTGTATCTTTTAATTATAAAGCACTTTAAGATGAAGTTGTTGGTGGAGTGAACAAAATTCACCCTAGAATTCACTCAATATATCAAGGGAAATGGGCCAGTCTTTTTGTTTATATCGTAAAATAGCAGAGGATAGAACTGGAATACAACTCAGAAGTCTACTAATTCTTCCCCTTGCAGTAGCAAAACTACCAAGGTCACAACAGAATCAACTGTGCCAAGGTAAGGTAGCACTGAATCAGGCCATTCACCTTTAGCTTTCAAAAGAGCCTGATTCTAGGACTGTCCACCTGTGCTAGGCTTACCTTCTACTATCACAAAGCAGCAACTACTGACTCACAAGGTATTTTGAAATAATTGTAACTTATTGTTTCAGTGCAGATGTAGCCAGGCAGAATAACCAGTCTCAGAGAAATCTCAGATTGTTCTAAACTCCGATGTTTTATAAACATATTACAACTGCAGACCCACCTGTGAATCTCCCTCTAATGCAGCTTGTGCATACATCCGCATTGACAGCTCAAGGTCTTTAGATTGGTTCTGGTAACCATAGTAGTAGAAATCACCCATCTTCAAATAAGCTGTGGAAGAAACCAGTAGTAGATCATTTAGAGTATTTGCAGAAATAGAATTAACCAACTATTAATGTGATAGAGATGTTAATAGCAACTCTATTTAAAGCATTGTATGAAAAAAAAAAAAAAGTACTCTCTCTCTCTGGTTGTCTCTGTAGCTACTTTACATCAGCCTGCCCACTGAAAATATTTATCCTGGATGAAATTTGTCATGGTTTCTCTTTAACGAATTTAGTGAATGATATTGCTAGAATGATATTGCTACTTTTACAAAAAGTAAAACTTGGAGACTTTGTACCACATTCTTTCTTCACTTGCTGAATCCGTCTTTGGGCAATCTGTAGCTTTTTATTCAGGTTACCCATACTAGCTCGATGAGACTTAAAAACATGCTGTCTACATGTTCTGTACCTGTCACTATGGCAGCTGAACCCATCCCAAAAGTTACACAACTTTGCCAATGATAGTTTCATTAGTTTCAAATCCAACCCAACCCAGGACAATGGTAGGTATAGAATTTTCCTGGCCTAGAAGGAAGCAATGCCCAGCAAGTATTTTACAAACATCTTTCTGTGATATTGCACAGTAATGAGATGCGCCAACAGAGTGGGCATTAACCCAGACAGGAATAAGCACGACATTGCACTAATCTATGCTAAAGAGTTTAAAAACTCCCATGACCGTGTCTACACTTAGCTGACCTAAGCTTTTCCCAAATGGCTTGAAACACTTCTACACCTTGCCTTGTGCATCTACGGCAGCCACCTAGAAATTCCAGCCGTTTTTACAGTGAACTATAGTGGAGCTCTTCCAGGAAGCACGTCGGCCACTGACCCAACAGCAAAGGCAGAAAGACTACGTAGACAGGCTGGCACAGATGCAGAGTGGAAGGCCATGAATGCTGTAATGAACCACCATGTGTTCCCCTCACCATACTGTGTCATTCCAGCTCTGGCCTGGAGAGCACTCCTGCCTTGAGGTCACCCTGTGTTGCATTGATACCACAGCCCTGGAAATCTCTGCTGCCAGGGTTAGACTCTCCGTCCCAGGCCCTACACTGGGGATTTGATCCTCCACTACTGCAGAGAGAGGTCCGAAATAAAACTCCCCTTATGTTACTCATGTGAGGAAGAGATAAAGCAATAAAATCCTTCCCCTGTTGAACCCAGCAAGTCTTCTCTCCTTTACTTGAATGGAATCACAGTCTCACCCCATGAGTATGACCTTCAGAAGCTTCTCTAATGTAAGATTGTACCGGTAGATCTGCCAAAGGGTCAACCAAGCTGCACCTTGCTAAGGCATCTACAAACTCCTCACGAAAGCTAACAAGGTTTCTCAGCTCCTGTGGCTTCAGGCTGCATCAATGTGGTATTCAGTTTCCATGCTGCTGTGTATTTAAATGAGTAGCTTGAATTATTTTTACACTCCACTTTTCCAAAAACCACTTAATTTTTTTTGTGAGACAATCAGATCAACATTTTCAAATATTAAATAACTCTTTCAAGGCACCAAAATTACTTAGTCACTAAAGTCACAGATGTAGTAAAATTTAAGGCTGGAGGAATAAACAATTTTTTTTTTTTTTTTAAACAGAGAATCCTTTAGTTCCCTAAGGTAAGCTGTGCCAATGTTGATAAACTCTGTACCCTAACAGAAAAACTCCTAGTAAATTAGATAAGGAATCCTTTAGCCTTCATTAGTTTCTCATGACTCAATTATGATATGGAAGTATATTTGCTTTTGGATTTTCTCTTTGATAAACTGAACAGCACAAGCTCCTAAAGTCTACTACTATTTTTTTTTTCTTAAACCTTGAGTCCATTGCTCAGGCTCCTAAATATCTCACCCTTTCTCAGAGCTGACCTTTTTTATTTTATTTTATTCAATTTTATCCATTCTATGCCATGAAAAGGAAATTGTCAGAAAAGCCGTCCTGAAACACAACACTTAAAATACATTTTTTTCCCACTCTGATATTTCTATCAAAACACTAAAAAGGAAATGTATGATAAGCAGGGATTACTCTTCCCTTAACTTGCTCACTCACATGGAAGTTGTAACAAACGTAGCTTTTGAAATTTAAAAAAACATAAAACGAAGATTCAGAAAGAATTCTCTATACATACCAAATGATGGTGCATTGACTTGAGAAACAGAGAAATTGTAGTACCTCCAAACACAATCAGTTGCTAGATATTTTCTTGCTAGGTCCTGGAAAGAAAATAGTTGATCCATTCATATCACAGTTGAGAGATTAAGATCACAGTATCATTAACAAGTGTTCCTTTTAGGATAAAGAGCTGTGAATACATTTACTTACTGGTCTTTCTTCACAGATGTGTGCTAAATTTGACTGTGACACTTCAATCCCAGTTTCAGCTGCTAAAATGTAATACAGCAGAGCTTCATGCCTAATGTTACATAAAATAAATTAGTGAAAACACTAACAAAAATAAGATGCATTTTAGTTACAGTTTAAAAAACCCCAAACAATAAACTGATAAAATCGCCTAAGAGCAAATTTTCAGTACGAGGTTTAACAGCAAGAGGTTGGCAAACACATGAAACAGCTACATCTACTGGCAATGCGTGGTGTAACAAGCCATGCTGCATCTCAAGAGCTTGCGGCGTTTTCTCTCTTGCACCGAAGCTAGATTGGCTCCAGTGTGCATTTACACTAAGTGCAAGACTGATGATAAACTTGAATTCATATTAAGCCAAATTATCTATTTAAATGTTTCAGGTAAAACATTCTTAAAAGACTCCAACCTCCTCCACTTAAAAAAAAATTTCCGTAATTAACTTAGCTGTGTACATATTTGTCAAACACTCATCTGAAGCTTTGGTATGCTTTACCCTTTTATTTCTATGACTTGTTTGGCTTATCTTTTTAGACTATGGGCTCTTTGGAACAGGAATTGTCTCTCATTATATTTTAATGCGTAAATAAAATAAGTCTCAGTCCCTCTATGGATGCTATGTACCTCACTGAATGTAAAGCAAGTAATAAAAGCTAATTTTGCATTTGCAGTATAGCAATTCAGTATCGCAGTACAGTGGTACAGCACTGGTCGTGATTCCAGAAGAGAGCACCTCTTTCATGTTCTCTGCCACTCATCTACTCAATATCACGAAGACTAAGCATTCACAATTAAGAGGAAGTCTTTAAAATCATGTGTTTGGTTTTAAAATTACAACATTAAAAATAGACTCGGTGTACTTTTTTCCTACTAAAGCTTCCTATTAAAGGGTCATGCTTCCAGTGATTTTCTCCACAACACAAAGCTAAAACCATGGCAAGTTTCAGGGTTCAATGGTTTGTTCAACTGGAAACAAATATAGTTAAATACACATTTGACTTCAAGAGTAGGTGCTTAAGCAAAGAAACTTTACATGAAATTGTGAAAGCAGTTGCCCTTACAGAATTAGCAGGTGTAACCTCCTGTTTCCCAGCTGCTTCTGCAAGATCACAAATTGTGTACCTGCCCTGTAAAAACATCCGGGACAATGAAGACCTGGCACCACAGAAGGAATTCAGGATACCTAAGCCAGGAAGTTAGTTATTCTGATCCTTCAGTCTCAAAGGGCAATTCAGAAAAGAAACTACACTTAAGGCCTCTAAATAAGTCTCTGAAGATCAAACTACCATGACTACCAGGTGTGTAGAACATGTGGCTGCTAACAGCAATGACTGAGGAACACATTTAGTCTGCTTGGCAGTGGAACAATTTACACCCGTGCAAGATACATGAAAAAATATTTGGAAGCAAAGATTTCAACCTGAACATACTCCTAAAACCAGAGATGACTAGGATAGGTAGGACTCCAGCAGATTTTTCCTCCTAGCTGTTGAGCCCAGACCTTCTGGGATCTTAATGCTCTCTCTGTCACGCACACAGGACTTTCAAGCGACTGTGTGCAGAGTGAGCTGGGTAGAGTCACAGGCTTGTACATCAGAACATGCCACAAGAATATTAACTGAGAGTTTTTCAGTATTGAAAAGTGAGGTCAAGTCTCAGGAGAAGTGCCTGTGACAGACCGCATAAAAAGAAACTTCTTCCAGGAATAGGTTACTCCAGAACAGTCCACTGACAGTTTCTTGTAAATCTCCTAAGCCTGAAGCACTAATTAAGTACTAGCAGGAGGAGGCTGGAGGCTTAAACGAGCCATTGTCTTAATCACGTATGACATTCTGATGCTTGCACATACAGTATCTGATGCTCATGCCTACAGGTCACTGCAAAAATGGAGCATTAATCTGGAGGCTGTTTTGAAACCTCTTGGTTGGCTCATTGGATATTGTAGCCCCCTCTTTACAGAAAAAACAGTATTAACCATATACAAAAAAAAAAGAACAAATCTAATCTAGCAGCCTGAGTTTTCATTACATGGAATTATAAAGAAGAGAGAAAACAAAGTATGGTTTTTGGAACAGAGGGAATATTAAAAGTGAAAGGCGTTCCTCTGGCTAATCCAGTACACATTACATGCTACAGTACTACGGGGTGAAAATCACCGACAGCAGATACAACACTATTTCACTCTACAAACTCCCTCTTTTTCACTCGATTCTATCAGAACTGTTGAATTATGCTTTGGGTCAACTCCTCCTTCCCTTTACGTCAATGGGTGTTTTGCTGCTGATTTCAGTGGTGCTGCTATTTGTGGGTTTTTTTGAGGTGGTGGCCCAATGTTAATTATTTCATCATGCTATAAAGTAAGTGAAAAATAGAAAATTAACTTGAAGAGAACAAAACAAACATACCAGGAAAGTTCCAGATAAGCATTGAGAGCTTTTCTGATGACATGACCTAAGTAGCCGTTCTTCTCTGCAATGTGTTTTGCCCAGCTGTAGATGAGAACAAACCATAAAAAATGAACAGCTGTGCTCCAGTAATGTTATCCCAACTCACACTGACTCAAAGGACACAAAAGCATATGGGATCACCTTCTGAGTTCTTCCGTAAGACAAACTACGGGATATCACAGTAACTGATGTACCAGTCTTGTACCTGTTGACTGAATGAGAACATTTATGTCCATTCACCTCCATGAGAAGAGAAATCCTATGTTTTTTCTTGGCAAAATTACACTGGTTTTTTTTTTTTCTTTAAGAAAACAAGTATAAGTTAATAAGTATGACAACTAATGATCTGCTTTTTTCTTGATGTAAAACACCAGTTCTACCACATCAGGAGCCCGATATTTCTTGAAAATCAAATAAGCATGGCTTTGTTAGATACAACCTCTCGGGGTTGTTTGATACAATCTCTCCGAGTTGTTCCAGAAAAAAAAGTACTAAAAAGTACTCAGCATCTCTCAAAATTTACTGGTCATTTAAATAATATACATACTCATATGGATCAAACTTCACTGCAGAAGAACCTTTTGTTGAGGAGGTAAGCACCATGAAGTACAAGATATTTAGATTGTGGACTTAAAAATCACCAATAATCAAAATAATCCCACCAGAAAGATATTCTCCTTTAACAAATGGTTTCATTCCTTACATTACAGCTTTTTCTGGATCTCTAGGGAAGTCTTCCATATTTCCTGTGATGTAGTACAGAGAGCATCGTAAAGTCCCTTCTATATGTCCTCCTTGGGCAGCTTTATAGAAATAGCGTGCAGCAACTGTCTGTGAGGAAACAAGACACAATTAGCAACTCTGCATTATTAATGTTTATAGACTTTCATTTCCTGGGACTTATTTCATTAAATAAATTAAAAGAGGCAATTGGCTAACGAGGGCAAACCAGTTTAACTACTTTTAATGTATTTAGGTGAAATGAATTCCTTTCTTTTAACTTTTTAATAGTTTGGGCTGGAAAAAGGATTTTAAAAACATGAGTTCTGGTAACATATGGAATGTCAAATAGAAAAGTGTCTAAATGCGTAACTAATACCTGGTAGCATACAAGCCTTGTGTGCACTGACAAAAGTAAAATTAGTTATTCACTAGTAGATGAGATTAATAAGGGATCCTGAAGAAGAGGCACAGAACGGGACTTTTGCCCTGGCGATGCCTAGAGTGAAGGCTGGGGAGCAGCAGCAATGCTTGGTATATCCAGCAGCGCACAACCACAGTGCTCAAGCCTCTGCAACTGGTTTATAAAAGATAACACAGGCGGAGTGGGCAGGGCCAGAGCCGCAGAAGCAGGAGGGCTGTGCAACTCTTCACGTTTTACCCTCAGAAACAGCAATCTGTAATGTAAACCAAAGCAGCATACAGCCTGAAATGATTTATTTCAGGAAATTTTTAACCATCGATATTCGTTTTCTGTGAGTGAACGTGGACTTCAGAGCACCCAGCACAGCCACAACAAAGTACTTCTCCTTCCCCATGGCTTTGATGAATAACGAAACCTGGGTACTTTTAGGTGTACTTTTATAATCAGTCCACTCTGAAATGTGTATTTTGGTCCCCAGGGAAGGAAAACATGTTTGCCAAATGCACATGTTGGCGAGCGCTGCTGCTGTTGGCAGTAGAAATGTTCACTGGAGGATATCCAGACCTCAGCTCACACAGGCCACACTGGAAATATCTTTTAGCTCCAAGCACAAGGTCTGCTTTCATTTATTGCCTCCTACCTCACTATGTTCGTGCTGTTGGTTGTAAACTACCCAGTTAATTAAAAGAAATATCACCAAAGTATATCCTTCCTATTAGGGCAAAATTAATTTTGCACGTCAGTGAGAAAAGGTAAAAAATGGGCCGTGTCACAGAAAGACAAACCGAAATACTGCAGTCTACCGGGACTGTATTAAGCAGTTACACTTGCAAATCTGGCTCAAATGTCCTTCACTGCATTTCTGAGGTTCACAGAAGCCATGTGAATGCAGCATGGCTGCTCATGAGATCAGGGACAAGGTTCTGCTGCTTTCGTCTGTTGTGGAAAGCATTCTTTCCCCATATGCTTTCCAATCTAAAACTGGGAGAAACCAAGGATCACACCATGTGAGAGCACACACTATGCTGGCTGATGTAACTGGAAGGAGGAAAGCAGAGGCAGTCCCTGGAGCTAAACCTGCACCTGCTTTGTTTCTAAATTAAAGGAACACAAACACACGCATGTAAGTATGACTGAGATATTCGAGTAACATCTCCCTCCCTAAGCAATCTGACTGAATTCCCCAGTAACACCCTTCTTTGTGACAAAAGGTATCAAAATCCAACTCAGAGTGGACACAGCAGTCTCAAGAGCAAAGTAAAAATTTCTAAACTGGGCCCCAATGTAAGAAATAGTACTATAAAACAGTTACTCACTTGATTTCTACCAGGTACTCCAGGGTAAATCCCATCTAAATAAAGGACACCGAGGTTGTACGATGCATCTGGATTTCCCATTTCTTCAGCAATTAACCAGTGTTTGGCTGCTTTTCTGTAGTCTCTTTTAAAGTTGTGGTAATACCATCCCAATCCATTCACTGCCTGGGGCAAGCCCTTAGGGAAGGAGAACAGCAGTCTCAGGTCACACGTTTGATTCAGCTTTGGGTCACTTTGTAATTCCAACCTGCTGCTTGACTTTGGGTGCTCTCGTGACCTTGCCTAGATTCTAGATGCCTCACACAAGGATCCAGCCAAAATTACACTGATCTGGGACTAAAGGATATAAACGTTTGCTGGCTTTTTTTTTCACACTGTTCCTCCTTGTGGGCTCATATTGAGAGCAGGAAATAAGACTCCAGTGTCGTCTTGCTCTGTAGAGTCTCAGCTGTGTCTGCATTCAGATTTGTACTTGTTGACAAGAACAAACTGCAACTGTTTTCCACCAATTTCCTCCGCAAAGCCAAAATGGGGCACCTATTCTCGTGAATACCCAGAACCTAGTTGAGAGGATTAGCGATCTAAAAAAATCTCTTCTTTTAAACTAGAACATTTCCCTAAGAATAAATAGGAAGCAACAAACACAGAACTTTGTGATGTAGTTTTCAAAATGTATTTCACCAACGTCATACAGATCTGCTTAAGATAGTGCTACACGCTATTACTAAGTTGCGTCTTTGCATCAATAATTATGGATCGAAAGGAGAAACTCTGCCTGGGACAGTTTTTATTTTGGTTGCAATGAGTCATCGTCTCCTTGCATAAGCTGGTGGATCATATGGTGGCTGTAAGTACGGCAGCAGTTCAAATTACTCTGTACCAATACACACGAACATACTATTTACTCCTATTTTATAATGTAAGTTTAATAGCAGCCATGCCAGAACAGTGACATAAGGTAAAAGCTACCTAAAAAATCTCAGTGCACAAATACAAGTTATTTGCTTGCTACTGTTGGCTTCCACACTGCACAGTCTCCTTCTGTAATCTCTGCAGAAAGAACTGCGTACTACTGGCACTTACAAAGGTGCTCTGGAAAAGGATTCCTTTTCCTTTCAGATTTAAACAGTATTACTAACTTATCCACTAAAATGCAAAAGCAGTTAAACTTTTCAACAATCGTGATGTTATTTTTGTATAGAAAATGTGCGCTGGAGCATAAAAACATAAGTATATGGGTTCAAGGAGAGCAAGAAAATTGTTGCCTCTAGGACACTTCCTGGAATCTGCTCCTCAGATCCCGAACCAAGGGAATTTCGATCACACTGTGAAAGCCACTCAGTTTATTCAAGCCCTTCCCAAACAGGCAGTAGGACAGGTAGTGTCTCCTGTTTCAAAGGAACAATAGAACCGGCACAATTCTTTTCTGATGGTGGTCAGCAGCAAAGTCCTATTGCCGTTGTCAGTAATTTAACTAGTTCTGGTTCTCGAGCTAGGAAGGTATTCAAGGCATAGGTACTCTTACATTTTTATACTAAGGACCAGATCATGGCCTGGGTAATCTGACTGTACTAGATCATTAAACAGTGTGAGGCTCCTCTTCTCTCTGGTGCCTGTCGATGTTTCCCCCTGCTACGGAAAAAACAGAAGGCTTTGGGACATCCAGGTCCTCCCCCTGAAGTAGAGAAGAGCTGGCCAGAGAGAGTGCATACAGTCTTTTTCCAGTCACCAGCATCCCCTGGAGGAGTTCTAACTCTAAGCAGAGAGAACTAGCCATAAACCACTACAGTTCAGGGGTGGTGGGACAGGAAGCCACCACAGCTCTGTATTCAGCTCTTGTGTTGCAGGAATGCGCCATCACTCAGTGCAGACTGTGGAAGTACAATCCAGACCTTTTTACTCTTTTTCATTCACGTTCCAACTTAAAGATGCCCTGGTTTTATTGTAAAGCCTGCTGGCGTGGATTTTTGAAGATGGAAGTTATCCCCACCTGACTCTGGAGAGATCACCACGTCAAAAGCTCAAGCCTGGCCGGTACTACTCTAAAAAAACATACCTAGTACGGTCTAGAAAAAAGTGCTTGGGAATATGAGGCAAAAGCATGCTCCTGAATCAACTATTCACTCTGTAAGTCACTTAACTATCATCAAGTTCCAAAAGATGTAAGTAGAGAGAATTCTTTTTCTTCCATACAAATTTTGGCTGATTTTCAGTGGTCTAATCTCCCAGTTTGCAGAAACAAGGCTTTCACCATTCATAGTGAAGACACTGGGAGAAGCAACTAGTATTTACACAGAATTACGGTAATATGCATGTTATATAAATCAGAGTTCATTATTATTAGCACCTGGTATAGGGCTTTTACAATAAAATATTTATTACATTTTACCTTGGCTGCTGCTTTCTTCATCAATTCCAAAGCAAGTTTTGTATTCTTTTTCACACCTTGGCCCTAGGAAATGGTTATGTGAAACAATCATTATTTACAAATACAGGCTGATGAAAATGCACATACACACATTCAAAATGCATTTTAACATTGATACTATTATTTACTAGGTGTTATTAATCTTTAAACAGCTACAACAAAAAAAGCAGTTTTGTGCTCGCCCTTCATTCACAGCTTTACAAAATCTCAATGATTCAGTCTAGGAAAAATTATTTCACCAGTCAATCCAAGTGATTTTTATGGGTAAACAACATCACAGATCTTTAATTTTTGACAACTAAGGAAGAATGAATAGCATTCAGAGGTGCATAGATTGTTCACAGTTTGGCAATGAGTTAGAGCTCTCAGCTTTCCTGGAAAAGCATGTCAGAGTGTCTCCAAAGGTATCATGCTTGTGATGATGTCCATATAAATTAATTCTAGACCCAGGTCAAACAGACTATGGGTGCTAAAAATTAATGCAAGCAAAACTTAACCAAGCATTTTGTAGAGAACAGCCCTCCACTGTGAAAGGAATGCGATGAAGACCCAAGGGTTCTTCGCTAGTGTCTCTAACCTTTAGTAGTGCTGAATGTCTTACTCGTGACTCCGCTTAGCTGATACAACTTACTTGACTCAGGAGGGGTTACGCCTGAGTTTGGCCTCTGCTGTCTACTGCTTCTAGCAGGGAAAAACCAACTGCATGCAGAGACTATTTAATTCCTACTCAAAAAAATATTTCCCAGAGACCTAATAAAGAGCATTCTAATAAAGGATTGAACTTGTACCTACATCTCTACACCAAGGCCTACGCCTACTAGCTGGTTAGATTTTTGAGATTTTTCCATTAGGAAAAATTAGGATCCACAGTTCAGGTGGTATTTTGGTCCTGAATCAGGCCAGGAACAAAGTGACTAAACTGATTTTAATTTGCCCTTTTTAATTTTTTTGTGCATAACTGGTAAAAATCAACATCAGCTTCATAACTATTCACTGAATTTCAAAATAAATCTAAAAGCACTTCCATACACTCTCACAGTGTGTCACTACAGAGAACTTACAAACATCCATGTCACAGGAAATATTTTTTTTGAAGTGAAAATATGAAACGTGACTTACCTTAAATAACACAATGGCATAATCATAAATTAACACTGGATCTTCTGTTTCTATGGCACCCTTTGCATACCATTCTATTGCAGCTTCAGGATTTTTTGCCACTCCTTGTTGGCCCCAAAACAGCATCTGAGCCAGTCGTTGCTAAAAGAAAACAACATAAACATGAATGTTATAAATGCTAGTATTGAAACTGGAATTGCAGAAGCAGAATTTTGCAGGCTTAAATGGATTTTAAATATGTGAAGAAACTAGTAATATGTCCTCAACAGTTTGAAAACAATTGGTTATTAGGAATATTCAGAGGGCTTCCCAGGGGTGAAATGTACTGACATTAAATCTACAGCAGGGTTATTTTTTACAGCTGCCAGTACCATGGAAGTCTGGCTTGATTTACGTGCAGAGGAAAGTGATAAAGGCAGATCTAATGCACGCAAATGGCTCTGTATTACAACATACTGCTGCTGGCCTCAGATCAGCAGCAATAACTGCACCGTGCCAAATACAAACCCAGGGAAAATGAACAGGGAGGGAGATTGCTCAGTCTTGACAACTCTTCCCTTTTGGCTTGCATCATCGTTACAGCTTTTTGCATGGTCACTGGATATTTTCAGACAGAAACATGGGAAATAGTTCAACCTCATAAAAAAAGAAGCAACTCTGGGTTGAAAGAGACAATGTCTGTCCACTTCACTCTCCTCCACAACTTTCCTACATAGTCTGTAGATGTACATACATGATGTGTGTAAAAAACCAAGAACAGGGAAATGTGTTACTTTATACCTGTGCAGCTGCATTTCCTCGTGTTGCTTCATGTTTTAACCACATAAAGACATCACCATTTTCTTTTGTTTGAGCTTTTAACAGTTCATCATCCATCAGCCTTATAGTTTCAACAAATGCCTGAAGAGTAGGTGAACAGAAAAAAAATATTACACAATGAATTCATACATCTGCCACCAAAATGAAAATGTTGCCCATTTCCTGTTTATCCCTAAAAATTTATGATCAGTTCTGGGTTTTAAAATTCTCACCACTCCCTGCTGGCCAGTGCGTTAAGAACCATCCTTACATCCAGTGTAAAAACCATTTACTGCTTCGGTACAGTACAAAACTTAAGTCCACTCTACACTGGAAAGGTATGCCATGACATTAACAACTGAAAAAAACCAACCCACTTTTTTAGTTTTAAATGCACTTCATAATGGCAAAGAAGTGCTTTTAAGCCTTTTAAGGCTTTTTAATTTCTATAGAAATCTCTCTTAAAAGAAAGATAAAAAAAATGCTAGCAGAAAGCTTGATGGAAGACGTGCCCTACAGCACTCTTACCTAGGTGGCTGTATGCTGATTTTTAGTTTGTCAGTGTCCTGGCTTCACCTGGGACAGAGTTAATTTCCTTTCTAGTGGTGGCTGTGTTTCAGATTTGGTATGAAAGAAATGTCAATAATGCATATTGTTTTAGCTGTTGCCAGGTGATGTTTATATTTTTCAAGGACTTTTTTCAGCTTCCCATAGAGGCCGAGAAGCCTAGACAGAACGATGGCATGGCCAATGGAATATTCCATACCATAGACACCATGCTCACTATGTAATGGGGTTGGGCGGGGGGCGGCGGCTTGTGCTCACTGCTTGGGAAGGTACCAATTCACCAGGTGGCGAGAGTGACTTGTGTCATTATTATAATTGTTATTATTGTTATTATTATTATTTTCCTTTCCTGATATTGTTCTATTAAACTGTCTTTATCTCAACGCATGAGTTCTTTTTTTTTCTCCTTTCCCCTCCTTTTCTCCCTCTCTTCCCTTCCCTTCCTCAGGGGAAGCAGGGGTGAGCGAGTGGCTGCGCGATCCTAGCTGCCGGCTGGGGCTAAACCACAACATTCAGCAATCCAAATCTCTCTATTTTTTGTACAATAATAGTTCTTTCTGATAAGCCAGGATCTTAGTACTGGCCTACTTTGAGCATTCTTTACAGATAAAGTTGCGTTACCTCCTGTTTAGCAGCTCATTCTAAAATCATTTTAATGTAACTTTATCTCATCAGACAGTTATTTAACAGCCAAATCTTTACATTTGATTATAGAAAAGATGTATGTATGGAGAGGACAATTCATCTTTTGCATGAACTTCATGATGGGTGGCTACTGAAACTGCAGATCACTGCTTAATAATAATAATAACAATTAAGCTATTATTATTGCTTAATAAACAAATCCAATTATATTAATAATTAAAAATCTGAGTGAGGAACTAAGGCCCAAGAATAAGACTTAGACTTTACTGAAATACAGGCATGTGGACAATTCTGAGGATTTGAGCCTAACTTTGATTTGGTTTCCCCCTTGCTAAGAAACAGAGTAATGATACCTACATATAATTTGGGGGATTGGGTAACAATCAGAGTCATAGAATGGTTGGGGTTGGAAGGGAGCTTTAAAGATCGTTTAGTTCAACACCCTTGCCATGGGCAGGGACATCAATTAGATGAGCTAATATTTGTAACTCAAGACAAAAATGTTCTGGCCACATAATTAATATTAATATATGAAAAGTCATTTGCACAGAAAACAAATTCAGATATACTTATAACTCTTTTACCTGTTCCCCTTTTATAGTGTGTTGATCCAAGGATGTCTTTATTGCAATATTACTGTAATAAGCATACGACAGCTCCAAATCAAGTGGATAGTTATTAATGCCTTGGTAATGTTTATAGCCAAGATTCATCACAGCAAGTCTCTCATTCCCCTGAGCACCAATCAAACTGTACAGCAGTCCCTGGTGAAAATCAACAGACATAAACGAGAGTGAATTCACTGCACATCTCATAAGTTTAGCACTTCAGTGGAGATTTACTGGGAACAGAGTGTTCATACTGGTAGCTGATATACTAGCTATACCGTGTAAACAGAGTTGCAGAATCAAACACAGCCCTAAAGTAGTTAAAATGTCTTCTGTATGTATAGAAAGAGTTGAAAGAAAAAAGAGACACTCTAAATACTTTTCAAGTATTGCACTTATTCTGCCACCACTAAGTGTGCAGCAATTTTTAATGCCACTTTATTATACTGTTAGTTATACTCGGACAGTGTGTCGGAGTCTGTCCGGTGTCACTGCTATACTCAGCAGTGACTTAACTAGTCTCACTGACGTCAACTGGACTTTCCACACTAAATTCAGTGGAAACATACGGAAGCTAACAAACAGCACTGGAAAATCTTACCCTAAAGATCTGACAGGGCTAGAAGGATGAGACTTGTGCCTGACAAGGTTACAGCACAAAGCTCCGTTGAGATACATGTTAATTGGTGCTAGAGTCTAAGTACCACACATTTGCCAAAAGCATTTTCAGCACTACTATTATTTTTCACCTGCACAGTAACAAAAACAGTGGTGACCCATTTGCACTGGATATTTAATTATCTCTATGCTAGCTGAAGTGGATCCAATAATGAGATTACCTAGCCTCCATAATTAGCACTAGGTATACTCCATAATTAGGGTATAAAAAAGGCTCCCATCTAAGGTTTCTTGTGTTTGAGAAACGAGTGAGCTTGGTCTCAGATTGGCCTCTCAGGGGTTGTTCTGATTTAGTATCCTGTAACAACATTAGGCAGATCTGCGATTCTTTATAAGCATTTTATGTTACACTATTATACCACAATTAAATATCTGTTGGCAATTTCAGTGTAGCCTTGTTCCAGTGATATATAAACACCTCCCCTTTATTTGACCTTACAATGGAATTGCATGGAAACATTTCAGTTATGTGCAACCTGCCTAAAAGGTCAGGAGTTCGCATGCTCTGCAGTTGCTCAGCTGAAGCACTGTCAGGTTTTTTTCCAAAAGAAAACTCTTCTACTTTCGTTACCTTTAATCATTTGCCCATAACATACTCAGTGCCACATGCTTGCACACTGTAAAATGGGACTTGTTCCCTGACTGTACTATGCAACCTTTCCACTTCAGGAGATTTGCCTGACATGAGACTTTTTTCATACCCGTCTACAAATGACTGTGGGTGACTTGAGGGTTATTACCTCATCCTACTTTCTCAGTGACTGGGAAAAGCAGTATGTTCCATGCTGTTCACTTTTCCACCATTTTCAGGTCTTACTAAATCACTGATTTTGTTATTCTGGATAAGCAGGATAAAGATTCCCACCATCAGGACTTCATAAAGACTTCACCACCATCAGGCTATTTGGGAGTATCTGTATTGGGGAATCCTTTCAAACACACCTTGGGTTTTGATGCCGTTTCACATTTTTTAATTAAATTGATCATAAATTCATCCCATTTCAAATTGCCTTTAGAGATAATTAATTTCACAGGCATAACCAAACATATTAAATATATTACCTTTGTATGATCCACAGACACACCGAGCCCTGTTTCAAATATAACTGCAAGGAAATAGGAAGCCTTATGGTATCCACAACAACTGGAATCCAGCAAGAGAGGGACAGAGGAGCCCATATTGCTGAGGCCATCGGTGCTGGACAGACCCTTTGCAACCTTCTCAAATATCCTCCGGCCAACTTCTAGAACTGTATCACCTCCATCTTCTAACACTAAAAATAAAATATAGGACGCAGTTATTGCAAGAGTTAAAATCAGGAAGTGATTTCCCCTCCTTAATTTAATGGGACTGAGACAGATTCTGTTACTTCTCATGCTGAATGGTATTCTCAACGCAGACAACCAAGATTCCTAGAGATACAAGGTACTATTAAATAGGAAGTGTGAATAAGAATCCAAAAGAGCATCTCAAAGTAACTAACCACTAAAAATGTAAGGATATCTCTTTTTCCTTCTACATAATAAGCCATCCTTCACTTGCAGCACAACACACAAGCCACATGACAGTCCTTTACTAAGTTATCTGATATGAAAAAAATGTATAAAACATGAACTGAAGTAAAGGCATACTAACTTACATGACATATATTGTGAAGTTATTTGAGAACAATAAAATAAAATATGATTACCATCTGGAGCACTGAAATCCATCTCTTGTAACAGTTTGAACAAAGTGCCGTACTTTTCCCTGAGCTCTTTTCCCCACATGAAGGCATCACATTTGGATTTTTCTCCGTATTTGTGAATCATCTCCAAATAATAGTTTTCATAGTAACCTAAAGAAAACAACATATTTAAGATATGAAAGCTGACTTGGATGGTCTTTAAAACAAGCTTCTGGTAGAAAAAAAAGATGTTTCTAGGGTAAACTAAAAATTCATGGACAAGATGAACACATCATTAACACAAAGTAGCGCTAAAAACTCATACAGCTAGCGCAGGCACCTTACAAATACATAATATTTCTTCTACTCTCTTCCATATTCTGGTCACAATGCATGCAATCAAATTCTAATTGGAAACATAAGCTAGTTTTCAGCACACATGTGAGCTATGTTACTGTTCCTTTACTAAAGTGGTTGCTTTGGTATAAACCTGTCAATTACTGCACATTAGGCAACTGTGGCAGGGACATTCTAGCAAAACCCACACATTTTTGGGAAAGGGCTTAAAATACATGTGCCTTTAGGGTCGTTTGGGAACAAAATGGAAGACAGGCAATTGAATAGCTACATGCAAACTTAAAAGTGTTTCTTTGTCCCTCTATCCACCTCTCTTAACAGAGAAGAAATATCGAGAACACGATTTAAGTTTGTATTGCACAGCACAAAAGTCTTCACAGGGACAAAACCACAGTTTCAGCTACCAGTAACAAGGCTAAACGCTTCAAATTGCCTTTTTTTTTGTTATGGCTGAATTAAAGTTCACTTTTGATGATCATTATCCAGATTCTGGTAAAATGAAAAGAAAACGGGTCTCCAAACATGACAGTTTAAAATTCGTATCTCATGGATCAACACTTACAATTTCTTTGCACTTTCTCGCCTTGGCTTACAATGTATCGGTACTCATAAACTATTTCTTGAATGTCCATACATCTCTCGTAGTAGAGTTCAATTTGTTCCACTGTTTCTTTGTCATGAAGAGGGTTAGAAATCTATAAAAAGGCAAACGATGGATAAATAGCATCTACAGTATCTGTTGTTATCTATGCTTGGCCAGAAAGAAGTGTTGTAGGCAGATAACAAAAGGAAACAGATTGTTTACTACAATCAGCTTATCTGGCACATCATGTTAATGTGCCAGACAACCTGATGCTGGCCATAACAGACTACAACTTCAAACAGTCAGTACAATCCCAGAAACCGTAGATGGACTTCCAAAATTGACCAAGCCTATGTGACTTTTACCCCCAATTTCAACAAAACCATAAATTAATCAGATGTGTTCAATACTGTATAATCAAAAAACTCTAGGAAACAAAGCAACACTGAAAATAAGTCCTTAAATATAGATTTAGGAACACTGCTTTACATACTCACTTCTAGAAGCCTTATCTTTTAGCATTTGAAGTGGTAATTAACATTCCTAGATTTCAACAGAAAATGATCATATTTTGGTTATATATCCCCAAGTACTATTATGCTTCATAGCAAGTTTATCACTTGGTGAGAGCTTCAGTTGAAAAAACGCCAAACACAGCCATAGCTGGCTGCTAATATTTAAACACTTCCAAATACTGCTTTTGTTTACCTGTTCTGTTTCCAATACATTGAGACGATAGTATTTCACAGGTCCAAAGAACGCTTCAATACCATTTACATATCCGCTGCCTCCAAGAACAAAGTATCCAGCAGTGTCATCATAATAGAAATCTTCCCTAAAACTTTAGAACATGAAAGAGAAGTAAGCTGGCTACCAAGAGGTACTATGAAAGAAAAAAAAGAAATTTGTATCTCAGAATTTCTGTAACTGACAGCCTTAAACTCATTGGCAGTATCTTTTTCTTTTCTCATCTGTTTACTCTCAAAATCTACTCTGCAATTTAGTGTGATAAATTCTGGAGTAAATTTAACAAATTTAACAAATGTCTACAAACATAATAAACCAGCAGGGTGCTTTATTTTTCTGACCTGTAGTATCTTGTGGTGTTTTATGCATCATTACACAGCCTCAAAGATTTTAGCTCCACCTCTTCCTTGCACTTTTCTAAAACTGCCATATGAAAATTTAAGTTATCTTTCTCCTAGATTTACTATCTACAAATTTACAATTTCTGGTTTGTAAACCATAGCAGAGAAGGCACAACACTGAAATCTACCATGCAGTTTACTGTTACATAGTTTCTATATTAAAAGGTGGGGTTTTTTTAATTATTTGCACAAGGAAGAGTCAATATTAAATTACAGTGAAAGATAACAACTAAAGATCCATCTAAAATAATTTATTCAGTTGCTTAGAATAAAGGATAGAGCAAGAACATTTTTGGTAGAAATTTTGCTTTCTACCTAAGCGAAGCAGATAACAATTTCATGAGTGAAATCCTAGCTCTCTCACAGGAACAGCAAAATGTCCCTTGACTTCAGTAAGGCTAAGACTTGATATGAAGACTGATCCTGATGCCACTGACCTTCCAATCAAATTTTAGCAAGGGGACTCTATCACTCTTTATCAGACTCTAATACTAGATCACACAGCATGTTAACTATGTCATGGCATTAACAAAATTATTCAGCACATGCTCAATGCAAGCACAGTAATGCAAACTGGTTTTGAAAGCACAGAGCGGAAAAAGACCACAGACATTTTGAAAATCATTTGTAATCTCAGTCACAAACGTGCTCTCCTCTCATTTTCCATATCTGAACACTTACACACATATTACTCAGGAAAGGGTAAAATGCTGCTTACTTAAAAGACTGGTGATGATGTCTTTTCAAATTCTTCCCAACACTGCTTACTTCTATCTAAAAGAACACAAAATATTCATTATAATAAAATATTACAAGGTACATTCATTAAACCATTTCAACTCATAGTTCATAAGATTGCAGCTGCAGCTTGTTGTATCTGCTCTGCACTAAAGAGGACGGTGTCATGTATCCGATATGTGTCAGAAGAGTTTAATGGAAAGCATCGGCACTGGTCTGTCCTGGCCAACCACGGGTGACGAAAAAATAGCACAAATAGCACAGATGTTGCCTACTACAGTTACTGCATTCCTGTGTTCAGTTACAAGACATCTGTACTTTGCTGAAGCTTTTACTCTTCCAAAGTGTGAAAGGCTGTTTTGCTTTTATATAGCAGAGATGCTAAACGAAGAGAATATTGATCTCCTCAAGAAATTGTAGCTTACAGGCAAAGAATGGCCATAAAGCTAATGTAACAGGCCATGATTTAAAAGAATCTGTGTTCCAATCCTACTTCTACAGGAGATGTACTTTCAGTAGACTTTCAGTGCCAGAATGGTTAAAGGAATTCAGATGCTCGAGAAGGAAGACAAGATAAGATTTTCATACGTATTGTAAAAAGTTGCCTAAGGACTCGCAAAACAACCCTGCAAAATTTTCTCAAGTGCCTAGGCATTTTTAGGGATTCATCTGCATCTTCGGATGCTCTTAACATCTGGCTCTTGATTTCTCAATGCCTTAATTTCCCAGCCCTCCCCAATTTATATATTTTGTCTCAGATCATGCTGGACTGAATGTATCTAAATCAATGGAACTGAAATAATCATAGAATCATTTAGGTTGAAAAAGACCTTTTAAGATCATCAAGTCAAACTGTAAAGCTAACACTGTCAAGTCCACTGATAAACTATGTCCCTAAGTGCCACATCTACACATCTTTTAAATACCTCCAGGGAAGGTGACTCAACCCCTTCCCTGGGCAGCCTGTTCCAATGCTTGACAACCCTTTCAGTGAAGAAATTTTTCCCAATATCCAATCTAAACCTCCCCTGGCAGAACTTGAGGCTGTTTCCTCTTGTCCTATTGCTTGTTACTTGGGAGGAGACTGACCCCTACCTTGCTACAGCCTCCTCTCAGGTAGTTGTAGAGAGCGATAAGGTGTCCCCTGAGCCTCCTTTTCTCCACGCTAAACAACCCCAGTTCCCTCAGCCCCTCCTCATAAGACATGTGCCCTAGACCCTTCACAAGCCTTGTTGCTGTTCTTTGGAAACGAAGTGCCTAAATAACGAGATTCTTCTGTACCTTTCGGAATCACAGCATTTAAAACCTTATACAGGAAGACACATCAATAAGATGGAACTGAAACACAGCTTTATCTGTTCCAGAGAATGGTTCTAAGTACTGAAATGTTTTAAAGTTCGGTCCTACTTCGTCTTTTTTTCCACAAGAGTGCTCATTAAACCCTTCATGGCTCCCTTATTTTGTCCAGAAGTGGAAATTTATCGACCACAGGTTTTATCTCACACCTGAATAAATTCACTCTGCTCTCTGATGGAAGAATATTTTTTCTTAATCTAATCATACAAGCAATCCTCAAATTTCCAACAAGTCAAGGCTAATATATCCCGTATCAATATTCACAGTAACTTTCACATTTGCACCTGAAACTGAGCTTCAAAATCCACGGGCTCTTCCCTTTCCCACGAACTTAAATTATACCTACAATTTAAACAAATTAAACAATTTAAAATTTTCTGCTTTTAAGCAGAAAAAGACAGTTCTGATTCTATAAAACACTTTTTTCACTTTTCCTTTTAACAATATATTTAAAAACATATTATATTAAAATTAAGTACACATTTCTACCTGATTTTCTTGCAAGACAATCAATCTGCTCACCACTTACATACTTAAAAAACGTAGGATGCAAAAGGAACAGCAGTATTTGAGCCTGTACATTGCTCTCTCAGTACAGCATTGTTTCAGCTTTATCAGTCACTTAACTCACACTTTAAATTTGCTTAGTTGTTCTTGCCATTAATTAGAAATTATTTTTACAATTCAGAATATAATCTATTCAAGCATTTTCAAGGAGAAAGAAGTTGAGAAATAGAAGACAAATTTTTTATTATTTTCACATCCTAATATCTTAATAGCTGGAGGTTCAGACAAGAACTTGGGCAGGGATCCTGTGTTTTCAGAGCTGCTTTTGGAAGGTTTTGTGAAAAAACAGCTGTGATTTGTTAAAATGTAAATTATGTGTTTTATCTAGTACAGAGGGATACTGCAATATTTTTTTGTCTTTTAATGGTAGTCAATCCTATGCCACTTGGTCAAATATGCAAAACTTGGAAACTGCACATGCCTCCTGTGAGCTAACACATCTATGCAAGCGGCACGCTACTGTACAGAAGCCCAGACACCTAAATTTTCATATCAGAATGGTAAAAACGCCGAAGCCTCCAAATGCAAACTCCCTCAGAGCTATTCACACCATGTAACTTAAAGTATCCAGATAAGGTATTTAAGCCAGGATTCCTGGTTGCCTGTACAGTCAATAAAGTCTCTGGAGAGCAACCACGTACCAAGACAGCCACTGAATACACAATAATTCTAGGCTCTTACCTTACGCATGTAAGTTGATTTCCCAAAGTCAGATGGTCTAAACATCCCCGGACAATTTTTAGTTTTAGATCTTTCATTCTTTTGCTCTGTGAGCATGTACAAATTACAGTGTTTCTCTCAGCCTCAGCTATTAAGGGGTTTGTCAGAGGCATAATCAAAGCAGACAAATCTCAGCCCTGATCCTGTAGTTCAATAGCATGCATACCTGTCCACCCTTAAAAGAGAGATCCAGTCGCAACCACTGCTTCAGAGGAAGGCTGAAGCTAGTTTTCACTGCAAGGTCATCTCCTCTCATGAGGTGCATCTGAATGTGCACACAACCTGACAGAGCAACAAAGGAAGAAAAAGGAAATAAAACACCACAGAAATATCAACATTAAGAACGGGCTTCCTAATGTATTATGCACAGTGATTCTGCCTTCTTCATCCTCTTCACCAACAGAGATCTTGGCACTCACCAAGCCACACATCAGCTCTCACAGAATCCCAGGGAAATGTGCTCCACATTTCAGTTACGCATCTTGGATGCTAACGCCCAGGCTCCCACATGAAACCACAGGCTCAAAGCCAACTATCTGAAGGATAAACACACTAAACTTAGGGCAGACAGGGAGGGTGCCATAGTTGATCTCAGACATCAGAAAGCAGGCATGACTTGCAGCAAACAGCAGAGGGGAACAGCAGACAATGGTATCTACTCAACACTCAACTGCTAGCACGTGAGCGTGCAATGATCAAGTACAAGATGACTCTACCCTCCACTACCTGGACCTCCAGAAGCTAGACTCATGGTCTGAGCTCTTAAGACTGCAACAGGCTGTTATGATAATCTAGTTTAACACCGAGAATAAAGCTGGCCCTAAAACCTCTCCAAGCAAATCTCATATCAAGCTGAAAACTTCCAGTTGAGCTGCCATTTTCGTTTGTTCTTCAAAGAAAAGCATCCAGTTTATAATGGACAGATTAATTATCTAGATTGGTTACAAGACAGAGAAAACAGAAATAGCAAAAATAACAGAGGGAAAGATTAGTTGTGAAACTTGCAAAGAAGGGGAAAAAATGTAATGTCTTATGAGAAAGCCAGGTGTACACTCTTGAAACTCTGTACATTTATTTCTGCTGTGAGCCTGCCAGCCAGCCCCCAGCTGCTGAATTTCATTCTCTATCAGAGGCTGAAGAGCCGTCTTCTGGCAGGAATGTTCCTCTACTGCGAGTGTTGCTAGACTAAGACAGTGCTACGCCTTAACTTTTTTTTGGATCAGGGAAATAGAATGCTTCTTGAACACTACAATATAGGCAAGACCTTAAACCATTTGGACTTTTTCTGAGGTTATTTCAAATTTTCAAAAATTTTCTTGTAGTATGTATGTAAGAATTGAGAACAATATTAAAATAATGCTTCAATAATAATAACAAAGGTTGTTCATTGAGATAAAACTGTTAAATCCCAGTGTATGTTCCTCTCCTGTAAGGTTCAGTCTATTCTCCTAATAAAGCAGACATTTTCTGAAGTTAGCCAAGACTAGATGCTATGCAACTATTTCTCAGTTTCACTCTATCAATTTAGTAGCTGCTTTCCTGTTGAGACAATATAGTAAAAAAGAAGCATTTTACAAGGGATCAGTTTCACAAAAGAGGTCTGATAATATATTTATGAATGTTATTCCTAGGTACAGATCTATAAAGACTAGATTAGAACCCTTCTGAAGGCTGATAATAATATCCCTTACCTTCCTCACTTAGAAATACAGCAGGAGTACTATACATTTCTTTCGGATCAATAAAATAGAGTATACCACACAGATCCTTTTCACAGTGATGGAGTAAATATAGCCAGATTGAAACGGTGAACCTGCATGAGCAAAAATAAACAAAAAATCCACTCCTGATGAGAAATCTCCCTACATAATTTGAAAAGCATGCATTTCACTTTAATCTAGCAAACCTGTTTCACACATGTCATATCTTCAGAACAGAACACATCCTCTGCAGCGAAAACCTTCAGAGCAGCAATACTTAAGACTCTTGGATCTGTGATCTCCTTTTAACCATCCACTTTTGCGGTACCAAAATGAGAGGAGAGTAAGGGAGTGTTATCTGAATGAATTCCAGCATGCTGGGTCAGAGCTACTGCCAGATCCCACATCAATAGGGAACCGAAAACACAACCGAGACAACTTGGAGCCAACCTCCCGCATGCAGGCTACAGTATAAAATCCCCAAATGCATGATGGTCTTGTAATCTTGATTGTGGAAGCCAGTAAAAATTAAGCTGTGTCTTCTATACTAAATGTCAACTGTGAAAATGTGCTTGAGAGAAGCAGTTAAAAATGAATCCAGCCTCTGGGCAGTACAGCCACAGAGCTATCACAGGATAAATAAAGGTGGAGTCTGCGCAAACTATGGAGCAGTGCAAAATAAAAACCCGAAGACCTGACAATGCTATCTATTGAGAAATTTCTGTACAAAGCTGGCTGAGGCACTAGAAGAAGAATTTATATCACAGTATCAAGTTTTAAGGAGCTCCTCTGTGCCAGACTAAATCTGCTTTGGTGCTGTTAACAGGAACTTGACCACTTATTTCCATAACATTTCCATAGCATTTAAGCCAATGCTGAACGCCTTTGAAAACTGTACCTCCAACATACAACCCAGCAAAGCATTACAATTATTATAATTTCTGATAAAGAAGTTCTCTTTTCTTAGTGACTTTTAGAAGAAGATATTATTCATTTTTTGTATTTCTATAATTAAGAAAAAAATATAATTTTTTTTTTAGAATACTTCAGAATTGGGTCGGCTTAGCTTGTTTCTCTCTCAAGAAGTTGCTAAACATACAGTACCTTGTATCTTTTCCTAAACTAAAACAATGTAGGTCTGAAAGCCTAACACCTGCTTTCCTGCTTAAAAAAAAAATAACGCAAGAGCAGTGAAGTTTTCCCCAACAGAGCCTACACCTTAAAAAGCTAATAACACCGTATCATCCACAGATGGTACATGGATGAGGTAGAAGGGGTTATAAATCACGATCACTTGTAAATTGATCGTTATGACCTTCAGGCAAACACTGTGCTTCCAGAAATACTGCTTATGCTTATATATCGCTCTTTGCATCTTTCATTTCTGGCAATATAGCAAACTTAAATGCCGCAGTCTCCGTTTAATCCTTGATTGCCAGACTGAGCACATAACTGTTCTGGACAAACGTCTTGGGACAACGCTGACTCATTTCACACTCCCCAACGTTGCAGAATGCCACACAGCGTGAGTAGTTTCTTACAGCCCATCCTTGCTGCAGGCCGTTCACAGGCTCAAATGACAGCTGTCTATCTCCAGTCCGCTTTCTTTACAAATCCTTGACTGAAGTCAGATGAGTAACTTCAGTTAGATCCATCTGCTTTTGTTGGCCTTTTGGTGCAGCGGGGAACCGCTGCTCACATATGGACAGCTGAAGGAAAACTCTCTTCCTCTTCTTAACAGAGCTACCCCAGGCTGTCACGTAACTACAACACACAGGCAATGCTTTACGTTAACACTGGTGACACCATCTGAAGGCAAGAAAGGGTGGACCTGTGTGGAGCAGGTAAAGAGATGCATAAATTCATGCCATATATTCTCAACCAGAGCTCCAGCGCGCCTCAATGCCAGAAGCAGAGTGCAACCATGCTGGTGAGCAAAGAGCAGCAGGCTGTACAAACCAGGCTGTCACCCACCCTAAAGACGCCCAGAGCTAAAAATTGCTCTGTACTTATGGCTTCAGAGCTTGAGGGCTAGTAATTTGTACGCAACCTGCGCTATCTGGCAAGTGTTCTTTGGCACTCTTCTTGTGGTCACAGGCCAAACACAACCAGCAGACAAGCTCCAGTTCCTGCAATCATTTCCTATTTCTGTAATAATGTTGCCGGGGTGACAGCATCTGGTGGAAGGGAGATATATTTACACATATATACTTTTTCCTCTAAAGTTGTAAAATACAACTGAAGAGTTGTGACAGTTTCGGGGAGGGGGAGAAGAGTAGAGAAAGATGATCTTCACAGAGTGATTCCTCTGTAACTGAACGGTGGGCAGGGGCTAAGGGGTTTTACTCCTCTCCAACCAGGAGTTTACACAGGGATGGTGGAAGAAATAGTATAAGGTCAAGCTGGACGGCTATCTAGGCAGGGACTTTATCACCTGCAAAATAAACTAGAGTGTGAATGTATAGGTAAAAATCTGCTCCACGCTGCTTGCCCTTGCAAGAAACCCTACTCTGCACTTGGTCTGCAAATGATGTTCGAAATGCAGATCTCTTTGTAATGCAGAAAACCTCAGGCTAGCTAGTCATGAGACAGCAGTCTGATAATGACGGCATGCAACAGCTAACTTACCCTCCTAACTGTACCTACGTAGCACAGTTACACCTGATGTTGATCTCTTACACGGCACTGCACTAACACATACCGTAGGGATCTTTCTGTGGTTCAGCTTAATCCCCTCCAAAACTGAAACCAGACAACAGGAGGAATTGCTAACTTGTTTCATTTTCAGCCTTTTCTCAAATTAGTAAGCAGCATACCTTTAATTCATGGTATAGCCTAAGAGTTTAAGTATATTCTATAGCCTTCAATAATCAATTACAGCCTGCTTCATTCATTTGCCTATACTTACATAGGATAATCAATCTGATGTTGCCTGACTGTCTCAAGCTCTCTGTTTTCAAATTGTTCAAATTTCTTCACAATTCCTGTTTTCTCCCCACTGGAAGCATATATGAAGTCGAGTATCTGGACACCATCTGCAAAATACAATCTTTCTTAATCTGCCAGAAAACAAGCATTAATAACTAGTTAATTAGTTCACACTTGTACAGTCAAACATTTCACTCACACAACAGATTAAAAATTAACACAAAACTTCAGTAATTCCATAAACACAAGTTCACTCACTGTTATTAAACACATCACAATCTTGGACCAAATAACCCATGGGAAAATGAAATGGAGTCCATTTCCAGCTGGTATGAAAAGCAGGGAAAGAACAGACTCATTTAAATCTAAGATACTTAAAGGACCAGTTAGTAAGGAAGAAATATTCATGTATGTTATTCCTTTAAATTTCATCCTATCTTCAGTTATGCCTACATGAGATTACTCCACAGCTCTTGGACTTGCTCTCCATTTTCAGCTCTCCAGTTTATACTGTATGTATGAATAGATACCAATTCTGTTCTTAACTGATGTGCATAATCCTGTAATAAATCTGATAATGCTGGCCCTGCTAAGAAACAAGAAAAAGATCTTCAAGGCCATTATGTATCATCAACTTTCCCAGAAAAAAACCCAAAACAACAAACCCCCTCAAAACCCAAACAATTTGTTACAAGCTTATTTTAATAAATCTGAATAAAATGTTACTTCCTCCTATTTCTTGTTATAGTGTTTTCATCTATAGTATAATTAGATAATACATGAGATGTTTCACGCTCTTGTCGGAGATCACATGCTCTGTCTCCAGCAAGTATTTTAGAAAGCCCCTGGAGGCAGCAACATCATTGCTTCCCTGTTTGTTCCAGTGCATTTACATGCCAATGTAGTGAAAACAAATGACACAAATACCATTACGGGATTTTCAAGGAGAGAATCCTTTAGAAACAAATAACCTTTTTGCTTTTAGGTTCTACTTTGAAAACATATTAAGGACAAAAAGAATTGTCAGAAGGTCTAAAGCTAGAGCTAGGCAGACAGAAAAAAAACAAAAACAGAACTCAGAAAATCTAGAAAGCAGAGTTGTGACTTTCAGTAATTTATACAGTTGGGCAAGACACTTTTATTTCAAACTACTGATTTTTAAAACAAAAGTGATTGTCATTAATGGCTTTGGGCCAAAAGAAAAAAAAAAGTACTATACAGTTTATTGCACTATAAAGACTTAAAAATATGTTTCTGAGTGTGTGGCCATCATCTTAAGCAGAAGTAGACTACTTTGTGACAATTATGCAGGACCGACTCTGAAATGATTCAATAAGGGACTGAACAACTCTCTCTGAAGACAAAGGCATGATGTCCACTGACATCAGTGGGTTTTAAATAAAGTTGTTTGAATACACTTAGAAAATAGAAGGCCGTGCTGCTACAAATCTCCAGGCTGGCTGTGATGAAACAAGCCAGCTCTGAAGGACATGACGACTTCAGTCATTTGCAACTCTAACCCCACAGTTATGAAGCTTACATATTTAAAAATGTTGGCCAAGTAAATCATTCTACATAACATTTAATATTTACTACAGTTATGCACTTTCTAACAGCTTATCAAAGGTGTTATTTGGGTCCCATTAGTTTCCTTGGGGGAAAAAAAGTGACATTACACCTACCACTTTCATGAGGACACTGAGGTATCCTGTTGGCCTGGAGCATCCACAAATAGTCAGCACCCCACTGAAGACAAACTTTGTGGTCCTTATATGGGCGTTCAAAAGGTGGAACTGCTTCTAAAAAAGTGTAATTCTTGGCAACTGCATCCTGGTAGTCTTCATTTTGCTCAACATCATAGCTGCTAACTGATTTGTGACTAATCCATGCATATAGTATCACACTGTGCACTATTATTGAGTTTCTGATGATATAATCATCTCTGTAAACCATGATGCTCGGAAATTTCAAATGTACTTGTCGGGTTCTGCTAACGTAAAGGTTTTTCTCATCCTTCCATCTCCTTCTATATACTGGCACACCAGTCCTGAATTCAGACGAAGCTACTGCTTCCAAGTTGATGATACAAGGCTTAGAACATAAATACTGAACTGAAACCTCAGAATTGTTAAGAACTTTCTTTTCTAAAATGTTTAAATGAATGAAGTCCACGTAATCCATGTTTTGTTCAAACTGTGGATTAACTGCTGTTGTCCGTAATGTCTCCTTTCCAAAGGATGGCACCAAATTCTGGGAAAAAAAACCAAACCACAAAACATGTTAACCAGAGAATCTAAGTTTACGTGATTACTAATAGACTCACAGCAATAACGGAATACTGCACAAGCAGGTTTATATACCATACTCTAAATCCAAAATACCAGGATTCTTTCACACAGCAAGCAGATGTGGATTACTGAAGAGCTACCATCAAGGTTGTAATGGTAACAACTGCCTGACATCAAGTTCTCAAAGTCACACACACGTCTACAAACAAAGTGTGCTTACAGGGTGTATCCTTCGGCCCTTCCGTTAAGTGGAATCCGGTCTAAGATACTGACTTACACGTCATGCTATTTACACACGCTCCTAGGACCAGGCCTAAAGAGCATATACTAAAATGTACTGGCATTTATTCACCGTATTGTTGTTCACTTGTGCTGCAATTGCCCGATGTTTCTGTATCTTTTTAAAGTTAGATAATTTTATTACCTCTTATGCAGGTACCTGAAGAGCAGAATAACAACAAAGGCAGCTCACAGTGGTTTCCAGAGAATGAATTCATGTTCATAAAATGTTTAGGAGCTTATTACAGAAACATTCCTGTCCTGAAGACGGACTTACAAATCTGAGCAGCAAGACCAGCAGGCAGCATTTGCTCAGTTTTTGGTCCTACAGCTATGTACATTATAACATACTCAGAGTGAGTGCTTGGACATACACCATGATTATCCTCCATGCTGAAGTTCTTGTCTCTAAGGCTTCAAACAGCTTTTTCTCTTTCTGCTCTGCAGTCAGCATCCGGCTTGATGCGCTGCCAAGGATACTGAGGATTACTCAGCTCAGAGGGCCAGCCACCAGCACAGCACTTCCGCCAGGTCCCCTGATCCATCTAAAATATTCACAATTGTCACTTTGGATTACCAGGGAAGCTGGTTGTTAAGATTGCTTAGATTGAGAAGGTCTGTCTTCGGTGGCTTTTAACTTTGCTAAGCTTAAACAAATCAAACTGAAATCTACCTTGGATATCTACCTTGGATTAATGGCTTTTCCACTGTGATTCTCAAAATATTTAAAAGCTTTGTCCAAGTCATTGGTACATTTCTAATTATTGGAATTATGTGTTGTGCACCTGGAAGACAAGACCTTGCACATGATCCAATACAGGAATCAGTAAAAGCATAACATTAGTTTGAGCCATACTTTCTCTTTACTGCCTTTGCCTTACTACCTGTTCTGCAAAATGGCTCCCACAGAGTTACTCAAGAAACTTTTCTTTGTATTCTTTGGTGCTTGGGTATTAGTTGAGACGTGCTGCAAAAATGCACAAAACACATTTGGGTCTGTGGTTACACCACACCGAGCAAACCCTGCAGGAGGCTCACGCAGGAAGGAGCATAGTGCAAAGACCCCTCAGTGACCCGGCACTGATGCAGCTGTGGCAGAGGCTGCTGACAGTAAAGTCTTCCAGACCACAGATGAGCCTGCTACCACCTGGTTGCCTCTACACAGTGGTCTCCAGCGCACTGCATAGTGTGTGTATTATCTAAATGCTACCACTTGGTGAAGAACCCTAGTTCTTCCCTCCCCATTATCTCAGACAAGGCAGAGTTAATTGTGCATAATCTCTGACTACAAAGTAGAGTGAGGATGAAAGGATTACACAATGAGTGTGATTATGAGATTTAAATCTAAAAGTTTCCCAGTATAGTAAAGAGGCCAGCTATGCTGGATTCCAAAAAGTTACCATAAACTAGGCAGAGTTCAACAAGAAAGATGTAGAGGCTTCACTGTGTGGGGCAATTTAGCTACTAAAGCTGTAAAACATTCTTTTCTTGATCTTTTTCTTAAAACCTGCTGAATCTGAAGGAGTTAGCCCAAGTCATCCCATCAGACGCTGGGATAAAAATCACTGTGGGAGGCAATCTCAACTGGCAGGAAAGTGAAAATTTTCAGTAGTGTAATATTACAGAAATGATAAGAAACCCTTCTCTCACTTACTGGAAAAAAGATCTCAGCAGGACCCTCCCCGAGGTCACCCCTGCAGAAATTCCACGTAACCCTACGAAAGCGCACCTGTTTGCACAAAGCCTGAAGATAACTGTAGTCCTTTACCTGTCAACGCCCGCCACGTCATGCCAGATTTTAAGATGCGTGAGAAGGAGACACGCCAAAATGGGTGTTGACCTGCTCCCAATCAGCATCAATATTGCACAGGCATACAAAGACTTTAACCAGAGTTTGTGTTTAGCAGTATACAAAAGTAGTTTAGTAGATGCCCCTAAAACGCAGTTGTTGCCGTAAGCCGGTGCAGCACCATACTCACACATGCGTGTGTTAAGTGCATGTCAAAGGCACCCCCCCCTTTCCTTCAAACCCAGAAATTTAACATCATGTACGACAGAAAGCTTTTTAACGCGTTGATTTAACGACCTGACGTTCCCCAGCTCGAGAAGGCAGCGTAACCCTGGCGGCTGGAGAAGGGGCAGCCGGGGCAGGCCGGACAACCACCGGGCCGGCTCCCAGAGGCGGCCCCGGGCTCGGCCAGGCGGCCGGAGCCAGCCCGACCCCGACCCCGACCCCAGGCCGGCCGCAGCCCCCCGTGCACCCCCCGGCCACCCGCTCCGGCACCCCCGGGGGCTGCGCCCTCTCCGCCCCCGCACCGGCCCGGCCGAGCGCGGAGCCCCGCCGTGAAGCCGCGGGGTGCCGGGCAGCCCCCACCCGCGGGGCTCCCCCGGGGGCCAACGCCGGGCCCGGGCCCTCGCCGCGGCCACCATCTCCCGCCGCGGCGGCGGGCAGGGCCGGGGCCCGGGGGCAGGTGCGGGGACGGCCGCCACTCACCGTGAGGAGGAGGAGGAGGAGGAGGAGCAGAGGGGGACGGCGGCGGGGCACGGCTCGGGGCTCAGCCGGGGGCTTCATGCTGCCGCCGCGGCGCTGCCCAGCGCGGCCGGGAGTGCGCTGCCGGCCCCGCCGACAAGGATGCGGCAGATCCGGCTTCCTGGAGGAGGGGCCGCCGCCCGGGCCGGGCAGGGCAGCGCAGGGCAGGGCCGGGCCTGGCCCCGCGCCGCCGCCGCAGGTGCGGAGGGCAGGGGAGGTCCCGGGACCTCAGAGCCGCCAGCGCACCTCAGTACAACGAGCACCGGGCAGCGGCTCGGGGGCGGCGGGACCGCCGGTGGAGGGCCGCTTCCTCCCTCCTGGCGGCAGCGTGGCCCCCCCACCCCCGGCTGTCGTCCCCACCCTCACGGCTCGGCTCCGCGCTGCCCGCCCGGGCCCGGCCCTGCCAGCGCTGCCCCCGCCCGGGGCTGCTCCCCGCTGCCGCTGGCGGGCGAGGCGCGGCCGCGGGGCAGGGCCTCCTCAGAGCCGCCGTGTGCGGCGCGGCGGGGGCCGGGGGATGCCCGGGAGGTGCCGCCGTACGCCCGGCCGGGGGTGACACAACGAAGCACGGCGGGGGGGGGTAACGGGACCGTCCCCGCCTCACCGAAGCGGGGGGGGGGGGGGGGGCGGCGGCACCGGGGCATGCTCCGCCGGCCCGCGCGGGGGCGCTACCTGCCGGAGGGGGCGGAGTCCGCAGGTGCCTCACGGCCCCCCACTTCCGGTGTGTCCCGGAAGCGGGAGCCGCGCAGCTTCCGGGTTGGGGCGGCCGGCGGCGATGGCGGGGCTGTCCCGCACGCTCGGTATCTTCGGCGGGTTCGTGGCCGTGGTGGGGGCGGCATTTTACCCCATCTACTTCCGGCCGCTGCTGCTGCCGGAGGAGTACAGTGAGTGCCCGCGCCGGGCGGCGAGCGGGTCTGTGGCGGGGCCGGGCTGCGCGGCGCGGGCCGGGGGTGCGCCCGGGCCGAGGGTGCGCTGGGGGCTGCTGCTGGGTGAGCGGCGCCCGAGAGGCTTTCCGCTCGCCAGAGGGACCCTTAAAAAAAAAAAACAAACCACCACCTCAGAGCGTCGTAGTGCTCCTGTTTCAGGTTATTGGCCGATATGCGGTCCGGAACACCCCATAGCTGTTCTCTGAAATGGTTAAGAGGGTTGAGATGCAGTTGAAGAAGTGAAGATCCGAGGGCTGGAGCACCTCTCCTGTGAGGGCAGGCTGGGAGAGCTGGGGTTGTTCAGCCTGGAGAAGAGAAGGCTGCGGGGAGACCTTATTGCGGCCTTCCAGTACCTAACGGGGGCTTATAAGAAAGATGGGGACAGACTTTTTAGCAGGGCCTGTAGCAATAGGACAAGGGGTGATGGTTTTAAACTGAAGGAGGGTAGATTTAGACTAGAGATAAGGAAGAAAGTTTTTACACTGAGGGAGGTGGAACAGTGGCACAGGTTGCCCAGAGAGGTGGTAGATGCCCCATCCCTGGAAACATCCAAGGTCAGGTTGGAGGGGGCTCTGAGCAACCTGATCGAGTTGAAGATGTCCCTGCGCATTGCAGGGGGGTTGGACTAAAGGACCTTTAAAGGCCCCTTCCAGCCCAAACTATTCTGTGATTCTATGAAATTGTTTTGAGTTATGTTTTCAAGCCACAATTGAAAAGTTTAACTTAAAGCGTAGTAATAGATTATTTACTGATTGCGGTGATTTGCTAGAGCTGGTCTCAATCTGCAGAATTTTCTCTGAAACTGCTGAGGAAAACCCCGCTTCCCTGCCAGAAACACAGAAAACCTGCCAAAGCCCACAGCTGACCCCGTGACCAGGGAGCTCTCAAGCACCCGAAGGCTCCTGAAGTTTGGGGTGTGAAGCCGCAGCGGCTGCAGGTGGGCACTCCATGCCGTGGGAGCAGTAGGGGGAGTGCCCGTGACTCTTAAACTTCTGTTAACCACTGCTGAAGGAAGTGGGGAGAAGTTCTGGTGTAACTGCCTCATCCCCTTGCTTTAACTTGTGTAGAGCTAAGCAAGCTGTTGGAGATAACCTGAAGGTGTGTGTGGTTAATCTGCTGAGACAACTGAAGAGATTTCTAGGAAGGAAGAAAAAAAAAAGGAAGAGGGTAACAAAGTTATTGATCTTCTTGGAGGGATTTTAGCTTTGCATCAAAGCCAAAGTAAAAGTTAACTTGCAAGCAAGTTTTTATTTAAGGAAGCTATGTTTGTGAAGTTGGAAACTGCCCACAAAGATAGGTTTTATACTCTGTGTTCCCATTTAAAAACCTTATTCTTAACTCATCTTCACTTATGGTGCACTTTCCAAAAATATGGTATTAGAAGTGTGAGTCAGCGTTAAGGAAAGAACAAAACTAGTGGACAACGTTCTCTTTTGTGCTTGTGAATTACATGAGCAAATGTTCACCAGCAGGTTAGTGATTTATTTTTTTTAATCTCCATTAGCATGTAAGATGGGCAATGCGCAGTTAGCAAGTGGTCAAACTTGCTATTTAATACCTGATTCTAAACTTTACTTGTCGCATGCTGCTCAAACTCTCCTTTGATGTCACCTTTATGAATTTCCTATGTACTTTTCTTGATACTCATCACTGCGGTATGAGAGAAGCACAAGCATTCATTGCCATACTTTAGACAAGAACGTGGAACTTCACAGTTGTGGTACCTGAGTGGAAGTATTTTAACCTTTGGGGTACAAAGAATTTGATTTTTCAGAGTACAGTCTAGTTAGCTGTATGACAACAAAATTTCTGTAGAAGCTCACACCCCTCATTGGCTTGAGCTGTGGATGAATACTGAGTATTTCTGCGTTTTGGGACACTTGGATTAACATCGCATAGTAATAGAAGGGGGGCATTTAATTAGGGGAAATGGTATAGTTTTGTCCATTTCTCGTCTTGGAAGTGGTTGAATCTTTCAAACAAAAAAGAGAAGTCTGAGGCAGGCACATTGTATGGAAAGTATTACTCCGATACTTAATTTCCAAAGTTTACAAGCCCTAATTTTGTAGATGCCGTCATGAAATCTACTTGTGGTAAGATGCAAGATCTTTCAGGGCCTGAAAATGGGGATCACTGGTTCTGGAAAGAATAAATCATTTGAAGAGTTTTATGTTGAACATATAAGTGATCGCTTCTAAAAGTACCAGTTATTCCATAAGTGATGGGATCGTGGCAGGTATTTTGGCATTTTTTATTAAACAATAGTCATTACTTGAAGATTATTATCTTATTGTTTGTAATTTCTGAAAACAGACTTAGTTTCTCAGTGAAGTGAAGCGAGTACAACATTAACATTGTATAGGTGGATACTCACCAGAATTTTACCGTGTAGCATCCAGAATGAAAAAAAAATTTCAATGTTATTTTATTGTGTGCAGTCAAGATGTTTGGTATTTTTTATTGGGTTTTTTTTTCAGTAGTTTCCTTTATGTTCTGTTTTCCAGAAAAAGAACAGTCAATAAACCGAGCTGGTATTGTTCAAGAGGATATTCAGCCTGCAGGTATACTTGATTCATGTGTTTGCGTTGATAGTTTTAAAGATCTTCTTGAAATAAGACCTGAATATTTATATGGGTTTAAATAATACAGTGAAGAATACATTGAAAGAATATACATATAATAAACTTACCATGAAAATATTTTTTTCAGGCTAGTTCTTTACTCGCAAGCTATGGATTTAATAAAACTTGTTTTAAATTGACTTAATTGGCCAAATAAGTTGTAGAGATTCTGTTATCTTCACACTTCCTTAAATAGATGCCCATTTCCACACCAGAAATTAAGTTCTGAACCAGCTCAGAGCAAACAAGAACCACGGGTGGGCTGAGCTCTAGCTGTAAAAAATGCACTATTGCATGGTGGTTTTGTGGAATACTGCTTTACAACTCAGCTGAAACATGGGTTATGAGTGCCTTGTCAGTACCTTCCCGCCTCATGGGTGGGGAGGTAAGGCAGAAACCTGCGAGACATAAAGGAAAATTTGGAATGCAGTGCTAATAGCTTTTTGATCCCTGCTGTTGCCAGTAGAAGGCGTAGGAAAGCATATGAGGGGAATAAAAGTTAAAGTGTGGCAGACCATCCTTGATTGTTTCATAGGTAATGGTTATTCATTATGCAAGGTTGGCACTTCGTGTTTAAAGACATGAGAATGCTTGTCTTGATGAAATAGTTGGTATCTGAGTATGTTAAAGGGTAACTTATTCCTATTTTTAGAAAAGCCTAACATCAGCAGCAGGGAAAAACCAAATAGGATTAATGCCATGTCCTTACTACACATATCAGTTAAATCATCAGTGCAGGAATTACTTTCCAGGAAAGTGGTGAAATGCTGAAGAAGGGTAGGAAAGGTATTGTGAAATAGAAGTCTGGTAAACCTGCCTTTTTAATTAAACATTAAAGAGGACTGGACGGGCTCATTTATCCAAGATGCAAGTCCTTGATGACCAGTTCTCCTCACTATAACTTTTTCATCTAAATTTAGCTGCTGATGAGAAGTTATGAGATCCACTAGTTGAAAGTGAAATCTAGACAAATTCAAGTGCAAGGTGCAATTCTAGATGGTTGTTCCAACAGTATTAGAACACCTTACCTACGGGTGTAATAGATTTTTCCATTATCTGAAGCTTAAGATCAAGATGAGGTTGTCTGTTTAAGCTTGCAAAATTATTTCGAAAGAGTTGTGAGTTCAATGCAGAAACTGTTATGTTCTTTCATTGTTTGGTACACGAGGCTGGAGTAGTAGACCAATTATTTTGTTTCTCCAACAGTCTGGTTATGAACCGCTGGTATTCTCACATTTGATTTGTAGGGTTAAAAGTGTGGTCTGATCCGTTTGGAAGAAAGTAATGTTGGCGGCTGGGTGTATTGCAAGGCAAAACTGAAGATGGACATCTTCAGCTGTTTGTTCTTTCACTGAAGTGTGTCTTTGGGTGTCGCTGGAGAAGAATTCTGAATATGCTGTGTGGGCACGTGAGGAGCAACAAACGCTACCAGTTGGAATCCCAAGAGATAAAAACATGCTAGTTTTGACAGAAGATGCTGGGGCACGGTGCACAGACGATTAGAGAGCTGAATGATTCTCGAGTTTAGAAGTGAAATATTTATTTCCTTGAGAAAAGGGAAGAGGAATTATTTTTGTGGTTAACCTGTAAACACTTGTAGAATAAATTACGAATAGAATAAATCATGCAGACCGCTGCAGTTTCCTCCCTAGTTTGAGAATTACTATTTGTGGTTTTAATACGAAAACATGATAGAAGTATATACTGAGAGATCAGTGCAGAAAATATAATGTGGTGAGTGTAAATTTGTACATTAAAATCTCTTCCTTTTAAACCAATGTGTATTTTTTTCATTTGTTTTGCAAGTAGTTGTGGCTGGTTAACGTTGGCTGGCTGCCAGGTGCCCACCCAGTCTCACTCCTGCTCCTCAAGGAGACAGGGGGAGAACATAGGATGACAGAGCTTGTGGGCTTGGATAAACACATGGAGATTGCTTACCAGTTACTGTTGCATGCAAACCACACAGCCTGGGGAAAATTAACGTAGTTTATTGCCAATTAAAATAGATTTGGATAGTGAGAAACAAAAAAACAAGTAACACCTTCCCACTGCCTCCCTTTTTCCAGGATAAACTTCACTCCTGAGTCCTGTTTCCTTCCCCCGGTCCCTTCAGCGGTGGATGGGGCGTTACAGTCAGCTTCCAGCAGTTCTTCTGCTTCTTCATCCTCACGCTTCTCTGCTCCTGTACACGCTCTTCATGAGCCGCAGTTCCCTCAGGAAATACCCAGCTGCTCTGGTGTGGGCTCCTCCCCAGGCTGCAGTGTTGATATCTGTTCCAAGACGGTCTTCTCCATGGCCTGCAGGGGAATATCTGCTCTGGTGCCTGGAGCACCTCCTCTCCCTCCTTCTTTTCTGACTTTGGTGTTCATACTGCTGTCCCTCGCTTTTTTCCCCTCATTCCTCTGCTTGTCTGTTGTTTCCACAGAGGTGCCACCCACTTGGCTGCTGGGCTGAGCTGTGTCTTGCAGCGGGTCCTTTGCGGAGCCAGCTGGAACTGTCTGTGGCTGGCAGGGGGCAACTCCTGCAGCCCGCCTTCCTTCCTGCCAAAACCTTGACCGGTACAGCTGATACAGGAGGTCAACACCAAATGTTGGGGTGGAAAAGCAGATACTTTAAAGAATCTTTTTTTAAAAGCACTTTTTCATGGTAAGCATACTGATCATTAGAACAGGCGAGCAAAGCACTGCCCCTGCTGAAAATCTTTACCCAAATTGGATGTCTGTCTTAATAATAGGTTCTGAATAAACTATGTGTTTCCAGATTTCAAAAGAAAGAAACAGTCTATAACATATAGTTACAGTCTATAACCGAAAAATATTGTTGTTGAGTACAGGTGTAGCATGTACATTTAACTTGAATATGCTATCTTCTTTTTTTTCATTATTTCTTTTTAGCACTTCATTATGGGACACAACATTTTAAAGACCATTGCAGGATCGTGTATGTTATGAAGAATGTATGGGCAATGAGTGTTATTTATAAAGTTAGCACATGTTAGCTTGTTATTTTTTTTCAGACATCACACAGTTTTGTTAAGACAGATGAAAGACTTGACATATACAGTGTTCTTTTTCAAACCATCATTCTGTTACTTGCTATTCCTTTTCTACCTGTCATCGTCATTCCTCTCCAACTCAGACATGTTTCCTCTTCTGAATTTTTTTTTTTTTTTACTCTCCTATTATCACTGCAAGCATTACAGGTTTTTTTGGTTTGCTTGCTGGGAAAATGTGACCATATGTGATTCATTTGTGTTCTTGGGTGATTTCACATGGTGGCTGAAGCCAGAGTGAGTGTACGCATTTACTGTAGGGATGTTGACAGAAGTTTCACTACATAGCATAGTGCAACACTGTCACAAAGCTAATTAAGTGTATACTGGGAAAATAAGAATCAATTAAACTGAAGAACAAAGGTTTTTATCACTTAAACCTTTCTTCAATGAGACTGCAGAAATTAGGGAATAAAACGTTATACTGATGGATCAGACAGTTTCAGCAAAGTTGTTTCGTTTAAAATATCTTTCCAGCAGAAATACAGCATTGCTTAAATGCAGATAGTCCATCTATAACTGACTAGATGCAAATCAATGAATTTTAGGAGAAACTGGGAATTGTTCAGTAATGCTGCTTCTGGCTCTTGGTGACACAAATGCTTAAAAAACTTGCATTGTGGTAGTGTGAAACGATTATTAAACCACTCTTTCAGGATAAATGATCTGACAGAGGTTATTAAATTAGTTTGGAATTAGGAGATAAAACGATCTCTGCTACTCGTTTACTTTGTGAAGTTGAGCAATTTGCTGGGTCTGGATCTTGCCTAGAAAAATGTTAGACGGTTTCAGAACAGTGGCTGTGGCTGGCAGGTGCTGAGCCTTTTGCCTTCATATTACTTAAATGTTGCAAAACATTTGAGTACATAAACTCAATTATTTAGCATTTATAGAATTGCACATGTCTGTTGGTCATGATCTCTATCTGGTTCATTCCAGTGCAAAACCAAGATATGCAAATTAACTTGGTAAGTTTTGTAATTGCCTGTACAGAATTTGCAGCAGTGCATATCTGCTGAATACTACTAAAGTGAATCTAAACTCTGAAAGTGGTGTACATTAGTTTTAATGATCATAACTTCTCATTTGCTGTGTTCCACCTAATAAATTGGGCTGATTGGCCATGTCTTTAAAGTATTAGGATAGGGGATGTCTTTTTCAAACCTTTGGTATTCTGTCTGTATAAAACTAATTACTCTTCTTAGAAATTAATACGAAACAAAACTGTCGGCAAGGAACATACTGCAGTAATTCTCCAGAATTTACACTGAAATTGTCTATTATTGCTCTGGCATTTGCCAGTTGCCTGGAGACTTGCCTGAGACTCACGTGGGAAGTGCTAATCCTGCAGCTGGCTTTCTGGGCTTCGTGACAATGCTTTGTTCTGCTCGTGGGCGCTGGATGTAAGCCTCTCCTTCTCCGAACGACGCAGTGACAGGTGAAGTTGGATGGATAGCAAATTGTGCTCCCCGGGACTCTTTCCTTATCTTGCTCTGGAAATAAGAGTTTTGTCCTCCTTTTGTAGCTTGTGAGAACTATTAGTTTTCAACACAACCATACAAACAAATTAGATGTTTTATAATTATTCATAGTTTTATGTAATTATTAGTACTTGGGAGAGACTAGTTTGCCTTTTGCAGAAGAACCGATTTGCTAGTTTTGGTCCACCTGTTCTGATTGTTCTGATGGAAAGTTCGGGACAAAACACTTGATAAAAATATCTTCTAAGAGTGTTTTTTAAACACTTATCTATTCTGTAATACGAATGCATTTTGCTTATTTATTCTAGCTGGAATATGAGTAGCAAATAGAACTTCAGCCTTTGGAGGACTGGAGAAGTTTTAAACAGTGCTTTGACATCCCAAAGGAAACATCTGGTTGTACTAAGTTTGGGGCCTGCTGTTGTATGCTAATAAGTTTTGAAATTATTAAAACTTGTGCCATGAAGAGCAAGTCTGGCATTTTGGTCTAAATGCAGCTTAGTTTTGAAGCATTATAGACCATTGATGATGCAAGGAAACGCTCAAGCAGAAACGCTTCAGGAGGAGTAAATACAGCAGAAGATACTGGCAAGTTGCCAGGTTACACACATGAGTGAGGAAAATGTTTTTTTTTTCTTGCTGAATATTGTACTTTGTTTATTAAGATTGTTCACGCTGGTGGGATGGGATTTTTTTTCTTCTGTAATACTCAAAGCACATTGAATAGCCTCAACTAATCATCACAAATTTTTCTGTACAGGTGCCCTCCCACAAAAAACAGTCCAGAAAAAGAAGCCTTTTTCGTGATTTGCAGTTTTCTAAACCAAAATAAATTACATGTATTTTCCCTTCTTGCAGCCTAGCAATAATTAACTACTCATTTTCTCAGTACTGTGTACACTTCTACTGACCTTCTTCATGTTAACGTGCAGACACAGCAGTAAATGAAAAGTTGCATTGACTTTTTCTGTGGTGCCACACAGCCCAAATAATGTGTTTGCTAGTGGAAGGAAATCATTTTCCAGCTTCTGAGAAAGTGCTGCAGAATATACAGTTTCCATGTGGACAATGTATAACAGGAGAGAGCAAAAAGCAAAGTGCAGGTCAAAGCATGTCAAAGCTTTCATTTTCACATATTAGCCTATGTTCTGAAGTGTGTTTGTGCATAGTGCAGACTCTGTGGGCCTTGCAAGAAAAATGGTGCAGTGTTTAAGACACTGCCTTGGAAATTAGGACTGTTGTGGTCAGTTCCCTGTTCCACCACTTTTGTCTGGTAGCGGGTAAGTAATTTAGCCTTTGAGCTTCAGTTCCATCTGTAAAATAGCAATAATAGCACTCCCCTTCCTTGCAAGACATGATGAAGGTAAATACAGGGGTGGGGTTTTTCAGTGCTCTAGAAAACATTTTGGGTTCTTGTATGAGAAGTTTTCTTCATGGTTAGGAAAAATAGGTCTGGGTTTGTGGGGGAATCATATATTTTGGTTCCAAGAACTTAAAATACTTTGAAGAATCTTTTCCAAGAGGGAAAGAACTTCTGAAATTTCCCAGGACTTTATATTGCTGTAATATTATGCTCTGGATATGAAAATTTTATATTTTGGGAGTCAAACAGAAAACTTGCCTGCTTTTCACAGTACTAGTGGTTTTGTAGAAGATCTCCAAATATGAGTATAAACTACATGTAAGTTGAAATGCAACCCTATATGAACATTACTACAGTTGCACAAAAAAGCAGAAAATTGGTCGGCTTTTGTTACTGACCCAGCTGCCTCAGCAATTTTCTGAAACTCAGCAATTTTCAGTGTTTTCACTTGCCACTTCCCCTGTCTTCTGTAACAATAGGTCCTCCTTTCTGACCTTTGCATGCCAAAAAAGGTAGCTAAAAGTCTTCTAAGAGAGCTTCAAGTACTGAGCAGGGGAAGCTGAGTGGCAGTTAAAGGAGGTGAGGAAGAACTGGTGGTACTGCAGGGAAAGCACTACAGGGTCACAGCCCCTCCAGGGCTTCCTCCTGTCACCCTGGAGGAGCACCTCAGAGGTAGGGTGGTGGATATGCAGAGGAGATAGGGCATACTGGTCAGTTGAATGGGCAGGAGCATGAGGGACATAGGACATAAATCCATTGGAATACAGCCTTCATAGGCTCTGCTGCTCACAGAGAAAATTGGGGTACCTCTTCCACTCTTTTCTTTTTCCTCCCCAGCAGGTCAGAGAGAAACATTTCTAAACAAAGTTCCTAGTCAAGACAAGGAGGTTACCACGAGAAGGGAGCGTCTAAGGAGAAATGATATAACTATCCTTCACTCTAGCCTACCTTGAGAGGTCATAAAATAGAACAACTCGGGTTGGAAGGGACCTCGTGCTGAAAAGTATCTTTCAGGCCCCAGGTCACAGGGAAAGGTGCCTCCTTCGCTGTCAGCTTCTTCCTGTAACTCAGTACCTTGACTATCAGCAATACCAATCAGGGTAGAGGAGGAAAGTACTCCCATTGCTTCAGCAGAAATTCCTGTAGGAGGAGTCCTTCTCCTCAGCCACCCATTCACTCCCAGAACTGGGTGGCTCAGGCACAGCCTAGGAATGTATTATTCTTCCACCCTGGATGAAGAGAAACCACTGTGGATATTAACCAGAAGCATTTGCTCCCTGATCTATTATTTGTGACTTTTGGGGTGCCAGTGATTGTAGCAGGCCAGCTCTAGATCCAGATCCCTTCTACAGATACCTTCTACTCCTCCCTTCTACAGATAAGAGGAAGGTTCATACAAGAGCTCTAACTCGTGCCATTACTGGCTGAACAGCACCATTAGGAGTCCTCTGAAGCCTGGAAAGCAGGTAATCTCAGTAACAGAATCTTCACTGTCTGCTTGTAGCTTCCTCTGAAATGAGCTCCATTCCCCTGGCGCTTCTTATAGTCGTCCTGTGTGGCTAACACAGGCTTGCAGGATGTCCCATGTAACAAAGAATTTCTCATAGTTCAGCCCAAAATCCCACGTCCCGCATCAAGAACTTGTGGGGTATTACATCTCCCTGCATTTACTGTGTGTTTTTAATACGGGTTATGTGATTTTGTGGCCTCTGCTGCCTGCTCCCTGCCTACCTCTCTGGCTCTGCATCAAAACAACGATGCCAGCAGCACCACTACCTGACGGAGCCTGTAAGGAGCTGTGAGGATCTAAGGGAGGCATTCCCATACATGAAGTCTGGCAATCCTCCTAATATGTCTCAGAATTGCTCCTACTTGTTTTCAGCTGACAAGCTTTTGGTTCATAGCAGAAACTCTTGTTATTATTTCCCTACTGCACTTAGCACCGTTAAATTTTGTCCCATAGCTACCATTCCAGCTATTCTTTTGCACTGACATTGCCTCCCAAGTTGTTTAATCAGAACATTTCATTAGTGTACTGCTATTTTTGTGCCAAACAATTACGTTAAATTTGTCCTGGGACAGTTCTTTGAGGAACGCCACCAGTAAAACCCCTCCAGGCCGATGACTTCCCGTTTATCATTTCCGCTTTAGCTACTTCCATACTTGGCTTACAATTCTTGCAGCTACTAATTGTTTCCCACGTGACATCGTTCCAAATGCTTTGCTAAAGTCCAGATGGAATATACCCCCTGAATTTTTGCCATGTTGACAAGCTGGTTACCCGATTAAATAACAAGATTAACACCCTGACATGTTCCACATTGGGAATTTTCATTTGTGTCCCCACTTTTCATTACTTCTGAGTTTGCCGTGATACTTGTGTGCTCTTCTGGAAAGAATAACAGCTAGGTAGACATTTTCTAAAAGAAGTCCCAGAAGTACCCAGACATCTCATACTCTTTCTGTCTGGATGCATCGTAATGCGTATAAAATGAAAGACTGGGTCTGTTAGAACTACCTAAACATCATGAGAGTGACCTGCCTCTCCAGTCCAGACAGAGAGGAGAGATGTTTGCTGCTACTGGTTCCTTTCAAAAGCTCAGAAGTTTATATTCATCCTGTCTCTATGTCATTGATTATTGGCTCATAAGAACCAGGCCAGGCTAATAGAAGATTGCTGTAAGCATAGTACAAGAACACAAGGCTGGTTTTATTTAGTCAGAAAACCCAGCACTCATCCAACCTCCAGAATAGTAAAGGCAGTTAGCAAGCCTTATTGACAACGTGCGATTAAGTGAATTGTCACATCTGCATTCATTAGCAAAATTATTCAGGGGGGTGCAAAAGAATTTACACCTGGTTCTGGTTTCCACAGGTCATTGGGTGCATATCACTTAGAAAGGCTTCTGACAAGGCAGGCATGACATTCAGATGACGACTGCTTTGAAGAAGATAAGAAGTTTCCCTTTGCTTCAAGCCATTGGAATCCTAGAAGAGATAAAGGTAAAAACATAATATTTCAATTGTGCCAATGGTTTTACTGGAATGGTACTGATAGCAATTTGGATTCATTCATGAACTGTCACATCCTTTGGGAACTACCTGGAATATGATCTGTATGCTCCGTTGGATCCTAGAAATTCTAAAGATTACTTACTTTATCCAATTTCATGCCCTATTTACAGTCAGTCACTTTGCCACACCCTTTTCCAGGAATCTTCCCATGATGGCATGTTCTAGCTAAAGTTCTGTTCATCTCTAAGTCTCAGAAGGGTGAAAGCTATTTTGTTCCTGTTATTTTTTGTCTTCCACGATAAAATAAGTTTGCATGCTACTCTCTGTTGAGATGAATCTTCAAGACCAGGTTCTAATTCTAGCCCTAACTCTATGGAAGATGTTTCCTCTTCTAGATTATTTTTCCTATCCACACTTGCAGGCAGACAGCTCCGATACTAGAAGTGTTTATGTTAGGTGTTCTGCTGCTAGTGCAGAAATCCTTACTCACAAACACAGTTTGATTCTGAAGAAACATTTCGTATTACCTCGCTTAGGAACCGGGCTCTTGTGGCAAGTATCTACAACAGGTATGAGGCTCTGTACCGCTTAATTCTTTCAGGATTCAACAATTTTGTCTTCTCTGCAGGTTTTGGGATAAATCAAGGGAAGTATTGTAGTTCCTGCTTACGGTATAGGGACCTTCTTTGCTCATGGTCTGTCTGCCCTGAAATAGATCCCAAGAAGGATTTTCGGATCCCAACTGTCTGAAAATACCTTCTGGTATTTTCAAGACCATGTTCTGGGTGAATAGCCTTCTGTGTGTAAGAAACAGCCTATGAAATGTTATCTCTACTGCATACAAGCAGTATCGAAATATTTATGTCTGCTTCACCGATACTACCTGGATGGGAACAGGAGTTGTACCATCTGTTCTTTTGTGTTAGTTAATGTGTTGACTATCCTGTTACCATTAAACTTCTCCCTCAGAAACGTGGCAGAGGAGAACCCTTAAAAATATCTGCATATTCTAAGCGTGTATTCTTTATGGTCAGCTTCATATTAGTATTTCTGAGTTGAATGTCAGCTGTTATAAGTCTTCCTCGTAATTCTAACGGATTTACCATCTTGTATCATCATAGTAATACTTTATATAAAGTAATGAAGGAAGGGCCATATCCACTTAAATCTGCAGAGGCTGGGCGTCTGGGGAATTCCTGTATTTAGTACAATGTTGCTCCACATATTTGCTGTTGTAGGAAGTGACAGAGTGTTTTTGAAGGGGAATTATGCATAGGAAAGGACCGAAGACATTCCTTGGTCAGCAACACATGCCGTTGACTGGATGTATCTGTCTTGCTAGGAGGCTCCATTCAGCTTGTAGTATTTTTAGGGAAGTGCAAGGTCAGCCTTTATCTGAGTAGGGGCCTGCCCAATGAACACACTCGTTACGTGTCCAGAGTGCAAAGAAAAGCTAGAGAGCTGTATTTGCTTTTCCCACCACAGATGAGGGAGTGGTAACCAGCAGTTACTGCCTAGCGAGAGTATGGATGGAATGGGCTTTCAAAGAGGTGTTTGCGCTGCCAGGAGAGGCAAGGAGCTATTTCTGGGCGAACCGGCCAGCCATGCTCCCTTTTGAAGTCTCGCTGGCAGGAGGGCTTTGGCAGCTGGAAGGCAGCCATGTAGTGGGGCACGAGTGATAATCACACCTCTTTGCACCCAGCAAAGCAAGAGCCGCAGTCACATTTCTACAAACTCCTTTAACTCACCGGCAAAAGAATGGGGGCTGCTCAGCCCAGTCCAGGACAAGAAGAGAGCCATCCCTCCACTGCACCTCAGTCCAAACGCTCTATTGATCTTCAGCCTAGGCAGTGTCACTATTTCCCTAAAGGAGGGCTACTACCATTTGGAAGCCCTCTACGCAAGCGCTTTCCAAACACTCCTCTCTCATTTCCCTTGGGCTGGAAGTCATTTTAGATTTGCCAGCTGGGACTCGGCCCCTGGGCTGATTCCAGCACCTGAGCCTAGTTTTGTGTCAGAGCGAGCTGGCTACTCCCGTGGGACGTTACAGTGTGCCCTGACGCAGGTGGTGCTCGGAGAGGTGCTGCCGGACTTCTGCAAGGAGGTGGGAAGTGACAGTGGCAAAGCAGTGATTTTCAGCTCCTTCTGATGTTTATATCCTGGTGAGTGAGTGGCATGTTTAAGGATATTCTTGGCGCTTGTGGCGGTAGCAAGAAGTGATATACTATTTGCTTTGCCTACTCCTTTTGTTCTGAATTTATAATATCTGTGACTGAAGATATAGTTACCCCTGCGCCCCAGAAGAACCCCAAAACAGAGACTAAGCAACTGGATAATTGCCCACTCCTAAGTGTCTGAATGTAAAATGAAAATTCTGGTTTAGTATTTTCTGTGCTGCTTATTTTCCAGTGAAAGCAAATTGCCTTTTGATATAAAATACATAGTTCAGTCTCTACAGAACCCTGTCTTTGTATTCTTCTCGTGCATTATTATTTAAAAAAAATAACAACCAACCAACCAGTAGCCTGAGTGATCACAGCTGAAGAATGCAGACTTTGTTCCCAGGAAGGTAAAACAGAAGAAAAATTGCATTCAATTCTGTTATGTAACCAAGAAAATAAATTCTTTCAGAGAAGAATGGTGCTAGATTTTTCCCTTTCAAAGGTATTGTGTATAACTAAGGTAATTAATTATAGAATTATACACAACCAGGAACAAGGATGTCTGATTCACCTTGTTTTACGAAAAAAAGAAAGGGTCCTTAATCTGTCGAATGCCATGCAAATAGCAATTGAAGATTGTTTCTGAACATGGATAATGAGGCAGAGATTGGGAAGTTATGGGATGAGGAGGATTGTCTCACGTACCTTGATGGCAACAGAAAAAGAATGGTTTATCTGCCGTTGTGGTCGTAGCTTCCAGTTAAAGTCTGGTTTATATTCAAAGCTCTTGCCAAACGTTTGCTTTTGCCAGTTTCTGGATTATTTATCAGCTCGGATTGACATAATAAGCTTTGGGCCCGTGATGTAAGTCAGATGTCTAAATCTGGCCTTGTATAGGGAACAGTGTGGGTTTTCCCAGCCTAACAAGCCAGAACTTGGCCTGTCAAAGTTGTCTGCCGTGAAGGACTAGAGAATTAATGGAGTCTGACCCTTTTCTGTGGAAGCTGCTTTTGAGAGTGATCCTATTCTGTGGCTAGTAAAACTGGGCCGGCATCCTTTCAGGATCTTTCTTCAGCAGGGTCGCCTCTTTCACAACTACTCATTACGGCTCCTTTTCCAGCAGCTTCCACCCGACTAGCTGGTCTCAGTGGGTCCCCCCAGCACAGCAGGGCTGCAGCTTTTGCTCTGGGGGTGGCTGCTTGGGGAGCTAAGTGCTGTGCCGCGCATCCTCAAAGGAGGGAGGAAGCTTGAGCTGTTGGGAGGTATGTTTCTCTGGGTGGGTCTTCATGTGCAGGGAGTTGTGCATGAATTCACAAGCCCAGGCACAGTTGGCACCTCTTTTCTCAGGTGTAAATTCTGGTCCCTCTTCTATCACTCAGTATTTTATAGGCTGAAGTACTGAAATACTCTTTAAGTTGTGCTACTGGTCCCACGCAGCTGAGGAATTACTGAGGAAGCCAGGCGTGCTTAGCTACAGGATGCACAAAGCACCTGCCCTTGAGGAAGCCAGCTTACACTGCAGGTGGTTCTGGGCACTGCCCATCGTTCACATATCTCGCTGTGCGCCGTCCTGGGTGACACCTTAGCTGTCAGCTGTTTGCTTCCCCTGCGGTCTAGTGCAAGTACGCCAAGAGTTGTGTGCCTGCAGGGAATCTCCCCGCAGGCTCGCGATGCTCAGAGAGCTCGGGGAGGTAGCCCTCAGGGCCTGCCTTCTGTGAACTTTCCCTGCAGACACTTCTGGGCTCGGACAGTTTCTTCTACCCCAGTCCTTGGGAAACTGAGGTGCTAGCTATTACATTCTTCATCTGAGAAATCTCTTGGCCGTTTTTGTGACCTCTCTAGGGATGTCAGCTAGAAATGCTGGATCCCAGCTTACACTGCAGTTGTGCAAGCATTTGTTCCAAGACATTATCATCCATTGGTTTCTCCATTATTGTCTTGGACTCTAGCGAATGCAGAAACATTTGACCATACCCTTAAGACAAAAAACTCAGCCCCAAATGTACTTCTGGGAGGAGGCTGAGCAAACCTTTCCTGATGATCTTCAGAGTAGTGCATGTGCTTTACGAACTCGTGTACAACACCACTTGGTATACCAGGAGGTCTAGGTCTACTGCCCCTGATTTCTTTCCTTGCCTGCTGTAGGAACAATATGTTTTTAAAAGCAGTCATAATTGCTTCTCAGCTTTATCACCTGAGATGCATGAGCCTCAGTGGGGATGCTGCTCCTCCTGCTCCTTTACAGTCTCTTTTCTGCTGTGGCCAGTTTATTCTCACGGAGTTTGCTGTGTAACTAGAGTTATAGCTCCTTAAGACAAATGGTTGCACTTGTGCTTTGCCACCTGTGCTTCTTGAAGACAATGTTGGGCTCTGCTTGCTTAGAAGGATGGTTCATCATCCTCTGTTGTGGTTGTGACAATACTCACTCCTCCATGAACTTTCTTGCCTGGGTCTAGGTAGACACGCTGATAGTTTAGTCCCATCTCTGCTTAGACTTTCAAGACACGGCAGTCCTTTGGGAGAAGACTTGTGCGTCCTGCAGGAAGGGTAGTTACTTGCATACTGAGAATCTGCTCAAGCAAACTGCCATAGGCTTGCTGGGGTTACGTGGAGAGAGCATGGCTGGGTGTGAGATCTCATGGTGAACCAGCTTGCAGGCATATTGGGTTACCTGGTGGGCAGCTTGCTGCCATGCTTTTTGGTGGCCTTTCTGTTGGCTGCAGCTTCTCTTTAGGCACATCTGATTGGACCTGCAACCAGTGTGGGAGTCGTGGAACAGAGGGATGTTACAGTATGAATGCAGGTGCTGCCCTCAAAGAACGTGGATGAGAGTGAGGCATGTGCTCTAAGCAAGACATCTTCCTACGTGGAGTAGGGTAAAAGACCTCTTCAAGTCAACCCAAACGTCACGTTTTCACTCTAGACTCCAGCCCGTCCCCTGAAGGAACAGACCTGCTTCAGAGGGACAGATGCACCGCATACACTGATGGAAAATATAAGGTCAACAGATCTTTAGGAAATTGGGCTTGCTATTTAGTAAATAAATACTTCTAAAAAAAAATCCCTAAGAAGCCATAATAACCTTGTGATCACCTTGCTGGGCTGCAATGCACATAGCTGCTTTGTGACAAGGGTTCTGCAGGCTGCTACTTTATAGTATTAAATGACCTTAGACCCCTTCAGAACAAAAGAAGGCATATTTATTTAATTTTTCATGGTTAATAAGCCAGTGTTACTGAACAGGTTGTCCTAGTATTTTCTTTGAAAAGAATGCATTTTTAGAACGAAAGAAGTCCGTACACTATTCCTGCCACGATAAACAATCAGGCTTAGGCTCCAGTTCGGCAAAGTAGTTATGTGCTTACTGAAATGCTTCTGTCAATGACATTTACACATCTGTTTAATGGTAGAGATGAGAGCTTAAGAGTTCGCTGAATCAGGGCCTTGGTGGTAATGCTTTCAATTGTAGTGTAAATCCAGTTTTCCCATTCACCAGTAGATGGGGCAAATGAGCCTCCTTATAGTTATGGTCAAGATTTTTCTGAATGCAAGGTTAAAATGTAGCTCTTGTTGGCTCTTAGTCCAACAGTCTAGTTTGAAGGCTCTTTACCTTTGTACTGTAAGGGTAACTTACGTACTTTGACGCAACTAGACTATTTTCTTTACAAACATGTGTCGTAAACAATTGTTCTGTTCCTTGAAATTCTGAGATTTTAAATGGTGTTCCTTTCTTTACACAGGGATGGAAACTAATCTTTTGAAGGTTTTGTTGTGCGAAGATATCGGAATGAGTGTTCCCTCCCCAAAACTAGCCAATAGTTAGCTGTTTACAACGCTCACGGGGATGCAAAGGATCCAAGTTTTAGTCCCTGGTAGTCTTCCATGTGCCTGTAGAGTGTACCGATGACAAGATCACCTTACCTGCCTTTGGGTCATCTTCTCCAATTCTCTCCTCCAAAAGCTGTTGTCACTCTTACATGTTTATTGGTGCACCAGACTTGTACAGACTACGTGAGTGGCCACAGTTGCTTTCTGCTCGCACTTCTGGCTTCCTGTTCACGTTTCATGTGATGTACTTATCCAAAGAGAGGCTAACTCTCAAAATAAGTCAGTCCCTGAATACTGCCTGTTATAAGGAGTAAAAGCTTTTTCTTGAACGTGTAGAAATGCAGACTCCTCAATTTCCCTTTAGCCACAATCACACTTCTGCATGTTCTTCTACACATTAGCTCTCTAAGTGTGCTTTGCTTTGTCCCCGCTCCTTGGAGCTCAGCTTGTTAGTGTGAGTCTTGGAGCTGGTTGCGTTCTTGCAGGCAATGTGGTGTAGGTGCATGAACCATTTGCTGCCTTACACTCCATGCTGTACATTCCTTATAACTCCAGTGAAGTTGGCCTTTTGTGGGGCAGGAGCCTCTGCAGGTGCAGAGCCCAGTGATGGTGGGGAACTTCTGCTTGTCCCATAGACGACACGTCATTGTTTGGTTAGTTGGGTGTATCTTGCCCTTGTGGAAAAAGCTGCCACTGTTCAGCCTTGAATAAAAGGTATTGATATATCTATCCTGTTTTATTTTACAATGGGGCAAGCTTCCTGAGATAGTTGGGTGGAGGGGTGAAGAAATCTCTATCTATATTAAACAGGATAGGCCAGACAAACACAACATGCTAATATAAAACAAAACAGCTTGGCTCAAATTTTTTTTAAAAAAGAAAAACAAACATAACCCACCACAACTCTTTCTCCTCAAACTTTCAAAAACTGAAATGGGGAATAGATGTGAGCCTACCTTCTCAGATATGTAGGGGAAGCCTCAGCTGCTGGGCTCTGACTAGTTTAGCATGGGGAGCTATGTGCCACCATCTGTCATTACCCGTTTGTGATACCCAAAACTTTTCTCAGGGTGGGAGGGAGCTCTGAGGAATTCTTGGCTGGATTAGCATGACTTTGTGCTCTTGCTCAAAGCCATTACGTGGTTAAAACTGAGATGGGTAACACTGAGTATGGAGGGGGACAAGGTTTAAGCTGGTGTAAACTGAGAGCAGCTCCTTTTGTAGACAGCGGAAGTAACCAGACTCTACAGATGTCTAAACTGGTAAGAGTCTGGCTCACCTTTTCCTAAAGTACATTGTACAGAATCTGGGCATTACCTTAAACCATTCCATATTTTAGAGGAGCAATTTGTGTTACCTTTTCCTCATGTCACTCAAAGGTTGCTCCAGGCTCTCCCTCTTTCGCAGCCTCGTGATGCCCTCAGACCTCATCTCTAACACTGCCTCCTCCACAGTGAGCAGCCTGACTCAGACCGGGCTTCTCGCAGCCAAATTCCTACAGCCTGCCACAGTTCTGCTTTCTTTACTTTCCGTTCAGTCTACTGACCGTCCTACAGCAAAAATTCCTTTGGCTCCTGTCATATCTACCTTTGCCTTTGAATGTTTTCATTGGCTCGCTGTGTTTTGAATGAAATTTAAATTCCTCAGCGCATTTTCAGCCAGCATTTGCGTTTTGTTCATTGTGTGTTTCTTGACCATCTGACATCCTTTGACTTCACCCCTATCCTCATGGTCTTCCTCTCTTTATTTTCTTCATATCCTTCCCTGTTCCTGAAGAGATGTTCTCCTAATAAGCTGAGCAGTGTTACTAGCACTCAACCCCCCTACTTTCACCCTCCATTCCTGACCTTCCTTCAAGAGCCAGTGATTTTTCTCTTAATTTTCTGCTTTGTGGATGGAAAGAACTGCTTTATAAGAAACGTACTGCTCCCGGGGTAGGTATAAAGCATGGCTCAGACTGCACAGGCTCCTCAGGAACGCGGGTTGTGACACAAATGAGCATGAGGCAGCTGGAAACACCTACAGCACGCGGTGGTTTATAGTAAGCCAACTGTTCAGTGACATGCTGGCCTCTGAGGAAAGCTATGCGTGCTGTTAGCCAGAGGTATCTCAGGAGGATTGAGAGTCTGTCTGCTATTTGGCTCCTCACAGACAGCAGATGTTCCATGAGAAGGTGAAACATGCAGTAAATGACTGTATTTACTTGAAGCAAATCAGAGCCCAAGAAAAGGCAGCGGTCCAGCCAAGTGTGTTTACTGCTGCAGGAATGCTTTTGTGCTGATGCAGCATCTTTCACCCAAAATCTCTGAACGTTCTGAAAGCGCTAACAAAGGTAGGCTAATGCCACTGTTTGCAGACATTTTTGAGCCAGCTTTTTACTGCCTGTTTTGGCAACTGCCATCCGTATAGCCTATGCTGAGTTTGGTACTGCTATGGCTACTTGGTGGAGTGTTCCCTTAGCTGCGTAGATGGTTTCTGCAGCTGGTGCTGAGCTCAAGCTGACGCAGCTACCTGGGTAACAGGACGTGAGTGGGCCGCTGCATGGCCAGCTCAGGTAGGTGCGTGTGAGCTGCAGTCACTTGAGTGTAAAGATACATTTGTCCTATTTCTAGAAGGAAAAAAAAAAAAAATCTAAGACCTGGACTGAAGACAAAAGACCAGTCACAAAGATACATCTCTCTCTTCTATTGAGGGAAATGGAAAAAGTGAAATACTGAGTAGGTTATCACTAGTGAAAATAGGTTCAGGCTAGGCTGTGCCATGTCTGCTTGCTGAGTGAATGTTCAGCTAACGTCTAATGCAGGGAAATGTCCAGTGACCCAGAAGGGAGAGAAGTAGTCTCTTCATGTGTGTGCGTATTTTCCTCATGGACCAACAGATACCTCTTTGGATACTTATTTTGAGATCCAAAGTCACTTGTTATTTTTCAGTGGCGTACAGAAGAGGACTGTATCTTTAGCCAACAGCAAGGTGTTAATTCAGGGATTTTGTATTGTTTTTCTAGTAAAAAATGTGCTGCCAAATAAATATCACCTGCTTCTGGCTCCATGCCAGGGTTTAGGCACCGAGTTAGGAGTGAGCAGAGCTGCACTGCCCGGGACAGTTTCCAGCAGAGCCCTGGAGACCCATAGCTGCAGGATGGTTGGAGGATGGCTCTTCCTCTGCCACGTATCCCCAGAGAATTCTGATGGATGGCTCCTCTGTGGTGGTGTGGTGGCCCTCTACTCGCTTTTCCACACCGTGCAAAGGGGGGCAATTCTTGGGATGGACAAACAGCTCATGTCCTTCCCACTTGCTTACTTTTTTTACTGAGAAACTCGCCTTGTTCCCTTCTCCTCCTTTTGCTCGGCTCACTCCTGGTGGTTTTCTGCAGACATTTTCCCCAAATGACCTTGCTAGAACCAAAGTGAAACAAAAGGCCCTACCCACTTTCTGCTCTGAGTTCCTTAACTACAAAATGTTTTCAGTGTGTGGAGAGGGGTTTTTTTTCCTCTCTCTTTCATTCTCTCTGCTCTCTGGCTGCCCACAGTGACAGCCGTATCTGTTTGATTTGAGGGAAGCCTTGCAATGTGCTGTGACTGGCTCCTTCTGCTAATAATTTGTTCTCTGGAGCCTGCTGCTGCACAGTATAAATAAATTTCACTGTTTAGTACTTTCCCGGTTTGTTCCCCCGCTGCTGGCAGAGAGTTGACCCACCCCGTTTTGTTTTTCAAATGTATCTTTCTTTGCCCTTCTTATATGAGACAAAATCACACGATTAAGTTAATAAAAATGCATTATTTGTGCATGCTTTTTATTTTGGTTGTCTTGTGTTGCACTAAAAGTTCTGCATAAAACAGGAATTCAAATGCAGCTGACATCCTGGACCAATACTCAGTTTGGTCCTGGGACAGGGAATAAGACTTTATCCTGCTTCAAAAAGTATAATGGTGTGTGCTGAATAGATAAAGTCTCCGTGTAAAAAGCATTTTTTAGCCATTCCGCCATGTAAGCTCAGTCTTTTTATAAACAGTCTTAATTTGGCCCATTCCGTGTGCGTATGCTGCTAGAACGACCAGGATGTTTAGCACATCAGACTTAGCTTTGCAGTGGTGAATGTAGGTACTGGAAGTTCTCCAGTTGTGGTAGTATGCATGCCCCTGCAACCTCTAGCTCAGTGTAGGGTAAATATTTAGAGTGGCTGAGCCCAATTTGGGCTCTGTGCTGTTTTAACTAGATTGTTCCTGCCTAATTTAAAGCTGGCTTAGGCATTTCTCCACCACACCAAGATCACTGCTGGGTACACGTACCCCTAATTGGGTATGATGAAGGCCACAGTCATGTTTTTCATGGTTCCAAGCCTGATGCTTAGAGCACTTGAGGTTGTTTTTACTGTGTGAATGTGACTGCATGTGCATTTTAATAAAGGGAAAAACAGACTGTGATAGACTAATGAAGTCAGTAGGGTGGTTACATTTGCCTACTTTCTTGGAAATCTTCATCATTCCCGTCTTCCTTGGGATGAATAAAAGGAATCTATCAACCTAGGTGATATTCTTTCTGTATATTTTGAATCTTTTTATAGCATAGATAGGTTTCAAATAACATAAATCAAGCAGTTTTTACTTTCTCTTCCACTGATTTCTCCCAAGCAAAGGACATCTCCATGACCAGGGTGAAAAAGGCAAAGAGAAACTAGCCTTTTGCCATTTGCATTTTACGAACCAGATCTTGAAAAAAAAAAAAAAAAGGAAGACTTGAAGGAGGGGAAATTTGTCGCCTTAACATTGCAAATGATGTGAAACCAGAATGTCCTCCCACCACAGCATATGTTTGTGGTGGGTAGGCGGGGGAGATGCAGGGAAGAGGTGATGGTATAAAAATACCTTGTAAAAAAAAAAAAAAAAAAAAAAGTTTGGCTAGGGGAGAGAGTTTGTCACTTCAGCCAGACTAGAGGGGGGAAACCAGACAGACAGGGGGCGGATGAGGGGGGAAGAAATTATGTCACTTCAGCAAGGTAAATATCTTGACAAAGTGTCTCAGAAATAGCAGTCAAATAATTAGCATGAGAAGATCAGATACTAAACAAGTAGGTGGCCTAGAAAGTTAAGAGGAAGGAGTAAAAGCTATTTAAACAGAACTAGGAAGATTGTAAGAAACAGTTAAGCATGTGGCAAATACCGAGCAGCAGGGTGACAGGTAAAACCCCGAGATAAAGTGCACAGACTTGCTAATAGCCACTCTTCCTGCATTTTCATGAGCTGAGAAGAATGATTTTTTTTCTTTTATCCTTATGATAATTCAGGCACGCCAAGTCGAATACAGACCAGGGGCTCTATCGGGCAACATGACTGCTAAACGCAGCTTCGTAACGTATTACTAGCGTGTCTCTCCCTGCATAGGACATTTCCCTCTGCGTGCCATATGGAACAGTTTGGACACTCCACAGCGTCCAGCACGGCGCAAATGCGAGCAGACACCAACTTGACCACCCAGGACAGCAGCCAGGGTGGAAAATGACAGTTTGCCTTGTCATGCTCAGGGGGAGTCCGCATGCTGCAGGGGGAGACTAACATCTCCACATCTTGGGAGCTGTCGGGTGAGGGAGCCGGCGGGAGGGAGGCTCGGGAGGGGTGACACTCGGTGCCCCTGCGTAGTTCGGGTTAGCAGTAGCAGCTGTCAGCATTGGGAGGGCAGTCTCCTTCCTATGTGTGATATTTATAGTTTTTATTTGGTTTTAATTGACTTGCCTCAGTGCTCAAGAAGGCGCCCAGCCCAAGGAAGAGTGGGTGAGTATGTGAGAAAAAGAGAGAGACAGAAGAGGTGGGGAGAGCGCAGGCTGGTGAGGTGCCCTTTACGTCCGGTAATTTGTTATCCAGACATACATTGCCCTATTTTGTGGACAGCTTCAGATGCTGTTTTCCTTTCTACTTCTCCTTATTCCCTGTTGCTTTAATCTCTGGAAATGTGAAAGCGGCTTGTATGGATCTCTCCATGAAGAGAAGGTGCTGTGCTAAATCAGACAAAACCTGCCCTCCTGCTTTCTCTCTTATTTTGCAAGGAAGTATGTCGTTCTCCTGCCTCGGTGGTGATTTTTGGTGATAGGTTATTCTCGCTCCCTCATGGTGTGGGACCTGCAGGGTATTTCAGCTGAGATGGGGCAAGCAAGGCCCTGGTGCTGTGCGCAGTGCGTCGGCCCCTCTTGCGCGGGCTTATGGCAGCCCACCCCCTGTGGTGACCGATGGGCTGGTGGAGCTTCAGAGGGGGATGGGACTGCTCCCAGCGTGGGCCGGGTTTCAAGGGTGGCACACGCTAAGAAGCTTGTTGGTGTCCAAATTGCAATCAAGGGCAGAAGAAGATTCAGCTGTCATCTCCTCTGACCTAAAGCGTGTTGCTGAGGTCTGTTGCACAGGGTGGGACTTTCCACTGGTAGGTGTTCATACAAATTTGGCTATATCTGGCTATCTTCACGTGTTGGCGTGCAGTCATTTCATACTTGCATTCCACAGAAAAGCAACGGGGTATTTTCCCCCTTCAGCAAATTTCAAAGAAAATGCACTAACAAAACATTGTTAGAGAAATTTTGCATGCTCCAGTCAGCAAACTGAAACCTAGAATACCTTCTGAGACCCTATCTGTGCAGCTGCCTTGTTGCTTTGTCCTCTGGGGCTGACTAAGGATAGCTGTGGGGATTAGTAGTCTGAGTTCCCTGACTTACATGCATGTAATATTAATGAAATATTTTGGTGGAAATCTAGCTTTTACATTTCAGATTTGTTTCGTTGCACCAGTTGGTGGATTGAAACTGCCATCACGGCAGCTGCCTGAATATCATGTAACGCAACATGCCTTGATGCCTTGTCGTATTTCAGTATTTGCTCACAGCACGAACAGTCCCAAGCATTGTGTTGGGTTTTTTTATGAAGGTCCAGAGTTAGTGAAATAGAGAGGATCTTTTTTCCTCCACTTTCTCACAAAACCCACCAGTTCTCATGCCTTTCCTCTATGCCTTCCTTCCACCAACTTAATGACTCACCCTTTACTGTGCAAGTGCTGAGGGGCACTTGCACCATGATAAGAAATGCAATACAGAAAGCCTATGTAGATGCTTCTGCATTAATGTCTTCCTGAATATACTGAGATCTTCCTGAATATATTGAGTATATAATGCTGTAATAACTGAAGAGTGGATGTTATAATAGTGAAAGCTAAGAGATGTACAATTAGTCAAGAACTTCTTTGCTGGAGATGTTAAAACTAAAACCTAAAACTTTTCATGGAAATTCAGTACTTGTGATGAGACTCTTAGGGGAGTTTCTAATGTGTAGCATGCTATTTCTGATTAAAAAAAAAAGAGAGAGATAGTAAGTTTATTGCAAGGTGTTCAATAACCTGGTCGTTGGGTGATCTCTGAGATGTACAAGACCAAGTTCTAAGTTCTCAGGATGAATTAGAAAAAATAGGAATATGAAATCATCTCTCCAGTATTGTAGATAAGTGCCTTAACCGTTGGGCTTTTGAGGAGGGTGCATGAGTCTGATTTCTGTGGTTTCTTTTTGTCAAAACTCTCAGGGTCTTTGTTCAATTCTAAAATTCTTCCTTGTCTGTCTTTTTTCTTTCTTTTTTTTTTTTTAACCTGGGATTAAAAGTTTATCTTTCTGCAAAATGGAAACCTTGTTATCCAGCCAACTAGAATAATAAAAGTTGTAGGTGTCTTGTGAACGTGAGGCAAAGAAGAAGAAAATGTGTTGCTTCATTGGCTCTGTGTGAGAGGACAGTCTGGACTTCATTTAAAAGTCAAATGTAGATATATTTTTGCTACTTTTGGCTAGCGACATATCAAGATTTGACATATTCTCATTTCTCTTTGTGAGCTGCTAAGGATTCAGACCAATTTTATCAAAATCTACCTTTGACGGATGACAGCAGGATTTCATGAGTGATTTCTATCTCAAGGCAACTGCCCCTTCTCCGCAACCAGCAAGTGGCAATAGCATTTTAGAGGAAGGATATCATAGAGCAGCTTGGTTTTCTCACTTGTCACGGTTATTTGTTTCTCTCCTGGCCAAACCACCAGAAGCAGGTTAAGGATGACACAAACTAGCAACAAATCAGGGGGTGGAGGACAGAACATGTGACAATACCCTGGCTATGGTGCAAGCATTTGAGCTACGTTTCGAAAGCCTGGATTTGTGTTCAGCAGAGTTCACGAGTGAAAAATAAAAGTCTTCGACGATAACAATCAACAAGCTCAATCTCATTAGTGTCTACCCTTCAGAGAAGAGGCTGGAGCGAATCCCATCAAGCTGTGATTTGGTTCAGTGCACTGGGGAAGGTTCCTAGAAGCATTCCCCCAGCTTCTTCACACTGTGCACTGAGGGGAAAAAAACAACATTTGGCAATTTGTTGTCAATATTTGTATAACTCCTGATGCCACTAAAACTGCATATGCAGGCTTTAAACTAACAAAAACAAAGCCATGGCCAAGCTGGAGAGCTGGATTTGTTTCCATGCACAATTAGGTTTATTTGTTTAGGTCTCATTTTATTTGCTTTCAGATGACTCAGATAGGAGTATTGCAATCCTTTCAAAGTGAAGTAGTGTTCTGTGTATTTTGGGCATTGGGCTTAGCCAAATGTGGAAAGAATTGGCTGCTCAATAGTATTTTCCTATCCAGAGGTTTTTCAAACTTTTGAGAGGAACTGAAGGAATGTCCCTTCCATGCCAGGCTTTTTTTCCCCCCCTGCTTTCGCAGTGTCTCTCCACATTATTGTTAAAGAGCACAGGAATTTTAAAACACTCCTCCGTTGTGCAACTGTTAGCAACTGCTCTTATTAATTGCTTTACCATTATGCTGCATGCTTAAATTCTCGCTGGTGTCATCCATAACGTGCTGCTGTGAGTGCCTTTTAACCCATTCCAATAAGGATACATGGATGGTGCACTGCTCAGAATCTCCCATCCTGCTAGACCAGCTCTGGGTTTGCTGAAAATTATTTCCTGCATACATGAAGGGATATTTACATTTTGGCAAGTAGCCAAGTTTTCTGCTGGGAGTTAGTCACTAAGGGCAGATTATTTTCCAACGGACATGCTTGCACGCTATCGGTGTTAAGAGAATTGTCTCGAGTCTCAGTACCATGGTGTTTCTTTATCTCCCACCCCCAACACAAAAAAACCCAAAAGAAAATAAAAGTGCAGGGTTTTTTTGGTCTCTTCTGTCTTATATGAGTAGGAGGCAATGGCATTTAATTGGTGCTTAAGGCACCACTGTGTTTTGGGGGGATTTTTTTGTTGTTGTCTTTGTTTTCTTCTTCCGATAATTTTGCTTCTGGAAATGCGTCCTTGGGTGATGTTTCAGAAAATGTAGACAATATGAATAAACCCGCATTTATTCCTATTTCTATGAAACATAAAGGTTAAAGGATTTCCTGCACTCACCAGAAGTATGCATCTGATTTATAGCGTTCCTTAATGCTCTTCCCACTCACACTCATAAAAGAAATATAGTAACAAAGGGTAATAGACAATCTATTTTAAAGTTTGCCCTGATAAAACCAAACTGGAACTTTATTCAGTCTTAAATGTCAATCCTAAAATTTGGAATGTTTTTCTAATCAAGAACAATAAACGTGGAAAGTGTCTCCGTGGAATGGAGCCGCAGCTCAGCACGTTGCTGGCCCGGTGCTGCACGCACACTTCAGGGGCAGATGGAGTCTGCACATCATGTAGTCCTCCCTGGGCAATAGCTGGCTTTGCGAGACTGCTTGACCCCAGGAGGGATTGAACAATACTTAGGATATGTGATTTGCTGTTTTATTTTGCATTTAAGAGGGTAGGAACTCAAAACATACCTATGGCAAATAGCCAAATTGAGGAAGGATTTAAATTGACAAACACAGTAAAGAAAAGGGGAATAATATGAATTTCCAAGCCTGTGTTAAAAACTAGAAATAATAAGGTGGGCAAATAGATTGGATGGTGCCTAGAGATCTGTTCCATGCCTATGATGCTTTGTTACCATCTCTCTAGCTGTGGAACTAAGACTGTCAAAATGGACAAAACCGATTTAGTGGCCTTACTTAACACAGTATCGCTTTTGAACACCTTCAGGGCATTTTGACATCGAGGTTGCAAATCCTCAGCTACTCTCACAACACAGTCCATCGTGCGGGCTGCCCCTCTCCTGCCCTCTTTCTGCATGCACCATTCTACTATGTGCAGTTCTTCCAGTCTAATCCAAGAGTGAATAAGAACGTGAACTTCACTGAGGGCTGAGAGGTGACCAGACCTGTCAGAGCTCAGGTTCTATGGGCTAGTATTAAATACATAATTTGATTATGAATGTATGTTGTTGGTGCAGCACACTGAATGAAGTTGGCTTCTGTTGAATAGTAAACATAAAATTAGATTTTATACACTGAAAATGGGGAACCATTCCAGATGCATATCATCCAAGTACACAGAAAAATGTAAAGACAATGTGCTGCATTATAGCTCCCTCATCACATAAGAGACTTCCTACAGGAAACTGATTTTTACCATGTATGGGCTCCCTTAGTTGCCATGTACAACTAAGTGGTAAGACAGAGACTTTTTTTGGCACGTTATATGTACCTTTTGCGTTTTTACTTATACCACACTGTGAGCTACAGCTGGGCAGGTGGTGATTTCAGTCTAAGATGGTTTTACCCCTTCCTTCCTGCAGATGTGTAGTTGTGTGTAGGCAGATACTCACCGATGCCTGGCTAGTAATTCAAGTATTGAGACTTGTGGGCTTACCACCGCTTCCTGATGTGCTTTACAGGTGAGCCTGCAAGGGGAATGAGACCCTGGGCAAGAAAATCAGGGGAAAAGGACTTTAAGATTTAAAAGCATCAGTCTTGACGCTACAAGGTAGAGTCAGGACATGGAAGGAAGGCAGACTGCTCTTCCTCTTCCAGGTGATGAAGAACTTGAAAAGTTTAGGACTAGTTAAATCTTACAGTAGTGTCAGGCACAGGTACAATGGTGCACACATTAGTCTTCTGTTATCCTATCCCTATATTCTTTTTTTCCCTAAGATGGAAGTAGATAAGTCTGTATCTAAATGTATGCTTCTGTTCAAGTTTAGGGTAAAGTAAAATATCTCACCTTGAAACATCTCTGGAGGGGTAAATCTCACAGTTCAGATGATACGTGCATACTTTTCATCTGTTGTAAAGTATTCCTTCTTAGCTGAGGGTGGGCAGGAGGTGGCTTCCAGCCATGACGGAGCAACTTAGGTCACCTGAATATTAAATGTACCCTAATCGGTAATGACAGCACCAAACGCTGGGAAGCAGGAGGGGGAAGAAGGGTGGGGGAAGATGAACCACCAGTGATGGTCTGTGGACTGGGCATGGCAGTTGTCAGAAAGACTCTGAGGGCTCACAGGATGCCTTGCCCTGGTATCTTCTGACACTGGATTTTTCTCCGTATCTGAGACTTGTTGCACATAACTTGGCTCAGTCTCATAAAACAGAGGATAAACTTCAGACTGTTTTGACCTAGAGGTGCTACTATCTGAAACCACTTTTTTACCCCACTAATGCAGGTCAAGCCATCATCCAAAAATCATTTATTTTGGTAACCCATTTCCTTGCTTCTTTGTGACGTTTCACTTTCCGCAGATAGTCTTTATTACCTTTCCCTGTTCATTTTAAACAGGACCTTCGATCCAGCTATGATTAATAACCCTATTATGCTGATACATGTTTACTTCCTCATTGCTGGATTTCATAAATTTAAAGTAGCCGCCTTTGAACTTTATACTCTTCAGCAAAGTAAAACATACCAGACGTCTTCATTCCAGCAAATTTTAGTATTCTGCTTTTCTTATTATTATTCACTTCCTTATACCTATATCTATAGCTATGTGGTCACTCACCAGCAGATATGGGCTCCCTCTGCTTGCGCTCTGAGCTGCGACTAGCTAGCAAGGTGCAGAGCCCAACTCATAAACCTGCAGCTGTGGCTTAACACTTCTCTAACATGGCTACGCAGCTTCCAGTCCGCCCGGAGTGCCAAAACATCTGTCTGCATTGTACCTTGTAAATAAACCCTGTGTGAGTCAGTGTAGTGGCTTCCTAGAGAGAGGACTATTAGTGTGCAATTAAGAAGCGTGGGGAAGTAGCCTGTTTATGCCAGAGATGGCATGGGTTTGAGTTAGAAGTCCAGTAGAGCTAAATGAAGTCACGTATGCAGGTCAAGTGCACGAGACTGCGTTTGCAATATTGAACAATAAGGCAAAAATGAAGGTAAAACTGCAGGTTGTGGGATGACAGGATTGTAACTTGAGACAAACCTGCAGATACGGATGAGGAGAAAATGGCACCCTGCAGGCGAGGAAATCCTCTCCCGACCCTTCCAAGCTGACATGCAGAGCAGAATTGCTGGAGAAGGTTCTGATTCATGGTGTTTGCCCTTTCTTTCTCTCCATGACTCTGTACCATCACTCTGAAAGGCGGGGGCGGGGGACCAAACCAACGTTGAAGTCAGCGGCACCCATGGTATTACATTACCTGCCAGCCGTGTGGGAAAAAGCCAATGGGCTGGAGAGCACCACAGGTCTGTGGTACAAAACATGCTCGCACGAGGGGGTGAATCTGGGGGATACGAAACTCTCTGCCAATACCTGGCCATGCATGGCCAAGCTCTCACTTCCACCTGAAACGGGGAAATCCCTGTGTTCATACATCACGACGAAAATCTGTCATTTCCACCCCGCTTTCATTTACCCCTTGCTAGCTTTATGACTAAGAGCCTCTCTCTCTCTGTGCCGTGTCTCCCGCTTCCTCTGCCTCACGCTTCGTTTCTTCTCCCCAGGCCACCCCCGCTGAGGAGCTGTGCGGAGCCTGCGCGCCCCTGCCACAAGCTGCAGTACTCCTGGGCAGCGGGCGCTGCGTCTTCCTTGCCTGCCTGCCTGCCCTGCGCGCTGCCGGCTGTAAATACCACCTAAGCCCGCTCTTGCCCCTGCTTTAAACGCCTGGGCGCTTTGCGTTGCTCTTTGGGAGGCAGGTGTTCTCTCACAGTCTCCCGCGTGTCCGAGGGCCAGTCATCCCAAGAGGCGTTATTGCCAAATTGACCCTTCACTGTGGGGTCTTTGCCGGGGTGACACCTGCCGACCTCGCGCGGGGGTGCTGGCCCAGGCGGGGTGGGCCTCAGCCGCTGGAACGGCCATTTCCAGCACGCCGTTGCTCACCAGCCGCTCTGACATCACCCTTACCATCCAACAAACTTCCAGCTAAAAGCGAAAACTGAGCTGCCTGCAGTGAAACGTACCGCTTGCATAGCAATTGCTGCATGCGAGGACATTCGCAGAAATAAACGAAAGCCATGCTGGTAGCTGTCACCTCTTTATAAGCAGCTCCGAGACCTCTTTTTGTTTTCCTCAGCTAAAATGGTGCCAGGACGCTTTTGTTGCCTGACGGGCTGCTGGCAAGAGCCCCTCTTTTGGGTGCTGCTGATTGTGGTACTGCTCACTGCTGCCAGGCCCAGCAGCCGGCATCGGTCCCACCAGCCCAGCCAGGAGCGGGCAGCAGCAGCTCCGGCCACCCGGCACCTCCCTGGGACATGGCGCCCGTGGCCGGGCAGGGCTGTAAGGGAACTGGAGACCGGCCCTGCTGTGGCACCACTGATGGCAGCGGAGGGACTGAAATGGGTTCCTGGGCAGGGGGAGGGAATCCCGAGGGCAGCTGACAGGGCCCTGGGGGCAGCTCTGGCTGTCCGGCACCAGCAGCACCCTGTGCAGGAGCCCTGCTGGCAGCAGCGCCTACGGGACATGGGCCTGAGGATGAACACACCTGCCTGCTCCATGCCTACGGTCTGGCTTTTTTCCTGGATAGCTAGAGATGCTTCAGCATCCCTAAAGTATCTCTAGCTATCCAGGAAAAAAGCCAGACTCTAGCAGTCACCCTCTTCTGGCAGAAGCATTAAAACCTGGTGTTGGATTAAGTTCCAGGTTTATGACTTGGAGAAGGGCCCCAGGGACACTTTCGGCATAGAATCATAGAATTGTCTAGGTTGGAAGGGACCTTGAAGATTACCAAGTCCAACCATCAACCTAACACTGCCAAAACCACCACTGAACCATGTCCCTAAGCACCATGTCTACCCATCTTTTAAATACCTCCAGGGTTGGCAACTCCACCACTGCCCTGGGCAGCCTGTTCCAATGCTTGACAACCTTTTCTGTGAAGAACATTTTCCTAATATCCATCCTAGACCTACCCTGGCATAACTTCAGGCTGTTGCCTCTTGTCCTATCACTTGTTACTGTAATCCAAATATTTATGGCCACTTGAATTAAAGCCTCCCTGCAAACTGGAGTAAGTTTATGGCTCAGCAGAGCACTTTTAAATGGAAACCCAAGGAGAACGTCAAGCACTCGGCATCTGAAAAGTCACCTCACAGAGAGGTAAACATCTGTAAGCAGGTAAAAGGATCCCAATGCCAAGGTTAGTTTCCAACAGATAAGTAGGAACTGAGAATACCCTGGTGCTTAACAACCACTAAGGAAAAGATGGCACGATGGGGGAGGCTTCAATTTATTTCAGTGGCCTGACTTTTGTCTCCGTGCATATGGCAATATTCTTTGTTTGTGCAATGTTTTCCACCCAAGCAACAATGCTATTAAAGAAAAAATTATACCGTTGATGAATTATTTGGCATTAGCGTTCCAGTCAGAAAAGTGAAAGGAGATGCGTTTGTCATAGTGAAATGATGTCACTTTGGGAAGGGAATAATGTTTTTAGACTACAAGATAATTAATGTCTGCTACCCCTGAGGGTTTGATTAAACTATCAAGTACCAAGTGACATCTTTGCCACATGACACTTCTTTGGAAACCATAAGCACCAGAACAGCATTTCAGTGTATACTTTGGCTAATGTGGAGCCACCACTCCTCCCCAGGGCTGAATTTGTCATGACTCCTGGGCGGTGAGGAATCTTTGGTCTCTTGAAATAGGTTATTTCCTTTTTTGGAGCGAAATAAGAAGACACAAGCAAGGGATTAATAAATTTTTAGGTAGAATTCCTGTAGCAAGAAATGGAGATGGATATGAAAAATGGTAGTACTGAGAGCTTGGGCTGTGTTGCTTGGGAGGAATATTTTGCTTTTTACAATCAGCACAAAGGGAGAAGAAACTCTATTATTACTTTTTTCTGTAGGTGTTTTAAACACAGGTAACTAATGCTGGCACCAATAAAGTTCCTTGTATTGAAGGAAGTGCACTGATAAAGAGTGAGGAATACCCATCTGAGACCAAAGAGATGGTGAAGAACGACAAAGAAAAGGCAGAAAAAGGGGAAGGACATACAGGTGACAGAAGAAAGAAGTGACACAAACATGAGAGAAAAGCAGACAAAGCAATTGTTAGGAAATTAATCAGGGAATTACCCCAACACACTGGAAATCTGTCAGTTCCGCAGGTAGAATGGGCCCTGCTCTGGTAGCTAACACTGTCCTAGCTTTTGCCACTTCACTTTTAAAAGGTAAAATCTGGCCCAATCCTCAAATGTTGTCAGCCACTACATCCAAGTTCTTGCAAGTGCTATGCAAGAAAACCCCATGCACACAAGCTCTGATAGAGCAGTGAATACAGCAGGTGAAAAATTAGAAAGCTCATTAAAAGGAAATATTTGAATGCTGTTGCAATTCCATCATGGGGCTTGACATGAAATGATTTTTCATTTAAAAATAAGGGGCAAACAGTTGTTTTTATATTCTTAATTCCTAATCTTTTCCTCCTTTTAAGAAAGAGTGCCACAAAACTTTATAATGTCCAGCTATCTCCACATGCAAAGAGATTGTTTCCTGCTCTGTAACTTCATGACTTTTAAGGGCACCCCGGTCATGACGCTTTGTTGCTCCCTAAGTTTCCCAATTGGAAGGAAGTTTGTTGAGTAAGTGAAACAGTAGACATGAAAATAGTAAAGGAAGGAACATCCCCATAACTCTACTGAATTTGTTACATTCCATGGCAGGGCGAAATGAGAAAAAAAAAAATTCAGTTTGAAATCTTTTGCTGGATTTGTTTTTAAACTTTCTGTGAAAAGATTCAATAGGCTATTTTTTTTTTCAATCCCTAAACTTGTTTTGGATGAAGCTTACTTTGTAGGATCCAGACCTTCTACTGGCTGTAATGTTTGATTGGTGTTAGAAAACTTCAGGCTTGGATTCCTCAGACTGTTTCATTCACCTATGTCAGCCAAAATGCCAGAGAAACAGTTTGGGCATGCAGGGCCCAAACAGGAAACGTTTAAAGTGTTGCCCCATCATTCAGAAACTAAAGTTCAGTATTTATTTCCTTCTTTTTCACATGCTGCAGCAGAAATTGTCTCCAATTTCAGTGATCTTGAATAAAAATCATTTTGGTGACACAATGTGGAAAACAGAGACAATACGAAATAAAAGGTGTTGACTCAAAAGCTATAGTTAACTGACCAAGTTGTTATGAAATTATGCCTAATACTCTTAACTTTTATTTAAGTTTTTTATTAAATAATTATGTAACGATGCCTTTTGTTTTATTTGTTCTAAGGATTTGTGTGTTTCTTAGCTCGCTAGGCTAGGGCATAGGACTGGAAAATCTCATGAAATCTCTCATGGCTTCAAGGAAGGAAGTAATTTTTTTCTGGAGTAAAGTTCCATGCTTGATAGAAAATATTTATATATTCTCTCCCTAAGTGAACTTACTTGTGTTGAAAAAGAAACCTATTAACTGTTGTGGCTTTGGTTAGAGATATGAACTCACAATATTAGTACAAGGAACAACAGTGAACAACAGCCATCTTTATTCAGCTGTCCCTGTAATTTTATGTCCCTGCACCAGTCACTTTGTCACTATATTGCATTATTCTCCAGAAACCTGGTTCACAGTTCTTGGAACAACTCCCTGAAGCCGCAGTTTCTGGTAGGTCCCAGAAGACTTCAGGAAATATAGTAAAGTTCAATGTTCCACCATTTTCTGGAGGTAAACAGAGCGTAATAATATTTCTTGAGTTTTTCCACTAAACAAGGACTAAACCTCAAGTTCAGTGTTGTCAGAAGAAGTTCCTGCTGAAGTTCTTGCAAGATAGCTGTGATTGAAGCAAGTTTTTATGCAGTACCTGCGGAGACACTGTAACACTGGAGGAAGTGATGCACCACTTTGATGGCAATGGTGTCCTATGTCATTCAAAGAACAAGAAGACCCATGTGGCACCTGTGGGAGGAAAAATTAAAGCTCACTTGAGGAAGCACAGCTTTTCACTTTCTCTTATGACTGCTATCAGATAGGGCTGAATTGTTTTGGGGATTTGAAAGAGTAATTTGGATGTGAGACATCAAAAAGAACAGGGAGGTGTTTATGTACATGCATGGCGAACTACTTCTGTTGTTGCTGTGAGTGAGTTATCATGGCTTTTCATAAGGAAAAGAGAGTGATCATTTGTTTTTTGGAGACTGATTTTCTGTTCACTGTTAAGGAGCTACGGGATGGCAATTTCCACCTCAGCGTATCTTATCACCAGGAAGAAGAATGTGACAATATTGCAAAGCTTTGTAGGAGTCCCTGTGATCATCTCTAGGCAGCCTGTTAGAGATCAATGAATCATTTTGAATTATTAGAATTCTTGAAGTATGAAGGAATTATTTGAAGTAGTGAGATTTCATTTTTGTACTTTCCCTATAAAATGTATGCTTACCTTAGTAAAGCAGAAGTAAAATGCATGTTGCCAGAATTTTTAAGAGATCTGAACTTTACAGACTCAACCAGGTATTTGTTCTACACATATGGTAGACCTGAGGTGTGTCTGTGTGTCTGCTTTTGCACTGTTGAAAACATTCCCAGACTTCACAGAGACAATCACCTGGTCAGTAATATTCTCAGCAGAGGGCAGACGGTGGGATCTGATGCTGCACAGTCTAGTTGCTATGAACTGTTACTGCTGGCAACCATGTATGTGGGATTTATAGGTGAATGTCCTACCCACAGCTTTGGAAATTCATTTGTCTCATGCTTTATTAATAAACTGTCTTACTTTTGCTGAAAGAATTTATAGCAGTATGGATTGTTATTGTTGGTGCATTGAAGAGCATGCAGACTTTTGAAAAGGACTCTCATCTTTTACTAAGTGAGGAAGAAGAGAGCGTATGGAGAGCTGGGGTGGAATGTAAAGCTACAAAGTATACCATGTCTGGATTTTTATTTTTTTTGAGAGGCTTCTTGTGCCCTTTGCTGAAACATTCCCTGCTGGACACTTAAATGGAAGTATTCTGGTCTAAATGGACCACTTGTGTCTAAGTGGATCTGGCAATTCCTATGTTAAATGTTATACCATTTCTAGAACATACAAATAAAGGAGTGGATAGATTATAGGATGCTATTGAAATGATATCCATTTCTTTCCCTAATCCTTTAAAGGTGTGGAAAAGAGGATATAGATATTCACAGAGTGCATGGTTTATTTCATTCTGATTTGTTATTATATTGGAAAGACAAGTTACTGAGTCAGTGTTCTAATAATTTTTTTCCTTAGTTGTTAATAATTCCTTGATCACGTTGCTTTTGGAAGCTTTTATTCTTTACTTTATTCTCACAATCTGGAAATCATTCTGTTTCCAAACTTTCGTCTCTGTCCATCTTGTTTCTTTAAAGTGATACCTTGCTTCAATTCATTCCTCGGACTGCTAGGTTGTGTTGAAGTTCCCCTTGAGTGGCATCTCACCGCTGCCCTGGTGTGTCCATATTCTTGGAGTGGCCACCACACTGGAATGTAAGAAATGGTAGAACTGTAATTGAAGCACTTACACATTGCACGTTGAAATACTAAAGAATATGCTGAAGAAACCATTTCAGCTCCTTTTTAAAGATCTGGGATTCTAGCCAGCCATATCCTACTAGGACTAGAATTAGGTAGGATCATAAGATACCATAAGACTGGATTTTTCAGTTGACTTGAAGTGGCTTATGTTGGTACTTTATTTTTAAACAGTTTGGTTTAGTCTGTTTTGCTTTATTAGGATGTTGCAACAAAGTATAAGAAGTGTTCATCACAGAGCAACCAGAGACCAGGGACAGGGGGTCAGGAAGAACAGATGTGGCTTTGTAGATGCAGGTTAGAAGTTCATTCAAGTGGGAGGGAAAATAGCTATGTGTCTCAATGGGACACAGCAAAATAGGAAAGGGGCAGCAAGTCATACATGTCTCCAGAATGCCTTGCATCTATAGGATGCAGCTCTCTCTGAAGGGTGGCTTTTCTGCTATTCTGAATTTCCAAAAGGCACAGAAAGCATTAATCTGAAACATGAAACCAGGCCCAAGGTCCTAAGCCACACTAAAATAGCAGTGTTGTTTCATTTTCCAGCTGAGTAATTACTCCTCGGAGCCAGGCAGAAGGAGGGGCCTGGAATGTCACTTGGAAATGACTTCCCCCACACACACCTCCACATTTTTTTAAAAGACTTTCCTTGCAATGAAGTCAGTGCTTAATTCTGAGGAGCACACAAATGGTGATTAGTGTACAGTATGCAAGCAGAGTACCTCTTCAGAACTGCTGGGGGACTGTTTAAAAGAAAATAGAAGGAAAAGGGGAGAAGCCAGTTTAGATTCCAGGTTGTCAAATCATGGAGACACATTCAAGGTCCCTTCCAGCTGTTCTATATTACCAGAACGGCACAAAAATGTCTCATTCACTCTGGCCCAGATACACAGACTGTTCCTCTTGTATTTTTAGTCTTAGGAGGGTCCATGTTAAAATTGATAGGGTACAATCCAAAACTAGGAAACTCTAAACTTCATTCTGTTCACCACAAAATTGAGCAGTGTTTAGGGTACTTAGCTGAGAAACCCATCTTCATAAGTTTGCGCTTCTGCCTTTCTGTTCTTGACCTTCTTCTTTCCACAAGAGTAAAAAAAGGCTTCCTTTTCCTTCAACTTCTCCCTTGTTTATCTTCCTATTCTAGTTACCATCACTCTTTTATCTGACTGCCTATGTTCCTGTTTTTATTCCTCCTCAATATTGAACTTATCTATTTATGGGATTAGTATCACTGTCTATCACTCCGATGTGCAAATGCTATCTCTAAAAATTAGCTAAACGCCTAGTAGATTTTGTGTTGTTTCTGGTACGTTGCCCATACTTTTTTTAAAAAAAAAAAAGTGCTTAGGGTAGAGTTCTTTGCAGGGCAGGAATGTTGTTTGGGGTTTATTTGAGACAAGGGCCATGATGTGGCGGAAGGCTTTGCTGCATTGTGATTGCATTGTCCCAGAGGATAAAGCAGCTGCAAAGGCTTGTTGATCAAAATTCATTTTAGCTTCTGGGGTTTAGCCCAGGAACTGCTTTAGAAATTAGGAGCAAGCTTTCAAACCAGCTTCCAAAGCTTCTGGAAGGGCATCTTGACACAGTGGTCTGAGTCCCTGAGAAAGAGGACAGAGGAAGTCTGTTAATGCTTAAAAGTTTTTAGCTACAGCAAATGAAGCTACCTAAATTTGGATCTGACCAACGCATGGGTTGATCTTCACTAAGGAGTAAGGAACAAGTTTTCCAGTGGGACAAAGGAAGGAAGAGATGCTCTCTTGCCATCCACACTTAGCAGGGCATCAGTCAATGTCCTGGTTCACCACATGACTGTGATAGCTCAACTCTGAAGGTTTTGGGAGTATTTTCAGGCAGTTCAAAGTATTTCCTCAGTCTGACCAACACTGACTCAGTCTTGCATTAAGTTCAGCTTGAGCCAGCAGCCATGATTTATCAAATTGCTGAATTCCTGTAGGTGTTCTGTCTTTTCAGTTATAGTAATAGCTGTAGCTGTTGAGAGTAAGTGTCCCTGCATATGTCCTATCAGCTATGCTTCTGCCACCTTAGAGTATCCACCAGCGATCTTGCTTAGCTATTAAAGAAAAGGGATAACAGATAACATGTGTGACCCTGCAGGTGAAGGCCTGGACAGAAGGTACAATTACATGTCATTCTGAGATCTGCTTCAAACGAGACATTGCAGTTACCACAGTGCAGGGTCACCTCTTTCTGTATCCAGCATTTCGTGGCTTATTGCACCCATGCATATGGCTCTACGTGGGACCATCAGGCTTTTCTTTATGTTAGTAGTAGCCTGAGTTGCAATAAAGACAGTGTCTATTCTGTGTCCTGATGTGAACCCTGACTGCAAGGCCTCCCAAAAGCTGGCAGTTGTATGCTGTTGGCACTTTCTGGTTACTGCGTTTTTAATAGTTTTGCCCAGAAATTAGATGGCAATTGCAGACATCTTCAGGGGATAGTGTTTCCTTCCTGAGGAGTGGAAAAACTACTTATTTTTCAAGGAGCTTGATAGGTGAATCTCTCCGACTGAGGCACTGGATATTTCCATCTTTGGCAGGCAAACTTCTTCTGCACTGTTACCAATACAGAAAGCCTCAGAACTGTTTCATAGTTTATGGCTCTAATTTTTCATCACTTTCCTTGAGCTTTGGCATATGTATATGGGATGGGATCATCTAGAAGCAATGAAAAAGGTAACGGTATCTGTTGAAAGATGGAGCATTTTTTTCCTGTGCGGGTTTACTTGATTTTACCAGTCCTGTGTATTGATAATACTTCACAGATTCCAGGGCTTCAGACTAATAGCTTAATTAAACTGCCTGGGTTGACGAACTGTTTTACGTAGTGAACTAACTGTTCTGGTTGTAATTGTGCGACACTTTTTAAAGAGTGATTTCTGTCTGTCTGATTCATTGGTCTTGAGCCATCTCTGAACCATGATGAACTTCTGATCAGTGTGGGCAGTTTGGAATTTACATGTTGACGAAAATTAAGATCAGGTAGTTGGGCTGTTGGTTAAGGCATTAAGGAATGAGTATTTCTGTTCTCCTAAGGTAAGCGAACTTTCCAGAGAGGAGGTGGTTCTTAGAAGCAGACCTGTTTGGTGAGAAAGCTCCAAAGCACCGAGAGAGCAGTGGTGAAAGGAGGAACTTGGGCTTGATAATGTCCTGATCAAACCAGAAAAGTGGTATGTTGGTTTCACTCCATCAGCCACTCCTAAGTGTTCAATCCTATGCATAAGATCTGTAGGGCATGTACCTTGTTCAGCCAGTGTGCTTTCTCTGTTTCACCACTTTCAGTGAAAACTTCACAGATACTGCTTTCCTATTGGTCTTCTGTCCAGTAGAAGATTCTGGTCTAAAATGGCTATGCAGCCACCCTCTATCTTCTATTTGCTCATTCTGTGAATCGTTTTCATACACAAAGAGTTCTGTAGACTCAAGAAACATCAGAAATTGTGTCCTGGACAAGGCTGGATAGTCCTTACCCAACACTCAACCTGCCAACATATATAAGACAACTGTTAGTGTAATAATAAGGAATTAGTTCTTGTGCTTCATTAGCTTCAGGGTTGGGGGATTGGGTTGCTTTATTTGTTGGGTGGGTTTTTTTCCTTTTCTTTTTTTTTTTTTTTTTTAACTGAGAGCTGTGACTCTATTTCTGGAGTGTCTGAAGCTCGCTTCTGTTTCTCGTCATTCATAATCAATTCCAGTTCTATCAAGTATTTCATAAAATGGTAGCTACTCATTTTTTCCTACATCAACCATTGAGACTAAAAAATAAATGCACATAATAGGGCGAAAACCTCAAGACACGTGTGACACTTTGTTAAGCCTGTGAATATCGCAATTTACAGCATCTGAAAGTTCTTGTTCTTTTCACTGATTGTATTCTCAACTACTGTTCTATTCAAGTTTAGCCAAAACCATGTCGTTCTTGTTCTAGTTCCCATTAACAAAGCACATCATAGCTTTTTATTTTCGGTCTTGTCCTTATTAATGACGACAATGCAAAGTTACAAAATAAATATAAATAGTGAAGAACCTCTAGCCGATTGTCAAGTTCCCCTGGAGTATACGTGCTTCAGGAGCGCCGCGTAGGCAGCTTATCTGACAATCAACCAGTTCTTTTATGACTCATTTCAAACTGCTGGAAAAGGTACTAATGAGAAGCATTTCCCAAATAAAGTGAGAAAAAGAATGTTTCACCTACCAAAAATCTCCAAGCACTTGTTACTCAATACCTGCAAGCAAAGGAATGTGGCTGTGCATCTGCCTCTAAAATATGTGTGCCTCAGAAAGGTGTCAAATGGTATTCTGGGCCAGCAAGGCTTCTTAAGACTCTGTAGGTGCACTTTTTTGACTTTTCCACAAGTTCAAGATGCACTACTTCTGAAGCCTATATCCTTTCTTCCTTTCCATTCTTCTGTCATCTTTTTTTTGTGTATATAAACACAGAATTCTATTACTGCTGCTTCCAGAGGCAGCTCTTACATTAGTGAAGGAATGCCCAGTACAAACCAGTTTGCTTACCTCCAGCAGTGGCTTGTAGGTGTGGGAAAAAGAGGTGAGTGGAAAATGCCATCCTGACTATTATACTCAATTTTTGTTGTATTTTGGCATATTTACATATAAGCCTCTAAACATAATTATTGTGAGCAATGGAGTCAGAGAGTTGTTCCTTCTTATGGCATAATTCTCACTGTCACTAATGTACATATTATCTTCTAAAACTGGACTTAATCTGTGGCTTGGATTTGTGGGAGCTGCTTTTTTTGGCTTTGTTATGTGACCACACTTACAACTGTGCCAAATAGCCTGCTTGTTTCAATAGGATGATAATTCGTGAGAGCGGGAAGGAGGAGAGCAAGGGGCCGAAGTGCCACGTCTGCTTGGCTTTACAAATATGGCACCTTATACCCACAAAGCATTTGCAAATGTATAGCTAGCAGTGTAGGTGGAAGTTGTGTAGCATACTTTAGAAATTATTTCTTTTCAAAGCCTCGGAAACCTTGTGGGCTCAAAATATTCATCAGCATACTGATGTTTAATAAGTTACCATCTCTCAGCTGAGACGTGGTAATTCCAGTGTGAATGCTTTTAGCCCACGGAAAATGTAAGGCAATTTGATGTAGCTTTGCCCGCGGGGAAAGATGGCTAAACTAAGCCTTGCTACACTGTGTTTGGCCAAATTCAAAGTGTGCAGCCAGGTATTTCCTGGGGCTCAGCTGATTTACGATAACTTGACCCATGATTGTGAGTCCTTCTGCACCTTCATCTGCAGCCAAATGATACTCAGAAACTGAAATCTGGAGGGACGGCTAAATATAGCCATTTTTAAAATGTAATTCAACTGCTTTGGCACCAGAAAGCCTTTCAGAATTTGCTCTGGCCAGGATGCATGGAAAGAACGCTTCCCTGACAATGTAACACTGATTATTTTACGGATTTCTACACTTTGATGTAGCAAGCATAAAGGAGGTACCCCCAAAAAATCTTTCCAGTGATCTTGTGGAGAAAGGTTTCAGACTCAAGAAAAAGGAGTCATGTGCTTGGGTTTTGCTACCTACCACGCTTGAAAAATTGCAGGGGGGATACGTGAGTTACAAAGTGTACAACTCACACTACAGTGTATGTTACTAAGTACAGTACAGTCTTGCAGAAAGTAAGGTTTGACTATCACTCGCAGGCCTTAAATACATCGTAGGGTGAAATGAACAGGAATTACTATTTCATCATGTATCAACCAACATTTTCTTTTGAAAATTCAGCTTCTAACTGATTGCCATATTTTAAGGCTAGAAGGGACATTCTGGTCTCCTGTGCTTATCCTTCCACGTGACGTAGCTTGCAAACAATAATTTTACAGTTCCCAGTTGAACCAAGCCTAGAACCCAAGCAAGCTCAACGCTGCAAGTTTGTAAAAGTCCATTTTTGAGAAGAGTCAGTTAGAAGCCTCAGGCTGCAACACTAACTTTAGAGGAAAGTGAATTTGATTTAGATCTGAACTTTGTGCCCTGGCCTTGACTCAATTTTTTCCAAGTAAAATTAGTATCTGGCAAAAATACTCCAGCCCCCTTGCTTATTGGGTAATATAGTTCACTAGTCATTTAAAGAAGTGTAAAAAGATATACTTGGGAGACTGCATTCCTTTGGAAGGATGCAGAGTACCTCAAATGCACAATAGCCCCTGCTATGGTATGAAGTGCAGCAGTATTATTTTGAAAAAGCAACCGATTACAAAAAGTTCTGATCAAAACCAAGATATAAATTGTCCTCATCTATTCAATCTTCACTAAGGCAATGACCCATTTGGAAAAAAAAAAAGTTTGGATTTCACTTCTATTTTTTATTTAATGACTAAGTGTAGACACTAAAGAAGGGAATTGCCTGTTTTTACTAGCTGATTCCCTTTCCTTCCTCCTTGGCTCATGTGTCTCTCTGGTGAGTAATGGGGAGGTTGCTTCTCTGGAACACAAGGGGAAAGTTTCAGTAAATTGCAAAAGCATGTTTGTTACTTGGAAGTCTTTTGGCACATTTTTGAGCAAAGTTCATGGAAACCTTAAAACTATTCTGAAGAGAGACTTGGAGGCTACATTATCAAAAAAATAAGCACCTACGCACAGGGACCTGCTTATGAAGAGTTCATTGCAAGACCAAGAATCTAAGCTGTTGTGCAGTCAAACAGGTGTGCATAAAATACACTGCTGCATCTGCAGATGAGGCAGTTTCCCTAGCATGGAAATATACAGCTCTCAAATTTGCATGGATGTCTCTATGTTTTATACGTGTGAGTTAAGTACCCAGTTTTATCTGAGAATTAAACTCTTTCCTAACTTCTTTCCCTGACCCTTCTGTTTTCCATGTGCATAAGATAAAAGTTTTCCCTGCAGAGCAGTTTAATGTTTCTAAAATGCTCTTCCCTCAAAGACAGCACAATGTGAAGCAAGATTAGTAATAAGCTCATATTGGAGACTGGTTCATACAGAACCTTGATCTCAATAGGACCCCTAATTTCCACCACCAGTACCGTGGGGTTTATTTTTTTTTTTCAGGAAAACCCATTAGAACCTAGGGATTTGTAGGGAAAATAAACAGATCCATGAGATGGCAAAGGGGGTTTTGAAAGGGAGGAAAGGATGGATGTCCTCTGGCAAGCTTTGAGGTCTAGAAGCTCGCACTAGTCTTTTGGCTGCCTGGATTACATCTGCAGCTGCACATGTGCTCTCTGTTTTATATGTCTGCTTGCTGGCTTAAGTAGTCATAGTCAAAAAAACAATAGATTTTTCTTTCCTTAAAATGACCACTAAAAATGGATATTGCACTTGTTAAAGGTGTTAACTAGGCATGCTGACACACCCGGGAGACATACATAGGACAGGAATATGTTTTGTGTTTCACTGCCAATATCTTTGCAACTCAACCTGGAGAAAACAACTCTAACAGGAAAAGGAAGCTTCATTTTCCATAGTCCTTTAGGTCTTGGCTTCCCCAACAAGGAAGTCATATTAACATCTTCTCTGATGATGACTTATGTGATGCAAATAGGCCTTTGCTGAGAATGGAACTGAAACGACGTCTTCATTTCATACAACCCATAAAAATAGATACAGGTTACCATTGGCAAGGTTTTAATTGGAGCCCTGATAGGAAAACTAGTTCATATGCCAGCATCATTTTCCTGAGCTCCTCGTAGTTCTTTGAACTTGTACATTTTTACCAGTCCTGTACCCATCTTGGAGAAGTTTGCAGCATGTTCGACAGGCATGTGTCTGCAAGTTTGCAATTGACTTAAAAATACCTTGCAGGTATGGCTGTTGTCAGAGCAGTTTGCTCTACCTTCCTTTGTCCTTCCCTTGTATACTCACAGAATCTGCAACATCCTGGGAGGTTTTTCCTTTTATTTGTGCTTTACCTAAAATTCTTTCTTTTGATTTTTACAAGTCATGTCAGTTGTATCAACATGGAGTTTGTCTTCTGCAACACACTGTCTTAAAAGGTTGGGGGGGAGGACACACAAACAGACAGGGAAGCTGTTAAAAAAATCAATAGATGTGATTTAAATGTCCTGTGCTGGGAGTATATAAGAACATAAACCACAATCTGTCATCCAGAATAAATTATGTTAGCAAATGAGAGCCATGGGGAGAGCTGACATAAGCAATCTGCCTAACATACAAAGCGTTAATTTTCTAGAAATGCCCCATACGTGCTGACTATAACTACCTAACCCTAAAAACATCCATACACATGATTTTAAACAACAATTCGTAAGAGTAACAACTCTGACACTGGGTGTTGCCTGAGAATTAATGACTGTCCGTGATTAATGGCCCTCAACTGCGTTTGAGCCATCAGCTCCTCCCAGCTAGTCATTAATCCCTACAAAGAGTTCTCAAACTCCTGTTGTCCATTTGGTATTGGACAAGTTGAAAATACATTGTCTTCAAACAGTGAAAAAGCTTGCAGTAATATAAACTTTCAGTAACTTTATTGCTTGCTTGAGGTTTGTGCTAGGGAAATGTCTGTGTTGAGTTTGGTCCTAAATTATGTCTTTTACATACCTTTTGATTCCCACAATTAATCACTGCACAGGGCCATAGGGAAAGAGGACTTCCATATGCTGCAGTAATAAGAGGCCTCTAAGAAATGTGACTAATAGAGGAAATGTGCAGCTTAAGCTGTGAATTAATAATTTATGTGAATTGCAAGCAGGACTTTGCATATGGTGCATGTATGATTACAGATGAAGCTGTTCATGCAAATAAAAGGATCTGCAAACTAATTGCACAACTCAGGACCCACCTCCCTTCAAGACCAGGTCATAATAACTCTTATGACCTGGAAAATGCAGGGCTTGGTCACACACAACATATATTTAATCTGGGGCTATGACTTTGGTTTTAGAGTGTCATTCTGATCCAAAGAGAGATTTTTATTCATGAAGTCTTCTTCCTAGCCCTGTACGCAGAATCATACGTGCCAGCCTTGGAGACATAAATGCTGAGCTGAAAAGCAACAGTCAGTAATGCAGGAAGCGACAGGATTGGCATCAGAGCTGGGATTGAGATGGAATCAGTCACCCACACAGTTCCTTGCTTTGGGACAGGAATGAGTTAAAAGCTGGGATTTCCATGTCATGGAAAATATTGTCACTTTGCAAATTGCTCTCCTTCGGAACGAAAACAGTCTGAAACTTCCTGTGGAATGGAAATTCTGTTGAAATATTCTGTAAAAAATGTGTCATTGTACAAACAGAAGACCTCCCAATCCATAAAGTAAGAGTTTGTGCCTTGACTAAGACACAGCTGTCCATATATAAAATAAAACATGAGAATCAGCTCATAGAATATTGAAGGTATTGTACAACTTTACATGTCCTGTGAGACAGCACTGCTACACTACTGCATGAGATGTCAATAATAATATTTTTAAACCCCCTAAAAATAAATGAGTTCTCATAACAGATTTCATTTTTAAAAGTTCATAGATTGTCTGGTTTTGGTTTCAGGGCAATTTGAAGTCTTGTCAAAATCAAGCTATTTTGGCTTTAGATTAAAAAAAGTCTTTTTTAATCTCTTAAAGACCAGCGCTTAGAAAAGATAAAGCCGCGTCAATCCAGTACAGATTTGCAGCACTAGTACCTCACGCAAACCAGTGCACCCACGTTACAGAACAAAGTGCTGTGTATCTGTTTTGAACTGGCTCCTGTTGGGGCGTCCATCATAATGGTGTCTGCAAGTCTGAGAATGTAAAGCTACTTGCTTTGCGGCCAACCTCTAACTACTAATAAGGGTTAGAGAGAAAGTTTCCTTGGAGGCGGTTCATCCCCTAATTGCTTGCACAGATTTTCTAAAGCTCTTCTCAGATGAAGTTGGCATTAAGTCCTGTCAGAGACAAAGGTTTAGACCACAACGGCAACAGCAGCTCCTGTACTCCCACAGCCACGGCTGCCAGTGCCCCAGGGCTCACACTCCCAGCGAGAGCTGGGGGGGCACTGGAGACAGATAGAGCTGTTTGCAGAGGTAGGCTTCATTCGGGGCCAGCTGCCAGCACAAGCAAAGCAGAGTGTTATCAAGAGTGGCAGATGTCTAGTGGCAGCAAGAAGGCTCTGCAACTTGCTTGGTCTGTTGGATGTCCTGATTCTTGGCTTGTCACCGTGGTCTTTGGCAGGGATGAGCAGGAGTGCAGGAGTTGTTGAGCTTAGGGCCTCTTCCAACAGCAGGATGAGTAATGAGGGCTCTCCCCCCAGTCTTTGTCTTACCTCTGCCTTTTGCCCTCCCCTCCAATGACAGAAAAAGTCTGGCCTCTCACCCACAGTGAGGTAAAATGCATTTTTGTCCGCTCTCTTGAGAATCCATGAGCCCCTTCTGATGCAGCAACCTGTAATTCCCTCTCCTAAAGAACAAGGACTGTGGGGAAGAGGTAAATAGGGAGCTAGTATTTGTGAGATGCAAAATTATTACAGTGAGAGGTTTAACAATAACCACACCTGTCTGTAGACGTGGAATATACTGAATATAGCCAGGTGTATTTGTGTTGGCGTAGACAGTCCAAGAGCCCTTTAAGCTAATTGAATATGGCCAAGGTCTGACCTGAAAACCCTGACCCGTGCTAACAAAGGCTACCTCAGCATGGTTACCTGGCTTGCAGACCACAGCTGGCTCACATCTGGCCAGGTTGCCGTATGGACAGGATAGGCTACCCTGGGCATAAGTCTAGCAGATCTCTGGGACAGGTAAACAAAAGCCCGGCAAATGGTGGGTGGCAAGCTTGTTTTAGACATCTGTTGTTTCTAATCTTTTATCATGCCTACAGTCTGGGCTTTTTCCTCCCCTGTCACCAGGTCATTTAGAGTTGGACCTGCTGATCACATAGATTCTAGGTAAGACACAATCAAAAAACCTAAGCTTCTAACTTTACTTTGGGTTTTGCTAGTGACTTTTAAACCCAGTATTTCAAAGCTTTTCACAAACATAAAGAAGGTCTAGAAAGGTGTCATTGTCTCTGTTTCGCAAATGACAAAACTGAAGGACGCAGATGTTTGAAGACAGGCCGAAGACAGCAGAGTGGGCATGAGTGTGAGAATACAGATAGCCCAGGGTCTGGGTCCTAACCAGGGGATCACAGCAAAATGCTGTAACCACTTTAGGCTGCGCTATTGATTTATTTATATTTGCATATCAAAAATGTTGCTATCGTGATACACATTGGCACTACTGCAATAGTATTGTAGTAGTAACTGTAATATTACAGTTAACTAATAAAAGGGCAGCGTTCTAGAGATCTGAATGGCAGCCTTTGTAGGCATTTTGGGTAATAGGGTGGTGACAGTGGTTGAGAATTGGCAGTGTCAGGCCAAGAAAGTGACGGGGAACTTTTTAAAAGCTGAATGCTTGAACTGGCAGTAAGAACATATAAGATAAACAAGAAGAAATCCTTTCACAGTGAGGGAATGTAATGATTCCCATAAGATCTTCTTTTAATACTCTCGCTGTGAGCACAGTTATATGAAGTAACTGGCAGCAATATTCAGCATCATGTCATCCACTGTTTATTAACAGCAGTTCTAATTAATCTAAAGTCAGCTCAATCTAAACAAAAAAAATACTTGCAATCCATCTTCGAAGTGTTCTGGAGCATGTGGTAGACTCTCCCTCTTGCAATAATCTTATCAGATTACCAGGTCAGAAGTAGTTGTGAGCTCCCCCAACAAGAACTATGTTTTCTGTAATAACACATCAATATGCATAGAAACTTACAAGGTGACCCATGTGAAAAGGTTACAAAGTAGTATGAAAATATTTCCTACCAGCACCTCCATGTGTGATCAATAAATCAAGGCAAATGTGAAACAGGTGCAAGGTGAAATGGTCTCTTTAAGGTGATTCTCTGTATAAGAAGGAGAGCGTAGGCTCAAGACACGTCACTGAGGTGATGTTGGTGGGCTGGGATTGCTGCTCCAGCCTGGGGGCATGATGCCATCCTGATGTGCTGCCTGTATGAGATGAGTCAGAAGTAACTGATTTTATTCAGGTGATTTTATGCAGGTTCAACTGTCCCATACACGGCTGTGCAATGAGGGCGCTGTAGCTGGAGAATTTCAACCTAAGAACTGATTCCCGGTGGAGAAAGGAAGCTTTTAGCTAGGTATTGTAGAAATGGCAGGGTGAAAAAAACTTGGACCTGAAACTGCCCAGCACTGATGCAGGATCAGATATCCATACACCTTCCCAACAGGTCATTTTTAGCTTGTTATTGTAAACCTCAGGTGAAGGAGATCTTACACTTTTTCCAGAAGCTCATCAGAGTCTCTCACATCTCCAGCTGAAATCTGTGCTTAATAGCTTCGACCCAACAGTGTACAAATGCAGCAGAACTGCTTTGGGGATACAAAGTAGGAACTGCCCAAACCTGGTCCTGCCCACTCGCTCGACTCTCACCTGAAGCGTGCTGCACTGTTCCCCATGGTGTTGTAGAGATGTGGCCCAGGACAGTCAGAGGGAGAGCCTGGACCTGAGCTGCTACCTTTTCCCCAGGGGTGAAAGGGAGTGGATATCTGACAACAGAGCAGAACTCAAATGGCTGCACACTTATGGTGCCCGTGAACCCTGGGCAGCGAGTGGCAGAGCCACAGGTGTTTGTGCCGCACACATCACGAGCCACCCCTGCACGGCAGGGCAAAACTGCCACCTACCCCTGCTGCTGTGCAGGATGCCAGTGCCTCAGATGAAAGCAAGGTCAATTAGCCAAGTTCAGTTTGCCAAAATCTTTGAAAGTTCAGAGAAGCTTATTTGATCACAATGAAGTCCATTCAGCTCTGAAATTAGCTCATTTTTTCCTCTATAAAAGATCCCAGAGTGTGCAAAGCTGGTAAGCAGGAGATTGAGAGAGTGCTATACGTTATAAGAACAAAGTTATGACACTTTCTCAGACAAGGCTGGTGTTGGCCAATGCTTCTTTCTTGGAAAGCAAGAAATAAATACAGTCCTTCCTCAGCTTGGCCAATTATGAGGAGGTTTATTGTAAAACCTCAACTGGAGAGAGCCCAGTGAAGGACCATGAATTTCATGAAGGGACTGGAGCATCTCTTCAATGAGGAAAGGCTGAGAGAGGTGGGACTGTTCAGCCTTGAGAAGGGAAGGCTCAGGGGAATCTCACCAATGTGTATAAATATCTGAATGGAGGGTGCAACTAGGATGGAGCCAGGCTCTTTTCAGTGCTGCCCACTGACAGGACTAGAGGCAACAGGCACAATCACAAACCCTCTGAATGTCAGGAAACACTGTTTCACTGTGAGGTTGTGGAGTCTCCATCCTTGGAGATATTCAAAAGGGGTCTGGATGTGGTCCTGGGCAAGTGGCCCTAGGTGGTCCTGCTTGAGCAGGGTGGTTGGACCAGATGACCTCTGGAGGTCCCTTCCTTCCGACCTCAACCATTCTGTGACTCTGTGATTATGTAAATGTTGTTTTACAAACCTTGACAAAAGAGCAGCTTTGAACGGAATTACCTGCTCATATCACCCTGAGCCAGCATTCAGGAGAGAGCGAATATCTGCAACAAGACTGATGAGTCGAGAACTTAAATGACTGATTAGTCTGTGAGACCTCAATGAGAGGACTCAGGCAGGCCCCCTCCTAGTAATTTTAAGGATGTGAATACCATGTTCAATGCAAAAAGGTCTACAACATTGAGACACAGCATGAAAATATGTTTCGGTTGTTTGATGCACTGTCTTGTACCTGTTTAATCAGGACTCCATTTATCTTAGTAACTGATCAAACGACTGCACTGACTCCATACAATGAAAACCTCAAATCCCCATGTCATGTCAGGGTACGTGCCTTGGTATCACCCCTCAGTTTAAGTCAAAACAAAAAAAGCAGCAGCTATGCAAGTAGAAAAGAAGGTTCTTGTGTGGCTACTCAGAAATTACTCAGCCTGCTAGGTGTGGGACTGCTGCCCTCTGGAAAGGGCCTTCTGAACCATTTTGAAACAGGAGCTGGCATCAAGTGACATAAGGGCCTTTTGACCTGTTTTGAGATGGACCACTGTGAGGATCTCTGTTGTTTTCATTCTGTCATTTTACTGTCTCCTGAAGCATTTTGTCAAATTCAAACAGTAGCTGTGATTGTGGTAGTTCCATGTCTACCTCCCTTCCCTCTAAATAACTGGTTAGAAAGAGACCTTTAGTGAAGTTAACCACTTTTAGTTGCATGGCTTTCTTTGTTATTTCTTTGGCATTGAAAAATCTCTTGCCCTGCCTAAATTAAATATTTTTTCTTTAATAAAAATACATTGGAAATTTATTTTACCAGAATATGATGTTCCTCCTGAGTGTGACCTATCTGTACTCATGATGCATAAGCCACACATTTCTTTTTATTATGAATGAGAATATTTTCCCTGTTTTTCTGTTCTTTCATTTTCTGTGGAATCAATAATAAACATTTTCTGTCACTGTGCATCACTAGAGAGGATACTTCAGTTAGACAATAACTACATAGAGTCTTGGCTTTGGGGGCTCCTTCTTGCCTGGAACTGAGAGGAGTGTGGAAATTAGGGACGTGCTTTATGCCACCGATGGCTCCTATTTTTCCTTCTGTATTCATGCTTGTTTTAAAGGAGTTGTGTAGAAAGCTTGCTGCACTCAAAACCAACAACGATGGTCTGGAGCGTATTTTTTTCAATGCTATTTTAAACATGTGGTTATGGCTGTGAGAGACACGGTTTCACCAGCCACACCCTTCTCCTTTTCCCAGCTTCCGCAAACGGTTCCTCAATGCTAGAGCAGATTCACTCCATGTGGAGCAATTGTGCAATCTTACATCATCCTTCACTCTTCGCCTCCCCATTTCCCTTACCCGCCATGAAAAGAGTTGCTCCAATATATTCAAGACGTAACCAGAGCATTTTTTAATCAAAGATCCTAAAGTAGGCATTGCTGTAGTCAATTTGCATTTTTTCCACCTATCAAATTACCTACAATTTAATCTCTAACATATCTGAATTTCACATTGGACAAATTTTCAACAACATTTTTATCACTGGCAAAGATTGTTGAAGGGACAAAGTTTTGTGGGATTATTTCCTCATATGATACTTCATTTCTCATGTAAATAGTCTTTGATGAGCCCCTACTTTGAATTTTTTCATGTATTTTAGCCACATGTTGAAAGAAATAGTAAAAACATTATTCTGATAGAATACTATCTATATAAACACTGTATTTTTACAGTGCTCCCTAGGGAATTAGGCAGAAAAATAAAAAAAATTACCGGCAGAGTATCGGCATAGGTCTGCAGAAATTGTAGAGTGGGCTGAAGTTAGGAATAAATTACAGGTATGAATACAGAGGGATTTCACTGTTAGTTTCAATCAATAGAGACATTTTCCTAAGTGCCATTTTATAGACTTTGTGTCACCATTGTACCTACTTATTAATACATGTGTTTTAATACACATTCCTGTGGCACAAGGAAATAATTCTGTTTCATGGATGAGGAGTTGAGAAACAGAGATTAAGCAATCTATACGAAGTCACACAGGAAACGTGTGGCTAACCCTACATCTCTTGAATGCCAGTCTGGTGGTGCAACGACAGCAGCAGCTCTCTGCTTGCCAAAAAAAAAAAAAAAAGTTTGAGTTGTGCTAAAGCCGTACATTCGATATTGTAAAAATTTAGGTGATTATTAAATTTTTAATATACTAAGAATGACGCAATGGGTAGCCCTGTATCTAGTGCTTGTGAATTCTAATTTACCTAAGTTCTACCAGCCACATTACTGCAAACTGCTGCTGCTCAGAACATGGGATTTTGGAGCAAGGTCTACAAACATTGACATACTATTATGGCAAGAAGTGAATGAATGGTACTTGTTCAACTTATGTGATTAAGATATTTCCCTCCTACCATTGTAAAGTGCAATTCTGTAGAAAACTGCTTAACTCTAACATAACTCTAGTCACCAACTATGGTTAATGTGTGTTTTGTGACTGCCCACTTATGCACCAAGTCCAGACTACCTTACTTACAATATCTCCTATTTCTCTAACACCCTTGAATGTATTTCATAAATATGCTGATAGAACATACACAGTGACTGCTATTAAAAGATGATTTTCAACGGCTTTGGACAGAACGCGTTGCTAAATTCAGTTGTGAAAATACAGTTGCTCGTACAACTTTTTTAGATTTAGCATGTATCTTTGATATTACATGGAAGTGCTCGTATAATAAGGACATGGGCTGCTTTGCAACTGGTGTGGATCCCTTGACTGATGTTCTTTCTGTGGCAACTGGAAGACCACGATGTACAAGCATATTGAGTTCACCATGTGGCAGTCCCTCTTAAAGCTCCTCCAAAATCTCTTGTTCAGGTTTTGGTTTCAGTTTCCCCCTTGCCTTTTTATTTTTATTCCTCAACCCAAGACCCACCACGTTGTAGGACACCTCCCCACCAGTTTCCTCTGCTGTGCTTCAGCTGCTGTGTCACAGCCTTGGGAGGGGATGCCTGATGGGGATCCAGGGACTTGAGCCTGTTTTCATTCTCTTGTCTGTCATGTATCTGGGCAGAGCACTGCCGCGCAGCATCCACCAGCTCCTTGGTTGGTTTCAGGGACCCTTGGAAGGATCCTCTGTTTGTTGTCTCCTTCCATCTCCAAATACTGTTTTTTTATTTCTAACCTATGACCACAAATTCTCCCCCTTTCATTCATGTGTTGCCACCCATCATTGTTTGTTTTCTCCCCAGTTTTTCTTTTCCTCACATACTTTGCTGAGAGGTCATGGGTAGCGAGTGTTCAGCTTTGTTACAGACTGGCTAAGGTCCATTACTTTGGGAGAAAAATCCACTAGGAACAGTGATCAACTTCAGGCACTCTGGGAAGAGTGCAGAAACAGGACAGGAAACTAGCAGTTTTTCCCAGATTATTTTCATGCACACCCACTGATCCACTGGCTTCTGAGGTAGGTGCAGTCCTTGTTCTCCTTTGAAGGTGATGAATTTTCTTAATACTGCTTTCAGGTAAAGGTCATTCTGAAGGTATTTAGGGGGATGTGGATTTAGGTATGGGTATTACTGTAAGCCTGATTCTAGACAAAAGCAGGAGATCTTCTGCAGGGAACCTTCCTAATGGAAAATGAACGCAACTTTTTCTTCAAAAGTTCTGGCTGTGTTAATAAACACCCACCTGGTATTCTCTACAGTAAAATGACAGCCCACGTAAATTAGGTTTAAGGTCCTTGCACAAGCATCCTGGATTAGCTTTCATGCCCAAAGTGAATATTCATACAGATTTTAAAAATCCACGAGTCACCCCAAATAATTTCCTGTCTAGGAAAAAAAGCTGAGGAACTCAGGAGTAAGGCATCCAACCTGAGTGATGCTAAGTGGAAATTTCTTCCTCTTTGATTCATTAGTTAACCTGCTTGCAGAATTCTTACATGGGTACTTGAATCTATAGGAGTAGGGAACCAGTGAAAAAAAGGAAAAATTATTAGAGACTTGGGAGGCTTGAAAAGTGAGGCTTTCAGCAAAGGGACATTGTAAGAGTAGTAGTCAGGAGGAACAAATACCAAATAAGCAAATAATGCTCGGCACTTAAAGGGTTAACAGCACGATTGCATGGGAGTCCAGGGTAAGCGAGGCTGGGGAAAAAATGTGGGTCCAGGAGCAACTTCTTCATGCTATGTTGTTGCTCAGAGGCAGTGCTGGGGGAGCCCCTGTTCCAAGCCCTGCTAGAGAGCTGACTAATAAAGCGTTGGCTGCACAGGCACAAGGGAAACAAAACTAGAACTTGCAAACTATCAGATTTGCATTGGAAGATTTGGTAATATTAACAATAATTTTAATAAAGTGAATGATATTTCCCACCTGTATTCTTAAGCAGGTTCTAGAAAAACATGTTGGTAAGAAATGATTCAACACTGGATTCCTAATCTGTGAGGGTGTTCCTATCAGTTGTTGATAATTAGCATCAGAAATATGTTCTTATCAGCTAGCCACAAATCCCGTCTTCTCTTTCTCCTCTTTTGGGTGTGTGTTCATGAGGTTTGACTAACCTTGGTAAATAATGCAAGGTAAAATTGTAGTGTTTGATTTCGTGACAAGAAGAGGGGGGAAGCTGTGGTTAGTCAGTCTGAAGTAAAATCCTACCACAGCTGAAACAGTTTTCAGATGAGGTAAGTAGCCAAGCAAAGATTGATTAAGCTCCGTATTTGAAACACAGGTCTTTCGTCTCAGATCAGTATACTTCTGCTAGACTTGTACAGCAATAATCATCTCTTCTTTTGTTATTTTGATGCCCCTGAACTTGTTCTGAGCATTTCCATGATATCTTTTGCCTGTAGAGTTACTTCTTGCCTTCAAGATTTCAGTTAAATACCTAATTTCTTATGGTGCTTGGGTACTCCCTTCACTTCTTAGACATCTCTGTTTACTTAAAGACAGGAGAGGTTCCAGCTTTCATGTGAGTTACCCAGATGAGTGAGGACCTGACTGTGGAGTAAAATACTTCAGCTGGATTCTGTTAGTGGCCTTGTATAGGTATATACAGACGCTGAAATGAGAGTAAATTTCTGCGAACATCACAGGGTAGGTGTCCAGAGCTGCTTCTCTAATGCAAGTGACTATATTAATGGCAGGGGACTGAAGACCTGGCTATTTGTCCATCTGAAAAATTCTTCTGCTTATAGTCACCTAAGGCATAACATAGATTAAAAGACTAGATCCATTGCTGGCCAGTGATGAAATTGCATTATTTTCAGGTATTTATCAGGTACGGAAAACTTGATAAATTTAGCACTTTCTTAATTTTCTTTTTGAAAAATAAATATATGCCACACAGCAGAAATGGAACTGATGTTGTCCTATGGCTTCTTGTGATAGGCAATTCGTGGTTGTGCATAATTTCACATGTGGATTTCTAAGAGCAAAATGCATGGCTGTGTCTTACAGAGCAGGGTCTGAACAGATTATTTAGAACAGCATAATGGAGAAACAAGAAACATCTAGGTGTAGGACATAAGGCAGTGGCAATCTGAAGACTCAGGTCCTTGACAAGGCTACTTGAAAGATTCCAATACCTTTCTGGAAAAAATTCCTTTAAGAAAATTTGTTTGGTTGGTTGGTTTGGTTTGTTGGGGTTTTTTTACAGTCTTGTAATTGTTTTGAATTTTTCAGGATATGTTTGTATGTTTATAACATTCCAGTTTTTGTTGTTTTTTGGGGTTTTTTTAGACAGGGAGTTTCTGAGTTCGTTCTTTACTCCTTAGCACTTGAGAATGGTTTAAATGTGTGAAATGCTAGCATCGCTTTCACAGTATCACAGTATCGTCAGGGTTGGAAGGGACCTCTGGAGATCATCTAAGTCCAACCCCCCTGCCACAGCAGGGACACCTACAGCAGTTGCACAGGACGGCATCCAGGCGGGTTTTGAACGTCTCCAGTGTGGGAGACTCCACAACCTCTTTGGGCAGCCTGTTCCAGTGCTCCACCACCCTCAGAGTAAAGAAGTTCCTCCTCATGTTAAGATGGAACTTCCTGTGCTCCAGTGTGTGCCCGTTACCTCTAGTCCTATCACTGGGCACCACTGAAAAAAGGCTATTCTCGTCTACCTGGCACCCTCCCCTTAAGTACTTATAAGTATTGATAAGATCCCCCCTCAGTCTTCTTTTTTCTAGACTAAAAAGCCCCAAGTCCCTGAGCCTTTCTTCATAAGAAAGATGCTCCAGTCCCCTAATCATCTTTGTAGCTCTTTGCTGGACCCTCTCCAGCAGTTCCCTGTCCTTCTTGACCCGGGGAGCCCAGAACTGGACACAGTACTCCGGATGCGGCCTCACCAGGGCAGAGTAGAGGGGGAGGATGACCTCCCTCGACCTGCTGGCCACACTCTTCTTGATACACCCCAGGGTGCCATTGGCCTTCTTGGCCACCAGGGCACATTGCTGGCTCATGGTCATCCTGTTGTCCACCAGGACTCCCAGGTCCCTTTCCACAGAGCTGCTCTCCAGGAGGTCAGCCCCCAACCTGTACTGATGCATGGGGTTATTCCTCCCCAGATGCAGTACCCTACACTTGCCTTTATTGAACCTCATCAGGTTTTTTTCTGCCCAACTCTCCAGCCTGTCCAGGTCACGCTGTATGGCAGCACAGCCTTCCAGTGTGTCAGCCACCCCTCCCAGTTTTGTGTCATCAGCAAACTTGCTGATGGTACACTCTATCCCTTCATCCAGGTCATTGATGAATATATTGAACAGGACTGGACCCAGTACTGACCCCTGAGGGACACCACTAGTTACTGGCCTCCAACTGGACTCTGCACCGCTAACCACAACCGTCTGAGCTCTATCTGTCAGCCACTGTTCAATCCACCCCACTGTCCATTCATCTAACCCACACTTCCTAAGCTTGTCTGTGAGGATGATGTGGGAGACAGTGTCGAAAGCCTTGCTGAAGTCAAGGTAGACAACATCCACTGCCCTCCCCTCATCCACCCATCCAGTCACACCATCATAGAAGGCTATCAGATTAGTGAGACATGACTTCCCTTTGGTGAATCCATGTTGACTACTTCTGAGAACCTTCTTTTCCTCCAGATGTTTGGAGATGACCCCCGGAACGAGCTGTTCCATCATCTTTCCAGGGATGGAGGTGAGGCTGACCGGCCTGTAGTTTCCTGGGTCATCCTTCTTGCCCTTTTTAAAGACTGGAGTGACGTTGGCTTTCCTCCAGTCCTCAGGCACCTCCCCTGTTCTCCAGGACCTTTCAAATATGATGGAGAGTGGCCCAGCAATGACTTCTGCTAGCTCCCTCAGCACTCGCGGGTGCATCCCATCAGGCCCCATGGACTTTTGGGTATCCAGTTTACTTAATTGTTCTTTAACTTGTTCCTCTTCAACCAAGGGAAAGTTTTCCTTTCTCCAGACTTTCTCTGTTACTTGCAAAGTCTGGGACTCCTGAGAGCTGGCCCGAGCAGTGAAGACAGAAGCAAAGAAGGCATTCAGCAACTCCGCCTTCTCTGCATCATCTGTCACCACAGCACCCATCTCATTCAAGAGCGGGCCCACATTTTCCCTGGTTTTCCTTTTGTCTCCTATATACTTAAAGAAACCCTTCCTATTGGTCTTTACATCTCTTGCCAGGTTCAATTCCAAAGCTGCCTTGGCTTTTCTCATTTCTTCCCTGCATACCCTGACAGCATTCTTGTACTCATCCCAAGTCGTCAGCCCCCTTTTCCACATCCTGTAAACTCCCTTCTTCCACCTGAGTTTTTTCTGAAGATCCCTGCTCAGCCATGCAGGTCTCCTTCCCTTGCCTGATTTCTTGCTCTTTGGGATGCACCTATCCTGAGCTTGGAGGAGCTGGTGCTTGAATATCAGCCAGCTCTCTTGAGCCCCTTTACCCTCTAGAGCCCTCTCCCATTTGATTTCTCCCATCAATTTCTTGAAGAGATCAAAGTTAGCCCTCCTGAAGTCTAAGGTTTCAACCCTACTTGTCATTTTGTGCATACTGCACTTAATGCTGAACTCTATCTTCTCATGATCACTACAGCCAAGTCTGCCCCCGACCTTAACATCCTCCACCAGTCCCTCTTTGTTTGTCAGTACTAGGTCCAGTAGTACACCTCTTCTTGTGGGCTCTTCCACCACCTGAGTCAAGAAGTTATCATCAATGCACTGGAGGAACCTCCTGGACTGTGCATTCCTAGCTGTGTAGCCTTCCCAACAGATATCAGGGAAGTTGAAGTCCCCCATGAGAACCAAGGCCTGTGATTGTGAGGCGGTTCTCACCTGTCTGTAGAAGGCCTCATCAACTTCCCCATCCTGATCAGGTGGCCTGTAATAAACACCCACAACTGTATCTCTCATGTTACCCTGCCCTTTAATCCTTACCCACAAGCTCTCAACTTGCTCATCATCAGCCCCCAGGGACAGCTCAATACATTCCAGTTGCTTTTTCACATAAAGAGCAACTCCCCCACCTCGCCTTGCCATCCTATCTTTCCTAAAGAGAACATAGCCCTCCATGACAGCGTTCCAGTCATGCGAGCTATCCCACCATGTCTCGGTAATTGCAATGAGATCATGGCCCTGTGACTGCACGCAGATCTCTAACTCCTCTCGCTTGTTCCCCATGCTGCGTGCATTGGTGTATAGGCATTTCAGAGAGGCCAATGAGTGTGTAGCCCTAGAGAGGTGGTGGGCCTTCCGATCCTTAACAGTTCCAACATCCTGCCCCACAAGTGCTGAGCTACTACGCTCAGGTGCCTCTCTGGTGAGCCCAGTTACATCCCCATCCCCCTTCCAATCTAGTTTAAAGCTTTCTCAATAAGCCCCGCTAACTCTAGTCCTAGAACCCTCTTCCCCCTGCGAGATAGGCTTTTCCCATCTGCTACCAGCAGCCCTGGTGTTCTATAAATCAGGCCGTGTTTTTATTTTTTTCGATGTTCTTTATTTTGTTCGATGTTAAAAAGAGAAATGAAAAACATCTACACATTTATTCTAAATGAAAAAAGTGGGAGAACAGCAAGACAGAATTGGAAGTTAATTTTTGTTTTTATCTTTTTGCTAAGTTCTTAAAATTTACTGATGGAAGAATCCAAAAACTAAGGAACTCCTGACTAAGAATCCTTTGGATGTTGAAGTAATTTGAATTTTCCATTACCTCTGAGCAGGCTGAGGCTTAAAGGGGCAGAAGCAGTAAGATGGCCTGGCCTTGATTTGTCCATTTGTTTAAAAAAATGCTAAACAAGCATTGGGAACGTACACCAGATTCAGGACTTGCTGATTCCTATTTCCACTGGGAGAGTCCTCCTTTTACTTTGGAGGCACTTCTTATGGAGCTATCAGCCCAGAATTGTCCTGCATCTAATGGAGAAAGAATGAGAAGAACTAAAATGGAGTCAAACAACTGAATAGCTGACTTACAACAAAGACATGTAGAAATTAGTTAGATCCTGTAGACTAAGTGTTAATATTTTGTTGTGCCACCCAAGAATATGATTAAAATGGTGAAATCTCTATGAATTCTGGAAATTTTGATGAACAAGTTGTGAGGCTAATCAACCATGTTGTGAGAAGGAAATTATGCAATTTACTAGAACCTCAGGGGACTTGGGTAAATTTACTGATAGCTCCTTGCCCCTACAAGACCAAATAAATCCTCAGCATTTTATCAAATCCTTGAAATCTGTCTTTTCCACTGAAAGTGGAAATTAGCCCTAAGTACAAGCCTAGTGATTAGTCAAGGACTTAAAATCTGTCTTCTCAGAGTGGCTGGGTCAAGCTGGTTCTGTATTTCATCACAGGGGCAGGACAGGATCTAACCTGGATCTGACCCATAACAGTTAAAAAAAGTTTGCTCTAGAGGTACTGCAAATAAGACTGAATAACAGTAGTAAATGAACATATGACATGGTAAGTGAAGCTAAGCTGTATTTACATTTTCTACTCTAAAAAGTAGGGGGAAAAAAAGGTGGTGGCAGTGAAAGGCAACTCGGTATTTATAGAATTCATCCATGAGAACAAAAGATGCAGTGAGTATTTCAGTTGGTGCTGTAATAATTGATGACTTTATGTGGGGGTACATTATTATATACCTCATTTCCAAATTACCTAGCTTATTCAAACAAATCTTTTCAAAATGTATCAATTAGATTAGCTCAGTGCATCAATCAGTAGCATTCAAGATTGTGCTGACTTTAGTTTTTGTGGTGTCTTCTTTGCAGTACTCTTGCTCTTATAAAAATTGTTTCTGTGGTCCTTTCAGATTTCCAGTCGGCTGCATCCAAATTCTTCTAGCAGTGGACATTTTGGGTAGTTAGGGATAACTATTTCCAAAACCACATTTAATTTATTTATTACCTCATCCCAGAACTTATTTTACCCTAGGGCACAACGAAAACATATGTAACTAATTATCCTGTGAATGTCCACAGCTCCAGTATGATTCTTTTTTTTTCTTTTTTTTTTTCAAATCCCACTATTTTTCGTTCTTTCTGGTGTCCATTAAGTCCTACAGAGAAATTTCTGCTAGATAAATTCAGCCTTGAGTTCATGTGCAAATTCATTTATGTTTCAGAATATTCTGTTTCATCTTTTGCTGTTCAAGTAATAATCTAGATCTAGGTCCACGAACTCTTAAGCCTCTGTCAAGCATTTCAAGGATATCAAAAAAGAAAGTCACAAAATGAAGGCACCAAGGCCCAGATTTAGTCAGTTTAAATTCCACTAACATCCCCATGCCTGGTGATTCCTCTTGGCTACACACAGCTGAAGATGTAGGGCCAGCCAGGAGGAAACATTAGGCAAGAGGAATAAACTGGAATTTAACCAATACAAATCAGATCTCGTGTCTCTGATTTTGATTAAAAAAACAAACCACAAAACCTCTGAATTCTTCAGGACAGAAAGTTGTCTTATGAGCCTGAAGTCTGTTTAAATGCAGCTATTTTCACTGTCTTGCTTCCAAAAGAGGGAAAGAATAAATACAAAAGAACTTATTGAACTGCAGTGGAGTCATAGGAGGAATAAAGTCAGGCCCTTCAGATTAGAATTTTTTTTGTCTGAGTTTCTGTGATGTTTGATGTTCTGTGATGTCCTGAGTGAGTACTCTATTCTAGGACTGTGATAGGAAGGATTTATAATTAAAAAAAAAAAAACCAAACCAAAACACAAAACCAAAAAACCACAACAACAAAACCCTATAGTAGAGTTTGGAGAAAGTTTCAGGCAGATGGGTGCTAAATCTCTCTCAGATACACCGATTTTTCAGTTCTTCATTGCCACAGAATGGACTCTTCCAGCTTGCTGCTGGGAGTCATGAGAGTTGCACGTTAAAAGTAAGCTGGCCCCAGTTCAATGCAGCATAAAGAACCAAACCTGTTCAGTCTAAATACTAGAAGCAGCTTAATTCTCACGGAGAGGAGTTCCACCTATGCTAATTTATCTTATCAGGAAGCCTGGTAAATTAGCCTGAAGCAGCCGTCACCAGACCGTCTAAAAATTGGATGTGCATAATGTAGAGAAGGTACTAAGTACTTTCAAGTCTCATTTACTTTGCTGAAGATGTGGGATCTCAATGCATTTTATATTCGGGCTCTTGACTAAAGGCAAAATTCTAGCGTCAGTGAAGGCAATGGCAAAGCTCCCCCGAATTCAGTGAGGCAAGATTAGCCTGATGGGGCTCATAAAGGACAGGGACTCAGTTTCACTCCAGCATTCAGTGTACCTGACAACAGAATATCACTCTACAGCTGAACCGTATGTAGTTCCTGGTAGCATTGCCATGTGGGAGCGAGTTCTCATAGGAACCAGTTGGTTTTAATCCTGTAAACAAGGGGGTTTAATATCTGCCACTTTACATTCATAAACTCCCCTCATAATTTTTCCGTAACTAAAAAAAGGAGTAATTTAGATGCCTGCTTTTTTTAATTAGTCAAATGGCAAGAGTATGCTTGGTTCCATAAAAGACTGACAAGTCAGCGTGCCCCCAGAAATGTTATCTCCCAGTCAAACAGAGCAAAAGCAGGTTAAATGGAAGACACGGAAAAAAAAAAAAAGAGCCGCTCCAGATTTCTTAACTATTTTTGATGCTGAGTTTCCACTTATTGTGTTTGCTGGACTTTTGGGGGACAATTGTCTTTGGGAATGAGAGCTACATTTGAGAGATTTTATACAGAAATGTATCCTGCATGGTCTTGCTCTGTGTGTGCGTGTCATTTATTTTACTTGTTGTCCATTGAAGCTAATGAGCCTATCCACAAGAGTAAACATAAGATAATAAAAATTTCCCAGTTCAGACCCTAACTCACATCTCAAGATGTGTGACCAAATGTCGGACATTCCACTCAGAAGTCCAGATGAGCTCATCTCAGATAACTCACTGTGTTTCCATCTGGTTCAGATTTGAAGAAAACTATTTAGCTGGAAGAAGAAAAATACATTTTGTATCATTTTAATGCTGAACAGATTTAGTGACATACTTGCTTATTTAATCTACAGCTTTGGAGAGTCTAATGAACTGAGTAAGATACATATCTTGGCTCCAGTTCTGTTCTAAGATACACCAGAGAAGCCCCAATTGACTTAAATGGAATAGCATCTTTGTTAATGAGTGCAAAATGTATTCTGATGGGGAAAAAAAAAAGTTTACAAGCATGGTACAAAGATAAGTATCTCAAACTATTGAAAATTACTTAACAGTTCATCTGCATTTATGTCTCATGTGTGTTTTTTTTAGAGGAACAATACTGTTTAGTCAATAAAATAGTCTGTTTTTTTTCAACCGAGGAATTTAAGCATGGAACTCCCACCCCCTATAGCTGGAGAAGTAATAGGTATGTGAAGCTTCCAAATTCTGATGGGAGAGTGAAATCCAGTGTAATGCTGCACATCACACGCTGCTGTTGTGTGTGCCAGGCACGTTACCTTTGATATAATACCTCCCGGGCCTGGGGGATGCCAAGCACCTATTAAAGAGTTCATGGCCATCTGCTACAGTTCAGGAAAATGGGTTTTCTCAGCGTGGTCCAAATATGCTTCCTTTCTGTCGTATTGAAAACACAGGGGACAATCAACATAAAAAATAGATCTCCCCATAGCCCACCTTTTACAGGGAAATTTGCAGCTTTTGGTGACCTTATCTGGAGCAAATACCAGGTAGCAGCAAATGCCGTTATCCTACTTAAATTGGCATTGCCATTGGGATAAAAATTCTTGTTCTGTCCATCTCCAGCTGCTCCATCTTTTTTCCTGTCACACATGCTTGGGAGGCCTCGTGGTGAACAAGATCAAGGGAGAAGCTCAGCTAAAGCTGTCCTTTTGCTTGTCTGTATGGGAAAGGACCATATAGACCAGAGGTGAAGGTGGGAAAGCAAAGGATAAACTGTATCAATGGTGAGATCCATATTTTTAGTGGTGTTTCCATTTTATGCTGGTTTGAAGTATGTCAAGGTACACTTGAGGGTATGTTTTCAGCTCTCAGAGGTGAACAGGCTGCTTCGCCAGTTCAGCTACAATAGGAACTCATTTTATTGTCTCTGGCCCAAGTTCTACCTATAGTCCAGTTCTTTGCAATGTTTTTTTTTTCTTCTCCATGCTAAGTAATGCATGTGAAACCCTACGAGTAATACTGCAGAAAAATACAAGGGTTCAGAAAAAAAGTGAGTCTAATTTTTGTTTATAAGTTTGGTTTGTTGTACAGTTCAGGTCCTTAAATGTTTTGCTGTCAATTTATTTTTCTACAGCTGTTTTGTTATCAAAGTTGTGGGCTAAAAGACTTGATCCTTAAGCGCCAAGACTGGAGTGCTGTTTTAAGTGCAACTGATGAAAGAAAAAATTAGAGGGCTGCTTCTTTTCAAAAAAGATTATACTATAATGAATTGTACAGAGAACGTTATTTGGGCACTAAACTATAAAACATTAAGAGTCTTTTGACAAATCTTTTTTTTGTCGGAAAATGTCATTTTGTTGCAGCATTCAAACATTGAAATGTCAGTTCACCAAAATTTGGCAAAAGAGCTTCTCCAGATGAAGTATGGAGGGAAGGAGAGATCAAGCTAAGAGAAAGGCCTTGGCGTTCTCCCAGGTGTGGAAAACCAACTTTCCAACCCCAGTCTGGTTAGTGAAAGCTCTCCAGAGGGTTCTCGCCCTTTCCTGGGGAGTGCAGCCACTATGAACCCTCTCTGGGGCATTTGTCTCAGAGTTGTCCTTTGTTTTCAGTGGAAAGGTCACAGATTGCATTCGCATGCATAAAGAAAAAAATTTTGGAACTAGACACAGCTTAATGAAACAGAATTCCAATTTTCCAGTCATCCTTCCTTGCTACGCTTTGTCGTCAGCTGAACTCAATGAAAAAGGAAGCAAAAACCAGCATTCTCTAAAAAGAAACAGACTCAAGGGAACATACTTGAAACAGGTATAAATGCCAGATTTCCATTGCCGTAAAATGATTAAGAAGAATTTAGTGGCTGGGAAGTTCTGTCTCCTTCATCATGGACAATCTGAAGGTGGGAAATTTTCTCATAAAGATGCCAGAGTTGTTTAACTGCCTTTCCAAATATCATAGTAAGGCTGAAGTGTGCATCATGCCACGGGCACTGATTACAGCAATGGCACAAAGAGGCAGTCAATAAAGGAGGCAGAAGAAGAGACAAGTTTGCTCTTCAGTTGTTTTCAATGAAACTATTGGGCATAGAGATTCACAAGAATTAAGGTGATCTTCTCTTATACAGCATGCTGACAAAAAGTCACCATTAAAAATCACTTGGGCATTTTTGGTGACCCGGGCAAAGAAGGAAAGAGTTAATCTTCCTTTTTTTTACCCTTTCCATGTAGCTGCAGGAAGTTCTTGTGAAGAAGGGCAACGAAGCTGGTGAGGGGTCTGGAGAGCAAGTCTTACGAGGAGCGGCTGAGGGAACTGGGGTTGCTTAGCCTGGAGAAAAGGAGGCTCAGGGGAGACCTTTTTGCTCTCTACAACTACCAGAAAGGAGGTTGTAGAGGGAGGGGGCAACCTCTTTGCTTGTAACAAGCGATAGGACAAGAGGCAACGGTCTCAAGTTACACCAGGGTAGGTCTAGGATGGATATTAGGAAAAAGTTCTTCACAGAAAAGGTTGTCAAGCATTGGAACAGGCTGCCCAGGGAAGTGGTGGAGTCGCCAACCCTGGAAGTATTTAAAAGATGGGTAGACATGGTGCTTAGGGACATGATTTAGTGGTGGTTTTGGTAGTGTTAGGTTGATGGTTGGACTTGGTGATCTTTAAGGTCCCTTCCAACCTAGACAATTCTATGATTCTATGGTTCCTTCATGCCCTTTTTCTGGATCTTTTATGGTGTTAATTGCCCATTTAGTGGAACAGAAAGAAAGGTGATTTTGTTATTCTTACTTAAAACTGACTCCTAGTTTCTTGAGGACAACACAAAACAAACAAACAAACAAAAACATAAAAGGAGAGAGAGAACTGGACAGCAAAACAGCAGCAGAATCCTTTTCTCATTCTATTTCTTCCAAGCTTGCTGCTAGAGAAAGAAAAGAGTAGCAGAAAGCCTTATCAGTCACGCTAAGACCTGGCAAATTTACACTACTGTTGGGCTGTCAAAGGCAGCGCTCTCCGTTATCTTGCTGGTTGCAGGGTTGCAGCAGTGTTGCAAAAGAAACAGTCTAGGACAGACTAACTAAACAGATGGCAAGAACAGAGAAAGATTAACTGAATGGGAGAAGGAAAAGGAGATATGAGGGAGAGGCTGGGAACAGGAACCTGAGCCTCACATGCTGGATATCATTCAGAAGTTAACAGACGCTAGTAGAAATGGGGATATCTTTTGGATCCTTCCTGTCGACTCTGTCTGCCCACATCATCTCTTAGCATTAGGAGAATTAAGGTCCAACAATGCTATAAAGAACCCTCAAATCCCAGCAAACGCTAGGCATTTTGTGCCACGAAGGTAAATCTCACTCCTTTCAGTGGTGTGCATCTTGTGGCATCAAATTATGGACACAGAAGGGCAATAAGCAAAAAAGGACTATCCTTTTCTTGTTCACCAAGTAGGCCAAATCTCCTGCTCATCAGTTTTGGGCCATTCCTCTCATTTCTCACATGTAATCTCACCCAGCACTTCATTCAACAAGCATTTTTCTCTGAAATTCTTAAGTGTTTTTATCTATAATCTTTCATGACTGTATAAACTCTTCTATATAACAGGCAGAGAGAGACTTTTGTTATTTGGATGTTGATGTGTCCATGCAACACATCTTGTTAGTTTTGGATTAGCTGTTTCGGTCCAGTGACTTAGCCACTATTAGTTTCCTTTAAAAATAAATAAGGTACTACTTTACAAGGATTTTTTCATTATCTTAAAAAATCTACTATTAAAAAATCTACTATTGTCTACTATCAGAAAGGCCACTGAACGCTGATACACCAGCAGTCTTAGGGCTTCTGGGATAGTGGACTGCCAGTTTCTGAAGGTGTATTCCTCTCACAAATATGCCTTGCAAAATATCTTGAGACCATCTGATGGAAATCACTGCAGAAGTGTCATTGTGCTATGTGCCCGTCTCCATAAACGTTCATAATAAACAGAAATGGCTTAAGGATATACTCAGGCAGCAGCCTCCGCAGAATCAGTTGTGAGATGCTAGCTATGCCCTAGGCAGTGTATCCAGTGTTCACAGAAGCGATCGTGAGGCAGCACAGGGTTCAGCCTGGGCACCAAGAACCCCATGGAAGCCTGTCTAGGAGCCATGCACTTGGGTCCTCAGCCTTCATGTTGGCCTTGGTCTCTGAAGGAAAGCTAGCATGCGCGCACCAAGTCTTGCAGCAACCATTTCTTCCTAATGTCATGTACAAAGCGGGTAGGAAATGAGAACATTAGGCGAAGAACACTGCAGGCAAGACTAAGCAAAAATTGTTCTACAGTTGGAAAAATGTCATCATCAGATTTCCTCTTTTTGCTTCTGTAAATTGCAGCACTAGGAGAAGAGGCGAAGGGAGAAGGAGGGAAGTGGGCTTATGGCCAAATTTTTATTAGCCATTTAAATGGTAGTCCAAACATGGACTAGGAAATCTTCTGTTAAGAAATTATTTTTTTCAAAGATGTCTCGCGTTCTTCAAAGTTTAATGCTGGGTTTTATTACACTGTTTGCCTCAGTAACACAATCAATTCTGAAATGGAAATAGTCACCCTCTAGTGCACCCTTTCATGGTGCAAAGGACTACCCTGTTGCAAATGACATTTCATTCTCAGAGGCAGAAAACTAGTATTTTACAAGCCACATATTTTTTAATTCAGCTGGTGTTCCATCTAGCTGATGGAGAAGCTACCATAAAAAATGGCCCAAAGAAAGACAAAATAAGGAGATGGAAAGAAAAGCCAGTAGTCCTTTCACATTTAGTTTTACATGCTAGAACTTTGAGTGTTCGGGGTCCTGTGACTCTGAGTCATGCCTGTGCTCTCTGAGATATGTTGGCTTCCCTTCCAGCTCCGCTTCTCTGCATTGTTCTCCGGTTCAGTTATTCATATTAAATCACATTTCAAAAACCCACTTTCTTCCTCTACTGAGTGCTACCATGTGTACCACTAATAAAACCTAATTAGTACAGCTGCAATACCATGAGGTGGGTCTCATGATGGGAATGTAAGCATCTGTGGCAGCAGCTTGGTCTGGGCAGGTGGAACGGAGTGAGGAGGTGCTGCACATCACGGAGGGCACAGCCCGGTCTGCTAGCGCTGAAGAGGTCTGGCAAGCGCTGAGCCTCACCTATGCATGCGGCTCACAACTGTGCAATTCTGAAAGAGGAATTGTGACTACCTTTTACAGACCACCTGGCCATTTTATGCAACTGCCTGGGACATCTATTTGGTAATATTAAGAAGAAAAAATATCTTGTGTGACTTCAATTTGGATTTGTTGGGTGTCAAATGCCAAACTCTAAAAGAGACTCTAAAAATTAGAGCCAACTTTTAAATACAGAAAGCTTTGCACCCAGGGGAGGATGATCTCAGCTCAGTCTAATAGAGGAAGAGGAGTGCTCTGTGATTTTGTTACCTGATGCAATCAGGATATGGCATGAAGCGATTAAAGGAAAAGAATGAGACAGTTCTCTAAAGCCCAAAACAGTTCTAGGTATAGTTAATTAGGAACAGAAACTTAACATGAGAACTGTTAATGAAAATTGGGAACTGTTCGAGGATCTACTGCTGCTTTGTCCATGCACAGCGTAAAGGAGAAGCAAGTGGAAACATATCAACATAGTCAACATATACAGGTGATAAATGGCGGTCAAAAGAATAAACAGACTGTTTAGGGACAATTCTGTCTTGTGTTTGCAAGGGAGGAGGAATACACATTCTCTCGGCAGGACAGCAAATAGTGCCATGCTGTGCCATTAGCTACCTTGTGCGCCACTGGGTAAATGCCTTCAGCACGGCGTGCCACTCACTGGAACCGAAGCACGAGCCTGACGCATGCTGGGCATATGACAGGAAGTCTTGGAAAACTAAATTTTGGTTCAACAGGCCTCAAGGCATATTTAGTGCCCTGTCACTGCAAGGTACCTACCTATGTGTCTAACTAGCTAGATCACTTACCACCTTTCTGCTTTCTTTTCCTTCACCAGTAAAGGTGAAATGGAAGGAGAGCAAGCGAAAAAAAAAAAACCACAAATGAGAAAAAAACTGAGAACCCAAAAAATATCGCAGAAGGGAGACTATTTTGAAATGTTTTCTATGAAAATATTAACATTTTTCCCTGGCTGTAGTGAGTGCATGAAACAGACCTGCTACGTTCCGGTTGCAGGCAAGGGGAAGTACGGGTGGCTTTTTTCGCTTGCGGGTTTTTTAACAGGATTGTTCAGTCTTCAGCTTTTTATTTCCATTAGAACTTCACACAGAGCAAAACTTTATATTTCCATGCATCTCCTTAGTAACTAACACCTAAAATAGAAAAATCTCAACATTGACCTCATTGCTTGCTCTCTTCCCTGCACAACTCCTAATGATATAGAGGATTCTAAGAAAAGGAAGCAGGATGTGCAGGCATGGTCCAAGAAAGGGATCAACTCCGTGAAGACCTGAATCCAGGAAAGAGGCTGAGCAGATGAAGGTCCAGCAGAGGAGCTGTCTCTCAGCCGCTGCTGTATCCATGCTGTTCTGAACACCACTTTTTCTCTCATTGCAACAAAGCTCTAATAACAGTACTATCTAACTTCCACTTTTTGTGTTTTCTTTGGAGAGAAAAACTGCCAAAAGGAAATTCTTTTGCCTATGGCCAAGTAATGTTATTCAAAATTCCAGTGTTAGACGGGGGTTGCTAAAAATCCCTTTGGAATCTCCCTTGTGCAGGGTTTCTGTACAAACACAGCATGGCACTATGTTAAATCACCACGGTTGAATGATCTCTGCAATCCATGACATAAGGAAAATAGATTGATCATATGGATTGAATCACAATAGATAGAAAAGACCAATGCAGAATATATCTTCTTTAATTAGGAAATCTTTCTGTCCCAGGTACTCAAAAAGTGAAGTTAATTCATGTAAACATTTTACATCTGGGCAGACTTAAAAATGCATCAGCACAGAATATTTTAAAGTTGCAGCTTCCTAGGGGAAATTCAATAATTTTTTAGGGCCAAACACCGAAGCCAATAGGATTTTCCTCTGTAGAATCAGAATAAAGCAAAACAGCCCCCATTGCTCCCCTTGACTATTGATGACAGGCACCAGAGCTCCGCAAAGGAAAACAGAAAATGAGCACTAATGAATTTTGGAGTGAACTTGCCAAGTTACAATACTGTCTTCATTTAAGTCTCTTCTAAGAATTTTTCCAAGGTATTCACAGGAAATAAATAGCTTATGAAAACAGCAGTATAATTTCAGTGGAACCATTGACGTACCCAGGAGCCCAAGTCAAAGCTTTTCCATGTGAGTGAGAGTCTCCATAGCCATTGACAGAACAACACACGTTTCATGGGTTTGGGGGTTAGTTTGGCAAATAGACACGAGTACCGTTGCTTGCTCAGTCCCGACTTCCTCTGAAAGTCTTCAGTACTTTTAGGACAATCCATTCAGTTCCTTTGGGACGCAGGGATGACCAAGCCAACTCTGAACCTTTTCAGACCAAGATAATTACTAAAACCAGCTTTTGGATACGAAAAGATAGCCCCTGAACGAGCAAGCCTGGTTTCTGGAAGCAGGATAATCTCACTGGCAAGGCACAGATTGCTTTCCAGCAGGGCTGACTAGCTAAGCAAGCATGGCTGTTGTTTTCCCAGTGCCTGCTTTGCCACTACATGATTAAGTTGGGGAGATTTATGTGTCCCTGCACTGGTCTGTTTAGTTATAACCACTGGGGCTCAGTTCTTTGGGTGTAAAATGAAAGCAGTAATAGCCTCCTCCTGCCTTGCATACATGTAGAGGGGAAAAAGTTAGAAGACTGAAAAGGATGTGGGTGTTTCTTGTAAAGGGTACTAGACCTGTCTAGCATCTCAGATCTCTCTTTCAGACAACTTTCTGAATTTTGAACCCGATCGATGCCAAGTGGCCGTGTGATTTCATAATTTTATCCATAGTCCTGCTTTTATCCCGTTTCCCTCCTGTTAGTCACATCCGTGTTTGGTGAGCGCAACAGTCCGGAGGGATGGTGAGAACCAGGGGAGACGGAGTTATCACAGAGCTGGTGCTGGGGCTCTGTGAGTTACTGAAGGCCTCAAAAGCAGCGGAAAGCTGGCTGGGTCAGAAGCTTTCCAGCCACTTCCTTTTTCTGCTGCTACCGCAGCAGGATGTGAGATGGGAGGCACCCCGCGTTAAAACCTATCCTGAGATGCAGGCGAGTCTCCCTTGACTGCTTAATGCATTTCTATCAGTAGAACACACTGGTAATGCCCCTCAAAGTAGTCATGATGGACAGCAGGATGTTGTTGAGCAGCCTGCTCGGTTAGGAGACATGTAATGACTGGTTTTGTATATGAACAAAGAAAGATGCTGTCCTGCAAGGTAAGGAGAAAGCAGCTTTCTGAGGTTGCTAAAAGTGCAGGCAAAACTCCTCTCGGTATCCCCTCTCCCCTTGCACGGGTAGGATGTCTCACACATAACGTACGTTCCACATGTTACTGACTCATTTTTCTTCTCTTACTAAGATCACTTTTAAAGCAAAATTTCAGTCTTTAAAAGCAAGTCCCTGCCCTTTTGTATTTAGCAAAAGTGAACGACTTCTCTAAAATCTGTCTGAATTTCTCTGCAGTGGGTTTGTGGAGGTTATATCACAGATCTGACAGTCATAGCGAAAGAGGAATATGACCTGCTCCACACATGAACCAGGAAGTCTACTCTTTTACGTAGAGTTAGTGAATTTCAGATGAAAGATCTGAATAACTTCCTTTTTCCACTTCAAGCTAAAAATAACAGAGCCCAGCCCAGAAGCCAGAGGGATACAGAGGGATGGGGATAAAGTAAGAGACTGACAATCCTGTGGCTCAGGGGGTCAAAGTGCTGCAAGTACATCACATGCTGACACTGTAAACCAGACCCAATGAAAGTCTTGCAAGTGCTTATTACACTATTTAAACATACTTTTAAACCTTTCCTCTGCCTCTGTCCCACTTCGTATTGACTCTTTTAGCAATATATTTTCCAGAAAAGAGGACTTGATGTAAGAATTGTTAATAAAACGATCTGTGCCTGCTGCTATAAAGAAGCATAACTATGTCATTCTTATTGAAGTCAGCTACATTTTGCCTGTCCTTCATACCTAGTTTTTGAGCGATCTGATACTGGAAGGTGAAGAGACTGTGGTTTTAGTCTGTATTTCTGGCTATTTCCTCTCTGTGAGCCACATGGCTCACAGAGTTTTGGGCGTCTAAACAGAATCTGAATGTCTCTCTGGTTACGTTACAGCAGGTACACGCAGAATACAGCTCCAGGTGGCTGTACTCTAGCTGGCCAGTTCAAGCATGTGGCTGAATGGTGTGTTGGCTCCTGTCTGCCCACGAGTCCCTCCCAGGAGCTGGTGGTGCGGAGACAGTGAGCATCCAAATTGCACCAAACTGCGACCTGGCATGTGGGTGTGCGGGTCGACATGCCTTTTGCACAGCTGGGGAATCTATGTCTCATATTTGTGGGCCTTTGATGAGGATCTCAGAGATGACTGATAATTGCATTGATTATTCTCTGCCCCTTAGCAGGAGGGTGGAGCTAAGTGGTGGAATTCAGTATGTAAAACACCAACCTGAGAAGACAAGCAAGTGAGTTGGACAGGAGTTTCTGTATTTGGCATTGCTTCAACAGCTTCTAGAATAGTGTAGTTCGTGTCTTTACCATTCAAGAACGTTCTCAAAAAATTGGAGAGAACTCAAGGAGGATCCACAGCAATGGTTAAAGAATTGGCAGACATACAAAGACTCACAGGAGCTCAAGCTATGTAGTAGGTAGGTGATAAAGTTAGGGGAGAGTCTGCAAGTCATGCTCATGGAGGAAGAAAGAGTTTGGTGATTAAGGGCTTTCTGATCCAAAAAACAAAAGTACAAGACCTAGCAGATGTAATCTGAGGCCTCCTCTGGAAGCCCAACAGAAAAGAAAGTCCTTCCCAACAGCTCTGCTTTGGTCCAGCTGAGATGGCTGTGGAGGCAACTGTTCCTTCTGCTGAATCCAGTGGAGGCACTGCCTCCAGCAAGGTGAGCTATGGCTGTGGCCCTGGTTCGACCTCAGCAGCAAGGACACACTATTGCATCAAATGCTCTGTGCATTAGAGAAGAAGCCAGGCAAGATAATGGCTATATAGCTGGCAGGTCACCTCTGAATTGCTGAGGGATTCTCAAGAAGTCTGGATTGCTTTTAGTATCACAAACTGGGCCTGGTAAAGCAGTCTTTTTAACATGCATTAGGATTGAGCAAATAGGGGCAAAAGGGAAACAAATCTCATGTTGGCCCTTGGAGAAAGAACTCTATCCCACGACAACAGCTTGCTCCCAAAGATGTCTGGCAAATTCTGGAGCAACAAGGAAATTATTTCTGCTCTCATGATAATTCAGAGTCAGTATTTCAGGTAAAAGAGCGTTGGAGAATTTCAGACCTCTAGCTAAACCTTAAGTAAAATGTTAAAGAATTTTCTATCACATACCACCTCAAACTGAGATCCTGCCATCAGAACCAGCAGTGATCAAAACTTAGGCAGCAGACTCCCAACGGCTGCAGGAAGTGCTGGGCTTATTAAACTGGCTGAAAATTCTCTTATACAGTAAAGAAAGAGGGCCACTTACTTTTAGAACATTTTCTTTTCTTGAAATTATTAGATTTGGTGATGAAAAACATATTTAATTGAGTGTATACTGTTTTCTGGACTAATGAAAGAATGCTTAAAGAATGGAAAAAGTCATCACAAAATCTTTAAGAAATTAATTTTTTAAAGAAATTCTATAGCTGCAGCTCTACTGATGCATCACTTTACCCTGGTTGTCCTGATGTAGGGTAAAGCAGGCTGCCAAAATTATACTCTCCATATCAAGGAGATTGGTTTGCACAAAACCAATTGCAGAGTATTTATTGCCATTAAATTTTCTTCATTGGTTTTTGGAAGAGTAACATTTAACTGGTCAAATTCCAACCCATAATTAAATTGCACATGAAATCCACCTCTTGCCTAAACTGACGGACACTATCATACCGTTTCATACCTCAGAGCTACCTGCATTCCTTTATTGAACAAAATAATTCTGATGCGCAGCTGGTATATTTGTTTGCAAAATGCTTTTGCCTTCTTTAAGGAAAAAGTTGGTCAATGAAAATTATAAAAGTGGCTACACATACAGTGCACAAATTCCTCAGTTTTAGTTTGATGCAAACCTAGCTTATTAATAAAATAGTCACACAGAACTATTGTATCATCATGATAATGGGTAAAAAGATAAAATCATAGGTTATTATATGTGCAATAGTTTAAGTGGAAGAGCCTTAAATTACTATGGATTAACGTCTTTAACATAAACTTAATTTTTATGTGATTCATAACATATTTTTCATTAGCAATACTTTACAACAGTAAAAAAATTGAAACAGCATATTTTTTCCTAAAATAAACTTGATGCTAAAGTGAAAGTGAAGACATTTAATAAAGGACAGTTAATTGGAAAAGTTTTCTATATATATCTTCAAAAAGTATATATTACTTTGTACATCCTTAGTAGTAGGGGCTGTTTTGTCTCCCTTGTATTGCCTTAAGAAATAATTAATTTGGATGTGAAAAATTAAGAAAATATCCTTGATTCTGAGTAAAGCATGATTCCCAGTCATCACAAATATATTGATTGTATTTTTTATATATCTATATATAAAATCAAGGGCCAAAAGTAATGACCAGAGAGGACCACAAATAGTGTGTTTAGCCATCATTAGAGGAAATTTAGAAATAATGCAGAAAATCCAAAAATGTTCAGTAAGTGGTTTTGTACTTTTCAGGGGGGGAGGTGGAGAATACAATACTGTATTCACAAAATTTGTTGATTAAATATTTTCCACTATAGCATTTTTCAAAAGGCATCTCTATTCAACGTATAGAAATGGGAGCTTTTTGCTGCTCATTTATCCCACCTGTTTTGGGCTCCTCTCTCACTAAACCATGTTCTGAAAGTGCTTAAAGACAGAGGAGGTGACCCATCCTCTGGGTCAAAGAATATGAATTTATGTTGTAAAGTGGTGTTCCTCATCAGGGCATAATAAAAAAAAAGCCAAAACCGAAAAGGCTAGTCAGCTGCAGGATACAGTCAGGGGAACAAAGTGACCTGCACACAAAAAGGGACAAGTCATCTCAGGATGAATCAGGTAAGGGAAGTTCTTTTTAAAAATGGGAAAATATTCATGCTATTTGCCAAGACTATTGGTAAGATGTTATCTGGAAACTCTGTTCACTCATGTTTGAGAATTCAAACTTGCGCACGGGTAGAGCAGGCACCTGGACGAAATGGGGAAAATTGCTCTTGTAGAGCAGGCATGAAGGAGCTTGTCTTGTTTATCATAGCAAAAGAAAGGCTGGGATGTGATATGATTGCTTTCTGGAAATACATCAGAGGGCTGAGCGCCACGAGAGGAGAAAGATATGTGAACTAACAGCATATACAGGAAATGGGAGATAGGTAGGTAGATAGATAGATGTATAGGTAGATAGATAGTCACATTCAAAGTGTCTCTTTCCTGTAGCAGTCACATCAGAGGCTCAAACAGCTGGAAGCTGAAACAAGAAAAATTCCAATCAAAACGAGATGAAAATTTTAATTGTGATACTAATTGTAGCAATTCATTGATTTGCAGTAGATTCTGTCTCAGTGGAAACTTTGAAATGAAAACAGCATATTTGCTCTAAAAGATATAGCACTAGTCTTGAATTGGGAACTGATTCATGGAAATCATATGGCTCCTATTTTTCTGTGTGTCAACTAGGTAATTCCCATAGTGCCTAAAATCTTGTTGCTATCGTTCTACTTATTTAATTTAAAGCTCCTTTTAAATTGCAAGAACAGTGTAAATCAGACCCAATGGAAATGAGAATTGGGTCCTACACTTTAGCACTTCTGTGAAACAAAAATCCATTGTTTTATGTGTCTTTAATCTTTCTTCTTGAATGGTTTTATTTCATACATGGTGATAGCTCAGAAGAAGGCTGCTGTTAGCTCAAAATAATAGATTATATTCCAGTATTTTTTGTGTAGCTTCCTTTGCTGAGGAGGCCAGCCTCTAGGTTAACTTCTGGAAGTAACTTTGGAAACTAATTTTCAGGCAAGGCTCCAAGAAAAAGAGGCACATGTTGAGGAACTGACATAACTTTTTAACACCACAACCAGCATATTTCTTCAGGCAAACCCAGCCAAAACAAGTTGCCAAAATCAATATTGATCTAGTCCTTCATCCAATCAACAAATGCCATTGTTTATAAGATATAACTTTTCTTGGTTAAAGTTCAAAGCTAAATGCCAAGGATTTTCAAAACTATTAAAATGAGAGGATTTAGGTTTCCAGAAACTCTGGCTTGCTCTCAGCCTCAGTGGGTATTCTGAGCCATTAGAAATTATCCAAAGAACCTCCACAGTTTTTATATAGAACCTAATGGTGAAATGACACAAAGAGAATGTGGGTGCGTGCACACATGCATGTGTGTGTGATATATGTACACAAAAAGGTACTTTATAAATCTTATATCAAAAAACTGGCACTTCAGATTTTTCTGGATCACTTAGTTTGAGACTAAGAAAAGGGAACTATGCAGTATGATTAAATGAAATTTGCAGGATCTCCTGTGTGTTGATAAAATGTCTGCTCTTCCAATGCAGCAAAATAAACCACGACAGTTGGGTTAAAAATTCCACGAGCTTGGGTTTTATAATCAGGAATCCATTGAATCATTGCATAGGCATGCAATTTATTTAACCATTTCCTTAAGATGTTTCTTTAACTGAACCAGTCACATGTTCCTGAATTTTCCCTGGTACTAATATGTCCAGAACTACACGAACCCAGAAGAGACAATGCAAATGTCTATCTCTCTTAGTAAGAGGTTTGCACAATTTCAGTCAAGGACTACATTCCAGAATCTGGGCTTCATTTTGTGAGACACCCTATAGGAGCTTTAGATAACACGCAGACAGGTACGCCACATGGCAAAAAGACATTTTCAACTCATCTTCAGCAACCTCAGTAAGTGGGAGCTGCGCTTTTGAAATCTTTGAGTAATAATCTGTGTTTTAAATAGCGCTATCAAGGTGTTCTTGAAATATTAGTGTGTACTGCTATCTAGCTTTGGCAGGCTATTTAGGTAATGATGGAGCCTCTTGCTTAGATATTGAATGGTAAAATTGGGTTTATTTTCATAGCCTTTGAATTCCTGGAACCACAGTGTAGACATCTGATTTTTAACAGGCTTATGTGGTACTCTGAGGCTTCTGCTTTGCTTTTTCCTTAGATTTAGGATTTTTGCTTTCCTAGCTTGAGGGTGAAGTGGTTGGAACAGACTATAATTTCCACTGTTAATTCACTCCTTAAAAAAAAAACCCTACATGCCTATTTGCTAAAAATTCTGGTTATTCATTGCACTGAGTGGAGATAGCGCTGCCTTCTCCTCACTTTTACCATTTCAGTGGCCCAAGACAGCCTTAAAGCATCGTAGCAGTTCCTCTTTGTGCTGCTGCATGCACGGGACTTCAAGTTTCTACCTTGTGACACAACAGACAGCAGTGGCTTAAACTCCCCCCTACAGAGTGTGTGTATCACATGGCAATCCTTGATATGACTGACTGTGCCATTTTCTTACCATCTTCTTAAAAATCAGGGGTATTTTCTTGTAAACAGGCATGCCTGTGTAATTGCATTAGTTTCACTTAGCTTTTTGTAGTCTTCTCCCTAAAAAATAATGACAGATTATATAGTCCAGTATTTGGTAATCAGGCTGTAAGACGAATAACCTAACATGTTACAGAGCGGGAACTGGGTACCACAATACAAAAAGGGCATTGTCCTTTTAGGTATTGAGAGTCCTTCGGGTCTTCTTCTAAGCAGAAAAATTAAGAACCACTGCTGTTTACTGATGAACACTCACTAGGTCTAGCTCTTCCAGAAATCGTGTGTTATTGTGGTCTTAAGCTGTGCCACGATTTAACTTTTGGGTTTCATAGTCCTGGCATAGATGCTGTGGTAAGACATACATTTCATGCTGCTAGTGTCACAGTTCACAAAAAAACCCAAACCCAAACCCCAAAACATTTTCTCAAAGAAAACCCCTTGTCCCTAGGTTCTAGGTTATTAAACTCCATCAAACTAACTTTTAAGTGTAGCTTCAAAATGGGCATCCCACTCAGATGTTAGTAAGCAGAGAAATACCTACTTGTCCCTAGCCTTTACCTGCAGGTCATTAATCTTTTCTTTATTAGCTGTAACTTATTCTGGTTTTACAGCAAGCAAAGATAAGGACCTCTCCCTCTACCCCACCATCGGAGCCAAGCCCTCCCTCCGTCCAACAGCGTAGGCACTTTCTGTCAACCTCAGCCCAGCGCTCCGACCCATCCCGCAAGACGAGGTGTAGGGTGTAGTTCCATGAAAAGCTCCCGGCAGCGCCTTGGATACACCACCACCACGTATTCAGTGGGGAAGGGACAGACAGGAGGGCAAGTTCCTACGCTGAACTGGTCAGAAGGGGCATTTCACAGCAGCAGAGGTCCCTTCAGGCCAGCATGGTTGACAGGAGGCAACCCAGTCTTCTCCTGCGGTTATACATACGCTGCCTTGCAGATTGAGTGGTTTGCACTGTGGTGGACTCGTCTGAAAGTTTCACATGCTTGAAAGCAGTGAGGAGACGCTGCTGTCATTTTTCAGCCCTTATGGTTTAAGGGCTGTGAGCCAGTTGGACCTGTGAGACCTGGTGGACTGGGTACATACCAGAGGATGGCTACACGTACCAGGGGAAGGAGTTTCACATTTATCCGCTAATAACCGATTATGAGTTTTGTCTACCTGTTTTTCTTTGACTCAGGGTTTTTTTAAACAGCTCCTGTGTAACTGTTTCACTGTGATGGACAATGATTTATAGGACTGCAATGGGTTCATTTGCTCAGCATTTTAGGATCAACCGTGTCTGTACAGCAAAACCAGAAAACCCTACCCTCCTCAGCCCTTGCTTTTTTGAAAATCTTCCTGGATCTTGTTTAAGAGTATGTGTACTGTTCACTTTTTTTCTCCTCTCAGAAACAGAAGGCCATTCTGGAGCGGACATCCAATGACATATTTTGTTTTCAGGGAGATGTTTAAAAATATTTGAAATCTATCGCCAGTAAATATTCATAATACTCTCTGTGGAAAAGCTTGTTCCCAGAAGTTGCCATAGGTGACATGGAAGTTCAGGAATGATAAATGTTTCTTTTTGCTGACGATTTCACATTTTCTTCTTGCTGCTGACATTTAGACAAAGTTTTCTGCTGACATTAGAAAAAAAAAAAAAATTATTTTCCTTGTCCAGACATTCCTGGCCAAAACATCACTTTTGTGCTTGCTTTTACATTCTTAAGTTCCCAGTTGTCCGAAACGAATTCTTTTTTATTGATCTAATGATTACTAGGTTCAAATTCTCCCTGATTATTCTTTCACTTTATGCCTTATATCTGTAGCTGTAGTAGGAAAGCTCAGCTGTTTCATTTTAATACTTTTAGTAATCTTCCTTTCTGTCTGTCTGTCTAGCCACACAATAACTTTCCCTTGACTTTATGTCAGTTAATGGCAGGTGGCTGCACTTTTTCCCCCCCATCTCTTCTGCAACCTGAATTAGCAGTACTTCCCTTCAAACACATTCTCAAAAGTACATCTGCCCCATCTGTTTGGTGCCTTTGTTTATGTGTTGTTTTACAGCAATACGGCTGCAATTTCTTCACTGCTCTTAAATTATCAGGTGTCTCTATTTCCCCAATCCCATCTAGCACTGTCCGTCCTCTTGAGTTCTGGGCTTGGCTTCTCTCTTAACACCACACATAATTTCCCTCAGCTCTCTAAATGTCAACTCAGCCCAAAACTTAAGGTTGCAATGGCCACAAATGAATATATTTTGAAACGGACTTACTTTCTAAACTAACATTCAGTACAAGCCTTATTAGTTCCAGATCTGCACAGATTTTTAAATGCTGCTAATTCAAAACTTTTGAATTTACTTTTATAACACTGAGACAATTAAAAGCAGGTTGGACAACAATGAACAAATCTGGGACTTGTTATGACACCATTGTTGTTATAACAGTTCTAGCTGTTTGTGTTTTGAAGTGAGAAAATTGAAAGTTATTCCGAACAAAACCAATGCTTGTGAATGCTAAACTTTTAAACTCAATTTCACTGCCTTTGGTTTTTCTACCATGGAAAAAAAACATTCCTAAAAAAAACCATCACAAAAAATCAGTTCTTGAGTGTCATCTGGCTGCCGATCAATAGGTAAGCAAGAAGGGCACAAGTCTGCAATAACACAGGAAAAGGAAAACAAAGCATGCAGGCCAAATCCTAGCAGGTCTGAAAAATTAAACCAGTCTTACCTCAAAAGCCAAAACAGTTGGGGAGAGGCAATGAAAACGTTCTGCAGAAAAGCCTGCACCTTTGTAAGTTGGAATGATTTATTCCATCTATTGCTGCCAAGGGAGAGGGAAGAGAGGACACAGAGAGTTTTGGAGGAAACACATGCTTGTGCAGGGTTTTTCATAGAATCATAGAATGGTTTGGATTGCAAGGGACCTTTAAAGGTCACCTAGTCCAGCCCCCAGCAATGAGCAGGGACATCATCAACTCGATCAGGTTGCTCAGTGCTCCATCCAGCCTGACCTTGAATGGTTCCAGGGGTGGGGTTGATACTACTCTTCTTGTTTATCACTTAAAACGATAGGAACCTGTACACAGCTATTCCTGACAGGTGCAAATCTCTTATGGTGCGAAAAATATCTTAGTTTAGGTTCATACCTTCATTCCCTAAAGAAAAGCCACAGCACAGACACCCTCTGGTTGCTGTTCCCTGGGGTTCTGGATTCCCTGGATCCACACCAGGTAAATAACAATTTCCCCGTGGAGCCAGATTGCCCATTTCCACACTTGCACCTTTGTAAATTCAGAAGCAGTTGGTACCACTAGGATTGCTTTGCAGTAAGAAGACCCACACTATACTTTCTGTCCCGCTACTCCAAACGCTCTGTAGTAGCCTCTATTCTACTGATGATACAGGGATGGGAGGCGTCATATTCTAATGAAGACACACTTGCCAAGAAAATTAAAATATTAAAGAGGCAGAAAAAATAACACAGTCTCCTGGTTTTTAGCCCCATCGTCTCACAGTGCCAAATACCATTCTGCTGTACCACACTGTTCTCTTCTACCTTAACACACAAAAGAAATAATATTCTACCATGTTTTGAAGTTTAAATATCTGCAAGGTTAAAGGCCCTATCCCGGAAAGCTTGGTTGGAGGCAAAATAGAGAGCCAAAAGCGCATCCAGCATGTTGAAGGTGTATTACATATGAGACTCCTTTCCCTCATCATAAAATTCCTTTTAATATAAAAAGAATGAGAATTTCTAGCAGAAAACAGTCATAGAATCATAGAATGGTTTAGGTTGGAAGGGACCTTAAAGATCACCTAGTTCCAACCCCCCTGCCCTGGGCAGGGACACCTTCATCCAAAAACTTCCTTATTTTGCTTTTCTGTTCATGCCACTCTTGTTGCGCCCACAAGAATGAAGCAAAGAAAATGAGAACTGGTTCAGCTTCATGGAGGTATAATACTTGATACGCTACATTTCGGTTAAAAAATTGACACCTTGCATTAGGTGACAGAGAGGACTCTATAAAAAAACAGGAAGTTTCCTGCTCAGGCAGGAAGCTATTTTTAATTTTTTTTCAGAAGCTCTGCAGAGAGACATGGTAGTTACAAAGCAGTGATGCTTCGCTCTATTTTTCCTACCCATGTGACCCAGCACAATGGCTGCGGGGGCTTCCTGGTTTGGAAACCATAGCACCCCAGAATCAAAGGTTCTAAAAATATACATTGTTAAATGTGAAAGGTAGGTAAAACCAGTACCAAACTAAGGAAATAGTAGATGTTCTGGCAAATGTCAGCTTTGGAGCCTTCTAAAACTGCATTTAGGTGTATTCTTAAATGACAATGTAATCCCAAGCTCAGACAGGTACCACTGTAAACGTGCTTTCCTTCTCAGCACAATTCTATATTGTTCAGCCGCAGGAGCACAGGAAGTTTAAGCATTAGGAAGCTATGGACTTTTCCTTATGCATTGACATTAACCTTTTCTTTTTTTTTTTTTTCACGAGAAATTAGGCACTTGTTGGTCAGCCTTAAAGGGGATATTTTACAAAACGACCCACAAAGGAGAGTATTAAAAGTTATGGTTGCTGTCTTCACAAAGGTTAGTGACAGTTCTACAACTGGGCAGAGACTTTACCAGAGTTGCAGAGAAAGCAAAAATTACTTTTCTGAATTTCCAGTTCTTGTTCAGCCTAATGAATATGGAAAACCAAAGAACCTGGCTACAATCCCTTCATGGGGTGAACGTTCTCAAATTTTGAACATAAAGAAGCTGGAGGTTGTCAGCAGAGCTCTACCTTTCCCTCCGTGAGGGTAACCCTGTGCAATCCGCTTCATTTCGAGAGAGCCTCTCCATTAGAGTCTATTAAATCTATTAAAAACCAGCATTTACACTGGAGGTGGCCAAACCCCAGAATATCTGAAGGGATGAAATTTTGGCATTTTGAAATTTGTTTCTGTGCAGATTAGAGGGGAAAAAGCTTGTGAAATTTCCCATTGAGCAGGCAAAGTGAAAAAAAAAAAAAAGAATTCCGGAAATACCAACACACACACTTTCCAAAAGGAAAGGTGCTCTCCAGGGATCGCAGCGGCAGTTTTGAGAAAGCGGCTGCTCATCAGGGTAAGCGGTAGTGAAATCAACAGGAATCATGTCAGCGGCTGCCACGGCTTTGTGACTCCAGGCGAGCTTGGGGAGCCTAAAAAGCCAGCTGGACTGGGAGCCTGGAAACCCTGGGACCCTCGGCCCGGGTCAGCCTGAATGAGCAATGAACCTCTGCAGCCTCCTCCGTGGCAGGACGCCTGGCAGGCAGGCAAACTTTGGCTCCAGCTGGGGTTGCAAGCTGACTGCTGCAGAGACGGAGGCCAAAATAAAGTTAGAGTCAGAGCTTCCAAGGCTTCCTTGCTTTTGGCTCAGGTAGGATCCCAAAACCCTTCCCAGACCCGGACGCCAGGACTGCTTGTGCAGGGGGCTGTTCTGGAGCCGTGGGCTCTAGGAGCGTGGGATCCTAGACAGAAACCTCACAGCAATGCCACTGCAGCTCACCAGGACCAGGAGAGAGCACACCAGGTTTGACAGATTTGCAGAAAAAAAAAAAAAATTAACTTTTTTTTTTTTTTTAAACCGCCCAATGCTTTCATCCTGGCCACAGGGGTGCAACGTGTAAGTAGAAAACACAAATGCCTCAGACTGAACAAAGACCGTATCGTAATTTCACAGAGTTAGTAAATGTGTTTGCAAAATGCCAGCAGAGGCGTTTGCTGTCATGCCATCAATCCTATGGCTTTTAACCCTACAAAATAGGATAAAAACTCTTCCTACTCATCTTAATTATCTCGCCGAGGCCAAGACTGGCACTTTCTTTCCAATAACTGGGTCATAGCACATTAACAACTATCTATACACCATGTGTCAGCTGGAAGTGAACTAGTAGAAGAATGACAGAAGAAGAACTTGCCTGAACCAGAAACCTCAATGGCTCATTTTGCCTTTGATTTTACTACCACTATAATTAATTTTTTTTCAATGTCAGTGTCCAAAGGACCCAATTAAAGCAGGTCTGTGCTTTTACCTGGGAGCTGAGTACAAACTGAAGAGTGATTGTACTGCTGAATCTAAACTGTGAAGAAGCAAGTTGGCGCACAGCACACCTAGGTTTTTATGATGATACAGCTGTATCCTTACACTGAGACAATGAAAGCCGTATATCAAAAACATTATGAAACATCACATTGATATACAGTGATTCAATTTAAAGCCCAGGTTGGCATAAATAGAAAACAGATGCTAAAACTGCACTCTTGTGGATCTTGGTTGAAGGCTAAGCCAATACTCTTATCTCTGAAAGCAGCCAATATCAGTTTCTCTGAAGGTATAATACTCTGCTGCTTCTAATTTCATACTTCTGTCAATAGGAGGAACTTTGTCTTCACCGAGCTAGTGATCAGCCTGTGAAGCAGTACTGGTGCTTCCAGAGTCTCTCCCCAGCTGTAGTGCAATGCAGTGTAGCAGTGGAGGCAGATGCAAAGACATTACGGAATCACAGAATCAGGGTCAGGGTTGGAAGGGACCTCTGAAGATCATCTAGTCCAACCCCCAATATGTAATGTAATGTAATATCCACCAGTTTATTGACTTATCTTTATTCCTTTGGTAGAGTATATGAAAAACTCGCAAGAAACATTGCCCTTGCAAACAGAACAAATAATTAGTAGGCAAGAGGAAGAGCTGAAGTTCACGTGCAATCATAGTTCCTTTTTTTTTCCCTTTCCACAAGACACATCCTTTTCAACATGGACCAAGCTCACTAGTCACATGCAGTGTTCTTCATTGGCGTGAGCCCCACACTGCAGTCTCTCTCTCCCCGCTTCCCCATATGTCTATAAAGCAGAAAGTGGTGGGAAAATGCTGTGGCTGCTTCTTACTGTGCATTTTTGTGATGAAAAGATTTGCGGGACTATCAGGATGAACTCCAGCTGGCTGCTTTCAGCCCAGCAATATTCCATATAGCCAGGAACTTACCCTTGAATCATTTCCTTCTTTCCTTGAGCTCTGCAGTGAGGAACACTGACTAGTTACCTGTACATCTTGAGTGCTTCTCTGTATTTCTTTAAACCAAGACAAAGAGGCATTCAGCAGGAATTTGCCTGTATTATATAGCTTCTACTTCTGTTTTTGCCATTATCACGTATCAGCTTTGGTTTTGTTCCCCAGCCAAGTTCTTTTCATATTTTCCAGATCATTCAAATGCCTGCACCCAGTGCCCCAACAAGGTTTAATGAACAAGTCAGTATTACTTTTTAAGCAAGCAATTATTTTTTGATTCATCTCTTTTCAGGTCTGTAAGGGAAACAGGGAATTAAAGAAACTAATGGAAAGGAGTTCTTGGTGTCGCTACCACGTGCTGGCTCTGAGCCAGAGCCTGTCTAACATTTGCAGGAGTCACGAGTGTGAAATGAAGGTGGACGATGGCTTTTCTGTAAAATGATGAACAGTATCGGTCCTCTTTCAGTCTTCTCTTCGAAAGAAGTCAGACAGTTCTCGCAGAAGAACTAAACTCAAAAATATTCCCAGTCAGCCTGCAACAGGGAACCAGGACATCCTCAGCCAGAATTAGCTCACCCACCCTTTCCCCCTACTCCCAAATGTGTTAAAAGTTCATAGACAGGGGTATGTTTGGGAGTCTGGCACAAATGATTGTTGCCATCTGAAGTAGCTCAGATCAGGATCAGCTCTTTTGGATGGAGCTTTGGGCACCAAAGTCCATTTATTTCAAGGTTGTTTTCTTTTCCACTTCTGTTGGTCTGGAGTACCTCCAGATATGAATTTTCTGCACGCCGGTGTCCTGCCATTGTCAGTCGTTAGGAGAAAACATCTTTGTCCCTCTCACAAGAAAAACACAGCAAAAGCTGGTAGTTTCCACCAAGTTCTGGCTGAATAGCACCATTTTTTTTTGTTCCCTTTTCAGCTATGGTTTTCATCATCTCCCTGACATCCCAGCCTCCAAGCATTACTTTGTTTTTCATGTATCATTGACAACTTTTTATGGCTTGCACTGGTGTATTGGAGCGTGCGATCTAACAGCCAGGATCTCTGACACGAGCGTACCTCTAGCAGCCGTGGAGGGCAGAGGGAAGCAGCCTACGCTGTAACCTGCAGGCAACTTCAGCATCCAATAGGCGCTTTTTGGTGTTTATCTAGGGGTGACACAATAAAAGTAGGATCCTAACTGTGGCCTCCTAAGTGTGTTTAGATGTCAAAAGCAGATAGCTTTTGTCAACACACTTACGATGACAGAAGATAATCCTTGTGTTTTGGTTTTGCATCTGGAATCTGACGTTGGACGTGAAGTGAATTTATCGCTGCCCTACTTCCACTGCAGCATGACAACTGCCATCCTTGTGCTCCTAATGACTACGGTGTCAAAGGAAGTGCTGATCCTAATAATACCGCATCTTCTCACACTGAATTCATGCTAGAGCTCTTTAGCACTGTGATTGTTTGTACTTGAATTTCCTTTTTTTTTTCCTCTGGATGATGCTAGTATGAATGCCTAATACTTATGCTGACACTAAACTTTACATTCTATTTTTGCTTATGTTGTGTGTCTTCAGACTGAGTTAATATTATAGCTGTTACTGGAAAATGAGTCGGCACTTTCAAAAACTGCAGTCTTGAGTCCCCAGACGCTTAACCTTGCAAGAATAGTTCTGTGTTGATAGCCAAGGACTCACAAAGCTTGGGCCTGGACTAGCTGGGATTGTAGTGCTTGAGATGCTGATGTAAGTTTGCAACTTTTATTTCACCCTAATAAAGTTTTCAGTATTGCCTGTACATGTGAACGGGCACAGACCAGCTGATACAACACAGACTTAAACACATCTCAGAGAATTTGAGTTAGACTCTAATTAAACTTGCCTTAGTATCTATTCCCTCTAATATTTTGTTTTCAGAAAAGCTGTGAGCTCTTCTGGCTTAGCTGGCCGAGGAAACACTCCCTCTGCCACAGGCGATGCTCAGATGCTCCAGACAGCTGGAGTGCCAGTCCTCCAGTGCTCCGCTTTTTTAGCCCCATCGCAGAGCTTGACCTGAAGATGAGAAACATGACTGGGTCCTAAACTTTATCTTCTTCTTCTTTTGGCTCCAGCTTCTATTTGCATCACAAGTCCCTGATTTCATTATCATTAAAAGGCCTTTATCACACAGAAGTGTGATCACAGCTCCAAGCAGCGTTGCATATTTTGAACTTGTATAAAGCACAGTATCTTACCACACCTTTCACTTTCTGCCTGGGAGCATCTCCCGACCTTGCCTGCTTTGGTGGTAAGGACAGGAGTCACTGCAAGTATTCCTCTGGACTCATTATAACGGAGAAAAAATAACAGTGCAGCAACTTTCTAGGAAGGGTTTTTTTTAAAACGAAAACAAAGCCTATTGACTGGAAATGATCTAAATGTGATTCTAGCCACTGCCAGGTCTCTTGGCAGCATGAGCTGCCAGCTTTCCTTTCCTGTTTTTTTTCCCTCTGATAACATATGTAAACAATCAGTAGTACACATCAGAAGGTTTTTCTTAGGCTTACGTAGGATCTGCAGCATAAAGCACACACACGATACGGGATGGCGAAATCTACTCCATCAGAGGTAGGACTCGTTCTGTCATAGGGCAAATTTGCATTTGTAGGACGGTAAAACAGCGTGATGGTAATGGAACTATTTGCAATTCGGGGAAACAGATGCTGAGGACAGGGTCAGATGATTGCAAGCCTCTGCCCAAGGCACAGCGTGACATGAAGATTGCGTGGTCCTGGCTTCTCACACCCATCCCGTGGTTCATTCCCATTTGCCCCTCATAGGCTGACGGAGGCAAAGAGGTCATTACTGCAAAAGCCAAGGTTTTGAAGGGTTTAGTAGGGTCTTCACATTTTTCTCCTCCTGGCAGATGGAGTCATTTGATAGAGTTGTCAGGGAGCCCTGAAGCTACTGAACTTCACGATGCAGATCAGCACTGCTAAGAGCTATTGTTTCCGACTGCACACACAAGCATCAGTACAGGCATAAATATTTCTTCAGAGGGACTCATTTTTAAATGAAAACTGAGACTGTGATACCATCAAATGAATCTCAGGAGGTTTTGGCTCTAAACTACTAAAAGAAATTAGACGTATGCTGCCAGGTAGGTCTTTCCCATCTTCTCATCTTAAATCCTCCATCAGTTCTACACATACTCTTAACTTGGTTGAAGTCCACTAAATGTCTTTGTGCTTGCCAGACTGGCTATTTGGAGCAGGGAAGGAACATGATATAAAAAAGCAGAAGAGACTGTAGAAATTACTGGTGAAAACCAGAAAAGAATAAAAAATTGTAAAAATATGGGCAAAAGGACACCCCAAATCCTCTCCTTCTGAAATGAAATCTCAGGAAGCGGGGGACAATGAAACTTGCGTTTGATAATTAAGCCCTCTGCCCAGTAAACTCTGACCTGGGAGGCTCCAGGGTAGTCCTGGAACTTACCAGGTTTGATCACTGAAAGGCTTCACTGGCATCGGAGAGTGTGAACAAAAATACATTGTGGTGCCTTTTTTGTTCTCTCCACCAATGTAAAAACCACAGAATTATGTCTGTCAGAGTGTCCTTAGAGCCACTGACCTGGGGAATATCCTTGATATTAAAGGAATTGTGAATGATGCTATCAAAGGAACCTCCGGCCCAAACAGCTGATCCTTCATTACCTTGAGCATTATTTAAACAGGAGTGAACAGTACCATTTTGATGCAGTAGGAAGTTCATTAGTATCCAGAAAATTCTCACTCACTGAATTATTAAGCAGAAAAATAGGTTGCATTATTAAATGTCATTTGCCAGAATATTTGTCACTGTGATGTCAGACGGACAGTACGTGGCAAAGTGATACGCAAGTCATAAGACACTGACTAAATGTACTGTCCCTATACCGAGAAAGTAGCGTGTAAGTCATCCACTGCTTCATCCTCCCAGCACCTCTGCATTGTAGGCTGGAAAGCAGGGGTATAAAGAAGAGGCTTGACCACCTGAAAGGACACGCAATGTGTGTCCTTCTCTCTAAGGAGCTTTGAAAATATTTCACCCACTAGCTGTAGAGCACACCTACTTTGCAGTTGGCTGTAGGCAGCAGTAAATGTGATGTCCACAAGGCCATCCTGCCCCATATTCAAGTTCACTTTTCCTGATCACTGTATCTTTGTCACAAACTGTAAAGCCAAGCTACCCACATGCACACCTTCACTCCTGTTTTAAAACCTAGCGAGCAGTCAGATTTCTGCTGTTCATTCTCGGTGGCCTGCTCTGCTGCATAAGGTACGATCAAGGAAAAGTCGCTAAAAGCTGGGCTGTTTTTATTTCATTTCTTCAGACTGACTCATACGCTCCAATCCCTTGTCCTTAGGGAAGATACAAGGAAATGATGTAATTCTTTTTTGGTTTTTTTTTTTCATGCTTTGGACTTTTTCTTCTGGCATCATCTGCACTGGGCCTGTTTTTTAATTAATCTGTATGGACTGTGCTAAAGTAAAAGCCTGTGCCGTCTGTCTCTGTGTGCTCACTTGTAATAGGGACGTAATGGTCGAGGATAAGAAGTATTGATCTCCATGACTTACCAGGTGACCCATTAACAATTGCTCAGGAGTTCTGCAAGCTTTCTTTAGAGATCAAATTTAAAAAGGATGACCAAATTTAAATTTTAAAAGCCCGATAACGTTTTAAAAAAACATCTGTTTGAGAGATGCAGTTGTTATAACTCCTGCGACTCTAAACTTGTCATAAACCTGGGAAGGGAAGATACTTTACATACCTGTGTCAGATTGAAAGAATAAAATCAGAGCCACCTAGGAGACGTTCAAAATCTGGGTGCTGGTTTTACAACCAGCTCCTGGTGTTTTATCAGACTGAACTGTGACCACGTCCGGTCCAGATTAAAAACTAAATCTGTGGCTATCTATCTGTGGTGTCTGACTCCGAGGAAACTTCTAGTTTTGCAAAAATGAGGTGGAAAACTTTACAACAATATCTTCTTATCAGGAAACAAGTACACTTGTGCTGTTCTAGGGCCAGAACTAGAAAGGGAGATAAGGTGCACTGAGGCAGAAGCCCAGGAGGTGGAAAACATAGGTTTGAGCCCTCTTCGTCTCAGAAAGGAGCTGAGCATGGCTGTCTCTGTAAGTTTCCTAAACTAGACTGACATTTCAAGGCATAAGTGCAAAAGACATTCTAGAAGCAGGTTTTAATTAGCGTGTGACGTGTCAGGAGTTTGGAGCCACAGTTGACTGACAACCTCTTAGCTCCCCGGGAAGCCACATCTCCCAGCTCCCCAGGCAAATTTAGCCTCTAATCTGGGGATAGGAAAATTACAGCTTGGGACGCTATCCTCAAAATATTATTGGCAGGAATCTGGACCAAATTGGGTATTGCACAAAAGTGGATGGCAGCAATTCCTACTTCTGCCTTTTACAAAGAGAAATGTGTCCCGCTCCTGCCGCTCACACCCAGCTCAGCCCGTACGAGAGCCCCGGTGTCGCTGCACCAACGCTGGGGTATCGCTCAGGTCTTGATGGCAGTAAGCTGCGAGCTGACAGACGCAGCTCTGAATACGTGCCAGTGCAAAACCACAGGTGCCAAAGGAGCCTTCAGGTCAAAATCAGGAGGCTCTTGGGGAGCTCGGGCACCTCCACGGCAGCGGAGTGCATCTGCCTGAATTTCCTGCAGTGCCCATGATTTTAGGTGCCACCGTTCCCTTTGGCAGCCAGCAAAGCAACCCAGAAGGCAGGCTGTGGGTATAATCCACAGCGTAAACGTAGGGGCTCTCTACTAAGCTTAAGCAGAAGTTGAGCTGAAGTTCTAACCCCACATACTCTGAACTTTAGGACTTAATTGCTATTTTAAGTAACCGAAACCCTTTATGGATCAGACCCCAGCGGAAGAAATTCAAGAGTGTTAGAGCAAAGCCAATAGAGTACACTACTGCAGGAATTCCCTTTTTTAGCATTCAAAAGCTTTTTCACTATTCACTTTGCATTCCTTTCTATTGGCTTTCTGGACACATGCATTCACTCAAAATGCGCCTGATCGTTTGCTGAGAGCAAATGCGAAAATCATATACGCAAGAATTAACTGAAACTACATTTTGTACTCGTACCAGCAGCTGCACCAGAAATTTGCCTGAGCTCTCATAATCCAGCCAAGGAACTGAAATTACACAAATGAATGTGACTAATCAAAATTAAAACATTCGGTGCAAAAAGTTAGCCAGCAGTAGTAAACGAAATTCAGAGCAGCGTTTTAAGAGCAAAGTAATGATCCATTCAAATAAATAAACTAGGAATCAGAAAGGTAAACTGTTAAGTGTTGAACTCTTTCTTCTGCTCTTTGAAGCATGAATATTCCTTTGCTTAGGTGGGAAACTTTGAATAGCAATGACTTGACAAGAGCTGAAAATCATTGACAAAGTCAGAATTAGCATTCGGGAGTTCTGACTCCCGATCTCATGATCAATACGTTGATGTACTATATTGTATCTGCATTTCTAATGTTACTTGTAATCGCCTCTGGTAGAGGGGAGTAAGAACAAATAAAAGCTAACTACTTTTTTTCAGATTTCAGATCTGATTCTTTCCAGGTTTTGACTGAACTTTTGATAACTTTTTTCTTGAGAAATGTAGAAGCAGAAGACAAAGAGTGCTTTTCATGAAGCTTTAGAGCGTATCCACTTTCTTTTCAAGATTAACTATCAAAATAAGACGGTTGGAAAGAAAATGTTCTTTTGTTCAGATGCTGAAATATATTTATGTGCTGTACACATTGCTTAAAACATAAGTGAGAAGAGGACTCTATGATATGAGCGCAGATATGAAAGGTTGATCCTAGCAGCAAAACCAAACTTTTAATGTGGGTGAAGTTTTAAGTATCAGCTGCTGAAAGATCCCAAGTATCATCATTTCAAGTTACTACATCTATGTCCTTTTTCCTGCAGGCTGCCCGAAGTTTGTCAACTCGGGGCAGCGATCAGTATTGTGGGCTTTTCCAACTGAGAAGACAGAAAGGACTTATTCAGTTATTTTAATATTCAACATTTAAGTGAATGAATTTTTGAGAACATTGTTTTAAATGAAGCCTACCCGATTCCAGACTTTTTTTTTCCTTCACCCTTTGTGTGTTCTCATGAAGTCTTGTGTAGAGCAGGACCTTCTTTGATCAGAGAGTTCGTCTCTTTTCCTGATTTGGCAAACCCATCACTTTCTCTTTTTTGGAGAACTGGAGTAAAACTTCCTCAATTTACATCACAGTTATTTCATCACACAGCTTGGAAACCAGTTTTTCATACTGTTTATGTGAGGACCGTGATAGTTATCACTTGATAAAATAAAACCTGCTCTTCTGAGTTGCATGTAAAGTACATACGTTGGGACTTCTCTGCTTACATAATGGTTCAGTGTAGCTGGTTTTGGTCTTTGCATCATTCAACACAGAGAACTTACCAGAGATTGCTGGCCAGAAAAGCATACAAGCAGATATGTGAGCATTACCATGCAAAATTGCTGGGTTTGCATGCAACAGAAAAATATGCAGTGTCTTCCCAAAGCCACAAAAATATATATGGTTGCCTATACATTAGCATTTTGGTCCAGAGCAGTAGCATAGTTTTGAAACAAATCCCGTCCCCTGACCATCCGCGTTTGCTGCACATCGGTTCGGCTCACAGAGCAGTTTTGGTGCAGAGAAGCACCGAGTTCCCTTTGCAGGGAGCTCTGCCCAGTGCACACGAGCTGCACTCCAGCCTCCAACGGCGACGTAAGAGTCCAAACCAACCGCTGGGCCTTTGGGCAGCTTGAAACCACTTGCGCGGTGAGAAGAGCCAACCCAAGGGATCAAGTTAAAGGTAGCCTAGAGTTCAAATCCTTGAAGTGCTTATAACGAAGATGCTGATTCTCAGCGCTAACTACTTCAATATGGTGATCTATTTCTGTTATGATGAATTACTTATTAATGTAGACACAGCCAGCCCATGAGACGTACACAAAAAAAAAGAAAAAAAAAATCCCTAAAAGCAGCAAATAGGTTTTTGCGCAATATTTTGAGAGGTATCTCTACGTGTTTATTTATCATGCTGGTAGTTCCTCTACAGCCCTTGCTATCCTCCTCCTATGACATAAAAAGTACAGCTAAGATTTTACAGATGAAGCAAGATACCTTCGTTTTAAATTAACTTACAGTTCAGATGGAAAAATCCTGAAATGGTAAATTTGAAAATATGGTATCAGTTTTGGTCTAGCATATGTGAACTGAACAAATGAAGTAATAAACACCACCTCATTCTTAAACTACTATACCGTGGGTGATTTCTGATAAGACAGACATGATGGTGGTCTCATTTTACAACTGCTAAAGCATCTGTAGGTTCTTTCAAAATTATAACACACAGTAACTCACTAGTAAAAATATCACAAGAAAATCAGTTCCATTTTACACTACCTACCATTCCTACAGAGAAAGACAAATTGATCACTGATCTAAAAATTAACGATTGTGTAGATGCCATGGGTCATGCTCAAATTAAGTTTGCTTTGAAGAAACAGCTTATTTTTTTTTTACCTAAGCAGTTACTACTTCACAAGAATAATTTCTCAAGACTGAAAGTAACTGCCAACTTTACACAGCAAATGGAAGCATTTTACTTTAAATCTAAATAATAACCGAGAATTTTTTAAGAAGGCTTTATTAACTTCAAAACTCCTGTCATCAGGACAGGAGCCCGCCTTTGGCTAAAAAGAAAAACTAATTTAAGATGATGACAGCAGAGTGCTCAAAGGCAGATGCAGGTAAACTGAGATTACCGACTTCCAACTTGGGCAATGCAGAATTTACCCTCTTCTCGGTCCCTGGCTTGTATGCCTCTAGAAACTAACAATAGCATTTCTATTCTTCTGCCTCTATTTTTATGGTGCACTTTGCTGACCTTTCAGAAAGTACCAAGAATTCCCAGAAAATCTGTAGACATTAGTGCTCTCTCCCAAGCAACATTGTCTTTTGCATGTCCACATTGCCAAGTCATTTCCAATAAGAGCGGCTATCGAGTGAAACTATTGGTACTGCAGACCCTGCGTTCACCCTGTACACATTTCAGAGGATTTTACTTTGAAGGAGCTCGAGCTGGACCCATGGACTGAAAAGCCACGAGCCGCGTGGGGACATTTGGGGAGCTCCTTCCAATTTAGTTGCCTTGTATTTATTTTGTTTATTACAAATATATAATATTTGTATTTGCCTTCCAATTTAGTTGCCTTGCCAATTTAGTTGCAACTTGTTGAAGTTGCCACTCTTCACCCTGAATAAGCCCCACAGGCGGGGACAGCTGGGAGATCACAAAAATGCCACCGCAGGCACATCCCCTGACCTCTTGGATGCCCCTCTTAGATGTCCCACCACGAGGCCAGGCAGACAGTGGCAAAAGGAATAAAACCCAGCCACGCTGCTTCGGTCTGAGCTACCAACCATACCCTGGTTCCCACTCTGCTACGTGTTCTCTTAGCCCATGCAAGGAAGAGCGAGGGAAAGGAGAGGCTGAGCCAGCTCCAGGGCTTTGTTTCGGGCGGCATTTGTTTTCTCTCCCGGTTGTTCTGAGCAACAGTAAGACATTACCGTCCTCCTGGCTTCCAGGGCTCTTTTAACTCTTTCTGCTTCCCTCTGAAATGGAGGGTGAGGATGTGAGATGTCCTGTTCGCGGTGCCACATGGTCCCCGGCGTGGGACCTGGCGTCCTCCAGTCGTTCTGTACTTCGGAACGGCGTTTGTGAGAATGGGGGACTGAAGTAAGCGTGTCTGTGTTTCAGAGAGGCAGTGAGAGCGCACACTAGTAAAGCCTTTGTTTCCTCAAGCCTTGCTATCGCAACTATATTCTTTGATAAAGCAGTACAGAGGTGTCAAATACCCCAACGATGATTTATTTTTATCACCGCTTCTGCAGCGATTAGCATATTTTTTCTTTTGATTTCATCCTCCTGCCTTCAGCTTGCTCCCACATTCCCATTTAATTCTCCCCCCCTCTCTCTTTTCTCCCCCTTCCTTGTTTTGTCTCCCTCAGGTTTTTTCATTGTCACATTGTGCTCCTTCAAATGCCGCACACATTTTGTCAATGGAGCCTCTGTAGTGGCTGGAAACCGAGAAGACCCTGTACTGCTGCTTGCCAGGCAGCAGGGGAGCAGGGTTTTCTCAGTTTCCAGCTGCTTTTGAAGCAGCACTGATTGGTTTCTCTCGCTGCTGCAGAAAAGGCTGGCACACGGGAGCAACAAATTCAGCATGTCCTTCTGGCCTGTTTTCAATAGCCCCGCAAGTGCCAGAACAGAGATGGGGAGCAATTCGACGCTGTCTGCTCAGCCATCCCTTTCTCTGTTTATCGAAGCAACAGTCTCTCCCTTTGCCTTTCCACCCCTTTCTCCTCTTTCCTTCGCTGCTTCTGTCATTTCTCTCTCTGCCACCTCTCTTCCCAGTCCACCACCCCAGCTCAGCCAGAGTTTCTGTAGGACCTTAAAGACAACTTTTTTCTCTTGTGCTACTTTGGCAGCAGTATTTAAGCTGAGCAAGCGCAGTTCTGTCTCTCAGTGGTGAGGTGCTACTCTGCCATTAACACAGTGCAATGGCTTAAAAGGTGCGAGTAAAACAGAGTAACGTCGGCTGCTTTTGTAATCAACACAAAGGGCAAAACAAAAGTTTACTAAGTTGATTAAAGCAAGACAGCCCTTTCAATAACCCTTTCAGAAGATTTCTATAACAACGGAAAGTAACACCATAAACAATGGGAACAAATATATTTAAATATTAAAAGCTTTGAATACCTTTTTCTCACTCCTGAAGTTTTAAGCATCTCCAATATGCCTGGGGAACCTCCTGTATCCTATGCTTAGGAAATACCACTGCAAAGACTTATTCAACCAGGCAAATACAGGCAACTAAAATACAATGCTGTAAGCGCATAGAGCAAGCAGTGAGAAGGGGTGGAGGACAAAAGCAACAGAAGTCCACGATAAACGTATGTGTGCTCTAGGCCAGCTGCAAATCACTAAAATATTGCTTTCATAAAGCTACATAATTGTATTTTATGAATCCATTATTTCCTAATAGTCATTTATCTGGCCATTAGGCATTAGAAACTTCTGGCAGACATTACTGCAGAAGCAATTCAGAGAAAAGATTTGGAAGAAGATAGGTTAGTAGATTACTAAATGAGTTCAAGGCAGATACATTAAGAAACAGCATATAAGTGGTTCGGGGGTAAAAATCAGGCCAAGGCTCTACCAGGCAGTAAATCCAAAGTTACAGCAGTTAATCCCAGATCAAAAATGTCACCGCCTCTTGATGCAATGTACTCAACTGGTACAGCTTATGGTAATAGATTAAATTTGTTCAAAAAGGCAAAACCTCGTTGCTCTGCAATTTGGGTTTGATCAAATATCACTTTTTCTCCCATAGTTGTCAGTGAGGCAGCACAAAGAATAAAGCTGGCGTAAGCACTGTATTATGTGCTCTGGCTGATTCAACATACGTTTCATTGTGCCTGATTTGGACTGAATTTGTATTGCCCAGAGATCTGGTAACTCACAGAACTGGTCTTTATAAAAACATATCTACAGCCTCAGAGACAAAGCGTGATGCTGATGAAGTAAAGAGGCAATATAAAAAATAAAGCTGTTATTCTGGCCTAGATTTTCCCAACAGCTCATAGAATCATAGAATGGTTTAGGTTGGAAGGGACCTTAAAGATCATCTAGTCCCAACCCCCCTGCCATCTCCCACCAAAGTACCCAAACAAAAAGTTTCCAGTGCAGCCCCTGGGTGCTGTGTGGTTTCGGCGTTAGACTCCTAAGCTGTACACCTAACTGGGTACCCATTGGGTCGGGCACTATATAAATTCATTTCATCTGGCAATTAAGAAAAATAAATTGAGCTCTCTTGTTCACACAATGACAGATTTACAAAATAGAAGTTCAGAATATGGTTTATCCAGGGCACCACTTCTTTTAATCATGCCACAATATAGATGAAGAGGAGGGAGTATTCCACTGGTTTAGCAGGAACGTGTCATAGAACAAGAGTACCAACATGGTTATTCAATTGCTTATTCAGTAAAAGCTTTATTTTTATCAGAAAATTTATTTTATTAGGCAGAATGTATCTGTTCTTGCGTTTTGCATTTGTTAGTAAACACAGGACTTCTAAAATATCTCCTGAGTACTGAAGTCCCTTAGTTATCTGCAGAACATAAGAAACTAGCCCTAAATTCCACCCCCAGCATTATTTGAAGAGTATGTCTGAACTGTGTCCAGAAGGATGACTGAGAAACCCAGTCTATCCCCCGTGCTAGTCACCGGCTGCTGGAATAAAGCTGCCAACAAAGGTGCAAGCAAGCGCCAAAAAGGGATGACTTCCATGATGTAGCACCTGTCTATTGTGGATGAGACACACAGGACAACACATCACTTCTCTTGGACTACTGATGAGAAAGACTTTCAGTCCCTACACAATTGGGCCAGATTTACCTCAATTACCTACAGGTTAAAGGTGTTTTATCCTCTCATTTTACTACTAGAGCCGCCCTGGCACCTTCCCATCCCCTGCCTTCCCCTCTCCAAAATTACAGACATCAAGATATTTACACTTTGCGTACATTTTAATATGCATCTGAACTACACATTGACTACTCTTCTGCAACTTTTTGCTTCAAACTCAGTTCCACAGCACTAGATTGTTAAAAAAAAAAATAATATATCCTTCTTTTAGTTCTGATGGGACACTGACAGGCTGCCCAATTGCAGTACGAACCTGTGCAGTTCAGCTCCGTGCCGGATGGCTCAGGGCAAGTGCCTGCCAAGTACAAATATGTGGCTGAGCGTGGTGACGTTTTTCCAAGGGAACGGGCAAAGGCTGCTCCGTGTGCCCCCGCAGGCTCCAGAACCAGCTCTGCGGCTCCGGCAGCTGGGGTGTCCCGGTGCCAGCAAGGCTGGGGAGGTGGAGTCTGGAAGGCTTCTGGGTGCAGCTACCTGGAGGTCTCCTCTTCCATACTGTGTTTCAGGCAAAGCATCCGAGAAGGCTGTCAAACGTTACGTGGACTGGAGAGGCTTTACGCAAAAATGCCCAGAGTGGAGCTTAGTAAAAAGCAACTGAGGATAGGACCTAACAAGATTGGGTTTGCTTGTGCCAAACCCACCAATTATCAGATGAAATGTCGAAAGTGATGTATGTAGTAGTGCTGTGACAGACACTGCAGCTATGTGAGGCAGGCAGTCCAGCAGTCCTTCGTGTGTTTTTGCTGGTACAGCACGGTTTCTGGTTATTTGGCAGTGAGCCTCACTTAAAAAATGTTCTGGGTCCAGCTCCACCTGCCCTTTTTATAGCCTTCCAGGGCTGCTGCCCATTCCTCTCACCCCATGCTGGCACTAGCTGCCTGTTTTAACAGTGCTGATGCTGAGACCAAACTCATAAACTCAGCCGAACACCGCTGAGTTCGTCCCGAGCAATGCAGATGTCTCTGCGCCGGGCTCCCTCGCTCCCCTGCTTCCAATTTGATGCAGCGCAAGAAACACCGGCCTTAGCGCCGAGGCAAGGTAGCCCAGAGGGAAAAGAAAAGTTGGGGTTTACCTCTGTGTCTCTGCACTGTGCCTGAAGGCGCAGCGAGGAGACCCCACCTCCAGTTCCAGGCACCAAAGGTGCCACCTCTGCGTGCGTGTGTTGAGCCGCGGGTGCAGGACAGCACCAAGGGAAGGGTTTGCGATAGACAACACGCTGCGGCAACGCCTGAGGTGTCACGCTGGTGGCGTTGAAGCAGCCGTTTTTAGCAGAAGAAATGCATTACTCACTAGTCGTCGTTTGGGCCGAAGAGATGCTAAAAGGGCTCATTCGGTTTCAACATCACAGTGACACAGTTGTACTCGTCCTGTTTCCAGGAACTGTGCAGTTTACGTCAGCCAGGGCTCTGCACCTCGCTCCAGCACATGGCATTAGCCCCGTAAAAAGAGATACGCACGGACAAGCTGGGGTAAGTGGCAGAGATCATCTTGCTGCTGTTACAGAATATTGCATCCCAGCCTTTAACAATTTATCGCCGAAGATTTTCCTATTGAACTGTCTTCTACAGAGGGCTTTGTAACCAGGCAAAGGGGAAACACAGAGACCCGGGCACCCTTTTAGCGATGCTACGTCAATTACAAATACAATGATCGCTGGGTTCGGGCTTATTGGTGACAGTTTTTCTTCCCTTCAATTTGTGTTACGGCCCGAAATCACAAAGCTGTGATCCCCTAGAACCCCCTTTGTAATGCATATCAACATTCGTTGTGCCCCTTTGTTCCCAATGTGACGGAGCATTGTGGTGCCTGTGTCCGGGGAGCAGGTTCGCTTTATTGTTCTTGTAAATATGTACTGCTGGGCGCAGCTCGGTGGAAGGCATTGAGTTTGTGCATGACTGACGCCGACCCGGACAACTGCTCTGACCCCCAGCAGATGGTGGTGCAGGGACTGCAATGATCTGGAAGTAATAGCATGTGCCATTTCTTTTTGTTTGGAACAGACAGCCAGACCCTGCGTTTCCCTCCCCTGCGCAGCAACAGCTGTATATACAGTACAAACCGGCGAAACCCTAACTGCCGCTCCAGTCTTCCTCCTCTGCCATTAATCAGAAAACCTTGGGCGCCGAGGCTTCAGCGAGATTAAAACACTGTATGAACACCACATGGCTCTTTCTGACGTTAGTAAAATTGTGTGCATCCAGGCATAGCTCAGTTGCTTTCCTAGAAAAGAGTGAGTAATAGTTAAAGATACCCACCGCCCCCAATATTAGGCTCGGTAGTGGTGGATTTGGTGGGTTTTTTTAGCCTCTACCCAGAAAAAGCCAGGGTAGGGGAGTCAGTATTAACTAAGCATTTTAACTTGTAGACTACAAACAGCCTCTACTGCAGCTTTAATAACTTTTCATTGTCATTTGTATCAGTTTTTATCAGGGACCAAAATAAGTGTTTGTTTTGAAAGGAAGGTATAAAATGGGTGAAAGTCCACAAGTGATGTTTTTTTCCAGGGCCAGGGAAGATTTATTGCTTCAGAATGATAGCGGAGCAGTTGGTATTTGTTTTTGCAAGTGAGAGGCCAGATTTTTTTATAATTCATTGTATATGGGGCATCTCATCAGAGGTCAAAAATGACAAATAATAGCATGTTGGAGTTAATAATCATCCACTGTATGTTTAGCCTTTGTTACCAATAGCCATAAAATTGTCCTGACGGTCCAGAAGGGAACTTCCTTGGGATGGATGGAATAACTGCTCCCTGCCCCTCCTCTCCCAGCCCCAGCCGAGACGGCTATCAAAGAAAGGGGCTGAAAACCAGCTGCGCTCTGAACATTGTATTTCTGGCTGCTATAATGCTTCTGCGCAGCTTTCAGCGGGCAGGTCAAAGAAAGACAGACTTGCAGTGCTCGAAACAAGGAACAAAGGTGGGGCAGGAATAATGGCAAGGAAATGCATTTCTTTTTCCACAAAAACCTCTTTAGACTTTTTCCCCACTCTATACCGGTATAAACATCTCTTGAAGATTTCACGGACAAGACCCTCAACCTATACAACCCCACGTCCAAACTGTCAGATCATTCCTCTGAGAGAGCTGACACCTTTACGTTGTTTAATCCAATCTCCCCCTTTCTGCGCAGGGGGAACCTGTCCTGGGTTTGCCTCTCTCAAACTCCTCGCATTAACGAAGTATTCCTGGGGGCACCTGAAGGCTCCCAGGTCACAGCATCACGTCAATGCTGTCAGATTACAGCCTCTGCTGCTGGGCCATTGGCTGAGATGCATATTCCTCATTATCTTTCATTTAGAAATTTCATCCTAGACATGAGAAATGATCTCATAAAGTTTGCTCAGACCAGCTTCAGTTTCAACAAGCCCCCATCTCCCAAAGAAAAAACAATGTTAGAAAATCCCTATTTGCCTCCAACGTGAAACCACCTTGTGTTCATCCCCCGTCAGGATTGGGTCAAGGGAAAAAGGTTTGAATTTCTCTTTATAAGATTTTTAATGAAAATTATTGTTCAGTCTGAATTCCTTCCAGACTTTCCTGATCTTGTTTCTAGTCGCACTACCTCAAATGACAAACGCTTAAACAGAAGTAGCTTTACTTTCTTGACTAATCCCATTAGCTTTAATGAGTCTAATCGCATGAGTAAAATTATGCATGTGCTTAGCTCTTGGCAAGGTCAGTGCCAGTAGTGAGCAGAAAAACAAACTGATAATGAAGCCATGAGTAATAACAATGGCTGGATATCTGGATTTCTAGAAAAAAGACACTGCTGTCTGGAACACTAAAAATGAAACACCACTTGTTAAGATTACAGAAGAGAGAGTGAATTCTGAACCAAGACTGACAATAAATAACATTATAAAGAAATTCTTTAATTAATTAGCATCCATGACACGTCTTCAGTTACCTCTGTAACAGCTATAAGCTCATTACCTTAGTTATGACTTATCTGTTCATCCATTCATTTATACAAAGCTCATCAATATGATATCCAAGCACTAATGAACTTTAGCATTAAAAGGTCACGTGTAATCCCCTAAAAGGAAAAAATTCAAAAGGTTATTTTATTCACAAGTGTCAGCCACCCTGGATCTGAGCAATGAAATACTCTCCGGCAATTTGTATGGAATTTATTTTCATTAATTACTGCCAGAAATAGTCTTTCTTTTTTCAGGCTGAGGATTATGGAAAATGGGCTACAGAACAGCAGAGGTTCAAAATGAGAGTGGCATGAAAGTTAGACTAAATCCACAACAACTAGAATTTGTGCAACTGTTCTTGACAACGGAAATTATCCAAATAGAAATCAACATGGCAGTATTACAAGACAATTATTTTTTAGGATTACATGTTCTTTGACCATGCCTTTAGACGACTTTAAAAAATCTTCTGTTTCAGGAGGGTATAACTTCCTCAATGTTTTAAATAAAGAAACAGCCCCAAACCAAGTATTATCTTTATAGCTCAAGGCCATGGACAGTCTCTGTAAGCCACTAAACACAGAAAATTAGTTGAACTTCTTCACACAGGACCAGCATGAGGTTTAACCATCACTAAATTCTCCAAATAGTGTTTATGCCGTACCTAGCTTTATACTCATTGTGAAGCAATTAATTTCCCAACTCCTCTCTCGAGCCATAACTGGGAAAATCCCTGTGTGCATGCATTTGTATGTAGAATTACAGGTTAAGGATTTCTGTCTACGTTTCCTCCTATTCAACATAGCATGCGGTTGTGACTGGGACCTAGACTTTCCTAGTACATGGTAAAATGGGCTGGCTTATAATGTCAAATAGGTTTTTAGTGGTAGTTTTATCAAGGGGTTATGTGCAGTTCGTGGTTTTCTTTTAGAGTAGGCTGCTGAGCTCTTTTTTTGTACCTTGTTATAGTTACTCTGAAATTCCCTCAAGCACTATATCCAGCAGAAAAATGTGTATAATCAAGAGCGTGGGCTTCTCTTGTGTTTTGTCAAACCAAAGGAGTTTTCATTCTTTTGGGGGCTTACTTGCAGGTAAAAAGCAAGTATGTCAGCATACACTTTCTCAAAAAGCTTCCTGAACAGGAGAGCAGTCTAGCTGAAAAAATCAGCTCTAACTCAGACACTGAATTACAGGCTTGGGTGCGAGCACGTCTCTGGCAGTGTAGATGGTAAACTAATATACATCATGAAAACAACAGAGCTGTGACAGCACGTCTGGTTAAATAGTTTTTCTGCACAAAGACATCTGTTTTCACATTGATTCAGAACTGTGGCATTGCAAATTCAATTTGTATTTATATATGAATAAAATCGATAAAACATCTGGAGCCATATCATAATCTTTAAATCTTCCTTTTGCTTTGTTAATTACTTGTGATAATTCACAGTCTAACTGACTAGTTCAATCTTTCCTGTCCTCTTGATTTCAGTGGGATGCAACTAATGTCCTTTGGTGTACTCTGCTCAGAGTCAGTCCTACAGGCAGCAGACAGACCGAAAAGGAGCCGTATCTCCTCCAGCATCTTTTGGAAGCGTGGAGATTTTTACAGTTTATCCTGCTGTACTCCTTGTCAGTAACAAATTCGTAATCCTGCGTACTGCGGTTTAATCTTAGAACTGGTTTGGTGGGTAGACACGCTAACCATGGCACGAGGTCAGGGTGGCGCGGGAGCCACGCTCCCGGCAGCGCCAGGGTGGGGGCCCTGGTACCTCCGCTCCCCCGGTGCCTGCGGTTGCGAACGCCGGCGTGCAGGGGCTGGACGTCGCTGGCGGGTGGTGGGCAGGCTCTGCCAGCCTCCGGGACATTTTACTCTCCGGCTGATTCACAGGTTCACTGAAGCCTGGTGGTACCCGCAGGGGCACCCTGAGGATGGGGAGGCTGATGGCACCGGCCACTGCTGCGGAAGAGGGCTGTGTGTGTGGAGAGCAGGGCTAAGGGAATAACCTGGTGCCACGCTTCACCGGTGGGTGGACAGGCACCATGTGCACGAGTGGCGGAGCGCTGCGTAAGACAAGTTGAGAGATGGGCTTCTTAACTCTCAACTTCACTCTCCCAGTAAAACTAAGGAGAAGAGAGATGCAGGATAGTTTACAAGCAAACAGAAAGAAAGCTTCAGCTCTTGGAAAATAAGTGAGGATACTTTGCTGGGCTAGGGTGAGGAGCAAAGTTTAATACAATGCAAAGCATCTTAACTGTGTGTTCTAGAAAAGTATTTAAAAATAAGAGGTTAGAGAAGTCAGTCATCAAGCTGTTCACACTGTTAACCTACGTAACCACATGATGTTATTACTGTTAACCTCATCTTCCCTCCCCCTCTTCCTTCCTATTGTTTGCTATACTCTTCTTGCATCTTGCCTTTACATTATAAAAACGCCCTGTGAAGGGACTGTACTTGTTTGCAAGGCAATACTAGAGTGAGGCCCAAGCCCGACGGTAGCTCTGGGGAACTACCATACTAAGGCATAACTGACGCCTTAACTAGCATTAAGATGCAGATCCAGATTTTTCTTTGCGCTACCGTCCTCTCCGAGGCTATGAGACACAAGTGAAAATTATTTAACAACGCTCCTGCTGCAGATCGCTAACTAGCCTAGCCTTTCTCCCATCATCCTGGAGACAACGCTGCAAATCCTCTGAGCTCTGTTGAACAACAGCTTCCATTTCAAACAGCAGAGCTGCTTCTGACATCGAGTTGTCCAGCTAGCAGCTGAGGCGATAACTTTTGTTGGCACATACACCGAAGTTCAGATGTAAGATATGTTCTGTGGGCAACTGCCTGTTTATTTTCTTTCCTAGACACGCGGTTAAACCACATTGTACATCCTGTGCTTATAAAATTCCAGCAGGGTTGTATCACAGTACCTACTACTAGAATGTGTGATTTACGCCACCAGACACAAACTGCAACATCTCAAGATCAATCTGCTGCTTATAATGAAGATTCAGATAACTGTGTGGTTCCACTACCTACCCTGCTTTTTAAGGTCACTGGATTTTACAAATATCTAGGATTTTACAAGATACACTATGAGTTATTTTTCATAAAAGACACTCAGCTGGGAAGGGCACCCTTGTCCCCTTGCATGTCTCTTTCTTACATGCCTGTGCTAAGCACGTAAGAGACACATGGTGCTTCTGCACACATGGGTGCAGGTCTGTTGTCTTCTCACCTTTCTCCAAGCCAGTGAGGCGGGAGGTAGTTGCCAAACAAGAAGCCAGACAGCACGTTAGCTAGCGCTGTGCCCAAAGCAATGAGCTTGGGGGAAGCCCAGAGCCAAGGCTGAGCAGGAGAGTTTGGTCCAGGCTGGTCAAACAAGCTGTTGACATCTTCGGCCCAGTTATCACACCTTGCATCCAGCCCTCCCTGCTCCCATCTGCCCTTCCGCTCCAGAGCCCGGCTGCTCGTGCTCCGCCGGCCGGCAGCTCCTTCAGTACCATCGGTGAGACAAAACTCCGGGCAAAAGACCTCCTCCCCCTCCACATAGAGGGCCTGGTCCCTAATGACTCCGTGGGCTCTTGCTAGGCTCCCTGTCTTTTCTCCTCTTTACATGCGAAGTAAGATCCTGAGAGGAGAGGGGAACCGTGTGAATGCCCAAATGAAGCTGCTGGCATCCACTCAGCGCAGACGCGTTGGACCTGGCTCTGTCTACGTCTGCATGTCTCGGTGAATCCGAAGAAGCAGGAGGTGGTCCTGTGGCCCAGTTTACAAGTGACAGTAAACTGGATTTCCTTCTTTAACAGCCTTCCATTTTTGAAGGCTGAGCACCCAGCTGGAGTCACCTGGCAGTGACTGCCTGGAAGAAAAGTGAAGGGCAACACTTGTTGAAATGACGTCCTCCAAAGGCGCCTCCAAGCTGTGCTTCTCCAAATTGCCTCTGAACCGCCGGGCCTGATTCAGAACCCTTCCACCCATCCCAGCAGGGCTTAAATCAAAAAGTCAAACTATGCATTTGCATAGCAAACACAACATTTTAAATGGTGCAAACCTTGTATTTAAATTTGTTTTTCTACCTCAGCTCTGGAAGCACTTACATTCATTACAGACCGGAGAGCGGGGCCTGGCTCCCCAAGGTACTAGATGCTTTCAGTTTCCAATAAAGTCAACAGGAATTGCTCACACTCTACTACATGAAATACAAACTGTTAGCAGCAAGAAGAAAATTCAATGCATGAACAATATTAAAAAACCCTCTGTGGTTTTATTATCTTTCCTTCCACCAGCTACTCGCATAATTTCAGGCTATTGTTTTTGATTTGAATAGTATTCCTGGCCTTTTGAGCTACGGATTGTTTATCATCAAAAAGACTCAATGGTTATTTGTTTTATAATACACCTCTGTCAGCGATGGAAAGGACTACAATAGTTTCTCTAATTATTAATTCTTTGAAATAATATACCTGCTCCAGTATCCAATTAATCTGGTTATTAACCAAAATGCCTTCTTTGTAAAATATTAAAAGAGTCTAGACACTGCAGATTATTGTGTGCTATATTTTTAGATTTTCCAGTTTGATTCAAAACGCACTAAAACAGGGGCCCCAGAAAATGACCATCTAGAGACAATCCATGGCAAATATCCAGAAACCATTCTTAATGGCATGGAGTTAGCACGAACTGAGATCATGCTTTAGCATTGTAATAAAAAAAAAAAAAAAAAAAAAAAAAGGAAAGAAGATGTTTTTAGGAAGAGATTTCCAAAGGGATTATGAGTTGCTCTTTGCAAACAATACAGAGGATTTCCAGTATGCATTGTGCTTTTGCCGAGAACTGTGCCTATGAGGGAGCCAATCAAAGTCCTTTCATACCTAATGAGGAGGGTGAAATCACGATGGGGAAAGTCCCTTAATGATAGCAAACAATAGCTTTTTGTACAGTGAGTAGAACTACAGCAAACTTTGTCGCCAAGCAATCTCTTAAAACATGATTTTACTCATCTGAGACATAATTCATTGAATTAGAATTAGCAGCGGAGAGCGTACGTGGGAGAGAAATCCAAAATCATAATCATGGGATTACCGAAATGTTAATTTTTTTCCTCATGTGGGAGACAGCAGAGCTACAGAGGTGAAGTCATAAAAATGGTGTGGGTTTTGGAATTTCAGCGGATCTTTAAAGCTATGTTGCATTTGTGATTGACGTGTTATACTACAGACATAGAGGAAGTTGAATGGACAGGACAGACTCTTTGATGTAAAAGGATTAATTTTCAAACACGGCCTTCTAATGGACGATCAGACCCTCACCTTGAAACAGTAATGTTGTTAAATGAATCCAAAATTGGGGTCTTCTTTTTTTGTTATGTCAAAACGTTGGAGCATGTCGAGGTTAATTTTGTTTTGCAGATATCTTCTTTTCCCGTGCCTATACTCAGCAGCCTACCTGAGAGGTCACCCCAAGGTTTGCTTTATTGGTTGCAGTCTAAGCATGCTGACTTAGCAACTGTTGTTTGCTAAGCAAGTGCATCTTAGGCATTTTGGTTACAGAAGACAACAAAATTATGAAATCAGGCTTTTCATTGAAAACTGTATTATTTTTTTTTAAAGAAGTGATGCAATGTTTCTTTGTAAGAAACCTAATAGATCTAATAGCTGTGCCTCTAGATCCCAGCCTCCTACTGTTAGTTTTTATTCACTATTTGGAAAATAATTGCTTTTTTTTTTTTTTTTTTATTTCCCAGTAGTTTCCGAGCTCTGTATGAATTAATTTTTAAACTCAATAATGAATGAAAAAAGCGTTTGGTCTGTACTGTCTGAGGTACCAACAGCAGTGACACAGGTCACCCCTCCGGCCGGCGGGCTTTGACACTTTTTACAGGTTCTGGCAGGAATCCCGACCTGCTCAACCGTTACCAACTTGGGAGGGTTTTTTTTTTTTTATATGATTTAAGCGATCCGCACAGAGCAGGCGCCTCACTTACTGACAAAACTTCCCCAAAACCTTCGGTTTCAACTCCTGAGAAAACACTTCATTTTACACTGCGGGAAAAACACCTCGCCCGTCCCCCCGGTACACCCCAACGTCCCCCCCCCCCCCGCCCGCCGCCGCTGACTGAAGGCCCCACGTCCTTGCTGGCAGGGCCCGCGGCGGGCTGGAGACCCAGCGGCGGGCCCAGCCGGGGCGGGCGGGAAAGCCACGACGCCGCAGCCCGCACCAGGCCCCCACGGCGCGGCTGAACGCGGCGGCCGGGGCCGGGGCCGGGGCCGGGGCCGGGGCCGGGGCCCGCCAGGCCGCGCATGTGCCGGGTCCACCGACAGCACGAGGCGGGCGGCCCCACACGCGCTTCCCGCGGGGGGGGGAGCAGTGAGGTGGGTGGGGAGGAGGCGGTGGCGCTGGCAGTCACCTCTCCCCCGCCCCGAATGGTTTCTTCCCCGCCCCCCCCCCCCCGCGTTCGTCCGTCCCTCCCTCCCCGCCCGCAGGAGCGAGACGCGCGAGCGGGCAGAGGGAATCCCTCGCTCTCGCCCCCCCCCCCCCCCCCCCCCGCCGGCGCATCCCTGCTCTCGCGAGAGCTGCCCCGCTCTCCGCTCTGCCCGCCGGCCGGCGGCCGCCCAGCTCTCGCGAGAGCGGCGCGGTTCCCACGCCTCGGCTGTTGTGTCTGAGGGGAGAGCCCGGGCGCTGAGTGGGCGGTGCGCGCCGCCCCCCCCGCCCCCCCCGCGCGTGTCTCACGGGCCCGCGCACGCGCGCTCCGGGCCCGGGGAAGGGGGGCGCTCTCGCGAGAGTAGGAGTTTTGGCGAGAGTTTGTGGAAGATGGCGCCTGTTGTGACAGGGTAAGTGCGGGGGGTTCGCGGCGCCGCGCCGGGAGCCGTCTGTTTCTGGGGGTGCCGGGGCGCCGGCTGCTCGGCTCCCGCCCCTCGGCGCCTCCGCCGCCCCTCTGGGGAAGCGAGGGCTGCCCTCCGGACGGCCCGGCGGCAGGCCCCGAGAGGCAAACCCCGGGGGGCTGCGATTCCCCCCCGGGTGGGCAGGCGGGAGGAGGCCCCCCGCGCCCCGGCTGACGGGCCGCCAGCGGCCGGGCTCTGCGGCCGCCCCCCGGCGCGGAGGTGCCGGCAGGGCTGAGCGCTTCCTTTGCTCTCCTTCTCTCCGGCGCGGGCACACCGGTCGGGACTCCGTGCGGGGTCAGTGCGCATCCCCGCTGCTCCGGAGGGGAGAGGGGGGGGTGTCCCTCTCTGAGGGGTCCCTCGGGGGCGGCGGGGAGGGGACACGGGGCTGGCACAGGCCGTTCCCCCTTCTCCGTCGCCCCAGCTCGCTCATCCCGCCGCGGGAGGGGGACCCCCGGGCTCTCTCGGCCACAGACCGGCAGCGCTCGGACAAAGGCTTTTCGCTCCTCGGCTTAGGAGAAGTTGAGCGCAGTGTTCCCGCTGTGCCTCAGCCCCGCACCCCCCCCACCCCCATCCCGGCACGGCGGGGGCCGGCTGGAGGTCCCGGCCCGGGCTGCGGAGCCGAACCCAGCCGAGCGGCTCTTGTCACTGTGGCACGCTGCGGTGGAGCAGCCGAGCGCGGTCAGGCTGGCAACGACACCCCTTCTCTCAGGCTGGGGGACTCGGGTTCCCTTTCTCTGCTCCCTGCGCACCATTCCCAGGGCTTTGTTGAGTTTCCATAGCCGCCTTCCTGCTAATATTGCATTGCAGTGAAGGGTAGCAGCCTCCCCACCCCACTAAGCCACGCTGGAACATAATGAATGATAGTTGCCATCCCTTTCAGCCACGCTGGGTAATACTTAATCACGGCTAGCCAGCTGCAGCGTGTGTCACTGTAATAAGTGACACCCTCTTAGCCACCTACAGCTGATGAATAATAACAGATCCACTGCTGGTACACAGTACGTAATCTCACCTGCAGTGTTACATGCATATTGCCATTCTCACCGCATCTTGAATTCTGCTGCTTATTATAGGTGCTGTGTCCTTAATTTTGGGCTATACTGAGCACGTGTGACCTGCCTCTAGATGTTGAGGAAAGGGGCAGTCAAGAAAAGAACTGGCAGTTTCTGTACCCCACCTGTTTGTTCCAAACGAAATCTTGACTGTTGAAAGTACTGCTGTGTCTTTCTAAACGTGGACCTTATTTTATGATTTCACAGTGTGCCTGTGACCTTCTGTCTTCCCTGTGGGATTACATTGTCTACAGCATTGGCTCTGTGGTTAGAGAGCAACAGCCTGCTTGGGGGTGGGGTGGAGTTGGTGGTTGATGCTTTTGTTCTCATGGAGAAGGTAGCATTATGGTATTTTGTTGTTTTGTTTGGCTGCAGTAGTGTTTCCAATTCCTCGCTCTTGTTTGTCAAAAACTAAATCGAAGCCTTTGCTTGATTTCTCTCCTGATAAAGGCATCTTGCTGCTCATGCACGTTTTCCCAATTAAATGTTCTTTAGGGAAGCTGGTCTTGTTTGTTATGGTTCCTGGAGTGTACTATTTTAGAGGTTAGAGTTGAAAGAAGGGAACAAATGCTTTTAAAGTTTCCTATAAGTATTAGTCTGCGCTCTAGTTAGTGACAAAGTTTTTCCACGTTTCTGTTAGTTTACTCATCTGAATATTTGGGCTCCGTTTACTTTTGTTCATTGATTATTACAGGTTTGACAGAAGTGTACGCATGTTTGACATTACTTTTATCCTTCTTGGAGGTCTGTTAAAATGTTGACAATAACAAGTGTAAATTTATTTTTTAAATAAATGGTCAAATAATTTGAACATTAGGAAAAACAGGATTTTAACAAGAGTGAAAAAAATCGTGTGTAGTTCATGTTTTTAATGCTAAATTTATTGTTCCAAACCCGTAAGTCTAATTCTCTGAAAAAGTAGTCTTGTTTTCTTATAGTTAACTATTTTTAGCATTGGTAAAATGAAGTCTGTTAACTTTGGTTCATGTTATAGTCAGATTACATTAAGGGGCCTGATTTTTTTATTCGATGACCTGTTTTTGGCGTACAGCTCTGATTTGGAGTTGTTTGTGTGTATTAGGATTAAATATTGATGATATTCCAGTAGCTGATTTTTTTTTTTTCAAAATAGTCAGTAAAGACAGTTTTCTTTCTAGACTGTTCTGTAAAAGCTGACTTGCACAGGAAAAAAGTGCTTTCAGTTAAAAAGCTGTAACTGAAGAATATAGTACCCAAATACCACATTGTATTTTCATGGGTACCTTGCAGTTCTTATGGGTTCTCAAACTGAGATAAAGCATATGGCTTTTCTGCAGTCAGTGTAAGCTGAATGTAAAAACTTATTTTTTTTCCTGTGAAAACTGTATGCCTAAACCTAAATTATGGTACATAGGTTTATGCTGTGTTGGAATGGAATAGTAGGAATTTACTGCCGTACTTTTGGGGGGCAGTCAGAGTACGTTACCAGCTTCTTGTTTGCAGCATGTGGCACACTCCCGCTACTTGCATCATGAGGAATATTTTGATCAAAATTGCTTGTATGTACAGTATGACTGAACCCAAACTGCACAGTGGGAGAACTAGATATAATGAAAGTGCACAGAAACATGAAGCAAGTAACTGAAAATGATTTATTAACTATTTGAACTATTATTTAAAACGAAGTTGCTAATTTATGGCTGGGATAATAGGATAGTATTTTGGGGGTTTGTGGAGTATTTTTGGTTTTGCTCGTGAATGGTTTAATGAAACTCATCATTTTAAGATGACAAAATTAATGAAAATGTTATTTAATTAGAGAAGCACGTTCTGAGTGTAAAACACTGTTATAAATATTTACCGATACTACAAAAATACCTGTAGGCCTCAATTAGTTTAAAATTTGCTGTGCTAGGTCTAATGCAACTATATGACAGAGAGAATTTCTAATTGGAAGAACTTAACTTTGTGTCATTTTAAAATTACATAAAATATGGGATGGTGTCTTCTCTGTAGCCTGGGACAGCCTGATCTTTAAAATACTAGAAAATAATGCAGGAAGCCACTGCAAAAAACCCTTGCAAAGATTCCTATACCTGCAAATGAGTGAACGAAATTTAGGAGGCGTAGATAAAAATGATAAATGCTAGATACAGGTTTGAGTACTTGATTACCAGTGAAAACCTCTGTAATAGCAGTACACAAGATAGTTATTTGGATTATTTTTCAAACAGGGTGAGAAGCATTGAAAAAGACAAAAGTAACTGACTGACTGGGCTTATCACTGTTATGGTGTTTTCCATAGGCACTGTAAAGTAAAAAATTGTTTTAGTAACACTTTTCTAAGTATCAGACTATTTAAGTTATGTGGCTGAATTAGTCATCCCAAGGTTCTGTGGTTAAGAGGTGTTTCCTGACCCGGAATACTTAACAGTTTAAGGGTAAGGGAAGATGCATCGGATCTGTGATGACACAGGAGAATGTTTGGCATCAGTGCAGTGAATTTTAGTGTAGTGGTCTAGGTGTGCCAGCCATCTGGTCATTTTGTTTGTTTGTTTTTAATGAGAACCATGGAAAAACTGGTAGGAGATTTCTGAAAGAAGATAGTACTTGCTTTGTGAAGCTCTCACAACCATGAGGGGAACAGAAGAGAAGTTCAGTCATGAAAATGTAACAGTTTATCGAAACTTTAACCTCATCTGCATCCTGATTAGTAATTTTATGATGAGGACATTGACCAGTAAGGGTCTTGAAGTAGAGAGTGAAGCGGATGCTGCTCAAGAGATGGGAGGGGGGAAGGCGGGGGGAAAACTTGTGTGATCTGACCTTAGGCTAAAAAAGCTATCTAGAAAGGAATGTTCAGAATAAATAGAACAGGGTCAACTCTGGATTTTGAAAGATGAAGAAGGATGCTTCACTTGTTCACATGTGAACTGCTGTGGTCACAGGATAAAATTTAAACTACTAAAGGCACATCTTGGTGATGTTGTGGACATTGCCAGGATCTCAGAACTAGGTTATTTCTAGGACCTACAGAGAACCATGGTTTGAGGGCTAATGCTTTAAGAGTCCTGAAAGTCAGTGACTTGCAGTGTTGGAAAGGAGACTGAAGCAATGATAGAAAGAGTAAGACCTGTGTTTTGTCTATGCTGAAACTGAGCTGATAGTGAGGCATCTGTACAGAGAAAGAGAGATGCAAGCTGAGGTGTTAGCTTGGACAACACAGGAGATGCAAAGTGGAAAGTATGTTTCTGATTAATGTCAGGGAATTAGTTGAATTTGAATCCTGGCCCTGGATGAAGTGAAGAAGAATGGAAAGGGATGCACGACAGAAACCTATTAAATGATTCATAAAAGTAGTACAGGTGAATGAGGAGGCTCCTTTGGGAGGATACACTGAAAGAACAATTAGAATGATAAGAGATGAATCATGAGAGCGACAATGCCAAGGAAACCAGGGAGAGTATTTCCCAAAAAGAAGCATTGCAGATAGTCTTGGGTGATTGACGGGTCTAGGAAGATAAGAATTACATATTGGTTCTGAGCCTCATCATAGGGTTAGGGTGCAAAAGATGTTAGTGAGAATGGTTTCAGTGAAGCTTAAGGAGTGGAAGCAGGATTATGTAGACTATAGGAGTAGAATTCGAGGATGGGATCTTCAGGCTACAGTTTTTACTGTCACTGGAGGTTTAAACATAGTGCTTATTAAGATTTGAGTAATAGCATAACTACAGCTATTGTATTGTGTGTATGCACATGATGAGTGTTAAAGGTTCGGAAAAACTCGTTTACAATCAAATGAGTAGATGGTTTTGTGTGACTAACATTTAAATCATTATCAAGGAGCATGTCAGTGTCTTAAGTTGGGAAATCTTTGTGAGCACTGTATTCTTGAAGGAGTCTTCTGAGATGCAAATATTCTTTTAACCTTTTGTAGTTTTAGTAGGAGCAATTTCATGAAGTTAAGGTCTTGATTTGGATTTTATTTGCTTTCATTGTTTATTCGTTGTATTAAGTAGATCTTTGTCATTTCTGACTTCTGGTTGATATAGAGCACGAAGAAACTTTGAAAATAATCTTTTTATAGCTTGATTTCTCCAGAAATAATCTGTAGACTGTTTTATTAGGCATAATATGCATGTGTTTTTTACTGCTAGTTAAAAGGCAATATCCTTTGCCGATATCTCTTTGCAGAGATAACTCTCTTTTTAAGTATGCTATTCCGTACTATGAATTGCATAAACGATCATGGGTTTGTGAATGAGAGTTTCTTTCCTCTGACTTGCTAATATCTACTTTGCACTAATAATTAATTCTAGGGTTGTTTTTCATTATTTTGAACTTAAGCAATTTCTATATTTAAAAGCAATGTGAAAAGAAGCTAAAGTAGCCTATAGCTACTTGCAAAGCCTTTTAAAAGACCTGTGGTGCCTTCATGGGCAAAGATTTTGAAAAAAAGTATTATAGTTAGTAACTCATTTTGGTGAAGAGTACAGTTAAGGTGCAGTACATACCTATTCTAGGCTGTGTTTGTTTTTTGATCAAATTGGAGAGAGAAATTGTAGTTTTAGATTTGCAAAATACATATTTAATACAAACAAGTATTCTATGTTATGCAATACATTTGAATCTGTATTGGGAATGAGGAATGTAGTTTATGCAAAATCTTAGTTTCACATTTGGAGAGCAAATCACGTCAGCAAAATTTTAAAGTGTCAGGACATCTTTTTTATGTTTGTAATACTTGCCACGCTAAATTCTTTGGATGTTAAATGCAAGCACATTATTAACTGGCCTATATGGCACTGTAATGTGCTGAATCACTGCCTCCCAAGAGCATTTCACAGGGAAGGTGTACTATTAAGTGGATTTTTTAAAATTTACATTATTGTGGTATTTTTAAAAATTGAGCAATTGTAGAGTTTGCCTGCTTTTAAAGAGTTGCTTATTTTTTCCTGTGTATTTTCCCTGTCAAGAAGGGAAAAAGGTAAATGTCACTAGCTGTGTTGTCAGGTGAAATCTTAATTCTATTGACAAAACTGGATATGCCTTTTACGGCTATAGTATTGTAATTATAGGTGTAAAATTACATTCTTGATCTTACTGAATTTTCATTATTTTTACGTGGAAATGCTTATAATGTTCTAATATTGTACACTTTCCATACTTGTCTTGAACATAATCGCAGTAATTAATAACTAAGATTATATGAGGCAAGGAAGTAATACAGAATTATGGTTGTCTCTTTCCAATGTAAAACTCAGAAAAGGAAACAGCCGATAAATTTCTTTGAAGAGAAAATTACTAATAGGAAGTAGTAATTTCCATATCATTATATTCTTACTGAGTCTTGGAAAAGTAAGCACTAAACTTAGAGTTTGACATTATCTCATTTCCTGGGGTTCTACTTATGTTGTGGTGCTCTTTACTCATAATTTGCGCGTGTATGTGTACTTTGTGGTTGCTACCTTTTTTTAAAAAAAAAAGTTAGAGTACTCTTTACAACCTAAGGAGTCTCTCTTTCATAGTTTGTTTCTATGTGACATTATAGGCCACTTTTCAGAGCTATTTAAAACAATTTCATTTTCTGAAAAATACTTCATACTCTTCAACTGGTGTTTAGTTAGCCAGGTAGTAATATATGGCCATGTATCTTCATGCTCTTTTGCTTGTAAATGCATAAACTACATATTTGCAGTGGTAAACTTTTTTACCAAGAAGGGAAAGAAGGTAGGAGTTTCAGTATGTATGGTGTGAGACGTTTCTTGATTACAGTCGCAGTTTTACATCCTTACAATAGACAGAGGCTATGACTTTACAAGGATAAACACTATTTTTGTGTTCCATTTAACAATTTTTGTAATTTTTTTAAAGCTTGGCTGATCTATAAAATTTTACCATAAGATTTAATCATATCAATGGTTTACTATTTTGATTAATCAGATTACTTAATGAATTACATGCTGCTGGGGCATGATTTATTCTTTCTAAAGCAGTCTGAACATTTCAGTCAACAGCATGTTTCTTCAGTAACTTTGTGAGGCTCTTTTTTGAACATGTCTTTTTACGTAGATGAGTCTTGAAAACACTTTTGTTGAATATAAATACATATTTCTGTAATTATTTAAATACAGCTATTTTCATTGCTTCACTTGGAAAACATGAAGACATTAAGGTGGTTACATTAAGGTATAACTTTTCCTCATTTGTTTCTCATTCAGGAGCAAGAACTATCTCTTTTTCATTGTAATTGCATGACTAACTTGTATGAAGTACCATTTAATCAGTATATTCAAAATCCAGAACACTGATTGTAATAGGCAACAAGCTGCATTGGGAAGTGGTCATTTTTGACTGTTCTGTGTGAGATTACACCTATTACTTAATTTAATTTTTCTGCTTCTGGTTGGTGAGATTCAAGGGTATATATTGCAATAGGTTATGGTCAGTCTTTTGATTGTTAATCTAATTATTTATAGTTATTTGAGTAGCAGAATGAACATTTATAATTTTCCCTTTATGAGTATGGACAAATGTAGACATTTTTCTGTATGTGTCAGAAAAAAGTCTTTGTTCTGGTATTCTTGATAATATTGCTTGGTCTGTATAACACTTCATCTGCACTTTGTTTTGTTTGTTTTTTTTTTTTTTTTTTCAAAGCTATACTTGTGACATATTTCCAGTGTGTGGTGCTTTGGGAGATTACCAGGAGACTTGGTATCAGAATGAAACTTGATCAGGCAGCCATGAAATTCAGAATTTTCTAAGTCTGAGAGAGGGAATTGAATTGTCTAAAATACCAGTCCCTAATTTTTCCCCGACCATAGAAATAGCACAGAGTGAAAAATACTATCTAGGCAATATCCTACTTTTCTTTTGCTGGCAGCTCTTATATTAACTCTGTGATTTAGTTTTGTCTGGGAGCAGTGGCAGAGGATCTTGCAAGCAGCGTTTCTTTTGCAAGCTGTGGATTAGGAATTGCCAGTGTAGAAAATAAAGTTAAACTTGTTTGCTTAGCAGAAGAATTTGTGAAACTAAGCTTTTATCAGTTTTTGATACGGGGGGGATCTCTGATAATGGGTTCCTGCTTTCACCAGTGCTCTTACGTAAAGGGAACTTCAAAATGAAGGTCTGGAGAATCAGAGGTGCTTCTGCTCACTCTGAATTTATGCCATTGCGGAAGAGTTCTAAGGTCTGGCATAATAGAATAAATAATAATTAAACTTACTCAGTTATTTTGTTGTTGTTGTTGTTCCAGCCATCTGCGTAAAAGCCCTTCATGTCCTGGACATGAAAAAACAAGCAAAAAAACCCAGCGACTTGCCAAGGTCAAATGCAGAGTCCGTGGAGAGGTGGAAATAGAATTACTGTCTCCCGATTCAGTTCTCGTTGCTTTTTGTGGTTATGGGCCGTTCAGAGTCTGCTGGGTTTTGACAGGTGGCATCGTGTCTTCTCTTCCTACTGGGACTGTGTTAAAAGTGAAAGATGGGCGAAAGATAGCAGACTTTCTTAGGTTCTTAATCTGCGTAACAGAAAGGTATGGTAAGGAAGATTAAGAGTGACTGTATTCATTATTAATGTGTTTTGGTAATTGTGAGGGATATTAGAATAGACAGACACTAGAGAGATGCTACTTTTACATAACTGAGGCATAAAAGCGATGGATAGGGCAAGACCAGTGGATAAATGTGGCATGAAGGAAAATGAAGTGGCGCTGCAGTGTGCTGTAGCCGTGTTCTTATAGTACTGAATAAATTCAGTATCGGTATTTATTTTTAAAATTCAAAATATTTTACCACTTTCCAAATCAACCATCCAGTTCTGGCTTCAGTAGCGAGTTTAAGAATTCAGAAAAGAAAAAGCTTTGTTGGAAGACTGGTGTTATTCTGCATGTGTGTGTTTCTTTTCATGCTCTCTTAGTTTTGTAGTAGATATACAGTGATGACGAGTAAAATGTCTAATAATGTAATATCTTCCAGAAGTGAGGGGGATATAGCAAAACTATTTTGGACATGTCTTTTCTGGCCAAGTGCTTTTCTGGCCAAATTTTTTTTCTTCTGCTGTTCAGCACTTCTTTGCCAGCACTGCGTCCTGGGGTGTTGTTTTTGGTTTGGGTTTTTTCTTTTCCTTTTGCATTCCATTTTTTTTTTAGTGTTGCATGGCTGGTGTTGTTTTTGGTTTGTTTTGTTTACATGTGCATTACAAATCTCTCATTAATAAGCTATGCAGAGCAGTTAATCAAAATAAGTATTTGGGATCAGGCTTATTCTTTGGAAGAGGCTTGTAGCACATTTGGTGCATTGTGAAAAACTTTCAGTCAGCACAGATGATACTAACTTTGAATCCTAATTGTGATGTAAAAGTGTGAGAAATCTTTGTTTAAGTACCAAATATGCAGGAGTGGCTTCCAATATTAATTGTTGTGCTGCTGATTATGGAGGTGAATGTCCCTTATAATTTGTTTGCAAGAGTGATAGAAGAATATGTTATGTGGAGATAAAAAAATAGGGAGTTCTCTAGATCTGAAGTAATTTTTGCCATAAAGCTAATCAGAAGCAGGAAAGTTAAGGCATAAAAACTTATATCTATTTTAATTAATAATACAGATATTGGCCAGGTTCATGTTCAGTTTTGATAATGCAGTAAATAAGATTTGTTTGCAGTGCTTACGTTTAGATAGTTTCACTCTTAAAATACTAAGAACTGTGTTAAAACAAATATCAGAACTATGCTAAAACGAATGTCAGAACTTTTTGCGTTTTTATTTGCAACGGGCAAAATACCTGTATTTCACAATAGTTAACAGGCAAAACAAAGGAGTCACTATGAAACAATGTTTAAAAGAGGTCCCATTGAGAAGTTTTACTAACAGTTAGCTTGTTGAAGTGATAAATCATACTTCAAATGGTAGGAAATGAAAAGTGGACTAGGCTCTTACAGCAAGTGTTAAAGGCTACTACAAAGTATAGACAACTCTTTTTATAGGATCCCTTGAGCTGTAAGGATAATTGCTCTTCTTTTTGACTGGCTGCTGCATCTAGCTGTAGCTTTTGAGACTGCAGTAAATAAAAGGTGACCTCAGAAGGTGTGCTGAATGTACCTGACAAGGAAGAGTTTGAAGCCAGTCCTTCTGTGAGCATTCCCTGAATCTAGGCTGAATTTCCATATGGAAATAAAATATATAAGAAAGAACTCTCTGGACATATCCAGTGGTTTTCCAGTGTTTCATCCACATATTTTTTCTGGACAAAATCTTAATTTTTTTTTTTATGTTGTTCAATACTCAGCAAGCAATCGGAAAACCTGAACTGACTCTTTGCTGTTTCACCTTACTGTGTGGCACTTAAAGTTAGCCATAGACTGGTTAGACTTGTCAGTTTGCATAGTCATGAAAGTCGTATTGCATCAGTTCAAATTTGAAATTTCATCTTTTTCTGCTAGAACAGTTCTTAAAAAACCCCAAAAGCAACAGACCTATGTTTGCCAGAAGTTATTAAGCAGCGATGAGTATTACATCTGTAGAGATAAGAGACTTCTTCACTTACTGAAAGTTTTTCTCCATGTTTCTGGTGCATAAGATTCAAATTGTGGATAGTGATGTTTAAGGTACTTTCTTAACATAGAATTTACTGGTGGCACTTTTGATACTTCCTTTGTTGTATTCGGTATTCTTCTACTTAATGTCCTGATTTTCAGTAATTTACTTCAGTAATGATAATACTTTTTTTGTTGTTGTTGTTAAAGATTGAAGATACTATTCTACCAGTGTCCAAATTGCTTTCCTAACAAATATTTTTCTCTTTTTTTGTTTTGACATTAGTTGAAAAATGTGTATAGCCACTGCTTGACATTCCTTTCCTCTGATTCCAATTTAGATCCGGTCAATTCTGCTTCCTCTTGTTATATATACAGCATATTGAAATAATGTTGGGTTTTTAAATTTTTCTTAGTTGCTTTCAGTCTTCTTGCCTCCTGAATTTTGTGACCAGCCCTCAATTAGTTTAGCTTCTACATCTCCTCTTTTTTCTTTTTCTTTTTCTTTTTTTTTTTTTCAGGAGCAGTACACCAGAATACTTTCTCTCCTCTTTTTTTCTGTGAAGTTTCTGTATGAGCTTTCTCTTTGTTCCTGGGCAGTCTATGTTCTCTCACCTTTGTTCAGAGCAGTACTTCCAGAGTACTTCCCAACAGTGTTGCTCCTTAGCCTGGGTCTGTCAAGTTCTCCCCCCTGCATTTTTTGCTGTTACTAGCCCTGCAAGGCTTGTGGTGTGCTTAGAGCATCACCACCATTATCTACAGAATGGGGAAGTCACTGTTACTACTCAACCAATGTGATAACATCTGTATGTTTTAAGTGAAGTCCAAACCCTGTTTCTTGCTTTTTGGAACTTGGAGCCTGGCCACATCGGTGTCTTTGATCGTGAGAGGGGATGTCTAATGAGCACTGGGATGCTGCTTGTCTCCCAGCTAAAGCACTGGTGAGGATTGGAGAGAAAATAGAATCTAAAGAATTCAAGAACCCCAGATATCTTGTGTAACAGGAGATAAAACATTGATACAAAGAGATGAAGAAAATTAAGTTATGTGGGGAAAGCCGAAGAAAGATCCTAAGTGTTAATACTGTGAAGGCAGGAAATGTATTTTGGGAGGAGTGGGAAGAAGGCATAGTGGAGGATCACTTTATTTTGAAGGAGTTTATTTCCTTTCACTACCTTTCTGTCTTTTGACATGTTTCAGTCCTCTTCATCATCTTAAAAGTGTATGGGAAGCTATTGCTATTTTGTTATCCTTTTGCTACTTCAAGAGGGATAGATAAAATAGAACTTTGAATGAATTCAGGGACTGCAATCTGTTGCTAGTGGCTTTATAGAGAGTATATTGAAAGCTGTGAAGAAAAAAGGACAGTTTGTTCTTACTAACGTGGTTCATTTCTAAAGCAACAGAACTGGGATAAAGGATTGTTTTTGAAGTGATGAAAGCAAACAAAGGAAAGCTGAGACCAGGTTTTGGAAGCTAAATTCTGTAAATAAGCATTGCCCAAAAATGGGTGTGTGTATACAGATAAACTTCAGGTTGTTTTATACAGCTTTGTAATACAACTTGAATTAATATTTAGTATACAGAAAGTTTCTCCTAACATAAGATGGCTTAAAAGAGCATGTGTAACTTTCTGCATAAAATTGTAACTTTTCCTTTTGCCTGGTTCAGTGCTTGAATACAAACATTAGATTTGCTTTTCTTAATACCTTTTCAGAACCTTAAACAAATAGTATTCATACTGGAGTGTTTTAATATAGGTTAAAACTACCAGTTTGATTGAACTAATTCTCTCCTGCATTTGTTGTTCTCATTAGAGAAGGAATCTTTAGTAATTTGTAGATTTTGTGGCTTGTCATGGACTTGTCTGCTATTGTTGTGTGTCAAAAAAATACGTATTTGAAAGGTTAACATCAAGATATTCCTGAAGTAGATGTGTAACACTGGTGCGTGTACTTTTTCTTTCGTCAGTGAGCCCCAGTTTACTCTTGGTGGTTAAGCAGCTCATGTAGCCCTTTGGCTAAAGCACTCATCCTCCCTTCATTTTGCCACAAAATTTAAAAAGTCAAATAGGTGTGTCCTTTGGATATCAGAATTGAATAATAGTTCCAGCCAGCGACACTCGATGTGTGCAACCTTTCTCCTTTGGTAAAAGGAACCTTCGAACATTTGGTCTTGCAACACTGTACCGTAGTTGGAGAAACAGGAAGCAAACACTTAAGCTTTGTCCCAGATCTTCATTGCTCCTTCTGTCTGTGGCCTCTTCCTTTTTTTCAGCTGCTTTCTTAATTTCTGGCTTGGAAGCCAAAAGTAGCTTCATGCTGTTCTCCTAAGAGTTGAGTCATTTATCAGCTTCTCCTTTGCCAAATAATCTGTAATGGAATCCACTACATTTTCTTCTGCCTGAGGCCGTTTAATGTATTGTCCACTTGCTTTTGCCTTTCTGTCTGAGTCCTCTTGATTCCTTATTCTGTCTGTTTTCTACAGTGTCTACAATTAATTGTAGCTGTTAGAAACATCTTCTTGAGGACTCTGAGTTCAAAGTGCCCTAGGTCTTGGCACAGTATTGTTCCTGTAAGTAGCCTGTATTCACCTATAACTCATACTGCTTGCAAACTTTATCTGTTGAGTAGCATGCAGGTTCAGAGAGCAGTTTTAACAGGAGCTCTAGTATACCTGAAAGGATAGACTGTGTTGCGTTTCATTAGAAAACCAGTCAGGGTAACTGGAGGTCTTGGGACCTCTCTGTACTCCTTGTGTGTTGTGAAGAATGGTGCTATCATGGTGAGTGTACTTTAGGCTTGTCCCAAGGTGTGCTGGCATGGTTGACCAGATCTTTTAACTATTACAAGTAGCATAGTTGAGCAGCTGTTGGGTGCCTGTCAAGGCATTGTTTGTGTCATTAACGAAGATGTGTTTCCTAAAGGACATTGTGCTTTGTAGTTGTCAATCTCTGGGGAAAACTGGAAAATCCTTTCCTTGGGGGGAAAAAGAACCCCCTTAAATAAACCAAACAAAACAAACACCAAAAAACCTCACAAACCCCCTCAGAAAACTCACCCGGATCTGTAGCTGCTTTTTTTTTAAAAAAAAAAGAGCTCTGTTTTTTTATTTATTTAAATTAGCTTTGTGAAAAGCAAATACATGACTCTGAGAGACTCAGTACGCTTTCCCTTACTGTTTGTAGTTAGTTTTATTAATAAGCATTTGTATTATCATACCGCATTTGACAGCTGGCTTTCTGTGTGTACCTTCTGACAGCTGTGGCATTCCATCGCAGCGCTCAGGTCAGCAGTGAGCATCTGCGCCTTCTGAGCCATGTGGTTTGCAGGCTTTTCAGGTGTCACTCCAGTACGAAACTGGCTCTGCTGACGTGTTAAAACTGAATTTTAGTTCTGGGGTGGGGTGACCCTTTGAGGCTGATCGTAATGATGATGCCAAGTTGCCTTGGGATTCCTGTGCACATCTAGCGTAGCCTTGTTCTATAGCAGAACTCTCCCTTGGTCTCTTCTCTGCTGCACTGGTCCCTAAAGCGCACAGTGTGTGTCCTATACTGTCTACAGTATGCTTGGACCATGTGAAGTCCAGTTATTAATAAAAGCTGTGTTCATTCCTGGCATCAACATTGGGCTCAGAAATCCCCTGAACTGAAAATAGTTATAGACAGGAGAATGTTTAGGGGAAGTACCGTTTAGGCTTGTCTGGTTCTTACTCTTCTTCAGCTGTCCATTAATCCTGCTGCTGGAGATGGACAAATGGCTTGCTGGAGCCTAGGCTTGAATAAGAATAACCCCTGCATCCACTAGCAGTGGGAGAAAAAGGCCCTGCACCTCTGGGTGGACTCTTTTAACTCTGCCCTTCTTCCTCGTCGTTGCCTCACTTGGTTTCCAGCAGCGGAAGGGAGTGGAGGGGAATGGATGGACAGTAATCTGGGGTTGGGAAAGAGAGTGAACTCTCTAAATACAAAGGTAGATGATGATGTGTGTATGTGTGTAGAGGCATCCTAACCTTTTGTCTCTTGAATTTTCTACTACTGCAGAGACTTTGAAGAAATTTTGGAGGTGGGAAAATTAAATTTTCCTATTTCAATGTTGAAGTTTTTGTCTGATCCTTTAGTTTGGTTGGTTGGTTTTGGTTTGGTTTGGTTTGGTTTTTTTTGTTAAGGTATGGAAACATTGAATGGCTTTTCTGTTTTACACGTTCTTGTATTTAGCTGTAGGGAAGTTGGTCTTTCTCCCCCCAAGGGAGTTTCCTGTGTATATGGAAAAAATACAAAACAGAAGTGAAAAATACCTCTGGCTTCCAAACCTGCTGCTCACATTTCACTTCTGCCACTACCCTTCTCGTCATAGTAACAGTCCAGCAGTTCTTCCTCTGTCCCTATGGCGATACCATCTATTTAAAGAGCTAGACACCATCATAGCTAATATGGTAGGTAACTTGGCACACGAAATTATTACAACAACCTGTGAACCACTGGGGAAATAAAATAAAAAAAAAAGTTGCACAGTTAAATAATTTTCTGGTGTTTATCTTTAAACTGCCAGAATGTTTTATTAGGCTTTCTTCAGGCTAGTAAACGTAACATAATTTGATACCTATTCCAAGAGTTTTATAGTCATAAATAAATTTAGTATGCAACTCACGGGGGTTTTTTTGTTTAAAAATCCAGTTAAGGCAGAGGCCGTAAAATTGTGTGTAACTCAACAGTTAAGTTGCATTTCATAATTTATTGTCATCATTAGAAATTCTGGAGACCCTCTGCTTACAATCTGACTGTAGAGCAAACGGTTGGTTCCTGTATTTCTTATGCCTGGGTGAGTAGCACGTAGATAACAAATTGAAAAGACTTGTAAGATGAAATGCTGGTATTGTATTCTATATGCATGAATTCTGTTTTGACAGTATTTAAACTTTCCCATAACCATATAAGATAATTTAAACACTTTAAAATTGGCATTCTGAATTTTCTTCATTTGTTTAGACTGCATTTTGCATATGTAATTTCCAAGTTCTGCGTGTCTCGTTCAGTGACATCAGTATTTTGGAAATGTCTATCCAGCCTCCAGTTTTCATAAAACTCATAGCAACGTCATTGTCTTTAAAAACTCTTTTCTTCTTTTTAAACTTATTTAGAACTGATTTATGGGTTCCAAAGTTATTGCAAGGATGGCTAATCAGTTTTATAGCATAAGCTTAATTTTTCAGTAAACTGGGAAACTAAAGCAATAAAGGAGTACTAGCTGTTAGTAGAATACTAAGCCTGCTCGGTAGACACATTAGCATGTCCATATTTTCCAGAATGCATTAATGCCTTGGAAGAAAAGATGCCATCTCTTAAAATGCTGAGTTCTAAGCAGTAACTCCTAATATAGGTCATCCCCTGATTTTGTTTAGGATGAGACCTTTTTTGTTGATTTATCTTGGCTGCACAGGCATTTGCATGTTTTCATTCAGGAGTTCAGCTTATCTATCTGATTGCTAAACCTTAATGATTGCATTTGTCCATGATTTTCCCATTTTTCTTGGAGAGCTGAGTCTGCCCTGTTTGAAGTAGCAGTAGGCAGGAGTTGTGGGAAGGAAATCTCCCTGTTGATTTGCGTGTTCCACGTGCTACACGCTTGGCAGTCCTGTGTTGGCAATCGTTTTTAAACTGGTCAAGATAGGATTGAGACGGCTGTAGCTGCTAACTGAAATGACTTCTTAAATTTGGTTGTTTAGTATTTCAGAACGGTTTTGACAACTTACTTTCCCTTCTGGCCTGAATATACTTGAAAGGATGAGACAATGTTTTGAAAAGAGGTTGGGTTCAGAGCTCAGCAGTTGGGAGTCTTCGCAACACTGCTTAGGCACGCTTATCGTGCAGTAAAATCCTTACACAAAAATTTGTGCCAGCACAGGCATTATTCTGGGAAACTAATATTGTAGCAGTTACAGGTTCAAGATCATGCAGAAGTTAAGTGCTGTTGGGTGAAACTTTCATTTAAAATACTAGCTCCTTAAATGCTTAGAATACCTAGGTCAAGTAAAATTTGTCTCAGAAACATTCTTGTTTTCAAGTTGGCTTCATAGTTTATAGCGTACCTCATTAAGATGCAGGGAGAAGTTTTACCAGCAATTTGCATCTGTGTGGAGTTTAAACTTGACAAACCTGAAAAGCAAGCCCGCTTGAATTAGGTATGATTCACACAATTTCCATTTAAAAAAATGGACAATAATAACTACTTTGCATTTACACTCTGCAGATGTTTTTCTTATGAAAAATGCCCCGTAAAAGCTGTTTGGGCACAATAGGAGCATGTGTAACTATTTAAGAGAACTGTAATATTATAATTTCAGAAGAAAGGATGATAAGGTGTTAGCCTGCTGACATCCCAGATATGTAATCTAATCTTCTCATATGGTTGTTGTAAATGTACTGTGATAAAGAGGAGTAAAAGTGAATTTTTGGAGTGTCCGTTTAATTATCTTGTTCAGGGATCATTGACCCATTTACCACAACATTTATTAAAAGTAGTATCGTATCTGATGATAGGCATCATGGAGATTATATTTCTTTAGCAATTTGTTTCTAAATATTTGCATTTTGCAATTAAAAATAGCAGTAATAGAAAGGAACTTCTAGCTTATACTGTTTAGACAGAAATATACTTGTTATACATAGCCTATTTTCCCCTTTCTGTTCAATAGTCAAGTACATGTTAAATGGGAATCTGCATTTCTGTGACTTTCCTATGTGGGAATGCTTTATTAATTATTGCAGGTGCTGTAGCTGAAATATGAACGAATCTCTTAGAAACAGAAGTAATTTACCTATGAATCAATTCAACAACAACAAAAATCCAAAACTTTTGAATCTTTTAAAACATTTATGTTTTTATTAAAACACAGGTTTTGCAGAGGGAATGTCAGCTAATTTTGCTATGTCTAGTTATGTTACTTTAAAGGTTTAAGAATAATTTGCTTATATAAAATGCTTCCCAGTTGGAGATCGTTAGCACAACCTCAGTGAAAAAGAGTGACGATGAAGAATGGCCTCCAAATGATTTAGCTGTCCTAGAAAGTTGAAAAAAAGCCTTCTAATTCTCCCTCTTTTCTGGGATGTGTGTTTATTGCTGCTGTTTTTATATTTGTGGGATGATGTATTCATAAGCTTAATTACGAAACAATATACTTGAGATTGATTAATTCTAGGATACTGACAGCTCATTTTGCAACTGCACCCAGTTAATGTTAGTGTAACCACATAATTCCTGGGTGATGCAATAAGAAAACATTTGAAATCTAGGAAAAGCTATAATTTTGTAAAACAGGTTGGTGCCAAATACGGCTTTGTTAAAAAGTATATGTATTCACAGGTTTTGTGTCGTCCTTTTACTGCACTGAAGAGATGAATTTTATTTGCCAATTTGGAAATTCCTGTTTGCATGGAAAACTGCTTTTGGGCTGATAACCTGCTCTCTGCCTACAGACTGATACCATTTGGGAATTGTTTTACAAGTCTAGAATCAGTGGATGAGACATAGTTGCATAGGAGTAAGTTTGTATAACTCTAGCAGTTTCCTTTTAATGAATGCAAGGACTACTTCCATTTTGCATTTTGAAGGATTACAGCAGTATGGGAGTTGGAGGAAGAAAGGGAACGAAAGGAGAGGGTACAGACTGTAATAATACTGCGGTTAAAAAAAAAAATTAAATATTCTAAAATATAAAAAGATGACTCAACTGACTGAGTTGCTAGAGGAAGGAGATGTTAGAGAATCATCCCCATTTCCTAAAGGTGTTTTTTTGGAAGTATAAGAATAGTAAAGATTTTTAAAAATGGCTCTTGGAATTTTGCTTTGGTAGGCTAAGGACTGTATATACTATCGCTGTCAGGGCTTACAGTTCCTAAAACAAGATTACTAAAGGGAATGTATGAATTGTGGGATTTTTTGTTACATTATTTAAGATACAACTAAAGTGGGTCTAAACTGAAGCTGCGGGTGCACCAGATTTCTAATAGCGCACTGCTACCGAAGTGGGAGGTCACATTCACCTCTGAGTGTTCCCTGTTGATTGCATTGGGGTGGCGCTGGCACTCACTGGGTTCGTGACTGCATCGATGAAATCCACTTACCTTCCTTCCTTTCATCCCTCTCCTCCCCCAAAAGTTAGTTTTTGTTCTGGGTTACTGGTTTGAATGAATCTGTGGAAAGGTCTGACAAGTGCTGGGGTTTGGTGTGTAAGGGTAGGTCAGTGCAGCCAGGGGGAAGCTGGCAGGCGAGACCTGTGTTGGTGGCGACACATCAGCTCAGCTGCCTGTGAAGCCACAGTCCAACTGTGAACTGGAGCAGCTGGGACACAGACACATTTGCCTACCCTGACCCAGAAGAGAGGTGGGAGAGGCATTTGAGACAGTGGTGACTTAAACTGTCACAGCAAGACTTGTCAGAGTTGGTCTGCTTAAACCTTAGAGATGTTAGTAAGTTTAGCTGTCACTTTGCATTAAGTTCTAACTGCATTTGGGGTGAGAGTCTTATAACTATCCTAAGCTAAACTTTGACTAAGGATGTTAGTCTGCTGCTAGGATCTCTTAATTATGCTTAAGACTTGTTTTTTTTGCAACTCATTTTCCTTACAGAATTCTTCTGTGTTTTATTTTCTTACATACGGTTCTTTCCCGTGAGAGTTACAGGCTTGCTAGAATGCAAGAAAAAACAAGCTTAGCTGCTCCTTCTGTGTAATCTTTTTTGGCTTCTATTAAAGTTGAATTTGCTGAGGTGACCGAACAGCATTCTGCAACCAAAACCACTGGTTCCCTCTCTGTCCCTCTTCCTGGTGTATTAGTGGTGTGGCAGATTGGTGGGCTGAGCTGGCTCCCTCTGAAGGTCTGAGCTGTGCAGGGGAAGCTGGTTGAGGAGCTTGGAGCAGGACAGTAAGCCCCTTAGAGACAGATTAGTACGTTCTCCTTGTTTTTCTGCTGATAGGAAGCAGTCGCTGTAGTAATGAAGCTCCTTGGTTTATGTGGGTGTGGAGTAAGGAAAGCACATGGAAGAGTGATTAGCCTATTGCTTTAATAGAGCAGTGGTTAGAAATTTTGAGCTGACCAATGACTGTCCCTGTCAAGAACCTGTTATCTCTTCAAGAGGTGTTCAAAAGAAATACACATTTGCCTTTATGGTTAGTGAGGTTCGGCTGGCTTTTTGAGAATCTTCCTCCTTTGCAAGTTCAGTATGGTTCTTTACCACTTCCTTGCATAATCATTCACAATTTCTTCTTCTATTATGTATTTTTGGCATTACAGCGAAGAGCGGCAATTCAAGGAAAACCACGAGCCTTAAGTTTTTGTGCTTCTTTTTTATTCACTTTTTTTTTTAAGTTGCCTTCTGCACATAAGATGAATACTAACCTTCCAGTTAAGGATGGAAGATACATTTCAAGAGGGGAAACTATTCTCTGAACACTGCAGACATTCAATCATTGAAAGCAAGGTTGAGCAAATCCTCGGGTACTATAGTATAGTACAGGGTTCCTATATTGGCAGGGAAGTGGTCGAAGAAGTCTCATCTTGTGTCTAATTTGTGACTTTTGTCAAGTAATCAGGCAACAGAGGTAACAATCAGTAGGTTTATTAAAGTTGATTCCTCGTGCATCTAAAAAAATCCTTCTTCAGACTAAATCTTATTTGCAGTTATGAGCAGATGGTAGCTGTAAAAAGCACTGCTTTATTACTCAATACCTTTGCTTTTACCATATTTAGAAATTTAATTTCTTGAAAGGTAGCTGCTTGTTTTTTAAAGGCTTGGTGTGGTACTTAAATTATGGTTTAGTAGGGGACACAGAATCACTTTCTTAGGAAATAAAAGTCAAGTTCACTCATGAAATATGTATTCACAGATGATGTGCAAGGTGAGATTCAGGGGAAAATTTACTGTGTTAGATGAACAAGAAGAATCCTAATAACCGTACAGTGAGCAAAGTAGTTGTCACTGAAAGCTGTGAATGTGGGACGTTCCATGTGGAAGCATGCTTCTGACTGTTTTTATGTATTAGCAGTTTACCATTATTTTAGTAGCCAATTTTGTGAACTATGTACGATTGTTTTCCTTTTTCCTAACAGTCACTCTTTTTTGGTTTGAGTGGATGAAGATAAAACTAATGAGCCTTATATTACACATTCCCTATGCAGTTACAATAGCTGAGCAAAATTATATTGTGTTTTAGGGACTGAGGTTCTGTTGGCATGCTGATTTTTCAAGCTGATAACTCAGTTGCTAAGGTAAGTGTGTGCAAATCTGCAGTTTCCACTGAACATTTGAGCCAGCGTTATTAGGGAGTCAATCAAAAAGAAATAATAGCATGTGAATATAAAAGAACCTTGATAAATGGAGTAATTTTTTATGATGTTTCTCACATTCTACACCATTCCAACATATTAACGGCATCCTTTAAGTTGATAATATCTAAGTACTTTAGTATACTTGAGGTCTTTGGGCTACTGTAGCTTCTTACAGCAGGTACCTACAGCAAAAAGCAAAAGCAGGGAAAAAACATCTCCAGATATCTTTTTAGGCACTTTCTTGTTCTTAAATAAGCTGTCATTACTTTCTTGCCTTGCTTAGTGTGGGAGAGTTGTGCGAGTTCTGTCTGCATTAAAATTATTTCCTTTTTGGACTAGACCTTTGATTTTTAGAATCATGTACGAGTATAATAATTTACTGGATGAAGTTTTTTTCCAAGTGTAGGTAAACTACTGTAAAGAAGTGAATTTGTTTACTTTCTGTATGTTGTTTAAAAGTGAGCCTATTTACTGATATGGTGCAAGCTGTATTTAAATTGCAGTTGTAGTTCTGTGATTTTCTTTTTATGGGGATTGGAAAAGACAGAGGACAATAATGAAAGAGACGTGGGAGGATGAAAGCAGGTCAGAAAAGGGAGAGGGAGTTTCTAATTGAACCAGTGACTTCCAGTGAGAGGGCGTGACTAAATGAAGCAGAGCTTTTTCTATTGTATTTATGTCAGTATTATTTGATATAGTGCCAAAAGTGTATATAGAGCTGTACAGTAGAAGACTTGTTTCAAACACGTAACATGTTCCCTGTGCTGGAGGACTTAAGTTCTTTAAGTATAGGCTGGAGCGGTACAGGATCATGCAGTACAAAGATGTGATAGTGCACGGTTGGTGGCATTCACCCTGGAGCAGGTGGGTTGGTTTTTTTGTTCCCTTTTTTTTTATTTAATTGAGGAGAGAGAATGTTTTGAGTATCTATCAAAAACTTCCTGGTTTTGTGATTTCAGGGGCTGCTGTGCCCCCTACTTCCAAAGAGACACAGTGCAGTTGGACCACCCATCATTCGCTCTTTACAAGGGAGAAAAGGACTTTAGGAGTAGGAGAGATGCTAGCATTGTTCATGTCTCTTAGACATTCTCGACTGGTGAGGTTTTAATTAATTTTATCTCCTTTTGTAGGATGGATAAGAAAGAGGGTGCATTGGGCCAGTAGCATTTCAAAGCCCATTGGCTGAGGTTGCCTCTTTGTGCATTATGCGTGGATGTGAAAAATGTATTTATTTTTTTAAATGGGTTAGCTTTTAGTTCAATTCTTAATCTTTGGGCCAAAGTCTTTATAGCGATATTTATTACAGTGGACACCCTAATGAGAATCAGGGCCTAAGTGCCGCTGGCAGGCAGAAGTGAGAGTGAGTTGATGACTGCATGTGACTCTCTTAGTGCATGTGTTCATCCTGAATGATGAACCAGCCTGCGGCGTGATGGGTGATCTGGAAACTGTCATTTTGCTGACTTCATCAGCTCTAGAGGATCGCGCTTACAAACACGGTTGCACCTGGAGGGAGTAACAGGGGAGATAGGTGTCATTTCTTCAGCACTTTCCATACCTCAGGTGTGTGATATTATGGAAAGAATAAGAGCCTCTGAGATGTATCATTTAGCTGTGTATTTAGTTACATATATCATATTACATAAATCTAAGTAAGTTCATAGCAAAAAAAAAAAAGACTCCTAGGGTACATATATCACTACAAAGTAATATATCTGCATAATCTTCAGCATCTTCTGCACCTTTCTTAGACCTAAATAATGGCAACAGCAGTATTTTTATTGAGGAGGTAGCGCAGCAACAACTTCTGTGGTTCTGCTAAGTGAAAGGAAATAGTAGAAGACAATGAAATGTTTAGGGTATGAGTAGTCTTAAGGATTTAAAATTTCCTTTCTCTAAGATGCCACAGAGATAAAGCCGCAGCAGTTAGGGACACTCACAGTGTAGGCTGGGTCATATTAGGCTGTATGGCATTCAGTTACAGCAGACTGTAAAGATCAGTGGGGGGCAAAGAAAAAATATGTATGGGACATGGAAGGGGTTAGCAGTAAAGCTGCTCAGAACTTTAAGAATGAAGTTTGTGTGGAATTGTAGGCTGTGGAGTATGGAGTGGCTGAGAGAAGAATTACTTCATCACCTGTCCTTTCTTTTGACAATGTAAGCTTGTTTATTTTAGCTCTTTCCTTTTAGTTTGTGTTTCCAATGTGGTGTTTGTTTAGCGCTGGATGTTACTGGTAGTACAACTGTCTGTGTGTCCCTTAACGATCAGACCTGTGGATATTGAACGCATTTTTGTTTTGGAGAAGATCAAATTTTCCTTCTGCGGGTCTGTGTTTTAGCCATTTGTATGGTTCATTTATTCAATATCCTCATCCGTATGAAGTGTTCTATTTGAGTATAAGTAATATTAATTGCTTGTGTTTATTCCATCTTAACTGGATTCATATATCCATGTCTTTTGCACTAATCTCTTAGAAATCATGTCTTTTAGGTGTTTTGGTTTTTTTAATTGTGTTAAATCTGTAGAACACCACTTTTTTGAGCTGTGCTTTTTTACCATTGGCAAATCATTACACTCCCCTATTTTCAGCTTCATTTAAAAAAAAAAAAGGATATCAGTGTGGAGTAAGGTGCACTTACAGAAATTAAATGCATCCGTTATCTCCAACAGCAAACAAATATTAAAAGTGATATGAATCAACAGCGACATTTAATGTGTATGTCGTAGACCAATCATAGCAGAAACCACTGTATGAAATTTTGTGGTCTTTTTTATATGCCAGCTCATGCCGGATCATAAATGGCCATTTTTTAATATGTAGGAATTTTCTTTGTGAAACCTCCAGATGGGATAATGTTTCCTAGTGATAGATGATCTTTTCCCCTGGGAGTTATGTTCTAAAATATTTGTAAGAGAATATGGTTGTGTAGGTGAATGCATAGAAATATTTTCAGTATTTGCATCTTGTCTTCACAGAAATCTGTGCACAGGAAAATATACTTACATTAACAGAAAATTCATGTGTTTTAAACCGTACATCTGCTGTTTTGATTTTACTGATGATGTAACATGGTACTCTAAATGTAGAAATCTGCAAAAACAAAACAAGGCTGATTTGGAGTAGCTGGGTCTTACCATGTAGATTGCAGTATGCTGCTTAACCTGTATGAAATGTTTCTGACAAATGGAAGATTATGGGATAGTTCCTGAGAACTATTCGGTGTGTCCTGTACATGGGCGCAGTTGCACATATGTTGGCTTTGATAATTTTAAGCATGTTTAAAGTCCATGAGTATGAACTTTCCTCAATGCTTCTTCAGTTCCTCACTAATTTGCCTGTGGTAAGCAAATTGAAGCTGGAAATGGGCAAAGGATAGAGGATTAAAAGAAAGAGAGAAAACAGAGTCTCAGCATGCTACTTGAATCCATCTCGTTCAGGTTTTCTCAGATGATGTCTCTGTTAACGGCTGAAAAGGAATACTCTTATATTAATCCTCAGACTTTAAATGTAAAACTAGAAATCCTACTATTTCACTTTCCTAGATCTTGGATAACCTCAGTAGGCTCAGTAAACCTGGTGAGCTCACATACTGGCGAGCTTGTAGTACACAGTGTTTAATAGGTTTGTGATAACCGATCGCATAGCAGCTTGGAATGGGTCTTTGAAAAGTATTTTTATTTCTTATGGTAGAAGTAATGTGCCCTGTTATGACAAGGGTCATCTTGTACTAAAGGCTGAACGTACATTTGAAAGACTTCCTAGTTTTCCAGATATGTAGCAGTTGTTTTAAAGTTGAGGGAGAATGATAAAAAATACCTGTAAATTACTTGTCTTATTTTAATTCTTTCTTTAAAAGGCTTTTTTCTCACTGTCCGAGTCCAAACTCTTCACATTCTTTCACAAGTCTCATGGCTGTATCAGATGTCTAGGAGAGGGTTGCATCTGACAGTTGATTGTGGTTTTGGGTTTTGCGAAGCAAAGAGATTTCTTTTGCAACACTTGACTACAGTATACCTATAGTAGTTGAAATGGCAGTATTTCTTCCTCCCCGATCCTGTCACACTTAATGGCTTTTGGGATACAAGCTATTTGGTAGATATTAGAAATGTTGGAAATTAACTTCAACCTCTCGCCAAAATTCATTGTCACTTCATATTGTTGGAGAGCGGAGGTTTGAGTTTCTTGTGTTCTTTCTGAATTGCAGAGTGTATTCCGAAACTTCTCTAGAGATTATATAAAAATCTGAAATTCTTTTCATTAGACTCCTTCTGTTACAGGCATTGTTTCCCTCAGACCTCCTCTGAGGAAGTAAAAACTTTCTTTAGTCACTCTATTTTGTATTTAATTTAGTATTCTTAATCATCTCTGTCGCCTAGTAAGGCACTGTGTTTGTCTCAAAAACCGTTTATTTGACAGCTTTGTTTAAGGAGAGTGTGACTTGCCACTCAGTCTCCGGATCTTCCGCTGCCCTGGATTAGTGATTGCTGTATCTTATTTCTGAGGATGTTGAGAGGTTTTGGGCTTCAGGAGAAGGAGCTGGAACAATTGCACTAAACAGTTACAGAATAACTTCCTTCCAGGGAAGTTTCCTTCTGAGCACTTGTCTGGGGATTGTTTCCAGAATCCATACTGAGGTAATCACAGTCATCTCTTGTAGCTTATTAAGGAGTTCCTCTAATGTGTTCTGCAGCAAATACTGTGATATGGGCTATCATATAACTGGACCAATAAAGAATCAGTTTGGCTGTTGAGGAAAAATGCTGGGCTCTTGCTAGATCACTCAAAAGCACCGACAAGTGTGTTGGTCCAGTTAGAAATTATTTGACAGTTGGACATTTGGGAGTGAAACTTTTCCAGTGAATGGGCACTCTTGTGCCTTTTCAAAATCCAGCACTTGTTTTCCCCCTGTAGAAAGCATAGATTTTTCTTTAGTTTTCTCACTGTACCAGGTCTGGTTGGGATGGAGTTAATTTTCTTCATAGCAGCTGGTATGGTGCTGTGCTCTTTGTGACCAGAACAGCGTTGATAACGCACTGATGTTTTAGCTCTTGCTGAACAGTGTTTGCGCAGCGTCAAGGCCTTCTCTCTTTCTCACTCTGTCCTGTGTCCATCCCCCCACAGTGACTGGGGGGTGCACAAGACATTGGGAGGGGACACAACGAGGCAGATGACCCAAACTAACCAAAGAGGTGTTCCATGCTGTATAATGTCAGGCTTGGCAATAAAACGGAGAGGATGGGATTTAGAGAGGTTACTCGGGTTTTGCTTGGGAACTGGCAGAGCATCAGTCTACCCGTGGGAGGTGGTGAGTGATTGGCTTGTTGTGTTTTGTTTCTCTCTTCTTCTAGTTGTTCTTTGTTTGTTAAACAATTTTTATCTCAACCTACAAGTTTTCTTGCTTTTTACTCATGCTTTTCTTTTCACCCATCCAATGGCGGGGGGGAATAATCAGCTGTGCGGTGCTTCGCTGCCTACTGGGCATAGCCCGCAACTCCCATGATGATTTCTTCATGCCTGAGTAAGGCAAAAAGAAACTGAAGAGATCTCAACTCAGATCTCAACATATGGATATCTGCTGTAATATGTTTTGGGATTCTGCGAGGTGAGGCAAGTATTTTGCTTTTATTTCAATATTGAAGTTTTTAAGGCACCATAAAAGCTTCTGTCCCGAAAAAAAGTTGACAGAGAAAACAGTAACTCTAGTGTTTTTTTTACTAGTCTTTGTATATTCTGGAGTTAAATCTGAATGTTTTGCCTTGCCACAGGCTTTTCTGGTGCTTCATCTCCCATGATGTTCTCAGGCTGGTTCTCACCTGGCAAGTCTTAGTTTGCCACTCATGTCTTCCCATTCTCAGTCGTCGCTCTTCCTGTATTCCCCCCATGTTGGCCTCTCCAACATGCTTGCTTTCTGCTCAGCTGTTACTCCTACTGTATTCAAATTTGACAATTCCCTTTTGCTTTTTGCGTCTGTGGAGAGCATTATTTACAGAAAGATCTATGCTATTCCTACTAGATGCCAAAAATTGTGTCAGTCTACAGGCCAAGTGCAGGTAGATTTCTTAAGGCAAATTGCTAAAGTTTGCCTCTATTTGAATGTCGTGGATTTTTTTTTTTAAGGCTTCTGTGCTCGATAAATAAAGGTGAATGGACTTTCTCAGGGACTGTAAAAAGGATGTTCTTGGCTGAAGGCCAATACCGGAAAAATTTGAAGTTCATATTCTAGGCAGGAGGATGCTGGAGCAGTTTAGTGACCACAGATTTTCAGTCAAAGTTGAGGATGGGACAGCATGTGATTTTTTTTTTTTTTCTTTTTTCTGTTTTTAATAATTTTGTACTTGCAAATGGCAAAACTGTCTTGGTTCATTTTAATTTATTTTTCTTTCCAAAGTTGATTTGATTTATAGAACCATTGAAAAAGAAAAAATTCAGCCAAAACAGGTTTATCTCCAGAACGTAACACTGTGTAACAGAAAAAAAGTATGGTACTAAGTAGAGGCATATAATAACTGATAGATTTTTTTTTTCTTTATTCTCCTTTGTACATGCTGGAAACAGTGGAAATTCATATTCCTGCAGCCGTAGAAAACTATAGTACAGTATGTATTGTATCTGAGCTAGGAATTCCAAATATTATTTGGCATTTTGCTATTTTCTGAAAACATTTGAAACTTACTCTATATATTGTGTCATGTTATTACCTAACCTGAGAATATTAAAAGTTTGAGCAAAACTAGTTAATGTTCTTGTAAGGTTAATGTTAGTGCACTTGTTCATTTCCATAGTTACTTGAGGGGCAGTAAAAAGAAAAAGAGTAAGTTCACTTCCCGTTCTGTGAATGGGGAAAAGAAGTTTGAATAAAAGTCCGAATGGCAAACTGGGACTTGCTAAATGAAAAGGATGGACTTGAAAAGAAGAATGGTTTGGGACATGGTGTGGGAGAAAAGTTATTCCTACAGTGCAAAATGTGGAAGTGAAATTAATTTATGCAAAGCATCAGAAGACAAATAAAATACATGAAATACTAGAATGCAAAGTAGTGGTTGGAGAAAATACAGGACTGGGAAAAGAATTATTAGAACGAGTATAACTTGCTGCAACAGCAAGTGATTATGGAGTGAGTAACGCTCACACTCATGTTTGCAGTGCAGTGTGTTAGGGAAATACTAATAAAATACAGTTTGCACTGAGTTAGTTTTGTGAATTGAAACAGCAATTTGACTGTATGACCAGAATTCCATTACAGTACACCTGAGACATTGCTTAGTCTTGGGTAGTAAAGTAACAAAAACAGGAAAGGAAAGGAACTTGGTGAGCATTCAGATATAATGATATATAACTTACAATTAGGATTTCAAATTATATGTATTTAGCTTGTTTAATAACTACTATAGGAGTAGAACTGATATGTTTTTGGTTTCCTGTACTGTATATTTTTGTTATCCATCAATCTGCATATTTTCAAGATATAAACAAAGGGGGGGAATAGAAATACTGAATGTAAAGAAAAATTCCATAGCAGTGAAATCCGGGGAAAACCTACACAAGAAAAATGTTGCGGTCTCTGTCATCTGTGACAGGTAACCTCGAAATGCTGGCTCATTTTTCAACGTGCCAGTCAAATATGAAGGTTTGAAATAACAGCAATCATAGCTGGTACAATGTCTGTCCTTTAGTACGAAACCATAGATCATATGTTTCTTACACTTTCAAATGGGTTGTCTTAACATCAGAAAAATTAAAAAGCCTCCTAGTCTTTTCTTTTACATGGTAGTTACTGATAGTTTTTGTATTTCAGGTTGCGTTGTCAATACAGGTATCTACATCAAGTTGCCAACATATGGAAAGAGTAAACCAGACAAACCATTAAATTAAATACATGTGGTACTTTTTTTTTTAAAATTCTCGTGTCTTGTTTGTATCTCTTTTTTTGCAATGTGACTGAAAATCTGACATCCTGCGTGCAGTTGCTGCTGTGGAATGTATCAGGTTCATAGGAGTATACATACTGGGCCGTGCCTGCTTGTCATCAGTGATGGATGATTAAGGAAAGAATATGAAAGACAGGGTAAACATAGACTGGTTGTTTTTTTCCTCTTGGTAACTTTGCTGCTGGTAGAACATGGTTTAGGTTTTCCTGAGAAGGAGGTTGTAAAAAATAAGTCATTGTGCTTAATAGAAGCTAGTGGAGTTCTGTACCAGACTTTTGTTTAATCTTTTGAATCCATTTGTGCTTGCAGCCTCCACCATATCCTCTAGCAATATGTTTCGCAACTTAGTTATACCAGTGTTTGTAGAGCAAGGAAAAATTTTTTGTTCTAAAATGAAATTTTCAGATACTTCCTAATTCCCATGTTTGTGAGAGATAAGGAATAACCATCTCCTCACGTTTTGCATATCTTTTATTAGTCTCTTAGGTTGTTGCCTTCTCCAGAGTTTTTAATTCTGAAGAACTTTAAGGGATCTTTGAAATTATTTTGAGGTGGTAAAGGAAACTGCTGTTCATTGACACCATTGTCTGATAACCATCAGTCATCTGTCAAGATCACATTAAGGAGGAAAAAGTAGCTGAATTTAATTTAGAGACAGTAAAAAATTGGTCTTTAAATATGAATATGTAATTTCTTCCTCTTCTACCTCTCCCTGTAATGTATCTTGAAAGAATAATAAAAGGTTTAGCAAATTTAGTTTGCATCATCTCTTTGGAAGGTTCATGTTGGTAAGGGTAGCATTTATATGTGTTCAGAAGTTGATTACAGTGACATCATTAACTTTATTTTGGATGGAGGAGGCTAGGGAAGGCTGGCATGGGATTTACAAAGGTACTGCCCTGAGCATCAGATGATCAGAGTTTGCCCTGTGCATCTCCAGAATGACTCGGTGCTTTAGCTGTGCCTCTGAAGAATGGCGTTGTTGGTACTTTTTCCTATGCTGTATATTCAGGATTTAACTAAAGAAAAAGATGGGGATTCTTCCTTTAAGTAACTGCAACTTTTTTTTTGGTGTAGATGCCTTGTTAATAAAGCTCTGTTTAGGCAGCAATGAGCATACATGCACGGGGAATGTATCTGCTGTGCTCGAGCGTTCTGCATGGGTAGGTGTTGCCTTAGGGGAGTGTAAGATTTTGTCTGGGAGGCTTTTTTGTGTTAATGCAGTTTCTGATGTACTAGCGTCCTCATCTTGGATTGGATCTGTTGGCCAGAGTACAAGCAAGCGTGGTGTGCGTAATGCCTCCTTTCCTCCAAAACAGGCACCTCTTAATCTCTTTTTCTGGTGAATTAAAATGTGCAGAGGGATTGGAACAAAGAACTGTAGTTCTACTCAAAATCAAGGAGCTGATCTATAGGGATGTTGTTTGTCTGTAGAGTATTGCTTAAAGGTAATCTGTTGTCTAGTCAGTGAGTCACAGACAGGTGAATCTTCTGCCAGATAGAATGATCCTAGGTCTTCAGGGGAGAACAGTAACTGCATGGATAGTACCGGGGCAGGGAGGGGGGGAAACGCACACCTACTCACACTGTTATCCAGGGAAAATCAGAGGCACAGGGCGTGCTTGGGAGATGAAGCTAGGCAGATCCTGAAAAGATAAGTGGTAGAAGCAGAAAGGCTTTGGGATACAACTTTCCTGCTGCCAAACTGCAAAGCTGTTTGGGTTTTCTAGTCACCTTTCTGCATCACAAATGTGACAATGCAGTGATACATACCACAGAGAAAAACATAAATGTAGTACATGGCCAATAGACCTCGAAATTTAAAATATATAAAAAAATCTTGCAGCAAGAATTTTAGTTTCATTTAAAGTTAAAATAAAGCCAAACAAGTGAACAGTATACCAACAACAATGGCAGAGGGGTTGGAACTAGATCATCTTCGAGGTCCCTTCCAACCTAAACCATTCTGTGATTCTAACAACAAAGTAAAATGTGCAAGGAACTGGTTGGAAAAATCAATTTTAATTTCGTTGTTTAAACTGAAAAAAATAATTTTGCTTCATCTTGTTTATTCAATTCATCTACATAGAGTGGGCTACCAGTACTTTATAAGTAAAGTTTCTCTAGTCTTGAGAAGTAACTTCAAAATTTGCTGGATGTTCTTGTCACTGTCTTTTCAGGAGAGTGCAGTTCTGCCCAACTATATAAATGGCAATAGCTATGGATTTTTACTTTATACATTTCCAGAATTACTCAAATGAAATTGGAATTTATGAAATCATTCCACCACCAGCTGCTGTACAAGTTCAGGCCAGATCCACTGCACAAACGGGAATTTCTTGTCACATCATTTAATGATCTAGTTCTTGTTGTCCTAGGGACCCTCCAATGCTGTTCTAGGACAGTACTAGGAGAGGTTTTTTCCACTATCCGGGAAGCATAAAGGGAAAGATATGCCCATTTATCAAAGAGTTTGGCAAGTCATAGAGATATTTATGAACACTGGCAGCAGAAGCATAGTCTCTTATGCTTCAGTTTATTTTTAGATAGAAAGGTGTTAAGCTAAGCCTGCCGCCCCCCCCCCCCTTTTTTTTTTCCTCTTTGTCCTCATTTTAGCTTGTGCTTATAGTTCCTTACCAGGTTGAGCAGATGTACATGGCTGGGTACAGCCTTCCTTTTTTCAGGTCTTTTAACTGACTATTTGGTTTAATCTGAGGATGTTTTTGTTAATGAAAATGTATCTGTCCAGTGTAAATTCAGTGTCCTATGTAAAAAAAGACTTTTGTGGAAAGTCTTAACCTAGTGTAAGGAGTATACTCTCTCTCAAGAACAGTGTTAAAGCACTGAAAGAAATACAGCTGTCTCAAAACACTTTATGGCTAAAAAATGTTAAATGTATAGCAGAATATTTCTGGATCATGCTTGAGTACATTCCACAAGAGAGATTTTTCTTATAATTCTGTACTGGCACGTATTAAATACATTGTCATCATTTTTGTAAGAAGTCATTAAGGAAAAACAGATTTCTGAGAAATTACCCTGATGGGGATAAGTCTGTTAATTTCTGTATGTTGGTAACAACTGTTTTTTTGTTGGCACTTCTGGTCAATGCTGTGGCAAAGATCTCCTGGTTATTTACATACTTGTGATATCTGAACTTCTCAAAAGTCATTCAGAGAGAAAGTAAATGTGACTTTAGCAAAGAAAGTTCTCTAGTGTTCCAAATAGAAAAAGCCTCTGCTATTGTGGGAAAAGTTGTTGTAAGGAGGTGGTTGATATTTTAATAGTAATTATCTAGGAAATTACAAAGAAAAGACACAAATTTACAATGCATTTTCAAAAATTGTAAAGTTGGGATAGTATTTCACTGTAAAATTATGACTAAACACTTTTGTTTTAAATTAGCAACTTCTTCTTTTTTCAGGAAATTTGGAGAGCGACCTCAACCGAAACGGCTCACCAGGTAAGTATTAAAGAAATTCTGTTTTTAAGTTTTTTTAAAGTTACCCTTTTCATTCTTAGAAGGATTTCTAAATTAAAAAGTTGTGGCTTGCTAATCCTAGAATTTTAAATATCAAAGCTTTTCAATTGTTTTATGCAATCAGCAGCCAGAAGTAAAATTTTGAACAGTGAGTGCCTTGGTTTTAGTACGATACTCAAAATGCCTTTTTAGAAATGGTATTGACTTCACGTATCAGTTACTGTAGATTATTCAGTGGGGTGTGAGTCTGCTTAGTTTTAAATCAGAAAGCATGAGCTTGATTTCTTTTCTTGCATAAAAGTGTTTTGTGAGGTTATGTAAAATAACAGTTTTTACTGCCATAATTCAAGCGTTGCGTTACGTTACCGCTGTCATGCAGCAGGTAGGAGGAAAATGAACACAGTACTGTCAAGGAGTGATCTTAACCAATTTTTGGTGAAACCTAAACAGTCAGAGATAGCATCAAATAGTGCCATCAAGTCAATCCATTCTGAAAAGTGTTTAGAGTGACTGGAGTACCATGCCTGATTTGCTCCTGGTCTGCCTGGGAAGTATTTATACTAGAAGCTGTTAAGTACTTCTCTCCATTTTTTCAAACTGTTGTAACACAGTCTATGCAAATATTTATTATTCCGTGTCACTAACTATGCTGATTATAAGTAGCTCCTGAGTTTAAAATCTACTGTTTGTTTGAAGTACAAAAGATGTGCAATTTTTTTATAGTTTTGTGTGGTAATAGTGCTGTATAAAGACATGGAAGCCCATTGTCACTCTGGCCTACTTCTGTTTTGAATGAAATTATGATGCCTCATGTAAAGCATGAGGTCGGGAGAGCATTTACATTTTGTGTTGAGGATATCTGTCTTGTTGCATTTGTGGATAAGCTTCAGGTTAGCTTGTGTCATTGTTAAACTTCATTTCAATGAAAAATTGATCTGTACTGACTTACAAGTAGTTGAACAAGCATTGCTGCTTGCTGTAAGCCTACCTGTTTTCACAGATATTTAAAGATACTAAGTTTTAAGTAATGAACTGTTTTCCATCTTGAGCGGTAACACCTGTTAGTATCACTCTGAAGTTACTGATAGAATTTAAATTCTATGTTTGTTGTTCTTTTTAAATCATACAAGATATCTTCTATGATTTAAAAAGAACAATGGCTATTCAGTGTATGGTCTTTTAAATAAGTTTTCTATTAACTATAGTGACTCTAAATTTAATGTGCAGGATTTTAGCTACTAAATGTGCCAGGTACTCTTTCCTGTGAGTACAGGGTAGGCATCTGGGAACTGCTAGCCATTCTTCAAAGCAGTAGCTTGTAAACCTTTTCTATACTGATAGAGGCTGGAAACAAGCAACCTAGCTTTTTTCCTCTGAAGAGAAAAAGACTGAAATGGAAAAACCATCACACAATTTTTTTAGTATGTTTAGTTTATATAATACTAAAAAATATATCTGTAAACCTTAAAGGCATTAAGGTCAATTATTGGAAAATTATTCTGCTTTTTTGTGTGAAGGGAGTCCCATTTGTCTAATCTATTCGATGTTGTGCAAACTCCAGTGGAACAACACTACTTTGTTCATACTGTGCTAGTTGGTTTTTGATGTAAACTATAATAGTACTACCTTTGTGGAGAGTTTTAAGATTTAATAATGAAAAATGTGATGTAAGAATTGCAATGGTTATGTGTTTATCAGTGGGAGGGTTTGGAGGGGAACATCCCTAGTTCTCCTAGGAGCTTGGGTTGTACAAGTCCGGTGTAGCAACAGACCAGTAGAAAAGGCAGAATTTCTTTCTCATTACAATGCTAAATAAACATTAGGTAGCATCTAGCATTTTTGTGTGTGATGTTCTTAATTTAGTCTGATAGTACTCTTAATAGAATATTCCACATTGTCAGATAAAAAGTTTTTAAACCACTTAAATGCAGCTAATATATATCATAATGAAATGTATAATAATAATTTCACAGTGAATTATGTTTTGTGGTTTAAAATATATTCTTAAACAGTGGATGTAAATAAAGTAAGTCTGTGCGCTTTGAGACAGTTCTTCCATCTCTGCTTTCATGGATAAACATCAGTTTTACCAATGTCAAATGTAAAACAAATGTAAGTCCAAATTTAAAACAATAATTCAAGTGTTTTCTCTGCTCTTACATCCTGCTATTTACACAGAAAATCTACCACACTGATCACTGTCTTATGCAGGCGTGACAAATGCAAGAATTTATAAAACATCATTAATAAAGCTGGATTGTTGTTGTTGTCCAGCCTTTGCGCCCACTGCCCCCATCTACTTGCTTTTGTCTGTGAAACTCTGTGTAGGGATTTCTTTTGGAAAAGGTCTTGTCAACAAAATACTGCTTTTTATCTTCCGTCTTTTTTCTCTGGAAATGTTTGGTTTTCTAGATCTGTCCAGAGGGAATTCAACAGTTGGGTGCAGTTCACACAACAAAAAAACCACAAAAATCCCTCTTCTGTAGGGTTTCATCTCTTCGTATAACTTCCTGTTAAATTCATAATTTGTTTCTCTGGTTGATGACCTTGAAGATGAGTGCATTGGTGGGCATTCAACCTGCAAAAGCTCCTCTGGGAGCTTAAAAACGCTCCTGTCCTCACTCTGACACAGCGAAACCCTAGGGTGTTGAATTTGGCATGCTGCTTAATGAACAGTTAGATTGTTATACAGAAGAATGATAGGGTGTATTGTTCTCTTGCTTCTCTCAAGGAATTGCTGGTGGTGTGTTTGAGGTAATTATAGCTTTTATATGATGTCTGTCATTATAGTGATGATGAACGATAGAAAATCTTTTTTTTTTTTGGACTTGATTGTATACAGGAAGTAGAAGCTTTCTGTAGAAAACTAGATGAAACAATAAGCTGAAGAATTTAACTTTTTCTTAGTATCCTCACAACCAAAAGAAAACTTTTATATAAACATTGCATTGATTTAGTTAATAGCTTAAAGCAAAGGTCAGAAAAAATTGTCATTATAATGAGAGACTAAATTGATTAAGGAGACAATATTGAATTAATAAAGTGTGTTCTGATCAAATATTTGTGTCATGGTACTTTATAAAATTGCGCTTTGATCATGGTATAGTGATTGGCATTGATACCATTTTACATCACAAGCATCTCTTTTTCTGGAAAGTGTAGTAATTGTAAATGACCACAGACCTCTACTGCTAGCTTAACCCAAGATAGTTGCTTCTTTTTGCTGTGTAGTTGTCTTAAAAAACAAAACAAACTTATCTTGACCCTATTAATAGTTGCCTTTTTTGAATTTCAGGTGTTTGGGTTTTTTGTCCGAAAGCTGTCTTTAGATTATTATAATTATAAACAAAGCCAAAAGAACTTTCAAAGCTTATTTTGTCTTGTAATTTCTAGGGAAGCAATGCGAAATTACCTAAAGGAGCGAGGTGATCAAACAGTTCTAATACTCCATGCGAAAGTTGCGCAGAAATCGTATGGAAATGAAAAAAGGTAAGTCTCTATTCCTTCCTGGCTTCCCTCTACAGCTTCCAGCTAGGGAAACTATAGTGTGTAGTCTGGTGCATAGTCCATTGCAGAGTTCCTCATATTGTACTATAGTCTGAAGAAACATAAACCAAAATGCATTCTTGTAAATCATTTAATCATTTAATTATGTAAGCAATGCTGCATTCAATGCAGTGATGCCTGTTTCTGCCAACAGGTTCTCTGTCTGTGGGTGAAGTTTTTCTTCCATTTCTTCCATTGAACTAAAATGACTCTAATTTTAAAGCCTCCATTTTAAGTCTGGAATAAACAAGGTGATTATTGATGACTATTTGTAGAGGAGTTTTTTCCTGAGTAATTTCAAATTAATATTAAAGGGAAACTGCTAGCCTCAGTAAGATACTTTTCTGAATCGGATCTGTAATAACTTTAAAAAGAATGACAGGTCAGTCATAACCATATTTATGATAAACATTCTCTCCTAAAAATCAATATAGTACAAGTTACAATAATAGTTTTTTAAGCGACAGAATCTACAGGAAGATGTGAGGATGAATGCTTTTCAGGCAAAGGTGAATTTCCTGCAGTCTTCTCTATGGGAGGGTTTTATTGCATGACTAGTAGAAGCAAATAGGGTGGTCCTTCATATGCAGATTTCTAGTCCTCTCATGATGAAATAGTTTATTTTAAGTATAAATGATACTTTTCTACCTTAAATTTCACTAAAATAAATAGCTCAGTATTTGGGTAGTTTTCAGGTACTGTGTATTATGAATTTTTGTTCACTACAAAAGACCAAGTAGTCAGCGCGTTAATGGTTTTGAATTTTTAACCTTTCTTTTGCCACTGTTGTGCAAGTCCTGTTACATCATTATGCTTTTTCACAGTTTTCTGAGATTTGAGATTTTAATATTTTTATGCGTGAAAGTGTTAGAAAACAGGAATGCTAGAATTAAGCCTGCAGAGTTCTCAGTTCATTCCTGCCAGTCTAAATCACACTTCCGGTTGTCTGTGAATCGCATAGATGCAGACTATATTTTCAACTGTTCTTCAGTATCCCGTGCCTGAGTACTTGTCTTTCAATACGTGTCGTCTTTTCTGTTAGCCAGTGTCTCAAGTCCTTTCTTTGGGCAGTGTCCAGGTTCTGCAGCTCCGTGGAGTTGCTTACTCAAAGTGCTTCTTAGATCTTTCTGAAATTCTTGATGAGAATCAAGAGAGAAGGCAGTGAAAGAGGAAGGGCACAGAAGCAGACAAGTATGCTGTGTATCTGCTCTGTAGCTGAACGGCCCTGTTGCTCACTGCCACGCTTAAATGCAAAAGGGTTGCGATGTAAGGCCTTACTAGCAGTAAACGATAACTTTAACCCCTTGCAGCAAACTCTGCGGAAAAGATTTATCATGACAATGACCTCCGATTGTTATCTTCTCGGATTGTATTGTCATTCAAGAGTTGCATAGTTAACTCATCGCTGCAGATGAGTTAAGCGTATTACTCCCAAAAATGAGGGGTGTGCCTACAGATAAGTAAGTGACTTTCTAAACAGTGTATCTGTAACTTCAGTCAGTTTGTTCTCCTGGGGCCAGAGCAGTTCATGGGAGCAAGAACATTTTGCAAAGCTATCCTGTGTATCATTATCTTGGAGAACAAATTGAATGAAAAGAAGGGAGAAAATAAAAAGATAAAGTAAATAATTTTGATTATTAAAAGTTCCATTACTGGTTGGAAAACTTACACAAGTGTTCCAAAGAATACAGGGCAGAGCTTCAAATAGTTACTTGCTAACAGTTTGTGAAAGCTCCTATGTACATTTCATAGCATTGCCATAAGTTCCCATTGGTTTGGATATATGTATATACTTCACTTGATGCTGTTAAAGTCACTGTGGCAAATACGTTACCCAAGTACTGGTAATGTTCAGTAAATTAGTCATTGTTTTCTCACTGCTTGAAACGATTGCTAACTGGAATTAGGCATTCTTTTACCACTTCAAATTTTGTGAGGTGCAGTTTGGTTGCCTGTCTCAGCACAGCTGCATTTGTTCATGAAAGGTATCTCAGATTCACCCCTTTAAAAATGGAAGCATGTCAAATGAGTGGAGAGAATTTCAGAGCTTTGCAGAAGATGACTAGGAATGAAAATGACTGGATGTTTGTTATAAAATAATATGATGGTGAAATGATTGCCATTCTGGTATGGGTATGAAATGAAAGTTTGGAATGCATACCAAGATTTCATTTTTCAGCTTAAATATTTTAGGTTTTTTTCACATTTTAACATACCATTTAAACTGTCTCTGGTACTGTTCTGCCAGTTTCCAGACTGCTAGCATCAGTAATCATGTCCTGTTGTTATCAGTGTAAAGAAAAACGCCACTTATTAAATCCTTGGATCCATGCGTGCCCTAAGATACTTAGTGAAACTGAATGATAAATTAGCTGCTTTTTTTTTTTTTTTTTAGTTTTTTTTAATTGCTTCTGTTTTATTCATAGCAGAACATGCCCTTTGGTTCTTCATATTGCTGGACTGAGCAAAATTGGTAAAGGTTTATGGCTTCTTTATGTAAGTGGTCAATCAAGTTTTCACCAGTTTTACATTAAATACCATTTCTGAAATGAGTTGTTCTGCATGCATCTGCTTTATAGACAGAAGCCTGTTTTTTATGGAGAAATTTCATGTTTTCCGTGTGACTTCATTATGGCATGGATACAATCTGGTTAATTTTTGATCCATAAAGAGTAAGCTAAATTGAACTATCATTATAACTAAGATTTCAAGTTACAAAAGGAATTATTTCTTAAATCTGACAGGTCTTTCAAGTAAATATAGAACCTAAAAAACCCCCTGAACAAACTTCTACCTTTTGTTCCAGTCTTTAAACCTTGTTTGTTGTGAGGTCATGGAAAGTGTTTATCATTAATAAACCTTGTGTGGCATAATTAAAAGGTTAGCACAGTAACTGCCTTTTGGTCTTTTGATGAGGCTTAGTAGATGGTGAAATACTCTGTTGAAAACTCACTGTAGATGGCATAGATCTCGTGTAGTGTGGTCTGGTTTAAATAGGCCTCACAGAAACACAATTCCAGGTTGCTGCCACATAGATGGAGACTTTCTGGGTTAATTTGAGAGTGTTCTTGATACTTGTACTAATGAAAGGAGGCTTCTTTCTTTTTTTGAGTTGACTCTTCTTATTAGCCTTTCTCTTACCAAAGCTCATGTTGTTTAGTTTAACAAAGATGCCAGGAGGTAAGAAGCTCAGGGATGGACTTTAGTTGAATTTAAGACTTTTTCCCCTAATGTTTTCTGCTGGATGGCTGTCATCTTTCAAAGGCATTCAGCAGATAGAGACTCAGGTGATGTGTATTCCTGATGAGTGTGGGTGTTTGGCTTGTGCTTTGTGTATTTCTTATGTATTTACCGTTCACTGAGACTTCTCTCTTCAGAGCCTGAACAGTGTGAACATTCAGCAGTTTAAAGGACTGAAGTGTTTTGGATTCTAAGACAGTTCATCAAAGACCGTGAGCCAGATTGGTATTTGTGGATTACTTGCTGGTTTTAATTTAAACATCATCACTGCTGATTAGCCTGAGAATGGTCTAGCTGTCTTGTTTTGCAGCTGTTAGTGAAGGAGCTCCTGTAATTTCTGTTCAGATACTTCCCTGCACTGGACTGAGTGTGCCTGCCCTCTGGTTAGTGCTCTTGTTACTGAGCGCATAGCCTTTTCCAGGGCTTACCCCATGGCTCCACTACTTCATCCTTAGCACTCTAGCACCCAGTGATTTTTCATTTGTTCATTGTTGTATTGAATTCGTTAGTGGATGTTGTTAGTTCTTTCAGCTGCTAAGAAGGGAAAGAGGACTGCTGAGTAGTTTCGCGCTCAGAACAAGGTGGGTAATTGACAAACACACCTCCTGCCTTGACTGACTTGGAATTGACCAACAGGTACAAAGGAAAAACTTGCTTGCTAATGTCATTCTGAACATAAAGAAAACCAGCTGGTAGACACCTCTAAATCCTACTAAAGCCGAAGGCTTCTGTAAGATGAACACAGGGTGACTTGGATGATTTGAAAAAGCAAGCCTTTGTGAACAGAAGCCTGTGGGTTGAAAAGAGCATTGAGTGCATCAGATACTTTGTACGCCTTGTTTCCTGGCAAGTTCAGTTAGGGTAGCTTCTCTACTTAATCAATACAGAGAAAATATGGTACTTTGTCCTGAATTGACTGAAGGGACTGAAGGAATATTGTTCTCTCCTTCGGTGATTATCTGATTTAAAACAATATTCCAGGTGGTGCCAAAGACTCAACCTATTCCACTTTCTGTTGTTGCAGTCAAGACTCAGAAACCACTACAAATTACCTTGTTCCTCCCTTCAAGGAATAAAGGGGAGCATCTGTAGACAAATCTCAGCTTGGTTTTCCTGCCATGGAAAAATGTTCAGTTTCCAGTTGGTCTGATGGAACAGATCTGTCAGAACAGATGAGTAACAGCTTGCTTGTTTGCTGTACTGGGTTACTGAGCCTGCAGCCTACCGTGAGGTCGGTAATACTGTGGTCTTTCCTCACTTGAGCGTCCCATGAAATTAAAGTATGAGAAGGCACTGTGGGGATCCCCTTTACTTTTTGGAGATTGATCCTCTGACCTTTCCTGGCTAATATCAGTCCCAATGTTAGCTTCATTTAAAACCCCCTATCGTTTTAGTTACCCTGATCACAAATTCTTGGAAGAGCTCACAGAGTTGATCTCTAATAGAGCTCATGTTTTTTAGATCAAGTTATTAGGCTTTTACCTAATAGAAGAGTGTTCAACGTTGGTTTACTGCCCATTGAGCAAGGAGTTGCCAGTCTGCTCATGGCATAGAGAAGTATTAAGAGAATATATTACAAATCCAGTGAGGAAATGACATCCTACATGATTTTCCACCATTACTTCTTGTACTGAAAATTCTGAACAAGCTCAGAAGAACCAGACACAGCTGCCTTTCCATCCAACATAATTTTCTTTTTATTATAGGTCAGATTAATACTTCAGAAGAATTTTTACCTCCTACTCAGTCTACTTTAGTTTTGTGGTTAAAGAAAAAAGAGAGGTAGGCCTTGTAAATCAAAGGTCGAAGGAAGAGTATTTTCATTTGTTCCACCAAACTTTGTCCTACCTTATTTCCCATCAGCAATACTGGAAATTACTTTACCTAAATTACTTTACTTATTCTGGGGAGGTGATTTTCTTTTGCTCTTTTCCTCTTTATAGTTATCTGAAAGCCAGCCTCTCACATAAACATTTACATTCCTATTTACCTCAGAAATGTTTTATGAATGAGAACCTGTTTCCAGCAGTTATTTTATACATATCAAAGACACTTTCTGTAATCCTTTGTGAAAATTAGAAATATGAGAATACTCATGGTTTACTCACACAATATTTGATAGAAAATTTATAGTTAATCTCTTTTATACATGAGTTCCTAGGATTGTAAACATGAAACAAAAAGCCCTCAGAGTGTACTTGTGTATATCTGAACGGTGAGGAAGAGACTGACACATAAGAAAAACCATTGAAATTGTGAGTGTCCAGGCTCTTTCTTCTCTTGTTCGGTAGTTTAAAGCAAATTTAAAATTGTCTCAGTTTCAGAAGTTTCTTTCTTTGTTCCGTAAGTCATAGTTTTCCAAGCTTTTTCTCTGTGTTGTAATTTAAAAAGAGTGTTTTAATTGTTGTGGCTTGTTTTCTCTTCATCAGTGGGTTAAAACTTATTTCTTATAGGTATTCATTGCCATCTAGTGGCCATAGTTATTCAAATGACTTGGTTTAGAATAAAGCTGAAATGAAAAAGGATATGAAAAAACTTTCGTTTTTTTTTTCTTGTGTACTAACCAGTAAGACAAATACAAAAGAATACATGAGGAAGAAAGGTGAATGTGTGATGTTTTTGTTATGGTGTTATACCTACTTGGAATACAAAGGGGTTGGTTTCTTTTTTGCAAAGCATTGCTCCATTAATAGAGGTTGATACTAATTTTTAGTCTGTGTATAATTTCTTTATTGGAAATACCTTATAATTGTTGAGAGAAACATTAGTGGGGTATATCCATTAACACTGAAAGGATCCTGTATTGTCATTCGAGTTTGAGAGTTCAGAAGCTGACTAGATATGCGGTGTGCTTTTCCTGGCAATTTGAGTTTGCTTCCAAAAGATCAATTCTTGAATAAATGCATCTGTTACTTGAAGTTTCTTCCCCCCAAAATTGCATTTCTTAACCTTGGAGTTAGTTCATAACCCCCATTTGTAAAGTATTGTTCATAGAGGACCACCGTCATATTTCCCCTATCTGGGATGGCAAAGTAGAGTAGGCTTCCTAAACAGTACTTGGGCATGATCGTAGCCCTTGCTTAACCCCTTGTAGTTAATAAAAATGTGACTCTTTCTTATCTGTGTATATCTATGTATTTTTTAAAATGAAATCACAATTGTATACAGTAGAAATTTTCTCAGTGTAATGCTAAAGCTGTTATTTTTTGCTTTGTTTTGGTTTTCTGTTTCCCTAAAACATGCTGAAAGTTGCAGCAACCAGTAGACGAGCCTCAGAATAGATATTTAACAACAACTGTGGTATTTACATATAGATGTGGGATGATATAGGGCATATAAATGAGATTGGTCATGCAGAAAGTAAATATACACCTTGTACTTTAATATGAATTTTATCATCTTGACCATTATTGCACTGTCTCCCTCACAAACATAAGTTCTCTTAAGATAATTTTTCCTTTAGGGTGGAGAACCATTTGAGGGAAATGAGGTCATGTCATCTGTGCTGTTTGAAATAAATGCAATTGAAAAGTAAGAATTGGATTCCTGGTTTTGAGATGAAAAATTTGTAGTAGGAAGGGAAGGGTTTAAGTGGCATGTAACAGGAACTCATGGTGTTCTTAAATATATCCCTACTGCATCATTCAGCATCTTCATGAAGAAAGCTGGAACAGGAAGAAGAGATAAGAAGCAAAAGGCATAACAACAATCAAAAAGGGAATGCACAGTGTGTGCTGTTTGATAATACTTATTACTGTATACTCTTTCTATTAATGGTGATTTTATAATGCCAGGTAACTATAAATTTCAGCTTTATGATTCATGGCTGCGCTGGTAAAAGAATTCTCTTGTGCTGCTCCTGTGAAAGTGTTAAATTTTGTTTGAGGTAGCTTACTATGTGGTTCCTCAAGTTGATAGTTCCATCAGGAAACATCTGCTTTGCAAATTGGCGAGTTTCTACCTGTTGCCTTGGTTCTGTGTTCTGCATTTTCAATTGGAAGAAAAAAACTCCAGAGCCTTCATATGACCCATAACTACCCCATAGAATAAAATACAAATAGTTAAGACTGATGCAATAAGCACATGAAAAAAATGTTAGTTGTTAAACTTTGAGTGGTTTGCTTCTATAGGTGGCTTTCTGTTATTTCATAGTTACCTATTTATCAAAATTTCTATACTTCAGAACAGTGTGAAGGCAATAAGAGGAGCAGAAAATTGTTAGGATAAGTCTTTGCTGAAGTGGGTTATCATAATGGAGGAAATACGGCATTTGTTTCTATTGGTTTAGAATTAGTAAGTTTAAAAAGCTATCTGTAGGAGCAGTTTCACAAGTTAATTTAATGGGCTTCTCAAACATGCGGCTCTTTTGATGTCACATAGCAAGCTACTGTCTACAAATTCTCTTTTGTAGGCCATCTGTTTTTCAAACTAGAGCACGATACTTTCGAAAGACATTCATAGATATTTAAGTTGTATGCATATTGGTATATCATCAGTTTTGTTGTGTTTTAAAAGAGCAAAATTAAGTGAAGAATTTTCACTGGAATTATTGGCAAGATAGAAAGTTGGATTATTTTTTTTGGCTGCAGGGGGTAATTTTTGCTCATTATCATAACCACTGAGACATTTTGAATTGCAGTAAAACTTAAAATTTAGTGGTTTGTTTCTCTAACAAAGAATATATATTAATTCTGTGCATTAACTGAAATGATTACAAATATTTGCATTTATTTATATGGACTCTTAATATTTACATTTTATTATGTGATTATTAACTCAGGACTTTGGTTTCACCTGTTGCTTAGAAAAGCATTTATCTGTTAAAAAACGTAATTTTGCTGAATAGGTGAGATAAAGAAGCGTATTAGACTTGACTTCCATACTGAAGCTGAGTTCCGCTAATAGAGATTTGTATGGTGTTTAATAGAAATAATCCATGAATTCACTTGTCCCAAGCCAAATTTAAAAAAAAAACAACAATCAATCAATCCTACCTACCAATTGTATAATGTAGGAGTCATCCTTGGATTTCAGAAGTGCCAAGTTAAGCACTACTGTCCGATTTGAAATAAATAGAATACTGAAAAACTTTTTCAATTATTCTCTCCCTTCATGGCTCTTTAGCTACCTCACAACTGGATGTACTCATTCTGCTTTGTTAACTTTGATGTTAGCTAAACGATGGTAGAAGCATTGCAGCTATTGGGTAAACTAAACCCAAGAGTAGTTAGGATTTGCATTTTAACAATTTGCAGAAACTTCAAGACCAATACATTGTTTTATAAGGCTGCATTTAATATTGGAACATGTTGCTGTGTGCAGCATCTAGGCAGACTTCAGTCAGTGCTGCTAAAGACTAGATCATGTATTTTACTAATGAAGATGTAAAATCATCTATTCAGTTGAAAAACTGAAAAGAGATTTATGCTTGGACAGAATAGACGCCCTCCTTGCTTGGGATGAAACACTAAATGTTTAGGAATTGTAGTCAGCAGTTGTCCATTAAATTACCTTGTGGAACTGTTCTGTGTGTACTAATTGCTGCACCATGTTAAGCACCTACAAAAGCAAAACACTTTCAAGGCCTTTTACTTTCTTTGAAAATCTTTTCTTTGTAAGAGTAGAAAGCATTACAGAGGTGCAGACTGTTACCTATCATATATTGGTGGAATATATATATATCATATATAGTGGAAAGATACTCAGTAACAGTGCATCTAATGCTGATTTTCCTTGCTTTTTCTCTTTTTTTGGTTTGCATTTTAGAAAATCTTCAAGGCAAATAGAGGGCTTGCGTGTATAAAGTTGAATGCAAAGTGCGAATGGGCTGAGAAAGCTTTGGGTACTTTAACAGTTTCTGACTCAAAAATTTTCTTGAAAGCTATGTGTAATCTCATAATGCATTTTTCATTTTCAGGTTCTTTTGTCCTCCTCCATGTGTGTATCTTATGGGCAGTGGATGGAAGAAAAAAAAAGAGCAAATGGAACGGGATGGTTGCACTGAGCAAGAGTCACAACCTTGCGCCTTCATTGGAATAGGAAACAGCGACCAAGAAATGCAGCAGCTGAACTTGGAAGGAAAGGTAGAAGAATTGTAATAAACCACTCAGATTACTGCAAAAGATATTATAGCTACATGGTGCATCTTTCAAGGAATATCCTTGCTTATTTTCGATAACTTTGGTTATACTGTAGCAGATATTACATAAGTGGTTTAAAAAAAATCTCAAAAAATATGTAGGACAATTGAACAGGTGGATTTGGCTCATGGGATGGTAGTAGGCTACGAACCTTTCATCTGTAGGTTGTTGATCAGAGTCAGTAGGTTATTTGGTAGACATCAATGGTTAACTGAAGTAAGGTGTCTGGCCCGGACTCCGTGTCCCTCTCCCTGGCTTGCATGAATGGATAATCTCATCAGGGAAGTACCTGAACATCATCAGCTGCTAGACGTGTTCTTTAAATCCCTTTGCGTAAAAATAAAATTAAAATAGCATCTTAATAAATATAGTAGATTTTATTTTTACAGTGATATAAATTGCTACAAGATTTTCTTAAAGGTATTTGTGATGATTAAAACAGTTGGAATAGAACTGGCAGCACGTGAGGGCTCATTTTAGCTGGTTGTTTTATTAAACAGCGTTTTATAGCTACCTAGTATTTCCAGCACAGTCTACTTAGAAATGCCGAATAGGAAAAGAATAACAAAAGTTCTTTTTGATGTTATTTTTAAGCTCCTCTTGTCACCTAACATTAACACTGAGCTGAAAGTAACTTTCTAGTGTTTCAAAACCCAATTATCTCCCATCTTTTCGAGAAAGGTTTGGCTCAACACACTTTCTGCACAGGCAGCCTCTTGTGCATGCCCTCTGTACTGCTTGTATAGCTCTAATGTAGTTTTTAGTAGTGCTCTTAACCACTGCGCAGAGGTGGCTTTGACACAGCTATAGTCTCTAATCGTGTTTTCCAGTCCTGGTAATGGTCTTTAGAAAGATGCTGAAGTACTGAAGTTGGGTGCTAAACTTCACAAAGCTAAACAGTAGTCATAAAAGATATGCATATGGAGGAGATGGAAAAAGCAGTTTCTGATCAGGTTTTGAAACTATTGCATCAGTTTTCTTATCTTGTTCATAATTAAATATACATAGTTTCTTGAACTGGATTGACTTGAAAGAAGAAACAACAGTATGTTTTCACCTACAGAATTATTGCACTGCCAAAACATTATACATATCAGACTCAGACAAGAGAAAGCACTTCATGTTATCAGTAAAAATGTTCTATGGCAATAGTGACGACATTGGTGTGTTCCTCAGTAAACGGATCAAAGTCATCTCCAAACCTTCTAAAAAGAAACAGTCACTGAAAAATGCAGACTGTAAGTATTTTACAGTTCTTTTCTTTATGTAGCAATTCATTTTGCCTCCTACTAATTTTTTTCTTATGTATTTTGAGGTCTGACTTCAAAGTATATACAATGAAATTTTCAATTTCTGTTTTTTTAATGTATTTCAGAACTGTATGCATCAGTGTATTTTAAAGTATTCCAACATAGATAGGTTACATTGAGTTTTATGCAGTCACATTTAATTATTTAGCAAATATAAAAGGTCCACCAAAAAAATTTTATTCTGAACATTGGGTCCTTGTAGACAAATGCGTAAAGAATGCTCTACCTCAGCTTTCTACGCTGTTGGATCTCTTAAGTTGCCGTGGTCTGGTGCCTAGGATATTTTGGTCAGTATCAGAGACAGCTTTCAGATTGGGATAAATGAGTAGCATCAGGTTATCCAAACTGCACTTTGTCACATCACAGCCACCTTCTTACTGTCTCATGCCAGTTTACTGTTGGCTTTTATTTTTAATATGTTTTGCCTGGTTCCTTTCAAGTAATTGGTTAAGAAATCTGTATGGTGATACTTCCCCCAGATTTATTTGCTTACCATGTTTTTCAACTAAAGGTCTCTCTGGTGCTAATGTATAATTGGGAGCATTTTTGCTTTTCCTCCAAAGTTTTTTGCCTGCATACCACAGGAGCACCTCAAGAGATACCCTTTTTTTTTTTTGTTTGTTTGTTTCTCTCTCTCTCTTCACTAGTGCTTTAAAAGGCTCTTCCATCTGTGTTGGGCTGGAACCCATTCACCTATGGAATGTGGATCTCGGGGTCGCTAGCTTGCCACATGACTAAAGGCAATCTGTTGCTGTGCAGTTCACGCCCGTGGGCTCAGAGTATGCACTGTCGGCTTTGTATTCAGACAGATAGTTTTGATGGACAGTGAATATGAACGAAGCATTCTTCGATAGTAAATATGAACCGAGTAGAAGAAACATGCCCATTTTGATGGCAAAATGCTAGTTGCTGATTTTTTAGGGGAGCAGACTTAGCGTTTCTCTCTCTTGAACGATAAGTAAGTTCAGATCTGAGAAAATTTCAAGTTGCATGGTTACGATTTTACATAGTTATGTCTGTCTTCCTTTCAATTGATTGTGTTTTGAAGTATAAAGAAAAATTATTCCTACAAATACATTTTAAATGATCACTGAAAGTTGTCTCAGTATTTCACAAGGGCAAGCTAAAGCTTATGCTCAAATAATCAGTTGTTGAACTATGAACAGAAGGAGTTTTCAGCTGGCAAGCGCTGGCCCACTTGGCTAAGTGGCAAAATTTTGTTGAAGTAGCATGCCTTTGGAGAACAGCCACTATGTATGTTATCCCACTTGTAATTTTGTGATTATATTTGTGACAGACCAAAAATAAATATTTTCTAAATTAACCAATAGTTGAGAATTTTTTCCCATTTTCCAGTATTAGTTTATTTTACTGTATTTGTGACTTTTTGTTACTTTTCTATGTAATAATGAAATAATTTTATAATCTCAAGTCTGTATGTGTTCCTTGCAGTATGTATTGCGTCAGGGACAAAAGTGGCATTATTTAATAGACTTCGATCCCAAACAGTTAGCACCAGATATTTGCACGTAGAAGGTGGTAATTTCCATGCCAGTTCACAACAGTGGGGAGCATTTTACATTCACCTCTGTAAGTAAAAATGAAGCAATTTTTTTTTTTCACCTCCCTCCCTCCATCCCCACAAAAAAAGTCCTGCAGTTTTTCCTCCATAGTAATTGCCTGTACACAGATTTGTTTTGTTACTGAGTGTATGTTTGATGTAATCGTGTGATATTAAATGTTCCTCCTATCGAGGAAAACAGTGATTAAAACAAATAATGTGAAAATTCCTCTTTCATGCAGTGGATGATGATGAATCGGAAGGAGAAGAATTCACAGTGAGAGACGGCTACATTCATTATGGGCAGACTGTCAAACTTGTATGCTCAGTTACTGGCATGGCACTCCCAAGACTGGTACAGTTTAATTTCTCCAATGCTGTAATTAATTTGTAGATGGCTACTTAGTGTAATTGCATAGCTGGGTTTGCATTGTTTACAATTTTTGGCTTTGTGTGTATACTTCTGGTAATACATGTTTTACATGGAAAATGGCATTCATTTTAGTAAAAGCATATTTTTATATCTGCAGATTAATTCTGTAAGCAAAGGACAGCTTATAAACTAAGCATAGGGAATTTTTCAGAATTCAGACCTGCCAAAGTAGGTTAATCTGCAAGCTGTCCTTAAGAAAATGTCTAGTTTGAAAACAGTAATGTAGGTCCCAGTGTAGCAATATACTTTAAATATTGATAATGAATAGATGAGTCGTCTTTGCAGCCAGTAGGACCGTTCCATTTGTTCAGTTCAGCACAGCTTTAACAATGCTCTACTGATTTGAATCTAAAAGCAGTTCTGTGTACATCTAAGGATACATAACTATACCAATATCAGTTTGCAAAAGCGTTAATTTTTGTGCATTTATTAATACTGTCTGTTTTAAATATGGAATATTGAAAATGCCTTTGGAATAATTTTTTTTAGAAAGAGACAATTTCAGTGCTTGTCTCTGTCACAGATACAAAACTGATTATAATCGGAGGTTTGTAAAACAAAAAAATTATTTTATTACTGGATACACAGTAATGGTTTTTATAAATACATTTAAGTATAATTACAGATATTTTTTTTCCTCCTGTTTTATGCACTTAATGCCAGCCTAAGTGAAACTTTATGTGACTGATAATAAACAATGCCTCATATGAGATCTTCTGTGAAACTGTGGTTTGTCAGCCCATTATGAATATCATACAAGGGTTTGCTAATTCCACTTTTAACTAGAAACAATTTTTAGAATGTGTCAATGTAAAACCAACCTTCCCTGCAAGCAGGTTTTTGTTCCCCTTCCCAGACTTATTTTACAAGGACTGTAATGAGAAATTCTCTCTCGATATCAAACTTAGCTAAAAAAGAAAATAGCCTGCTCAGGGTAAACGGTATAACATCCTTTAAATAGATTATTTTAAAAAAAAAATCACATTATTTGACAGAAAAATCCAGACCTGTACTGATCTGGTTCAGTGCACATGAAATTCACTAAGAGGATCTTGCTTTATTTGTGGGCTTCATGGTAATATTTTCTTACTGCCAAAAGGAGATGCCATCATTTATGATTCCAGAAAACTTATTTCTGAGTAGAAATAGATTAAAACAAATTAGGCTAAAGGTTCCTGTTTTGTTTGCTATTGGAAACGTTTGTCATGCTACCTGCAAGATTGATTGAAGGTGATGCGATTGGAAGGTAACTTGCAGACATTTTATAAGTTAATGCAAAGACATTTGAAGAAACAAGTTAACCTTGAAACTTACATTGCTAATAATGCCATTTATTATCATTAGAAATCCCAGAGGACATGGTTGGCTTTCTGATTGTCGGCTTAGAAATCTTCAAGCACTTTGGCTGCTACTTTTGCTGATGTTGCATAAATGAAGTATTAAACTTTTTTCTAGAAGTTGAGTTAAAATTCCAAGCTACAGATTTCCACTGTCTGTAAGGGAATAACTTTTTTAATTTTTAAAAATAAATTAGTGTAACAGCTCTGAATTAAGTCAGCAGATCTTTTTTTCACTGAACTGCCAGATGTAAGGAACAATTGTTCTTTGCAGTTGTCTTTAAGTAATATTTAATGACCAACTATTGTTAAGATACGCTATGATTGTTGTGTTTGCAAAACTGTACTTAAGGACATCTCAATACCTTTAAAGTAAATCCTTATTTTCAACTGTTCTCATTCAGCAACCAGTCTGCCACAGAATCTTGTTGATGCTATCAATGGTGGAATCTTCTGTAGAATATATTAATGCTTGACCTACTGCTCTTTTGTACCGGGAAATGGAACAAAAGTAGATTTTGCTGAAGCTTCAAGTTTCTTCCCCACTCGTACAGGAAAAAAGATAAAATATATATGCATGCAGCACATTGAAGCTGTAGTACTGAGTGTCACTTCAGTGTTGTGTTCTTGTTTCAAAAGCATTGAGAATTATTAATCTAATGTTGGTATTAAAACAGGAGGCTTGGAAATTAAAAAAAAAAAAGACCTTTCACTTCCTTTACTAACAGTACATATGTAATCTCCAATGTAATGAGGTATAGAAATTGTCCTAAATATATATGTACAATTTTCATTCACAGATAATTCGAAAAGTAGATAAACAAACAGCGTTATTGGATGCAGATGATCCAGTATCGCAGCTCCATAAATGTGCATTTTACCTTAAAGACACTGAGAGAATGTATTTGTGCCTTTCCCAGGAGAGAATAATCCAATTTCAAGTGAGTTTTTTAAAACTATTTCAGTAGATGACAAGTATGGTTGCAATGTTTTCCCAAATATTCCCAAAATATGTATGAATGCCAGTTTCACAGTTGGTTTTGAATGAGAGTCTAATGTTTCATTTTGAAAAGACAGAGGATGGAAAGCAACAAACTTTATGTGCCCCTTTCCAAATCTGTATTTCTTTCCTCATAACCTTCTTCCGTGTCTGGCTAGACAATGAATTCTATTTTCTCCAATGGAAGAAACGGAAACACACTAGGAACATGTGCATGCAGTTGTGATACTGTGACTTAACGTGTTGCTATATGCCAGTGGAGTTACTCGTGTGTCCATTTCCAGATTACAGCAAATAGGAAATGATACAGTTCACAATAGTCTTATTTCGTGATGAATTTAGCAGAGTTGCACTGTCTTGCTCTTGGCTAAGACCATAAGCATAGACAGGTATGGCAGTTGGCCACAGTAATTTGTAAAGCCACAGAAATTTGATTTGTTTGTAAAAAATGTAGCTCTGTCAGTCTTCAAGTATTTGTTTCTCCAGCAGGTGGAGAAAAATATCCCTAGCAAGTTACTGTAACAGGAATAAAGCCCTGGGGAGAGCTGTAAAAAGAAAAATACCACAGTGTACAGTTGTTCTGACAGCTCATACGATATTCTAACAAATTGTGGGTTTAGTCTGGTGTATGTTAGCAGGCTTTCAGCATGGTAATTCCCTCAGAGCAACACGACTGACCAAGTTCAGGCATACCTAAGTATTGCAGTTTTCTTTAAAGATCCAGGGCAGCTCAAATACCAAAGGGTGCTGAGAGATAATGCTGTGCTCCAGGAAGATGGCCACGTTTGGGAAAGACTTGGGACTTCCTTAGGAGAACAGCTGTAGCTTCTTGGGTAAGAAAGGTAGAGGTAGGAAAGGGGGGAAGCTAACTTTAAATGTAAAGATTTCCCTTAAATTAAGGGAAGAGGCAAGAAGGATTGGTAAAGGCTCAGTTGACTTCTGTCCTGAATTGGGACAATGGAAAGAGAATACGAGAAGCTTTGTTCATATTTCAGGGAACTTATAGAATCATAGAATCATAGAATAAGTGAGGTTGGAAGGGACCATTAAGATCATCAAGTCCAACCGTTAACCTACCCTGATTTAAAAACACCCACTTCTAAACCATGTCCCTAAGCATCTCATCTACCCTTTTCTTAAACACCTCCAGGGATGGTGAATCCACCACCTCTCTGGGCAGCCCATTCCAATGTTTAATAACCCTTTGAGTGAAAAAATGCTTCCTAATATCCAATCTAAACCTGCCCTGACATAACTTGAACCCGTTTCCTCTTGTCCTATCACTTGCCACGTGGGAGAAGAGGTCAGCCCCCATCTCTCCAAAACCTCCCTTCAGGTAGTTGTAGAGGGTGATAAGGTCACCTCTCAGCCTCCTCTTCTCCAGGCTAAACAACCCCAGCTCCCTCAGTCGTTCCTCATAAGGCTTGTCCTCCAGACCCCTCACCAGCCTGGTAGCCCTTCTCTGGACACGCTCCAGCACCTCAATGTCCTTCCTGTAGTGGACAAGTTCCTGTAGCAACTTATTCATGACTTGTGGCTCAGAAGGGACCAGATCTATTGGTACTACCCACAACACATAGCAGAGATATATCTATCAATATACTTTCTTGTAAAGGAGAATGGACCTTCGTCAAGTTATGAAACAAGAATTGCAGTAACTCAGGATCAGTCTTGCTATTTGATCTTTCTCAAAAGTACTTCGTGGGAAGGGCTGAATGCAGAAGCAACTCTTGCTTCTCTGACAGCTGCCTTAGTTCTGCGTCCTGGAATTGCCTGTGGGACTACCAGGACATCCTGCTGCTCTTGAGTTTCTGCAGCACTCATGGAGCCCAATCTGATAAGAGCTCCGAACTTTCCACGTGGGTAAGGCTTAGATAAAGGACCACCCACTATTCTCAGCTCTCTTAGTGGAGTAGGTACCTGCTGCTTCTACTTGTTGAACAAAAACGGTTAAATTACACATCAGGCTGCTACCAGTCTTTGGTAAGTGAAATCACTATGAAAGATAAACTGTCTACCAGTGGCAGGAGAGAAGTCCCATTTTACCTGGTTTTTTTTTTTTTCCTTTGGACCAGAAGATCAAGGCCAGAGAAACAGGCATGTGTAGCATCTTTCACCTGCCTGCTCTTAAGCATTTACTGTTGAATACAGTTCCTATAGTAGTAGTCTAAACAGACTGTGGTCACTGTAAAAGAAGAGAAGACAAAAAACACAAAAATACGCAAACTTTGCTTTAGGGTGACAAGTCTCTCTTGGGTGAATGGAAATAGCCCAATATGGAGACCTCAGAGGCTTAAAGCAGAGAGTCTGTAAAAAGTCAGCAGGTCAGTAGCAACCTACAAAAACCTTGAAATTCAGTTGCTGCAGAACCAGCCAGATCTCTCTTTAAAGATGTCCATGTATTCTGGAAAATACAGAAAGAATATAAATAATGCCTTACTGGATCAGAGCATAGTCTGTATCAATGTCTAACGGCAGGTACAGGAGATAGTGCTCACAGGAGGCAGGCAAACCCGGTCACTTTATGCAGTCCGATGCAATTGTACTCTGCCAGCATCCACACTTCTTGTTTTAAGGGTTGTTAAAGCCTGCATCCCTGACTTCATCTTTTAGTATCATTTTGTAGATGTGTAGTCCATCAGTTTGATTCCTTTTGAATGTGCTCCTGCTCTCTTTTTCTGCAGTATTCTGTGGCGGAAAGTTCAAGAGGTTTCCTGTCCTCTGTGTAGTGGACTTTTGCTCTATTGGTTTTGAATGATCTAATAGTTTCTGTGAGTGATTCCGGTTTTGCAGTGTTTAGTGAGCAACAGTTCTGCATTCACCTTACCTATCAACATCTTAATTTCTTCTCTCCAAATTGCAGAGTCAGTCTTTACAATTTCTTCTCATAAGGTCACCAGCTCCTTGGTGATTTTAGTTGCCCTTTCTGTACCTTCTCTTTTTTCACCATGGCTTTCTTAGATGGGGAGACCAGAACTGCACGCAGTATTCCAGAATTAGGTGAACAAAGGATTTACGCTGGCAAAATAATACCCGATACCTTGTTCTCAATATTTTTTTCTGATGATGTCCAACATTGTGTTGCTGCTTGTGGCTGCCACCACACATTGAGCTGGTGATTTCAGTAGACTGTCAGTGGTGAGTCCAGGACTCTTGAGTTGTAACTACCTGTTCCAAGTTCAGTGTTCTATGGGCATCGTTGAGAGAATTTTTCTTCAGAAACCTCACTTTTATCTAAATTGAAGCTCATTACTACTTTTTTACCCTCTAAGTTCATGTTGATGTCCTTCTGGACATAAAATCCTTGGAATTGTAACAGTATTTAACTACCTGGAAAACTTAGGATCGTGCAGAAGTTTGAAGATTTGACTTTACCAGCACACTCGTGAGGACGTTGAATAAAACTGATCGCAACAGCAGTCTCAGGGAGGGGACTGCACTGTTGGCTTTTGTGCATTTTGGAAGGAGAATGACTGTTAAATTCTACCTTTTGCTTTTTGCTTTCCTTTAATTAGCTTTCCGTTAAACCCCCAACTTTTTCTAATCCATTATAATTTCATTTCCTTAATATTCTTTGATATAGAGCTTTCTTGAGGGTTTTGGGGGGGGGGGGGGGGTTAGTGGTCTTTGATTGTTTGGGGTTTTTTTTAAATCCAAATATATTCTATTCCTTGCATTCCTTTTGTCTGTGTCCTTGTTGTGTTTACCAGTTCTTGGGGAATTCTGTCCTTTATCTGTTAATGTTATCCAATTATTTGTTTCCCATCCTGTCTCCATGTGAAGCTAGTCAATACACGAGGTACTAAGCATGGTGTTAAGGCATTTCAATCATCCAGTGCCACCTCTTGAGAAAGTTTAGTTATAAAAGGAAAGGAAAGAGGGGCGGAAAAAAGTGCCTGGAGGTAAACTGCTGTACTTGGAAGTGACAAGGAGGAATGCTTCTCTGGAAGAGGAATCATAATCTCTCAAAGATTTCTGTGACAGAAAGAGTAATGTGTTCCTGAAATGATTCTTGACATAGCAGGACTTTCAGAACAAATTCTGTGACATTTGCCTTCCACGTTGTGGCAGGGGTTTAGCAGATCTGAAGAAGCCAGTGAAGGGTCTTGTACAGGGTCATTCATTTTTGATACCCATGGCTTTATTTGTCATGAGTTGAAGTACGTCAGTCCATGCCAACAGGAATTGTAGTCAACCTGTAGGAAAAGCGTCATGCATCAAAATAGTATACAACAGTTCCTCTTTTGAAGTTGGGCTGGCAATTTAGAAGCTCCATGTGTTTCTAATAAAAATTTCAGTTGGGTCTTGAGCTTGGAAGGATCTGTAGTTACTATGCCTGCTGCACACTTCCCTTGCAAACTGTTTTCAGTGCTTTTTTTACATGATCGTGTCAAAATGAAGAGATGCAGCTTTGATCTTAACTTCCTTTCATCTGAACTGGTAAATTCGTGCTAATTGAATCTTATCTAACAGTTTTGAAGAGTGAAGGTTATCATTATGTACCTAGATATCCTTAAAGCTTAATGGAAGAAAACAGAATTTAGGTATTGAAATTAGAATTTTTGAGTCCCTTTTTTTTTCTGTGCCTGTGTTTAACCTGTACACAATTTCCTTATTGCTAGATGATGGAATTGTTCAGAGGCTTTTGTTCCCCTAAAGAATAGTTGTCAGTATATTTTCTATCTATGTATATATGTATGTATACTAATTTATTAATATTTAGTAATATTTGTGAGGAGACAGTATGCAAAGTTGTCACTTCAGCTTCTCTCCCATGTTTTTGCACAAACACTGAAATATAAGCTCGTGTTTTCCATCATTTTCTGGATGGTGAACTCTTCTCTAAAAGAAAAAAAAATCTTGGCCAGATGTAAATCATAACTAATGCAAAGTATTCTACTTCAGACTGTAGCTTTTTTAGTCACTTTCCGTTAATAAAACAAGATCTATTTTAAAGTAGCTACTTATAGTTGCTGTAGTTTGTTAGTTAATGGCAATTGAATAAAGTTAACACTTTGAAAGCTGAACTAAAATAGAACCCAATAATAAACAGAAAGTTGGAGAGATGAGAGTGTCATAGGTGAGTTACAGTGTACTCACAAGTTTTAGTTTTCTACTAGTTTTGCTGAAATGTATGGGACTGTTTCTCTAGATCGTTTTGTTAGAGGAAAAACATAAGGAAACTAGTTTTTGAGATAATAGACATTGTTATTGGGTGAGTTGTTTTTTAGCTCTGTGACTTGGCAGACGACTCAGCAGGTCAGATTTAAAACTTTTCTTTTTTTCTAAGGCCACTCCATGCCCAAAAGAACCAAATAAAGAAATGATTAATGATGGAGCTTCTTGGACAATCATTAGTACAGATAAAGCAGAATACACTTTTTATGAGGGGATGGGACCGGTCCATGCTCCAGTGACACCTGTGCCTGTTGTAGAAAGTCTTCAAGTAAGTTTATTTTTTTTGAATAAACTCTTTTATGTGAGATTATTTTTGTTACAGTGATTTAACCTTCATGGTACCTTTGTGGAATGCTGTAGGAAAACATGTTTACTGTCTTTATAAATAGGAAAATTACTTTATGTTGCAATAATTTTTCTTACCTACATTTCAGAATATGTGAGCCTATCCATCACAGGAATAATATTAATATTATTATATATATTAAGAATTTTATTTCTTAAGATACTATGGAGTGATATCCTTAGGACTTCTACGTCTGTTTGACTATTTAGAAAATGACTTTGGCTCTTAAAACAGCCAATTATAGATCAAAGAGAGCCAGGCTGAAACCTTATTAAGAAAATCAGCATTCTGCTTTGGAAAAACTTGAAGCCCTTCTATCATGTTCTCTGAAAGATTCTTTGCTCTTTGTTTTCAAAGACTTGTTGACTTCTAAGTAGCCACTATTGAAACTTAGAAGTTCCTTCAGGATATCAGATTAATTGGCAGTATCTTTTAGATGTGTTACGTCTTTACAGTTCAGTTGTGTAGGTCTGTTTCTTTCAGTTTTATCCAGCTGATAGAAACAGCACTGTTTACAGTTCTTTTAGGTGTGTGAATAATTTTTTTCTGTTTTCTTCTGAGAGGGTGGTGTTTTTATTAATACATAATTTTTTGTGGATTTTCTTCTTTTTTCTATTCACTCCCTTTCCAGTTGAATGGCGGCGGGGATGTAGCAATGTTGGAACTTACAGGACAGAATTTCACTCCAAATTTACGTGTCTGGTTTGGGGATGTAGAAGCTGAAACCATGTACAGGTATGGTATTTGCTACTACTTTTATGGTGATTACCTTTTACTGGATGCTTTGAAGAGTGTATACTTGTGTGTATATGCTTAAGCGTATACTTTCTGCCCAGCAGAAAGGGATCTGGGGGTGCTGGTTGATGGGAGACTCCCTATGAGTCATCAGTGTGTCCTGGTAGCCAAGAGGGCACACTGCGTCCAGCCGCTCAGAAGAGGTGATTATCCCATTGTATTTAGCATTGGTGCGGCCTCACCTTGAGCACAGTGTGTAGTTCTGGGCCCCACAATTTAAGAAGGATGTTCAGGTACTTGAATGCGTCCAGAGGAGGGCAACAAAACTGATGGAAGGGCTGGAAGGCATGTCCTGTGAGGGGTGGCTGAGGACTTCGGGTTTGTCTAGTTTGGAGAAAAGGAGGCTGAGGGGCAACCTCATCGCTCTCTACAGCTTTCTGAGGAGGGGAAGTGGAGAGGGAGGTGCTGATCTCTTCTCTGTGGTATCTAGTGATATTAGGTGTGGGAATTGTTCAAAGCTGCGTAAGGGGAGGTTCAGACTTGACATTCGGAACCATTTCCTTGCCAAGAGGGTGGTCCAACACTGGAATAGGCTTCCCAGAGAGGTGGTTGATTCCCCAAGCCCATCAGTGTTTAAGAGGCGTTTGAACAATGCCCTTAATAACGTGCTTTAACTTCTGGTCAGTCCTGAAGTGGTCAGGCAGCTGGGCTAGATGGTCGTTGTAGGTCCCTTCCAAATGAACTATTCTGTTCTGTTCTTGAAGCTGAAGTTTTATTAAGCTCAGTTGCCTCTCCTGTTTTTCAGATGTGCGGAGAGCATGCTATGTGTTGTTCCAGACATTTCCGCATTTCGAGAGGGTTGGAGGTGGGTCCGCCAGCCAGTCCAGGTTCCAGTAACTTTGGTCCGTAACGATGGCATAATTTACTCCACCAGCCTTACCTTCACATACACACCGGAACCAGGGCCACGACCACACTGCAGTGCTGCTGGAGCAATCCTCAGAGCCAACTCAAGCCTCATGGCTTCCAGTGAAACAAATACAAACAGCGAGGGAAGTTACACAAACGTCAGCACAAATCCAACCAATGTCACATCATCTACAGCAACTGTAGTTTCCTAACTACTGTTGTTTGTCTGGACTTTAACTGACTTCTAAGTGCTACATTCAAGAGAACTGAACAATTTTTGTGGTTTCATGGGAAAACACCGTTCCATTTTAGGTGATATTATTTGAACCTTGTTACCTGCAAGTGCTGATCTTAAATATAGAAGCCACAATAAAAAAAAAAAAAACATCCGAAGCATAAGAACTTTATTGAAAATCTATTTTTCAGCTGGTTTTTTTAATGGGCAAGAAACAAAAAATGTGGCTGGGATACATGTTGAGCAAACTAGAAAACATGAACACAACATAGTTTTTATGGACCAAGGAACTTGTATAAGCTTTAGTATAAAAGGTACATTTTCACCATACCTTTTTTGTATCACGACATATAGTACACTTTTGTTACCAAATAGTTTATATTTTTTTTTCCTCTGAGCTTTTGCTCTGAAGTATATTCAGGTTCCAAGCCTGACCATGCTTGTATAATCTAATTACCATACTCTTCCAGTTTTAAAAAAATATATATATTTTTGGTCTGTGGCTGGAACTGTTCCTTTTTTTAAACTGAAGTCTTGTGACTTTTTATGAACTGAAATTGTTTTTATTTCAGCAAGTAGAACCTTGTAAAGGCCAGCATATTTTTTTTAAGATTATATGAAGTCTGTGCAAAAGCTTTAAAAAATGCCTCTGCCTTGCCTGCAATACATGCAATGTATGTTAACTTTAGTGCTCTGTTTTCAGTCATTGTTAATAGTTATTTCTGTTTTCCTTTTTTAAATATGTATTTATAGTGATAATTCATGAGGTTCTAACATTACATGAGTTTTTTTAAAAGTGGCATCTCAAGCAGTCATATTAATGATTGTTCGTGTCACAGGCATACGTTGGTGTTTTTGAAGAGTTGTTACTGGGTTACTCCCCCTCTTCCTTGCTCAGTCATTGCATCTGAAAATGTTTCAGGATCTGTTCAGGTTTTTCTAATCTTGTACATAATTTGTATTAAGTGTAAGTTAAATGTTTTATTTTGAAAGTGGAATGTTCCCAATGACTTCATTTGGCAGCATGTCTTCTGTCTTGTTGGCATGTAACTAAAATACCATGAGAAGTATGTGCTACAAATGGGTTCGGTAGGTGATGCCCTTCATCACTTGAGAATCACAACGAGCATGTTTTTCTTCATACTGTTCAGTAAATTAGGCCAGACTTTGGTGTAACACTTGTATTGAGAACGTGCTTTCATTGTGAAGTGATCATACCATAATAACTAGAAGTAAATTTTATTACTTAGAACTGGGCAAATAGAAAATCGTAAAAGCACTATGAAGATGTCAACTCCTCCCATCCTTATTTCCTGTGGGTTTCTTTTTCCCTGCCAACAGCTTGTGCAACGTTCAAGTCTTCTCTCCATCATAAATTCAAGGCTCATTTGCACTTTGACTTTGTTGGTTGTTGCATTTGTTTTTCATTTTGACTTTGACATGTTTTGTCCCTTCTTGTAGACCTGCCTGCTTCATTTGTATTTGAAAGTGTACCCCAGTAGTTCATTTGTAGTCACAGAACTAGGCATAGACTCATAGGACAAGTTCTGATAGTGTGATCTTCCTCTTTAAAAGCCAAAATACAAATTTTATGGTGTGTTCAGCCTTTTCTGTACCCTGAAGCAAGAGCCACAACTGCTGTGTAAATGTGAACCTGTGGCTTCCTACAGTGCATTGCTTACAAGCTTGTCTGTTGACCATTTTCATAAGGTTTTTATTTCTGACCACTTACTGCAGTTTCGACACCCACCGCCGTTTTAAAGTGTTGTCTCTGCACCATGTTTGTGTACTCTGACGCTCCATTCTACTTGTTTGCTTTAGTGCTCTGTTGTATGTGTGAAAACAATGTGGTTAAAGGAAGAAATCGGTTATAAAGCATATTTAGCTAATAGTAAAATCGGTGCCACTGTCCTTCTAAAATGTGCTTGTATTCTACCACGGGCCTTCATATTTGCAATTCTGTATTACAAAACTTACTCCCATGACACAGTCGCGATGCTGGTTCTTAGCACTGGTGAATACTGCCTCACCTCATCTCCGTTTCAGTGACCAAGGGCAGAATTCATTGTGGCCTTATCTCTGTTTTAAACTGTTTACTGGCAATTACTTGCAAATCTGTTTACCTTTGTATGTGCTATACAATTTCATTTTAATTTTGTTGTGGCAGGAATCATTTCACAGTGTTTTTGTCAGAAGCACGTGTCTTACAGTACGGCTTAATTCAAGAGCCACAGATTTTCATCACTAATGAGACTGAGAATTCAAATACGCGAGATATATATATCAGATTTAGAGGGTATTCAAGAATAAACCGTGATATACACACAGTAGGCAAACCGTAACGAGCCTTTTAACCTTCAAAGACTATTTAAATAGCTTTTCAGAACTTGACACCTGCTTTTATACTCATTATTTTAAAATTTTTACATATAAATGCAATACTTTTTATATTCAGTTTCTTTACTTGCAATAATTTTGCCCAATAGATATAATATTCCTTGACTTGTAAAGAACCTAATGACTTAGCCTAATTTCTGCTGTTCTACACACTACAGCCAAGCGGGTGAAAAGAAGAGACTATTAAGTTCTGCTTGCAAGACCATTTTAAACACCATTTTTTCCCTTGGGCTTGTGGCTCCGTTGTTGCCAGTAGTTATTCTGTAGTACAGAAATGGTCTTCCAGGTCCTTACTGTTGTTAAGATGTCCAGTTGTTCAGATATATTCTCTTCCTGAACTTTTTCCTGTGGGGTGATATTGTTACATTTATTGGCCTGGTGAGCTGTTAATCAGTTTTCATTATATTAACAATATCTCAAGATTTTGATAAAACTACTTTTACAATGTTTCAGTATGAAACTATTATAACTGTTCAAGTCTAGCTGTTAAGTCTGCTGTTAATTCTATATACATAGAAATTGAGTCTGTGTTCAGAATGTTGTTATAGTTCCAACTATGGGAAGAAAAAGCAAATTAAGTGCTCAAATTTAGCTATGCCTTTTCTTGTTTTCTTTTGTTTGGAACTGCATTTCAGAATTCAACACTAGCGTAGTCGTTAATAATCTGCTGCTGCTGTTTTTTCCTAATTATTTGCCCTAAGGGCATCCCACAACTGTGTTAATAATGGTATTCTGTACTTCTTTTCATTGCCCAGACGTGTAAGATCAGAATGGTTACCTGAAAAGACATGAACTCAAGACATAAATCGGTGAATTCCCCGTATACAAAATATTAATGCCGAGTGCAACAAATTACCTACTGGAAGTAAGCTCTACCCACTTGTAGATTAAATGACTCCGTAGAGGTGTCTGTCTTGAAACTAAGACACTCTTCAATTATTAACCATATTATTTACTTTCTTTCAAAAGCAGCTGTGTTTATGAGTACTGAACAAATGTGTATACTTTCCTGTGCCAGACTTTGACTTTGTTTTCAAGCACTGTACTGTGGGATTGAGTGGCAGCTTTGTTAGAAAAAGAAGTATATTAGGGTTTCTACTTAACCCTTTTAGGACTGAACAATTTCGTCCCTTTAGAAGCTGTAAAATACATGAGCAGTTCTAACTTTGTAAACTTTCTGTCTGTGTTCAGCACTGCATTTGCCCCATCTGGAGGTGCTATGCTAATGTCATTTTTTTTAAAATCCTGTAGCATGTGTATACATTCAGTCTTAAAAGGGTTATTTTTACAAACTGTGCACCTGTAAAGTTTCTTAGCAATAAGGTAGAAAAATGAGCAAGTTTTTACCATAATTTTGTAGAATTAATTGCTCAGTTCCATATTTCATCAAGAAAAACCCTGCAATATGGGCAGTTTTGAGGATTAAATAAAAGTGAAATGTAAACCACATAAAAGCGTTTTTGTCAAGTGTACTCTGTGTGTGTACGCGCATATACTATCGTGGGTTTTTTTCTGCAAGGCTAAAGATAAAATGCCATGTTACTGTTGATGTGACAAACATGATTGAACATCTGTATGATGATATCATAAAAGCGGTTATGATTTGATCAGGTGTTGAAACTTGCCACGTTTTTGTGGATTTTTTTTCAATGTTAACCAAGGAATATGATTGATTTTTATTTATTTTATTTTTTTTTTTGCAAATGAACAGTGAGGTCATCTACGGAACCAGAATGACACAAAAGAAGACCAGCCCCAGGAGTGGAAAAGTCATCAGTAGTTGTGAGGCTATGCACACTGGACTCCACTTAAACGGGATATGGAATGTCCACTCAAATCTATATCGGTTTCATTATTGCTTGTATTATTGCTGGAGTTAGATAAGAAACTGTTTTTTCCAATAATGTAAAAAAAAAAAAAAATCCAAACAAAAAACGGTTCACTTTTTTATATTATTTATTAAATAAGAAAAAATTAACTGTGTTTAATTGTTTAACTTTAGCAACTTTATTATTGCAAATAGTATACCTGACTTATTTTCATCCTTTTCTTAGTTGCAGACAGTGTGATATTTCTTCCAGTTGGTTAATAATTAGAAGTAGAAATTTAGCAAGCTAGCTTACTTCTTGCTTTGGCAGCATACTCTAGTGCGGCCATGAGGATACAACTAGAAGTTACGCGCTCTTTTCGTTCACAAGCACAGGTGACACAGTCACTTAAAAAAAGTTTCTGAGGTGGGAAGTGGATGCAGCAGAGAGAATTTCGAATGGTAGAAACCTACCAGTGCGAGGTTTGCATTAAAGCAATATAAGAACTATACTAGTTTATCCAGAAGACTGCAGAGGGGGCAGCAGTGGTTGTTAAGGTGTGGCAAGAGCGAGAGAGGGAGATTTCATTGGAAAAACTAGATCAGTTGACTATAAGGAAGCATTACAGATTTTTATTGAAACGTCTGCGAAGGTGAATGCTGTTGTTATTAAGACACGTAAAATAGCCACGAACTCGACACTGGTAGAGCAGCTGTTTGAAACAGGGATGGTATGGGCAGGTTACCTTTCAAAATTACTTCAAAGACGAAGACTCTTGCAGTCTGCTTCTGGAATGATAAATTGATTCTTCTGGAACAGAATAGGAATGATATGTGAGGTTTCAGCAAAGAGAACAGTCACTCGCTAAACTTCAGTGTTGGTATAGTTGGAAGAAACAGCACGGGATAGTGTTGGTCTTAGATAAAGAACTACAGATATGAAAAAATCTCTTCGTCTAAACCTTGGCAATTAGCTATATATATAGATAGTCTCAATAAATCCTGTTCAAATCCAGAGTAGAGGAGTAAAAGGAGAATGGTGTGGAATTACTTGGCTAGAGGATAGTATTCATTTGGAGGATTCCATGTGCCGTTTCAGAACGTTTGGAATTACAGAGCTGGGACAGGTAGTTTGACGGTGCCCTGTTCAGGTTGGAGTTGCATGCTTCTGAGAAGGGTAGAAAAGACCTCTATGTGCTCAATCGGTGTGTCTGGAAAGGATATGTATTTCTGATATCCTGTAGCACATGCTTAGTGTGAGGCCAAACGCATGGAGATTTACAGCCCGTATTATTTATTTAAAAATACTTTTGTATGGAAGATCAACATTAGTATGTATACTAAAGAGATAAGTTGATGAAGTCTTGATTCTCTGTAGAAGCAAACTTGCAAGTTAACTGCTGTCTGAAAAAGATCCGATAAAGCCTTCTGACTTTGACATCGTTCAGATTCTGCGTCTCCAAGTATGGGAAAGCATGGTTAAAAGTTTGCTGCCGTCTTTTTCCATGCACTATTGCCTTTGTATGCTAGTCTCGCTTCCCTTAACTTGTCGTGTGCTTTTCCAGATCCTTAATTAGTTTGCAGTTTTTCTCAGAATGTGTAAGTTGTGCTGCATAATTTAGGAGAGCGGAGTCCCTGTTAAGTAAGGTGAACTTTTGGAGACTGCACGCTGTCGTGTCTCTGTGCTGTTTCTAATGTTGTGCTGTGGGGTGGAGGAGAAAGAAATGTTAGTTGGTTGGTTTTTAAGCTGCTTGTAGGTACATTGAAGGGAAGTTTCTCTAGATCTGGCCTTAATGATCTGCAGGTCTTTATCTGAAGATGACACGTGATTTGGAACCATATAAAGGTGCCTGTGAATCTTTATCTGAATTTAGAAATTCTTTGCTTATTATTCATCTTTAATTATATTTGCTGTCATGTTGTCCCCTCCTCTATGTTCATTAAAACCTTACATCTTCTCTGCTTTGAACTAAAATACTTTTGTTCTATTTGCTGGTTTGTTCACTGGGAAATTTGTCCATTTCCACCTCTGCGAATCCCCACAGATGTGTTTCACGGGGAAGATGGGACCTTGTGCCATTCCAGCTACTCCTGTGCCCTACCTCCATCTCTTGCTTTCTGCTTTAGCTTCTCCTCAGTGACTTGACACTGAGGCCTTTGACATACAAATAAATAACAGCAACTGCATTCGTTTCTTCATTGCTATACCAATACATTAAGACATTTGTAATAAATTGCTCTCCAATGGCCACCCTTTACAGAAGGAAGGATTTCATTACAGAAACCGCAGCCTTACAGACCATATAATCAGAATCTTTCTAAGGACTTCATAGTTCTGCTTGAAGAATAACTTCAACAATTGTATAAATGATTAGAACACAAATCTACACGTACTCTGGTTTCTGCCTTGAAATTGTCTGTTTTAATAGCCAGCAGGGCACAAATGTACAGTTAGTTCTTAAAATCTCTGAGTGAGTTTAATTCTGGTTTAAGTCCAGTGATGTCTCTTTTTTTTTTTTTTTTGAGACAGTTTGTTCTAGTGTTTCTTCTTGATTTTGATAATTTTGGTAGAATTGCATGTAATCTGTTCAGAGCTAATCCAGCCAAGTTATCTGGGCTATGAAATGGGTTGTGGTCCTGAGATCCACGTTGGTGTGTTCGTTACACATGGCAAACGTGACAACAGTGACTTCAAACTTGGTTTTTTGGTCTCTCTCCAAGACGGCTTTGTGTGATACTTCTGTGTATGGGCATGTAGTTGCAGGGTTTAGTTCAGTGTGAACTCTTAAGTACTTCTTTGCCTGCATAAACATGTCTCATGCAGCACCGTATAGAAAAACACACACACCAAAAACCACCCAAAGACACAAACGGTGGGTTTGTATCTTGCTAGCTTCCATTGTTCCCCTCCGTCCCCAGGAATCTGTTGCTATAATGTCTTAAATTACGTCTTTTTCCTATTCTTGTGCTTTTTTCTGTTTGTTCTCAATTAAGTGTGCTTCAAATTCCATTTCAGTTCTCTCACTGTCAACAATTTTACTTTGTGGAGATTGGGAATGGGGAGCCAGAGGATTCGTGATGATTTAACTTACTGCCTTAAAAAAACATAATTGCGGATTCCCAAAAAATGTGACACGTTCAGCAACATTATTAGATTTTTAACATGAAAGAAATCATTAGGTTAGGAGATGGTATATCTGAAATTTTTTTTAATGTACTCATATCTTGGTCTTAATGAAAGGTGTTTCTGTGCTTTGCCTTTGAAAGCAAGCATTTTAAATTTCTCACGCTGTTCAGCATAACTCTGTGGACTCCTTTGTTTGCAAGATTGAGAAAACAAGCACCTCACCGTACAGCCGAGGCAACTGCAGATTTGCCTCTTGGTGTCAATGCCGTTTCTAACGCAGCATCTGCTTTCTTCTTTAGAGGGAAGACAGCGAGCGGTCCCAGTGTTCCTTTATCTTGCTCGGATTTTATAGGTGTTGCAGCCTGATTTGTATAGCAGCCATTTCAAGCATTGTGATTAAGTGTAGTTGCTAAGGTGGCACACTGGCAGTCTGCAGTAATACAAAACAGTAATTCTGCTGGGTATTATTGCACATTGCCATACGAAACCATTACCAAAAAAAAAAGTATTAGATCTTGTGTTGACGAAGCAGGCAACTAACACAAAATTCTTGATGAACTAGGAGTTTGGTTTATTTTTTTCCAGTTGAAAACGTCTCGTGGCAGTGCTGTGCAGATTACTGATTCGTTATTGTGAATTTCAGAATAGGGTTCCAAGCAAATTAAATTATTTCTGAAGGGCCTGATGAGGATGAACCTGTGTGTGGGCATGTGTATCTGTGTTGCCGGTCCTTTTGCCGCTCCCTACTGCTTTTAACAGCGTGCCGGGGTTTGAGGAGCCGTCTGGGTTCTGGGCTCCGTTTGATGTGGTGACCTCAGTTGCGAGACTGATGTTTGTGTCATCTTCCCAGTTTCACCCATTCAGAAAGTTTTGGACTTCTAAGTCAATTTTTGGTAAACAGTTTTACCTTGGAGATTTAATAGACATACAAATATCAAACAAGGGTCTGAAAAAATGGTTTATTCTTTATTTAATTTACAGGTAATGTTGATAAGGAAAATTCTTTTCCTTATTTTGGGAGGATAAACGCAATCGGTGAGTGTTTAAGCTTTCAAATACATCTGCACTTTCTACCAAGTGCTTCATTTTTCAAGTTAATAACAATTTTATGCTATTTGTTCAAAGCAAAAATGAGATGTGATTTTTATTGTTGTTTTGTATTTCTGCCTTCAGATACCTTGTTCTTTATCTGAGCTGTCACGAGCCAAGTGTGTTTCATCCTAAAACTTATGATTTGGGTGTCTTTATATTCTGGACTTCTTCAAAACTCACAGCTTGAAATGAAAAATTTTGATAAAATCTTACTTTTGCACAACTTTTTACTGTCAGCTTACAGGTAAACTTATAGAAAACAGATGTCAGCTACCAGTGTAAATGTGTTAAATTAGAAAACAACAACAAAAAGATCCGTCTGCTCTCACAGGATGCCGAAACAATAAACCAGGCTTACTACCTGCACTGGGATTATCTTCACAGCTAGGAGAAAATTTAAATGTGTTGTGCGGTCATAGCTTTTAAAAATGAGATGCGAATCCCTGTTTGCAGCTTGTTCCTCCAGCTACCTGGAGGGATACAGTGATGACATATGGGTAGAGTTTTGCCATTCATCTGCCGGCATCTGAGAAAAGTTTATTGACCAGTTCCGCGTTATATTACAATCTAACTTCTCTTTCTCTCGGCTGTGCTTTCATCCTGTTTTAACAAGTAAATTCTTTGCAGCTGGTCATATTAGAGTGAACACTGCCAATATTGATGCTTATCTTGTTTTTCAATTAATTCAGTATTCATGTGCCTATGAAAATGTTCCTTTCTTTTCAAAATTATGTTTAAATGCTAGTCAGCTTGTGAAGCGTTCTCTGCAAAAGCACTATGGCGTGTTCAGTGCCAGTTGAACTGTTTCCATTATTCTGATGCAGGAAATTCACAGTCCTAATGCAGTAATACCCTGATGCAAAGGACATTTGTCCAGGTCGCAGGTGGAAAAAGTGAGTTTAGACCTGAAGTTAAGCTTAAGTACTGCCAAATTAATGCATCAAATGGAAGGAGAGGTGTAACAGCAAAAGCAAGCAAGCACTAGTTTTTAAGCCAGACTGCTGGAAATTTCAGGGCTGACGGGAGTTACGAATCGTGTAATGGACTCAGTCATTGAAGTCCGAGTGTTATTTGTCATAAAGGCCGAGAGGATGTGCTGTTCGTTAGGGGTTTTTTCCACTGGCCGACAGTGATGTAGGCTTGGAAGGAGGAATAACCACGCGTGAAACTCCTCTGTCGAGTACCAGTTACAGTGTGGCCTCGATTGCCCAAACTTACGATTCATTTTATTCTAAAACCTGACAATGTAAAATGGGAAAGATCAAATAGCAGATGAATGTTAATAACAATGTAATAAGCTGTGGGACTCTAGCAGAACTGAGTTACAATCTATTGTTCTCTAGAACAGTTGTTCATTAGTTGACAATTGTTCATTAATTGTCATTGGTAAACAGTCAAGAGCTCAGGTATAAAATATCAAATCGTATACAAGGTATCTACTAGGAAAACTCAGGCATATGTGCCATCCAAGCTGAAATCCTCTTGAATTTACCTAATCTTAACCAATTTTAGAGGGCCACATAGAGCAAGTTTAGGAAAAAAAAGGTGGAAAGGGGTAAAAAGGAAGAAAGTCTGGTCGAGATACTTGCTTTGGATGCGGAGTTGGGACACGAGTAGCTCTCTTGCATCCCACTGAAGTACAGTAATTGTTTCTCTGGGTATTTATAAGCTGTTTTCCCTGTTTTTCCAATTAACAGTAGTTCATCAGCATTGATAAAACCCCAGACCAGAGCGGCTGTAAAGTCTGTCTTTTGGGTAATGGTTTAGTGGGTCCATTTTGCCTGGAATGGAGTGAGCTGAGGTTTAAATCCTTTTTCTGAAGCAGGAACAGGAAGAACTAAAACCTGATTCTCTCTCATCTTAAATCAGAAGTTCCGTCTTGAACTAGAGCAGCTTTCTCCCTGCCAAAAAGGGTTCACTCTGACTGGCTCATCTCCATCAAAAAGTTTTTGATTAGATAGTTTGATAGGAAACCTCCTGACGAACTCTCACTTCACCTAACTTCCCGGTCGAAGCTGAACTGTAAAGTTCTTCAAGGAGCGAATTATAGCCCTGAGATGGAGAAGTACAAATGATTTGATGCGCACAAATGAAAAGCGAAGTCATGTTAACGGAGGATGCTAAAGAACCATCACTTTCTGTGCTTTCAGGTCCTTGATAAGGATCCGGGCACAGTCCCGTAGACAAAAACGCGAGGGATAGGAATGGATTTGTGTATAAGGGAAACTGGGGGCTGCTGGACTTCAAACTGTAGCTGCTGCCCAGAAACCCCCCAGTGGCTGTTGTTTGGTGAGGAATATGCCAGTAATGTGCTGGGCTTTGACTTGCCAAGCCGTCGAAATAAGTCACCCTGGTAACGAGCCGAGCTTCTGAACGGAGAGATGCAGGAATCTCAGCTTAGAGACGGAGCGAAAATTTCAATTCATTAGGAAGGTGAAAGAATTGTTTTCTTGTAAAGGACACAAACCCGGAGGAGAATCTCTGCTTCAGTGGCCTCCCAAACCTCAGCCCCACACCACCCTCCGTCAGTGGGTGTCTGGGTTCAGAACTAAAAGTCCCAGTGGAGGCACCTGAGTGGGATTCTGGGCTGGTGTATTTAAGGCCAGCGGGAACAAACACTTGAAAATAAATACACAATCTCCTCTCGCGTACCCAGAGAAAAGGGACCGTGTGCTTGATTCTGACATCCTTACCCAGGCAAACTCCCTTTGATGGCAAAGGAATCTACAAATGTAAGCCCAAAATTGTTGGCAGCAGCTGCTCTTTGGGAGCAAACCGGATTAGATGGGACTGACCCCGGACTGGGTTTGAAGCAGAACGACCTACTGAAGCAGACGAGGTTTCCAAGTCAGCAGCAGCACCTCAGGTGTCTGCAGGTCTGTCTTTAGAGCATCTCTTGCAAGATTTATCACTTCTGGAAGATTTCTGTTGCAGGTGCAAACTACCTCATCCACTCACTGAGGCCAGAAGACATTTAAATGTCTGCATTTTAAACTAATTTCCTCTTATTTCCCTACAGACACAATCTGCGTACTCATTCAGTGGCCTGAAAATGCTGCTCCTACTTCACCAGGTGCCAAAAATTTTAATCCTTTCTCTCCCTGCTGCCCAATCCTTCACCTCCTTTAACAATACATATGTACGTGCTGCCAGTCCTTAAAATGTATTGCAAAAAGTGAAATCTAGAAAATACATCTGTGCCTCCCCTTATTTTCCGTGCTGTTGGTAGGCCACTCCGTAAGAGGTGGATTGGTCGTCACATCTCGCTCCACGCCATGGGAGGAGCTGAAGAGCCCAAATGCGAGAAACCAAAATGTGCAAGATGGTCCAACGTTTTCGAAAGGTAACTTGTCAGAGACGATGTGGAAATCCTGAAATATTAATAAAATTAACCTTAGATTTTGATGAAGCCAACCAAAATGTGTCAGGAGGAGCAATCAAAAATTGCTTTAATTTTCTGGACACAAAACAACAAATAGTTTTGTTGGTGACCTGTGTGTGAGGTTCGATCTCACAAACTCCGCATGGAAAAGGGGAATTGCCAGAATTAGAGATCGGTCATAGGAGGTGAAAGGGAAAGGTTCACATTAAGGCTATGAAACAAAGTAAAGGGAACTCAAGCCAGATATGAAATTTTGCAGGATTAAAAAGGGGAAAAAAAAAAAAAAGTGGCTGATCGTGTAACTAAAAAGCAGGTGTTTCCAAGTGTCCCTTCTTCAAAGCCCTCCCGACTGCTCGGTACGATAACTGATCACACAGGTGGAGAGAGTCTCACAGACACAGGAAAGTACTCAAAAGCACTTGCAAAAATATGTTCCTCCAGAGAGGACCAAGGACAAATGTAAGTAAATAACAACTCTTGGCTCAGGAGCAGAGCCTGGAGTTGAACAGATGGCTCCATTTGAGCCCCCGGGCGTATGGAAATAATGTCAAAGTTGTTCAGTTTGTTTTATGTAGTAGTATATTAGAAAGCATTATTCAAACTAAATTTGGATGAAGCGCAGAGGCAACATGAATCAGTTATCAAATTGCATTTTGCTAAGTTTATATTCATTTAGAGACATGTTGATCATGGCGGAGTTAGGAGAACAATCCAATGTACAAGGCACCGTAGTCTAAGCAGACACGTGGATTTGGAAATTACTATGTAGGGAAGCCAACTGGTAGCCCCGAGATGCTGTCAGTCGTCGGAATGAGGACACGGAAACTCTGTGGTGAAAAAGAGCTTTAGCAAAAGTGAGCTGGAGGTGGGGCAGGAGAAAGAATACCTTTTTCCTCCTGGCAGAGAGTACCGCTTGTCTTAAGGTGTTTCACAGGATGCTGGTGAAGAGCGGGCTGTTTCAATTAGCGGTCGCTATGAAATGCAAGCACCGCAGTTTTTGGGTGGGTGCGGGGAGGAGGGCCTGGGTGGGTTTTTTTATTTATTTCTTTTTTAAATAATCCCTTGCTTATTTTTCTTGGTTTTTTCTACTTTGTCAACTTGCTTATTTTTACTTGTTTTTCTACTTACCTGACTGCAACTGGGTTTTTATGGGTTCCGAAACCTTGGCGAGTTGGGGCTGTGTCTGGTGGAGCACAGGGTGCCCCTGGGCGGCCTCCTGCCAGGGCGGCAGATGAGGTCTGCGTTGGCGGGCGGGCAGGACGCGGCGGGGCAGCTCTCCGCAGGTCCCGCGGATGGGCCGCGTTGGGGGCTGTCGGCCTTTGGGGACAGAGGGACACAGCGTCGTATGCTCTTCACCCGTCAGCCAGAGTAGAACATAATGATGTTGTGGGGCTGTAGTTTAAACTCCTCCCGTGAGAGCCGCCGGGCTCATGCAGGCACGACAGTGTGCGCGCAGCGCTGTGTACGCAGTGGGTTCTCCACGGCCCCGAGGGCACTCCTCCGTCTGCCCTCGCTGCCTGGGGCACGCGGCAGAGACCCCCGGCCCGCGCTCACGCTCGGGCAAAGCCCGAAGAAAAGACATTCATTCCAGAATAGTTGTTTTCTTTTCAAATCTCCGCTTTCAACCTGGCCTGAAACGAGTCCTGTTGTACCCAGAATCAAGTTTGATTTCCCTTCCATCTTACTGCCTGGGGGAACTTCTGTCTGCCCCCCACGGGCCTCCTTCACATACGGGGCACGGCTGCTCCCAAGAGGGTCTTGACAATCCAAAACCAAAAAGCATTTGCAGTATTTTTCTCTGTCCACAGATGAGATCACAGTTTTCTTTCCCCCTTATTTTAATTTTTTTTCCCCAACTCTACAGGGCCGAAATGTTTCCCGTTCACCTTCCTTTCCTTTCTCCCCCCAGCCCTGTGTTTGGGCTCTGCAGAACCGTGGTTCCAGCTGCAAGGGCATCGGATTCACCTTCGCCTTCAGTCACCGTCTTTCTAAATATTCGCTCTTCTAACCAGTCTTGTTAATCTCTTACAAATCTCACAACAGCAATATGGGACACAGCTTGCTGTCTCTCCTCGCTCCTTCTCCCTCTGTAAGCGGGGGCTTGTCAGTCTTGGCTTCACTGTGTAGCAAAGGAGTCCATCCAGGTTTTAATAAATATTTGAGAAATTAGTGCAGTGCAGGAGTTGTGCTGGATGTTAATAAACACCTGATGTCTTGTGAAAAACCCTGTCTTTCAATAAACGTTATTTGGACTTCCACCAGCTTTTACTTTTCACTGCTGGAAAAAAGGAAGGAAATAAATACAAAAGGAAAAAAAAAATGCTTGAAAAATACCAGGGAATGCACAGCTGTGCCTGACAGTCTCTCCTGGACTGTATTGTTTTGCTTCAGTCAGTTGACACTATTTAAACAGGTTTCTTTTTTAATAAACACAAGGGCATGGAGATATGTTTTCTGGATCCTGTTCCTCGATCTGCAATCGCTGTGAAGCGAGGGCTTTGATATTAGCAGGATGATATTAGCAGGACTTTCTTCTGGTTACAAATCCACTGGGAGAACCTGTCTTAGAGCCGAAAACTTGCTTTAGTTGCTACTGATGTTCTTCTGACTGGGTTGAACGCTGACCACATCTGGACTGCAAAGAAAAAGCTCTTTGTCTCCAAGACACGACAGCTTCCTCATCCTGCGGTGACCCCTGTCCTTCCCCACCACATCATCAGAGGGGCGTTGAATGGGTCGTAGCACCCTGGGACGCCAGAAGGGACGCGAGGTCGGGTTTGCAGCAGCAGCTGTGCCTTCCCTGACGCAATGAATTAGTCCCAGTGCTGTAACCGTGCCGTTATTTTTCCTACTTCCATGCGGACTGTGGCAGGGCCGTCTTTTGGGAAGCCACCAGAAAAAGCATCTCCAAAGACAGAGTGTCTTGGATGCTGTTACTATCCTCATGTTCCTTTGCAATAATGGCAGGCCAGTCACAGCAAGGCTGCCAGGTGCCACCACCGGGATGTGGACTGAGTTTTGAGCCAGTTTCAGAGCAGCTCTGGCTACTCTGCATCTGTCTTCCGTTTAGCTACGAAATCCTGAAGATCTCTGGTGTCGGAAGGCCCGTAGCAGGTTTGTAAGGGTCAACGCAGCGTTCCCAGCTGGCTGGACACTTCTCTCCTGGGTACCATCATCTGTTTATTGCGGTTGCCCCTGTGCTTTCACCTCCGTGTCATTCGTCACTTGGTCACGAACAAGCCCCCTTATCAGTTGCTAAATACTCTCAGAACGAAGCCCTGAGCTGCTGTCCATTTCACTAAAATAAAATAAATAAAATGAAATAAAATAAAATAAAATAAAATAGGATCTGACAGCAAGCCAAGAGTATGAGCAGCCCCTCCTCTTTCCTGTGGGTTGAGGTTCTGTACCTGTGACTGTTCGTCGTGCTTGTTTTGTAACAATGGTGTTTGTACGGTGTTAACGGGAGCTATGCAGCCATTCGTACGCTGTTTTAGATCAAACTCAGTATATAAGTTGCATTTCTTCATTCTATCAGGAGATATTTTTAAAATTTTTAATAACTGCCAAAATAGCAGGAGATCAATGAAATGGTGTTTACTCCGTAGGGGATGATTCCTACTTGATGTTTGCTACCTGCTGATGCTAATGAAGATGTTTTGTTCTCACCTCACAGTGCAGCGGACAACTGACATCTCAATAGCTCAAAATTAGTGCTTTTTGGACACAACTGGGAGCGGAAGCCAAAGAAAACTCGTCATGCCATAATTATCTGTAGAGATGCTGACAAATAACCGCTTGCAGGGATGATTTGCCATTAGTCAAGCAAAGCAGGAACTTCACAATTCACAAACATTTCCTCTGTTTTGTGTTTTTGGGTTTGTTTTTTTTTTTCTTTGGTAGGTACCCAAGGCAGTCTAACAACCATTGCAGAAGGCAAAAAAAAAAAGGAAAAAAAAAAAAAAGTAATGCTAGAAATGGGTCTTTTTATAAACCGCTTAGGAATTCTGCCATCTTTAAGGCACACATTGCTGTGCTGTGGAGGTAACTGATGAGAGAATGAGGATGGATGGTGTATAACAAGCTGGAGCCCTTTAACAGAAATGAATAATGCATATAGAAAAATGGATAGGAAAACTGTGGTCGGAGGGCAAGCAAACTGCTGACCCACATGCGCACCGGAGTGAAGTGTGGTTTGGTTGGTCTGTGTCGTATTTTAAATGGAAGAGCAAGACATTTTGTAAAAAAAAAAAAAAAAAACAACCAAAAACCACCAACCAAAAACCCCAACTTTTTTTATATTCTCTACCCCCCTGTCTCTGATGCTGTATAAAAAGATTGCAGCCTCTCCTTTCACGTAATTCCTACTCAAAGCCGTTACGTTTTCTCTTCACTTTCCTCTTGAGAATAGGCATCTTTTCACACTAGGAACCCTAAGTTTTGCTCAACATCCATTCAATTTAGACTGGGGGGGGGGGGGGAAACAGAGGCATGTGTACCGAAGTCCTGAGAAACGGAAGAGGGAGTAAGTACAGTCCTTGAATCTGAAGACGCTCTTAGTTTGTGTATCTTGATTTGTATAAAAAAGCATCAGCTGTGGAAAACTGGGTATCTGAGAAAACAAAGGAGATGGGTGGCTATTAAAATCCTCTCAGCACCTAAACAAATACTTCCAAGATTATTGCTTCATGAGGAAAAAAAAAACCCAAACATTTAAAAAGCTGCATGCATCATCACAGTTGTAAGATGACGAGACAGTTTGACCGCAGTCCGTAAACGCCTACCGCACCCTGGGCTGTGCGTGGCGTGAGTGTGTCTAGCTGTGGATTAGCTTTGATTCAGAAACACAAGCTGTGTTATGCCCTGCGCTACACAGTGGGTCATCCAGATTTTCCTGGCAGCCCCTCTCTGAGCAGTCCCAGGAAAGGCGGCTCTCTTCAGATCAGCCCTCCGCCCTAGCAGGGCTGTGCGTGTGGTCTGGGCGAGCGCTGCTCTCAAGAGAAACCCTGCTAAACTCTGTGAGCGGCTGTTCGTTTGCTGTCCTTTGCCTGCAATATTTCTGTATTGTACTGGATTATTTCAGTATAGTCCCATCCTGAGATAATCTATTCCAAGCCAGAAAATTGTCGCAATGAGCCACCATGTGTGAACGCGGGTTGCGCCATCCCGGAGCTCAGAGACAGGAGGAGCACGAGGGGATGGAGGAGCAGACAGGGATGGAGGAGGAGGGATGGAGGATCAGGAAGGGATGGGGGAGCAGGAGGGGATGGAGGAGCAGACAGGGATGGGGGAGCAGAGAGGGATGGAGGAGCAGGAGGGGATGGAGGAGCCAGAGGGGATGGGGGAGCAGGTGAGACCCTGGACAGCCTCACCACCTTGCCAAGAAGGGCTTAGTGGCATCAGAAAAGTGGCCACAACTCATGTAAGGGGAGTGTAAACCTGTAGTGGCTGCATGTCCAAATCCACATGCCACTTTTCATTCAGAGCACCTGTATTTTGCCCTGGCAACAGTGAAATATATCCTTAATTTGACCCCCCACCAAGTGCTGTATTTAGCAGTATTTTAGGCATCTGTCTTAAAGCACGGCCTAATAATAAAGATTGCAAGTAATGACAGAAGTAGCAAAGGAGAACTTGGACATTATTTAGTGCTACAGTTTTGTTTTATGGACTAGTGTATACTGTTGTTTGAGCATGCCAGGAGACAGTGTCCAAGAGAGATGATGTGTGAACTCAGAGGTGGGGTTGTAAGAGGCGATGGCAGAACTGTTGCGTTGTGGGCAGGATATATTGCTTGAGTAATGTGTTTCAGGCGTCTGTCAGCCTGAGATGATAGGGGGAAATGAAGATGAGAGTGCTTTCTGGGAAAGTAAATCTGGGAAGGAAAATAAACCTGTCAGAGAGGCAAAAAAAAATCTAGCAATTGTTGGTGAGGGGAAAGTAACCTAGAGACTGGGAAGGCGAAGGAAGAAAAAGAGGTGGTGACGTGCAGCTGAAAAGGATAAGAGAAAGACAAAGGGAGAAAAAAAACTTGGGAGTCAGGGGAGAAAGGGGAAGAAGAGTAAAACTTCAGAGATTTATGGGCGTTGTACACCTGAAATGTATTGTTTTGCCATTTGTCTGCTACATCTGGAAAACAGTTTGCCCTTAAGTACTGCCCACTGTAAAAGCAGGCTTTTAGGATAAGATTTCTCCCCCAAACCTCTATAAACTAATGATGTAAAAATAAGGAGACTTCATAGTTTACTTTACTTTTGTATCAGTTTGTTCCACTCATATTTATTGTTGAAGATACATTTCCATTAATGGCAGTATCTGAATTAAAGGTGCTGGGAGGATTCCACAACTCTTCAGCAAAGAAAGGGGAACATTTAGAGGCAGGAATGATTTCTGCAACACACAGATCGGGGGAAATGGCATTAAAATGCGTGCAGGTTGCAGAAAGGCTGAAATTTCCTCTGCTAGCAGAGCGGGGCAGAAGACGCTCAAATGACTGGGTTGAATATTACATTTTTAAAATTTAATTCCTACTTGTTGCTGGAATCTGGGTTAAGGCTTGTGACTTCAGGAGCTTGGCCAAAGAGTTAGTGATTGTTTTTTTTAAAAAAAAAAAGGTGTGTAGAAGGCAATGGAGGGGAAGAATGACACACGCACAGAGTGAGCCCTGGGCAAATGGCAAAGTGTCCTTTCTGGCACATTTCTAACCCTTCCTTGATTGTCGCTCAACCACCGCTCCATCAGGATCTTCTTCTCCTGCCTCCTTCATTCATCACCTCCAAATTGTGCTCCCTGAGAGTTACGAGCGGGGAATCAATCAGAGACTCTGCTCCTTTCAGCCACAGGTACTGGAGGCCACGGGGGGGCTGTGATCTGATTAAGGCATTGTTGAAAATAGCTTTTGCCTTTCATCTGAAACCACTATCCTCGGACTAAATCAGTGGGAGCAGGTGAACGGTGCGTGTACCGCTACAGGGGCTCTAAAGGTACTGGAGAATCTACACCCACAGAAAGGAATTTGCTTTTTAAAGCGCATAGAAAAGTGTGAAATAGGCTGTGTCACTTTACAGCGCATAGTCAGCGATATTAACATCCAATATACTATTAAAATGTGATTGATTTTTTTTTATTTAAACAAAAATTTTTAAGCTATGTCCTATAATAAAGCCAGACTTTCAAATTGTATAAAATACTTAACAAATATTTTTTTCTGCTCTCGCTGTTCCACATGAATCCAAAAGCAGCTAGGTTTGTTCCTTCAGTTTCAACAGGCAGGACAGGTTTGTAAAGAGTCTCATCCTGCACCCTTAAGTGAAGTAAAATTTTCATTTCATTGTTATGAATTAAATCCTATAATTTAATTCGGTGGGTATTTGCAAAAGGTCAGATCAATGTCAGTAGTCTCAGCACCGTTCCAGGAACAGTGCTACTTTATTAACATGGCAGGCAAAACATTGTTTCTATGGATCGTGCATAAATAGTGTTTAGATATTTTTTTTTTTAATTTCCTGTCTGTGGACAAGCTGGATGCAAAAAAAATAATAGCCAAAGTTGTGTGCTAAGTTGTATGGGTAAACTGTTTCAGGCAATAAGTGAGTGCAGAACATGAATCTGTGTGCCTGGAACTCAAAATATATTTCCAATTTAAAATCATTCTGTAAAGAGATCAGATTTTCCTGATTAAAAACCTGGAGAGTGGTCATATTTAATATCCACATCTACATTCCATGCTGTGCTGAAATTTAATCTTATCTAATAACAAGCTTTTTAAAAGATATTGACTCAGCTAGAAGCATCTCCAACAGGATATTTTCACAAAACAAAACAACTGAATAACTTCTGCCGAGCTCCGCAGAGCAAAGGGCACAACCTGAAGGCCCACACTCACCCGTGCACTGCACAGAAAGGAGCCCGAGTTCCTTGCTCAATAAACCACCAAGAGTTACATCATTCAAAGACATTTTTTCTGTGTTGAGTCTGTTAACAAATATGTGTAGTCAGAGAAAATAGTTGTTCCAAAGTTTAGAAAAACTATGTTTTCTGACAAAGTCTTTCAGCCTTTGCTCGTTGTGTGTGCTGTTTCTGCCTTTCTACATCCAATGCCTTCTATTTTCACGTAGGCAGTACCAAAACAGGAGTGACTGCGAATATGTTTGTGAAATGTATTACTGCCATGGCCATCGTCCTACGTCTTCAGTCCTGTGTCTTTTGTAAAATCACCTCTTTGCTTGTCTGCCAAGCATTTACCCCTGTGCTTCCCAGTGTGACAATCTCCATATGAGCCTTTGGGGCTCACCTAAGACCCTACTGCTTGCACGCCTGAGTGCTCGCAGCTGCACAGAAGAAATCACAGAATCATAGAATGGTTTAGGTTGGAAGGGACCTTAATGATCATCTGGTTCCAACCCCCCTGCCATGGGCAGGGACACCTCCCACTGGACCAGGCTGCTCAAAGCCTCATCCAGCCTGGCCTTGAACACCTCCAGGGAAGAAAGCCACTTCTTTGTGCTTGTTCTATGGGTTTTATTCCAAAAATACATGAAATGATGTTAAATTAGGTTATTGCCTAAATGCAGAATGCATTCCATCCACAAAGTCACCAATCTTTATTTTCATTTTATTAAAAAAAAAGAATTATTTTACTTAAAAGCATTATTTTCACATGGACAAGCCCATTCTCCCCACCCCAAAATTCTTCTTTTAATTGACTGTGACACCAAAAAGATCTCAACATGTATTAGCTCAGCAAAAATAATGTGAAAAAAATACTACAAATGTAATGGAAAGATTTTGATTATGAGGCATAGATACTGAAGTGAAGACTGCAATACATGTATTCATGTTTGAGGAGAATCTATCAGCGTCTCGGAAATTTTAAAAGATACTCAGAACTGCAGCTGAAAACTGAGCGAAACAGTAAAGAACACCAATTTTTACAGGAGAATTTATGAGAAATAGAGCATCTTCTAAGGCTTTTTATAAAGTCCCTTATCTTCAAAGAGCCCTCTTCCTCCTTTGTACTTTTGCAGGGAAAGTGATATAAAGCTCAGACAGTGATAGCATCCATTTCCCATAAAATTGTCACTCCATTTACTGTCAGCTGAAGTGTTTCATTACCTCGGAACTAAATCATGTTCAGCTGATGCCACAGTCACTTTCCAAGACCAGATGATAAATATTTGTATTTCTGCAGGCCGCTGGTAGCCTCTTCTGAGGCAGCTCAGGGGGGTGCGGATGCATTCATGTGTGTGTAAGAACACTTGGAGAGCGAAGCCCCCGTTGTCTTCCCCTCCTCTTCATCACCGACCTCGCCCCGTATTACAGGGGGCTTTTGCTTAGCGCAGCAGGTGAAAGTGGCTAGAAAACCCATGCGGAAACGCTTGTTCATGAAGCAGTATATGATAGGGTTCACACAGGCAGAAGTGTAGGACAACAAGTGGATAAAGGAGATAGGAGCTCCTGAGAGACGCTGGTCTGCCGAGGTGGTGTCAAACGCGCGCCAGGCATTGACGCTGAAGATGGGAGTCCAGCAAAGGAAAAACAAAATCACTATCACCATCAACATGCGGATGACGAGTTTCTTGGCCATTAAGTTGGCAGAAGAGCTGCTGCTTCTCACCCTGTCTATTTTGCTGTGGCTAGTAGCGGAGAGCTGTTGCAATGGCATTTTCCTTTTTCTTTTGGTTTTGTTGAGGTAGCATCCATCTCCATCCTCGTATTTGGCGCTGCAGGTACTTATTTTTCTTTCTGTACATACAAATTAGTACTTAAATAGTTGGCAAAATATCTCTGAACAGTGCTTCAAAATACAAAACAAAATGTGGAGTCTAAGTCTAGATAAATAACATAATTCACGGCTGAACAACCACTGCAAAGAAAGCACTGTCCTAATTCTGAGTCAGTTGTGTATCAGCTGCTCTGCATCCGCTGTCTCCCACTATATGTCTCAACTCTACACAAATTGATGCAAAAGATGTAACAACACTGTTCACTCAAGTATTTACTGAGGATTATTTTCAAAATTATGTGCTTCTATCTTAATTTGACAATTTCTATTGCAGTGTTTATTTACAGAAATGGTCCTCACCCATGGCCAGAAAAAAAATCTTGGTATTTCTATAATAAGCAAATTAGAAATGTAATGTATTTTGCCCTTGCAAACAAGCCATAGGTGAGGAATTATTTGCTAGTGAATAATGGAATAACTTCAATCAACAAATGCATCTGGTAGTTTCACAACCATCACTGACCATAATGATTATTTTTGCAAATAGAAAATTTTGCTTTTAGTAGCCTCAAGACGACTGCTCGTATCTTCAACTCCAACTTAAAAAAAAGCCCCAAACCTAAAGGTATTGTTACCTCGTGAAGATTTTCTCTGGCTGGCATCAAATTTTATTCCTCTGTAGAGTTCCAAAGAAATCAGGCCATACGCAACCATCATTATAATCCCAGGTATAAGAAAGAGTATGAGTAGCAGGAAAGTGTACCTAAAGAATCAAAAGACAAACTGAGACCAGGGAACAGCACAAAACCAGAAAAACTCCTTTTTCTCCAGGTGAGAACTGGGGGGGGCAACAGGATTTCAAGATTTTTCTGCAATTTTTTCATGCTAATACAAAGCATCATTTTGACAGCTCTGGAAATTAGAAGCTTCCCACCTCTTCTCCTCCTTCTTCCCCCAGAAAACAACAGCAGGAACAAGACTATTGTGGCTGCAAAGCATCCGTCACCCAACCTCCGTGCGCCCAGAGGAGATGGGTGCTCCCGTAGCGGTTAGCGGGGGCAGGAGGTCTCTCTGCCCATGAAGTGGGGCTCTCTGCTCCAACCAGACGAGTGTCAGACGCCCTGTAGCTTTGAATGATGTAAAAATTGCCTTGCAGAAGCCAAATGAGCAGCTGCTGATTCTCGAAGGAGCCGCTGGTACTGGCAGTCACTCCTTCGGTGAGCTCTGACTTGCCAAGGGTTGTGACACACGTGGGCAGGGACGGAGCAGCCACCACTTGGGCTGTCATCCCTGGGGTCGTGCAGAGCTCCCGGGGGAGGAATCCCAGGGAAGGCAACCCTCTCGCTAAAGGAAGCAGCTTTTCCGTGGTTGCACATCCGTTTGTTACTCTCCGAAGCAGCTTATCTAACGGGATTAAAAGTTGGGGAAATCATTCTGTTTGAAACCATTCGCAAGCCTACGTCTCTTCTGCTCCCCTGCACTTTGGTGCAAACTCACTAACACACCTGGGAATCTGAAACGACGCCACAGAGAAGAGAATGTCGCCCTGCAACTTCCCTCCTCATCTGTTCTCATACTGGCAAATACCTGAGACTACTGAAAGCATTGATATAAATTTCCTACGTCTACAGATACACCATACTGAAGCGGTGCATACATTAATCTTGTGCCCAGTTCCAACTGGCCTTCAGTAGCTAAAAAAATCTTACATCTTCTCCGTGCCAGTGCAAGCCTTTAGTCACTGTGCAAGGTCACAATGTCTAAATAACACTGCCGCTTGATAGCACTCGTGTTTACTTACTCTGCCTGCCCGTGTAAGACTTGGAGCACTGTCTCTCCCCTCATCTCCCTGTCCCTATGCTCTCTAAATGACCACCAAAAGGGTTTGGTTCTCAGGAAGGGCATTTGCAATCTCTGCAAGTTTTCATATTCTGCACACAGATGGACACTTGCATGTGTCCAGGCTTTTCAAAGATTCATCAAAGATTTCTCTGAAAATATGTAAGTTACGTATAAATGAATGAAAGCAGTATTCCTACTTGAAGAGTGACGGATGCTTTCTTTACAGTGACAGGAGGGGCTTAGCAGACCATAGACTGAGAATTATTGCCATGTTGAGTATCATTCCTATGACAAGGGAAAAGTCGTACAAGTGTCAAAATGTAAGCAGCTTAAAAATATATATATTTTTTTTTTTTTACTTCTCACATAAGCATGATAGAAGTGTAAATGTTTGCTGAAGGTTAATACTTGATTTTCAGTAGGCTTAACGCTACCATGAAATCCTGTTTTCCACCAGCTAATTATGCATTTGCTAACAGGCAGTTATGTCTTACCAAGACTGCTGAATGACATCGCTTGGCCAAAGGAGCCGACACATATTTGCTGTGGTGTTGTTATACTTGGTAAAAGGTACCAGTTTGCTGTAAATTGGGTACGGTGACATGATAGTAAAGGAAACACACCAGGTAGCAGCAATCACTTTCAAGGCATGAGATTTTGTCTGCCAGACCCTGGACTGCAGAGGTTTGCAAATGGCACTGTATCTCTCCAGAGATATGGCAACCAGGTTGAATGTAGATACACTTACAGAGACACCTGTACATATAAAATAAAGGTTATTCTCTTGTTTTAAATGTTCGTATTATTTTCAAATAGTCTTGCTGACTTTCTGTATGCACCCGTAAAATTTAAAATATAGCAAACTATTTATAAGCTAAAATATTTATAAATATCATACTGATTAAGTCAGCAAAGAGTGTGTAGGCAACAGGTTTGAGTCTCCAGACTGATGTTCCTGCTCTGTGCTCCTCTGACTCCTGAAGCCTGAGACAAAAGATTCATTCTCTCAAACAATGACATTCTGATAACAGGGAAAGATGACACTTTTTCTCCTAATTTTTCTCTACTGTGGTTTATACACTCGAGTAATTGCGCTGAAATTCAAACAAGCGTTTGAAATCAGTGGGATTACTATGCTGTTAATTACACTTTTAACACAGAAGTTCATAGTCCCTTTTCTATTGTTTTAATTTTTGTAAATGTCCTGCTTGACTGGTGATATGCTTTTCTCATTCAAGAGAATTAAATGTGTTACCACTTTCTTAATTAGATGCTAATGGAATTACAAAGCAGGAGAAATGAAGTCATGAAGCAGAATCTTTGTCCTTCAAGTGCCCTTAATTTCTCCTGTTCATATGTTATAAAATATAACATAGTGGTCTGTATTTCTGTCACTGAGATGCTCCAGTTTATCACTGCAACATTGTAGATATTTCTTCTTAACTTTATCACAAATTTCTCTTTCAGTGAATGACCCTTCATTTAATAGTCTTTGTAAAAGTTCTGATGTGGGTCAAAATATAAAATGCCAATATCTTTACAGCTTGTTTTACACAAATTATCTGTAATTTAAAATAAGTCTACCTACAGCTTAAGGTGAGAAATTAAAGAGCATAGGTGATACGATGGATGTCCGTGTCTGTTTGTCAATAGAAGCCTCTGTTAACTTGACTTGCTAATGGGAAATATCCACGTTCTGATTCTTAAAATAAAACACCTTTATAATGAAAAACTTCATGTTTGAAAATATTTCACTGGATTTTTTTATAATTTACAGAGTGTGAAATAAGAGAAAGATGACAATGCTTCAGTAATTTTTTATGGTATTTATGACAGCAATTCATTACGATTGTTTAAACATGGCCTTTAGTTTTATTGGGTTTATCTACAAAAAGATGTTGGTTTCCCATTCGTGCACTTTAGGTGTGTACTTTCACATTACATCAAAGTGCTCAAGGGCACAGGTTGAAAGGGGACCTAAGGTTTCTGTAATTAACTGAGGGTGTCCCAAGGTAGCAAAAACTTTACATAATGTTCTCCTTTCTTTGGTTTTGTTGTTGTTTTTTTTTTAAGAAACAAGAAAACACACAGGAGGTGTTGGAAGTGAGACAAAATCACTTACACAGACATACATAATCCAGGCATTTTGAAAAGTCCTGGCTCCACACCCAAAGAGGGTATGGCAAGGCATGTAAAAGGGGTGCTGCTTAAAGTCAGCCTCTAAAACCTGAGTCTGTATTTTGTGGTCTCCTGGTGAGCTCTGATCACACCAGGTCCGTTCTCAGAAAGCGCTTGCTCTAATTTCCAACTCCGCAGGTGACACCTACTTTGGCATATTTTTTTTTCATGTATCACCGCTACCAAAAATCTGTGGGCAAAGCCTGTCATTTCTGACGGGTGATCTGAACACTGCTAATAACTCTGTCTGTGACGGGTAAGCAATCGCGTGTGCCGGGTTCCTCGTTAAAGCTTGACCACGCAATGGACTTCTCACTTAACCTGATTCAGCCAAACACCTCTGTGCATCCTTAAAATTAAGTGGTGCCTCTGTGTTTTGCTGGATCAGCCTGAGGAAACCAGAACCATGAAGATCTGCACTACAAAGTTGTTTCTTCGTCGTTTTGGTCACTGTTCAGTTGCAGATGGAAACAACCAGCTTTCACTGGTCTTTAATGAACCTCTCCCATATCTCCTTAGTCGGTCTTCAAAATAAGTATAAACTTCCAAGACTTACTTACCCATGAAATAAGTGGCAGTTTTGCAAACAGCGCTACCAAAAATAAAATCTTTCAGCAGGTTGGGAATGAGGGTGAACGGCATGCAGAAAATGCAGAGCATCAGGTCGCTGACTGCCAGTGACAGCAGAAACGTATTGGTGACTGTTCTCATCCGCTTGTTTCTTATCAGCACTGTAATTACCAGGATGTTCCCCAAAACACTGAGCAGAAATATCAGACAATACAGCAGAATCCGAATTATCTGATGCAAATCTGAAAATTGCCACAAGGAAAAGTTGGTTATGCAGGGTACACCTCATAGATTAGTAGTATATGTTTCATCCTTGAATCAAAAGGGAAAAGCCTTTCTGTATTCAGTTTTACTGAAGTTTATGTCTTTACACCAGTGCAAAATCAGTGGAAGTCCTGAAATTCTTAAACTTACTGTGATCTACCTGAATTGCATAACATTACAATACAATAGATGCAGTGCGATGTACATTTGGAGAGCCAAATACAACTTCTTCAAAGCAGGTTCTGCTCACGCTACTCAGTGTGCACCGCTCACTCACCGTGGGAGTTCCTCCTTTATGCAGAAGTAAGAAACGATACAGCAATCAAAAATATTTTAATAAGTGAATATTTCTTGCAGCCTCAGAGGGCTATAATTTCATATTTAATCACTTTCATACATGGTATCAGATCAGATAACTCCACTGTTACTGAATTGCTCAAAGGGTAAAAATCACGTTTCCCCAAGTCCTTAGCAGAGCTGTTTACATTTTGTGTCCAATAGTGCTACTGTTTATTTTTCCATTATATTAAAATTTTGTTCTAGTTGAATTTTTAACATGGAAAATCAGCACCCACTAAATTCTTCCCTGCCTGTTTCTCATCCCAACTTATCAGCAAGCAGTTGATTTTGCACTCCCTCACAGAAAAAGCCTTGTGTAGCTGTTTCTTTCCATAGCACCTCTACTTCCAGCCAGAACTAAATCTGCCTGAAAAAAATCTATTTTTCTATACATACCTTTAGAAGGGTAAGGTGGATCATCCACACAGAAAAAAGTGTCATTTTCCAAGATGATATCGCACAGGAAAGCTGTAATATTGGTACCGTTCCCGAGGAAGCTAGCATCAACTATTTCCATTCTTCAGTATCCACAGGTTAGCTCTGAGGAAGAAGAGGGTGGGTTGGTAACTATCTGCCCATTCTTTCAGCAAACGAGTACATTTCTGAATGAAATCTTCAGGAGAAATACGGGAGAGGCAGTGGTGCACGGAAGCTCTTCTAAGTCTCCGTTGGGAACAGCCGGCACACAGAGCCCCGTTCAGGCTGAACAAGATTTATTCCAGGGGCACACAAGGCAGTTCAGAAAAGCAAAGCATGCGTGCACATACACACTCACACGTATGCACCCACATCCACACACACACACACACACACACATCCCCTCCGGTAGTTTTTTTAGATCCACCCTCTCCTGTTACTGGCCTACTGTTGGGATTATAAACAGGCTACAGAAAGATTACAGCATTAACCCCTTGCAAGATTGCTTCTGCTCGCATCTCTGCAATATTTCTCAGAGGGAGTCTGTATCGCCACGGCCAATAAATCACAACCAGTGAGTGGTGAGAGGGATAAATCCACCTCTCAACCAATAACATTTTAAATGTTAAGAGTAGCTGAATAAAAGGGCAGAGAAGAGAAGAACGTAGCAGAGATTTTGCATGCCTTACATGAAAATGATTCTTACCTGCACATCTTTCAGAGCAGACTGAAGAGTGGGTATGCTCAGAAAAACAAGAGCTTTTATATTTATCTCAATTTGTAAAGTACTAACTTCATACGAAAGCGCTGTACGTGCATGATCCAAGCCCCAGTAAATCAACAGAAAGACTCACTAATTTCAGTGTTCTTGGATCAAACCTTATGAAAGTGTGATATTAGAATTGTTGGTTAATATAAGCAGAAGCCTACACATTTTCTCAGTGCAAGGACTTGTATACAATTTGAATACAAACTTGATGAACTGATAAACTGTGCCACATTAGTTACGTATTAGTGTAAAACAGGACGATCTCGATTGTTTAAAAAAACCTCTTTCTTCTGAGCTCTGCTTTTTGAATACATAAACATCATCCTCTCTGGTGTTTCTGCGAAGTCATGGGCTTTTAACTTCCAGTATACAGCTTGTTTATGGCAAAAATGTAAATTAATATTATAAATGAATTGCTGCTATAACTCAATTGAAAACAATTTTCACATTTGAAATCTCTTCTAATTAAATAGGCAGAGTAATAACAGGTTCCTAATAACAGGTTTGGAGCCTTAACGTTGGTATACAAAGACTGGAAGGCCTGGATTTCTTTTCCAGTCTCTCCAGCCTTGCTCTATAGCGCCATTAATGGGAATGGGTACATAGGAGAGCTGCCTGAAAAGTTACATCTAAAGTTCTGATTTCTAAATTACCTTTTCTTTAGCAGATTAATTATATGTTTTCCATTTCTTTTACAGATTCTTGCAGTTTTTTCAAATCTGCGATAAAATGCCTCAAGCTGGCAATCAGTGTGTATAACGTGTAGCTGTCTCGGCCGAAAGAAACGTTCAGTCCAGCAGGGGTCAATTCCAGCTTCATGGGGGTAACGTACTGGTAGGAAATTAATCCAGAATGACATGTTCTGGTTTATTTTGCCAGTCGTGAATCTCAAAATGGCAGAAAATCATATTGAAGAAATAGAAGTTAAAATATGTTTCCATTTTTGCATTGATTGAGAATTAAACTTGAACATTAGGTATCAACATCTCTGAAATGAGCTGCTTAATTCACCTTTATTTTTTTTAATATGTTTTCTGTGATTAAATTGATGGGTGTTACTAATCAACCCCTCTATTAAATGACAAACATTGCCCATTTAATTAAACACAGAAATTTGTTGTTGTTTTACTTTTGAATTTATTTGCAATTATTCCAGTGTTTCCTGAACAATTTCCCTGAAAATTTCAAATTGCTATAATACCCCAACCAGCTGAAACGGCAGCCAAGGCAGGTTCTGATTTAGTAGCAGCTGTGCACAGGAAAAGTAACGGGTGCTTTTTTGAAAGGACTTCTGAATTTAGGTTGCGTTTTTGCTCTTCCTCACAGACAACCACAAGATGCAGACTAGTCCAAGCTGCTCAAACCTGTGGTTAACAACTTCTCTTTCCTTTGGAAATGACTTTCTGTAGAAGAAAACCCAAGAGCAAACCAACTCAGGACAACTTTTGGAGCCTATGTCTGCTTTTCTAAGGTGTCCTTAATGCTTACGATACTGATCCTGCTTTCCGTACCTGTACGTGAGTCGCTTCAATACAGTCTTCAAATTTTAGAAAATTTTCTTCTTTTATAAAGCAGCATTCAATCTGAACAATTTTGAGGTTTAAAAGACCTTTCTGTATCAAAAGAAGCTATTATAATTATTTATAATTATTATAATGGTCTGACCTGCTGCAAAACACAGGCTGGGTAATTGGGTTTAGCAAATCCGTTACTGAATTAAATAGCCTGTAATGGAGTTTGAGTCTTTCTGTAAGCAAGATGTCAAATTGTTGTTCTGGGCTTATTCTTAATGTGGAAGAGAAGAGATCTTTCTGGATTCCTGGCACCTTCTGTTAGATCTGCGTTAGAGAAATCAGTTTCAGTTGTGTTGAATGGCTGATACTAGCAGTGTTTCCTCTATTACTTTTTACCATAGATGTGTTGCTATTTGGGGTTGGATTCTCTCTCAATTCACTTTTAATCTACAGTTTTTATACTGGTTATACCACTGTATTTTTGGGACGAGGGGTTAATTGCTGATGTTCTGAGGAGTTATAGCTTGGTTATTCCTGTACCCTGAGGAAGTGGTGTTATACAAAGGAGGAAGATTCATTTTTATTTAGGTTGTCAGATACAGACTGAGACCATCCACTTGTCATCATCTGCTGGGCTTCCAGTCTTGCTAAACTGGATTGCATCGAGTCTTCCATGAAGTCTCCGTGACCTGGTGTCCTGGTTTGAGGTAAAACAGGACCAATTTTGTTCAGTAACTTTGCTTCTTAGCTGGGCCTCTTCTAACTACTGAAATTAACAGCATATTGTGCAGACAATGTTTGCTCTCAGAGTGGTCAGACCAATGTTTATAGCTGATGCCCAGGCATGGTATGCAGAGAGGCTCCTGCTTATACTTATTGCTATAACACCCATGGCCGATCAACTTTGTTATTCGCCCCGTTGGAGGGTTGGAATCGGAAAAGCACAGTGGGGTCCCACCTGCAGGGAGGAGCGGACAGGGCAGGTGACCCAAAACTGACCAACAGCGTATTCCATCCCATCTAACTCATGCTCGGTATAAAAGCTGAGGGATCAAAGGGCTCGCTCTCTTCCTTCCATGGCCGATGTCTGAGAAGGACTCCGTCTGTTCGTCTGCCGTTGATCCTGATCCTGAATCCAGATCTGGAATCCAGTTCCCGTCCGTCACTGAGTCCAGCCTGGGACTGCCCCAGTGCCAGCCAGTGTCGTGATCGTCATCCTGGGAGCTTGATATGGTTTTGTATATATTTCATTATTTCCTTTTATTTTATTATTAATATTTCTTTAAAGTAGTTTAGTTCCTTCTAAGCTCATAAGTCTCTTTTTCCCTCCTCTGCCTCTCTCTTTGAAGAGGGGTAGAGGGGAGCATCTGTCGGTCCCATCTGGGGTCCCCCATGTCCCCAGTGGCCGATTGGCCTAAACCACGACACCTGGTTAAAAAGAAGAGAAGAAACAGAATGAATGGAGGTATGGGGGAAGTTACAGAGGTGCTGTGGGAGAGACCGTCAGTGATCAGGAGGGAAGAGAAGATTAGAGGGATCATTGCAATCAAAGAGATCGCACTGGGGCTATTGTACTGTATCCCGTATTGTGACAGAGAGTGAATTATCATTCTGAAGTCAGCTTCTCTGTACCTGTCATGATTTTGTCACATCTGAAGAACATCGGGTTAGTTATTCGTTCCTTGCAAACAAGCTGTTTCATACCTTCCATCAGCATTGTGGCCCAGGTCTAAAATCTTTTCTAGTTACTCTGCAGTCTTTCACAGATCATAGAATCATAGAATCATAGAATCACTTAGGTTGGAAAAGACTTTTAAGATCATTGAGTCCAACCGTAAATCTAACACTGCCAAGTCCACCACTAAACCATGTCCCTAAGCACCATGTCTACACGTCTTTTAAATACCTCCAGGGATAGCGATTCAACCACTTCCCTGGATTAGTATACAGCATATTGCAGGGAAAGACAAGAATCTGACAAAAATACCTACCCCCTCCACAAAATAAGTGTGTCATTGGAGCTATGAAGGATGTGAAAAGAAAAGGGAAAAAAACCCAAACATGAAGAAGCATGTGAGAACTCTTGAATCCCACAGCTACTCCAGGCCTGATTCTCTGAGATACCAAGTACTTAGCAGAGACAACGTTCAGGTAAGCAAAAAGTTATTTTGCGTTCTTATCAAAACATTCAGAGTTTTTTATTCTTAGATTATAAGCATCTTGGGACCATGAGATTACAGAGCTATAAATTATTACCATGGAACCCCTGGAAATCCACTCTCTTCTGTCGTTTTAACTGTCACACAAGTGACTGAAGTACCCAGATGGAGACAATATCCCACAATCAGCTACTGTGGCACCCAGGATTTAAATAATGGCATATTGAGTTTTTGTGTTGTTTTTTCCTCTGTTCCTTTCCTAATAACTCCTGTAATCCTATTTGCCTTTTTTATGACTATTGAGAACTGAACTGATGTTTTCATGGAAGAATCTACTGTAAGTTTATTCGTGTCCTGCAGAGTAATATCTAGTTTAGAGCCCTACACTGTTCATGAAAAATTGCAATTGTTTTCTACTTTGCAGTGATTTTTATTCTCTCATTTTATCAGACAGAGCTTTCTGCAGTTCTTCAGTCAGCTTTTGCTTCTTCTCTTCTTGAGTGACTTAGCATCAGCAGAAAACTCTTTTACCTCACCTCTCTTCCCATTTTCTGAAGCATTTATGAAAGTGATGAACAGCTGTAGCAAAGCTTCCTGTGGGGCTCCATTCATAATTGCCTTTCACTCCGACTTTCAATTCCTACCTTTTATTTCCAATCTTTTAATCATGCTATTCCCCATTTCACTCTAGACCAATGGTTTCCTCCTTGTCCATGATGTTAATTTGCTCCTAAACTCCTGCTTCCATGATTCTCCTAGTTCCTTCTGGCATGCAAACCCATGCCAGCTTTGCTCCCTCAGCCCAGATAAGTCTTCCAGGACTATCTGTGAACATCGACTGCCATCATCCCAGGCCTTGGGAAGCTCCATCAAAAGACGCAATGAAGAAACAAACCAAGAAGTGATACAGCAGCTCAGTGATGTGGGTTGTGCCCGTAGCATGAGGGAATAATATCTAAGTTAAAGAAACAAAACACGAAGCTTGAAGCACGCATGCAAGTAATTGAAAAACTCAGCATGTATTCTACTGCGTTATTAAGACCTTTACCAGCATGACCACCACTGAATCACCAGTTACTCATGGCTCACTGGCTCTGTGTCCACATGATGCCCTTGGATGCCAGGAACTTGGCTTCCAAGTAATTGCCACTAATTGCCAGCCTAAGGAGAGAGTGCCTTTTTGACTTTTTTTTTCTCCTGGGGAGAGAAGGAAATCAGACCTTTCCATTCCACTTTTGCAAAGGTAGCCCAGAGCTGTGTTTGCATTGCAGCTCACTTGTTCTGTGCAAATTCGGATGACGTTTGTCAGGCTTATTGTCCTGAATGACATGTGAGCAGATGGCTTCGTCCTTTGCCATTCATGTCTTCCCGATGGAAGCCCACTGGTGATGGCAGTGGCAGGCCAGGCTGTGCATAAAAAAGCCTGCCATGACCATGCCACACGGGAAAGGCTGAACTGTCAGAGAGCAGTGGGCTCTTGTGGAGGACTTGGCATAATGTTCTTCACCTCTGGAAGTCCTGGACACAGCTGGCCACCAGTGGTACACACCACCGCGTGGTCCACCTTGCTGTCAGGGGGTGAGAGGTTGGCCAGGGCTGCAGGTCAGTCCAACAAACACAATAAAGCCAGTGTATGACTTTCACATTGGTCTCAACTGTAGGTGGGAAGGTGTGAAGGACCAGCTTCCCCAGGATGGCAGGAGCCCTTCACCTAGCCCCATCCCAAGGGATGGGCCCACTACAGCGTCAAGGCATGCTTCCTAAACACATGCTAGAGGGCCGAAGCCAATGAGGCCAGCAGCCACGGCCGGAGCCTTCATGTAGTCACCAGAAATGCAAAATGGACCAAGATGCCTCGGATGCAGTCTGCTTTGTGGAGCCTCTCAGCTTGGTCACGTACCATGGAGCCAGCAAATGAGTGGAGAGCATAGTGTTGGGAGGCAGAGGGTAGATCACAGACATGAAGGGTTGAGGGATAAGTACTGAGCCATGATTCACTCCAGAGGGTACTAACTTCAACCAAAAACAAACACGGAATGACTGAGGGAATGCTATCTTGTGCAAATCCCAACAACTGCATTGTTACTGTTTAAGACAAACTGGATCAACTTGTTCACATGCTCAGATCTCTAAATCTGCAAGGTGTGGCTTTCCTCTACAAAATTTTTGCAGACTGTGTGTCCAGAGATTTCATCTGTTATTACCGTCCCCACCAGTCTTCCTTCTGCGAAAGCCAGGCTCACAGACCAGTTCGTAATTCCAAGGATTTAGCTCCCCTGCAGACCTTTTTAAACATTGGCATCACATTTGCACAATTTTTTTCCTCTGGCAACAACGTAGTCCTAAGCAAGAGATTACACATCATGTTTAATAATTTTACTATTTCCTTTAGAAGTTCTGGATGAATACCATCTGGTCCTGGGCTGAGCTGGATTCAGCGTCTGCTGGTTAATTTGCCAGACTAAATGAGTAAGAATTTGCTATGAACTCTTGACTCCCCTTTTGGAGTGGATTTCTGCATGAAACATATTCAGATCAAAGAGTTTTGTTTTTCTAGGCATTTTTTTGCATATATTTACTCAAATGTACAGCCAATAATCTTAATGTTTGGACAGTTCTGAGTTGCCTTTTTAGCATCATGTCTCTCTCCCCATTACATTTAGCTAATTGCATGACAGATCACTCTCCATGCAGATCGGTATCATCTCATTGTTTCCCTGCAAGCTTTAGAAGAGAGAAAAAAAGGAAGCTGTTTTAATGAAATGCTTGCTAATCACAGATGTAATTTTATTATGTAGGAGAAACAAAAACCTGAATGTCTGTCCCACTTGAACTTAATCATGCATTATCTCGGATGTTGGAAGTTTTAGGCAAGAACTTCCTTTGAGTTGGCTGCTTTATTAACAACACTGATTTATTAATAAAATTGGCTTTGTTAATTAAGAAATAATTTAGGTACCATAATGTACCTGTGTAGATAATTTAGAGAAAAGTACACAAAAATATTTTTTCCCTGTATTGGAAGAAGAGGAGGCCTGCTAATCCGTGATAACAAAAGAATCTGCCGTTTTTCTTTTTTTTTTTTTTTTTTTAGTTTTAGTCTTAATCCTTTTTTTTTCCCCCGTAATGTCAAATACTGAACATACTGGCTTTGCAGCCAAAACAGTTGCTGTGCTCTGTCATTTCATGCTATGTGTACAATGCTTTTCTCATCCAAGACCAAACCACATCAATTTACAGTTGCCTCATTCTTTTTAAAGAATAAGCATCTGTTCTGTTTTTTCATTAATGTGACAAAGATCTTTACTCAAATTTAAATAGAAATTCAACTTTTAAGATGATGAATTGGGAAAAGCTTATCTTTATCTTGTGACAAACCTACAAATAATTTTGGGTGTGTTGCCAGTTCTTTTTTCTCCTGGCAAACGAAATAAAATAAATGAATTAAAAGATGTATATATGAAAAGTCACGGTCTACTTCTGTTCTCCCTTGCCAGGGTTATGCTGGCATATGGCCACTGATTCAGTGGAGTTACTCACGCACATACAAACTACAGGGAGATCTGAATTAGGCCACGCTTTTGGAGAACACACAAAATTCTCAGGAACACATTTATTTCAAGCTTTTTCAAAGTGATCTGAGTTTGAGTCTTACCAGGGTCTCAATGTAACTGCAATGAAGACCGGTCTATATCATATTCATCTGAACTCAGTAACATAAGGATGACATTTCCTTCAGAGCACCATGTCGTACCATCAATGATTTCTGAAACAACATTCACCAGCCGCAGAGGCAGGGTCATGACACGGTTTGTAACAAACAAATAAAAAGATCAGGGGCTTCCACCAGAAAGCCCCTATACATTATAACGTCAGCAAGATAAAGCTATAACTGTCCTTGACACTACTGAATTTCTTAATAAAGCTCAACACTGGAACAGACTGCTAAATAAATGCCTATCTGTAACAATCGAGAACAGCAGTCTTGTCTCTTTAATATTCCAGTTAAGCACATAACGAAGCGCCACTACTATTTTACTGCCAGAGATTTTCACTAGTAGAACTCACAGAAGTACATGAAAGAAGCTAGTTATGTTAACGGCAGTCACTATGAGTTTCAATTCAAAGACGAAAAATATGAAGCACAGGAACATGCAGTATTTGGCACAGGCCACCCAACGGGCTGGTGGAAGAGTCAGGAAAAGGAAGGCAGTCTCTTCCAATTCGGTCCCGTGCTATATTTGTCAGACAGCTCTGCTCTCAAAAGAAGCCACGCTATAGTCATGACGTTGAGATCAAATAGATTTCTCCATTTCCGCAGAATTAGATGAAGAGATGTTAGTTTCACAACACCAACTAAGTCATTAAGGGACTGGCTGGGCAGTTAGTAGGGAGGAAATAGAGAAAGTAGCTGATGTATTATTGGGTGAATTGGTACCAGCATGTCTGAAGCCGGGGCTTTAATTTAAGATTCCAAAGTTTGTGTGTCTCACTATGTACAGAGAGAAGTTACTTTGTGTTTCATGACATCTGCTCTGACATCTACGTTTCTGGAGGAGTATCAGTTCCTGTAACAGATGATAGATACCCTTAAGGTAATACTATTGAAATTTGTTCATTGACATCTGAGTTCCCCAAAATCATATAATCCTTGGCTTAAGGAAATCTAAGCTATGGGTAGCAAGAGAAGTGTTGTGCCTATTAGAAAAATACTAAATATAAATTTAGTATTAATTAATATATTATTAATTATATTAATAATTAATATATTATTAAATATAAATAAAAATGCGAAATAAAATACTAAAAATACATTTAATTGACAGCAGTGTTCTTGAAAGCTTCAATTTTTATAGGCATCATAAACTTTCTATGAACAGCAGTCGTCTGATTTGACACAAATTTGCACAAGTGTGCACAAGAAATCGAACACAATTTTCTTATATTTTGAGGAATTCTCTAGTATTCAGTAGCTAAAGAGGGGCACATAGCCTCACTTTTTTCAAAGTAACTAACTGACTAAGTCTCTTATCAACAACTGAACTCTGAGTAGGAATTTTAGTCATTTGAGACAATTCAGACCGTGAAGTGAGGGTAAAGAATAAGAAAAAGAGAACAGGAAATAAAGTATTTGCAGTCGGGTATTTGGCTATGAAATAGCTGTCCAGAGCTATTTCTAAATCCAGAGCTATACCTAAAAATTTTGGGAGATATTGCAAAATATCTTCCCTTTAGAAGACCTTTCTACCATTACTACTGGTACAACATAGATAGCTACTATTGTCTACCAGCAATCCCCCCAAAGAAACAATACTGCCTCCCTGAAAGCACTTAACCCAGGCAGGATTTTGATCTAATAAAAAGAAAAGAAAAGATTGTGTGATGTCTCAAATTTTGCTGGTTTTCTATTGTCATGATTTTGCTCTGGCAGCGAGATGATGGGTTGTCCCCTTCAAATTCTGGGGCTCCGAGAATGAAAGTAAGATTTTAAGTTAGGCTCGTGGCTACGCAACTCATTGTACACAATTAAGTACTGTATTGTTTGACTCTTGCTCTTTTACTGTGACAATCTCCAGGCCAGTTTTTTCAGTTAACTGGAACTCTGCTAGCTGACAGTTTGGACTAATTATTGGACCAAGTAAGATGAGGTACAGGGAGACCTTCAGGAGCGAAGACAATTTACCCCAGCTGAAGTTCTGTTCTAGGTCTTCATTTCTGGGATGTTTATCTTTATTTGTAAATCAGCCAAATTATCTTTGCATTGTGGACTTCTTCGATAGGTATAATGTTGCCCAATAACTGGATGTAGAAAGCTGCCAGTTATAATTTTTTGAGAAACTGAGAGAGGCGGGTCAAGCCCATAGTGATAACAAATACCGTGATTTATTTCAACAATTGAGCTGAGCTGTACTGGGAGTATCTGATAGTATTTCCATACAGAGTCATTTCAAAATATTATTCAAACACTGAAACGCTGCAAACAATAATTTCCAGAGTTTCACCACAGATAGGCAGTTAAAAGATAGTATTATTGGCCTTACTTGCCATGCTTTTGTCTATATAATGCTTAAGAAAACACACTCGGAGGAACAATTGCTGTAGTTAGTTTAGACTATTTGCCCATGTTTATACAATATTACATTGTGCAGGGAGTTAATGTGACTGAAAGCATGTAAGTTTTAAATTCATTTTCATTGTTTAGTCTTTGCTTACATTACAAAACTGTTTTAAAGCTGCCAAGGAGAACACTCAACTCTCAAAAGAAGGGAGAAACAAAAGTCCAAGGACAAATTCTGCTCTGAATTCTCTACGCACACTTTTTGATAGAGCCCGACTCAGTTAGGAAGCCACGGTACCCCCAAATATCCAGGGAATTATAAATCAGATAAACATATCAGAGATTGGATCAGTGGGATTTAATCCTTGTATACAGAAAAGTTCTATGATACATTGTTGATTTTTCTTTCACAAACATTTGAAAATTTGCAACTAATATGTGGATGATTTCTTTTAATAATTTTTTGTGTGCCTGAAGTCATTATTTTAGATTTGCAATTTCATGCATACCGGTTTGGCCCTTTCTGTAACCAACTGCACTGGCGTTAAGCGTGCTCTGTACAGACAACGCAGTGCAAAACAGTCACGGATCATACGAATTGTGGCTACGGTGTCACTTCTCAGATACCTTATTTCTTCCCAGTGTTCTCCTTTATTCCAATGCATTCATTTTGCAGTCCTGCAATGTGGGGAAAATGAATAAATTGAAGTAGGAAAGGTATTTCTGATGAAGCCTGGATAAAAGATCAGTAACAATTAGTATTTCATGTTTACAAGCTTTGCTTATTGAAGTTGCTGGAGCAAGTAAAGGGTGTTTAAAATACTTTAAGTGATATGCTAGTGAAATGCTCCCAGATTCTACTCTCACTCACACTGGTTTTAAACCCAGCAGTACCAGAAGTACACCCTTGCTCAAACCATAATCTTAGTGATCTTATCTCTTTAAATTTCATTTACATTTCAGTTAGAAAGCCAGAAGTGTCAGCTGCAATTTTATACTTTGTAAAGACAAACCTCCCCAAAGTCTTCACTTAATTCTTAATCACTGCTCATAAAAGTTGTTATTAGAAGTCAAATGGGAATGCTCTGGCAAAATGAAAAGTAAAGCACTATATATTTAATTAGCTGTTAAACAGAGACATTTCATACTGGAATATCTTGTTCACAAGACCTTATATAGAGAAGGCTGGAAATTTAAAATAGGATTCTGTGGGAAATATTCAAATAAATTCTAAAAAATCAGATCATGATATAAATTGCTAAATAGATTTTCATTTTCTGTTTTAAGAAGGAGTAGGCGGTAGGTCATATACAACATTATCCAACCTGAAACGATTGGAAAATTTTGTTCTTCTGGCCTGGTGTGTTACTAAATATCCAAGGCCTTCCAGATTTAATGCTGTTTGAGAAGAAACTGGCAGTACAAATTGATATTTCTCTGATGAAATCCAGCTTACTTATCAAGAAGGCAGTAAATTTCATTGCCCTGAAGAGTACAGGGGAATGAGAAACAAAACAAGATTTTTCCTCGCTTACACTTTTCCTGTCATCCCGTTCATTACGTGGTGGTTCGTTTAGTTACTGACATAATAACAACTTCTTTTCCTCTGTTCCTTCTTCGATGCATCCTCACGTGTGCTTCTTTAGCTACTGCCCTGCCTTTCTGTGTCCATTTCCTCCTCCTTTAAGCCAACTTAACCAAAACTGTGAATTTGCAAATAGCACCTTAAGTCCCGAGTGTCAGTCCCTCAGGCCACGCAACTGAGCTGTATTCAGTACCTTTCACAGGGCTGTTATTTCCAGTTCTAAGGAGTAAATAAATGGTTACGTCTCCAAGACTTGTGCCTCTTGGATAAAGTTATGAAAGCTAGTAGTACCTTACTGCATAAGGATACTTTTAAAAAAATATTTTATTTTTTTTTAAAAAAGCATATTAACTCATGTCACACTTAAAGCTCACTGAAAGTTAAAACCATTGCATGGCTATGGATGTTTGGGAGTTTTGGTGTCCTAAACCACTGCATAATGATGACAACGCAAAACAAAATGTTTTTCTAAGTGAATATTTGATTATAAGATCAATATGCATACATACATTTTCTCCTCCAAATCCCTTACCACACCTGCTCTATAGGCTATTTTAAGTCTTTGTCCAATTCCTATTTTTGTTGCAAACCTTTACATTTATATTTGGGTAAAAAATTACCTATGTTTTGAAAGTAGCTTCCTTCCAAGAATCAGTGTCATCTCCTCCTATTATTTCCCTGTATGTCCTGTACATATGTGGGGGGACAGGGTTACGTGTCACCTCTTTGGTCTTAATCTTTATTATGCTGCCTTTATTATTAATCTAATTTTACCCAAATGAAAAGCCTCATAAGTGAGAGTGGGACCTTCCGCTGTTGAACAACTCCAATGAGGTATTTTAATGCTACATTTTAGGTTGATGCTGTACACTCTATCCAGCAGAAACGTGCCTTGCTCTACCCTCCGTGAGTGCAGTTTCAGACAAAGACCAGGAAATTTTTATCCACGTTGGCTACTAGTGTGTATCTGTATATTTATTTAGGCTGGGAGCACATTTATCCCATCTGCTCCACAAAATACGCCCTTTTAGTAACCAGCGGGTAGGAATGTTGGCTGCAGGGGTCCCTCCTATGAAGATCAAAAGTGATCAATGACAAAAGTCACTAGGGAGGGCAGGGAGGCACCCCGCTGAGGAGGGCGGACTACGGCAAGCTACTGACCATCTTCAGCTCAGGGATGTGCGCTGCTGGGGCTGGATCAGGGAAAATCTGGCTTTAAAATATTCCGCACCGTAGCTGTCTAATGTATCACAGTCATCCTTCTGACATTACATATTCCTCTAATTACACTGCTATACGGCTGCTTACTCACAGTAATGAGCGAAAGCCTCAGCTAGGGCAAATCTGTACACTTTTGCTAAATTGTTTTACCAGCTTCATAATTTGTCTCTTCACTTTCTTTTTTGCAATGAATACAAATAACTCCAACCTTTCTTCAGCCCCTTAGCACTATGACCATTGTCAATGTTTTCTAATTTTCCTTCCTGGTCTTTCTGGGAACATGTTACAATATGGATTGTAAGACTCAATCCTGTATCCTGTTAATTAACAAAATAATAAATTTTTTTATGTAGTACCTCTGTCCTTTTTTTGATTTAGCAAATTTGTTGTGCATTGGAAAGATTTCTTCACAGAGCTCTAAACGGTGATGCAAACCAGAAAACCTGACTGCATTTGTATATTTAATTTTTTTTTGCTTTCAGTGTGCAGAGCTTCATCTGAAATCAAGTAATTTGGGTTTGTTTGTGCTCCCTAGAGCTGGGTATAATATTTCGGTGCCATTTTTCCTTTAAGCAGGTGTGTATACTAATTTGTATTTTTGGGGTTAGCGAGAGCAGGGCAGCCTGCTATTCAACAGCTCTGAATGCAGCCTTCAGAGATGTGCTTTACCTATGTTTGCTCTTCCACCTCACTGTTCCACTCTTTTCAGGTGGTTGCTTTGAATTCTTGTGCACGTTCTTATTATGAACTTATTTCCACAGTAAGAACCGATCATTTAGTTGTGTTTCATATATGCACAATTCTTGTAACAAGCAGCATCAGTCCTCAACGTTTTCAGATAATTTTCTGCAATATATTCCTGTACATAAACAGAGGAACTGTGTTTAGAAATTAGGGCTCAGTTTTACATTTTGACTTGATCTCTTCTGAACTAATAGAGGACAATTGCAAGTATTTAGCTATAGAATTCTTTAGGCTCCTGCCATGGCTTGAGATCTATCAGAGGAGACTCTGTTCCATAGTTGGTGAAGATATTTATTCAGTGCCCGGTGAGTCCTTTCGATGGTAGAAAGCATTTGTCTGTACAAGGAAAGAAAAGCACCACCAGTGGAGACAAAACTATGCAAAACTTATGAAGGTTCTGCTTGCTATGTTCAGTTCATTCAGCATTTCCATTTTTAATTTTACCTTACTACCACTTGTAGCCATCTTTTTAACAGAGCAGACATCAAGTTAAGGAAGCAGAAATCACGACAAAGGATATCTGCAAAATCCCAGCAATGGAAGTGAGGATCCCCATGACCCAAACTAGAGTGCGCCCTTTAACATTTAGGGTATCTGGTTACCTTCCAACTACATAACCATTGGGAAAGAATTACAAAAACCCCACAAGAATTTCTAGAGCTTCTTAATTTATTCTTTGCTTTTGAATATTCTGCTTTAAAATGTAGCAAACAAGGAAACCAATCAGCCTACTAATCTTTCATAACAAAAAAAAAAAATTAGAAAAAGGATAAATCCACTTTAATTGTCATCAAATCTTAATCTGAAGAATAAAAAGTGCCTAGAATTTATATCCAAGGAGAGATCTTTGTTCTGCCACTGAAGTTTATAGTTCTACTTCTTAATGATTAAGGAGAAGGCGGCTATGATTCAGACACTAGATGATGTATTCAAGGTGACCTACTGGTTGTTGGAAGACTTGCAACACTCACTGACATGACTCTGTAATAATAAATGGTATATATTCCAGGCAGTGAACAAAAGTATAACAGACCACATTAAAACATTTATTACATTTTCCACAGTAGACAAATTCCCCTACTGCAACATGTAGGATATGGTATCAAGGAACAATTTCAGTGGAGTAATACTCAATACTGTATAATACATAAATCGAAAATCAAGAGTTTCAGATACTTTTAAATAGTAGGTATAGAACTCCACTACATACATTTTTTAGATATTTTTTAAAAAAGGAGTATTTTCTGTCACAGACAAAATCCAAGTTCTGCTTGTATTTACACCACCTCATGGATTTCCTCATGGAAATCAACAGGTTTGAAAAGAACAAAGAATCTCACCCTAGCATACCTATATACTGATAAGCCCTGACCTGGAGACGTTAATTAAGAATTTCCTGAGAGCACTTTTTAGTGCATTTCTTGCTTACAGACCGATTGGTTAAAGTTTGTAAGAACCTTAAAAGAAGTGACTAAAGTAAGCTGTTATGTGTGTACTGGGAAAATATTTGCTTGTGAATGTTGAATTACGTCTTTTAAAAGGTTTGGATACGTATAATAGTTGTGTAAATTTCCCAACAGAGTTGCTGATACGTGAATATACAATTTAAAATTAAGATATAAAATATGTCATGTATGAAGTGCACATACTACTCTATATAAACTGTATTTGTGATTCAGCATGTGTTTTTCTTCAAAATGGATCTAGAGCAATAGACTCCATTTGTGTTTTAAGCCCAAGAAAACCTACATCTGTGTAATTACATCCTAATAGTCATGGTAAATGTATACGTGGGATTTTATGAACCAGAAGATACAGAATGCTACCGCTAAAGCCCAAGTCGCTTTTTTAATAATAAAACACATGAAAAACAGACTAAATCTAACAACACTAGAAAAATCAGGGACTTTGCACATGTTATTTTTTTCACGTATCTGATAACTCGCAGTTGCTGCTATGACTCAGCAATGCTATTAAAAAGTACCAGTAATAGATATTATGACCTGAGATACGTGATCCTCTCCAGGGAGGCTTATGCCTATCTAAAGCCAAGGTCTGGTAGCAAATTACCTAAAAATCAAGAACTGAAGCAATGTGGAACTCCTAGGCTAGACTGATAATCCTTGACGTCATTGGTAGTCAAGTCCAGCACTCAAGTTCAGCCACATATTAGATAAAACATATTACTTCTCGTGAACAGTAGTCCACAATAAGCGATGTTTTCTGCCCTGATAAGTGGAGGTACATCATCTAAGCTTCCTACATTCTTCAGATTGCATCAGTGGTATTTGGGCAAAAATCTCATTACTCCACAGGAACTGATTATTTTAAATAAAGTATCGAAACTTGTCAAAATATACACTGTCACTTTTTGGGCAGTAATTTGAATAAAGCTTGAAATTGATGAGGGTGAGTCACTGACTGAAATGACTTTTTTGTCACACCTCTCTGTTATCAGCTCCAAACAACATATCGTGGTTCTGATTGCACAAGGAAACCAGAGGATGTTATAAAGGTGAGCTTGCAGAATCGGCCCATAACTGAGATTAAAGTTTAATATGCATTAGTCTAATATAAAGAGTTAGCACACTGAGCAAAGGACTGAGTATGATGTCCTCTGAAGGAACCTGCTTGGATGAGAAATGCTGTTTGAACCTGATGCTTCAGTACACAAGTGAAGTTCTGCCAACGGCTTGAGATGGAGGATCGGCGTTACGGATTTTAAACCCTCATGAGTTAAAATGGTTCTAAGTGGAGAAAGACGAAACGAAGGTCTGGACAGAAGTAGCTTTTTAGATGAAAAAATATCCAAACCAACAACAACAACAAAAAAATCCAGTTTACCTAAGAGGGGATAAAAATGCCCTGTTCTCATGTCTGAAGGAACTCACATTTGGAGGGCTTTGAGGGTGGGGAGAATGTGTGTGGCTTTTCTTTGAGTTTGATTTTTTTTTCCTTTAATGTCTTATCTTTTTGTTTTGGCAGAAAAAAAATGTTGTTGGGTATTTTTGGGGGGGTTGGGTGTTTTTTTAAAACCTGGGTTTCTGTGGCGCTTGGCTGATCCGGCTGGGACACAGCCATCCTTACAGGTCACCCAGTTTGCCATTAGGGATTGCATGTGCTGTCATTCTCCTGGCAGCGTCTCATGTAGCACAAAAAAAGGGAATAACCTGGAGATCTACACAATACTTATGATACACTATCAGAGGGAACGCGATGTGTAGCTCCCTGGGGACAGCACTAATCCCTGTTCCTCAGGATGTTGAGGAAAGGTAGGTGGCTTATCTACACTAATAAGTGAGAAGGTGCATGCTGTTCTGCACCATACCTCGTTCCCTCACCCTGCCAGCACTGACTGCATGAACACACTCACCCTCAGCATAGGTAAAAGGGGCAGTGTCCCCCCTCCAGTCCCTCCCCACCCCTGTTCGCCCAGCAGAGAAGGCAACCTTAAGAGGAGACTTCATGACTTGGCATTTCTAGCAGGAAGGGAATGAAAGATGAAGGTGGGATGAGGGCAGCACGAGTGTTGTGAATTGGTTAGGGGAAGAGTGTCTTGGGAGCAGCTGTCTGAAAGTGCTGGGATTTTGGTGACTGCGGGGATTTTAGGATCGGGACTGCTGGGGTTCTATTGACACTGCTGGGATTTTCTGTTGACTTCCCTCACCCATTACTCTGTCATAAAAGGCAACTGCCTCCTTTGGTGACACCCGCAGACAGCTCTGGTTTTTATTAGGTGAACTAAAATAGTTGTATGGAAAAAGCCATACAGGCACTCAGTACATCCTTTGGATGTTTTTCCTTTTTACTGACTGCAATTACGCGCCAGGAAATAAACTGGTCTTCAGAATCATTTGGAAGCATTAAAGTGTACTTTGTCTCATGTGGCCTTAAATATGACAGCACAATGTATCTGTTGCTTCATATCCTCTCCTCTTCTCATTCAGAAACCCACCGGGGGAAAGAGGGAGAGAATATGGGTGAAATATTTCAGATACTGACTACGTAATTTTTACTTTCCCTTTCCACATTATTGATGCTTTCCAGACCTGCAGTGGCAGACAAATATAAGACACTTGGGGACACCAATATCAGTTACAGCTAACTGCAGCATCTTGACACAAAACATGGTAAGGATAGGTATGACATTGACAGCACTGCAGCTGTCAATGGAGGTGCGATACGATGGGGAAAAGAGTCGGTGTTCAGGGGTGTACGACAGAGATGGAGAGAGGGAAAAGCACCAAAAAAAAAAAACCAAACCAGAAAAACAATGACACCTACACCAGACCTTCAGATAAAACCAGCAAGCCACCTCTGGTATGTGGTACTGGACATCATAAAACCACTCTACGCTGACTGTACTGCAGTTGCTTACTTGCAATTTAAAAGTAAATCATGCTAAAAAAGCAGCAATTGTCAAACACTTATCACATGAACCAGGTTAAACCAGCCATGTGATACCAGGGGGACAGGCTAAAGAGCTGGTTGGGGTTTCTGCCAATGCCTGTTATTTAAGTGATATTTTTTAGCAACGAACCTGTACTTCTCAAGCTGCTATTCAGTAAGCTCCTTGTAAGGAAACAAAAAAGAAGCACACACTTAAGCAAGAGATTTCTTAACTGGATATGGTAAGGATACACAAGAAGCTGTTAACAGCCCTCAGTGAGATTCTGTAAAGATTATCTCTTTATATTGTCTTGCTTTTTAGCTTTGATTGGCATTTACAAGAAGTAAGCTTTCCTATCCATACCGGAGGTGTAACTGACCAAAGAGAAACCCAGTGCATAGGAGCAAGGAAACCAGACTGGAAGCAGCCTAGAAAAACAGAGAATGAAGGGTGACAGATGTGCACATGCAGAGGGTAACACAGGCAGATTAACAGAGGTAGCCAGCTGCAGGAAATTACTCATCTGCAGCTGACATGAGCTTTTTCTCCTGTTTTGTTGACCTATAGAGATAAGGACGGCTTTTGCAGACCTGCAAACTCTTATGCATTGCACATGGAACTCACCTGATGTATCATTTCCCCACATTCCCCAGGAAGGGGGGAACTCACATTTCTAACCAGCAAGGCATCGTGGCTTCTGTCCCAATCCACAACCTGCCATCTGCCTGAACGTGGTGCCTGCAGATCAATCACAGCATGGAAAACAGCCAGACCGCGTGTTGTTCTACCATTAGGGATGTGCCCAACCTCTGGGTCTCCGCATACCATGCAGTCCTGATAAATAACACACTTGCCAAACACAATGTAAGATTGCCATCCCTGGGGCACTCCACAGGTTCTCTCAAAAACTGGAAAAGAAAATGCTGCTGAGGACTGTGCCAGGCAAGGGGGGAGCGCTTGCTCTCACACTCGGAGCCGCAACGTAAAACCCTGGACTTACAGACATTGAGCTGCAGAGCTTAGTGGCATGCCCTGGTTTTCTGTATGTGCTTGTCTTAGCAGGTAAAGTTCCTACACAAATGATCCTCCTTAGTAATAATAATAATAAAAATATAAAAACAAAAGCAAAAAACGAGGAGAGGCACTGCTTCCATGTGAACTCTTTGCAGAATTTTATTATGAACTAGCACACAAAGCTATTGCACTTCGTATGCTTGTTCAGTCGGGAATGCAGGCAAATATTTCATTCCCAATACACAGAGAAAAAAAATGTGCTCACTGTTGCCCTTAACTTCATATATGCAGGTAAGTGCAGAACTGACAGAAAACTTGATGTAAATCAGACAGATATTCAAGGCATTGGTAGACAACTGGGCATTTGATTTCCCTGTGCTCTCCACGAATTGAGAAATGAGCTCTCCTCAGTGGTTTGATTTAGCATAAGCAACTTCTCCAGGTTTCTCTACAGTTGGTTCAAGAACTTTTATCTCTGATCTTCTATTACTATTCTTTAAACTTCATTTTATCCAGAAATGCTCACAGATAAGTCAAAAGAGGTTGCAGACAGATGCATTTTTATACCTATTATACCTAGTAATTTTTTCTAGCAAGGTAACTGATGACATCTGTCTTCATTTCCTCACATCTGTGCCACTCACAGCAGTGAAAAAGTTACAACCTGCCTGACGTTTCAGAATCTTGAAATGTTCTTTGTTTTACAGAGGTATGGCCATCCTCAGAGCTGAAGATGGGTATCAATGCTTGGCTTGGGAGGTCACTTGTCAGCTCTTCCATGTTACCTCCTTGAACGCTCTTATTTATTAATTATTCTGGGATTTTCAAGATTAGTATTTCAGCTTAGTAAATTAGTTTATTAAGTGAGAATTTGATTACGTGGTCCTATTACTGATGCACATAGGAACAGATTTTCCCAGAAGGACTAAGTGAATTAAAGCTCCTTGCATTTACATCACCCAAGAAGATGCACGTAGTGCCACAGGGCTGCTCTGCTTAAACGAGGGCTGTGTTGGCTCCTGGTACTGAGCCCAAATTAATGCCTCACTGTGCTGAGGACACAGGGGTAAAATATTCAAGAGTGCGATAAAACTTCACCCGAGTGCAGGTCAACTAGTACCCTCAAGGAGGACACAGAAAGGAGCCTCGGGGCTGAATCTGCTGTTCACACCATCTGGATGTGATACCTCAGGCCCTAAAAAGCAGCTTTTTAAGCTGTCTCTCAAGCTTTTAATGATGTGAATCCCGCTACCGCATACTAGTGCAAAGCCATTTAAACCACAGCTAAAGATGTTTTTAAGCTCATCTTTCTGACTGCACCGAAATGGGCTTGAAGCCCTCTCCCTGTCAGCTCTAGCTGAGAAGCAATTCAAGGAGGCGCTGCCTTGCAGTGACTGATGGCAGCAGCTCAGCTGCAGGTGCGACAGCTGACTGCAAGAGCAAGCTTAGCCCTTTCCGAAGCAAAGCCAGACGGGTTAATTAAGCCCTAAGTAATGATGTAAGATATTATTTAGCTCGTTATTGAGGCAGACCAGGAATGCTCGCGGCTGGTGACAGCCCACCTGGCCTGGCGGGTGGTGACTAGCCAGTGGCAGTAGGTCGGTATCTGACCCCACTTCATGGCTGCTGTGAGGTGAGCGGGCCAGAGGCCATGGGCCAGAGGCCGCCCGAGGCGGAGGAAGGCAGGCAGGCAGGCTGTGGGGATGAGGGCACTTTTCTCTGCCAGCCCCGCAGACGCGCAGGGCAGAGCCAGCAGGCCGGCCATGTTTGGATGCCTCCAGGTGCTGGTGCCAAAGCCCAAGACCCACACGTAGGCTTTCCTTACGCTTATTGCCGACTTCCTTTCTAGCAATGGCAGACCATAAACGTTTATTTAGGGAACAGGAGCAGCACGCGAGCTTTTCACCAGAGCTTCAGGCGGCCGTTACCCGGCCCGCGGGCTGCAGGGAGCCTGCCAGGAGCCCCAGGGAAAGGCGGCCGCTGCCGGCGCCACCGGGGGCAGAGGGTCACCCCCGGCCCTGGGGACAGCGCGGGGCCTCCGGGGCTGGGCGGCGAGGGGGGCGGTGCGGGCCTGCGCCGCGGAGGGCAGGCTGCCCCGCTCAGGTGCCCATCGGCGGCGGGGGGAACCTTTCTGTGAGGCGCCGCTTTCCACCCGGCCGCCGCCGGGGAGGACCGTCCCCGCTCCCGCAGTTGCCTGGTAACGCCGGTGAAGGAGGCGGGGTGCGGCGGGGACGGCGGCCCGGTGCAGCGGCCCGCCGCCGGCGGGCACGGGGAGGGGGAGCCGCGCCGCGATGCTGGACCCGGACAGCGGGCTCTCCCTCACCATAGCGCGGATCGTCCAGCGGCTGAAGGGCTCCAGCCTCCACTCCCAGCTGGAGCGACAGGCCCGGGTGAGCCCCGACCTGGCGCTGTTCCCCCGCCCCGGGCCCGCCTCCCTTTCCCGCTCCCCATCCCCGGCGCTTTGTTCCTGGCCCTCGCCCCCGGCCCGGCCTGTGCGGCCTCGGCCGGGGCCTCCCCTCCCTTCCCTATCTCGACGGGGCAGCAGAGCCGTCTGCCTGGTTTCTAGAGCTGTATTTATAGTTTCTTCCCTTGGGACCGAAGGATTTCGCGGTGAATATGAAGACTGTCCTCTCTCGGAATCTCGCTGCTTCAAATCGTTCCTAGAATTAATCGCTGTGTCTTTTAATCTCTAATTTGGAAAGCTTTAAATACCACCCCACCCCACCCCCCCCGCCCTTCCTCCTCCAGAGTGCCCCTGAGGAAAGGAGGATTTGGTCAAAGGAAGTGAAAATAAATTAAAACGGCACACGAAAGTACATTTTTGTAGCTGGGAAAACAGTTGCTTTTTTGTATTTGCTAACTCGTCTGCCCTCGAAACCAGATTTTTCATATTGCGGCTGAACTTCATGTAGGATGTTTCTGATTAAAATCCATGTCAATTTTCACGACCATAATAATGTAGTAGTGGTGCTATAACAATTATGGTGCATTACTGAAATATTTTGGGCTAGGTTGTATAAAATCTCGGGGGTTTGGGGTTTTTTTTGCAAACAGTGTTTAAAATTGTACAGATTTTTTTTTTTTTTAGGACAGAATGTCTGTTATCTGTCTTAGTTATGTTGGGTTTTTAAATGAAACATGATTTTCCTCTCTAATGTCCCTAAAGCTTTCCATAGCGAGTGACATCACTATGTGCCTTTTCGGGGTTTTTTTTTGTTGTTTTGTTTTTAAATTTGCTGATTTGGTCTCTAAATGCGGTTTTAAATGTATGCCTGCTTTGCTCCCGTTGACTGACTGCTCTCTAAATATGTGAGTAAGCAAATGTGCATGACTCGAAGGGGGATGGAATTATAAAAGAGTACAGATGTTGGGTTCTGCTAAGTGTTGGGGAACTCAGCATCCCAAATAGATAGCCTGACATGAGGTGTGGAGAGTCGAATGCAACAACTTGTCCTAAATAAAGGCAGTGATGGGATTTCAGAACAGGACTCTCTTTTTAACAACTCCGTTACTGATTATAATAAAACTTGTATGTACTCACCTTTGCCACTCTCTTGTCTCCTGTGAGGCCTGATTTCATAGTCATTTGATACTTTACATGTTTGTTTCGAAACACAAGGAAGGTTGGTGTTGTCAGGACTTGGCGGGGTGTTTAAATGCTGCTGGTGGATGGCCATTTTGTACATGTGGACACCCTGAGGACCTTAGCAGTGTGCTTTCATGGTGGTCTTTAATGTCTGAAACGGCAGTTAAATGCTTAAATACCTCCCTGACTGTATAGCATATCAGTTTACTCAATACAAGCAGAAACTGCATAATCAAAGCATAAAGGTAACCTATAAAATAAATAAAACACACTGTAATGACCACTGCCAAATCTGTCATGATAGCTTTGCAGAACACTGTTTTACAAATTTCTTGGAGAAGGAAAAACATGTATATGTTGGTCAGAAGATTATTCCAGTCATATGAAGTGCTAAGGGGAAAGAAAAGAAACAGGTGTTTGAAGAGTTTGTAATACGAGATTAAATTGGAGCTATAGTTCAGTGTAGACTGAACTTTCATCTGAAAGACTCGAAAGTTTTTAGATATATCAACTAGAGGATTTCTCCATGTAAAGAGTCATCTTTTGGAGCTTGTAGCTTAAATTAGTAGGGCCAAATGTACACCCTGTTTGAGAGGAATCTGTATGTTCTCCTTGACCTTGAATATTTTTTTTGACCTTGCATGCATTTATGTTCTTTCATGTTTGGTATAGACTTGGTTTATTTATAATGCTTCTATAGTCATGTTGTTGCCATACTATGCAGTTGTAAAGGCCCTATCAGTGAGTCCCTTATCTTTGTCCGTCCCTTAGCAGGTGTGCAGAATTCTGAAGGTCTCTGAATTTTGCTACTCTCTGTATTAAATTAATGCTTGATTTCCCTCACATTACATGGGGTATTTATGAATTTGCATTATCAAAAATGAAATCTTTGCTATTGCTATGCATCATACCTGAACTCCAGTTTATTGATAGGGTGTGATAGGATTTTTTTGTCTGTTGGTTAACAGTTTCTGAGCAATGCTTGGTCTGCACCGGTTGCAGTATCAATATACGGGCAGTCCCTTTTAGGCAACTTTAAGCTATTTTTGGAGGCACATACTGTATTTTGAGAAATCTTTTGAGACAGCGCATCAGACAAACTAACTTATTGGTTTGGATATTTATACTACAGTTATATTTTGCCTTTACAAAGATTCCTCTTTATCTGTCAGTGTAGAAACTGACATTGCTGATACTCCTTCCTCAGAAATATTTACCGTCTCTGAAAACATGAGAGTCAGAATGGATCCTAAGGTCCACTATAATATTGCTTGAAATTTTTGAGAGGTCATGTGGTCTCACAAACAGTATTCTAGCTATTATCCAAAACTCTGTTTTGTAAAGTCATCTATTTTAATGTCTAGGAAGGACAGCTCAAAAGAAAGAGTTTCTTTCACCAGTCAATAGAATTTTGGGGAAAACACAATATCCTGATGTTATTTGTGAGAGTTGATAGAGTGGCCCTGTGGTTATGAAATGATCACACCAGCGCTATGCTTGGCTGTCACAGAGAACCTGGGCTAGTGTCAAGGACTGTGATACACAATCTCTTTGAAGTAAGTTTGGCATGGGCACCAAATGATTTTCTGTCACAGCTTCAGCTCTGGGGATACCAAGATAATCACATTTTTGTCCTGAGGACTGAAGTAGGTGTCGGGTCATATGCTTGTTAACGGTGATTTGGAAAATAAATGTTAGGTTGATTTTGTAGGTTGAGTTTTGGTATATTGATAATGTGCCTGCAGCTAAGACAAAGAGGTTAATGCAGGCAAGAGTGTAAATGTGCCTGTCATTTGCTTAGGAATTTCATCTGAGCGTATTTTGTAGTGTGTTTGAAAGGAAAGAGTAACAATTACAAAGATTCAAAATATTAGATAGTGGCTTTTCAACATGTAGAATTGCTGCTGGAGTTATTGGGGTATCGGAGGAGAAATCTGGTCTCGGTTTCTCAGGCACAGCTTTCACTGTGTGAGTTTGTAATCAAATTCGTTTGCTTTGCCTTCATTTTTCTCTTCCTTGTCTGAAATGTAAATGTTTTTAAGGTAAAAATTAGAGGTGGTTAGAAAAACTGAGACACAGACATCTTCAATCACAAAATGCAGTTTGAAAACAATTTTTTTGTGAAATCTTGTTAAAATTTTGTTTTAGGGAAAATCTTTGTCAGTGAACTGACAATAAAAATGGAACAGTTTAGAGACATGAAAAAAGTGCTGCTTTTTAAACACATTTTCATTTGCAGACAATTCAGAAATTTTGTTTTTCATCATATCTGAAGGAAGCCAGGCTTTATTAATTAATTAAGATTAATCAATCTTAATTTTTGTCCTCTCCAACCCCTAACAGAAATCGATCTGACTCTGAGTTGCCTGGAACCTCTAGTGGCCAGGGGCAATTAACAAGTAAAGTTAAAAAACCCCCAACAAAACAACCACCGACCAAAGGCTTCAGTAGGTTATTCCTAAAGAACTTTTCTGAAACAGGAAGTGAAAATAAACTGAAAGATAAAGGTTCTAAATTATGTTTTAAATTAAACAGGAAAGACTCACAATACAAGGAATCCCTCCAGGCATTTTCTGTGTAGACGTTCTTATATTTATTTCTTGTAGGTGTGTCTGTAGTGGGACAACTAGAAGGAGAACTTGTAGAAAAATAGGATAATGGCTAACCAAGGAGGCTAAAAGTGGTAACTTGAGTGTAAGAATCAGCACTGACACTACATCCCACCCCACTGGAGCGAGAAAAAAATTTGGGAGGTACCTGAAGGTATGAACAAGTTGTGGAGAGGAGATGTGCTAGGATATGTCATGATCAGAATGATGTCCAGAAGAGAGAACTCTGCCGTCACTCTTTGAACAGACCTGTGACTAGTACCAGAAAGGTTTAAAGAGAATATTAGTCCAAGGGAGAGGTACGGGTCTTCACAAGACTCCTGATGGGGCGAAGGAGAGGAGCTTGCTTTGGGACTGCTAGGAACGTTGCAGCTGGGGTATTGCCTGGCGGTGTGCTTCTAAAGGGAGTACTGGTGAACGTCTTAGAATAATTCATGTGGAGTGAATGGTTTGCAAGATATCTGAGGATATTATTTTAATGACATTTTTCTCCATCAGTTAAAAAAAGAAATTGATACTCATCCCTACTTAAGTAAAAGATCAAATTAAGAGGGAAAATGTTTCTGTGAAATGTAGCATTTATTAAATAAAACTTAGCAAATAAACGTAGGATCATGAGTCATCATAGATAATTAATGATTCCTTTTCGTGCATTGTATTTAACAAACAGCTTACTATCCCCTGCTGACAGAGCTTGTACTTTGGTTTTAATGGTTCAGCAGTAACATTTGCAGTACAGTGGATTTTAAATTGAATGTAGTTGTGAATACGTTAAACAGATTATGGAGCTCAGAAGCAATGCAAGCTTGATGCACAGATATTATTTTTTTTTTGGTGATGTAGATTATATGTTTTACCTTGCGTGTGTGTATTTTATTTGCAGCACTAATTTTGTATTCAAGTAAAACCTAGGAAATTTATTAAAACAACAAAATTATAAAAAATGTATCCTGCGTATCTTGTGGGAGAACATAACATTTGAAGCTCTTTATTCCTGTATGAGGCTAATTGAAGCTCTCCGTTTCAACTGCTGGGTTATATTTACTTGTATAAGAAAGTTCATAATACTTTTTTCCTTGGTGTAATTACTGTAGAAATGTAGAAGGGTTGGAAAATTGTCAATGTAATCAGGGTTTTATATTTACTGAAATTTGTTTAGTTATGCTCAGGATGATTCCTCTTTCTGTTCCAGAAACATATAAACCAAAATCAAAATCACTCCCTTAAATTTGTAGGATTTTAAGTGTTTAGAGAGTGTTTACATTGAAATTGTTGTGGTCATACTTGAAGTGGTTTTTAACAAGTCGGCTTGATGCTGATAAAATCTAGTTATAGCAGAACGGAGCGTGTAAGAAAAGGTGAATATTTATTAGCTTTCGTTGAACTGACTTCTGCTAAAGTAGGACTATATTTGACATATTTGGTGCTTTATCGTAATTTGGGAAATAATAGCAATAAAAGCTAAAAACATTGTGCACTTGTGCGAAATCATAATGAACAGTAATAAACGCTCTGAGAGTGTACATACTTGTCTAAAACAGAAAGGCTTTGAAGAGGAATTATGGTGGATAGCCTTTAAAATATTTAGATTGTGTAAAGTTATTTACAGACCTGTTTGCAGCAGGATAAAAATATGTGTTCACCTGATGCAGTTCCACATTTCAGTAGAGTTGGATCACTTCTCTGCAGTGTTTATTCTTGTTGAGAAAAGAAATAGTTTAGCACAGGAGTTACGCTGGAACACTTTGTTCTGTCAAGCCTCCTCATTTTAGTATGTTGCTGGTCCTCTATTTTTCTGCACTTCGAGTGCTGTGCTTTGATGGCTCATCTGCCCTCTTGCATGATCAATGCTGCTGCAGTCATGATGACTGAATGCCATTTCCAAATTTAGGTGCTAATTTGCAAATAGATTTGTCTCTGTGTTGAGTTGTTCTACAAATCAATTTACTATGCCCACCAGCTTTTTCCACCTGGTGCTGTGCTATCCTTTTGCTTGCTCTCAGCCAGATCGGTGTTGAGTGTCTGGAGTTTCTTCAATCTTGGCATCCAAGTACAGAAAGTGTAATACATTTAGAGTATCACTTATGATGGTGACTGCCCAGGTCTCAGCAGGACACCTTACCAAATTCAAAGGCAAAGAAGATGTGCACAGAACATACAAAGGATTGCAAGTGGTACCTTAGCTGCCTTTCAGAAGGGTTGGCAAAATTTTGAACGTCCCAAAACTATCCTTTCTCTTCTGTACAGCTGAAGGACAAGAGGGTGCCAACAAATGCTGTCATGATAGCTTGTTTTATGAAGGAAAGTCTTAACAGCTGGCTGCTTCTTGGGTTGCAAGAAGCTGACCAAGACTGTAGATGAACATGGACACTGAACACCTGAACCCTGGTGCCCTATCCATAAGAATACGCACAATGCCAGTTACACTGGAAGAGAAACTGGTAGGCATTAACTTTTATTAAAAATCATTTGTTATTGCTTGCTGAAGTACGCTGCATTCATCCCTGTCTCCTTTTAGGACTCTGTGTTGGCCTGACCAAGCCTCTGAAAAGTGTGACTTCTTCCCTGGTCTGGCTGTCACTCTTTGCCTTCACAGGTTGTTCCCTTAAGTTGCTGACTCTCCTTTACCCTGCCTGTGATAGCCTCCTGATAGTATCAGATTTTTTTTTAAAAAAGGGAAGATATTTGTTCATCAAGATGCGTGTATTGAAATTGGAGAGTCTGTAGTTCTACCTGAGTATATGCTGCATTTTGATCATGCAGGAAATTAATTCAGTTCATCGGTACAAATGTCATCAAGGTGTTATTTTCCCAATAAACCTTAGCCAGGAATTTTTGTCAGTGTAAATTGTAGTAATGCTTTTTATATAAATAAAATTTTGTCAACATGTTTTTCATTCTATCAAAAAACATAGTGGAAGAAAATGCAAACAATACTTAGGCAGTATGTTGTATCAAGCAGATTACAACAAATAAACCCTACCAAAATACCTAAATGTTTTTTTGCAACGTAGTGTAACACAGAAATAAGGGATTTCATTTCATCTACCAAAATAAGTATTTTCTTTTGGTTGTATTATACAGAGCTAGGGTATGTTCTTCTGTGTTAGAACTGTCTGCAGCTGCGAGCTGGACCATCTGCCAGATTTTTCCCTTTCAGGTATCTAATTTCTGATTTGAAAACTGATCAGCAATCTAGTATGCAATGAGTCCTTAACAAAAACAGTTTCTGTAGCTCTGTGTAGCACTGTAGGAAACTATCAGTTGTAATCCAGAAGTAAACAAAAGGAAAAGTGGAAATAGGAGGCTTTGGTAATTGCATCCTGAAATGAAAAGAGTGGGGACAGAAGTGCCCCCATAATTTGGGGGGCAATTTTCATGTTTCATGTTTCTTATATGAAAATATATGAAAAAAAATATGCATTTTGCAGTTAAGAGAAGGAAAAGGACACAGGAAACAGGCTAAAAATAAAAGTTTTGATAAATTAAGGATTAGCATAGGAATATTTGCTGCAGCAGAGCTAGGATAGTGAAATAGGACTTGACTGAATAAATGGGCATGAGGAAGTGAACTGATGGAGATCGATGCACTAATGTAATCCTTGGAGAAAGTTTTCCCCAAAATGCTGGCCTGCGTCCTTTTCGACTGCCACCCTGCTGCATACAAGAGAGTCACTGTTTTTTTTTTTGTTCTGCAGCTGGGGAACAGGCTCTGTTGGGAACAGCAGTTTACAAGAAAGTCCTCTGTTTTGGGCTGACAGGAAAATGGGAAGTCATTTGTGTCGACTGAACTCCTTTATCCCCTCTAATGCAATATGCTGTATCAATTTCCAGAGTTTCCAGGAAACCACAAAAAAAAAAAAAAGGGGTTGTCAGTATGAGTGTCATACCTTCGTTAATGAGCCAAGAGCTCCCAAATTTTACAGATGTATGAACAGTAGAGAATTAAAATACTGTTCTCCTGTTTGTACTTTTGTCACTTCTTGCACTGTTTACAGTGTCAAGACAATGAACCCACTTTTTAGTAAGATTTGTTTATGTTGTGATTTATCATCTGTCAATGAGTTGTATTTGTGAGGAGTTTTTTTGCATACCTAAAAAGGATTGTTGAAGTGTGTGTACCAAGCCCCACAGGTAAATACTCTGTGGACCTTGAGATTAAAATTGGCCATAGTTAACCCAGAGGACAAAGTTGAACATTTACAAAAGTATGCACAAAACCTTCTAAGGAACAGTAAGGCACAATCTGCCCACTTTGACCTGTGTTATTTTTTTTAAAATTTGTACAGGAGAGGTACAAAACCACTGCTTTGCAGCAGGAAAAAATTAAATTCGGCCTGACATGCGTCAGTCCAAAATGGACATAGGACTTTCTATCAAAGTAGATTCAGAAAGAATCCTTCATAAAATACTCCTTGAGGCTGCTGCTTAAAAGGATATTTTGTGAGCTGCCCAGGAGCCCCCATGAAAATCTTTGTTTTCCTGCCTTTAGCGATGATCCTTTGCCAGCTTTTACTGTTGTGCTGAACGGAATATTTGTTTGTCATTTGACAGGAGAGTTATGCAACTCACCACACCTTATGGTTTGTGCTTACGATCACCTTTCTTTCTCAAAAAGCATGCTTACAGCCTCTTTGCTATTGCAGTCAATAAACCAAATATAAAAGCCTTCCTCACCTGTAATGGCAGGGTGACTTAAAGTAAGAGCAGAAATGCTGATGCTCTCAGTCTCTGCGTTATTGGTGATTCCTCCTTTCAATTAGCGAAAATGGAAAGATTTCCTTAAAATTCTGCCTTGTGAATTCTTCTAGACCAACTTTTCCAGCAAGCTGTGCAGCACGGCAAATACCCTTTTCCGTGCGTAAACTGCAAGGCAAATGGTAGGATTGTGGAATTTGCTAGTTGTGTGTGATGGACCTAAAACATGCCATACTGTCAACAGCGCTGTTGGGGCTGGCAAACTGCACAAGCTAGTGAAAGTTTATTTTTAATAGCAGCATAACTTACTGCAATAGAATCAGCAGCTGATACGCATACAGCGTATTGCTGAGTAGCTTTTGCTAAGACATATCTCACGCTTCTAGGTAGATGATGTGGGCATATGCTTCCAACATATGCCTGAGCTGTCATGGCAGTGGAGTAAGTTGCACAGATCTCCCAGTGTTATTTTCAAGTTAGCAGCCTGGGTTGCTATTCTTTTCTAAACCTTTAGCTTTATCCTCTGGTACTAATTGGCTATTGCCACACTCCATGTTTAGGAAAATATGTATAGAAGTCAATTCACAGAAACTCCTGAGTTTCTGATTGTTGTCATTTTGAACCTTTGTGGTCTATTTGTTCTTTCCTCTCGGTCTAGCTATAGAAGAAGGAGATGCTGTAGCAGCTGCTCCTGCTGTTGCTGAAAAATCTGCAGATCTGCAGCAACATCTGGGTGGTGGTGTTATGGTACAGTTGTAAAGCTGATTGGTGCCTAATTGTCGAGTGCATTTCATTACAGGAGTCTGTATATACCTGGTAGTCACAGCTGCAGTGGGGAGCGTTGGGTTCACAGTTTTTTATTTGAAGTTTGAAGATGGCATTTCTTACGTGAAAGAGCTGAACTGTGGAAGGTTAAGTGAGAAGTTGCAGAACATTTTCAGTTTGATTCTTTCATGTAGAATACAGTGAGTGGCTTCTAGTTATTTACTTGTGTACTGTATGACCAATCCTTTAATGTGTAGAGTCTAGCATTTGGGCTGAGTATGTGGGTTACTCGCTCAGAATATTAAGCATCTATGTTGCTGGATACTCCCTCTCCCTTTTCTCTCCTTTCCCACGTACAGCTTTTAGCACTGATGTAAATGCAAAGACATTGAGTGAGGAAAAAGTAGGCTGATTTTTTTGGCTGCAGTTACCATTGTCAAGTTAGTAGGAAGCAGTTTGCTTTCTGTGTAACCTTAAGCATGTATGTTTCTTATTTCATAACTTAAAATACACAATTTACTTTCTTTTTAGTACTTGCTTGATGCTTATTTGTTTATTTATTTTTCATATTAGGTAAGCCTACACAAACCAGAAATTAAACTGGAATCACTAAAAGAAGATATTAAGGATTTTCTGAAGACGTCAGGTTTGTAATACTTCATTGATACGTTTGTGAATAGTATAGATCTATATAAGAACATGTGACACACATGATGAAAACAGTTGTTTGTACAGCTTGGTATCTTGTCACTGACAGTAGCCAGAAGCAGACATCCAGTGATTATTAAATGAGAGAGAAAATTAAAAAGGAAGAAGTTCTTGGACTCCAGCAACATTTTGAAAAACATCCTAAGAACATATACAACATAAGAGTATACTACGAAGTGATTTTGTAATTTTATAAGATACTGGTAATTTTTTTTTAAACTTCTGAATGATACAGGAGTTCAGTCACTTCTGAAAATGGAAATTAACATTCATGGAGGTACTCTTGAAAATTTTACCCTTAGTTAAATTTCCAATTTTCATTGAAAGTTTTAATCTATGTAACTCTATTATGTGAAGATTTGACAGTAAGTGATATAAGATTTATAGTCACCAGGACCACTATGTCTGTTAATATTTATAGATGTTTTAATAATATGATGGCTTTGAAAAAAATAGCATGTGGTTATTTAACCAAAACTCTATTGTAATTATTTAAACAGTAAATGGAGGTAAGGGATATTCAACCTTTATACAGACCTTAACTTGGAGTTTTTCCTATCTTAATTAGGTTACAGTTTCTTCATCTTTTCCTGGTAGGTAGACATGAATTGAGATAGGACAGAAAACACCAGTGACTCTAAAGCAACTTCTGATTGATGTTCCATTAGTATTAATTCCTAAAGTTGTCTTCTGGATATTTTTTTATTTTAACAGGTTGGGAAAAGAAGCTTCAGAATGCTGTTTATAGTGAACTCAATGTGTGAGTCTATTTAGTATTTTTATTTAGTAAGTTCTACTCACATGATTTACTTTTGATTCCTTTGTATATATATAGGTGTATGATGTGTTACTATTATCTGCAAGATCTGTCATACCAAGGGTGCCTGCTTCATTTCTGTTTTTAAAGTGCCACTATTTCTTTTCTTTCCTAGTGCCACTTTTTCTTTCCTAGTGAAGATACTGGACTCAAGTACATTTTAAAGAATGAGCGAAACAAATATCACCAAACTTTGTGTTACTTTAATAATTTCTTTGTTGTTTTACTTCCAAATGTACCAACAGTCATAATATAATTCTTACATAGTTCAGGTCGTTATTGTAAATGAAATTTAATACTTTTCAGCATAATATTTGTGTCAGCATTGCACATATTTTTTGTATTAATTATTTAAAAAGTCTTTAAATTAAGGTATTAGATCTCTAGACTTACCAGAGCAGTGTTCATCGTGCTTGGGATATGGTCATAAACACACTGAAATTGGAAAATTCCCTTTTCATTGTTGTTCAGCGCACTTCGGATTAGACTTCTGGGAAGCATAAGTTGTCTTTACATTCTGGTGAAGTGGAAAGGTGAATTTAATGACAGATATAGCCCTAAATGCAACTACCTAATAAGAATTGTGTGTGCAAATCTATTTGTGCTAATTTAAATAAGCTTATTAGGGTTACCAGTTTTGAACAATGTGCTTAGTAGTGTGAGGGACTCGATTCAGCAAAATACTTGTAAATTTGTCTGTCAGTAAGAATTAATCTTCATCATATCTTTCAAGGGAAAAATATTTACCTGTCTTTTGGACTAATGCTTATGCTTTCTTTGAGTTCACCAAAATAAGCTGCAAACAATGATGAAGTTAGCCCTGGAAAATTGAAATTAACTAAGAATACCATGATTTCATAAGCATTGTGGAAAAGCCAAGAAAAACTATTGCCGAAATCTGTTAGTATTGATACCATTTTACACATAGGCACAGAGCTGTCCAGAGCAAATGAGGAGCAAGTACAAGAATGACCTTACCAGTTAAAAATGGGAAGAAATCTGGGGAGGGTTTCCCAAAATCGTATGATAGGAACTGATTGAATACATTTAAACAAACGAAAATTTGGGCTAACTATAAGGAAAGCTTTGTGTAAATTTTGTTTCCTGAAAGACATTTGAGACAGTTAAAGTTAAGCTGGATAAAATGTCTGGCTACAACTTATTGGAAATAATCTGCATTACTGAAAGGTAAATTAGTGTTCTGGTTTGTTTTTTTTTTATTTTTGTTCCAGCTTTTATATTTTGGCAAAATGCAGTTTATGAATGGATATTCGACTTTGCTTAGGTCAACACCACAAAACTCTAATTGCTTTGGACATGTAGATGTTCACTATTGATTTTTAAAAGGAAACCCTCCAAAAAAATATATTGTGTCTTGAAAAAATATAATATCCTGGATAGTAAAAGTTCCGGGGAGTCATAAAGATGACATGATATGAAGAGAATACCCTTCTAAAATACCTGATTTGTCCATAGAATTATTTGATTTTATTTTACAAATATGTGAAATTATGAGGAAGTATTTTTTTTAATATAAGAAGAACTCGTTGAAATGAAGAAATACTTCTAAAAATAATGTTTATTTTTAGTTTTGATCAAAATACATGGTGGTTTTACTAGTATTCTCATGAAAGAAGTTATGTTTAGGTTTACAAATACAGGATTAATTAAGCAAAATAAGAATCTGAACATTTAAAATATACTATACTTTTTTTCAGATTTCCTTCTCCTTGTCATCCTTCAGCACCACCTGAGCATATGAAAGAACCATTAGCTTATATGAGGAAAGCACAGGTTGGTTGTTACCAATTTTACTGTTTATATCAGATCTTGGATTAGACTCTTTGAGATTTACTCTGTATAATGTTATTGTACAATTTCTATGTTTTATACTTTAGGAAAAACATAAATTTGTATTTGCAATGAAGTTAATAATAATGTTGTATTTGTGACATTTTACATACACACACAAAATGCTCAAGTAACTCTCTAGCCATGAAAGAAGTAGGATATAGTAGCAGGTAAGTGAATATTGCAGAATAGAGGCAATGTGAAATACGTCAAGGAGGAGAATTAGATTTTTCTGGGAAGAAGAAAAAGTACAGCTATAGGTCATTTCAGTGAGGGTTACAAAAATATTGTTTTGAAGAGACACAGACAGGCAGTTTTGCAATGAAAGACAAGAGGCTGCAGAGATAGTGAGTTCTTCAGAAAGTAGAGATATATTTAGTACTTAGAAATGTGAAAGGAAGATGAAAAGTATAGAGCTAAGGAGCTTAAGGCGTATTGAAGGAGAATAAGAGAAACCGGACTATAAAAGATTAAATGAGGATTTTTGGTGTCAGGAAGAAAAATATTTTTCCTTCGTTGATTTTATTTTTGCACCAATATATGCCATTTGAAATAAATTAAAAAAATCCACATAAAAATGTTAAAGAAATGCTTCAAGAATATTATCTAACCAAAATATCTGAGGTAAGGGTAAAATTGTGTTTAACTCAGCTGTGCCTAGAAATATATTGCAGTATTCTTTTACAAGGTATTCGACAAATTGTGTTACTTTTTCAATCATATTGTTACTTATTCCGGTAAGTCTTATCTTGCTGTCCTGGGTTTCAGTCTTCGGCATTTGGGGACAAAGATTGTATTAAACAATTTTTCTTCTGTGGTGTGAAATGTAATGCCACAATTTACTTCCTGAAAATAATCACTTTTATCAGTTTACTAATGTGAAAACCACAGAAGTGTATCTATGTGTATGTTTGTCTAAATCAGTTTTGGTTATTATTTTATAAAAGTGTATACAATACTTACAGTAACCAATATTTTTCGCTCTGTGAAAAGAACTGTTTTTCTAATAGGAATGAGTAGGACAAGTACTATCTTTACTAGTTTCAAAATTTCATAGCCTTATTCCAAAGAGTTTTATGCATCCATATCCTCTGGGGTGGGTTAACCCTGGAAGGCAGCTCAGCCGTTTGGTCACTCCCCTGCTGCAGAATGGGGCAGAGAATCGGAAGGGCAAAAGTGAGAAGACTTGTGATAAAGACTGATAAAGACGGTGTAGTAGGAAAAGCAAAAGTTGCACATGCCAGCAAAGCAAAATAGGAATTTATTCACTACTTCCAATGGGCAGGCAGTTGTTTAGCCATCTCCAGGAAAGCAGGGCTCCATCACACATGAGTTACTTGAGCAGACAAACACCCTGACTCTGAATGTCCGTGTCCCCGCCCCGGCTTCCTTCTTTCTCCTAGCTGTTTTATTCAGAACATGATGTCATGTGGTCTGGAACATCCCTTTGCTCAGTTGGGGTCAGCTGTCCTAGCTCTGTCCCCTCCCAACTTCTTGTGCACCTCCAGCCTACTCGCTCATGGGGCAGCATGAGAAACAGAAAAGACCTTGATGTCAGGTACACACTTTTCAGCAATAGCTAAAACATTGGTGTGTTATCAACACTGGTTTGGTCACAAATCCAAAACACAGCACCACACCAGCTACTGTGAAGAAAATTAACTCTATCCCAGCCAAAACCAGTAGATCCTCTTTCAAATCCTTTCTTGAGATACAACTCTTCAATAAAGACATATGAATCCTTTTTGTAGAGAAATATTAATAAATGGTGAGAGTTGTGAAAGAGTAATAAATACACAGTTAGATGAATTAACATTATATTTTCTAAAACCACTGAGGTACATGTGAGCATTTGATTTTAAAGATGCACACACATTTATCACCGTAGGTAATAGGTCTGTAGGAAAGCAATCATGATCAGATCAGTTGAATCACAGCTAGGTTTTATTTTGTTACCTTTTTGAATAAAGAGTAATAAACAATGTAAAAAGCTTACAAAGTCAGTCTTTCCATGATTTTGGTTGGTTGTTTAAAATACTTGGAAGTAGCTAAAATGCAAATATACGGGTTGCTAATACCTTTTCAGAGTGGGCTAACGGTGGAAACTTACCGATTTATTTCCATTAGGTATTGAAAATCTAATTAATGTTTTGAAGGTAGAAGACTGGTTTTGTTTTATTTGTAGGTAAATTTTTTTCACCTTACTTGTCTTTTAGCATCATAACAGTTGGAAAAGAATATTTTGAAACTATCAAAAAAATTTGTCCCAGTAGAAAAATGTTTTCCATATACATTATATTTGATTCTTATTATGCATAGGCACTGTTTAGGATCCTGTTTCCGTTGTTATGAGCTCGTTGACATTTTCTTTATCCTTTTCTATCTTAATTAATTTTGCTCTACTTCAGAATTCTGGAAAGAAGGATAATAGTGTCTGCAGACCATCTTACCTTGATATCAGTTATTGGAATGCCTTTGAATCAGTAATTAAAACTATATTAGTATTTTTCTAGAGTAGATATTAAAATGTTCATAATTAACCCTTTTTCTCCTCAAATTGGTTCTGTTTTCTCATTCTTAGGTAGTAGACTGAAGTTTTTGAACGGTATTCTCTTCACTACCTCAAAAGAAAAGCAGCTTTCTAGGAAAGGATAGAGCATTAATGGCAATGAGTAGCAATGCTGTAAATCATTCATGTAGTTGTGGTATTGTCCAGTGTAGAAAAAGTACTGCCATTAATATTTAAATATCTTTGAATGTTAATGTGACATTCTGTATATTTTCTAATTGTGTCTGCTGGAGAGCTCTTCCTGTGATTGGGTTGCGATGGATCACTGCGTACAGCTGCTTTAGTTTAGTCCATTGTTTAGGTCTTTCCTAGACAGTGAAATGTTAAGTCTTTTTTGTTTGTTTCCTGAAAAATGTCAGATATTATATTTAGAACCTTTCTTTAAAACATCAGGTTATTTCACATCTCTGGTGTTTTCTGAGCTGTTTGGTCTGGTTACAGTTTTGGGGAGATAGCTCACCTCTTCCCACATTGTTAAACAGCAGAATTATTACTTAAAACTTACGCATCTCAATGCAGACAAAATGTTAGCACTATCTTCTAGGATTCAGAAAGTGAACTTTGCTAATTTGTGTTAACTGCCCAGCAGAGACTGGTGCGAGTTGAAGCATTCCTGAATCATTAAACTGCTGTATTGACTATTTTATATCTACATTTTGATGAGGTGAAATGATTGAAGACCTCTTCAGTTGTTTGTTTCGCTTCCAGAGTTCACTGGGAAAGCCTTCACTAGATTTAGGAAAATTCTGCTGCAAACAGCAATGAAGAAATGAAATGGACAACATAAAAATAAGAATAAAAAGAGCTAAAAAGAAGCATAAGAATCTGAGTCCAAAGAAATGTTAGGAAGTGTTTCCACAGTCTAAGACCTCCTGTGAAGCTGTCTTTTAATTGTGCCATAGGTAGTTTTTACACAGTTCACAACAAGCTGAACTATATATCTCAACAGGAACTCTTATCATGATAGTCCCATAATATATAGTTCATAAACATGCATTGGTATGTTTTAGTCTATACAGGTCCTTTTACCTGGTTTTACCTGTAAGCTAGAAGCTTGTTGTTTCAGGGTTTTGAGAGAAATGTTAAACACAGACTTAAGGAGGAGGTAGGTGGATAAAATATGATGCCTCAACATCCAGTTATAAAGAATAAGGAGCAAGAAAACAGGAAAGGAGAAGCCAGTCCTGTATTGGAGTAGGTCTGCTTGGCTCCAGCAGCTGCTTTTGACAATTGGAGTGGGAAAAATTCCTGCTTTCCAGAGCGAAGCAATGTTAAGTTAACTAGCTATCATCACAGGAAGCTGAGATGCTCTACTGGCTCTGGGAGAACCCATGTTGTTGGAGTTCAACATACTTATTTTTGCTTGATCTTCTTTAAAGTTTTTTTCCATTACTTCTAAATTTGTCTCCAATGAAAAAAATGGTAGGTTTATCTGAGATTTATGCAAACAAAACTCTGGGTGATCTTTTGCAATACAGCGTACCTTCCTGAAGGTATGGCAGGTATTAAAATTAGGGTACTGGACTGCAGTCATGAAAATGAGAATTCTCATGTACTGCTTCAGGAAATCTGAAGGGTAATTCAGTGTGTTCTACTTGAGTAGCATCAGCTGGTTATCTTTTCAGGTCTCTGTCTTTTTAGATAAATTGTTCTCCGTAATGGTCTGTGTTTTAACCTGTCCCTTGCTGCATTACATTCTTTACTTCCACGCTTCTAGCCAAATCTCCAAAGATCTTGCTGAAGCGGAGCTTTGCTAAGCAAATCCTTTCTGCCCAGTGCTTAAATTTTCCTATGTTCCTCTTTGCTCATTTTCAGATCTTGCACTTTGAAGAAAGTCAGTACATAAACAACAGGCTTGACTAGAAAATTACCTTGAAGTACATTGCTATATTTGCTGCTGATATTCTGGTATGTTTTTTGCCTAGCTAAGACCAGAGTCCCCATGTTATACATGCTATACAGCATCAAAAAAGCGTTCTGACCTGTTGGTTTATAGTTACGAGCTAGAGCATTCCCCAGTCCTATTTAAAATGAGTAACATTACAGTTGATTTCAATAGGAGCGTGGGTACTCGGAACTTTCTAGATATTCCTATCAGTATCCTAATTTCTCCCAGAAGAGTTAAATAATCCCTAAAGGACAAAACCCAGCTAAATTACTAATTTTCTTTGAACAAACTGGTGGAGTCTGGAAAAATTAAAATAACAATACTACATGTTCTAATGCCGTGACTGATGAAGAATTGCTTAAAACATCTTCCTTCAACAGTCAGTTCACCTTTCCTAGTTTCTAAATCTCTTTGACAAAGTCAGCTTGAGTGCGTGAATAGTTGATAAAGAAAAATGGTGTTTTCTTTGAGAAGCATTAAAGTCAAAAGAAATTTTATAACATTTTTATTATTTCTAAAAGAATTTCTGTTTCTTGTTGCAGAAGTTGGAGTAGGGGACATTCAGATCTATTTTAGATCATGTATTGATTTGGTTTCTTGTGTCCTAAATTAAGTTACTCTTCTTATCAGAGGCCAAATGAAAAGTTCACGAGCATCAGAACTAGAGCAGTACCAACAGAGTTTCTGTAATTCACTTCTTTTTGAAATTTACAGTTTTAGATTAGAGAAAACGTACCAAATGAAATCTGTGTCCAGACACCTTGAATTCTATCCGCAGAGTAAGTCTTATTAGGGACACTCTGAAAGAATCACATTTCTGTCTAGTCTTGTAGAAGAAAGAATTTTAGGATTCATTATTGTGGAAAAAACTGTAACTAATCCTGGCTAGTTTATGCAGTTGTGATGTATTTATGTTTAGTTTATTTGTTGTCCACCCAGTTTCATTTAACTTCAGTGAAAGTTTATAAATGACTTTGGTACAGGATAAGGTCACTCCAATTTGCAATAGATATGTTTGAAATTGTTTGCAAATTGCAGTACTGCCTTTCTCAGTCTCAGCTCTTTTACTGAAGGTTATCCTGTAGCCATAGCAATCCCAGCATTGTGTTTTCTTAGTGTTAAATTTCTTCATAAAATTAGAGGAATCATCTTGGAAAACTTACTGTTCCCACCAATGAAATGACTTTATGAACTCTGCCTCTGGCTTTTATTTCAGTCGAGGATGCTGCATTCTGTTTCTGCTCACTGCAGGTAACTCCACTGTCCTGAGGAGAGGGGAGTGCATCTTGCTTGGAAGGGCTGTGTAACCCTCACTTTTGTTTTGACTTGGTTGCTTTTATTTGAACATCTTTTACTGGGCAGAGTCTTGAAGATTGAATTATCTTGAAGGCACAGTTTTTGCGTATTCAGAAGTGATTCATTACTAACGTGTTGCATCCCCAACACAATAAGGGGGTTAATGTCAGGTCTGGCAGTTGTCAGTCACACCAACAGTACCGACCTCCGTCGCTCCTTGGAACAAGCTGGTTCTCAGTCTTGCAAAGCGGCCATCTGCATTCTTCTGTAGCTTTTATATCTTGGAGCATATACATACTTTTTTTTTTTACTTTTTTTTCCCCCTCTTAATTTTGAACTTGATGATTTCACTTTGTTTTTCAAACTGCTACTAACACCTCTATATTCCCTCTTTGTTTCCACTTTCTTACGCTATGTGGCTTAGCAGTCTCCGTGCTCTCTCACTTTTCATTTCTTCCAGCAACAAAACCACACTTCTCAGCAAAATAGGGTGCTGTAAATGGTCTATACCACCCCTCTGCAAGAGAATAACCAGTTTGTGGCATGGTGTTCTGTAACTGCAGCATTTGGAAGGCATTTGAATACAATAATACAGTTAAATAAAAATATTATACAGAATATTATAAAAAAAATACTGCAATTTGGAAGACATTCCTTACAGTCAAAACTCAGGTCTGTTTTGTTTATGTAAGAGAAGGTGAAGGGATGACTTGGTTGAGAGAAGAAATTTCTAGTGACAGATAGCTGTTTCATGTGATGAAAAAAGTTATAAGAGGATCTTGTAAATGGAAGCTAAAATGAAACTATTATAGACAAGATATAATTTTTATTTTTTAACAGAACATTTGAACATCTGCCTTTCCCTTCATTTGCTTCCTGTCTAATAAACTGCAGCCTTTTTTGGAAAGAGCTTTAAGTTTGAGGAACATGTGGTTAGACAGTAACGAACTGCTGTAGAATTTGTGTCTAGAGCAAATTACAAATAATAAATAGAGCTAAATGATATTAAGAGGAGTCTTTGCATTCGTTTGATCGAGGCCTGACTCATCATCCACAGAAAACTAAATTAAGTATAAAACCCACCAGTGCTGCTGTGATCACGGAAGCAAAATCCTAAGTCAGTTGATGAGGAAGTCAATACTAGTTGGCATTACCTTAAGAGGAATTATCCACGGATTAGGCACCATATGGTGAGTTTGAAGTCTAATGCAATAGTCGGAAGAATCTGATTGCTATTTAAGTGGTCCACTTGCTACTGAGGTAGTGTCTACTTCTGGTTTTCTCTTTGGTTAGAGAACTACTGGCTGAGCATTATTTTAGAAGAACTATTTTTTTGAGCATTACAGAATACCAAATTTCTAACTTTTTAAACTTCTGAGAATGTCTAAGATACCATTTGTGGAGAAAGACTTGCACTCTTTTCAGGTCGCAAAGTGGAGAAGGCATTCTCTGCACACAGTTGATTTGCTCTGCTTATAATCGTTTGAAAAAACTTGTTAAATCTTGATATATAAGGAAGCTTGATCATTAGGCTTATGTCAAAAATCAGTAATGGTGAAATACATTCTTTTTGGAGATCTGAAATGTGAACAACTCATTTTTCTGGTTCTTTATTTTGGTGTAAATTATGAAATCTGTTTGCTTTATTGTTTCTGTTTGAAGAAACTTCTAAATATTCCTTTAACGTTTTTGCAGATGTCAGTCACTGACTCATGCTATCCTTTCTTATATATGACTTTAAAAAGCTGCTTGTTGTTACATGATAAATGCAATTGGAGGAAGAAGAAATTCCATATAATTTAATTTTTTTTGCGTGCTTTAGGGAAGCTGGGAGAAACGAATTCTAAAAAGTCTAAACAGCATGTGCACAGAATTGAGTATCCCGCTAGCACAGAAGGTAATGTATTATTAACTTTCTGTTGCCAAACTGACATTTTTTGGAAATTAAGCCTTGTCTTGCACACTCGTAATGTAATGTCCATTTTATACATGGTTGTCAAGAGCTGCAGGGCTGGTATCCAAATAATTTTAATACAGAATAATTTTCAGGGATAGTGGCAATGTATGCATCAGCTCAACTTGGGAGAAGATAAAGTCTGTAGATAGATCTTCCTCTTTGCTGTTGCAGTAATTAGCCTCTTGAGGGAGCAGCATGTTGGAAAGCTAATTGCTATGTTCATTGCTCTTAAGAGAGCATTTAAGAGTGCAGACTCAGCTGTATAACTTCTAGCTGCATAGCCTGTGCACAGTATGGATATACTTTGTGTGCTGGAGAAAGCTCTAGGTGAACTGGTACTTTAGGAGAGAAGAGATACTGGTACATTGCTAATTTTGTTTCATTTTTTAATAATTTAGAGGCTTTAATTTTAAAGATCATGGAATTGGGGAATAATGTTAAAATGTTTTGTTCTTTATCTTTCTCCTGTTATATATCTATGATAGGTAGCAGAACATCTATGGTTCATCATATGAGATAATGGATGCAGGTGTGTTTGCTTTTCCTGACCCTGCCAGGGACAGGAATTTGGTGAAAAAGTCCAACAGCTCTATGAAGTGAGCAGTAAATATTCAGTAATATGAAACTGACTAGTAAATAGCCTAAAATTCATTAGTAAACATATGAAAACTATTTAATGGGCTTCTTCTCCCCTTGAACTGGAAGTTGGACTTTCTCCAGTAGAATATACCTTCAGGCTGGGGATAATTTGTAAGCAAAATAAGTTTGTGTTGCTAGTGCAATCTATTTTTTAAAGTGTTACATTAATTTATGTATTTGAAATAGGTGCATTTTTACTTATTTTGTTAAAAAAGAAGAGTTACTTTCGTGTACCTTTCAGAGACCTGTAAGTGAACAGAAAGAACTGCTTAATAAATGGAATGAAATGGGAACTGATGAGCCAGGTAAGGTTAACTAAATTTATGTGCATTAAATTTTTGTATGTAGGAAAATAGTATATACATCTTATTTATCAGTCAAAGATTAATATAACCACTTCAAGGTAAACTGATTTCAGTCCTTTTTCTCACTGGTAGAGTGTCATTATGCATAAATAAATATTAATTTCATTGTTATTTTTTTCAAGTTACTGTACTAACTTTGAATCATCACTGAGAGGTTATGGTATAACACTCCTCATTCCAGTGCTTTAGAGATTTATACAGCTAGGGCACAGCTCCTCTTAGTGTAACTTAAGGCTAATATAAAGAAAAATGTTTAGAACTGTGGATAATTAAGCTCAGACATTTTATTAACAAAAGATAAAGATAACACTTGCACACAATGGTCAGTCATATTATCCTTTGGGAGAGCAAGGCTAACTGCCTTGTTAGTTCATATCCAAGTTCCTTAAAAGAAATGATTTTGCAAAGGTTTGTATCGCAGCACCACCTCTGTGATGGCAAATACTTTTCACAGATTGTGTATGACTAGCCCCTATTTTTTATTTGACAGCAGTGCATTTAATTCAACAATCTATGATGTTAAAAAAAACTCCTCTTTTGAATATTGTGTCTCTCCCCTGTCTAAGAATGGTACAATTTAAAGACTTAAGAGGAATACATAAAAACTTCCTGTGACTACTGATCACTTACTTGGGGTTTACAAAACTAAGGCACTAACACTGGCATTGTCTTGGAGAATATGTGGTCGTTGTAGCCGTGATATCCATGATAATGTTATTTTAATCTTTGCTCTGGTATGTTATTGAAATTGCTAGATTGTGTTACAGGTATGGGAAATGGTTTTTTCATCTCTTGGTTTTAACATAGCATCATTGAAATCTTCTTTCAGATCTAAGTCTCTTCCGGCCTGTTTATGCACCTAAAGATTTTCTTGAGGTAAGTATTTATGAAACAATGACTCAGCCATTGGCTTGCATCTGTTATAGCCTTTTATGTGAAGTGGGAAAGATAAGGGTATTTGAAACAATTTGTCCTTTATAACAAGTGAACTCTGGCATGTTTTTTACAACCCCGTGTTTTGTTTATAAAACAAAATGCTATTGTCTCTTTTTTTTAACTGCAGTTTTAAATTGTACTTGTGATAAACTTCTCTTTCTCCAAAGAACAGTTTAGAGCCAATATTAACCATCATTTTGTATGGTTCAAGCACAGAACATCTTAGTAAAACAGGACTTGCTTTAACTGCTATGCCTGGAATAGGCATGGATGATGAACAATAAACATCGTTGATGACAGTGAACTTAATGATGACACAGTAGGAGATTTTGGATTAAAATGTGATTGAAAATCATAGAATTATTTGAGTTGGAAGCACCTTAAAGATCATCTAGTTCCAACCCCCCTGCCATGGGCAGGTACACCTTTCACTCGACCAGATTACTCAAAGCCCCATCCAGCCTGGCCTTGAACACCTCCAGGAATGGGGCATCCACAACTTCCCTGGGCAATTTGTTCCAGTGCCTCACCACCCTCACAGTGAAAATTTTTTTCCTAATAACTTTTCTAAATCTCCCCTCTTCCAGTTTGAAACCATTCCTCCTTGTCCTATCACTATTTGCCTTTGTAAAAAGTCCCTCCCCAGCTTTCCTGTAGACCCCCTTCAGATACTGGAAGGCTGCTATAAGATGTCCCCAGAGTCTTCTCTTCTCCAGGCTGAACAACCCCAACTTTCTCAGCCTGTTCTCATAGGAGAGGTGTTCCATCCCTCTGACCATTTTTGTGGCGCTCCTCTGGACCTGCTCCAACAGGTCCATGTCTTTCCTGTGCTGAGGGCTCCAGAGCTGGACGCAGTACTCCAGGTGGGGTCTCATGAGGATGGAGTAGAGGGGCAGAATCACCTCCCTTGGCCTGCTGGCCACGCTTCTTTTGATGCAGCCCAGGATGTGGTTGGCTTTCTGTGTTGTGCGTGCACTTTGCCAGCTCATGTTGAGCTTCTCATCAACAAACCCCACCAAGTCCTCCTCAGGGCTGCTCTCCAGCCATTCCCTGCTGAGCCTGTATTTGTGCATGGTGTTGCCCCGACCCATGTGCAGGACCTTGCACTTGGCCTGGTTGAACTTCATGAGGTTTGCACAGACCCACCTCTCCAGCCTGTCCAGGTCCCTCTGGGTGGCATCCCTTCCCTCCAGCGATTTTTTTTTTTTTTTTTTTTTTAATAAAATTTAAAAAATCAGTAACTGTATATCCTGTGAATTACAAAAGAAACAAATCATCTAGAGCATGATGACAATGTAGAATTACAGAGTTAAAATGGCCTCCTAATTTACAGAATAAAACTTAGAAATGTAATACATTAATTCTGACTGATAATTTGGTATTAATATTGCAGTGTGATTCAGTGCAAGTTTAGTGGAATGTCCTTTGTAGTGGTAGAGATTTATATTATTTCTGACTTAAGTTTAAATTGTTTCATGGTTGTAAATGCATTTCTGAATCCAACAATAAATTTTCTATCCATTTTATTACACTTCTAAAGAGCACCTATTGTTCAGCTAGTGATAGGAATATTGGAAATTTTTAATTTATTCTGTTTTCCATCACTGTACTAACAGCCAAGTTGTGTATTTAATCTTGAATCTGTAAACAAGTCCATGTTCATTTTAACCCTATCCAGTGATCCTCATGGTCACTCTCTTTTTCTTTTATACTGTTTTCTTTCCAGAGTTTGCAGTTTCTTACATTAATCTTGTAATTTACAAGGCTGACAGCGAGGTTATATGGTATTAGAATACTTACAAGACTGAGAATTGCAGAGGTAGGATGTTGTAGAACAATTTCATAAGAGCTGGAAACTCATCTTAGAAAGAATCTTTGCCAGCTCAACATTATAATATCAAAATCTGTACCCATGGAATAACAGTATGTAAGAGACTGTAAATCCCTTGATAGATCACAGTTACCTATCTTGACATTATGGTTCCTTGTCCTTTAAATTTTATCCTTACTTTAGGTTTTCAGGTCTGTAATATTTTTTTTTCTTAAATGAAATAAGATATTTTGGTGTATTGTTATTTAGTTAGAAATTATTTTAGTAGAAAATTATGCAGCACTTTGATTGAAAGTTACATAAGACTGCCAGTGTAAGAACATGGATAAAAATTCCTTCAGAAAAAAATTAATACTGAAGAATACCCTAGATATTGTAGCCATCAGAAATATACTCTTAGCATTTAAATAGCTTTGTTGAGGAAGTGAATTTTAGTCAAGATATTACTGTGTAGCCAGCACTTAGTCCCATATATAAAAAATTATTTCTGCTTTTTTATTTCGTAATTTGAACTTACTTTTCCCTTAAAAATTTGTCTCTCTTGATTTTGAGAATGCTGAGATATAATTTGGGCCTATGTGTATGATAGTTGCAGGAAATGGTTTTATGCTGAACGTACTGTTTGTAATACTGGTGATGTTAGGAAGAGTTCTGAACGCAAATTTCTGAATATGTACAAGGAATGACAGAACTGCCTTTTTAAGGTACTGATGAATCTTCGAAACCCAAACTATGAACATGGAGAACAGCCTAGTTTCAGAAATCATCTGGGGCTAATTCAGGTTCCTCTAAAAGTTAAAGATATTCCAGAATTGGTAAGTATATTTTTTCTTACAAGAGGTTTCTGTAAGAATTATTTTGCCTTGCTAATGAATAAGATTCTAAACAATAGGGAAGAATATTAGTATTGTGACAAGTTTCTCCTTTTGAAAGTGGAAATCAATGTAAATATAAAGTTAAAATACAGGGCATAAAGAAGTTTTATGAAAAGACATTTTTAATGCTAAATCTGCCAGTAGGAAAGTTTTCATTGTATGCCACACATGTTTTGTGCCAAAAATATACTTCTGTACATGATTCACTTTTTCTTGTACAAGAAACTTTAAATATGTAGTTTATCTTAATTCTACAGTTTTATTTGACTCTTTACAAGATCAGTAACCGACAATCAGTTAGCTTCTGATTTTCTTCTCAAAGTAATTTTAAATCCCTTTATTGTCAGATTGTAAATCAAAGGAAGTGCTTGGGTACTAGCATGATGATCAAAAAATAAGAGAACTCTTCTTAATGCTTCACTGATAAGGCTCTTGAGGATTTTATGCTAGTAGAAAAACTTGCATCTGGGTTGGAAAAGAGCTGGGAATTAGAAATCCTTAACCTGATCTTTCATTCACCGCTTTATTACATCCAGGTGTAGCTCATAGGCCCCAGTTTTCATGTCAACTATAGCTAAAATTAGAGTAAGAACCGATGTGAGATTCTTCTCTTTAAAAACCTGAGCTCATATTTCATACGTATGCATTTAAAAGAACTATGTTTGGTTTAGAAAAGATTTGCATTAAGCCTTTCAGAATGAATCTCTACTGATTTAGAGAATTAAACATTGTTAATTACTGTTTTATGGTTTTGTTTCTTTTCAGAAAGAAGACTTCAGTGAACTAGGCTTAAATATAGGACAGCTGGGTATTGATGATTCCGCACAAGTGCCTCCTGGTTAGCTAATGCTGTGCTTCAGTCATTTAAATAGAACACTAATGAGTAGAATATTTGCAATTATCAAGTCACTTGTGTATTTTTTCCATAATAAACCTTAATTATTTGTTCTGTAACTATGATTGCAGTGATTTTCTTAGTAAAATATAGCTAATAATAGACAACATTACAAATATGAAGGGTCAGATTTGGAGAAGATTTAAAATCATCACCTGAAGTTGAAAATATGTTAATTTCAGTGTGTTTGAACACTTCAGGACCTAGAGAACAAATTGCCTGTCTCCAAAAATACAGAAAATATCAATAAATGTTAAGCCAACTAACAGATAGGCATATATACAAGCATCTTTTAAATAACTAGCTTTAAGAAAATATTACAGCAAATATCCATATATTAATATTCAGTAGCTTAAAGAGTGCATAGTTCCTGTTGCTTTTCCATGTATGCATTTATTCCTATAGAACCGGTTTTTAAAAGGTCTTTCCGTAGAAAAATGGCAACCACTGTAGTCTCAAGTGATTTTTCTTTTTAAATGGAAGCTTACCTAATTGAAAGTCGAGGTTCATGTAGCATAGTGCTGCTTTGATATTTGTGCCCTTCAGACGATAAAAAATTCTGTAATATTAGTTCTTCTTAGTTTATGAAAAACAATATTGATGTTGATGCAGGTTAATTTTCAGTGACCTTAGCAGCAAATGTCAGCTGAATGTAATGGTGTGTAGTTAAAATATAAAATACATTACTAGCTGGAGTATCTTTTTTATTTATTTATTTGTTGCCATTTTTTTCTATTTCTTTATTTCTAGAGTTCTTTGAAAATGAACATGTACGTATTGGACAGAAAGGTATGGATCTGTTTTCGTCTGTAATAAACTGAGTAGTTAGGAATGCGTTTAGTAAATGCATAGAATGCATTTCTATCTCAATTACATGTACCTCTTAGAATTTTAAGAATTTAGACTAACACAAAGCATTGTCAGTAATACCGTTGTGATTTAGATAGAAACAGTCAGTAATACCGTTGTGATTTAGACAAAGACAGAAGAGCGTTTGCAGTCTACCAGTAGCTACAAGATAAATTGCTCCACAGATATTTCATTAAAAATTAAATAGGAAGCATAGAGACATAACTTTTTGGTGATAACTTAACTTATGGCACTACTGAATTTTATTTTAAAATCAAAAGACTCTGGACTCCCTTCTCTGCACACACAGTTCTCATTAGTGTAATGGGATTGATGCCTGTGCATCAGAACAGAGTCTTTTTAATGGTTATTTGCAATTGCAGAACTTGCTAAATATTGCAATACTTCGCCACAATGGAAAATTCACTCATTTCTCTATATATACTGCCTTTTCTGAAGAAGTTCCAGGGGGTTTTTTTGTAAGTTAAGAAATAACCTGCGAAAGAAAGGGAAAGATAAAAGAAATAATAATTTATTAGCTCAAGTTTGCTTATAGAGGAAACATACAAGGAATGTTTGAAATCCATCAATGTCTGCTCTTTACTGTCTCTTGTGATTCCTGTTAAACATTATCACCATCAAAGAAAAAAAATAGGGTGGATACTACCCCAAAAGTCCTCCATCCCTTTTTTTGTTGTAGTTACAAAACAGTGACCTACCTTTCTTCTTTTGTGGTCCTCTTTCTATCCCTCATTGTCTGTTTTCTGAGCCAAGAGCACTCATTACAGTACTGTCCATCTCTGTTCTTTTCCTGTTCTTCCAAACAAATTCCCCATCCGTACTTCCTGAGCTAGTCATTCAAGTCCACAATGTAATTCTTACTCCTCAGTCTCCTGTCTGTGCACAGCAGCCTTTATTACAGAGATTGTCTTAGCTTTTTCTATATGAAAAGACATAAAATTTTATAAAAATGTAAGTTAGGAGTCTTAACCATAAACTGAAATCTCAGTTCATTCAGTGGGAATTCTACTGCATGGTGTATCGGGTGTTGGTTGTGACTTTGGGTGCCACTAGTGTGTTGATTTTGCTTTTATATTAGACGTATTGCCAAGTCTGAGGGATTTTCTTTATTGTATTTAGTAAAACCTATCTTGTATATAGCAAAACTACTTTCTAATATTTTGTGTCTCAGTAAGAAAAAATGAGGTAAACACTCATGGGCACTGAGATGAATCACAGTCTTTTCTAAAGTTTTGTGGGGAACGTAGGAATGTTTTTTCTTTTTGCCCTCTTTGTTTAGGAAAAAAGGATCACACACCGTCTGTGTTGCAGCTCTGCAGGTTAAACAGAAAATTGGCAGACTGGTCTATTCAGTATTTAAGAAGGGAGGGAAGGAGAGAGGAATCAATTAAATAGATTTATCATTCCAAACTTCATCCTTCTAATTCATGTCAGGCCAGATATTGTGAATATCGATTTAGTGAAATTTAGAGATGCAAATTGTTTCTGAGAGACTTCAGAAAAATCGGAGGATATGGATTTGGAAACTTGTGAGTACCAATGCAATACCTATCTACTGTCCAGATAATCTCACAGAAATATCCTCCCAGCTCTCTCCCTGAAAGACATTTCAGATATGAAGGTACAGTTAATCACATAACTTTGATGGGAAACAACACTTCTACCAGATTAGGATAGCTAAAGATGCATGTATTTCAAGTTTAAAGATTTAAGTAAGGAATGAGATAATCTGCTCTAAGGTACGTACAGTACTGTGTTCAGGATGACGCCCTTGTGACAGAGTAGCCTAAAGCTTCGCAATGACCCATCTGAGCAAACTTGTCAACAATAGAGTATTTGTTTTATGTCAATCTGAAGGAAAAAAAACATCTGTTGAGAAGGTCTTTATCCTCCAGAGCACATATACTGGTAATGAGACAACCTGACAGTACACTCTGAAATAGAAAATTCTTGCCCCAGTTATCTGTGAAGATATTCATATACTTAACATAAAAATAGGGGAGACACAAAAAAACCCAGAATGAGTGGCAATCTCCTATTTGAACTGAGATACCGCTCATAGTTAAACAGGTGTATGTTGTGGCTATGCATGGCTGCTTGTTCCGCTTGATGCCAGCCTACTGACTGCAGCTAGCCTTGATGTAGTCATAGATACATACTATGAGGGTACATACTAAGTGCTGTTTTATGACAAAAGGTAGTACAGCTTATTAATACCAATTGCCTTGCTTATTAATACTAATTGCCTTGTTTCCCAGGGAACTACTTCAAAGTAGCGTTGTGGAAACCAGACCTTTTAGATATTTTCCCATTAGCTAATGCTTACAGCATGGTAAACCACTTTGTAAAGTTAAAAATTGAAGTATTTGATAATTTGATTAACTTGGGAAATCTTAAACTACATCAATTCATTACCTGCTTTGTTCCTTACAGTTTTAGCAGAGCAAGATAGTGCTGCAGCTCAACAATATGTTCGTCAGGGATGCCCAACAGCACTTCGAGCTGATCTGTGGGCCCTCATTCTCAATATTTCTAATCAGCCAGAGGTAAGAAGCAAAGTGAGAGTAAAATGTGAAGCCTAGGTGAAAACACAAAAGTCCAAGCACGTATCTTCTCGTGAACTTTTTCCAAAATAGAAATGCTTCACTGAGTTGTCACAGAAACTGATAAACATTTTATGAGAAATATACACATGCCTGTAAAAAAAACTCCATGCTGTAGTAAAGTCTTTTAGGCTCTTCCCTAATTTTTTTTTAAGAGATATATGAGTAAAATCCCATAGAACAAACTATTCAATTGATCTGATTAGCTCCTGAGGTTTTCCTATATGGTGCTGACTTTTTCAGAAGGGGACAAGAAAAAAATCCTGGAAAGAAGACTGAATGTCTCTTATCTTTGCTAAGTTTTATAAAAAGAAGATATGCTATACCTTTTTCCTGCCTGTTTGAACCTGTCCTCATATGCATGTACATATTTTGTAAATTGCTTTACATGTTATTGGCTATACTCTACATTGTGTACAATCAAGAAGACATAAAGAGGAACTAGTAAGATGTGGATTGTTTTCCTACTCCCTTGTACAGGAGCAGTTTTTTATAGTACCTTCTATTTGATGCAAGTCCTCAACACTGAAATCTTTTGCAGTATCCAAAGCCTAATATACCTTAAAAAGTTAAATCCCTATTTAAATCTGCAAAATTGTGAGTACTTTGATGCAAAGCTTTTATTGAAAAAAAAATCATGCATACATGTAAATTTGCTTATAAATATAATAATTTTACAGTATCTCATGTCCTTTGAGGATGTAGCCATTTTCTTGTAATAGTGGGGCATTTATTGGTAACTACATAGTACAATCATGCGATCTTGCCCTTAAAAACAAATGTAAATCTTGTTCATTGACAGCTTGCCTAAGGAGTTGAAGTTATTTGATCTGATATTAGCATTACTTAGCTTATTCCTTTTTGAAAAAATAAAATAGGCTTTTGTTTCTTGTAAATAAAAGATTGCATTTTCTGTAGAAGAAAGAGCTGTTGAAATAATAATGAAATTTTTTACATCTTACTTAAGATGCTCCACACTAGATTTAAGTTATTTTAAATTATTGGCACAGCTTGAATTTTAAAAGTATTTCTCTTTATGAGAACAGGAATATTAAAGGTGTGAAAATAATGTTGTTGCTTACATTGCATCTGTTTATAGTCTGTTAAATGCTGCATGCTCTAAGAGCATTTTTCTCTTAATGTGGAAAATGAAATAATTGAATAAATGCTGTTTTGATTACTGAAAGTCAAGATAATAATCAGAAATATTTCATTTTATGTTCATGTAAAGCATGAGTTGTTGCAGAAATAGATTTATTAAAATCTGTTTCTTGAAATTCACATGGACAATTTTCAACAGTTATCTTTTTTAAAGAGGAACAAGCTATGTCTGCCTATTAGTATATTTTTCAGCCACACTGTTAGGTCCTGTAAAAGTTAACTTTACTTTATAGTTGGTTTTAATGTGTGTTTATACTATGCACAAAATGTGGATATTTTAGACATTAGTCTAAAGGTTAGTCTCTGCTGTGAGGTTATTAATTCAATTTATTGTTAAGTAACTAGAGAACAGTACATTAGCTGTTTGATCACAAGCACTCACATATTTGACTTTACTGTCTAATAAATGGTAATTCAGCTCCAACTTATTGCAAGGAATCATGTGGATGCTTATGTCAGAGCGGCTAATACGTTCTAATATGTTGACATAATATTTTACCTTGAGATAACTTTCTATGCAATTAGCAAATGATACTTGTCAACTATAGATGAAGAAGAAAAATGAACTATATATGCATACAGTATTCTGAGTTTCAGTGCGGTAGACATTCTACAGGGTCCAGAGCCTTGAGACTGAACTGAGTAGACTGTGCAGGGAATTATTGGTGAGATAATATTTTGTGATGATGCTGAATAGACACCAAGTTGGGTGGAAGTGTTGATGAGCTTGAGGATAGGATGGCTCTACACAGGGATCGACGGGCCGAGGCCAGTGGTATGAGGTTCACCAAGGCCAAGTGCTGCGTCCTGCACTTGAGTCACAACAACCCCATGCAGCGCTACAGGATTGGGGCGGAGTGGCTGGAAAGCTGCCCGGCAGAAAAGGACCTGGGAGTGTTGGTGGACAGCCAGTTGAATATGAGCCAGCAGTGTGCCCAGGTGGCCAAGAAGGTCAACAGCATCATGGCCTTTATTAGGAATAGTGTGGCCAGCAGGACTAGGGAAGCCATCATTCCCTTGTACTCGGCACTGGCGAGGCCCCACCTCGAATACTGTGTTCTGTTTTGGGCCCCTCACTACAAGAAAGACACTGAGGTGTTGGAGTGTGTCCAGAGAAGGGCAATGAAGCTGGTAAGGGGTCTGGAGCACAAGTCTTATGAGGAACGACTGAGGGAACTGGGGGTGTTTAGCCTGGAGAAGAGGAGGCTGAGGGGAGACCTTATCACTCTCTACAACTACCTGAAAGGAGGTTGTAGAGAGGTGGGGGTTGGTCTTTTCTCCCAAGTAACAAGCGATAGGAGAAGAGGAAACAGCCTCAAATTGTGCCAGGGGAGGTTTAGATTGGATATTAGGAAAAATTTCTTGACTGAAAGGGTTGTCAAGTGTTGGAACAGGCTGCCCAGGGAAGTGGTGGAGTCGCCATCCGTGGAGGTATTTAAAAGACGAGTAGACATGGTGCTTAGGAACATGGTTTAGTGGTGGACTTGGTAGTGCTAGGTTAACAGTTGGACTTGATGATCTTAAAGGTCTTTTCCAACCTAAATGATTCTATGAAAGAAGTCTAGAAAAATGAGGGTAAGTGGCTGGAAAATGGTAACGATAACATCAAGAAAACGTGGTAAGTAACGATGGATGAAGTGATGCAGTCTGCGAATTTGTCACTTTGAGATTGTTGAAATAAAGGATTGGAAACCAGTAAAATACAAAATCCACCCTCCTTCCCCACAAAGAACAGAAATTATCAAGTCTGTGGACAAGATAGACTATGTTGGAGAAAATCATCTAAGCTGGTGATGTAAGTGCATATGAATGTTTTTCTGTCATGCTGAACTGAAACTGTATCTTCTAGTGTAACAGCTATTGGAGCCTTTTATCTTATTTTCCAAGATTATTTTTACATAGCATAGTATAGTATTTGTTGTCCTGGGCTCTAAGTTACACTTGGTTTATGGATTTTGAGTACTGAAAATATAAATGCACTAAAAGGATAGATTATCTCACTGGGACCTAGCAGACTGCTCATGGATCAGGTAGGGAGAGCATGTGGTTTACTATTGCTATGTTATCAGCTGAATGATCAGAGTTCATTTAAGCATTGCATTTACTAGCGTTTCACGGAAATAAGGCTGCAACTACTGCCAGAATGCTAACACCCTGAGATGTTCTTCTTGCATATCCTGAATACACTGCTTTATTTTTTGTAAAGTACAGCAAAGCAGTTTTCATATACATGTAGCTGGTTTATGATCTGCTGTATTTCATGTAGACTTTATTAATTTATCTAACACTTTTCTGTACTGTTTCTCTGCTGGAGCTGAATTGTGTGGTTGCAGAGATTTCTTGCTGTAATATTTCTGATTTGCAGTTTAGGCTTTATTACGTTTATGGCTATATGAATCTATAAGGACCATGAATTTCCTTTCTTTAATCTAAAACATTATGTGGATTTGGTATGGGCAGCATTGTGTGTGTTAGCATCCAATATTGTTGTTTGGAAAATTTTATTCAGTAAAGCTCGGCCTTATAAAGCTAATATACAGCCAAGCAAGAGACGATACTAGCAATCTAGCATCGTAATAGTAAAAATGATAAACTGTGAGCTCTATATGCAGGATTATTTAGAAATGTGTAAGCACATTGCCTGGCAATGAATTGTTTATTAGTTTTCATTTGTAATGGTACATTTTAGAGAAACTGTGTTAAAAGAGCATTTTTAAGGTTGCAAAGTCAAACATTTAAAGCTGAACAGTGTCACAGTTAATATTGTCTGTGCAAACAGTCCAGTTTGCTGTGTGTATATATATATTTTATAGTATGATCTTGAATCACACAATCACAGTTTTTTCCTGTGGGATGTCTGCCTAATTGATTGCACAGAATAGGTGGCACACGCTTAACTGAGAATCTGTTTAATGGTGTTTTTTTTTTCCTTCTGTTTGGTGTATTATCCTCTTGTTTATTCACTGCATGCTATTCAGGCAGTGCTTAGAAAACAAAATTGTTCATTATCTCATAGGCTTTTTTTTTCCCTCTAATTTTTTTGAGTTAATGGGTTGAAAATAAATCTTAATTCTGAAAGTTCCGGTGTGCAGAAATTGGTAATGCTTTGCTTTGCTACAGCTTTTACTGAATGTAATTTCCTAGGTTTAAAAACTTAATAAATAAGCAAGGTGGTAAGTTCCTAATGGAGCATTATGTAACTCTATGCCTTATCAGAAGGGGTTTTTAGATTAGGATCAGAATCCTAAGGTACCCACTATACCATTCAAACAGCAGAGAAGCCAGTCCCAGTAATGGACTTTCACCATCTTTGACTGGAGAAGGATGTACGTTACAAGGAGATTTCACAGGTGTCTGGTAAAAGGAGAATAAGCTTTGGATCCTCTTCAAGGATTTGCCAGTAGGGACTTTCTTTAATTCTTTTTGCCATTGTCTATGTAATCTGATTAGTTTTTTGTTTTGTACTTGTTTCTGGTACTTCTGTTCCAAAATCTACAGCTCATCTAATTAATGCTGGTTGCCATTCTTTAGGCTTCATCCAGTTCCCACAGACCTTAATGTCTCCTTTCTAGGCTCCCCAGCGTCAGTCTTTCTTCATGTTGTGGTTCTGTGCTTCACTCACCCGTTTCTTGTGTTAGATTTGAGAGGCAAGTGTAGAGAGTGCCGTCACGTGGTGAGGGTAACCAAAAAATTAATCATGAGTTGCCTACAATTCAGCAGTGAGAGTGTAGCTCCAGTGTCAGGGATTTCGTGACAGGCCACAGGTGGACTGTGCCTGCACAGAGGCTGCTGAGTAATCCAAACCTTAATTTCAAAGAAGGTGAATCACCGGATTCTGCTTAAACTAGCTTTGGTGGGTACTGCTGAAAGATACTGTTCTCTCTTGCCTCTGAGCTACTTTCAGAGCTCCCTTTTCCTTATCCTGTCAAGTGGATGCAGTATGAGGTTTTTAGGTGGAAATTTTGGTATGTGGCTTTGTAAGATCAAGAGGACTGGGCACTGCAATCCTGAAATGTACTTTGTTTCAACTTGGAAAGATGAGTATGTTTGGAGGTGCGGTAGAAAAAAAAATGTATATAATTTTGAGAACAGCTACGGTCTACATAAAGAGGAAGAATTTTACAAATCAAGTTTATGTTAAGATTTGGGCGACAGAGGAGAAAGGTTGAATCAGATGAAAATGGTAAGATTTTGATTTTATAATTGAAAACATTTTAGGCTAAGAAATGTACCACATTTTTGGACACTCCTGAAACTTGGTAGTAGTCAGTTGTCTCATCTGGAGGAAGAAACGCAGCCAATAAAATAGTAAAATGAGACTTGAATCTTTATTGAAGCCTGAGTGAAGCTCTTAAAAACATTCCTCACTGTGTAAGTGAGAAAAACTGATCACTGAGCAAGAGTCATGTGGCTTGAAAGTAAATCTGTGACCAATCTTGTTTATGATTCAGATATAAGGGATAAATTTATTAATACAGCATGAATCACAAGCCTCTTGTCTTACTAAGAGGCATGGGCAAGATCCTTGTGTAGTCAAGTTCCAGATGAAAAACTGTCATGATTCCCAAGCCCAGACTTCATTTTGCATCACAGCAATCACAATTTAAGAGAAAATGAGTGACAAGTAATGAGTTAAAACCTTTATTCCTAGAATGGTTATGATTGGTTTTGCCTTGCAAGTCCCTTTTTAATAATTTCTGATTTTTTTCCCAAACTTTTTCTCATGAGTTCTAGTTCAGGTGGACAGCTTGTCCTTCTGGTCTTTTTACTAAATTATTGAACTTTTAAACTATTTAAGTATTGTTTTATTCTGCTAATATTTGACCCTTTTCATTTAAAATCGTATTGAAGAAACTATTCAACTGAATTACAAAGAACTTGCATTCAGTTTCTGCTAGTTGCTGAAGAATCTGTATCCAGTTGTTCTTTCTTTTAAGACAGTGCCCGAAACATCAGGTTTCTTATTCTTGCCACATTTTTAATTGCTTGAAATATTTACCCTAATTGAAACAAATTAAGGAGGAATGTTGGAAAGGATGTATATAATTTATGAATATGTTTTTCTTGTACAGAAGTCTGTTATTTATACATTCAGTAAAGTCATTCCTCGTGTACCACATAAGTAAGTCTATTCTAAGTGTGAATAGATCAGCAGCAATTAAACTTAATACCAAGTTATTCTGACTGTTAAGATGCGTGGACTATGTACTTAAGTGATTACTTCTTAATTGTGGTTTTACAATAATTTTAATAACAACAGGAGAATCTGCGGACTCTTGTAAGCAAATGTAAAACATAATTGAACTGCTTTCTAATTCAGGAGGGAGAAGGTTAGCACAAAACACTGGTCTAGTGATAATGTTAACTTGTGGTTTGGAGCCACTGTGTGACCTCATGTGAAAGTATTTTAAGAAGAAGAAAACTTGTTTCTGCATATAAATGTAAAGTGCGCTCTATATGTGTGTAGCAAAAGATTACTCTCCTCTTTCGTACCACTGTCGTCTCCCACTTCAAAACAGCCTTTAGCTATTGTTCAAGGCAGTTCTAGAGAACTTAAAATGAGGAAATTATAACAGGAAACCACGAGGTTATTAGAATCTCTTTCTCAAGTTACAATAGATTAGTAGTTCCATTATCTAGTACCCTTGTAGCTGTGAGTTTCATTGTACCATTTCTTATGCAGGAGTACTTGCATGTACAACAGAAAGAGTTATTCATGCAGTCTGCTTAGCACGAAAAAGAAGTTTCGGGGTTTTTTGTTTTGGTTTGTTTTTTTATTTTATTAGCTCCTTCTGTTCTAATAGACACAGTCATTTGGCAAAAAGCAACATCAGATATTATTCATTTGGCAGTGTTACACTTAATTAGACTACAGTATTGAGGCTTTAAAATTGTGACTTGAATATTAGTTCTCTAGCTTTTAAGAACAAAATGCTACATTCATACTGCAAATAATTTACATTTAGTAAATATTTATGTCTGATTCTTTGTAAAGAAATAGTATAGTATTTATACCTCCCTTTTTCATTTCTCAGAAAGAAAAATGTAAATATTTTTCCTGTGGTACTTATCAGTATTTAATAAATACAGCTTTTGTGCACATTGCAACTTAACAGTTTAATAATATATTAATTGTAATAGTTTCTAAGTGTATACTCTTCACTGCGTCTCAGTTTTGGATTAATACAAGGAACAGTAAAATGTTCCCTAGCCTTCTCTTAATTTTTTTTCCATTCTCTCCCTCACAAAATTTCATCTTAATTCCCATTTGTTCTTTAAATCTTTACTCCAGACTTACACTTTTTGCAAAGAAATCAGCAGCAAATATTATGTAGAGCTTGTATTTGTGTGGTGTCCATAGAGACACATTGAGATCAAAAGAGTTTTTTGAAGTGGGAAGGAACTTTGGGACTGCTGATTTAGTTTATGAATTATTCCAAATCCATCTGAAACTGTGTTATTCAATTGTAGGCATAATGGCAGAGAGGGATTTAGGCGTTTAGGAATTACGTGATGATAGTGTGATATTTAATTCTCTTTTTCCTTTGCAAGCTCTTTCTAAGAAGAAAGGGATAGAATAAGCAAAAGAAGAGAAATGTTTGTTCTGATTCTTCCCCATTGTTTCACCTTTGTGTATGTTCTCTAGACATTCAGGAAGTAATTGGTGTTTAAAAACAGGTGTGAGTTCTTTGTATTCTTCACAATATTTTTTTATGTATTTATCATTTCATCTTTTCACAAATTTAAACTATTCAGAGATTCCTATTAGATTAACATTAAGTATATTCAAGGCTTTTTACGCTGTCTCCCATACCATCCTCATAGTTAAGCTTAGGAAGTGTGGGTTAGCTGAGTGGACAGTGAGGTGGGTTGAGAACTGGCTGAGCAGCAGAGCTCAGAGGGCTGTGATCAGTGGTGCAGAGTCCAGTTGGAGGCCTGTAACTAGCGGTGTCCCCCAGGGGTCCAGTCTCATTCAATATATTCATCAACAACCTGGATGAGGGGACAGAGTGTATCCTCAGCAAGTTTGCTGATGACACAAAACTGGGAGAAGTTGCTGACACACCAGGAGGCTGTGCCGCCATTCAGTGAGACCTGGACAGGCTGGAGAGTTGGACGGAGAGGAACTTAATGAAGTTCAACAATGGCAAGTGTAGGGTCCTGCGCCTAGGGAGGAATAACCCCATTCACCGGTACAGGTTAGGGTTTGACCTGCTGGAAAGCAGCTCTGCAGAGAGGGACCTGGGAGTCCTGGTGGGCAACAAGTTGACCATGAGCCAGCAATGTGCCCTGGTGGGCAAGAGGGCCAATGGTATCCTGGAGTGCGTTAAAAAGAGCATGGCCAGCGGGTCAAGGGACGTCATCCTCCCCCTCTACTCTGCCCTGGTGAGGTCGCATCTGGAGTACTGTGTCCAGTTCTGGGCTCCCCGGTTCAAGAAGGACAGGGAACTGCTGGAGAGGGTCCAGCAAAGAGCTACAAAGATGATTAGGGGACTGGAGTATCTTTCTTATGAGGAAAGGCTGAGAGACCTGGGTCTGTTTAGCCTGGAGAAGACTGAGAGGGGATCTCATCAATGCTTGTAAATATCTAAAGGGCAGGTGTCAAGAGGATGGGGCCAGACTCTTAGTGGTGCCCAGTGACAGGACAAGGGGCAACGGGCACGAACTTGGGCATAGGAAGTTCCATCTTAACATGAGGAGGAACTTCTTTACTCTGAGGGTGGCAGAGCACTGGCACAGGCTGCCCAGAGAGGTTGTGGGGTCTCCCACACTGGAGACATTCCAAACCCGCCTGAATGCATTCGTGTGCAACTGCTGTAGGTGTCCCTGCTGTGGCAGGGGGGTTGGACTAGATGATCTTCAGAGGTCCCTTCCAACCCCTACCATTTGGCGATTCTGTGATTTGCAGCTACTCACTAACGCTAGAAGATATGACAGAACCTATTGGTAGAGAGGTGCATGAAAATAGAGGGTAACAAAGAAAAAAGTGTAATGATTTTGAGCACTGAAAAGGTTTTAGGTGTAGAGAGACCCAACGGTTGGCAGTTACAGATTTTTGGTTTGAACTAGTTCCTTTATTCTCATTTTATTAATTATCTAAAGGGGAGGTCATTTTATAATGTCTCAAATATCTGCCTCATTTCTTAGGGCTTTACTACAATAAACCGTGATAGAATGCTTCATAAATTATGCAGTGTTTTTTTCAGCTGAATACATGCTTATAATTTGTTTTGGGTTTTTTTTAATTTGTTAAAAATTGGGTCTGTTAGTTTAAATACAAATTAAAGTTGTATCTCAGAGTGATGGTGATAATATTTTTAATTTTAGGATATCTTGTATTATGAACAGCTTAAATCAAATGTGATTCAGCACGACCTTTTAGTGGACAGCCTGATTTACAAAGTAAGTAATTAATTCACTAAATAGTGATTAAGTGATTTATATACTCATCCCACCAGTATCTTGGGTTTTTTAACAAAGAAAATGTTAGATGGTTTGATTTTAAGGAGTGTAAGAATAATTTGTGTGAATTTATTGTTGTTAACTCTCTCCTTGTGCCTGTTTTTGGCTCTTGTGTAAGACATTTGTTTGAGTTGAGCTGTTAAGTCATAAAGAAACCGTAACTTCGTTTGAAGGAATAACTGGTTTTGCCAGCAAGATAGCACGGGGGTCTGGCTGCTTCAGTTTCAAGTTTCAATTCCGAATACTTTAATCATCAAGTTAATATAGTATTTTTTAATTTTAAAATATGGAGTATATACTTAACTACAGCTCTTCCATGATTCAGTGGTGAAACAGTGTCTTCTACCACTGCGTTAAGTTTAGCTTCTATGGGAGTCTGGAAAGATGTCTTCTTGGCTTCAAATTGCTGCATTTTTTGATGACAGGATGTGAAGCTGACAGCAAGCAACGATGACTACTATTTTGTATTTGAGGATTATTTATATCAGGTATGCAACTATTCTTTCTTAGAAAAACTAGAAAGTATTCTCCTGTGGAATTATATCATCTTTGGAGTAAGGACTGCCTTTGTGTTTCATGTGTAGGCAGAGTACAGTGGAACCCTACACAGATGCATGTTTGCTGCATTACATATACTTTCCTTTCTGAATAACAATGTTGTACACCTAAACAGATTAAGCAGGACAGGCTTCTAAAAATCCTACTCTGAAGGACCCTACACAGTGTCTTTCCAGTGCAGTAAGCCAGAAAATGCGGTCAGCCATTCCAGCTTTGCAATAGTAAAATGATTAACAGCTGTGGCACACAGAGAAATTAAGACTTGAGAAGTATATTCAGGGTTCTAGTTTAAAAAAAATAGTATTACTTTACAGTTACCTACTGTAATAAGCATAAAAGATATTTTATTATCGTATTTTTAAATTGAAGACATTGACTGTGAATAAGGTAGTGATATTTATGGTTATGTAGGATTGCTCCCATTCCAAAGCTGCTTCTAGCAATGGGGAACCCAACTAATTTGTAAGGAATTATCTTTGTTGCTGCCTGTCAAATGCCCTTAAATAGAAGGAGATTACATTTATGAATTTCCTAATGTGTAGTTGATTGCAGTGTCAACATAAATGTCATGCAGCAAACTTACCATTTCCACAGTGCTTTCAATTTCATTAGTCACATCTGTTAGGTTAGACTTGCTTAATTTTTTGTTTTAGAGCTATGTGAAACTAAATGATTTCTTCTTTGATGGCAATATGTAAAACTGCTAGTGATTTAACTAACCAAGAAACTGTCCTTAATGCTGCATAGTCTATATAGGTATAAAAATATGTGTTACTATTTAAGCATACTGTTCAGTCATGTTTACGTATAATATTTTAGTGTAATAAGCATTTAAACATTAATACTTAAAATTATAACCTCATGAAATTATAGCCTTTTTTACTTAAAAATAGTTACAGTATTGAGATCTGTATCTGAATTTGTTTCTGAATTAAAATTTGAAAAGTGACTACATAATGACAACTGAAACTGCTATTCATTCACTAAAGTATTTACATGTAGAAGTTTTTCTTGATTTAAGGCTCAAAGATAATCTTCATTATTGTAACATTATCTCTTCATCATGGGACTTGAAATTCTTATTTCTGCTTCATTCATTATATGGACTACTAACGCATATTAATTAATCATTAACAGTTCCAGTGGACACAGGATTATAATCTGTGAAGGAGTATGTACTAGTATACAGTATAATCTTTTGTTTTAAAACCATCAGAAATAGATTTTTTTCATCATTCTCAATATATAGCACAGTTTAATATTTTAATTTTTTATATATCTCTATTAAGTAAAAGAATGATTACAGAATGAAAATTATAAAAAGTACTAAGCTATCCTTAGTAATTTGAAGGAGAGTCACCAAAAATCTTGGAAAACTTAAGTGGCCAGTTTTACTGCTTTGAGGCAAAGAATATCTCAGACTTCTAATTACTAGTTGCTCTAGTTGTGTTTGGTACTTTGTGGTATTTTTCAGACTCTCTTCTAGAAGAAAGTTACCCATTTTCCTTGATAAATTTCTCTTCCAGCCTAATTTGTGAATACATTTCTGCCAAATGATTTTGTCCTGTTGCCCCTGGAAAAATTCTGCAGTATGAGTCATTCCAATATGGAATATTATTTATTGATTTCATATGATAACTGGAATTAAATATTGTCTAAATAAAATAGGTAATGAAAATGTTAGTTTAAGCCAAGTAAATTATTTCTATGTTTGCACTGAGTTTGTGTTTCTTTTCATGACTAGTTACTGCCTCTCAAATTTTCCAAGTCACTGAGCAGAGTGTGGCATTTGTCTGCATATTACTTAACAGATAAAGCATCCATCAAAACCAGAAAACTTGGGCGTAAAATAACAATGAGAATCTTTGATTGGATTATTGGTACCTCTTTAGTAGCATGCAATCCTTTTTGGGAAGAACACTGTGAAATGGTGTAGTTTATTTCCTTTAATGTCTTTGCTTTCTTTCTGCTAAAGTTTACATGTTTTTATTACCCCTTTATAACTATTGAAATAGCATACAGTTGCTTTTAATATAGTAATTTATTTTTGATAAAACCTTTGGCTTTGTTTTTTTTCTTTTTCTCAGTCCTTTGAATTCAGTGTTTCTCTTTTCAGTTTTGATTATAGATATCCAATATTTTGCCAAACATGGGAAGACCCTTAAAAAGGGGTTTGTGTCATTGTTTTCTTTAGCATTATCATTTTTGTGTAGGAGAAAAATAACACATGAATTAATAAATTTGTAAATTCATTATTTCCGGCCAGAAGTTCAATTTGAATACTTTCGTCTTACATCCTGCATAATGACTACATGAGAAGAACCTTACCAGCAGTTTTTAGGTATAGTCATAACTTATGTTTGAGCTACAGTCTATCTGTTATAAAGATGCATAGTAAAGATGCATAGTCTTAGTTTAAAGACTTCCAGATACTGGTACTGGACACTGTATTCCTAAAAAAGGGGACCTCAAATTAAGGTTACATTCTTTCCCTTATGAGAGAACATAATTTATGTCCTTTTTAGATTAGGTTCTTTTTTTTTTCACCTCAGTTAACATATACAGAGAATTATGTTTGCCTGTGTATTGTTATTGTCAGCTGGATTTTGGCAGCTATGAAAATGATTGTGTATTACGCAAAAATAATATTTAGCTTAAACTGCTTGAGATAAAGAAACTATTTTATAAAAGATGTTTGTATCTGAGAAATAGTTTTGAGGTTCAAAAGAGGAAAAAGTCTCAAAATATGACCTGCTTTCCATAAAAATGAAAAAAGCAATGATATTCAGATGTCACAGTGTGCCGGTTTTGCATGTCCTTTTGACAAATGCTGATATCTGGAAAACGTTTGCAGTAATTAGTTGAAGGAAAAATCCATTCTTTTTTTTTTTCACAATAAATTTTGTAGTGAAACACCATCTAAAACACTTCCACCCTTTACACCTTCACTACAGTTAAAACAAACAAACAAACTCTTAAAACCTGCAAGAGCAGAGAAGGTTTAAGGTATGCAAAAAGTCAACAGCAAGTTGAAGTCTGTCTTACTTCTGCCCTCTTGTGTACGTTCTTGATAGTGCAATCTTTCATTGCAAGAAAACATGAAAATTTTAAAGTATAGTACTAATCATTATAATTTTTTTTAAAACTGCATGTAGGATGAGATTATTTATTGGGGTTTTTTTGAGGAATACTTTTACTATTTAATTTTATACTCAATTGCTGTGAATATTGGATTTTTCATTTATGTAAACAGTAAAAAAATACAAACGTATTTTACAAAATACAATGTGCATTTCAGAACTTACGGGTACGAGCTGAACATTATATTTTTGAAAGAACTGAATATCATGCCAGCATTCTGTAAACCTCCTGGGAATGAAAGCGAATGTAAGGATCAGTCTTCTGGAACCACGCACATGCGAAAATGTAAATGTTTTGTTTGCTTATTCACTTACTAGGACTTCCCCAGGTCATAGTAACTGAATAGAAAAAATAATCTAATAGACATCAAAGCAGCCAGTTGCATACACAGTCACTAATGATGTGACAGAAGGGGATAAACCCGTGCTGAGAGGCAAAGAGGAGGGTTGGAGAACGTGGATATTTTACTGACAACAAATAAACGTGAAGGTAAATTCATAGCAGGTTCAAAGTGAGCCTGGAAATTTGAACAGGAAAGTAAATTAAGTTGGTCAAGAGCTTTCAGCCTTATTAGCTCTCTTTATTAGCATCTAATAGGTGCTAATTAAGGCAGGTCCTTAAATCTGTTTGACAATGTTTTGTTGCGCCAGTAAGTCAGCTGGTTTTGATATGCTGTCTTTTCTACAGGTATTACTCTGTTTTTCCCGAGATACATCTGTATTGGAGCACTTTAGTTACAGTAGTGCCACCCCACCCAAATCATACATACGAGGTAAAAGGAGTTGTTTCATAAAAGATTGTATGGATTTTTGTTGACTGCTGCAGTAATACAACATGTGAATTTGCTTTATGTTTGTTACACCTAGTAGACTACATTTAAAAGGACGTTAATAAAAACTTTGTGTATCCTGTTGACATCTGCACAGATTCTATTATGACAGTTTAGAAGCTGATCACATGAAGGCCAGATTGCAATGTTGTTCTTTTACAGTAGTTTTCTGTGTATAGTTCTCCAGTGTTTTACCAAAATAAATTCAACCCACAACTATGACAATATGGTAAAATCTTGACAAGATCTATCTTCGTCAGATCTAGAAATTTAAATACACAATGTTGTCCTCTGTAACTTCAATAAATTTAGCAACTGGAAGTGGTGATAGGATGTTATCTTCCCAAAGCAGTGAGTTTTACAGATATTTGTAGACAGGAGCAGAACATGTCGCTGAAGAATTGCGGGCTCTGTTCGAAGGTCTGGGCGAGTAGAGCTCTGCCAAGCAGACTTATATCGATTTTCTTCAAAGCATGGCATCTTCCAGAGTGTTAGCTTACTTTTGGATGTTCTTTGGCTTCAGTTCTCATGTGAGTCTTATTTTTCTTAACAATCTTAAATTTGTTGGTTTGGTCTGTTTGCCTTCTGTGCCAACTTCTAATGCCATACCTCTGGACTCTGTTTCTTTGCTTCTTAGATCCTCACCTGCCTTGGCTTTACCCAGAGGTTCCTAATTTTGTCTTCCTTCTTGAATCATTGATTCATCCAATAACTTTTTTTTCCATGTTCCACTTTACCTTCTGCATTCCCATTTTGTTTCTTGGTCCCTCGTGCCAGTGTACTCGGCCAAATGCGATCCCCATACCAATTACTTTTTTTTGAACAGGACCTCTGACGGTTTTCCTCTTGATGCGTCTTACGTCACTAGAGGCAATGCTTCTTTTCTAATTTTTTTTTTCTTTCTCCTTTATTGCTTTGTAGGCCTTTTCTGTCTCTTTAACTGAATTAGGGAGTTTTCTTTACCTGCTTCTTGAACCAAGCAAAGGGCTCACCTGAAAGCAGAACAGCAGTGGGATCCCAGGTCTCGCTTCAGGCACAGAGCCATGGCAGCCCAGGAACACAGCTATGGGGAACATCCCACTTATTCCTAGACAAATCCGGGGAATGAAGTTGCTGAAATCTAAATCTCTGCTAAACCTGTGCAGTGTAAATCCGAAAGGCTTGTAGGTCCTATTTTTGGCTAATTTTCCAAGAGATGTGCTTTATGCTAAAAATACTCTCCTTCCAGATTACAAGTCTGGGCTACACAGCAAACAAACTATTGAAAGGAAAAGTTAAAAATATGTTTTAGTGTAGTGAACAACCAATTTCTGTAATTGGAAAATACTGGATTTTATTTTCATGGGGTAGTAGGCAAAGCTTTGCAGGGTAATTTTGAATTTAATTCAGTTGATTCATGCTACAGGAAAATGAGTCCAGATTTCATTGAGCCTGACAGAAGTTCCCTGTGCTAAATTCTTCTGTGTAGAGTGAACAGAATACACAGAGCTCTAAAGGATCTCTGAATATTCTATAAATTTTCATATAAGTAATTACATTTTCTAGTTGAATTTTCTCATTTTGAAACTAAAATAATTACAGTTTTTAATTAGTTGTAATTATGATTAAAAACACTTTTATATTTCTAAATAAATTGTTACATTTTTAATAGTGGATTTTAAATTATTAGGTTCTCTAGTTAAAATACAGTTAACTAATATGTTAATTTTGCAGGGACGTTATATGGTCTGTCTGTACTGTCAGTGATTGTCTTGACTTAATTAATCTTTTGTATCCAACAGATTACTTAAATATTTTTTTGTTATGTCAAAGCTATACCATTCTTCCTCTCTGTTGCAGGCTTAATGAAGCCTTGAATACGTTTTGTCTGTTCTTATATCTTTTTTAATGCCTTTCCTGTCCCTAGGTCAGTCTGCCATAGCATGTCAGACTTATCCCCTTAACTTTATCCCTTCATAGAGCTTCACTGTCTTCAAGGTCTGCAGCAAACACTTTCAGAGCTCCTAAGACACACCCAAAGAAAATCTCTATGGGACAGCATTGCTGAAATCTTCCTCCTCTTTTTTGCTGTTTGTCATCCTCCCTTATTGGTGCTGCGGTTTAGTTTTATATCTGACACCATACCTGTCCTATTGCATTGCTTGCTTGTTTTAGACAATATCAAATGGTCAATAATGTAACTAGTTATGATTTTTATAATTGTAACTTAGAATCTAACTTTTTAATGTAGATCTTGAGACCTTTTAACAGTTTAATCACATTTTAATTGTTTGATGATTCACAGGAAAACTTGGAATGGAAGAGTATGCTGTTTTCTATCCTCCAAATGGTAAGAATTAGGCTATTGCCTCCTCTAGTGGTAGATTGGAAAGATACAGGATTTTTTTCTCAAATACATAACTTCTATTACAAATTTTGTTTTGGTGTTATTCTGCGAAATTCATTAATTTAAAGGAGTAAGCTGGACTGAAGCTACTCCAAAACCACATTCAGCCTGGTGTTAGTAATCACATACAGGGTTTGTCTATGTGTGTGGGAAGGAGAAGGAAAACAACTTCTGGTGCAGCAGCTTGTATTCCAGTCTTGTATCACCTCTGAGAGGATCTGAATAATACGTGCTGAAACTGTCTGACCCCCAGCTTTTCAGTACTCAACAAACCACACCTTAAAGTCTTTTCCTTTCAAAATTTGTATTCGTTTTAAAAATTCAGACATAATTAATCTATATGATTTTAAGTTAGTATCATTGCTGCTGTTGTTACTTCAGTTATTAAAATTTTTTTTCAGCTCTTATTTTGACCATTTCAATCCCTGTTTATTGAATTCTTCCCTTGTTTTTGCACTGCATTTGTATTTTAAGTCCAAGCTCTTTGCCCGTGCTTTCAAGGCCTTACATCACCAATTGTAAACCTGTGTCTCTGGCCTTGTCTTTCATGTCTTCTGTGTTCCAGTGGTGTCAGTTGTAGCACATACTTTTGTTCCCGCTTCCATTTTTGCCTCCACAATTCTTTGCGGCTTTGTAGTCATGAAGCATTGTCCTTATGACCTTTTGCCAAAGCAGCTCCCTCTTAGCGGTCCTATATGAAAATTAATGAATGGGAGCTAAGATCAGCTGGAAAGGAAAACTGTCATGATACAACTGCCAAGTCCTCTAAATGTTTTATCTGAGCACTACATGAATTACTAGAGGTCTTGGCCTCCTTTTTTCCTGCTCCCGCGTTGTCAGTGTGTGACATTTATGGGTTGTCATTTATCTGAAATTAGGTTCTGATTTCAGCAAAGCTTATACGTAATAACTTCATGGAAATTGAGCTTTACTTGGCTTTCTAGGAACTATAGCATGTGTTTAAGCACATAGTTGGTTGTACTGAAGTAAGTGATACAATTCCTGTATGTAAATATTTACAAGATTGAGATCTAAGAAATATTTTATTCATGGATAAAAATCATAGAATCATAGAATCATAGAATGGTTTAGGTTGGAAGGGACCTTGAAGATCATAGAGTTCCAACCCCCCTGCCACAGGCAGGGACACCTCCCACCAGACCAGGTTGCCCAAGGCCACGTCCAGCCTGGCCTTGAACACCTCCAGGGATGGGGCTTCAACAACCTCTCTGGGCAACCTGTGCCAGCGCCTCACCACCCTTAAAGTGAAAAACTTCTTCCTAATGTTTAATCTAAACCTGCCCTGTTCCAGCTTAAAGCCGTTCCCCCTCGTCCTATCACTACATGCCCTAGTAAAAACTCCTTCCCCAGCTCTCCTTTAGGCCCCCTTTAGGTACTGGAAGGCCGCAATAAGATCTCCCCGGAGCCTTCTCTTCTCCAGGCTGAACAGCCCCAACTCTCTCAGCCTCTCCTCATAGGAGAGGTGCTCCAGCCCTCTGATCATCCTCGTGGCTCTCCTCTGGACGCGCTCCAGCAGGTCCATGTCCTTCTTATGTTGGGGACTCCAGAGCTGGACACAGTACTCCAGGTGGGGTCTCACGAGAGCGGAGTAGAGGGGCAGAATCACCTCCCTTGACCTGCTGGCCACGCTTCTTTTGATGCAGCCCAGGATACGGTTGGCCTTTGAAAAATATTATTGAAAAATAATATTATTTATTGAAAAATAAATACAAAAGAACAAAAAAATAAATATTTTGTTTTCTAGGTGTAATTCCTTTTCACGGCTTTTCTATGTATGGTAAGTGTGACTCTTACAAACTCTTAAAACCTCAGGTTAGCTTTTTTATCATACTGCAGTTTAAAGCTGTATGTACTTTTCTGCAACCTTTAAACTTGTGTGTATTCTGTTTCTTTGTGTATAAAGACTGTTGTATATAATTTTAAAAATTCCAGGCTGGTTCTATTTACTTATATTATAGGTCGCTACCATATGGGAGTTCCTTCTTTGAGAGCTAATAGCTGAGATATACGTCTTGATGTATATGAATAGAGAGATAAAGTTTGTTGACAGAGTGCTCTTTTCTTGTGTTCCACTTCTGGGTAGACCAAGTTACCTGTGAAAACAGTTCTTAAGACATGAATTATGTGAAAGGCCTGTTGCTGTATCCATTTGCCTAGAACAGATGTTAAAGGAGCATTAAATAATAGAGCGGTTGCTACATTACTGCACAGAGGAAAGCTCAAATATCAACAAAAATCAACAGGATTTCTAGCAGAAAAATCTCCTCAAGTCTCAGACGTAACAAGGCAGCTAGTGCAGAGACTCCCAACAATGTGAGACTATTTGTTACAGCTTTCCAGTTTTTTCCTTGGATTTATCAAAGGCAGTTGTGGCATCACAGGGCAAGCAGATTTTAAGATTATACTCTAAAATGATATGTTTTGCTAATAATAAAGTTTAATGATCACACGATCATTGAAAGCAGGCGATTTAAATTTGAAATGCAAATTTGAACCTGAGTAGGGAATCCTAAGTCTTTGAAGTAACGAATGGCTTAGTTACAAACTCCTCCTTAGGTACTCAGTGGGAGGCTGTCACTTTTACTGTGTGAAACCACTTTTCAAAATGTTTGGATTTGCCTCTGCCCTCGAGAACGGCGTCTCTCAAACTGGGTGTGAGCTGCTTCCCGCCCTCCTGTCCTCTCTCTTTGCGAGGGCTCAGAATGTGCTGGTTGTGAGAAGGAGGGAGGCTGAAAAGCAAGGCAGCAGAAACACAGCAGCGTAACTCCAGGCTGCGGGTACAGTAGCTGGGACCAAGCAGAGCATTGTGTGTATTCCATGCTGTGCCGCTGTAGGAGGAATTATCTGGGGCCTTATGTAAATTCTGTACACTTTTGCATGTTCACATGCATACGCTGGTAGGGTGCCAACTGTTAGGCACTGTTCTGTTATCCTCTTGGCCTTTATGTACCTACGCACGCTGCCAAGTCTTCCACCTCCATCTTCAATCGTTAAAAACATACACACTAGTAACACCCTCTGCTTTTCTTACCCCTACGCAAATAGACATTTCTGTGAACGTCTCACCCTCCCTTAGCACCCTACCTTTCATACATATACGCCACTAGTTTCCCTAAAGCCACCTTCTCTGATAGATATGTATATGAAAATGAATTCACATGTGCATACACTCATAGATATATAAATGTATGTATATCTGTGTGCATATGTATGCATATGTATGCATATCCCCAGCTTTGTGTAAATAAAAGTGGAAGGGAAGGTGAATGTAGAGATAAGAGACTGAGTGTGTTGAAACATAAGCTGTCATCCATAATGAATGCACCTGTAAAAAGAAGCAGTAGATGTGATGAGTGGCCAGATGAAAAGGCTGTTTACAGAAGTGTTTATAGAACAGCTGTCTGTGAAACGTGCGTTGGATGAATGGAGTAGCAATTGGAGGGATCTGATTATGTTTGTGCAGCATGTACATGCAATATATTTATCTATATGCTAGACTTTTACAAAAAGAAAAAAGGGACAGATTGAAAAAAAAGTTTGAGAACTGCTGCTTTATAAATGTAGCCAACTCTTTTATTTCAAATCAGGTATACTAAAGGACTTCTTCTAAACATTAAACTACCAAATGTCCATGGCTTTCAGATCTTATAAGAAATAAAGAGGTCTCTATCAGTCTGTCATACTTAGGTGATGTTATTGTGGCAACCAAAATCTATTTTTTAATATTTTCATTTTCACGACACCTATCTTCAAGCAGTGAATTTATTCCGGTCTTACAAATGGGGCACCAAATCGGAGATTGTCACTAGCCCAAGGGTACATTGGAAGTTACAGACGGTTGAATCAAACACTTGCACTGTTCAGTATAATCGTTTCCCTACATCCCAGAGAAACTATCCTTAAAGCGTATTTCCCATGCTTCAGAAGCCAGCACTGTAGTAAGCAGGTTCTCATTAGTTTAGATTCTCGAAATATATAGAACTATTACCTAGAATGTATTGTACTCCCTTTCTTAACTGTTTATGTCAAAAAAGACTCTGTTATAAAATATTTCTTTCTAAATAACTGGTTTAGTATTGTTTTTGTAAATTGTACTACTATAAATTGCTTGTTTTTTCCTCATACTTCATGCACTTAATCATTGGATTCTTTTAGCAGTTTACAGTGTTGAGTCAATTATAATTCTTTTATCCTTTCAGTTGCTCCACTTTGTTTTCTGTACCATGAACCTTCCAAATTGTATCAGATATTCCGTGAGATGTATGTGCGTTTTTTCTTCAGACTCCATTCCATCTCTTCTCATCCCTCTGTAAGTTCATTAGGAATTAAAACCCACTCACTTGATATTCTGTTTGCTATGGAAACATAAGATACAGTGGCATGATTTTCTATGCAATTGAAATATATCCTCTTAAATATAATAAAATGTTTCAGGTAAGCTTGGAAAAATTATTAGGTAACTCCAGTTTGGATATTTTTGGGTATTTCTTTCATCAATGTTAGTCTTTGCTATAGAATATCACGTACTTTAAAATACAACAGTTCTCATTTTATGAGGGTGTGGGGTTTTTTTGAGGGTCAGATGTTTTATGTAATAGGTTTCTCCTTTCAAGAAGTCACGTAAATGCATACTCACTTTCATTTTAACTAATGACATGTAAGTGCACACTTTAGTATTTTCTGGGGTAGAGGGGCTAAAATATAGTCTCATGTATGCAGATATTGTTTCAGTGATATCAGGTTAATGTGTGTTTCTTTAATTCATGTATCTTTGTGTGACAGTACATGCTTTTTAGCACTACTAGATGAATTGAAATAATTTAGTTATGTTTATGACCAGGACCAGCTGTCTTGAATGTAAGACAATTGTAGAAACTGGCTTATCCTCTGTTTTTGAAGAATTAGACATAGTAATTTTTTTTTCTCCTTCAGAAAGTGCTGAATGCTTATATTACTTTTTGAAAACATTTCCTGGTTAAAAGAAAACCTTTTCCTTGATATACCATTTCAAGGCTGTGCATTGTGCTTTCAGTCATTAATAGCAGGGAAACCCGTCAGATGGGAATCTATTCATTTTCATGGTAATTTCTAAAAGAAATTTTAAAATATGTTTACATTTAACTCTTTTTGTAGTTATCTCCATTGTTGTTTGTTTTTAGTTATCAGAGAGGTACTGTTTCTCACGTCCTCTGTTTTTTAGTGCAGCTGAGGTCTATTTCATCAAAGCGGAAATATTTCAAGTAGGTCATATTATAATAACCCACTAAGTACTTAGACCCTGACATACAAATAGCATAAGTAACTTAGAGCTGAAAGGAACTGTCTCAACATATTATGTTGCTAATACATACAAAGAATTGTAGGAGCAAGGCTTTAGTGACTGAAGGCATTAGAGCTGCTTGTGACCTGCTTACCTGAGCTGTATATTGTGTCATTAATAGTGTTTTATTGCTTGAATTAAAAATTCATGCATATTTACATGCTGATACTGCTTTCTCAGATTTGACAGGATGAGTGTTAGTATTCAGGATATGATCTTGTCTCATTAGGGCATTGTATCATTGTGTTTGCTGTTTGAGACTCTTCTACAAACCCACCTGCCCCAGCTCTTTTTTCACCTTCGAGAAATCGGGGCTCAGCCGTAAGTACTTCTGTCTGACTTGCTACAAATGTTGCAGATTCATTGCTCCGAAAATGCTGTTTAGTAGTATTTTAATTTAAAAGATGTGGGAAATTTTTTCAGAAGTGCAAGCATCAATGTACCCTTTTTCCTTGAAAGTCGGTCGGAGTCCTTTGTCTACCCTGCGTATATGTGCTTTGTGCATTTCTTCTGTATGTTCTATGAAAAAGAGATGAGAATTGCTCTGTGAGAAACACTGCATTATTCACCTAAGTTTCAGTTATTCATGTCATATCTGATGGAACTAAGTGATTTATTTCCTAGGGGACAGAAGACGCAGAGATATGACAGTTACAGCAGAAGCTACCGGAAGGGGGGAGAGAGCAAGAGGCTGTCGTTCTATAGTGTACCCATGGCACCAAGTGCAATAGAACCTGAAAGTCTTGCTGTTATACCTGGTATCCATCGTAACAGCACAAGAGCAGAAACACTGAAACATTGGGGATGGTAATAGCTGAGGATCCCTCTAGTGTGATTGTTTGGTCAGAATGTTTTAATGATATGAGTACTTTGACAAATAGTTTTCTATTGTTAAATAGTTTTCTGATGGCTGTTGCAAAGGAAAATTTGATTATCGATGCAGCAAGAGAAAATGGTTATTCTTCCTGGAAGAGAAATGCAGAAAAATAATGAAATATTTTCAATTTATAGAGGATCTGGCTGATCATTGTGGGAGACAGAAATATAATAACTGTTGTTTATCACTTGTTTGCAGGCTAAGAATTTCATTTAAATGGATGGTACGAGCATTTTCTGGTTATTTAGCTACAGATCAGCTCTTGCTTCTGTGGGACAGAATCCTGGGATACAACTCTTTAGAAATTCTTGCTGGTAATAGAATTATTTTTATACAACACGTTAAATCCAGGTGGATGTAAGGCAAATACGTGTTAGCTTCAATGTATTTTGTGACAAGGAGAAAATAGTGGCTCTTTGAATGCTGAAGGCAGATTACATACATGTCAAAGAGTATAACATTTAGAAAACTAGAATTGCGTAAATACTGTATCTCTAACAAGAATATGCGAGGTAATTTTTTTTTTATGATAGCACTCCAAAAATGCTAAGCGCTCCCTGAACAGAATACAGGATGTTCTCTGAGCTTCAGTGGTAACAATAAATGAGTTCGTCACCTTTCACAAAATGCAAGATTTGTTTTAGTCATAGATAACAAGCATTTCTTCAGTACTTACAGAAACTGAGAGTTCCCCTGATTTTGCTGGATTTCTTTTTTCAAAGTCCCATCTTTTAAGAAACTTTGAAAGTTTTGTACTTATTTTTTATAAAGGAAATAATGTCCTAAGATTTATGCAAGGTTTAAGATGGGGGCTCTAAAGACGACATGTATCTTCAGTTGGGTCAGGTTTTAAATATGAAGTAGGTGAATAGAAGAGAAAAGGTTTTGGTTCCACTTGTACGTGTAAGACAGTTAGGCGGAGAGATATGTAAGACAGTACAAAATAAATTAATATATTTTTTAAATGCTATATAAAATTCACAACTGAAATATTGCTATTTAAATGAATTAAAATTATTGGCTTAGAAATGAACTAATTTTAAATCACCTTGTCCCTTTTAATTAAAAGCTAGTCGTCTTAAACTCAAGCACTTTCACTTAGACTTTTCTGAAAGAGTGTTGTGGTTTTCCTATTCGTTTTAAAGAATGGCCAAGGAAACTGAAACACAGCCATCCATTGTATATTATTTTTCAGAATCAAAATAATTACTCTGAGGGAGTGAGAACTGGTATTTTACATCAAGATGAATTCTAACCACTAATTAACAGGTCAGCAACTTAAGTATTGGGCATTTTCTTTCAGTCCTGGCAGCTGCTGTGTTTGCTTTCCGAGCAGTCAACCTGATGGAGGTGACATCGCTGGCTGCAGCTGAAGTAAGGATAAGTTTCAGTTAGAGGAGATTGAAATAGTTTCTGATGCTTTGCCAACAAGAGTAACTTAAGCTTCACATGGCACGTGGTACATAGTGCAAATCTTTCTGCCTAAATTCTTACCTTAGATAAAAAAACTTAAGGAAATTGTGAACATGCAGTACATAATACTGCTTTTCTGGAGTAAAAGGGAATAAAAGAGTATATTTGCTACAAAAAATACAACGCTACCAAATTATTTTGTACAATCGGATTTTTTTCCTATTTTAATGTATAATTATGTTTGTGGGATAGATTATTTTTGAAATATTGTGGAGGTTTGTACCTTTTTTTCCTCAGGGCATTTTAATGTAGTTGCCTGTGTGCTTTTTGATATTACAAAAATTTTACAAGATTATTTTTGTCAGTATTGAATCTGAGATTTCACTGTGAGTACTGTCATTTTACAGATGGGAAACGAAGAAAATTAAGTCAGTAAGGTGAAGGTTATTATTGTTTATCTCTAGTAATTTGTTAAAATATATTTCTTCCCAAAAATCTGGTGAGGTCTGTTTTTAAAACTTCGAGAGCTTGTGATGGCTTCTTCTTTTTCTTTTTTTTTTAAACATACTTTCATGAGAAGACATTGACTATTTGAGTCATTACATTGGACTTACTTCACAAGTACTAGCCAAGCCACAGGATAAGGATTCTTAATTCCCAATTATTTTTAGAAGCAAGTTGAAATGTTAGACCCCTTATTCACCCATGATGCCATGTATATTTGAAGTCATGCTAAAGGCTAAAATAAAGTTACTTGGTTTATGTATGTAAACATGCTTTTTCTTTGAAATGTTAGAATGAAAAATAATAAGGCATTCTGCACACTAACGTAAAACAGCATAATTTGTTCCTAGCCAGGTCTGAATCTAATTATTGTTAGTATTGTAGTCAGTATTTGAATTTTTTTCTGACTTCTTGACTTGCTTTAAAGAAATTTGACTCAAATGTCAAGTTTAACAAGCCTTTTTGTTTTTTATCCTAGGCTGTACTTGCTGACCTTTCAACCCTGAAAGTTATGCCTCTTCTTCAAATCTTCTTATTTGCTACTGTCACTTGATCTGCTTCAACAATACTGGTACCACAATTCCAGTCTTTTTGAGAAGCTAATCATCAACTATGCAATGTCTGCATAAAACCAAAATTAAACTGTATGTATAATATTAAATTTAGAAATCATGACCTTAAAATTTTCTAACTGAAAACAATGACTTTGCACATGAATATGTGCAGTGCATGCTACTGAATTTCACCATAACAGCAATGGTTATTACTTATACATTGAGAACGACTACTTGTGCAAATAAACAATACGAATCAGTGTCTGAAATGCATGTAATATTAAATTAATTAAAGTAAATATAATTCATGATCTGAGTCTTGTAGTGTTAATGTCAGTTGTAAAAGCTCTCTCTTAATATGAAATGACTTTTTTAAGCTCACAGCTTAGACGGTATCAGCTCAAATACCATCAATTGAGAAAATAAAGATACTTTAAGTGGCAAGAATTTTTTCTCATTTTCTAAGAAAAAGACAGGATCATATGCCAGTTCTGCTACCTCTGTCTTACTTATTCTCTTCACAGGAATTTTCTCCGTGTTCTTCCTCACGTTAGCTACTTCCATTTATTCTTTTCACATACGGAGACGTAGTCACGCATTCCTCATTCATCTTCAGTTAGGTACACAGCTCTCTCAGGCGCCTTCTAAACTCCTACCCAGAGTCCCATCAAAGGCCCCGTGTCGTAAAATATGTTCCCCTGCAGAGAAGGCCTGAGCATAGCTTCCTTCAGAACTTGTTGGAGCCAGTCCTTACATGAGCCAAAATATTCCCCGGAGATCGATGCCAAGAGTCCTTCTGCCGTGCCCCACACCCTCTTTGGGAGAGCAGTGCTACGCCTTTGCCAGTTTTCCAGCCTCTCTGATTCAACAGCTCAGGCTTCAGTTCAGAATCCAAACTCATATCGGTGTGTGACAGATTGTCACTACGCTGTCGGGCTGGCTTATCGTCTGTTGCTTTTTTGTGACGTCTTCCAGCTTTTTCCACTGATTTGTTTAGTACCAAAGTTGGAATCGTTAATCTGATCTGATTAAGCAAATCTTAATACCTGTGAAAGGATCAAAAGAACATAATGGGTAATATAGCCACTGTGTTTGCCATAGGACTTTTATCTTCACGTAAGTTACATACATGTAGTTGTCATCGTTTGTCATACATACTGAATGTATGACAGTGAAACATGAATCCTTCGTAGTTTGCTCGGATGTCTGCAAAGTGATCTAAGCTGTAGTCTCAGACAGAGTTATGAGCTTTACGTCTGTGATTCTTGTCTCTGTCAGGATAACGTAGTAAGAAAGTTACTGAACCTTTATAGACTGCTAGTGAATTTATAAGGCCAATTTTCAAAAAGGTAAAGTTGTGTACTTGATGTGTTCACTTTGTATATAAAGAACCAAACTGCTTAACAGATATGACGTATTGAATGAGAATATTTGGGGAAATTTTGTTGTGGATAACAAAGAAAATTGATATTTTCCTTAATATTTGCAAGAAATGGTTTAACTAGAGGCTTTTCTATGACATTTAGTTTTTAAAAAGAGGACACGTGCCAGCTTTTATCTTTACAGCAAGTATTATCCTGTTTTATATATGGGGAATAGAGGAACAGAAAGATTAAGTGATTTGCTAAAGATTACAGAGTAAATTCCTAAAAGAGGTGAGCAGTCTCTCCTTTCCTGAATTCCTGTTTATACTTGGGGATGCTCGGTTTGTGTATTAACCACAAGACCTTATTTCATCTTCAGAACAACACATAGTGCACATCTGCCTCTAAAGATGCATCATTTTGCAGTTTTTAAAATCCGTAGGATTCCGTGGCTATCTAGAAATTGTAAGGTTACAAAGCAGTCGCAAGGATTGTGGCTCAGTAAGGTCATTACAAGGTTACCATGGCTTCTTAGGGAATTAAAAGTATTTACTAAATAGCGAGGGCGATTCCCTAGAGGTCTGGTGACCCTCTAATGCCCATTGCTCTGTGCAAGTACATGGTGCAGAATCCAAACATTACCCTAACCCATTCCATATCGGGATTCTTAAGCAGCACTTTTTCTCTTTCTTTTTTTTCATTTTCAATAGTTTTGGAAATGTTCTAAGTCAGCAGAGGTAGAGACTGTTGGGTTCTTGTTTGAACAAGCAGTTCTGTGGCTAACAGAATAGGGGCTGTTTTCCTCTGACTTGGCATCTTGTTATCCACCCTAACCACCTCACGTCTCCCTTGTGTCCCTTCTACCTTCCCCACTGGAGTACTTCAACTCCTCTTCCTGACCTCCCTCGGTCCTCCTGATGGCCGGGCAGAGGACCTTACGCTCTGTGGCTAGTGTGGGTCAACACACATCTTCAGCTGGACCACTTGTGCTGACTGCCCAGGCTGGCAGCTCCGTCAGCCGGGGGTGATGCTCTCCTCTTGCTTCAGGGTTCGCCACGGGCTGCAGGGACGGCATGCAGCTCTTGAGCCAGGTGTCGTACGCACCGGCTGCAGCAGCACGTCTCTTGAACACCTCAGCTGCCTTGTGTTTGACTTTTCTGAGACGCGGAAAGATGCATACACGCACAGAGAGACGTGTATGCGGGAATAATGAGTATAATTGCTTTTAAAATGAGATTAAGATGAGATTAAAAATGAATCAGATCCTCTCCTTAGTCTTCAACTGTACTGTTAGATTTATATATCTTTTTTAAATCTATTTTTAAAAATTCATTTTACTGAAGAGGTATTGTTTTCATGTTCCCCTCAGCTTCTCATTTTAGTTCCAACAAAATATTGTGTTTCAGATGCTGGCTGATACTTGTATTTTTAATCTCCCTTGCTTAAATAACACTCTTTCACTTCAAGTGTGGGGTTTTTTTTTGTTTGGTTGATTTTTATTTTTTTTTTTAAATATTAAAATGAGTGGTTTCTATCTTACAGCTAGGTACTTCTCTTGTATATATAGGTAGATGTGGTGTTTAGGGACATGTGTTAGGTTCATGGTTGGACTCAATGATCTTGAAGGTCCCTTCCAACCTAGATGATTCTATGATTTAAGTTTTAGTTCTTTAACTTTAGAGAGCAGTTCAAACCTGCTGATGTCTGTAGTCTATCATTTGACTTCCAAATTCCTAAAACTCCTTTTTCATTTTTGCTGTTTTAAGAAATGCCCAGATTTTGATAGTAGAATCATATCTAAATTGATAATTATGTTTGTTTAAACAGGGTCAGCTGAACCTTCAATGGCTCAATTTAGCCAAATTGTTTTTCTTGGTCTGTTCCTCTATATCTGAAATAATATAAACAGACATTTCAGTACAAGAACCAATTGTTTCTATATTTATAGATACAGATCAATTTTTTGCTGCTTACCTTAGGATTCTGGCTATGGTCTGTCCAAGGTTTCTTGTAATGTCAAATAGACTGTCTAAAAAACACCAAAGTAAATAGGCTTGTCTAAAAATGTACCCAAGTTATCTTCATTCAGTACTTCCAAAAATATATTGAAACTTAAATCTTGATGGCTGGGTAATGGAACGATTGAACGACTAGAACAGTTTCTACTTTTTAGTGGAATTTTTCTGTTATAGTAACAAATTTTGTTATGAAAAATGGAGAGAGTACGGAGACTGTAAAACAGATATCCCAGTAAAGGGAAAAGGTTGGGAAAAGACACCAGTTTAAGACACATTTCTACTTGTTGCTGGAAACCAGCCAAAAAAGTATGGCCAAGCATATGCCTCTTTTACTGTCTTCTGATGATTTTTATAAAATTCTTCCAACAAGACTGAAGGGATTTCATTAAACAGAATTGCCATATAAAGATCAGTTAGGGGAGAGCAATTTAGCACGCCGCTTATTAACACAAAATAAGCATTTATTTAGAAGACAGCGAAACATACTGCGAAACTGTGGGGCTGTATCTTCAGCGAGGAAAGGGAAGAGCCTTCCGACGTCTTTTAACAAACGGGTAAAATATTCTGCCCGGTGTTTTTATGTGCGGAAACCGGGGGAGGAGGGATGGAGGGAGGTGGCGGGCGCAGCAGGGGTGGCGGGAGCCGCTGGGCTCTTCCTTTTCCCGCCTTTCCCTGGGCTGCCCCTGACCGCTTCCATCCCCAAAGCCCCACCAGGAAAGGCAATTAGCTGAATTTTGTGTTTTGTACTGCCAGCTCCAGCTGCCTTCCTCCGGCCACCAGAAACTCGCTCGCGGTGCAGTGACCGCGCAGGGGACCGCGGCAGGAGCAGGGCCAGGCGCCGGGCCCGGGCCAGGGCCCCCGGGAGATGGCCGGCAGAGGGGCCATAGGCCAGCCTTCCTGTCCTCCCGGGCAGCGCCGGCAGGAGAAACCACCCTGCTGAATAATTTCCCCTTCCAGATAGCCCTGGATTAACGGGTCTGGGTTGCGGAAGAAGTGCTGAAGGACAATTGCAGCGGGGTTGTTGGGGTTTTGTGGTTGGTTTTTTTTTACCGCTTTAGGGCCCAGTACAGGAGGGAGAACATACCCCTTCTGGAGGCTGCAGGCTTTGAGCACAAGGCCGCGCTTCTTGTGAGGGGCTGCACGTCTGTCAGCGGCTCTGCGAGAGACATTTATTGTAGTAAATAACCACGGAATAATCCGAAATCTCTAGAATCCAGAATAAGCTGTGCTGAAAGAATTTTTTTTTTTTTTTCCCTGCATGCCTCATGCTCAGCTTTTTTCAGTACCTTAACAAAACTGTTAATGCGGGGAAGAGTGTTTTGATCCGGCAGCGGCACAGTTGTGCGCTGCTTTAAAACAGCGGTAAAACATCTCAGCTTAGTATTTTTTTAATTGGGCAATTAATAGTACAGCTACTGAATGATGTCCATACAGACCTTTGGAGAAGCATCTCGGGATACGCGTGTCTCTGCGGGCGACGAGCAGTGCTGGTGTCAATGGGGACAGAAGGAATACACGGTTAGAATAGCGTGTTCATCTTGGGTTCCGCAGGCTCTGTAAGACTGCGACACACTGTAACGCAGTCTAATTGTGCTAAATACCGGCCGGGGATCAGCCTTAAAATAATTAACGGGGCGGCAAGAATGCTTTTTGGTAACCTGTGGGTTCTGAGTCCGCATTGAAGCCCCAGGAGGTTCACCTGACTCTGGGTGTTGTCAGCCACTGCTGGTGTTGCCAAAGGGGAACCTCGGGGTCTGTGAAGGAAGATGTCGCGGGGCCTCTATTTGCCCGTATTTCAACATCAGTGTGTTGTTCTAGATGCTGGACGACTGATACATGCGAACAATTATCTCTAGAGATTTGGCTTTATGGAGGACCACAGTGCTTTGCCAAATGACATTGTGTTTGGCTGAACAGTTCGAACGAATTGTTTCTTTTGGGATTATGACCAAAATAAATGGAATATTTAACAAAGGAGTTAAAGCTCACAATTTGTGCAAGACAAAGCACGCAGCCAATTTCTGTGTTTTAAACAAAAAAAAGATCGGTATCATGTTGCTAAGAGACAAATTGGGATTTGATAGTCAAAGACAAAATATTATGTTATAGCCACATAATATGTTTTAGTAGGTACCTGATAGTTCATTTTATTTAACAGTTGTATGTTCCACGAATGGTATACTCTATGATTTTTTTTTTTTCTGAAAAGCTGTATTTGGGATAGTTATGCTTTTAACGAGTCCAATTATAAATAGTAAATCAGCACAAATACATGTTGTAAAAAGCAATATATTTAATTTTCTATCTTTTCAGAATTATTTATTACCTAAATGTGTTTGATGTCTAGTGACACAACATTTTCCCTTTTCTCCTTTTTGTTTTTAATGCTTCTGGGTTACAAAAACATAAGCATTGCTTTGAAGCCCAGTCCTGGTTCATTAATGTTAACATCGAGTTCTGACTGTGGAAAACTGGCATTGTTACAGCTTGCGAAGGAAGTTTGGGTTGCTTTCGGCAGTCACGTTAGTGGTGAAGAAGCTATCTCCATAGTTTCCGACATAAAGACATATTTAGATATTTAATTTTAGTTTGTGATACATTTGAGATATTCTAACCATAACCAATTTCTGAAGACACTACAGTTGACCCATAGACGTGGGGAAGTAGTGTTAGCAGTATTAATACCTCTCACCGTTAACAAACGGGCAGGAGAGCCTGTCTCCCAGCTCTGCCTCACTCACACTTCCACTATGGGGAAAGGGATTCTTGAAAGAAAGAGCTTGTGGAAAAGAAGTGCTCAGACTCTGTAGACTATGATCTCTGCAACGCAGAAAGGGATCATTTGCTATTTATGTATTTAACAAAGTACACTTTCTTCTACTGACTTTAGATGGCATCTTTATTCAGGAGTTAAAACATGTATGTCAATTAAAAGGTAAAAAGGTGTTTCTGAATTCTTCATTATTTTTATTTTAAAATTGAGTTAGTTATGTTAATCATATGAAAGAGAAAATGTCTTTTTGATATGTTCGTATAAATTTTGAAACTCGGACTCTTACCACTGGATGTTTTCTGTTTGTCTGTTTGAGCAACACAAGACTAATTTCTCTTTCATTAATTTTCCTTTTCTGTAAAGTCTTTTCTAATACTTGGGAAAACTGTGCTTTCAGAAGACTCTAGTGTCTGATTTATGAAAATATTTACTTTATAGCCAGCTATGGTGTGTGGGTTTCAAGGTGTCAGTGTTTTTGAGTTAGCCTGGTGCGAGGATGAAGAGGACTGAGACCCGGGCACCTGACCCAAGCTGGCCAACAGGGTTATTCCATACCATGAACATCACATTCAATATAAATTAGACAGTTTACTGAGGAGTTCTCTCTCTCTCCCTTGATGGCTGCCACCCTGAGAACTTCGTGCCCTGGTGCCGGACCCCTGAGCCCTTCCCTTCTTCCCAAAGTCATAGCACTCGCAGTGTCTGACATTTGCTGTCCACTGCTGGGAGTGCACAGCTTCCTACTGACAGAATGGGCTGAGTGTAATCTTTGCATATTCTGTATTGGTATCAGGATCAATATTGGTTCTTTAGTACTATTAATGCTAATTATCTAGTCTTATTCTATTAAACCTATTTATAGTTCAACCTGAGGGTTTCCTTCTTTTTTCCTGATTCCCCTTCCCAGGTGGGGAGAGGTGATTGGGGGAGAGAATAATTGTCTAAATGACAATAAATTGTTGTGGGTTCTTCAAACCATAACACTGTTCCAGAGCTTAACCTTCTCTTCTCTTTTTGCAATCCTCAACATCCTTATGTAGTTTTGTGTAATCTAGTTTTCCTGTCTTTGTGAATTACAGTTTACAGAAAATATTTCTGATTAGGACTCTTATCTTTCCCTGAGAAAGAAAATGTTTCTAATCTGTTATGAAGAAATCCTGGAAAAACTTTAAGGATTTGGTATCAGTCCATTTCTGCATTAGGTGGTGATACAGCTAAAGCGTAAGTATTATAGTGGAGAGTTGGTTTACAGCAGGTATTATTTATTTAGGCAGGTAATCAGTATTCGGACCTGAAAACACACAATTAAAAGATGGAAGTAGTAGATGTTTGGGCTTTGCAACAATCTAGGTCAACAGAGACCTAAACAGAGCTTTGAAATCTTAGAAAGTCAAATCAACCAAAGGCCTTCCTGTCCATGCAGCCCTCCCAAAACAGCAGGGACTGATGCCCAGGATGTTTTCTTGAACACCCTACGTCACCATTCTGAATGCAAACACCAGAAAAACTGTGTGGAGAAGGGGTGTACTGTATCCCTACTGGCTTTTCAGTTGGAAGGAGATAATGAGAGAGAAGCAGTGAAGTTACAGACACCATAATGAGTGCAAATTTTCTCAGACGGGATGTTAGCTTATGCGTTCACTCGAAGTTGGAAAAAACCCGTCTAAGACCATACTGAGCACCTTGGCTTTGAGGGCAGTCACACACAGCGGTGTATGTGCTAACTGCCAAGCAGGCAATGGAATATATTCCCATTATTCTATGCTACTCATAAAACTCGTCCCTGATACTAGACTTTGGTTGAGGGAGGAGTCAAGATGGTAGTTTGTACAAATAAACTTTGTTTTGTGTACACTAGATCTTTACGCAGTGGTGTAGAACGTAAGGGTAGGATGAAATAAAAGTATCATTTCCAGAGGACAAATGGAGAATGGTGAAATCTGGGTGAAGAAAAAAACAAAGGTCATCTTACGTGGTATGAATAGTAACTTGTGATCTTAGGGGCTTTCCACTTTCTTCTTGTTTGTCAGATCTTTCCTGGTCTCTGCAAAATGGTGACATTCTCCCCCAGAGACTGATCAAAATCTTGGGTTTTTTACGTAAACTATAGGGGTTTTTTAACATAAAGAGTAAGGCTGCCTCTGACACGTAAGGTCCATCTTTGCCTATTCAGATGTGATTTTTTTTTTTCAATTGAATAAAAGAATTTGTATAAATACATATTTGTATTTTCCTAGTTCAGAAGCAGGAACTGTAATTCTTACAGTTATTCTATCTGTTTTTTCAACTCAAGCCTAATATTCTTATAGGTAAAAAATTCTGAACATTTTTCTAAAATCTCCGTTCAGTTTGTTGTACTTTAGTAAAGATCACCTTTTTTCTATGTTGTAGAAGAAATAGCTTTTCATGGGTACAGATTTTTTATTCACAAGTTCCGAACAGTTTAATAAAGACTGTTCACAGCTGAACTGGCCTTTTTTGTTCTGTTTTTGTAGAATTTACTGTAGGTATCTCAGAAAACTGGACACAGCCCAACTGACACGAGTATATTCTCAGTGCAAATGGAAGGCAGCTTTTCAATTTTCTCGAGACTGAAATTTTGCCCCTTCTCTGAAAACACCAGGGTGAGATTATTAAATGGCAAGCGCAGGATAAATTTCTCTTTCCTGACTTCAGTCCAGGCATTTAAACAGAGAGATGGTTACTGATACTGCTCAGGAAATTGTTCCAATGCAAACAGGTCAATGCTGTACGCACTGCTTTTCGTGGGACCGGGCCATCCAAAGGGTTATTATGGGACAGAGACATTCTTTCAAGCCTCGGTGCTGCATTAAGATTTTAGTGAGGACTAATGCTAAGCATTTCAGCTTTTTATTTCCTTCATAATATTTGTTTTAAATTTTCACCAGTCCTCTTATTTCAGTGTGAGTTTACAGGTCACCTGTTCGATCAAAAAGGAGGAGTTTTTAGAATTTAAGAAGTACACCACGCTTTTCTTTCCAGCTTAAAGCTCCCAGTACAAGGCAACCGCCCTGCTTTAAGGAACAACACCCACTGCCCTTGCTCATGGTTTGCTGCAGTCTCTCTCCAGTAACTCTGGACAGGTGCCACATCTACCTCAAGCCTTTATAACTCAGGAGGCATTAGCAAGCTAAATTTTTGGTCTTGTAGCTAACTGTTTCTTGAGCTTGTTGTTCTTTTTCAGATTACAAAAATATCGAGATTGTATACCAGGTACCACTCCTGGAGTAATACCAAAATTTTCAGTTTGGAAGGATCACAAATCCTGCTTCCAGGTGAAAGGGAACACTGCTGGTGTTAGCACAGCCAGTCCCACTGGGAATGCATCTTTGGAGCCAAACACTTCTCTGAGTGCCTCTTTAGTCCTTCAAGATTGGTTCTGAAGATACTCTCTGAACTAACTGAAGCATAAATATGACAGCAGATAGCTAATCATTAGGAAAGGTTTACCCATTGCTACTGGATGTGCGTTCCAACTCTTTCATGCTGTAAGTATTTATCTTTATGGTTGTTTTCTAGGTATATCACTCCAGCAAGGCCTAAAAGTTACTCATATTCCTGCATCCCAAGGATGTGAAACAAGCATATGGAAAAGCATCAGGACAACTTTTTGCTGCTCAGTCCTTGGTGGATAAGAAACAAAAATACCACTCACTCACTTTTTCTAGAAGTTGATTCTCCTCTCTCCTCTCTCCTCTCTCCTCTCTCCTCTCTCCTCTCTCCTCTCTCCTCTCTCCTCTCTCCTCTCTCCTCTCTCCTCTCTCCTCTCTCCTCTCTCCTCTCTCCTCTCTCCTCTCTCCTCTCTCCTCTCTCCTCTCTCCTCTCTCCTCTCTCCTCTCTCCTCTCTCCTCTCTCCTCTCCTTTTTTAATGGCAAGACATGCAGAGCAGGATCAAATTCAATTTATTTTAGAAATCTAGGAGTTAAGTGGCTAAAATAGTTTTCCAAGGCTCCTTTTATTGACAGTAGAAGGAAACAACTGCTTCAAAGGGAAAGTTGCCTGATCCGAGATGCTTATTTTAGTGTGAAATGAACAACCTTCTGGAAGTTCCTGTTACTCTCTATTGAACCATGAATGATTTAAAAAGAACTGCTAAAACTCATTAAATGATAAATAAGGAAGTCCTATACAGGTCACATTAGAGAAAGCCGACAAACTTCACTGAAGGCAGAACTTTTTTATGCCACCCCTAACCAAAACTCTCCCAGTTTCATCATAAAGCCAGATAAAGGAATAAAAAAGTCCAGATCCAAGGAAGATCACGAAAGCTCATTCAATTCCAGTGCTCAGGGAAGTTTAGTGCATTGCACACAGCCCTCCAAGTACCGCAACCTGCAAAGCAAGCAGGAGCAAAACGAACTGTGCGTACTATTTCTGAAGATGTAAGCAATGGATGAAATTTCGCTCTCACTTTTTTTCGCTTTCCCCTGAGAAATACAGCTGTTAGTGGTGAGTCATAGTGCCAAATGCCCAAGGTTGTATATGAAAGTAGGAAGACAGTCTGTTTACAATGACCTTGTAACTGAGGATATGGTCTACGATGCTTTTTTTCCTATTACCCAAACCAAACCAAACCATACAAAATTTCAGACAAAGACAAAACACATGTTACTTGATTTTCTTAGTAGTAGTTTCCATATTTCCTTCACCTTTCTGGGCGACTTGAGACTATCTGCTGTCTCTGCCACTGCAGAATGATCTTATTTATTAGGTGCGGTGTCGCTCCCGGTACCTGGCAGTACGTGCCACAGAGTAGTGACGGATCTAGAGAGCTCCTGTTTACAGGATGTGCAACTTGCCTCCAGAAATTCCAGGAAACAGTCTGCTTGCAGTGACCTCAGAGCCGCCATTTCAATCTACCACAAACCGTCTGACAATAGAATTGTATTTACACGATACACACATTCACTAGGCTTTTTATGACTACCTGCTAGTCACAGATCACGAGAATATAATCTCTCACTCAAGCTCTGTCCTCTGGTTGCGTGATTGCTTGTTCCACTTTTCAGTCAAGAGCTGCTAAACCCAAACATTTATCCCAAATGTTTACTTAAAGGGGCAAATTATTTCATTATAAATAAGTAATCCAATCGCATTTTTCTGACCATGTTCATTCAGGTAAAGAGCAGCTCTGTACATTAGGAGCTAACAGGGGTTCAGCTCCTTCTTTAGACAGAAAGAAAATTCTCTGAAAGTTAATACTCACATTATTTTTAATGCAACAATTACTTTATAGCCACTGAGAAGATTACAACTGATCCCCAAGAACACACCTACCAGCCTGAATAGGCCGACTCCATCCTGAACAGTTCCTGTTCCAGGTGAGTAGGAACTTTTTTCTGCCACTGAAAACACACCCAAACATGCCCCAGCAGGCAGTCTTCAATACTTGCTGTGACCACCAGTATGCTAAATTGTTATGTCCAAATGATTTTTCTTTAATTGTGACTTTTATTCTATTTTTTTCCACACAGTTGGTCGGCTCAGGTTATAAAATAAAAGCTAGTCATGTGCAGAAGTGACTCTCATCACCTCCTGATTGTAATTTTTTTCCTTGTTTGCTGTCTAGCAGGAAGGGAGTGAATAAGCAGACACAAAGCACTGACTGTCTTTACTCTAGGTAAGGGTGGATTTAGAGATTTACTGAGATTCGGAGAAAGTGAAAGAAAGATTATGTACATACTGGGATTTTTTTTTTTCTTATGGCAATGAAATCTGTACTCCCTTCCCTCTGAGAGCACCTTTTTCAGTGTGTCGTCTCTATAGCTATCACTTCTGTGTTGAAATGGGTTGAATTATTACAGTGCTTGAAAACTGAAAAAGAAAGATGGCAAGCAAATTATCCTTAGTGTACGGATTGGTTGTGTAATGCTGCTGTTCATTAAACACCACGAACGGTTGCATTGATCATTTAAAGACAATTTGAACTACAAATGAACTGAATATGACTTTACTGGGGATGCAAAATGGCCACAGTCAAAGCCTTCTTAAAATTTAATAAGCTGTCTGGACTTTTACAGTCTGGCAATCAATTTTGGCAAGAAAAAAAAAAAGTTACAGTGAGGTATGCTCTAAGTAGATCAGATGAGGAGAGGAACTCAGTCACATCATGATCTCCAAGATTGTCCCTTGGCAGTTTTTAACATACTTCTGATCACCTTGATCTCTAATGTATTAATTTCCACAAGTGTTTTTGTGTTACTCTTGAACACCCTTTAGATGTCAAAATGTAGAATAACCCATCACTTTGTTGTAATCCAACCGATGTGCCAAATAATATTCAGTCAGATAGCAAGATTCCTGCTCCTCCATCACCGGTAAGATTGTGTCCTGGCAAGCTGCTTGGCTCCTACTACAGATTCCAGAAATCAAAGTGCTGCCTGAAATACTTTATTCACTCATTCTGCCACTGTTTTCCTTCAGATTTGGGATCTCCGGATGTGCCTCTAGATCTTGTGTAAACAGATTGAGTCTTTGTTTATTTTTGAAATAAACAAAATCCAGCCACACTCTGCCTAGCCAACATCTTCTAGCTGGAATGGCATCTTTGTTCCTATAAAGAACTCAACAAATTGAAAAAAAGCATAAGCAAAGCTTCCATGCAAATAGCAGATTCAGCTGCAATGAACATTTGCTGAACATTCTGTATTTTTCAAGAGTTTTTATTTATGTTTGTACTTTAGTCTTTAAGTGTTACAGGAAAAAAACCCTTCTGCAATACTAGTGACAACACTGATTGAAAAAAATATCTAAAATTAGAAGACGTAATCAAAAAGTTCTTTGCAGATCTACAGCCCTAGTTTGCAGTTAATGACTGCTCCTTCTCACTGATTGAAAGAGATTTTGTCATTTTAGCAGCATTTTAGCCTATTACCAGGCAATTTGCTCGTTTAAGAGATCCTTAGACTCTTGGTCATCGATAAGAAGATCATAAGGGCTAATATTCTCATCAGATAAGGAAAATGTTTAATTCACTTCCATTCTTTCAGTTCCCATTTCATTATTGGACCGTGATAACATCTATGGCCCCTAGTTTCTTAGTCCATTAAGGGCTGGGAATACAGAACCACTTAAAATACTTAGTATAGTTTCCTCTTGAGCTAATGACTTTCCCTCCTCAAAACATAAACTTCAGTAACTCAGAAATAACTGAGAAGGTGTTCCAAAACTGATCCTCTTATCCTGGCAAATATAAAGGCTATAAAATTCCACCTCCATTTGAGATTTTATCAGCATGTGAAATTAGAGAACTAGAAGGTTGCAATTAGGTTTTTGGTTTGTTTTTTTTTAATAATTTGGGTGCAGAAATGAGTAACTTCCCTAATCAAGAGAGGACATCTGAATTTTACTCTCAAGCCTGTACAAAATGATTGTTTCTTTTCACAGCATTTGTAAAATCAAATGCTTTTTGGACAATTTACCAATAATCTGGCGCTCATCACTTATTTGAAGTTACATTAACTTACTGCCAGTTTGTATTTGCATTGTTTTTTAATAAATAAATCAGATTGTATTAATTTCTACCTGAGCTTTTGCTTATTATTCCTAACTCTTCTTTTCTGTTATATGATCTTCCAGCATTTTTTTTCCAGCTTGTGCTTTGTTTGTGTTTTGCCCACCAGGTTTCTTTCTCATTTGTTATTATCAGCCTGTTTCTGTACCTGGTTAATATTTTTCCTCAAGTCCTCACAACTACCCACAGTGTTCTCAGCTTGTAGTTTGGAAAGACTGTAAGTAGAAGTAAAAGCATTTTTTTCCCCATCTGTTCTACTGTTCCAGGGGGTTTTAGGACTTGCAAAATGCATGTATTGGAAAGAACTGTGGACATGAAACAACTCTGAAGATTATTTCCTCTCCCTTTTTCTGTTTACATAAATCAATGTGCACAACAAGGCCAGGTGGATGATAAAGCTGCTGACAGAAATGGCAACTCAAAGCAGTAAAATATACATTTCATATATATAAAAATAGCTTTCTATAAAGGGATGGAAGACAGGACTCAAAAAAAAAAAAAAAAAAAGCATCTCAGGTTATCCATACAGCAAAGTACACTAAGAAAACTTAACCAAGGCTGTACCATTCCAATAATACTGAGCAGGACTAATGACTGAAAGTAATATATGGCTTAACTCTAGGCCTCGGAAGCAGTTTGCTGTCTGCAAAAAGATAAACATATGCACTTGTGAGAAATACTATCGCAACTCTCCATCAACAGCGTAGCAGGTACCAGTGCCCGGCCTTCTGAGGGGAAGGTGATTTTGTCTAACAGAAATTGAAGTGAAACACCTGTAACTCCGGCTCACACCCTCAGGGTGTTATCAGGCTCGGAAGCACCAGGATGAGTGTGTCCAGCAAGTCTCTACAGCCACGGGGCACCAAGGCAGTGGTGGCCAGGCTGCCAGCACTGTGATGCCCACGTCCAAACATTATGTCCAGCATCCGTTACAACTCCATGGGAGCACAGTGACACCAGCTGTGAAGTCCTCCTCATGTCTCCTGGGTTCTTAAGCTGGCAACCATGCACAGATTTTTCGATATGCCTCTTTGCAGCTGACAGTGATCAGTGTCTCCATCCTGTCCCACCTCTGTGAGTCATCAGGATTTCTTCATTGTTCTTTTTCTCCAGATCTGGGTGTCTTGTGAAACTGCACACAGATGTGCTGGGGTCTTGATGACCTGCTAATTTGGGTGCCATTAGCACAGGCCATGCTGAGAGCCTGTTTGCTGCTGTGTGCTCCATCTGGTGGCCCCACGCCCAGACATCACAGTTTATTGTCCATTCACATCAATTCCAGCCTCTCTATTACCACTGTCTACACCCAGAGGCAGAGAAAACAATCTAAATTATTTAGATTACAAGCATGCTAGCCCTAAGAACCACAGGCTCTGCTGCCGAATGGGGTAAGTGATGAAAGACCCGGGAAAAGGCTGAGATGATACTCAAAGCTCTCTTTCCCTTGTTCTTTACCATCCAGCTCAGCCCTCAGGCCTCACAGATCTCTAGGCCTAGTGGCAAAGTTTGGAGGAGGAGACAACTACCAACTATAGAGGAAGGTTGAATTAGGGCCACTTTAGCAAATTAGGTGTTTACAAGTCCCTAGGGCTGGACAGAAGATGCTTGTGAAGGTGCTGAGGAAGCTGGCTAATGTCATCCTGCTGATTCCTATCACCTTTGAAAGGCTGTGGCAATCAGATGGGATTTCCAGTTACTGGAAAAAAAGTAAATGTCACATCTATCATCAAAGCAAGGCGTAGGAAACTACAGGACAGTCATCCTTACCCAGCCTCTCTCTCAGAGAAGATCATGAAGCAAATCTTTCAGTCAGCCATTTCAGGGATGACGAAGGGCGAGGAGTTGATTTGGAAAAACCATCGCAGTTCTACCAACATGATTGCCTTCCTACAATGAGATGATTTGTTCTATGGTTGTGGTGATAAGAGCAGCACACGTTGATCTTAGCCACATTTTTGCCACAGTATCCATAGCATCATTGTAGTCCAGTAGGGGAGGTATGGACTGGATTAGAGGACAAGGTGGGTGGAAAACACTGTGAATCACTCTAATCAAAAAGCAGTGGTCAACAGTCCAAAATGAAACTGGCATGTGGTTATGAATGATGTTCCTCAGGGCTGAGTAAGGGGGTGAGACTAGATGACCTCTAGAGGTCATAAATTACTCTGTCATTCTGTGATCAAGCCTTGCAGGGCACTCAGCAGTATTTGGGTCCTCATACTGAAACCACAAGTCATGCAGGTTTCTGGGGATTAACGGGTTAGGCTGCAGGCTGGGGTCGGTACCTTCCTTGATTCTGAGCTTATGCTGCTCAGTCTGCGTTATGTGAAGAGCCAATGCATCAAGAAGTGTTTCCATTTAATATGCTCCTCACCGTGAGATCTTCTGCTAGGGTGCCCTGACCAGCAGTGACCTTCCCCCAACTCCAAAACACAAGCATTGCTTGAAACCAATCCATTCCCTGCTTTGGGGACTTACAGTCGAGAGCAAGAGGTGAAAATGAACCGACTTTGCAGGAGGATTTTTAATGAGGATAATGTTCTACCTCAAGCCCACAGCATTTTCGTGGAAGCGCTCTCTGTTAGTGTCCCCGTCTCACACGGCATTTCGTTATAGGACTCAGGCAGTCCATAGCCTTTGACTCCAGCGGCTCTCAGTTAAAACAGTTCACGCTCCTCCAGGAAACTTGCCTCTTTCATGTACCCTTTACGTACCTCTCTCTTTGTATTTTAAAATTAACTAATTAATTAAATTAACAGCTGGTTTCTTTGTTTCCATCTGGGGAATTTACTCTGCTCCAGCTCCCCTCCCTAAAGTCAAACATCAGTGAACAAGCTTTCATAAGACGCGGGCATTTCATTGTTCTCTTTACACAAGATCTGGTCAGATACTGTTGGTCATTAAAGGCTGTTGTATCCAGCCAGCAGAAACGATAAGGCTACGCACAGACTTCACAATTCAAACACAATTCATTAGCTCTAGACACATTTTCCAAATCTTCATATGCAATAAACTACTTTAAAGTTTTGTGGGTTTTTTTTTGTTTTTGTTTTTTTTTTTTTTTTTTTTCCCCATAAAAATATATTTCAGCTGGGATGGAACATGCACATTAACTATGTTGCGGGAGAAATTATTTCCTGCTGCATTGAATAGCGCTGTAACAATTTCACAGATAGCTTTCTGGATTCTGCTGAGCTGTGAAGGCAGCCTGTACCACTCCTGCCTCCTGTAGCTCTACCAAGCAGGCAAAGGCGTTTCTCAAGACCCTTTCAAAACACTTCTGTTATTTCTTAGGTGACTGCAATAGTTAATATAACGTTTATGTAGCTTTTACCAACCATGCTGCATTGTTTTATCTGGGGTTGAGTATCCGAGATACGAGATGGGATTTGGTCTTTAAAGGGCGTTTAAATGGCTCAACACAGACTGCTTGAAAATCCCACAGATTTGGTCAGCACAAAACACGATACAGATTTTATTCCCATTCAGTGGCTCGATGGAAACATCTTAAGCAAAATTTTGTTGGGTTTTTTTATTGTTTCACCAAGGTCCCAAACACAACTAACTCAGAGCTTGATCCCTGCGAGGGCTGTTTTCCTGATTTCAGTTGTATGGGACCAGATTTAAACCACCATAATTTTTTTTTTTTTTTTTTTGGGGGGGGGGGGGCTTTGAAAGGGCCGAACTGAAACTTCTTTCATACACTCTTTCCCTTTAGAAAGCCCTCCCCGGCTGACCGCCTTCTGCCTTTCCCGCAGCCTTGGGGGCGATAAGGACAAACTTAGCGAACCCCAAACTCTCATTCCCCCCCTCCCGGTTTCGTGTCGCCCCCCCCCCCCCCCCCCCCCCCCGGTAGCTAAAACACCCCGTTTCAAGCTGTTTTGCCTGTCCCGAAACCGGCTAAGTAACCGGCCGAGGGCGTTCAGCCACACGGCTGCACGATTCCCGGGCGGGGCGCCGGCCGAGCCCCCCCGGCCGCACCGGGCAGTAGGTACCCGCCGCGGCACCGCCACCGAACTCCTCCCGCCACCCGGCGGAGCAGCCCTGACGCCCCGTTCTCCGTCCGCCACCCCCCGACCACCCCCGCCGCCCTCGGGATGGGGCCCTCCACGGCCCCGCTCCGCCGCCGCCCGCCCCCGGTGACGTCACCGCGCGGTGACGTGTCTGCCGGGCGGCGCGGCGGCGGCGGCCGCCGGAAGCGGCGGGAGGCGGCGTGGGGCCGGCGCTGAGGCGGGTTCGTGCCGCCGGAGCGGGCAGCGTCGCAGCGGCGGAGCTCCAGCCCCTTCCTTCCTTCCTCGCTTCCCTTCGCTTCGCTCCGCTCCGCTCCCTTCGCTTCGCTGCAGCGGCGGTACCGATGAGCGGGCTCCGAGCGCCCGGTAGGCGGCCACCGCCGGCGGTGGTGGCGGCGACCCCGGTGCGGAGCTGCCTGCAGCTGCTGCTGCTGCTGCTGCTGGGGCTGCTCCTGCCCGCTGCCGCCGCCGCCGGCGGGGGATGCGAGCTGGAGGCTGCAGACGTTGGCGGCGGCCGGCGGGGAGGACGGGGAGGCGCCGCCGCCGCTGCGGCGGAGGCGGCGGCGGTTGTGGCAGGTAACGGCTCCCGCGCGTGCCGCCGGCGGGGCGGGCGGGCGGGCGGGGGGGGAGCATCCCGCCGGTGTGCGGGGATGGACGGACGGACAGACGGCGCGGTGCCTGCCCCACCTGGCGGGGTCCGCCGGTGCTCCTGTGCGGCTGCGAGCCGCCTCCCTCCGCCGCGGCTCTGCAGAGGGCGGCGGGCCGGCCCGCGGGGGGTCCGGCTGCGGCGGCGGCACTGCGGTACTGCCCCGGCGGGGGCCGGCGCTGCCCGTGCCGGAGCCCGCCGCAGGATATTTGCAGGCTCCTGTTGAATAGCGATATTGTTGGAGATCCGGAGCCGCCGCTTCCGCCTCGGCGCCCGCGGTGCTGCCCGGGCGGGTGTCTGGGGCGCCGCCAGCCGCGGCCCGTCCGTCCGTCAGCCGCCCTCAGCGCCCGCCTCGCCTCCCGCAGCCGCCGGGCGCCTTCCCCGGCCAGGTGCCGGCCGCCCCGCCGGCGGGGGTGCTGGGGGTGAGGGGGGTGCTGGGGGTGAGGGGGGCTGCGGCGGCGCCGGGGGAGGAGGCGAGGCCGCCCGCCCCAGCCAGCTTGCAGGTGCTGCGGTATCGCGGCGCGGGGAGCCCGCTGCTGTGAAGGCAAAGGTGTCCATCCCCTGCCCTCAGAGGGGTTTTAGTTCTCCAGAGAAGTATGGAAAGCTTTTTGGCTTTCACTTAATTATTGTTTTTTTTTTTTTTTTTAAAAAAGTGAATGTATTCCTACTACCGTACTTATGGCAAACGGTAATGCCTGCAGTTAAAAACAGCAGTTGCACCGAAGCGTTTAAAATAATTAATTTTCAGCAGGCTTTGGCGGCTCTGAATTGCTTATACGCATTCTGAATCTGCCTTGTAATGAACAGTAGGAAGCTTTGCGGTCTTTTGATTGTTCACTTAGAGAAATGGGATTTGTACGCTGGGAAATACTCAAAAACATTTAGAAGTTTGCCATGTGTCATAATGTGCTTTTCCAAAAAGGTCTCTAATTGGAGGGAGCGTTGGGAAGGTGGAAGGAAGAAGGAAAAAACGTACCCCTTCTGAATCAAAGTAGCGTGCGTGTCTTATCAGAAAAAAAACTTGTGAATTGTTTGGGGTAGTATTGACATCCTGAGCTAAAATTACTGAACTGCAGTGGATGAAACAAGCATGGGTTTCTTTACAACGTAACATTTTAAAAAACTTTATATTTAATTATAATTAATGAAGCTTCAACGGTATTCCTGAAATAACTCTTTGAGATGGAGGTGCAAGGCTACATGATCTAGCGATCTTGTTTGAGGACACGGCGTTTCTGAAATCTAAATTGTCCAATCTGTTGGCTTGCCGTATAAACTAAGGAAGTTGGAACATCCGCAGTCAGTGAAGCAGCAGTCGTACCTCCCAAGGGTGTTGTGAAAATGCTGTATTGGAACAGTTTTTTTTTTTTTAGGGCTGTAATTAATCTGGTTGTAGGTGGTATTAAACAGTTCTTGCTATGTATAGTGCTGATGCTGTCTACGTTTCATGCTTAATCAATTTTGATGTGTCAGTCTGTATGGAAAAAAGAATCATTTTTTTTTAAATTTTATGGACTGTAAAAGTACTGACATGCTTGTCAGCTACCATGGTGCCACCCCCCGCCCCCTCAGCAGTGAATCTGGTGAAGAAATACAGTTATTTGAGAAATCTAACCTGTTGTAAGTGCGTTTATTGTGTTGCACGACAGTTTGGCCTGGAAAATACGTATGGGTAAGAGCCATCTTAGAATCAGTTTTAGTCTTTAGGAGGTTTTTAACATAGTTCCATGTTCATCTGCCTGATAAATATGGTGTTTCAATCATGTAAGTTGTTTGCCTTTCTGGTAACTAACCCCCGAATAGTTTTAAGTTAATCTTTGCAAAGCTGGAAGAACTCTGGGAGAAAACCAGATGACACATTCAGGGGGAGATTTTTTAGTGATGTTATCTATCACTCTTTCCTTAAAAGATGAAACTTGGCAGCTGTTAGCCATCGAGTTAGGAGGGATTGCCAACACTCATCTAGAGAAGAATAAACTTTTAATTCAGTCATTTTGATAGGTTTGAGAAGTACAATCCACAAGATAAAAAGCTGCCAAGTATAAAATGCTGCACTAGGAAGAGGCTATGAGGTGCTCAGATAGAGGTGTTTGGGCAGTACAGCTGTAGGAAATAATCCAGGAGTCCTAGTCATAAATTGATCTGAATAAACAACATTATGCAGCTGGCAGAAGTGCGTACTACCCTGGATATATTGATCCAATTTAAATTACAGAAGGCTCTTATTTTTTTTTCTTTTTGATTGCACTTTTGTTTCTAGTCTTGAGTATTAATCCAAAAAGTACACAGGAAAGTAGTAAAGTGGATTGAGAGGCTGAGAACCTATGGCTGATGCAAAAAAAAGAAATTAAAGTATTGCTTTATTTTGGGGGGTGGACAGGGCTGTGAGGGGTGTGTATGTAAGAAATAGTTCACAGAAGCATATTGATATTTTTTTTTAACTTTTTCCATTTTCTCTGTGGTTAAGATGTAGGTTAAGAGGAAGTAAATTGTAGTGGGCGAGATTTAGGTTAAATCTAGGCTGGAAAGTTTTTACCTGTAGCAGTCAAATTGCGTAGATTGTTTAACAAGTTCCAGTTATTGGAGGTTTTTATTGGATTAAAGAAGAAGCTGGCAAAGATAATCTAGACACTTGACAGAAAAGGGATGTATGACGAATTTTAGGACTAGGAAAGGGTCTACAATTGTACTGCTATATTTCATCAGATATTCAGGGATTTACTTAATTGTTTATATAGATTATCATTACTGTTGTCTTACTGCGTATATATGCCTTTTTAATGGTAACTTATAAATGGCAGCTATGTACATAACATCTGACACTGTGCTGAAGGTATTTAGTCACGGTTATGAAAATCAGATCAACAAAACTGTGTTTCCACTGGTTGGAACACCATGAGGCTATTTTGTATTCATTCTGGCTTTGCTCGTTCACTACTTAATTTGGTAGAAGGTTTTAAGGAACCTTCTGTTCTGAGTCTGGAGATAACACATCCAGTTTATTCATTGGCTTTTAATTAAGTTGCTTTGTAATTCTGGACAATGGTGGATTCTTTTCTTGTTTAAAAGTCTAAATTTAATCCATGATCATGGATTAATTTGGCTGCTTTACAGGTCCATGTTCTCTGTCTCACCTGAATTTGACTAATAAATTTCTCTCAAATAATGGCTTATAATATTGAGCTAGACCTTTTTTAACTGCAGAACTACATTGCATTTACTGAAGAAACAATGGACAACATAACATAGCCTTTTCATGAAAGTAATTCAAATTTTTTTTCTTCTTTTAATTGGGTTTCCCTTCTGGAACTTATCTGTCATCTTAACACTCTGACCCCTTCAAATTAATCGGACTTCGGCATTTGAGAAGTGAGAGTTTCTAGAAAAAGTGTATTTTTAGCTGCAACTTCACAATTGGTTTAAGCCATTCTAATGTGGGTGGCTCTTGAAGGGTGCCTTTCTTCGTTGGAGCCGACCCCGGCTGGCCATGCAAGCAATACTGTTAGCACAAGAGAGCGAGTAGGAGTAGGTATGCTCATCCTGGTACTCGCAGCCCATAAGGAGAGAGACAATTCCTTCTCCTTTTCTACTTTGTGCCCTCTTTGCCCCCAGTGCAGTGCTGAGCACTGTCTGCTGCTTTGGCTTGCAGGAATGTAAAAAGAAATGCAGGCAACAGAAAAACCCATGGATTTCTCATCAGACTCCTTCCTGAGGTGCTTTAAGCACTGGCACCACTGCAAAGGAGAGGTTGGGACAGTGCAGGTGTGGTCAGCAGTACAGAAGAAGGGTGGCCTGCGTCCTGTGATGGCACGAGCCTCGCTGTCCGTAGAAGCGCATCACGAAGGTGACTGAAACTGCAGTAGTGACCTTTTTGAGCTTGAATGATCCATTTGGAAGTTGGTGGTTGTGTGTGAGACTTCATGTATGGTGGAGTAATACAAAGAGCCTAGTGATTTTGGTCACATAGCAAAATGATCTTTGTGTGATTATTTTGGCATGCACTGGTCTTAAAAGGTTGTGAGCTGTGAGACTTCTGTCACTTCCCTAGCAAATAGCTTTTTAAGGCTAGTCGATTTCTCTAGTGATAAAAACTGAGTATTTCAGGCTTTTTGTATTCCATTACTTCCATTTGTTTGTCTCTAGTCAAGCTCTTCATGATCTGGTCTTACCATTTCTGTTGGGAGGACAGAAATTTTGAGTCCTTTCTCCACTAAAGGATGACTTCAAGCTGTCATTTACTTCCTGTCAGCATCTCAATGCAGTCATCTGTCCCTGAAATCTAACTAGTTTCTGCTCTGTTCTCAGTTTTGTTAGCTTTTTAATTTCTTGGTGTATTTTTTACTTCAGTGTTAATGAATAGGAGAAACCTAACAATAGGAGCAATCCAGCAAAGGGATCTTGTGCAACAAGGTTTCCAGGTTTTGATAGCTCAATCAGCAGGTGGTGAATTGTCTAACTACAAGATTATACCTAAAACAGCTGTAGTTGGCTGGATTTGTAGTGGTTTTTGAAACAGAGATGAAAAACCACTCAACCAGGAAAAATCTTGGCCTTTATGTGGCTGAGTGGCATTGGAATCCCACTCAGAGATAACATCTCAAGCACTTGTCACTTCCTTTGCCCATAGCTGAGTTTTTGCCTTACAGCCTTTCAGTGTTTTCATTGTAACTCTTCAGTGCTTCTGCTGGTGCGTTCTGCACCTACTCGTGTCCTGTGAGCGTTTTTTCTTGACCATCAGCTTCACCTCTTCTGAACATTTCCCTGGTCTTACTGTTGGGAATTAACTGGGTTATTTAGCTGATGTTTTCGTTTTCTTGTCTTGCAGTAGTCTGTAGTAGACCCTTTCTTAAAAAAACCCCTCAGTGCCCCTCCCTGAAATTCTTTGACTCAGTATCATCCCTCCATCAGCAGGTTTTTGTGTTGCCCTTTCGGCTATAAGCTTTCTGAAGAGAGCTCTCTGCTTTTCTGGGGACCTCCTACCAGATTCTGGCTAGCTGCTCCTACGCAACTTGGGCATGACTCATTTTCTTCTAACTAACCTCAGTGATACTGATCTGTCGTAACTAGGTTGAGCTGCCATGGATTTGTCAAAGGAGGACTGGACCAAATGACAGAGGCAGTTGATCTTGATAAGATATCCCATGATGATGCTATCACTGTGAAAAACACCTAAAAATGTAGTTTCCTTTTTTAAAGTTTGTATGAAGTAAGCAATTTGATATCCTTTTAATTGATTTTTAGCTTGTGTGCTGTAACTTGTATGTCCTTTTTGTATTTAATATCTGCTCTCAATTAGCTTCAGGGAAGAGGAACATACTGCAAAGAGCTGTGATGTTGTGGGAAAGCTAGGAAAATTACTATAGTTTCTTTTGGTAATTTTTAACGCATTGTTAAACACTCCTCAGAAGTCAGAGGTGCGTTATTTTACATAAGAGCTGACTCTAATTTACTGCAGAAATCCTGAAGGCTTCATTGGGATTAGTCTGTTACATCCTATTTGTGAAACTGGCTTTTTCAAATACAGGAACTTGAGATGTTTATCTTGACCACATATGGCATGTGTTAAGAGTAAATAATCACTATTTATGTTGTCCTAAAATAAGCACATATACATTTTACAAACCAAGGTGAGTTTCAAGTTATTACATAAGTTAGTGTTATTCTGCCTTTGGATACTACTAAGTCTCTCCTGTTACTATGGAAACTATCTTTGCATATCTGCAAGGAGGAGGGGGTGAATAAAATGATAACGTACTGTTAAAATTTAGAATCAGCATAAACAGAATGTGATGATTGTCTGTGTACTATTAAATTTGCATTTGTTTGCTTGATTTCTGTGAGCACTTCAAGCTTAACTGTAGAGGGTTTATTACTGTATCCTTCATGGCTCTTTTTTTTTGTTTTGTTTTCCATCTTCTGGACCCTGCTCCTTTTCTTTCCAGTCCCAAAAGCATGGCATTTTTCAGAGACCTGTTAGAGGAATCCTTAAATCTGTATAATGAAAAGTTTTAACTAAAATCTGTCTTGGAAATTGAAGATAATGTGCTTGTCAGAACAGTTAAGAATTTGAGTTAGCAGCACTTATTATAAATAGAACTGTTGACTCAAATGAATCAACAGAATTTGAATTATCAGGTAAGAACAATTGACCTTTTGAATCTTGTTCTTCTGGTCTCTAGCAAAGATTAAGTATATCAGGAGAAAATTTCCTCTCTATGCGGGTAGTGTTACACTACTGCAGGTGAATCTTCTCCGGTGATTCCTGGATGCAGCGGTGGGAGGGAGCCCGTCCCTGGCTATTACAGCTTGTGTCGCAAACCACAAGGAGCAGCATAGAAACTTGTGTAAACTGGAATGGTTGCGGAGGCTACTTGGACTGGGTGAAGCTTTAACTTCTGCAGCAGCTCAGACTTTATAGACATGCAAAGATAGCTTTGATCCTTTTCCTCTAGGCAGTGCTTTCTGTTTCCTACCCTTTCTTCTGCATCATGAGGCACTTAAAAACTGTCACCAGCCCAGCCCTCTGGTACTGTCTCCAGTTACAATTTTAATACACGATTTTTTTTTTGTGTGTGCTTTGTTTCTGTGGTTATTGTTAATTTGTAAAAAACTTTCACATGCTCAGCTTCTAAAACTGAGGTGAGCAATAAAGGGTAGTTTATCTCAACCTATTTAAAGCTCTGTTTAAAAGCAAACAGACCTTGTGGTAGAGTATTAATTTAAACAAGTTTTTGTTGAATAAAAATTTGGTGAAGACATTTTGGATTTCTTAGCTCTGTGTAGTTTCTCCTTAAAACAGGAAACTTTCTGTACCTGAAGGTGTGGTATGAATGCTCTTTCTCGCTTTGTGGTTTAGAATAAAGGAAGGGGTTAGTGGTATGTAATTATTAAGCATGCATAGTGATGTTGCACAGATAAAGGAACAGTTTTTCTCAGTTCCATCAGGTGATTGTGTGAACTGAATTAGTTAAAATTCAGAGTTCTCTGCAAGTTAAGTATGTTTAGAAATGAAATTTTCAGACAAATGTTATTTATTCTTAACAGTAAATAACTCCTCTGTGATCCCATTGAGATTGGTCATCAGTAACTCCTGAATATTTCTTGGGCTTTTTTTCCTGTATGTGTGGCATTTGATGAACGACTGAATAGCTCAGTAAGTGATTTTTTTATTTTTTTTTTTTAAATTTACACTACAGTCTCTGTTTACATGTTGGAATATGTTCAGTGAGCTTTGCTAGGAAATTATCAACATAACTTTTGATCTGCTGAATTTTTTTTAATCCTAACCACAGGATTTTACTTGAAATGCCTTCCTTCCTCCCGCCCTCACTCGATGCAGTAAGCAGGTGAATTTTGTTTGTATGCCTAGTTCTAAAGCAAATAAAAAGAATAAGTCTTGTGTTGTTTCTCTCTAGTTGTAGTCTGAAAATGACAAGTTTGATTAGCTTTTCCTCAATTTTAAATGCTCCCCAGTATTTTTATTTGAAGAACAACAAGCAAGAAGTATTATACTGTTAACAAGTAAACAAAAGCACTCAAACCATGTGTGCTGTGATGATTTTGAAACAAATATAAGAGTTAATTATTCTGAGTAGGAGACTTCCTTCTACTGTAGTTTTAATCCTAGTTTGCTATATATAGGTTGCAGGATAACTTCTTGCTGTAACGTTATATGCCTTTATGAAAAATACTGTTGGCTTAAGTTATTTTCATTGCCTAAAGACTTAAAAATGATTTTGAAGGGAAAATGAATATTTTTTTTTAGTGCTAAGTATTGTTTATTCTTTTGCTAAGTATGAAAATTAGACTATATATCATGTGGCTCCAATACTTCTATCGTTATGTGGCACGAAGGAGAATTGGATTTATATCCTTTCCTACATGCGATTTTTAGTTGCAAATGACATGCATCATGACAGCTCTGTCTTCCCCAGAGTATATTTTTAATTTTTCTTTGAACAACTTAACTTTGCCTGTACTTTTTTGGAACATGGCTGCCTCAATCTCTTCTCTCCTGCCTGGTTCATGTTCCCTGAATATATCTACTGAAACACTGCTGTCAGAGCCATAGAGGGTATTGTAGTTACTTTGGAAACAGTGCAGTAATATGTCTGTCTAAAGTGCAGATAAGAGACAATGAAATTGATTCCATTGACTTGGATGTATGAACCTGTATTACATATTCTCTGGGATTTCGTGCTAAGACTGCATTTTAAGGAAATTAGTGTTTTGGTCTTATGGAACCACACTGCTGATAATTGGTCTTATTTTTGTTGTCTTGCAGGCAGCGATAGGAGACCTGTAGCTTTGCAGTCTTTGAAGGATGTTCCTTTGTTATTGATTTAAATTGACCTTGGTGTAGGCTGTTGCTGTAGAAAGGGGAGCTCCCTTGTTCTTGTTGCTTTCTCTCCCTCCCTGCCTGTTCTGTGTGCTCCAGCTGCTGCCTTAACATTATCATGGCTGGAGATGAGCTAGTTTGGGGGAACTGATTGAGCTGGAAGTTGATATGAATTATTTTTTTCAGCAGGATGAAGTCCTTGCTTCAGGTCAGCGCACAACTGTGCGAGGGCATCTGTGAGAAGATAACTGTATTAACCATTTTAGTAGAAGCCCACGCGTGCCAAATAAATAGTAAGTGATTGGGAATGGCGGGTAAGGGAGGTTTAGCTACTCACTAAAAGCAACTTTTTACACAGATGTTATCAACTGTGAAGTTGAAAAATGGCATTCAAAATTGCTAAGGAAATACTTCAGCAATTCATAAAATTTGTAGAGGGAGACTTAGATTAGCAGTGGAGCCGATATTTTAGTAGGGCTTCTTAAAGAGATTAGTTATTGTCGATGACAGTAACTTAGATTATAGAAAAATCCAGGTTTTTTGGAATGAAACCTTTGGTTTGGGAGTTAATTTGGTTTTTACCAGTTGATTTATTATAAGAGCGTGTTCATGTCTCAAAACTAAAATAACTTCCTGGCATAACTATTTGCTTCTGTAAAACAAAACTGATAAAATGTGATTTTTATCAATAGAGGATAATGAAGACATCCCATTCCGATTCAGCTGTAGGTGTTTGAAAGGGAAAAAACCCACCCAACAACCTATCTGAGCTCTAAATGCATCTGATTGCCTGCTTTTAAACTTTGTTATAAAGGAATCCAAGGAAAACTGGTTTGTTTCCTTTATTAAGTAAACATCCTTCCTAAGAAACTATGCATCTGTGTTGTGTTTCTTTTTTGTCACAAAAGCACTCCGACACTTGTTTTATGTTGCTTCATGTCTGTTTATGGTATCCTGTGAACAGTAGTCAAGGCTGTAATTTCTCTTGATGTTGACGAGTGGTAAGACTTCCTTATTTCAACAAAATGGAAGCTCAGTACACAACCTCGGCTGTGGTCAGGTCCACAGAAATTGCTGTTTCCTTACAAAAGAGGGATAAGCGATCACAGGTAAAATGTTACCTTAATGGGAAGGAGATGAATGCATCTTCACAATACTAGATGGGTACAAATGGAGCGTTAAGCTATTTAGCTTAGAAGTGAGTGGAAGTTTGATGTGTAGTGGGATGATGAAGGGGGAAAACTGCTGTTGCCTGCAGAGATCACTGATGGTATTTCATCATACTATGTGACAGAGCGATGAGATGGTAGCGTTGAAGGGCAAAAAAGGGGCAGGGAGAGGAAGGAGCTTATTTTATTCACTACTTTCATACTGTTAAGTGTATACTTGAACTGGATTTGACTGAATAATTGGAGCTCCAATTAGCTGTTATACTGGAGATTTTTGGGAGTAAATAGTGGATTGTTGTTTGGAAAAAGCCTGATTGTTGGTCAGGAAGACCAACAAAATTATGTTGAATTACATATTTGTAATTATGAATTACAAATTATGAAGAAAGGAAAATAGTATACTAATCATTGTCACTTGAAAGGATGTGTAAAACTGGAAAAGCTTTGAATAAAGCTTGCCAATGCTTTTGTATATATGTTTTTGTGATGAAGAGAAACTAGGACTTCTTGGTTTTAAAAGACCTGCCCTGTGGCCGTAGTTCTTCAGAAGCTAAAGCCCATATATGCTGGCAGCTGTGGGTTAGGCCTTCAGCCTGTCTCCTCTTTCTCATGCTGAGCAATTTCACTTTAGTTGTTGGGATCATTTTCTGGTGGAATAACTTGCTGAAATTGGCTAAGCAGAGGTCAAATGAACCCTGGACTGGAAGCAAGGAAGGGCGAGGAAGTGGAGGGGTGGAGGGAGGGAGGGAGGGAAGGACGGAAGAGCACTGTGACATGGCAGTCTGATGGGTTTCAGGTCTTAGTGAGGATGTGGTAGACCTCTTTGAAATCATGAGTATTATAAAGGATGCGACTATAGGAAGACTGGTAGTTATTTTCATGCTATGAGACCTGGGGCATTCATTGAAAATCAGAAGGTGGTTTAAAAGTAGATATATCCCCCCACTTCCCATTTTCCTGGGGGAAAGGAGAGAGCACGCCTCCGTGAACAGGTAGTATGAAACTGGGAATGTCATTGCAATGGAATGTTTTGCAAACCAAAAGTGCATTGTTTTAGGGAAAAATTGTTCTTGCCATCACCCTTTGTAGTGCACCATCTGCTAACTGGTGCTGTGCAAGGCTCAACTAGAGGGACACCTTTGAATCAGCGTGGCCGGTTCATATGCTTTTGCTAGTCATCTGTGAAACTGCAAGTCACAGTTGTGGTGTTTGAGTCAAGACGGATTGGCCAATGCTTGCTGTCTTCATATAGCCTTTCATTTTTGGTTTTATGCAAATGTTTAAAGTGGCTGCTAACATAGAAGGAATAAGGGTAAAATGGTTAAAGGAGAATGTCATAATGTTATAGTAAACTGCATCATAATTTATATGATAAGGTTTAGGAAGGTGTTACTAAGTGGAGGTTTTCAACTTGAGGACTGACAGAATTTTTGCTGGCACTGGCTCACTTTGTAAATTGATTTTATTGAACTGTATTTCTTCTGTTGATTTGCAGTCTCCTAAATGGTATCCTAAGGCTGAAATTTCTTTCCTGCCAGAAGTTAGTAAAATTACAATAACTTTTTTGTTTTTGATTTTTTTCACCACTTTTAGTTTTCTATGCCTAAAATGCTGTCAGCAGCAGATTAACATTCTTACAGAAGCCAAAGAACAAGACAGCCATTGTCTTATTACCCACATTATTGCATTTATTCTTTAAATACGAAAGTAGTAGTTGATTTTTCATTTGAACAGATTTATTTTAAGTTTTAGCACAAATGTTTTAAAAAGTGCTTCTTTAATTCTGGTCATTTCTTGTTCTGATACTGTATTTTTCAGATCTATGAAGTGTTTGAGAAGGCTTTAGGCAGAGGACTAAGCATACGAACTAAAGATACTGAGTTTTCAGAGCATTATAATATTGTTAACCTGCTTAAAGTCTAGATATAGTGCCTTGCTATCTGTGATGAAAGACCAGTCTTTAGTCTTTTACCTTCAGATCTGACTGTGGGTAAAGTGGAGATTTTAGGCAGCTGTGGTGTTGACAATTTTGAAGATCAATCAACGCGTTGCTGAAAAACAGTCAACCCAATTTGCTTTGGAAAATGGGCTTTCACTCTGTAGCTTCTACCAGACCACTCTTATTTGCAGGGCATTGAGGGAAAATAACTTTAAATAACTTCTCAGAATTTGTGGCCTTTTGCCTTTTAATTTTTCATTTTTTCCTCCAAAAGGTTTCCAAGGCTTATTGGAACGAAAATGATAGTTTCACTGATTCTTGTACAATTGTGAATACTTCAAGTGAAACTATCTGGTCTTGCTGTGGGTTCTGCTCTGAAAACTCGCTGCAGAAATGTTTCATGAGTATGTCTAGTTCAGTTTGACTTCTTCAAAACATTTTTGGTGTACACAATAAAAATGAAAGTGGAAGTGAAACACTGCTAGTAACAAGGGTATTTTGCACATGAAAATTAAGAACACCATTAAGTACGGTGTTCAAAGGAGTGAAAATTCAGCTTGCTTTTCTACGTTCGTGCTATATTTTCAGAGCTCACAAAGGACAAGCTTAATTCTGGTCTGTTTATTGGGAGTGTAGTGAGAGACTGGTTAGAAGCAGGAAGGAGCATGTATTTCACTATCAAGACAGAGCTATAATTATGTTTTCCTTGGCAAGTTTTGCTTTCATAATTTTGGAGAAGAGAGACTTAAATATGAAGTTCTCTGGCGCACAGATGAGAATTGGAAACATCAGCTGTAAACTGCTGTGGAAAACAGTGGCATATGTCCTGGGATTGCCACGGAGGCTGCCATTTGTACAACTGCTTGGATGTTTCAAAGAGCATCTTCTGTTTGGCTAGGTAGTGAGTTTAAGATCAGAACTTGAATATAGAGCATTCTGTATTGTGTGGAACTAAAGCGTATAAGGCCCTTCTTAAGTATTTTACTTCGCCCCAGGGTTGTTGGATACCTAGTATAGAGCATACTTCCTGGATATTTTCTTAATATTAGTATGTGAAGTAAGCATGAGTTAGAGACATGGTATAGAGTGAATTATGACGTTCATAGTGGTGGCAAGTATGGGTGCCAACACTAATAATGAAGTTCTCCAAGTATTGCAGTTGTAAGTGCTACGGCAAGGTAAGTACTGTACTTTTCCTGTGCATCTTGTCCAAGAGTTGTAAGTAGCCTGTTATATTTGCATGAATAATGGGCCTTTGGCTGTGACATGTTCACTTGTTTTATGAAGTAGCCTCATGTGATGGTCTCCGATTTCTCACTTAGAAGTATTTTGAAACTTTCTTTCACTTTGGCCTATCTCAAACTTTTGTTAAACACAGGTTACTTCAAAGTGCAAGTTCTAGTTAGTTGGTTTGTTAAAGAGGCAAAACCCCTTTATTTTACTGCTTGTTAGTCGCTTTCTGTTTACTAATTGAAATGGATATGAAGTTTAGTTGTAATGAGAACAACCTCAATTATTTCTTTCCTAACCTAGAAGATTTTAAAGATAATTGGGTATACCTAGGTATCTGAATATGGGTTGAATACTTCTACTATCAGAAATTATATTTTATTTTTGTTAAGGTGTCATCATCCAAAAGGTGACTTTCAGGCATCCTCTAGCTCTTGTCTGGTTGTCATTCCTTTCAGAGGAAACAGGGAAATAAAGATTTGCATTTAGCAGGGCAGGCAGAAAGCTTTGCTGAGGGCCTCAATGCTGCTTCCAGAAGGGGTTGAAGCATGTGGGATGGTTACTGGTGGGGTACAGGGCCCAGAGTGGAGCGAAGCAGCCAGCCCCCCCCAGCAGCTGTGGGTGCCCACACTGGATAATTCCAGCAGTGAGCCCGCTTCCTTCTCCTTGGCCTTTCTGCCTGGCTGTTGCTCATGCTGAGGCTACTGTTGTTATAGGGGACTTTGAGAATGTGTCATCATTTGGGGAGCTGGTTGGTGTTTCAGACCATGCAAACTTCAAATTGTGGTGGGAAAAGCATACTTGAGTAGCAATTACTATGCACAGTTTCTTGCTTCACCTATTCATTATTTTCATTTATTGTTTTACACTGTTGAGTTCCTAGGGCCCAGATACATTAAAGTGCTTACACATGGTGTTACTTGATCAGAAGCTTTAAGGATGAGATTCATTTCACACCTCTTGAGGTGTTGGCATCTGAGCTAGGAATCTGGGCTCCTTCTGTAACAGATTAAACTTGTTTTGCCATGAGATAGAAAGCCCTGTTCGGACACGTGGATCACACCGCTAACTCCACTCGCTGTGTCAGTTGATTTCTGTTGAGTGTGAAGAGGACACTTCAGATACAGGAAAAAGTGTTGCTCTCCTGGCTTTATACGAGGACTGTTCTAGGAGCAGTGCCTCATCCTGTTTAAGGAGCCTCTAACCTGTTTAAGTTTATATCTAAACTTTAACACTGAGTCAGGTATTTCTGCCATGTTTCTTTAATGTGTTTGGGTTTTTTGAATGCTACAGAATGAATAGTTACTGCACAGGTTGGATACTAATTTGGTATTTATGTTAACAATGCTTCTGAAGTGCACTTAAGTTTTGTTTTCTATGTCATTTAGCTTTAAAATGTTGCAGGATTAGGTTTCAGCCAATCAGTAATACTACCTAGGAAGCTATAATTAATATGTTACTCAGGAGGGGAGGTGGTGTTAACTCCTTCTCCCCAGCTTTGATAGCCTTGTTAGCCATAATTTATTACTTTCAGCAGGTTTGAGACTTCTTAGTTGATGACTTATTTACTAGAGAAGATGATCTATGCTTGAATTCACTTCAGCTTTCAAACAGTTTTACAGACTTGGATGCTAGGGTTGCAGTGTAAGGGAATTAATTTTTTTAGGATGTAATGTTTCATAATGTATTTTGTAAGATTCTTTTAAATGCCTTATCTGTTGAGTCACGCTGTTGCATTTGTCTTGCCTTGCCTCCTCCACTGCAACAAATCTGGTGCACGTTTGATATGTTCTGATTGTGTACCCCAACCTCCTTAACAGGCCTTCTCACCTCTTATTTTTTTATTCCAGTTTAAGAATGGAAAAGGAATACTGAAAAGCTAAATACAGCCATTCTCTATGGCTAAACTTTGGATGCCGGAATTGTTTGGGTCTTGTAAAATGTTGGGTACAACAGCACAGCACGTAACTGAAAATGCCATGTGGGTTCCAGAAGGAATTTCTGTGCTTTGCTAGGTTTTTTTTTTTTGTTTTGTGGATGTAAGGTGTTCAACTGGTTTTAGACCTGTTTATATTCATAAGGAGTACCAGAAGAATAGACTACCATCAGTTAATGTGGTTCTGAAACTCTCTAACAGAAATATTTTAGATCTGTAGATAAGACTGAAGCACAGCTATGGAAAAAGGAAAGAACAATTCCACCTCTGCATTAATTGCATCTGGGAACTTCAAGTAATGCTTTATACTTCATAGCAGAATGTTGTGCTAAATTAGAAATTGTGATATTCTCGCCCACAATTGTTCAGTATCATGCAACTGTGATTGGTTTAGTCACAAGCAGAATACTGGTCTGCCTACTCTGTCTTTGCAAGCTACCATAGCATTGGGGTTGCTTTTAGTGGTTCATTACTATTCATACGTGTTTTGCAGTAGGAAGGGATGAGTTGTGGGCAACGTCTTTTTTCTGATGGCCTAGACTTGTCTTTGAAAGATACCAGAGAGACAGAGAAAAACCCAAAATCTTGAACAATGTTTGGTTACACATAAACTGCAGCTTGTTAGGAAGCTACAGTTGTCCTGTATTTGAGCATCTTTCGGTAGTCCTTGAGAATATCTGATAGGATTCTCCTGAGTTTCTGTTCCCTTTTTGGCTAACATTAGAATCTGCAGAGAACTCTTACCTATTATATCTGACTAATGCAAGTTGCAATAAATCAACATTTGTGCTTAAGTTCTTTACTGTACTTCTAAGCACAGCTGAATGTGTTTTATGTAATTAAGGCTTCTAGAAATCTGTAGGGTAACGTTTTATATGCAAGTCTTTTAATAGCTAAATAATATATTTAGAAGTAATGATTTGTCTAGTATAGAATGACTTATTCGGTCATGTAATTTTTTTTAATTAATGACTTTTTTTTCCTTGGGCAAAATTCTGGCTTTGGATGCCTGTCCAACATTGGCTTCACTTTTGGTCACACCTGTTATTTACCTCGTCAGTTGAATATCCAATGGAACTTGCTAAGCCATGTGTTCAAAAGAAAAAAAAAATAAATCCAGAAGAAGATTTCTGTGCAGCTTTTGCTTTTATGTTGTTTAGAAGGTGGTTCAGTTCAGACAGGGGGTGAATGATATGAGAAAATCTGGAGTTTGTTTTTAATAAGTATGATGCAAAGCCATTTGGATTAGTTAAGGCCTTATTACTGTCTGAACTTACTTTGACTTTTTGTGTTTGCTGCCCAATTAATGATTGTCTGTATCACTGCATTCAGAGTTGATGGTTGACCCAATACTCAATGTTGGGAATGATTTTTGTGTTGTCTAACACATTTGATGTACGCAAAAGGACTTTATATGTGGTATTATAGTGTTAATATCTCCTCTGAACTGAGACCTTACTTGTGTATAGTGATGCTAGTGAATAACTGAATATTCCATGAATACAAAATATTCCATAATTAAAAGTGGTGTATTCAGCTTTCAGTTAAAGGTGTGTCGAAATTAACTCCTCCATTCTGTCTGTGCACCTGCTTGGCGTAATGTTTAATGTGCCAACCAGCTGTCACTCTTGCCCAAACAGATTGTAGAAAGAAGAGAAGAAATAGGAAAATCAGAGGCAAATTAGGGTAACTAACGAGAAGTTGCCAGTATGGCCTCATGAATGTTCAACAGAAGATGGATGCTGGCTGAACATGGGTGGAGAAACTAAATGAAAGTTTCTGGTGAAATGAGGGATGGGCCAGGGGAAACCTCTGTCCAGGGAGGGTAGCAAAGATTGTGTGTGCATTGTAAAAGTGCTGCATCTAAAAAAAAAAAAAAACAAACAAAACAACCCTTGGCATGGTGGCAATTAGACATACAAGTTATTAAGATAGCGGTGGGGACAGATTTGTTTTGTGTAGCAAAGTCTTGCATACGCAGTTCCCAGCAATAAACAAATTGGGGAAGCTTGGGAAATGTTGCTTTGGATTATTCCTTGTCTCTCATTCTTTTGGTGTGTTTGTTCATGTAAGTAAAAAATATTTTGTCATATATGTTTAATAAACAAGTATAAAGCAAAACAGAAATGCTAAATTAAGAGACATCTTTAATTATGTCGTTCATATTTATATGAGAAATGTGATGATTCTGAAATTTTCCACTCTGAGGGTGCCTGGAAGGTTACAGTGTGTATTCTTTATTCCACACATGGCGTACTCTTGCATACTTTTGTTATGTGACTGGAAGTTGTTAGCTAATTCACTGATAAAGCAACTTTTGTTTTTAGGGTAGGGCTTAGTAATTGGTTTACTTTTAAAAAAAAACTTGGTTTAGCAGAATTTGTTAGTGTGTGCATGAGAACTGATTGTCCAAAAACTAGTACTACTGAAATTATGCTGCAAGAAACCCTAGAAGTTTTTTATCACTCTTCCTAGGTAGTTTAGCCTTACTTATGAGTACTTGGTTACTTGCAAAGACTTGGATAACAGGCGAGGAAGACTGTATGCATATATCATGTTCTTCTGTTACCTACATCTTTTAAAAGAATAAAGGGAATCAAATTTTGGATGGGACTGTAGATCTTTACAGACTGCTGAAGTAGTGTATTCAGAACAAAGTGATCCTTGGCAATATTTTTACTGCTTTTATAAAGGAGCAATATTACTTGCGTTTCTACACAGCATTTATCACTGTCATCTGTTACTGAGAACCATTTTGCTAAAATTTCACTTCCTGTTAGGAGAGAGGATTCAATTCCTGTGGCATCAAGTTTCACTAGAACACTTTAAGACAAAAGCCATGCATATTATCCATGGTGTTGTAATGTGGAAATCCATGGATGCACTTTAGGAATATTGGAATTGTATTTTTTCCGGAAACAGTTCTTCCAGACAACAATTGTTGCTTTTAGGCATATTGTTGTGTGTTTCTCCCCATGCATTGGTCCAGAAGTGACTGGTTAAATCCTTGTTTAAGAACATAATCATTATTACAAAATCGGACAAGTAATTTATCTAATAATCTTGGAACAACCATCTACCTGGAGCTTGAGAAAAGGGTATTGCACATAGTCGCAGCACAGTAATTCAGTATAACTTCCTAACAAAAAACATTACTAGTTGCCTTATGTACTGAAGTGTGAAGACTTGTTCCAGACTGCTTGATTTTTATCTTACCTACTACAAACATGGCTTTATGTTCCATCACATAGATCTCACTTTGAAAAAAGTTCAGTGTCTTGGACATGGTGGTTGTTAGAACTCAGTGTCATAACTGTGTATTACACCATGGAAAGGCAGTTTGGTGTTTTGGGGTGGTGTGTGGTGTTTTTTTTTTTTAGCTAGTAGCTTTTCAAAATGTTGTCGATTTGGGGAAAAAATTATTAAAGTTTGGTTTATTTGTCTCTACTTTGTTTTCTGTCCTATGCCTTTTGCATATGAAGATCTCCCCTTTCTTCCTTTGGAATGATGCTCATTCTGTTTGGAGATGAGCAGAACAGCACACAGTACTCAAGCAAGGAAGGTGTAATTACCTCTGCATTTCTCTGTTTAGTAACTTTTAAAAGCAGCTTATTAAGCAAATAACTTAATGGAGTTAACACCAATTAGCAATCTTTCTGGTAAGAAATTCTCTGCTAAAACATTCCAATATGTAAAATTACCTCAGGTGACTTACTGAGCAGATCAGCAATGGTTGGTGTTTCTGCACCTTTGCCCCCACATGCCCCTCTCCACAGCTCGGGCTTGGATTTCTCTTCACATTGTCATAGATGGGATTTGCTGTTAACACGCTTTACTTTGTCAATAGCAAAATTCAATAGGAAGAAAGAAGGTTGTTATGCTCGGTATCATTTCTGCAATTGAACTTGTAGCTATTCAGCATGCATGGCAAAAAAGGGAAGTCCTAGTTTTTGTTTTGGGTATAAACTGAGAAGGCCTCTGAGTAGAAAAGATGTGCTCCATATGTTGTGTTCAACAATTCTCTGCTGCATTTGTGTCTGAAATCTCTGAAAAGTTGTCTTTTGTTTGGTTTTACGTGTTGTACCATCTCTTCTATTGAGTGCAACATCTTATGAAAAGAATTTTGTATCATTTCTTGGCTGTTAGATTTGACTTGAGGTAAAATACTAGATTACCTTCAAGAAACAAAGTCAGCATTTTCCAAACAGAACTGAATGTAGCTGCTGTTCTCCTAGAACATATTTATGCAGTATTTGTTGTATTGATAAGGAAAGAGAAAGCTCAAGGCACTCTGCTAGGCTGAGTAAAAAGAAGACATTAAGGGGAAGTGTAGTTTTTCCATATTTGGTAAACATTGTATGTTAAACAGCAAACAAAGGGAGGACATTCTATCAGGAACCTATTGGCTCTGTGTGACCAAGCATTTCTGTGGATCCAAACTGAAATAAACAAGGCAAAATTTTCTTGATTTCTACTATTAAAATGTTTTACCTACCAAATGATGACTACTACCCTGGTTTTTTGAGTAACTCCTATTAAGAAGCAGCATTTTATTTACATATTATGTGAATTTATGTATTGTGCTTGTTTATGCACAAATCTTTGATAATGTTGCTTAGATTCTAGTGAGTTACAGTATCTCCAATTCAATATGTAATTATGGGAATATTATTTCCTCTGCTTTCATTGCGTTTCCTGTCTCTCTTCTGTTCCCTGACAGAAGGGAAAGTATATTTAAAAGCAAAAAACCCAACCAAAACAAAACAAAAAAAACCCAAACAAAACCAAACAAAAAATAAACAAAACCCCAAAACCAACCGCACAAAACCACGTTTTCATCATGCAAAAATGAAATTCTGTTGTTGCTTTTTGAGAAAACAAGACCAAATAGAGAAAGCAAAATGCTTACAGGTGGTGGTTTGGTTTTTTTTTTATGCTGTGAATTGGTTTAATAGAGGAAGGTTCTAGGTGGGATAGACAAGTGGTAAGACTTTGATGTACTTGTTTGTCTTTTTAACAATACCCCTACTGTCTTTCACCAGAAATATTAATTTCACCATTTGGAGTGAAAAATAAGTGCATAATGGACTAAGTCGTCTGGTTTGAGGGAATACTTTGCTGAAATCTCTGAGCTGGTGTGAATCTGGGAATCTGCACAGCACCAGGCAGTCCTAACTGCCCACACTGAGAAGAGCTTCAAAGGCAGCGCTTTTTAGTTCATGTACAGCACTGAAACGGACAAACTACCACAACAAGGCAGCTTTAAGTATCACTCTGGCATTTCTGCCCTTGTGTTCATCAGTGTCTCTGATGGCATAGGGATGTTCCTGTATCAAGTGTTGGCATGCACATCTTGAAACTTGTCTCTGTCCCTGCGATGGTATTTCCTTCATTCTCCTCTCTGCAATGTCCTATTTGAAGAAATAGTTTTCAGAATTTAAAAAAAAACCAAAACAATTGGTTCTTAACATTGTTTGGAGGAGTGTGTATGCATGCAAAAATTACTTTGGCTGGTTCAGTGGAAAAAACCCTAACAGATCAACAATGTCTAGTTATGCATATCTGCCATTTTGTTGCTGATAAAACTAACCAGAGTGAATTGCTGTAACATTGCTGGGGTGGGAAGGATAAAGAGAAATAAATTGTTGACATTGCTTTTGCAAAAAAAAAAAAAGGTAACCTGTTTTAGAAAGTGAATTAAATTTTGAGAAGGAAGAGGGAAATAGTGGTCTCTGTAATCAAGTAAGAGAACTGATAGCTTGCTATATATGAAAAATTGTATTTATGGTTTAAAAAAAAGTTAGACAGATGCAGTAAGAAGATGGATTTGATATCAGAACGTCAAAACTATCTGACAGTGGTTTGATAACAGGAGATTGAGAAGCTGGAATGACACCCTTGTGCCTGGAAATGAAACATGGAAGACATTGAGAGAAAACCTGGAAAGGGAAGCAGGACAATATGAGCAAAGCAGGGAATCGCTATGTGCATGCAATAAGGTGGAGGGGGAAGGGACACAAATGGGAAGAGCAGCAACCTAATGTATTGTAGGAACTGGCAGCATTGAAAGCAGAAAGTAACAAGTTATAGTTTTCTACTCATTTTTAAATATTAAGCTTGTGTATAGTAGGAGTAAGTATTGTGTGCTCCTCTTGTCACCTTTATGTACTTTATAATACTTGTCAGTAGCTATAGCTATCTGGCAGTATATGTAGAATCTTGTAAACTTGTTTTTGTGCTAGATAACAAGTTGAGTGTTTGAACTACTAAATATTTCTGTAGCTTGTTCAAGTCATGCTGTTTTCCTGGCGGTGAATTGAGCATGCAAAACCACAGGCTGGTGCTTCTAGCCATAGACTGCTCGGTGATGAGCTACAAGTGATTATGTTCGCTTTGCAAGTCCTGCCTGCGGCGTGCGCAAGCGGAGTTAAATATTTGCACCCATACAGAAAATCTCAAGACTGACTTATGAAATCAACTTTCTATTGTCTTCCTGATTAGTTAATGGCATACCACAGAGGCTGCGGCTTCAGCCTGTGCTGGGCTTGTGCTGGTTTGTTCTCTCTCATGCTCACGCGAGGGACCTCGGGGTGGCTGGGCAGTGGAGCTCTGATCAGAGAAGGGAAGATGCTAATAAGAAGAGGTTGGGTTTTGAGTCAGTTTGCAGTCTCAAAGGGGACAGGAAGACACGATGCAACAGACATGGCTGTATGCGTGGCCTGATTTCCTTGTTTCTGTTTGAAACCTCTCTGAGGTGTGGCTTCTATCAGCCACATCTTAATGTGGGTGGATAATTCTCTAGACTACAGAAACCGATTAATCAAACTGGTGTACAGTGTGCGGGCAGAGCTGGGGTGGCACTGTAAGGTTTGGATCAAGATGCCAGGGGTGACTGAGCAAATTCTGGACTCTGGCGTTTGGTTTTTTTGAAGGCAAATGTAACATGAAGCTGTTGCCCAGGTTTGTTGTTTTTAAATTGCCATCGGCTTAATTTGGACAAGGTTGAAAACCATTCTCAAATTCTTCCTCCCTTGTGGGTTTGGCTGAGCTACTACAGGTGTTTTTCTTAAGTAGGTCAATGGGCCTGTGCTCAGTTATTGGTATATGAACTTGGCATATATGACTGTAGTTTACTGTGTAGCAATACCAATAGGATTAAAAATAAAAGTATTGTGAGAAAAGGTACGTCTTCAGGGGCCATTTGTATCAAGAAGTCCGTGTGAAAAACTGCAGCTGAAATCCTGCTTGTCTTAATTTTAATTTTACCTAGTTGCTTGCTTTTTGTTACTTTGGATAGCTTTTATTTAGCAATTATGTATGCAGTTACTTGCCCTCATGAATGTACTGGCTTTTGTGCATACGTAGAAGTATACAGTTCTGACAAATGCTGATCTAATTTGAAAAGTGCAAGTGGGTGTTCAAGCATATAAAAGACTATCTCCTTTTATGACAGCCCTCATCCTCTTGCTGTCTCTTTTTTGGAGTCGTTTCAAATTGGCCTGCAGGTAGAAAGCCCTTTCAGGTAAGAAAAGGGTGTGCTTCTGCTCATTTAAGGATTAAAAAAAAAAACCCAAAGCAACAAAACAAAAACCAACAAACCAAACTGTATATATGATGTTGGATATTACAGACAGTGGGCAGGAATTCCTTGTTATTTGTTTTTTTAGAATAAACGGGATATTTGCTTTTAGAGTAAAACTCTGAAAATGCGTGTTCTGGAGCTGGGTATTTCATTTGTCACCTCACTGGTCTGTATTTGTGGAATTCTGTAAGTTTGATCTCTCATGGAAGGGCACAGTTACATGATGGTGAAAGGAATTACTCATTTCAAGTCAGTGCTTTGTTAGCAATATAGGATTGCATTTTTAGTAATGTATGTGTTTTAAATCTTCTCTGCAAGTATTTGCAGAATTCTGTCATCATTTGAAAGTCTGTACTTGGCTCTCAACTTCCTGTTATCAAAGTGGGGTTGTTGTTTTTTTTTGTTTGACAATTCCTGTAAGTTTTTCGCATTCTGTACTTCGAATAGTGGATACTTAATTTTTGCCTCAGTCTAGTAGTCTTGCAATCTTGTCTATGGCTTTAAAATAGTGGTGTAATATTTATTTTAATTGCCAAGCTAGAAGAATTCTATTCTATTAATCAGGTTTTACTACAACAAATAATCCTTTGTAAGGGATCAGTAAATCAATAGTCCATGTGATCTTGTATGAAACAGGGGAATTTAAAGAACTCTGTGTTTAAGTTTATTTATTAAAACTTGGATTGAAATAATTGCCTTTAAAAAAAAAAAACCACACAAAGAATCTTCTATGCAGTGCAGAGATTAAATTTTACTGCCAGTAATTTACGGTAGCTACTGACTTCTATATTCTCAATACTTGTAGATTAAAAAAAAAGCCCAATGAAACTTCCAATTGTTTACATGAGTAAATTTAGTAAACTTAAATAATGTTTGACACATGGATTTTACATTCATTTTGTTGCTTGAGACTGATTAAGCATTTTTTCTTGAAAATGTTAGTAGCTTTACTCTGCTTACTAAGTAAGCTATTCCTGGCAAGTGTTAAGAGAAAAGATTTTAGTTATTTGCATTAAAGCCCACCTTTCGATAAATAATGCTCAAGTTCAGTTTGTGCAGTTACATACATGGAACAGCTCATGCTGTTCAGAAAAGGCTGGAATGTAGTCTTGTTAGTGTTCTGTTTAAACCCTGAGTTTGCTTCAGGGTTTGGACCTTCTGTAAGGTGCTGCCGCGGGTTAGCACAGATGTAGTTACACACAAATGAGCTCCGAGCTCAGAATTTTTCCTGTTTAGGTAGAACTTCTTTCAGTGTAAGAACTGAACTCTGGAACAGATTTGGGTACCTTTTCAGGGTGTTGGTTGCATTAATTCTGCAGATCTCCTTAATTTCACTTCAACTTATCTGATTTTTTTTTTCTTGCTTCCCAGTTTTAGTGCATTTCATAGATGCAATAATTTCTACAGCTTTCCAATCAAACTATGGGTAAAGTCTCAAGTTACAGATTCTTATTTTATGTGAATATATTGAAGGTTTTTTGTAAGGTGCTTTTGTTACCCTGCTCTAAGTAGATCAATAAAATTGACAGTTTACCATCTTATCTCCTTTTCTACCATTTCCACACCCTTCTTCCCTTCCCCCTGCTGTTGACTGCAACTTAGCTAACAGCGTCTTGAATCTTATTTTTGATCAAGATTGCAGTTGTAGTGCAGTAACTTATGTAACACCTTCATAAATTACTTTTTCTACTTTTAAAAACAGTGGAAGGATTTTTGAAACAACGCTGTCTTTTCTCCCCTTCTGCCTATGAAAATTGTTAACCCTTCTCAAAATCTTTAGCTTTAAACTTGTGTAAATGTTGATAAGGCCATTAAACCTTTTTAAGGTATTTGTCCCTAGAGAATATTAAATGTCTGAATTTTAATATTGCTGAAAGGAAAGGTGAGGCTTCGTACCAAAACAATACTGAATCTTACTGGAGCTTTAGAAAACTAACAGTGTCGGCAAGTTGTATTAGCCATGGTTCAAAGGTGTAAACTTTTGCAATAGGTACCTCACTTAAAAGTACAGGTTGTAATTTATTTGGGGCTAGACATGGCCATCTAAAGTAGAATTTTTGCTTTTTCGCCTGTGTAAGGTTGTGCATACAAAATGTCTCCTAATATAAAAAGTATTTCTTGTGGAACTACAAGATGCAAAGCAATGTTATACAATATGTAGTGTAGTTTTTTTTAAAAAAAAAAACCCTAATTCTTGAATGAACATGCCTATTCCAGTTGTGATGAATTCTTTCTGAATGGTTATCACCCTGTTGTCGAGCTCTGGGTTTCTACAGGCATACCGATTCTTAACACCCTGTCCTCTTTATTGCCTTTCAGAGTGCCTTAAGTTCTGCTGAAACACGTATGTCTTCGTTACATACAATGTATTGCTTTGAAGTGGTGTGACGGTACAAGCACGCAGATTTTGAGAAGGCATTCCTAAGCAGAAGTTCATTTGTATGCATGAATACAAACATTCTTTACTATGGACATGAGGAGTACATATACACATTGAAAGGCAGTAAAACCTGCGCACAAATGTCAATGCTGTAAGAACCCATTTGGGGTTTGAGCAGGATTTTCAAAGGTTTTCTTGAGGCTTCCCTATTCTTTCTTCTGTTTATTATCATTAGATATTTACTTAATACTTTGGGTTGTAAATGTGGTAGGTCAGCAACTTCTTACCAACAGCATGTTTCCTAGGAGCATCCTAGGAACATATGGTGAGCATACAGTTAACATTTCATAAGTAAGACTGACTACTGGTGTTACATTTTTATTTGTGAATTGGAGCCCTCAGTTTTGGGGGTAGTTCATATTCTAGAATCTGCCTCTCAAAAGAGGTGATAGATGCTGGTTGAAAGGGACCACTGGAGGTCAAAGTTGCGCTCAAAGCAAGAATTGTCACCATCACAAGAACGGGTCATCTGCAGTGCTTTCTGGCTAACTTCTGAAGTCTTCTGAGGGTGAAGACTCCACATCCTCCGAGTAGCTTGCCATAGTGCTGCAATGCCCTCCTAGCAAAAAAGGGTTTCTTTAGGTCTAACCTGACCCTTCCAGTGCGTAGTTTGACTGTAGCCTCATGTTTTAATGGTCTGCCCCTACTGAGGAGGCTTTGCCATCTGCTATCAAGTAGTTATTTGCAGGCTACTATTAGATCACCTTAGCTTTCTCTTCGAAAGACTAAACAAGCCCAGCTTTCTGAAAATCAGTGTTCTCCTTGAAATTATATGGGATTGAAATTGCTCATTGAACATAAGATTTGGAAAGCAAAAGTCTTAAGAACATGTAGTAATAATGGATCTAAAATGAGCCTCCAGAACAGTAGAAGTTGCATGTTACAGGTATATGTGTGTTCATGTGTATACATACGGTCAAATAGTGCAATATTTTCCTTTAAAAAAAAAAAATATCCTAGATTGTCAGTTGGCTTGTTGCAAAACTACAGTCTGTTTCTGTATAGAAGATATTTAATGCTTTGCTTCCATCTAAGTACTTTAAAATATGCATTTTTGAAAGATTTTTTTTTTTTCTGCCTGGAGGTTATTCATGTGTTAGACCATTGTATATGAATAACCAGTAGGCTTTGGAGAGAAACCAGAGGAAATCTGGTGGAGAAAGGTTTTCTCATTCAGCTAAGTTTAAGAAAGCACGTGAGCAGAAAATAGAACAATTTATTATTACTCTAATGAGAAAAAGGAGAGATGGAGAATTTAGCACTCAAAACACCTGAAACAGCTTCAGGGTGTTTCTTGAGGGAGTATTATCTTGCATGAGATAAGGAATTAGTAGCTCACAGAGACGTAAATCTATAGACTTGTTTAAAAGAAAGTTTTCAAATTGAATTTCTGGAAGACTACTTTTTTTTTAATGCCTTGACACTTTCTCCTTTAAATAAATTTTAAGATTTTTGGGTAACAAAATTAAATTTTAAGGAAAAGAAAGGAAGGAAAAATTGTAAACTTGATGATTGCTAAGCTAGTAGGGCAGTAGGTCATAACGTAGTCCCTCTGGTGTAGGCTGTTTGTAATGTTACCATAGGTAAGTAAAGTAAAGGAAGTGAGCAAGTAATTCTGCAAGATAGCTGTCTGCTTAGAATATGGTGAGTGTACTAAGCATTCAATTTGTGATGCTACTACTTTAAAGTAACATATTAAACCCATGGTTTTCAAACTTGGGTTCAGTTCTCTTCTTACAATAGCCTTATCTTTCTCACATATACAAATATTGCCATTCTTTGGTCTGTCTCAAGTGCATGTCTAAGACTTTTGGTTCATGTCATTGCCAGAGAGAATTTCTGAATAGGAGTGGAATTCTGCTGAGAGTATCCTCCTAGTTTGAAACTTTTGATTAATTTTTTGATAATGCTAACGGAGTAAGTTTAAAAATACTTGTTTGTTTTATGATTTTAGTGGTAATGTCACCTAGCTTTGGTTTGGCATTGGTAGTAAAACTTCCCTTGCATGAAGAGAACTAGCAGACATGTAAAACCTTGGAACTGCGGTTTTATGTTTATGTTTTCATGTTAACTGGAAACTTTTCCATGTGTTAACTTATATGTGCTAATTTAACTATTACTAAAGAAATGAAACTTATTGAAAAGAGAAGACTTTCCGTTGCATTTTAATAGAATATGTGGGAGAATGTAGCTCTGTGTTATGAAGGATAAGGCATAACTGTTACAGTTGATCCCAGAAAATGGGTATCTTGGTTGTATTCGGTATTCCTCAGAAATGCAGAATAGGCAAACATTGTCCCCTTGACCCCAGCAGATGACTTGGTATAAAAATTGCTTTAAAATGGTGACAGACAAAAACAAGTTTAAAGCGAAGATTTATAACCTACAAATCATTGTGTTAATATACAAAAGATTGAAACATTTGTGCTGGCTAATAGATGCAACTGACGGGGAGCAGTTGGGTTTTGGGTGTTGGCTTTGTCAAGTATTGCATTTAGGGCATAGGAATAGACCTTGGAGATAAAGTCTGTAGAACGTATCTTCCTTGTATTTGATTAAACTGAAGTGAAACTACAACGTAGAATATTACTACAACACATGCTTCTCCTTTTGAGATGTGAACGAAGAACTTCAAATGTGTTTTATTGTCTATGGAGGCCACAAACAAGCAACAGGACACCTAACAAAACAAGACAAACTCCGATGTATTTGAAAACAATCTTAATTTAGCAGAAGTGTTTTTTTCTGTATGTTCTATTTGTCACGTTTCTGTTTCTGGGGGAAACAGAAGGTCTCATGCTAAATTAACTTCCTGGGGTTTTTGAAAATGGGATCTAATTGAACGCATCGGAGTAGAATTAGTCTTTCATGGTTCTGGTTTACTTTCGCTTGTACTTAATGATGAGCAGGTGGCTTTTTTAACTTTTGGAAGTTATTTCCTTTTTGATAATTGAAAATGATGGACTGCCTGTACATGTTGATATTTGATATATTAAAAAAGGTAATGTAGTGGAAATGCGTATGTCTGTGAGGAAAACAGGCATAGAGCCAAATTCTACTTTGCAGGGAGCAAATAGCAGCAGAAGCACTGGTAATGCTGTGCATGAGGTGCCCGGTTCCATTTGCGCTACGTGTCCAGAAGAGTTAAAAAAAAAAAATTATAGGATATTATTTTTCATGATTTAGCCTTTTCAAATCTGATAGACACAAAGCAATGTTAGTGTTTAAAGTCCTATGTAAGACTCCAAAATATGCACTGAAAGTTTATGTTTAAATAAGCTATATGTATATATGTCAAAAAGTACCTGTAATGACTCTCATAAGTAAAAGCAGTCATCGTCTGGAAAAAGTTACTGCCTTCATTTCATCTTGATTTTTCCCAACGTATGTCAGAAACACACTTTGGGACTTAGTCTACTTTAGTAGATTATATATCTCTCTTAATGTCTGTCATTGGTTACTTTTAAAGATATCTTATACTAATATTCTGTTGTAGTTGGTTGTAACCTCAATTGTCACGTTATCAATTTATACTTTCTTGTTCTTTCCCTTGAGCTTTCCATAAGTATCTTCCTGGCTGTTTCTTCTCTTCAGAAAACTTTCTGTGCTGCCAATAATAATTTAAAAAAAAAAAAAGCCCTCAAACAAAACAAAACAGAAAAAAAAACCAAACACAAACTCACTTGGCTTTATGCAGCCCAGTGTCATACCTTCTCAGCTTTGGGGACAGATCCTATTATGTTGGATTTTTATAGCCGTACATATTGAATTCTTACTGCAGGTTCTGGCTCCTAGGTTTTGGAAACCGGTCAAAAAATTGGAGCTTAAATGAAGGGACTACATAATTTATAGCAATATTTGGGACAGCCGTGTACTTAGCGGACACCTTGAGCTTGCTGGTGTAGGTTTATTGAGATGAGGTATCGCCCAAAAATCTGCTGTTCATGGTGTGGGCTACATCTGGAGCTTGTCACTTCTCTAGGCTCGTAGAGGAGAGCCTTGGAGAAAGGGACAAATTCTGAGCATCCTGGCAGGGCTGCTAGAAACTGTTTTGTTAAATCTTGTTTTATTTGTTTGCAATTACTCCAACTCCTGCACTAGCATTGCAAAAGTGTGTTTTAGGTTTTATAGGCCACAACATTTACTTGAAAAAATGCAAATTGCTTCAAGTGGGGAATTCAGCGTTGTATTTAAAGTCCAACCATGAGTCAACTTGTCGTAGGTAACTATGTATATAATTTTTCCACTTGATCATTGTTAATTGCAACAAGTCATCTTGGGCATAGCCTTGTCCTATGCCTCCTAACAGAGAAGGCAAGTCACATAGATGTTGTTCTACTGCATTAGTTCCATTTTTCAGTTTATTGCTCACCTACTGTGTTGCTGGCTAGGTTCAGCTGTAATGTAGGGCACGTCAGAACCAGGGTTTAGCAGCAGCTAAAGTGTAGTTCTGCCTGCTTCTGCATGGGTTTCCTCCTCCTCCTCCCCCTGCACCTTTGCTGTCGCAAGTATTCATGCAGGAATACAGAAAACCAATTCAGGCAGAATCAATTTCCTGATCCTTCCTGCAGCGTGATTGCACGAATGTGCTCATGTTGGTATGAGGAAGGGGATAGTACGGGGACAGGAACGAATGGCGGGGGCACGAACAGTTTAGCATTAGTCTTTGGCTTATTCTGCTTTAGAGCATATGTGAAATTATTGCCTTGGCTCTTCCTTGCATCCTGAACATGCTCATGCTGTTGGGGAGCAACTAATGGTATTTGAAGCTGTACAAGTAGTCTTTGGCAGTGTGTGTTGTTCAGGCAAATGTCGAGTATTTGGGAACCTTACTGTTTTCTTTTGTATGTGACTTCTCGAGATTTGTCTAGAGGTGGAATACTACTTTAAACTTGTATGCAAATTGTATCTAACTCTTTTTGATGCGAAGAGCCGTGTGTTTTTTGTATGACTTAATTTCTAAACAGAATCAATCTGAGCTAATTCTCTCTAACATTGTATGACTTACTCAAAGTTTTGGAGTTCTTGTTTAATTGAACAAAGTTTCCTCTTTTTCTACTCTGTGTGATTCCAGTGCATGACCATATGCACATAGTGTGAGTGTTCGATGTGTGCTCATTGTGTAAGAACTGGCTTCTATTTTGTTGACCACTCTAACAACTAAGGAATACATACTGGAAAACTACACCATTTGCTGCTGTTTTTATGGGCCCAGAAATACATTTATCAAAATGGTATCAACCAAGATATATCTAAGATACGTGCAACTATGGTTTATTCTAACATCCTGATCACTGTCTGTGTTGCTTGAGCAATGATATAATAATGATATGTTTTTTTCCAAAGATGTGACTATTGCGCTTTTTTTTATATTCTGAAAACTTTTTTTTTTACAAAAGGTCTCTTTAGATCTTATTTACATGAAATAAGCCAAGGTGAACATAAGTAGATTTGTCAGCCCAGTTTATCACTTGGTGAAATTCATCATGAGAAAAATATTTAGCAGCATATTAGTAGGAGCAAAACTGTCAGTTGTGCGATCTGGAGTTGGATGTGAGTGCTAACTGCAGAGCAGTTCATGTAAGCTTCTGGAAGTAGGATAGTCCTTAACTAGCCAGCAATCTGTACTACTAAAGCTTCACATAAGCTAATAGGACTATTTAAAGAAACTGATATTTATACATCCTCAAAATTACTGATATGTGCTAAAAGGAAGTGTTTCATTATGGTGTTACTGATTAAATAAAATGAATCTATGCACTCAGTGCCTTTGTATTTCTGAAAGTATAAACATTGCATAGGCTGAGAAATGTAATACTCAAATGCTAGAATTTCAACAGATTGTGTATTAAAAAAACAGTGCTCTGATGCTAAGCTTGCTTTATTGTAAGTGCAATGTTACATCTTTTTAATTTAGGTTTCAGTTGTATAATTCTGATATGCTCTCTTAAAGTATAAATACATCCTGACAACATGTTGTTACAGGAACTCTGAGGGAACTGACGATGCTACAGATGGTGCTCACAGAGGATTAAATTTGATTCCTTGTTTAGAACAGTTAATAATATACGTACGAGATCAGATGGTGGAGAAGACTGAAGTAATTCAGTAATGTCAGCAATGTCATGCTTACATGCCTGATTCATGGATATAGGATATGATTATGAATCACATGTGAAAACAAATATATCAGAGGAAAAACTGGTGTGATTAAAAGTATAAGTTTAAAGATGTATACAATTTGTATGAAAATAATTAATATGACTGTAATACAGTCCTCTAATTTATAATTTTAACATGTTTCAGTTTATTTGTCTGAAAGTGTAAGGATTTAGGTCTTAAAAGAGGCTTTCTTAATTTTAAAATGACATCTGTAAAACTTTTTGCCTTTTAGTAACCTTTTTTGGAATTATGTAAGGTGGTAATATCCTTTTCAAGTGCGCTCCCCCCGCTTTTCATTCAAAGAAGTTGTGAACTACCTTTTCAGCATGAAAAAAGTTTGTAAACTTTTAAGTTATCAACCATACTGTCATGGTGGTTGTATTCTGCAGATCACTGTCTTCCAGAAAGGAATTTAGTGGCTCATGCCCTGCTTAGCTCTTGAACCATATCTGAATAGAAATTGTTACCCTGAATATTGACTATACACTTTCACCAGGAGGCTAAAGATCAGGCTTCCAGATTAATGCACAGCAGAGGTGTTAACAAGGATGGAATTCTAAGCAAGAAGATGAGGTTTGGGAAGTTTGCTTCAGAAATTACATTGGACGTATTGTCAGACATTTGAAGGTCACCTGTAAATTCCTTTTGTGATTTCCTGACCAAATTAAGGAAGTGGCTTAAATGCTATGCTACTGTTCTTCCTTAAGAGCTGACAAATTCTTGGGGCAGATTAAAGTATATGATCAGGGATATACTGCATCTCTTCCAGCTTCCTGTTGTTAGAAAAGGGAGAAAGTTTAAACCTTTGAATCTTTGAACCTGTGTAAATTTGTCCTTTCTTGCAGCTGTTCTAATTTTCCTATTGCTGAGAGTAGGTATCAGACATCTGGCATTTTTTTTTTAACTGAGCATTCATATGTATTTGTAGGTTTGTATAGTAAGTATCGTTAAAGTACAAGTAAGGTTGGAAGGAGGAAAAACCGGAGAATTTTTCATGGCTTGCGTAAGATACATCTCCCAGTTTCCTCTCATCCTGCTTTGTTAGGGTTGGCAGGAGTTCCTCTTCTAAATCAGTCTACTTTGACCATTGTATACAATAATTGTCCAACTTCCTCTTCCCTTCAAACTGTGTCATTTCTCAGGGAGGGTGTGGGAATGAGATGGAAAAGCCATGAATCCATCTTCTTGATTTTGGTTTAGTCAGACAAAGCAATATTATAATTTAACAATATATTTTCTAACACCCTAAATGAAGTGTTTGTACTGATATTTTGTCTTGTCAGAATAATCCTTGACATGATTAATGTATTCAACCCCCTTTTTGCAGATTCCTTTTTACATAAGCTTGCTGATTTGGGATAGTTGCTTTTAATGTGCTTAAATTAAAACAAAATTAGATTTGACATCAAATTTAATTCTCTAGAGAATTCCTTTCGTATCTTTTCCTTTGAGTAAACATTTTTATTGCTATGAAGTTCTTAAATAGTTTTCTAAGATAGCGTATGATGTTTTGAATATCTTAACAGATGATCAGACAGCTAAGTGTCCGCTGTTCTGCAGTTTGTTTTGAAGCTTTTTATCTAGGAAAGATTAGACAACTTTTAATCGAAACCTGTCTTAACACTTGATTTTGCTAATGGCATTATGTGACTGAATTTCTGCTTTAAATAACAAACTGATTTCACTTTTTTCTGTGTATAAAAAATGAAATTTAAGTTCAGAATTAGACAGCTTTTTTGTGGGTGTGGAGAAAGCAGAGATGAGCTAATGGTGATTTAAGGAAAAATCAAAGCCTTGCTTGCCTCATCAAGTTTCAAGTTTCCATGCGGGGGAAAAATATAATCGATTTACATATATTAAAAGATACTGGAATAGCAGAATAAATGGACACTTTTCAGTAGTGATAAAACCAGGTTTGGATTTCTCATGCAAAGATCACTTGTATGCATCTTGAAGTGGTAATGATTTATTTTAAGGTTGTTTGAAATGTCATCTTTTTTTCCTGAAGGATGTTTAGTGGATTTAAAAAGAATTATGGCAGCTTTCACAGAGCTGAACTGCAAATAATTGTGGTTTGTTACCAATTGCTAAGCATTATGTATGTATTCAGAAACAAGCGCTTGCAGTTGGGAGTTTCATCTGCTGTTATTGCACGAGTTTATAAACAGTTTCAGAAATTACCTGAATTTCTAATATGGAGTATTGGAAAAACGTAATGTTAAACTTCAAATTTAAAAATTATCTGGAGACAGCAATGTCCTGCATCTCCTTTCCCATTGCACCCCTTCACCTTTCCCTGCATTTTCCTCTTGAGGGGTATAATTTAAATAACATCAGTGTTGTGATTAGAAGATAAGCATATTCTGCCCTTTTTGTCACAATTTTGTCTGTTTTTTTAAAATGTTTTTAGTGGAAAGATGTGCTGCAATGATGAACTTTTATTTTTCACTCTAATCATTTAAATAAATGTCACAAATGACATTGTCAAGTTAACTGTTATATCCTGCTCAGCCTACTTGCCATATGGAGGAGTTTAATTATTAAGAGTAGGAGTGATTTGCTTTGGGAGCTTTTAATTGAAAGATTAAACGAAGCTCACTCTGAGGCTGTCTCTTCAAGCATTTGAAGTTTTTAATGACAACTTATGTAAGGCTTTAAGATAAAAGCAACATGTTTGTTGCCTTTACTGTGAATAGCTGTTTTGAACATCTGGTGAAATTCTTGAAAACACTTGCTTTTCAGTAATCTCAATAATCCCTACTGTACCTGACACTCGGATTTGTACTCAGGTCTTTAAAAATCATTGTTCTGTTACGTTTTTGTTTTTTTTGCCTTGAAAAGAGTCATATTGAATTGATGAAGAAACTGCAAGATATTAAAGTACTGTGTAAAAACTAAAGCACAAAAGAAATGTAAGGAAATAGAAATTCTAGTTAGATGAAGGTGCATTTGGCAGGGAGTTGGGGATATTGTGGCCACCTGCTTTGGCTCTGGAAAATGCTAAGAAATCCTACTTCTGTCATCATGGCTTGCTGAAACAGTTATTTTAAGCTGAGAGTATGTAGTTAGGAAGCTGACACTTGTGTATAGTGCTTGCCTTTTCTGTGAGGCTTCCCTTTATCCCAGATGGCTTCTTAGGAACGAGGAATCATGAAACTAGCAGAACATGGTACGCTCTTGAATTCATCAGAAAAAGGCAGTTACAGAAACACTGTAGGCTTCCATAGGACTGCCATATGTTAGCGTAAAAAAGTGCTCTTCCTTCTCAGTGAATGCTGAGCATCCTCACAGAACAAAAATGATGCGTAGTAGTCAATCTCTCCACGTAACTCCCAACCGCTAAGTTGGTCTGAGTGAACTAATGGGCAAATTTAAAGGCTTTTAAATTTGGAGGTGTGTATCTGGTTCCAGGTACCTCTGAAGATCATAAAGGTTTTGTGTGTCCCTGTGTTCTTGAAAAGGCTCTCTGAGGCATCAAAAAGACTAAAGGGCTCGGGCGCGTTGAAGGCCAGAATGAAACTGCAGACACCTGGCTGGGGTCCCTTTGTCACAGGCTTTAGCACAGTCATAGCTTTTATGCTCCAGTGTCCGTATGCAAAAGGATGTGCGTGTGAGGTAACTGCAGGATTATTAGCTATTTGTTGGTCCGCCAGTCCTTTTCATTCTGAAGTCTGTTACACTCACAACAGTTTAGGGAAAAGAAAATGCAGGATAGATGAAGGACTGCAAGGTGCATATACCCTTTTGCTTTGGAACCATTTCTAATACTGTATTCCTAAAATAAATGTCAAGGGCTTTGCTGACAAGAACACTTGAAGATATGGGGGTAATTAATTTTCCCTACTGGCTTGTGTTGACAGTGTCACTTCGTAAGTTTAACTCCTGTTGCCTTCAGGAAATGGGATGAAAAAGCTGTGATTCTAAAGTTTAGGGGAATTTCTAACTGCAGTTTTTCTTGTAGTCTTGCCTTATTTTACGTCATTGAAAAAGAGAAAAGACAAAGAAAAAAGGAAAGGAAAAACAGTGCAATAAGTGTTATTTTTCCCTTATCTGTAAATACAAAGTTTCCTGGATACCCGGTTAGGTAACTCTGTACTCGGTTTGTTATTAAACTGTCTCCTGTTGTACCCATGGCTTTGAGCAGCTCCCGGGACTAGCGAAGACTACTTTCTCCTCCCATCTGGGAGCTTGGAGGGCAGTTCCTGAGCTACTCAAGGCAGAAGAAAGGTTTGGTTCGAAAGCCTCTGCCAAGTTTGTTGAGCCATAAATTTGATGCTTAATTTTTCAGTAACAAATTCCCTCCTTCATATGACCCTAAGTTCTGAAACTTCCTCACTTCTGACCAACGTTAAAAACTGGGCTGTAAAATAACTCCTGCCTAGAGTGACATATGGTGTGCTTGTATGCCTCCTGTCCACCTCATCTAAACTGTGTCTCATTTGTTTGCTTTGCTAATTCTTCTGTGTTGTTTGTTAAAGGAAGGGTCAAATTCTAAGTTATCAGGTTCACTTGCTGTGTGAACTTCATGGTATCATCTCTGGGCTCTTTCCTGTGATGATGAATTTGGACTAAGTGTAATTTGGATAACATGACAGACTAGGACAGAGAAATTGGTCCACATGTGAAATGATGTTTGTCCTTAAAGTACAATAGAAAGTTTGGAATCCCAGAACACCTTCAATAGGGTGGATTCAAAGTGAAAAATAAATTATCAACTAGTCTTGTAATTTGTTGAGGGGCCTCAGGCCTATGTTTATGCTGTATCTTGAGACTTTTCCTCTTGATTTTTATCTTAATTATGTATGTTTGAGAAGTTTCTAACCATACTTCATCCAGTACTAATTTGAGTGGTTTCTGCCATGCAAATGAGGCAAAATACTGCATTTTTCAAATCTTCTGCAGATGCTTAAATTTCCATCAGCTGGATTTGGTAGGGCTTCATAGGTATCCTTGTGAAATGCTTTTCACTTACTCTTTTAGGTTGTGGCTTTGTAATTTGTTTTTATTTTGAGACTGTTGTCTGAAGAGGGGAATGATGAGTGTTGTCAGTCTGGGAATGTTTAATTTTACTGTATATAAATAGGCTTGAAGGTAAATCTGGATTCTGTTTAGAGTGGGTTAATTTTTATTACAGTCGAGATGTGGTCCTATTCCATGGTTCTCAGTCCCAAAAGGAGCAATTGGAACTGTATTGTCCCTTAAGAGAGATATCAAGTGTTCCTGGCGCCAGGGCATGGGACATTTGAGGCACAAGCAGCCTGTTTACTTCTCTCAAGAAGAGCCATAGCTCTTAAAGTGCCTTCATGCTTAAGTAACCAAAAAAGGCATATTTAAGATAAATAAGTACCCTGATTAAGAAACTGATCGACCTCAGTTTTGAGAAAATGTACTCTGAGAAACCCTTTTTGATTTGAAAAGCTGGGCTTTCAGCCGAACAAAATAGAAAAACATTTGAGTGGGTGCTTGCAAACTGTGAATGCTATTTATCTCACGTTTTCTTCTATGTAAGGATAGAACTAAGTACAAATTAAACAACTTGAGTGTGTTGAGGGACCTGTTCTGACAATTATGCTTTCTTCTAACTTAAAACATAGTATAGATCTAATCTTGCAGTACAAAGATGGTTCCTCTGATATGTGATTGTATTTAGGTAGTATCATATTCTTTGTTCATTTCTACTGGAATTTAATTATTAACAGAACTTTGAGGTAATTCATTACTATTGCAAGGGAAGCCTTTCTATACCAAGCACCCTGTATTACAGGGATAAGTCCTTGAACCCCCCACCGATAATGATTTTTTTTCATCGCAAGGCAAAAATCTAAAGGCTGTGTATTGTGCAAATTAAACCTTTCTAATGAAATAAAGATGGACAAAGAAAATAGATTTTTTTTTTAATGTAAAAAGCTTACTCCGTTTCACTTTTTTCAAGAAACATTAGTTGCATTCCAAAACTGAAAACTTTGTAGTTTGCCTAGTTTAATGTTTAGTAATGTGTATTTCTGATTTATATGAAGCAGTTCTAAAAACAGCATCTCTGTTTTGGGGCAGTGTCAGTGAGGTGTTTGGGTTTTTTTAGGGATTTTTTTTTTAATTCATACATGGGCACAGATAACAGGTAAGAACTTCTGTATAATTAAATTGGTGTATAAAGCATGAATGCGTTGATTCATGTCTAGCTGTAGGGATCAGTCCTGTAAATAGGTGTCTGAGGTTCCAGCTAAGCTGTGGCTGCTACCTTTGTACTTCTGCTTTGTAGCCTTGTGCAAGCTGAGTCTTATCAGCATCCATTATTTTTCATTATTTTTATATTTACAATAAAGACAGAAAAGCAGAATCATGCCAACTCAATTGGTATGGAAATACTAACACAATAAATTTATTTTTCTGTGCTAACTCTTGATCCCATCTGTTTCTATATGTGCTTCCTTTTTATTACTTATATAAATGAGCTTTTAATAAATTCTGTAGTAACATGAAAGCTTAATCCTTTGATAGACTAGAAGAAGCAAAAATTACTTGTATGCTGACTCAATTTGTATTTGCATTAATATGATTAATGTGGAGTGCACTAGCTTATGGGACTAGTCAGTGCATTTTTATAATGGCTATTACAGTGGGACTTCACTATCTTATTAAAGCTGAACTTTCAAAAAATTATTTCTCTATCCTTCTCCACCTTCTGTTCTTTAGTGTTTGGTACATCAGGATTAATGAAATAGCTAGCTATTAGTTAATGCCAAGGTCTGGAAGGACCAGTCTTTTGACGATGGTTGATCATCATGCATTGTAGAATTTTGGAGCATTTTGCATGTTCCTTGTGGAAGGAAAAGAACAGAATCAAAACCATCTGATGTGGCGGAAGCAGAGCCATCAGATGTGCACAAGTCATGAGCCTTCAGTAATGAATGCAAATGAAAACATACTGGTTTTGACCTGGAATCGTGCTCCACAGTGACTGTGCTCTTTTTGATCAAAGCATACAGCACTGAGATATCTTGTATTATTATAAGTTGAATTTTCTTTGTGGTGTGCTTTTTTTTTTCTCTTGCAGTCCTCCTTGAATATTTTGCATTCAGTAGTACTATCTGCTTTGAATTTGATCTGCATCTGGTTTTGATCTGTTATCTGTTTATGAAACTGTGACTGCAGGACATGACAATTCTTTTTCTCTTCCTCCACTGCTCTGTTTAGCCCAGGGTTTCAGAAGGGAGCTGGGAAAATGCGGTGACTGTATTTGCTATTGCAGTGATATATTACCAACGGTGGATGAGAGATGGAAGAAGAGGTGGAGAAAGCAGTTATGGGGGTGGAGAAAAAGTCAAGAGTTAACCTATTCCAGCTTATTCTTTGGACTTCCTTCCTGGATAAGAAAAGAGTTGACTTTCAATACCCTCCCCCCACCCCCTTCACTTTTTTAGTATGAATTATTATGTTACAGCTAAATTCAACATCTGTGACCTGGTGGCTATGTCCAGTGAAGTATATGTACACATACAGAAATTTAAGCCCTTTCTCTTGCTTGTGAGCTTTATATTCTGGAGTGACAGTAGCTAATATTTTTGTTTTGGTTTTCTTCTCCCCCCCTTTTAGATCCCTGCAGTTCACTCAGCCCACCGTGCTTTACTGAGGAGGACCGATTCAGCCTGGAAGCTCTCCGCATGATCCATAAGCAAATGGACGATGACAAAGATGGTGGTATTGAAGTGGATGAAAGTGATGAGGTAGGACTAAAAAGCCTTCACTTGTGCATACATAAGGTCTGCCTTTTTTTTTCCCACCTGTTTTATATAGTTGCTCTTTATGTTCCAGCACTCGAGTAGTCATTGCTGTTTTTCTTAATTCAGCCCTTCCCACAGCCAAACGTGGAAGGAAAGTCTAATTTCTAGAATTGTCTGAAAGGGAATATTGTTGTCCATTGTTCTAGCCTAAAGGAAAGTTTTACACGACTATGTATAAAAGCTGTTATTTTTGTGATTAGTGTAAGAGGGAGACGAATGGTGTTGGTTTAGCTTGCAGGGAGGCAACTAAGAGTTGACCTGATCTACCACCATTGTAGTTTCTTTGCTGTAAGGTTTTCTTGCTTAAGGCATCACTGGGCTTTCCTGTCTACCTCAGATCTGTTCCAGGCACTTCATGGTGCAAAACAGTACCTGTTACAGGCAGCTTTCTTAAGTATTTTTGCTTACATTTTACAGGCAAGTAGTAAGCAGGTTAATGGTAGATTAAGTCGTATGAGCTAAGGAAGGTTATTCAGACCTGTCTGAAGTTTCTTGTGATTGTGCTAGAGTGACTTTGCTAGGCAGGCTGCTGGTGGTCCTGGCAAAGGACTTACCTTTACCATCGGGATTCTCAAAATTGCTGGGTAGGATTGGAAATATCCATGTAGTTTCATTGTTCTTCCTTCTGCTCTCTGGCAGTTAAGTACAGGCTTGAGGAGGTGAGGGGAGTGAAGATGTCCCCTCATTTCCTGTCCCGTAAAAATGAGGGTATTGCCATGTGGTTCTGAAGCCCATTCTCACTTGGAGGTGAGCAGGACAAGCATCTAGCTCTGATTTCTCTTCCTTTTTTGGTAACATCTCAGGGAAGATTGTTCTCCCTGAATGAGTTAAGTTGTGAATTATCATTGTCGATTTTAATGTGATGCTCCTTACTTTTCTGTGTGACTGTACAAACAGCATCAATAGCGATTGATACTTGGTTGATAGTTTTCTGAAGGAATACAGTAAAATGGAGAGAATGATCCAGAATAAAATAATGTACTTCTTGACTTTGGAGGAAAAAAATGTGCTCTGTACCTCAGGGAGTGTCATGGAGAGGTAGTTCAGGCACTGGAAATAGTCTAGCTCTGTTATCACAGAATGTTTGGTTATTCTCTTTAATGTTTGGGACAGGCACAACCCAGTCTGCAAACTGAAACATCAGTAATAGACCCTGAGCTTTCTGAAGAGCTTCGCAGCATTGTGTGATTCTCTTGACATGTGCTGCATTTGTTATACATGAACGTTAAAAGAAAATATTGAAATATTTATACATTGGAAACTTTTTATTAGTATTCAAAAGATCTGTCCTGCTTTCTAGTGGACTGTCTTTATATCTGACCTTAAGTTTCTTCCTGTTCCAGAGGAATGTCGAGATAAATCCAAGCAACAGAAGCTACTCTTAAAACCTGTTAAAATGACTGAAGTTAAAACAGTGCATGAGGGGTACTGTTATAGCTGGGGTAATGAGTGATGAGTGAAACTATATATTCAAACTACTCACTGTGCATAAAATAAGATGACTGAAATGTAGCCCTTTTTTTCTGTTAGGTCATTTTTAATTATTGAAGAAATATTTAATAAATCTCCCCAATTAGCTTTTTTTGTACATATAGTTTCCATGCAAATCAGTGATGAATATGATTTGCATAGACTGTTCTCTCCTAAGACATTAAAAGCAAACCTGAAATAAATAAGAAGTGCAAATTAATTGCAAGTTCAACTAGTAGCCTGTATGTTCTTGTTGTAGTGCTCTTACTGGATCTTTACCGTAATCTTAAAGAGCTGACATTTTAACAGTATAGTTATTTAGCTGCTTGATTAGAGTAGGTCTGAATATATTCTAAATATGTCCTAATACACACTATTTCAAAACCAGATATTTTTTTTCTGTCACAGGGGGTAATGCTGCTTGTTTTGATTAAGAATGAGGACTGGTAATTAAAAAAATGATAATTAAAACCCCCCCACCTATTAGGAGTAAAGCTCACACGAAATACAGGGATTTTACTTAACAGCAGGGTAATGGATTTCCTGTTTCATGCTGCATGGTTTTTGCTTGCAAGACTCCTGGACGAGCAGTGTATTGAGTATGTTGATTAGATATTCATTGGCTTTTTATTTGGGAGGAAAAATGTGACAAAGTACAATAACTTTCTTGCTGTTTTACCAGCACTAAAACAGTGTTACAAATTACAAGTATATATTTACACCAAGGAAGGAAGTTCTTGTAAATAAGTTATTTTGAGAGGGGAAGGTAACAAGAGCTAAAGATGTTGAACTATTTATTTTAACTATTTTAATTTGCTAATCCAGTTGAGAACTCCCAACAGTGATTCCAGACACTTCATCTGCACACTGTTATTTTTCCTAGTGTTCCTCATGCCCTGTTTTATGTTGTAGTTTGTTTTTTTCCTCTGTAAAATGAAGTCTCACATAAAATCATTCTGTAGCGAGAGAATTTCTCTAGGATATAAGAAAATTTGAACTTTTATAAGAAACTTTATTTCCTCAAGAATTGTTTGATACTTGGAAGCGTTTTAGATCTACCTTGTATGCACTTGAAAGAAGCTTGTATTTGACCTTGATGAAATTGATGTGGGGAAACCTGATCTAAATTTTTAGCACGGGATTTATTAGTCATTGAAACACATGCGGGATTTGTTGAAGTCTTCTGAGGAAGATAGAGGGGCTTTTGTTTGAGCATGGACAGGTTAGGTATTTTTTTCCTTATTCTTTGGTCTGTTACCTAGGTTAGACTAGATGGTATAACTTTAAAGGTTTATAAAGGTCAAAAAACTTGAACTTTTAAATTCACTAGAATATACTTTTCTAATTCTAGTTATTACAAAATACTTGGAAAAAAGCTTTTGTCATAGCTACTTATGTTTGATTTTTCTTTTTTTTTCATGCAGGATTCACATAACTTTCTAATACTTGCCCTGAATTTTTAATGTAGAATTACGTACTTCAAAACAAGAAGCATAACTTAAAGGAAAAAAAAAGTTCGGATAATAAATTTTTCTCGTACTTTAGAGTATGTTTTACTGTGCAGTTACTAATTCCTGTAAAGTAGGCTAGCACAGCGTGAAAACCAGAGAGTATGGTACAGCAGAGAAGAGAATAAAGGAAGGATGTGGAAAAAGTCTATACTTAGTTAGGGCGGGCTAATATGAATTTGTCTATCAAATCTACCTCCTGCTGTTATTACTTTATTATTAACATACATAAGATCGCAATTGTTTAAACTGGTTTAAAGAGGTAGGCTGTAAAAGGGTAACTGAAAGGGAGACTGTATTACTAACTGAGGTTTGTCATGTGTTGTGGGAGGTTATCTGCCTCAGGAAGCATCTGTTGCACCACATGTACATGACTCGTTTTAATGATGAAGATGCACAAGCAGCAAGACAGACTTATCATACATTCACTATTTACATAGGTTTTTCCTGTTTCCGCAGAACCTCTATATGTAGATCCTACATCAAGTCGTTTCCTCAGGGAAATCTCTCTGTAGAAATAGAATAAGTTGATGTTTTTGAAATACTAATATCTTACTGTGTGTCTAATGTCACACAAAGTTAATGGCATGAATTCACAGCTTTGCATGGGATCTTTGGATAGGACACTTAGTATCTTGATATTTTGTTTGAGTCTTTAATAATTACTTGACAAAACCCCCCAACCTAATGCACAAAAACACACACACACACACAAAAAAGACAAAAAACACTGTGCAGAGAGGGAGAGACTGCAGTATTGAAAGCATGAAATGATCAGAGAATGGCTTTTAATGGTATGGTCAAAGAAGTTGGAACCTCGGGGGCGGTATGCAGAAGTGCCCGACTTAAAATGTTGTCTGGAAGCAAGAATCAAAAAAAATCTAGCTTTAGTGGCCTAAAACAGGGAGGATGATTGCCTTCTATGCAGCAATTAAAGCAGAAAAAAGTAACTAGTATGATATGATTAGGAATAGCAATAGTAATACAGCACTTTGGCTATAGTAAGTTTGACAGGAGCAGAACATTTGACAGCCCAAGCTCTTCCTTTGAAGTGACCGTGTCTGAAAGAATGGGCTCTGTGAAGCTATTGTTTGAGGGCTTCAGGTCATATTTGCATCCAAGATGCAAATAATCCAAAAGAGGTGGAATAAACATAATGTCTTGAGAGATTATGCTGTATTTTTTGAGAGAAGATGAGGAGGTGGAGTCTAAAAAAAGAAAAAAGTCAAAGGAAAAAAGTCAAGGAAATAAAAATGGAAAAGATACAGAGGTCAAGTGTAAATAACTCAGTTAATAAATAATTTATGGAACTGGGGTGAGTTCAGAAACATACGCATCAGTATACCCTCCTTTTAGTGCTAATTTGTGATTTAAGGCTTTATAATAAAGGAGAACCAGTTCATGCACTTATCGCCTATTTTTATTATGTAATTAATTTGCCAGTCATAGTCTTGGTTGTTTATGCTTCCTTTGTTTTAGCAATTAAAATGATACATGCATCTATACACTACAATTTATTTTACAAGCTTGCTAAATTAAAATATTATGCATTAGTATTACTATTTTAGGAGAATCTGGAGAAATAAATTTTAACTTGTAACTTTCCAACATGAAATTATTTTCTGAATTACTTCTGAAATAGAGCTGCCTATTCAATTTGTGTAAAGATGAGTTGGTGAAATAAGTCTGAATATCTTTTTTCTTTAATTCCTTAAGAGGTATAAAAAAAGAATGAAACATGATTTACTAGTTTGGACCAGAGACCTATTCATTTCAATAAATCTGTTCTGGACAGTAGTGAGTACTAAATACTTTGGGCAAAATTGCAAGAAATTCCGTGATGGGAAGTCCTGAAGAACTAGTTGCCAAGACAGTGTGATGCTCCCATTTTAAGTATGTATATTTTGGATAACAGGAGCATGAAGTGTGAGGTGAAAAAACACTTTAAGAATTTCACATTAAACTCGGGGTGACTCTAAGTGAACAGCCCTTCTGTATTCTTGAACAAAAGCAAATTGTTACATCTTGGAAAGAGTAAAGATTTAGCAGAACAGTTTTGTGAGGAGGGAGGGAAGTACAGCTATGTATGGAACAGATGTTAACAAATAATTGATGACATAGTTCAAAGGCTTGATCTCGCTTCGTTTAGTGCATCTTGGGACCTCGTTAAACTTCGGGAGCCTACCCCAGGTGTTATGATTTCAGTTGGGAGAGGTTCTGCTGTAGATTGAGCTCTTGCTTCATTTTGTTTGCAAATACACACTCAGCGAGATGTTAAAAGCCCTTTAAAGTTCCCTTAGTATTCTGGTTTCGTCCTTACCGTTTATATAATAAAGGTCCTTAGCCTGGTGTTCGTATTTGTGTAAGCTAGTTTATAGTGTCAGCTGGTTAGGCGAAATTCTGTGTGGTAGAGAAATACCTCCTGCAGCGGTTTGGAAACTGCAAACACACTAACTGTTCTGGACGACGCTGGGATGGCTCCTGAGTGTGTTTTACATCTCACTGTGCGAGAACATTCTGTTATGAACATTGATCTTTCAAACGAGTATTTTTGAGCTTCCCAACCAGTGTAGCAAACCTTTTCCCCCAAAGCTCTTGGGTTACTTTGATTCCCTTAGTTTGTGTAGATCTGTTAACAGAGGTCTCTTTTGCATTGAATTTTCTCATTCAGCTACTAATCTATTTGCCCCCAGGCAGTGTCTTCTAGCCTCCTGAAGTTTTGTGAGCAACTCTGAGCGTGTCTGCATAGTCTTTTTTTTCAGTAGTTAGGAGCCAGGTCTTGTCTGCAAACACTGTGACCACACAGTCTATGGCTGTGCCTGTGCAAAGAAGTGGTGTAGAGAGGCGCAGCGTGTGTTATCATGGGTACGGTTGCATAGAAACCTGTTCCAACGTGATTTGGATCAGACCTACCTCATGCCTTGCCTGCCTGGAGGTACTTAAGCTAATATGTAGCTGTCTGCGCCTGTTTATGGAGCACTGCAGGCATTTAGTCCTGCCACAATGAAATGCCCCCTTGGAAATTCTAACTTGGCTTTGAAGCGATTGCAAAATTTACTTTGTAGTAGAACAGCTACAATTTTGTTTTGAGCTGCATTAATCTTTTTTTTTTCAATAGAATTTGTAGATTACTTAAGATATACTTGGTAACACTTTCAAGGCTATGCCCTACGTTTTTCTAGTAATGTTTCTATTATGCTTAAATACATTTTTCTTAGAAGCCATTGCTATAGGGTAGGCAGTTGTGAATTGATGCTGTTGTACTTGAATCATAGTATGTTGTCCACTAAAAGCACACTTGCTGTCATAACTTGGTAAGTGTGACACTGCAGGAGCTGCAGCCAGCCTGGTAGCAGTAGACAGTAGGGAAGGTACTAAAAGGCTGTGTAACGGTGAGCAGCTGTATCTGAAGGTAGAATTGTAGAAAAACTGAAGTTGTAACTTTTGCAGGTTTTCTTTGGAAGAATTAAAACTGAAGGAAATAACACTGCTTAAGGAATAGATGCCCAAGGAAGACAGTAATACTTAGCCAGGAGATGTTACTAATTGCTGTTAAAGTAAACTTGTCAGTTAGAGGGTCTATTTTAAGTTGGTGAAACTGAAAATCATAAACTTGAGCCTTCACTCAGAACAAAATATAAACACAGCATATGAGTACTTCCTTCTGCAGTTAGTGAGTGTGGTTAATTTTACTTTTCCACTGGTGTTTGCAAAAGTATGCAATTGTTCATCTGCTCTTCAAGGAGAAAGCATCTCTGGCAACTTCCAACTTCCATATTTTAACATATTTTAACTTTTTGTATTGTTGCATGTGGCTTTAGTTTGTAAGAGTTCTCTCCATGTCCAACTAGTACTGGATTTTGGCATTTTTGCCCTTTTGGAAGGGTCGGATTTTTTTTTTTTCTGGTGGTTCTTGCATCAGGTTAGTTTTCAGTTATGAGTTGACTGGATTTTGGTGAATGTCATGGTACTAAAAGCTTTCTGAAGAGGAAGGAAAGTTGTGGCATACTGGACTCTGTAACTGCTCCAGGGCTCCACAAGCCCCATCCCCTCCTGGGAGGACAAAGTTTTCTCTCCACCTATTACACTGCTGAACCTTGGGCTTTGGGACGGGAATCTTTGTAGAGGCACAGTTGTTATGGTATTTTCAGGATCAAACCTCCAGTTTTGAGTCTAGGCGTGGTGTTTTTTTACTCTCTTCTTGCTTTTGAAGTAGCTACTTTGACAAATGATTTGTTTTGTTTAACACAGTTTTTAGGTAACTTATCTTCTGCTTTCTTGGTTTCAACTTTGTAGTCTTAAAAAATCTTCTCCCTCTTGAGTAATTATGTTGGCTTAGATAATCCTTAGATGTTTTTTGTTAGAGCTTATTCTTTTTAACCTGCCTATTTAGAGTTATTTTTCTAACCTTTTCTTTGTATACTTAATGACCAGGGCAACAGAAGAGAGATTAGCTGCCCTGACAAGGAACAGAAAAATCCTCTTTTTACCAGAGTTGTTTTGTTTTTCTATGACTTTCTTCAAGTTAGGACACAATTCCTTTTCTTAAAGGAGAACTTCCATATTTGGCTGGTTTTGAAACAAAGCTCTTTTAAACAAAATAAAGATGTTGGGTGTCATGTATGTCTTCATTAGTAAATGCATTCATTCTTTGAAATGTGACAGCCTCTTTATAGCTATGCACACTGTAACTTTACCATTGTGACCATCTGATATCAGAGAACGTTGCTGAGGAAGTCATTGTGGTTTTTCTCACAGGATCTGGGAGCAGTGTGGGTAGGATTGAACAGAAGAGGGGCTCTTTTCTTCTCTTGAAGAAATTTTCATAAATGCATAATCTCTCCCTCTGAGAAGTAACTGTGTACTGATTCCTAAATGCAAACTGCTTACAAGTTTGTGTGTTGGCAGTCCTTTTTGACAAAGGGACTTGGTCAAATACTCCAAAGTCTCTCAGTATAAACTAAATCTTTTCCGCTGTCGTCATCTTCTGTCAAGAAATCTTGTGCTTCGAACTTGGATTTGTTTTCTGTATTTGATGAAATCTGAAATCAGGCTTTTCATTTTTTCCCCTCAACTTGCTAGCATGGCCGGTTGTGTGCCAGCGCTGTGTCGAGAACGTGAATTCATACGTTAACTCTTGCTCCCTCTGCGGGCTTAATAGCAGAACGACATCAAATGCTGCAGGTTTTCCACAAACTGTTGTTTGCACTGCTTATCTGGGTGCCAAGGTAACCTATGTTCCTCCCATTTTTAAAATCAGAATGCTTTCTTATAATATCTTATAGTACTTTGGGGTGAGGTGTAACACCTTGAAACTTTTCTGTTTATCAGCTGGCATCTTCCTTCTCTTCTTTATTCCTAACCCTGTATGTAGTATTGTTAATAGCAATTCAGATTGTCCTTGACAGCACCTGTAACTGTTCAGTTGTTTTCATAATAAAGTATTTTACAATCTTTGCTGACAACTAGCAGTAAAGATAGAAGCAAGTTTATTTCTTATGAACAAAACTGATCTGAGGTATGAGTTATAGCTGAGGAGATGCAAAATGTGTTGCAACCTTTACATACAGCATATATTCCATCCTGTTCCTCTTCAGAAACTCGATTGGTGTATGATGTTTGTCTTTAAAACAAGTGTCCACACCTGACATTTGGAGTCTCCCAGGGCAGCGCATCGCCAGTCACTAGAAAGCTGAAGAGTGCATGTTAACATGTACCTTAACCCCTATATGAAGGGAGACAGTATTTACAGGGAGGGAACTATAATATGTTTTTCTGCCTTTATAGTACATTTTTCACAAACAAAAGACATGTTGGAGATAGTAGTTGATGGTAGGTAGTTGTAGTCTAAAGGGAGAAGGTGAGGTGGGCAAATGTCAGTTCTTTTCTGCTGTTCGAGCTGTGAGAATGTACTTTAATCTGGAAAGGCTTAGAGACATTAGTGGATAAGAAGATTCTTTGTTTTCTTTTTGTTTAGTTCCTTTTCTTCAGTTTACCTTTTAATAAACACAGAGTAGGAATGAATAAGATAGTCCGCCTTTGATTGCATGTTAGCTATGGAAATTGCCGGCTTCATGGTCGTTGTGGCCAATTGTGCCAATTTGGTACTCGGTACACTTGAACTGCGGAATAGGCAACAGGGGTTATGCAGCAGGTACTTTTACATTTGCATGTAGTTACAGCAATCAGTCCTTTTCTGTGCTTATTGTACCTTTTACAGTTGCTGGTCCATGGTGTTTCAGAAGTTCTGTAATTGCCCCTGTCCCAACAGGCTGTTGTTTTCAATTGTTCTTACATATTTCATAAATCTCTCCTATATTTATCAAGTATATACATGTGTGTGTATATATATATGCCTTTCTTGCATGCATAGGGAAGAGTAATTAAAAATGCTTGTGTAATTTGTGTGGGCTAAATGGAACTCTTTTAGGAATCAAAAGGCTTTAGAAAACTTGCATCTGACAACCAAAGAAGTTTTGAAGTGGTAGGTAAAGGAGAGAGAGTTTGCATCCAATCTATATTTGGAACTGAAAGACATGTATGGTTTTATGATTGGGTTAGGGAAGGCAACTAGTATCCCAAGTCTAGCAGTTAGCGGAAAAACTTGAATGCCTTCCCATAGTTTTAGACTCCCTTACTTCCAGGTAGGAATGACGTTTTTAGTAAGGGGAAATTGGTAAGTGTTAGCTTTTTCTTGCATATTTCCGCTATCGCGTGTGGTCTCTTTTTATTAAGAGTTAATATTATGATTTAACATTGACTACATTTCAGTCTCACCTGCAGTTTCTTGAAAGACATTTTTAGATTTGTTAGAAAGTAGGCCTGTGCAGGAAGCTCTGCAAATAAATTATTTCCAGGACTAAGTTTTAAGAAGCAGAGTCTTCTGCCATGCATCCCTGGCTTGGCCTTCTTCCTTGCCTTGAAACGGTGATTGGTGATTACATATGAGCAGCCACATAAAAAGCTGTTTTTTTTAAGTTAGCTCTCATGACTATCTGTAGCTGGTTTTGTTTGAGCAGCTTATTCTTCAGGAACTGAAGAAAGTAAGCAATCTACTGTGGAAGATTACTTAGCTCTCATGTTAGTTTTTTGGTACTAATATTAAGGTCTCCACCCACAGAGACTGCTCATGTTGTGCTTTTAGGAACTGATAGCTATGGAAGGTTTCCACTACTCACAAGAGGTGGTTTGCTAACCAGTGTTTCAACTTTTCTAGGCCTGTGTGAAATGGATTTTACAGTTCCATGCTTTTTTCTTGTATGTATTTTGAGAACCTGTTTGTAGTGACTTGTGAAATACTCATACAACACTGCTATATATGATGTGATTGCAGGATCTTCCTTTTTTGTCGTGTTCAGGCCAAGCATGGTATTTTGACGTAGGCTTCCTATTAATTACTGAGAATGAAACAGCTTTGTGTAATGCTTTTGTGCTTGGAGTGTAACAACTGAGGAATGATTAACAAGAAGAAAATTGGTCCTAAGATGACTTCTGTCTTATAATTTGATGAAATAAAAGCCACATTTTTGTTGTCTAATCAAAAGACTTAAGTAATACTTAATCAACACCTTTCTCTCATCCCTCAAGCAGTTGCATTTAACTGGTATAGCAGGATTCAAGTATTACTAACCCATAAAGGACTAACACATTTTCAAATCTTACATGGTATTATCTTCAAGTAGGTAAAGTTGGTTAAATGTCTTCAGAGTAGAGGAGTGCGCAGTATGACTTGCGTGGTGCATTCTTGTAATCACTGTAAATCGAAGGCATACTAATAATGTTGTTAAACCTAGTATACTGGCAACTGCACCTTCAGTTTTTCTAGGATTTAATCAGATCCTCTAAGAGTGTTTAACTTGCTTTCTGAAGTCTTTAATGTCGTCAACTTCCATGAATTGTGTACTGCTTGCATGGGGAAGAGATAGTAAAGATTCTCTTCTCTCTGACTTCCGTGTTGTTTCTGTTTAGAAATTGTTATTTTGGCATTTAAGATGATGTTTTCCCTTTTCTACAGTTTCTAAGGGAAGATATGCAATACAAGGATGCCTCTAATAAACATAGTCACCTGCACAGAGAAGACAAACATATCACCATTGAGGATCTGTGGAAGCGCTGGAAAACATCTGAAGGTAGGTAAAGAAGAATAGCTAAAAATAATAGTGGTGGTTGAAATAGACATAATTCAACAATTTTGCCACCAGGTCATTTAGAGTAGTAAATGGATGACCTCTTAAAACATCTTTATGAATTGTTTTTGGTACTGTTATTTATCGGCATGTGTAAACCTGACTAAAAATTCATTCAGTGCAGCTAGTGTTAATTACCTCTTGACGTGCTGGGTGTATTGTAAGTAAAGTAAGCTAGCTTACACACTCACCAGTATGAGGTTGTGATTTATGAAGGTAACTGTTGCAAGCGCTGAATTTCAGATAACTGTGTTTTTAATTTAGGAAGCCCTAAAGGCTACTGTCAAGCTGTTTTTAAACATTTGTTATATATTGTAGTAAGTGGAAAGTCCAGTGTGCTTCCACTTTGATGTAAATTTTCTTTGGGCTACCAAGAACTAGATTCGTAGTCCAAAGCATTTCGGAAAATCTTTTTAAACTTGGGATACAGGAAAATGGACTGACAAGTCAACACTGTCATCCCTCCCCACTTTGATTTGAATGAAATAAGTAAGTTGAGCCAAGTATTCTAAATATGAGAAGACAGTACTTAATGAGCAATACAGTGTTCATTGCCAAATATGTTCCAGGATGTAGTGATTAAAAAAAGAAATTTCCAGAGTTAGAGTTGTTAGGAGAAAAATATTTAACTTTTCCCCCCCCCACACTATTCAGAAGGTGGTGTGCTAACGGTGAGCATATAGAGATCTAAAAGTTGGTATTATTCAAACAGCTAAAAGCAGGAATAAAAGAGGAATGAAACTAGGAACATGCTATTAGGAAGTCATTTAAGTGCAGTCTGAGGTAATACATTGGTTGAGTGTCTGCTGTGTAGTAAATATCTGTGTTTTAACCAGTGATTTTTTTTAGCCTCATCTCTTGAAATACTCTGTAAATACTTATTCACTGAAGATTTTGCTCAATGAAAACATTGCAACTAAATTATCAGAGAAAATTATCTCCCTACAATTGCTCATCTTGCGAGTGACTCAAAAAAAATTTAGGCTATAGTGATATCAGAAGTATCTAATTTGTCTGTCGTGTATATCTTTGTTCCAGTTTTCTTGAATGTAGTGAGCAGTGTGAGTAAGACTCAAAAGATTTTGAGAGGAATGTCTGGTCTTAACTGCGTCTGCTTATAATGGCTTTACTGTGCATCCTGTTGAGGAAACCAAAGCTGCACCACAGGGAGGCCCTTAGAATGAACCTCTCAGGCAGTGTTAACAGTGGTCTGGTGACTGTTAGAAGGCATGAAGCCTCTCAAATAATTAACTTATTTCGCTTCATATTACGTAGCGTGGAAAATACTGCTTTTCCTTTCTAGATGTTTTAGGAATTTTGATTTATTTGTTTCTTATGTGCTGCTAGTTTATAGTGCCAGTTTAGTGTAATTTGACAGCATTAAACAAGAGGGTGGAAGGCAGTGTAAATGACAGTATCAGTAATTTGAAACTTCGTTAAGTAGTCTGTTGAGGTATCTGTGAGAACTACAAGCTCTAAATAGTGCCCTTGATAGTGCCCATTAGTGCTTATGCAGAGATGTCTTCTGGATCTATTGCTGCTTAGTTTATGCTGAGTAGAATTGCCCATTCCTTCCCATAAAGCTTGCTTTATGTGGATGCTTGTCTTAAGTATTTGTCAAATAGCTTAAAGTTGCTTTCTGTTTAAGATATTGGTGATGTGAGACAGATAAGATTTCAGGGAAGAAAGTGAAAGCATTGTTCATGGTATAGTAAGTGCACCATTCCTGTTTGGTGTCTCCTTTTAGGATTAAGAAAAACAACGGTTATTTTTAAGTAATTGCTTGAGAAGGATCTTACACAGAGAATGGAACCCTGAGGATTTGCTCCATTCATAGCTTTAAAAATTGCTTAATAAAATAAAAAAAATAGCTTCAGAATATTGCTTTTTAATATTTCTGACACTGGGCAGGCTTTTGGTATCCCCACCTGATGCAGAATCCTTAAAGCATGATCTGTACTGGTGCAAATTAATGGAGTTTCAAGGCTTCTATAGGTTTCACCTGTATGGAAGGAATCATGTATCTTAAATCAGTATCTAGCATATTGTTACTGTGTTGCCACGCAGTTTCGGTGAGTCCTTTAGTACAAAACAAGACTGTCAGTTAATTTAAACCATTTAAATTTTTTAATCTCATAATCTAATTCTGCAGAGAAGTCCATTTAGAGGCATGGCTAGGAACTAGCACAGCTGTTCAAAGCATAGAAAACACTGCTTTCTGAAAGTCCTTTGACTGTGTGTGTCTGTCCTTTAAATGTAAATGCCAGTATATGCTTGTTGTATGGTGTCTGCTTTGACTATCTCCTCTTCTTTCTAACTAAGCAGTATTTATACATGTACAGAGCCTTTCTGCTATTCTAAAGTATCAAGCTTAGTAGTTATTGTTGGGTTAAAATCAAAGGTGCCTCTTCAGTATTTTTTCTACAAGGGTGTTGAAGAGGGGGTAGTTATGAGTGCAGCAAAAGTGGCAGAAGAACATTTGTTTTGGTGTCTGAGTACCATTCCTTGTACAATTATCTTTGAATGTTCTGAGTCTCGAGGCTGTTTGCCTCTTTTTTTTTTTTCTTTCCCTCTCTAATGGGCTAAGATCATATGAGTTTGCTCTCTGAAGAGAGATGTGTAGGCATTTAGTCTCAATAGTAAGGGAGCCTGTGAAGTCAGGCAGGGGCCTTCAGCTGGGTAGTTCCCTGATGTGTCTTGGTGAACAGGTAGGGTAGGGTGCTGTGGTCTTGGTGATGTAGCGTTGTCTTTTGGGACTTGATTTTGTAGTGAAGTAAAGCTGTAGTGGTTGAACCCGTGGTTGAACCACCAGTTCATGAATGGTTTACTATTGTCAGAATAATCTGAGTCCTACCAAAAACTAGTTTTTACAAACTGCCTTAAAGAAAAAAAAAAATAGTTTTTCTTTACCATTATGACATATTTGTCTTTCAATGTGTAGTATGTCCCGTAGGCTGCCCTATAACACAAAAAAGCTTCTCCCTGCCTTTTTTTCTTTCTTTAACACTTTTTCTTTCTCTGTACAAAATAAAAGGTGACCTAAAGTCTGGTACCTTGTTTATTTGGGGGCAAAAGATAAAATATGGCTTTATGTTTGTATGTGTGATCACCTGTTGTTTTCTGAGGTAATGTTGCACAAGTGTTCTCACAGCAGCTGGGCCTGAACTGCATACCACAAAGGTGTTATGGTTGCCTTGCACTTTCTTAATCGTTTGCTGTCTCGGGGTTTAAATAGCTGGAGATTGGAAATGCATGCAAGCAGGGCTTGGCTAAGGCTGAGTTACGTAGTGCTGCGTGCTCTTCCAGGCAGGACCAGTACCGTGCCGCAGCCTGGCCCTCCTGCGTGAGAGGAAACAAGAGTTGTAATGTTAAACTGTTGAAAAGATAGTCAGTCCTCTCTTTTTTTACTTTTTTTGGTGCTATTTAAAAACCTACTGGTGGCAGCGTATTTCATGCCGATGTTGCTGCTGAAGGTCCTGCTAAAACAAAACTAATGTTTGAATCCTTGTGTGTGTTTGATCCAGAACAATCTTGTGATTTTTTTTTCTATGTTGCCTGGTCAGCCTGTTCTCAGCTTTAAGCCTAGTGTATGGCTGTCATTCACTCCTTGCCATGAAATACTCTGACCAAATGTAATTTGATTTCTGAAAGCAATAGAAGGCCCTACTCGTTTAAAATTACTACTGAATTATAAAAAAGTACACATTTACTTAAATTTTGACAGTGACTACAAAATACTTTCAGCATTAGAAGCGAAACTTCTGATATTCTCTTTTCTTTTTTTTTTTTTCTCCCCCTCAGTTTATAAACTTAGTGAATTGTGTGGCTTCTGAAATTGCATGTTCTGTACTGTTAGTGATAAAGCCTGTAGTATGTAGTAGCTATTTTAGGGATTTCCCCCCCCCCCCCCATGTCACATCAAAACAATGCTTTTGCTTTGGATCAGTTTATGAACATATTTCCAGAATGCCATTAAGGTCATATTTTTCTGGATGATCTTACCAACCTTTTGAGATGCTTAGAATGACTTGTAAATCTGATCACTTATTATTCACAAAACAGTTAAGAATCTTTGCAATGTGAAAATGATCTGTTTACAAATACAGCCCAGACATTTTGCATAAAAGCTTAGAGTAGCATGGCAAAACTGAGTCTGTTGCAAGGTCAATACCTGGAAAACAGTTTGTGGCTCAAAAGCAGAGGAAGAAATGGGACAGCATGCAGGGAAGGAGGCATAGCCATTCATACGGGTAGAATACAAGTGGTTTGTACTGTGAGTTTATTTTTTAAAGGTATAAGTGGGTCTGTGAAACGTGTTCTCTCTCTGGTTGTCTGCAATGCTGAAAATCTGAAATGTTTAAGCTTATTTTTCAGCTACACTAGTATAGATGAGAGACCTAGAAGTCCTTATTTCAGTTTTAGTGCCAACTGAAATATGAATTTGAACTCATAAAAATTTCCTTTGCCTGCAGCTGGCTTGTCAAGCTTTCAGCATCTCTTTCTAAAGGATCATTGTCAAAATTCACCACTGAGAATGTGTCCTTGTGATAACATTTCTAAAGAAATCTCTGCCCAGCATTGTCACATGCAAGTAGTTTTAGATAGAGAAATGTGGGTTTGGGTTTTTTTTAAATATTATTCATGCAAAGATGTCTGTCCTGAAGGAGGCTGTCACTTTTTCTTTCATGTGCAGACAAACTTTTGCAGGCTTCATAAATGGAGCGAACAATTCCCCTTCAACTGTGTCAGCATGAAGCTGTAAGCTGTAGCAGCTGACCTGTAAAGGCCAGAAATGTGATTTTTTTTTTTTTTTTGGTAAAATCTATGGGTAGTATTTCCTTACTTTCTTAAAGCATCTGTAGCTATGAAAAGTTATGTAGACTGTTGCTGTTATACAGGAAGATTGTTAATTATTTTCTACCTATTTAAATAATTTTTGTTATTATTATTGCACGTAATGTAGATGCTTTGGGCATATTTGAGAGAGATTTGATTGTTTTCCTGTTAAATTTTTTGTCTCTTTCAGTATTTTCTTTGTCTCCTCTCTTCTGCTCTGCTCCCATTTTGTGGTTGGTTAGGCATGAGCCTCTGAAGATTCTTGTGAAAACAAGTTCTTAAGCCATCATCCTGAGAGAGATCTTGGTACATTGCCTTAAATGGCTACAGCACCTGCTGATATGTGTTTAGTTCTGCAAGGGTAGCAAGGACAAAAGGATTGAGGCTGAGATCAGTTTAAGTAGATAAAAGTCACAAGATGCTGTCCTGATTTAAACTAAAGCAAAACACTAAATTAGTCTGTGGAATTTTTAATAAAGAAGAGTTTCTATTGGTTCCATGCTTGTTTGTTTATAGTTTGCGTAAGCTTCCTCTGAAAAGCATATAATGAAAAAGGCAAAATGCCAGAAACACCTTGGTCAATGTTAATGCTAATTTTTCTGCAATTATATTTGGCTAAATGCTTTTGCTCACTGTAACCTGCTTTCCTACTGCTTGTCTTCTGTGTCTTGCTATTGGTTTTTAAAAAAATTAAAGATAATTAAACTGACTTTTTCTTCCAGTTCATAACTGGACTCAGGAGGACACTCTTCAGTGGCTGTCAGAATTTGTCGAACTACCCCAATATGAAAAGAATTTTAGAGACAGCAATGTCAATGGAACAACACTTCCCAGGTGAAGGTTTCTTCTGGATTAGTTTCAAATAATTCTCTGTAGGTTGCTGCTTTAGTTTGTATGTGGGAAGAACTATATGAACCTAAAGTCTAACAAGATGTGGTCAAATGCAAGAAAAGAGAAGCATTCTTGCAGTTGTGAAGAGCTAGCTCCATTTTTTTTGGCCAAAATATTTCAAAATATAAATGCTTCTTGCCACTCCTTTTGTCTTAGTTTTTTTTTCTAGCTGTTGAAGCTTTTATCCACATAACTTTATATGGTAGTGAACTTTCTTTTGAACAACTTCCAATCTATTGTATGGGTATACATCAAAAACTATCCGCAGACCCCCTTTCTTGGGCATAACTACTAAATTTGAATATTGCATGTATTTCAGAGTTGGTGTCGCAAGTCTACAAATACACCGTTACCTTTAACTATGCCAAATGGATTTATTTTGATTGTTCCAGAAAGAAAAGAATAGGGACATGATTTGGTGTACTTCGTTTGCCACATGCTGTTATGCTTTTTTTTAATAGCACTGTACTGTATCTCTCACTGTAATTGTGTAACTGTAATCTATATAACTGTGGGAAATGCTATTAATGTATTTCCTTCCATAGACTGATTTTGAATATAGCTTGTGGAATAGGTAATGTCTTGTTTTATCGTTAACAGGATAGCAGTGAATGAACATGCTTTCATGATCTCTCACTTGAAAATAATTGACCGGAGCCATAGACAGAAACTTCAGCTTAAAGCCTTGGATGTTGTTTTATTTGGACCACTCACACGTTAGTAACTTTTTGGAGTTTTTTCTTATCTCTTATTTTTAAGAATTCAACAGAAAATACTTTCAGTGACAGCTGATACTGTAGGTAGGACAGCTTATCTGTTTTGTGGATGTACTGATGGATTGCTTGGCATGTGTTGTGGAACTGGGCAATGAATTAAAAAAGGTTACCAAAATGCCGGGATCAGCACAAAGGTCCATTTCTGTGTGTAAGATTACCTGGAAATTTTAGCATACCCCACTTGACAGATGGACGTTGGCTTTTGTGCCACAAGTGTCCTCTAAGGGTTTTTGACTACAACTAATGTTACATTCAATTCCCAATTAGCTTGGATGGTGTAAGCTGGGCTGCTGAAATGAGAGGGGATGACCTTCCCCGAGGAAGAAGAAAAGACATGGTGGTGTGAATCGAGTATCAGTGTCTTCTGTGCAGACTTGGGTTTAAGCGCGGTTAAATTGAAGGCAGCAGTTCCACATCAGACCCATTTTAGCACGTGCAGACATTTCCTTATCACATCACCAGTGGTCTGCACGCTTGCCTGGACACAGTTACAGATCTACTGGGCATGTCAAGTATTCCTGAACTAGGAGTGCTTGGTGGTCAGTTTGGAGAGTAGCGAATGACTTTGCAAAAGTCAGGCCAGATCTGAGCTGGCCTGACTGATCTGAATTAGCCTGACAGATCTGAGCTGAAGATTTTTAGAGGAAAAAAATATACTTTGTGCTTGCATTATACCTTTAATGCTAGAAGAAACTGTCTTTTAAAAGTTTGTCTTACAAAGGTGCAAGTGACTATAAAAGTTGTAGTAATAAGTGTATGTGAATTTTGGATATGATACTTTGACAATCCAGGTTTTGCTATTAGCTACTTACCCTTTTAAAATCTACTTTATTTTGTACAAGTGCACTTTTAACTCAACATAGGGTATTCCAGAGGGCTTAGACTGGGGGAAATTACTAAAACAGCTAAAGTTCCTGCTGGCCTGATAAAGTGTAATTGGGGAAACTCTCTCAACTAATGTAAATAAAGATATGGACCATGTACTCTGAAAGTTTAGTAAGCTTTCCTCAATCTAATGTATGTTTTAGTATAGATTAAGTAGATTGTATTAGAACAGAGTTGCTTATGTTGTATGGAAAATGCTTTGGAATACATTTGAAAGGTTGAAGCGTAGTTGTTGGAGATGGTTTGAGATAAATGAGCTGGAATTCTGTTTAGCGTCAGGTTCTGTCACTTTTTAGTCTCAGTGGGGGAGGAAGTCCATAGTATGTTGTCTGTATTGATGAGCTAGTTAATGGTCATGTTATTTTCTGCACAGGTCCCCCTCACAACTGGATGAAGGATTTTATATTAACAGTTTCTATAGTAATTGGTTTTGGAGGCTGCTGGTTTGCGTATACACAGAACAGAACCTCACGAGAACATATCACAAAAATGATGAAGGACTTAGAAAGTCTCCAAACAGCAGAGCAAAGTCTTCTTGACTTGCAGGAAAGGTATAAAAACTAAAAAAGTTAATGTTTAGTTGTCCTTTTGTTTTGAGGTTATATACAAATACAAATTCTTTACAGTCATAAATTATTTGCATTAAGCAAGCTGCCTTTGGATTTTGTTTGTCTTGACTTTGCATGGAAATTGTTATTTCGGTGACAATGTTTTTTTGGATAGAAATTTCTCCTGGATATTTTAGCAGGCGATATGAACCTGGGGATGAAGGTAGAGAATAGAGGTTCAGTCTTTTTGACCTACAGATTTAAAGTATGTACTGTTATTTTCATATAATTACAGTTTACTTTGGATACTTGCATACATGGAAATAAGAACATTCTCCTGTTTTTAAGCTCTTAAGATTGAAACAGACCTGGACTGATTACTTTCTATTGCTTACTTAGCCGGGTGAGAGTTGATAGTCTTCTCTGGTGTACCTGTAACTCAATTGTCTATGAAGACTTGTATTTTGATCTTACTACACCTTTAATGAAGGTTCACCTAAAAGTTTGCATGTTTTGTCTGAGGGTGGACATCACATTGTGTAGTGTAATTGCTGCTGATTCATGAAGCTTGCACAGTCTTTATTATCACAGAATGGTTGAGGTTGGAAGGGACTTCTGGAGGTCATCTTGTCCAGCCCCACCTGCTCAAGCAGGATCATCTAGAACAGGTTGCCCAGGACCATGTCCAGGCAGCTTCTGAATATGTCGAAGGATGGAGATTCTACCACCTCTCTGGGCAACCTGTGCCAGTGCTCAGTCACCCTCGCGGTGAAAAAGTGCTTCCTGATTGATGTTCAGACGGATCCTCTTGTGTTTTGGTTTGTGCCCGTTGCCTCTTTCCCTGCTGCTGGACACGTTTTCTCCTCCTGACGACTGCAAATTTTAACAAATATGCTGTGTATTTTCTCATATTTCTTGTTGAATTGTGAAGGCTTGAGAAGGCACAAGAAGAGAATAGAAACGTTGCTGTGGAAAAGCAAAATCTGGAGCGCAAAATGATGGATGAGATCAATGATGCAAAACGGGAAGCTCATCGCCTAAGGGAGTTGAGGGAGGGAGCTGAATGTGAGCTCAGCAGACTCAAATATGCAGAGGAAGAGCTAGTACAGGTATCTGCAAACTGTTTATACTTTTAGTCTTGATTTTAAATTAGTCCTGGTTTTATTAGATCCTTAGGAGTGTTTAAAGTAGCATTTCTCTAATGTTAGATTTAAATGGAAAAAATTCTAAGAGCACTTAATGTTTGTCTGTCAATCATGCTATTATCTAGTGAAATAATCCTGAAACTATAAAAATACACTTTGTATATTAGCTTATCATAACGTTGTTGGATTCATGGAACAAAAATATACAAAAGCTTTTTTCTATCTTGTTATCAGATGAGAGACAGTACCTTTGTCTCGCTCTTCTGAGTAGCAAGAGCTTGGATTTATTGTACTAAATAAAAATACCGTCTTACAAAAATATTTAAGCTTCCAGTTAGGGACTGTATATTATAGGAAAAAATAACTGAGTATAATATACTATATGGAAATTTGTATGCTATATTTCAGAAATGCCTGATCTGCCTTCCTGACAGCAATAGGCACACACCAAAGCTCTGTAAAGGCTTAGTATGTTGCTATGGCGTATAAAGGGGTGCTTGTATTTCACTTTCTTCTGCTGTCAGTTCCAATGATACTTTTGGTGACACTTTTATTTCTTTTTGATTGCTAGGTTCGCATGGCTTTAAAAAAAGCTGAGAAGGAGTTTGAGCTGAGAAGTAATTGGTCCGTTCCTGAAGCTTTGCAGAAGTGGCTTCAGTTAACACATGAAGTTGAAGTACAATATTACAATATCAAAAGACAGCATGCAGAAATGCAGTTAGCAATCGCCAAAGATGAGGTACTAACTCTTACTCTTCAGCTACTTAAAGACTCTTCTGATCTGTTGCTGGATATATGAAATAGTAAATACCAATTATTCAGATAAGCATTTGGAAATTTTTTCTCCTCTGAGTTGTTGTTTGCTACCTGTCAATATTGCTAATGTTTTGTCATCTGTATTATGTATATAACTCCTAGTTTTATGTGTTTAATTTTATTTTTCTTTTTAGGCAGAAAAGATAAAAAAGAAGAGAAGCACTGTATTTGGAACACTACATGTTGCACACAGCTCCTCCCTGGATGAAGTGGACCATAAAATCCTTGAAGCAAAGTAAGAGTATTGCCAGGATGCATATTCTTTTGAGATGATTTATTCCTGGAACAATGGAATTTTTTGAGAGTTATGGAATTTAGTGTCTTAGTGGTTTTGCACTTTTCAGTAAAACAATTTAAAAGATATTAAAGTGCATACATTTGGACAGTCCTAATGGATCTTCTGTTGTGGTAGAATGACTGCACTTCTGTTACTTTGCTTTATTGTTAAGAACAGTGTATGTAATTTTAATGTGTGCTTTTCTTCAGGAAAGCACTCTCTGAGTTGACGACATGTTTGCGAGAGCGTCTTTATCGGTGGCAACAGATTGAGAAGATTTGTGGTTTTCAAATAGCGCACAATTCTGGGCTACCAAGCTTGACGTCCTCTCTCTACTCTGATCACAGCTGGGTAGTTATGCCTCGAGTTTCCATTCCTCCTTACCCAATTGCAGGGGGAGTTGATGACTTAGATGAAGACACTCCTCCAATAGTTTCACAGTTTCACGGTAAGTGGTGAACTCAGTAAAAAGAAAGGGTTGTGGTGGCATGGGATTTTAGTGTCAGGTGGGAGAAGAGTGCTGAAATCAAACAGGATTGGATCAAAGTCAAAAGGACCAAAAATTCCTTGTAGCGTTTCAGATGCGTCTTTTGGGACTTGCATAAACTGCAAACTGGGTTTTGCAATAAAGATAACATGAAGAAAAAACCTTTATTCCTTTTCAGTGGAGGAATGGGGGGCAAATCCAGCTAAGGTTTTGAAAGTCTGCTTGTCATGCTTGGATTGTCACTCTAGACAAAAATTTATAGTGAGTAATGCTGAATTTCTGGTAGCACGTTTATTCTTTCAAATGGACGGGATGGAGTTAGTCCAGGGTCCCTTGAGCTACTAGGAAGATCACACCCTTTGAGAGGCTGCATGCTACATAGCTTTTAGAGCATTTTTTAGTGGCTGGAACAAAATCCTGTTGTTGTCCGAGGGAAGCTTTCAGGCAGAATATTTGTGTTTTGGATACAGTGGGTTGTTTGAGTGTGAGGCAGAGAGGCCAAGTGCTGGAGGGAGGGAGGGAAATCCAGCTTTGGTTAAACTATGATCAAAAGATATACACTAGGGATTCAGACCACCCTCGTATCTTGAGTCATTGCGTCAGTACAAGAGTCTGTTTCATGGAAGTTGTGATTAACTGGACTCTAGAGGCAAATCAAAAAGATGAGCTCCCATGTAGCTATTCAAACAAGCAATATCAAGCTGAGGAATGAGAAGGGAAGAGAACTTTTTCATATGTGCATGTTTTTCTTCCAGGGCTGGGATTCTCAGACGAAATTTGAACTGTATTTTAAAATGGCATAAGGAGAATGGTTGCCACTTCGCTGGCTGCGTTTAGTGTGCCTTGGGCACATGTTTTTCTTTTGAATGTACCAACCTTTTTTCTACAGGCCACATTGAAAAGTTCACTAATCCCCTTGCTTCCTACTTGCTTCAGATTGTCCCCTAATCCTACTTGCTTCAGGTTCTGATCATTGTAAAGAATCCTGTCTCTCTAGTCATCTTTACTGTGAAGGCTTTGATTTAAACCTTAGCAACAAATTTCTTGGATGGCCCAGTAAAATATGGATACCTAGAGCTAGATTTCCAAGTCGGTAGGGAGAAACCTGTGGTCTGATTTCAAAATTAAGAGCTCCCTTTATTATTTCAACTTTCCAGATGGTCTAAAATGACAAAGCACTTAAATATGTATATAAGACTTCAGACTTGTGATTTTTTTTTTTTAGTCACTCTTCTCACTTGGGTCTTGCATAGAAGTGAAGCCAGACAGCAAAGTGCAGTTGGTTCAGAGGAACTACTATTAGAGAAGGACTGTACAGTTTGTAAGAGCATACTTAGTTGAAACTTTACTGTATGCTTTTGCAATTATGGTTTAACTCCTTTTTTCGTTAAAGTTCCATTAATTTGGAAGTATTTAGATAATGGATGTTGTCTCAGTGATGAAGGTTATCTGCATCTTAACGATACAAAAACTTAATGTGTTTTTTCTGAATTTTGGTAAGGCATGAGAGCCTGATTTTGATAAAGTGATCATGTGATGAAAGTAACTTCTCTCTAACTTGCTAGCTTTTAAAATTTCTGCTCAGTGAAAAAACTTTGAAACACTTGGGAGTGGGAAAAGAGAGGGAAAATGTGCTAAACAATCTGTTGTTGAAACCAGTTCAGGAATCAAGTTATTGTAGGTTAGTTTGGTAACTGCTAAATTATTCCCATTGTTTAGGCAAAAATGACAAATGCACATGAGAAAGGACAGAAGCAAAATGGCTTGTCTCATGAGGCTTCAGGCAAAATACAGTGTGCAGACAGTTCAGTTGTGAGCGAGACTGTTTTCAGCCTCTGGACCCAAACTGAACTGTCTGAGCTGTTACCTCAGCATCCTTTGATCTCTTAAGATTGATAAAATTTGAAGACTGGCAGACAGGCTTCTTTGTGCCACAGCAATTGGGGTGATAGGCTAAAATAGCATGAATAGGTCTGTATAATCAATCCCGAGCTGAAGAACAAAAGGGGATAAAGAAATAGATGTATGAGACTGGAACAAAGTCAATACAGTAAGGTGATAGTGAAACTTCTACTTTTCCATTGACTGGTTAGGATTCAGATGATTCCTTGACTTTAGTGAGTTTCATTTGTACTAGAAAATTCTAGATGTTAAATTGTCACAGCTGAATCCTTCATAATCCTGTGTTCAGGAAAAACCTTCAAGGAACCAAAATTCTTGTAACTTCTCTCAAAATTCGCTGATGGTGCAATCTTGTTCTTTTTTACACCAGTGAGTAGGGTTGGCATCTGATGGTGCCTGGACACATAGTACAAATTTCCTAAAGGGTTTCTTATTCTGTTATCTCAGTTCACATTTGCTTTTTTAGGAATATTTTTGTAATGACAGAAGGTTATTTTTGAGCTGCCAGCCCCTGCTTTTTGGGTCAGTAGTAGGGAGTTTATCAAAAGTAAAATCAAAAGTTTGAGTTACGTGACAACTGTCATGTTAGGACTTGTAAACCTTTCTCTTCTGCTCAGCCCATCAAGAAACAAAGTCTAAGTGTTGGTGAAGGTCCAGCTACTTGCTGTTGCATGAAAGTTGTGATTTCCTGCACTAAAAGCAGAATGACAACTCAACCTTTTCTGAGATTCCATGAAGTGCAACTGTAATTTACCTGATGCTAAACTGACATCTCAAAAAATAAAATGAATTTTGTCAGACTAGACATCCTTGTCTACAAAAGAATTGATTTCTTTTTTTTAGTGCGTTGTTTGGTAAACACTTTGAACATCAGTAAGGGTATGGTCTGTCTTACCTAAACAGCGCTGCATTTTGTGGGACAGTTTGTGGTGGAGTGTGAGAAATCCAGAGGCTCACAACAGCTAGCCTGAAAAATTTTCTGTAGGCTTATTTCCACAGAAGTATTGCTGGCTAATCATCTTTTGAGGGAGGATTTGGCTTAGGAACATTTTAGTTTGTCACTTCCTGTTAGATACTTTCCCAGTCAAGTCTTGTGTTGCTGTCTCCACCCATTATTACTATTTTTTGTTTCCGGAAATGCATAGTTAGCCTGGCAAAAGAAAGTGTTATCAAATAGGAAATTCTTCAGCTTAAAATGAGGTTGAATTATATATTTTTTTTATCATGTTTTATAAATGAAATTGGTCTTCCATGTCTAACATAGCTTTCAACTAATGTAGTGTATTTCAGTTGGCTGTTTGGTTAGGTACACCTACATTGCAAAACTTTTACATCTTCTTTTAAGCTCCAAATCACCACACAAGTAAAATACAGGATATTGCATAACGTACTGATTTCAGCACTGCTTTTTTTAGTTTATAAGGGGTTGGGGAGTTTCATTCGGATCTTTCTCTCTGTTCTCAAGAGAGCATAGTGAGCCAGAGCTTTGGTGCACATGGTCAGAATAATATTTGGCAGGCACAAAACTGCTGCAGTTGCATCTTGGTTAGCTTCTTCACCTAACTGTGGAATGTATAAGGTAATGCCAGTCTGTCTTCCCTCTAAACAGCTGAGCAATGTCAAAAGTTGTTTAAGAATCACTGTGGCTGAAGCAGATACCTGCTATTTAGTCTTCAGAGTAGATATTGTTAACATCAATGTCACTTGGAGGGTTTTGGTTTGCTTTTTCTTTGCCTCAGGGTCCATTGTAAAACCTCCCAGCACACTGGCAAGAAGCAGTAGCTTGTGTCGATCAAGACGCAATGTTGTGCCATCATCTCCACAGTCTCAGCATGCTTTGCACTCCCCTGACCCTGACATCCTTTCTGTGTCGAGCTGCCCAGCTCTTTATCGAACTGAAGAGGAGGAGGAAGCCATTTACTTCTCTGCTGATAAACAATGGTACGGAGATTAGCAAACAGCACTTGGAACTCTAATAGGATTATTTGAGACTAACAGTTTAGAATTAGAGGTTGAACCAAGCCAAAAGTTAACTTAAGCTGTAGGATAATATAAATTAATATAGTCCACATGGAACGGAGAGAGTTCTTGTCTGGTATGTGTATGTAAATAGCTAGCATGTCATATACAGTTAAGTAATGTTACAATCCAGGGTGCACTGAACTAACCCTGATTCTCCATTACAATATGTTACTGGCTTTTACATCTGAAACTAGGATCAAAAGCAAAGTCAGCTACTGGGCGAAGAGAAGATGGATGGTAACACAATTCTTACAGCATGTTGAGCGTGTACCTACTCTTGTTACATGGCCTCATAGGAAAAGGTTAAATTCCTTTTGGAAGGAGCAAATGAGCTTGTTGAAAGGTAGGGACACTTGTCCTGAAGAAACTTTTTGTATATGATAGGCTTAAATCTCCTTCTTTCATTTCATAACTTTTCTGACTTCACGTGCCAGAAAGATAGTTTTTGTTCTTTGAAGTGAAATACAAATGACTGATTCTGGGCAGATGCTGCTGCCCACAAAAACAGGATTGCACAAATTAATTATCTTAAGTTAGATAATAAAATGATGTAATGCAAGTTGTAAGTTAAAATGTTTAACTTAATGCTTTTTGTTAATTAACTACTAAGGAAAAGTGTGGGTGGTGCTTCTAGACTAATGTTATTGATTCTAAATTAATTTCCTTTTTAACTGCATGACGGAAATAGTAGTTTCATTATATTTTCTCCTCTCTTTGCTCTGACTCAGGGAAGTACAGGAAACAGGTTCGGAATGTGACTCCTTAAATTCATCCACTGGAAGGAAGCAGTCTCCTCCAGCAAGTCTTGAGATGTACCAGACACTTTCTCCTCAGAAAGTATCTCCGGAAGAATTCTCACTGGAGGAATCATCTACAGGAGACTCCTCTTCCCTAACTGCAGATATTTCTAGGGGCTCTCCTGACTGTGTAGGCATGGCAGAAACTAAAAGCATGATCTTTAGTCCTGCAAGCAAAGTTTATAACGGAATCCTGGAGAAATCCTGCAGCATGAACCAGCTTTCAACTGGGATCCCAGTCCCTAAGCCTCGGCACACCTCGTGTTCTTCAGCTGGCAGTGATAGTAAACCCAGCCATGAAGCTGCTCCTGTCCCTAGGATAAGTAGCATCCCACAGGACCTGTACCAAAATGGTGAAAAAAACAAAAAGCCATCGAAAATAAAAAGCCTCTTTAAGAAGAAGAGTAAGTGAGGTGGGCAGAAGAAACCTGTAGTAATGTTATAAGAACTCTGTTTTTTAAATCTTTAGGAATGTAATTCCGTTTGAGCATTCCAGAATGGATGCCCTAATGGAATGCTCTGTAGGTCAACTATATTTAACTGACTGTACTGTCAAAGGTCGTGCCAGCTGTCAATGAGAAATCATTAAAAAGTTCAGACAGTTTACATTCATTTCTGCCTATTTATTTCTTTTTTTTTTAGCTTGTCTTTTTAGGTTTTTTTTATTTAGTTTTGGGTTTTGGTGGGGTTTTTTTTTGTTTGTTTTTTTCATAAACCATTTTTAAGCCACTTTGGACTTCTAAGCTTTAATGGACTAATAAGCCTTCCTAGGCTTGCCAAAGTTTCTTGTTTACCGGAGCATCTTCCTATCTTTCCGTAGAGCTAGGACATTTATCTACTGGACTTTAAGAAAAATAAAAGAAGTAGAACTAATTGAATTGCACTACTGTTTTACAGACTGGAAAAGTCTCTCTGCAAGTGAAAATGAAAGACTTGTATTTGACTGAGAAGATGAAACTTTTCACTTTTAGATCTTTTGGGGTTTTTAAGTAGAACTTAGGATTTCTAATTGACTTGATTTCTGGAAATGGAAATGCCATGCTTTTATTATGGGAAGCTTTGTTAGATGCATTTATTATTAGAATGGTTCAAGTCCTGCTGTAAAGATCATGTTTTTCCCAGGACTTTCACTGTGATTTTACTTCACTGCAGGCTGTATGACACAAAGAAAAAAAAAAAGTAATTTAACAAGAGAAGAGGCTCTTGATTCCTTATGCAAGTGATGGATATGAAACTTGACAGAGGACTGAAAATATTCACCCTCTTAAAATAAGGAGGGGGGATAGTAGCTTTTGTTTACAGACTGACAGACAATGGACATTGGGTTTGTGAAAGTTTGTACTGTGGTAAAGATAATAAATTGGAAACATTATTGTGCTTGGGAATGTTCCAATTTTAGCTGATGCTTGTTTCAGACATGTTTCGGAGGTCCTGTTAATTGAAAGCTGTTGTAGGCTACATTGCTTATGCTTACTGCTGTGTATAAGTTATTATATTTTTTTGGATTAGCTGTTAATGTCTTAATGTCCTCCTTTTGTAAGATTTCATACACTTTATTTTTGTATAGTTTGAAGATTTAGCTGTTCAGACATGTCTGAAGTAAATGGTATAATTTTATATGCATACTGTTATACTAACTCATAATTTTAGATATAAAGATAGATATAAAGGTGAGACTCGACATGCTTCAGATAAAAGCAGTTTTTATGTTAAGCTTTTATAGGGAGAGGTGAAATTACTACAAGGTGACAAGGAAGCCTTCTTAGGGCAACAGTAGCTAGTTGTTCAAAAACATATTTTTATTTTTTTTGAACAGTTGGAGACAACAAATGTACTGCTTGAGCAACAGTGCCTTTTATTCAGTTTGTCTGAAAACATTAATACTGAGCAGGAATTTCTTTTGAGGTACATTCCAAAGAAATACTACTTGCTCTAGTGAACGAAAGCAATTTGCCCAGTGATGACTAAATAGTTTCAGCTCTTCCATAGGGGTATTCAAGTTGCCTCAGTAACAGGTGCCGCTACCAGGGACCTGTGATTAGGGGCACACTCCTTGCCAATATGTACATGCTGTACTGTATGAAAGAATTAATTCACTGACTGCCTAAATTTTTTCTAGTAAGGAGCCTTCAAAAGCTGTAGCTAATTGAAATCAAGTGATACATGTTTTTTTTCTATCACTTTATTTAGGTTCCACTGTACGTAACCGATGTGTTAGTTCTGTCCTCAGGAAGTGGTGGTAACAGAAGCATTTACTGTGGGTAGTGAAATGGTTAGAACAGAAGGGTTAGAAAATGGGATGGAGATCTTACATGTGCAATTACCTTAAAAATCCTGGTACATCAATTATTTCCTTAAGAGAACAGAAGGAATCCAGAGTGTTACTGTCTGACAAAAATGGTTGTGTGTCACCTATACAGAAAAGCATAGGAGGAATCAACTGTTTGGTAAAGATTGGAGAAGAGAAAAATTGGTGGAATAGAAAATAATGAGAATATGATATTGTTCCATTATTCTCTATATCAGCAGATTGAACAGCTATAGCCGCAAAAAAAGTCTTCACAAGGTAAAAATGGTCTCTTTGAACAAAAGTTCTACATTCTATACGTAGTAGACAAAAAAAATGCAAAAAGACTTGTGTCAGAGAACCACCTCAATGCTGAGCCTTCAGAGTTGTAGTTAAAAGCCTGATGAAGTACTTGAACATGTACTAAAGGAGAAAATACATAAAAGTAGGGAACTCATTTTGCCTCCCAAACAGCATGCAGAAGACTACTATCAGAAAAATGTTCAGTTTTGATGTCTGCACCTGAGAAGGCTATACCAATAATTGAGTTTAAAGTAAGAGCTGGGTCTGGATGTAGTAGATCTTGCAGTGTGAGACTTGAGGAACTCTGTCTCTGTCGTCACCAAAGATGATGAAATGGCATTTTGATACACGTGGAAACACATATTGGTATGTGTTTGATACACGTATTTACAGGTGGGAAAAAAAAGTGGTACTGAAGAGTGGTAGGACAGCTCTTCTTAATCCTGACATCAAAGTCAGGCAAGCTCAAATACTGAGAAGCCAAGCTAGACAAATTCAGTTTTCTGTAGTAAGTATAACTAAAAATCGAAATAGAGGAGGTGTTGGACTCTTCATTGGCTGTGAGTTTGTGTTAAGTAACTTTAAAATACACAATTTAACTATCTTCTGAAAAAACAATATCTTATGGCGGTGTACAAACAAATCTGATGAGATTATTGTAGTGGTAGATTTTTGGCTTCAAAATGACCAACCTTTAGAGCACAGACTGCTCTGAATGCTCAGTTTATCACCAGCTGTCCTGTAACTCTGTAGCTGTTACTTAACAAATATTCTAGAACTGAAAGCTTCAGTTAATATGATCAGAAGTGGCGAGTATTGTATGTTGGAGCACAAACTGTAATTTTAAGTGCATAGAGTTGTTTTTTTTATGTATTACTTTAATAGACCACTTGCACATCTTGCCACCTAAATTTGTCCACAATCTAAGTGACTTGCATTGCTCCTACTATGGCTACTGTAGAAATGCTCGTCTTCAAACTGTTAGCATCCTTTTGCTAATGTATGTTGAGAGCACTGGCTCTAAGGTAGATCCTCACTGGCAAACATCAAATCCGGTCTTAATATTGAAGTACTCAGCATACGTCAACATCTCAGAAGTGAGACAATGTGCTTTAAAAGGTCCTTGGGTTTTCCTGTTTGCTTAAGGGCACAACTTGAACTGGCTGACAGTCAGCGAGTCCAGCCAGCATTCCAACCACTAGGATTTCTCTAAGACATGTCAGTCATTCGAGACAATCATCTAGTGTCCTCATCCTTATGTGGCTGAGGACTTCCTAAGCTCTAAATTCAGAATGGCTGTGATCTGACTAATTTTTTTTTGAGCTTTTATAGCTGAAATCCATGTTCTATTTTAAATTCTCCAATATTTTTCAGATGATGATGATCTTTGTTTTCTTAAATATTTTGTTAGAGCCCTTTGTCAGGACAGCAGCCCCTTTGTGGAACTGCCCAAAAGGCTTCTCCCTGAAGAGGTTACCATTTAAGCCTTTCACCTGTAAAAGGAAGAAGTGTCAAGTGTGTGGTTCTATATACAGAAAAAGAAAAAAACCCCAATTCTTCCAAAACTAAACAAACCCATACCTTCCTACAATTCTTACTAAACATATGTGACACTTCTTTCCTAATAGTGTACAAATTTTAGGAAAGGCATTTCTGGTTTCCACAAGGAATGCTTTTGACCAGCTTACGGTGGACTTTGAGATTAAAACAATTGCTTCTTTTTCCCTGCTCAGTGATGGAATTTAAAATTGCTTATTGGCAGTTCCAGGCATACGTCAGTTTTTCTTTTCCCACTTCAGTGGTACCTGGGTAGCAGATTACCCTCCACTTTCTGATGGGAAATTTGCTGAAAGAGAGAAGATTCTCCATCACAGTCAAGGTAATACTGTTATAGTAATGCAGTTCCTCATTTGGAAGCCTTGAAGGTGGTGAAACCAAGGATGTTTGACTTAAGTTTTCTTATGATATTTATGGATGCCAGCTTGAGTTAGGCATTAATTTACGGCTGATTGAAAGCCTAAAAAGATAAAATTAGTTAGAAATTGAAGCTTTCAATATTTTGCCTTTTTGCTTCCCAATACATGGGAAAACAGCCCACACAGGAAAGAGATGATCTCTAATTAGCATTTTTTATACCACCAGTTTTTAGAGCTTCGGGATAACTTCATTCCATTTCCAAGATACATTGCTGGAGAGGGATTACTACCTTAATTTTATAATGTATGCAAAGAAGCATTTATTTTTCCATTTACTTACAAGCAGGGGAGAAGAACATAAATAAACTGAATGCTTAACGTAAAATTTTTTTTAAAAAAAGTCAAATTGAGAATTGCTGGTTCTTGGACCTCTTTACTATTTGCTTATCGCCTTGTACAACATGTTGTTAAGTAGGGTGGACATGGTTTTCTAATCTGTTCCAGTTGCACTGAGTAAAGTGATGCATTACAATCTCATGTTTTAAACACTGCTTGCTCAGAATTGCTCGAGGCATTTTAATCCTGAATGTTGCATCTTCACTGAATAATGGTTAAGCCTACTAAGACTGTTTGTTTGATTCTAAGTGCTGGTAAACTTTTCTACTAGTGACTTAAACACAGATGTTGGTATAACCCATGACCAAAAAAGGCTTTTGCCAGTAGAGTTTGGCTGCCTGACAGCGTGTCAGTGTTTAGGTAACTATACTTTGAGGCTTCAGTAGCAGTTCAACAGTGTCATATGAATTTTCAACAGATAGCTTTCCCTTCCAGCCCTGTAGAGATGGTACTGATCAGAAACTCCACTTACTCCACTTAGTGCATAAACAGAACACACTGATTCATATAAATTGTAAGAATATTAACCTTTAAGCTGTTACTCCCAGTTGCTCTTGCATCTGATGTTACTTATGCAAGATGACAGTACTTACCACTCCACTTCAGGCTTTCAGAAATAAAATGGATTTGGGTTACATCTTTTCCTCTACAACTTTGAATCCCAAGTTTTCCAAATTGTGTGTGTGTTCCGTGTATTTAATGCTTCTCTGAAATGAAAGCGGGAAGGTTGGTCTCTGCTTAGATGTTAAGGAAAGCAGGTTTGAGCAGGGTAAAGAGAGATTCCTCTTGCTCATTGCAGAGGATGAAAAAGAGTTCAGAGGTATTTCATCTGCTCCTAAGTCAGAAGACTGAGGAATGCTTATAACTTACATTGCTGGAGATGAGAGGTACATTCAATCTCAAAGCTTTCAGTTCAGTAACTCTCTATCCAAGAAAAACGTTTATTCTTTAGACGTTCTGTGCAGGGCATTACCTTCATATTTCTATTCCATTTTTGACCCAGCATTAAATTTGGCAGTTAGAGCACTAACTTATGATTGCCAGACCTCAGAGCAGTTTCGATTAATGATTTCAGTAATGCGTCTTAAAGTCAATTTTGGTTTAATATGTACTAAAGACATCTGTATTAAGACTTTCTCCTTTACATTCCTTTTATTTTAATTCAACCCAGTTCCTTGTGATCCCTCTACTGTTACAAAAATAAACAGGTACTGATAGTTGATTCATGTTTAGAATACAGTATTTTTTTCAGCTGAGAATTCCTAATAGCTAAGTGGTAGATATTTGCTTTTTAAAGACTAGGTCATGGCTGGATATTGTAAAAGCACTGCTGTACTTTGGTTGAACTAGGTACAGCATTGACCGGTGCAATTTGTGTATGAGTGGTAAAGCTACCCGTCTTAAATTCTCCTTAGTTTGTTTTTTATTTGTGTCTTAACTTGATGCTGCACAGTTATTTTCAGACTTGAATTCATTTAAAATTAAGGTCAGTATGTCCAGCCCTACAAAAGTCAATCTTCAATTGTCAGCCATCGGTCCATTCTTACTGAAATGAATTAAAATCTTGAATATTTGTACTAGCTTATTAGCCTGTTAGGTGGTGGAATGGGTTCCTGGAAGTCTTCAGGTGGAAGACAGAGAACTTCTGAAGTGAACCAGGTAACCTGTGCTCTTTATCAGCTTTCAAAATCCATCTCCCAGTAAGACTGAGTCTCCCCAGGGGAATGTAGATGTACTTACTGCTTGGAACTTTGTAGTTAATTATATCTGGCTATCTAATTCTAATAACTTGCATGTGCGCTATGCTTGCTTGCTTTTCAATAGCTGACAAAAGCTGTAGGAGATCTTGGGGGTTTGTTTAAAAAAATTGCTGTTAAAAAAACCTAAAAATCTTGTCAGGCTGTGAACTGACTAGAACCAACAAAGATCCCAGCTTTTTGTCTAAAAGAATTGTTTAAATAGCTCTTAATGAAATGAATTTGGTAGCATGTGTATTTTCACATTGCTCTCCTCCAAGCAACAAAAATAATTAAAATACCGTACATTTCAGCAAGACTATTTGGGAGATGTCTTGCCGTTTTTATTTTTAATTTATATAACACTGAGTTGTAGTGAGTGTTCAGCATACTAATGCCTGACTTAAAAGATTAGTAGAATTTGAATGACTTGCATTGTTTTGTTTAATTACAGCTTTATAAAAATGTAGATATTTGCATAAAGCATGTCATTGGATCTAGGTATGTTTCAATGACATAGCAAGAAGAGGACCAAGACAAGTAAATATGTGCACAATTTAAACCTTAAGATGCTTTACTGTTCTGGGAAGAGATGCCCTTCATGCAGATTCTGCTCTTCCTCTATTTGCTCTTAGCTTCTGTTTGTTTTCATTAGCTGAACTAAAATAAGAAACAAAGCCCTCAGACTGACTAGTTACTGTCTCTCTAATATATACACACTGTACTTGCTTTTGACCTCATCTACTGCATGTTGTTAATGCTGTACACAAATGCAGTTGGGGTATTTCTTTGGTGTTGTACAGCATGATGCATTTCATTCCCCTTTCTAGTTTACCTCCCATTGGCTATATATTGCTTTACAACTGGAAAAAACTGAGTTTTCGGGAATTGAGTCTGTTTGCATATATAAATCATTTTTTTTCTGTGAGTCTTATGAGAAATGTCCTGCTCGGAGAGTCTCAGACAGTATTTTCCTGTGTTTATTCATGTTACTTTGCTTTATTTTATAAGTGGATATTGATTTCTGATGTGTTGTTACACTTAATGTTGAATAAATCTGACTTCCATTTTGAAAAGTGAAACTGTGTTAGTGAAAATGTTATGTAATGTTAATTCATCTTAGACTGTTCCCAGAATATATAAACTTTGATTTTTATTTTTATTTTTTTTTAAACTTGAGATAAATTTTCTTTGTTCTGCTTAGGATTCTGGCCAATATTTCTTTGCTTCATGCTATTATTAAAGCTTGACAGCAATATTACTGGGAGGGAAAGGTGGAGATGGTTTTCTTTGGCAGCTAGGGTGCTACAATTAGGCTTGCAAATCCTGAGTCTTACTGCTTTTACTTGCAAGAGCCTTTCTGAGTTTAAGTTGTTTCATATTTTGAAGACTTGGGATTTTGTGTTTTTTTTTCATCGAAACAAGGTGAAAAGCCTTTCCAAATGACTGTTGGAATAACACATAGCCTTGTGATTTTGAGTGTGAGGATTAGTTTGAGAACTTGTGGCACTCTACCAAGAAAATAGAAAAAGTCCTTGCTGTTGTTTAGTATTCCTTATAATTTGTAGCAACTCTGAGAAGGAATAAGCACTAGCTATACATCAAAAATAGCTTTTTAAAAGTGGCTTCTCCTGTAACTAAAAGTCCTACCTATGCAGAGATGACAAGATCAGCGAGATAAATGAGTGAGTGACAATACAAGTGTGGACCATAGGATCAATCTGAGTCATGTTTAGAAAACTTACAGTGCAAAATAAATTAGTTACTTTTACCTTGATAAAAATAGGATATTAGTAATTGAATCTGTATATAAATTATTTTCAGTTGTAGTTGTCATAACAGCCCTGTTCAGAAGCAGTAACTTGGTGGGTGTGAGTTGGTCACTGGTTTCACTTCAGTTTGTTCTTAGTATTCCTGATTAAACAGTGCTGACTGTTTATTGATGGAAAAAGTGTATAGGCTGGCAAAGCCTAAATCACCTCCGCATCTTCAGAGAGCTAAATACCTTTCTGTTGGGGACCTACTATTAATTTCTCCTGCAAATTTTGATTGAGTTATAGCATAGCTTATGAAAAATGTCTTATTTTACTGCAAGGCTTGGCACCCAAGCAAGTGGAACACAGAGCATTCTAATCCCATGGGATATTACTGAACTTTGGTTAATTAACAACTTCAGCAAGCTGGTATTCAGTCACTAAAGTCAGATTTTTTTTTTCCCTAGATGAACTGCTTTTGATTACTATTGAATTAAAGTCCGTTTCCTTACCCTGCCAAATTTAGGCTTTTAAACTGACAGTTCTACCAGTTCCACTGGGCGATGGCATTACTTGTGAAATTCTGTAGCATCGTCCTTGCCCTCGGTGAGATGGAGAGTGTGGAACAGGGTTGAAATGACACCGCTAATCTCTTCTAAGGTCCCCTGGGCTTTGAGCTGTTCCTAGGCACGGAGTGCTCCTGGTTAAGCTGCTTCAGGGTCAGTTTCATAAAAGGTCTCCCATATTCCCTGTTCTTTTTGAGTGCCTTGTGAGGATGTGCTAAGCATCTGTGAACATAGCCATACAGTGGAAAATATTTCTGTATTCAAGGAATGTATCTGTAAAGTTAAGTTTAGCTGAGTTTCCTATCGGCTTCATGCTGCAGTACTTCTCTGCTTCAATCCCGTTTCTCTTCTACTTCTGTACTTAAATTTATCACTTTTTCCCCCAGTATTTCCAAGAGGAAGTCAAATGGTGAAATCATGAATCTAAAATTATAAATATAATTAAATTCTGAAGGCCAGGGTTTGTCTGTATTCTAAGAGGTCTTATCTTTCAGATAGTTGCTGTTAGTATTCTGGAAGTAATTTCTCAACCTCATGCTGGATTTCCATTTGTTCTGTGTACTACTTTTCATCTTATAAAGCTACTCATGCTCCAGTTTTTCTCATTGATTTTATACAGGGGAGGCTTAGCAATAGGAAAATATTCCAGAAATCGTAAGTCACAATTACAGCATGTAGGTGAAGGGATCTGAATACATGTGTGAGTGAAGAAAGAGGCTGGGGACAGCGGCACAGAATATACTATTATTTGTTTGTTCTCTGAAATGCAGGAGTCTGGAAGAATGACTGGAAATATGAGGTATGTATGAGGGAAGTTCAAAACACGGACTATGTAATTGCTGAAGTGTTCCCCACCCTTTACTCCTGCTCTCATGAAATATACCCTGTTTCTAAGGTGCAGAGATAAAATCCTGAGGAGGATTGTGAATGAAAACACTGCTTTGGGGGGGAAAAAATGCTTTCTGCTCAACCTATACAATGTGTTAATTTTTTGGTAGCAATTTTAGAGAGAATAGTTTGAGAACGATAAATAAAACATCAGAATTAACATTCTATCCCCAATGATATATCCGATGTTATCTGCCAGGAATGCTCCATGATAGATGACTACCCTAAATCTACAAGAAAAAACACCCAACCACCAAACCCTGTGATGTTTAAAGTGTTTTCTTTTTTTTTAGTATGCTGTTGCCTAGTTAGAGCATGTAACAGCCTGGATAACTGTAGCTTACATTGCCAGAAATTTTGATTAATTTCTGTCTGGGGTGGAAGAAGCAGCAGAGACATAAGAAAGAAACACTGAGTTTTGATCAAAGTTGATAAAAGTTAATGTATCACTGGTACCTAACAAGCAAAGGGCTTCTGAATGTGGGCTTTTTCTAATGAGGTTCATGACACTTTAAAAAGTCCTTGCATTCATATGTCTAGGTATCGCTGAATTGTTCAGCCCAGGTGGGCTTTAACTGTATAGTTTCTGCTTTGATATATGTCTTCAGATTTGTAAACAGCAAAAACTCTGAATTTAATATGTAGAAGTAAAAAAAAAAAAAAACCAACCAAAAACAAACCCAAGCCCAAAAATCTCAGTTGAAAAACTTCAACTAGGAAAGAATACATCCTTTTAAGACCAGTTTTCTGGTGTAAAATAGCTAAATATAACAATTAGTTGTGTATCAGTGATCTTAATTTCTTCTGATAAGCTGTTCAACCCATCTCTCTCAGCATCTGCCTCACCACAAAGTTGTGTTCTGCCATAAATCTGACTTTTTTGTGTTGTGTACTGCAAAAAGAAGTTTCTGCAGTGCAATTTATGCACTTAAGTGTACCTCTGCAACCTCCATTGTCTAAATCAGGCCTGGGATACTGCTGCTGCTTTGCTGTTGTCAATGTATCTCCTCATGTTACAGGCAAACCTAAGTTTTTTTTGCAAGTTCAAAGGTTTGGGTTTTTTTTTAATTGGAATTTTTTGTCAAGCCTGGAATACTTCATTCCTGGCACACATTCCTGGCCACAGTTACTGGGCATTGCTGGGGATCATGTGTGTGAGGCAACTGCTGTAGCCACTCAGTGCCATTGCTAATATTAGCCGTAGACAACTACACTAGTTTCATTGAGGCTCTGCAGAGAGTGGAGAAAATTCTCATTCACCAAATCATTGAGGCTTTTTCTATCTAAACTGTGCCAATATAATGTTAGAAAAAGCCTTGCAGGAGCTCTAGTTACTGCAGTCTTGAATCAGGTTGTTTTCTTGAAAAGGAAAAAACAGCATTCCTTTTGTCCTTCGACATCCCAAAATAGTGGGAATAAGAGAAAACATAGTAGTTCCTCCTGCAAAGGGCTACAAAAGAAAGCATTCATGACACAGCAGCCAAGAGTTAAGAAATTAAAAGGAGTAATATGCTTGCATAGCCGTTGGGAACAGTGAAGGCACCTCAAGTCTCCACATTAGATTCATCCGTATTTAACCTCATTAAAGATGGAATGTGTATAAACAAGTGTAGAAGAGTGATTCAACGATCGGTTTTGATAAATGTACGTCAGAAACGTCAGCTACTTGATCCCTAAAATGCTCTAGATGTAATTTAGAACTCGGGAAAGAGACTTGGCAGCCTAGCATAGAATTTGGTGTTGAGATGCTAATCAACTTGAACATGCATGATGTCAGGGTTGGAATTGGGTTTGTAGAAAATACAGTGATAAAGACATTTAAAGTATGGCCAGTTGTGCAAGGTAATCATTAGCTGCCGTGATGCTAATTTCTCTTAGAAGAGCTAACTTTGTTCTTCTGGAATCAATCATATTGAGAGATGTAGGGTGCTCTTCAGCGTTGGAGCAAGCTAAAGCGAAAACGAAACGGGGGCTCCTCCACGTGTCTGAAGCGACTCCTGCTGTTCAGTGCCCTCATTAATATAATGTTGAATGGGAATAGCTTGAGGAATATCTGGAGATCCTGTAATTTGGGTGCTGCGCAAACACAGAAACTCCTGCTGGCATTTTCTCTAAACACAGCTAAAGACCATACGCTTTCCCATGCCTTGCTCCTGAGTGTATAGCAGAGAATACAGTTCTGCTTATGCTCCCCCTGTTTTATCTAGAACTATCAAAATTAACTGTAAGATCCCCAATAACATGTGCTCATTCATTCATGCCTTCCTCTAGATTCTCTTAGATATACTCTTTACTAAACTTGGGAAGAGTGTTTGCCCCGTGCTGCTTACCTGCCGTATACATCTGTAGGTAAAAGGTGATGTATTTTGGTTCAGACGATCACCTTGTCTTTTTGGCCTCTGCCAGATCTTGCCATATTCCTGTGGAAGCAGACTGTTCTGAGACTTGTATGGAAATAATTCCGCCCTCCTTGACGTTAATTCACTGTAACTGCAAAGGCTATTTTGGTTTTCTATCTACTGTAGTTAAGAATTCTCAAGTGTCCTATTTTCCAGGGGAGCTCAGACAAACCTATTATCAAAGAGCTGTGATTGATTTTGTTGCATTACAACCAAACATTAATTTTCTTCTTTTGTTCCGGAGGGAGAAGGGGGCGTATGTTTTCCATCCCTTTAAAGATGCTCTTCATCTCCAAGCACTGTGTAAGCTGGCATATGTTAAATTCTGAACATCAATGGAGAAAGCAGCACTGTAATTCACACATTTTGATTTGACAGCTAGGTCGCAAATATGCTAACATTCAACTTGTTGGTTATTATTGCTGCTCCTTTTCACAAGGGAAAATTGGTATGCACATTAGAGGATGACTTCTCTACAAAGAATTATATAAACTAGGCAGGAGGCTCAATTTCTTAGCTGTTTGTGAAAAAGCCTTTTATTTCTTACTGTATTCCCTGTCTGGGAGAAGTCAAATATTCATTTGAACAGAAAGACTTGGAAATTAAACAAATAGTTCCCTCGCTTTGAATGTGGCCTGAACTCTGCTGAAACACTAGCTGTTTCCTCTTTTTTTTCTTTAGGGTCTTGCACTGGTGAATCACTGTTTTAGTGCTGTGTTCATGATACATCACGTTCATAATTTGCCTGCTGAAGACTTCAGGGAAATCTGTGTCCTGCCAGTGGATGCTTTTCCATGCAAGAAAAGGGGATTGTAGCAGCAAAGGATGCCTGCTTAGATCAGTTCTCTACCATAGGGTGTAGTTGGAGCAATGAAGAATTTGGGGGAGACCGAAGAATAGAAAAGGCAGGAATTCAAAGATCGTATCAGTATTACTTTTCAGGAAAATACTGTTGGATTGTGAATCTGTAACTGGAAGCCTCCTTGGATATTTATAGCTTACTGGTATGGGCACCAGAAAGAGGTACCAACACCTTTGGCTTTTAAGTTGGTTTAAAATGGTATCCTATAAATTTGAAACACTTAAATAGTGCTACATCAACTTTCCAACTTGAAATTATAGCTCATGCAATTTACCTTGGGGTTTTTTTCCAAATTAAATGTCTTCCAATAAGATTATTACTAATGTTTCTATTACTCTTCTACCCCTATCTCTGGTAGTATGATATGGTCAGCTGAAACTAGCAAATTCTGGCTAAGTCATGCTGGAAGCGCAACCAATACCTTAATTACTGAATTTTTAGTGCTCCGCAGCACTGTAGAATTGGTTTGTAAAAATACATAGAAAACAGCTGTTGTGTATGAGACTGCACTTTGTGTCTTTATTGAGTAAGAATACAACTCACTATTACATATTCTCTGCACTATTGCAAATCGTTTGCCTGTCCTTAGTGAAAATGAGGTAGCGTGGTGTTCTTTGTTTTACCACTGAAAAACAGAAATATAGCAATAACATCTTGCTCACAACTGTCAAGAAGTTTGCTTCATGCACCTTTCTTTACACAGCCCCCTTCATCTTATGTGGTGATGGCTGCTCTGAAAATACTCTACAAAACTACAGGTCTCTTGAAGCTGCTTTTAATGAACCGGTAGGACTTTGTTCTTTTTCCATTTTGGCAGCCGGATAAAGCAGCCGCAGCCGAGCTTTCCCTGTGCACTCCAAGTTAGTATTTGATTGTTCTAGACTGCTACTGATAGAGCTGTGTATGTTTTGAGGGCCTTACCTGATAGGACCCAACCCAGAGCGGCTCAGCCAGGTTCAGGCTAAATGAAATCACTGCTACCTGGGATGGCAATCTTCACAGTAATGAGACAGGAAAAAAACACCCAAAACTTCCTTAAAGGAAAATTGATGTTGTCTGCTTCAAACTCAAGTTCAGTTAGCTGTGTATATGTACATATATAAGTATAAAATAAATACATGGCAGAGGATCCATGTAAGTTCCCACTAACACCTCAGAGCAGTGAATCTTTCAAGTATTAAAAAAAAAAAAAAAATGTTTTGTGTATTCTCACTTTGAAGTGAAAGATTTCTGTTGTTTTCTGGCCCTTCAAAGGTGAGTATCGACAAAGGTAGTAGCTTGGGATCTTTGCTTTAATGAATGCGTATAGATAGCATAACACATTTAGTTAAGCTTCGGACAGAAAGTTGAAATCCAGTTCTTACTGTCACTTATTTGTTTTGTGACTTTTAATTAGACGGTTCACTTGTTCTGTAAAATAAAGGTAATAGCAGTTGGCTCCTTGCAAGGGGTTGAATGAATGTTAAGCTTCTATTAATTGAAAGTACTATTCTGAATTCTAGATATTATTAGTAATTCACCAGATTAAGGGATAAAACTCTTCTGAGCGCTAAGCATTTTCTCTTGCAAGGAAAAGTATTGATTTTCAAAGCTACATTAAACTCTGCTCTGTCTTTCAGGATACTCTAACCTATTCATTTTCAGGGGGAAACAAAAAGTGAGTGGCAAGTAAAATGACAAGCCAGGAAAGAGTACAATGCACAAAGCAGCTTTGACTTTCCTTCATCTTAAACAGGGAGTTTCATAAAGTGGCATGATGGAGGGAAGGAAAAGACACAAATGTACTGAGAATGTAAAACATAAGTGGTAAGGAACCATCACAAAGACTTTCAACAGTGCTCTATATGTATTTCACATCTGTGTTGCTAGTGAGTCTAAAAACCTCTAAATTAATGGAGTACACACAAGTAGGAGAGTGCAATGTTCAAGCTTACCCTGTTATTGCTGCTCATTAACTGAAGACATTAACATATGTTCTCTGCTAAAGCATAATCCCTGTTTCTGGAGTTTGTGTTTCCTTTCCTGAAAGAGTCTTGCAGCTTGACTTCGTTGGAACTCAGTGTGCTCAGTAAGCCCATCTAGTGTTTCAAAAGTATTCTGAGATCTTACTGTGGGTGACACGACTGATGGCTTAACCTGCTGGTGGATTGCATTAGTGTATGTTTCCTAAGAATGTCTAACAATCTCTGGTATCTCTCCATATGTTGATTTTGAAATACATTGGTCAACAGTCAGTTCCCTTTTCTTAAATTTAATTTCATGTTATTCACTCACCAGAACATGGATCACAGAACTTTTAGGATCAGAAGGAACCACTGAGGACTGTCTAATCTAACACCCCTACTGAAGGCACGGTCACCTACAGTGGGTTGCTTAGGACTGTGTTCAGTTTGGTTTTGAATATCTTCACAGATGGGGACTGCACAACATCTCTCTGGGCAACCTGTACCAGTGTGTGATCTCCCTCAGTGTAAAAACAGTATTTTCTTTGAATGGAAATTCCTATTTGAATTTATGGCTGTTACCTTGTGTTCTTTCACTGTGTACCGCTGTGAAGAGTCTGGTTTAGTCTTGCTCTCATTAGGTATTGATACACACCGATAAGGTTCCCCTGAGCCTTCTCTTCTCCAACTAAAACAATCTCAGCTCTCTGAGCCGCTCCTCAGATGTTCCTGTCGTGCAGTTGTCTTCATGGCCCTGTGCTGGAACTGCTCCAGTTTGTCCATCTCTCTTTTGTACTGGGAAGTGCAGGACACATACAGTGTGTATGAACAGTGGAAGTATCATCTCCCTTTACCTTTTGGCAAGGCTCTGGGAGACTGTTGGTCTTCGTTTCAAGGGTACAGTGCTGACTCATGTTCAATTTCTTGGATTCCCTGACCCTTCTCTGCACAGCTGCTTTCCTTCCAGTGTCCCTCCGCCTGTTCTGGTGCATGGGGTTATTTCTCCCCAAATACAGGACTTGAAATTTTCCTTTCCTGAACTTCATGACATTCCTGTTGGCTCATTTCTCCAGGCTGTTGAGGTCCCTTGGAATGGCAGCACACCCATCTGGTGCATCAGCCACTCGTCCCCATCATTTGTCATCTGCAAACTTGCTGCTGGTGTGCTCTACCCCAGCTTCCAGTTCATTTACGAAGAGGTTAAACAGTACTGGCTCTGGTATCAGCCTCGGGGATGCAACATTAGTGATTGGCCTCCTGTGAGGCTTTGTGCTGCTGGGCACAACAATCACTTTGAAAACTGGCTAAACTGCCAGGCTCAATCTACTTATTGTCCACTTACCTAGTCTGTATTTTGTCAGTATGGCTATAAGAAAGTTACGGGAGACTCAAAAGCCTGGCTAAAGTCAAGATAAACCATATCCACTGCTCTCTCTTCACCCGCTGAGCTCATCGCTTTGTTGTGGAAGCTATTGGGCTGTTCAGGCATGATTCCTGCTTTCCAAGTTCATGCTGACTCATCACCTCCCTGTCCTTCATGTGCTTGGAAACAGCTTCCAGGATTACTTGCTCCATCACCTTGCCGGGGTTTGAGGTGAGATCAGTTGGCCTGTAGTTCTGCAGATATTCCTCCTTGCCCTTCTGAAAGATGTGGCACTTGCTGTCTTCCAGTCCTCAGGGACCTTCTTCAACCACCGTGACCTTTCTAAGATAAATGATAGTGATCTCACAATGACATTGGCCAGCTCCCTCAGCACTTGTGGATGCATCCCTTCTCTATGGACAGTAAGTTTCCCTTGCTCTAGACTTACCTGCTTATTTCAGGGACCTGAGATTCCTGAAAGGCAGATCTTGCCCGTAAGGACCGAAGCACAGCGGGCGTTGAGTACCTCAGCTGTATCCGTGCCGGCTGTCACCATATGCTGCGCATCCCACTCAACAGGCCCACGCTGCCCCTATTCTTCCTGAAATTGTTGATATGCCTGTAGAAGCCTTTCTTATTGCCTTTCGTGTCCCTCACTGGATTCAGCTTCAGATGGGCTTTGGTGTACCGAACCCCATCACTGCACATTTGGACAGTGTCCCTGTATTCTTCCTGGGTCACCTGCCCCTGCTACCATCTCTTGTCGTGTTTCCTTTTGATAGATGAGTTTTGTCAGGAGCTCCCTGTTCATCTGTGCGGGTGTCCTGACTCTGCCTATTGGGATGGGCAATTCTTGATTTTGGAGGAGGTGATCCTTGAAGAAAAATCAAAAAGCTGTCCTGAACACCTCTTTTCTTTGGGACCATACTCCATGTGACTCCTCTAAGCAGGTTGTTGAAGGGCCAAAATCAGCTTTCCTGGAGTTCAGGATCCTACTATTTGCCTCGTTCCCTCCCCTCTGGATCCTGAACTCCACACCTCATGGTGTCCCCAGCCTTCAACACGCCCTGTACTGGGTCTGGCTGGGATGGAGTTAATTTTCTTTATAGCAGCCCGTATGGTGCTATGTTTTGGAGCTGTGACCACAGTGATGCTGATAACACACCGGTATTTTTGCTGTTGCTGAACAGCACTACCACAGCGTCAAGGCCGCCTTTGTTTCTCACTTGCCCTGCACAGTGAGTAGGTTGCAGGTGGACAAGAGGGTGGGAGAGGACACAGCCGGGATAGCTGACCCCAACTGACCAAAAGGAAATTCCATACCATATGACATTGTTCTCAGCAATAAAACTGGAGAGGAGTTTTCCAGGGATTGCTGTTGCTTGGGGAACTCTCTGGGCATCGGTTGGCTGGTGGTAAGCAGTTGCCTTTGGGTGTTTTTTGGGTTTGGGGGGGGGGGAGTATCCCTCTTTTTGCACCCCTTATTAAGCTCTCTTTATCTCAACCTACAAGTTTTCTCATTTTTGCCTTTCAAATTCTCTCCCTCATCCCTCTGTGGGGGGAATTAATGAGCGGCTCTGTGGGGCTGAACAGAAGGGTTAAATCACAACACCCCTGACTAGTTCTTTTTTTGTAAGTATGAAGTCCAGCAAAGCATCTCCTCTTGTTGGCTGTTTGATCACTGGTTTCAGAAAATCATCGTTAATACTCTCCTTAAACATCCTTAATTGCTTGTGCTCTGCTGTGTTATCCCTCCACCTGATATTGGGGTGATCAAAGTCTGCATGAGGACCAGGGCCTGTGCATGTGAGGCTTCTTCAGTTGTCTGATACTTCCTCCTGATCAGGTGGGTTGGTAGCAGACACTCATTACAGCATTACCAATTTTGATCTGCCCAAGGACATGGACCTGTTGGAGCGAATCCAGAGGAGAGCCACGAAGATGATCAGAGGGCTGGAGCACCTCTTCTATGCAGACAGGCTGAGAGAGTTGGGGTTGTTCAGCCTGGAGAAGGGAAGGCTCCAGGGACACCTTATAGGAGCCTTCCAGTACCTAAAGGGGGCCTACAGGAAAGATGGGGAGGGACTTTTTACAAGGGTGCGTAGTGATAGGATGAGGGACAATGGCTTTGAACTGGAAGAGGGTAGATTTAGATTAGATATCAGGAAGAAATTCATCACTGTGAGGGTGGTGAGACACTGGAACAGGTTGCCCAAAGAAGCTGTGGAAGCCCCATCCCTGGAGGTGTTCAAGGCCAGGCTGGATGGGACTTGGAGCAACCTGGGCTGGTGGGAGGTGTCCCTGCCTATGGCAGGGGGGCTGGAACTAGATGATATTCAAGGTGTCTTCCAACCCAAACCATTCTATGATTCTGACCCATAAGGTGTCAGCTGGCTCATCATCCATCCCCAGGCAGAGCTCCATGCATCCCTGCAGTGCTTTCCCATCAAGGGCAGCTCCATCTCCTCACCATCGTGCCCTGTATCCACCCATTGCAATAGTTGAGTTGTGTGAGCTATCCCACCATGTTTCTATGGTCCCAGTGAGATAGTAGTCGTGCAACTGCATGTAGACACCTAATTCTTAATGTCTGTTCTGCATGCTGTGAGTGTTAGTGTACGGACACTTCAGAGAGGTACTCAGTCATGCTGGCTTCCTGTTGGTACCATGGCTGATACTATAAAGACCTATCACAACACAAAAAGCACCAATTACTGAAACTCTGAGGACACGTCCTTCAGTGTGCTTCTGCTTTAATGGAGATGAGAAGAAAGGATGTAGTGAAGCACAATGAATGCTCGTTGCTGCTCTGTGCTCCCAAGATCCACTGTGCCTATTTACTCACTATTCCTACCGATAGAAAGCGATTTGCTCCCCAGGGAGTCGGAAATGATCGGTGCAGTATTGAGAAATGTGGTAAAGGTTGAGAGAGGAAAATGTTCTCTGACTTCTGGGGGGGAATGTCAAGTGAATGAAGAAAGAAGGAACGTGAGGGGATAGGGTGTTTGGAGGCAATGTGATACTCAAAGGACAAATAATTGGAAGTAGGTCAAGACTAACAGATTTGAAAAGAAAGGTGATTGTGCTCAGCGTTAGGAAGAGAAGAGATCAGAATAAACAGGAATAATGAAAGGACTGGGAAATGTTAATATATAATCCCTCAAGTGATAAGAAAAGAAAAGAATGGTCAGAAGAAATGAGTGCTTTTTTTAAAGCATCTGTGCTTCACAAATCATGTAAAAATGAAATGCTCTGTTCTGAGTAATCCTTGACTTTACTTTCTTTGTCCTGGGATGGATGTAGGTTGATGTGATCTGAAATGGAACCAGAGTCATTGTGCTTTCAAGGGCTTGCTTCGCTGTACTTTGCTTCAATGCCTTTCTTCCCTGCATCCCTTGGGTGTGATAATGGCATTCTGTGAATCATAACAGCAGTGCAGAGCTTAATTAATGTTTGCAAAACACTTAGATTCTCAGATGAAGTGTGCTATGTGCATCCGGTGCAACATATTATTGCCAATAAGCACAGGCTATTTTTAATTCCAGCAACAACTCATTCTTGGTGCTTTTCCTATCAGAAAACCAACCACATGAGGGATGGCCATGATGGGTCATGCCAAGGTCCAGCTATCTCACTATCTAGTCTCCAGGAATAGCAGGTGTTTAAGGAAGAGAACTGCGAAAAAGACACATGCTTTATCTGTCAAGCCCTCCTGGCTTCTAGCAACAAATATTTTAAAGTCTTTGTGATCCAGAGGTTACATCCAGAACCTGCCTCTGAAGGGAATTTTTGTCCATGTCTTTTTGCCCAGCATTTGGTGAGCCAAGGGATTAACCTTGCATACCCTCCATAGGGTGTTCTCTTCTGTCTGGAAGACAGAATCTAGAGGAAGAAAGTCATATTTTTAGTCTATTTAGTTGGAAGTAAATCTCCATCTACTACGATGACAAATGTATTTCAGACAGTAGAGGAAAAATTATGTGCTATTTGGTACTTTGACATAACTGCTCATGGAAGAGCTCAGCACATGTCCTTTCAGCCCTCAGAATAGGATGATTTATTGCTTTAAATTTATCCGAATCTTTAAAACCACAGATTCATATCCAAGGAGACATCAGTTCTTCACCCTTGTGAGCTGGAGAGCTGGAGGTAGATGCATTAATTCATATTAATGAGATGCTAAAATCCTAGCTTTTATATAAATTAAACTAAAAGATCATCGACTCTTTGTAAGGAATTGCTCTGCCTTGCCATTACCTCGCTTTTCCCCTCCCAGCTAACAGACAGTGTTTTACATATCAACTGGCAGCAGTTTTTGGCCTCAGAAATAGATGTGAGAGAGAGAGATATATATGAACTGGAACCATTTTTCTGTTAAATTGGGTTAAGATTTCCTTATTTCCCCAAATAAACCAATTCCTAATTTAAAACCTTGTTAAGGGAATTGTCTCCCATTTATATCAGGGAATGGATAACTACTTTGTGAAGTTTTGGAAATATCTGGACATTTGTGTAATGAAAGGGCCAATAAAAATGTAAATGATCTCAACCGTATTTATCATATATTTCACCTAGTTCTCTGGCAATGCTGCTGATTTTGATAGCAAGCAGCCTACTAAATGTTTTGTAGCATGATTTAAAAAAAAATGAATAAACCTATAATATTTACATTTAATTATCTGCCACGGAAGGTATCTCTTCCATTTCAAATTAGTCAAGCAGATAGTGCAAAAATCTTTTTATCTTGGTCCTGGATTTTACTCTAGGTGGCAGAATTGTTCTATCTACAGCACACGAAGAACAGATTAAGAAACACAAAATGGTTAATGATGTATACCTCCCCAGCGTGAATAATTCCTGTTTCCTAAATCAGCTGCCTTATTTTTCCAATAGTGTCAAATTTATCAGTAAGCAGGTAGAATTCATAAGCTGTGTTTTTTAAGAGGAGGGGGGGAAAAAGCCTTTCTTCATAAAAACTGCCTGACTCAATTAGAAGCTGCAGAGCATTTTGTAAAGTGTAATTGCTGTGAAATGCTGACACTTGGAGCAACTTTTTGGGTATGTGTATGAACTGCCACGTATGTATAGTTTCCTGGGAGGGGGTTGAGGTTGGGGGAAGAGTTATTCTTTCCAACAGGGTTATGTCAAATTCTTTGCATACGGAGGAATTAAATGCTAACACAAAATGCATGTTAAGCAGGGAGCTGGGGCACTTTAGACACGTTTGTAAGGAAACAGCTCTTTTAGGCTAAAATACGTACGCGTATGCTGAGCAACTGTGGGTTCTATCTGTCAGGTGCGTTGTAAGAGCCTCGAAGGATTGAGCTGGTCTGCCAGTTACATGGTTACCCAGATTAACACTTCGACAAAAACTCCACCCGAGATCCGTTAGTTCAAATAATTTTGTTTTAGAATGTTGGATGTAATTTCTTTGTTACCCAATGTAATAAATTTTAAGCATAATCTCTCATGTCTTCCTGAGAGTGTTTCTGAATTTTAGATTACAGGAAAAAAACCCAATAAATGCTTTAAGGAGGACGGAGAATTAAATTAGACTATTCAGGAGATCAGACATTTGAAATCTAGAAACTCGTTCTGGACCTGTGGAGGGGAGTAGATAATTCCAAAGATGTCATGTTTTTCCTCTTTCTCCAGCTTTAATGCTGCCAGTTCTTCTGTTTAGTATGTGTTTCTATTGCCCACGTTGTTCCACTCCCTGGCCATCCTTGGCCGGTGTGTTATTGCTATTCCCAAATGAAAACTACTTAGGAAAAATCCTCTCACTGTGCTTACCATCTGTTCGAAACGTTGTCGCAGGGTTGCTGTTGTGGCAGTTTTAAACAGTATTGTGTAGTGCTACTCCAGATTCTGATGTTGATCTTCTTTGCAAGGTGGGGAGAGTTAGCTGGGCACATAACAATTGGAACATGAGGGAAAGAAACAATAAGCTTGCTTTCAAAATTATGCTACATTTGACCAAAAAATTTCTATGTTGTTAGTGGTTTAAAGAGAGAGTGAAGCAGCTATAGCATTGGCTTGCAAACCTCTCCTCAAAGGGTGAAAAAGTGTAATTTATTTTTCTTCCTCTTACTCTCAGAAAGCGGAATTGTTGACTGAATGCTTGCCTTCGGTTTATGGAGTAGCTAGACTTTTTTTTCCCCCTCGAAGATTGGTTTATTGCAGTATTATCTGCCTTGTATTTTGAGTTGAAAGCACCCTTTACTCACACTGAGTATAACTTTCCTCCCTGAAGGATTCTTTGAAATAAAACGGAGCCACTTTGTAAATGCAGGGAGTATAAATTCTCTACACGAGTATGAATACAGTCCTTGTCTGAGCACACCACAAGCAAGAACAGAAGAGGCAATTTTATCCATGGGTACTTTTGAAGTGCATTTTTTACTTCCCCGTACAAACTTCTGATTGAAGTTATGTGGGAGTATGTAGGGGTACGTCACACCAACTGGTAAAGGGTGTGGGGCACTTGGCAACACTTATTTCTGTAAGATTATCTGGTCAAGGATCTTGTCAGATGGGATGAGAAGGGGGAAGCAATAACCAAAATACAGGGATACAGACCTGATAGACAAAGGTAATGGGACAAAGACAAGAAACAAACAGAAATTGATGGGCTATCAGGAAACTGCAGGCAAACTGGGACTCTGTAACTGATAAGGATGCAAACCTGAGGGTCCAGGGTGTTGCAGGGGGTCGGCGGTACTGCACAAACTGATGGGGGAATGTGCAGGGGAAGGGGGTTGGGGAGGACTAAAGCGGGCATAGACAAAATGGGGTATAAAGGGGTTGCTCGCTTGTAAAACAGGGCTGGTCAACACGCTCGCCTGACTGAGCCCTGCGCCTGATCACGGCAGTCGCAGCGTGTGCCCGTGTCGCCGGGACACGTGTGCAGCTTCGCTGCTGGCTGAACATGGAAGCGGGAAGGCGGCAGCCTGGGCAGAGACCCCGGGCACGGGGCTGGGCTCCAGCGGCCGGGCAGGAAGGTCCTGAGTTAGAGCTGCTGGAGGTGCCTGCTGCTCCCAACGTCCCTTGACACAGGTCTTTTTGCTCTGGGAAAAAAATGATAGGCAAACCATGCTGTTGAGCGTTTTTTAACTGTGAAAAGCAGAAGGAAACTTACATAAAAAAAATTTATTTAAAAGTTTCAGGAAAATATAAATATTTGAATTTATGAAAAAACTGCCCATCAACTTGGCTCAAACTCGGAAATATTTTTAAATGGGAATGGAAGAATACTTTGCCTATTTTTGAGCTTCAGCTTTATTTATGTATAAATCCTCAAAGCCTACAAGTTTAGCATTTCTATAGACTATAAAAGCAGCTTTTTATTGACTAAAACTGGTATGAATTTGTACTCTTACCGCTTCTAAAAAAAATAAATCAACCCGATTACTGAATAAAATTGAAGACTGCCTTGAATTGCTCAGTTTGTTTGTTAGAAATCTGTTGTGTTTACTTTACAAAACTGTAATCGGTGATATATATTTGTGGGACTATTTTGACTCTCAAGGGATTTTGGCACTCTGCATGCTAACTAGCACAACCACAACGTAACCATTTATCATTAGGGAGTCTTGAAGGTCTACAGCATTAATGCTGCTATGCACTACTTGATACGACAAGACTGGTGTTTCTATAGATTACTCATACCCTGTTGTCAATGGGAAAGGTCGTACAAAACTGAATTCTACTTAATGTAATCATATTTCTTAATTTCTTCATTTTAAACAAAATACTTTCTCCTTGCTATAGGACAATTGAACTAATCCTCTTTAGCTTGTAACTGCAATTCTTGTACTGTTCTATTTTGGGAGAACAGGTTTATATTATCGCTTCTCTATAAAACTGTTCGGAGGTCACCTTTTGCGACATCATTTTTCTTCTAGCTTGCTCTAGTCACCATGAGGAGATTGTGTTCTCTGTGAAGTGGGAAGCTCTATGCTAATATTGTTTAATGTGTTTTCCACAGGGGTTTGCTATCAAGTAACATAAAGTGATGCGCAGAAGGTGAGGGTTACTACCCTTGTAGCTGCTCTCTGTACTAGAAGAATGTCATACTTTTACATCTTTTTAATGTTAATGAAGCTATCTTACAAAAGGTTTTTGACTTTGTGTTTTATTCCAGAGAAAGCATAAGCGAAACCTTTACACCCACCACTTTATGAAGTATTGCACATGATTTTATTTATGAGCTGCAAACAGTATCGGTATCTATTCCGCCCTTATTAACGTGGCATTAAGAAAAATCGGCTTTGCTTCTCTCTGAGGTGTCAGCGTGTGTGTTTTGACCTTCCTCTGTGTCAATGTTCTCCTCATTTTCCTTTAGCAATATCATGTCAGTATTTTACAGTCGGGCACAGTGATTGAAACGGTTTGCCTTGCCTCTTGAAACCGATGTGCCGTGCTGACGTCTGCCTGCCTTGGGGAGCCGCCGTGACGCTGCAGAGCCCGTTGGGGGAAGCCCAGCAAGGGCTGTTTGGAGAAGCCACAGCCAGCTGCCGGTGGGGCTGCTCTACGTTTGCTGAGAAAACCTGCAGACAACTTAGTAAAAAGTATTTGCTCAGATATTTTGCCATTGACTAAAAAAAGAGAAGTCAGTTTTCAGAGTTTTTTATTCTCAATTTGAGGCTTTTCTCCCTGGAAAACATATTTTGACAGAAGCACAGGCCATTCTAGGGGATGGTTGTAGTGTTATATCTGGTATGACCTGCAGAGGAGAGAGAGATGTGAGACATCTGCGATTGCATAAGAATACTTCAGGACATGCAATATAATGACTTGTAGGTCTGATGGTTTTAGACCTACAGAGAGCCTTTGAAGGAAGTTCTATTACCAGCTGACAAGCAGAAAAAATAATTTGAAGTTGAGTAGTTCTCAAAATAATATCTGAGGGAAAATACATAGTCTATGCTGCATCTCAAACCCAGTTATTAAAAGGGAATATTACAACACAGTAAATGCTGAAGATGAAGTAAATGCTGACCCCCCCCTGCATTATTGGGGGTTACTCGGAGAGAATAAAGGTAAATATTTTGGAATTAAAAGGTGTTTTAATGAAGTTTGCATGCTGGGATATTGCTTAGTGATTCATCACTACATTTCATCATTGCTGGCTTACCTGAAATGCGTCCCTAGCTAAAGCTGCCTTAGAGCTTTGCCCTTAAAATGTGCTGTTTATGAGACATTAACTCTCCTTATGTTTCGAAGGAGGAGAGGGGGTGGTCTTCCTCCTGCAGCCACTGGCAATCTGACAAGTCTTTTCTTCATTTATGGCACTCCTGAGAATCAGGCAGTTGTTCTGCTAGTACGGCCTCTCCTTCTTCGTACAATGGAGATACGGCCGAGACCCGAAATGTCTATTTGCCTGTGTGTTTTCGGCCTGAAGTGTTTTTCCCTGTCTGGGAGGAGAGAGAGCAGGTGGCTGTGTCTTTACTTGCATTTTAAGGGACAGTTTTGCTTTAAAGGGAAGTGAGAATAGGATTTGTTTCATACTACAGGGACACAGTTTATCCATTTACAACTCTTCTAAGGAAGGTAAAGCTGAGAAAACCAACTTCCAGGGGTAAATAATGAACAGAGTCTTAGGGTATAGCTGATATATCCTTATCCTCATAAGGAGGAGAGGAGTCAAGGGATTTGTTTTCAAAGTGCTACCTGTGATTCCTTCACTGATGTAAGAGATCATTTAACTTCAGCCTAGACCCAGTAGGCTATCAGGTTTTTGGGATAGGAGGATCACCTCACAGTTAATAAAGATTCAACCTTCTACTTCAAAATCCATGCAGACACATCATTCATCTACTTTTGAAGGATGATTAACACTAGAACATTATTAATGATTGAAAACGGCAGAGTCAAGATTGGATAGGTGGCACACATTGGAAGCTGAAGCATCACGGAAAAAAAAGAGGATTGTTGTGTTAACAGGGGATTGGAGATCCTTGAGCAGACTGGATCCATTTGCAGCCTCGATTTTCAGAAGTTACGGAATTTTCTTTTTTTTTTTTTTAAAAAAGATGATTCAAGTGAGGATGCTACCTGAAAACTAAAGTGTTTTAAAATTTTACTTCTCATAACAGATTTTTCTGACTGAGAGAGGCATTTGTGCTTGCAGTCTTACTTAACAGAATTGTAATGATGAGTGTTTAAAATCCAGTTAAAGGGAAAACTACTTCTCTTGATTTGCTTGAAAATGAACTTCTGGGATGCGGGGAGAATAGGGAGAAACAGAAAATTATATGGAAAAAAAGACTTTTCCATCTTAAACCATGCTTAGCTACATAAAACTCTTATCAAAGCAGACTCTCTGGTTGCAGGGTGTAATTTGTGGGTTTTTTTTCTGCACACAGCACAAGAATGGGATTTTAAAAGTTTTGTTCAATATGCTAAAACTCTCTCAATTACACGTTGAAATAGGTTTTTAAGCTTCTCTTGATGTAGCTCAATACCAATTTGCCTATATTTTGTAGGTTTTTTAGCATTTTTAATGTCTGCTGAGTAATACACGTGAATACCTGATGTTTTATGTGAACAGGCCTATGTTAGTTCTTGAATCATAGACTACCAGGTTGGAAGGGACCTCGAGGATCACCCGGTCCAACCTTTCTTGGCAAAAGCATGGTCTAGACAAGATGGCCCAGCACCCTGTCCAGTCAAATCTTAAAAGTGTCCAATCACCATGGAAAAGAAAAAACCCAAACATTTCAAGATCTGATTACAAAAATAATTTCTATGGCCCTCATCTGAACATATTCTTAAAACACAATATTTATTCATAGTAGTTGGAGTGGAAGGATTTTAGACAACAAAGCAGCCTATCTTTTCTAATATTTAGGATGGCTGAACTTGTCTCAGGCCCCTCCATTTCTGGCAATGAGGTTCTGCCTGCTCTTCTGCAGACCTAGAGTTTTTATTTTGTTAATTTTTTTTTCGGTTAATTTTTCTTTTGTAGGCTTCAGGGTTTTTCTCCCTTTACATTCTTCCTCCTGTATAACGATTGCTGGAATGGAGAAGCTAAAAGCGGGGCAGACTGAAAGCAGCCTGGTGAGAGCCCCAAAAGCAGCCTACCTGGCACAGCTCACTCTGGTTTCCGTGGGTCTGCGTGTCTCAAATGAAATTCCCGAAGCAGTGCACGCAGTCGGTCGCACAGCGCAGGGGGCACAACTTAGGCCCACAGGGAGGTGAGTGTCTTTGGAGAGACTATACAGGTCATATACACGGAAAAGGGAATTACCAGTTGCCTAGTGCAGCTACCGTGTTTGTAGCTTGGTAATGTATTTTGTGTCACGCATACTTTTTCAGAAACTTTTTTCTTCCTTTTTAAGGGTCAGATCCCCTTACTTCTGAAAGTGGTGTTTTAGGCATCACCTGCACTCTCTTGCGTGTATATGTCTGTATATGAGAATATACTTAGATACGTTCTGACAATTTCTAGGTATATCTTTGAAAATTTTTGGGGCTACACGTTTGTATCCTTTGCCTTATTCCCAATATTTGCAATGTTATTTCTATAACTGGTTACGCTGTTTAACCTGCAGTTCTTTGTTTTTATCAGTTACGATAACCAGAAAACCAGGCCTAGGGAGAACAAAATGTGTGGGTGGGAAAAGGGTCTAACATGTTCTTTAACTTCCTACAAAGGTTGAGCAATTATCTGTAAAGACTCCCTTCTGCTGTAGAGCAAAAATTTGGACACCAACGCTTGTGGTGAGGTTGTACTGTAGTCATACCTAGTCAGTACTGAAATTTATTTTAAAGCAACTATATCCTACTTATTGTTTTAAGGTACTGCTCTGTTGCACAGAGTATGAATACTCTGGTGGGAAGAGGGAGGGGACAGAGAGAACTGTTTCCTGCTTTTCTCCCTGAAACCTGCCTAAAATTTGTTGTTGTGGTGAGGTTTTGTTTTCCTTTTTGCTTAGTATTGAACATAGGGCTTTTATGCAATTAAACCTTATTGTCTAAATTAGCAATCCTTTTTTAAAATTATTTGTGAGAAGGAAGGGAATCTAGCTTGTCTACGACAGCTCCAGTGCTGTATGCAGCTAGACTTTTGTGTACTCTGTTCACCCACGTGATACCTCAAAATTAGCTTGTTTAAAAGCAGAGAGAATCAATAACTTCTGGTTTTGACTTAATCTAAATGGTATTCAGTCATGTGACTCTGAACAGGGAACAGATTTGCCTGAAGATCCTCAGTAGCTCCCTTCTGGGGAGTATATCAGCCTGTGGACAGAATGGAATACTGCAGCCGATGTCATTTGTCCAGTGACAGCTGAGTTACCTTATTTCACTGTGTTAGAAAAGCTCAGAGGCTGTCACTGCAACTACTTTTCATTATTTGGAAAGACTCTTTGGAGTTCTGGAGACTGTGCTTCATTATTGTTAATTAAAAAAAAAAAAATCTCACTCAGTATAGCCTATTTTAAAAAAAGAAAAAGTAGCTTGTGCTAGGCATATTAAAGAAGGCGTTAAAGCCTGCCTGTGGCATTGTTCCCCAACATTGCTGGCCTGGGGGTAGTGATCCTGAATGAGTCATGTGCTGCAGGCGTATTGTACTTTGTTCTTCCCTTAAGCTTGAATTCAACTTCTTAATTTCCTATGCCTGTGAGCGGTGTTGGAGGGTACCATGGGCAAACAGCGCTCGTGAGCGGTAGGGATGGAGGGCTGGCCTACAGTGCGTCTCCCTTTGCTGCCTCTTATCTGTCACATTTGTGCTACTCGTTATGGAATTATTCCCAGCGCTAACTAAATTCTATGAAAAGTTTCAGAAACGGAAAACTAAGCTGGCAGAGAAGCACGTAGTGCGTTCAAGACTTGTCATACGATGTTACTAATGCACACAAGGGGGCACAGTTATGCTTTCCTGTGCACTTTTAGTGTTCTAATCTATAACGTCTCAGGAAATTAAGGAAACATTCTCCTGTTCTCTAAAAATACTGGAGTGTTTAGTACAATAACATATTAAGCTGTTCAAATTCTGATTTGGCATTTCTAAGATGTTAAACTATAGTTTAAACCCCATCTCTCTAAACAATTACTACAAAAAATGGATTTTGGATCTTCAAAATATATCTATAGGACCTGTCTCATGTAGGTATTGCACATTAACACTCACACACGAACTGGGAGTTACGTGATCAGTTCTGAATTGTTGGTTTTCATGCACATTAAACAATTATAGCTGATCTTGATAGCCCAGCTTTCCTTCCTCATGGGCTGTTGATGAAGGTTAATTTAATAATCTGTATCACTTTAACTGTCTCATTATCATTTTGTGTAGTTTTATATTTACTTTAGATTTACTTTAAATTTGGATAACTTTTATTTGGGATCAAAATATCCACTTTTTCTCAGGTTCTTTGCTTTAGAAAAACCCAAAACTAGGCCAGCACAGCTCTTCATAGTCTGATGGAGGCTGATGGAACACAACAAATAATTAGTCGTGGTGCTACTAGAAATGAATTTGAAACACTGATGCGTGAACGCTGGAATGCTTCTATCATGAACTCTTTGGGAAGTTTGTGTCCCATTAATGTATGCCATCAGTTATATGAAGTATTGGGTGAAACTGGAGCTACTAACATTTTACTTGTTTTCTATGCAAAAATCTGCTCCCGTGGAAAAACATTAGGGGCTTGATCCTGTTTGTGATATTTGAGGCCAGATCAGATGTAGTTTCTAGTTTAGACTCAAATGATGCCTACATCTTGCAAATATTAAGCTAATTCAACCCCAAATAAATAATAAAAATTGCATGGCATTTCATCTTCAACCAAAAGTTCAAGGATGGCTGCTTCATGAGCTTCCTTGAATTGTTTTTTGCCTTCACTAGAGAGTTGGTTCAGACAGGAACAGGCTTAGGCATGAAAATTTCATGCTAGGTCCTGAAGTTTTTAGACAGGGACTTCAATGTGTGTGTGTGTGTGTGTGTATATTTGCTAATTCCTATTGTCCTCAATGCTATATCCTGTTTTCCAAAGAGAAGCAAAGTAAAGTGAGAATTTTACATGCGCTGAGGAAAAGCAGTTGTGCCTGAATTGTCTCTGTGGCAATTTATACAAGTATGCAATTATTATCTTAAATGCTCTTAAGTAGGGCTCAATCATGTTGGAGTGCAAACACAAAGCAATAATTAGTCCTCATCTCAGAGATGCTATAAGTTGAATGGACCTGATGGAGATACAAGAAGAGTAAGCAAGATAGCAGCAGCAAGTGTTTCATGTTAATGTCATGATTATTGAAATTATCTGATTTAGTTAAAGTTTTACTGCATTGAAAGTCAAGGGAAGGCAGCAGGTATGTGTGTGGGGGTCCTGTTCTTCTTCAGTCATCAAGGAGAATTCTAAATGTGTTACGGTCATGAGGATGAACCTTTTGTTAAAGCACCAAAGTGTGGAAATGTGAGGGAGAGGTGAGAGTGTCCCCTTCTGCTGGGCTGTCTCTGTTTCCAGCAGTTACATGTTCATACAAGAGTGTACTGTTGTTTTAGAGAGCTGCTTCCCCTCCCAAAGAGACAGGAACGAGCACATTTTGGGAGTCTGAGCCTACTGGAGGGCGGCCAGATGACTTCCAGCGTTAAAACCAATTGGGCCACTGAAACCAGCAGGAAAGATTGTGTAAGCCTGCATATGCTGTTGAAACAGGATCTTATGACACTTCGTACTTTTTGGCGGCGGTCCTAAACACGCCTTGGGACACCTAGACCCTGGCCAGCTATGCAGCTTCACCCAGTAGGTGCTACCTTACCGAGAGACAGCAGTAACCATTTCCCCTACCCTTGGCATTTTTCACTGCTTTGCTTGGGAAAATAGGTTTGTATTTCACCTGAAAATGAACAGGAATACCTTTCTGTGAACCTGCAACTGAAAGGACTATTTCTGCCTAAATTTGGAAATGGCAATGCACAGTAGAAAGTTTAGCTGCCCTAGAAACGTCAAGACTTTGGTTTAAAAGCAAAATACTTTTGTCGATCTAGCTGGTGTAAAACAAGCTTAGATTCAAAGATGTTTGAGAACCCAGGGCCTGCTGGCTCCCAAATCTTTGCTGGTACAGTGTTGTAGTGTTGACTTAGCATAAAAGTACTCATACGTGCCTTGGCATAGGCATAAGCTTTTACTGTACATGAGGTCTAACTGGAAACCATTATCATTGCAGGAGAGAATTATTTATATTACATATTACTTTATATGTAAATTGATATTATGCAAGATATAAACATTTTATGAATATAACTAATTTTCAATATATAGCCCCACACATGCTTGTCAGTGCAGTGATATTAATTATAGGCCAACTGTGCCTGTCTGATCTTACAACCTGACAGTATTCTCCAGTGTAACACTTCATGTATTTTGATGATGTGAGTTTCATCAATAATGTCTGTATTTCTTTCGAGAATGCCTCTGCAGAGCTCTGTAAAAAAAGTATATAGGTACAGAACTTGTACTAGCCTACTGCAAAAGGTCACCATTAACTTTTAGGGAATAATTGAAATAAATTTTACAAATATCTAGACATACCTATGCTATTATGACTGTACAGCAGCAAAAAAAAACCCTCCATAAAATCAACAGGTATCATTTTGAACAGTAGATAGACATTTCTAATTCCTTTGAATGCAGCGAGTTTTGAATATAGGCTGCGGCACAATGGAGTTAGCGGCCTCATTTTCAGGACTGTTGAAGCTAAAGCTTCTTTTGTGTTGTTGAGCAAGTAACTTTTATACCACAAAAATGCTTGCAGTTTCATGGCGAGAATCTTTGTGAGGGGAAAATGGTTAACCGATTTCCATCTGCGATCAATATGAAGCTGACATAAAGTCTTTGCTTTAGCAGTTCCAATGGAGGTGATGAGCTGCTAGATGAAGGGTTTATACTGGTGTTATTTTTGCTCCTTCGCTTGTGTATTATGTGTATGTGATGTAAAAGGGACTTGAATGTTTTCTTTGTTTCTTCCTCTCTGCCTAGAGGAGCTTGCAAGATTAATTTTTGGTGCGTGACAGAGTGTTTCTGGCTCTGAAGACTCTTCACGGAGAATCCAAGCAATGTCTCCCAAAGACTGCAAGTAGGTTGATGTTGCCTGAACAACACCAGCTGAAGATTTTTTGTTGTTGATGAAGTGAATGCCTATACTTTTTGTTGAATCTGAGATTATCTCTGAAACTATCTTTATGTATCATTATTGAATTATCACATTCACAGCTTGGGGAGAATGCAGAGGCAAATTCTCATTAGCCATAATAAACAGTAGCCAGATAAAGAAAAAAGCCATACCCAGATGGGCTGTGATTTCTAACACTATGGTCAAGCACAATGAACACGCAGATCAAAAATAAGTATGGGTTGTAGCTGTTCATGGAAATACAGTTAGGAAGAAGCTGTAAGGAGCTAGGCTGAGAGTTAACAATATGTAGTGATCTCTAACATACAGTTGCGAGGACAAAACTATCTTGGGGACAACGGAGATTCCTTGCTTCCAAAAGGTGTTTCATTTCTTCTAGTCAAATGTTTTATCAGAAAAATACCTCACCTTGGAACAGTAGCATGTGATACACCTTAGTGTGAAGAAAATCTAGGAAGGGTTAAGGCAAATTCTCAAGATGGAGTTGAGAGAAGCTGTTGTGTCTGATCAAGAAATGATCAAAGGGAGATGATTTCTAGAGATGTAAGCTTTCCTTTTCTCAGCTACTAAGCCAGAGAATGCCTACATTGTCTGGTTTCTGAGAAGTATAAGTCTAGATGTGTTGTTAAAACTGATTTTGCTGGTGTTCACTGATCTTATTGATCTTTTTAGATAGCATTACACTCTGCAGCGTGTGAGGCTAGAAACAACCTTCAGCAAAAGCTAGAAGAGACCATCTGAAATGATGGGAGGAGAAGTTTTACCTGGTGACTCTGCACTTAATGGAAAAACTTTCCTTTTATTAAAGTCCTGTCCTGTCCACATGATTGCTGGCTGTAATAACCAAGTGTCTTAGTATTTAATCAGCTTTCCTCATAGAATCTGTGAAGTACAGAATGATGTTTTATCCATCTATAGATTTGGGGTGGGTGGGGGGGGCGGACAGAAGTTGCTTATTATTTTTGAGCATCTCACTTTAAAGTCCTTGCTCAGGACGATAGCAATTTGATTCTCTAATGAGGCGGAGGTCTCCCAGGTTTCGTCAAATTCCTGACACACACGAACAGAAGTATTGGAATTAATCTCTTTTCTGGTCCCAGCCAGAAGAGCTTTCATAGAGCCAACAAGACTGGAGTGCCTTGTGTGGATGGCTTTCTGTGAATGCGAAAACGGTAGTTTTCAAACTGGCTGATGCTGATATTGTAGTGGGTCTGGCAAACATTTAGGAAATACTTCCTTTAACAGTAGGACTGTCTCCAGCTATGAACTACGAATTGGGAAACTAGCTCCATAGCTTTGTCCTTGAATTGCAATCTTATCTTGCCATTTAATTTGCTCTATTTGTTACTTTATGTTTCTATCTTTAAAGTGGCTTTAGTATCTCTGCTACTGGATGTTCTGAAGATTGGCACATGAATACTGCCTTGAGGCTTTCAGATGAACAGCAAAATGGAATTGCAAAGGTTACTAGTTTTACTATTTGCTGGCAATCTAGAAAGTTGCATGTATTCCTAAGGGTTAATACAAAAATAAATTTAGCTTAGCACGGTTGTCAGCCAATTTAAGGTGAAGATTTCAGAGATTAGTTCTGACAATCCTGTGGAACACACCATATGTCATCTTTTGAAAACTGAAGACAGTATTCCTTCTGGTCTTTGTTATGAACTTAATGAGGTTAGAGAAATGTCCTCTGTCTTTTACAAGACACAAGGGTAGAAGGCCTTGATTTGAAAAATACTGATCAACAATGTATCTTTAGTGAGAAAACAAATTGAATTATGCTGCTGGTTTTGTTCCTATGGTGCCTCTCAATAAAAGTTTCATCACAAAATGATTTAATTGTAATTGCTCATAAAACCCACAATTTGTTACAAGCCAGAGTGGAATCCAGTAGGGATGACTGACTGCTCATTTTGAGTTTGCTTACTGTGTTTTAGGATATCTAAGCCTGACGGAACAGACTAATAGCTGTAACAAAGGTGTAGAATCTCTCTCGGCTGCAGAGCTGCTTCTGGGTGGGGGTCACTGGAAGCATGAGCCACAGTCTTCCTCTGACTGAAAGAATTGAGGTGCCCTAATGCCGGCCTCCCCCACGCCAATTACAGTGTGATGATGTTTTCATTGTTTCACTGCTCCAAATATAATGAATGTTGCTGCTACGACAGAGAAATAGTCTTTAATATGAGAAAAGAGACTGGAAATAAATTGTGCATCCAGCTGCTTTGCTGGCTGTATTTTTTGCTATCTGAGTCTCTTAAATGACAACTTGAAGGCTACCTAGTTGCTGCGCTATCTGCTCTGATCATTTTGGGTATATGTGTCTCTTTAATCTATCAAGTAGTTAGCCAAAAATGCTTCTAAGTTAAGTTTTCAGTGTTAGAAGATCCTGAAAATGGAATCTTTAGGCTTTGACTATTGTTCTTACGTAGTTATTATTCTGTACACCAAATTGGAGTTAAATGTTTGTATTTTATATCTATGTATCTTTAGCACGTTACAGTTGAGAAATACTTGTGGAGATTTTTCTTCCATTTTTAATAAAAATTGCCTAATTTAAACAAAAAAACTTCCCCAAGTTCTGCTGTCCATTTGATCTCTCCTGTTTTAATCAAACCTAAATTTTGAAATATAGGATTTAAGGATCATGCTAGGTTCTTCTTTTTAATTTAAAACTAAACCAGGAAAATAAAGGAGAGCTAGCTCATCACATATTTTTTTCTTTCACTGTTGAAAGTATTTCGAGCAACTGAAATGAGAAATATGTCATAAATGAAACCAAGGTGATGTTAGAAATAAAGTACTTTTCTTTTTTTTTTGAGGCTGTCTAGGATTTAGATCAAGAGATTGGAAGTTTTTCTGACTTTGCTATTGATTTGTTAGGTGATGGTATTTAACTTCTCTATATGTTTCTGCTGTTGCTCTTATCGTAAGATTTTCTTACACTTTGCATCCATATTTTTTTATTAACTGATATGTGGAGGGAGGGGAAAAGTAAATAAGGTGCAAAGGGAGACACTGACTCCTTATCCAAATACTATCAAACTATAAGAAATCTTACTTTCTGGAAAGAGTAATAACCTGCAAAATACAACACTGATAAATCTAAATGGATTGAAGTCTGCGTATATTTAAGATGAATGATCAAGAGAGTCAAGTGGCACAAAGCACAAATGGGATATGAGAAACAACAGTAATAATGAAGGCAATTAGTTTACTTTCTCTGAGAGAACAAGACGCTCGCTGCCAACCGAATATCAAATTGCTTGGCAGCTGGGGACGGTGCATGAGGGGGCAGGAGCAGAGTGGTGAATTGGCAGCGGTTATCCTTTTCTCTGTTTCCCAAAGAGGTTCTGGGGCTGGAGCAGATGGGAGGAGAACATCCTTTCCTGGACAGCAGGGCTGACCTGCCTTCCAGGACAGAGGGAACCTGTGCTGGTGAGCTGAAATTTGCTGCTGGTAGCTATTCTCAGGAGGTTCTCCTGGAAGCGCCTCCAGCCCATCCCTCAGGGATGGATTAGTACTTTCCTAAAAGCCAGAATATCAGGATGCCTTTAAGTCTGATGAGATGGGTTTTTGATAAGGTGAATGAGGTGGGGAGGATTTGGTGAGTAGAGATGGACGTCTTCCAGAACATGAGATTTGAATGTCTGCTTTCTACATTGAAAATGTAGCTGATGGCTAAGTCTGCCTGTGATGTGAAACAAAAAGTAAAAAAACAGTGATGTAACTGCTGAACTGAGGAAAGATAGAAGGCTAGAAATGATACCCTGTGGCTGTTGGCCTGTAGGAATGTGGTGAATATCAATGGAATTTAAATTCTGTAATGAAACTGTCCTTGGACAGCTTCGGAGGAAATACGTTTTGGTCTTAAAAGGCAACTAAACTGAGTCATCCTCTCATACTTCAGAAGCTAGCCTGTGATGGAAACTCTTTTTTTTTGAGGAAAGCTACTATGAACAGCTTTGTTTTTTGCTGGTAATGCTGCTGATAGTAAAGTATGAGTGCAAGGTATTTTTTTTTTTTTTAATATTTACCGTATCTTTATGGTGAAATTGCTCATAAATTACAAAGTTCAGAGACTTCCTAGCCTGATTTTAGGATTTTCAAGAAAATAAGTATATATGACTTACGCCTGCTTAACAGAAACCTTTTCTTATATGGAATTATTATCCAAATTAGAAGTACTTCTTTGTACATTTTGTACAGAAAAAGCAGGAACACAGAGATGAGCCTTTGCTTTCACAGTATGCATATGATTTATCAGGCATTGCATTCTTTCCCTGGGGGAAGGTAGGTCAGCTGAAGCATGCAGTGGGAGATGTAAGGGGGGGTTTTGTTGTTGTTGCCTTCTTTCTGTTACCTGCAAGAGGTGTTTTATACACATGTGTCAAGATAGCTTTCATTAAGACTGCTTTAGAATTAGCACTATTAAAAGCAAACTATCGGATTTAAAATTTCTGTGTTGCTAGGATGAGTTCTCTGTTGTGGTAAAAAATTATAAATTATTTTCACAGAAAAGACAAATGCATGAAAATACTTGTTACTGTGAGAGACGACAGTTCTATGGTGGTATATTTCGAAAAGCTGCCAGAAAAATACTGTATGAATAACTGGCAATGCTCTGAAATGTCTAGTGCTGTGCCTGCAAATTGCTCCTTGGCATGAAATGTGTTTTGCGGCTGTTATAAAGGTACATCAAAGCCTGGGCTGGGGGAAAATTCAAACTGGCAGGCAAAGAAAAAAGTCCTGGGTGCAAATAGTTGATCTGCCCAGAGTGAGATGAAGCCGAATATTGTTTGCTCTGCATTGTTTGACAGAAGCATTGAGCAAAAAGTACACGCAGGCCAAATTTGCTGCTTGCATAAACAAGCTGAATGTCACTGAAGTCAGCTGTTTCCACCAAGAGTGAATTTGCCTTCCAGGTTTTAAAAGATTCTTACATCCTTTAATGTCAGAACATAAAACAACGTTCATTACAGGGTCTAAATTAACTAATTATACAAGTTTCCTGTTTCTCGCTGTTAGAGGTAGGGGAAAAGCTCCTTGTTCTGCTGAAGAGCCTCCTGCCCTGGTTTGCATCGCTTGGACCTGGCACAGGGAAGTTCTCTGTGGTGCCTCTCGGGGGAGATGGGGATATAAAGGGTAGGGGGTCCTTGCCCAAATGCGAGGAGATACCACTGGCAAGGGCCACAGGGGCCAAACTGGAGAACACGAACGAGCTGTGAGGCTGTGGCAGGTGAGGGGAGGAGGCATTTTGGTTCCCCCTCTCTTGACTGGGTCAGACCTGAGGCCGCGGGGTGCTGCCTCTCACCACTTGTGTCCGCTTTACAGCCCTTGGCTCTGCCCTGTCTGTTCAGGTCAGCCCTAGAGATATTTTCAATTGACTGCTGTAAGGCCTACCCTAATTTTGCCTGTCTTTCGGCCCTGTCATGTGGGTGGTGTTGGGAGCCTACGCGGGGGCTTGGTTAAGGGCCTGTCAGAAGCAGCGTTGCTGCCGACCACGCCACCTTCCCCTCCCTCCCCTGCTCCTGTCCCGCTCTGCTGCGAGCCGCGGCGGGGGATGAACAGGGAAACCCCTCGTAAGTGGCAAATACTCTGCAGGATGCATCCTGATACAGCGGACTCAATCCTCACCAGGTATAGAAATGTGCTGGTAATTGAAATCTGCTTTATTATTCAAATCCCTAAGTATTGATACTGACACACTAACTTAATTTACAAGCAAAGAGAATAGTTTTGCCTGATAACAATGGCCTAATATACTATCCACATCTGTTAGTAAGGTCCTCTGGGACCTTCTTTCTATTTAACTCTCTCTGAAATCATCTTGCTTTCACTGTTGTTGGCTTTTATTTGACTACCCATCTTCCAACAAGGGCAGAAATTATTTTTTTTTGTTGTTTCACTGGTTCTACGTGACTTGATGTTCTCGAAGGACTGATTGTTTAAAAATAAAATAGTATTGAAAACCCCTCCCTCCCCAAAACAATGAAACTGTTTAAGATAGACAAATTGTGTTTAAAGGCTTGTTGGTTTATTTTCCATCTGGCCATCTGCAGAAGAAAAATGTGATTCTTGTTGCTTTTTGAACATGGTCAATTTTCTACAGAGAACTTTTAATTATACAATTCTGTATTTTGCACAGGCAAAATGGAAATGTTTTTCTTCAGAAAAATAGTTCATAACTGAAATGTTTTAGGATGATTCCACTTAATCTTGTTCTTCTCAGCTGCCTTACGGGAACTAGAGGTAACTCCTGAGCTGGATTGCCTTGCTTTGCTCTGCCTTCCATGTTGCCATGTCCTCCAGGAGGGAAAACCAATAATAAAGTGTTGGATATACCTGTGATGCTGGGAAAACCTCTTTTTCTGATTAGCTTGACTCTGTTTCTTAACTTCTTATTACTACTTTTACTGATTATTGGTGTACTCTGTGCTTTACAAAACGTGACAAAGACTGTGCTTACTATATGGCTCTTACAAAATATCTGACTGAAAAAACAGAATGAAGTTTACAGACTTAGTTCCCCCCAATCACGTGTTTAAACAAGCTGAGTTTTTAGGAAGGATTTGAATGAGAAGTAATAGTTTGATAGCTGTGGAGTGCTAACAAGGGGAAGAGCAGTTTTTGATTCTCCTGACAACAAAAATTTAAGCTCCTGAGTGAAAACTTGGCATCAGGGCAGAAGTCATAATTTATTTGAAACTGATTCTGTATATAGTTAATACATTTGTTCTAAGGATTTAGCATCAGTAAAAGACATAAATTATGTGGCAGATGAGGAGCTTTTACAGCATTAAATGGCGCAGGTTACTGTCTATGCGCTGCTTTCCTCGACCTGTTAGCAGAGCCGCTACGGCTGCTCTGGTTAATGCGCCAAAGCAGATTCCCACGTCAGTGCTGCCCTAGAAACAACAAAATCTGCTTGTGGAACCTGGAATAGGACTTTGAGGAACAGGCAATTATCTTCTGATTTGGGATGAATACCCATCCACAGCCACTGTGGAGCATGCTGGTGCCACTGGTCTGAACTGATGCTTCCTTGAAGTAAGCTGTAGCTTTTTAACTGGGAATGGTACAGAGACAAATATCGCAGCAGTGCCTGAGCAACCAAAAGACTTAAGAGGTGGGCATGAAAAAATTTGTTATATGAACTTTGTGGTTTGGCTTAGTAACTTCCTCTACTGCCACAGAATTTCTGCTCATGAGTGTATTGCAGTATCTCAAATTTTTATGTATAAATGAAGATTAAAGCACTTCCATAACTCACACACAGGTACTGTGAGGAAAACTACTTGAAAGACTGAGGTGTGGTCTATCTATTGGTATTGTATATTAGAAATGACTCATGCTGAAAACAGACATTAGAAAAAACCCTAAACAATCCCCCCATTTAGTAGTCTGTTTCTGCATGTTTTTTGCCCTTTGCACATAAACCACATGTAGGCAGTCCTACTACTGATTCCTAAATGGCACTTTTTCTTCCATGTATATCGACTTCCATGCTTAGTGTCTGATCCAAAGCTTACTAATAACAATGGAAAGACTGCTGTTGAGTTTGAAATAGGTTGGATCAGGCCCTTAACGTGATCTACTCCAATAAAAGAAGATATTAGACTGGGTGGAACAGCAAGATTTTGAAAACCCTATTGTCTGTCAGTGGGTCACTTCTTCAGCTATGTATCTTGATTTTCAGACCACTGCAGTAAATGTGTTTATTTTTCTACAGGCTGTATTTCCCAACTGCTCTTTGCTGCAAAGTGATATAAGAGAGCTTTAAGTTTTCATTATTGGAGGAGGAGGCAGGACTGCGGGGAACAAGGCAGGGAGGCAACCATCAGAATTTCACATGGAAAATATGAAATTAATTTGATAAATAACAGAAAACTCTGGGACTTTGATCACTGTATTTTCTGAGTAGAATCTCTCTGGAGCATGTTCATTTTACTTGACTTTATTGTAAAAGTAATACTCTAAATTTTGGGAGAAACTGGAGCTGTAACTTCCAGATTAAGGGTATCTTCCAAAGAAGTCGCCTTCTATTTAATATGCATAGTTAGATTTTTCTAGACCAATTCAATCTAAATACCTTTTAGATCTAGGTCTTAAAGTTTCATTTCCATCCGCATTGATTGCTTTCGTAGATCTTTGGATAAATCTGTAAAGAGCTTGGAAGGCAGAATAAGCATCTGATCCACTGAAATCTTCAGCTTTCTCTCAGAGAAAGATCAAGTTATGAGCAAATAGTATTTTTACTGCTGCTTTCATGTGTATGAAAATTACTGAAAAGACGTCTATAATAGTGTTCAAGGAGAATGGGTGTCGCATCTATTATGCAAGTATTATAATGTTTCTAAAACAGATAAAAATAATGTACTCAATAGACACTACAAAATGAACTCCAATCTAATTGCTCTCAACACTATATTATATCACTCCCATTTGCACCTTGCTAATGATTTCAAATGTTCAAACAAGCCATTTTTAAACTGATCAAAGTCTATTGCAGTTCTAACACTGATTCATTTCACCATCTAATCAGGTTTCCGACAAATTCCTAAGTACTTATTTCCTTGGAAGTAATTTGCAAGTGGTGCTACTCAGGGTATTATGAATTGGTGCAACATCCAATTGTTAAGAGATAAAGCATGAATTCTGTGTTGAGAATAGCATAAGGGATAAGCTCACTTGGTCAAACATGTTTTTTGTGTCATGGCAATACAGCAGAATTTGCATGTGGCTTGAATGTGGCTTTGCACCTAATTCTTCATGTATAGGTGTTAGAGCATCTCAGGATATGAATGGCTTTAGCATTCTTGCTCTCTGAAATCATTGACCACACTGAGGCTTTTCTGGGCAGGGCTTGTTCAGAGGACGGTCGTGATGAGGCAAGCGTTTCTGTGGCACTGTCCTTTTCATATATATGACAGACGTATGAAGAAGGTGTATGAAAGTCTAGCTTTACTGGACAAGAAGGATTCTCTGTGTTTGCATATTTCCAAACCTTCTAAGTCTATTGCTAACTAAAATTCCCTGGGGCTTCCACCATTCCTTGTACCAGAACATGCTCCCATTTATTTTTCCAAATACTGCACTCGCACAAGGTCTCAGGGAGTTCCTTCTCACCCTGCCTGCAAGAGACACATCAGGGTGTCTCTTACAAAGCAGTGTCTTGGACAACAGCTTTGGTTTTCGCAGTGTGTTCCTAAAGGAGTGTGTGTTTGGTCCCTTATTTAAGTGGACTGTCTAGTAGTTAGTGATTGCCATGGTTCACACATCTGTTTCTTAATAGAAACGAGGCATTAGTTTGTATACAGTGAAAACCCAATAACTTGACCATGGAGGTGACTAGAATTGTAAGGCTCTGGCAACCTTCAGGTTGTACTGGTGTTATTTCATCACTTCTTTGTTTTTTTCACACTGCATTTCCCTCCACAGAAGGCTGTTTAGTTATGCATGTTGAGGAATTTGTAACATTAAGCTGAACCATGTCGTACAGATTAATGAATTTCCAATAATTCAGTATTGCTGTTTTTCCAAGGAAACTTCAAGTACACTTTGATTTTAGTTTACATTTCTTCATTGTAAAATTTAAAGTTGGAAATAATTGCTTTTCATATCCATTTTACTGGTTTTATTTGACAATGCAATCTCCAGCATTTTGATGGGCCCGAAATAAAATTCTGCTCATTGACCTGCCTGTCCTTTGTAAGTTTGCAGTAGGGACTTTACTGATGTCAGAGCTGAGCTGACATCAGCAAAGTGGTGTTTGCTAGCCTGCCACTTCTGCTCAGGAAACGCTAATCAATTAGACTAGAACCACTTAGGACGCCTACATGCAAAAATCTTGCTGTTCTTCATCACTTGCTAATTTAAAAGACAAAATTCTATCTATAGGTAAGGATAGCTACTGTGTTAGCTAATGACTTGTATGCGGACTGTAACACTGCAGAATTTTTCCCTTAGTGATCTTTGTAAAATACTTACAATTGAGAGAAGATTGCTAAGTAGATAATAATGGTCTTTACACATCAAATTAAGTCCGAATATGTCATGTTGTTTAATTTGCTTCAGGAATGCTTTAAACATCAAGCTTCACAAAATAACACACCTCAAACCTGAAGAACTCAAAGAACTTTGCAGATACGAATGATTTAGATAGAAATAATCTTCAGTGGGGGAGGATTTAGATGAGGAAACATCTTTTAAAAGGAATCAAAGAAATTACAAAAAAACCTGCAAATGGACACTAATTTTGTTATTTCAGTTGACAAAGTGGTTAAAATGTCTTGGAGAGTACAGAAAATTGCATGGAAAACCAGTGGGGCTGCGGGGATTTTTTTCTGTAAGTCGGGACCACTGCTCACCTTCATCCGGATTCCCACACGCACGTTGGTGAGTGTTTGAGAGTTCCCTCGTGTGGGGAAGTAGGCACCATCCAGGCCAGAGACTTTCAAACAGATCTTGTGATATTTATCCTGTAGAATTAGAGAGGGCACCGCTCCTTTGCTACTTTGAGATGCTATCGGGTCTTGGATCTAACAGGGAGATGCCTGTTATTGGGAAGGGTTTGTTAGTCTTGCTGCAGCGAAACCAGACGCAGGACTGGAGCGTAGCCTGCTTCAAGAGGCTGAGCCAGAGGAAGAAAATTTTGTTGGGAATGTCGATGGATCTTGACCATCAGCTATAGGTGCAAAATTATGAGTTCCTGACCTGCTTAAAAGGAGGTTTTAGGACTTTCTGCAGAGCAAAAAATTTGGAGCTGTCTGAATTTAGATTTGCCCTGTGGAGAAAAGGTTTGTCCTCTCCTTTAGGAAACAAAATTCTGGAGCTTTTAGTTTAATCTTTTATCTTCCCCACCGGTAGAAGGTGTTTAGAAGACCTGGAATGTTTGAGAGTTGCATTTGCCCAGCACTTTGCTCCAACATGCTCCACTGGAAACATCAAATAGCAGGCTAGGTTGGATGTACACATTTTCCCTTGCACTGAGGCACTGTGAATAATTATCTTGAAAAGAAAGCATAATTTAATGAAGAATTATTACGGCTCAAAACATCTAAAAAATGTTTTGAGGATCCTCCTTTCAAACCTAGTACTTTGACATCAAGCTCCATCGTAGCTTTTGTGCAAACACTTCCTATCAAAATTGGGCTGAGGGAAACTGATATTTAATAATAAATTACATGAAAGAATGTCTGTATTGTGAAATGGAGCTCAAAAATATATTCAAGCCCCAAACTGGGCACTGTGTTCCCAATTTTACCCACAGGGTTTTGGCAGATTTCACAATCATTCCTCCATAGCTGCAGTACTTTCTTAAAGATCAGGAATAGAATATACCTGAGAAAGAGTTGTATAGTGCAGGCTTAAATAACATTTAATTTTAAAATATAGAAGTTAAAGAACTACAGATTTGGTGTAAAAGAACTGGTGAGATGACTGAAAACACCACTACAAATTCACATAGGTATTTAAAATATTATTTCCTGTTATAAACACAGTGAAATATTGAAGCATTTGATGAGCACCAGTAGGGTAGAGGATGATTTTTTTTTTTTTTTTAAATGATGAATCCAATGCCACATTGAGTGATAAGTGATGTGATTACTAGCATCAGCTATAGGTGCAGTCTGACTTTTGTAGGCATGAAATCTCAAAATATTGTGAATTATATTTACACTTAAAATGAAATAGATTTGACTCTTGGCAACAGAGAGGCTGCATGGATGTGAAATAGTATACTAACAGTAGCTCCAGTCGCAAAATGGTTTTGTGGACAAGGTACCCCCTAAGCCTATTATGAGAAGAGCTACAGCAAGTTGTTATGGTAACTGGAGCCATACAGTAACAGGGTAGGATTAAATACTTGATTTTTTTTTTTTTTTCACTGTGTGGACTTTTGTGAAGCATTGTTTTCCACATACAAAGAAGAAAAAACATGAATTTCAGAAGAAAATTAACGAGGAAAGAGCCCAGTTGAATGTTTGTGTAAATTGGCTGTTGTACTTTCATGAAAGGCCTTGCCCCTCATAAACGACAGGTCTTGCCTCCTTTCAGGCAGAGATGAATATATTTGCTCCACTGAAAGTCAATGTTTGTTTTGGTTGGATGTTTTTAATACACTTTTGCTTTTTGCTATTCCAGTTTCATTATTTCTGGTATGGTGAATCTTTTATTGTTTCCGTAGGTTTGCTCAGAAGGTGTTTGCATCATGACATTTTGTGTCTCTGGGACAACGTGCTTATGTTGCAATGCCGCTGAAAGAGGTGGCCTGAAAGTTGGAAGGACTCAAAGTGGTGACTACCTCTCTCTTTCTTCCAGAGCCTGTGGCAACTGTGTGGCATTCTAGTTATTCTGAATTCTGTTTGATAATGATATCTTTCTTTCATAGCTGAAAACTTGCTTTAACCAAGTTTAACAGTGAGATAAATGTGTTTTTCTATGATCATTTTCAGTGCAAGTCATTTGTTTGACTCCTGCTTTTGTATGTAAGTGTGCAACATTGCTTGTTATCACTATTGTTGTGCCTGTTGCATCTCTTTCATATGTATTTATGCATTATTTCTGAGGGAGATGTAATTTTTTTCAGCAGTATATCGCAATGTTTGATGAGCTCCTAGTATGTCCTTTGTCTTGTGAGGATTTTGGTTGCCTTTGTTTCATGAAGCATCTTATTTTTTTTTTTTTTTAATTTATTTTGCAGAATAAATGTGCTGGCGAACTGTATAGCACTTTTATCAGAATTCTGACCCTGGCTGTCTGAGGCATTTAAAATGCTTACTAAAATGTTGCTACAAATGCTGATGTCTTCAGAGTTTATGTTGCTGAACGAGCTCCACAAGTTGCCTTGAATCCACTGGTTGCCAACTCAGTTGGATTAGAACTGGTATTTTTTTCTAAAGCACTTTACTCCTCACATTTGCAGCCGACTTGAATTATAACACTGCTCAGAAATAAGAGTTAAATTTTACTGGCCATCAAAGCAATCCTCTGGTAAGCTAGTAGACTCTCTCCTCTTTGCAGTTAAAAGCTATAGCTATATAAAACACTACAAATGAAAGTTTGAGTCAACATCTTGCAAAAATAAAGGGAGTCTCCATTATGTCGGCATTTCTTATATTTATTTCTTGTAATGAATTCCTCTCTTCACATGCATAAATTTAAACATGTGCCACTTAAAAATTTAGGCTTGATGATTAGGGAACATAAAGCAGACGGTGTGTATATAATACGCCAGGAAATAAGAAAAGAATAACAATGTAGATTGCAAGATATCATCCTGATAGAGAATAATAAAATATGCATGGTTCAGATGACAATAACACAAATAAAATGCAACATTTTACAGAAGTGAACCACAGCTCCTGACATAGCTCTGGCACTAGCATGCGAGTGGTGATTATTCAAATGTCTCCATGATTAATTCAGTTTGTATTGATGCAAATAATCCTAGAGGAGACCTGTGAGAGCTAATGCATTTTGGTTCTGTGGCTTTCCATTGATAGCACAAAACAGCAAAGAGGAAAGTCATTTTCATGATATTAATAATGGGATTACAGAATCAGGTCATTTAAAAGAACGGTGCTGACTCAGCAGTAGTAGTGCAGGGTTGAAAGTAGAGATTAATTCTTGAGCATGCTACATAAAAATCTGCTGCTGGATATCTCATTGCACTAAAGCATATTTCCTCCTTTGTAGGAAATATTTAAAATGACAGCAGTTGATTTGATGCCTTCTTCCCTGCTGTTAGGAATTCTTTTATAGCATCAGAGCGCTTTCTGTTGAAGTATTTACCTTTACCCTGTGAGAGAGGGCTTGCTTTTCTCCCTCCTCCTTTCCAGGAACTGAAATCGGTTGCTTCTTTTGTAATTCCCTGAAGGTCAATGAAAGTCTGAGGGGGTCATATCTGCTCTGCATGAATAGCTGTCTCAGCCAATGAATCTTATTAAAATCAGTGATGAGAGGGAGCAAACATTTCCTTCTCGTGAAAGGACATCTTCATAGATGTCACTGGAGGCAGGCTCCTGGCTGGCTCTTACTACCTTAGGCAGTTCTAGTGTTAGACACTTGTGCTTTTATTTTGCTTTTTTTTTTTATGACCACACCAAGAAGCTTAGCAGATATGCTGAGAGGTGATTCTTGCACAAGTTCCTTTGTGAGAGAGAAAAGAAAAAACATGTTGCCATTGATTATTTTTTTTTTAAGGTGAAGTTACAAAGAACAATGTTGTTCCCTGTGTTTAAAAATACAACAAGGAAAAAAAAAAGATGTTTAAGTCAAAATGCTTAAAAAGATCCTCTGCTTCTGGTGGTGGGGTTTTTTTAGTTTTGTTTTTTTTTTCCCCACCCTCCATGTGGAGTTCTTGGGCCAGGCTTAGAGAGATACCTGTACAATGTACTGTTTCCGCATTAGTGATATTTTTGCTTGCTTTGATGGAGAGAGCAGGAAAAGCCTATTTTTCTTTTGTGGAACTACAAAATTAAAAGAGAGTTGAAAGTTAAACACACATTTGTCCCTTTATTATTGCTTTCTAACACTGCATTTTCCCGATGCCAAATAATTTATGTTTAAGTAATATATTACTTATTTCCAAAGTAAATAAGAAAATAATGTAACACAATCTAGACAAAAACATTGCTCTATTAAATGGGGTCAGTTCATGAGATTTGTAGTTTGAACTTACTGATGACTGGGGGAAAAAATGAGAGAGGAGAGCATTAGTGAAGGGTATTAGGAACATCATCTAGTAATTAGAGACATGAATATTTCTGAGATTCTGTAACAACGCTGGAAGCTGAGAGACTTATTTTCCTCCTTAATGTCTTGGGTGGTAAATAATTGGGCTACTTTGGCCTGCCTGCACTTGAAAGTAAAGCTCATATTTTCTTGCTGAGAGTTGTTTCCACACTTTGTGTTTTAAAATAGGTCAGATGCATGCCATCCCCTTTGGCTCTGTATTAAGTCATATCACATAGCTGCAAACTCACTGTCTTCTCTGAGAAAGTTGCAGTTTGCTGCCTGGGAACACAGGCAGTGGCTGGGAGGATTAATTCTTACCGAGAGTGAGGCATGATAGACTCACTCCCACAAGGACTTCTTCCACACATATCATGTTAAGTTTCCTTCCCAAATGCCAAGATACTTTTTGGGTAGGATTTGGATGGTCGGTTTGCGATAAAGCCTTTGATGTTGATTCAAATCATCTGCCTCTTTTGTTACTCTTGCCAGGTTGGATTTGTACCTTGGTGCATTGCCAAGCATGGTCTCTGCTGTCCTGCTGATGCTCAGCCCATAACAACCCCACATACTCCCTGTTCAACCTCACTGGCCTCGCTCGTCCCTTGGTGTTCCTCCTCTGGGTGCAGGTCTCATCTGCTCCTCTATCTATATTGGAGGGCGTTAATGCCATCACGTGCCTTGCTGACTAGCTCCTGTAGTCAAAAAAAGAATGAAATGCAAGCACTTTTGAAAGGTTTATACTCTCTTTCACTAATGTCCAGATCATAGTCATGGTCACGCTGCCCTGAGGGCTGTCACAGGTCCACGTGTGGCCAAGGGAGAAAGGAAGGCAAGAGCCTTGGGAACCTGTACTCCCCTGTCTTGATCAGCTTTTTGAAATGAGATTCACCCATGAGCTGAACATGTTTTTGTGAAAAACATAGTTGAATGTCAAAATACTACTGTCAGCTTCTAGGCTTCTGCTGAACTAAATGGGGGCTGTGTACTGTTCAGTGCTGAGATATGTGAGATTTGGCTGCGTCTGGGACAGTTGTTATCATATTTGTCTGCATTGAAGGACTGGAAATTGGTATATTGCCTCAGAGTTTGCACAGGTGGGAGGATGACGTGGAAGAGTGAGTCATATCAATTTGAAATGGAAAAAGGGGCTAAAAAGCATTGTTTTAATGTTTGTTTTTCCTGTTGGTGTGACTCCATTTTTAACCACTTTATTATTCTCTGTAGTTATTTTTTGCAGAGACATTTGCCAAGGATTAGTTTTTGTTTGGTTGCAAATATTGTATGGCAGCTGGAAGCCTTTTTATGCAGCTCTCAAAAGCTGAGAAACTGGTTGTCAGTGTGTGAAAAGTTCTTCGCTGGTACTGTAAACTGCCTTTCATTAGGATGTTGTATATTTAATGATTGCTAGCCCAATGGGGCGTGTAGAATTTCCTGCTGTGGTCTTCTGTACAAATTTATTGGAGAAATACATTGGAAAATGTTGCTGGTGTGCAACAATGCACGGAAAACATTCACATTTGTGTAAAAGTGATGGACAACCTCAGGAACAGTTGCTAGATTAAAACAAAGCCAAAACCTTTGTGATTCTAGATGAGTTATCTGCACACAAGTATTGGCAGGTAGGGTAGATATTAGGTTTTATCACTGCTTCTGGGCAGCCAGAAAACTTTCAAATCTGGGATTAAACTGTTTTTCTTTTGGAAGAGAAAACTAACATATTGTTTTCTCATTTGTTTGCATGCATATGTGAAATTACAGAACAGCAGCTATAAATTGGACCATGCAATTTAGAAACAGAATTTCATCTTTCAACTCTTACATGAAATTTTGAGATGTGCTGCCTGTCATAAATCTTGTCCCAGCTTCTTTCTGTTTTTTTGTTCCCATATTGGAAAGGCATGGCTCTCTGAATGCAGATGCCACAATAACCGGTGAACTGGATGGATTGGATCAAATGGATCTGACTGAGGAAAACATGATGTAGTTCAGGCTAGAGGGGAGCTGACACAGTTCTAAACTAAAACTACTTGAGTGGTTTTCTGAAGGCAAAATGTCCACAGATAAAAAGGCAATTTTTAGACCAGTAGCTGGAACGGAAGTAACTGACATAAGAGCTGCAAAAGGAGATCCTGTGTTAGCCTCAGCTACAGGTGGTTATTTGAGGGCCACTTTGCAGGTGGCTGCTCTCGCTTTGAGCTAGAGTATGAACAGTAGAATATATATTAAAAATACATTCCACGTTTTAATTTCTAGCATTTCAGTTTGATAAAGAAATTGCCTGTGTTTATTCTGTTGATATGTCCACTTTAGATTTTTGTTGTAAATCCAGAACTTGTATACATTTGCTCCAAGACAAACATAAGCATCAAGAGCACTATACTGCTAACTGACCTCTAACATGGCTCAATCCTCTTCCAGACCTACTTGAAGTCTACATGGAGATGTTACGAAGGTCCATTAGGATGGCATAGTTGACTGCAGCATTATACAACCTGACAATATCTAGAAAGAGCTGAGCTAAGATACGAGCGATTTAATGTACGGCATAGTGCATTGTTCAGTCGTGTGAGGTGAAATGACTCCCATCAGAATGACCCCGAGGTAGGTGCTGAAAGCATAACTATAGCTGAATGTAAACAAGACACATGCAAGGGTTTTAGTGCAGACCTAAACTGTGCTTTGAGCTATTTTCAGCCACAGTACAGTATTCGCTGGGCAGAGGATAAATTCTCCCTGTGAGCTCTTGCATAATAGCATCTGAAAGACCCTCTACCATTTCCCGTACGGTCCTGTCCAGCAGATGATGCCCTAGCCACAACTTTGAAGTCTACACCAATACAGCACATTTAAATGTGAAATCCAGTGACTTGGGAAGTTTTAACTCAGAAAAAAAGCTCTGTTTCAATTAAGTAAATATGTAATTTACTTACTGAGAGGGCCTGTCAGTGGGACACCAAGATGGAGTACAGGGCATGTACCCTTTGGGAGAGCTGGGCTTGCTTCCAGTCATGTAGAGGCTAAAGAGTGATCTAGCAGATGTCTACCCCTACTTTAAGTGGGGAGTTATGAAAATGAGAGTACCAAACATTCCTCAGAACGTGCAGATGATATGACAAGGGGCAATGACCACAACTGCTGCACGGGGAGTGTCAGGTTAGGCATCCTAGGAGTGCAGTGCAGTGCCTGGACGGGTGACCATCTTTGGGGGTTTTCTACAGATGACCTGATTCAGTGCTGCTGATAATCCTGCTTGGAGGGCAGGACTGGACTGGAAAGCCTCAGCGGTCTCTTACAAACAGCATTTCAGTGATTCTGTTCCCAGTCTACTTGACCCAGTTTGAACCCCTCCAAGACTTTGAAGGTGCTTAACAGCTGGATCCATTCGGCCCTCCACCAAGTACAAGTTTCACAAGAAAGCCTTCAAACATAGACACTGTGGCTCTTCAGTATGAAAGTAAGGTCTGTTTCAGCAGAGGTTGTTTAATTGTCTCCTATAGGAACCACAGTGGGAGTTGCTGCTTCAAATGGAAAGTATACTTTTTTGACCTTGACTTCTCTAATATAAGCACACAGCAGCATGTATATATTTATGCAGGGAAAAACAATCCTACCAGATCCTACTTTGCATATATAATTTGGTTACAGGGAAGAGAATGAGAGAACAAGCTGCTTGTGGCAAATGTAAATAAATTAATTCATTACTGCGTAGCGCTTCTTGCTGTGGCATGATAGGGTGTTTTCAAGTCTTGTAGTAAAATGCCTTATTGTCTTGGCTTGACCAGATGGACTAATGATCTTTTGGGTCCTATTATCTATGATCTGATGACATTTTAAAATATTTGAAGTCTGCACTAGCCAAATTTTAAATATACCACTGTAAGACGCGTATAAGAATGAGGTTGGTTATTTTCTCTGCAGTTTTTTTGTGATTAGAACCATATGAATGTAAAAAAAGTGATTCCTGATAAGTTTCTGTGAAGGCGGTACTGATGTAGAAACTCAAGCAGAGAGACAAAGCCATTTGCCATGGACAACACAGCAAGTCAGATGCTTCTTTCTCGTCATTAATTCCGATGATAAAATGGATGTGAAATCAATTCTTACACTGATCTGGAACAGCTGTTGAAGATCTTTTAACAGAACCCAAATAGGAATAATGTCAAGCCAAAACAGTTCTCTAAGTAATTAGACACAAATTAATAAAACCACAAAATGTACAGCCATAGTATGAACTTTGATTTAATCCCAAAGAGAAGAGAAATCTGAGAGGAATGAAAGTATTCTTGATGTGCATGTGCAGTGTCTTCTGTCTAGGAATTTATATTCTTCTCATCAGTGTAAATGCTAAATATCTAACCAGGCAAGATTGAAGTGATTTCTGTGGGGGAAGGATGGGGAGAGCAGTTAGAAACCATGGCACAGATGCTGCCCTAATTCTAAGGATATCTTGTCACCAAGATTTGCCAGCTGGATACACTTATTGATCCTCAATTGTTTTGGGGTTTATCTGTGATAGTGATGACTGATGGACTCTCTTAATTTTTTTTTTTTTTTTTTAATTGTGCAGCTGAAAACATTGTAACAGTTTATTTCCATTTGACTTCCATACTGCAGTACAATTTCTTTCTAGGAAAGCTCTGCAGAAGAAATTAGTTTATCACAGCATATCACAAAAGACAGGTAATCCCTGTACATCAGGAGTAATATTCAAGCATCTGAGAAACAAGCTCTTTCATACCACTGCAGTGTTAAGATTATCAGGGAGTGAAAAGCAGAGCTTATTTTGGACGTACCCTGTTTCAGAAGGGAGGGAAAAGTCTGTAGTTCAAGCAAAAGTCAGGTAACTAAAAGCTCAGGTAATTTCAGATTCTTCATGTAATTCTTGACAGGCTTTTCAGCAAGTCATATCTCTTTATGTTTGTGATTAAAAAAAGGGATAATCCCTCTTTTTCCTTTCTCTTACTGTGTCACAGAGCACTGGTGATTTGTTCACCCCTGAGGAAAACACGAACTGTTACAATGATGTAAAATCCTGTGTCTGTGTGGGGTTAAATAACTGCAGTTTTCAGCAATGTCTATCGCTGTAGCTGCTTATTTTGATGCAGCCAGCTGTAACTCCATGGATGGATATCAGGCCCTGACACGCTGTTCCAAAGCCTCAGAAGAGAGGTAAACCCCTTCCTTAAGTTTTCTTCTCCTGAGTCTAAACAGAGTCATAGGGTGTCATCCTTTCTTGCTGAGTAGAGGAAAGGAGGTCTGGAGTCTGGATGTCCCCGGCAGGGCTGGTGATGGTCCCTGGGCAGGGTCTGGTCCAGCTGTGTTGGGCTGATGGCACTGCCAGTGTCCTGGCAGATGGGAGCCAGAGCCCAGAGCTGACTCCAGAGCACTCCAGGCTCCCTAACAAGATCTCCTCTGTCACAGCTGTGCAGGTTAGGAGGCTGGAAGGGACCAGTACTGCTTCTTACATTATATTGATCTAGGACCTTACTGGATTCACTTTTCCCGATTCACGTTCCCAGAGATGTGGAATCCCCTTCAGCCACTAAAATCTGATGAAATCGACTGGAGGGAGATAATGAAGTATTTACAGATGAAAAAAAATCTGCCAGAATATTCTGTGTGTTCAACCCTGGCACTGCTTTATTAGGCTGGGCTATTTCCTTAAACGTGCACTAGGGGGCACTTTAAGACTGATTAAGGGAAGCAGAAAACTTTGCAACACTAATTCCACATCATCATGAGCCGAGTAAACAGTCTGGTGCAAAACAAAATATAAAAAAAACATAAGCAATTAAATATGTATTTAGCAGCAAGTGTGATTCGATTCCTGTTTTTCCCCCAGCAACTGCACTTGCTGAAAGTGGACATGCAACTGAAAATTACATTCTTGTTCTAAACATATTGTATCATTGTCGTCTTGTTCTTCTAAATAAATGGACTTCGCTTTTCAGCATCTAGCCAAATACAGGATCAGATGCTATATTTTTTCGTTAATCAGCCTCTCTCTCTACAGCTATCTGTGATGGTAGGTTTGCATTTGTTTCCGTTTTTTCATAAGAGGTGTCGAAATTTCTGTTCTCCAACATTCGTGTTTATTTTATTTCTTTCAACTGGTTTTATCTGACTTAAGCCCATCCAGAACGAAAGTTCTGTTCCAGGACAGCCCTCTAGAGTGTCTCCTGAGCATGAAAAACTGCTTTTGCTGCCATGTTAATGTCCGTTCCCCTGCCAGAAATATATGTTTGCCAAAGTGTTTGAATTCTGTAATGATTTGTCTTGTTAAGCACATTAGAAGGACATAATAACCATAACTCCTAATTCTAAGAGAGTTTTTCCTTCTGAATAGTTTAGGAAAACTTAGAAGGAATCAGATTGATCTGATAGATGCAGATAAGCTAACAGAAGCGTAGCTTTGTTATACATTTCTTTCCACAAAATGACAGACCATCCTTTTGCTAAAAATTTGATTTCATAGTACCACTAAGCTATATAAACTGTGAAAAGGTAGATAAGAATGACCCATTCAGTTCTTTACAATAGGAAAGTGTATGGTATATAGCTGAGATGACTCGATGTCTCGCAACAATAGGTTTATACTGGTTAGCATATAAAATAGCCAGACAACAAATGCAAACCTTTTTTTGAGTCTCTTTTGTGGGCTACATTGTCACTCTTTGCTTTTTTTCCCCATGTCCACTATGCTTATGACTGCAATTCACTGTTCCGAATAGTGATGCTTTTTCTTATCTTAAGAAGCTGATAGAACTGTTCGGTGTTACAGGATGCACTTTTTTTTTTTTGGTCAGGAAATATTATTTTTTTGATGCTGAAATGTTTTGTGGAAACAGTGATTTTAATAAAAATTTGCCAGGAAGGCGTCTCAGCATCAGGAATACTGAGATTGTGCTAAAAATATGTTTGCCCCACAACAGCTAACAGCCAGTCACTGAGGATGAGTGTTGCTTTTAGTTTTGTACTTATGCTGTGCAGAGGCCTCTCTACAGCCCCTACATAAACGAGTATGTAGCTATACCTACCTCTAATGCCATCCCAGCGAGTTATGTAAAATTATTCTAACAAAAGTCTGAAAAAGTTAGAAAACTAATGTGAACAGAGAGCTCTGCAGGCACGACCCAAGGGCTGCTTTCAGCTGTAGTATCTGCATAGTCAGATGCTTGCTCCGAGCCAACTTCAGCCCGAAGCTTTCAGACCTGTTGGTGTGCAGCTATGCCGGCAATAAAATGTTCCGCTCCTCAGGTGGACGTCTGGGTGCAGGCAGAGCCCTGTGCTAACGGGGCTGCCGGCGCTGAGCTGGAGCAGGCTCACAGCCGGCTGCTTTGGGGCACAAGTGGGGCCCACACGTGGCTGCTTTCCCTGAGCAGAGAGGAGGCACATCTTTACAGTAAACAAGAAGAGTGTGTGACTGGAAATCGATAGGTTGAGCTTAGCAGATGAGAAATGAGGTCTAATTGGTGATTAAACAACACGGGTGGTTGAAACAATTAGATGTCGATCCATTTACCTCTCTCCTTTCTGGGGGGAAGCTAGATTGAAGAGCTTGAATTTCATAGCTCCTGCCACATCCTGGGATCCCTCAAGATATTTCTGGGCTTTGGGTAACCTGGGCTTGGGGGAGAGGCAGAGACTGATCAGACAGTTGGAGGAAGAAGGGATCCTAGAGGATGTTTTGGTTAACGGGCCTCAGATGTCCAAAATGAATGTCTCACTCTTATAGGCCCCCCCCAAACCCTGCTGTGATCAGGTAAGACTGCGCCTTCTGAAACATTGGGATGTGAACCTTTGAACAAAGATGCAGATAAACATTTCTTAGGTGATGTTAAAAGTGGTATAAGTTTACGAGGTCGCTGCCTCTTTGCCAGCTCTATAGTCTGCTGCTTTTCTTTGTCTGTCCATGGATGATTTATGTGTTAGAGAGTACCTTTCCAGTGGTATTGAACAACTACGCCTTGTGCCAATATATGAGGTTAGGTTTAAACTTTCTATTTCAAATACAGTTATTAGTACTGCTTTCGTAGGTCTTGGTAGGAGTTGCCAAAGGGTCTTGAGTAAGCTTCTTGGGTAGGTTTTCCAGTCTGCACTGAGCTGCTGTGATTATGCTGACAGCAACAACTATCTAGTTACTTTAAAGCCAGCTCTGGTGTGTCTGTGCAAACAGCAGTGATACCACATGTTGCTGTGCATGTGTGCGGATGTGTGTGTATATATGTATATCAAATAACTGTAACGTGGTGGTATAAGATTCACAAACAGGTATTATGTTCTAACTAGGTGCTTCTTATTTTGCCATGTTCTTTTTAATTCTTAAAATGAAGGTAATTCATCCCACAGAATGTCTTGCTCTCCTGAAAAGGACTTCTGTTAACATTGTAATCATTCTGTGCAATGTGCTCGGTGGTAGAAAAGATTCCCTCATAAAACAAACAAACCCTCATGTAGAAATACCTCCCTTTAGATTTCAACTTCTTTTTTGGTTTTCCATAAAATGTTAAAAAATTATAAGGGTTATTGTCTGCTAAGAAGCTAAAGTGTGTGAACCTTAGAACTCTGATTTATTTTAGTGTAAAGGGATAGCATTGTGAAGCGATAGTAAAGTCATATTTGCCCCATAGACTTTTTTTCACTTAACATACTCCACTGAATTAGCCTATAAGGCATTGACTGGGGTTCTGGAGACCAAAGTCTCTGCTTTGTCTAATTCAGAGCAGGAGAGTGAACCTCCATCTGTGCTTTCCTTTGCAGGTGCTAGAGTCAATGGGTTAGTGTGAAGTGGGATTTTTTTGTCTTTTTTTTTTTTTTAATGGTTTCTGGTTCAAACCAGTACAAAATAAAAAAAAATAATCTGAAAACTAGAAATATTTTGCAAACTAGACAGCCATTTTTGTTCAACCCTGGTTCTAGTGAATATGTTTTCAATCTTTCTAATTCTTTTGTTAGCAAGTACAGTCTTGTATGTAATCAGAGTGGAGAAAGGATGCAAAAAATATTGCAAAAATATTACAACACAGAAAACCTTCCTGGGGAGTTTCCTCATCTCTGCTGTTACATTATGAACTCATTAGATATTTTTTTTTGGTGAAGTTTGAAACCCTGAGTGGCAAATTACTGTAAATCAGAGTAATTCTTCCTGTGCATTCCACTACCAGCAAATATAGCTTTGAATCCATAGCTAATTATAATGTTTCTGTTATCGCTTAGGCTTTTTAACTAAAAGAGTCTACTCCGTCAGCGGTTCCCAATGTTTCCGGCACAGTGCGACATACACGTGTTCCTACAGTACTCCAGGGCTTATAGGTCATGATCTTCTTCTGTTATGGATGTGAATGCACTCTTGTAATATATCTAAAACAGATGAGCGTTCCCATAGAGTTACCACAAGTGTACGCATGACGTGATGAAAGGTTCCTGCACTTTGGTCACGTGTTTGGAAAGGCAGCCAAACTGATCACAAAACCACAGACTCATTGAGGTGGGAGGGGACATCTGGAGATTGTCCAGTCCAGCTCCTCCTGCTCCATGCAGGGTCAGGTGGAGCAGGTTGGTCAGGGCCGTGTCGGATATGATTTTGAGTATCTCCAAGGACCAAGACTCCACAACCTCTCTGGGCAATCTGTTCCAATGTTTAATCTCCCTCACAGTAAAAATGTGAGATTTTTTCTTTCTTTTTTTTTTCTTTTTTTTCCTGATAGTTAAATGTTTTTTCAGTTATTTGAACTTGTGGCTGGTATCACTAAGGAGAGTCTGTCTCCACCTTCTTTACTCACACCATCAGGTGTGAGTCTTTTTTTCTCCAGGTTGAAGTGTCCCAGCTCTCTCAGCCTTTCCTCATAGGAGAGATGCTCCAGTCCCTTAATCATCTTCATGGCCCTTAAATGGACTTGCTCCAGTATGTCCATGTCTCTCTTGTACTGGGGATTCCAGGACTGGACCTAGCACTCAGTGGCTTCACCAGTGCTGAGTGAAGGAGAAAAATTGCCTCTCTCAGTCTGCTGGAAACACTCTTCCTAACACAAACCAGTACCCCGCCCTATAGATTCCCTGCCAGATTCAGCTCCAGATGGGTTTTGGTGTACCTAGCCCCATCACTGCACAGTGTCTTTGTATTCTTCCTGGGTCACCTGTCCCTGCTGCCACCTCTTATTATTCTTTTTGATAGGTGAGTTTGTCAGAAGCTCCCTGCCACTTCTGCTTGCCTTTCTGCACATTGGGATGGGCCATTCTTGAGCTTGGAGGAAGTGATCCTTGAAAAATCAAACAGCTTTCCTGGACCTTTCTTTCCAGTGTCACAGTCCATGTGATTGTTCCAAGCAGGTTCCTGAACAAGCCACAGTCTGCTCTCCTGAATTTCAGGGCTGTGATCCTGCTATTTGCTTTGTTCCCTTCTCCATGGATCCTGAACTCAACATCTGATGGTCACTGCAGCCAAGGCTGCCCCTAGCCTTCATGCTCCCAATCAGCTCTTCCTTGTTTGTAAGTGTAAGGTCCAACAGAGCATCTCCTCTTGTTGACTGCTTGATCATTGGTGTCAGGAAGTCATCTTCAATGCACACCTGAAACATCCTTGATTGCTTGTGCCCTCCAGCAGATATCGAGGTGGTCAAAGTCTGCATGAGGACCAGGGCCGTTGCATGTGAGGCTATTCCAGGTGGCTGAAGAATGTCACAAACCCCCATATTTCCTCTTGATCAGGTGATTGGTAGCAGGCACTCACCACAACATCACTGATTTTGGTCTGCCCAATGATTCTGACCCATAAGCTGTCAGCTGGCTTGTCACTTGTCTGCTGCTCTCACATCAAGGGCAACGGCCCCTCCTCACCATCCTGGCCTTCCTTATGGTGGATCCGTCTGGATCCACTATCACCTTCCTACTAAGCCTGTATCCACCCATTGCAGCACTCAAGTGAGCTACCCCACCATGTCTCCATGATCCAAACAAGGCTGTAGCTCTGTAACTGCACACAGGTTTCTAATTACTCCTGCCTGTTCTCCATGCTGTGAACATTGGTGTACAGGCACTTCAGAGAGGCACCAGCTTACTGGTTTCTGAGAAAACATATGCAATCTGCTGTCCTTTTGGCACTTTATGTGCATAGATTTGGGGTGGCCCTTTCAGTCCAGTTCCATTGATTGAGGTGTCTCCTGTCCACATCACACTGCACACTTTACTTGCCAGTCCTGTCCAGCACTTCCTTGCTGTACTGTGTGTTGCCAACTCTCCTGGCCCCTTTGTTCCTAGCTTAAAGCTCTCCTCACCAGGTTGGCAAAGATGCTTTTGCTCCACTTGGTTGGGTGGATCCTGTCTCTTCCATGCAGTCCTCAGTCTTTGAAGAGGATGCCAGGGCTAGTTGTTCCAGTCACTGGTGGGGATTGTGCCCCATGTCATGTCACTGCTGCTGCATAGGCCACCTTCTGCACAAAGTTCTGTACTCTAGGCCTCTCTCTGGTACCTGCTGAAAGGGTGCTGGACGATTCCTAATCTCTTGATGAGGGCTCAAACACCCTTTGATCAAGAACAGGCGCCAGATCTTGTTAGAAGCTGCTAGAGCTTGCTAGAAGATGCAGCCTCCTGTAGCTATCCTTTCCTGGCAGCAGCAGGAACCTTGGTGTTCCTCAGAGTTCCCAGGGTCCTCCAGCAATCCTATGAGTTCAGGAAGGTCTAGAAGCAGAGCCCAGAAACTGCTGCGCAAATTGCTGCGTCTGAATTTAACACTGAGGAGGTCAGCTAGAAACAGGTTGTAATTGCCTGTTTGAGGCATTCATTTCGCTTCCTGCCTGTGCCTAAGGTGCTTCTGACTGAAAAACAGCAAGTGGAGAGGTAGATGAATTGTGCTTGTGCACTACGTCTGAACCAAGGCTGTAGGTTGACCGCCTCTTTTATATTTATTATATACAAAAGGATAAGACATGGAATGAAAGTCTTCCTTTGAATTTTGTCCTCAGTTGACTAGTTTGTTTTTTTAATCTTTTCTGCATGTTTCAAGTTGCTCAGAAACAGCCTACTCTGGATTTAAGGAAACCAGCAACATACCTAATATTGTAGATGGCAGCAGACTCTGCCTACTGCTGACACTTTGTACTGTTTTGTCATCATAAGTACAATGGAAGAGCACTCTTGTTGTTAAAACTTTTCTTTCCATCTGCTTATTCTGACTCTAAGCATAAGCCTGCTTAACACAAAGGGAAGGCATCCTATCTAGCAAGGAGAGGTTCAGGAGGGTTCACTGTAAACAAACTGATGAGATGAATGTAAACAGGAGCAGCGTGTTCTACTACAGATGGCTACCCCTCCCTCTTGCCTTATATTTCCCATGTTCATAATGAAATATTTTCATTCCTTAGAATCTTATAATGAAATGTGAGTTAGCAAGAAATGGATTTTTTTTTTTGAAAATAAGGTTGAATTCTTCATCTGCTACCAGTGATAATGGATGACTGAAGAATTAAAAACCTGACTTCATAGCTGACCTTGCTTTGGGACGGATGTTGGTCTAGATTACCTCCTTCCAACCTGAATTTTCCCATGATTTTATGAATTATCTCCTATATGAGATGCTATAGCAATATTTTCCAATACAGCAGTTTGGTATTTGACAGCACCAGTATAGATCTTAGTAGTGCTATCAAAAAGTGTATCTTACCTCATTTCTAACCCTTCTATTGTATTTCTTCCATAAATTGTTACTGGGTGAACGAAGGAATTGGTGATGTACTCTATTTCTATCTAGAAGCTAATGTTCAACTTCTTTAAAGATGGTGGGGGGACTGGAGCACTTGCCCAGTGGGGAGAGACTGAGGGAATTGGGCTTGTTCAACCTGGAGAAGAGCTGTCTTTGGGGACACGTAACAGCAGCTCCCAGAACCTACAAGGAGGTCATCAAGAAGATGGAGCCAGACTCTAGGAGTCTGACCCCAGAGTTGGCCCTGCTTTGAGCAGGAGGTTGGCTGAGAGACCTCCTGAGGTCCCTTCCAAGCTGAATTATCCTGTGATCCTCACATAACAGGCTCTACATGCGTTCAGAAGAAGATCACGATTCCTGTGATGAAATCTCCAAGCTTAGCGCCCACCTAGGTAAGGATATATATAAGGCTCAGGACTCAGGATTTCAGGAGTGTGGTTTTATTTTTTATTTAAACCTGGCAGGAATATAAATCTAATTAGGCTTGAATCCTTGGGTACCGTGTTTCTTGCTCTCCTGGTTGTGAGAGAAGATTTGACCATTGTAATCTATGCAGTGATATCATCTGAAGTTTGTGGAGAGAATCCAATGGGAGGAGGACTTGCACTTGATAAATTCAAGGGAGATGATGACTGTTACCACTTTTGGCCCCAAGCAGACTAGATCGCTCGTCTTTTGATGATATGGCCTCTTAGTTTACTTCCTAACTGAATATTCTTGTCCATCCCTCTGTCTTTTTTTTTTATTTCATGTGTCAGGCTGCAGTGAGGGGAGGAGGGCAATAACTCTCACCCTCACATTGAGGTGTTGCTCATGCAAGGAGTGATTAGTAGCATAGCTTTTCGTTTCTGATCTTTCTGCATCTCTGGCTTTCTTGCTTTCTTTTTGAACAGGATTCAGACTTAAAGGGTTTCTCTGTAGCTGTGATAGCTGGAGTTGTGCTCCCCACCCCGAAGATGAAATTCCGTAGAATTAGAAGAAAGCTGCAAAAATGTGCAGGATCCATGCATGATATGCATGATCAAGGTTTACGCATAATTTGAACTCTCTCTGCTTTCCTTCTCCCCATTACTCAACAGCTTTTCCCCTTGTTACATCTCAGCAAAACACTGAAGTTTCACATTGCTGTTACTGATGTTGACTTGAAGGTATGCACAGTCGATATTCAGTCTGCTGAAAAGCTGGTAGAATCACTTTGAATTGATATCATCGAGCAGCTCATCTTCATCTTACCTTCTTGTTTTTCAGTCTCTTTCCAGGCTAAGCGGTTCAGAGAAACTAGAGCTGCCGCTTCTCAGAGGATAAGGATTAGCACAAAGGTGCTAACCCCTAACAAGGTTCCACTCCCTGTCCTCTGCTATGATCCATACATTTGTTTTGTTTAAATAGTACCTAACATCTACCACTGTGCAGGGTTTAGGTCAAGCTGTTGCTTTTGTGGCTAGGGGAAATAGCTTGTGCTCCAGACTGTATTTCCGTGCTCCATCCAAGCCCAGATGGTGAGATGACTGGCAGAGCTGCAGTCCTGTCTGTTCATATCACTGAAATGCAATCTCTGCCTTGCTGCTTTCATTTCTGGGCGAAGCCTGGGCTACTGATTTTGCAGTGTTGGGATTGCCCACATGTATTTGGAGACACAACTGGGGCTTTATTATTATTGTGGTGACTGCTCGTGTTTGCTAATGATCCCTGTAGTGATGAAGAGAAAATGAAGAAAGTTTTCTCTCTTCTAAGAGTCTTCAAAAATGGAACGTCTGACTGGATATTAGCAACTATACTTCCGTTTGAGCTAAAGGAATATTTATAGGATTTCAGTGAGCAGGTTTTGCAAACTACAGGCAGAGAAAAAAGCTTTTTTACCTGCAGAAATGCATATTGAAGTGCACAGCGTTCCTTCCAGATGAGTTCCAGGACATCTGTATATTGTGTCTTTGTCTGAGAGGAGCCTCTCAGTTGCCCTGAATTTCTCAAAGCCAAGCAGGTTCCATTGTTCTTTCAGTCTTCAGTGGCTTTGACTTCCAGTTACTAAAAACTGATATACGATAAAGGAATATTCTAAATCACATTTATTCTTAAATCTAAAGTGAAGTGTTGCAAGCTAAAGATTTGTATTTATTCTTTCACATTTATAATTAAAGAGGCCTCTTCCTAGCTCTAGGAACTTATAAAAATTAAAACATACTTGATAAAAGGGAGAAAGGTTTTAAATGGATGAAATGCTTCAACATATCAATGTTCTCTCTCCATCATTCCAAGAAGTTGTTGCCTATTGTACTCACTCTGCAGATATTTTCTATAACTCTTTTGTTTAAGCCTGAGTTCATTTTGAAATGGTACCAAGAAGTTGACTGAATGGAGGCAAAGCAAGGATTTAATGAATAGCCTATTGCCATAGATGTCAGAAATGTTATGCAATCTTAATTCCTATTGCCTCTCAAGTATGTGTGTAAATATATGTATGCCTCACCCCACTTTCCACTGGCTTGTGCAAAAATCCTTGCATCCCAACCTCCAATTGCTTCATCTTGGATTGCAATAATTCATGTTTCTTTCCTCTCTCCCACATCCTCAGCAACTTTTCGACATAGGCTCTGATAGAGCCAGCTCTTTCCCTTGTCGTTGATTCTCATTGTTTCCAAATAGCAGTGAACTTTTGACATGAAGGAGAAAATTTTAGAAGCAAGAGAGATGGATAAGGCAGAGAGGGATAGGAGAGAAGATACAAAGGTTGAATGACATTTTCCTGGGAAGTTTCCCAGCATAATCAGCCTGAGAGCTACTCCTTAAAGGTCTAAGTACAAAGTAAAATGTAGGTGTGATTGCACCATACTAAGAATAAAATGAATATACTTCTCTTCAGCTACATATGCAACAATGCAGGGGCTAATGACTAAAAATCAAACTTTCTGTGAGTTGAAAGTATGTAGTTGCCAATCTGTCACTGTAACCCACATACATTTTATTCTCTGACGTAAATTATCCTACGAAACTGGAGACCCTGGCTTAACTTCTTCTTGCTGCCAAATTAATGTTAAAGGATGTCGTATTCCAGTAGTTCAACTCTCCACCCATTCTGTCCCGTAAATGGGTATTTACCCTTACTGAGACTATAACCCTAGGGAATCTGATAGGAGGAAATCTTGGTCTGACTGACTTAACCATATTTTTTTGGAAATGCTCAACATCTGTTTGGTCCCTCGGAGCCACTGTACTGCATGCTTTGGAAAATCCCCTGCTAAGACCAATTTGCCTTACACACACAAGTGCATTCTGCACAATGCACAAAAGTGCATTCCCAGTCACATGACATATATTTGAAAACCTTATCTTACAAAGTACAGTTAATCATAAAGAGTTTTGGAGATGTGGTGGTATACCCAGCTTCACGTGTGAGCCATTAACTAGAAGACTAAAAGTAAGTCTGGACTCCTTTGATAGAAAAAGTTTGTGATTATTTTGAAACATCTTCTTTAGTATTTTGAGAATTTTTGAACAGCATTTTAATTGGTTGTTCTGACTTCAAGATATTTTTAAGCCTTTTTACATAGTGAAGACATTGACATAATAACTCAGGGAATTGCTGAGTGTCAATTAAAAATAAACATTACGATTAAAGCTAGTTAGGCAGAAATCAGCTGAAAGATCAAAAACAAAGCTTACTAAACTAAACTGCGGAATATTGCATCTGAGAACATAACTTACATTGCTTTATTTTTGAACAAGGTACAGTTTCTACAAAATACTACTTATATAGTTTACAATTCGTATTTTTAATCTTTCCCCACGAGGCTGGCTTGAAGTTTATTGTATTGTGTTTTCTAGTGCACTCATAATTTCAGATCTATTTAGTTTCTTCCTCTTATCCTTTTTTATTTTAGTATTTCCCACAAAGATTTATTCAGGCTGGAAAACTTATTTTATTTTTACTTTTTTTTTGTACTGTTGCCTCAAATGGCTCTTCATATCCTTTTACTTCTCCGTTAATTGTATTTTATTTTCACCTGTTTAAAGCTGTTTCCCCAAGAAGTTTGGAGGATTAAGCTTTTGTTCAATAACAAAGAATTCAAGTGTCAAGTTCAGATTGTAACTAATCATGTGTGTGTTTATATAACAAGCTTGAGACTGTGCTCAGATTCCCTGCCCTTTTTTATCTTTTAAGGGAGAATAACTTGAGCTTGCATTTCTACAAGGTGTCTGAATCGAACATGCTTATTTGGATCACATTTACTGCAAATATTAACTCTTTAAAATTCTGTGCAATTACTCAATTCAGGGCTTTAATTTTTACTGATATCTATAATTTTTACATATAAAAAAACCTTCTAAAAGATCTTTTTTTCTGTTGAAATTGAAATATCTTGTAAATGTAGTTGGAAATATTTTCCGTTGCACTGGCAGATCATGGTACTTCTACCTGGACACAAATGCAGGAACAGCAGCATTATCACTGAAATAACCCTGGGCAAAACCATCTAAATAAATGATAAAGCAAATATATCCTGCCTGTGTTCTAAATTCATATTCTTTTTAAATGCTACATAACTTAATAACTCAGAGATGGAAGAAAATATTCCGGATAAATTATTAGGCATTTTTTAAAGATGCCGAAGGAACTATGGGCTATGCTTTGCTCTCAAAAGCATGGATGTAAACTAGTTATGGTAGAGCACATCAGAGTCTTTCAAGGCGTATTTTTGTTTTATTATAATGGAAAGACATGCCATTTATAAAACATTATGATTAGCATAATTTTCTAACTTATTTTTTTTAGGTCCCTGTTGTGCAATTGGTTTCTGTAGGTCATAACTGAGTTTTTTTAGCAGGCTCCAACACCTACTGCTAATTTCCTAAGTGTGCTTAAACCAATCAAATGATAAGTTAGTATCTTATTTTTAGAGCTAACCCAGAAATATTTTTGCATTCTCTTTCCTGTTAGTAACTATAGTATGGCTTTAATATACTCTGTACAGTTCCTCTGGTCTATCAAACATGGATGATGCATTTCTAACAATCCTCTTTGGACCCATGCTGTGATCGTAAGTGCTAGTAGGTTGCAGGACACTTTTGTGGCTATACTCTGCAAAGCAGAACTGCTTTTTACAAATGCATTAAACATTAATACAGACAAATGTGAGGTTTTATAGCGCAGAAGCTTTATTTGTTTGGACATGTATTTATTTTTTATTAATAATTTTTACCGTACCACACATTTCTCTTTAGAATTTGAACTCTGAAAATGATTCCTTGGACTTAGTAAATGTTGTTTCATTTAAGACCAAGGGAACACACGAAAATCACTCAGATTTACATTGCAGTGAAATCTCATAAGTAATGCATGAACTGTGTTTCAGAACTGACTTGTTCAGGGCCTTAAGTACCTTGTAACACTCATCACCTTCCATAAAGAAACTGCAGAGAAGAAAAATTCTTCCCCCTTTCTTTTCCAAACCACAGAGAATCTGGAAGAATGCTGATGGAGGCAATCATTGGTCAAAAAAGTCTCCAAATTCCTGATTTTGAATTATTAGGGAATGTTCTAATTTTGTTGTTACTATGACGCATCACAGCAAATACAAGTATTCTTGATGCGTGATGTGCAAAAGTCACTGTGAGGACTTTTCAGTATGAGTTTAATATGAATTAATAGATCCACTATGAAGAAACATGCTGATGGAAACCGCCACACCAGCTCAGAGCCCTTACAAAAGCTTCTTTCTAAAGCTCCTCAGGTATTTTTCTTTGCCCTGTGAGGATTTGGGATTCTGACTCCGGTTTTAAAATGATTGTTTCATCTGATATGAAAATGTTTTTTTCCCATAAGCCTACAATAATCCACTGTCCCTGTCTGTCTATTGCTATCTGAAACTTATTGCTAAAGCATGACCTGCTTTTATAATAAATAAACCCTTCCCATCATCTACTACTGTACATCCTTTTGCATGTTAATAGTATGCATCACAGCTGACCTTTATTATGCTATATAATCCTGCTGAATAGGATCATAAGTAACTTCAATACTTTTCATTCAAATGCAACTCCTCTCTTGTATAACATGTGCTAGGTTGCCAGTGTAAGTTCTCATGTGCATAAATCTACTGCAAGGTTATAAAAACCTAGAAGAAATGCCAAACCATAATCAATGAACAATGTGTGCACATAGATGCAGCATGAAGAGGAGAGAAATTGAAGAATTCAATGACAACTCTAAGCAGCTACTGTTGACATTGGAAATTCAAGGATTAAAATGATATCCGCATTGAAATGCTAACAAGTATGATGATTTAGACAGTGTGCCCTGTTTCTAATTATTATGCATAGCTTGCATATAGCATAAGTAGTTGTAACCTTTGTGTGAAGAGCAAAGTCAGGAAATGTTAATCCATGGGGAAACCATCACTTCTCTCCAACTTCCATACAGAAACTCTAGCTTAAATGATTGCTCTTGTTCTCCAGTCCAGGGCAAAAAACATCCTCTTTGCAGTTAAATATCCCCTTTTATTCTGTATGTGCATTAGTCAAATTGATTTCCCTGAGAGTTCTCCAGGCTGAGTTGTATAAAACTATCATTCAGTGCATCTGCTGAGGGAGCTGTAAGAGGGAAAAATGAGAAACATTAGAAAAAAGGCCCTCTGAATCCTGGAAGTAGCACGTTTATCAAAGCTGGCAAGACTTGAGAGACAATACACAGCTTGTCTGGAAAGTAAGTGTCTGGTGGGAAGGCCAGGTTTTGAATTTATACTTCACTTGGAACTCTCTTATTCCTTCTCTCCTACAGATGGGCTAGTCGCCTTGATAAGGCTAGTTGTTGCGCTCAGCTCCACTTGGTGGGCAGAAAAGGACTGCTGGAGAAGGGTATGGTGTCTACAACACCAAAGGTTTCTTACAACTACTTTTGACAAAGATCTGTCTATTAATGCTTATGCACAGGTCCTGCCTTCTCAAGGTCTATTCTGGCTACCTCTTGAATGGCTCTATGGCAATCATTCCTTGACATTTCTCTAACATGAACTACATGCAGTGGTTTCATCTGAAGAAAAACAAATACTGTCATATAGTTGGAGTGCTAGGATTAGAAACTATTAAGGAGAGAAATAGCACGTGACTGACCACAAAGTGCAAGCAAATTCTTTCAGACAGTAGACATCACTATTTGATAGTCTGGTCATGATCCTCAAAGCTGCTGTGCTTTTCTTGCTACCAGCTTCATGGTTACTTCACTAAGTGAATATCTGTTTTTATTTAAAAGGATTTAGTAAGATTCAAGTACATGACTACTACTTGGCCTGATTTTCATATTTCTGCTGAAGAACTTGTGATTTTTTTTTTCATGCACATCAATGCATGCTGTTGCAGTCACAAGTTTTTTGCAGTTGAATAATTTTTTTCTTTTCACTTGGATCCATCCTAAAGACTCCTGTTTTACGTAGTGTACTGGTTTGGCCTCTCAGTCATCCTTCTCTAACAAAAACAGAGAAAGGTAAAGAGTGAAATACTTACATTTGGAAATTTTTATGTTCTTTAATATTCTTTTGTGTTCTGGGTATCTCATATATTTTGCATATACAGTCTTCAGTGCATGGTTTATCTGCAGTTGTACAATGCAGAGGTCTTATCAATAATAAAGAGCTGACAAATAGCGCCCTCACACTTAGTCTGTAATGTTCCCCAAAGAGCAAGATTTTGATTACCGAGCCATTGCCAGTGTTTATCTTTCAAATTTTTCTCCAAATTCCATAGCACACCCAATTGTAATACACATATTTTTAGCTGATGGGAAAATACTAAAATTCCTTGTAACTTTCCAGGCAAAAAATGAAGCTTCACAGAGGTAATTTGATCTTCTGAAAACAAAGTGTAAGGTAGTTCTGAAATCCTAGTTTCAAACTTGCATGTGTTCACCCACTCCACCCCCAGTTTCCCAGTTTTGGCTATGCTGCAGACCTTCACGGTTATTCTGAGGAAAAATATATATTGAGTTTGGGCTTAGATCATTCCCAGACTCTTACAAGAGAAAGAAAAGTTTACATTTCCTTAGAACAGCTCATGGCAATAGCCTAGGCCTTTACGATAAACCTAATTTATATTCAAGAAGCTAAAATGTATATAGCAGCGATAATAAAGAAAAATTAGTGGAAAGAAAAGTGTCAAAGCTTCACAGTACAGGTGCAGACATAGAAGGAACTGTGTCTGTCTTAGTCATACTAGGTATGATCTCAGCAAACAAAAGGTGTCTTGAGAACTGACCTCAAAAACTGTAGGCACTAGAATAAGGAGCTGAAGGCTTTGATCCCTACATGGCTACTTGGGATTTGAGCCAGACACGATGGCTGCTAGGGTGAGCTAAATCTGTAGTATGGAAATGCTGAGGTCTGGGGAGAAAGAAGTGTGTTTCAGGAGAAGAAACTCTTTTATGGCTCAGCTTACATTACAGTGCATCCTGTATTTTAGAAGTGTATTGATAACTCAGGGACTGAATCTGTAGCTGTACCAGCAAAATCAATGCTGTGTTCTCAAACAGAACAGGATGAAAATTAGGTCTTTACATGGCAGAAAAATAAGCACACATTAAAGAAATTCAGAATCTTGATATTTTTCATCAGGTTTTACTCCTAGCAGTTACTTTGACTCTTCATAAACTGTTTTCCAAAGTTATATTTTAATTGTTCATCATATTTTTCCACTTGATGCTTTCAGATAAGGCTGTGGTTATGGATTTTTTTTTTCTTAAAACCATTTTATTAGTGGCTTTTTTCATTAAATTGAACGCCAGAAAACATGTTTAACATATTTATATATACATTCTCAATCTCAAAACATGCAGATGGCTGTCTCCTTTTTTAAAAAAAAATGCTCCTGGGGTGGACTTGATACGTTAAATTTCAACTTGTAGTAAATTTTTACAGTTGAGTTATAAACCTCTGGGAAATGGTGAGGTGGGTTATCACAGAAATGCTAATACAACCCTAACTCCAGCAGTGATGTTGTAATATAAACATCATTAAGTTTCCATTCTCATGGAACGTTTGGTGTACAGAATATTTACATTTATAGTACCATAGTGTATCTTACAGTATCCCTCCAGGTAACAGGGAAATGATAGTTTCATGAGGAAAATTATGTGACATTATTTTAATATACCCATGCTGATTTAAGCTCAGGAGCAGGATTGTCATAATGCTTCCCTATATTAGCCTAGAAAGTGTTCAGCCCCTTTTAACTGTTAGTTTAGTAGTTGCTCAGAGAATAGTGAGAATTCGGAAGACTTTTTATCCCTCTGGCTTCTACAGTAATTACATTACACTGAATATTTTTTTTTGTTGTTAAAATAAATCTAATATTCAGACTTGCTTTGTGTGAGGTTCAAATATGAAATGGGATTTTTCCAAAGTGTTTTTGCTACTTCTTTGTATATCTACTGATTTACCTATGTAGGTTTTATACTAGGTGTCATTTACCCTCAAATGCCAGTGGATAATTGCTTTGTGTTCTAACCATAGCAGGAAAAATTGCAAAGGGGAAATCATTACACTGTTTGGAAGGAGATTAGAGCTACACCCTTTTCTTGGTCTTATTTTAAAAAATGACAAGGAAAAGAAAAAAAAAAAGGAAAAACCTTTGAAAAGGAGATTGTGATCTTTTGTAACTGAGGATGGACATTAAGGAGAAAAGAGCCATTGATGAGGGCGAAGAAAGACTCAGACTTACCAAAGTCAGTAAGGGGCAGTGAAAGTTTGTGTGAAGTCACTTGCAGCATTTGAGCCTGGTGAACTATTTGCTAGCACTTACATTCATACTGACCAGCACAGCCCTATTATTTCTGTTTTGTTTTATTCCTTGAAGGTAAAGACACATTTATGTTTTTGAAGATGCAAGGGGATTTGCCTGAACAGAGTAAGAAGCAAATTTGATGTAAGTTACTGAATGTCTTTCAGATATTTTGAATGTAGAGATTAATTTTGGGTCTTATTTTCAAGGGTTGGTGCCAGGACCAAAGTTGGAAGACTGCACAGGACAATGTGTGTGCACGTGCTCTTTACATGACGCAGGCAACTAAACAAACAGGAGTTATTCATAACAACTCCCCACGTTACTAAATAAATGTTGTATAGCTGTACCTTAGGTATCGTTTTTCTGAAATACGATATTTCCACCAAGGTGTAATGGCCAAAGTGGGGGTCCTATGTCTACTAAAAGGTAGCGGCTTTTGTTCTCAGAATGCATGTAGAAGGGCAGCTGCAGATTACCTCTAATGGTGAAGAAAGGGTCATGGTGAATCTTTTGCTCTGAAAACACATTCATGCTAAGATTCCTCTCAGAATATATCTACAAAGCTTATTCTGTAGCATTCCACTGCAATAGCGATTTACTGGAGTTATGATTGTATCCCTGCAGAGCTTTGTTTGATCCAAAACACACAGCAGCTACCAAGTACTCTTCTGTAGAGTGCATGCAGCTATAAGAGAATGACATTTGAGTTAATTAATCTGTGGAAATACTGTTAGAGCGAAAGAGACTAACGTTGAGGACTTGACAGATTCTACTTGCTTTCTGAAAATACTTTCGTGACAAAAGATTCCAGCAACAGGCATCAGTACCAGCAAACCACCTTGCTAATCTGTTCCGTTGTGTTTCTCTGCATTCAGAGAGCAATCAGCTATTTTCTGTTGGAATGACTCTCATTGTAAATTAAGGACAACAAAATAAGAACAAAAATAAAGTTCCATCAGAGTGAAAGAGTGCATTTTTTTTTTCTTCACAGCCTTCACTGAAGTGAAATTAAAATGGCTGCTGGTCTCTGTAGAGTACACCAGCTTTTTAGAAGCTTAGCTCATGACAACAGCCACAGCATATATAGGTACCTAATTGCAGTTATGTTTACAGTTGTGTATAGATGTTTTCCACTTTAATGAAATTTTCTCAAAGTATCGTCATCCATAGCTTCATCCTCTCGAGGTATTGAGCCTTGAGATTTTTTGCTTAACTTTCTCCTATCCTGGTGAGGGCACTATCCTTCACAGAGAGGACGTAGCTCTACCCATGTGAGCAGCGTGACTAGCATTTCACTTTGAGGGTGTAGGCTGTTGCTGCTATAGGAGATGGAGGCTGTCAAAAATGACTGAATTAAGTATCTGGACAAAAATAGCTGAACTGAGAAATTATTCTAATCTTATTGCTCAGTCACTAATTTTATTGTGATTAAGCTTTGTCATTTAGAAATACAGAATAAAATAGTATATCTTTCAACCTATACACACATTTAAATTGCAAGTTCCTATGCGACTAGTAGCTTACACCATCAGTTTCATACAGTCTGTAACTCAACCAGGAACACTATGCTGGTAAGCATTTATCATTTTAACAATTTTTGAAGAAAGTTTGATTTCTGTAATCTCAAGGGCAGATAGCTATCAGACCCTTAATGGAGATAAAAGTGTTAAAATTCAGAAACACGTAGAACAAGAAATTATCTATGATAGAGAAACTTGCTGGAAAAATTGAGAAAGTGGGTGTGAGGGTACCTGTCAACCATTGTCATGTATTTTAACCTATTTTTATGCTGCTGAATGTATACACTTACAATGTGTCCTGGGCATACACAGAGGCAGCCTTTGATCTTACATTGGAAGAAAGGAAGAACTGGTCTTGGGCAGGGAAGAAGCATGACATGCTCCAGTAGGCTCCCCTGTTTGGTCGCTGAGGCTCCCTAGATGCGGATTGTTTGGAAGCAACCTGCCCCTACCCCACGATAAAATCAGTCATTAGAAAGAGCAAGCCAAAGGCCTCCAGAGCAAGAGCAGTCCAAATTCAGAAAATATTAGGCATTAAATGGTTAAGAGGTAGTGAGAGAATCCAGATTCTGAGTGCTGACCTTATGACCTCCGCAAATGGGACCTGTGAGAAGGCTACTTGTCCTGTTTTGGGAACTCGGCTTGTCAGCAGTAAGGGGTTATTCTGAATGGCAGTATTACATATTCAGGATCAATGAGCCTTGACTGGATCTTTTTCTCTCTCCATGTAATTAAAGATTCTGCACTTATCATGCAGGTTGATTTTATACTCCACATCCTTGCACTTGCATAGAAAGAAATGGTTTTCTGCAGTGGAGTAAAAGGATGCACTGGATCTGTGATGGGCTATCAGGTTGCTAGGGCATTGCAAATGGAGGTAGTTAATTATTTTAAAAGTTGTAACTGGCCAGGAATGCATCTCTGGTGCTTTCTTACGGTGATACTCACAGAGCGGCCTTTTATAAGGGCGCTCCTGAATTAACTGGGCCCTTTGAAAGTTGCTACCTTGCGAGTTGTATCAGTTCATGTCTAATATGTTGTTTCTTTTTTTCTTTTTCTCATAACTGACAGAAAACCAATCAAGCAGAAACTTTGTATCTGAGACATAACTTCCTGCTTCTCCTCGGTGCTTTCCAGATACTGAATTTTCTGTCTCTTCAGGTAGTGCCCACAGCAACAGTCCATGTTTGCCTTTGCTTGTCTTACTATCCAACAGCCTTCACCAAACACAATTGTGAAATAAGAGGTTTTGAGAAAAGGTTTTAATTGCTAACATGGCATCTCTTTTCAGGCCTCTGTTCATTTCTCTTGCTAGAGGAATTTCTCAGGGGAAGGTATGAATATTTGGACCCAGCACGTGAAAGATGAGACAACGACTTTACTTAATTCTTCACGTGAAGTCTATTAACTGCAGTGATCTTTTCAAAATCATTAAGTTGTATTATGTTAAAGCCAATTAGCATTCCAATTTGTGTTAGCTTTTTTCTAGTTAGGTTTTTTTTTTTTTCCTTTTTTTTCCCCCTAAGACATTATCGTTCCTTAGCTGGTGGGGTTTTGTCTGGGTTGGTTTGTTTGTTTGTTTGTTTTTTTGGTACTGCACTGTACAGGTAAGAATTCATTGTCATGACTGTTTCTTAGCAACTCTTGCAAGAATTTTAATGTTTTGATGGGGTAGCCTCTTGCACTTTAGTATTCTAGTGTTATGTTGGTGGATTTGGCAAACTGCTAATCCTAAAAACAAGACAAATCTCCCCGACAGGAGGGAATAGGACTCCGCAGGAAAAGGTTCCAACTTCATCTGCTGTGCTTTTCCTGTTTATACCTCTCTTTGTCTTCCACAACAAAGGCAAAGTTGATACTTTTTACAAGTTTGGGAAGGCATTTGCTATTCTGGAAGCAATCTGAAATCTTTGGAATGACTTTTTAGGAAGCATAGTATTTGAGTATGAAAATTAAATGTGTACCTTACTTCTTAGACAAATTCTTCTAAACTACTTATTATGTCTCTGTCAACAAAATGCTTACATGTGAGCTCAACTCTGCAGTTCAAAGCATAGCTAGTGTTATGTGGAGGCATGCTAAATGGAAAAGAGGGAGAACTGAGGTGTAAGTTTTGTTGAAAATATTGTCAGGAAGTTATCTCAGGTTTGAAATGGAGAGGGAGGGAGGGGGAAGAAAGAGGCATTTGTCACAGAATAGCTATCAGCCTGGTGAAGAGGGTACTGACCTTTGGGATTGAGGATCCTCCTTCAAAGTCTAACCCTAGAACAGGCTTGCAAGCTAAACTGTGAAACTGAGTCATCTTTTTATTTTTTTAGCTAGCCGGAGGCCTTCTTGTGTTTCTTAAAATGGGATTGAAAAATTGTACAAGGATGAACTACCAAATGTAGACTTTTCTTTGCATATAACCTCAGCCAATTGAAACAGCATGGCAATGGGTGAAAGGCTCCGCCCTTAAATTAAGAGTATAGCAGCTGTTTTTGCACAATGTGCAGAAGCATTTTCTTTGTGTATAGCAGAGACATCTGGGATCTTCCTGCCTATTATCGCCTGTAGATACCACCTGGGTAGAATACGATGTTTTTACATCTTCCATTTTATCTGTGGATCTGCGAGGCGCTCTTCCCCCTCTCAACCCCCCAGAAGGTTTCATAAGCTCCTCAATACTGCTATTCCTGTTTCTTCCATTTCCAACTGGCACTTCATCACAAATGGCATTCAATACACTATGTTTTGAGCACTGTGAAGGCTAATATCAGAGAAGACCATGGATTTTATACCCAGCAGCAGTGTTCTCAGTTATTATGATGGTAGAGGCATGCACAATACATTTCTAAGTACTTCAGAGACTAAAGCTGACCCTTTCTGGGATAACTCGCTGAAAGGTCTTTCTAGTGTCAGTTTGTCAGAGCAGTTTTCTTACTGAAACCTGTAATTGAGAATGGGGGGAAAAAAAAGTGCATTTTGCAGGAACTCCTATAGAAATGCAAGTACTAAACTGAAGGTAGCAGTGAGCAAGGTTGCAATTGCTAGTGGAAGATGACTTGAGAATAAATTGATTTTAAAACCAGCAGTTTTATAGTTCCCTTCCTCAAGATAATAAAGACTTGGTGCAGGTTACAAAAATTCTATCATAGCAATAAAAGCTTTATAAAAGATATTTGAAAACATCTTATTTTTATAGAAATATAGCTGTGTAAAATCTATTGCCAAGTGAAACATCTAATGCTAGTTTAAACATAACATCCAACTAACATTGCTGTCAGCGTAATGCACATAACCCAGACAAGTTCATATTTTGGATCTTTGCATAGATTTAATTAAGTCTAACTCCAAATTTCATATCCAGGTGAGTAAATAGGTATGGTCTTGGAGCCTGCAGGCTTTTTTGTGTATTTTTGGGAAATGGAGTATTGTTATCTGCCACTAGTCCTGGATTAGAAATTATTACCTCAGTCTTGGGTTGTCTTTTGCCTTTGTTCATCACATGTATGCAACATGATTTTGATGTACAACGTAACATATGTACAGGGGAATCCCGTATTACTCATGCTTACAGTTTAGTGGCAATACAGGAAACTCAAATTCAAGTGCCTACTCCGGCCTTCCAACAGCAGCCTGAATCTCCATTTCCCACATCATAGGCAATGGCTCTAACCCTAAATTTCTTAGTTTCTTTAGGATAGAAGAGTATTTGTGTCTCCATGGTTGTAGTCAGAAATGTTATTCCAGATTTGAAAAATATTTCTTTTTTTCTTGCTCATCTTTGGAGGGGCAATAAGGGAGAATGCTCTTTATGAAAAAAAAGAAAACTCTTTCTGTGTCTTCAGTCAAGATTGGGTTCTGCTAAAATGCAAAAGTCAGTCAATAGTAATATTGAAATTCTTGTTTGCCCACTTGGTTGTTAACTTCAGCAATAACTTTGTGGTAACAAAGTGTCAGCTATGTTCTGCATGTATCTCAACACCCAACAAACCTTAATGAACTTCACCACTCTCTGTTACACAATATATTTTTAGAAGCATTTTGCATCCTCCCTGCCCAAAGGAGGGAGCGTCTAAAATTAGATTCCTAAATTGCTAGGGAGGTTGGGATTTTCAGAACCTTTGAGTGACTCATAATCAATTCTTATTAAATTAATTCAGACTTCTACATTTTTAATACAGGTGAGAACACTTTCAAACACTGGGCAATAAGCCAATAAATAATACCACTGCTTATGGACACTTTTGTGGTAGAAGAAAGGATACTAAGAGCATAATACATTATTAACTTATGAAAAGTAGGAAAAAATGTAGTAAGAGAAAGATAAGGCAAAAAGCCCTCTCCTACAGACTATGTTCAGTGTCAAGAGACTACATATCATATAAACAAATAGGTGTTAGATATTAAAATAAAATGGATTTTCATGGAAAAGTGCGTACTCCATTTTACCTTGCAACTTTGAAAAAACCTCCAACACTGTTGTAAGGTAGCATCCAAACCCTCTTCAGTGGAATAAACTGGAAATAAACTGCATTAATTCACCAGTCAGGCTTCTGACAGCCATAGACCTGGGAAATATTTGTTGGTCGTCTGTTTGGTGGTTTTTTTTTTTGTTGTTTTTTTTTTTTTTTTTTTTTTTTTTGTTTTTTTTTTTTAATATTTTAAGACTAGTGAAAGAGTTATAGAAATGTCACCTTTAATTCAGAAAATAACATGTGTTCCTCTGAATCCCACCGTTTCCTGCTGAGGTTAGTTAGTTGTAGGGCAGAAGCAGACTACTAAGTTGCTCTACTTTAGTGTTACTATTTTGGTTTTCTTTATTCAAGGTGTTTTTCATGTCTCTGATAATAAATGGACCTTTTCCATACTTTCTCAAGGGAATGGATGCTTTCTGTGCTTTGCTGATATTGCGGAAATGTAGATGGGAGTTAGCCATTTAGGATTTGCCCATCATAAGTTTGGCACCGTGTTGGGTGAAGCAATGAATCTCTAAGCATTAGGAGTTGTGTACTTTGAAATCACCCCTCTGATTATTTGTTGCCTGTTTTTTTTTTTTTTCCAAAAAGTCATCTTTTGTACCTGATATATGTTTTTACATTAGAAGAACCACTTAAGCAGAAGGCTAGTGACTACTACACGAAAATTATTTAACTATAATTAATTAAATATTACAGAAACCCTCTAATGATGGTGGTGATGCGTTTTCTGCATTCTTCAACCCTTAAACTTTAGAAGAGATGAATCTGCACCTCCAATTTTGCTTAAGAGCCTAACTGAAGCTATTCTCTGTACTTTCTATTGTATTAAGCTTATCTTTTCAGAATGCCACGGTGGTTATGCTTACAATTCAGTAGGCAGATGCTTTCTGGAGGTGACTAGGTATTTCTGAGCACAGATAATGAATTGAGGAAACTTTAATCCATGGGCTGTTGCTTGGATTCTGTATCAAGTGGAGAGCTGCTGAAGCTGTGTCTTTCATGCACTGCGAACCACGTAGAAGGACCCTTTGAATAAGTTCACTGGGGTACAAGTGATTGCCTACAGTACAGCTACTTAGCAGAAGGCCAAGGCTGGCTTTCATGTTTAATTGTACTGAGAAATTGCAGGATTTCTTTCCAGTCAATTCTATCATGTCCAGAAAAACTTGTATTTTAGGGGAAAACTGGGAAGATAGGGGAGTTGCATATAAATATGTCATGGTTTGGGCCGAACTGGCCACAGGGCAACTGACAAACGGACAAAATACAAGATTTATTTTGCCTTCAGTGTGATGAAAAGCGGGCAAGCCCTGCAGAAGCTTGCCCTTAAAAACTGGACAAACCTGCATCAAAGCATTTTGTATAAAAATAGTATAGGAGAGAGATCAGGAAGGGGCCAAGTTGACCTTGGAATGAAATTAGACTCTGTAAACTATCTACTCTCAAATAGCTGCTTGAATTCTGCCAACTTTTTTCTCTTGGACCATTTCTAGTTGATGGGCATCAGCAGCACAAAAAGCATTGTCAGAATTGATTGTAATTGCCCCTTATTAGTGGCCTCAATAAAAAGACAGACACTGAATATGCCTTAGGACTAGGTATATCTTCTCTCCAATGGTGGCCATCTCAGTAGGTGCTGAAGAGTAATAATTTGCTGATTATGTGTGCGCTATCTGATGTGATGAAGAGTGCGCCTCAGGCTGCAGCTCCACAAAATGGTAAATCCAGCTTTCGAGTGGAAAGCAACAAATAAAAAACTGCTCAAATGCAAAGGAAAGCACAGAAACAGTATAAGCTCACTCTGCTGTCTCAGCAGTTCTTGTTCAGTCATTTAACGTCTGTCCTCCCACAGCAGGCGTAGATTTGGCATAAGCATTGTATTGCTTGCTGTGTGGGTGGCTGGAGAAATATGTAATTGTGTGCTTGCTCTTGATCCAGATCACATTTGTTCTGCCAGCGGGTCAGACTATACATATATTAAGTATCGATGAATGTTGAACCATGTCTTCAAATGTCCAAGACTCTTTCTCCAAAGTACTCAATTTAAAGTTTAGTAGGTTTTGTTTCATCTATATAAAATAGCAGGAGCTATTTTGGGCTCAGTAGCTGACTTGTCTTGCTATGTATCTTTACTGCAGAGAAGACTGATATGGTTTTAATTAAAAATTGTAGAAGAAAAATGGAATTTTGACTGTTTAAATTTTTAGAATTTTTTCAACTATTTTTTTTTCCCACAACTTTATAATTTCAGGGGAAATTTATCTTTTTTTTTTTTTCCCTATGAAAAAGGGGCAGGGTAAAGGTGCAAATTAGTTTTGAATGTTCCTTCTTCAAAAGGAAAAAAAGAAGGAATCTCAGGAAAGGAATTAAAATGGAAAGATTCTTTTTTTCCCCGCTGTCTTAGACAAAATGGGGCAAATTATTGAGGAAAAAACGCTTCTTAGCATGCTTTTAATCCAACAGCGTTTCCAGCAGAAATAAGTACTCTTTAAGAAAGTTTGTGTAAAACAATTTTATTTTTAAGCTCTAATTCTTGCGTCTTCTGACAAGGTTTCAAACAGGTGTAATTCTTTTGGTAATGCATGTTTATTTAGGACCAGAAAGTCCTGGGCTCAAATCCACTGTCCTGGATATGGTCTATTATGATCATTGGTGAAAGAGCAAAATGGAATACCACAGCACAGTTTAGGCTGTAATCCAGCAGTGCCAATTCAGCCAAGTATTGCATGAAATCCAACTGCGAGACTGGTCTGGCACCCTTTAGACATTTTTTGAGAAATCCAGGCCAATAGCTTGTATGTCAAGGAAAATGTTGTAGTGTATGTAACTGCAGCTTGCGTATGGGCTGCTGTTTTGCTTAGGTAGCCAATGAGCTATAAGTTCTTGATTCTTCAGTCTATAAACTTCAGGCTATAAACTAGCCAAACACCTTTGGGATATGGCTACTTGTGCTGTGCTGTTCTCTTCAGTACTTTCAAGATCAGCCTTTGCTCCTGAGAGATGATAAGTGGAAAAAAACCACCCCAAAACAAGAAATCACACTCAACTATATTTACATTGTTGGATTTTGGTTTTAGCACTTCCTGGGATGGTAGATGTTGAAATTTGCTGCTGGTGCTGGAGTTTTCATTTTTCACTCTTGCTCTGATCTCCTTTCTGCAAAGTGACTCAAAGTCATCAAAAATAAGGTTACAAAATTTCTTGATATTGGGAAAGATAAGATTAACATATACGATAGCAAAAGGCTACTAAGATACTACTATGTATCCTACCTTACTAAATATAGTAATCACATGAAAAAGTTATTGCTCTCTCATTTGGATTTAGAAAGTAGAAAGTATCTAGTAATATTTAAGAAACATGGTGAAATGCAGCATACAACGTGAAGAATACAGTTATCCAGATTTTACAGGCAAAACCAGTCTCCTTCCAGCCTATGTTGATGTAACAGGCCAATTAATTTGATAAAATGGTGCATCATTTGTAAGGTGAGATACTTAGGGTGAGGCAATTGTGCCGATGGAAAAATTGCAGTTTCAAGCAGCCATGCACAAATGCTGTTTCAGCATATTGCTAATTAACATGCTACCCCAGGCTGTCCCAAATTAATCTCTTCTGCTGTGTGTAGTGTACATAGCTAGTAATCATGATTGATTACTGAACAGAATTGTTGCAAAACCGCTGAAACCGTATGATAAACTTGCTGGAACAGAATGGAGAATTGTGGTGTACATGTTCTATTAGCAGTGTAATATTGAAAAGTGTGGTCTGGAGTTAGGGCAGACTTTAGTGACTAATGAAGTTTGGTTAGAAGCTGTAGAATTTTCTTTAATTGTTTTGTTTCTTTTTTAATGTTAAAGTGTGACCTTTCAAATTTACTCACAAAAAAGCCTTGAGAACCACAAGTGTGCACACTAATAGGAAATGCTCAGAAGTATTCACTGCAAACGATGCTATGTGAATTTGCCTCAATTCATTCTAATTACAGATTTGAACTTCAGTCATCTGAGTGCCTTTACTGCCATGCACTGTTTCCAGGGATACATTTCCCTTGTTGGGGCTGTTCCATTTTGAATAACTAATCAAACTTCCATTGAACAAGCAGTCTAACATCAATTTCTTGCATCTTAAAGTGCTCTAATCACTGTCATACAAACTCAGACTGCCTCTTGATGTGGTTAAATGAATTTTAATTTTATAGAGGAGAACACATCCAAGAAGGAGTTTGAGACATCTACCTCAAAGTAGCTAACGGCCTGTTCGGCAAAGGCACTAACCTCACATGGGAAACCCTGGCTGAGATCCCTGGTCTGAAAAAGATATATAAAAGACTTGCAGCCAGGAAAGCATGGCCAAGCCTTTTAGCCACTGATTATTTTAAAGCTGGACTTTGCAAGAAGCAACTCCTTCGGGGAAAGAAGCAGCATTACATGATTAAATTTTTTTTTCAGTGTTTTAGAACCCACCACAAAATCTAGTAACTCCAAGCCATTTTTCCTTTGCGCCCCCTCCCAAAACCAAATGAAAATATTTTCACAGGAATCTTCCTTTACGATTCTAATTAATATATCTGATGGGTTTTTGCATAGCTCTACGAATTTTACAAAATAATCTTATCAATAAAAAACCCACATACAACAAAAATGCAGCCATAACCTCATTTTATACATTAGTGTATATTAATAACCATTCATATGCTAAATTTTTCTGCATGCTCTGAGATACCGAGCAAATAATATTTCAAAGAGTATAGGTATTTTTTGTACTTGCAACTCCTACTGTGTGCTCTCACAAAGGGCAAACAGAACTTGCCCCTAATTGCTTGCATATGTGTAGTTGCAATAGATTTTAGCTACCCTTTTGTCCTTCTCTGCTGTACCTCTGTGGTAATAAGGCCCAGGAGGGATGCATAAATTAGCTTATACAACATTATGGTAACCTGATGTATGAAACGGTTGAAACCGTTTTTAGCCCCTCTGTTACTCTGTGAAGTGGGAAACATCTAAATGTTCTTCTCACATATGTCTGGGATGATTCTACTGTGTTTTATGTACCAGTCTGGTTTCTTTAGCGCCTTGCTGAGGGGAGTGAATACACTGGGACGTGCCAGAATAATGAGTAAGTCATGGGTTATGAGGTTTGTTACATCTGTGGGCTGATTCCAGCGTCACCCACCCTCTTCCCTCTGCCTTTGTAAGAGAGTGTTTTCTTCTCCGGTGAAACAAAATCTGTTACTTTGGCTTGTCTGTCTTGAAGAATAATTAGAAATGTACTGGAATATATTCAGTAATTAACCTCCAGTGATAAAGTTTCAACGTCAGGTAGAATCTGCTCATTGTATATATTATTTGGTGAAAGTGTAAGAATTGTTATGATCAATAGTAAAGACTGATCAGTGAGGAGACCCAAAAAAATGCAAGAGCAAATTCAAGGTAATATTTAAATTGTTGTTGTTGTGGAGATTCCAGTATGAACAGGAGACTCCATATTTGCCTCTGACTTCTGTTTTGGCCACGGAGCATTGCTTCAGTGGAGGTTCTAAGGGACAGAATACTTAACTGTTCACCCATTCAGCACTGTGGACTATTCTTGTTCCTGCATTGTTTTCCCTCTCTCTTTGAAGACACATGGGGAGCTTTAGCTGAAACAGTCCAAGAAAACGAACATCTAAATAAGTGTGGACCCCGTTGAAATGGTGAGATGCAGATGGCAGGTCTACACCTCTTCTGTCATCAGATTAAGTAGGGCTGATGGGACATCAGCATGCTATGGAAAAAGTTATGTGGAACCTCAGATGACCACCATACAGCTTGTTTTAGATGGGAGTTGAAGAGCTGGAGTAGGTAGCAGGAAAGGACAGAAGGAAAGAGCGTACAGGCTTAAGAACGTTTCAAATAAGTGTCAAGCAGTCATGGAGATTTGAAGGAAAGGCAAAAACTTGCACAGTACTCTGTAAGCCAGTTCACAGGAAAGCTCCAATCTGTCTAGTGCTGAGAAAGTTAGGACAAAATCCTTGTGCCAAACATGCTTAACTGCAATACGTAAGGCAATGTGGCATTGTGATGTGGGCTGTCATGAGACAACTTGCCCACGTATAGCAGAGTAGAAGGATGCTTAGCCAGCTGCATAAATTTTGTTTCCTTCATTACATAAGATGTCCTCATTTTTTTCTTTGTTTTATTTTCATTTTTTGACTTAATTCACTCCTCATTCACTACTTCTGCAACTGTTTCTTGCCTGAATATCGACGAGTAATGTAGGAAACACATTATGCATGCAGAGGAATACAGCTGACATTAAATTTTCAACAAGGAAAACTGTTCCACTTCAATACTCCACACCATATTATATAGCAGACCAGCTACTTCAGCTCCTCAGGAAAACAACTGTGTAGTAGTTACTCCTAGACAACAGACCTATCATATGCCTATAATTAGATTTGGTCGTTTGTGTATTCATTATTGAATCAAAGATGGAAATATGTGGTAATTTTGCAATAAATGAAGAACAGTTCACTTTGGAATGTGCAAACTTATCTTACCTTTTTTTTTTTTTTTACAATAATGTTGCAAACTTCTTAGGCTCTAACAAGGTAGATCTTTTTTATTGAAAACTAGATGACATTTTAAGCAATTTCCATACTTTCAGGGATTGGGTTAAGAGCTTTTATTTTTTAAGTGTAAAAATCACATAAAAGGAGGGGAAAATAAAGAACTCATAAGGCAACACATAATGATTGTCAGCGAATATCTAAGGATACTTGAGTGAAAGGATGATGGATAGGGGAGGCCAAGGTCCTAGTTTGTGAATGACATGATGCCTTGAATGAGTAATATGCATACCAGATAACAGCCTCAGCTATGAAGTTAATTAGTAACTAAATTGTGAAGAGGTGGGGGAATTAGGAAATGCATCAGGTGCTTGTAAAAGGTCTGGCAGTGCTCCAATGATTTGCTGACTTCTAAGGGAGATGCATGTATGTCTTAGTGGCAGAAGGATGTCATCCTAGGGTCAGTAATCCTTAATTTATCAGTCAAAATGTTGTCTGGTCCTGAAGTACTTGCTTCATTAGAACAGATCCGGGAAAAGTTTTTACTTCAAAACCAAACCAAATAACACTCCCCACGCCCCACCCGACTTATAACAACCCCCCCCCCATCCCCATCTCCCTCCCGACTGTATGATAGTCAGAATGGGTATTAGAAAGGTAATTGAGACAAGAGGTTAGCCAAAGAAAAATCATAGCTCAACAATGTGACGAGCAAGTAACACAATAATAGCCAGGGAAGAGTTTGGCAGCAGTAGAAAGCAATGTGGAGGTAGCTATAATTCTGATGGCTTCACTACTTCTTGCTCATTTAAGATCATTCAATCGCCATATAGTTGTTAGTATACGTTATAAACTATTTTTTAATAATGTTTGTATTTTTAAAGTCACTCAGGTTTATGGGAAATGCATATGGCCGATAATTATGCACAGCAGATGTAAAATGAGTGCTTATTTTATCCAAAGTGAACAAAGCTGATATTTCACTATGTGAGTATCTCTAGTTAACAGATAATGTCAATAGAATAGGATGTTATCACAGGATAATGGTATCCTGCTGCTTGATAAGTGCTGAGTCAAAACCACAATGTTTATTTTCAAGGCAGGGGACATTGATCCTGTGACAACTTTCTATTTCAATGACATTGTTGCTATTACATTAGATTGATGCACTTATGACCATTTTGTTTAATGGACATTAGTTTAGTAAAGCGACAGCTGCTTATTGTGTGCCTATTCAATACAATAGCTACAGTCTGATTGGCTTCAAGAAAAGAACTTGTGTGATAAGCATAAAAGGTATAGATTTTTATTTTAAAAAGGGGACTGCTCCTATGAATGAGGTGCTTAAATTTTTATTTTATTCTTTTTCTTAATCTCTGTTACAAAAAAAGATTGTTTACTTTGCAGGATTGCCTTTTGATGTAATTCTGAGCAACAAGAATTTTGTCTTGGAAAAGAAAATATAAACTAAGAATGAACATTGCTTTGCAAAAACCTGATCCACTGAATATTTGAGCCTTTCAGATGGGAGCTTTTCCCAGGTGAAAACTGGTAATTTGTTCTTTGGAGAACAAACAAATAACAAAAATGCTTTCAGTGCTGGAATTACTATTTTACTGCTCTGGAGTAGACTATGTAACACATTAAAAACAGAGAGCAGATTAATTCCCAAGAGTAAAACAACCTTTTACTGTAAAACACTTTCACTGCAAGCCATGGAGTAAAGTTCTAGCATGCCCTCTATCTTTTTTTCACATTCCTGAATATTTTAGTGTCATTACCAAAACTGAACTTTTAATTTTTTGTACTTTGTTTCACCTTGTAAAAGAAGGCAAAAGGCGATTTTTCCACTACTGAATTTTAGGCCTTGGAAGAGGTTTCATACGAAGTAGGTTGTTTTGCATGGCTGAAAGACATAGTCTAGTGAAAAAATGTCATTTAGCCTTCATGAAAAAAAATACCTTATTTGAGTAGCAGCTAAGGAAAGCCCTACTTAATTTTTCAAAATTGTCATTGCTTTCATCTGAGTAGCAGTGAAAACAAGAGAGGGAAAAAAAGAATAAAAGAATCTGATCCATATGCTCACTGTGGAAAAATGCTTTTCTGCAAATGTAATATCAACTACGTCCAGCAGTAGTCCTATTGATTTTAATGGGTCAAAGTGTCTAATAATACTTTATTACACTGAAAGGGGAGCGTAGGAATGTGACCTGGATGATCCAGTGGTAAAGCGGAGGACTTAATTATTTCTATTTTCTTGTCAGTGCAGTAATTCTACACTGCACATTTATGAATATGTGGGAGGAAGAGTGCATGCATTTGTACATGTGTGGGAGAAAACGAAGGAAAAGTAATCAGGTGGAACTTCCCCACACACAGTCAGGAAGCACAACATCATGTTACATCTTATTAAATTACTTCCTTTAGAAAACCATTGTGAAAATTTTAAGATAGCTTACTTTGGAAGGGCACGGTGATAAGCAAATTTCAAACTACAGATGTAGTTTGGATATATGCCAACTACAATATCTGATGGTAATCAAAAAACTTCTAATTCAAAACATGTGAGAATGCACTTGGTGATTTTTCTTTCAATCCAGATCGGATATTGGAAAAAGACTTTCTCATTTCAGCATTTCTGCTTACTTTTCTCCTTGAAATCTATAAAATGATACAGAAAACACTTTGAAATCTGCAGAAAGACTGAGTTTGGTGTAAGAGAGGGATGAAGGCTGGCTGAGGTAATGTTCATACATAAATCATAAGCCAAATTTTCTACTGATAAAAGTTATTTTTTATTTATAGCAACTGAGAATGTGTCTGTATAGTTTTTTCTCTTAGATGATCTCCTCTTTCAGGTGTCAGTTATCTTACATAGCTGTGGAAAGTCCACCATTTCATTTCAATGAGAAATTTTCTTTTCAAGGACTGGACAATGATTATCAAGGGCTATTTTACAACAAATCAGAAGGATTAAAATTCTGGTTGCCTTTGGTTTGGTTTGAGCTGATGGAGATAACATGAGAACACTTTAATGTGAAAAACTAGTTTTAGAGAACAATAGACTTTTGAACATCTTAAAAAAGGAGATGGCCTGGATTCAAATACTTTTAGGCAGTCAGAGGATTATTTGAACTCTCTGGTATTGCCATTTATGCATTAAGAATCAAGTTAAAAACATCTCATGTGACAGGTGGGTGTATCAAGGCCTGATGAAACTGCAGCTATGGGACAATAGTCCTGAAAACTGGATTTTTAACTGGCAAGAGATGTTTTATGGTGAAATGAGAAACTATTCTTAGGCTGCTGATGACACCAATGTACAAGTACTTCTATACATTAAATTCCTATAAAAAGGTTTTGGGATATATAAAAAAAATAATCTTGGTTTTGCTCATTAAATCACTTATATTTCTTCGGACTATTAGATCTCGTCAGTCTTCCTTTGTGCCACAGAGAAGCTGTGTCAATGGAAACACATCTTGTCCAGATCACACTGTCCAAGTATACCTTCTCCTAGGAGTAAATGTAGGGCTCAGTGAGACAGAAGTGTTTCACTGCCTGGATCTGTTTTGAAGTTATAATGGGAGTTTTGGAGTGATCCAAAGAGACAGAAGGCCTTTTCCAGACTTTCTGTTGGAAATAATTTCTGCAATATTTCTCATGAAGGAAACAGGCCTTGTCTATGTTTTGTAGAACAAAGAAATCAAATGACAATAAGAAAATCTCTAAATGCCCAGCATTGACTCCTGCTGTGATAGGTTGATGGTTACAAGGCTCAGGAATGATTTCAGCTGTGAAATGGGGAACAAAGTTTACATACGGGTAAAAAACAGTCTTGCTTGATAGTGATGATTAAGAACTGGACCTGTTTTCATCCATTTCGTGTCCTTGGAATGAAAGTGTTAGCTGAAAACAAAGCTAAGTCATTAGTGCCTTGGCCCATCCTGATTCCAGCTGAGTTGCACTACTCTTGGAACAATTTGTAAAGGATGTTGCAATATGCAGAAGATTTGAGGTGTGCAATAGATCCACAGCTTCTATGAAAATGGAAGGGAGAAACCAGAACAAAATGATTTGGGGCTTACTCTCACCATGGACAACCAAAAAGAGTGGGCTAAGGAAGACTTTTGGCAACTGTAAGTGTATATGTGTGAGATGCTTGATCCTGAGCAGAACTGTGAAGTCTTAGACAATGAAATACTACATAAAGAACCATCTGTCTAAGAAATAGTCTGCTTATCAGAGAGATGAATTAATTTACTACTGATAAAAATGACATATCAATCTAAAAAGATACCTGTCAAAACTATCTCTCTGTTCAGTTCCTTATCTGGAATATGTGCCATAACCCTATAGATAAAAAGAAAGACATAAGAGAATAGTTGGAAATTAGCCTGGTTTGTACCCACATGCTTTCATTTGCGTCCGCTACTATCAAGTGATTGACAGCATAACATAAATCAAGATTTCTTTTTTTATTTATTAATATAATATGAACTGCAAAAAGATTAAAGTCTCATTTACATAACCTGAGATGAAAGGAGGTGAAATATTATAATTATCTTTTCAAGCTAAATTTGCACTGCCATTTAAAATTAACCTATGCAAATGACAGGTTAAACCCCAGGAAAACTCCAGCTTTGTTTTAAAAAAGTACAATCAATTTCCAATCACGAGTGTGTTTTTGTGCTAGCCATTCAATTAGTCACTTGGATCCATAAATATATACTAATATCATGAAAGTTATTTATTTTTTTGCCTTGTGTTGTTCTTGGCTTTTAGCACCCAAGGGATTCTCAGGTTGTGAAGTCTGCATCCTTATTTGCATTGAGTAGCACTCTAAATATTACAAGGATTATCTATCCAGTAATGGGACGTATTGCTTAGCCTGAGTGAGGGTAATTACAGAATCACAGAGTGGTCAGGGTTGGAAGGGACCTCTGGAGATCACCTCATCCAACCCTGCTGCCACAGCAGGGTCACCTACAGCACGTTGCACAGGACGGCGTCCAGGCGGGTTTTGAATGTCTCCAGTGTGGGAGACTCCACAACCTCTCTGGGCAGCCTGTGCCAGTGCTCTGCCACCCTCAAAGGAAAGAAGTTCCTCCTCATGTTAAGATGGAACTTCCTGTGCTCAAGTTTGTGCCCGTTACCTCTAGTCCTATCACTGGGCACCACTGAAAAAAGACTGTTCCCATCTACCTGGCACCTTCCCCTTAAGTATTTATAAGCACTGATAAGATCCCCCCTCAGTCGTCTTTTCTCCAGACTAAAAAGACCCAAGTCCCTGAGCCTTTCCTCATAAGAGAGATGCTCCAATCCCGTAATCATTTTTGTAGCTCTTTGCTGGACCCTCTCCAGCAGTTCCCTGTCCTTCTGGAACCGGGGAAGTTAAGCAGAAGTATGTTCACAAGTAAGAAGAGAATCTATATTTTCACAGTTCATAGGTATATCTGATGACTTTGGTAAGATTTGCCTGAGAAAGAAGACAGTTTTTTAAAGGATCCTGCTCCTGTTTTGAATCAGAGAAGAAAGGAGGGTTATATGTAGATATATATATAATTTTTTTTTTTTCAGCAGAACTGCAAGTTCAAGAACATATCAACTAAGGACCTTCATTACACCTTGATTTATAGGTAGTCTGAAAGTATTTTCAAAAAAGAGAGCCTACATTCCTGCATAATTCCTCCCTAGTGTGGGAGGAATTTGAGTACAGTGGCAGACACAGACAACTGCCCTTAGTAAACTGACATGTCTGATCAGGGGGATCCAAGAAAACTGAATATGTTGCATGAGTGATGAACTTGGCCTTAGTCATGTGCTCTTAAGGCAGACATTTCACACTTGGCAGTTGGTGGCCTCCTTAATCACAGCCAGCCTCAATTTTTTATTAAGGGCAAATAAAGAGATGGAAATTTTAGTGAATGTAGACCAACGCCTTAATCAGTGCAGTAGGGCTTCATGGGAAGGAGGACTGGACTGATCTGGAAGCTCATTTGTATATATGAGGGAGCACTGTGCCTGAGACTTCTGGGACAGCAAATGGTTTTCATTGCTGCTGCAGCGAGAACAACCCTACAGGGGTTCTTGTCTATCTTACTGGTAGTGTCTGTAGAATTTAAGTCAGAGCTGGAGGCATTATTGTGAAGTGAAACCCCCCCAAAATTCCCAGTTGATAACTGTTCATTTTTCAAAATTTGAGGTGGGTGGAATTTGAAAGTTGTATAAACAGTTGATTTTCTACAGGCAAAGGAGCAAGGGAGGCCTGGTTTATGATGGGTTTACTTCTTATGTCTCCTACGACACCCTCCCATCCCACTGTAAGAACCTCAAACTCAGCACTGAGATATTCCTAGATCTCTCCTGTGTTCCTGAGGACCATCCTCATACTGTTGTCAGTCCCCTTGAGTCTCAACCTGTTTTCTGGTTTACTCACTGGGTGGGAGACAGTGTACAAGCTGTGGCTGGTCTAGAGCACAACACATGCAAATTGACCAGATAGTAAATATGTGTTGACCAGCCCAGCAGTGGCTGTCAAATACTGACTTCTCTCTGCCTTTTTTTTCAGTGGGAGCACTACTGTGGTCTCTATCATCTCGTGAGACACCGATTTTCACAAAACTCACGTAGCAGCTTTGAACTCTGACTGTCAAATTTGATAGAAATTAGTCAACGAGAGAGAGGAATGTCTGACACCCTGTGCAGTCATGTCAGATGTTTCCTTGCCAAATCAGACTATGAAATTAAGGGGAGGGGAAGGGAAATAGAAAGGGAGAGAATTATTCAAATAGTAATGAATGGAATATTTCTTGCTGAAATGAAAGACTGAAACATTTCATTTAGTTTGACACAAAAGATTCCATTCACCGTGGAATAAAATATTTTGTTCTGAGGCGCTTGTGAGAAAGTAAAGAAAATGAAAGACGAGTCAAAAGCCGACAGAGGAAAATCCTTACCCTTGCAAAACAAGTGCTAAGAGCTATCCCTACATAGCATTAGAGATCTGAATTGTATGACTGCTGTACCTGGAAGGGGGATTAACTCCCTTTTTTCACCTTGTTTTGGTACTGCTCAACTATCCACACCTTTAAAGTATCTGAAATTCCTCTTCTTTTAGTTCTACTTTTATAAGATTCTTTCATAGTCACTATGGGTGCACATGTCAGAGAGAGAAAGAGGGAAGATTTGTTTATAAGTAAACTAAACAGTGTCTGCAGACATGGAGAGGAAATAAGAATGTTTCTACCTACCAGAAATAGTGTTTGACACCCAGGCTCTCCAGCCTGAATGAATATACATATAACTATAGGGAGAGAACTTTATTTGGCTTACTGTAGAGGTTAAGGTATTGTTGGCCATCTGAGAATTTGTATCAGGTGCTGAGCATTTATGGACAAGCATTCATCATTTAGGACTACAAACAACATAGTTCTTACTCTGATTATTTTTGACACTTGGTTATCAAAAGTTTCATTGCACTTCTGATCTTAAAACTTAGAAACAATCACCTGAGGTGTTATAGTGCTGAGGTGTCATACTGATTTGTTGGTACTTTTATATAAAGCATCTCAGGCCAGAGGTTACTGAGTTGCTGGTGGCTAGGTTTGAAGAGGTGGGAGGAATGCCCTTTGAATTTCTGCTTTAGCAGCCCTGGAATGCTGAAATGCTCCACCCTAACTCCAGGTCTTGGGAGGGTCAGGTGAAACTAGCTTTCCTTAAGAAGCTAAAAGATAAAGATGAAAAGATTTAGTGGCTTGTATAGTTCATTTGCTCATGGGAAGGGGCAAAGAAAGGGCAACTGCAGGTGTTAGCTTGAAACTCCCAGCTGGCCACCATAGAGAATAAGGGAATAATTGCTTCTCCATACCATTACCCAGCAAGAAGGGAGGTTTCCTTACAAGTTTTTACTAAAGACAGTCTTCGGCACATCACGTTAAAGAATATCCTGCTGAAGGTGGAGTTTGTGTGTAATGGCGTCAATAAGACTTTTACTGTCCTTTAAGAACTTCTGTGATGTGTGGCCACTTTTACTGTTTTCCTTTAGAAGGACAAATGAATCCCCGCCAGAAATGTGTATCTGAATATTTCTTTTCCTAGGACGTGTTCTGTTCTGAACCCAATCTGTTTCTCTCTGGCTTTAAAATAAGATGAATTCAGTCACTGCCTGAACTGTGATGCTTTCAAAGTCTGAGTTCGGTATCTTCTTATCACTGATCTCTGATTGGTTTGATGAAATGATCTTATGATGCTTTTGTCATGTCTTTTATCTATTTTTTTCCTTGTTTAATGATTGTTACGTTGAAGAACTTTTGGTGATATTAGACTTTATAAGACGGCAAATCCAAAAGCCATTCTACCCCAGATAATGTGGAACTCAAAAGTCTAAGTTTTGAATGCTTAAGGCTGCCAGAATGCTACATTTTTCAGTCAGCAGTCTCACTCTGTGTACCTGTTACCACAACACAGTGGCACGCAAATGAACCGTGAATGTGCTATGTTATAGCCTAATAATTACAGGTGGTATAACGTTGTGCTCTGATAAAGTTAATATCTTCTGCTGATAATTAAATCTGTGCTTGCCATTGATGTTTAGAAAGATTATGAAAAGGCAAGGTGCACCTTGCACATAAGAGGTATTTATGTTCTCTGAGTGTTTCACTAATACATCTGTTTCTTCCAGATTACAAGTGTCTTGCATTTAGCCAGACCGGCTAGAGCAAGTGAAACAAATATGGACATACTCAAATTTAGTGTGCCATCAGTGTGTCATTAGTATAGCTATCAACCCAATTATATGACATATTTCCCAGTTTTTGAAAATTTAACTGTTTTTGAGAAAATTATATCAATCCAGAATCAAGTCCTCTAGTACCTGTTAGAGGCAAAAATGCAAAGTTACTGAGCTGGATTGTACATTCATGCTGTGTCTTCATCTTTCTTTTTACATCTTTTCTAATGAGTAAAAAGATCTACTCTCCAACAACATGTACAGCACAGCTGATGCCTAAGCGCTATTGCTGCAGACTCCCTGCAAGCTTTGAGCTATCTGCGCCATTTACACATGAGCTTGAGCTTTGGGAAGGAATAGAATTTTTTTCTCCAAAGAAATTAGAAAGACTGGAGAAAACTGAAATACTTAGTGTCTGTCCTCATCATCTCTTACTAGTCCTTTGGGAAATGCTTTCCTTAGGGACTAATGTCAGCACACTTCGTTATTCCTTTACAGTGTGCTTGTAAAGGACTGAACTTTGTGCAAATAATCAGAGTAAGGAAGAATGATCCTTACCAGTAGATACTGCAGTAAATATAACAAGTGCAAAAATTTTCCTCGAAGTGGGAGAGTTTGCTTGTCAGCATTCTGTGAGCTCTCTGCGTTGCCAAATTTCGTTTATGTTGAATCAGTTGTAAAGGGTAATAGTGAAACCACTGAAGAACTGATCCACTAGCATGGTAGTTTAACCACAATTTTATTTTATAATAGGTTGAAACACAATTTTTAATTTTATTAAAAAAGGTAGGAATATTCCTTATTTATACTTAAGCATCAAAATTACTTACAAACAGGGTAGAATTTTCCTTTCCATAGTGACTTTTTTGCTTAGGGTTAATATCTAAAGGTCTGCATTTTATTCTGTCTGTAGTCTGAAAAATTTAAATTCTGAATGTATCTACAAGAATGATCATAGACCATCAGCAGCAAAGGAGGAATACGTTCTCTGGGTTATCACTTTAACACTGTGTACACAATATGTCAGTCTGAAACTTTCAGATTAATTACTAGTCCTGGCGATGCTGTATGTGTTTTGTTGCCCTTCAAGCTTGCAATTAATATTCAGACAGTTGTGAAGGGAGGATAATTTGGTGATTTTCAGTTTATTCTTCCAGGGAATAAACAAGAGAAGAGAATACATATTTCTCTTTTATTGCAGCTCAGAATCAGTTGATAAAATTGTGTCTGCAACTGTACACAATCAATGTCAGTTAGAGTACAACTTTATTAAAGTTTTTTTGAATTTACATAACTTTCAGCGCCATTGCATGTATAATTTATCATGACGATGCAGTATCGTTGTAGGGTATTTATAAGCTTTGTGCAGTGGGGCAGAATTTCAAACTTGGTCCTTCATTAAATTTTAATTCAATAACTTAGCTAAACTAGGTGAGCACTGATAGCAAGAACACCAAGAGCTTTACCAGTCCTTTAAATGAAAATGCTGTCTGTGTTCAGTGCCTTTGCAACCCTGCGGGACAAAGTTTAATGTGCTCATAAAAATGTGTTTACCTTCAGTATGTTCACTAAGCTTTTCTTCCAAATATATTTACCAGCCTATGGTATGATGTTACATGCAAATGGGTGCAGATTTGAAGTATTTTGTTAAAAATAATTTTAAAAAAATCATGGGGATTTTGATTGGAAAGGGAATTGATGAGGAAAACCTGAGGTTTTTCTGCATTCCCCATTTTTTTCAGTTCTTATCACTTTGCTAGCCATAGCACAAATAAGATCTGATTAAGTGGAAAACAATTTCCACTACTTCTAATCAAATAATGACAAATAAAATTAATTCAGGAGTTAAGCATGGTTGTGAAAATAACTTCAGTTCCTGAGAATAAAGCCTGGTGGAGTGGAGCAATACCTGAAAATCTGTCAGTGATTTTTCTGACATTAAAAAAAAGTGGAAAAGCAAAGTTACAATCCTGATCCTGCAGTAAAATCCTTTGTGTAGGTTTCTGTACTGCTGTTGAACCCCAATAGTGACACTGTGGCATTTGTTTCAGGACTTGAGATGCCCATTTCACCTTATGAATTAGTGGTTGACTATTTTTTTTGTCTCCCATTGGTGAAAATAGAAGGGTCACCATCCCTGAGGAGGGATGAGCCACCTCAGCTGGTGGATCCCTGTCTGACAAAAAGCAGTTTGCATCTCTTATCTGTATTTTGTTGCACAGCTGCTGGTTGTCTCAATTAGCTGGCTCTGAGAGAGAAGCCATGAGCTAGCGCAACACTTTGTCCTGGTTTGAGGTAAAACAGGACCAGTTTTGTTCAGTAACTTTGCTTCTTAGCTGGGCCTCTTCTAACTACTGAAATTAACAGCTTAAACCATTACACACTTCCAACAAAAGTGCCAGGTTTTGAGTTTAATAAGAATCATCCCAGCGATACTGGATGCTCAGCTCTGCAAGTGGTACCAAAGGAGGGTTTGATAAGACTGGGAGTTCAGCCCTTACTTTCTTTAGCTGGACATCCAAAAACATTGCTGTTTGGTTTAAAATTTGTGCCTAATTCTTTCCACAAATGTTCTGACTCCTAAAACTATACTTTCTGTATTTTTTTTTACAACCAGGCATGCTTTAGGGGGTTGGTTTTTGTTTTCTGTGTAGAAAAGATGATCTTTTTCCAATGGTGCCTCAATATCAGTGAGGATAAAGGGTTCATTATTGACATAGACATCATCAGAAATGCTGAGAATAAGAGATAAATAACTGATCTTACACCGACTGAAATTAAAAAAGTCAATTTCTATTGATTTTTATGTGTCCTAGACAAAGCCTCAAGTGAAGGAAACATCTATTCCATTCTGTTTCAGTCATACTTGGTCTTGGTAACAGAAAGTACTCTTTCTGGCTTCAGCAGGCTTCTTAATCTCCCATAAATGTGGATATTCTCTAGCCTGTGACATGATTCTCATTTACTAATGTGTATAATTTCTCACATAAAATGCTCCAAGATTATGTAGCACATTAAATACAAGTAATGCTATTCTGAGAGTGAAAGAAAATGAAAAAAAAAAAAAAAATGCTTAAACCTCTCCCCTCTCCACCCCCAAACCTCCCTCTTCTATGCTAGAAATAGAAACTGTGATGAGAAGCGACATTGTGGCTTTGAGACTTTCTTTGGGCTGCAGACAAAAAAGAACAAAGTTAACCTTGTTATATTTTTCCTTCCATAGCCTGAAGAAGGCCACATGGCTGAGATTTCACTTCTCATTTCTATTTCCAGGGTATATTTTCTCATCCTCTTCATAAAAGAATGGATTTTATAGCTACGTGTTGATCCAGCAGCTGGTTTGTTTTTTAAATGAAAACATTATCTGTTTATTATTCAGATACCAATTTTAAGCAGTTTTGCTCAGCATATTTGAATTCAAAATCCTATTAAAGATGCAGTATTCCTCTGCTACTTTGTCCCCCACTGCGCTGACATTGAGTTTCTCCATTTTAAATAGAAATATAATATTGTATATCTGTTCAGGGTGATGTAATTTCCAGCATTGAATTACCAGTCATTGGACAGGCTGCTCACCTTCCTCTCATGGAAATTTTGTATTTGTACATATTTCCCTCCACATTTACAAAGTGCATTATTGGTCTGGCTGTCTTGCAATTGCTTTACAGCAACACTTTCTTTTTAAATCTAGAAAACTTATCCCTTTGCCTCCTACCATCTGATGGAAGTCATGAGAATTGCTGAGTTAAGATAAACACCCTCATTTTGTGGTAGAGAGGGGAGGGGGAGGAGAAGCAAAATGTTAATTTGTTTTAAAGTGAAAAGTACTGACCCATGCACTGAAGATAAGCATATCTAATTTTAAATCTTCCATATCTATTGTAATGTCTAATTGCATAGTTAAATGAGCTGTAAAAGCAGAAATGCCGCTGTAACCTCTAAACAATTTTACACAGTTCTAGAACATTTGAGATAACAGAAGAAAGCTTAAAGAAGCTTTTCTCCTCTAGTAATACTAGTACTTCAGAGGACAGAGTTTATTGAACAAGAGAGGCTTTCTGCTTGGACAGCACTTTCCTGTTGCTCCAGACACACTTTAGATTTAAGGAGGCAATTGAATGCATCATGTGGGCTATGAACACTCTAAAAAGGTCCAAAAACATTACTGAATGTGTCACTCAGTGCTCAGTTCTCATCTCGGATTGATGTAACGCTGGAATAACTTGATTGGCTTCAGTAACTTTATTCTAAATTAACATAATTGCTATCATAATTATTTAGCCTACAGAAGCATCTGGAGCCCCTAACTAGGTCAGGGCACAATTTCACTAGGCTGTCTGCATTACACATGCACATACACAGATTAATGTGTCAGAGAACTTTATATATAGACTGTTTCTATCTGAATACTTCACTTGGGGCAAAATAAAACACCAAAGAGGTGAATCCACTAGTCTGAGTGCTAGCCTCTGTCACCGACTTCACGGAAAGTCCCATAGACTTTCTGTGCCTCTGTTCTCTTTCTAGAAAATGCTGATGGTAGTGCTTCTCTTGTTTTATGAGAATAAGTGCATTTAAGATTGTGAAGTGCTCAGGCACCATGGTAATGGGGATGTGTAAACGTCGTGGATAGACAAGGTAATCTGCATCCAATTGTTCATGCTTTGTAGCCCTTAATGACAGATACTTCGGGGGAGTTGCTTGTATCCTGAAGATGAACTGTACAAGAATATAAGATTCCTGACTACTGAGGGGTAAAAGGGAAAGTAGCAAGTAGCTGTAAAATACTACCGTTTCTACAGACTGTAAAAGAGTGCAAGTTTAATAGCAGCAATGGTCATTTCAAAGGTTAAATGAAATCACAGTACTGTCTCTACAAAGTGGGAATCACATACATATTGTGTAGCACATCTTGTGTTTCCTGTAAATATAAGGTGTGACTTTTTGTTTCTACTCTAAAGTCTGAGTCTAGTGATGCTGTAGGCAATAAAATAATTTCTCTAAAAGCACATTATGCATTGTTCCTTAACTCTGCCCTATCTGAATTGTCATTAGAGTAGTTTATTTTGCCTAGCAAATGGAAAGTACTAGGACAGGAGCTGAGTGGCAGTTGCATCAAATTAATTTGGGATTCTGGACTATCTTAATGTTCTTAGGGTGACTGGCTTCAGTGGAGCTAGGATATAATTTCAAGACATTTAAAGATGACCTGATTAAACCTTCTTTTTATTTTCCAAACTATCAGGAATGACAGACATTGTCAGAGAGAACTTCCCAGATTTTATATTTTCAGGGCCTGACAATTTTTACTAACTAAAGAAAATGAATTTGGTAGAGAGAAGAATTTATTTACCACATTTTTTTTTCACCAAGATCAGAAGGGTTTCAACCAGCTTTTCTGATAACACATTTTAGTACTCTGCAAGATATTGACACTTATGTGACCGTCACCAGAGTGACAAATACGTTGTGATCATTCTTCTGGTACCTGGGTGAAGTATGAAAGTCTTTTTATCTGCCTGTTAGTTATAGGGAATCCAGGCTTAGAACAAGTTCCTTAACCTTCTGTAGCAGTACTGGCCCACAAGGGATCTGGGCCCAAATGTATTTATTCCCCAAGCAGACAGAAACTGTTTGGCAAATGAGAGAATGGAATTTATGTCCTTCCAAATTTTCTACTAGTGCCTCTTCACTGAGTAGGTTTTTTTTGGCTGTGGACTCTTGAGACAGGTAAAGTTAAACTCAGGATGGCCCGGTGCTGTAACAGAATGGTTGGATTTACAGCAATATGCACATGCAGCAATGGACTGACCAAAGTCTTCTGTATCAAGAGATTTGTGTCTAGATTAGCTTTTTAAAGAACAGCCTTAATAGTACTGTGAACACACACCTTTTTTTAATTTCTGGCTTGCCTTGAATTCAATGGGAAAACCTGTGATTGTTTTGGGGAGGCCAGGATACCAAAGTCTTAGATGCTTGGTTTTGGTTTCCTTTTAACTTCTTATAAAAGACCTATCTTCCTTACATCTTTACTAGTGACCGATCAGTCTGTATTTTAAATGCTTAAATGCTTTCTCAGTATCATGTTAGAAAGTGTAGTTTAATGGAGAGATCTCTTAGGATTCTCCAGCCAGGACAGACTCGCACAGGTTGTGCATTCTTGCAGTGGTGGTAGGTTTTTGCTTAAGTTTTCTATCATGACCTAGATGTCTGCAGCTGGAGGTTTGTAGAAAAATATGTGACTAATATTGTGCCATAGTATTATATAATTGAAAGTAATGCCTTCTCGAAATACTAGTCTTTGAGAATACTCCCTTCTGAGTAAACAAAGTGCTTCAGCTGTGAATTTCCAAAATAACATGACTTTCATGGGAAAGATTGCGAGCAATCCATCTTTAGCAAGCCATATGGCAAAAAATTAATAGATTATTTGCTTTGAGAACAGTGGAAAGAAATGTAGGACTCTGCTTTTAAATTTGTCATACACCGAACTATATATGTGAAAATGTCTTAACTGCAATAGTTCCTTGACAATTGATTTCTCAAATGAGGAAGACTTATGCAGTTGATCTACAGAAGACCAAAGCATTGGTTTATTGTGCCATATAAAGTGAGCAATAAATGTCTTTGCATTGTGTCAAGGTGTTTGTGCCACTGGTTTTACCTATGCCACTGTAAATAATGTACAATGTTGTAGTTAGCCAGTGTTAGAAAGGATAAAATTAATGCTATTAATTCAGCTACAAGGTTTGTGGATGTGTGAGCAATTGAGCAACATAACTAGGGGTCACTACCTGGATTAATGATGCTTCATGTCTTGGATTGATCATATCTAAATGTTAATCAATTCAAACCAAATGCCTGATGTTGGTTCTTTCATCTTTTTCAATTCGTTATTTGTCAGTAGTATGAAATCAAACAAAGATATTAAGCTCCCATGTCAATTAAACTGCTGTTGCTACCATAATTAGCAGCTGCCTCTTCTGATGACAATTTTAATTAGAAATATCTGTACTAGTTTTTACACAAATATGGCAATTTGTTCTTGATCAGTTAAAGAAACTCTGCGTTTCTCCTGTATTTGTACTAACAGATAGCATCCCAAGGCTTCAGTTATCATCTTATGTGTCTGGTGATGAAACTCGGGTGAGTGACTTAGAGGACAAAGTGATTTACGCACTGATATGGAAGACTAGAGAAAGAACCAGAGGATGGCAATGTCGACTAAAGGTCTGATCCAATGCCATTCAGGTCAATAGGAAGATAACCTTATATAAATTCCTGTTGAAAATGCTTTCTCTGCACTTATTAAAACAACTGCTTTTCTGATATTGAATGAGAATTGTTACAGACCGAGTACTCCTTTTGTGTGTGTGATTCTTATTGGACAAGGAAGATTGATCTGCCTTTCTCAGTGTCTTTACATTAAAATGCCTTTTTTTTTTTTAATCTCTCTTCTGGCACAAAATTTTGTCTGGTCTTGGCCAAAGTGTTTAACCCCTTAATGCCTTGATTGTAGCTTTCCTATCATTCCTGGACACAGAGAATTCGTATCTGCAATATAAGAGTTTACTGGGTGACCATATGCCTCATCATTGTGGTATGTGTTATACAGTGGCTTTCACACTCCCAATGGTGTCAATAGTTTGCTCATAAGATTTATACGTGAGGATAACACTAAAGGATATAGTAACAGGTTTGAAACAAACATTTCCAGGAAAGCACTGCTTTCCCCTTTTGTGTAAAAGACTACAGCAGCATCTCTTTTCATTCTCTGGTTTCCACTGAATATCTGTTTATTCCTATACATAATGATGTGAGCAGGGATGAGCAACACTGTAGGAAAGATTTTATATCTGAGTCATAGGATTCAGAGATGGAGAAGACCTATTTCATGCTGTAGCCCTTCTTCCTGTTCTGGATAATTTCTGTGCAAATATAATTTTCTCTCATTGCTTTCATTTGCACCAAAATAGTATATGAACACATGAGCTGGAGTATGATAGACAGTTAATATTTTATCATAGGGAGCTCTGGGTGGATATGACAGCAGTGTGAGAAGCTCATTAAAGAGGTCTGTGAGTATTTTACCAGTAGGGTTGTACTGATGACACCTGCTTCTTGTATAAAGTAAGATTTTTCTTCTGGTTGTTTGGATGAAACTGGTTGCTTTTTATTACCTGTTTATTATTTAGATTCACCTCTCCTGAGAAGGACAGCTGCTTTTGTACAAGAGAAACTGCTGAAAACAAAGACAGTCTATCACTATGTTACCTTTGTGCACTTTTTTTTTGCTTCTCTGGTTCTAATGAGTTCACTCTACTAGAATGAAGTATTAATGATAGTAGCCATAGAGTATGTTGATTTTACTTCCATTATGGAATCCCTGGTTTCAGTTACCCAACATTGCTAGTGAAGGTAACGTGTTTGTGATCAAACATAGATTTTGTCAGTAGGCCCAGTATGAAAAATGACAAGTTTGGCTTAGTAGTTATTAAAAAAAACCCAAACTTGTCCTCTAACTTCATTGTATGGTACTACAAATTCCACAAACCTAACTGCAAGAAAAAAAATTGTTCAGAAATTGTACAGAGATGGTCCTAGACAAGAGAGAACTGTATGAGCTATGTTTCTGGAATGCAGGAAGTTTAATGAAATAGGCAGAAAGGACTTCTTAACAACTTTTTTTGTTTGTTTTCCAAGGGGTGGAGGAGGCTATATTTGTGCTTCTTTTTTTTTTAATTTTCATTGTTAGGTTAATCTCCACTGATTCTATCTTTTGACTTCAACTTCTTCTGCGTAAAGTAAAAGATTTTACCCTGCCATCTGAATACCACTCTAGGGTCTTCTTCCCCCCTCCCCCCTGCCTCAAGAGGCACTGTAAGAAGACTATGTCTGGATTTGGAGAAGTCATGCTATTTTTTCCCCCCATGGTGTTTTTAGAAACTTTATTAAAATAATTTGCAAAAGGCAAATGTTAAAATTCTTCTGACTCTAAGAATAGTATTGAGTGGATTTTGTGCTTAGTATTATAGCATTTCAACTTCTAAGGCATACTTCTCATTATCATACTGGGGCACGTTACAGAGTTCAGTGACCAGAGGCACCAAGAAGTAATTAAAAAAAAATCTCACATGATATCTAATTAAAAACTGTTTCAGGCAGAATGAATTAAACTTAGCCTTAAAGTTGCTTATTGCATCCATCTTCCTGATGTCTGAAGGAGCTGAGTTGCAAAGGTGAATAATATAGTGGGCCCTTGCAGTAGCTGGCTTCAGAAATAGAGCAATCAACAACCAGCTGGAGTTACAGAATAATCAGCAGTGGGGAATTACATCATCAAATCTCTCAGCTTGGCAAGAAACATTAAAAAAACCCAGTTTAATTGGCTACCAAATCCAGAGCCATAGATGTGTTTGTGGTGGATGATGGTGTTGTATGACATTAATCAGACCCTTGGGTAGAAGCCAATACAAGGTATTAAGAGGAGGGTTAATACACTGGGATGGTTTTTGCAGGTCAGCATTTTTGCTGTAGCATTTGAAATTACCTGGTCTCTGTTAAGCAGAAAGGCAGGAAGAACAGCAAGCAGAGAATTATAATAATCAATCTGTTATGCAATCAAGAGCAAAAACTGAGCTTTGTATAGACAAAGTCGATTCAGTTCAGCAGCATTTCTTGGCATTGTAATGAAGGTGCTCAACAGAGAATAATCTCCAAGAGCTGCTATTTTTAAGACTGATTGATCAGTTTTTTATGAAAAGAACCTGAATAAAGTGATCTATAGATACTTTATTCCCAGAAACTGGAAGTTGGAACTTATTCATACCTACCATAGTTTTTCCATTTTCACATCAGTGAAAAAAGTCAAGAACACAGCACAGAGTACTAGAGGTAGACAGCAATTTTCCAGCAAAATAGTGTATTAAAAAGTTGTATATCTGGAATTGGAATGGTTCAATGCTCCCATATCCTGTGTTCAGGCATCTTTACATCAAATCAGAACCATGGCTTTTACAGATCACTGGCTTGCTATTTTTGGTTCGAGACCTTTAAGCTTCTAGAGATATCAGTATTTCCACCACATGCTATGTGGGTAAACATTCTGAATTTTCATACTGCTTGTCTGTCTCAGTGTCTTTCAAAAAAAAAAGAAAATTCAGACTGAGATCTGCTGGGGATGGAAAGAAGACTAACTGTGTAGAAAAAGGAACTGGGAGATACAGATAATCCAGTTCTGGACTCTGAAACCATCCCGATGCCTCACTGGCAACACTGATACTCTTCTCTGCAGTGCTAGTTTAGCCTGTTAGTCTGATCAAGCCTTTTGGTCATATGACATCCTAATATTTCTTCCAGTCTTTCTGCTTGAAAATCTATTTACCTCTCTTCCTTTCATCCCATCCCAGTACCCTGTTCTTTCTGGCTGCTCTCCCACTCTTAGTGTAACTTTCAAGCAATGTGCCTGTTAAAAAGATAGGTATTATGAAAAGCTATGAATCCAAATTCTCATCCATTCCTACGGCAACATCTTGTGTCCATAATAGTACTAAAAGATATGATCGGAAACCCAGTTCAGAGTCACAAAGCTTAAATCTCCAAAGCAGAATTTAGTGACTATGACAAAAAGGAATCAAAGCTAGCTGGTTTGGCCAAATTGATGCCCACTAAGTTAATTGTTTAAAGAAGCAGTGGCTTTGTTGTCTGGAGTGTTTGGTAAGCAGTAGTTCATAGTAATACTAGTGTTGGTAACTGCATAAACTACACACGTGCAAAGAAGACCATCTGATATTTACCACTTTCCGTTCTTCACTCACCAAGCTGAGTGGTGCAGTTGACATGCCTGGGGGAAGGGATGCCATCCAGAGGGACCTGGACAAGCTCGAGAAGTGGGCCCCTGTGAACCTCATGAGGATCAACAAGGCCAAGTGCAGGGTTCTGCACCTGGGTCTGGGCAACCCCAGTATCAATGCAGGCTGGGGGATGAAGGGATTGAGAGCAGCCCTGCCGAGAAGAACTTGGGGGTTCTGGTGGATGAAAAGCTGGACATGAGTCAAAAACTTGTGTTTGCAGCCTGGAAGGCCAACCACATCCTGGGCTGCATCAAAAGAAGCATGGCCAGCAGGTCGAGGGAGGTAATTCTGCCCCTGTACTCCACTGTTGCGAGACCCCACCTGGATTATTACATCCAGCTCTGGAGCCCTCAGCACGGGAAAGACATGGACCTGTTGTACCGTGTACAGAGGAGGGCCACAAAAATGATCAGAGGGCTGAAGCACCTCTTCTATGAGGACAGGCTGAGAGAGTTGGTTTCTTCAGCCTGGAGAAGAGAAGGTTCTGGGGATACCTTACTGCAGCCTTTCAGTGTTTAAAGGGGGTAGTCATTTTAAACTAAAAGAAGGTAGACTTAGACTAGATATAAGAAAGATTTTTTTTTATGCTGAGGGTGGTGGAACAGTGGCACAGGTTGCCCAGAGAGGTGGTAGATGCCCCATCTCAGGAAACATTCAGGGTCAGGTTGGACAGGGCTCTGAGCAACCTGATCTAGTTGAAGGTGTCTCGTTGAAGGTAGTTGGAGGGGGATTGGACTAGATGATCTTTAAAGGTCCCTTCCAACCCAAACTATTCTATGATTCTAATTCTTAATTATTTTTTAAAAATATGAGTAATTCACTATACTGAGATGTATGGACAAATTACACATTACAGTTACTGAACATAGTTCAGCTCCCTTTCTAAAAACCATTAATTTGATTGTTATTATATAAAAAGAATGAATAAAAAAGGCTTAAATTCTGAACAGATAGAAAATAATAATAAAAATTATATTATATTCACTGAATGACTCACTACCAAGAAATTCTTCTACTGCTGTGTCCAAGAATGGCCATCCATGACTTCATATGCTTCAGAATATGAATTGTACTATCATTTTAAAATTTTATTTTTTTGTCATTCTTTAGTGAACGCTTTAGGATACTGCTGTTTAATTAATTGCTGTAGCAAATGCCTTGCTACTTAAACACTGTGGCCAAGAGCAGTATTCAGCAGCTTGGGGACAAAAAGCAAGCCTAGAAGCAAAGCCCACTGCACTGAAGACATATAAATTAAAAAGATTAAAACTGACTGCTTTGGGCAGTGTAGAGTAATGATTTTTAGGGCAACACAAGATTCCAGATGCTCCAGGAGAATCCCATGATAAGCAATGTCAACTGATGTCAAATGCTACTGAAAGATCTAAGATAATAAATGTAGCAGTGCCAGTTGGTGTTGAAAGCAGGTGGTTAGCCATGTTCCACAGGGCAATCTCTATGCTGTGAAAAATCCTGAAACCAGAAGGAGATATGTTTTTAGGAAACCCAAAACCGTCACCAAAATATTATTTTTCTTTCAGTGCCTCTGAAACTGCAAAAAAATGTTTTTTCTAGTACTGAAGGAAAAAGAAATGTGTATATTAAACAGCACTGTATAAATATATATTAAATTGTATAACAGCAATTTAGGTGTAGCAAGTTTTCATAATATAAAAGATTGTCTTCCCAATATTAATCATTATATGCACTAGTGAGTGCATCAGGTTTGGTGACTTTTCAAAGGGCAAATTGGCACTAAGAAGATGTTATGGAACATGTGACTAGGGAGAACTGGTTGTAAAATAGATGCAGACAGAAGCAGTTAAGACGACTGAAGTTTTAATGAGAATTTTAACTCATGTTGTACCTATTATATGAAGTGACAGAAACACGTCTGGAGGAACTTGAGTAGATCTAACACAGGTCTACTGTCTATTTCAATATGTGAATTAACAAAAAAAGGAAACGCGGACTAGATGCCAGCCCTCATCAGTAACCATTTCATAGTGGAAACCATGCAGGTAAAGAGGATCCGAAAAGATTGTGCTTATCACGTATCATCAAACTTCAAACAAAAAATAACCAAGTAATAATTAAACAGAATGTAAACTGTGATACAATGTGAAGTATACTAAGACAATGCAACGGACAGGGGAAAAAAGGCAGAGTCTAACAGTTTTGCATTATGTCTGATGGGATGATAGGATTTGGTTTGCTCTTGAGGAGGATATATCAGGATCCCATTACAGTACTTTTTTTCAAATTGGCAGGAGATTTGGTACTGTAGGTTTGAGGACATGTGTTACAGTGTATCTATACATTAAGGAGCAGAGAATAAGATTTTTTTCTTATTTATTTCAAGTGACTTGCTGGGTATAGGACAAATGAATTGTGGGCATGGTGTGCAGGAATGAGTGGTGGAGGCATAGTGTAGCTTGTTAGTATGTGGCCAGATCTTGAAGACTTCTGGTACAGCTACCACCTTGACCATTGCATTTTACCATTTTTCAGTGATCCAGGCATTTTACTCTTAACACATTGCTCAATGGGAAACTAACTGATAGTAAAAGTCTGGGGAAAAGTCTTACGACTCTTAGTCATTGGCCCTGGGTCGTATATAATGACTATGAAAAACAGTTTCTCCTATATCCTCTAATATCTTTTCTACATAATTATGAAAATTCTTTTTGTATATAGAGGAACCAGCTAATGTGAATACACTTTTTTTTTTTTTTTTTTTAAATGAGAATATTTTCAGTGGGTGTCAAAACCAAATCTTGTCTCAGGATCTGCATCAAGCTGTGAGTCAGTTTGCTTACCCTACCCAAGACCTGGATCTTTAAGAAGGTCCTATAAACTAATCTGCTACATTTTTAGATTGGTCCTTTCTGTATTATGTTTTGATTATTGCTCAAATAGCACTTTGTTAGACAGTTTTGCCTAATTACTTTTCTGTAATCAGGAACTGCTGGCTAAGAAAAAAAGAATTGTCATATCTTGAGATATGGTATCCAGGGAGGTCCATATCATTCTTATAGGATTATATTAAGAATGGATTAATTGAATGAGTCTCTATTCTTATTACAATCTCTCCTTATTATAATGGATTAATTTATCACATTTTCTCTCCTCTTCACAGTCTTTGACATGAGAATGAATTATCACACTTTTTCATTGTTTTTTTTTGTTGGTGTTTTTCCAACTGGCTGATGGTTCCCATGCTTTTCAATCTGCTCAGGAAACAGAGGAAATGTTAGTAATTTGTTGTAATGAACTTGTATGTGTTGGAAGATGGAGGGATATGGGGGGCTTTTGTTTTACATGGGAGTGCAGTGAGACCTCTGTGCTCCAGAAGATGCTGAGGACCTGGCAGGTTTTCTGTTAGTGGGATTCAAGGAAAGATGTCAAGAGGCAAAACTCAGAGTGCAATTGAATGCAGCCTCCCTGTAGTTCCATTTTCACTGTGGCGGACATTTTTATTTTTTACTTTATTTAATACACATTTATTTTTTACTGTTGTGGACATTTTCCGTTTTTACCATGGTTCCATTTTTACTGTGGTGGACACTGTCTCCCGCATCATCCTCACAGGCAAGCTTAGGAAGTGTGGGTTAGATGAATGGGCAGTGGGGTGGATTGAACAGTGGTTGACAGATAGAGCTCAGAGGGTTGTGGTTAGTGGTGCAGAGTCCAGTTGGAGGCCAGTAACAAGTGGTGTCCCTCAGGGGTCAGTGCTGGGTCCAGTCCTGTTCAATATATTCATCAATGACCTGGATGAAGGCATAGAGTGTACCATCAGCAAGTTTGCTGATGATACAAAACTGGGAGGGGTGGCTGACACACCAGAAGGCTGTGCCGCCACACAGCGTGACCTGGACAGGCTGGAGAGTTGGGCAGAAAAAAACCTGATGAGGTTCAATAAAGGCAAGTGTAGGGTACTGCATCTGGGGAGGAATAACCCCATGCATCAGTACAGGTTGGGGGCTGACCTCCTGGAGAGCAGCTCTGTGGAAAGGGACCTGGGAGTCCTGGTGGACAACAGGATGACCATGAGGCAGCAATGTGCCCTGGTGGCCAAGAAGGCCAATGGCATCCTGGGGTGCATCAAGAAGAGTGTGGCCAGCAGGTCGAGGGAGGTCATCCTCCCCCTCTGCTCTGCCCTGGTGAGGCCGCATCTGGAGTACTGTGTCCAGTTCTGGGCTCCCCGGTTCAAGAAGGACAGGGAACTGCTGGAGAGGGTCCAGCAAAGGGCTACAAAGATGATTAGGGGATTGGAGCACCTTTCTTATGAGGAAAGGCTCAGGGAATTGGGTCTTTTTAGTCTGGAGAAAAGAAGACTGAGGGGGGGATCTTATCAATGCTTATAAATACTTAAGGGGAGGGTGCCAGGTAGATGGGAACAGTCTTTTTTCAGTTGTGCCCAGTGATAGGACTAGAGGTAACGGGCACAAACTGGAGCACAGGAAGTTCCATCTTAACATGAGGAGGAACTTCTTTCCTTTGAGTGTGGCAGAGCACTGGCACAGGCTGCCCAGAGATGTTGTGGATTCTCCCACACTGGAGACATTTTAAACCCGCCTGGACGCTGTCCTGTGCTACTGCTGTAGGTGTCCCTGCTGGGGCAGGTAGGTTGGACTCAGATGATCTCCAGAGGTCCCTTCCAACCCTGACCATTCTGTGATTCTGTGACTTCTTTACAGTCACAAGCTTAATTTTAGCTCAAGGGAATAGTCAAGAGACATGAGCACCTGACTTTTGGCTGCTGACTGTCTTCTTTCAATATCTTCATACCTACAGTAGCGTATTTCACAGGATGAGGCAGTTTTCATGCCCACGCACAGTGTGCTATGCTGAGATGGCTACTCAACGCAGTTGTTTTTTTAGTAGTAAATCCTAATTTTCCTGGCTGAAATGAAGATGTCATTGTGGAAAAGCACTTCGCACATAACGTATATCTATCCTGTATTTTAAAGTACAGATCAAGTAAGACCTTTCCAGAGCCATCTCTGAAGTATCTTTAGGGAAAGACACTAAGCTTTGTGCTGCCTCAATATAGTACCTTTAGGCCTTGCTAGACCTTCAATGTGGCTGGGAAATGCAAAGGTACAGCTACATCTGACTGGTTTCTTTAGTACATATGCTGATATGCATTGTGACTGACACTGGACAATCAAGGCAAACAGACTCCTTCCCACAAGGGCTAAACCGTAGCACCTTCAAGCCTATGAACGGGGCTACAGAATTCATTCTGTGACTCTATATAAACATAGACTGTGGGTCACAGAGTACAACAAATCTGCTTTTAGGCCTACACTCTGGAAAACAGTATAGCTATAACCATTATTGTAAACTGTGCAAGTTAGAAGCATGAAGAAAATGTTAATATCATAATGTTTTATGGTATTAATATATAAATAGTATTTAATTTTATGTGTGTTTTTTTTTTTTTCTCCAAGCAGATCTAGTATGGAAATCATACTTTTCTTGAATGGCTCAATCATTACAACTCCAGCAGAATGAATGTACTCTGGGCACAGCCCAGGCACTGAAAAATCCCTAAATTACAGAGCTAAATTCTGTATTCCAGTTTAGGAATGCAGGGATTTCTACTCCAAAATAGGTTGTATAGGTAATTTTCTCTGGTCTTTCCTCTTACAGTAGTCTTTATGTTTTATGTACTTCAGAGGTGTCACATCTCACGCACAGCCATGCACAATCCTATATGTTATTTTTAGTTTGTGTACAAAGGGGTAGAGGAAAAATAATTTCCTTCTTATTGCAGCTAATTATTTGTTTGTACCATAAACATGAGGCGTGGTGACCTTTGTAATTTATTTAGTCTTACCAAGCTATTTCTTTAGTAATACCTTATAGGACTGAGGCAGTTATGGTAATTATACGTTGCATAAAATCTATTCTCCTTTATACATATAAAATTTACTTTCTTTTGATTTCATCCAGTGTCTCCCCATGCTTGTATTACAAAGCCATATGAATAGAATTGGTCTTCAGAACACAATTATAGGCATACTGCAGACATTGTCTAAGTCAAGTGTCTTTCACGCAAACAAAAAAAAATGGTAATTGTTTTAATTCCTGTGAAGGAAACCCTCCAGACTTTTTTTTTTTCTTTTTTGGCATTTGAAAATTATCCTTCTTTTGCTGTATCTTATAATTCAATTTTAACTCTGCCATTTTCAATGAGATGACAATTGTCTTTGCATAACATCAGCCTCCTCACAATGCACTCCTGGATGCTTGACTGAGGATCTCCCTCGTATCCTGGTGTCTAGGAGCTTGTTAGGCCCTATGATGCTTAAATCCCTTTGATGATTTCTTCAGCTCCTTTTTGTAATGTTTAGAGTGGGAGAGGAGAGCTCAGGAACCAGCCATTACACCAAAGTATATTGACTGCTTAATTATGTTCACACATTAAATGGCTGATATGAATTATGGCTCTGGTGCCATAAAAATGCTCATTATTTCCTGTTAAGGGCTTTCAAGTGGTATAATTTCCGGATCTTGGCCCAGAAGTTTGGAGCTGTAGATGCAACGGCTGTGCCTCCAATGACACTTCACTAATTGGTTTGGCATGTAACATTAATTACATTCTGTTCGGGAATTCTCCTCCTGAATTGAAGCCCATTTTGTGTGTGTGGTGTGAGTATGTTGTAACATGCCCTGTCTGGCGGAACAATAGGGGCTCTTTACTGTGTGCCCTTTTTAACTTGAATAGATTCTCTGAGATGAAGGGAGGTATAGTTTTGTGTTAATTGAGGACCTGCAGAAGCATACTGAGTTGTATTTTGTACTGTTTAATTTTTCTTTAGGAGACACTCTTGTGGTACAGAGATACAATTAGTTGGAAACAAGAATGATTCCTGTTGATTCTTTCCCTTTTTATGGGCATTTAGAAATAAAGATATTGAAGATAGAGACTTTCTGAACCAAACTTTTTTGAACCAATGTTCTAGTTGTCTCAACTCCTCTGATCAAACCAGACAATCAAGCATAAAACCTGATTTTGTCCTTGTTATTGGTATAAATTGTAGCATGCTCATTAAAGTCAATGGATAACTTTACATCAGAAAAAATCCTTGAGACCTGTATATTTTTATTCCTTGATTAAATCTTCAAGTTACTACTCAGAGAATTTCTTTCCCACGGTTTGCTTTTTAGAGCTCCTAAGAATATTTTTTTCCATAGGCATCTCCTACCAGTTTTATTTACACACTTTGGAAGGAGATTTGTGGCTATAGAGATATTTTCATGCGAATCATTACTGGTATGAGGGACAAAAGTGAAAATGTAACTTGTAAGTCCCTTGAAAAGTACTTTCTTGAGATACTGACTGATTCCAGAAAAATATCCAATATTTGTTTCCCAGTACTAGAAACTGTTCCATCAGTTTTCACAATGTCACTTGGAAGCCTGTCTTTCAGCAAGATCCCGGGATCTGTCAATAGTATCTGTATATAAATGGCAAATCATTTCAGTTTGCCAGCTGTTCAGAAATCGTCTGACCAAGCAGACAAAATTAATCCAACTCCTGTTACAGATTAATGTTTAGCTGAGGTTATGGCTCCTTAGGAAGATGAAGAACCAGTCTGTCCTCTGGTTTGAACCCTGTGCTTTTTATCATTATTCTATAGTTTTGATCTTTTTAGTTGAAACAAATAACACTGTGCAGTTTGGGTCTGTTGACCTTAATCTAGAAATCAAGCTACTATTAGCAGTCTGCGTGATGGTGTACCAATTAAAATTAGGAGAGTAAAGAATAATGTTCCAGTTTGCATACAAATAGCAATTTGCATAGCTCTTCAAAGAGAGAAACTCAGATGTTTTGGGAACTCAGTGCCATTAATCCTTGAGGCAACTGGGAAAGGATCACAAAGGGTTGAAAGGCAATGGTAGCCTTAATTTTATTTCTCTGTAGTCAATGTGGAGTGATGTTGCAACTTTAGAAATATATCAGATACCTGTGATTTCTCTGAAGTTAGCCAACTTGTGACATGATTATTTTGCTTTCAGCTATGGTGTTCAGAGAACAGAGATGTATGTGGTGATTATGGCAATTTGGAAGCAGATAAAGATAAGAAATAAAACAAATATTTGCAGTTATTGGATGAAAGAATGATTAGAATACTAGTTTAACAAGGTGAAGAAAAACAGCCAAAAAATCCCTGCTAATATTGGCTCCAGCTCACAGAGAAGTCAAGGGAAATGAACACTAGTGAAAATGTGAAGTCAAAAATTGGCCTAAAAGAATCTAGGATGTCAGTACCTTGTGCCAAGCAGGTTCTCATCTGGCAGAGCATTGAGGATGTTCTAAGAAAGAGCCGAGAAACCTTTTGGGCACTCTGGCAGCCAGTAGACCTATATGTGGCAGTTTTTGTTACCACAGTTACAAGTGTTCCTAATCCACCAGGATCTTTGAAAATTGTCATCAGCTCCCTGGGACTCTTGGAGTTCAGGTATACTTCCCTCCTCATGCCTTTTCCACAATATTTATGCTTTTAACTTGCTGAGCTAATTTTCAGCCTTGCTCCTGCGACAGGAGCAGCAGTACAAATACATGAGGTATGAGTTGTGGTCTGTGGGGCAGGGAAAAGCCACAAGGCTGCAGGGACTCCTGGGCTGGCTTTGTTGGCAAGGCACGTATGCATTCCACTGTGCAGTGGAACCATTGAACCAGGCTGTAAAAGAATCCTTAAGTGGACCACAGCTACTTTTTAGTTACCGATTCTCCATCTTTTTGAACTTCAAGCTTTTGAGCGATGCTATCTGTTAACATGTATGAAGAGTCTAAATCAATGAACTCCATCACGGAGCCATCTAGGCACTACTGCAGTGCAGAGTCTATTAGGTGCTGGCTTTCATGACTTGTCATTCTTCCTTCTTTTTCTCACATGTTGTTGTATCAGGGTCCAATTTATTATGAGGATAAAATTCAACTCTTAATAAGGATTGCGTTTTTACCACGGAAAATGTCAAAGTTCTCAAGTGAAACCTAAATTGTGTGTTACTTACCTGCAAATATCCAGTGCAATGGACATATTTTCCTTATAGTATGCTTGACTCTGTGGCAAAGATCTACAAATAATTTGGAGTCTACAGAAAAATAGTGTAGCTGTGATCTTATTTCAGGCCTGCGAGTCATGAACTTGGAATCTTTTTCTATGGGAAGGAGACCCTGGAGCTATTTGTCTGTCTTTGTTTCTCTTTACCTCAATTCTCTCATCTGTGAAATAGTAATAGTACTCGCTGTGTGATTGGAAGGTCTACTTCATTAGTGTCAATGATTGCCAAACATTAGGCTGCAAAAAAATGGTGTTTGAATGTTCCAGTTTATTATATTAGAGATTACATGTAACTATCTAAACAAAATGACACAACTTCATATTCTGAAATAATTTTCTAACCATAAGAACATAATTTTCAACAGGAGATGCTTGTGGTTTGGACAGTTAGAAATATTAGTGTCTGGAACAAATGAAAGAATCATCTAAAGACAAGCTTTTTTATGAGTAGTAATGAATAAATATATTAAAAAGACATTTCATGCATAATTGCTCCACAGACTCATTTCCTGGGCTCCACTTTTAACACGATACCTGGCAAGACACCCGTTCAACGTGTTGTGCTTGAGCGCAGTCAATGCATTTGTTCTACACAACAAAAAGTTAAAACCAGCAAAAACAAAAGCAAAGAAACAGATCTAATCTTGAAAATGTAATATGTATTGCCACATATCTTTAAATGCAGCATTAAACCTCTACAACTGACTGCGAAGAATGGGATTCCACAGATACTACAGGAAGTTACACGATCCAGTGCAACACTGGAAAAAACAGCAAGTTACAGGGACAGTTTCTAATACTGCATAACGTTTCCTCTTCACATTACCAGGCAGCATGTTAGGGACTTCCAGAGAAGACTGACAGACTGCTTGTTTGTAGGGCCTCCAAGAGAGGAACTACTTTTTTTTTTTCCACGTAAATCTTACCACAATGATAATCTCTTGTTTGACCAGTGCTGTTACAAGGAAATACATTATAATTACTTATTAATAATAATACTTAGAGGCTAAAATTATTTGATCAGAGCAGGAAAAACTTGTTTCACTGAATTTTGAATTCTTTTGAGCATTCTGAATATCTATACACATATATATGCACACACATGCTAAGCCAAACGCATACAAAAACATGCTTCTTTGGAATCTTAATATTTCAGCTTAATTATATAAAAACAGAAAACCATATACAAGTAGAATGATCCTGGCTGGACAAAGGAGACATGAGAAATGGGCAAAATCTGATGACAGCAAAATAGAAAGATATATCATATATGAAGTGAACAGAGAGAGACATTATTTTTTTTTTCTTGCGTATGGTAATATTGATGATGTTGGGGGGAAACTGAAGTAACATGGCATTGGGTAAAATGAACACAGAATATAACCTTAATAACCAAGCTAACTAGTACAAGTTTATGTGCAATTCTGTTAACTGCACTGAGGCTGCACGAGTGTTGCCAAATAGTCCCTCTATACAGGGCAGCACTGAGTACGAGGATGGTGGAGGGACTGCAAGAGGGAATAGGTCATTTTGACAATTTCACTTTTCAATAGCTTGTTTGTTCATTCTCCTTACCATTGTAATCACCATTCATCAGTGACCGTATGATGTCTCTTGTGTAACATTTTGGGCATTAGAGATATGCTAATGTGTTTTTGTAGCTAGGTTAATCAGTTATATTTACTGGAATATAAAATTATGACTTTCTACTTAGTAAAAAAACACTAAAAAACCAGCAGTGCTTGTAAAGTATTTTCTTTCAATTTGTTATAACCAGATCAAACATGTAATGCAAATGGTGTAGTTTTAAATTTAGCACATAATCTTAACTACAGTAAACTGATTTTGATGTATTGTTATTACATTCAACACATTTGATGGGAATACTTTTATAAACAGTTTGACCTGGGTGTCTCTGGATGATCCAGGGAAAACAATGAAGCTGTTAAAAATGTTACTGAAATGTGCAACAATAATGAAGAGCTGGACACATTTAATTATAATTGCGAAATCAAACTGACTTTAATTTAGACATGATGGATGCTTTCACAAAGGTACAAATCATGCTTAAGTGTTCAATTTTGTTATTTTGACCCAGTAAAATCTTCTCTAGCTTGTTCAGAAAACCTGAGTGCATTCAGAATAAGAAATTTTCAGTTATTTATGGCTTTTTATTTCAATGCTCAGGGTTGGCACTTTGTCTCTCTTCCTTCTTAACAGAATTTTTGGCTGATTGTAATCAGAAAATGGTCTTTTTTTCTGGAATAACTTAGACAAATCCATTCTTTTCTTCTTTGCTTCCTCTGTATATTTCTATTTATTTTAGAGTTCAAGTTAAAATATTACTTATTGCTTTGAAACGTAAAAGCATTCATAGGTTTGAGTTGTCTTAACATTCTGTGTTTACCTAAAAATTACTGTCACCTAAAGTAGTTATTACGAAAGGTGAAATTGCCATTGTAAAGTCCCTTACATTTGTGATCAACCCTCCTAGCTCATATGGAGGTGTGCAGTCAACATCCTGGAGCTCAGCTACTGACTCCAATTTTTTTGCCATTTTAAAGCTATAAAAAATTAAATTTTGTTTGAGGTTTACAATTCTGAAAATAACTCTTGTTGACTAGTCATCTAAGAATGTCATTGTTCTCATCTCAGTGGAATGTCAGTAGTGGCCATCTAAAGATAAATACTCTACTGGAGATTGTTTTAATGTAGGTAACCTATAATTTTTATTGACGTATAATAAGTATTTTACATTTTATAATTGATTTATAGTAATTTTCTGGTTTCTCATTGTGGATTGAGTCTAAATCAATATCTTTATATTTTACAACATCATTTCATTTGCTTTGGAGAAGGGGAAAGAAAAACTTTTTCTATAGCTTAGTGGACAGAAAGTCACATGGGATCTGGGAAGCCAGAGTTCATGAGCAATAAATCCTTTGTACAGTGTTTAGTCATGCCAACAAGAGAAAGTGAATCACCTCAGACAGAGACGGGCAGGAGAAAACTCTCACATCTCTGGCCTGAATCAGGGGAGAGTTCCTTACCCAGGGAGGGCACTCCGAGCTCATGGCTTCTCTGCAGAGAATACCACTGCCTCACATCAGAAAATCTAGCCTGGACCCAATAACTTCCACCATTTGAAATTGGTGTGCAAGTGCTTTGCCATTTTTTTTTCCCAATTTTTGATAATTTTCAAGCTGTAGTAAAAAACTGGTTTTTTTTTCAGAAAATCCTTATTTATTCAGATTGCTTTTGTTATCTTGAAGCTTGGATACTCCACATTGGAGCTCTCTACAAGAGAGCTCAATAAAAAATTAAGATTAAATGACATTATAACCCACAATTTTTTACAGTCTAGTTAATATGTGTTTTAAAATATATTCAAGAGCAGAGGATTTTAAAAATTCTTTTAGGTTATAACTATTTTTTTCAGACCAAAAGAATCAATTCCGATATCAGAACCCACAGATAGTCTCTCTCATTCGAGGGACTGACAGTAAAATGAACGGAAAGAATTTATAAAACACACATTATTCTGAAAATACTGACTTTGTTGTCTACAACATAGGAATGCTTTAAAGCACTTGAGCAGTCTGTCCTTCTATATCATCTGCTGTTGCTTTTAGCTATAATATGCTCAGAAAATCTTCCAAAAGTTTTATAGTATTTTTGGCTCAGCAAAACGGTAAAAATCTTTTAATGATTGTAAATGTTGGAGTTTTTTCCAGTCATTGCAGAAATTATTGGTGATACTTTGTGGTCCACCTAGGAACACATTGTCCTATAAAGATTAACTAGTGATGATTTCTTCATTTATTCAGTGGCAGTAGTCCCAGGTTTAAATACGTATCACACTGTTGATCCTAGCAATTATCGTTCAAACTAAATCTACACACAAATCTCATTTATTCAGAGCTACATTAATGAGCCAGTAAAGCTCTGATGAATCTGGCTCTGTCTTCCTATATACATTATCTTGAAATTTGAGCTGCAACCAATAGACCAAAGAAGGTTGTTTTTTGCTCCTGGGTTGCTTCTTGGTTGGTTTGTTTACAGTCTTTCATATGTTTCAAACCTTTCCAGTGCAGAAATGTAAGATTCCTCAGACTGGGGTTTTTAATAACAGTAATAAAGAGTTTTATCATATTCAGTGAACTTCAGATGGCACATATCTTGCTTATGCTTATGTTACTGCATCAAGCATCACTGAGTGTCAAGGGTAAGCAGATTATGTCCAGTCCTAATTTGTCCAGTAGGGGATTTATCCAATTTGTATGTGCATACAGCAGAAACATGCACTCATATTGGGTATCCCATTATTATTAACTTGGTGGTACCATAAAATTGTGGGTATCTTCACCTGCCCCAGCTCTATGAAATGTCTTTCTTTACACGACTTCTGCTTTTTTGTTTAAATGCAGTGAGCATTTCCACATTTCTGATCTCATAAAAGAAAGATTCTCTGCTTTGGTATCACCGATGTCACATATTTAGTAATCACACTCATGGCATGGAAATGTTGAGACTTTATTTTAAAATAATACATGCTTGATTCTATTTATTTCTCTTGTAATTTCTAAGCTGTTAAAGGATGATTTTCCCCCACAGCTGTACAGGATAGTCACGAGCAATATTTTTTCAAGAAGAGATGAGGTTCTTATTGATTCAAACAGCTTTGGGCATTTAAGAAAAGGTAAAAATATGCAATAAAATTTTATGAAAGACTGAAAAAGATTTGTGAAAAAGTCATGGCAGTTAGCAGGGCTGAATTCCATAGGCTTACTTATTATGAACTCTATACTTCCATCATCATGCTTTTTTTGTTTTAATGAATTTTTGTAAAGACAGACATATATAATTGTGCATGAAACATGATGCTTAGAGTACTGAATTATAGTTCTACAAAGCTCAGTTTAGTTGGGGCACTGCAGTTTCATTCATGTAGTTTGTGCTTGAACTAATAAAATAATTGTGATTTCTTTAAGTTTATGGGGAAAAAGAAAACATTTCCAATTAATTTTTTTTTTTTTTTTTTTTTTACAAATTAACTTACTAATTCAAATATAGCTCAATGTTTTTAGACCATAACTGACTCCTGCAGAGCCAATTAGGGTGCATCTTCACTGGCTGTAAAGTTGGGCCTTCTGGCACCACATTGTGGGATCTGGCCGAGAAGCTCTGAATTGTGCAAAGCTGAGAACTGCCACAGCAAGGAACATTTTCAGCAGCTTTAAGAACTTGATATTATTAGCTAGAATGGCTGCATTCCCCATGTATTCTTGGCAGTCCTGTGTTCTTTAAGCGCTTGCTCTTCCCAGTGTAACATCATCCATTATCTCCCTAACAATGCCTCAGCTTTCAATGTCTAGTTTGTGTAAGATAATGAGCTTTTGAGTTCAAAGACTGTGGAAACTTTGTGATTTGTAAGCTGGGACTTATACATGGAATAGTATGAGCACCTTCAGTGCTACTGTATAGTATTTTATTGTAGAATAAATACTGGTGAAGCATCTGAATTGTTAGCATTTTTTCTCTGGATTTGACATACAGCTAAGCAAAAAAAGACTTTTTGCTGTTTATTGAGTTTTTGTGAAGAATACAACAAATCATTCTCATTTATAAGAAAAATTAAAACTTTTCTTCCGAAAAGTTGAGAATGCATCAATTGGAAGAAATCATTATGGGAGGCAATCAAATGGCTTTTTTAAACTGAAATGTAAAAAATAAAATCAAGATATTCTGAAATCGTCATTTCATATAAGTGGAAAAATACAGTGTTTCATTTTGAAAAAGATAGAAAGGAGCTCCTTTTAATTTTCACCATACCTTTTCAGAGTTTTTAAATGAAAATCAAAACCTGTTTTTTGGTAAACCTGCATAAGAGTACTTAGGTGAATCCCGATTCATTGCTGGGGAAAAAAAAGGCTGAGGAAAAATAATAAAAAAGTTGAATACATTCTCTTTTCTTTTTTTTTTTTTTTTGTAGTGCTGAGCATTCACAGGTGTCTGTGGAGGAGGAGCAGGGACCGGGGGGGGGGCCTCAGCCACCATCACACGTGCACCCCCTGCCCCTAGTCCCTGTTAGATGTGCCCAGGATGCTTTGTACTGTGAAAGCCTTCTTCCTTCAGACTCTGGCTGTGCTTACCCCTGCTGAGCTAGGAGTGACAACGGAGTAAATGTCTTGATATCGATCACTTGTTATAACACTGCCAATGCAGAACTAGTGCCTTCCTTCCTGCAAGAAGGCTGTGGGAATGTTTAAAGTACCTGGTCCAATTTAGACAACATAACCTGGCTTCTTACCAACGGCATGTCTGGAGCATTTTAATGTTTTCTTGTTCAACTTTTAAAAAGCAGATCATAGTGGCAAATTACCAACCTGTAAAGTTGACCATTAATCTGCAATTAAGAAAAAAAGCATTAAAAGGGTGACTAATTTGTGGGCATTTTTGTTTGTGCAACACCCATGATGTAAATTGTGCACTCGGTAGTTAATTTATGCTTGTTCTTATAATGAATGCAACTTTTTTCCTCCAGCCTCTTCAATTTGTGATGCTTGCACTTTACCTTAATATTAATGTTTATTTTTTTTCCTGAACAAACTGTCCTTTACTGTTTTTTCATTTGCTTACCTACCAGATGATATAGCAATGACTCTATCTGCAACTTTTGAAGTGTTCTTTGGTATCACTAGTAAAAATTAACAGAAAGACTGTTCTGCAGGTGCATCGTGTTGTCGCCTTGGCTTCACGTGAGCTGTTCTTGAACCCCATGTTATCAAGTAAGAGCTGAGATATGAAAAAATGATGTATAAAAAGGTTCTATAATATAAGAATGAGAGATGGATGTTATCCAACATATGACACCTCAGCTGCATAAATGGATAGTAAAGCAGTAACTTCATACAATTAATTAAAACAAGAACAGAATACAGCTTGGTATTGTAATAATGTTAAATCATAAGAGTGCTTTAGGTTAGTGATTGTCTTTCTATGTTAATAGCAGCCTCGTCATCATAATTCTCACATAGGACACACAAGTACTGCTTCAGAGAATTTGTTCCCCATCAAATTATATGATTAGGTGACACTTCTGTGGTGGGTTGACGTTGGCCAGCTGCTAAGTACCCACCCAGACACTCACTCCTCCTTGTCAACAGGACATGGGGAGAAATTAGGATGGGTTGAGACAAGGTACTGTCAGAGGCAAAACAGACTTGACTTGGGAAAAAATATAATTTTTTGTTAGTTAAGATAGAGTTGGACAGTGAGAAACAAAGACAAAAGCTAAACCACCTTCCTCCAAGCCTCCACCCTTTTTTCCCAGGCTCAAAGTCACTCCCTCACTCCCGACTTGTCTGCTTCCCCCACCCGCCGAGCTGGCCAGGGTGATGGGGAATGGGGGTTGCAGCCAGTCCATAGCACTTTTCTCTGCCGTTCCTTTCTCCTCACACTTTTCCCTTGCTCCAGTGTGGGTCCTTCCCATGGGCTGCCTCTCCTGTCAGGAGAACCTGCTCCAGCATGAGTTCTCCACAGGCTGCAGTTGCTTCAGGGAATATCCAGCTGCTCTGGGGTGGGGTGTCCTGGGCTGCAGTATGGATATCTGCTCTGGCGTGTTCGTCTCCACTGACTCCAGGGAAATATCTGCTCTACCTTGGTCTCTTCCACGGGCTACAGGAGAATCTCCGATCCAGCACGTGGAGCACCTCCTCCCCTTCTTCTTCTCTGACCTTGGTGCTCACAGGGCTGTTTCTCACAGTTTTGTTTTTTTTTTTTTTTTTTTTTTAAATTAGACTTGCTTCTCTGTCCTGGACAGCGTTTTACCCTTTCTTAAGTACATTTTCCCAGAGGTGCCAAACCGGTGGCTGAGGGGCTCAGCCGCCAGTGCCTGCACGCCTACAGTCAATACAACCTCTCTTCAGCTAAGGGAAATTTCCTAGCTTTTTCTGGGTCCCAATGTTTCAAATCTTGCTCAAGAAAGGTACAAACAGGTACAGTCTGTGCTACTTGGTTCGCACAGAGTATATTATTTTAATGTGAGTTTCAACTGGAAGAACACATTGAAATTAACATTTGATGTCTTATTCTTTGATATTTGGCATTTTTCACAGGCAGACTATAATAAAAAAGTCGGTTATTGCTATTAGACATATTTTAGAAGAATTCTTTTTTGATGCATATCTCCACTTGGATTATTAAATTTAAATCACTGCTGCTATCAGTTTGAATACTAATGATACATTCTGCCAGATGGAAGCCTTTAATAAATTTTCACTTTTCTCTAACAGTCAGCTGTAAATCTTAAATAAGAGACTTTTCTGGGTGATGCCAGCTTTAATGCCTTATGTCCACACTGATTTCAATGTCATCAGTACCTGGGAGGCAGGAAACTCTTTAATTAAATGCCATTCTTTCCCCTTTATTGAGATGCAGGGCAGCACAAACTCCCTTACTTTGTTTGCCTTTCACTGTAGCACAACTGAGGCTTTTTTTTGGTGTATTGTGAATGGTTTCTGAACTGCCAGCTACTTGTCTGCTATACTTGTGTATAGCAGAACCTGAGACCGTCCTTCACTGTGTCTTTCTGTTGATGTGTGTATTCAGTATATTCAGACTTTTGAGCTTTTTTCTGTTGCTGTGTCTGAAGCTCCAAGTACTGGGGCTTGTAGAAAAGGAGGGGGGAAAGGGACAGGGAGCTGCCCACTTAGCTAGTAGAAATATTTCCTCCAGTAGCACAAGACTTTGCTGATTTCGGGTGATTTGTATACCTCAGAGGGCACTGGCACCCTTCGCAGTAGCAGGGCTGCCGTTATGACCCAGCATCTCCAGCGAGGGATGAATGAAACTTAATAAACGAGTATGTCTCTTTTATCAGCACATTTGATAGCCTCTTTTCAACAGCTAGTGATATTTTCCTCCAGTCATCTGCTATATTCACTTTTAGACTTCTGAATTTTTGCATGGGGGCTATACAGTAGCTAAAATCTGTGCTGTTGTGGGGAATTCAGCTTTATATAGCTTAACCTTTTCTCTGCTGCATCCTGCTGGGATGGCTCCTTCAGGGAGGAGGATGCTGCCTAGCTGGGAATGGCTCCTTCAGGGTGCCTATCACTCTGCTAAAAGTATAGGAAAAGGTAAGCTGGAAATCCTGGCTGTGGTGAGGAGGGGAGAATAAACACTAGGTAACAGAAGAGAAAATGAAATCACAGCATTGAAACTTTCTGTACCTTGGAGGAAAGAGAGAACTAAAATACTTATGTGAGTCAATAAGTATTCCCAGTAGAATCCTTGGAAAAGCCTACAGGTAGAGCAAATTTTTCAGTTATTGAGTTATTTTCTCACCAGTCTGTTTCACTTATTGATTTGTTTTGTCATTAAACCTAAAAGCCACACAGTTAAATCTGTTTCATCCATGCACCAGACTCTCCAAATAATTCCATTATCTAAATGATTGTCTAAAGTGCCAATTACAAGAAAGTAATTAATAATATCATAACGCAGGGAACAGGTTTTGTTGAGCTTTGTGGTTGTGCTTTGTTTATCGGTTTTCTGTTTTGTTCTCTCTCTGCTTCAAAGTTAGTAAAAAAATGCCCATTGAAACATCTCCATCATGGAACAAAAGATGTCAATTATGGAAAAGTACGGGCACCAACAAAACATTTCAAATCGTTTTAAGAAATTTTCTGACATAGTAATGGTAATTAGTATATTTCAGTTTCAACAACTGTAATTAAACCTGACCTTTAAGTTAATTATGTCTTGACATTTATGATTTTAAACTAGCTTTCCCTGTGGTGATGATGTGTTATATACAGATGCTAATAAGTAGTTTCTGTAGTGTGAGCAAGCAGATTTCAGATGTGCCTACACTGCAGTTCAGAGAACAGCGTCACATACATACCACAGTCTTCAGTACATTTGTGTATTTTCAGTTAATGCTGTTCCTGTTAAAATTCTGGATTTATGTGAAACCATTAAGTTAGCATGGAAATGCAGAAGAAAATAAGTCCATCTCTTAAAAAGGCTGCAGCACAGCAAAGACCACAGTGAAACAGTCAACCACAGGAGTTGGAAACTGAGGACATAGGACAGAATAAAAGTTGAGAACTGTTCTTGCTCACATATAGCATTAAGTCTAGCTAGGTTCAAGATTAAACACAAAGGTGAGAGTAGATAATGCTAGAAGAAACACCAGTGATGAAAGGTTTTAAGGCATAAGGAGAGGCATTTCTGAACATAAGAGGACTTTGCAAAAAGGCATAGCCAAGGTGGTTTTGATAAAGATAATAACAGTGATATTGAAAAGTTGTATTTATGACAATAAAGCCCGCACTGGTATGTCACAGAGAGATCTGTCTTGAGTAAAAAAGATCAGTAGTCTTCAGGAAACATCTTGGCCCTTTCAAAAGTCCAAGGGGGCCTTGTTGTTGATTTGGAAGGGGTGGGAAATTTGTCTCCAAAGACACGTGTTTTATGTGTAGTGAATACCAAATTTCACAGCCCTAGTGCTAACACTGTGCCTTTAGATTTGAACTCTTCATGTGATAGAAAAAAACTAGCTGCCCCCTTTAAATTTAAAAGCACAGCAATTAATGTAGTGTCCTACACGGGTGTTTATCATTCTTTCCTGATCCATACATTCATCTACTATGTATATGTCATATGTTGAGAAATGCCTACTGCCTGCTTTCATGTTACATAACTTCAAATCCATATGGAATTTTATATATATATATATATATTACTTTTTTAAAGTGAGATCAAGCCAAAATTCAAAATGATCTGTGTTTATATGGAAAGCTAAGTGGGCTAAATAATCCCGCCATACCATTTACTAGTTTTGATGGTTCTAAGCCTTCATAATATACCTGATTGTCATATGTCTGATTAGCACAGGCTACCCAAAAACATTTTACCAAAGCCAACAACCATTGCAGTGCACATATTTATGGGAAAATTAGGAATCCCCTTATAATCCATTTATTTTCTTTCCTATGCTAACAATTCCTCAACAAGTTTTTTTAAGCTGTTTGCTTATTTGGATAAGTCATAGTTTATTTTCTGTTTTGTTTCTGCACAACATTTTGACGTGTTTTTGTGGTGGGTCACTTATGATGAGGAAAAGGTCAACAGAAAGTTTCACAAACTGAAAGGCCTAGTCTTGCTTAGAATATCTGGACCCCGTCTGCCTGACCTATTCATTGACTGTGTTTTCTAATTGGGCCGTCATTGCTATCCAACCACCAGTGTAATGTTGCCAACTGCTAGTTTAGTCAGAACATGAAAATGAATCTGCCAGTAAAGGGCATAACAAGCACCGTGCCTATAGAGTATTGTATGTTTGGCCTTGTTATTCAAAAGATGCTTTTTTATTTGTGCTAATCTGACTGAATATTGTAAATTTATTTCTAAACTACGTGACTCACAGCTGCTGCTGCTATCTTTTAAATGTCTTTTTGCATTGCATTAAGAAGTGTTTTTTGATGTAAGACAAACCACAGAACACATATGTTTAAGAGGTATGTGACAAAATAATGCCATATCCCTTGAGCTGTGGTGCAAAGAATAGTTGTGCTGTGTACCCTGACATTTTTTGCCATAATTACTGCAGTTTTTCCTTTCTGAAATAAAGCTTTAGAGAGCGTGGGATCTACTAGAACTAATAGAACACATGAAAAGAGCAAGTGACATTGTGCAATAAGTACAGAAGCAACAGCTCATTCTTTTCCTGCATAAGTTTCCTCCTAGCTATGCTGGTTTTGGCATTTTAGAAAAATAAAACAATTGATCTGATCTGAAAACTGCATGAAAAGCAAGAATGCTTTCATCAAAGTGAAAATGAAAAAATAAGCCCTTGCCTTTCCCATACTTAAGTTTGTCAGATCCAAAGGAAATGAGGCAAACATGTACTTGGATTGGAACCTGATTATAGAAATGACTTGGAACTTAGCCTGGAAATGGTGGTAAGTCACCCCGTCCCCATCGTTTTGTTTATCATACTGCTTTCTTTTCCTTTGCACCTTATGCCCTGATGAAAAGGTAAAAGGTGTTTGCTTTTTCTTTTTCCTTTCTGTTCTTCAGGTAGTAAATATCAGAAGCTTATTTTAATGGGGTAAAAATAGTTTTACTGCAATGTTTGTACCATTCTTTTAAAATTTGAGGCCTGAATTCTCTCTAACATGTTGATATCAATTCAAGATGTAAAAATACAGAAATATCTCCATATTTTTTACCGGAAACGTAATACAGAATATTAAAAATATCTCAAGTGGCAGTGGTTGGGTTTTGGCACAGAGGGTAATTAATCATGCTCAATGTACTGTGTACCATATACTTCTTTTGGAAATGATCCAAAGGCCACCGAAGTCAGTGAAGCTCCCATGTCTTTTAAATCAGTTCTAAATCTTTGCCCTAAACGGCTGGGAAAGAAGCAACCGAGAGAGAATACGACGAAGGTCATTAAAATCGCAGGTTGTAAATTGTGGATAACCAGGGAAGAGTTGTTCTTTTTTAAAAAATTAGCTCCAGGGCATATCACGTAAGACTAACAGGTGGCAGTACAAGGCAAGCAAAAGAAGACATTTCTTTGTGAAGCACGTACGTGAGCTGTGGGACTCCTTTGCCACAAGAAGTTACGGATGCCAGATGTTTACAGAAGTGCCAAAAGCAACTGAACAAATCCTTGTAAGGGGGGCAGGGGTATTAAGCACACAGACATAGTGCCAGGCTCAGAAAGTCCCTGATCCATACATTGCTGAAGGAGGTATTCTGGGGAAATACTGCTATGTATCTCCCCTGCCCTGCTTTTCACTGAATGCCTGCTGTTAATCACAGCCAGTAACGGGTTGCCTGACGAAGTACACCTCTGGCGTGACCCACTAGATCCACTTGTAAGTTCTTGAGTAGCTGCATGATCATCACAACTAGAGAGTCTGTTTTTCTATAGGTGTGTGGCACATAGTTGATTCTGGCAAATGAAAGATGTGAGCTCTGATTGATTTTCTTCTCACAGATTTGAGCTGTAAATAGTGTGCATATCTGCTGTTTTATAATATCTCAAAAGTATTGAGCATGTACTGCAGCTTTTTTTCTCAGGGAATATCTTCAACATACCTATTTTCATGAAGCGTGATAGGTATTTATTAACTCTGAGCTCACTCCCATTTTGTGGGAATGTAAATGTAGCTAAACTTGAACAGAGGAGCCTGAAATTTTGGAAGTACAAATATGCATGGAGATATACATAGCCTTGATCATATAAACCTTTTTTAATTGAGAAAACAGGCTGAAAACAAGATGTCTAACTGTTTCTCTGTAAGAAGCATAGTAAAGCACAGGACAAGGTTTAGTTGTATTACTAGTATAAGTACTATACATTCACAGTGTTACAAAACAATTAGACAAGGTCCACGCCCTACAAATCTCACCATCTAATTAGAATGGTTTCAGTACAAACAATTAGAAGCCTGTCAGTGGGAGCAAGAAGGGTCACAAGAGTTCTATGAATAAAGGCTATGTGGAAAAAAATAGCTGATACGAAGCATGCTGAAAAGACAAATGATGTGAAATTTCCTCCCAGCAGTACAATGTGAGGAGAATTATCTTCTGATAAGAACTAGGCAGCTTAGGGTTTTCCTTATTCTTATGACTTCTTTTTTATGAAGAGATATTGTCCTGAACACTGTGCCCTATATTCCCAGGTTCATCTGTGTCTCATAGGAAAATTCCTGTGAAATCTTGGGTTCAGTCAGTCATACAAGGTGAGCCATCTTTTCCTTCACGTGTATCAGGCCTACCGGGTTTTTACACACAATTGTCAGTGGCACATGGTCCTACACACATGGAGGAAAGGTACAGCTGCCACTAAAAGTGTGGGTCCGTATCAAGGAGCAGGGGGGGACTTTCCCCAAGAACATTGCTGCAAAGCTTAATGTGTAAGAGGAGAGCTACAGAACCTGTGCTTTCCTTTCAGAAATAGTAGAGGAGATTTCAAAGATACATCATAGTGTGTGCGTGCTGTCGTTTGATATCTTAAGGATGGTTTGACATCACTAGAACTCTTACTAGTGACCAAAAGCAATGAAGAATTGCACCACACGTACTTAGACCTGAAGACATTTATCTGAAATCAAGTTTTAATAGCAAGTTTCCTTCTGAGGGGGGAAAAAAAGGATATTAATACTTCAGCTAAGTCTGTATTAGACTAATACCAATTTGTTATTTTACCTTTATTTGATGATTTATTTATGAGGATGATTTAATTTCAAGACCTATACTGTTTTCTGAGCTGTTACCATTTTAAACACTTCTATACCTCATGCTGTTAAGCCTTTGAACATACACACAATATACTTCTCTTACATCTAGCTTTCTTACGTTATAGCAGAAAGCAAACATTTTTAATTTATCAAAGAATGTCTTTCATTTTTTGCCTGCATTTTGTTTCCTTTATAAATAATTTTTATGTACAGTTTTAAAAATATAAACAAATCCTCCATGACATTCTTTCTGATCATTAACGTTCACAGTCTCTCAGATCAAAAGTTTGCTGGGTTTCTTTGTGAACATGAACAGTCCTAATCCACACACTCAAGAAACTCGCATTAGAGTTCTTTTCTTTCTATTGTTTCTGATCTGTCTCAATAAATCTGAAAGGTAAGCAATGAAAAATGTAGTTTTGTTCAGATATCCCTTGAATTTAACGGACACTATAGAGTTTAAAAGAAGTTGAACCAGGTTATATATGACTGAAAACAAATGTGGGATGAATTTTTCTTTACCCATAGTGAAATGAAATAAGCAGCTTTTTAAACTTCTATGAAAATACTGTTTGTAGCCATTTTTTTTTTAATGCCAGACAATTTCAGGCTTATTTAACTTATTTTTGCATTAAGAATGGAACGTTCATTACAATTAAAATGTTTATCTTGGTATTACAAATGTTGCTCATACCATATAAAATTATTTTTGCAACAAAATACAATACAGTTACTGTAATGATAATAATTGATAACAAAATAAGCGGGGTACTTCAAAGAAGAGATTTACTTTGCAGGTTGATCACATCTCCAAGATTAAAAGAAGGACAAAACTTAGTGCAATGAGAGCAAATGGCTGCAAAAGATGTGTCCGTTACTTGTTAGCTAGTGAATAAATAAGATTTTATGGAAAGTCTGGGAAGAATCAGAATGCCTGTTCTTTCTCTTCCTCCTACATTTTGTGCCTTCAGAATGAATTGTCGCCTGACTTCACATCACAGGGAGCATTGTGGAAAAAAATGGTATTTTTTATTGCTATCATGTCCTTATTATCTCTGCCATTTTCTCAAAGCCAATTCACAAATTCCCTTCATTTCCTTCTGCTTATAACCCTGCTGCCCCTGGCCTGCTATACCTCAAAATTTTGTGTTCCTCCCATCCATCAGTATTTCAGAGAATTCCCTGGGTGACACTTTGACCCAGAGAACTCTGAAATTTCCCCTTTGTCAAATGAACAGGCGTCATTTTTATTTTCATTTCATGAATGCAGTGTCAAATTTAAGTGACTCAAGTCTTGTGCTCTCCCATAACAGACTGCACTGACCAGCTGTGCTGAGTGTGTAATCCTTGAGTAGGAGAGAGGATTTACTGCCTCTTTACTGCCTCTGTGTTAAAAGGAGTTTCTAGATAAGCATGCAGATTGCAGCATGGTTGCATCTTTCTGTCTTTACGTGACCTGATACATTCACTCAGTGATTCAACATGTGAGTATGTCGCAGTTCATTGGGGATTCATGTGTGAGGATGTAGGAAAAAATTGGTGCCCAGAACCTATCAGTAGGTTGAATCTTTTTACTGCTAATGTGACAGCCATCACAATCATACAGGTTAAAACATGAACCTAATTACTGTTTGGGGCAGAGCAGAAGCTCAACAAAAGACTTTCTGAAATCAGCAGTAGGGAGAATTGTTCATTCTGTTCCTAGACTGCAGGTATGAATTATGTGTCTAGTCATTTAAACTCCCTCTAAGTGTCTTCCAGAGGCCAATTTATACCAAGTCTGAGAAAGGTATTTCCAGAGAGTGCTTTATCCTTTATGGGAGATTTTATGATGGGTGTCTATCTTCCTCTGTTGACGGTGGAGGGATCTTTGATTGGACAGCTGTACTGTTGAATTGTATGAATTCTGCTTGAAATGTACAGCTATATATTGCAGATGAGGCTGAGTCCCTTTAGCCTTTCAAGTCCAGTGATTCCTAATAATGTTAGGCACAGAGGGATACGTTTTCAAAGACTTTTAGATGCTTAGAGGTACCTAATATGATTTTCAAGATTACTAAAGCAGACTGGACATCTAACTTCAGTTGATTTGTCTGAGGTAGGTGACTATTTCTGTTAGCCTATATATGGGTTTTTTTCATAATCCCTCTCAGCACTTTTCACAGTCTTGCCCACAAATCTGATTTCATTTCCAGGGAATGTATCCTATTTGTATCTGTTGTACTAGACTATATGCAGGTAAAATGTGTTAAATCTCAATCTTGAGATTATAAGCAAAAGAGTTTTCATTAAACTGTTGTACAAGGTCATCAGTTTTGCAGTGTGATCTGTGGGGCTGTCATCTAGAGTCATTGCTTTTCCAGAGAACTGCTGGTACTTTTATACTTCAGCTACCATGCTGTGATTTTTTTGTTGCAGTTGTTGCAACTAAAAATATATATTTGAAAAATGCTGTGCTCTTTGAATCAGGAGAATAATTTTCCATATAGTGGGGCATAGTGCTTTAAATATGGTAGACAGCAAAATACTATGTTTTGATGGACTGGTGGTATGAAGCAATACCATTAATTCTTTGTTGTTATTCCCATGACAATAAGATTCCATTCAGGACTGCTTTCTGAATGAAGCTTCTGCTAGTGCTAATGGGATGACCACACAGACAGAAGACATTCAGTCGCACTCCTAATTTACCTTCAATAGTTTCTTTAACTAGATCAGGATTTATTTAAAATAATGACTACCTGATTTATTCCCCTGTCCCAGTTTTCACTTTGCTCTCATTCTGCCAGTCTGGAGTGACAGGAATTTTTCTGCTTGTCTTAACTTTCTTTGGACAATGGGTTTATTTTTTTAAAATGTTATTTTTAACTGGGTAGGTTTTTTTAAAGGACTGTCTGTGACTAAAGCACATATACTTGGTATAATTTGAAACAATTTCTGTCAAATCCTAGATAGACATACCTATGGTCTGAGAGTTACTACACATTTAAAAGCTCAATTCCTACGGGCCTTTTTCAGTGTCGTTTTGTCTACCTTTTTGTTTCCCACTTGCAAGGAATAAGTAGAACAACATCAATTAATTAGTGGCAATACATATGAAAAATAAGCAGGACTGTTAGATTGTTTTTTGCAGAGAGTCACTGAAATTGCAGTGCGTTATTCCTTAGCACAGCACTTAGTTCCTACCTCCCTTCATTCTGCTGTTGTAACATAGGTCATATGGTTCCACGTGCCTACACAGTGAGCTTCTCAGGCTTGTGTCAGTCACAGATTTTGCAACAGTGAGAGTTACAGCCTGTGGAACTGCCTGGCTATACTGATGCCAGGGCAAGATGCATGGCATGATGCTGAAATTGCTGCCCAAGAAGAGGAATCTTGGGCATATCCCCAAGAGCATATGGAGACTTGATTCAAGAAGTGTTTGGTGACAGTCTTTCCTTAATCTTAATCATTTTGTCCATAAGGGAATTACCAAAATTCCTAAAACTGCAGAAATACACATATTTACTTGAACTGCTTTTTAGTCCTTTATTTGGAATAAATTTCTCTGGGGCTTTTTTTTTAAAAAAATGTATTCTCTCTGTATTAGCTGCAAGAAAACAACTGGATGTACATATCAAATCTATGTGGCTCAACCCAGGTAGCTAACAACTAGGGGTGGCTAAAGGAGTAGATGCTAAAAAAAGTTGCTCTAGATGAAGCAAAAAAATCCATGCAGATATGATGACGCTGTAATTGCACACTCAGTGCGCTGCTAGGAAATTATCTGCTCTGGTAGGATCACCCAGGAACTGTATACATTGAGCACACACTATTAAAGCCTGTGTCTGATTCCATTAGCACATGACAGAGAGACCCAAATCAGTTCTAAAGGCATTTGCAAGCAGCTGCTGCTGCAACAAAGATAATATTGGCACAGCTTTTCAATTGTGTAAAGAATAGGCAGCATTATTTCAAACTTCCATCTTCCATTTGTGCCTTATAGACAAAACGCTGACTTGAGTAATTTTTAAAGCTAATTATGTAACAGGGATTTCACAAAATAGCTCTGAACTACTTAAAATGGATATTAAAAAAATCAAAATCCTGATATGACAGCTGCAGTAATAATACCTATTGTTAAGTTTTGCTAGACTTTCCTCTGTCATATATGCTCAAAAATGCCTGTCTTATTTTTCAAATATCTTCTTCCTTTTGTGACCTAGGAACAACACTTATTTATTACATGCTCTTAACATTCAGTAGCTATGCAATAAAACCACATGCCCTTGAGTACATATTTTGTATGCATAGTATAACAGAATGATTTCCTACTGGGTGAGTTAAACAGCATTTATTTTGCTTTATCTTACCTGAACTATGATGGACCACAGGCTTCCTGAATGCAACTGTGTCAAATTAAGCCTGACCTTTTCTAATGGGGATTCCAATCAGTTGGAAATTGTGGAAAATAGGCTGTACTGGTGCTTTTTCTGTAGGCTTGAAGTTTCATGCCCTTCAGCAGATCTCTAAGGATATTTTCCATCACAGTATACTGATGTGGCTAAAGAGGACTCGGGGACAGTCCAAGTTCTCTGACAGTTGTGCTTTGTCTTAATGTCAGACACTGGTGTAGTGCCTTTCTGCAACTGAATTTTTTTCTCCGTATGTTAAGATCTAGCTGTAATCTTTTGCTAACGTGTGTAGGATTTACACAGATATCCATTAACATTCATGCTGTGTTAAAAATCATTAGCTTTCCTTATAATGGATGTTGTTGAGAACAGCATTCACTAACAAGTCCCATATATGGCTTGTTTAATTACATATGAGTGAAATAGTCACAGGCTCTAATGTGAAAGTCAGTCTCAGAGATACCATGAACTTTATGCTTATCATGAAACACTGGAATTCAACACCCAGTTGTGAAGTGAACATTGACTTTATTTTTCTGTTGTTATGGAAAACTATTTCTTTGAAATGTAACGATCAGATTCCGATATCATGTGCATTGACAATGCTAAGAGAAAGACTACAGCTACATATTGGAAGCTGCTATAGTAAGAAAGCCATAGAACATTTATTGTTTTTTCCCCAATTAAAAGCCTCTACAAAGGTGTTTAGAATACATTGCTCTTCAGAAATGCTAAGTAAAGACTGTTGTATAGCTGAAGTGTTCTGTATGTACTCACTAAAATGTACTTCGTGTGAATAGGTTGACACCAGAAAATTGTAAACTCAATTGCCAGGCTAGTTTTCTGAAAATAAAATGTTTGGCTGAGTGTCAGTACAGGAGCCTAATGTCCGGATTATACAACCCAATAAGGCCCTAATCACTTTAGAGATACATCCAGATAAGATATTGTCTCGGTCTGAAGATCACCATCACTTAATGATGATGCTTGGGTATAATGATTCTGACTTTTGTTTTAATTGATAAAATGAGTTGTCAATCATTAGGGTAGCCTCAATAGGTGCAATTCTGTAAACCAGTCTGAAAATGGAGTTGGCTTTTTCCTGCTTGTGTGTCTGCATGTAGCTCTTAATAACAATCCATCATTAATTTTGTGGGTTGAATTTGACAGTGTATTTATTCTGTTCCCACTGGACCACTTGAGAGACTTGGCTCAGTGAAAGCAGGAGCAAGCCCAAACTCTCCTGATGTAGAAATAATCGTGCTGCAGCTACTGCAGGCAGATTAAGATGAGAAGAACAAAACAGAAAAAATCCAATTAATTGATCTTTTGCAAACATGTTCAGTGAAATCATACTCTCTGTTGAAGGCAAGAGTTGCTTAACCATTGACTTCAGAGAGGAAAACATTTTATCCATTGCCCAAAATGTCAGTTCATGTGGAAGGTAAAGAGAAAAAGATTGTTGTATGTTGTTTCTGAGAACAAAAATACTTTTTTTTCTTACGGAAGTATCTAGAAAGATCAAACAAGAATTTGGCCTACATTTTTTTGTACATATAGAAAGTAAGGAGAAAACCTGGACTTAAGGAACTTTGCCTTCTAGATAAGAGCTATAAAAGGATGTATTACATATGGGGAACTCAGTCACAGAAAGATTAAATCACTCAAAGCATATCTGGCAGAGCCAGGAATGAACACAGGTATTCTGAGCTTCAGTCCAGAGTTTTAACTGCAAGTTCTTCCCACTTTTTATATGTGTTCCCTTTATGGGTGTAAGTGTGATTTCCAGAGGTAATGAAGTATTTGTAACAGTTTTTGACAATACCAGGACAGTTGATACAGTTGGAGTTCACACTAGGACATTGATATATAAAACTGTAAGTAGCAGATCAAAAAGAAAACATAGCGACACAAAAACATTCTTGCTAGCATCTTCGGACAGAGCTCAGCTCAAAGAAATTGTGATGCTTCTATACCAGGGTCAAATTGTCCTAGTGCATGAATAAAGAATAGGATATGACCTCAGTTTGAAACAGGATTTGGAGAAAATGATGTAGCTAAAGATTTACCTAGCCTCCCAAATTATTTTGAGGCAACAAAGGTAGTCTGAAACTTTCCTTTTTTTCAGCTTACTCTTATTGCTCGTACTTATGATATAGCTACTTTTTCTTTGCTGTGGCATATTCGTGTTGCATCAGTAAATTAGAAAATACTGTAAACAATATAGTCCCTTGTCAGATCATTATTGGATTTACTTCTGTGGAGAACTGTGTTCAAAAAAAATGGCATAAATTTTAAAAGAAAAAAAAAGATTGAAATTAAACTGATCATGCAAGATTGCTTTTTTCAATGGAAGCGTACATTTTGTCCATGAGAAGACAAATGTCATTCCGGAAAGTGAAACTCTGTTTCTGCAGAGATTATAAAGTCAGTGTGCATTTCTCTGGTATGTTCTGAGAAACTTTGGGGCTTATTCATTCTAATGAATGATTCACTTCAATTTATTATGATTCAGAGTAATGTTCAATGATTACTTTCATGGAAACCAATTCAGAAGGGCCATTCTTGTAGTAGTGGCAGTGACATTTCTATTCTTGTAAAATTACAGAATGGAGATAAACACTCAGTTTCCAGGGAAATATTATCTTTACTATTTTATAATGTACTGCAATTAAAAAGCTAAAATACTTGCAACTACATATTCCTCAATGAATGAATGAACTGTGAAACAAAGTCTGTTTTTTTCACTGAAAAATCCTTATCGACAAGTCTGAGCTGTAATTCTGCAAACTTTTCTCTGCTTGAGTAATCCTATGAAGCTCAATGGGGCTACACAAATGCATAAAGTTAAGCACATAATTGAAAACATAGTTTTAAGTATAGTTGAGCATTTAGTACACAAAGAAAACACACAGTCAGACAAAATTAGAAAGTAAAACCTTGGTTTCAAATCTGCAATGGATTTTTCAGAAACGCACACAGAGTATTTCTATTGTTATTGTTATGCCTTTTGCACGATGTGTACGTGTCATTGTCCTCCAGACAGAAAATATAATCAAAATCCACAAAGTTATATGAGGTTGTAGAGCTGCTTTTTCCTAGTCATGCTTTAAGCAACTTCAGTGTTTAAAATTTTACTCAACAGAAAATGGCATTGCCAAGGCAAAGAACTCCATATACTTTCTGACAATGTCCTTTTTATCTATTGTGGTTAGTAATATTATTGTAGCTGTAATGATTTGGAACTATAAATGATGCAATATTTATAGGACAGATGGTATCTTTTTTTAAAAAATAATCTCATATAATTGGAAAAATGGAAAAACTTTAGGACAAGAGCCTTTCATTAGGTTTTGTAGTTTAAACCTGAAGAAGAGCTAACATCTGCGAGGCTGCATGAAAACATTGGAAAGGCAACCTGTTCACTCAGCCTGTTTTAACTTGGATCTGTGGAGATCATCTTCAGGAATCAGTCAGATTTGATTCCTACCTATTCAGACCTTGATTTCTCTCTTTGCATCCGTTACTATCATGGATACTAACTACAAGGCAGTATTTCTGAGAATTAGAAAGAGAACTGAGAGACTGCCAATTGATTTCACATTGGAAGTGTGATTGCTCTAAGTAAACACCTTTCAGTCAATGCTGCCCTGAACTAGCTGGCAAATGTAGAAGTGAAAAGCTCTGTAAACCTATAGGATTCCTTTGGTGTTAATGCACTTGCTTTTAGCCTGTTTCTGAAATGTTTTTTCCTAGTTGTATTCTTTTTTTTATTTGAAAAAAATATACCACTAAATACAAAATGAATGATTGCGACCAGTTTTCTAAGGAAGACAGTGTTGAGCTTTGTGGGTCGTAATATGGCAAGATTTTACTCTCCTTTCCATGAAATTTTAATACATCAATGAGCAGATGAGACTCGTGGGATGGAGTCATAACTTGCAAATTTCTGTCTGTCAGTTCCATACTTGAATAGTTGTTAATGATAACCATTTGATTAATTCTTGCAGAAAACTCCTAATTTACAGCAAGGAAGGAACAGCAGATACATACCAGTGATTTAATGGAGGCAGGTAAATGCAAATTGTTTGCCTGTATTATCCCCAGAAATTAATGCTGTTTGGCAAAACTAACATATTCACTGATGAATTGACAAGCAAGGTCTAACCTGTTTCTCCCAAGGTCATACTGAATTTCACAGTTAACTTCTCTCTGTTTTGACTATAGTTCGGGAGAAAAAGAATTGATAAAAAAACAGGAGTCCAAAATTCTCATTAAAATGGAAATATTTCATAGAGAAGAAAAGGCTGTTTGAAGAATCATTTCTGTATATAGTTCTGTTGTCCACATGTTCTAATTCTTTACGCTCATATATTTTTATTGGCATTGATTAAACCTGTGGTAAAGAAGTCATTCTGTGTGCCATGTATATATTACAGAAAAGATAAGTGGTGGAAGGTTATTCAAAGTCAGATATGTTATTTTGAATCAGTAGCTATTCTAAATATTCTCATTTGAACTTTAAAGAAAAATGCTGAAAGTGGCAGAGAACAGGTTAAGGACATATATTCTTTCCAGTTTTGTTGGCAAGTTCTTCACAGGTGAAAAATAATTGGGAAGAACATTATTTTTTTAATGTGAAGGGTAATGTCATCAATACTTACCAAGACATTCAACAGTTCACAAATTATCGACTCTAGATCATAAACTGCATTACACTTGCAGCTGTATTAAGTTCTTTAATGAAACCAGTCACTTTAATGGCAGAAAATGTACAATCAAGTAAACGATGACTGAAATTTCTGCTAGCTTTTTTCTTTAAACTGTGATTTCAGTTTTAATTTTTTAAGACTTATTATATGGAAGATTAAAGCACATTTTTCAGCGTATCATTTAAATCAATCATGAATAAGTTGATACCAGTGGGCAATGTGTTTGAATATTTCATCACAAAGTGATGAAGCGTCTTATCTTAGCTTGTTAGAGTGCTTTTACTCACTGGTCCATTCTGTTCTTTTATTTGACATGACCTGAATAAAGAATGACCAAGAAGTTCAGCAAGGACAGAATCAAAAGAATGTATCAATAGAAGAAAAATATATTTAAAATCCTGATGATATTATTGCCTTAGTCAGTGCTATGAAAATAATTTTCTGAGTTATTCAAAGTAGTGTAATGATGTTTGGCTTGCAAATATATGATTTACTAAAGCAAAGTAAATATTTCTTCTTGTAAACAGAAACTAAATATAGTTAAAATTGATATTTTATTTTTTCTGTAAATTATGGACCTGGCTTTTTGACTTAAAAGATTTTGGTTTTTTGGACTCCATATTTCTTTCCCTGACAACAGAAGCTCGTCTAATCTCTTGTCAAATTAGGGGAGAAACTAAGAATTGAAAGAGAATTTGGTGTTTCTAGAAACACTGTCCTTTATTCACGATTCTCTTGAGATCAGAAACTGTTTGGAAAACAATAGAGAGATTCAGAAATGTAAGCTTTTTTCTCTAAGTACTGTAAATTGGGTAGAATATTTTATCTAGAAGGCATTAGAATCATTACAACAGTGTTAGTCCCTGAGTTATTACTATACTAAAGTGTTTAGACAGTGTTCCTTGGGATAGCCTCAACAAACTGTAATTATCCATTGAGTATGCATCCTCTACCTGACATGCTTTTCCCACTGGCATGCGATTCTTTCCAAGGGACCCTCTTTCCCACACCTTGATACTCTTTCTGTGAGGCTCCAAAGTCCAAATCAGCTTAATGCAACAATGGCTTTTATCAGATAGGTGAAAACTATGCAGAACCGAGATTTTTCTTTCAACTTTCAGATCTGCAGAATAGCAAGAATCATGCAAAATTCTCTGTGGTTTGTCAGTACCTGCCACAAGTCAGGAGCTTTTTGGGTGTAGCAATAGCAACTGGGAATCCAAGAGAGGATCCCCAGCTGTGGCCAGAAGTGCCTGTACTGTCCCCAGTTTTTACTATTAAATCTGAATTTCTTTTTGTTGTCCCATATATCTCAACAGCAGCTGGTATTGTGAGTTCTGTAAAAAGATTAACAGATATTAAATTGAACAGAAAGTCAATACAACTGTTCAGTTGTGACTTTGTGACCTGTTTTTTAGATGTCAGTGGAGATGGCATCCAGACTAACTTCCCTGTTGTCCTGCATAGATGTCACCCTGTTGACTCACGTTGGTGAGCAAGGGGGAGATGTAGCCTAACACATCACCCTCACAGCCATACAGAAACAGAGCAGATGCTGAAATGTTTGACTGCCTTATGTTGTCACAGTCTGTGATCAGCAGATTTTGCTCTCTTGACTGGTGATGTTGTATTCATATATTGCCTAGAAGCCACAAAGCAAGAAGAAGAAGTGAATATGTTGCTTGTCAGCCTGCAATTTGTCTGTATTGGCACTTCACCATAGATCTTTCATCAGATGTATTCAATTTGGGAAACTCTAATCTATTTCTCTTTGTGATCACTCACTAAATATGTAACAATAGTATGCCACAAATTTAGTTTTATAGTTCTGCTTGCAATATTATGAATAGCATAGTATATTCATCCTAGTACAGAATATTCAACATAAAACAGCATTTGGTGTACATTTGTGTGACAGAGTTTCATATAACAAGAACAACATGTAGTTCAAGGAACAGTAGCAATAAGGAGGCCTGGCTTTTATGGAGTTATGACCTGAGAGTAAGTACTTCTGTGGAGGTGAGTTCATGCTACAACAGTGCCAACAAATAGTTATGAGGGGCTATACTTGTTAGATGGTCAAAAATGTTAATGAATGTGGGTTTGGATTACAGCCTTTTCATAAGTGGGGAAATTAATACAAACTGTCCTCTATCCTGCTCCATATTTTCATAGAAGTTAGATGGAAGAGAAAACTCTGACACCTCTGTTCCTTGGTCACGCTTGTTGGCTGGCCAATAGTTAAAGAATTATCAAAGGAAACAGAATGGACTGATAAACATGCACTGAAAAGAACTGCATAGGTATTATTACGTATTTTTTGAAATTGTGATGGAAAGGGTATGAGATAAATTAGATATATAAAAGTGAGATATCACAGTGGTGTAGATTAAGGATTGTTTAAATAATCCAGAAAATAGTTAAAATGAATCATTTTCTGCAAACAGAACACTTCAGAATTCACCTGACTCTTCAAGAGGACTTTAAAGTGATAATGAAGTGTTTGAGAGGAGCTATAATACTTGGGGGATTATCTTGCACACGGAGAGCGTCCTATTTACTCTACATCAGTCAAATAGGCATAATTTTGAAGTTTAAGTAAGTTATCAGAGAAAGGTGATAGCTGCCAAAGCTCCTCAACATGCTATCAAGAGAAATATTTGAGATAATTTGTAACATCATTTAATTCCAGTGGAAAGTGGAGTGATATCGAGGAGTGGCATCTGCTGGAGCAGATGAAGTTTGGCCTTGTAATGTAATGAATAGAACTGTCCAAAATTAACAATGCCATTAATTCTTGAAGTGTCCTTCCAGACTACGTTTGCATTGCACAATATAGAGCTGCACAGAGATGCTACAGTGAGGTTTGCGCATACTGTCAAGCATCCTGAAAGAAATATAGCTGTGTTAGTGTGGCACTATCAAGGTTAATGAGTGCTTCTCAGTGAGCAATGTAAGATTAAGGTGAGTGCAGTAGTAAACACAGTAGTATTGTGTTTGTTTGCGCTAGCCAAGTATTTTCGCAAGGCTTTCCACTGAGTTCTACAGATCTGCACCTTAGAAGACAAATGCAGTGTCCTCAACAGTGAATGGCTGCTCTTGTGTGTGGTTATATATAGTACCAATAAATATAACGTGACTATTTGTTGGCAACATAAATATAAAGAAATCAGTGTATTTTTAACATTTGCAACCAATATTTCAAGTTAATACAAAAAAGTATATTCTAACTTCAATGGTTTCATGGGATATTCAATATACTACATATTCTGTAAATGTTCTGTCCCATTTTAAGTACAGCAGGATGAAAAGCTCCAGAATCCTATTCTGATGACAGGGTTTTTTCTTCAGAATTTAAAATGTCTGTTTACACATAACCTTGGTTTCTGAGTGTTTTGATTGTTCTGTTTGTATGTGTGTTTGTATGTACGTGCAGTTGTACAGAAAAAAGAAATGTCCAGAATTATTATACAGGTTACAAATATGTCTGAATCTCTGCTGCTTATGATGTAAATTGGTAATGTGAAGTACGTGAGGAGAAAGGAGATGTCACTAAATGAAATTGAACCTGACTTTTTGATTGAAAAATGCTGTATTTCCCTCATCTCCCTGCTGTTCCTTTCTCAGGCAGCAGCTCAGATTTGACAGCCACAGCTATGAAATTGGCATACCAAAGACAATGCTTTTGTTTCAAAGAGTTAAATCCCAGTTAGTGTTAGAGCTACATTATTGCACGTCTGTCCACAAAGAAAAGTTGTATTTCCCCAAGGAATCTCATTGGAAAAGAAACAACGAAAAAGTTAAGTTTAAAATATTTTCCAATTATAGTAATTTCTCATGGCTTTTGTATGTTTTAACAGAGCTTCTAAGAAGTGTATGCAAATTGCTTTTTGCTGGTTTGTAGCATAGGAAAAGGACGTTAAAACTAATTGCATAGCCAATGGGAATTGGTACATTGCATCTGGATTTATCTTTTGCAAAGTGAATAGACACAGAGATTTTCCAAAACACTAAGTTGCACCAAATAAATTACAATTAAAAATTATGTAGATCAGAATTTAGGTCAGCTACACATTTATTGTAGGATGGATGTCAGAAGCTCTGTGCTTAACAACATGTAGTTGGATTCTGCATCCGTGGTAATAGAAATAAAAACATGTTTAGTCATCTTCCTAGGCCTAATTAGGGGATGAATTCCTGAGAAAGAAGAAAAAAGTAGTCTGGAGTGCAATTATATGGGAAATTTAGTCTTATGTCTGACTACAAAGCTTTGTATGTTTGTATGCAATTGGTGGGATTAAAGTTCAAAGAGAAACATTCCTGTATTCTTTATCCCTGATTCATCCTTGTTAATCTTCCCCCCTCCCCCCCCTCAGCAGTTGTATGATAAAATGGTTCTTCAAAATGGACTTGGATTCAACCCTCCCTATCTGCCTCTTGCCTTCTGGATTTTGGAAGGTTTGAAAACCACAGCCAGGTATGAATTTCTCTTTGAAATTTCTCTTCTTCTCTGTTCCTATTGCCAAATCATTTGCAGGAATTTTCTGTGGTAGTTTTCATTGGTATGCATATGAATTCTTATGACTAAATTTAAATATTTATCAGCACAAGCTAACAAGATGAAATGGTAAAACTTTTCCTAGTCTTTCTTTCACATACAGAAGGGACTTTGGGATTATTGACTGGTACATCACTAGATAGTGCTAGTCTCAGGGCGTGTCAGGTAGTCTTCTTTCACTGTACTTACAAATACAGAGCAAAACTGTTTGGTAGTCACAGCCCTGGCAGTCAGGTAACCAAAAGATGTGATGTCTTCCAGTGCCATGGAGTGTTTTACTAATTAAGTAAACGTGGCTCTGTACTGCCATTGGGTGATGGTGCTATATTTAGACTTGTCATTGCTTTTCCTTGAGCTACTGCATGATACTTTGTTGTTGCATAATATCACCTAAATCACACAACTGTAGTTGCATGATTTTATTAGACCATTATCCTCAGGAATCGAAGTAGCACTAATGTATAGGCAAGCAGAATTTCGTTGAGTGGGAGTGCTCATGTCTTGCTAGAAGGACAGGTAACTTGGTGGTTTTCTCATGCCTCCAAAGCTCCAAGGTCTCACAGGTGAATTTAGGTAAACCAGCAGACAATTCCTTTTCTTTTCTCTCCTTGTTGCTTTTTTTTTTTTCAATCTGTGAAACATTGTTTTAGCTATTAGCAGGTGGTGGAGGAAAATCAGAAGTCTGCTGAATAAAAAATAAAATAAGAACTTGGAATGAGAAATCAGAAAACCTTTGGTAATGAAAGGGAGAAAAACATGAGCCAGGGAGATTTAACAAGCTATCACAATGATAGGCTTTAGGTCAATGTAGTCTCTAAGCATCAATCTGCAAGTAAACCTTGTGTCATTTTAAAAAATAATACATATATTTGAATCGTTTACAGTTATGCAGATGCTGATTATCATTCTGTGGCAGTACTGGAAAAAAAAGTCAGAAAAAATTAAATCAAAACCTTCCCCTTTTATGTTAAGGGTGGATTCTGATATCGTCTAAGCCAGGTCATGCTGGGACTAAGTCTATTGAAATAAATGTCATGACGCATTTTGAAACAGATGTGGTTACATCATAATAAGACTTGCTGTTCTTAATGCTCTTCTCTGTGCCAGTAAGATGGCTTAAACATTGATCTTGGATTCATGGTATAAAGATCATATAAATCATATTAGGCTCTTAATTATCAACAAGTGGCAAATAGATCATTCCAAAGGGTATGTATGGCAGTGACTGAAACCACTGTAACCCTCGAGCAAAGCAAAATGGTTAGGTTGTTCTTGTTCTATACGTATGGGGATCCCTGATAAGTCAGCTTGATCCCATAGGACATGATTTCAGTTGTGAGGCAATTAATACATTTGCGTTCAGATTGACTAAAAATACCACCCTAACTAAAGCAGAACTTATCTAAAAGCATCATTGAACCCACAGTCCTCTTGTTTCACTTACTTGGAGCTGATGTTGTAACATACATGACTTTATAAAGCAAAACAGAAATTAAACCCCCACAAGGCTCACCCTGCTATTTAGAAGGAAAAGAAAACCAACACAAAATCCCCAGTCTCTATTCATAAAATGCTGAAAAGGTTAAACAAAGGAAGTTAGGGAAATTCAGTCTTACGCTCCCAGGCTAGTGGTTACAGTTTATGGCCTCCCTATAACATGTATGGCCAAGTACAGTAGCTTTTGTGTTGAGTTGCTAGCACATTGTATTCATTCTGACGAAAGAGAGAGAAAATTTAATGGCATTTAATCTTTGACTTGCACTGGACCCTGGAACAGATCCATCTTTATTAAGTCTACATTGCCTGTGCTTGCAAACTGAGAAAAATACGGTAGCAGACTAAAAGCACAACAACAAATAGCTTGGTGAAAATGCCCTCTTAGTGCAAAATAATATCAGTGCCAATGTGATTATTGTGTATACTGTTATCAGTCCTGCCTTCTTTTTCATTGTGTTATTCTTTCTTCTTCTTTCTGCTAAAATACGAAATTATCCATTTGACAACTTCTTGATTTGCGAGTTGGAGCTCTACATCTCTATCACAGTTGCTTTTAAATATTTAGAAATTGACATGGTTTGTATTTCTATGAATGGGAAAAAAGACAGAACCAAAAATCTGTCTCCCAAAGCCCCATCAATCTGATCTATGTGCCTGGGTAAGTTTTGAAATGGGATAAAGTCCTAGATCCCATAAGCTCGCATCATACAAGGCCCTTGGTTTCCTGTGGGAACCTAAATACTTTAACGCATGTGGGCTCTGAACACTTCAGAAAATATTAGCAGAATGTGGCAAAAAGATTAACATTCAAGGAATCTGAATCTTTAATCCATCTTCAAGATTAATAGGAACAACAACCCACTTGCTTTAGTAAGAATATTTATTTGACTGAAACTGGGCACGCTGGGGAAAGCTGTATTACAGATGGAGTTGCAATTTACATGTGGAATCCATTATGGTGACATAATACTTATTTACTGGTGGAGGTCATCACAAGCTTCTAAAAAACAAAGCATTATCAATAAAATCCTTTGATCTTAATGGATAACGTAACATCTAATGTACTGACTGTTGTCACACGGTAATACTATAAATCATTACATTTCAATTTAATTTAGTAACGACACAGAAGAAATCCATTTACGAGCACTTAGGCTGTGTTAGGATATTCGTTGTACTTTCTTGGTGATTTCCTTAGCATTTACCACAATGACCTGAGTTATAGAAATACTATTTTAAGTTAAAGGAAAAACTGACCTGGGTTCAAGCTGAAAACAAATGTTCTGACAACTCCAGTTTAACTTATCTGTCAGTATCCCAGAGTTCTTTGCAAGAAATGAAGATTTATTTTTTTTTACTGTTATGTTGATTCTTAATCTTGAATAGATACACATATACTGGGAGTAGGCGAAAGAAGCTAGAGCAAGAACAGGGGAAGAAAACCCTAAATGAGAGAGAGAGTAGCAAAATAGAATCTGAAGTTTAAATTTGAGTAATGGAAACAGGCAGCTCACTGAATGAAATTTTTTTACCAAGAAACAGTGCTGTCTACATGGAAACCAAAATGCCGCTGACAATAGTAGCTTCATATTTCAAGTATGATAGGAGAGGTATAGTAAACAATTACTGCTATTTGGATTAGATAAGAAATAGCAAATTTGCTTTAAGGAAATTATCACAAGTTCTGGTGCAGTTAGAAGCTGTTATGTAGTAAATCAAACAGAAAAAGATGACAGGTGGTTTGCTATGGTTGAGAAACACAAGAAATATCTGCCCTTTGCACTGCACATATGAGTAGATTGCAAAATGCAATTTAATTCAGAATGGTAACTAGGGGAGAGTGCACAACCAGCCTTCCTTGCAGGAAAAGACATCTGTCTTATCCATCACTCATTGGGAACTAACAGTGTTTTGTCACATTGCACGAGATCAGTCACCCTCATTTTCCAAAAGTAGGAAAACTTCCCGAGGCTTCATGTTGGCTCTAAACTTAATCATGTATCCCACCAACATTACTTGCTATCTCTGAGATACTGCATAAACATTAACTAATTAGTCCTTGCTATAAATCTGTGAAATAGATCATTATTTTCAACATTGCCAACACCATCATTTTTGCAGAGGCTAAAACTGAAAATTAGAGACTTTTAAAGGCATTGAAGCATCTTTTTGCTCAGTATTGTGACACAGGTGACACAGGGAGTATATACATTTGGAGCTTCTGCAGCTGCAGTCAGGATACCAAAGCCCCCACATGTGCTCACACACTGAAACCAGTAGGTTCTGCGGTGTCCCCACCAATACAGCTCATGAGATGTGGATAACATTCACGCCGTGCATGTCTTTATTTGGAGCACCCTGCACAGAAGCCCATGGTGAAGCTGCTGTCACCAGATTAACCTGTTTTCATTACCAGTTTAGCTGGATTATGTGTGGGATACGCAAACATGAGCAGAAGAATGACATTTTTGCTCTTTCTGCTTACCAGTACATCTTGAATTACTTCCTGTGGACCAGTTTGGTCTTAACAGGAGTGGTAAAACGCCCATTTCTCCATTTCTCTCCTAGAAGAGGTCTGCAAGTGATAAGAATAATCTGAGATGGAGGAGAACACCAAGACGCTGTTTCCCACTCCCTGATGGCTCCTGGCATTATCAGGCAGGATATTATTATATAAAAGGAGGCATTGCTTGTGTCAGAGGCAGTGCTTTGTTACAAGCCGTCACAGCCAAGATGAAAGGTACACTCAGTATCGTGGAAGTCATGGTCAGCTTGTGGAAATGAAGCCCATAAAACCCCTTGGGACACTGAGAGTTTGTTAGAGAGCCTCCCTAAAGCCACATCAACAGTTCCACTGAGTCCTGTTTGAGCATGGTACTCAGATTTTAAGCCTCAGCTTCTTGTTCCCTGCTACTTGAAGTCTAGTGGGCAAGGCTGGTACCATCTGACAAAGTTAAAATGAAACCACCCTTTGCAAAAGACAAATGATGAATTTATAATTGGAAATATAGGGACCAAAAATTGTAGTTGAGGATCTGTATTAGCTTGTTCAGGGATAAGTTATAAGCAGTTGACTTTGTCTCTAATCAAAATGATTATACACTATCTGAATTTTATATTTCCTTGTTTGCTTGGGAGGATTTTATGGGAATTTTAAGAGAAAAATATTAATGGAGGAATTCGGATAGTGATAATCAAGAAATTCACAATTTTTTTTCACAATTCTTACACAGGAAATTGCCTCAATGCATTGAATGGTCTATTCTATTTAGCTTATTTGCTCAGTTTAATTGCAAAGAAGAGTAAATATTTTGGTTGTGCTGGAGCTGTCAAACAGACATGAAAGATGGAAAAGACGCATTTGATCGCCTTGAGGCCAAATTCACAGTTGCTGGAAGCTAGTATAATCCCACTGACATCAATTCCCATTCTTTTCACTTGGAGCTGTGGACAGTCAGCACCCCTGAAATCCCTGACACCGTGTATTCAGATTGTTCCTTTTATTTCAACACATTTTTTTAGTGCATAGTCCCCTACATTTTGGCTCATTAATATGCTGATATATTGGATTAGGCAAAAATATACATTATCTTGTTCCTGTACTGCCGTGCCTTTTCACTGCTAGCAAATTTAGCAGATTTAGTCTTTCACAACTAAATGTAAGAAGAATGATACTTGCACCTTTTATATCAGAAAGACAGGCATCAGAACAGCAGAGTCTGCTAATGCATTTACAAAGGTGTAAATTACCAAAGTGGTTTCAATTCTGGACTATTTTGATTAAGAGTGAATTAAGTGAAAATGTGGCACAAAATAAAAATACTTTGCAGTGACCATCAATAAGTAATGATTTTTTTAACAGGGTAAAATCCTTTGGGATTCATTGCCACCAAGGTATACTTCAAAGAAAGTCCTAAGAAGAAAATTTAAGAAAGTGTTGACATATTTTTATATATTATACATGGAAATTATAATTTAAATATAATTTATAAATTATAAATGGATATATTTACCAATTTTTTGCAGTTGTTCAACTTTTTTCCTTTCTCTGAATTGTCATCTAATGGATTTATGAAAGGGTGCAAAGTCGGAACAGCATAGGGTAGAATTAATCCTTCAGAAAGAGATATTTTGGAAAATACTAAATACATTTTAAATAACTACTGACTGGGTTAGGCTTCTGGGTTAGAGTTACTGCTGCAGCATCATAGCACAGCAGTAACTTAGTGAGATGGAGAAATCGCTTACACTACTACGAGTTTCAAGGAAAAATGTGGTTACTATAGCAACTGCCACATTACACTCATGCAGTCTCTGGAATAGATTAAATTGCTGAAAAACTGCAAGTTTTTGTTTGACTCTGTTCAGAACTGCAGCTAAATGTGCTGAAGTTACTTAATCAAAGGCATGTCAGTGTGCATATTCTTACATATTACTGACTGAAATTTTGGCTTGCTTGTTACTTTAGCTTACTTTTTCTGCATCATATACTGATTCATAACAACTTTGTCTTATTCATATACTGTTTAGGTGGAATCCATTTGGCCATATGTACATGTCAAGGTAGACACTGAATGTATGAAATGTACTACAGAAAATTTCCTGCCTTGTATTCTTATAAATGTTAGATATAGACAAGGGGGTTTAGAAAATCAAGGCTTGCTTTCCTTTCCACAGGAAGTTTGTTTGGAGACCATCCTGAAATTTTATTAAAAAAGAATAATCATTATATCCCTATGGCAGCGGAAAACAAGTCATGTGTTTTCTTTTCTGTAGAAATTCCACTCTGGGAGCTCGATACAGCTGGTCAACAATTGCAGGTAATATCGTCTAAGAGTTGTGCAGTACGTGAACACAAACAATTTCATGCTTTATGTTATAAGTGCTAAAACACAGTGATTCTGAGGAGTGATGATTTATTTCTTCCTGATGTGTTTCAACACTTCAAAAGTTTAACTACCTAGGATGCAGGGAAATTTTGCTGCAGATATTTTTTGGATGTTATTCATGCAGAACAAAATACAAAATAAACATAGGACACAGCTGTAGAAAAAAAAGCTTCTCGTTGAACAGCTGAGACGCCAGATCATCTCATGTCGTGATAAGAAAACTATAGATAATATTGCATTGTGGGTCTTTTGGACCTGCCCAAGCTGTGATTTCTGCGAGACAAAGTAGGTATTGTAGCAGACATATGTAGAAGAATTTACAACTAAAATCCTGGGATTACGTGCATTTGTATGTTGTATTAGGTGCTTTAGTTGTTGTCATTCTAGACCTTTTCTTCTATTCCAGGGAGTTCATTTTTAGCAATGTCCTTGCTTTTGATTCTTCTCACTGCTTAATGAACAATTTTTGTTTCCTCCTGCTGACTCTGTTCTGGGCTTGCCCCACTAGGGCAGCATGCAAAGCACTTTGCCGAGTCAGGGCTCTTGGTTGCTTTGGTGCCGCTTTTGTTCTAATGTGACATGCAAAGGTCTCTCTACTTTTGATGTTTTCTTATTTCTCCCTCTGGGTTAGATTTCCCAAAGTCTTGAGTCTTGAGGCAGCTCCTCCAGAAAGCAACTATGTGGAGTCCTGCTAAAGGTCTGATTGTTTCACTTGACCTCGTAAGTGCCGTGAGCTTATCACAACTGGGGTCCTACTCCCCTTCCCTTTCTGAATTTAACTCTTTCTTTAGAGTTCAGTTTCCATTCTTACATGTTTCCCTGACAAATCCTCACAGCAGCTGAGGCTGTACTTTCTTCAGACACTTTATCTTTATTGGATCTTCTTTAGCCAGTGCTTCTTACTGATTTAATTTGTTTTATCTGGTGATTATTTGATGACATGACTGTGTGGTACTCTCTTTTCTGCTTATTACTTAAAGTTTTAGACTAAATTAGAGCTTTCTTCCACCCCTTAAGGTAATTTCTATTTTTCTGAGAGGACACAGCAGTCTGGTGCTGAAACATTAGCAAGTCTTTGGTAATGGGTGACAGTTATTTCATTTGCTCTCTATACCTAATATAATAACTCTTACAGCTTCTTTGCATATGTCATTTGGTATTTTACATAGAAATGCTGCATCATTTTCTTTGTAAAATCCTTACTTGCAGATTTAACAGCACCAGGTTATCTAGGATTGCAGTTATTGGCTCTCTGTGTTTATGAAATACATTATCATAAATATTCATGATTTTTTGTGTGTATTTGATGCCAGTTTGCAGTGTTGATCCTGCCTCAGGACCAACTTCCATCATGACAAGTATGAGAAATGTATTCTTCTTGCCTACTTTGGGAGATTCATAAATTAAAACCTTTGAAATACACACAGTGTAATTTGCCTTGCTCTGTCCCCTATGGTATTTCTGTCAATACCTTGTCATTGAGATTCCATAGGAGCTACATTTTTTCCCTGTCAGGTAACCTTGATTCTGTCTTTGTCTTAAACTGCCACTTTATTCTTTTGTTTCCCACTTCATTGTGTCAGCGCAGAAAGCAGGCTCCTGTGCTGCCACTTCCCTGGTAAAACACATCCTTGTGTTGTGTTGGAGATGGCTAGACTTAGGCTCTGATTGTTTGAAGGCGGGACACTGTTCTTCTTCAGAATGTTAGGGAAGATAAAAGAAGAGGCAAATGGCCTCCAGACAGAAGGAGGCTATCTTCAACTCTTTTCACTGTAGGTCCAGCTGAAAGCAAAGCATGTATAAAACTGCAGTGCACTGTGGGAAAAAAAAAGTTATTGACACCATTTCAGTATTCCATTTATGTTTCAGTCTCTTGTGTTTTTTTTTTTTTTTAAATTTTATTTTATTCAAGCGGCTCACTCTTAGTCAATAGTAAAATCTGTTTCTGGATATATTAATAATTTTATATATTCCATTAAAACATGTGAGTAAACTGCACCCAGCTTAGTTTTCTGAGGATGATTTTCTGAGTAGATACAGGGATACAATAGAGAATTACAAACAATTAACTGAACATTTCTGCTCAATTTTCTTGATTATGGGCATCAAAAGTATTTTTATCTGTATTTCCACTAAATTCACTTTTTGCTCTGTTTTCATACCCAGATAACTTTGAAATGAAGCATAATTTTTAATGCATAAAATACTTGCAGAAAAATACCTACTTACTACTTTTATATTGATGATAAAGTCTCAGTTCCAAATGAGAACATTTTACCAGTAAGTCTTTCCTACAATCCTGTATACCCCAGGTTTTATTTGCTATGAGCAAGTTTCACATTTGTCAGGACCTGTCAAATATTTAACGATTTCCTTTCCTCGTGTCTTAGTTACAGTAAAAATTCAGCTCATTGTTTATCCTGCAGTGCTCTCATTTTGCTCCCTCTTGTTGCTAAAATTATCTCCAAGTTTTGGTTGCTACCATTTTATTCACTTCTGAGTACTTCTATAGAAACAAAAGTTGAGAAAACAATTAGATGTACCAAGTGACTTTAGAAAGAGTCCAGAGTATAAACGGGGCAAACCAACTGTTGCTTTATTTTTCATAGTATATTGAGTTTATGTGGCAAGGTTTGGTACCGGGAGCGAGGGGAATGGTGGGATGGGTGCTGCAGGGATGTCCTCTGTGAGGATAGACTGGGGTGCCACTGTGTTGCAAAGTCAGTTTCAGCTGGCTCCAAGATGGACCCACCGCTGGCCAAAGCTGATCCCACCAGCAAAGCTGGTGGTGTCTCTGTGAAAACATATTTATGAACACATAAAAAACGCTGCACAGCAGCTGTGAGAGTGAGGCGTGAGGCCTGAGAAAATATGTGAAACAACCCTGCAGACACCAAGGTCAGTGAAGAAGGAGGGGGAGGAGGTGCTCCAGGTGTCAGAGCAGAGATTCCCCTGCAACTCATGGAGGAGACCATGGTGAGGCAGGCTGTGCCCCTGCAGCCCATGGAGAAACTTGGTGGAGTAGATATCCACGCTGCAGCCCATGCAGGATCCCAGGCTGGAGCAAGTGGATATGCCCTGAAGGAAGCTGCAGCCTGTGGAGAGCCCATGCTGTAGCAGGTTTCCTGGTGGGAACTGTGGCCTGTAGGGAATCCATGCTGGAGCAGTCCATTCCTGAGGGACTCTGCCCTGTGGAAAGAATCCCTGCTGGAGCAGTTCCTGAAGAACTTCAGCCTGTAGGAAGAAACTACACTGAAGCAGTTTTTGAAGGAGTGTATCCTGTGGGAGGGACCCCACATTGGTGCAGGGGAACAGTGTGGGGAGGAAGGAACAGCAGAGACGAAGTGTTATGGACCGACCACAACTCCCATTCCCCATCCCTCTGTGCCACTTACAGTGGGGAGGAAGTAGAAGAGTCAGGAATGAAGGAGTGAAGTTGAGCTGAAGGAGTGAAGTTGAAGTTGAATGAAGAAGAGGGTGTGGGGGCAAGGTGTATTTAGTTTTGTCTTTTTCTCACCATCCTACTCTATTTTTAATTGGCAGTAAGTTAAATTAATCTTCTCCAACTAGAGTCTGTTTTGCCCATGATGGCAATTGGTGAGTGATCTCCCTGTCCTTATCAAGCCGTGAGCTCTTCCATCTTATTTTATCTCCCTGTCTTGCTGAGGAGTGGGAGTGGAGAGTGATTTGGTGGGCATCTGGCAGCCAGCCAAGGTTCACCCACTGCACATAGTTTGCTTGCAGTATTGTAAGGAGTAGAAGCTGTCTCTGGTTGATGGATTCCTCTTGTGTAGAAACGTAGTAGTGTTTTCTATAGTTTTAGTGTCTATTGCTGTACTATTTGCAATGCCCTATGATATGATGACACCAGAATCTACATATACAGCTTCCCAGGGCCAGTTTTCAGTAAATCAAGGGACTGATTCTGAATGTAGTTCATGTAACTGAGAAGAAAGTGCACCCTGATGTGTTCAAAGTGAATTTGAGGGACATACAAAATGAGTAGCTTTCTAACATTCTAGATAGAAATTTTTAGCTCAGAACACGTAAGTGGAAAATTATGAATGTTTTTATAGGGATGTCCACTTTAATTACTTCCTCCTAGCTAATTATTTATTCTTCTCTCTTTTACTGTTCTGTTTGTCAACAAATTGCAATCTCTTCTTCCGCTGGTGATCTAGATATTAAAGTGTAATATTGCAAAACCACCTACAGTGAGCAAAATGAGTACAAGGTATGTGAAGCTTAGGAAAAAGGAGAAAGGAAGGAAAAATTAAAATGCAATGGGGTGAGGTAAGAAGAAAAAGAACAAAGATAATAAGTACTTTAACATGAAAAGGAAAGAGAGCAAGAATAAAGAGAAGAAAAATATTCTCAAGTAATAAACAGTAGTTATTCACTTAATGAAACACTTAAATGTACCTCTGGGTGTGCATGTAGGTATGTGTCTAGGGGACTCCTAAAGCACCACTCAGCTATTTATTTAGAGAAAACTATAGCAATGTACTTCAGCCATCGACAAAAGTCCTAGCAAGATGTCACAAATGGGTATTTTCTCTGCAGTTTGTAGTTTCTTGGTACATTTGGTACATCAGATTTAGGTATTCAAATTAGTGAATTTTTAAAGGAGCTGTTGCAGGGTTATTCAAACTGTACCAGAAAAAATAGTAGAAAGGCCAGAGAGGTAGTGAGATTTCTGCTGGGGAAGGGATTAGAGAAAGGCAAACATCTGTAGTGAACTTGACTCAGGAAAACCTTCATGCATCCCTGAGTGCCAAAAGCAACGAGGAAGGATCTCAGTGAAATTTAAAAAGCCATTCACTCAGAGTAAAAGCCTAGAGAGATATTAGCAAGCAATAGCAAAGTGCACATGCTACTTTGGAACAAGCTGCGTTAAAAGATACATGGGGACCTTGTATGTGACACTGTTTAGGACTGCTTTTTGGAATTGCATTCCAACTTTCTGGTGTAGGACATAACCCATGTCCTGTGTGATGACTACAAGCTCCTACTGCTCTTTCCTAATTCACACAGTGATCTTGCAACCCCATCGTATCTTCCCATTGGCTTGGATTTTTAAACACAAAGATGAACACCTGTTCTGCCAGTATGAGCTGCTCATGTCCTATGAGCTCACACTGAGTTTTAATCAGGTCTGACTTGGAAAATCATTCAGGCTGCAGTTTTTTCTTCCCATTTATTGAAACAACTAAATACTTCATCTCAGATTCAGGGAAGGAACTTGAAAATGCTGGACTGTCTTGCTGACAGCATTGCTGTCCTGTAATCATTTAATGTCTTTGTAAGTATCAATGTGAATATACAAGAATAACTTCGACTGACCACGCTTTTTGAGGAGAAGGAAATAGCATGTTTGCACATACAGAGGTGCCATCCTGCTCCGGTGTCAGTAGTGATTTTCCTTCCATCTTTCACTGAGAATATCTAGTAATGAAAACTGTAAATTAAAGACTGATTGATCTTCCAGGCCTCTCTTCGCAAAGCTTCTGCATGATCCCTCCATCTGGATGCAAAATGACATTTAAAGAACCTCTTTTCAATTGTTAGTATTTTTTTGATGTATACAGATCAGATGAATATTAGGATGTCGTAATAAATCCCACAGGGAGAAGAGGGAGACAGTAGTTATTTACATCACCAAGACTCCTAAGTAGAAACACATCCCTTCCCTCCCTTTTCATAACTCTGTAAGTTCAGTCCCTGTCCTTTGCCTTCCTTCTCCCATTCCCATTCCCTTCAACTTCAAAAACTTACGGCAAAATTTTGTCCCTCTCAAAGTGAATAGGAACCTTTGAAAGTAACCAGTTTCTGTTACTGAAGGCACTAAATTAATATAATCATACACTGGGCCCAAATCATCCCTGGTATAACTCTTTTGCCATTCACTGTGTCATGTCACAAGGTGGTGTGGTGTATTGTGTGTGTACGTCTGTCATGGGGTGTAAAGCACAAATTTGTTAAGCTCATAACGCATTACACTTTTAGCATGGATTTTTTAGACACGTACGAGTGTAAAATCTCAAAAAATCAAAACCAATTTCACCAGAGACATAGTTCACTTTTTTTTTTTTTTTTAGGTGAGATTTTTAGGTCAGTGTTACAACTTGTTTTGGTTTAGAGCTTTTCAAGTAGGTGTTGCAAGAATTATTTCATAATGGAAATGCGAGCATTTTACCCTCTTTTCCATGACAGTGCCCAAACTGATTTTATTCAAGTTGGTTTCCCTTCTGCATTTTAGCATTGTGCAGAAATCATGGATACAGCCCTGGTCTGACTGAAGGCCATGGTTAATTGTTGATTAGTTTTAGTGGAGCAAAGATTAAGTATTAAGATTTCTTACTATACTAAAACTTCTGAAAACTATGTGTAAACAAAAACTATAGTTTTGAATAGGGAGATCCCAACAGCTTAGTGCTATTTTCACTTGCATTCATGAAAAGCAAGTCATAAAATTAAAGGAGGGAATGATGGGGAAAAAAATAAGGAAAGTTATGTTTGAGGGTAAATGCAATTAGTCTGAGCATTATAATTCGAGAAGAAACTAAATGATGCCATAATTAGACTCAGCCAAAACATTTCAGGAGAATGGTTCTTAAAACCACAAAGCGTATTGATTTATTATCTTAATGCAGTTGATAAATAGCTTCAGAAAAAATAAAAGCAAACAACGAGATTCAACAAAACAAACATATTTCATTCCCTCTCCCAAAATAAGAAAAATGAGATGTTTAGCTTTACCCCAAATGAAATTTTGAGATTAAACTTCCCCAATTAAAAAAACCAAAATAAACAAAGCATTCTATTTTAATTGATCAAAATGTTTAGGCTAAGCAAATGCCATCACAGGGAGGCAGACTGAAAAGAGATGTGAATTCTGTATAATGAACTGAAGACATATCCAGAGGTGGGATGTGGTAATTTGTGACATTTATGCTTTTTCTTCTTCCTAGTCATTGATGCCTCTGGGTTTAACCTGGAAATAATGCAAGAACAGTCCATCAGTATGGACAAGTACATGAAAAAAAACCCTCTTAGTACAGAATGTGTAGGGAAAATGAGAGAATTTGGTTATTATTGTGGTGATGTAGCTTTTTAAATTAAAAATTTTCAGGCCATAATCAGACCTATATAGATCAGAGGTCTTCTGTTAAGATTAGTATTAAACTGCATGCTTTCCAAAATAAATTTTTCCATAAACTTCCTTTCATACAAATCTGAAGTGTTATGGGAAAATTTAGAAGATGAATCATGCTTCTGTGGATCCTAGAATTATAAGAATACAAATAAGAAAAGAAGTGGATGGCTAAGAGATTTTTTTTTTAGAAAAAAACCCACAACACTAGAAACGTAATTCAGTGCTGGATTCCAATTTATTACTGCTCTGATTCAGCTATAAAAAAAATCCACAATAACTTATCCACCATACCAGGTAACATAGTAATGCATTTATAATATTCTGTGCCACCATGATATTACCAAGTTTGGAATGCTAAGAGAGTTCTCTCTTGTTCGTTCAATACATGGTGCGTATCCTTCTTAATACCATGTATAGTGTTTCTGTTGCCGTATTTTCAAATGACACTTGTTTATAACTCAAAAAAGATTTCCTATTTGTCTGCATTTCCTGGCAATTGCTGGGTTTTTTTTTTTGTTTATTGAGAGCTGAGAGGTTTGCCCAAAACCCATTATCTGAGCCCATCCCTTGACCAGTTTGACTGGTCTATCATCCTAGCCATAATACTCTGGCCTGTCAAGTAGATCTAGTCATTCCATTAGTCTCTTTAATTCCTGATGAAGAAAATCTGCTCAACCAGAGAAGACACTAGAAAATTTCAGAGGTCTAAAAATGTTACGTGAGTAACAAAAAGGCAAATAAAATTCAGTGTTAATAAATACAAAGTAATGCATACTGAAGTTAAAAAATAAAGCTACTTGAGCACTTTGCAGCATTCTAAGCTAAGAGTATTGCTTAAAGAAAGGGAGGGAAATAATTATAGGCAGTTCAGTGCACAGCTGCAGTCAGGAAAGTTAGCACGATATTGGGATGCATACGAAGTAGGATGAAGAATAATAACAGAGATTATTATAATGCTTCTGTGAGTCAGTAATAGGGGTTCTTGTACAGTATTGTGTGCACGGCTGATCACCCCATCTCAGAGAGATATTAAAGAACTGTAAGGGGGTTCAGAGAAGGACAATACCAATTATAGAGAATTTGGAATAGCTCTCACATAAGGAAATTGAGAGGGCTTTCATTGGAAAGGAGATGGGTAAGTGGGGACATAATAAATGTGTACAAAATACTGAATATTGTAGAAAGATTAAGAGCATTTCCCCCTCCTGTTTTATAATGCAAGAACAAAAAGGGCATTAATGAAAACATTTATTTTATTTACTTAGATTTAGAATAATAGAGATGTCTATCCAAGACACTAGGCTTTCTTACATAATTGCACAATAAATATCTTTATATAAAACCTAAGCAGCATTAGGGTAACCTATTCCACAAGGACTCAGACAGTCATCTACATGCTATACAAAAAACACTTCAGAAGCATGTGTAATAAAGACAGTAAATTGAAAGCTGACATTTTCCCCCACACATAATATAATTAAATAGGAGAACTATAGTGCAACAGAAAGTGATGAGACCAAAAATGTAGCAAAACTAAAAAGCGATTGCACATTTATAATGATAATCATGATATACAGAGTAATTACAATTAATTATAAGAACTTTGTAAACCATATTATGTCTCACATTTCAGATCTTAAACTTATCTCTAATGACGTGAGACCAGGATGAAACTTGGTGTAGATGCTAGATAATACGATATCTGTAATGCTTTTACGCTTTCCTGTGAAACAATTGCATTGGATGTTCTTAGAGATCATTAAGACTCAATGGACCTTAGTGTGATCTAATATTTTGATTCTTATGTTCCTATTTTAGTAAACATGTTGGCATCTAGCTCTGGAAAAGCAAAATTATTATGAGGCAAGATGTTAAGAAGCGCTGAGTATTACGCTTGCATCATTAGAGAGCCAAATTGCTTCAAACACGCATTCTTGATGGTAAGGAATCTTAGCCAGATGCACAGTTGACTCATGTATGGGGTAATTACTTGGGGTGCTTGGAGAGAGACTGTAGTTAGAGAGCTCAAAGTGTTAGTCAACACATTTTGTTGATAGTCAGACTGGCAATAAAAAGTGTTTTAGGCAGAACCAATTTTTGCTAACATCCATTTCATTAAAAAGTAAACTGAATTTTAGCTTTGCTCCCTATTTTGGTTGTTAGTTTTAAAGTACCTTGACAAGCATGTGCAGCAATACACAGGGCCAGACTGGTATCCATTATAAACAATTCCCCTGTCAAAGAAGTGAGATGAATTTATGTGAGATGCTCTGAAGCCCCACGAATGCTATAGCATGCAACACTGTGCACGAGAAAGTCTTGGCTGCTGTAAAACCTGTTAGAACCATGTGGAAAGCCATGAAGGTGTTTCTCAAGAAACTCAACATAGAATTTGTTTCAGTTTTGCCTTACATAACCTATAAAAATCACACACTAAACATCCACTTGCTGAAAGTATGGATGTGGGCAAATTAGTGCTGAGTAAGCTGGGGTGTGAAATAAGAATGCATTGAAGCTTGTGCACTAGGTGTCCATTTATCTACCCCACAGTACATGCAAAGGGATACTTTGTTTTTATCAGTAATTGTCACGGAGTCAGAAAATGTACTCAGCCAGATAATTCCACTGGAATAATTGACATACTGCAATTTCAAAGTTCAGAATTTTTTTCAGTAACTTTTTTGCATGGCCATAGGTTTAATTTGGGGGCACTGGGGATAGACAATATCTCTTGAAAACCAAAATACAGAAGATAGCACATCTATTTTAGCTTTATCTTTTTCAGCATATAGCGAAAATACTCTGAGCACAGTAAGACTATTCATGGCGTCAAGAGTATTCCAATTGCTGTGATACACAGGCTAAAATGAACCAAAAAGAGAGATGCTGTTTTAAGGAAAACAGGATGCAATTTCATCAATATTTCTGAGAACACTGAAACATGCAAAGCTGCAGATAAGAAACTCTTAGCCTCCCAGTTGGCAACTTATTGATTATAAGAGCTGTTCACTAATGAGCTAACTAGAAGAAGCCAAAGTCAAAAAATCTTGCAGAACCAAACATGCTGACACCGTTTAACAATGAGCACGTTTGCACAGGAACACCTGAACTTTGCTGGTTGAGGGAAAATGGCTTTGCCTTCTTTTGATTTATTTTTTTGAGCCCATTGTAATATATTATTTAGCTCTATAACAAGGATATTATTTAGGCATAGTCTTTAATCAGACCCAATTATACTGTCTAAACAGAGCTCTGAGGAGTAGCTGTGTTTCAGAGAATTTGTATGCTACACCTGCAGGTAGCTGACTCTTTTTTTGCTAGGCAAGAGGAGTATGGGGCACTCTGCACAACTTGTGAGCAGTTAATTTCCATAGCAATATAGAGAAATTTGACTTGTGAGTGCTGAGGCCACTCATACATTCAGTTTTGCCTTATACTGTCTTTGGTTAGCTAGGAGACCCTATCTCACCTTGACGGATGTTCTTTCCTCCATGGCCATGCCTTTGTTGAGTCTCACATGGACTATGACACCTTGAACAGAAAGCTTTGGAAAGCTAGTGAGCTTACAGTACTCCTTAAACCTATCTGTTTTCTTAAACAACTGTTCTCTCTGTGTTGGCTTCCCATTAAACATTGACAATAAGATATTTTAGGCTTGCAGTTAGCCAGATACATTCTAGGGTCTGTCCTGTAGCCCTGTTCTCTTGATTGTCCAAATTAGGGCCAGGCTAGATTATACTGAAGGTTTCTTCTGGCTAATATAGACATGCTTTCTTCTAATGGAAAACAGGGAGCAAGCAGCTGAGGCTTTTGTGTGCCTGGATGTGACCAGAGTGTGTGCCAGGACTGGCAGCTAGGAAGCGCTACTGGGTGCCTCAGTTTAACCCCATCCCAATCACCTGAAGGCGCAGGATGAAGGTACTTGATGGAGGATGTTAGATAACTTCCCTCTGACACAATAAAACTCTCCATGATAGCCTAATGCTTATCGGTTCAGAAACCTGAGCTTGTAACTATGGCATGATTTTCCTGTGTGGATCACAAAAAGATCCATCACCTCTCAGCTGAGATGCAGCTGGACGGCAATGATAGAATTGTGCAGCTGTGCAGGCTTTCTGCTGTCAAATGACACAAAGTGCATGTTGTACTGATTAATTCATGTTTGCTCTAAGTGGACCGTATATTTCTGTGGCCTTTCCTCCCTGAAATAAATAGATGGCAGTATGCTTATATTTATACATTAAAAGTACTTTAAGAATCCCATTAAATGAAGCACTCGTACATTGTCTCTTCTGACAAGAGAACACACGTTAATAAGGTCACTTAATGCACTGTAGTGAAAAGCACAATAAAAAATTGAATCAGATTTTCCCTACGACTAACATGGAACAGGGTAGTGGGCATAGAATTTATATCCAAGGATTTTAGGTAGCAAAGATAAAATGCTTGAAGAACTCTGTTTTCATTTTCCGTGGAAGAAATACAGCATTTTGTTTTCCTTCACACACATCAATGTCGCATTTTATGATAAATACTACAATGGGAAGATAATTATTTTAAGGGTTTAGTTTTAAAGAGGCTTTTTGGGGTAGAGAGAGGAGGATTTTTTGTAGTCATTTATAGGAGATCTAAGTTGTGCAACAAAAAGGTAGAAAAGCTTTTTTGTTGATTTCAGTGCCCTCATGAGCTGGGATTAATGTTCTTTGGTAACTCTTTTGTGCTTGCTGATGTAGACAAACATGCAGTAGTTCTAAATTTATACAGCATGTACTGGAATCAAGCTCACCTTTTCATTTAAACGCTGTTATGAACAGGAGGCATTTTTTATATCTAATGACTCCTAAAATGGCACACACTGATGGGTGAGACTAGAAAAATAACACGATAAATAAAGAAGATACTTAGCTATAGTCTATCTGTAGGAATAGTAAACATCAATTTCGTTCCTTGAGACCAAGCAGAGTTAACTTTTGTGAATTAGATATAGGGGATTTGCTTTAATGGGTCTATATGTGTAGATGCAGACATATGTAGATTTGTGTATGTGGCATTATGACCAGGCATTTTGACTACCTCTTTTGCTGAGGGAGTTTACAGAATCTGCATTCAGAACATTAAAAGGGACTGTTTACAGGAAGATATACAAACACTGGCAGAAACTGATATGCCACAAAGCTGTGGTGATAATGCTGTTTTAAAATGTGTACTAGTGGGGACACAGAGCTAATTTCCATAACTACTGCAGCGTGTTATGCCTCTAAGAGGAACTGCTGTGGAATACAAAGCGGAGGCTGCTTATTAAGTGTTTCAGTGACAAGAAGGTGATATTTTATATAAGGTATGAAAAGGAAGCCTCTGGAAAAGTTCTTAAGGAACAGCATTTCCTTCTCATTTTAGTCATTTGGATGATGAAGAAACCCAGTAACCAGCTGAAAACCCAGCCTTTGGACACAAGTATTCCCTCTGAAAATGGCATGAGAACATAGAGAACCACATAACTTTATACAGAGTTTCTCAGATCTTTGTCATCATGCAGGGGAAACTCTTTGGGACTATTTTAAAAGAAATATTCAAAACGTCTGTTTCATTTTAATAAGACAGAGACAGAAATATATCTGTGCTAAACTCTGTCTTAGTCCTCAGAATATAAAACAAGTTTACCTAAGTTTAAATCTGGAAGAACTGGTACTTCTCTGACTGAAATATTTATTACATAGGTAGCCGCCCTGCCATTCTTGCAATGCAAGAAAAAGGGGCTGTGAAATTGATGTAACTTCAAAACTAGCCAGGAAAAAATCTGTTAAATGCAGAAACGAAAATGCAGAGGGAATAGATAGGGTGTAGGCTACTTAACTTTGTGTAGCTGACTTATCCAAAATCCTATTCTGAGTCTTATTCGGAGTCAAGTGTTACACACAATCAGCTACTTACATAAACAGTACCTCTCCCTTTTGCTTCCCTTCTAAAAGGAGAAAATAAGGATTATAGTGGTGACTGCTTATGAGAGCTCTAGGGTCATATAACCTCTATTTTGCTGAGGAGAGGAGAGTCTTGAGCTCACACCCTGTGTGACTGTCTTCATGTGTCCGTCTGGATGCCTTTTAAAGCAGCTGTTAGCATGGCAAGGTGGGCTTCCTTCCTACTTCAGCAATCCAGGACTGGATGACCTTTCACACATACTCCAGAGTGAGTTCTGAACAGGTTGCTGGTTTTCCACAGTGTCAGCATCTTTACGCTGCACCGATCAACTAAAAGAAATACTGCTGTCGGTCGGTTGGGTGACAGATGAATTGCTTTAAAGATGTCATAGGTATCTTCATGTTGGCCTGACTGCACTATTATATGCAAGTTATGATTACAAAAAGAATTTGGAGGACTTAAATGAGAAGTGGATCTAAAAAGTGAGAAATATTTTCATTAAAATTTAAGTTTTTCAATTTCTGTAAAGTGCATGCAACTATTAACACAAGATTGTACCTTGCAGTGGCTTGAAAGAATAGAGTAATGGCTGAAATATTATTTCTTTAGAGGGATAGCTTCAGATTAGAACTAGTCTGACCCCATGGACTGAATGTCCATTTGTGTTTGGGGTGTGTGAGTTGAGGTCCTGGAGTATTTTTTCCAGTTTCATCCAAAAGAGATCCAGATGGTGTGCTCCAAGATTCCTCTGCGATTTGAGCCAAAGTGCAGTAAGTAATCCCTTCAAAGCATGCTCCTGAATTAAAGGACTCATGTAGATGCATCCTTTAAGCCTCCATTGCCCCCAGTCAACATGGTAACTCTATTCAGCCCAACATAAAAAAAAATACATGTGATCAAAGCCTCTTTAGACACATCTCAGCTAGCTTCAGTTACTCTGATTTGGGTACCAAAGCACACCAGAATCCTTTGCACTTAGGGAATCTGGCTCTGCTGAAGTCAGCATCACTGTAGCTTTAAAGCAATTGGTACCCAGAGAAGCATCAGAGTACCTATATGAACCGCAATGAAACCTCTACAGAGGTAAAATGGCTTCACAGGTATAAGAAGCAGAAATATTTGATTTGACCCTGTAAAATGAAAAATTACACGTGTGTTTTTGTGCCTTTGTAAATGAGTGGCTAAAAGCAGAACTGGAGATGGCTTCTCTGTGAGACTACTGCTGGAACCAGCTGTAGAATAGAATTCATACCTTGCACCACATGAAATGAAAACTCCTAGGGATCCTAGAAACTAGCTGTGAGATGAGCTCTCTCTAGGGAGCAAATAATCACCTCATTGACAGTACTGAGCTGCATTAATATGCACCAAAAGTGATGCTAGCAGTTTCTGGGGAGCAAATTATGGTATTTCTTTCTCTCACATCCTGCAGGAGTCTCTTCATTGACAAATAAAGTGGACCTTATTAAGCTGAGACATACCTCTTTGAACCAGACTTGCTGTAGCATACAGTCTGGACATATTTCAATTGCCTCATAGGGAATACAAAAAAGAGAGTTGCTTTTTTTTTTTTTTTTTTTTTTTTTTTTGTATGTGCTTTTTTCCTGTTACTGAGTAAAACTAAAATGAGGTACTCTACTTCGGACAAATCTAAAAATCAATATTTCTTCTAGCCTTTCTGCATCCTGGGGGGATGGACTGTAGGGATAGGCTGCTTACCTTTAAGTATTTGGTAGGCTTTAAAGGAAATAGCTTATCATAAAGATACATGTATATACATAAAAATAAAAAAATAAATTTCTCATTGTTTGCAGGTTTTTTTGGGGAATGGTTTTGATCACCTTTGCTTTTTTTTATAGGAGGAAACATTCATGTTCACTGGGAAACCATGCATTTTCCAGGTGTTCAACTCAACAAACTGGCTGCTATGTTTTTAGGGCATATTTTAAAGACAACCTCAAGGCAAAATGCACAGAAAAAATCTGTGTTACAGTGGTGTGGTTTGGTCCTCACATGGCCTAAGCTTTGATTTACTGATACTTCCTTCCTGTCAGCCACTTTTACATCACCGGTGTGGTATCCTTTAGTTTTTGGCTTTGTTTCCACTGGCTCTTGACCTAACTTTATGCTGAGATCAAACCAAATGGAAGATCTGGAAGAAATGCATTGCTGTAGATAGAGTCAAAGCACAAAGACGGGTTTAGAGAAAGACAGATAAGTATCTAAATAGCTTAGGAAACTCTGTTATTTTGGTTAAATTTGGGAAGGGAGCAGACATAACTGGGAACAAAGCCATTTGTAGGAGAGAGAGTTGTAACTAAGCCAATACAAGGCTTTCCTTAAGTGCCTGTACACCATTGTGCAGAGCTTGGTTAACAAGAAAGACCTTCTATAAGCCTGTGATAAGACCAAAATCATGAGGGTCGGGTTCAATACCATGCACATTTTGGACACTGTCATGGGCACTTACAGTCTACCTAGGAAAATTAGGAAAAGAAGAGGAGGTCTCTGTTGCTGTGTTAGAGACCTCTCCCATGAAAGTGGAAATGCATTTGTCAAGACTGTCTCATGAGTAGTGTTGGAGATATTGTGCTGGGGGTATGCTACAGGCCACCTGACCAAGGGGAGATGAGGATTTCTAAAAACAACTATCAGGAGGTTGCTGTTTGTACATAATCAACTTTGTGTGGAATTTTAAGCATTCAGACATTTTCTGGAAGGGCAGCAATGTGTAAGCAATCCAAGAAGCTACTACACTGCATGTTGGCTACTTCCCAGTGCAAATACTGGAGGGGTCAAACAGTATAATGGTGTACATGACATGCTGTTCACAGATGATGGAGGTCAGGGTCTGAAGGAAAGCTGGAAAGATACGCAGCAGAGTCAGGACTTTGGGCTTCAGGAAAACAGATTTAAATCTGTTTAGGCAATTTCTTTGCCCAAATTTCAATTTGTTAGGCAGAATTCCCTCTGGAAGCTACAACAAGGGAAAAAAATGCACAAGCAAAATGGTTGTTTTATAAAGAAAACTTACTGAGTTTATGCAGGAAGATGAGAAATTTTGGCAGAAAAGTCACTTGGCTAGGCAGGGTGCTTCTGGAGGAACTGAAACACAAGAACACACAAGAAGTGGAAACTAGGCAACAAAGGAGGAATACAAACAGAATTGCTTAAGCATTTGGAGCAAAATCAGAAAGACCAAAGCCCAGCTGCAGATAAAAGTACTGAGTACCATAAGGGGTAATGGGAGAATATGCTAGAATCAGTGGGATATTCAGGGAAAATGTGGGTCCATTGATGAGTGTAGGAGAAACAGATGGTACAGAAAAGGCTGAATGACTCCATGCCTTTTTTGCCTTTGTCTTCACAAGCAAAATTTTCTGTACGAGCACAGCTGAGGGTGGTGAGGGACAACAGGGGATAGGGGAACAACAGGTTAGGGACTGCTTAGAGAAACTGAATGTATTCAAAACCTTAGACCAGATTAGACTCACCTGAGGGTGCTGAAAAGGTTGACTGAGGTGATGCAATTAGATAAGGCTGCTGAATTTTCTTCTGGTAATGATTTTCTGGCTGTAATGGTGTTGCTGGGAATGCTTGGATCGACATTTACAGCTGGGGGCAAGGCTGATAGTCCACACCAGAATAAATACCAATGACAAAATATTAGGCAAGCTGTATAACTTAGGTGAGGATTTTCCAGAGAAGAAATAAGTGCATATTGCAGAATGCAAGAAATAAATGCATCCTGAGAAGCCATATAGACTGCCAGAAAAAAAAAAAAAGTTTAGTTTGTAGCCTAGTCCATCAAATTTAAAGGATGTGCTTTGTGCTGAATATTCTCACAAGGCCTGCAGCTGGCTACTGTCTCATTAACTATCTCTCCATGAAGAAAGTGTTAGGAATTTCTATCTTGGCCTTTCTGTAGACCAGAGAAAACACTTGCTGCCCTAACTAACTACTCGTAAGAGATTATCCTTTTCTTTATAAAGGAAATAGAATTATTCTTTATAACAGAAGGTAGAAGCATTTTTCTTCCTGAAACCACCACTGAATCTTGGCCTAGTGACATATCCAGTCAAGCTTGATCCAAAAGTACTTTTGACTCCTGTCTCTATATTGGTGTCTTTGAGTTATGTCTGAAAATGTAGACTATAGTGCTAAAGCACCCATCAACTTCAATGGTGCAGGGTACAAATGCGTGAAGAAAAATATCTGCTATTCACTATTCATTGAATCAGTTGGACTACATAAGAAACAAAACAAAGTAAGGTAGTTGACCAGCCATATGCTGCAGATAGGGTGAAATTAGATTTCCTTGATTGCAGAAGAGATTGTGTAATTAAAATTATTAGAAACACCATAAGAGAATTTGCCAAAAAGGCCATTTTTGTTGGCTTTATCTGTTAGGCTCTACTTGCTGGATTTTAGTTGAGGAGGAAAATTAATATATTGTCATCTAAATAGTAGGCATGGTGCTATTTCCTTCTATCTCAATAATAAAGAATATATAAATTTGCTTTTAGGAGTACAGAGCATGTTCCATATCAGATAATAATTTTACTGTAGTTGAAACATTGTCAAACTCCTTGAGCAAGTTTCTGAAGCAAACCTCTCTGTTTTTCTAATTTTTCTAAATATTTCTCTGAAAGTGAGTCCGTGCTGATCCTCAACATGGTAATGCCTGTAGTGTTTTCCCTGTTTTGTACTGGGAGGTTCAGACAACAACAGGTTTATTAGAGAGTAGGAGCTAGAAGCAACATAACAAAGCAGAGAAAGACCTCTGAAGTAAGGTGTCAGTGTCTAAATATATGTCTTGGTTTGAGGTAAAACAGAACCAATTTTCTGTTCAGTAATTTTACTTTTCATTTAAGTCTTTTCTAACTTGAACCCTCTGAAATTAATGGTGTATTTTTCAGTGTCAGCTTCTAGCAGAGATAACGCCTGATGTTTATAATTAATACCAAGGGATGTTACGCAGAGAGGCTCCTGCTTATACTTTTTGCTATAACAACCAAGCTATAATATTATGCTATTATGTTATTATGCTATAATAACCTTACTATAAAAAAAGTGTAGAGGGGACACACTTGAGGGGAGGAGCGGACAGGACAGGTGACCCAAAACTGACCAACAGGGTATTCCAGTCCGTCTGCCTCATGCTCAGTATAAAAGCAGAGGGATCAAAGGGTCAGGATCTTTCTTCAATGGCCGGCGTCTGAGGAGGACTCTGTCTGTTCATCTGCCTTTGATCCCGATCTGTGCATTCCTGAATCCAGCTCTGGAATCCAATTCTTGAGTTCAGTTCCCATCCATCACTGAGTCCACTCTGGGACTTTTCCAGTATCTGCCAGTGATGTGATCATTATCGCGGGAGCTTGATAAATTTTTGTATATATGTATGTATTTCATTATTTTCTTATCAATATTATTATATTATCTTTTTATTGTTTTATTATTAATATTTCATTAAAGTAGTTTAGTTTCTTTTCAACTCATAAGTCTCTCATTTTCTCTCCTCTGAAGGGAGATGCTCTCTCTTCTCTTAAGGGGAGAGACTTAAAAGAGAGCATCTGTCATTCATTTAGTGGCCAATCCAGCCCAAACCATGACAAAATCCAAAGCATCATTCAGGTGATAGGTGCCATTTTCTTCTCTGTCCTTTTCTTCCTCTCATGTTTTTTCCTTCACGTTTCAGTTTAGCCTTCATATTCCCATCAGTTCTTGCTGCTTCTCCGTTGCTTCCTTCTGTATGCCTTCATTTGCTTCATGGAGTGCATCGTACAAAGAACAGTCTATTCTAGTTTGATGTCTACTTTAGGACTTGGCACTCATTTTTCACCTAAACTCCCACATGGCTCACTGATTAGATTGATGTCATACTAGACTCACGGAAAGGTGCATCCAGTTCAAAAACACAGTTGGAGGAATTTACATTTGTGTTACAAGCTAATAGCTAGTGTTTCCCCTCTAAAGCTGGGATACAAATCCACATTGCCTCTCTTCTAAGACAGTTCCATGACCATCAGGGAATCCCCACACTGCTCTCATGGTTGTGTTGGTACTCCTGCTTTTGCAGCTGCTCAGTGAAGTTAAGTAGGGAACTGACTCATCTAGCAAGCAGCCCACAATGTGTGTATTTAAAAGTTCCCCTTCCTAGTTCAAACATAGCTGGATCCATGGCCCAGTAAAGAAGAAAAGAGAATATGGGAATGGGAGCCCAGTGGTATGGAAGAAGGAGCTTCAAGCTTTATTTTAGCATTCATCTATGACCTCAGCTTTTCTGGATCTAGTCTGTCTCTGTTTGCTACACTTTAGCCTTATTATAAATCTGTGTCTGCCAGCAGCGCTCTGAATATAATACAGTATCAATTAAATATTTCTAATTAATCTGTACCTAAAAAGTTGTTGTAAGGTTCCTAAAAAAACATGCAAGCGACTGATCCTAAACAGATTAATTGAGCATCTTGAAGAACTGTTGGCATATGTGCAGATATTTTGTGCAGCTTACAGGACCTTTCAACTATTTCATGAAATATGTGTAGGTCTTCTAGTGTGCTGCTTTTGAGGATAGTCAGTATTTCATTTTGTGAACTGCTCAGCATCTTGATAGCTTTTAATTACAGTTTCTTTTATTAAATTTGTGACAAGTACAATTAATGGCTTACTAACTCTTGGCATAGAATATACATTATGCTTTTAGAATTCTTTTTTTTCTTTTCTTGCCTTCCTAAAGGACCAATGTCATAACTCCCTAGTGGTGCAAAATCCTTCCTGAGCTTTATCCATCATAAATAGAGCATTAGGTAGGTAATCTGTACTAGGGTCAGGCAACAGATTTATTAACTTGGACATACCTGACTGAGAAAAATGACTGTAGAAATATGATCACTTAACTTATTTATTTTGGAGCACTAATGGTATGTTTTAACTTCAAATATCAAGGGCAGCATCAGTATGTGCAGTAGATATTTTTTTTTGTGTGTGCCATTTACTGCTTTTGTGCCATTGCTCCTTTTTTATAGTAAGGTAATCTTGTGTTTTTAGACAAAGCATGAAATGAAGTCACAGCATCTCAGTTGCCTGGGATGGAAATTAAATAGAAGGATCCGGCTGATCACATACATATCTACACAATCATGGTTTTATACGGACATGCCTCTGTTTAGTGTCTAAGTTTTTACAGCACATCATGTAAGACAGATTTTTCTGTATGACTAACAACAGGCAGAGAGCTCTGTGAAGGTGAAAAGGGGACACAAAATTGAGAAGGAATATTGAAGAATCAAACAAATAGCAAAAATGAGGAGGGAGTGAATGAATGAGTGGGACAAAAAGTGAGAAAGAAACAAAGGAGGCAGCAGACAATGAAAGGAAAATCACTTCAGGAACACAGCTACTGCTTCTGAGTTCAAAATTCAACAGAAAAAAAAATAGTATTGTAATGGTAGAAAATAGATGGAAAGGAAAAGAGCATGAAAAGAGAACAAGGGAGAATTTTTATTTTTTATTTTTCTCAGCTGGCTGGTGTTCCCTAGAATATGTTATTATCCTCTGTATTGGATTGAATGATTTGGCCCATTTTGTTTATTGTTTCCTCTTCCCTGTGTAGTTGCTCCGAAGTGAGCAGAACCTGTTGAAATGGAGGTGATGAGCAACTGTGAGAGATGACAAGTGCTGTGGATCCTGCATGTACTACACCCACAGAGTGTTGGAAGGGAGGCTAAATGCCTCTGAAATAACCAGTCACTTGGCATTAGTACACAGGTGTATATCAAAGATCTTAGCCCTAGGAAGACCCAGTATAACTGGCCAGCAGCTGACCCCAGTCATAGGGTCACTCTCTTCCTTCTTCTCATATAGTTCAGTAGCAACCATGGTATGCGGGGTCCTGTGTCTGAGCTGTTGTCCTCGGTATCATGCCAGTTAGATGATGCCAGTTCTGGGTATTACGATGATGCAGCATGAAACAGAGAAGCTGGGGGTGTTTTGAAGAATAGCACACAGATGGGATGCTGCAGAGAACTGGCATACAGGCTGGTATAAAGTTAAACACGTGTAGGATTGCCAGGCGATGAGAGAGACGTTGAAGCACTACACTTCCTGTGAAAGAAAAGTCGCAGAAGCAACGTTTCATTTAAGTGCTGCTGAACTCAGCAAATAGGTGTTCTATGTATCACTTACCATGCTTCCAGATCTTTAATTCACTGATGGTTTCTCTACTCTCTTGACCTGTTGTAATAATGACCACTTCACCTATCCAAGTGGCTGACTTGCACCATGGGGAGAAAAGCCAAGGGGCACAAGTCCCAAGCTAGCTGCTCAATACAGGACTCTACGTATTCAGAATGTTTCGGCTGCTGCAGCAGATTTATAATTGTGTTTCTAATTGTCTCATTACAGTGAGGATGTGCAATGTGTCAAAAGATGAAAATATTAATAGTGTGTCATACTCTATAAGTAGTTCCTTTTTGCAAAGGACAAAGTTATGAACTGATAAACTGAAGGTTAGGATTGAATCAGTCATTTCTAAAGAGATAACTTCAGAGAAATATAACTTCTTCACTAATTCTCTTTTGCTGATCCTATTCTAACTTGTAATGAAAGGATTAGATGACAAGTGTCACCAGCATTATTTCTGATGCTACGAGATTGCTAATAGCATGATAGAAGACTGGGCTGTGAATATCGCATGAGGAAAGTTATCTATAGCATAGATTGAATGGGGAACCTGCTTTTTTGTATTTGACAGCATAATTACAAATGCTTCTTGCTCCTTATACACATCAGTTCTTTGCTTCTGCTGCTAGTTTATTAGGTAGTGTAGTGTGCTACACAAATCTGTCATGGTCTTTCTTGACCTAAAAAAGTCTGAGACTGGATGATCCAAAGTCATGTAAAATCGGTGTGTTTTCTCCCCAAGGGATGTTGCCAGGTTTTGGGTGAAGCTCAAAAAAACCAAAAATAATTAAAAATTAAGGATTAACTTTTCTTAAATGAGCTATCAAAAAATTATTTGAAATAAAAGTGCAGCAGTGGGTAGCAAGACACTTATTCTCTATTTCAGCCTCTTCCATGAGAATTCTTCTTGCCTCAGTTTATCCAGTTCTGTTTGACAGGTGCCTCTCAGAGGAGTTGCATAGCTAGGGCAATTTAATGGTTGGGAAGATCATCATAGAGCCTAGATGAAAGATGCGGTACAACTCTAAAGTGTTATTATCATATTTTTCCTCACAGCTTTATGAATGCTATTTTAAAAGTTTTATTTGTTCTGTTTGGTAGAAATAAGAAATCATTCACAACTGGTAACAGCTTTTACATGAATTCTTGCTAGCTTGCCATTTTAAAAAATAAGTTGTTTTTTTTTTCTAGTTTTATCATTAATTTAATGTGATCCATTCTAGTCTCTGCACTTGAGTTTCCTGCATGATTAATTCTATAATATTAAAAATGTGATGAAATGCAAACTTTATAAAATTGAGGGATAATTATGTTTCTTATGTTAGTCAGCGAAATGAATGATGAAAAAACCACTGTGGCCTGATCAAAACCATTAAATAAATTAAAATGAGGCCTTCAGAATCAGGTTAGAAGAATTATATTGCAAATAATTGTTATCTTGCTTTATAAGCTTTCTGATGTGTCCTATCTCTTGCAGGGCTTTTCTCTTGAAGAATGTTAAGCATATATTTGTAGTTAATTTGCTGATACTATGCACATGAGTTATTACTTTTTCTTAACTTCAAATTGTGCAGTTCATTCTTTTCATTCCTAAAAGGATAAAGGCTGGGATTTTCCAAAGGAGCTTAGAGAATTTAGGGCTAAATTTTAAAAGGTGCCTGAAGATTCAGATAGATGCCAAAGCGGATTTTTTCAGAAGCATTCAGCTTTGTATTAGAAGAAATAGAGGTGGATATTGAAATTCTTGAAAATCATACTGGGTTTTTATCAGTAGCCTTTAAGTTTCTACAGGTATTAAAATTGTCTTCTGTAGTTATGTCTATTTCAGTAAGTGGTGCAACACAGTAGGAGCAGATTTGTAGAGCAAAACAATGCTGAGAAGCTGACATTCAAGTAATTTAGTTTTGGGGAGTTTGTCTTCAGATGAGCTCTGGTTCTGTCCCATAGACTAAACTCAAATTAGCAGCTGGAGCCCATTAGATATGTCACAGGATCCTAGAAATACTTTTTGGAAAGAACTCCTGGAAGTCCTCTAGTCCACTCTTCAGCTCAGTGAAGGACTATTGTTAGCAGGCTCAGCGGTAGGTCTTTTTTAGCCAAATATCCAAACCTGCTGGGAATGGAAGCTCCACAGCCTCTCTAGGGAGGGGATGCTGCATGGCTTTCCGAGTGAAAGGTGCTTTAGAAGTCCAGTCTGAGCCTCCTAAGCTGCAGCTTCTGGCCGTTGCATCTTGTGTTATTGTTTACCAAGAAAACTTTGGCTCTACATCTTGTTTCTTGCCCAAGATGTGAGCATTAGTATGGAAGCACATGAAGCAGGAATGTGCCTTTGCAGCCTTCTCCCATGCAGACTCTCTCCATATACACCACTTTCTAACTTATCTCTGGATGTAGATCCCCTAGTTCAAAGCTCTCCTCATTAGGTCACCATGTCTGTCTCCTAGTGCACTCTGAAGAAAGAAAAAAAAGCCTTACTGGTGACTCAGGTATGCATCCAGCTGTTCTGCCACATATGTCTATTCCTCTCTGAATCTTTCCCCTTGACCAGAATGATGGAAGAGAACATGACTTTGACTTCTGTCCACATTTCCTTTGCACCAACATCCCTAGCAGCAAGGGACAGTAGCCTACCCTTGATGAGCCTTCAAGGAGATTTCCCATTCAGCAGGGATGCCTTCTGTGGTCTGTGAGTTCCTGACATTTTGATTGCCCTGGAGCAATACAGATTAAGCCTGCTAGAAATCTTATTGACAGAAAGTTCTGGTTGGAAAATGTAATTGGAAAAACAAATGAAAAAACTCAAAATGGATATTCTACGTGGATGTTATTAAGCTGCAATATATTCTTGGGCGTAGCTTTTGCCTTGATCCTTCTATAGTCAGGAGCAGAGAATTCAGTAGATGTGTCTAAATTGCCTGCACAATTCTTGTCCCTTGATTGTCCATCAAAACCACGCTCTGCCTTTGTTCCCAGGCATCTTTCAAAAGCATTCCTTCTTCAGTCAATCTAGATAGACCCCCATAAAATCTCTCACAGTCTTCTATGGGAACAGGCTGGAAGTTCCCCTCAGTTTCCAGCCTGACTTCTCATATTTTGACTATTGGTATAGACCTGTTAAGAAAAGTACAAAATACAGTTGTTACAAGTAATCTGGAGACCCAGATGCTATTCCCAGACTGACACTTACTTATTGTGACATTAGACCAGACACATAACTCCACTTTACCCCTATAGCATATAGGGGAAATAAAACCATAATGTATAATTCATGACTTTGTCCATATGTGGATGTTATAGCCGTTACATACTGTTATAGATACCTTAACTGTCAGTTTTGTCATGCTAAGTATAACAAGTCAGTTAGAATCACCTTAAGTTCCTAGTTTATTATGGATATCAGATTCTGGGTACTCAATCCGGTTACGGTGAACTACGGTAAAATCTAGTTTTCCAGGCTGTCAGCTGACTGCTTGGGTACGTTACGCTACCATATACTACTATGCAGTAAAAGTTGCCCTTTCCATGGTTTGGTTGCCTTTTTGCAAGTTCCTCTCTGAGTTTGGCCCACAAAATCTTGTTTGAGTGTTCATTGCCTCAAAGAAATATATCAGGGTAGGAAAAAGTGCCCTCTCCTTCTGGAAGCTTTTCTGTTTTTTCCCCATCAAGCTTTACTTTTGTTTTTATATGGTTTTGTCCTTAATTAGGCTCTTAATTACTTTCCCTGAAACCACAGTAAGTCTCATTGCTTTGTAATTCCCCTGATCTCCTGTGACTTCTTATTTTAAATATAGATGGTGTTTTATGTGAACAGATTGTTATCCTCAAAAATAATTGCTGTTGTAAAGCCTGTATTTTGCATCTTTGTCTATATCAACACCGCTTCAAACTTTATTTCATTCAAAGTTTTCAAGCCAATCCAGGTCCTGTACCCTGGAGAATCTCAGACATATTGACAGATTTTTCTGTTTTTTGTGCTATATTCTTCACAGTTGTTCTGTGCTTATTGGAAAAAAAAAAATGAAGAAGATACTTCCTTCTTCCATGAGCACTACTTCATCTGTGGTCAGCACTGGTGTAAAGGAAACAATAAGCTATGAATAAACTATGAAAGCAGTTCCACAAAGAAAGTGAGGAGAAATAGGCAGGTGGGTCAGCAACACCAACCAACGTGGGGAAGGCAGAGCCTCTTGTACGGCTTTTCACAAGGTGGCGGAATCTGCAAGGGAGTGTGGCAGGAGAGTGTCTGCTGCTTTACGGGCGTCCGGTCAAGGACCTTTACAATGCAGCAACGGATTATCAGAAAAGGAGGAAGCCATAAACAAGAACATAGAGCGACACAAACCTGACCTACAAATGATAAGGGAGGCAGTGATGGGAACAAAAGCTGGTCAATCACACTAATTGATGAGATTAATTCTCACACTGTGAGAGTGTGAGAATGTTTATTCCAGTGAGGTTATCTGGGGACCTGACCAGGGATCTTGTCAATTGGGAATCCAAGGGAAAAGGGGGAAGCGAGAAACCAAAATATAGGTGGGTCAGGGGACTTGGGATGCGGGTAGGGGTGCTAGATGGACAGAGGTGCTGTGCTGGCACTCGAGAGGTCTGCGGATGCACGCGTGCTTGTGAATTTAGAGTGTCATGTGTGTGCCTGCACTGGTGACCTCCTGTCTCTATCAGCCAAAGAGGAGGACGGGACTTGGCTGTCTGGGCTTGTGTTTTATGAGTCCTGTATGTAGGTGCTGTTGAAGGCAGTGCCTTGGCTGTGTCAGTCTGCGTGTCCGGCTGTGTCAGTGTCCTGTGCATGCATGTGTGTGTGTCTGTGTGCATCTCTGGAATACGTCTGCAGCTTCGCTACTGGTTGAACGTACAATTGGAAAAGCAGCAGCTGTGTCCCTCAGCCTGGACAGAGACCCTGGGTCCCAGGGCATGGGGCTGGGCTCCCGCAGCTCGGCAGGAGGGTCCTGAGCTAGAGCTGCTGGGGGAGGTGGCAGCAGATCTAGCATCACTTAACAGAATCAAACTTTCAGATACTGCATCATTCCTTATAAATCCCTTTTAGAGTGTTGTGGGCTAAGTACAGACAGTAGAATGACCTCCCATAGGAATACGCATCTGGGGCTTTCTGCCTCTCCTTTCATTAAGTTATGGTATACCTGTTGATGTGCATTGGGCAGGAGCCCAATAAACTACAATTACTATTGATCAGAAGATGTGTAGTAACAGCCTGGCCCCACTGCCTGCTCCCTTCCGCACTCTCAAGTGCCCCAGGCAGTGTTGTGATTTGTCCTTCCAAGTGGGAGCACAGGGCAGAGGCCTCGGCAGACACAGAGTGTAGCACTGGTTTGGTGCAATGTGTTAAAAAATGTCGAGAAGAGGATACAGGAACATGGGCTAGGGAGATGAGAAGGGAGGAATGTTTTTTTATGATGTAGAGTGGGTAACTGGAGGATGTAAAGGATAATGCATCTAGATGATAGCCTGCAGTGAGAGGGAGCTGGGATGAGGAAGCTGGGGGCAATCAGCTGAATATGGAAGCTACTCTCAGGATCAAAGGCTGACAACTGCCTAAAATAGCTCCAAACAAAAGGCCCGTCTAAAGCCACTGTATATATGTTCTTAGGATGCTTTTTAGGTGCCTTTCAAATCTTAACCTTACGAACAAATAGTTTTCAGCACATCATTGTAAATGTTTAACGCACATGTTTTCGAGATAGAATGTCAAAATGTGAAGTTTGGAGATTCAAAAGCAAAATAGTGATCCTGTCTCTCATCCTGATGGTTGGAAACTGATCTGTTACTGGGACTATGAAAAAATGCAATATCATGTGAATGTGTAGCCAGGTTCTCTACCTGTGTAAATTATCCATCAATTTCAATGATCTTTTAGCAGCTGATGCCTGTTGATGATCCTGAGATACCTCTTATTATGTGTTGGTATGAACTAATGAACCATTTCTGTGGTCTGAATGGAGGTAGGTTTATAGTTCTCTGGTTTTTATAGTCTCTGATTTTTGCTCTGCATTTCCCTTTTGAATGATCACTTATTTAATGTGTGAACTTGTTATAGTTGGTTTCTTTAAGAACAAAGAATGCAAATGTGATCAAAGAGCTTATAGATCATTCTAGCTACCAATATGATACAAAATTAATAATTTCTAACAATTTATTCAGTGATGCATTGGAAATTACTATGCAATGGTATCTGGTTCAGGAAACTTAAGATAAAAAAAAAAAAATTGAATGCGATTGAGTGTTGAAAAAAGTGCCAGAAGCTCTCCTGTTTTATTTCAGTTTCTTATAATTTTATAAAATAACATGTCTAATCTTTTTATAAATATCTTTAGTGCACACAAATCCCATATATTTCCTGGTAACTGAAATAAAGCTAGAAATTTTTTCTAAATCGTGTTTCAGAGCATGACACTGATTTTATTGGAGATATTTTTTTTAAGATTGCTTTTGTGAATTATTGGGCTATAAAGCAGAAGTATAACACAATACATCTTCTCCTATTTATGGATTCTACAGATATGACACTATACACGTGACCTTGTTCAAATATTCCTATTGTAACAGGAAAAAGTAATCCAAAACACTAGATATACATAAGAAATTGCCCTGGCAGTCATAGCTGATTTCTTAGTGTTTATTGTTTCTTTATCAGATGAGCATTTTATTCCAGGTTTTAAATCCCCTAGATGGCACTACAGAATATAGTATTTAAATGTTTTATACAATGCTGTTAAATAGGCAGTGTTAAATAATTTTTCTCTTGAAAAATAAACATTAATGAGTTGTTTAACCAAATGAAATAAAAGGCAAAGATTTTGTTTAATACATGCAAGATAAGCTACATGCTTGGTATTTTGGCATGTCCTTATGTACAAAAAGTGGAATGATATGCTAGACGTGCCAGATCACATACAACTCTTTCTGCTAGTGTGGTCCAGATGGTAGCTGTCAGTTTCAAATCCAGACTTGGGCCTCCAGGTCTGAATTGGAAAATAAGTGTGTTCAATCCAAAGGGATTAAAAATCAGGAAAGAAAACAAGTGCTGTTGTTTTGTATTAGAAACATACTTGGCAATCTAAAGTACTAAAAATGTATATTGCAAGGAGTTGTTGTCTGAGATCAGGTAAGAGAGTTTAACATTTTAATTGGCATTTAAATTTCATGCTTTAGTGGCAGGTACCTCACATGCTGGACCTCATGGGAATCCTGATAGTTTGTATTACCCCTGAGCATTTCTTTCGCAGTTGGTATGTCATTGTCTGCAGATCACTGCAGTAAATACTGTACTGTACTGCTGAAAAGAGAGAAAAACATTGCCATCTGCAACTACAGCTTGCAAATTACAGCTTGCAATCGTCTGCTATTAAATAAAGACACTTTAACAATATTTTGGGTTTTAAATTAGCAATTTACATCACAAGACGCTGAAAATACTAGTCTTTTAATACTGCAATTTTCTTTCCTTTTAACCAGGCATCAATATGTATTGAATAAAAAAAAAAAGAAAGTAACACAAACCAATGTTTACTTAAACAATAGCCACCAACAGCAAGAGACACACAGATGGAAATCCAATAGCTTCTATCTCAGTGGGAGGTTTCATTTGAGGACCTTGATGGGGATGTGATTGGACTGCAGCACTCTAATTTACGTCACGGAGAATCTATTATGATGCCTTTTTTACTGCACTGCTGTGCCAAACTAGGTCTCCTATGAGAAACTGGTCTCAAGCAGGGAGTGGGAAGTAAAGACTTCAGTTTGAAGGAGAGGAGAAAGCAACAGAGTTTCAGGTATGGAAAATACAGGCTAACTTGCAATTGTCTGTTGTCCTATGGGCACAAGTGATGGCAATACCATGCCTTTGATTTTTTTGAAGAGTCTGGTACAGGGGACAGCAGAGAAGCTATAGGGCATAATTGATGTGTAGCGCATATTGCCCTATAGGTTAAGGAAGGAACAGAATTGCATAATGTCTTGCCAGTAAATGGCCCGAAATGTCCTTTTTTGGTGTCACTACTTTGTTTCCAGTGATAGAATGAAAGAGTGGAGAGAAGTTGTCTGTTATAATAAGTGCAGAGCTCATTCTTTCACCCAGGGAATCCTGGTGTCAGCAAAATGTATGGAGAAATCTCTGACAGAAAAAGCCCTAGATGTAATGGAAAGTGCCAGCAAAGAATTCTATGATGCAAGCATAATTTTCTGTTAAATTCTACCAGATGGTCCGCAAAGGCCTATAAAAGTGCTTTCCCATTATAAATCTCACAGAATTTTTCCTCCCAGGGCTAATCTTGTAATTGCTAATCAGCTAAAGCTCCATGTGCCTCCTTTACCTTTGAGTACACACAAAGGTGTTTTACTTCTAGTCTGCCTGGCCTTTTGGGGAAAGCCAATTCTTTATTATTGATCAGAAGGTAAATCTATTAAGGGAGATAGCATAACACTCCTTGTGAAGCGCAGCCAGAGCCTGCTTGGGCATCTGGCAACACACTGATTGTGCTAGAAGGACCTTTACTTCCACGCACTTCTGTGATGCTCCTAAAGTGCATGTTCATTTCCTTCCCAGTCAGCTTTCACAATATAAATCTGTACAGTCTTTTGGCTAGGAGCTAGGAATCCTTGGTTCTCCTCCAGAGTGATCCCTAACTTTTTGTCTGACATCGAACAAGTCACTTAGGTTGCGTTTGAGATCGTCTGTGAGTGGGTGCTGTGGCACTTGGCAGGGTCCTGGTCTCTCAGTTCCCCTGATTTGCAGGCAGCGTGTGGTGACGGGAGTGCCCAGGGTACCCAAATATGCGTCAGATTGTGAATAGAGGGCTGGTAGTGCATATGCACATCTCCCACTTGGGTAGACACGCTTCCTCTATTTCTTCTTCCTTTTTTTTTTTTTTTTTTTTTTCTATATACCTTAGTTATCTGATCCCACATATCCTAGGATCCTGGAATCCATTTTAAGACTCTACTTTAGCCAGCAGCATACTATTCAAAGCCTCTGCAATACTCTCTACATGATGTCAGCAGCAGTAGTGAAATGTCTATTAGAAACTTAGTAGCTGCCACTTATAGGCTTACCATAGTCCCTAATACCTCTCATTTCTTTTGTAAACTCTTAGGATCAGGTCTGTATCTCACCATTTGTCTATATAAGGTTTAGCATAATCTCAGCTGGGCTGTATAGAGACATCTGTGATATAAATATTTTTCAAATTGTATATTTTATTATTGGAAATGTAAATTGTTATTATTTAGTTTTTTTTTTTCTTGTTTTTTTTTTTTTTCTCCTGGTAAAAAGAACTGTGTCACAACAGTAAGGTATACAAATTTTCACACTAGGGAAAAAAAAGGAGGAAAAAGTCTTTTAATAAAAGATTAATTTTACTGAAATGTAACCAGTTACATTCAAGGCACATACCAGTCTCAGAATACTGTGAAGTGCAGTTATTTCGTTGTATATCATTCTCTTGGTCCATGTTGAGTAGCTAACAAATTTCAGTCTTGATTCTAGCAAAATCACTACTACGGTAAGACCTGCTTAGATTCTTACAGTGATTTACCAGGGAAAAGCACTAATGCAATTACTAACTGACTTTTCTAGACATTTTAGTCTGATTAGTCATCTCTCTGATACCATTAATCACTCTATATTATTATTTCACTTGAGAACTGATGCCATACATTCTGTTTAAGTATCAAATTGGTTTGAATTTAATCTTGTGAGTCCTGTTCAGATGGTTTCTGTACCTAACTCAATTGTTTTTGCTGCTTCAGAAACAGCATGCCAGAGAGCACTGTTCTTGGCCTTTTATTAGGTGCTATTTATAGTGCCTTTGGTGATAAGGATCAGTGGATAATGGATGGATTTTCATTTCTATGCTGATTATGGATACTTTTATTTCATTTTAAAAGGTTTAAAATGTTTTTTTTTTTTTTTTAACTGACCATATATCCTGTCACTAAAGTGTATCACTGAACTCACTCTAATTTCCTATGATAAAATGCACACAAATTCCTGTAATGTATGTGTGGCTTTAAATGATTGAGAAATACTGTTAAACTACTGCTAATGTTTGGAACAAAAATACAACTACTTATACCTTTGTTAACGAATGCTCAGTCTCTTCTGAACCACTATTTCTGTATGAAGACTATGTATACATTTCTTAAAATATGGAATAGCTATAATTTTCATATCTGCTTGTTGGGAGGCTGTGCTTAATGCTGAAGACCTCGTATAGTTCTCAGCTAGAGTTAAATATATCCTTTTCTTTTTCAAGTCCTGGCCATTATTTCCTGTTCTATTAGTAATATGAAAATTATCTGTGGACTGCTGAGAAAAGGGGAATAAAATGTGAATGTTTACATTTGCACACTTATATTACTTACTACACAGCTTTTGATATGAAACCCTTGGGCTGGCTGGAGGCCAGTTTATTTCCTAACCTATCATAGAACAGCTGGAGGCCATGTGTAACTGCAAACTTGCCAAATCCAACATTTTTGGCTCATGGGAATTTGGATCAGAGAGAATGTAGCGGTCCAAGACTACCTCATAGAGAAGCATAATTTAGACATGGTTCCTGTAATCCTGTCAAAGACAGTTTGCATTATCACAGGCTGAAGGTTGTAGTTCTCATTGATCTGGAGAAATCTTGATTAAAAGTATTATCTTAAAGATGAACTTAGTTTGATAGAATTTTCTCAGATCTCCAGTTCTGGTTCAGAGGATGAGGGGGAGAAAAAAAAAGACTTTTTAAGAGATTAAAAAGGTCAATAAAAGGACAGGCGTCCTGCATGCTAGAAAAGGACAGATTTTCATTTTTATATCTGTAATGGAGTAAAGATTATGCTGCTGATGCTAAACTTAAAACTAGTGGGCAGAAGACTGGATGTTCTCATCCCTGGTGACTCAGAAGCAGAGCAGGACATGATTCTTCTTTAAAACTTATGTTTTTAATTAGTTTTAATGTCTCTGTACAGGCAGTAATAAGATGAAGTAATGCCTTTCTCCTCTTGACATCTGCTGTGTGGAGTCTATTCCATGCAAACTTCCAGAATGTGACCTTTTTAAGTCTATGCTACGGTTTGGAATGTAGTAGAAAAGGTAATTTTTGAATAGTTTTTGAAAGGCATTGCTTTGGGAGTTCAGATTCTTGGCAAACTTCAGTGCATAGATACCAGTGTTATAGACACTTCAGAAATAATAATAATACATCTAGATTACACAGATATTGGCCCAAAGGACTGAGTGTTATTGCCAAACTCTAAAGTGAGAACAGGGCTGTACAGATTCCCCATGCAGTTTGTGTTTAATTTTACAGGAGACATTGTTTTAATTTTTTCTAATGATCCCCAATATAGAAATTATATTCTAATCAGTGCAGGAGTCCAAGAAATTTTGTGTACATGCCAGCAAAAGGATCTTCTATATGAAATCATTTTACTCAGTAGTATAAATATCTATGACTAGAAGATAGTGTTGAAAGGTGTACGCTAAATTTTTACTACAGATTTTTACTACTGTTACCCTCTGAGAAACAGGCATTAGTCCCACCAACCTTTCTTTGCTTGATGATAAAGTCATGTAAACTTCTGTCTTTACCTGTAGTCTTCCTCAGACTTAGGCAGTTGGATCCCAGGATAGTATTCACAGGTCTGCAACGGACACCCAGGCTCCTACTTTTTCCACGATGCTACATACTGTGGGTTAAAATTCATCTAATTGCAGGAACATTGGCCATTTTGGAGCACTCTCCAGGGCCCACCTAGCCACAGCTGCAAGGTTGGCAAGACTTCTGCAGCTCCAGGGTATCCAGCCTCTTCTTGAGCACAGTAAATCGCTCAGAGTGACCAGAGCTTGGTTTTTTTCCCCTTTGAAACAGTGCTCCTCTTTTCTTGATATACTAGATCATGTGGTGGAGTACATGGTCACTTGGGGAGTAGGTCCAGATCCATGGATTGCCTCACTGTCAGTAGGCAAACCCTGTACTTCCCATCTTTCGCTGCAGACTACCTGGTGTTAAGAAACTTATCCTGCTGAACCTGGTCTACTGTGTGAAAAAAAGAGATATATTTATGATAGGAAACATTGGGGGAAGAAAGCTTGAACCTGTCACCTCAAACAGAATACCCATCTGCAATGAGGTAGGCTTGAGATATTGTTCCTGACTGCAGATATGTTTATGCCTTTTAAAGTAAATGGTTGTTGAATGAAAAACAGAAGCAGTATTGCTGTCATCTTCATCACAGTTTGAGTATGTTCCTTTCTCTCTTTTTGACATACTTGCAAAATTACCTCAGAAGGGGAAATGGAGTCCTGAGATATCAGCCTTGCTCTGTGGAGGAATGAAGGTGTTTTGCCCCTTCTCTGAGGCCTCCTCAAGCTTCCTTCCATCACAAGAACTTGCTGTCCTCTTGCACCTAGAGGACCACTCCTCTGGGCTTCCCATCTCAGCCTCTGTGGCCCCAGAGTCAGCAGTCACCTCTTGTCATGGCTGCCACTGAGTTCTTCAAAGTGACTGCTTCACAGACCCCGTTTTCTAGACATCTTTTGCTCCTCCAGTTTGAGCACTTTTGATGCAACTTGGGATACATGAGAACTGGGAATATGACACCTGTTTAGTGACTTCACTAATGCTCCTCCTCTACGCTGCAGCATCCTGGAGATACCTCTGTTAGTCCAGGAAAGGAGGAAAAACGTCTCTTAAGTACAGTTGTCATGCTGGTATAAATCTTGCATCTAAGTGCTGGGGGGTATTAACCAAAGATCTCCAACTACTTCAGATATCAGAAGCAACAAAACTGTTAACATAATATTCAACACAGGATACTTAGACTAGTTGCAAAGCTCTTTTTGAGCAGACTTGAGTGCTTCTTCAAAGTATCACATAATGCCACATAGATCCACTTTTAATGGGAAGCTATAAAAAAAAATTCCACTCCTGCACATTTCACATTTGGCAATTAGCTTTTCTTTGCTATTACCTGAACTGCTGCTAAGGCAGATGGCACTGTCTAGTTCCTGTCATCAACTGATGAACTTCAGCTGTCTCCAAAAGATGCTATTTAAAGAGAGCTTCTGCAGGAAAAGAAAATGTGACTCTCTTGTGCCAGTGATAAAAATCAGTGTATTGGTTTATTGTCGGACAGACTCGCAATCATACAACGATGATGGTTACCTGTGCATTAGTGGAAGTTAACTACTGAACATAACCATTTCTCTTCTCTTCCTAGAGGGAGGAAAATAAATATGCTGGTATGTGTTTTTGTTCAGAGCTTAAGTGGCCTTGTCTATTATCACCCTTAATTTAATGGGATTTTCGTCCTCGTTCAGAATCAGTCCCTTTCTGGTTTTGTGAATAGATATATAGAAAATGTTTTATCCCATGTTGCTTTCAAATCATAAGACAATATAAAAACATTATCCATCTACATCTTTGGGACTGATAGAGTTCCAAGGCATGAGAAGCAGAAAGTAAGGTCATGAATTGTCTCCTCCTCTGATTCTGGTGCTAGAATTGGTCGCTCTAATGCAATGGAAAGAGCCTTCTTGAAGGTGAACATTTGGCCTTTCTGACAGAGTGAGAGGCAATTTACAAACTGTAGAACGTGCATGGGACCCTTGAGACTACCGATCTTCAGATGAGTGTGCCAGTGAACAATCCTAATCCTGTATGCTGAGTTTTGCTTCATAAAAGGCTCTTATTACGCATGGAGAATCTTATATTTTCAGAGACAGGTGTACTACCTACATATAAGTATGCCAAATGAAAGGGAAATACTCGAAGGTTGTCGCTCTCAATGTTCAACAAGAGATGAATATAAGATCCCACGGAACACTTTGCATCATTGAAATAAATGATTTTTAAGACTATGTAATGAAAGTCTGGATACTTATGTTCTGTGGACTGTGTTCTTTAGGCTCAGAAAGTGTTTGCAGACTTGAAAGTTATTTCTCATCTGCATTATTATTGTTTGCAATTATTGTATTATTATTTGTTACAGCCAGAAGTCTCAGCCCCACTGTACTAGGCATTGCAAGAAAAATAATGAAGACAGACATTTTTTCTGAAGGATTTCTATGACTGAGATCGAAAATACTTTCTAAGAGGTGGAAAAATGTTGAATGTGTTCATTGTAAGTATTTTCATGTAACACAAGTTTTCTCCTCCTGAAGCTTAAAGACTGCAAGAGTGGAGGTCAAAGTCCTCTTCTATATACTTACAGAATCTTGACAAAACTATTTTATGTGCAAATATATCACCCTAGATTTACTTTACAAAAGGGTTATACCTTTGGCTAAGATGTTTAGCTGCTAAAGAGATAACACCACTTAATAAGGCTCTATAATGTATTATTATATTTAGTATTCTTTCTCCTGAATAGCACAGCTCAGTGATCATTACAAAGTTTATGTGAAACACAAGTATATGGTATGGGACTCTTTATCTAAAAAGTGTTTTATCAGCTCTCCATCATTTTATATTTTCATAGTGGCTTAGGCTTTATGTGGGATGAGACCCACTGGATATGTCTGTACTGCTCAAAAAGAGTTGTCCCTGAAGAGGTTTTGAATGCAATGTGCTCTGTGTCCTGCTTGACTGCCGTCCACATATCTGAAACACAGAACTGAACACAAGCAGTGTGCCTAGAAGCATGCAAACCTGTCTGGCACACTTCCATGATTTGGAAGGGACAAGCAGGCTGCGCATACACGTTTGCTTTCCTTTTGGGCCGAGTGTCTGGTTTTGAGGGTAATTCTTAGGTAATTCCTGCCCCAAAGAGCAAATTAGATCAGAAGCAACAGATGATTGCAGTTATTCAGGAGATTAAAAGATTATTTTTTTTTAAACTTAAACTTTTACCATTTACTTAAATAGTAAAACTGAACACAAAGGGAAAATTTCATTATTATTTCAACTAAAGCCTTTGAAGAAAGATAGTTTATTAAGAGGCAAATCTCCTTTACTGAAAGAATAGATGTGACTTCATCTGTGGATGCTAAACTCAAGGGGTGGCAGGTAAATGATTCTGAGGCTGCTATGGGACATAGTTGTTTGGCAGACTGGGAGACTCGGACTGGGAGAGAAAGATGTTTGGGAAGAGATTTCTAGAGACGAGTCCAATGGATTTCAAAATTCTTATGGTAAAGTTTACCCAAATCAGTACTATCTATTTAGATTCTATTTTGCCTTTCAAAAATTTTCTAGGATTGAAGTTGCAAGAGCTAAAATTGATCACTTCACAGGTTCTTCTTGCCTGGGCTTCAGACACAACCCCAAACTTCCAAACTGGCTAAAATATCTCCTTTTCCATCAGGCGAACCGTCTTTCTGGGACTGCAGGTGGTTTATATCAGAAAAAAGGAAATTTGCTAAATCTGATTCTAGAGATAGCAGTGACAAGAGCTTAAACCAGAACGGGTTACAGCAGAAAATAGTTAGCTATCTAAAAACTCTCAGCTTTCTTCTTGGACAGTGACAAATATTTTGGAGTATTGATTTTATCTTGACTAGGACCTAGGCAATTTGCATGGCTATCTTGCCCTTAATATTCGGTGGGATCCTTGATAATGCGTTCATTTCCCGTTGCCTCAATTCTTAAATGGAAAAAATTATAGTTACTCAGAAGATTTTTGTAAAGATAAATGGTATTAATCTTGTGAGTCAGTGCTGAGGAGGTCTGTACAGTTAGTTGGACAACAAATAATGAATTTGGTTAGAAATGCTATTTATGACAGTTCCTTCATTTAAAAGAGTAGGAAAAATAGGTTAAACTTTTTTGCAGATTCTGTAAAAGAAAACACAAAGTGCAATACTCAAACAAAATGGAAAGGTGCTCAGCTTAGAGCAGTGTTTGCTGTAAGTAGCTTTTCAAAGTTAATGAGAAATATCCATGTAAGGGGGATTTTAATAAGCATTCTCTTGCTGAGTTCTCCATTTTTGATTAATTTAAAATAAGTCATCCAGGTTTAATGTATCAAAGGACAGCTACATTCCAACTCTGCTGTTGGAATTTTGCATGGAATCATGATTTTTATTTAAATACGTGCATTTGAATCTCAAGGGCATAATAGTTCTACTATAAGAGTCTGTTTACATTTTCTGTATTATTTTTTTCTACTTCACAAAGCTTTGTGGTATGATTGCATCAAATCTGGTGACTAACAGACTAGAGAAATGGCTATCATTCTTTAAGTAAAATCCCTAATTAAGAGTTTTATTAACTAGCTTAAAATAAGAACAATATTTCTATCAGTAGTGATATAGGAAAATGTTTTAAGTGTTTCTTATGTCAGACTTTGACCAACTGTAAAATCAAGATTTTTGCCAAGCAACTGATAAGGTATAATCTATTCTTTATATGAAGCAAAACTGCGTAGTCATAAGTATCTGACAGCCAGAGATGCACAGGTAAGTTAGCAGACTTTGGAAGCCTTATAGGAGTATATTCTGTGCTATTTGATGATAATTGGAAGGGCTGCTTTAACTTTACTTTTATCAGTAGGTTGTGTTGTTGGCAGAATGTAAAGCATCTGTAGGACTTCTAACCTTTCAAAATCGGTTGCTTCACAAGCAAAATAATCTTCTGGATAAAACCACCATTTAAGCTCCTGTTGTGTTGCTATTTCACTCCCTTGGAGAAGATAACATGGTAGGTTGAATTATCTGGTAGAAAATTGTCAAGAATTATGTTCTGAATGACAGCTACTGTGTTAGCACTCTGTGACGGATTCTGAAAGGCTGATGGACATTTTAGAGTGAGCAAGAACATTTTCTCAAAGTATAAATTAAAAAAGTTATATGATTAAAAAAAACCCTACAGCAGTATGAAGAAACTTAATTCTATATTCCTTGAGCCAAACGCCTGCTCTGGAATCATCCCATTTCCTCAGTAATAGCTAATCATACTGGAGGAACTAAATTGCATGCATCCCTTTACTTAACTTTGTAGAACACATAGGCAATTATGGGAACTAAGAAAGGTTATATCGGTCATCAGTCATTCTAGTTTTATACTTTATTCACCCCGTGGTGCCTTGTAATTGTTTCTTAAATGACCTTATTATGTTTGTGCAACATGGAAAATAGCTTACTTCACTTGCTTAAAAATTATTCAGATTCCACGTGTTTCTATTCATTAATTTTTACATGCAGATGGCTTAAATTACTTATTATAAACTGTACTTCTGTGGGGTGCCTACACTAATTGGTAAGCCAAATTGCCTACACCAATTGTTTCTTGTGGCAGTGATGCCATAGAATTTATTTATACCTCTGCACAGGCTTTGCCTCTGGTGGGCCTGCACACACTGTCGCGCTTCAGGCATTTTGATGTGTCTTGGAGCCTTAGGAAAAGGAAAGTAATGCAGGCCATGTGCGTCTGACTTCACTTTCTGCCTGCGTATTCTTTATCACAGACCTTCTGTTTTGCTCCTGCTTGCTCAGGACAGAAACTTATTACATGTCCATTTCTGACAGGGCAAGCTGAATTCTGCCTAGCAAAAAACCCACTGGAGTAAATTACAGTGAGCGTGAGACTTCTTTGGCCAAAAAGCATATTACCTATATTTTACCATCATTTAGCTGAGTAGATGGTATCCAATCACATCACTATAATGCACTTTAAACTTTTTTTCTTATGTTACTCCAGTAGTGGTGAGAAAGAGCAGTTCTGTGAAATGGCAGTGGATTCCACCTCAAGAACTGAGAGTCTAAAGTCACCTAAGCAGGTGACTTTATCTCCTCAGTCTCCTCCCTGAGCTTTCTGACCCCACCAGCTAGTAGACAAAGCCACTCTTTTGTGGGGAAGATAAGCTGAAAACCACTGATCACATTATGCTGTGTAACTGAAGGTAATTAATGATTGTACAACTAAATACAATATCTTCAAGTTGTATCTACGTCTTAAAATCACCAAAAGCAGGGAACGCTCATCAGTTTTCTGAGTCAAATGATAGACATAGGGTGGGTTTTTTTTTGTGAGGAAGGATTTATTTCATGGAGGATGATTCTGTACCTCTTTTGTGACTGAGAGCTTGGGGCTTCCTGCTGTCAATTTTCGAGTTAATCTTAACCCCTAGTAACAGAAAATATATTGCTTCTGGGATGCCTGATCAGGAAAGCAACCTTTGCCTTCCCTCTCTCCCCAGGAATGGAGGGTTATAACAGCAAGAGCAAAATAATTTTTCTTCTTATTGCACCGGTCTTGCTGCTCAGAACATCAGCACTTGGTATGTACTGCAGCTATAATCGTTCGTAGTCTGTCACTGAAACTATAGATTTTGAAACTGAAACATGCTTGTAGAGTGCAGCATGGACTCTTTTTATTGAAGTTATGCAGAAGGGGATGCAGGGGTCAAAGTACCGGAATCAGTGGCCATAGCACTGTCACTTCTCAGCTGAGAAGCAGAAAACGTGCATTTGGCTTCTAAATTTTCTCCTATACTTACTCAGTGTCTTTACAATGCAGAATGCATAGGCACTCCTGAAAGAAGGAAACAACCCAGGAGCACTTTGCAACAAATTCCTCTCAGGGTTTACGTTTTAAAAAAAGAGAGAGACAAAGGGGCAGGGGGAGAGAGAAAGGGAAAAAGAGAGATGAAGGAAGGAAAGAAAGGAAAGGAAGGGAAGGAAGGAAGGAGGGAAGGAAGGAAGGGAAGGAAGGAAGGAAGGAAGGAAGGAAGGAAGGAAGGAAGGAAGGAAGGAAGGAAGGAAGGAAGGAAGGAAGGAAGGAAGAAAAAGGAAGGAAAGGAAGGAAAGGAAGGAAGGAAGGAAGGAAGGAAGGAAGAGCAACCTCCCTTACATGTTGCTTTTCTGCTTAATGGAAAATGCTGATGACATTACAAATTTTTCTTAGCCAAGGGTTAAGACTTGCTTGAGATTTCACAGAAAAGACACTGGACTCCAGTGTAAACTCTACACCCAGTAAACTCTAGTTTCAGGTAGATGTACCAGATGCATGTAACTGCTGACATAGGTGTTTATCACCACAACAGAAGTAGGATTTTACATGCACCTCTTTTTTCTCATTCCAGTGTTTATAATTTTTTTAATTTAACGTAATGATTTTGTGAATGGGTGTCATTCCTAAGCACTTCAGTTTCTAAGACACTATGGTAACTGGGCTGGGACTCCAAATTTCACCTGCAGGACTGAGCATCTGAAAATCAAACACAGGGACTCTCAGTCCTTCCAGGACAGTATTATTTTCTAAATGTCAACTCGTTTGGTTTTGTTTTTTTTTTTTTTTCTAAATTGAATTGTTACTGTAGAGTGGGACAAATCTGTCTAATTTCCATGCAGTGTTGGGATGCTTAGTGTTTTAGGTATCTGTTATATCTGATAATTCATATATACTTCTGTGAGGTATTGTGAGAACACATTCGTGTATGTAGGTGCATGCTCTAATATTGTGGTGACAGGATAAGGGAACCCCATAAATACGATGGTGAATTTTCTGGAGTTATGTGGAGAAATAAAAATAAGTAGGATGAGTTCATTGTCCTTTTCATCCACTCAGATGTAGATGCTAATGATTAGATTTATGCATTTATTTCTTCACTGAGCAGTTGTTCCTAGGCAGATATCTTGCAAATGTCTTCTGATGTATGTTTAAAAATTGCTGCCAGAGAGCATTTTACAACATTGAAAATGTTAATTGTTTGAGTCATGGTTTCATCTTCACTTATGACCCATGTGCTTTTTAAAATATAATAGATTACTGTGTTGTAAAAACTGCCCCGTTTTCTTTCTTTGATCATAATATTACACTGTTCTTGTATAATAATATATAATAACATAACAGTATAATATGTTATGTAATTATAAAGATATAATATAGAATTATATATAATAGGATGTTTGTTGTGTAATGATATCAAATAATATATCACACATTTAACAATGCCACTAGAAATATGACATACGTCTTGCTCTTGAAGCCAGGGGTCAGTAAACTAATACAGAATATTTTAATGTGATCCGATGTTTTTAATGCAGATTTTTTATTTCAGATCACAAAAAGTACTTTGAGTTAAACAAGAACTCAGAAAGCGGAGACTTTTTCCATAAGAAAGAAAACTTCAAAAAAGAGATGAGAAAACAGAAACTTACTTTCAAAAAGGCATAATATATTTTCTGAACAATATACAGTACCTTATCTTAATTGAATAGTTTTATCCTGCAACCATTTATGGAATAGCAGAGAACAGAATGAGGTAAAAACCTCACACATATTCACTTTTCTTGGTCTAATTTGCAAAGCTTAGCAAATTAGATTCTGCAAGAAACAGTCAACCTTTGCCCTTTGCAGACTATTTATTATTTTCATTTTGAGATGAAACTACAATAACTTCTTACTCTTTTCTTCATAGTCAAACTGTTGAACAGTGATTTCCTTAGCACAGAGCAAGAGTAATGCTGAAAAACAAGAAGAAAAGAAAAAGAAAAACAAGTACATATTTTGTTTTTTCAGAAGCCAGAAACTAGAGTGAAGCTGTACTACAAACACCAACTAGAAGAAAATACAGGATTGTTTAATCTGTTGAGAATTTGTTAGACAGTGAGTGAATACTCAGAGACAATGAAGAACATAGTTTCACATTTTTTTCTGTCCAAAAAAAGCCAGGATTTGCCTGGTGTCACATAAGAAGTCATGGGGGCTTTGCTTACAACCCTGCCCACAAGGCACTGTACCAACACTGCTTAAATTATAAGAACACATTTGTTCATCAGTCTGAAGGATGGTGATAGATATTTAGACTTTGTCCGCAGTGAGGACAGGTTCTTCCCCAAAGCTTTGCTCTGGGGATCCTTCAGAGTAGTGTTTTTTCCCCCTACTCATACTGTTGTCCAGCCTTCACTACCGATTCATCACAAATAATATTTATTATTCAGCATGGTACTAGCATCCCACCCCCACATCCCTTCCTATCCCCTTCCATCCCCAATCATTTTAATACTATGGCAAAACTAAAATTCTCCCTTGCGATCTAAACCAGACAATAAAATATTCAAATTACTTATGAACAATATTTTTTGAATATTTTTTCTCCTAGGATTCTGTTAATCACAAATTCAATAGCTTGTGAGAAGCTGCTCACACATTCACAAAATATGCTGCACGGGCTAAAACAATTTTTAGAAGCCTGCAAAAGCATCCAACTCCCCCCAAAAATCATTGTCTTTTTATCCCGTGGATTATTCTTTATTTTCCTCTTTGTCCAGTTGCCAGTGCATTTTTCAAGTGACAGAGCTTCTAATATTTCTCTTAGAGGAATAATAAGGTGGATAATTCCCCAGTCAGGATGATTTCCCCCCCGATATTTAGCAAAACAATCAAACAAAACACCTTCCTTAATTTTATCTCATTATTCTTCCTGGAGCTATAACCTTTTTTTTTGTCACTTGGAATAGTGCCTCTCCTTCTGTAATGCTTTCCCATGAAAAATTTGTAGGTTATTATTGCTCTCCTTAGTTGTTGCTTAGCTAAGTGATATATGTTTGACAGACTGTAATTGCATGAGCCCCTGGGAAGTGAAACTGCCAAGTTGCACACAGCTCTATTTGGGATACGTATTGCAAGGTGTGTCAAATGCGGCCAGATGTAGTGCATAAACAAGAGAAAAACCCTGAAATTCTGACTAAAAGAACAGAGAGGGAGGGATATATATTTTTTTTTATTTTTTTTAAGCCATTTATAAAAATCTCAGTTGTTTTCTAAAGCTCTCTAAAGGTCGCTAGTGATAGCACACATGCACCACTCTAGATTCACAAGCACTTGCACATTCACTGGTCTCCCAAGGACTGTCACAGTCCCTCTGTCTGTCCAGCTCCCCTGCCCAAATCCTGGGCCCTCCTACCTGCCCCACAAGTGCCCTACTCCCTGGCTGGTCCTATGTGAGGTTTGCTAGTGAATAGACCCCCGCACCCCCTGACATGATTTGCGGGAGATTCAGACACTTGCCCCCGGGAGCAGCTGGCACCAGGCACACAGGCTGTGATCCATGGTCTTGCTCCAGCTGCCGGTGCTGAGGCCCTCACACTCCTCACTCATGCCTGCCCCACTCACCCAGTAGCTGCTTTTTGGGACACACACCATTCCCACTCCAGTAGCTGCAGCTGAGACCACCACTCACTCCAGCGGGTGGCACAGAGATCCCACTGGCTCCCGTAGCTGACTCCACAGGCCATGGGTGCCCACACCCCTGGTGTGACTCCAGCTGCTGGTCCCAAATCCACTCACTCCGGTCCCCACAGGAGATGGCACTTAGTCCTTGCAGCACGCACACGGACACAGGATAGAGAGTGAGAGTACACAGAGAGAGGGTTAAGTTTATTTAGTCAGGAGACAGGACAGGCTGTGATGGTCAGGCATGGAGCTGGGTCAGAGAAGCACATTGCCTAGCCATGGTTTACATGCAGCCATCTCCTTTTGTGCCTGTTTTTTTGTCTAATCCCCTCTTTGTTCCTGCCTTATCCTCTTCTCCTAAACTTTCCTTCATAAATTTTGCATAGTTCCACAGAAATACCCTGAGTACCCATGTTTCCCCCTTCTTGACAGTTAAAAACTACAGGCTGAGCCTCTCCAAAGCTGCGTCTGGAGTTTCTTAATGGTCCAGCAGCTACTAGCTGGAGACTTTTGGTCTTTGCCACTGTCTCTATTACCCTTTGTCTACCATGTTTGTCTTTCTGTGTTATCCCTTCCCCCTTTACTTATTATCTCCTTTTGCATTGAAAAGATCTTTGATCAGATAACCTTGTGCAGCAGATGTTCTTGCCTTCCCCATACCCTTGCAGAAGTCAATGCAGTGAATCTCAGAAAATGAAAAAAGCCCTGAAAAGTAAGTGAACTGCAAGGTGGGTGAAGTAAGAGACAAAGAAAGATCTGAAGAGAGGGGGAAATGGTATTTAGTAAACAGTATTTAATACCAGTTTCAGGCATTCAAAAATAACAAAACAACAAAAAAGAGCCTGGTCATCAAATACATCAAAGGAAGGAAAGCCTGAAATTCTTGTAGATTGTGTGTTTTTAAATGAAATATTTGGGGTTATTCTTATTTGCATACTAATGTTATAGTAATTAGAAGGTCATCCATATTAGACATTACTTTCTGATTTTTTTCCTGCAAAGCCCAGAGGTGAAAAGGATTCATTTGACCAAATGTCATCATCTGCAGCTCAGCTATTCATCCTGGGCTTCCTCTGTGTCAGTGGGGAGAAGTAGGCACTTCTTGGGTGCAACAAATCTCATCCTAAAATAGACTTCTAAAATAGATCAGAAGAGCCATGCTTTAAAATTGCCTAATTCTCTTCATTGACTATAAAGTCAGCCTAGGGGGTTAGCTGAGATGTAGATGTCTACATTCTACACATATTAAATTAGATGAGATGAATCCCACCCTTCATTTATTTTTCAAAGAATATAACTTGAGATTGTCACATCATGATATGAATATGAGAGATGGGCCTTCATGAAAAGCATTAAGTATTACAAGGATGGTGATAAAATTGTGAGAACTGGTAATAACACTTATGCACAGTAGTGATTTGATGTTGCCAGGGTCATATGCATATAATTGCGTGGTATTGGAAATGATCAGAGTGTGTGAAAAGTAGCATGTGCTATGTTTAAAAAAAAGTTTAATAAGATATTGGAACAAAATGTAACACCAGAGCTAGAGAAATAAACAAGTGCTTTACTCTCTCAACTGATTCCTTCTCTATTGCTGCTTCAAAGTCCAAGCTTTTGTCCTCAGCATTGAAAACTTGTGTAACTCCTCTCCTCTTCCTCATCTGCTTCAAACACGGGAACAAAAAGCTAAGAGAGAGAAACTGAAGAGCTGAAAAATCTATCATGTAAAGAAGTAATTCAAAGAACTAGAAGGAAAAAAGAAATGAGAGGAGGAGGGAGTAAAGAGAGAACAATGAAAGCAGAACAAGGGAAACAAGTGTCCTGTCATTCTCTAGGCAGTATTGTCGGTCTACATGTAAACCAGATTTCTGGTGACTAATACAATAGACTGGTCTTAGCTTGCTGAGGTTGTCACTTGACCACTTCATTGTCTTTTATGTTTTGCTCTCTCCTGCCCTATATTTTTCTCTCTTCCATTTTCTTCCTGTCTATAATTCCTGTATGCTTTCTAACACCATAATATTTAAAAGCCTCTGTCAGTCTGTCTACCCTTTGCTGCCAATTGCTATTGTTTTTGCCTCACTCTAGCTAAGCTCATTGAGTTGCTCTGGAAAGAGCTCAACCTATCCATACCTCTGGAGGCAGAGCAACAAAACAGAGAGAGCTGCAGAGAGAGGTGGCAGCCAGCAGCAAGGGAAACTTGGGCCAATGGAAATGTACAAAAACCTATATCATTTAAATGAGGAAGGCACAAGGCAGAAAAGAAGCAAAGCAATTCTTTTGTGATCGGCACAGAAACCATGAGTAGTGTGCCAGTTATAACAATGAACTGAAAAAAGAGTACTGACTGGAGGTTAGGTCTGTTAATTATCAGAATTGAAAATGAGACTAACAGCCAAAAGTGTGGAAAAAGGGGAAGCTACAGTGTCTCAGGCACCTGCTTTTCTTAATCCACTTTCATTTGGAAACAAGAAAAGCTTGCTTTTCAGTCCAATACATATCAACAAGTAGGAGCAGGTGACTGATTTGATGACTGAAACTAAATTTGGGGGCAATCATTCTCACACAGGCTGTCATGAGAGTTGCTCTTTCCTTCAGATGCTGATTTTCTATGTCATCTTGATGCCCCATGACACCCATGAAGTTTGGCTCCCCATTGTACTATCCTTGCATATCAGAGAAAAAGAAAGAATCTTCATGCCAAAGAACTTGCTCTAAGCAAGTCTATGGTGGGAGATAATTTTTCCATAATGAGCACGTGTGTCTTTGTGCTGCTCAGGTTCATGTTAGGTTATTAAATTGTTTTCCTGGTCCCCTACTTTCTCTCTAGATAACAGCAGGGATTTTGGAAAGGAGCTTTGCCCTTCATGAAAGTTATGCTAAGCCTGAAGCACAGCCAGATCTCTCCCTTAAATGTGAGGAGTTTCTGTATTGCTTCTCTGTTGATGCAATAATGAGTTGCAGCTGAGAGGCCAGAGAGTCAGAGGATGATGGTGAAGACCAAAAAGCTTCAATGCCATCCTGCGTCATGGCAATGGACTGAAGTAATGGGGGACTGGGATGCAGAGGAGCAGAACTGAAGAGGTGCAAGCTAACAGATGCCATTCAAAATTAATGAGACATATCTGTGTTCAGAGGAAAGAGTATGATGAAGGAAATCAGTGAGTGGTTCTGAAAAGACAGAATTAAAGATGAAAACAGAAAAATACTGTTGGCAAGTGGAAATCCATTTAGAACAGGTTTATTAAGAAAAGATTGACTGGAACTTCACTTTTACTTATTTTTTTTCCCTTCAGGTCTATTTTTGGTACTCAGGAGGGACAGAATTGTAATCTGGTATTTGCTTTTTTGTGTGTGAGACAATAATTTGATATCCCAGTTTATGTTTTTATTTCCCTTCTCAAATCAACATTAATTACTTGGGGAAACTGAAAAAATATCTTGACAAATGTATGAAATGGAATTTGACTTTTCTGGAGATCTGAGACTCCAAGAGGTTGTTAGTGTATATTCTGAGGTACTTAGAGATTTCTGAAGGCTACTGGAACAAATTACTGACCATATTTTTCTTCAAAATCCTTGCGAAAAGCTTTTTCTTACAATTGTCAAGAGGAAAATAAATGCTCTCTGAAGATGTGGCAAGTCTTATACCATTTGGAATTGTAACAGTAGCTATTTTATATAAAAGCATGAAAATATGTATAAAATAATAAAATACCTACAACTGAAAATATCTAAATATAAGGTTATATCTGGTATCTGTTATAAACTGTTTACTTAACAACTCCTATGATTATTTTAAAAATATCTGTATGAGTCCGAGATTCACCCAATGTTTGAGTTAAACTTCAGTGTACTCAGCTACACACAATAAAAGCAGTAGGGCTTAGGTTCAGAAAAAAAAATCTTGATGATTTTTTCAAAGCAATTCTTTTCAGTATATTACTCCTTATGTAAGTTTTCAGGCAGCTGTTTTGAACTAAAACTGATGAGAAAAGCAAGCAGGTGAAAGTTGCAAACTGATAAATAAATTGCTGACATTAGGAACATTTCTTTCAGAAGGGGGAAAAAATAAAAAGTGTGGGTTCACTTTCTGTAGTACAGGCTCAATTTGCCTATTTTCATGCTATTGTACTCAATCATATGCTGTAAATCTGTGGAACAGTAGCTGTAAAACAAATAGTGTTGCAGTCAGCCTGTATATTACTTTCAAAGAAAGCATTCTTAGCAAGAAATATACTGATTTAATTTAAGGGGGGAAAAAAGAACAAACACTGTCAGTTTGTGGCTCTACTCTGCCACAAAGCCCTGGAAAGGACCCCTGTATAATTTCTCAGTACCTTGTATGGTCCATTCCTTATTTCCTGAATAAAAGTGAATTGCAGTTAGTTCTTTATTCATGGATGATAAGGCATCACTCCTGCCTCCTCTTTTCTCTGCCTTCCTCCTCCTTGCCCCATTTTCCCACTCATGTATAGAACTCTAATTCTAACCCAGAAATTAGATTTTCTTTTGACTAAGATGCCCAGAGTTCCTGCTTGTACATTATAGCTGAATCTGAGTACCTCATGCAAAACAAAGCATTTTTGTATTGAGTCTTTTTCAGTATCACAGCTCGTTCTGTACAGAAGCAGACGCAAGATCCCTGGATGTCAGTCAGAGGCTCTTCTGTTCTGCCGTGCTCTCTGAGCTTATTAAACACCAGAATCCAAAAGGTACTGATCTGTAGACTACTGCCTTATGAATAACATGGATACAGTAGTCTTCTGCTGACCCAGATTTCTCTTTTTCGGTTTGTATTTGCAGGCACGGTCTGTGGAAGTCCCTGTCTCTTTCCATCATTGGAGGGCTCCGGCTTTTTCGATAAGCCACTGCACCTCTGCACTTTTTGATAATCTATAACACTAGGCAGTCAGGTGGGCATTGATAAGACCTTGCTCTGTGAACTCCGTATCGGGAAGTGGGGAGGTACCCTTTTTATAACCCTTAGCTAAGGCGGCGTGTGCAGCGGTTTTGTTGTATCTATCATAAAAGAGAATGATTTGAAGGTTACCTCTGTCATATCTACCAAATCACTCACAATCTACTTCAATTATCGCAGCAATGCACAGCTGAGAGTTACTTTATCTTGCAGTGAAGAAAATGGGTACAGAGAACCAATAGAAAGGAATAAGCATGACTCTCACAAATGCAAAATATATAGCAGAATAGAAAATGATAATTTCTGACTCACTTTATATTTAAACAGAAGAGATGAGTTCTTAAGCAGTGCAGACATATATTTTTCTACCACTAACTCCACCCCCTAAATTATCAAAAAACAGATTAAAGGTGATCCAGTAGCCACTAGTTTGTGCTCCTTCTTTGCATTTCCATATAAAATTGCCTTTTTCACTACTGCCTTTTATCATAACTCCAGAGAATTCAGGATATGGATAACTGTAAGATATGATGCAGAGCGGGAGCAAGAGGCCATCTTAACTGTCAGGTGCAATTTCTCTTTTTGTAAAAATAAACTCATTAAGCTATAGAATTCTTTGCTGTATTATATTGTAGCTACTAAATGTTTATCTGGGACTAAGGGAGACTAGGGAAAATCATGGAAAATTGCTCCATGGTGGGGGCTACTAAATTAATGGAAAACACATCTGGCACAGGATGAGCCACAAATGGTTGAAGGTTGGAAATGGTATTTTGGAGAGTTATAATGTATGCTGGCTTTGTTCTTTTACTTTCCCCTAGTCATGCATATTGCTTATTGTGAAAGGCAGGAGACTGAGCAAGGTGTAGGAGGAAAATTCTAGAGTTTTTTGTGCTGCTTTTCTTATCCAAGATGTACAAATCCTTTATACCCACAGAGATGATTCTCAGGAACTTACAGCTGTGGGTGGGGAAACTGCCCTACCAGCAATGCTCCTCTGCTCAAAGGGAAACAAATTAATTCTGTTAATGAAGGGAAAAGTCTATCAACACAGTTCCCAGCACATGGGTATCTGAGATGTTACTGTAGAAAGAGTTTCAGTGGCAGTGAGGCTTTGGTCTATATTGGTTTAGATTACCATATATCAAACTATGACGTGACAAATCTGTCTGGGTTCAAACCCAGAGAGCTGGTTCCATCTCTGGGTCCAGTCACTCCATCTCTAAGGAATTCCTTATGGGCCACCTGACTCCTGAAAAGATTAAGACCGGAGAGAAGAAAAACCCAACAGTTTAAGAAGGCTTGTTTAACTCCATTGTCTACAAAGGGATCTGATTGCTGTGTATCATACATATCATACATGTATCATACATATGTCATACATAGGAGAGAGGAGTCCCTCCCAACTGTATTTTCACAGCAATATATACATGAAGACAAAGGCATTGAACACAAGCTTTCTGTACTTCAAGCAAACTATTTCACTTCTGTGCAGAGCATTTCAGACTTGACAGATTTAACCTTTCATTGACATTCACTCTCGGATTCTTTCTTTTCATTGTACTGCTGTATGTGCAACTAACTAGATTACTTGAGTCCTCCTGGCAAAAATAGATCATTCTGCTTCTGTATGTGCATGATTCACATAACTCAGCACAGGAACAAAGGATCTATGATTGCTAAGATGCAGAGGCACTTGTATATCCTGAGTCCTGGCAACCCACTAAGATATATATTCTTCACCAGTCAGTACGTTATGGCTACTATGGAGAAAAACAGGTGGAATTCCCATAAGAGGAATGAGAGAAGTTATGTGGGAAATGCTGTACATCCTAAAATGGTAAATGTTCCTCCTGGCATTTGTTTTTTAGGATGGCCATGGCTGGAATATGTGTAAAGTATATTACCAGTGTTTGTCACCTATCCCAGCAGAGGTAGGTTTATATGGCAGAACAAGGTATACACCTTGTCTTTTTCTTTTCTAGTTTTCAGAGACATAGTTATCATATATTCAGACTGCTGTCAGGATTAGAGGATTTGAGTCACTTCACTTTATTGTAAACTTCTACTATAATAGTTATACATTTAAACGTATAGAAACAAAATTGATACAACAATTATTATTAGGAGAGGCTGCCTATTTCTTTCATCAGATCTGCTGCATATGATATAATGTTGTACTACATGAAAAGATCAAAATATTTGCTCTCTCTCCAAAGTGTTACAGTCATGCATAAATACATCTAAGCAGAATGAGAAATCTGGGCTGCCCTTTGGATGTTACCTACATTTTTATATTGATCTGCCTGATTATTTTTCATTATTTGAAACTACAGCAAACATGAAAACTCTAAATCTTTTCTGTTCCCAAAGCTTTTAAACTAAAAAAAAGGAAAAAAAAAACCTGAAAGGAGCAGAATTTCTGGATATAGAAAGCTTTTTAAACTGATTATATGCCTTTTTTGCAAAAAGATTTAAAATGAAAAGGTCAGCAGTGTGTGTTTTTTTCCTAAATGCATGAACTTTAATGGGTGTCAGTCTGATTTTACCAATTTCCTATAATATGGTGATAAAGCAAAGGGAAGAAGCAAGGTTAATTCCAAATAGCACTGTGCTGAATTCTATTAATAAAAAGTGAGATTAGGTTGTATTAGAGAAACCATGCCTTTTTAGAATATAGCTTTCTGTTAATTGCAAATGTACCCAAATTGTCCTCTAAAATAGAGCTGGATATAGAGCCCAAAATCACATTATGACCCGAAGCTACCTTGGAAGTAAAGAAATTATCCATCCTTTTCAGCTCTAAAGAATTTCTATATTCAGTGCAACTGCACTTCCTGTTCTCTCCTTTAGGCCTGTGAATCATGAGGGAACAACAAGCAATGATACATAGTATGGGTATGGGAAGAATTAGAAATATTACTTCCCACTAACTCTAGATTACTATTTATTACTCTTCTCTTTTCAGTCCCTGTTCTTACTGTTCTGTTTGTTCTCTGGAAGCTCTCATGAGCAAGAAAGCTGATTAAATCACAAAATGCAGTTCATTACTTTTTCTAGAATCAGAGAATCATTTCTGCAATGCATTTTGAGGGAATGTTATGTGAATATTTGCACTGTGACACATGCCAACTTTGTTGTTCAATTCACTCTACAGTCATAAAAAATAAAGAGAGATTCTATACCAGTAAGCTTAAAAACAAATATGGAGCATATAATATATATATGACACATAAATATAAAAATAATTGCTTGCCATTAATGGACCAAAAACTTTTTCTGTCAGGAGTAGGATTCTTAATGTGTGTCCTGACATCCACCCCAGTTTACTATGCGGTGCTGTGTGCTATGACTTCTTTGTGCCCTCAGGTGGTTGTGTTTCAGTAATAGAAGAATTGTTCCTTACGTGTACTATATTGAGGTTTGTTTTGAGTTTCTCTGAGATGGAAGCTGCTTTGTCAGTATAAAGTCCAGGCTATTAATGTACAGTTAAACTTCAGACCTGAATTTAACAGGAGAATCTAAGACTGAATCCTCCTTGATAAAGTCTCCATTAATCTTCCACTAACAGAGATACATATGCCCTCCAGTGTCTTGATTCATTAACATGATTTCCATAATGACATACCTGGAATGAAAAAGTTCACCTTTCTACTCAGTAAATGAGTTGGAACAAATGTAGAGAACATTGACCTTACAGAGAGGCTTCTGGGTGATTAAATTGTTGAAACCATGTCAGTAAGTGCATTAGCCACTATAGAAACTTCCCCGTGGTGCTAATGAAGGAGAGAGGATAAAGATCTCTGTAAACCAATTGTCCATGTGTTTCCATCTGGCTAAGATGGAATGGAAAAATTAAAAGGAGTTTATCTAATCACAAGGCCTTCCTTTTTTCCCCCACTCTGTTGTTGTGGAACAAAACTAAAAAACAGTGCCAAGATTGTGAATCAAAAGGCTTTTCAGTGTCACACAAACACTCAGATATACTTAATTTATCTTCTGCATTGATTTTTCAGAGACCTGATCAGTGGAAATTCCAAGGTGTTATGCTGAAGGGAACCATATAAAAGCTTGGCAGATAGATAGGACCGGTAGTTTTCAAGTCTTTGAAAAAACTTTACCTTTCAATATATCTGTACCACATATCTTCCTGTAGATCTAGTAAAGGACAGAGGACTTTTGGGGGGAGTTAAAGAACACAGAAAGCAGAACAGCTTTTCACTGGCACTTTTAATACATTATCCTTTCTAAGCTTAGCTTCCTGTTTGCAGACCTACAGTTCTCTGCATAATTCAGTGCCCAGCAAGAAATTCTGCATGCCTGTGCACAGAATATTAAATTACAGTCTAATACAAAAGGGAATCTGTCCCAGTGCACATGAAGACTGGGGTGTTTTCTATGCTGTGCTGCTCTTTCTCAGCTTATAAGCCTACGAAAATCATACAAAGACATGGCAATAGCAAATTCACAGGTTCAGTCTTTTAGAAGCTCACAATGGATATAACAAAATGTTCATGAAAGAGTGGTAACAGAGGTTTTCCAAAATCGATTTTTCTTATTCTCTCTGACCACATCTCAGTCAGAATGATACCCTTGTGACCTACAAAACGTCTGAGAGAATAAAAATGCAGCAGCAGCTGAGCAAAGAGCAGAACTTTCCAAGTCAGGAAAAAAGGCAAAAAAAAAGTAAGAGAGACAGGACAAAGCATCTAACTTAATCATATTCTACAATGTAACTTTGCTATGGCTGAAAAGTTTCAGTCTTCCTGATGTTAACGTTTCTTTTCTGCCACATAACTTGTGCCATGCCAAATAATTTATCTTCTAGAAAATATATTCTTGTATGAGACATACTTGCATGATGTAATTCATATGGTCCAAGATTATTGGCTACTCCATGAAAAGCTGAACTAATGAAGTCTTTTTTCTTATAATTTGTATCTTTTGTCTCTAACCTTTTCCAGCTGAGTTATCTTTCATGTCATCTATGATATCCCTTACAGGCAAGAGGCAGCAATGTTATACCTAGTCTGGGACTATCTGCGTGCTGATCAGCCAGCCAGGATGCACTTGCTGACTCGATAGAAAGCCGCTGTCAAATGGAGTGTATACGGGCAGAAATCTGTTTGTCTTTCTCTCAGCAGGACAGCACTTTATGCCCTACCCTTCCCTCTAAGTGCTGATTTTCACAATACTTGAAGGAACATAATTATCTTCAATACTTCTCCTTCATATGTGGCTGAATACAGATAGTAGGGTTCAAATATTATGAAGAATAGGGGAAGAACAGGCAGATAGCTAGACAGAATTAAATGTGATATATCACATTTGTTATGTTTGTAGTATCCAGTTTGTTTCCTTTAAGAAAACCAGAAAAAAAACCTGCAAAACAAACCTATAACTATGGGTAGAGGATAATAGTTTACAGAGCTACATAGGAAATGCAAATTATTAGATTTCTACTCTGATAAAAGCATTTTTACCAGAAAAAAGAGAAAGATTTGTATTTATCCATTTACTGAAACTGATCCTATTTGCAGGTCTGCTTCTTGGCTGTCAGCAGAATGATTTCCTTTAATTTCTCAAGGCTGCTCTACAGAGGGGAGAATTAAGCTGTAGGTCTTGGATACAGGTGTTTTAGGAGCAGTCCTAAAGAATCTCTGATTCATAACCCTGCACTGCTTCAAAATCATGCAACTGGCTGCATTAGGATTAGCCTTCTTGTTGAAACAGGAAAAACCTGGGTTATTTTCTCCCAAATCAGCTACTGATCCATTTTACTGCACAACTCCAGAGCAGTTATTCTGGTACAAGTGGACATGGAAAACCACATGTCCTGACTACCTGGTGTGCCATGAGGAAAAGGACAATAAGTCTTTAAATTGGCTTTCCTACTGAGCTCCTTGTACCCAGAACTATCTCTGCAGGTGATGTTAAGGTGGTGTTAAATTGAACCTAATAATTTTAGAGTTCTGCACAGGTAAAGTGAAAGGAAATTCACCTCTGTGTTTTGGTTCATCCTGTTTTAAATAGGCTTTACATTGCTGCATAAATCCTGAATTTTTGGCTCATACTAAAAGACAATTAACTTTGTTGTTTATCTAATAGTACCTGCTGTCATTCACTAGTCATGCGATCATGAAAACAGTGCTTCACAGAAGAACCCCTGTGGTGGTAATAAGCCTGATAAATAAAACTCACGTGGCCTGAAGGAAAGTGAAATAAAACAAGGATCAATATCTTCTGCATTTGCCCCTATAATCACAATGTCCTGTCAAGTGAGAAATTAATCATTGTGGCCAAACTAGTACAAATCAGTTCATTTAATGTTTTTGTCACTTACCATTGACAAACAATAATATTTAGGAGTGTCCATCTTAGTATGACTGTTACTAGCTATACGGTAAGAATTATCTTTTGAATAAAAACTCCACATGATTTCTGGTTCAGAGGGTAACATAGATAAAGCCTGCAGAAATGCTGTTTCGAGCATAAGTGTCTGGTTTATCAGTAAGCATCAGCGCAAATGAAAACTGCAAACAGACAGCTGGGAGTAACAGGACAAAAGTCACACACTGTGTAGTTGTCCTTCACATTGCATCTCTGGCTGGTCCACGTCAGTTATGCTGTGCAACAGTCAGGAAGTCAAATACATATAGAAACAAAAAAGGCATTTTTATTGGCACCTATACACTTACTTTCTATTACACAATTATGCACAAGTGAGGTGAAGCAATTAATTGCATTGTCTCCTACAATAGACCTACAGCAATACATTTCACATGAAATAGCCAAGATAGAATCAATACAGCTTATGTTTTGTATGTAAATGGTTGTTGAAAATATATTGTTTACTTTAGAGGGAGTTTTGGAAGGGGAAAACTTTGTTCAGGAAAACCAGCTGTACTCACTGTGCCTCAGAACACTATCTGCCTTAACCAGGCACAGCGCTTTAGGAGGGAAGATCTTCTGAGAGCACGATAGCAGAGGAGCTGCAGAGTTCTAAGGCGCTGGGAGACCTCTCTGCAGTTTTAGGCAGTACCTTCCGTCTGTCTACATTATGTCAGGAATCATTCCTTCGAAATGCTTATTATCAGAAAGATGTAAAAATATGTCTGTCTCTGCTCCAGGGCTGCCAGCTGTACGTTGAACCTTTTAAGACTGACCCAATGAGACTACGTAATTAAATGCCAGCAAACTTGCCTAAGGGTAATGAAATCCAGTCATTGTTTTTTCAATATTTTCAAGTATGTTATGTGATTGAAATGATCTTTTCTTGTGTACAAAGAGACTTGTGTGTTTATGAATTGTGTGAAATCTAGTCAGTCTGCTAACATTACTAATAAATACGTGTGTGTATAGCCAAAGTATCTGCAGAATTGGATAGCAGAAACAATAGAGGCGCCCACTGAAAACGCAGGACTTCCCTGTACAAATGCAATGTCTGAGCTTTTCTTAGATGGGCATGCTGTGGTGACATTGCTTGGTAAAAGTGAATGTATCTGCCTCCAAAAGAAACAAGAGAAAAGGCAGAGAAGTGGAGGGAAAAGCATTTGAGGACATAGTGAGAACAAACATTGAGAATGTAGCTTTGTGAAAATCTTAGAGGAAGGTCTTTTGGGCTAAGTGCTAGCTAGAAAGAGTCTTGACCCCATGGGCAAAGGAGCTGTATCTCTTGCTGTTTGATTTCTGCTGCATTGAGGGGAACTGGACTTTGTGCATTCTTTGTAAATAAGCAGGACGACACTGAAGAAATATATGACTATTATCAGCTTCACCTCCTACCTGAAATAGCCCTTGGACTAACCATTTAGGTCAAAAAAGGGTCCTTTCTATACTGCTTGAAATATTGGATTTCAGAAAGGCTTTCATCATTGATCTGTTTACAAGTGATACACAGTTCCTACATATCCTAATTCTTTCCTGCATAACACATGTATGTCTGCAATAGAATATGGGTTTCTCAGAAGGGAAGAACTTACAGTGTTTGTTTCGTATGTTCAAAAGATCTGTGTTACAAGGAATTTAGCACCGAAGAGTTACACGACCAAGACGTAATAAGTGTAAGAACTGTGGTTGTCTGAGCAGCATTAATTGCACTTAGCAATAGGATCACCAACTCATCTACTCTACAGCTGAGAACAGACAAAGGAAAAATTAATTTTAATGAAAAATATTGCACAATTTCATCTACAAGTTATGTGTAACTTGTAAAATTTAAAAAATATTGTATAGAAGCATTGTTCTGAAGAGGTTGCCTTTAAGTAGCTTGACTCATTTTATCTTATGCTTATCCTTATCCAAATATTAATTGTTTGCATTACATTCTGACATCTTTGTATAGTACAGAAGTTTGTGATATTTCTATTTACAATTTCTAGTAATTTAGATAGAATTCCTCAAAGTGTAAAATGCTACTCTTGCAAAATTTGACTCAAAGAAAAAAACAAAGAGATTTTTTTAGAAAACTCAGACTTATATGGAAGGGATGTCTGCAAACCATAAGCTGTTCAGCAAATTGCTGAGCGTTTGGTTCTGATCAATGTCTGACCACCTTTAATATGGCTAAAATGTTAACTGTTGTCTAACCTTACTAAAATAGTACAACTGAATTAATTCCAGAACATGCAAGCTTGGCAAAATAGGGCTGAATATGCCACCAGGCTGCTGTCAGTGACCTCATTGCAATCAGCTTCTGGAGTAAACAGATACCATTTAAATGGACAAGGCCATCCTTCTCAAAGCAATGAATAGAGAACAGGGAAAGGCTTCTTGTGCTTCATGTGCTTGCTCTGTACCTCTGCCCAGCCTTTTAAGAGTCTCTTGTCCTGTCCCCAGGTGACCGTAGACTGCCATGGTGTTCAAAATATTCCAAAAAGAAGAGAAGCAATGGGAGGTTTCCTCGGCAATCCACCAAAAGAAAGTAGTATTCATAGAGCCAGTGAAATGGTCTTTTTATTTGGCTTACCCTGTTGCAGTCATGGACAGAATTGAAGAGAGGGTGAATTATGCCCACCATTTCTACTGCCTTGAGATGAAGCCACTAGATAGAATTAAGCAATATTTTCTTGATATACTGCCAATATTTCAAGAATCTGAGACTGCGTGACTAATGATAGTACTTGGGGACGTGGTAGTGATTCTGAAAATGAAAATCGGCTGCTAGATATTAGCACTAGTGTGTAGGTCAATGGACTATAGTCAAAGGTACTCTGCTTTATGTGGAGAGATTATTTTCTGTTTTTTCCCAAACCAAAGATATCTTCCATTCTTTTCTCTGATGAAGTATTTTTTTTTTGTTTCACAAGGAGACTCAGTGGTTGTTAGTAGGGGAAAAAAGACAATTAAAGGAAAATCAGAGAAGGTATTTAGTCATCCCAGACATTATCAGTGACTGTTCAGGTCAATGTGGTTTGTTCAATTAAAAATGGATCCCTAGCTGTTTTGGAACAAGTTCTTGTAACAACCAGTACTTGGCAGAATATTACTTCATGCCAAAGGAATAACACAGGTACAGCTTACCCTGCTTTGAAGCAACAAAGTGAATAACAAAATGAACTTGGCCTCTTGAGCTTGAAGGTCTGGGGTTCCATCCCTATGCACTTGCAGTCATGGAGCTATTCTTGCTCACTTACAAGTGAATGGAAAAAGCTGAGAGTTTAAGTGACAGTATAATAGGTTCTAATATAATGCGTTATTGCTTTTATGCATCAAAACCTTCCCTTTAATTTCTTCAGGCTTGATCAGGAATCAAATTGGCCTTTTGCATGTTTGAAATTTGTATTGTCTTTTATGCTCTCCAATATAATTGCCATATAAGCAGAAGTTACAATGTCCTACTGAGGGGGAAAAAGCCCACACTCCAAAACCCCAGACCCTCTTAATATCCTGCAATATCCTATTTCTTTTTTCCTTATCCTTATTCCTATGAGATCCAGTTCAATTTTTACTGAAGTAACTCGAAAGACTTCTGTTGATTTTAATGTGTGTTGTACAAGGCTACTTAATAGTTTATTGTTGTGAACTTTTTCGCCTCGGTCACTGGTCACTGCTCGCTATGTGGATTTGATGAGAGTGAGGCAGTTGCAAGCATAGCAAGGTGCTCTTTTAGATGTACTTGCATATAGTTGCAAGCACAGCATCTCATAAAACCTGCTCTAACCTGTGTTTAGGGACTTTTAGGCAGTGAAGAATATAATTTAATTCCCTTTGAGATTTCTTTAGGAGGAATTGGCAGCCCATCTTGCTTTGGGAAGATATTTGGCATGACAGTATATTGACTTTATAGACTTTCTTTCTCACTTCCAGTGAGACACATTTACCACTGAATGCTCAACATAATGGCAATCTTCAAAGCACTAGAATGATGTTCCCAAAAAAGATGTTTTCATTTTGCAATAAAGTCAAATTGTTTTCTGTAAAACATTTCAGTGAATATAAGCCAATTGACCCCTTTCCCTAAATGAAATATATACAGGGAATGAATTTGTTAAAAAGAAATACCAAAATATTTCTTATTTAACTTCACAATATGATAACATAATAGACTGCTGTATCTTGATAACATATAAAGCAATAATCTGAACAGGCTAAAAAATGTGTGAAAAATTACATCTACCATGCTGAAAACCTTTCTGTATAAAATGTGTTTCCTTAGAATCATCGAAACAAATCTTATTTAAATTGGCTTAAATTCCAGCACTCTGCCTTTTAGAATCAGATTTTGTTAGCTAAAATGTACTCCATCTAAATGACAGATTCATAAATGGGCAAAGGTACTTTTTTTTGGCATAGTATCACTTTTAAAAACTAAGTTCAAAGGTAGATACCCCAAACTGCTACTTCACTCTATCTAATCATGCAGGTATTTAAATATCCACAAGGAAATCTTCCTGAACTGCAAAATGTCTGCCTCTTGCTTTATTAGAAGTACTGAGCAGAAGAAATAGTTGTGAAATTCTTGCTTTGTGTACCAATAATTCACATTAGAATCATAGAATATCTCATGCTTGAAGGGACCCATAACGATCATTGAGTCCGAGTCCTTGCTCCTTGCAGGAATACCTAAAACTGAACCATATGACTGAAAGCGTCGTCCAGCCACTAAAACCTTGTGATTCAAGATTTGCTTTTCCTGAGTGAACTGCATGACTCCATAGCTACAGAGCTGTTTTGAGCAGGGTGGAACAGCTTGCAAAAGATAGACCTAAAGTTTGTTCCTTTGCACTGTTTCCCACTGTTGCACAAAGCCTTAGAGCTATGGGGTTCTCCTGGCAGGTGGGAATGTACTGTTAGTATCTCAGGAGGGACAGTTACTGTCCATCTCCCAACTCAGGGAATGTGGTAACACATGCTTGAATCTTTCATGTCTAGTGGATCTAATGTTCTGTCTTTGCCAGCAACCATGACCCATAGCAACTTACACAACTTCATTATTTTAAACCTCATGAGAATCTTTTTTTGTTTCTGTTTCTCTGTTGCTATTCGAAAACTGTTCCAGAAATGCTCTCATTTGACAGGGAAGAAATTTTAATACTTCTTGTTCTGACTTTATTCCATGGCCACTCCTTTTCTTCGACTGTTAGCTTAAACAGCTCTTCTATCTCTTGTGTTTAACTTTGTGATGTGTTTATATAGAGCAAACATATCTCCTCTTGGCCTTTCTTCTAAGACATTCAGGAAGCCAACCATTCTGTCTTCCCTGTAAAACAGGCTATCCAAGCTTCTGATCATACTGGTTGATTCCCTGGCTACTTGCCCCAGATAGAGAGTGATTGTTCTTGAACATGAGTTACCAGAATTTTGATGGAGTATGTAAAAGAAAATTTTGAAAGTAGCTCATATAAAAGTCACGAATACTTACCTACCAAAAGTATTTCACATAATAGCTTTCTAAGATTACTTTGTTTTTCCATGCGGGTACGTTTTACTACTGATTATTAGTCATGACAAATTTCTCCCCTCTCCCATTTCCATCTCAGAGGTTCTCATGCAAAATGTAAATTCATGTAATGTAAATTAATTTAATGTAAGTTTCTACATGTATAACCTTGCGTTTTTGCATTACTTATTTTCATCCAAATTCTATTTCTAGAGTTCTCAAGGTGTGGCACTGGGATTCTTCTTTCTAGCCTTTTGTGGGACCTACCTCTATCAAATTTCAGTACTGCAATTTCAAATAAGAGGAGAAGACCATCTGGCCAGTGTTTATCTCTGATCACGTGCTCCAGGAAGGAAAACTGTAAGTCACAATTTTTATCCAACCACCTGGAGTAAGCATGTTTGATGGAGAGAGTATGGACAGGTACCATAAGGAGTTGGAGCTGGGCATTCTCAAAGACACAGGGGAGGAGTCTGGTGATTGGAAACAGGGTGAAAGCCCTGTAGAAACCTTTGCATTTCTGCTTTTCCAGAGGTAAGTACTTCAAAAGGAACCTATGAATATTTCTGTGAAGTCTGTAAACAACTGCACTTCTAACTCTACAGATGTACCATATGTAAAGTCTGGTATGGTTTTCAGAACTTGTGTTGGGCTAAATGGCATAAGAAATGCACCAAAAATGGCAAAAGCACTAAGGAGCAAGCAGACTGACTGCAAAGGTATTCAGACACTGTGAAATGAAACACAACGCAAGGGGCCATCTTTCCCTTGGTAAGGGCAAGCAGTCCTAATGAGATAGCTTATTCTTGAATCTCATGCTGGGGCATGCAAAACCCTGTCCTCCCATCTCTCCAGGCAGAATGCCTCACAGTGGCACTCACCAGCTCCATGGACACCCCTGGGGGCAATGAGTGCTGTCAGGATTGCTCTGCCAAGGTTCCCCCTCTGATTTCTTTTAACCCATTTTTAGTTCTGTAAACCTCATATTCTCTCACAGGTTTAGTTAATGTCCCCCAGAATTATTTGTTTTCCCTTTTTTTCTGTTTCCTGTTGCACTTTCCTTTCCAGGAGGGCTTGAAGATTTGGCTAGGTGTCCTGGCCTCAGACGGACAATGAGAAAAGAAGTACAATGCAGAGGTTCCGTTTAAATCAGCAGAAGCTAGGCATCTGAGACCCAGCCCAAAGCAAAATAACATGAAAAAAACTGGTGTAAATGCTTTTTCTTTAGTTTTTTTTTCAGATATAACACTTGGGGGAGAGAAGGAGATTGTAACAATAATAACTACCAATTTTACATGCAAACCTGATTTGCAGAATTACACTGTTCTTTTAAAAAATACACCTGAAGTCTGTAGCAGCATCCCATGAGAGCAGAGACAACTAATTTTCAGCATTCTACATTAAAGTAGAGCCTTCCACTCCTTTTTATATGAAATTTTAGAATAAAGCTTTCAGATAATTTGAAAGTGAGCTGACAATTCAGAGGAAGAGCTTGGCTCAGAAATAGCAATTTTGTTTGAGATTACCAAGCGGCAGAGAAGATGCCTCTGGAAATATGCAGCTGTTTGGATAAAATACAAGAAGGAGAGCCCTGACTCCAGGAGCACTGAATACCAGCGCCTGCTGTGCAGCTGGCAGCAGGAAGCAATGAGGCCAGGGTTTCAATCGCTTTGTGGTAGACAGAGTTAGGTAGAGGAACTAGGGCTTCACTAGCCAAGGAGATGTAGGTATTCTCTGTGGAGAAGGTCACAGCATAGCTAGGAAGGTAAGAAAGAGGAACAGAGACAAAATAACAGAAATCACCGCAAAATGATCACTACAATATACAGAAATAAAATCAGTTTAAGAAAGATGATTGTTTACACTAAGTTCCTCAGAAATTTCCATGTCTAAATTTCTCAGAAATAAAAACTAATATTATATAACCAATTAAAATCTCCTTTTTGTTGCTTGACTTAATATAATTTTACATTTCTGTTCCTACATCCTCTGAAACTAGTGGGTCTGTAAATATTAGGCTTCCATATTATTGACAGGAACTGTCAAAGACTCTAAGAAAGGAGTTCAGCAGCAAATATGACTTGAAAATAATAATACAGACTGATTACATCTGAGATATTTCTCATATAGCAGAATGCATAAATAAACATTGCAAACTTAATCATCATATCTCCTGTCTTTGCCAAAATATTTTCTCTCCAGTGAAGAGAATTGTTTCTTTTCTGGATATCAGAGGTGAAAACCTGGTTGCACCGACACCCGTGACAAAATACTCCTTGGCTTTAAAGGAAGAAAAATATTGTATGTGTCTTCCTGATCAACAAGATTTCAGAATTAAAATCATGGAAGACTGACATTTGATTAAATGGCTTTTATTCTATTATTACAAGCCAAAACTGAGAATTTTGTCTGATATGGATGTCATACAAACAGTGGCACTGTGTAATTTCCAACATTACCATATAGCAGAGACTTGGTTACTTCAGTAGCACTCTGCACAAGCAAAGGAAACCCTGTGGAACTTACAGCACTGCCTGGACTACAGTCCAGTGTACGTCCTGACCTTCTGAGGGTTATTTCTGAGTAGATAAAATAATCAGTGAGACTATCTAATGCCCTCTAAACCTCAGAGCTGCTCCTGGCAAGGGTGATATTCTGGAATTGACAGTAATAAGAAAGTGAGGGAACATAAGTCAAAATGTACCAAGTAATATAATTTATTGTTTTTCAAAACCAAATGACATATGTATAACCTGCTGGATGATAGATACTCTGGTTTAGATATTTTTCTTCCTATTAGAACAACTTTTTAGGAGATCATAAATGAAATTACGTATTTTCAGATGCACTAGAAATTATCTTTTTCTGTTACAAGAGGTTGGAACTCTAACATTGGCTGCACGTAAATTCTTTGTATTACTGCTGTGTATAAATCCTCTGAATTTGCAAGACATAATCTTGAGATATTTTTAAATCTAACACCTAAGATTAAGTGTCAACCTAGGATTTTCTTAAGTTTCTTAGGTTACTCTTCTTTCTTCATATGCATCTCTAAATTTAATCATACAGGACTGATTTCATACCCCTACAGAATATAATTACTGCTGCACTGGGTTCAAACTGAAGATCTACCTAGACCAGCACTCTGTCACTGACGGTGACCAACATTGGATACTTAGAGAAAAAGTTTAAAAATTCAATGAAGAAAAAATATTTCCCAGGTTTTCCCTCCCATCTTGTGTCAAACAAATGGAGAGAATTTTTTGACCCAATACTGGATGAAAAGCACCGTGTTTACTAGCCATTAATGGCTCTGTCCCCTGGGAATTTCTCCAGTACTTTCTGGAAATCACTTTTACTTTCAGCTTTCAGAGCATTACATGGCACTGTCCCACAATTTAATAATGTTGTAGTAATAATCATTGTAATACATGCCTATAATTAATTGTTATAGTTTATGGTTCTATCATTATATGTATAATTAATTGATGTACATATATGTATAGTTAATTGTTATTGCTAATTTTTATAATTAGTAACTATAAACTGCCACAGTAATTTCCTATTCACTCTTTTTATACTATTCATGATTCAATGATCAGAGTGATGTGTATTGTTGTAACTATTTATTCCTTATAAAACAGTTTTCCAAAACAGCATAAATCATCCTCTCTTGAGGGACTCTTTTCCAAGCTGAAAAATTTTACTCTCTTTATTCTCTTCTCATACAAAAGGGTTCGACCCTGACCATCGATGGTAGCCTTTTCCTTCTTATGCTTTCTGCTATGGGATGGCCAAAACTATATATATTATCGTTCAAGGAGTGGGTGCACTCTGTATTTACATGGTGGCATTGTTTACATTCTTTTCTTCTCTCTTACTGCATGTGGCCTTTTTTTCCCCTTTTTGACTACTACTAACTGTAGTGGTTATATTTTCAGAAAACTATCCACAATGACTCCAAGAATCTTTCTTGAGTGGTAGCTCATTCAGAGACCATTATGTTATGGGCACACTTAGGATTTTCTCCCCATGTACAATTCTTTCCACTTACTGTCAGCTAATTTTATCTGCCATATTTTGTCCATTCATTCAGTACCTTCAGAGCTGATTTTCTGCAGTTTTAAATTTAACTGTTATGAGTAATTTTCTGTCACCTGAAGACTTTGTTACCTCATTACTCGTCCTCTTTTTCCATATCCTTTATTTCATATTCATCTTGAACAGCATGCAACCCAGCATAGATCTCTGTACACGCAGCTGGTAAGCTCCTTCAAAAATGTAGTTAATTCTGCTTATTGAGAAGCTGGAATGAACACTGCTTGTCCACAGCTTCTAATCAATAGGCTCCTAGGCAAAAGTTGGATATGATCTTCAGTTTTTACAAGTAGAAGAAAATCAAACACCAAATTTCATTTCAGACAGGACATTCCATATCTAACTTGTTTTTTAATTTTGCAAGAAAAAGAAAATCCAGTTTGATTATCCATATGGAATTCTTTGTTTTTCACTGCTAAACCCAGGAAGCTGTTTATCACCTAGTTCTAATCTTAAAACCTGTCATCATTTATTTTTTTTTTAACAGGAATTTCTTGGCAGAAATTTGTGTTCCTTATGTCACTCAGAGTGAACTGCTTAATCCATTCTACAGCTACATCTCCATCAGTGATAGATGAGAAGTCAATTAGTGCCATAAAATGTTCTCTCCGTCTGTCCTTATTACCAGACATGTAAGTCAGTGAAGAGCTACTTGGAAAAAAATTGGACCACATTTTCTCTGATGTGCTTTCTCTGTTAACTGTGGTTTGGAGAATCGGGAAACAAATTCTCTTTGACTCAAAATGCTTGGTACCCTGGGCCCATAAACACATCAGAAAAAATAAGGATGGTGTGATTTCTAGGAAGTTCAATGAAGTTGGTCTGGAAATACGATACTGGAAGGAAAGTAGAATTTCATAATGAAGCTTCATATATTGGCAATATATTTGCATTAAAATATTCCTTTTCCAAACATTAATCTCTAACTTGTCCAGAAAATGTCATGTTGGCCTATGCTTAGAGGAACAAAAGTCCTAAGTTTTGAAAAGAATGTGACATGTTCCTTGCTGAAGCACTTCAGTGAAGATGTGACACTATTCGGTGGGCTTTAAAGATGTGTCCACAAACCTTTGCCATAACTAGTGCTCTGTTTTAGATAAGCTTGAAAAAGCTATCTGTGTAATTTTATTAATACTAGTTTTGTTCTTGCTTTCTGCATGGAATAAGCACAAATTTTACTCATTTATTTAAAAATCAATATCATATAGAGAGCAAATTGCTTTTATGTCTTATTTTACGGTGTTGTGGCTCACACAGTATTATTGCAGTAAATGCAGAAATGGTAGCACTGTTTAAATCAAAAGTGAGAATTATAAGTTGTTTATAGACAGCAAGCTCAGCAAACAAAGGTAGCATTATGGAAAAGAAAAACACATTGATAAAGTACTTTGTCAACTAATCATTCTCTGCAATTTGCTCAACGTTAGATTTAAAGCTGTTGGCTAATAGGTGGACAATACTTTTTTCCCATACATGATTTTAAATAATGTGCATTCTGCTTTTCTTATTTAAAAGCTGTTATGTGTCAATACAGCTAGAAACAGCGATGATGCCCAGTTCTCATTAAAAATAATAATACCCATCTGTTCAAGATTCTTCCTTACACTTTTTGTAGTTTGCAGAATTGTTTTTTATTGTTTTGAGTCAGTGACCACAGAATGCTTGCCAGGCTTTCCAAGAGTAACAGCTAGGAGAGTCTAGCTCTGTGAATGTGACATATTAATACCTAAATGTATTATATGACATTCCTCCAACAAGTCATGTGGAATTAGATTACATTGCGAGTAAAGGCTAGCCCGGAGATTAAACACTTCAGCAACTTACAGGATTTAGTGGACACAGGCCATCACTGATTCTTACTTGCTGTGAGAGAGATGGGAGGTAATGAAGGAAGGTGACCTTTTCTGTGTATTGGCTGCACCTCTCCTTATTCCACGCGCTTACTCCCCATGATGTGTGGATTTAGCAGCCCCTTAAGGGCTGCCTTTGTTGGCATGCTGGGATCTGCCCAGAAAAAAGATATGAAGGTCTTCCTTTCACAATAGTATCCATCGAGGACATATGCTTTAAGCCTTGATTATCAAGGATGAAATTCCATGTTCTCCTTAACTGTACTAACACCTTTCCTCTCCCATTAACACTGCTCAGCACAGCAAATGCATGGTGGGCTCTAATCCTCCCCTCCTCTGTCCGAAGCCCAGCTGGATCCAGCCTGGCACAGGGCTTAAAATAACTGTCTGCTGCAATGACAAAAACGTGTGGTGCAGATCAATTGTTTAGCTGTGTGTTAGCACAGAACATAATTTTGTCTTTAACTACACCCCAGCTGAAGTGAGGCCAGGGCTGGTCCTGCTGTGTTTGTGGCTGACATAACCACAAGGAGTAGATATGGTTATAAGATCTTCAGAGCTCCATTCAACTGTTTGGCGTGATTAGGTCTGCACTACTTTGTGAATTGCACATGTTCTCATAAAGTTAAGCCCTTCTTCAGAATTCACCAGAAGTACTTGCAGTGATCAGACTTTTACAGAAGCTGTTATTTATCATGTTTAACATGGCATGTCTTACTGCAGGTTTGAGCATTAGTAAAAATGGTTGGGATTCACAAAGCATCATAATGGAGTTAAAGGTTCAGCTATCACACACTCCTACAGTTTAAAAAATCAGTGATTATTTAATATCCTTTTATGTCCATTTATTTTAAAATATCTAAATGAATAACAGAAGCCGTTTCATTCAACTATATTATCACTGTGTCTCAATGTACTTAAGCAGATGCATAATCTTTGCATGTAACTAGTTCTGTTCACTTTAAGGGACTATGTTTGTGCTTAGCTTTAAACACATTGAAGCATTTTGTTATGCAGGAGGTGATATTTCAAGAAAAATATCAGCTTCTGTGCATAAAATAAATTTTAAGATATCTTATAATTAAAGGGAGAATGAATCAATCACGCATATAAAATGCAGTAAAAGGAAAAGTTTTATGAATCAAACAATTTCTGCTTTTAATAAAAACAGAGATATAATAGACAGTTATGATGCTGAATTTTCTTTTATAGCTTCCAAAACGCTTCACAGAAAAGCTAGCTTTATCTTCACTTCCTAGATGGAGAAGGCGAAGTCCAGAGGTCTGGCTACCTCTTGTGGATCTGTTCCCTTCCACTTAGATATGTCTCCTGATAACAAGATTGCATTATTTTTCTGCCAGTCACGATGAGTAAGTAATTATAGTGGCTCATAATGGGAGGCACACAACCATATTTTGCCTTAATTTAGGCAAAAAATGTATAATCTACTCCAGCCAATTAGCAAGTAAAAAGATTCAGTGTTAAACAAAAAGGCGTATCATTAGACTACAGGTTTCTTGCTACAAGAAATTTTTAAAAATGTGTTCAATTATGTGGAGGTGTCATTTTATATTCCCAAAACTTTGTCCAGGGGATTGTTATAGACATTGACAAACTTCTTTACAACTTGGCTCAGATATTTCTGCATGGATAAGGTAGAATTAGCATGCTGTAAGATTTCATTTTTGTGCATTAATATTGTGCAAAAAATGATACAAATGATGATCAATGGACAAAAAAGAAATAGGCACCTCAGAAGAGAGAGAAGGGTGCCAAGATCATAGAATAAGAAGTACATGGTAAGAGAGCACACACGTAACAAAGCATAAATTTTGTTGCCCAGCAGTGACAGCACTCAGTTTAAAGTAGGGCATAGCTGAATTAGATCTTAAAGATCCCATTAGGTTTAGTGAGATGCCATTTTGAATAGTTCATTAAGTAATTGATATTGACATTTTGATAAGTAATTAATCATGAATTTCATATAGAATGGTTTAAGTATTAGGATTTTATTCTTACAGATAAGATGGCATAGTTATGAAATTTTATCTCTGCCGCTAATTCCTCTCGGAAAAAAATCCTTTATCAGAAAAAAATACGAGTTTTATAGAAACTGGGGACAGGGATGCACTCCATTTTATATTTCTTTTTCTTATGTAAGTCAGTTATGAATTGAAAAAAGAGTTGTCAGAGAAGTCACTGAACTGGGGTGGTGTCTTGTTGAAGACAATTGTGCTGCAGTGGTGCAAGTTGCATTGTACTGAGCTGCTGCTTATTGAAAAATAAGAGAGAACCAATTTTTAGTGATGCTGAATAGTTTCAAGGTGAGTATGAATCGATAATTAAAGTCCATCTTATTTAGAATTTTAACCTAGCCCTTCAAGGCAATACTTACTGCAAAAATACTTTTGACTGCATAAGTAGGAATATGAGAAGGGTATAGTATCACTTGTGTTAAGTTGTGAGAATTTAAGAGAGGGGAAAAAGTTATAGAAACAGTTGTGCCTTCTAAGGTCCCAACCCAGCAAAACTTGTATATAAAAAATCAGCATTAAGCAATTCCTTTATCTGCATCCAGTGCAGCCCTTTAGACTTTGCATAAGGCTGTGATATGAATGAAACATATGTGTGCATTCAGAATAAATATTTCTTAAGTTTTGGATATTCAGTATTGCCAATCAAAAATTGACAACTAAAAAACAGACTCAGACCATAAATATGATTTTTGTCACTCAATTCCTCCATAAAGAGGAAAAAAAAAAAAAGGAGAAATTCACATTTGTCTCTTAGACCCTTGAACATTCTCTCACAGACCCTCTGAAGCTTTATTCCCAAAGACATTATCAGACTGGAAACACTGAAGCAGCTCATAGTATCAAAAAACTGTAGTGCTTCCTGAAGTGACAAAACTTCTGTTTCCATAGCAAGATATGAGAAGCAGGGGCAAAAGCCAGTCAAAACTTGCTGACCTCATGGCTGACGACTCACATCTATTTTTAGGTTGAGCCTGAGGTTGCTCTATACTCAGACCAGATTTTGGAAAACCAATTGTTTTGTGTCAATCTATTCAGTAATTATACAGGTTGCTAGCTTTGGCAAGAAATAAAGTTTGTGGGTTACGTTTTTCTTTCCTGTTAAGGTCCAAAAATAATTTCCAACTTTGATAATCCTTTTCTTTGTAGCACTTGTTCTAGCACTTAATTGAACTGTGGACTTTTTAAACCTCAGGCAGCTCCTTCCAGAACTTTGCAAATTCCTATTATTAGTCCAGGTACCTGTCCTTATTTCCTGCCATGTGTGTGCCAGAACAGCCTTATCTTGCTCTTACGTGATCATTTCAAAATCATCTAATGTGCCTTGAGTCAAAGACAATGAGTGGTGTTCCTTCAGTCAAACAAGTCATCCGGGCTATTTGCAAGACTGGCAGGCTCCCAAGATTTCCTTCTTTTTTCCCACTTGAGATGTACTGCCTCCAAGAAAGACGAAACCTGGCAACATAACATTCCAGTGTAAAATAGTATTGCCACCGGGGAGAAAAAGTAATTCTCTGTGAAATGGGGTCAGCAGTCCCTTTTTCCTGTATCTCCCTTATATTTCTTCACGAATTTGTCATGTCATCACAGCTCCTATTTAAATCAGAAAAAGAGACATGGGAGATAAGGAAAAGAGATTATTCTATAATTTCTGTGATATTCTATTTGGTCCCTCCCCACAACACTACACCTACTACAGTTCTCCCATTAATGGAGAAGACTTGATGTCGCTTCAGCATGCTGGGTCTGGTGGCTAACTGTCTCCACTGAGACCCTTTCTGAAGCAGCTCCACTAACGTGCCTGTTCTTTATTATTGATAAAACATTAAGATTTTAAGCCCTGGTTGACCGCATATATCATGATTTGGGGGCAAAAATGTGCATTCCTTCATTTCTATGTCTATGTTTCAAATCTGTGATATCACCAGTTTAATTTCCCATCCGCCAAATATGGATGAAAAACCTCAAGGTGACGACCCTAACCTGATGCTGAAAGGATGAATTTGTATGTAATATGTAAAATGACTGTTGTAACGAAAGAAACTTTGTTAGTGCTGAGACAGACTGACTGACCCATGAAAATCTCCAAGATTAAAAGTATGTGTCCTCTGTCATACTAAAAGTAAATAATTAAGTCCTCTGTGTCATGATTTCATTTTTAGATTTGAAGAGGACTCTTCTAAAGAGAACCCCTTTTACCTAGGTTGCTACCAATAATGACGATCTTCTGAAAGAATTCAGCAGTGTAGTTGGATTTTCTATCTTTCATCTTTTATCGTTTGTTACTTATTCCATTATAGATATTGGGAAAGATATCTTTGCTTGTTTCAAAGTTCAGGTTTTTTTCTTTGGTCAGATTGTTTTTCTTCTGTTTTTTTTTTGTTTTGTTTTGTTTTGTTTTTTTTTTTTAACCCAAAGTTGTAGTAGGTTTTATTATTTTTCAGTCCTTTAAATGTATGTTTCATACTGAAAATAGCACTCCTGAGTAACAAGTAAACTGCACACGTTATAATAGTCAAAATAACCAATTTCAATCTTCTTTAATTATGTTTCATTGAGTGTATCTTTGTCTACAAACTGTTTAAAAATCATATTGCACAAAAAGCTTGCTTGACTGTTCTGTACTCTTGTTACTCTATTGAATTCAATCTGTGTTTCATGGTATTTCATGGACAGTTTCATGGAGAGTTCATTTTTGTCTTTTATACTTACATTGTATTATAATGTAAATAAATCATATCAGAGCTTTTTGTTCTAAAAAAAAAACAAAACGAGCAGAGAGAAAGAATTAAATTATGTTTTCTTACTTGTACATGTTAAAAAAACAATTTATTTCACAATCTGAACGTTGCTAAATAACAAGAAATGCAACTACATGCCACGTTAAGGATTTCAGGAGTTCATTAAAATGATTTAAACTTTTCTTGGGTAAAAGTCAAAAGAACTGGCAAAATATCAGAGCTGAGAATAACACCCAGACTATTGCTGTGCCAGATGCTGCACTTGCTACAACAGACCTAAATGGGTTATTCTTAAGCCTCCACCATGAAAGTATATTTAGCATTTTTAAAATACTTTTCTTTGGTGGTGAGGCAGTCTTGTAAGAAGTGCTATGAAAATCTAAGGCACAGAAAAATCTTTTAAATCATCAGTGCTTGAAAATAAGTAATGCAAGCAGGCTTTAAACTGTCTCACAGACAAATGATACTTCCTGCTGAGCTGACCCATTCTATGACACAATTTAAGTGGATTTTTTTCCTGTTTATGATCTTTTATTTGTTCTATTACACTTCAAAGCTGCGTTCTATAATTTCAGACAGCTCCAGAAACTTTCATCTTCAGGACCTTGTATGCTTTACTTAATTAAGTGATGTACAGGTTTTAAGATCTGGAGTTTGGACATAAAGGATTATGTTAAATGACATAGAGCTGATCTGATCTGAGGTGCCATATGATGCAGTTATTCTTATTTTGATCTCAATTAAACAATGATCTGCCCCTAACTACCAAATGGAGATGACTTTTTCCTAATTCTATTCACATACACAGATTATTTCATGTTATGAAACAGCAATTTTACAGCAATTTTGTTGAACTATATATAGTCTGAATATATATATAAATGTACTCTAAATACACAATATATTATCTACCCATACATATGAATATATACTCTGAATATATAAAAGAATACTACCATCATGGAGAGAGAAAAAAGACATTTTTAAAAAAAATATTTTTCAATTTTCAAACAAAACCAGAAGCATGCTTGTTTGAGGGAAAGCCATAATAAAGCAACAATGTATGGGGAAAGAATCATCTGCTTTAAATATATTTCTAATCCATTTCAGATGCCAAGATCACATAGATCCCCTTTTCAAGAGCTGCCTTCACAGATGACGTATCACCTTTTAAAGAGTAGCCTTCACAGAAAGGTATATATAAGCAGAAGCTAATGTGATGTAGTACTGGGTGACTTACAAACACTGTGTGATAAATATACACCTGTTGCAGAGAATTCTTATATTTGTTCATGTCTTTATCGCATACCCATTATTGACAGTCTTTTTAAGAAAGCAAGAAGAGCAGCACTTCATCTTAGCAATCACTTTCAGAAACTATCTACCTGAATCTCTTGATATGACACACAGCAAATGTTAGCGGTGAAGGGAAGGAAAAGCTAGTATCTACCATAATCTGTATGCTAGCCGAAAGTCGTATAGTCTCAATTTGTGTGCCATCACTGAAATGATTCCTCTGATATTTGGCCCTAAAATGTTAGTCTTGAGGGTAATGTGTGTGTGTTGGACAAGCTTGTGAGCATACTCAAAAGATGGTTTTCAGAATCTCCCTTTGCAGTTCAGAAGATCATTTTAAAGCAAGAGAGCTAATGCTACCTGAAAATAGCAATTCTTATCCAGTGTAATATTCAAATCTGTTGACACTAATTTATATCCTAAATTTGGTTGAAACATAAGGAAAATGCTGAATTCGGAAAAAATGTGATTAGGAAAGGTTAAAATAGAGCTATGCACGTCGTTGCAATGTACGAATGAAGACTATTTATGGTTCAGCATTAAGGAGATTTATTTTCAGCTGTCAAAAATCATCAGAACAACGTATTCAGCTGGCTTTGATGTGAAACTGAATCTCTCTGCATTGTCTCATAGGAGTTGTGGATCAAGTGGCTCACTGTGTGGGCTAGCCTCCTCAGCTGGATTGACTCTAAGCCTTCCTGACTAAAAATTGCTCACCCTGGGCATAAAATGCAGCACAAAGGCTTGACATAAACCTGCTTCCCTAAATGAGACCTCACTTGTATAACCTGGGCAAAAAGATGCCTTCTCTCTGATCCTGATCATGCTTAGGTGTTGTAACGTCACTTAACTTTTCATGCTGATCAAGTACAGGAGAATTTTAGGATATTGAGACATACTTGTGCTGTGGTTTGGGCCAGACTGGTCACTCAAGTGGAACGACAGATGCTCTCCGCTACCTCTCTCCTGCCTCTTCTCAGACCTCAAACCAGGACAACTTGATAGATTGGGAACGTGATACATTAGAAGAAAAAAACCCCATTAACTGTTAAGGTTAGTCCTTCCGATTAATACAAAGGCAGGTGTGATTTTAAGGATCACTGATTGGTGCATGCTGTGGTTTTGGTGAAATTTCAGTGTACGCATCTAGTTCTGTCTGCATATGAACCTGAATTCCTTATATGGGCCAGATTTTAATTTGGCCACTGACTAATTACTTGCCTAACCCCGTAAGATTCACCAGTTCTGTAAGAAAGTTTTTAGAATCTTGAGCTGCAGAAGTAATTTGGAGGCATAATTTACTTTCCCTATTTCTTCATTATTTCGTCCTTCAGATGGGGCCAGTAGCGACTGCCAGTGGCAGAGGGTTATTGGAAAGATTAGTTAATATTCATACAATGTTTGGAATGTATGATAAATTTATTTGCCAGGGTTTGTTTAGGCAGCAGATGGAATGATCAGGTACATTCATTTAAGCTGCCCTACTGGAGACTACTAAGTGTAACATCTTATATGCTGACATTTATGGAGGGAAAAAATACATATGTGGAAGAAATACAACTGCCTTCTCTGATGGAAAGCTATTTATTCACCTCTTGTAATGGAAAATAGTAGAAGACAGACGGATGATTGGGCTGAGGAAACAATTGTCAGCCAGTTATTGAAGGTGAATGAAAGCTAAAAACAATCAGCTAGAAAATATACATTAGATGTTAAATTCAATCCAGCATCTGTGCCTTTTGAAACTGGTGCAGACTCTAGGAACAGTTGCTGGCCATCCGCTGGCGACTCTAACTACCCAAACCTTACTGGAGGACTACTCTCTGACAGGTAGACCAGCTTAGACCAAGGGGCTGAAAGGGGTTCACTTTGTAACCAAGTTGTTGGAAAGTCAAGTTCAACAAGATGTGTGTGTGTGTAGAATGGGACAGGAAAGTTTTCTTTCAGTATATAACGAAAGGCAAATGATTAATGATTTCGCATTCTTTTCACACCGCAGTAAAAATTAATTAAAGATGTGCTGCCTTTAGGCAATTCTGTGCTTACAATGATAAATATGGAAATGTGCTGCATTTTGCAGAATAAAAACCATTGTCTTTACAACACACAGAAATGAATTGTATCCACATCAAGTTTTATGTAAACACTCTGAAATTCAATTGGGAAGGGTTCAGCTGAATGTCTCTATGATTAAAGAAAAGCAATACTGGTGGTAGCATCTTCAATAGCAATTACATTTTCTCACTTAAGAAAAGAATTGGAAAGAAAAGATTTTTGTCATCTCTGGACATGAGGGCAAGTGATGGGGAGAGGAAGGATCAACAAATACTTTCAGTAGCTAAATATATTACAATTATGGTGAATGTGTAGAGCGGTATTTTTGGTTTTGTTTATTAAACTTAATGTGTTAGATGTGAGCTCTGAATCTATTATCACAAATAGGCCCCCAATCCCTTATCCCTTCTGTTCTTACAAAATGAAGCTACCAGAGTAATCTTCCTTTCTATTGACACAGAGACGTAATTCCTCTTTTCAAATCCCGGTGGCTGTCTCTCTATTATTGTGTTAAATAAAACCTCTTGTTACCCTTTTCAAACTTCAACATAACTTTGAACATAACTGCAGCTTTCTTTTTCTCTGTTCCTTTCACTTTCCTTCTTTCCTGTAGTTGCTATCTCGAGGGTGTCGGGAGTATTCCTGGTCTTTCCCGCTGGTTACCTGCCTCCTGCACAGCAGCTGCACAAGGCTGTCCTAGAACCTGTCCTAGGACCACATGCAGCTCTTATCTTCTCTGCCTCTGACTATCCTCTCAGATCAACCTCTGCCATGCTGCCAGAAGTGACTTGTTCAAAAACTGTCTTTCATCTGCTTTCTGCTTGCTCACCTGTCCTTCAGGCTTGTAAAGCCTGCTGCAGCTTATAATGATGATAAAGTAAACCAAGCTAAGAAAAAAAAAAAAAAATATAGAAATCCTCTTCATTAGGAACCTGAGTATGCCCCAGCTATTCATATTGAAAAATGCTTTAATACTGTTACTGATTTACTGTTGAGTGAGTGTGTGTAGGTCTGTGTATGGCACATCCACTAGAGAACTTAATTGGCTAAATGAGAATAGAAACGTTCTCAGGAACATTTCTTGTTCCCTTAGGAATCTGAGGATAAAGGAAAGAAAAAGGAAAGAAGAATGTAACTGAGAGTTAAGCATGTAACTGCTTGCCAGACAGAAAACGGGATTTTCTGAGGATGCTGAAGTATCAGCTGTGGGTGGGGAGCTGCCTCTGTGCCCTCCTGCAGCCATGCCTGTGTTTTCTCTTTTGAGTGAATTATCCTTATGTCCTCGCTGTGTTCACTAGTCTATCAAAAGAGACTTGCACAACAGTACCGAGGTAGTGTAACTATGCTGGCATCAGTGGAATTACTAGCTGACGACGCAGTCCAATCTGTCTGCTTAAGTATTAAGAAAAGACATAGTTAAGACATGGAGAGAAAGATATACTGGGTTCATGCAAATAAAGCAAAACAGCTATCATTTTTGGCATGAAAGAAAATTCTCCTGTAATATGGGTAACGATGATATGGAACTAAAAATTCTAGAAAACTGACAGATGACTTTTTAGCACCTCTGAGGATGAATGTTTTGATGTAGGCGTAATGTGCTAATGAATTAGCCTTTCAAATTCAAATGGAGCAAATCCGCCTCATTCTAGTCCTACAGCATGGAAAGTATTTGTTCAGACTTAAAAACTATCATATGCTTTAGCGAACTATGACAGGAGTGGAAATTTCCACTTGGTCAATAGCAAGTAGATTTTTGGTACAGACTTCAGAAGCGACAGTAAGTAAAATACATGTAGTCTTGCACAGTTTAGGGTCACATTTTACATATGTTTCAATCATTGTTGTTGACTCTTGGACAGAAAAATGTAACCAGCTAGAAAGAGATGAGAACATGAGTCAAACGTGCTTGTGAAGAGTGCACTGACCTAGGTTATAGGAGGCCTATGACCAAACCTACTTGATAAAGTGTACACCCATGGGATACACTCACGGCTGCCCGGAAAATTTGCCCTGTCCCCTCAGAGTAGAGCCAGGTCTGTCATTCAAAATCCTCTTATAAATCTTAGAAGCCAAGTACTGTCCAATGGCTGAGAACATTAAATCTGCTTAATTCTGAAAACAGAAATATTTAAATAAAAATGGGAAAGATTTTCTGACTACAAGTGAAAAAACCCACAAAAAACAACTTCTGGAAAGGTACATAAGGTTGTCATGGAGCCCCTTTTCAGTGGGGGACATTGGGGACACTTGGTCCAGCATCCATCATCCTCAATTACTGCCTGTAGCTACACAAGTCTGTGGGCTATAGCTTAACAAGAGGCCTTTCTGTGCCCGCTCTGCAGTTTGCAGCCCATTCAGTTTTGTCTCTGCCTTCGCAGGGCCCTGATGTAAACCAGATCACTGAGATGATGTAGGTTAAAATAGAAACTCCTCTTAAAAAGGGAGAAGAAGTGAGAGGCATTATTGGATATAACTGTTTACAGCGGCAAGGGAACTGTGAATTGTCTTAAATGGCCAGCAGCAGCTCAACCTCTGCGAGGCAGGGAATGAGTGAGTGTTTGCACTTGCAGGCAGTAATTACAGCTGCTGCTCATTCCCCACTCTAGAGAAATTAAGCTGCTCCTGATTTAAGTTGTAGTTTTATGGTACAAAGTGTTATGTCTCAGTGCCTGTTGACTTTTATTTTTTCTCCCTCGCTCCACGCAGCACCTCCCCCTCTTTGTGCTGTGTCAGCGCAAGTCTTTGTTCACGTTAGGTGAACTGGGAATTAGGGAACTAATCTGACTTTAAAAAAACACAACAAAACCGATTACTTCTATGCCTAAAAACCCTGTGATGTGAGGAATGAGGACTGAGTGTACAGAATGAAATTACCGTAGCACTCCTTTTGGTGTCAGTAAACTTGGGCTTATTACGTGTGCCTAACAGACAGCCTTATTCTGTGCTCCACAGGGATAATGGAGTCACAGAACAAGCGGTGTAAAAAAGCATGACTATCCATCAATTCCATCCTATCTGCTAGGCACACTGTCACTAAACATTAATAAAATCTTATTGTAACTCAGCTTTAAACCTCCAACATCAGCAGTCCTATGCCATAACTAAGTACAAATCTTATTAGGAAAAAAGCATTACCTTTTATATTTTCCCTTAAAGAAGAAATATTTCACTGTTGCATTCATTGCTAACAGAAACACTATTATTTCAGTAAACAGTTTATAAACATTAAAAGAAACTGAGTGAGGTTTATGGGATTTAAACACACTTTTCATTATTTGTTAACAGGATTTGGTTTCTGCATGCCACTTCAAACATCCCTCTTGAATACACTTTTCTTCAGTTTTGTGTCTTGAACGAAGACTGAAAAAAAATCTGTTTTACCTGAGCTGGATTTTCTCAAAAAATCAGCAAGAAGACCTGCTGTCAATTACAGGATTAAGCAGCTGTACAAACATTGTACAATATGCTAAAAAGCATCTTCAATGAATGCTTTCTAGTTAGACTATTATTTCTGTCATGAATATTTCAGTTATAAAGTTTTAAAAATTCACTCCAATTAAGAGGCACGCTAAGAAGAAAGTGGTGATAACTTGATTTCCCTTTGACTAGCCTCATCATGCATTCAGCAACAAATTATTTCTTTTCTCAACACAAATGTGATGTTTGCTGATGTCAGTTAGTGCCAATACGTAGACAAATGCCTATGGGCTGAAAGGTTAATATACCATACATTGCGCTTTTGCAGTGACAAGCAAAATTTGCAACCGTCATCTTTAGATTTACAATAAAATATTTATCTTTTCCATAGACAGGAAGACCCACAAACCTTTATTGATTTTATTGACAGATTAACAATTCATTTTAAAATGCATGATCCTTATACACCAACTCTTATTTTTCACTTTATTGCACCACTTTAATATTTTAGTCTTGATGGGAATGGGGTAAGAGAAGTCAATAATAATTTGATTGAATAAATGTCATGCAAGAAGTTTCATAGAATAATGATCTTGCAAAGAAACCCTCGTAGCTGGGGTTTAGTGTGTTGTGTCCTCTGAGAACTATTTGGTAGTCTCTTTAGGATGCGCAGGAGCATCTCTGTAGAAGGAAAGATGACAAATTCACTGACCTCAGTATAAATGCTCTAAAGATGAAGGCTTGAAAATCGTGATAAAAAGGAATGTTTGCTGGTAAAGACCAGGAAGGAATGGAAAATTTCACTTATCTGAGAAGATGAAACTCAGTGGCTGATAAGATCTGAACATTATGAAGACTGTAAAATCACTGGGGATATGGGGGAATGAAGTATATTTTAGTAGCTGCCAAAGCTGTGGTATAGCTAGATCAGTATATAAACTAAATTGAAACAAAGCCACAGCAATGCCTTGTCAAGATTTCACCATCAGGCAAAAATGCAGCAGCAAATGAGGCAAAAGTGAAGCAGATTAGAAGCTTTTGACAGTTTCTGAGTCAGCTGGTGGCAGTTACCCGCATGGAGGTTTGCACAGCATCTAGCAAGCCGTTCATATCAGCCATTGCTTTGTAGAGATTATTTTTACTTTTTTGCTCATGTTATAAGTTCGCAAAGGGGACTGCACTTTCAGCCAATGAGCAAAGAATGTCTCAATAGAAAACTAATAGAGGACTGCTGCATGGTTCAACAAGATGATTACAAACCGGATTTTTTGTCTGTAATTTTTCAAGTGCTGAAAAAAATATCTTGGGTAGAAATGATTACAGTCAAGAGAAACCAATTAAACAGATTTGTGTCCCGTGGAATGTCTCAAGTATATTAATCTTTATGTAAATGCTGCTTTCAAGTAGTCAGAAAAAGCCCCTTTACAGCCATCCCTGCCTGAAAAATTGTAAATAAAATGGGGAGGCTATTGGTGGATTCATTTGTTTCAGGTATTTTTCAGCTTTCAAACATAATCAAACACTTTAATAAAAAGAAGCTAGTCTCTATGAAAATGTAAAATTAAGTGATAACCCAACTTTTGCCCCTGCTGATGAGTCTTCTGTGTGATGTGTTTTCTGTGGCTGTAGTGTTCTTAAAACAAAACAAGGAAATTGCACATTCAAAACCTGCAGTATTAAGGTTGCAAAGTCAAGCACTCAGAAGATAAGAAATGCCAGTTTAGGTTCCCATCTGCATCTTATTTTGTCCCTATCTGGCTGTATATGTTATTAGTTATTTTTTGATAACACGTACAAATTCCATTTTTTGTTACTATTTTTTTTTTCCCCCTTTGACTACATAGTCACACTGTTAAAAAGTCCTTATTTGTGTAAAAATATTCCAGATGCACTAGCAGGCTGTTTGTAAAGCAGTAGCATGCCCCGGAATCACATTCACAACCGTATCAGGTCTTCGGATTCCTGAGCAAGCTACCATCACAGGTCTGTGCTGACATAGTCCCCTCTAGGCTCTCTGAGCCTCGTTCTTCATCTGTGTCCTACCTATCACTCATGTTTGTTTGGTCCACGTTGTATTATCCATATGCAAAGTGAAGCCTTTCTACGACGCAGGATCTTTTCAGGCTGCTCAGTAGTACCTCATGCAGTAGTGAAGGGCATGTGAGAAAGAGCTACAGTTTAAGGTGTTTGTGTGTGGTGGGAATGATGCTGACTGCCTCATCGTACCCTGAAAAGCTGAGGGACGTGCCAATGAAAGGAGCAGGGTTAGCCTGAGAGAGGGATATGAACATTACCATTCCTACAAATGTGACAGGATTGCAGGGCAGGGCAGTCTGGATGACAAATAGGATGGGGCTAAAGACTTCAGGTTTTATGGGTCGTGAAACTATGGGGTGCAGGCAACATGCTTCACTGTTACTCTGCCACACTACCAGCAAATAACTTCATTTTCTAGTGTTCTTGTTATGCTGCAATCTGTCAGCAAAATATACCTCTTCTCCACTTAATATTTTCTCTTAAAGTGACATACTCGGTTCCTGCACTTTTGTGTTGTAGTAAAGCATGGATCACACTTTTATAAATTCAAGAGTAATAATCTAGCAGTGAACAAAGTATAGGTACAGGGAATTATCAAGTTTAAACTGGGCTGTCAAGGTGAATAGACTATACCTACAGGATATTTCTTCTTCAGTATTTGACTGATGACCAGAGAAATTTGGGGTCCTTGACCCTGATCAATACAAAGACAGCAGAGGGTAACTTTAAGGTTGACCTCGTTTTACTGGTGTAAACGCAACCTATATGCTCAGAAAAGTGGATAATCTCTGTTGGTTCTTGTACTGTATTACGCTGAACCTAGACCTCACAATCTGAATGCAACCAAATTTCAATAAAGAGAAAAGGTAAAAATGTGTCACATCACTACAGAACTATTGGTTTGAGCTCTATAACCTGCCAGATCTTGTACAGTTTCCTGGGGAAAAGAACAACTGAAAGTACTTGAGGACAATGGAAGACAACGAACTGATCCCATTTAGAAAAAAGGTTAAAATAAAAAATATATTTTCTCAAAAGTGCGGTATACCTGGTTAAACTGTTGTCTTTGTTTGAATAATAGATGTGTTTAGAGAAGTAAATCTACTGCAGTATTAGCCAGGTAATTAGTAGTTAAACTACTGAAGACAAAGATTGGTATAAGAATGATAAAGAAGTGAGGAACCAGCTAAAGCAGAGATGATAATGGATTTTGTTAAAGCGGGAATATTATTAATGAAATTCCTCCAAGATCAGTCTTGCGACTGATGTCATGTAAAATTTTTGTTAATAATCTCGGCACAAAGTTGAACTTGAACACAGGGAAAATTCTCAAATGACTCTTCTGTGAAGCATGGGTGAGATTTTCTCTGGGGTAGTCGTAAGTGCCTAAACCAGGAGGTTAGTGAAAGCAGTGGAGAGAAAAAGTCATCTCCAGAGGCTGGCTCATGGCACCTAGGTTAGCTTCCTCCTCTGAATCGCTCTTTTAACTACAGAGAGGGAGTCAGGATGCAGCAGGAGGCCTATCGTCCCACTGTAAGGAATAATGACATTGTTTATTACACACGGTTGAAAACTTTACATTCAGGCCTGTTCTAGTTCTTGTTCACAATGTTAAAACAGGGCTTGAACATTGGCTGTGAAACCTGCCAGCCCCCTCTGGAGACTCTACTTGAGTCCATAGATAATTTAAATGTACATGAAAGGACTTGCCTAAAGCCAATGTATTTCAAGTACTCTACTTCTTAGGTCTTTAAAGGATGCTTTTGCAGTAAGTTTCCTTTTGTTCCTGCAAAATCCATTTGTAGGACAATATCTAATTCTCAGTCTCACCGGTACTCACCTGCCACTTCATAGGGTGCCGTGTACCTGTTTAAGCACTAACCCTTTCCCTCACAAATGAATTTAATTAAATTAGAGGAAGAGCAATTGCTATCAGCTTCTCACTTACCTTCAAGTTTGATGCTCCCTTTTCAGAACTTGCCTTGTTTAAAAAAAGCCAAAAATCAACTTCTTCCCCACCGCCCCCGATAATTGTTAAGAATCAAGCTGAAAATCAATAGTAAAATAGTTGCAGGAATACAAAAGGCATTGAGGATTAACAAAAGCTAGTTGTAATTTTATTGTCTCTTATTATATTTATTTATGACTATCTCTCCACCTCCGGCTTTGTTGCTATGCCCTGTATCATAGCCCGTAACCTCGAGGGCTGAGTGCGTAGGGTGGGGGGTTCAGCGTGTAGGGAGAATGCGTTGGTGTTGGTTTCTTTCTGCCTGACTCATTTCTCTGACTTGGTTTACACTTTGGGCCCACATGCGACAATATGATGGGGAAGGTTAAAAATTGCAACTCAGTTTAAAAAAGGAGGCAGAATGGCCCAAATTTTCTAAACTTCCTAAAGTTTTAAACACAGTGTAACGGTGACACTGGTCTTCCCTTATTCCTGCTTCCCTGTGGCCAGACCTGGCAATACAATGAGGTGGTATTAATTGACCATTAACCTCACTAGTTAATTTTTGTAAAATACCCAAATTTCTCTCTCTGAAGGGAGTTGACTTAAGCTACCAGTGCAGGTTTGGACATAAAATACCAGTTTGTTGTTCTATAAAGCACCCTATGCTACAAGCACCATTGTATACAGAGGTCTGACCACATGTTTTCTAAAAGAATTTGGGGAATGGTGGAGAAGGATGTCAGAATCAACAGAAAATACCTAACTTACAGTATGAGACTAAAATAGGTTTCTTTAGACTATAGAACAGGGGCTGAGAGCTAGTGAATTTTCCTCATAAATACTCAATTTTTAACAAAGAATGATAGGAGCTGTTTAGCTTTTTTAAAAAGAAAAAAAATGCTGTAGGGACAAAGGGATATGTAATGCAAGGCAGTGAAGTGTGGAATGGACTTCCAACAAAAGTGGTGGAGGTAAGAAACAATTAATTCCATTCTGAAGACTGATCAGTTTATGAAAAGTAAGATTTTGTGGCTGTTATGATATACATGGTTTTATTGCCTATGTTAGGAGTGTTCTAACTCACTGACCACTGTGTTCATGTTCTGGTTTCCTAAATTGTCATCGTTTAGTCTGAACAAAAGCATTTACTAGTTTATCTGCTGTGAACCAGTTACCAAAAGAAGTTGTACCTTCCTTTGAAAGCTTAATTTTGAACTTTGACCCTGATCCTGCAAGATTTTCTATGATGAACTTTGTTTAAAGAAATGCAAGCATCTATAACGATTGCAGTAAGTACAAACTCAGTGTATTGTGAAATACATATGGGTTACAAGGAAATGTGCTATCACCACCTATATTCAAATAAGATCTCAGAAGACTGTGTGCTGTTAGCTGATAGAAATTTTTTCGGCTATTCAGTTTATAGAATAGCAATCCCAGCAGCTGTCACCAAATTAGGGTCTTGAGCTAGTCTCAGTCTGAGCAGAGGGTAGCGATTTGGCAGGAATCACAAATGAGCAGCAGTCATTGATTTGCTGTGTGGAATATGAATCGCAGAGTGCTTCAAGGGTTAACCCTGAAATGCCGCAGATAATTTGAGAAAGATTTTTTAAAAATATTTGAACAAGCAACTTCTTCAAAACAATAGATACTGAAATAGGAAATGCGTAGATAAATTATGCATTCAACACGAAAGATCTCACATCATATAGGATTGTTTTGTCTCTTAGAATATCATGCTGAAAGGGAGACGTCAGAAAATGGAGCACTCAGAACATCCGTATGCACATCTAGTTTAGTTTCACTACAGTCCTGCCCTAATTATTTAAAACCAGCCTAGGACGAGACTGTCTGTCAGTCCCTCTATTTACACCACCTTTAAGTTTTCTGTGGAGACAGTGAACGAAGTTGCCATGGTGTTCTGTAACTTAGATTCTTGTTTTAGGAGTAGGTACATGATCACCAAATTAATTTTGAAGGAAGCTATTGTAAAGCCAGCCAAAAAAATACTTGAGAAGTCTGGAAAAGACTGATCCTTAAGGTAAAAAGGTCCAAAATCCATCATCATGCTGCTGCCAGTAAGCTACTGTTAGCACATGCTTAGGCATATGCCTTTCCAAATTTGCAGATGTCACTGATGCTTCAGAGGTTTTGGGGAGTAGAATGCATAAATAACAGTTATCTCTATGGTCATTAACTTCTAGGTTTGCAACGCCTTTTGCATTATGATCGAGAACTTTCTTCCAGACGACAGCCAGAGGCAGTAAAAGAAAGATAGAATCTTTAGGGAGATAGGACCCACACATAATTGCATGACAAATTATAATGACAGGGTTGGGCTTAGGATCTGTAATGTGATGTGCTGAAATAAAATCCATTTCCATATAGTTCACGCAGGACTATTGCCGTTTGCAGTAACCTTCTTTGCAAAGCACAATATACTTTCTCTGCCTCAGGAAACACACTCTTTTCCTGCACAAGCGTTTATATTTTTTTTCCTCATAGCCTAATCTAATCCTGAGGTATAAACATAGTTGGCAAGGGGATTCGTATGGGTTTAATACAGCTTCAGTGGACTGTCCAGTAGGAACTGGATCAGGTCCTTACCGTATTTGCGGACAAGTGCTGACATCAGAATTTACATAAAGATATTTTAAAATGTATTCATTTGCATCATTATATCTTTGAGCCATAATTTTTGTATCTAAAATACAGTCATTGCAATTCTGTCACAGAGTAAATGGGAAAAAGAATAACTCATCCAAGAATCGCCATTTATGAAAGATACCATTTACCTTTGCAGATAGCAAAAGATGTTAGCCTTAAAATAGCCAGCAGAAAGTACAGGCTATGTTTGTTAGTAATTGTGATCCTGCCTTATGTTTATGAGCAGCAAATCACTCTCTCTGTTTTCTTTGCAAGTGCCAGAATGTTTGTAAGTGAAATAGTCTACATCTTTAGGGCCCAGTGAATGGCAGGCTTTTGTAATCTGGAATGGGGAAGACGTAGCTAGTGTTACGACCCATTTTGATTGCCACCAGTCACCAGCCTGGGTTGCTGATTCAGGGAACGCATGCCATTCACCAACTAGGCTTGCTAATTAAGGGCACACTTTCGGTCTGCCCTCTACATGTGGGCTGAAGCAGATGGGAGAGGGAATCCTCACAATGAAAGCAAATCCCTGTTCTCTCTTGTTATGAGATGCTAAAGCGCAAATGCACCGTGTCACCCCTTGTACTACTTTCTTATCAAAGGCTAAAGGATGCATTAAATTTACTTAGCACCTACTACTAATTGCTTGACAGGTTTCAAGTGAGCTGAAAAACCACAGTGTGTGTATCCTTGAAGTACCACGCCTTAACTATTAAGGTCAACTCAGTGCCTGTGGATATAAATTACCTTCGTCGTATTTTCTTATAAGTGAAGGAAAATATGAAGTGTATCATAAACAGATACTTTCCTAAGTGCTTAAGATTTGACATAATCACAGTTAGTGAAATGGTGGTATGATGTGAAGGGATTCCAATACAGATTCAGAAAAATTTGGCCTGATAGCTACTCTGTAGACTATTTATGACAGGAGACTGATAGATTGTAACCATAACCTGTCCTTATACTTCCCAGAAACACTACTTCTGACACCATAAATGGTAATGTTAGACCCTTTTCTTTCCAGAATGTGGAACTGGATTATACTTCTTTATTGCTTCCCACTATCTCTTTTCTTTTCCCAAACAATGCAAGAACATAATGTAGACCTTTTAGTCCTATAATAGGAAGAAAATCTATTATTCTATAGTAACATTTAAAAAAAACAAGCGAACAAAATCTCTTTATTAAACCTGAAACATAATTAGAAACAATGCAGAAAGATTTAGATGGGTTTATTGATTGGAAATGCAGAGGGCTACTGGCAAGCTTATGATAATAAATCACAAAATCATAATGAAAAAATACAGTATGCACAAAAAGGAAAGATGTTATAGAGTTCTGTCCAAGAAATAAAAAAAGTTTGGGAGATATTGTGGAAAAGTCTGTCAAGCTGTGTGTGTTGTGCAGTTGTAGCGCTGAAGACAAATACGTTTCTCAGTTTGTGCTGTTAGGAGAATAAAATCAATGATGGATATACTATTTCTATCTAAAATTGTGGTTACACCTCACCTTGAATATAATGTGAAGTACTGGTATAATGCAACTTTACAGTGTATGACACTGACTTTGAGAATGTGGAATAAGCTCAGATTGTAAGGATCTATACAGAAGAAAATTTTAAATTAGACTTTATTCTAATTGAAAAATGAAAAGATTCACTGGAATTTACTGCTGAAGCCTCATATTTCAGTAGTTAATGAATGTAAAACTCAGTGGCACAGCTGAAATACAATTATATAAAAATACCACAATATATAATTTGCTAAACTAGTGGAAGCTAGCAAGAAGTAATAAAAATAGGTTCAGGCAGATGATAGAAAGCATAATGTTACACTAAGGATAGCTGCTGAAAGATCCAAAAATAATGAGAATATAAGGGCACAATCTATGGTAGTAAAGACAGCTTCAGATCTTGCTTCTGCATTACCTTTTACTGGGGAGCAATGACCAGTTGTGAGGCTGGTCTATAAAATAAAATGATATGAGATAAAAATATTTTCTTTTTTCCTAGAGCCTTTTTCCAGTGATCCAATGGAAGTGGAAATTTGCAAACAGGGAAGGGCAACGGGTACCAATGAATAGGGCAGTTGAGCAATATGGTAAAGCCAGTCTACAAGTTTCAGAAAGAAGCAGGTATGTTTTCACACTGGAAGGGCAGAGAGGGCTAAAAGTAAAGTGAAAGGAAAAGGAGACAATGGTTGTGGGCATCAGAAAATGTTTGGTTTAGTATTTATTTGGATATAGGTAACAATTTTAAATTATTTCTCTGGAAACATTGATTTTATGTGTCTCTCACTATAATAACAACTGCATCTTAAAACCAATAAATTCATTTATCTTCATAACTTGATTTTGATTTGGGAATTTTGTCCATATAGGGGAGGAAAACATTGCTTACATTCATATAGGAAATCTGAGTTAAAGCAGGAAACTGTAAACAGCTTAATCTCACTACTGAGCAGTTTTTTCCAGTGTGCTTACCGTTAGTCTCTATCTCTAGAACAGACTTTTGTTGTTTATTTTGTTTGAGTTTTAAACTTCATGCTCCTGAAAGCAGGTCTGAATAAGGGAAGTGATAGAAATGCTCACGGAGGCTGGGTTTATGGAAATAGTGTTTTCAGTGTGGAACCAGGAAATTTAATAGACAGCGCCAAGAAGCCAGTCACTTTTGGCTCCAGATAGTACAAAAGAAAATAAGAGTGTGTAAGAGAGCTTATAAAGGAAAAGAAATTCTTTACTGATATGCGAGGAAAGAGGCTTAGATTGCATGGTAATTTAGGTGATTTTTTTCGAATCATGGACCCAAGGTGGATGGACATACTCCATGTAGGACACCGAAACTGTGGACATGAGTCTTGTATTTCTGTAGGTTTCTTACTCATAGAGCTCATCACCCTAAATTGGCTTAATGTTGCAGAAAAGCAGAAGATATAAAATGTTGCTGTGCAGCAGCCGAGGTGTAGATAGAACTGGAACTGTAGCTGAAGGTTGGAGTAAAAGTTCACATGAATCTGACTGGATAGAAGACGGAAAAAGAAAGCAGCCTGTAAATGCCCCACTGGCTGTGAGCGAGACGATTTCGTTTCATGCACATGGTTGCAAGTGACCTGGTACTGTTTATGAATAAGACTTGTGGACATCAGGAAGCCAGAAAGTAATTGACTGGGATGCTACTATGAGATTTCAGTTGCATATATGGATTGAGCTTTTGCCAGTTTCATTTTCTTATGATTATCGTGTTTTCCCACATGAAACCTGCAGTTTCATCACTCTGAGGACTCCTGAGTAGAGGCAAAAATTAGAGAAGACCAGTGTTGTAAAATGTTTAACCCCTAAATTCTAGCAGTAAATATGATTTTAAAAGGAGATTTGAGGTGGTCAATTTATTTACTGCCTGAGGATTCCAAATGCGGGGATTTTGGATAGGAGAGCAGCACACAGTGTTGGTTTGAGTTTTTTTGTTTTGTTTTGCTTTGCTTTGGTTTGGTTTGGTTTGGTTTTTTTTTTTGCAAGTATGTAGCTATATGTAGGCTATAAGGGGAGAATGATACCAAATGCACATTGTCTAGGCTTAATGATAAATGCTGTAAACAGTTTAAATAAAACTATATTTTCTTTTTAATATATGTTAAGAGCAATAGCTCCTATGTCTGACTTTCTTAACACTTTCCCTTAGAGGAATTTTTCTGACTGCTAGCTGAAGTAAATTATTTTCTTTCTTACAATCTTTTTGATTTTTGTTTATTCCTCTTACCTCACCAAAGTTTCAGTTTTCCATGGGGAAGTTGTTGGGAGAAAGTAAGACTCCAATCAACTATCCAAACATCTTACAGGAGAAAATGTTTTATAGAAATGAAGAATCCTTCTCTCTAAAAAAACTTTTCAGCTGAAGCTTGATGAGCTATGAGAGAAAAAAATTAACTTTTAACTTTTTCTTATGTTTAACTTTTTTAACTCTTTCTCTCTTTGAAGTGGGGTAGAGGGGAGCATCTGTTGGTCCTATCTGGGGTCCCCTATGTCCCCAGTGGTGATTCGGTCTAAACCACGACACATATATATATATCTTGAAACTGAGATTAGTATATTTTTTTAAAAAAACTCAGTATTTTTAAAAATTCTAAAAATATCTAGAAGGTTTAAAATTGACATATGTGTAAACAGTAGGAAATACAAGAAAATCAGAAGCAGTTTCAGCAATGACGAAGCTGAGAATTGGTGAAGACCAGCATTTCAGTTCCTCACACAAATAAATATTCCCATATTTCTGACCGCATAATTACAAAATGTGTTATGGTCTAAAGTGAACATGTACCAAAATCGATGAGAGATACCAAAGTAGTTGGTCTCTCTTAAAATATGTTGGTGATAATCATTGCAGGGATTTTGCTGGCAGGCATTCCTTATTACCAGAGCTGTAACGGCTGCATTTTCTAGAAAGCCATCAAAAAAGAAACTTTGCATGTTGAGCTTTGAAAGAGAATATGAATACTGCAGTATGCTAGTAGCAGAGCTGTGCAAGAAATGTGACGCCAAATTAAGCTCTGCAGAGTTTGCAAAGTTTCAGCTAAACTAAAATATTCCATGCTACACTTGTAGTAGAAAATCTTTATTGAGAATTTTTGTTAAAGTTGGATATATTGTTTTTAGTAAGTTTCCTTAACAGCTAATTTTAACAGACAACTGGAGACAGTGAACTTCAAAGACATACTTCACAGCTGATCTGTGTCTCTTGGTCTTTTTCTTATTTTAAGGGTAGCCTGAGTCTACTGCCTTTAATGAATGTGTTTCAAGTAAGCTCTTTTGGTTTGTTTTTATCAAAGTAATTGACTACAGAAATATGCATTTTATTTCAGAGTATGTTTTAGAGTAAAACTGGTGGGCAATTTTTTTGTCTAAGTTACATTTTTGTTAAACTCAATGAGTTAAAAGGATTGTAGTTCATGTAGATGGGAGCGCACAGGCACAGTTTGTGCATTCTGGGGAACTGAGCTCAGAAATAGAGGCACACTCTAGCCAGCGATTCTTTGCACCCCGTGAAAACTAGAAAGTGGCTTTCTGTCACACTTTATAAGGGTTCAGGAGGGAGGAAAGCTCCTTGCAGACACCTGAGGATGAAGAAAAGCATCCACCCAGAGGTTAGCAGAAAGGCATAAAAGGGGGAAGCTGCCCTAACTGTCTATGAAGTAGTCAAGAACAAAAATTTAACATTCCCACCAGGTCTTGCTAGTTTTCTTTTTTCTCCCCGATAAAGGCAATACAAGTAGGAGATAAAGGGGCTAAAGGAGGATATATGTTGATGGAGCTGGAATGCATGAAGTTCCTGGGGTTGGGTATGGAGGGGATACCTGGGGACTGTGCAAGGGGCCCCAGTAACTTCTGTGAAGTGTTGGACCTATGGGTGTTATCCCAAAGAAAATTGAGGTACATGTGAGTTTTATCCCATTTTTTGATGTAGTTGCTATTTAAAATGTTAGTTTTAACTAATATTTAGTTAAACTTACTGTTAGATATTTTTAAAGCCATCTTTGTAATGCTGAAGTTAGGGTGTTTGCTTTCTTTGTGGATATATGAGGTCAGGAGAAGAATACTAGTGAACAGGATTGGCACAATAAAAAACTGGAATATATACATCCCAACTTCTCCCCAGGTTCTGCCAAGTGAATTCTGAGCCTTAGTAACTATGGTCTTTTGTAGGAAGCTTGTTAAACTCCCATAAGTGAAAATGGATGCATTTCACATAGTAACCATACATCTATTTTTATCTATATTTGACCCTTTTTCCCGTGCAGAAGTATTATCAAGCTAGAATTTGAAAACTGTGAGCGCTTATCTTGGGATTTCTCAACAGCCTGAAGTCATTCATGCAACCTTATATCTATGCCTGAGGTTATATGGACAGATCAATGGAAAAGACTATGTGCAGTGACTGAGATGCACCTTGGACAAATCAAACTAACTAAATACATACTACAGATTTCCACCTGTAAAATTCTGGAAATAAATATGGGAACCCTGATTTTCTACTCTACACAGATGTGCTGAAATGGAAGTGAAGTCCTGAATTTATTTTAGTTTTTGCTTTTGACTAAATACTCCAGTCATATTCATTTTTCTCCAGCAACTGGGAAGAAAATATGAGAGAGAGAGGGAAGAAGCATCACTCAAAGACTTGGGAGACTGACCGTATTAGCGCTGCTATGTATTGGATAGAAATACCTCCCATTCTAAAACATTTTGAGATCCTAGGGCTAAAAGTGGTTCTGTAATGAAGCTTTATTATTATTGTTGGTGTTCATATCTAAATGGTCTGCACTATTTTATGGTTCTAATTAAGAGAAAAGTAAGAAAAAGGTTGTACTGGAATGACTCACAAAGCATTCCTATTCAGTGGGGTTTCAGGTTTGTCACTTCTTTACTGTAAATTACAAGTTATTTTCTTTCAGAGACTGGAATCAAGTATCCAACTTTAGAAAACCAAATTCAGTTAAACAACTGTACAACTCTTTATTTTAAATGTAATACCTGTCTTTCTTTTTATTGTTCCAAATAATTTCCTCTCTTTTTGTTTTCCATTTTCTTACTCTATGGAGGTGCAATGGAGGTCAGAACATAAGAGTTTTCCATCTCTTACAGAATATATTTAGAGGCTTGTTGTAGTCTGCAGAAATGTAATTGGTAATTGAGGTTCGGGTTTTTTTTTTTTTTTCTTAATAGGCTATGAGCTGAAAAGGACACTCCATTTTACTTAAATAGTCTATCTGACAAATTATGCTCTTTAATTCTACTTAGGAAACTGTCTTTTACATTAACTAAACATCACCCCCCTCCCCAACCCTACTTGACATTTAAAGCTTAAGCAACTACAGCCTACTTCTAACGAGTTCTCCTTCAATGTAAATTAAAAATATGTGGTGTTGAACAAAATCATCCACTATCAAACAGTGCGATCCTCAGGGACTGTTTCTTTAATAGTGTTCATGTACAAATAGAGGAATTCAATTACAAAAAAAAAACCCCTAGGCACTATGCAAACTTGCTATATTAACAGAATGTAATGTAACTTGTCAGAGAGCTTACCTCATGTGTTGTTTTACATATACATAGACACACATATATGTACATATAGGCACACATACATAGACCTAGAATGTTCCAAAACAAAGAATGTCTTTGGCTCTCATGATTTGTGATGGTTTTATTTTAATTAGGAATATCTCTTGGTTTAGTTGGCTCATTTAGACTTACTACCGTGAGCTTCCTCAACAGTGGTATCCTGGAATTTTAATTTCTGTAAGATGTAGTTATGCAGCAGCTTTTTGTGGGTTTCATATTTGTGCATTCAAATAATTAGCATGAAGGTTGCTTCTCATAGCAGCTTGCAAAGTAAATGATATGAATTAAACTCTTCAGATTTTACCCAGGCAAACTCAGTTTTACCATCTACCTTGGGATGACAACTCCTAAAAGTGATATCTGCTGCTTGAAATGACCACTGAATGAAAAGCTTCTGCAGATTCTCTGTAACTTGACAAGTTGCTCAAAGTAAAGTCTGATCTCATTTGAGGCCCTTGTATAGTCCTCTGTCTTTTGCAGGAGAGCAGGAATAGATAGATCGATTTCTTCCCAGCATATGAAAAGAAAATGGAATCATCTTCCAAAACAGGTTGTGATGTAATTATGATTAGACCCTTTGGGTTCACTTACAACAACCTCTGTGCAGTTTCAGAAGATTATATAGGGCAAAGCTGCCCTATTTTGAATTCACAGCTGTGTGTTAGACTTCCATTAGACATCTGTTGAGCTCTGCTTTTTGTTTTGTTTCACATTTAGTGTGATTGCATGTCGTATTTTTAAAATAGGTTGGTTATATTAATGGAAAATGTATTCCTGCTGATATAACACACATCAAAAACTATTCAGTTGTGCATTGATAATGTACTTGCAGGGGCAGCAGATCACTACCTGTAGCTCTTCCAAATTCCCCTGGTTTCAGTACTAGTGGTTTCAGTAAGTGTTTCAGGTGGAAAGAGCATAATGCCAGTGAAATAACTTGTGATTGAAATACTTATGTGTTTAATTCCTGTCGTCCACCCAGGAATTTTAAAGGCCAGGCTAATTTTACATTTTTTTTTGTGATGAAAACGAGTAACTGACAAATGTATTAATGCAAACTTCTCTTTCCATGTCATTTCGTCTTATTTTTTTATGCCACTGACAGCTCTTGCTTTGGTTGGGTTAAGCATTTCTTTGCTTTCGTGAGTATTTTCATTTGATGGCCAAACAACAAAATTTTCTGGAAATGGGGTAATAGGCTTATTGACATATTATTATAAGCAGAGAATGATTTGCTTATGTAAAATAGAGTTGGAGATGTTTTAAATCATAGCTTACATTATAATGCTCTAAACAGCTATATTTCCAACAGATGGGAACCCTTGAGTATTGAGCTTCTTGTAAGTGGTTTAAACAAAGGACCACATGATATGCTTCTTGGATCTGATGTGCATTGCATGCATAGGATCAAGTGAGAGACTAGAAACTAATAGAACATTAAAAATTACTCTCAGATATTATTTTTCCGTAAAATTGATCCTGAAAAATACTACAAAAACTGGACCTGCCCAAGAAAATAAACTATTAATCTAATAGTTTAATTTAGAATTTTTTTTGCAACAATACACTATTTGTAAAGATGCTGTCCCAAGTGAGTCAATCTTGAAGTCCTAAAAGAGTATTAAAGAAACACCTAGGTTGCTTACTGATATGATATACACAGTTTGACAGTTATAAGACTAATTCAGGGAAGTACTTAAACATGTGCTTAACTTTAAACATTGCTTAAATCTCATCAACTTTAATGGAACTTAATTACATATGTAAGCACTCTCAAAGAATAAGATCATTTCCTATAAATCAGATTTTTTTTAAAAAGAGTATACTATAAAAAAAATAAAACTATATATACTATAAAAAAAAACCTGTAAATTTTCAGCTATGGTACTGTGTCTGCCTAGTAAATGAACTGTTTTAAAGTAATTTTAGCTGACTTGCTTTGGGAGTAGCAAAAGTGGTGAGTGTTTATCTATTTTATTCTTTCTTTAATGCAGATGTACGAAAAGAAGCAGTAAATATGAAGCATAGCTGGCCACTTTTCTCCTTGGTGCAACTCCATTGGCTTTTGTGGAGTGTTGCTAGGAATGCGTTTGGTCCACTGTGGGCAGAATACTTGTTCTGACTGCATGCGACAGCACAATTTAGTAAAAGCATATTAAATATACCATTTAGGCACCACAACTTTAGCATTTTTGACATCCATAAGAAAGACGTTGAAGCACATGCAGTAAATTGCTCCTGGAATTAATGGTCTGGTTTGATTGTTGTCTACATGATTAAAAATAAGCAGGAAGTTTTTGAATCAGAAATTTCAGAGGAAAACTGTGAGAGTTGATAAGCACACTTAATATACTATCTAGATGGACCATTGGTTTGATCTGGCATGTCAGTTCCTATGTTCCTGCAAATAACATTTCATTACACAAATGCCAAAAGGAATTTGGTCTCAAGCAGAGGTTAGAACAAGTTAATTTTATTTTAAATTCTTGTAGTTTGGGAATATTAAAAAATAGAATGATCAATTTTAGTAGAACGTTTACATCTTAATGCACAACTCAAATACATTTAAGAAAGCACGAATGACTTCAACCTCCTACCTTTCTGGGGTTGTGGGAATTCAGCTGCTCCCAGAGTCAGACCAACAGTTGCTGATGATTTAGAAAAGAAATGCAGACTCCACATATATTTGAAGTTGAGCTTATTTTATTTACTGTACTTCAGTGTCAAAGTGCATGAATCTTCTGTTTTCAAAAGTGATCATTCTTTGTGATCCAAGGGGCAACTACCGAACCTTTCAAGCACGTAATTTATGGACACTGACACTTTTATTAAAGGTCCATGAAATGCTCAATTTTTAATATTGGGAATATACCAAATGATGAAACTTATCCTTACACAGGAGGAAAGTACAAGATGGATGATCTTTTAAGATGTACTTGAGTACTCAAGGGATGTGAGAGCTGCACTGGTCATGTATTAGTCCCTTGCACGTGAGTTTGTTTTAGATGTATTGCAGATTTTGTAGAGCTGAAGCAAATTGACAAGTGTAAATTCAAAGTAGATCAAGCACTACACCAAGGTTAATGTTATTACAAGGCAACATCTACTATACGGTCTAAAAAATCAGTCAACAAAACAACCAGTTTATAGTAGGATTTTTGTTGACATCTGAATGAAGTCAGCCAACTCTGTATGATGTGTTTCTTACACATTGTTTTAATTTCTTTGAAAGTTAAGATGGGGAAACACTATTTTTATCTTGGGTTATTATACATTTCTGACAAAAAACTAGTTATAGCAAGGTAATAGAGTAGTGGCAGAAGACAGCTATTGCAAACTTATTCTAGGAAGTCAGTATGCAACAAAATCGTAAGGTCTCAGACTTGCCCCAGTGAAGAGCTCTGATTTCTGTCATTAGTTCTGCAAGTTGCCTTGGAAGCTGAGCTACTTAATCTTTCTTTTTTTTGTTTTTTTTTTTCTTTTTTTTTTTTCCCCTCATGGTAAATGCCAGCTATGCCCTTGAATGGCTGCGACCACCTGTTCTCCCACACCTGTTTCAATTTATAAACCATATGTTGCAGTCACAGACTAGAACTGCTATAGACATGATGTGCTTCCTCGTAAATATTTCATGGGCTTCCTAGACTCTGTGCTTCAAAATAATTTGAAAGCATTGATTTTGCTGAAAATCAGGACCAGACTGGATGTTTTCTCCATATTACCTCTGCTCCTTCGGCAAGGAGTTATAATAGTTGCTGAGTCATAAAAAATGCTCATAGAACTGTAAGCATATTGCTATCAGATATCAGCACTATCATTTCAAAATGAACCCTACTGTGATCAATGGTAAGGAAACAGAAGATACGATAACTCTTGCTTTAACACACGTACATTTGCAAATAATAATTTGCAGGATGATACTTCCTAGGCTGATTAAGTGTTCAAAACAGCTTTGCAATCACATGTTCAAATAGAAAATTTCTTAAAATTACCTTATGTTATGTAGTTTGGATAGCTGGCTAAATCCTCATCTGGTATGCACTAGACCTTTTAAAACTCTTTTCAGTGAAGATGTAACAATTTATACATTAAATGTACAATAGTACCATAAGTGCTCCATCCACTGGTATGGACATCTGCAAGTTCATAAACTTTTAGAAACATGACAGGTTTGGATATGCAGGTATAATGTACCTTTCATTCTGCTGGCAATGCAGTAAAACCTCATTCAAACTGTGTTCTATCCCTTAAACTGGTCGCTGAACAGGAGAGCTTCCATAACCATGGAAGATTGATGAATGATGATGGTAGATAGTAAAAATATTTCTCATGAACTTAGCAGGCTTTGTATTAGATCCGTTCTTTGGACTTTCAATCACTTCCTACACCAAAGTGTGGATCCCATTGCCTCCCATAGCCACATTTCTTCACCAGCTTGTGCTGAATTGATTTGGAAAGGAAAAGAAACACTTGTGCATAGACATGCTTTCTGAAGCCATTTGCCTGTGTTGGAGATTGAGATGGTCTTATGAAAACCCTTTATGCTTTGCTGACTTTCATCTACTGTAAAGCTGTAAAGGATGAAGTGGAATTGCTAGCAAAATGATTTGTTATGTCATGGACTCTCTGCTTTACTTTTACCCTTCATAATGAACTAGGAATGTATATTTATTACACTATGCAGGGGTAGTGAATCATCATGGCTGATGCAGAGCTGAATGTTTAATTAATGTCATGGATAAGCCAGAGCAATATTATGCTCTTTGCCTATTATTGTCGAAAGAGCAGCAGCTGCCAACATAAAAAGCCAATTACGTTTGTAATAGCGTGTACTGGTGAAAAATCAAGGCTGCTGGAGGTGGTATGCATTGTTTCTCTGTCTCTCTTCTCTCTCTTCACTCCTCTTTTACTTGTCTTTTGCTTTCCCTTTTTTCTCTACTGTATGTTAGGTTCACTGGTTACTTTTTCAGAGTGAAAGTTGCAGTATCAGAAATAAACCACTTGCTTGCTTCTTCTTTTTCCCTTTCCTTTTTTTGGGGGGGAGGGTGTCTCTTAAATTCCATTCATCTTTACAGTCTTTTAGCAACTGTATTCATTTAAATGAAGTCAAAAGAAATGGCAGCATGGGGAAATGAGATAAACACGAAAAGATAGAGTTCCTAGCAGTGACTATTGTAGTTTAAAAATAAATGGGAAAAAAATGTTCCTAAATACAAAACTCAAGGAATCAAACCCTACAAATTTCTAGAGTCTGGAAACTTAATTTTAGCTTAACTTGCTCATTGATCTACCAGAAGTTTAGCTGATAACTTGCCCAATAGTGTTTATAAGAAGTTCACACCAAAAGCTAAAATTTCTTGTGTTGCTCAACATATAGTATCTATATAGTAAAATGAGAAATCTTCATCCTGGTGTAAGTCAAGAATTTTGTTTTAAAAGGATTTGCTTTTAATATTGATTTTAATATTATTTCAGAGAAAAAAAAGTCTTTGCAATATTTGTCTGTTTGAAGTTCCAGGGTATAAGACAGAGTAAATTTTCTATGCTTTTTTAAGATTATTTTCACCTTGCCCTAAGGTAAAGTCCCAGATGCATGAATTCTAGTTTTCTCATAGTATCTCTGATAATTGGGATCTGATATTAGCCAAAACCACCTGATTATGTGGACTTTTCTTAAGTGTTATATCTTAAGTGTTTCCTTGCGTCAGACCTTTGGATGTCTAGGTCATCTGAATGCACAAGAAAAACTGGTTTTAACTTCTGGTGCCAGCACTGGAGTTGTTGACTCAGAGGTGGCTTTATGTTCCTTTCTCCCCTTGTCTTTAAAATTTCATCTGATAATGCCTGGCTCCTTTGAGTTTAATAAAAAGCTTGGGATTCCTTATCATTCCATTTTAAATTTAGACCATTTCTGCTCAGAAACAAAGGACTATGGATCAGTTCTTGGAGCTGTAACTGGTGACTTCTATGGAATGGAGATGAATTAAAACTGACAGAACTTTTGTTATCATGCATGGCTTTTCAATCTGAATTTTTCATGTTTTCCTTTACCGTGTGATTGTCTTGATCTTAATTCCACAGACTTGCTGAGGTGTTTTCATACCGTTTAGTTTTTCAATATTTCTTCCAAAATCATGTTCTCTCTTGTGTTTTCATATATGCGTTTAACTAAAATACCAAAATGCCTTCCTCTGGCTACTTAGTGACATTTGGTGCAATGGAGAAAAACAGAACAAGCCTTTTAAATGATAGTTTGGTGTATGAAAACAAGCAAGTAGCTTCTCTTACACAAAATGTGACAGGTCAATATATCCAAAGAAGTTAGGCTGAGCCTGACAGCCTGGTTATGGAATCTATATAGGCAAGAGCTCAACATCACAGTCTTGAGCTGCCTTTTTACCACAAAGCACCAGGCTGGAGCCATCCTTTAAATGAAAAAGAAAATTTAACTCAATTAGAAAACGAAAGTGTTTGATGTAAGTGGGAATATGATGGAAACAGTGACTAAAAACCCTGGTTTAGTGCCGAACCTGTCCTTCTAAAAAATAACTACTCAGAAGATACATGTGCAGATGTATTTCTATTTGTTCATGCTGTGCCTCAGACAGGGAAACTTTATGTGTTTGACTGAACTATGCTACTAGGAGGCAATCCATGTTTAGTTTTAACAGTACCATAGGAAAAACCCAGTAGTACTCATATTTGGCCACTATAACTTTTCTTCTTAAGAACATGACTGTCATCCTTCTGCCCTTACATCTATGTTATTTTGTGAAGGGGTCTAAAAAGTGAACTTAATACAGGATGCTGAAGATAAACTAAACATCAAGGTGAAACCTGGAATGCTCCAACGTGACAAAAAATACAAGCAAAAGGAACCACATCTCAATATTTTACTCTCCAGCAGTACTGAAAGAGCCTTAAGCCGAGATCCTCAAGGGTATTTATACAGTCATTCACCATCGACTACACAAGGTGGAGATCTGAGGCCTTTTTTTAATTTCGTCCTCTATTTTTTTATTTTTCTTTTTTAAATTTTTTTTTAGTGACTACACTCTGTCATCACAGAAATCAAATAGCTAGTGATTCAAGGAAAAATAAGGTATCATAGTATTGGTAGGTAAGTATAGTTCTCTCCACATGCTTTGCTATCACAGCTTCTAAAAGCAAAGTATAATTACAAGGTTGTTACTGCCAGGCGGGTCATCCAGAATAACTCTGCTTGCATATAGCTGAAAGAAAATGTATCATTTTTTTTCTTTTTCTTTTATGTTTTTTTGGGTAGTGCTATATGTCCAAGGTTTGACAGGGATGTTTTTCCAATCAGAGAGAAGCATACATATATTTTGCTACTGCAGTAGAATTGCGTTCAGGTGAACATCATGGTGACAAAAAACCAGGATACTTTCTTGGCAGATTAAACAGCCTCCCATTAGGTTAAACTTGAAGCCAGTGCAAGTTATTCAGCGGGAAGGTAGAATAAAGATCCTCCAAGTTATAACCATTGATTCTGGTTAGTGATATAATGATTAATTACATATCAATGAATATAGCGATTTGTCAATAACGGCTTGCTGGGCTGAAGAAACAGGTATCATTATGTAAAACATTAGTGTGATCTCTAAACCATTCTACTGTTACTTTCACAGTAAAGCTTAGAAGCCCTTAACAATAGCAGAACTGCTTGGCTTTCACTCAACTTCAAACACATAAGAGAAGATCATTCGTTGTCACCAGTTCAAAGCCATCTAGAAGATGCAGAAAAAGGGTAGGAAAAGAAAGAGAGACAGAGAAGTGATGCAGCTAAGGTAATAAATTGGGCCGTCCTGGGAAGTTTGGGAGTAGGCTAGCCTGAGTGTTTCCTTGTGGATCTGACTGTAGTGGAGACCTGGAGAACTCCTGCTACAGCTTTGTCTTGCCTCCTTCATGTTTGTAAAAAGCTTAAGGAGCAGGAGCAACGTCCTAATGATGGAAGCAAGGTGTTGTAGGGGCATAAAATTTTTCTTTGATTCTGGACTGAAATGATTTATGCATGCTTTCAAAATTCAGTAAGATCAGTGGTGGACATGGAAAAGTTTTTGTGATTTCCTGTAAGTACTTCAAGCACCTGTATGCTAACATACCTCAAGAAATTTAATTTTATTTACTGGTCCTTAATAAACATATTTTCATGTCCTGCCAAAAGGAGGAAACTTAAAGGTACAACTCATCTGTAACTCCTAGGATTTCTTAACCTCTGTTTGATTTTGGAGCTAGCATTGAGAAGCCTGAGCTGCTTTGATTTCAGTAAGGTCTAGGCTCCTCACTGCATCTGTGAATCTGGGTCTTGGTAGGCTTTCACTTTTAATATATTATGGAAAAATTAAGTTTCACTTTGGGATGAGGAGTGGGTTCTCTCTTGACAAAATGAGCCTCCAGTTTAGAAATCCTGTACAGGTGGAGGCAGTTAACACACAGACCATGTAAAATCCTGGACCAGATAGCTGAGTCGGTAGAACATCTGTCATTTTTTTTAGTGGCCAGCCCAGCCCAAACCACCACAACCTGGAAATTTAAGCCTGCAAGATCCAAAATACCCTTTCTATTAAACCATCTGGCCTGATATTACCGTGGTGTAATTATTGTCAAAACTTTCTGAATGCAGAATACTTTTTTCTCAGTGAGAGCTCAGCTAGTTCTGGAGAGTTTAGTAATTGCTACTTATTTGTTTTGAATGAGAAAACTCAATCAAATATAAAATTTGAATGAGAACACTTACAGATTTAAATCTCTCTGTAGGTAGGCGCAAAAGTGACTACATATATTCCTGCCTTTAAATGCATTTATAAGTCATTGTAAAGTGCTTCCAATAATACTTAAATGAATTCTAGATCTCAGTCAACTCCACAAAATCAGACCAGTTCATTGTGCATCTTGTCACACAGTGTTTTGTATCAGAATTTATTTGTTATGCTGTAGTAACTCAAGCAGAGACATTTGCTTTTCCTTTTGCTTTAGTATGAGACCAGAAATATTACTCCAGAAGGAAGGTTTTTCGAGGAGCTAAAAGAATAAAGGGTATGATTAAGAGTTGGCCTTAGTGGTTACCTATGATATATGCTTACCTAGGGGATGTCTCTCACTGCCATAATACTTGGAGAAAATGATTTTCTGAATAAGCCTGGAACAAAATGGCTATTCAGGAAGTATAACTATTCAGGCAATAACTAGTATTTTCTTTATGACTCTATGTTAGTTTTTATTCTGTCTTCCAATGCCTTAATAAAAGAATTCCAAAAAACCAAAATAATATAATTTTGTAAGAGTTCTTTATTTTTCTTGCCCATGAGGTCCTGGAGTACATTGACAATGGTGATCTTAAATAAAATGTCTGACATACAGGGTGATATTACAATTTGGAAGGCTTCACAAGTCAGATATACTCTTATTTTTTCAGTATTGATCTGTTTATCTCTGATATAATGTGTCCCCATATAATAATACTAGAAAATGTATCAATATCTTCAGAAACAAAAATCACAATGTTTCAGATTGGTCTCCAGAAGTTAAATAATGCTAAAACCTACGTATGGGAAGTTGAAACTAAACATACTGAGCTACAGAATTAGGTTCCTAGGAACACATACCCAAGAAAAAAGAAAAGTTTTTTTTCTATTTTTGATAAAACTTGTGATAAAAATAGGAAACTGTGCTGAATCTTAAATCTGAAATCCTTTATTGTGGTAATTTAGAAATAGTACTCTTATGTTCATACTCAAATAAGCATATCTGGGATTTGGATAATGGTTCCAACCTACCCACACAGTGCAGTTTAGACCTTTTGATTTCAATAGTAGTGTGATATCCTTAAACAGTAACAAATCCCCACAAAAATGGTAAATAGATCCTGGATGCTAACTGTTACAAGTGTTAGACAGTGATAGGAAGAATATACAGGAGCTTTTGTCTGTTTTTTTTCTTCTTTCTTCTTGCTTCTTAAATTTTCTTTAAAATTGTTGAGTATTTTTTTCTGCCTATTACACCATTATCTGAGTGATTCACCGTTTTTAGGTTTCACGGAGGGAAAATCTGGGTATTAAAGGCTCCTTCATCTATCTGAGAAAATCATAATGAGAACTAACAGTTGAATGTTAAAACGAAACAAATTCAAGTTAGAAACAAAGAACACATCTTTACAGTTGCTGGTGTTAACCATTGGAATTAGAGAGAGAGAGAAATGGTGCATTCTCCACCTCTTGATATTTTCAGATCAGTCCTGGAGGTTTTTTCTGAAAGGTATGATTCAGCCAAACCCATTTATTACTGATGTGACTACAGGAGTAGTTGGGTATATTGTTTAGCTTGAGATATGTGGAAAGGCAGACTAAATGCCTCAGTGATTCCTCTTGATCTTGAAGTATTTTATTAGACAACTCTGTTCAAGTGGAATATAAATATTTTAAGAGTTGAGATTTTATAGGAAACCATTTTATTTTTACCGTTGAAAGTATCAGTTTCTCCACTGAGGCAATGTTTTGCCATAAACATACTGTACCTTATGTTGACAATGGTCTCTGGTTTTAGTTTTTCCCTTTCAAACTGACTCCTACTAGCCCTACAATAAATAAGGGAGCTTGATTAAATTGTATCTATCTCTAATGATCCTACTTTACATGTCTATATTACATTCTTCATGATCTTTCCACATTTTGAGTTGTTTGGATCTGAAGCAGCTCTGAACCACAGGCCTGCAGTGGTGTGGGAGGAATCCAGTCTAACGTGATTTGTTGGGAACATTGCTTTAGTATAGCTACAGAGGCACATGGTTCATAGAATGGGTGGAGAAAGCTTAAGTCTGTGTGTCAAGGCCATATAGACCATAGAGCTTCTGGAGAAGTGGCTTTTGTCCCCTAAGAACTCTCATTTAGCATTTTTGTTTACATTTCTACTGCATAATTTTTAGGACATTTGGAAAGTAGGGGCAGAATTTTTTGTCAGAGAATTGCAGGATGGCTAAATTTGGAAAGGACCCCTAGAGACCACCTGGTCTGAGCCCCTGCTTAAAGTAGGGTCAGCTAAAGCAGGTTGCTCAAGGCCATGTCTAGTGGAGTGTTGAATATCTCCAGGCATGGAGAATCTTTGGAGTCGTTACTCTCAACTTTCTAAGTTCAAAAAAGGATCTGGTGACTGTGTGAAATACCTCTCTGAAAAATAATAGTAGAAATGTGGTTGTTTCCAGTCTTTAAACTTGTTCTGTAGGAATTGCTAGAGGCAGCCAAATCTGGTGGACTAGGAGGCCTTGAGGACCCTCCTGTCCTAGCTCAGTGCACATGAAGCTGCTGCAGATCCCTGTCCCCATAAACGAGGCACTCCCACTGTGCGCACACAAAGCTAACATGGCTACGGCCACTCAGACCACCACGAAGAACGGTGCCTATACTGGCACCCACAAAAGCACACACAGCCCTCACAAAAACGTGAGTCTCTCAAAGAGCCTGAACCTCTTCCTCCACTGTGTGATCAGGACAGACAAACCTGCCAACCAGCTACCTGTTCACATGAAAGTGGTTTTGTCACGGTTCCTCTCTGTTTTCCCATGTGTGTTCCTCCCCAGTCCACCTTGGTCACCCTCCTTTCCCCATCTTCAGTCCTTCCTTTAGGCATTCCATTAAAATTTTTTGACATTTCCACAATTCACTTGAAATATCCCATAGTAATTTTACACAGTCCAGAAATCCTTTTTGCCCCTCCATCCTGTAATAAATCATGTACCCTTGTGGGCAATAATCCCCTTTTAGTCTGAAGGCCTGTCAGAAAGAGTTTCTGCTGTTGACTCACCTCAGTGGTTTTCACACCAGGGACAATAATTTTCTCTTGATAGTTGTAGGAGCAGCTGATTCAGTGTGATCTAATTTTCACTGACTAGGTGTTCACAGATTATGTTACCACGGTTCCTCTGCTTACCACCGCTCCTCAGATCTTTGCTGGGTTTTTCTGTTTAATTTGCTTATCCTTTCATCAGACAGTCTACCGGGAAACTTGCTTTTAAAGGAAGAAAATGTGGAACTTCTAAAAGAACTGAAAGAAAATTGCAGGTTTTCCTTTTACCAGACTGCTCTACCTATTTAAGCAAGAAGTTACCCAGTTTGGGAACTGAAATAACGATGTATCCCCGGCTTTTCATTCAGACCATGGGAAGGATAATGTGGGGAGTTCAGCTTCTTTCACGTTTTCTCTAATCTGCACCAGAGAAGCAACGTCTGCTATTAAATTCATGTCTCTCTGTTCGGTATCACTGGATTTGTGCACTCAATTCCCTGACGGTCCCAAGTTGATCAGATATAACACACTTGCATTTCTGTTCACAAAGACCACCTGATAACATTTTTATGCAGGCTTTCTGCAAGCAGTGGCACAGGTGATATGTGATCTGGAATAATGTCTATATGGAAAAAAGTTAGCTCTTCAAAATTTTGGAATCCTTTTGAACTGACAAAGTGAATTTTTCAAAGCTTTGTCTCGTACAACTGACTCATTTTACTTCAATCTTTGGTACCTTTCTACTTAATATCAGATTGACTGCTTCATGGAACCATAGTATGAGCTGCAGCTCTGGAGAGTGAAAGTGGGTGGGAGGAATGGGCACAAGAAGTAGCTACTGTTAGGTAGTGGGAGAAACTGTAAAAAAGTGAACATTAAAAGCAGGTAATTTGTATTTAAACATCAAATAAATATACTTCATCCACTTTCCATTAATTCTCAGAAATCATCTTCCTCGATATATTGCTCAACATTTAGTGCTATACTGTTCGCAGATGAATTCATTGCTCCACTTCAAAGTAATAGGATGTTAAAAAGGACTTAGAAAGGCAATTTATGTCCCACTTTAACCATTGAATTGCCACTTACACTTTTTGATAAAACACAGATCTATAAATTTATTAAAGGTCACTCATTGACTGATGCCATTAATTTGTAATGCTCTTCAGGAGCACAGCTCCTGAAATTTGATTTGTTTATTCATTATGGGTTGTGGCTTTTGAAATGTCCCCTATTTGACCTTTATATTTGACACTGGTAAATAATTACACAAGTTTGCTACTTATCCTGGACCCAAAGCCTTCCACTTGGAAAATAAATGTCACCTGAGGTCATTAATTATAGCTGTTATATGTTAGTAAGGAAAATGTTCATAAATAAGTTTCAATGGGTAAGAAGCTGAAATTAGCATAATTTTTTAAGTTAGAAGATGCTGATTAAGGGATTACAGGGTGACTTATTTCTTGCTCTTTTGGAAGTCATCTAATTTCACTGACTTCAGACCCTTTGTAATTGCTCATGGATAGTTTAACGTTTCATGAAGCTAGCAGTTATATCACAGGACTGAAACACAGATAGGGAACTTCATCTTCTACAAAACCATTGTGTCATCATTATTGGTGTTACACAGGCAGAAATATATTACTGCAATACTAATATATCTTGCTCACCAGATTTACAGAGTTTAAGGTATGGAAAAATTGCTTCATTTCGTTTCTGTTATATATTATAAACTATACTTCAAATATGGTGAAGTTTGAAAGATCCCTTTACTGCTTCAAATCATTCTCTTTGTTATAAGACAAACAGGCAAAGGCAAGAAAGTATCTTACAGATGCTATATGTAAAGTTGTACTGACTAAAAAGGTGGGCTGTAATGTCATATCTGCTGCCAGTTAAAAAAAAAAGAAAAAAGTTGGTTCATAGTTGATATAGCTCAAGGTATTAAAACGAGTCCCTGTAATTTAAAGGAAATTGATTATGATTTTAAAGCCTAGACCACCTTAATTTGTTTCCTATTATTACCACTAATGTGATATTGTCAGCACGTGATAATGTTAGCATTACTATTTTTATGGGAAGAAACAGAGCTGTGTTTTCTGTAAACACTCTGCCTGCTGTGTTATATTCACCAGAAGACTGTCTATACTAATAATATTAGAAAGACAGAGAACTGCAGGAAAAGAGTCCAGTTTCCCAGTGCTGCTTTCCGAAGTGAATTCTATCTTTCCTTCTGTTTCAGAGCTCCTACATGGTCCTGTAAAAAGTGTCTTTAAAAACTTATAACTTAGTCACACGTGAATGAGGTTCATTGGGGATTCAAAAGACGCATCCATGGCAGGAAGACTTTTGGTTGGCCATTATTGGTATCACCAGCATGTCAATGCATTGGCTGACAATATGGTCTCACTGTGTCTACTGTGTGTATACTGTGTGTGTTTCTGTTCCGCAACCAAAAGCTTTAAAATTCAAAGGAATATTTGGAAATTTATTTAACAGATTCTATCGTGGTTACTCCTCTTGAACTGCACAGAGCATCCTTAATTGGAATTTACAGAGCGCTGTTTGTCTTTATTGGAGACCTGATGTAGCTGGGAAACTGAAGCTTTTGTCTCCTCTGTATCTCAACCTTTCGTGAGTCCTGGAAAATTAATATTTGAAGGATAGCCCCATTTTAGCTGGCTGATTCTGTCCTTTTCTCATGTTATCTTTGCGTGGCTTTAAGATTTTTTGTACTGTCTGGGTGGAAATCCTTCACTTTACTGGTAGTCAAAAATGGCCTGTTTACTGGGTGGTGCTTGCATGCAGTAGAAAACCAGGAAAACTTTAAAACAGTCTTAAAAGCAATTAGGAAAACTTGAAAGAGTCTTACCCTTTGAATTGGAGGGCCCATGAGTTGCCCAATGTGGCAACGTTTGTTTAGTAGATCTGAATGTCTGTCAGCACTGTATTATAATGTAGTTCTGAAATGACACCTGATTTGCAAATATTAGGAAGATGCCTCTTACTTCTCCATGGTAAAAATAAATTGAATTTTTCCAGGTCTTCAAATTCTCTGCTATTTTATTAAAGAAGCCAGGCTTAACGGAGCTGTGGTTAAGGAAATGGAAACTGAAGAGTCATAGTCAGCAAACGTTTTGGAAATGTTCCTTTTGATGAGTTAGTACGTGAAAAGTTTTTTCGAGTTATCAGACAGAAACTTCAGGCATTACAGAGACAATTTTTCAGAAAATTCAAACTGAAATTTATGGTATGACTTTGTACCAAACAAAGATGTAGGTGAGATTTATAAGCACAACTTCAGTTATGGGATCACTTCTCCAATATTATATAGACAAGAATTCAATAAAATAACCTAATATTAAAGCTATGAGTATTTCTGAATTTAATTGTCCATATTAAAATGAAAAAGAAGTATGCAATTCTTTTTGAGTGCAATACATAGCTGTTAGTAAACCATTATTTTAAAATGATTATAACATACATTTTCTGTAGTGTTCATTTCTCTGATGAAACTGTAACTGATGACTGGAATGCTAAATTAGTTGTCATTCAGGAAAAGTAATTTTCAAAGAAAGTTTAATGTTCTTTTATAGGAAGCATGAACACTTCTAATTGTCTGTGTTGCTATAACATAACTTTGTGAATTTTATGTGTGTGGAATTGATAAACAGATCTTTCATTCGAAATATCTCTCTACAGAAACAACGGATTACCAAAGTTTAAGTAACTGTTAATTAAACAATTAATGATTTCTTAAGAAACGAAATACTTATTTACTATTGTTTATTTTTAAAATGACTGTTATTGAAATTTGCTGACCTTTTGGTTTTTTTGAAAGAACCTTTGTCAAAATTTTTATTACAATTTTGGCAGCAGCGGAAGCAAAGCTAACCTTTCGAAATTCAAATGGCTAGCAACTAAATTCTCCACTGATACATAAATACCTAAAAATTCTTCCCTAAAGTGTAATTTGAACATGTAAATACCAAAGATGGGTGACTGCAAATATTCAAGTTTATAATTTGGGATCGTCCTGCACACAAGACAAGCACTAAAGGCTGTTTATTGGAGTCTTCCTCTGCTAACTGCCCAGTATCTCTCATATCAATCTATACTGTAGAGTTGTATTACTTTTTTACGATTTGAATCTTTTCAATATGGACACTGCTAAAATTATAGCTACAAGTTATTCTGGTAGGGTGATGGTCCTTCCTGCCTGCTCTGGGTATCAGAGGTGATAGTGTTCTGCTATTTGGCATCTGCATATGTCGGCAGTGTACCGAACAGTGTTACTGCATGCTAGCATACCAACAGTAGAAGCACAGTAAAAAATAGTGCCTTTACACTATTGTATGCAGTGCTGTAAAGCTTTCAGTCAGTTGTTTTCAGTCTATGCAAAGGACAGCTACTGAAATTTAGAAGGGATGTTATTATATTGTATGTGCATTATACTTTTTTCCCTCCGCTATTTAGAAACAGTAGGGACTTTGGCTTGTAGCTACCAGTTCTCAGCTAGCTCCTCTAAGAGCATATAGTCCGCTGAGGTACTGTTTTTTACCTACCTAATTTTTTGCATGTTTATATATATATACACATAAAGAGTACATGTACATGCTCCTATGATTCTGCTGGGGTTGCCTCGTCCCATTTCAGGTTTTCAAATAGTTTTCAAGAGGGATATCTTGAAATACAGCAGCATAAATATGTAGATCTGTGAATCAGGCTCCCTGTCTGAAAGCCTTCTCAGTCTGAGACACTTGGCAGGCATCTATTTGCCACTAAGTCCAAGCGATTCAGGTGACAGGCCAATGAGGACCCTAGACCACAGTGTATTCAGAGCACGCTGAAACCATGAAAATGAGGTCTGCACAGAATATGGTGTTATGACAGCTGCTTTTTGGTATCAGATATGCTTTTTTAAGCTTTAAGTTAGACATCATATTTTCCTAGATTGCTCACTGATATGGGTGTAAATGGATACTGAGTCCTTTAGGTTGCATACTCAAAGGGGCCAAACGTGGTACCAGCCATATTATTCTCATAGTTCTAAAAATTATAGGAAATGTGTATTGCAACTCCACACCTGAAGCATCCCTGTACTTGATTAAGCCTTTAATCTTGACCTATATGTCCAGCAAAGTAAAGCATGAGCTTCACGCACAATTAATTTACTGAGTTGTCAGATTCATATTTTTTGAAGAAGGTTTACTCTGTCTTGGTTTCCAGCACTTTCCAGTAGAAGTGACTCCGCATAAAGAGTAAAACAAAAATAGATGTTCATTGCCTTTGTAGAAACAACTGTACAATCCCCAAATTCTGGCTAACCACTTTTGTCAAGAAAGTAAAATTAGCATTTGTGATAACATTAACATTTCACTGCTTATCACTTTAGACTACCGACTCCACATGCAACAAGTACATTTGGTAATGAATAGTCAATTTTATTGCAAATAACTGGTCACAACTGTTGGCTTAAGAATAAATTAAACCCAACCCAAAGTTGTCTTGCCAGACTCACTGTGGCAAGCCCAATGCACAAAATCGCTTCAAAATAAGAGACTTAGTTCCACAGGTTGACAGATGTAAACATGTGGAATACTGACTTTGGTAAGATAGGCTAATTTTTAATCTCCATTATTTTGGTGAAATTGGGGAATAGAGTTTTAACCCCGATTCTTACTGGTCATGCTTTGAGGAGTAAGAACAGGCAAACTAGCGCTACAGGAATCTTCAAATCTTACAAATAATTAAATATGACAAACACAGCATTCTGGGAAGGAAACACCACCTTTTGTATTTAGCTTTTCTTTGCCTTGTCCTAATTCACATACCATGCTATTTACTGTTTACTGCAGCTTAATCTTAGGAAACTTCAGTCTGAAAAAAAATGTTAATTTTGAAATCCTTTGTGTCTACAGACATGTTAATTGGTAGTTGCAGATGCATTTTTTTTCCTTCTCTTTTATACGGTAGTGCTTAACTTGTCTTCCTTTCTAGAATGAAAGTTAATCCTCTGTGTGAAATAACAATAGCAAATAGAAAGACAGGTAATTATTTCCAAAAACATGAACTGATTTGTTTGAAACTGAACATCTATGGACTAAGCTATATCAAATTTAGACGCTGTTTCTGAAAATTATGGTTGTATAGTAAATCAGTACCTCGAGGGTGTGCAAAGCCTGAAAGACCAAAAGCAATGTCCCATTTTACCTATAACAATTTGCTATAAATGATTTTGTAAGATATTCAGTATTTTGGAATGTGGGAAGAATAAGTAGAGCCTGGCGTACTTTATGTGCAGTGCAGAATTCATTATCAATTGCTTTAACAGAAAAGAAGGTAATCTTTTGTGAAAACATTCTCATTTGTAAAAGTGAAATAGTTAAAATGTTACAAAGTGGATGATTATTCTTAATTTTTGGATTACTCTAATTTGGCATCTCAGTTATCTAGCAAATCTACATGCAAAAGACAACTGACCAGACTATTAAATATAACCTTCAAGTGGATAAGAGGAGTCCTCAGCTCCATAGATGTTTTTTTATGACTACTAGAGCTAAAATAGATCTCAATTAGGGAGCAAAAAGCTTTCTCGGGGTTTTTCAGATGCTGAATTGTAATAGAATGTGAATTCAGTGAGGATTAAGGCCGAGTTCTGCAAACGGCTTTACGAGTAGGAACAGCATATCCTGAAATCTCGCTTTCCCCTGGATTTAGCAGTCTGTGTGAAGTAGCAATTCACAGCATCAAGCCGGACTTAGGCACATTAATTATTCTTCTGGGTGCCAAGAAACTATTGGCATTTTCCCTCTAACGCGTGGTGCAAAGCAGCAGGCTGTGGTCTGTGCTATGAGCAGACCGGCTGGTGAGGGCAGAGGGCAGAAGTGGTGTGCACCCAGCCTGCAGCAGAGCTTCACTACCATGTGGAGCCCACACCGCCTCTGCTGCCTCCTTGCAAAGGGATGAACTAGCAGGCACAAAGCTACCGTGGTAGGGGGACACGCTTTCCACCCTGGAGTATTTGTGCGTTAGTCACTGGATATAGTAAAGCAACAGGATCTGGAGCAAAACTTGAAACCCAGGTCCCCCTTATTGTCACCCAAAGGTTGTACCCTCTGTGTTCACAGAAATCTAGAATCCTCTGCTGCATCACGACTCAACTTTAACACGAGGAGGGCAAAACGAACCCGCCAACTGAAGCCAGCAGGCTGCTGGGCTGAATCACTTTCTCTTGGCTACGGAGAAGGGATTTAACTTAGACTCTGTTAAGTGACTGTAGTTCAGAGGTATGAGTCTGGACTGAACGACTTTAAGCAGTTTTTGGGAAACCTTGTGGTAGTGATAAAGCTGGTTTAGTCATTTCTATTCTAAGCTTTAAAACCGGAGGCACATTATTGTACCAAGAAGAGAAGATGAATCTGTAGCTAGTGATTAAAATGTTTGCAGACAAAAAAGAGAATTACAAAGGTAAATAAATATATTTTTTTATAAAACCTTTGTCCTGTTAAATGACAGGAATCTACATTCAACTAGCATAGTTTGATTTACGCTTATGGTAACAAGAAAACTTGAGGCAGAAACTAATTTTCTGCATTCACTGAATTTGCACTCATGTGAAAAAATCTAATGATGGTAATAGAACTACCTGTGGGAGTAAAATTTACTGCAGAGCATGAAATGTCCAAGAAGGCTTATCATATGCTATATAATATTATACAGGTGTTATGCAGTAGAGGTTCATCCTATGAGGTGTTGTCTGCTTTCTCGATAACTTCTTGGCTCCTTAGTTCCACTGAAGCTTACAAAAATTTCAAGCTTTGGCAGAGTTTTAAGTTCTGTGTGTTTGATTCAGAAAAGTGTGAAAGGCTACAACTTTTTTATTCTGTTAGTAGGTACATTCAGATGTGCATTAAGGGCATTTGAATGCAGTTTCAAAAAAATATTTGCTTTACTTTTTAGTTAAAAAGAAGTGAGCTTGAAAACCTTTTTTTTTCTAGGAGTCTAGCTCTCACTATCTAGAGCTATCTGTCATACTTTGCTTGAGGTTACTTAGTGCTTACATGATCCCTTCCAATAGCTCTGCTGTGACAGCAGTAATCTTCAGAAGGGTGGAGGAGGTCTTTATTGCAGTTTCCAATGGATGTACGTCTTAAAGCAGCCGGTTTATTGGTTTCGTCAGCCTTGAATATTAATGTTGACTGTAAGCCAAATCCTGTCTGTTTGACATCCATATGGTAGTTACACTGTTCTAGAGAACTCTATGGAAGTAACAGGATTTGGCCCTTTCCCATTTTAAAATACTTGAGCTTTTCTATGATATATATCCATTTATCTATCTTTGTTATATTTCAAATATGAGTGAAATTGTTTCAGTTGACTGTAACAGCTGCAGTGCCGCTGCTGTACAAATTGAATGCTCTATGAGCAGACTTCCCGTTTGCGAGCAAGTCATTTTTGTCTTTGACATATATGAACTTCCAATACCATACACTGAAAATGTCACAGAATGGAATATGCAACTGGCATAATATTTAATGGTATTTTTGTATCAAAATATTTATGTATCTTTTATACTTTTTATATTATATATAAAAACAGTGTGTATGTAGAAAATGTTTTTATTGACCATATTTTGTGTCCACCAGCTGAAGGCAGGTATTGTTAGTGGTTGCTGAATCCAGTAGACTGATAGAGGTGAGACTGCCACAGCTCCTTTTCCTGAGGTTCAGCTGGTAACAAGGCTGAGCACGCATTCCTAATAGGCACACATACTCACAAACTGTATATATATATATTTACAGATGTCTGGCCACACAGATCAAAACAAAAAGAACAGTCAGCACTCATGCAAAAAACAAACGGCACGTGTGGCTTCATCCTGTTACCCCCTGTGGCTGATCAGGATGAAGATCCATTGATGGGAATGTATATGTACACATGCACAGGGTGGATCCCTCCAGCAGCTGGGCTCAGACACTCAGTCCACCCAGTAGCTTGCCACTGTATCCCAGTCTCCCCGCTTGTTGTCAACTGGACATGCAACCTGGAAGGCTGGTACAGGTCCTCAGGTCCCCTTGTGCACACAGAGACAGGCAGACACCCACACTGTGGATCCCTCCAGTAATGAGTCTTAGACACTCAGGCTACCCAGTGCCTGGCTTGTGCATCCTCTTCTCTCTGCTTGTCACACACCCCCACACCCACGCGCACTCTCTCTCAGTCGGTCTCTGGACCCTGTGGTCTCTCTAGTAGTCAGCGTGGACCTCTAGGTCCCTCCACTAGCTGTCTCCCTCACAGAGGTGCACACACGCATCCACCCCAGGCTTATGGCCACTTCTGTACCTGGCTCCCCAAACCACGCATCCTGCTTCCCGAGTAGTTCAGCTTAATATTTGCTGGTGATTACAAGGTGGCACACAAACCCCTGCGGTGTGTATGCAGCCTGGTCTCTCCAGTTACTGGCACCAGAGATGCACAGTGCCTCTGTAACTGATGGGGCTATTGAAGTTCCTCTGCCTGACCCTGTGCCTCACACATCTCTGTAAGACTTTTTTTCACATAACCTAGCAGATATGTAAAGGTGAACTTGCGTCATTCTCACATTGATTTTGAATGTGACAACAGCTTATTTCAAATAGCAGAACAGCAAAGAGACAAATGAAAAAGCCAGAGTAGAATCTGTATATGAAATTTTCCAGCAACAATGCACATCAGTGGCTGGGCTTTAACACCCCCACCTCCCCACGCCTCCTGGCAATAACAGCTCTCTTTGTGCACCTGACAGACCTGCGACCACAGCAGTGCTAATGGGTACCACTATAATTCACAGGTAGTGTTCATGGGATATAATCTGGTGTGACACTGTACTAAGTACTGTGTGTTCCCTGCTCAGGAAAATGCCAGTTGCATCCCCTTCTACATAATAAATTCAGGATCTCTTTTTCTGAAGATAATTTGAAAAGTAGAAGGAATCATCTTCTTTTGTTTATACATTAAAAACTGCTTTTCTGTAGGGAGCTGAAAGTCAATTTGCAGCACAAAGGTATGAACGCATTACAAGGTTTCTTGAAATAACAGATTTCAATAGTCACAGTACTTGCTTAAAAACATCTGTGGTGAAGCTGAAGGAGCTATTTGAGAAAAAGCAAACATATTTTATGCTGTGTGTCTGCTCAGTATTACACCTGGAACCCCCTGGTACCTACAAATACATAAACTTGGAACTTTGTTATCTACATAATTAAAAAAAGTTTGGGATTATAAAATTATCAGCTGAGAGGATGAAAACATTGTGTAGGTTACATTATTTTTGTGCAGTCCCTTTGGAAAAGTTTTCAAACAGGTTTTGGTATAAATCCAGTTAGAGGATTTATGAGAAAGAACAAACAGAAATGAATACTGTTCAGACCTTTAAAATTGGTGATAATATTTTTCTGAAGAGTGGCAATAAATCCATGATGACACAGCATAAAAGGAATGAAAAGAAGCAGAAATACTCAGTGCTTTTAAGACTAGGTCTTTTGGCTCCAAAGCACTGTTGTAGATGAGACAAAGACAATGGTGATTGGCAAGAAGCAACTATCAACGATTTGATGTGAATTCTGATTCTTCTGGCAAATATAACCACAATCCTGTCACCAGACTTTTAGGCCACCTTGTATGTATTTAAAGAGTAGTATACTTCTGGATTTTCAGGGAATACTATTTACTTATGATACTTTTATATCATTACTGTAAGTAGCTAATTAAAAGGCAACGGCATTGACTTAAACACTCCCAAATTATCTTTTTTTTTTTTTTTATGGCTTCATGGTATGCTGTATCCAGGGTAATTAGCATATTTAGGTGCTTCATTGAGTGTAGAATATGCTTGACTGTTGGTTTAAACAAGAGGCTCGATACTAGAGCATTTGTACAGGTTTCATCCTTTAAGTGTGTAATCTAAAGCTTCTGAATTTAGGAGCTGGCTCCTTGAATAAGAGCTACTGAAATCAGGCTGAGACATTCATATAGATTCTTCCTGGATGTAATGGCTGGAGAATTGAAGCCAGAAGAAATAGAAATTCAAATGTATATTGTGAAGTTATGGAATTTTATCTTTCTGTGGTCTGTCAGTGCTTGAGCAGACAGCTCTTGAGGTTAGAATAAGACTCGTATTTTTGACCAGACTTTTTCCTTTTATAAACCTGAATCATAGAGTTGTGACACATTTTAGTGGGTGAGATAATAAACGTCTGATCATCTCTCACCCAAGATGGACAACTCTGGCTGACACCCCAGAAAGCACAGCAAATTATTAAACAATTATAGAACTATTTATCTAATTCACATAGCTCCCTTTTTTAGAGGCACTTAGTCCTTGACCAGGTATCTAAACACTTATTCCATGGTTATTCCATGGGTACACCCTCAGCGTTTTGACTTGAAGTAGTAGTCCAATTCTGAAGTTATTCTTCCCACCAGCTGCACTTATTACATATTCTTTTGGTTCAAAGGGAAGTTTTGGTGCACAAACCCCAGCTGTTCATTAGAGAAAATTAATCTAGGAGCTCTGCTTTAGCTGTGCACGTCATCACCATAAAGTTCAAGGTAGTCACTGATACTTCATAACATACATATGGTGATGATTTTTGGTCTAGGGGACCAGATTAAAGCTAGTCCGAAATAAAATCATAGACCATGTAGGGTGTTGCTGCTGCATCTCATGTCTAACTGATTTGATCTACTGGTCTTCCTCCGCTGTGCTAAATTATTTACTAGTATAAACTAAGTCAATAAATAGCATAAGATATGTAGAATGGAATAGGCAGAAACATTGCATTTGTCTAAAAAATGTTTGGTTTAGAATATTACTTTCTTAGATGTTATTTTCCTACACAGAAGCTGTGTAAAAAGCTATTTTTCTCCCAATCTATGAACATGGAGATGAAGATACTGAAAGCGAAGCACTATGTGTTTGATCTTTCTTGACCTAATCCGTAGCTCCTTTGGCAGTTACAGAGATGACGGGCAGTCTTTGATGAATTTGTTCCTGTCTCACTGAGATAGAAAGTCAATCCAATTCTCCATTTCTCAGCTCTGTGTGATAACAATTAGTGCCAATGTCTTGTCAACAGTGTTCTCATGTAGGTCTTTTATACGGCAATCAGTATATATTGAATGGAAACCATATACAACAAGAAGGTAGATAACAATTCTGTCGATATTTTAGGGTCAAGTGCATCAGGATTCAGTGTCAAACAAAGCCCAAAAGTGAATATTAAGTTTTTTTCTTCCTTAAGAATATAGAAGTGCTTTATTTGAATGTTATATGAAGGTTACACTAATCTAGTAACATTTTAAATGATCACCATAAAGTTATTCTTGAATGTTAAAATGTAGGGTAGAGTACATGTTTTGAGGTTATATCACTGTGTATATGTGGCATACAGTTAACCTATTTAGTACTATCTGTAAGCACATTCACAAAGAAGATACTGCAGAATGCAAGCACTTTAATTTCCCTGCAAAGGTATAATGAGATCCAGGGATCTTCTTTCAAGGTGAAGCTAGATAATTTCAAGGTTGAAAAAGAAAGTACATATTACTACAAGTAAAAGTAATTAATCTTTATAAAATCTTATCTAGGGAAGTTGTGGATTTTCACTGCCTGAAAACTTTAAATAAATCCAGTTTCTTACAAAAAGAGGTGTTCTAGCTAAAAAAGGAGATATGGGCTTATATGGATTATAATGGAGAAATTATTGGGGAAATTTCTATCCTGTATGAATATAAAAGGCCAGACTGGATGACTGTCATGGTTCCTAGCACTCAAAGGCTGATAAGCTTGACCGCTTGTAACTTAATCTAGGCTTGTGTTCTAAAAAGGAGAAAAAAGAACTTACCAGTTTGTGTCTTAGTACAGACTTAAAGCGATAGATGCTCTCAATTTCAAATCACGTTGCTTTTGTAGGCAAATGTTCTGAGTTAATAAAGTTGAGATAAGCAGTGACAGGTTGCTATAATACTTTGAATTAATGAACAAAATGTCACCAAATATTTGGTGGATTTTTCTGATGTGGATAAAAGTATCAAGTTTCTATAACACTTAGAATTAATGAACAAACTACCACCAATTATCTGGTGTGTTCTTCTGAGGTAGGTGAGCAACATCTTTAACGAATGTCAGAAGTCTTGCTGTAATGCCAGGAGCTAATGAATAATTTTTGCAGTAAAATAATTACTATTATTACATGTTTATATTACAATGTTATCATTTGTGCATTCATTCTGCAGTACTACCCAAGTTAATCAGGTTAAAACAGGTTAATTAGATGAGGTTCTTATTGTGATGAAAAGACAAAAGTGTTTCTGAGCTATTTATGTTACAGGATATTTCTGATTTTAAAACCAAACAAGATACAGGAGGAGAACAACAGAATAAGAGTGTGGAAGAAAAAGTATAAGGAAATATTATTCTAATAGGAACAGTGTGTATACATATATAATATGCCATATGTATGTGGGTTTTACATATGCAATATACTGTTTCAAACTTTCTACTTAACTTTTTTTAAAAAAAGATGCATACAAGAGTTCTTAATATTTCATTGAAAAGTTTCTGAACCATTCAAAATAAATGAGAGTTACTGACTCTACACAAATTTCTTTGAATATGACTGAAAAAAACACCTGGGGCTCCCAGGAGATTTCTTAGTGAATGACAGTTTAAAGAATGGTCAACAGATTTGAACACTTCAAAGTATCATGAAATGATTGAAAGATAGGGAGAGGAGGAGCATATAGACAGAAACTTTCACCTTAATCGTGTAAGAAATAGAAAACAAAATATTCAGATTATGTAAACTGTGAAAAATTTTTTGGAATTTCATGACTATTATATTCAAGTTTGCTAACAATAAAATCAAGACACTCTGCAACAAATGCCCAGGTATTTGCTGTTTGGCTAGAAGATATTTTTTGCTAGTGGCTATAGGCAGAGGCTAACATTGGAAAAAGTCAGATTTTAGACTGTATGAATATCTTTGTCACAGGCAGTATGTGATATAGTCTTATATTCTATCAGAACCCTAGATGTTACATCCAGTAGAAATCAATACTATACATTTATACTAAGCACTGTATTACGAGCACAGTTAAGCAATACAAAATGTAAAATATAAGTCTCATTGGCTTTTAGGCCTTTTTTACAGGATAAAAATGCATAAATTATTCTGGGATTTATAATTTTTTCACAACTATTTAGTTACTGTAAGAAGAAGTGATTGCTGGCAAACTCAAAGCAAATTTTGATGAAGTTGCCAAAAGCAGGATCTCAGAAAGAATTTAAGTACTCGAAGTGGAAAAGCAGCATATTTTGAAGTCTTAGTCTAAACCTGTGAGGTCCAGAGCTCCCGCAGAGCTCTTTTTTATATTTGACAGGTCTGTAATCTGTAAGCACTTCAGTTCTTGACCTTAAAGTTGCCCAGATGCTTAAATCGCTGTTACTGCAGTTGTCAGAAGTATCTCAATCCTGGTAGTTCAGCAATTCAGCCCTAACTCAGGGATCCAGAAACTAGGCACCTACTGCCTTCCTCCTTTGAGAGGTATGATCCACTAAGCTTCCTCAGACTTACTGATTACCGAGCATGCAGTGATAGCTGCTGCTTTCTCTTAAAGTGTAGCTAGGGATAAATCTCCCTTTTCACTTAGAGATTTGGTTATTTTAATATGACAGTGTGAACCCAGGTTCAGTTCTTCCTTTTCTGAACAAAAATTAAAAAAAAATCTTATGCTTCCTGTTTCTTTAGACTCACCAGGTTGATTTAGACCTTATGAACCTCAGTGCATATGTTTGTCAGCACAAATGATTTCCCTCTCAAACAGTAAACCTGTGTCTCTGATGAGTCTTGAATCAAAGGAGCTAAAAAAAGGAAAAGCAAGTTAACTCACAATCCATACAGTTTTTGATAAGGAGGGAAGTTTTGTACATTTAGTACATGATGCCAAACAAATGTGGGTAAGTCACTAGGACCATACATCCATATGTGGCTGGTGTCTACTACAGGCTGCCCGATCAAGGGGAGCCTGTTGACAAAGCCTTCTTACTGCAGCTACAGGAGGCATCACACTCGCAGGCTCTCGTGCTGCAGAAGGACATCAACCACCCCAACATCTGCTGGAAAAGTAGCACGGTGAGCTGTAGGGTATCCAGGAGACTCCTGGAGTGCATTGAAGATAACTTCTTAAGCCAGATAATAGATCCCACCAGAGGAGAGGTGATACTGGACCTGATGGTCACTGACACAAGTGAGATAATCAGTGATGTCAAGATTGGGGGCAGCCTGGGCTGTAGTGGTCATACATTGGTGGAGTTTGCAAAGAATAATAATAATAAATAATAATAATAATAATAATAATAATAATAATAATAATAATAATAATAATAATAAAGTCCCTCGTGACTGAAAAAAGGAAAATATTGCACACATTTTTAAAAAGGGTAGAAAGGAGGACCATGGGAACTACTGACCTGACAGCCTCACCTCTGTGCCTGGGAAGATCATGGAACAGATCCTCCTTGAAGCTAGGGGCACCACTGAAAAAAGACTGTTCCCATCTACCTGGCACCCTCCCTTTAAGTATTTATAAGTATTGATAAGATCCCCTCTCAGTCGTCTTTTCTCTGGACTAAAAAGACCCAAGCCCCTCAGCCTTTCCTCATAAGAAAGATACTCCAGTCCCCTAATCATCTCTGTAGCCCTTTGCTGGACCCTCTCCAGCAGTTCCCTGTCCTTCTTGAACCGGGGAGCCCAGAACTGGACACAGGACTCCAGATGCGGCCTCACCAGGGCAGAGTAGAGGGGGAGGATGACCTCCCTTGACCTGCTGGCCACACTCTTCTTGATGCACCCCAGGATGCCATTGGCCTTCTTGGCCACAAGGGCACATTGCTGGCTCATGGTCATCCTGTTGTCCACCAGGACTCCCAGGTCCCTTTCCACAGAGCTGCTCTCCAGGAGGTCAGCCCCCAACCTGTACTGATGCATGGGGTTATTCCTCCCCAGATGCAGTACCCCACACTTGCCCTTGTTCAATTTCATTAGGTTCCTCTCTGCCCAACTCTCCAGCCTGTCCAGGTCACGCTGTATGGCGGCACAGCCTTCTGGTGTGTCAGCCACCCCTCCCAGTTTTGTATCATCAGCAAACTTGCTGATGGTACACTCTATGCCTTCATCCAGGTCATTGATGAATATATTGAACAGGACTGGACCCAGTACTGACCCCTGAGGGACACCACTAGTTACTGGCCTCCAACTGGACTCTGCACCACTAACCACAACCCTCTGAGCTCTATCTGTCAACCACTGTTCAATCCACCTCACTGTCCGTTCATCTAACCCACACTTCCTAAGCTTGCCTGTGAGGATGATGTGTCGAAAGCCTTGCTGAAGTCAAGGTAGACAACACCCACTGCCCTCCCGTCATCCACCCATCCAGTCACACCATCATAGAAGGCTATCAGATTAGTCAGACATGACTTCCCCTTGGTGAATCCATGTTGACTACTTCTGATAATCTTTTCCTCCAGACGCTTGGAGATGACACCCAGAACAAGCTGTTGCAGGGATGGAGGTGAGGCTGACTGGCCTGTGGTGACACTGATGGTGAGAAACCCCAGTAGGACATCACAAAACTGAAGTACTGAGTGAAGAAATGCCAGATGATTCATTATCTGGATAAATAGGAAGTAATACAACCTAAATTATGCTTACATAATTGTGAACTTGGAAGTGGAAGTCACAGTACAGGAAGGAGATCATGGACTCCTCACTGGTAATTTTCTGAGATCATCCGTTCAGTGTGCACTGGTGGTTGAGAACAAACAAAATATTCGGAATCATCAGGAAAAATATTGAGACTAAACCAGGAATAAACATTTTCTTGCTCTGAAAAACATTGATGCGCTGGATTACTTGATGCAATGCTTCTCCGTGCATCCCCCAAAAAAGATATAATGATCAATAAAGAATGATAGTAAAAGAATAGTCGAGGTAACTTTAATTATATAAGACTTGAGGGATTTTTCTAAGAAAAAAAAGCAAGCAGGCTAAATTTAAGTTCTAAAGAGAGACACTTTCCAGCTGATTTATACTCTGAAGTCCACATATTAGAAATAAATAATCTGAGGTAGACGGTTTAACTGATAATATATTTTTGTTATATATTTAATTAGTGGAGGAAAATAGTTTTAATTAAACTTCCTTGTGTTTCTACCTATTTTTTTTTGTATGGATATATTTCAGTTAATTCTTAGGGAAAAATTCAGATTTGGAAGGATGACTCCAGCTATCTTGTAAAGTCACACCTATTTTAACATCAGTAACTTATTCATTGCTATAAAGTTTCTATTTTTTCTTCCTAATTATCTCCACATGAAACTCAGGTCTATCATTGATTTCATTCCTGCCATTTCTCACCTTCATTTAAAGTTTGGTGGGGTTTTTTTGACAAACCTGTTCTCTTACAACTCTTTAAATTTAAAGCATTAAACTCAAACTCTGTATATATACCTTTGTCTCTGTAAATTTCTTCCTACAGACTTCAAAATAAATGACTTGAAATTCATGTTTTAGGTGCTAAAAAGTACAACTGGATAGGAGAAATGGAGGAATCATAGCTTTTTTTTTGACATAACAGTATAAAATAAATCAATTTTTACGTCAAAAAATCCAGTGTGCCTATGATTACTTGCTGCCTAGCTGCAGTTTGTTTTCAAAATGTCTTAACTTTATCAGGTCAAACCTAATGAAGAAGGCAAAGTTTTGAGTGCAGTCAGCCATGCCAAAAAAGCTGAAGAAATGTTACTTAACATGGCATCTTTGTTTCAGCAAATTTACTAACCTGACTTCTTCTCTGGGCCCACAGAACGAATCAGAGATTTAAAACAAACAACCTTGAAGATGTTATTTTTGAGAAGTCTTTTTAATATCAGTATAATATTAGACCTTTTTAAAAATACAAAAATTCTGTAAAGGACTCCTGTAAAGGTAGCATGTAATTTTTTCCTGTAAGATACTGTGGCAATATTGGGAAAAAAATCATAAGTTAAATTGCTTGTTTTCACTGCAGAGGAAATACTCTCAGACTAAGCTTCACATATGACAAATAATGAATCAGGAGCAATATGTAATGAGAAGAACCACACACACATAATTCTGTAAGTAACATAAGTAGCAAAAGGAAGGCTAGGGAAAACGTGGGCCTGCTGCTGAATGGGGCAGGTGATACAGGACCTGGTGACATAGGACAGGGAAAAGCTGAGGTACTGACTACTGCCTTCTCCTCAGCCTTTACAAGCAGGACTAGACTTCAGAAATCTGAGGTCCCAGAGAGCAGGGGGAAAGGCTGGAAGAAGGAAGATGTACCCTTGGTGGAAGAAGATCAGGTCAGGGAATACTTAAGCACAACGGACATACAGAAGTCCATGCAGCCTGATGGGATGCACCCATTAGTGCTGAGGGACCTGGCTCATGTCATTGTAAGGCCACTCTTAATAACCTTTGAACAATCATGGTGATTGGAAGACGTGTCTGAGGACTGTAGGAAAGCAAATGTCACTCCTGCCTTCAAGAAGGAGGACCCAGGGAACTATGACGAAATTTTTGGTTTGGTAGATGAGGTGAGAGCAGTGGATATTGTCTGCCTTGACTTCAGCAGGGCTTTTCAGACTGTCTCCTGTAAGATCCTCATAGAGAAGCTGATGAATTAGGGGCTGGAAGAGCAGACTGCGAGGTAGGTAGATTGAGAGCTAGCTGAATGATCAGGAGCAGAGGGTGGTGATCAGTGGTATTAAGTCCTGCTGGAGGCCAGTAACTGGTGGTGTACCCTGGGGGTCAGTATTGGCTCTAATCTTGTTCAACATCTTTATTAATGACCTGGATGGTGGGTTAGAGTGTACCTCAGCAAGTTTGCTGGTGATACAAAACTGATAGGAGTGGCTGATACACCAGAGGGTTGTGCTGCCATCCAGAGTGACGTTGACAGGCTGGAGAAATGAGCCGACAGAAATCTCATGAAATTAAGGAAAGGGAAAGACCAAGTCCTGCACCTGGGGAGGAAGACCAGTATACAAAGGAAAACAGAGAAGGGCCTGGGGGTCCTGGTGGACACCAAGCTGAGCATGAGCCACCAATGTGCCCTTGAAGCAAAGAAGGTTAATGGTATCCTGGTCTGCATTAGACAAAGTATTGCCAGCAGGTTGAGGGAGGTGATCTTCTCATTTATTCAGCACTGGTGAGACCACAGCTGGAGTACTGTGTCCAGTTCTGGGCTCACCTGTACAAGAGACAGATAGAACTACTGGAGAGAGCCCAGTGAATGGCCACTAAGATGGTTAAGGTGCTGGAGCAGCTGTCATATGAAGAAAAGCAGAGTATCCTAAATTTGATGTGGGATTAATGTAATAACTGATTATCTCTACCTCCATGAGTTCTTTTCCAGTTCCTGCTAACGCAGTAGGGGTGCTAAAAAAATTATTATGAATGATAGCTCACATATATATGTTCAGCCAGTTTGGGGAGATCTTGGAGAAAACGTGCTGTCATTCATTTTGCTTTGTGAGTTTTATAAAAATTCTAGCTCTTTTACTTTCACTCAAGTTTTCATCAGTTTTGTGTCCCTACTGTGTACTGCACCAGGATCAATAGACAATTTGGAAAGTCTTTTGTAATTTATTCATTATTTCATGCCTACTGAAGGCATATTATATGCAGGAAAGGAAAGCCTGTATCAGTATTGATCAATATTTGTTAATGATATCCAGCCTATTAGCAAATCAAATAACACAGATTTTGTGAAACACGGTTCATCACAGAAGAAATAGTGCAAAAATTAAATCCTAATGAAGCATAAATCCCAGCGTGCACGGTGTGTATTATTACAAAAAGTTAACTTCCTCATGTGTATGAACAAAAATCCAAAATGTATTTTATCTCCCTCCAGTTTAGGAAGAGAGTTCTTATTTTGGTCATGGATTAAACTGGTACAAAAAATTTAGTTATGGGTCCAAAAAGGTTCCTTGTAGCCTCTATAGTTAGGCCCACTATCCAGGGAGTATTTTGTACTTGAAAATGAAGGGACGACCAGTGATAAAAGAATTAATATTATCTGTAGAATATCTAAGTTTAATTCTTGTCTCTATCACAGACTTTTTGTGCAACTTGGAGAAATGCAATTGTTCTGTGCTACAATACCTCATCTCTAATCTTCAGAAGAAAGAACGTGTCTGCCTTGTCTGTAAAGGCTTTGAAGCAGAGACTGTCTCCTTGAATGTATTTTCTAGCGTAAAGTACAATGGAACCTCTGATTTGTGTTAGGGCCTTTCAGTGTTACTGTGATACGAATAAATAATAATTAGTAATAGATGTTTTGTCTGCTTTCTTTATAAAGGATGAGTCCATGAAAGAAAGCTAACTTCTCCCTGTAAGATGAAAAGAACTTCAAAGGTCAAATTTTAGCTATTATTCTAATGAAAAATGAGATGCTTCTAAGGCTGTTGATAAAGACTAGAGTTTCATAAACTTCTCCTATTTCCTTTTAGCTGTATTAGAGTTCTTACTGTGATTTTAAAGTTTGAGCACACCAAAATATTAAAAGCCCCCACAGCTTGCATTTTTTTTCTCTTTAGCTGTGCTGTGAAGATTGCATCAAAACCTTCCCCAGAGCCTCCAACCAGCCTTAATTTATTGTTATAATACATAAAAAAAAAGAGGAAGATTTATGAAAATGTCAGTGAGATACTTTTGCTGTGAGAAATATCAACTAGTATCTATCAAACATCATCTTTGTCAGCAACAGTGTTTTGCAGAAAGTCAGTCAAATTAAGGCACATTGCATTTATTTTTATGTTGGTAGTGCTCTGGTACATAGACCTCACATTTTCTAAGAAGAAAGAAACTTAATTTGAATTAATTCCAACAGTCTCACCATGTCTAAAGAATTTTTCCTGTCTGTAGATGGACTCAAGAATATAAAAAACAAAATTATTAGGATAGCATTTTATTTACAGTTCAATAAAGTGAAGGAAGGAAACTTCTGTCTCCAGTGATATAACCTCTTGCCTTATCAAATTTTTATTTTCTTTTGAAATTCTCAGGTCATCAGAGAAATAAAGGGCAAAGGATTAAAAATATATATGTTCAGATACTTTCTAAACTGCTTTATTATACATATGTTTTAGAGTTAGAAATAAAATTTAATGTATTTAACAATGAAATAGGAATAAATCTCAAGAGAAGGATTTTAGAATTACTCATAAAGTAATTCTGATGGTTTGAGGTACACAGACAGTTGAGAATTGTCGGTGAATTGCTTTAACTTTTAACTGATTCTTATCTCCTCATTTGCTGTACTGCATAGTGCCTCATATCAATAGTAACTTTGGAAATGAATGACAGGAGGGACTTAGAAACCCCTTCCCTAGGCTAGCAAGCATACAGGAAGGAATAATTTGTGTCCTCAGAGTATATACAACAGCTAAATTTATACTGAGGTAAAATTATTCCCTGAATTTACCCTGCAGTTCTGTGATGTCCCAGGTTCCTTAATGGGAGAAGTAAAGAATTTGGCTATTTCCATGGATATTAAAGGACAGGCGACTTAGAAATAAAGATCAAAGACAACAACAGCTTACTAGATGAAATGTCTCTGACCCCTTCTATCATCCTTCTTATCATTAAAGTTGTCTTATTTTGTCTTTTGGCTCCTTGCTTTCAGCATTCTGGCTGCTTCTCTGCATGTACTTTGTTATCTATCTTAAAACCTTTACTATTTCTGCTAAATTAGTGAGTGTAGGATATCTCTGCTTCACATCTTTCCACACGCACACACTTTCCCCAACCCTCTTTTATGTTTTCCCACCATTCCCATTAATGGTAATTGCTAGTTCACTTTTCCTGCCTTAAACCTGAATGCTTGCTGTGAGAAGCCTGCTTTAAATGTCAGCACATTTCCTTGACTCAGCTTCATTTTCTTATGCTGTTTGCCAGTTCTGCTTACATGAGAATTGTTGCATCTAATGCTCTAAAGCTCTCTTAGCCAGATCCTCATCAAATGTAAATTTACTTAACATCATTGGAAGCATTGGAGCTGAAAAGCCATTTTTCTATGCTTCTTGCCTTTCAAATTGTAATAGCTGCATAAAATGCAGAATCAGACTGTTGCTGAGGTTGGAAGGGACCTCTGTAGATCATCTTTTCCACCCACCTGCTCCAAGCAGGGTCAACTAGAACTGGTTGATCAAGGCCATGTCCAGGCAGTGTTTGAATATCTCCAGGGGTGGGGACTGCCCAGCCTCTCCGGGCATCCTGTTCTGATGTTCAACCATCCTCAGAGTAAAAAAATTTTTTCTCATGCTTAAATAGAATTTTCTATGTTTCAGTTTGTGGCCGTTTACTCTTGTCCATTCCCTGGGTAGCAAGGAGGAGAGCCTGGTTCTGTCTTCTTTACTGCCTTCTGTCAAGTACTGATACACATTAATAAGATACCCCTGAGCCTTCTCTTCTCCAGGCTAAACACTCCCATACTCTCTCAGCTTTTCCTCATGGGATGGACAGTCCAGTCCCTTCATTATCTTAGTGGCCTCTTGCTGGACTCCTACTAGTAGCTCCATGTCTCCCTTGTACTGGGGATCCCAGAGCTGGACACAGTACTCCAGGTATGTCCTCACTAGTGCTGAATAGAGGGGAAGAATCGCCTCCTTCGTCCTACTGGCAACACTCCTCCTAATGCAGTGCAGAAAGCTGTCAGCTTGCTTTGCTGTTAAGGATACATGATGGCTCATGTTCGACTTGCTGTCCACCAGCGCCCTTCTTCAGCCACTTAATCCCTGTACTTTTGTCCATAGGGTTCTTCCCTCCCAGGTGTGGGACTTGGCCTTTCCCTTTGCTGAGTTTCATAAGATCCCTGTCAGCCCGTTTCTCCAACCTCTTGAGGTCTGAATGACAACATAACCTTTTGGTGTATCAGCTACTCCTCCCAGTCTTGTGTAATTTGCAAACTTGCTGAGCGTGTACTCTGTCTTATCACCTATGTCATTAACAAAGATTTTAAACAGCGTTGGCCCCACTATTGACCCATCGGGTATATCCTGAGTTGTTGGCCTCCAGCTGGACTTCATGCTCTGATGATAAGTCTTTGAACCTAGCAGTTCAGCCAGTTTTCAGTTCATCTCACTGTTCAATTATCAAGCACATATTTCATCAGTTAGTCTATGAGAACATCATAGGAGACTAAAGTCAAGATAAACAATATCTACTGCTCTCCTCTTGTCCACTGAGCTAGACATTTCAGAGTGGTCAGGCACCTTGTAAATCTGTGCTGACTGAACCCCAGTCACCTTTCTGTCCTTCATATGTCTGAAAATGGCATACAGATTTAGTTGCTCCATCATCTTCCTAGGGTATGAGGTGAGGCTGATTACCTTGTAGTTCTCCAAATCTTCTTCCTTGCCTTTCTTCAAAATAGGAGTGAAATTTTCTTTCTTCCAATCCTCAGGAATTCCCTCTCTCTCCACAAATTGCCATGACCTTTCAAAGATCACCAGAAATGGCATTGCAATGACATTGATCACCTCCCTCAGCACTTCTCTACTGAGTGTAAGCTTTCCTTGCTCCAGACTTTCCCAGTGTTTTTGAGGGCCCTGGGATTCCTGTAGGCAAATCCCACCATTAAAGACTGAGGCAAAGAAGGCACGTCAGCCATTTGCATGTCCTTTGTCACCAGGTCCACTACTCACATTTTCCTTCATCTTCTCTTTGCTGCTGATGTACCTGTAGAAGCCTTTGCTGTTACTCTTCACATCCCTTGCCAGATTCATATCCAGGTAGGCTTTGATTCTTCTGACCACATCCCTCCATTGTCCCTGCATGGCCAAGCAGTGTCTCTATAATCCTCCTGGGTGATCTGACCTTCTTCCACCTCTTGTATGCTTCCTTTTGATGTCTGAGTTTAGTCAGAAGTTCCTTGCTAATCTGAGCAGGTCTCCTGCCACCCTTGCTTCATTTCCTGCACTTTGGGATTGACTGCTCTTGAGCTTGGAAGAGCTGATCCACAAAAATCAACCAGCTCTCCTGAATCCTGCTTTTCTCCAGGACTATCGCCCACAGGATTCTTTCAAGCAGATCCCTGAACTGTCAAACATTATCTCCTCTGCCTGGAGAAGCATATATTCTGTAGCTATTCCTGACATGTATGTAGGCTAGTCTCATCTACTCTGCTCTATTAAGTCTATATTTAAACTAATAAATACAGTAAACTAAAAAATCTTTTATACCACTGCTGCTGATAATATTTCAACTGAGTCTTCACATTAAAGAATATAAAGCCTAGAAGTTCCTCAAAATCTCACTAGATTAAGTTTCTGCTTTGTAAAATAAACAAAACCATATTTATTATTTATTTTTCTATGCCATAAAGAGGCGCTGATTGAGATAAGATTGAAGCTGTGTGGCGTTGGGTATGGTATAAGCGCATGTCGAAGGAGAACTTGCAGTCTGAACCTTAGAAAGTTCATGCTCTTAGCCAATAAGATAGTCAGAAGTCAGGAGAGCAAGAATAGTTAAAGCATCATGTCTGCACCCATGCAAAATATCAGCAGCTTAAATTTAGGTTAGAATCCAGCTTTCCAGATTGCAAAATTCTCTCTGTACTCAGCAAATCATGTTTCCCCTATTAGGTGTTTTCTACACTAATATTTTTCCTGTTAAGTTCTAAATGCCACATGTGCCAACATTTATAGTTTCTATTGTTTCCTACTCTATTGCTTAGTAGAGCTCACTGCCAACAAAGTCTTTAGATATATATTATTTTTACTTTCTTAAACTGATTCCACAGTGTTTCATTATATCTTCTTTGATCATTCAATATAATTCTTCCCCATCTTTTGTACCTTCTCATACTCTAGTTGGTGTCTCCTTACACCGCTCAGGTAAGTAAAGCGTAGGTAGTATTGTTGAAATTAATTCTGTGTTTCATGTGGTCTACATACTCCATGAATTGTGGAACAGCTTTTCTTTTAGAATACAAGAACTATTTTAAATTTGGGGTTTATAAAATCATAACAACAGTTGAGCAGACTGTGGATTTATTAATGAAACTTACAAAGATCACCTATCTCATCAGCTGATCTAACTTAAGTTAGTGTCCTCACGTTTTCTCCCAAAGTTTAAGGTTTCTTCCTACTTCCTTCTGAACTACCAAAGTGAGTGTAAGAAACCCATTATGTATACTGTAGTGACAGATTTGAAAACCTATTGTACCATAAAAAAAATATGCATTGAAGGATAGTCCCTTCTTCAAAACTCTAGTTTTTTGTTATTTGTTTTCAAATGCCATAGTATTAGCAGTAAACCTCATCATCCTTCCTTATCACATTTTCTGTCCTCATACCAAGGAGGTAGTGTAACATCCTGGTACTTTGGTCAAGGAATTGGTTACTCACTATGACACTGTAACAGATTATGTCGCTTTCCGTGTGTGAGTGTGCTTCTTAGTTGCTGGCTTAATTGCTCTTTGCTCACAGCCATAGATAAACAAGTCGTAACAATCAGCAAATTAGCTTTTCTCATTACTGCACTTTCATATCTGTATAACTGTATTTAGAACACATATATTCTGTGGTGTCTGATCAGAGCTACTTTTACAGTCCTCGGATTTCAGTCTTGGTTTCTATCAATAATTTCAAATGCTGTTATCTTCTCAAGAAAAGAAACACGTTTCTGCAGTACAAGTTTATAGCTCTCCTGTCTATATACAATAAGGTGGGAAATTTCACAATAATCAGGTTAGACTGTCTTGCTTTTCTGTCCAGTTAATGTTTTTACTTTGCGGAGTAGTTCACTGGTTTCTGGCAAAAATTACCTAATTCTTAATTTGTGTGAAATTTCTTGATGAAATGTATTTCTTAAGCCTGTTTTCTAGCCTTGCTAACACCAGAGCATCTTTTTGCTCTTACTTCATTATCCTCATCTTTTCTCTCAACAGAATTTAAAAACAAAAATGTGGCTTCAACTGAACTCCAAGCACTAGCAGTGGTTATCTTCACATGAAGACAGCAGTATCATTTACTAATTATATATTATGGCAATTAGTTAGTACTTTGAAATTTGATTTTGTGGATTTGTAATCTCTTATTATGCAATTGTAAATACATGACAAAATTTTTTTCTGGTCCTAAGAACCTTTATTCAGTAACACTGTACTAAGCTTGATATTTCATGTTTTCCCTAGCTGTTTATGTCAACTTTCATAACAAAAACTTAGTTATTTTTCTTTATTTTTGTAGAAATCTCATCTGAAGCTGACCTATTTCTCATTGTTAGGCATTCTTTCTCATTTTTTGGCCAAGGTAGTAGGCATGAACATAACAAAGTGTATTTAGTATTAGTCTGACATACTGTCTGTGCCATAAAACTAAATAATGCAGTTTGAGTAGATTGTTATATTCACAGATCTGTTAGAGATATTGCATACATAACTGGAGAGGGAAGGATGAATAAAGTTGTGATGCATCTTTTATTGACTGACTATGAAATACTGCATTCCAGGATGACTATAGTAACATTTGCAAAGCTGAAGTAAAACATACCACTATGTTATTGATTTAAACATTTAAGTTTTTATTTTTACTAGTAGGACAGAGTATATTCTTTAAGTGATAATGAGAATTGGCTCTGTACCATCCTAGTTACATTTATTACCATAACAATGCATTGTTATTGGACTACTCAGAATTTTAGCTATTTCTTTCTGTGTAGATACGTTTATTTGAAATGTCTGCCTTTGGTAATAAGAAAAAATATTTTAAAACTGTGCAAAGCTTTATTTTTAATAATGTTTTATTTTTTCAAGTAAAAGAGTATTCCATCTTTTGTGATGGAAATCCAGTCAAATTTATACTAGCAATTTCAGATTAGACTATTGCAAATGTCGTGCCAGGACCTGAAAGTAAAAGCAATGACATGCTGGTGAATAGACCATCTTAGAGGCAAAAAAGGGTAAATTAAAGAGTGTTTCCTGGGATTCTGTCCAGCCTTATATAAAAGTGAAGCTAGACTTTAAAGTTATCATTGCCCTCTGACCATGGTAGAGCTGTTAGAATTCAGTGTGAAAATTCTCTCTGATGAGAGTCATATAACTGTCTTTTTAGAGCAGTGAAGAAAATGTTGAAGAAAAAAAATAAGGATTATTCCACAAGCTACGTCTGTGCACTGGACCAAGACCTGATAATCTAAGTTCTATTCCAGCCTCTGACTGGCTAACTGTACTTAGTAAGTAATTTAAACTTTTTAATTATCAGTAATTATATATTTTCTTTACTGAAAGTGAAAAATAATTGGATCAGGGACTGTTTTATAATGTATTTTCTCAATGACTTTGAAACAGGATCCCAGTTTTAGTTGAGGCTTCTCTCTTCTGCTTCAAAGCAATAATCACAAGAACTTCCTATGAAGCAGTTTGTGTTGTATTTCACAGATGAAAACTAAAGCAGCATTCATACTAACTTTGATTATGTGCTAAAGCAATTAATGTATCATTCCAAATCCCGGGAAAAAAGACATGAATTTTTTGTACTTTCCTTCAGACTTTTTAAAATCTCTTCTAATAATTACATGGAACATAACTGAAAGTTTGCTATTGACTGAGGTACCTTGGTGACCTGGGTGACCAATAACTTCAGGTAACCCAAAATTCCTTCTTGCTGTTTCCTGTAAGAGATGAATAGAAAAACCTAACTCAGTCTCGTGAGCGATAGTGAATGTTTAAGTTCTAAGGGAAAGAAAAATTATATAACCCTTATTTCCTTATACATGTAGGGAAGACTCTAATTAATACAATTCTTAAAGGTGTAATTGTAAAATGGAAGTGTGTGCACTTTAGATGTTTCCTATGTTGGCCAATTATTCCACTTTTTTTGTTATTTGTACTTACTGCATTGGTTAAAAAGGAAGGATCAGCAAACATAACTGAACAAATTGCACTTCCCTCAGCTGAACTGTACAAAAGACCCCAGAGACAAACCAAACAAACCTAGCATGGTCCCACAGGAACCTAGAAATTCGGTTGGCCTTTTTAAGACTGTCTTCTCTGGGGAACAAATCCCTGCAGCTGCTTTTAAAAGTTGAGGGTTAAAAGCATTTTTGTTGCTGAGAATGCACATTGGAGCATATGTAATGCTTTAATGTGCATTTTAAAGTGAAAATACAATACAGCTTTTCAGAACCTTTGGAAATAATCACAGACTTGCTTCTGAGGTTGAATGAATTCAGAAAGGTACTTTCAGGCAGAGCTGACTGACACTCTGAATTTCCCTTCTGGAAGAAATTTTGATATTTCAAGAAAGTTTTCATTTTTAATTAGAATGAATATAAGAACTTCTTCCATTTTCACTTCACTGGAAAAATAACTGTGGAAAAATGGAAACGCTTTGTTCTGGTTTAGGGGTTTTTATTTTTTTTTTCCCCCTAAAGAAATTTGTCAATTTCTACACTTAAAAGACTATTCCCTGGGCTGTTGTTAGCTATTAGAAGAACCCAAGGAATTCCCAGAACCCAAAGGAATCCATTATCATCGAGAAAAGACTGAAAAATGAAGAGCTGGAAATAGATGATAAAGTTTGGATTTTGCATGATGTTACAGTGAAAAAGAAAAAAAAATCAAAATCATGTTATCAGCACAGTTCATAATATTAAACCTTTTGCAAAAATGGTGATAGAGTTTTGGGAGGCTGTGGAGAGCAGGTAAGTTCTCTCTCTTCAGTGACGCATTTTCCCACTTTACAATTGATCTTGCCTCACTGAGTGCACAAGGGCAGTTTTAGATTGATTTCACACCAGAGGGAAGATTTCAGTAGAATGGGCTGCTGGAAGCTCTGGGACTGCCTTTTTATCACCCACCCTGAAACTCACAGACATGAACATCCTATACCAAACAACTTGTCTCCCTCAACTACTCTTCTTTTGGAGCCCACTGTCCCATGCTTACAAGCTGCACGTATACAAGATTTTTTTTAACTTTCAGAAGAGCAGACTTTGGCCTCTTGACGGATCTGCTTGGTAGGGTACCATGGGATAAAGCACTGGAGAGGAGAGGGGCCAAGGAAGCTGGTTAATATTCAAAGATACCCTCCTTCAAGCTCAGGAGTGATGTAACCCAACAAAGAAGAAGTCAGGCAAAAAAGCCAGGAGGCCTGCATAGATGAACAAGGAGCTCCTGGACACACAACAAGGAGGCCTACAGAGGGTGGACAGGTAACCTGAGAGGAATACAGAGAAACCATCCAAGGAGCCAGGGACCAGGTTAGGCAAGCTAAATCCCAGATAGAATTAAATCTGGCCAGGGACATCAAGGGCAACAAGAAAAACTTCTGTAAGCTTGCCAGTCATAAAAGGAAGACTAGGCAAGATGTGGGCCCTCTAAAGAAGGGAATGGGAGACCTGGTCACCAAGGATATGGAGAAGGCTGAGGTACTCAATGACTTTTTTGCTTCAATCTTCACTGGCAAGGGCTCTAACCATACCACCTGAGTCACAGAAGGTAAAGGCAGGGGCTGCGAGAATGAAGAACCGCCTACTGTGGGAGAAGACGAGGTTCGAGACCATCTAAGGAACCTGAAGGTGCACAAGCCCATGGGACCTGACGAAATCCATCAGTGGGTACTGAGGGAACTGGTGAGTGAAGTTGCTAAGCCACTTTCCATTATATTTGAAAAGTCTTGGCAGTCTGGTGAAGTTCCTGCTGCTTGGAAAAACAGAAATATAACCCTCATTTTCAGAAAGGAAAAAAAGGAAGACCTGGGCAACTACAGCCCAGTCAGTCTCACCTCTGTGACCAGCAAGATCATGGAGCAGATCCTCCTGCAAACTCTGTTAAGGCACATGGAAAATAAAGAGGTGGTTGGTGACAGCCAGCATGGCTTCACCAAGGGCAAGTCAGGCCTGACAAATCTTGTGACCGAAATGCTCAATGTCGAAGTGGAAACCAGCGATGAGTGGCTTTCCTCAGGGATCAGTACTGGGATTGGTGCTGTTTAACATTTTTGTCAGCGACATGGACAGTGGGATTGAGTGCACCCTCAGCAAGTTTGCTGACAACACCAAGCTGTGTGGTGCAGTCAACACACTGGAGGGAAGGGATGCCATCCAGAGGGACCTGGAGAGGCTTGAGAGGTGAGCCCATGCCAACCTCATGAAGTTCAACAAGGCTAAGTGCAAGATCCTGCAGGTGGGTCAGGGAAATCCCAGGCACAAATACAGGCTGGGAGGAGAATGGATTGAGAGCAGCCCTACTGAGAAGGACTTGGGGGTGTTGGTGAATGAAAAGCTGTACATGGGCTGGCAATGTGTGCTCACAGCCCGGAAAGCAGACCACATCCTGGGCTGTATCAAAAGAAGCATGGCCAACAGGTCAAGGGAGGTGATTCTGTCCCTCTACTCCACTCTGGTGAGACCTAACCTGGAGTATTGCGTCCAGCTCTGGAACCCTCAGCACGGGAAAGACATGGACCTATTGGAGCAGGTCCAGAGGACGGCCACAAAGATGATCAGAGAGCTGGAGCACCTCTCCTATGGAGACAGGCTGAGAGGGTTGAGGTTGTTCAGCCTGGAGAAGAGAAGGCTCCAGGGAGACCTTATAGCAGCCTTCGAGTATCTGAAGGGGGTCTACAAGAAAGCTGGAGAGGGACTTTTTAAAAGGGTATGTAGTGATAGGACAAGTGGTAATGGCTTCAAACTGGAAAAAGGTAGATTTAGATTAGATATCAGGAAGAAATTTTTCACTCTGAGGGTGGTGAGGCACTGGAACAGGCTGCCCAGGAAAGTTGTGGTGGGCCGATCTCTGGAAATGTTCAAGGCCAGGTTGGATGGGGCTTTGATCAATCTGATCTAGTGGGAGGTGTCCGTGGCCATGGCAGGCGTGTTGGAACTAGATGATCTTTAAGATCCCTTCCAACCTAAACCATTCTATGATTCTGTGATATTTTGTTGTAGGCAGCAAGGAGAGCTGCTGACTGAGGGGGCAGTGAAGGCAAAGGGAGCTCTTTTCATACCTACTCCATAACACTCCTGCAGCACGGCTCCAGATTGTTATTGGCCTGCAATGGAGAAGTGGGAAGGGTGGAGGCAGTGTCAGGAGGTTTGGCACACTAGCATAGGAGTGAAGTAGATGTAAGACTAGGGCTGCAGATGCAGTGATATCAGAATAGAATTTGTACTAAAGAACATTAGTATCAGTTACCTGTAGAATTGTGATACTACTATGGCACTGATATGTTGCCCATTGCTGTTTAGGATCAGTGAAGGTCTTTCCCATTCTTTCCTGTACCATGGCTCATCTTCAGCATGTGAGCGACACTTGTGATGAACAGTGCTAGGGAGCAGCTTAATTCTGAAAAGACTTTTCTGTGAAACTGGAGCTGCACTCAGAAGAACCTGGGCATCCTATTTCCTGGCATGTGCTTTAATGAGTGAACAGTGGTGAAAAATAGAGGTTGTTTGTCCTCCTTTATTTGGTGTGCATCTTAAAAACGGGGCTAAAAATTTTTCATCCTGCATGGATGAACTGTGTGTACTGAGCCAAGTGACCATTCGGACATTTGAACCTTAGTTTTCTTATTTTCTTTCTCTAGACAGCCCCTCACTAAGCATGGGAAAGTGATGAATTATCCCACAGAGGCACTTATATCCCTTTTGTGTGGTTGCTGAAGAGACCTTCATTTAGATTCTCTTGTATATTTGTCTTGAATAGTACCTGTCTTTGCACCATACAGTTTTATTACACAGGTGCTCTGAAACCTTTTGCCTAATTTGTATTCCTACAACAGCTGGCCTGAATATAGATCAGCAACATGAAATACACCATTCCCCATTCAATTCTGTGAATGAGCAGTATTCTAGGAAAAATTTAAAATAATATATTTTGGAACATATGAGAGCTTTGAATTCTGTTGTAACAGAAAATGGGGACTATGAACATTATCAGTCTATTTTTGAAGCAGTAATCATAGTTAATGATGCAAATCATAACTCATTTTCACCAAAATGGTCGGGGCAATCCTAGGTGTATCTCTTCTCAGAGAGTGAAGTAACACTGAATACAATGATCTATTCACTTCGCTGTATTCTCTGTATTGGAGGCATATCAAATTTCCAATATATTTCAGGTGGGATTTTGATGGTCATTGTCCAAAATAACCTGTTAACTTTAGCTATCAAAAAACTAGGCATCGGGTCTAAACAAATAGTTATGCTCCCTGCATAATCAGTGGTGGTAGAAAATCATCTACAGAATCTACAGAATCTTCCCCCAGGGCTTTGGAGCAGCTGTAGAGAGCCTATACAATGAATGTAGGTATCTGTCTAACTTATACATGTTAAATATTAGGCAAAACCATTGCAGCTCTATTTTGTGATGATATAGATTATCTCCTTTTCCATCTCTTGTGTATCTTATATACCAGTGTCGCTGGGATTCAGAATTTTGCAACTCAACTGTGTGCTATAAAATGAAGGGTTTTCCTTCCAGCTAGTCATAAATACATTGCCCCTAAATTGTAATTTACTTTCATACTAAGTAATATGATAATAAATAACATATAATCATTATTATATTACAATAATACTGCCTCTGGCTTGGGCTCATCTGCAGGCCATAATCCCTCTTGGCAAGTACCTGTTCTGATGAAGGATCTCCATGAGCCCTTCTAGGGGTGCACCTGCTCTGGCATGGGTCCTTTATGGGCTTCAGTCCCTTTGGGGGAGGGTTGTGTGTGCTTGCTCCACCATGAAGCCCCTCCCCCTCCTTTGACCTTGGTGTTCCCTCTGTTGTTTCTCACCCTTTTTTCTCTCCTCCTCTCTCTCCTTTTCTGCCCTTACTTAGACATGTTTTCACAGAGCCACCACCAGCTTGGCTAATGGGCTCAGCTTTGGCCTGTGGTGGATCTGTTGTGGAACTGGCCTGAACTGGCTGTGTCTGGCAGCCCCTGATCTCTTCTCACAGAAGCCAACCCTGCAGCCTGCCTTGTACCAAAACCTTGCTGCCTACACCCAATACATTAACAATGGGCACAAATCAGCTGCCTGAGCACTGGCCTCTAGTGTCATCTGACGTACCCTAAAGTACCCTGTATGTCCATATGGAGACTGCAAATATGGCACATAACCTACAGGAGACCCACTAAAACAGCAGCTGAGAGTCAGGGCACTAGATGCCTATATAGACAACTAAATTGCACTCCTGAAGTCCTTGACCAGATAATTTAAATATCTTTTTACTAATCTGCAGAAATCAGATGTTCCAACATCTAATTCGGACTGTCTGTAAATTTCTGATGTTTCTAGTCTAGAAAGATGCAAAGTAACATAAGTTTTTTACACTGTGTAAGACCTTGGCTAAAGAGAAGAGAAAAATATTCTGAAGAGGAAAGTGTTTGGCTGTAAGTAGGTTACTAGTGGAGTTCCTCAAAGCTTGGTTCAGAAGTGATGTCATTTCATATATTCATTTATTACCCTGGCACAAACCAGAGTGTTTTAATGAAATTTGCTGATGGCATAAAGGTGAAAAGAACTAAAAATACAAAGCAGCACTTGAATATTGTGCAGAGTTAAGAGACCTTGAGGACTAGAGTAATAGAATTGGAATAAGATTTAATAGTACAAAATAAAAGGTCACAGAATTTGGCCTTTTCATCTTATTTGTCATTACCTGTCTAAAATTTAGAAGCCTACTTTAAGCTGTTCACCTGAGCTCCTTCAGATAATCATAAAGAAATGCCTCTACAAGGACACTTATCCTATGCTAAAATAGTTATCTAAGACAGATAGAATGTACTGGTTTTTAGTGGTGCCTTTCTCACTACGTTGCTCTTGGAAGAAAACTAGATTCCCATGAATCGCAGCTTCAGGGTTATTGTGAATGCTTGCTATATTCTTGTAGCTCTTCAGCTAGAAAGAGAAAAAAACATTAACAACCAACGTGTCATGAGGAGCCATCAACATAATGCAGCTTCAGAGAATGTAAATACGGCCCTTGGATACATCAAGCTGAATATTTCTGGGAAATGAAAGGAAAGGGTGAATATCCTGCTCTGGCAGGGGGGTTGGACTAGATGATCTCCAGAGGTCCTTTCCAACACTGACCATTCTGTGATTCGGTGATCCCTGTACAAATTCCTTGTGGAATATCTTCTGAGATCTTCACCATTAAAGTTCAAGAAATAGAAATGGTTTGAAAGAGATACAAAGAGTAATGAGGGAAAATAATTTTATAAGACAAACCTACAGGAATATTTTTCATATAGCATATTAGAGGTCAGAAATGTCTGAATTTGTGCTGATCTGTGCCAATATACACACCAAACACAACACTTCCATGTGTCATAATACCGATAGCAAGTAGGGTTAACAAGCATAAAAGCTCTAAGTGCCTCACAGCAAGGCTTGATTGCCTTGGACAAAACATGTTACCAGCTGAGGTGACTCTCTTGTTTTTAAAGTAAGCATGGCAGTACTCAGTCACAGCCTGTAGACCGAAGCCAGTAGCAACAGCCTTAGTCTCCATTGCACAGTATAGGCTAAATCAAAACATGCTGGGTTAGATTAGACTTGAGAAACGTAGATTGAGTTTGTAAGAAATTTTAAAATTTATCAGAAATTTTTCAAAACAATTCAAAGCTATTTTCAAAAATCTTCCTTCAGTGTAATGCCCACTACGGATGTACATGTTCCAGCTCTTGCAGCAGACTAAAGGTGTTAATATCAGTCCTTGACTAGTCCTGTTTAGAAGCAGAGCCACCCCCACAACATGAAATTAGCTGGAGTGCTGTACTGGTACGAGTGTGGGCACAAGTTACTCCTTTTCAAGCAGTTAAATGTTTTGGGTAGCACAGCTTCTGTAGGTGTTCTTTAAAAGGTTATAATTTCCATAATTTTGAAGATTCCCATTTTCCTTCAAAAAATGTTGTGCTTGCAGTCACTTCTGATTGTTCCTAAACTTTTCAGATTATTTCTGCCTGCCTAGTCCACTAGAATTTTCCAGCCTATGATTTCATTACAGTAGTAGTATTAAAAATACAAGAAGTGTTACTTTGAAAGTTATCTGAGAAGGGGACAATAAAATACACAGACTAAGAAAGTCCCAAGACAGTGTAAATCACTCCCTTAGCTGGGACTAGAACCAGCGAGGACTTGGAAGGGCTCTTCTGATTTACACTCGCCAAAGATCTGACCCATACTTATTATCAAAACACTGTGCTGTAATCTGCAAAAATATACAAGACAGAACATTTGTCTGGCTGACAAAAGCATGTTTCTTTACAAAAGCTGTTTAACTCATAAGTTCAGGTAGCTTTGCATATTTCTAGTAACCCGTGGATGACATCTGAATATCAAGTCTGACCTGAAAGTTGAGAGAGAAGTGCTCTTAAAATAGATTAGATTTATTGCAGAGGTGGGAAATGAACAGTGCTGCCAACTAAGAGAAATATCTCTTTGACTCTGCCTTGTGTTAAGATGCTACCTTGAACTTGCAGATTGAGGAGAAATAATAATGTGTCTTGGAAATATACTATTTTGATGAATGCCATCTACTGGAAAAGAGCCAGCTCTATTTGCTTTCTTTCTGTTTGTTGTCAGCGTCTCAACACTCAACATGAACTCTACCATGGCAAACTGTTGGAATAAGTTATTTCTAGTCTGTAATGAATGCTTCTGTCACATGTTATTATTGAAAATAACAGGTCTCAAATGTGTATGGTATACAATTCATTTTCTTTTTCACCAAAGTACAGATTTTTTTAAGGTTAGAATGAGCGTGAACACCTCTCTAGCACTACTTTAACCAAAAAAGACTGAAGAAAAAATTCTCTCTGTTACAGCTAGACAAATTCTGTCCATATGTGTACATACATTTTACAACTGATATTTTTAAAGAAATGGGGCAAAATTTTCTAGTAAATAATAAAGATAAGTTTTACAGAGATTAAGTTATCTGAATATTAAGTCAAGTAAAATGAGTAATGCAGTCAAGAAAAAAATCAGGGAAATATTTAGACAGTACTGAAATCTTACACAACAGAAACTTAAAAAATAATAACATTTAATGAAAATGGAAAAATGTTAAACTTAGATTTAATTATGTTTAATTGCCTAGACTAAAAAGAAAAGAAGAAAGTGGGCTAAAAATTTGTACAAGCTTAAGAAAATAGATTGTGTATGAGTTTGAATGACCCATTTTGGATTGATACAATTTCTTTTTCATTTTTGCCCAGTTTTCTGAAAATTTCTTTGCCAGTGTGTTTTACCCTTTCGCCTTGAATTCTATTCATCCTTCTCCCCCTTTGTATACCAGATTGAGCAGTCCACATTTTGTAATTTTTTTTCTAAAGAAAATTTTTTTTTTAAAGTACAGTTTACCAGTTTGAATAAACATTATCTCTATTATTTCACAACTGATTTAACATTAATTAAAATGTAAAAATGATTTAGTAATGAAGGAGGAGATATTTGGATATTTGCTTCCCAAATTTGACTTTCTAGTTATTACATAACTAGGCTAGTTGATTAAACTTCCATAGCTTATACAGCAAGACATACATACATTCTAGTCTGCACTTCTCTGGCAGTTATTTCACAGTGGGATGAATATGGCTCTTTCTCTCTGTGGAGAGGCACGTTAGGGTTGTTAGGTTCTCCTCAGTGCTAGTGTTTTCTTGAACATAGGTGAGGCTCTCAGAATTTTCTGTGATTATGATGAAATCATGACCAGCTCATGGCGACCTGAAAACCTCGTGCAAGCACTCTGAATCTCATACAGTATCTTTCCAGGCCAAGCCTGTCTCTTAGGCTTAGAGCCTCTGGTTGGACAAGTGCAAAGCAGGTGCAGCAACAAACTGTATAATGTAGATGTAGGGTCCTCAGCACCGATTTTTTTGTTCTTTCCATCACACTGAATTACTTGCTAATGCAAGCACTGCCTAAGATAATCATATTATTCCACATATAAAGCTCCACAGTTTTGACTTACTGTTTTATAAAACTGTCATAACTGCTAAACCAACTAATCCCCAAATATGCTTGGCTTTTAATTCGTATTGATAATGCAAGGAAAAGATGTTTCAGTCATTTATTAAAAAGTACCCTGAAGGAGTGAAAATGTGGATACTATTTGCAGTAAGGTCCTAAGAACTGTATGTTGAAGAGACAGGGTGCTGCTGTATGTGAGGATCATTTAAAACAAGTGCGTACATGTTCCTTAATCCTTCACAAAGAAATAGTGCTCAATTAAAAAAAAAAAAAAGCACAATATGACTCTGTTTTCAGTGGAATATCATAAAAAAGCAGGGAGGGGAGAGATCTATTTGGCAATACACAATGTAGAGAAGTTTATTCAGCAATTTGTAAGTATTCTGAGGTGTATTTTGCTAGTCCATGCTATGTCACATCCAATCACTCAACGCATCCAACCACATTCCCTGTTCACTTTGCCCCATACATGAAAATCATCACAAAGTATTAACATTTAACTCTTCAAAATCTAAAACCAAGACAGGATTTCTCAATAAAAATTCTAGATATTGATAAAGAACTTACTGAGTCATGACACCAGAGAGACAGAAATATTCACCAAGACAAACTTCTATTCCTCCTCTGTAGCAGACGGTTGGCGATTGGAGTACGTATAGACTAACACCGGAAATCCCACTATGGACTAGCAATGATGGCTAAAGACTAATAAAAACAGTAGCATATCAACCTTTGAAGCTGGAACATCACAGCAAATTGTCTCCAGTGAGCTTCAAAAATTACTTCAGCTTCTTGCTTGAAAAGTTAAGACATCAGAAAATAAATTTGGTTCAGGGAAGCTTGTCAATGGGAGAGAAGGTTCTGTCTCTCTTCAAAAATATGCCTGCAGATCTTTCCAGGTCTTCAGGGCTCCTCTTTCTTCCTACAAATCTTCAGAAGTCAACAGTGAGTGAAGAGAGACCAATACTTCTCATTTGCAGCTCCCCTGCCACATCTTTTGTTGCTATAGCATGCCATCCTTCTAAATTGCATTCTCTAACTCACTGTTGTTTGACTGTGATATGAAATCACAGAAAACAGAAGCACCCATCAGGGATTAAAAGGAACTATGAGGTGAAGAGTGTGAAGACTTTAAAAGGAATGGCTCCTCTTTGTTTTGTACTATTTCTCTCCACTAGCATCCTCTACCTTCAAGAGAAATATATACCATCTGATCTTTTTTGAGTCACTACCATAGTCTAATAATTCCTTGACTTACTGCATGATTCCACAAATCGTCTCGCTTTGGAGCCTACATAAAACCAGTAGAAAGAGAGGATTCATACAGTACAAGTAACTTTGGTGATTATCTAGAAAGTTATATTACTATCTTTAGGACAGTCTTTTAAAGCTTTGAAAAAGACTCATGTTAATAGTAGTTTCAGGACAAATTTTTAGAGATTCACACAGTCTCCTTGGGACTACAAATACACATATTTCATAGCAAACTCTTCTGCTACTTGAACAAGTTATACATGAGTACATAGCATGAAGTTTCTATGTACTGGCATCATACATTTGATTTCTTTTCTTGACTAGATGGGATACTGAGCCTATGCAGTCTAAATCCTAACTTAAAGTAACAATAAATCATTGACTCAGTGGTATGCTACCTATTTTGTGACTTTACTTTTGCTATGTTTATGTCATTATTTCCATCTTTTATTTTTCAGTGTTATATTAATTTTTAAGGACTAAACACAAGCTACAGACAACCTGACATTAGCGGAGCTAAGGGAGGTAATCCACAGCAGAATTTAGTTATAATAACGGTTGTATCCCAAATAAGAAGCTTTGGAAACGTGCTATCTGTACTTCATATGCACTGCAGGTTATTTATTTGGCTTGAGGAATCCATCTCCTAATACAATTTGCAAGATATGCAGTTTCCTGATTACAGGGGAAGCTTCAGGCAACTACTTGTTTAATTCCAAATGTGAACATTAGATTGGGTATTTTCAAAGTCGTTTTCTCTCCATCGTATGCCACTACTTCTACCTGCCAACATTTTATCAACATGTTTTCAATAGGAAATTCATTTCATACTTGCTGCTGGAGTTTATTCTAACAGCTGAATAGCCTGAACATCTTCAACATGATAGGTCAGAAGGTGCCACTGTGTAGAGCTGTGATAAGGAAAAAAGAAAACCTCCAAGAAAGTCAGTTTTGACTTGTTTCTTCTGGTATGTAACAGCCAGAATTTTTTTCTATCACTGTTTCCCAAGTGTTATAATTGGAAGTGTAACATTTAGCTTTATAAGGGTCTTCCTTATTTGAATCAGAGATTCCTGTTTCTGTTTAAGAGCATGCTACTAATGTATTTAATTGGAGAAATATGAAGAGTTGGCATTCTCCAAAGTAGTGAACTACTACAAAGCATTCTGGATTTTACAGCCTGTTAAGAACTGTGCCTGTATAGAAGCCATACTTGCAAAGTATATTCATGTTGTTGGAATGTAAAATCAAGGAGCTAATCTAAAGGAGATTTGAATGGGATAAAATATTAATCAATGATGTTCCCAAATTCTTCTATCACTTATTAAATCTTCCTAGATCACCATTTATCATATGATACTGCTCACTTTGGTATTATTTTAACTAGGGTCCATTTGTCCAAAATCACATTTCTTTTAGTGCTTGTAAGTAAAAAGTATGTTCATTACAATAACTACTTTTAACCTTGAAGATAAACCCAATAAAAGCAATACTAAGGTTTTATTATCTTTGTCAAAGTAAAGAATTTTCCCATATTTGTTGAGTGAAAATGAAAACAGTTCACATAGTTGGGCAAAAGTCTTTGGGTCATACTAAAAATTTCTACTGAACCTAATGAAATTTTTTAGTTACTATTAACCTTATTTACAATAGGAAAACTTTGATGGCCAGAATAAAATAATGTCAACTTTTAAAATGTAAAAAAAAACAAACAACCTTCAAAATTTGAACATATTTTGCAATGCTGAACTCTTCCTGAGGGATTTCCATTTTGGTGAAAAATTCATTTGATCAACATACACCACCACTTTATTTCTGTTCCTCCTTTGACTTCACAATGCCATTTTCATGAGACAAAACCTCTTCAAGAAGGATCTCTTCTAGCTTCCTTTTAAATTCCTGTGATTTGAAATAAATGTTTTTCTAATTTGTCACTGGAAATAATATGGAGAAAAGTCTACATATAGTAGGAAAAGAATATTAACATTAATTGACTACCTGAAGAACTCCAGAGGCCTTTTTTTCTGAAAATATATTTTTTTAGCATTTCTGAAACAACGCCAGTTTGAAATTCCAGTTGGTAGAAATTTTTCAGATTTTTTGTTTAGGTTTACTCTGATAGAAATTTTGAAAAGAATGAATTTTTCTATGAACTAGAAAGTCAAAAATTTTGGTTCCATTATATTCTACAGAGGATTAAGGGACGTTGGTTTCAGTCTCATGCAAAATAAAAAATTTAACCAGGATCTGCCATGGAGGAGATTTTCTGCAACACAGCATTTTGTTTGAAAAAAGGCAGAGAAAAGCCTTATGAAATGCAACAAGGGCAAGTGTGGGGTACTGCATCTGGAGAGGAATAACCCCATGCATCAGTACAGGTTGGGGGCTGACCTCCTGGAGAGCAGCTCTGTGGAAAGGGACCTGGGAGTCCTGGTGGACAACAGGATGACCATGAGCCAGCAATGTGCCCTTGTGGCCAAGAAGGCCAATGGCATCCTGGGGTGCATCAAGAAGAGTGTGGCCAGCAGGTCGAGGGAGGTCATCCTCCCCCTCTGCTCTGCCCTGGTGAGGCCGCATCTGGAGTATTGTGTCCAGTTCTTGGCTCCCCGGGCCAAGAAGGACAGGGAACTGCTGGAGAGGGTCCAGCAAAGGGCTACAAAGATGATCAGGCGATTGGAGCATCTTTCTTATGAGGAAAGGCTCAGGGACTTGGGTCTTTTTAGTCTGAAGAAAAGAAGACTGAGGGGGGATCTTATCAATACTTATAAATACTTAAAGGGAGGGTGCCAGGTAGATGGGAACAGTCTTTTTTCAGTGGTGCCCAGTGATAGAACAAGAGGTAATGGGCACAAACTTGGGCATAGGAAGTTCCATCTTAACATGAGGAGGAAATTCTTTACTCTGAGGGTGGCGGAGCACTGGCACAGGCTGCCCAGAGAGGTTGTGGAGTCTCCCACGCTGGAGACATTCCAAACCCGGCTGGACGCCGTCCTGTGCAACTGCTGTAGGTGTCCCTGCTGTGGCAGGGGGGTTGGACTGGGTGATCTCTGGAGGTCCCTTCCAACCCTCACCATTCAGTGATTCTGTTTGTAGGCAGGTCTAGCAAACATAAGATGAGGTTTCCTGGAGTGAAATTGAAAGGAGACATAGGTGAAACAAAGCACAGCTTCAGGATCAGGTAGGAAGTAGATGGTCAACAGCCCAACTATCTCAAGACAAAGGTGTTCCTGAATATGACCAGAGAGCTACAATGTCTCTCAAATGACAGAGAAAACCAAGAAAGAATGCTCGTTAATGGCATTCCTGGCTTCATATGGAAACTGGACTTGCTAAATAAGCTGCTTTTGATCACAGCTCAAATTCCAATGTGAATGCAGTCCAGTTTTAAGTATTCAGGAAACAAGAAGCTTCGTTAAAGCTTTCAAGAGGTTTATTGCTGTGAGTCTGTCCCTGCTGAAAGCCTGTAGCCAAGGGGCAAGTTTGCAAGAGGAGATTGACTTCTCCAGCTAGCTTAAAAACAGAGGTAAAATGTCCCTAGGGCAAGGTGTTTTAGGAAGAAAGGCATCAGCTAATTAAACTTAATTGGGTTAGCCAGGGTAGTCTGATTAGCATAATTAATTTAGGCCTCTAAGTAGGCCTGAGGGGTGTGTGTTTTTTTTGTTAGGGATCCTTCGAGGGAGGTGTTTGGGAGTCTGAAGTGAGAAGAGTAGTTAATTCTCTAGGTCGAGGGAGAGGCACTGTAGATGAGTGGGAAAGAAAATGTGCAGGAATGCGGAGGATTTAGCATAGCTGAAGGCCATGTACACTTTTGAAACTGGTAACGGTTAAGGAAAAAACAGATGGGTTAGTTACAAGATGTCAATCCACCTGGAAAGGATGGGGAAGCAGACTAGCCAGCCTGCTACATTTTTACTTGACAATGTTGCGCTATGAGTAAAAATACGAAGTCTGGTGATTAGTGGAAAGGTTTAAAAACAGGCTGTATAGGAAAATGGTAGAATCCTCCAATTTGGCGCAGTTGAAATGATTTGGGCTCAACTGTAAGAAAAGCTGCTGCCGTTGCAACAGTGAATGAAATACTTGTTTAACCTGTTTAGCTTTGTGTATTGTACCCTTAGCTCGTGAATAAGAATTCTTAAGAAATAAAAACATGGAAACATAAATGATTTTTTTCAAATGACAGAGAAAAATAAAAATGATGATTGCTTAATGGCACTTCTGGTTTTACAAAGTAAGTGAACTTGCAAATATGCATATCCTATCTTCAATTACAGCACTACTGTAATGGAGAAGATTGTGTAGATGTTTATTCCCATATTAAATTATTATGTCATGGTTTTATTTGGCATAAAGAGTGGCTTATCGGAACTGTCCTCAGACTTCAAGGCTTAGTTTTAAAGTTCTGTGAATGTATTTATTTTTGCTAAGCATTTCATTTTCAACATCACTGTGGATGATGCAGTGGTCAAATAAGCCTTTGTCGTCCTCCGTTTTTATCTAATAAATATTATAAGTGTCAGACAGATAGCATCTTCCTTTTGGGCTGAGAAAGTCAAGTATCTCTATTGTTAAATTTACTCCACAGCTGATTGGTAAGAAAAGTAGTTGGAAATCCCCAAGGGGAAAAAAACTGTTTGGCAGTGCATTATCCTTTGCCTATGTATTCCTGTGGGTTCCTCTTATTACCCTCTGATCTGCACTTTAAATCACCACTATTTCAACTGCAAGATAAAGGTAAAAACTAGGAATTTTGCCCTGAAGTACCTTATGGTAAGTCTGTACACACATTTGCAACTATAGACTACTGTTAAAAAAACGTATGTGAGGATTTTTCATTATTTATCTGAATGACTACTAGTACATGAAGATAATGAAAGATACTAGGCATACAATTTTGTGAGCAGGGATGCTCCTGAGACCTTGTGATTTTTGACTGAATATGGTAAGGTGTTGTCTGTAATAAGAAAATATAGCGATGAAGTGTTAAAAATAAATAAGTAATTATCAAAATGAATTATGCAAATTGAAATATTGAATTTTGTAACAAAAGTTTGAATTGCTTTTTCATTTAAATTTTTTTTAGCTGATTTATCATATCCATCCAAACTATCAAACATTACTCAAAGTAAGTTTCATGTCCTAAATGACAATGGATATTTTAGTTGATGGTTCAGAGGAGAATCTCAAAATGTGTAAAGGCAACTATAAATTAAGCTGGTTGTATTGTAAGATCATGTTATGCGATAGCCTGTGGGAAACTTTGTGGTTTCATTCTCACTTGAAATATTATGAAAAAAATTTTACAATGCATTATTTTTTTCTATTGCTAGCTGGACTTGGATGACAGAAAAAAGCATGAAAATTAAAATCAAAGCAAGGCTGATGTACCAGAACCAAGACAAATAAATAAATCCCCAAGTTTTCCTTTTTAAATCTTTAAAGAGATTTATGTTTAGGTCAATTCTTGCCCAGTTCTGCTTCAGAGCCATTCAGATGAGATTTTACAAAAGGAAGGAAGGAGAAACATTGCTAAATTGCTTTGAGAAAGGTTAGCCACTCAACATGAATAAACTATGGATTGCTACACCACAAATATATATGACATGTTGAAAAATGTTTTAATGAAGTAGCAAAGGTCTGCTAGAGAGTGAGTTAAAAAGAAACGTGTACCAGTGCAGTACACTTTGAAAAGACAGATGGATTCTTTTCTTCTTTTATATTTAGAGAAGAATTGAAACCGTAGTGTTTCATGTCTTTGTTTTAAGCTCTGTGGCACCTCTGTATTGTTCAAAATACATATTCCAAATTTCAGGTTTGGCACCTGCATTATGTGAGGTATAATTGCAGTTACTCTATGCAATTAGAATTTAAATTTGTGTTGCTGAAGCAGGATAGTGTTTGGGGTTTTTTTCCTGGGAGGTAGTGTTAAGCAGTCTGTTTTGTGCTCGGAAGATTTGCCATGACAGTGCTTCATAATAGAACCAATTATCAGGAATGCTGTTATACATAGCCTTCCAGACCCCAATTTAAACAGAAGTGAATGACAATTCCTTCTGTGAAACAGTGTCCATAAATCAGCCATATGTGAAGACCTACACGCTTACTGAGGATAAAACAAGGAATATGAAATTCTGTTGAATAAATATGTGTTTTGAAGGTGTTCTAATTAACTTTCATTCTAAAGGGAAGTAGCAGATATTAACAGCACCTTCCAAAACTGCTTTCCATAGGTATCAGAAGTATTTAAGTCTTTCACATTTCATTTTTAAAAAGCAAAGATCCCACTTCCAAATGCTTTAAAGTAGATGCTGTCTACTTTCAGCACAATAGAGAAAACTATAGCTGATACTGCTCTGTTTAACATTCTTGTTTTGTATGAAATGACATAGCTCTTTATTAATCTTTATTTTTAATGGGCACCTTCGGTTAAAATACACAAAACTGAACAACTAACCCCCTGTTTTGACGTAGAATTAATCTATCTTTTCTTTCCTGAGGCTTCCCTTTAGTAAAATGATCCAAAAGAAAAACAGTTCATCCTCAGACACACTTAGGAACTTTCAGGTGTAATGATTAGGACAGCCTATTAGTTATGCAGTGTTTACAAAAAACTTGCCCTTTAGCATTAAGCTATCTAGCTTTGAACACAAAAATCTGAACACTGGCTTAAATGCTAAATTTAGTTTTGCAATCATTGGTTCTAAGTGTTTCTAAGGTATACAATGATACATCGAAACACAGAAACTTCAGACAGTTTTCTGTTTCATTAGTCCCACTCTTTCATTTTGTTTCTATATGCATGTGATTATGTAGGTGTTTTTATGCTATATTATAATTATATAGAACTTGATTTTTTTCCTCAAAGGGCAATCTATGCAATCAGAAATTAAGAATAGCAAAATTTAGAAAATTTAGAAAATAACAGAGCAACTTGGGCAACAAAACCCAAATTGAGCAGTTTCACTATTTTCCTGCATAAAGTCTCAAAATATAGTAAAATTGTATTTCAATAAAAATGCACTTTTATTTAAAGTAGACACCTTACTGAGGTTTTTGTATGTTTTTAAGTTGCCCTGACTGGTTTGCCTGCTGGAAATAGATGGGGATAGAGGGTTTGAAAAAGTAGGAAAGCATCTTGTCCAGAAACTTTCTTTTTCTAAATTTTCTTGGCCAATCCCCCCAAATGCTGTACTTAAAATTAACAGTTTCCTAGAGAGACTATAAAATCTTAAATAAACTAGATTTACTAATGGAAATTCCAAAATTATTTATTTTTAATTTACTTTGCCTTTGGTATTATGTATGACCAGCCCCTGAGCCAAAGTTACAATAAAAGTTCTATGGAAGAGTGAGGACATCCCTGCCTTCAGCTCTTTGCTTTCAGTTCAGAGAATTCAATGAAAGAGATAAAGTCTTGGCCTTCTGACTCCCAATCTCTTTTCATCCAGGGAACCATACCCACTGCTGCAGAACTGGCACGCATAACTCAGCATCATGCAATGCTCAGCATGACTCAGTGTAATTCAAGATCATGCAGAGACTTGCAAGGTTTTCTTGAGATATATTTGAAAGCAAAGGAACTATGAAATCAGCTGTGGCTGAACGTGTGAAAAATAAGGAAAATGGACTGTTTTAACACTCCATTTTTCACTACTATATGAGGCAGCTTTGCAGCTAAGAACTGTTTTCTGCTTGTGAATTCCTTTTTCCATTTAGCCAATAAACTAGCTGAGATTATCAGACTGGATCTTGGGCAATACAAATAACAAATTCTTCAGTTTGCCAGAAGGAAAATAACAATATAAATTTCATTTTGGGTCTACCTTAAAGGAGAAAAGGATATAAAAAAGAAGGTAATGAAAGCTAAAAACATTTAAAACCAAATCTTTCATTGGTTTCAAATATTTCTACCATTTCAAAATTTTTTTTTTATTTTTTTGTAAATATAGACTCATAGACTTGTTTGGGTTGGAAAAGACCTTTAATATCATCAAGTCCAACCATTAACCTAACACTACCAAGTCCACCACTAAACCATGTCCCTAAGCACCACATCTATATGTCTTTTAAATACCTCCAGGGATGGTGACTCCACCACCTCCCTGAGCAGCCTGTTCCAATGCTTTATAACCCTTTCAGTGAAGAAATTTTTCCTGATATCCAATTGAAACCTCCCCCTGGAAGTCATTTCCTCTTGTTCTATCACTTGTTGCTTGGGAAAAGAGACCGACCCCGACCTTGCTACAAACTCCTATCAGAGAGCAATAAGGTCTCCCCTTGAGCCTCCTTTTCTCCAGACTAAACAACCCCAGTTGCCTCAGGTGTTGCTCATAAGACTTGTTCTCTAGACCCCTCACCAGCTTCATTGCCCTTCTTTGGACACAGTCCAGCACCTCAATGTCTTTTGTACTCACTACAATGTCAATTGCACTGATGGGCCCAAAACTGAACACAGTGCTCGAGTTGGGGCCTCACCAGCGCTGAGTACAGTGCGATGATCACTTCCCTAGTCCTCCTCACCATGCTATTTCTGATACAGGTCACGTGAGCACACTGCTGACTTATATTCAGCTGGCTGTCGACCAGCACGCCCAGGTCCTTTTCCACTGGGCAGCTTTCCAGCCACTCTTCCCCAAGCCTGTAGCGCTGCATGGGGTTGCTCTGACACAAGTGCAGGACCTGGCACTTGGCCTTGTTGGATCTCATACAGTCGGCCTGTCCAAATCCCCCTGTATCTCCTTCTTACCTTCAAGCAGATCAACACTCCCACCCTACTGGGCATCATCTGCAAACTTACTGAGGGTGCATTCACACCCCTCGTTCAGATAAGCAGGACTGGCCCCAATACTGAGCCCTGGGGGAACACCACTTGTGACCATCCACCAACTGGAATTCACTCCATTCACCACAACTCTTTGGGCCCAGCCTTCCAGCCAGTTTTTCACCCAGTAAAGAGTACACCCATCCAAGCCATGAGCAGCCAGTTTCTCCAGGACAATGCTGTGGGAAATGGTGCCAAAGGCTTTACTGAAGTCTAAGTAGACAACATCCACAGCCTTTCCTTCATCCACTAAGCAGGTCACCTTGTCATAGAAGGAGATCAGGTTAGTTAAGCACGACCGGCCTTTCATAAACCAATGCTGACTGGGCCTAATTACCTGGTTGTCCTGTATATGCCATCTGATGGCACTCAAGTTGATCTGCTCAATAACCTTCCCTGGCACCGAGGCCAGACTGACAGGCTTGTAGTTCCCTGGGTCCTCCTTCCAGCCCTTCTTGTAGATGGGTGTCACATTTGCTATCTTGTAGTCAACTGGAACTTCCCTGGTGAGCCAGGACTGCTGGGAAATGATGGAAATTGTCTTAGTGAACACTTCTACCAGCTCCCTCAGTACTGTTGGGTGGATCCCTGTAGACTTGTATGAGTCAAAGTGGTGCAGCAGGTTGCTAACCATTTCCCCTTGGATTATGGGGGCTTCATTCTGCTCCCCATCTCTGTTTTCCAGGTCAGGGGGCTGGGTACCCACAGAACAATTGGTGTTACTGTTAGACTGAGGCAAAGAAGGCATTCAGTAGCTCAGCCTTTTCCTTATCCTTGGTCGCGATATTTCCACCCACATCCAATAAAGGATGGAGGTTCTCCTTAGCCCTCCTTTTGTTGTTAATGCATTTATAGAAACATATTTTTGGTGTCTTTTACAGCAGTCGACAGATTAAGTTCTAGTTGGGTCAAACTAGAAGACCAAAGCCCTTCTAATTTTCTCCCTGCATAACCTCACAGCCTCCTTGTAGTCCTCCTGAGTTACCTGCCCCTTCTTCCAAAGGTCATAAACTCTCTTTTTTCCCCTGAGTTCCAGCCAAAGCTCTTGGTTTTGCTAGGCCAGACTTCCCTGTAGGCTCATCTTTCGGCACATGGAAACGGTCTGCTCCTGTGTCTTAAAGATTTCCTTCTTGAAGAATGTCCAACCTTCCTGGACTCCTTTGCCCTTCAGGACTGCCTCCCAAGGGACTCTGTCAACCAGGCTCCTAAACAGGCCAAAGTCTGCCCTCTGGAAATCCAAAGTAGGAGTTCTGGTGACCTGCCCCCCCCCCCCCCCCCCCCCCCCGGCCCTTACTTCCCAGAGAGACGAAACCTCTGTCATTTTATGGTTGCTATGTCCACGATGGCCTCCAACCATCACATCACCCACAAATCCTTTTCTATTCACAAAAAACAGGTCCAGCAGGACACATTGTCTAGTGGGATCCCCCACCAACTATGTCAGGAATTTACCTTCCACAGACTCCAGGAAGCTCCTAGACTGTTTTCTCTCCACTGTATTTTATTTCAAGCAGACATCTGGTAGGCTGAAATCCTGCATGAGAACAAGGGCTACTGATCGTGAGACTTCTCCCAGCTGCTTACAGAATAGTTAATCTGCCTCTTCATCCTGGTTGGGTGGTCTATAACAGAATCCCACCATGATATCTGCCTTGTTGGCCTTCCGCTTGACTCTTACCCATGGGGTAATACCATGGGGTATTTGGAAATAAAGCACCATGAAAATAATAATTTTCACATTTTCTAGGTTTAGCTCTCTTCTAGTTCTTTTGCTCTTTGTAACAGAATAATATACTAAAATATGTGTGTATTGTTTCTTTTACATTAAATCTACCTTTTGTGTATGTGATGGTGGTGGCGGTAAGTTCGCTCCAAATGTTTGCTGAACTCTACTAAGATACTACAATGATAGAAACAATGGGCATCAGTTTCCTTGGCACTGGTAAATTAAAGCCTTCTCATTTAAATTAAAGACTCATTATTTACGTGCTTTAAATTTGAAATATGGAATAAGTATTAACTAGGTCTAGCTTTTCAAAACACATTAAGCATTATGGTTGTTTAAAGCAGTCAGAAAATTCTGCATCTAGTCTGCACACTGCCTCTGGGAGTGTTCTGGTTTATATCTTATAAGTCAGTTTGTGCAACTGTATAGTTTTCCATCTATACAGAAACAGTAATTTTACGTTTTTTCTGTTGTTCACCGGCTTAAAAGGAGTCATTGCTGCTGTCTTAACAATGCCTAAGTGCAGAAATGTCTCAGTATTTTAAAATAACATTTGCCAACTTAGAAAAGGGATGGCTTGGGATATAATCATCAGATCTAAACTCTCAAGATTCCTGGAAGCTCAGATTCACACATTGTTGATTCAATAAATTATTCTTCTGAAGTATACACTTTTATTTCAGGGACGCTCACTCTCTTTGTGGTTTTGTATTGTTGTCACTCTGAGAAATATTGAGAATGAAGACTTTGGTTTCTATTGTCATTTCCTTGTTGAGGGGGCACAGAGAGAAGGAATAAAATTTGCAAGATTTTTCAGTTAACTAGAAATAAATTTTCTTTTCCACATATTTCGGTAACGTGTTGCTGTGTGCAGGCTTTCCACTTAGCTTTTAGTCTCTTTTACCTTAGAAGTAGTTTCATTTTAGAAGTGCCATAGGTGTATAATAACTTTTAAAATATTTTAAAATATTTGGACAGAAAAGTGCTCGTACAACAAAGGAGTGATCTGAAGCTCATTAAAATAAGAGGGAAACTTTCTGTAGTCTACCATTTGGGCTTCTAACTAGATCTTAATTTTTTCTTTTTTCTCCTTTAAAAAAATTCTCAGTTCAGAAGCTATTTTGGAGATAATAAAATAAAGGAATGATTAAAAAACGAACTGGAGTTTCAGACTCCAAAATAGTAGACATACGAGTTGTGCCTTTGAAATCATCACAAATTCAAATGGATAGTGCCAGGCTTTCTTACTGACTGCTAAATAAATAAATAAATAAATAATGTGTTTTGTTTTCTTGCCAATCCCTCATGACAATGACCACATCATTCTCCCTCCCCATACGTCTGACCTTGTTATATTTATTACTTTTAAATGAATCTCACTGACAAACCAAACATTGCATTTAAAATCAGTAAACCATTAGAATATCATTGTATAATATGTTCTCTTATCCATACCTACGTGTAACACCTTTTTTGTTCTGCTTGGTCTCTGAATGGCCTCCTGACTACTCTTCTTTTTTATTAGTACTTGAACCATTGTTTCTCTTTTTATGCCTTCAAAATTTTATGCTAGGGGCAAAAACTATGCTAAGTGTGGCAGAAAGCCTTTGCCCTTACTGCCTTGAAGAGCAACAACTAACACCAATGTATTTTATTTGTTAGCCTTTAAACCAAGGTCAAAAAGGAATAGACAAAGGCACCTTAGCTGGAGACTGGAAAGATATTTGGTGGAAATGACCTCTATGTTTGCTCTGCTCTTATGCTTCCCTGTGTTTCCACTCTGGCCACCACTGGGCTAGGTCACTGGGTTAGATAGCCCTTGGTATCAACCACTAAGCCATTTCTGTGCATTTACATGAACTATCTTTAAAATGGACCAGTGAATTTTACAAAGATGAGGAGGTAATGTCCTGGTTTGAGTTAAAACAGAACAAATTTTCTTTTCAGTAATTTTACTTTTCAGTTAAGTCCCTTCTAACTCTCTGATGTTAATGTCATATTCTTCAGACAGCGTCTGCTACCAGAGTGACAAGGCCTCATGTTTATAGTCAATACCAAGGAATGGTATGCAGAGAGGCTCTTGCTTATACTTACTGCTGTAACAACCAAGGGCAGCTCACTTTGTTGTGTTTGTTTGTGGAGCATTGGAAGTGGAAGAGCGTAGAGGAGACGCACCCGCGGGGAGGAGTGGACAGGACAGGTGACCCAAAACTGACCAACAGGGTATTCCATCCCATCTGCCTCATACTCAGTATGAAAGCTGAGGGATCAGTGAGGTCAGTCTCTTTCTTCAATGGCCAGCATCTGAGGAGGACTCTGTCCATCTGCCTTTGATCCCAGTCCATGCGTTCCTGAATCCAGATCTGGAATCCAGCTCCCATCTGTTGCTGAGTCCAGCCTGGGACTTTTCTAGTGTCTGACAGTGCCATGGTTGTCATTCTGGGAGCTTGATACAGTTTTGTATATATTGTATATATTTAACTATTTTCTTATTAATATTATTATATTTTCTTTTTATTATTTGATTATTAATATTTCATTAAAGTAGTTTCTTTTCAACTCATAAGTATCTCTCTCTTATTTTCTCTATCTCATTCTCTGAAGGAAGAGAGGTTAAAGAGAGCATCTGCTGTTCATTCAGTGGCCAGTCCAGCCAAAACCATGAAAGGTATGTAGCATGAACCCACTTCCATTATTCTATCGGAATTCATTTAGTGGTGATTTCAGCCATACTGTCTTCTGTGGAGGAATTTTCTGCTTTCTCGAACCCTGTTGCTGGCACTTCTCCAAAATGTTTGATTAGAGGTTATGTCTGCAGTCAGTGCCTAACAGAATGAAATACTGCTTTGCAGAGTGTTTCTTGTGTCCTCCCTTCATCAATTTGTATTGTATACTATTCCTTTGATCGGGGGTACTTAAAACTGGCAAGTAGTTTGCCTGCAGGTTTGCAGGATTTTACTCTTCTATGTTATTTTCACTTCTCAATCCTAATTATAATTTTAAGCCATATGTATTTGAAGATAATCATGTAGCAATCATATGTATTTATAGGAAGGATACAAACTGTTGATTATACCTTTCGATTATATTTTCACTTGCTTGTTTTTTGTTGTCAGGCAAGTGTGTACTGCATACTTTCATTCAACGCTTTTTTGTGTGATGATTGAAAGAAGCATCTAATATCTTGAAAACTCAGTTTTCTTTTCCCCGTAGTTTTTCTGCCTACACAACAAAACCAAATCCTGTAGCTGACAGGGCATTGTGCTGAGGAGACCATGACAACTTCTTTTGTATTTACACCAACACCTTTGATCAAATCAAAACACCAGAAGTTATTAGACTTGTTTGAGCAGCCCCACATTGCATTTTCTAGGCAAGTTCTCTTCAAAAACTCATAAAAATAGAAATTCATAAGAGAAAGAACATTACACTAGTGATGCTGAATGGGAAAGAATCGCTTGGCCAGCAGTCCAGACATTGGAATGGGTATTTTTACAATATCTTATATGAAACTCATCAATTTACATTGAGTGCGGCTGGAAAACTGCAACTACAGCAAAGACAAGAAACTCAACACATTACAATAATGCATTTCAGAACTCACTGTCAGCTTCTCAGCTAGACTTCAGATCCTGTTGTATGGATTGCTCATTCTGAGGTATTGGCTCTGCTTAATAATTATCTTTGAAGTGAAATTTGGGAAAAAATCTCCAAAGGACATTTAGCTATAGGTACAATTTTTCACATGCAAGCAACAGTGTGCTCTATTTCACAACTAATGGCAAACTATGATCATTTACGTAACATTCTTTTTAGAAAGGGAATATGTGATGTGGAGTAATTCAAAGTGCTAAATATCTAAATGCAGGTAGTTTCTTAGAATATTACACAAATATATACGTTGTATTACATTACTGCAAAGGCATAATTATTTATGCTGATTTGGTAAGAGTATATCCCATTCTTCAAACACAGGCAGCCCTCTAATTTCAATAGTTCAAAAACAGATCAGAAAGAATATAATTTTATTATTTGTGTCATAATGACATTTTTTCTTTGATCTAAAGACTTAACAGAAACAATACAAAGAGGAGTCAATAAATTTAAAAGACTATTACTCTACAGATGTAATTTCTGAGACTGATAACAACATATCATGCCAGTATTAGGGTCCATATTGAAAAGCGAAAGTTAAAATTTGGAAAAAAAGTCTAGAAAGAAATGCAAGAATATTTCAAATTTTGGGAAATTTATGTTAAAGTTATAAACTCAATATATTTAGTTTTCAAATAGAGCGACCAACCTGATAACAGTGTGTAAATGACTGTATAAAGAGATTTCTGATGGTAAAGGAATGGTAAACATAGGCCAAAAATCTTATGTTTTTTAAAGAACAGACCTGGAAACCTACTAAGTGGTCTGTCATTTAAATCAGGAGGGGATGCCTTTTTGAAACACATGTTGCCTAACTTTACCAGCTGGACTTAGCAGAAAGGACAGCAGCTGGAGAATATGCACGAACTACGTCGATTAGGACTTCAGTGGTTGTGAACATACTGATCAGGAATAGCTTAAAGCACTCAAAAATCTTTACCACAAGAAAAATTGAGTCTGCAAGGCTTCAAGCATTCATGTCATTATCAGGTAAATTACCTGCCTGAGTGGTATCCAGCATCCCTTTGTAGATCCAGCCCTCTGACTGGAGGGCTCGCTAATGGAAACATAGATCCCAAGAAAGACTTATAACCAAACTGTATGGACAGTGGGATTTGAAGGTATGCACCCTTGCCAAGAAAAAATACATACACAAAGCTAGTTCAGATATTGGAATCACGTATAGTGCTTTAAATGTGTTTCATTAATTTGCTAAGTCAGGAATCAACTGAGAAATTTTCTTTTAGATAGAGGATTAGACTTCAAATCAGGAGATGTCCGATAATTTCACGGAACCGCTCTCTAGTAGCTTTGTGTGGGTAACCGCATTTTCTCTATTTTTGTTTTCTGTGTGTGAAATGGGAGCTATAATTACTTCCTAAACTGGGAAGTTGAGAAGTTTCAATGTACGCAGTCATGGAGGAGGGGAAACAAAACTCAATGAGTTTGTCATGAATGTCATCAGAAGGAGAACGAGAATCATAGAATCGCAGAATATCAGGTTGGAAGGGACCTCAAGGATCATCTAGTCCAAATTTTCATGGCAAAAGCATGGTGTAGACAAGATGGGCCAGCACCCTGTCCAGCCAAATCTTAAAAGTGTCTAACGTTGGGGAAACCACCACATCCCTGGGAAGATTATTCCAGTGGCTGATTTTGCATATTTTGAAAAATTTTGCTCCTGTGTTCAATCAGAATCTCCCCAGAAGTAACTTGTATCCATTACCCCTTGTCTTTTCCATGTGACTCCTTGTAAAAAGGGAGAGAAAGCAGACGATTTGCTCGCAGAAAAAAAGGAAGAGAACTGCAGAGAGTGGAATGTTTTTATGCAAGTAATATAAAATAATTTTTATTTGCACGTGAAATAGTATGCATCTTTCAGGTAATGCTGGAGGCCTCAAAAAGTACCTATCTACATTTAAATTAGGAAAAAAATAAAGGAAAATCGTTCACTTGCAAAGTACACTGTAAGAAGGATTTACATTTTCTATTTCTAGATCAATGCAGCTCCTAGATCTAAATGGAAACATTATAGGAACCAGAGTAGAAAACTAGGGCTGTGCCACGTTGATGCATGTTAGTGCACATGTATGCTACCATGTGAAGTTCCTTGAGAACCAGAATTCCCTATTCATAACAGTTACCTTGTTTCTGTTATTTTTTCTGTCTCACCTTTTATCACCAGAACAGATAGTCAGGTGAAGTTAGGACCTATCAAGATGGTGTACTGAAAGGTTTATATATCATAGAATGGTTAGACTTGGAAGAGACCTTAAAGTTCATCTAGTTCCACCCCTCCTGCAATGAGCAGGGACATCTTCCACTAGACTGGATTACTCAAAGCTCCACAAAGCTCCTGGCCTCAAACACCTCCAGGAACAGGGCATCCACAACTTCTCTGGACAACCTGTTCCAGTGTCTCACCACCTAGAGGGCCTGTCAAAGACCCTCTGGATGGCATCCCTCCCCTCCAGTATGTTGACCATGCCACACAGCTTGGTGTTATCAGCAAACTTGCTGAGGGTGCGCTCAGTCCCACTGTCCATGTCACTGACAAAGATGTTAAACAGCACCAGTCCCCATACTGACCCCTGAGGGAAGCCATTCATCACTGGTCTCCACTTGGACGTTAAGCTCTTGACCACAACTCTTTGAGTGCAACCATCCAGACAATTCCTTATACAGCAAGTGGTCCATCCATCAAATCCATGTCCAATATATGAGCATCTCATGAGCAGTCAAAAGCTGTTGTTGATCTTGCAGTGTTCTATGTACCTTTTCTGAGCTTCTGAGTATTCTTAATTTCTATAGAAGTCAAAGGAAACAGAGAATGTTATCAATATGAACTAATTGAGATGCAGATTTGTAAGACATTCAGGGAACAAGCAGCTCATGCAGTAAAGTTCTTAAATCTTATAGTGAAGACAGATATATAAAAGCATTGATTAATGAGAAATTAATAATTGCTTTAGGGAAAAATATGAAATATTTAACACCACCAAGGACTAAGCATGGATCATAGTCAATGTATTCAGTGTAAACAAAACAATCAAGTTGTGAAAGTAAATAAAAGCATTCTCTCAGGCAAAGCTGTAAAAGTAACTGAATTAATAGAGGACGAGAAGTAGGCAATTGATTTTTCAAATAATATTTTGTAACATTTCAGACCCATATTCTGTTAGTAGAATGATAAATACTCTTGGAAGGTACTACAGTATTGCAGTTCCAAAATATATCATCTTTTTACTCTTTGATTTTATTCCACAAAGAACTTCATACAAATACTGGTATAGAAATGACTGAAATAGTATTCTTTAAAGAATACTAATATTTCTTAGAACTGGATAGTTCTTCTGTGGGAAACTCTGGTATTTAAAAGTGTGCATTGTTTCTGTACTCTAACAAAAAAAGATTTTTACAGTGTAAAATGTCAGAATACTTAAATGTGAAAATATCAAAGTTAACTTTTAGAAAACATTGATATATTTCTTTTTGTGATAGTAAGAAATAAACTATTAAAGCCAGTGTGTTGTGGTGGTGTGGTATTGAACAGAAATTTCCTATTTCTCCTTTTTTGTTTTTTTTTTGGTGTTTTTTGTTTGGTTTTTTTTTTTTTAAGATGAACATAGTGAAGTGTAGAACTAGATGTTTCACTGCTGTTTAAATGCATAAAGATGAAATTTCTTGTTTTAAAGCAAAACTTTCTCTTTTCTTGGAAATTCTACAAATACAGGAAGAAGCCTAGTCCAGTCATCATGACATGAGATTGTGGTAGACATATCAATGATGTGTACTGAGAAATACGTGTATTTGTTGATTTTGCAGCCTGTCAAGAAACTAGAGAATATGCTTCATAGATTTCCAGGTCATGGGTATATTTGGTCAGCAAATCCTAAATTTTGTTTCAGAAGTGATGTATGTGGGTCTATAAAATATATACAAACATACAATATAAACATTGAGCCTATAAATACTACAACGCTACAAAAATATTTCCAAATCCAATGAAAAAATTGTTTCATATTCAACATGATTCATGATCGTGAAGATTTAAAAAAATAAAAAAAAAATCATTGAAATCTTTGTAAAAAGTTGTTTAGAAGAGAAGTTTGGCAATCTCAAGATGATATTTGCGAGTAAATGCACACATCAGCATTCTACAAAAGCTGAGAAGAGGAAAAATGAAAATAAATCAAAATTATGTCCACTGTGAGTGAAAAGGAGCAACCAGATTGTGAGCTAACATTACAGAGATATGTGAAAAGGCTTAAATGTCTGAATTTATCTCCAGCTATCATAAATTAGGCTATGCCAGAGCTGTACGGAGAGAGAAAAATACAACTTTTCTACACCTTGCCTTTCATTCTGAAGATTCTGCAATCTAGCTGAGTCCCAGATAAGCAATACAAGTATATTAAACCTGAATGTTCAGTTCTCAAGTTGTGCTCACTTCTCTCTTTCTTTTTTTTTTTTTAATATCTGAATTACAAGGTGACTTGCTGTGGTTGATGTAAGAAATGTGCAATAAAGTGTTGAACCAAGAGTAAGAAGACATTTGCACAAACAGCAGAAGGAGAAAAAGAGAAAAGCTGCTGAGATGACAAGAAGCTATTCTATACGCATTCGAATTAGGCATAGTCAGTTCTATTTTGTCCACTGGTGAATAGTACTAGGAATAAGAAGCAATAGAAGAGAGTGTTGGGCATAAATTGACACAAACAGACATATCTGTATTATCTGTATTGTCTGATAAGGAGTGAAAAAACAAGCTATGGCCATAAATCATGCCTGAGTCATAACAGAATATATAATTTAAAGTGTGCAGGAACTAAAAATAGTGTACACAGGCACCGGAACATGCCACATCACATGAAGGGCACAAATCTAGACTCCAGTCTTGTGAATAAAAACTAATCCTATGGAGAGCAAATAAAAGAAATACGATCTATAACTAATTACAAGATGAGGAATGATCTTTAGTTATCTGAATGCACAGGAATGCATAACTGCTTATTGACAGCAGTGGTGCAGTACATTTCTTGTTGTGCTTTTGTTGATTACATAGGCTTCTTAACTACCTGATCTATGCATGTTTTTCTGCATCTCTTGAAGACTCTGTATTAGCCATAGTGGCATTTTGCATAAATTTAGAAGACATAAACTTTCCCAGGCTGTAACTAATGTTATTGGACAAAGCAGATGGCTCTAATGACATCAGTAAAGGGCCTGTGTGATGAGATCCTCCTAAAAAGAGAGATAGCTATTGCAGAGTTTTAAAGCAGTATTAACATTGTAATTAAATTTGTAAGTGGGGATATTTTTCTAACAAATGACAGTTAATTAAAACAATTATATAGTAATATCCCTTTAAACTTTTGAGAGTTTCCAAAACCAAGAATTTTGTCGTCATAGTATTTGGAATAGGAAGTAGCACTCCCTAGGCAATGTGTAAAAGCAGTTATGTTCTCTTTATTCTTGACTGACAAACAATTGACTGAAGATAAGCTCATTACCCTCATATGGATGGATGCTATAGAAATGAATACTATCTCATTCTTATTTCACTTTTTTCCCCCTTGTATAAAAACAGATGTTTAAAACAATAGAAAGAAAAATCTTGAGAAAGTAACATGAAATTTGGCAAATGAGCCTAGTATTCAAGATCTTGTAAAAAATATTGAGTAGGTCTTGATGGTTAGGAACTGAACTCATCCCAAACTCATACATAGCATGCCTGCTAACATGCAGAACGCTTCCATATTTGATGTATTTGAACTGAAAAACAGTAGCAACCTTTTTGTTGCCCCAGGCTGTAATTATTCTCTTTGCCCTTCCTCTACATGCAGATTGTTGCTTCTTCTAGCTATGCCATTTAGCTTTGCTGTGGTAGGGAACAAAAGAAAAAACACTCACACCTTGAGCCGTGATCTCAGCTGGAAAGCGGACACCAACAGCGGTGAGACTACGGTGAGATGTCCCCCTTGTCTGAGCACTGCCTGACTGTGAGAGAGCTCCTTCTCAACTTTATATCAGTGCAACACTGAAGCCTAAGCTTCCAGCTGTTTGTTCTGAATGGAGCTGTGGAGAGTCTTACCTAAGCAGACTTCCTTGCTTAACTATTAAATTGCCCCCTTCTGTAATAAAGATGCCTGAAGAGTGAGTGTTTTCTTCCAGCAAAAGCTATGAAAAGGCTAAACGAAGCTATTCAACTTTACAGTAAAATGAAGCAGAAGAGAAACAACTCTTTTTTAGCACCAGTCTCAGATTTAAGATAATGATCAAAAGCTGAAAAGAGCATGACAAGTACCTACAGGCTCTCAGGAGAGTTGGCTATCTGTTTATATGATCTCCTTACCTGCTCCATGACAATGAAAACCATTTTAATTTCATGCTTTTATAGGCCGTTTTATTGGTCTGGATTGGCAGAAAGGCAAAGTGGGAAATTAGACCACATGAGAGGAATAATTAGTTATAAACTTTACCACATGGTGTAATTACACAAATAGTCAATTAAGCTTTTTTTTTTTTTTGTAACCCAGAAGAGGGTTTCGTTTACTCAGACCAGAAAGAATGATTTTTTTTTTTTTATGATAGAACATTCAGGTAAAAGTAAAAATTAAATTTTTAATAGTTACTTCAAATGCACTTTAACAGATACATTCAATACTTTTAAAGTGATACAGTTTTCCAAAACAGCTGTGAGGAATTCCTAATTGTCACTTTTAAGGTAGAAGATGTTGATTTCTTTTCTGAAGTTATTTTTCCTCTGGAAAATTCACAACTAACTTGTGCATGCATGTGGCTGTGTGTGGGCATGCTTACAGGTGCGTATATGTCCTTATTCTTTGAATTATGAAATAAGAAGAAATGAGAAAAATTCTTGATCTGAAAATGCAGAGCCCAGTAGTACAAAACAAAATAAGTAATGTACACATGTTCTGAAAAAAGCTTTGTACACTTTTAGTATACTGAAGTCTAGATATTGATCCCAGTTATACCCAAAGTAGTTCTGGGGTAGTTCCACTGTTACTGGAGGTCTTCTGTCTTTATACTAATGAGAATGAGATAAATTTTGTCTCTAGGCTCTTTCTATGAAGCTATTAATTTCTAGAACTAAAATTGTGTGAAATTTAGCACTGCTCAGAAATTACCATGGGGTGGTTGCCAAGCACCTTCATCTTTATTCATTGGTGTTTGCCTTCTGCATTTTCTTGCATTCAGCATATTTTTGCGTTTTTTAGTTTCCTTACTACTTGTGATATTTTAATTGAATACATTATCTAGTATTCATCAATTTGTTAATCCTGTGTCCTGTTGTTATTGGAAATGAGCAATCTCTAATGCCGCCTTCTTGCATATTCATATAGGTCATATTTGTAATCGAGGTCAAAATTTATACAAACAGCTACTGTCAGGAAGTAAATTTTGTAAATACTAATGAATGTAATATAGTATGAATACTGATACCCTGGAACAAAACCGAGTGTCTTCTCTTCTGTAGTTTTCCTTCATTTCTCTAGTGTTAATACCATTATATTCCTATCAGCTTGTTTTATGAAGCAATTGAAGTCGAAAAAAACAATAGCGCAATAGCTAACTTTACTGCCTGGACATATGGTAAGCCATAGGATCATTAACAATAACACATTAGCTTCAATGATGTTTTCTGAAGGCTCACAGGGATTTCATCTGTTGTTCCATATTAAAGATACACATATTGTTCCCTGTCACCTTACAGATCATATTGAGTCTACAAAAATCTCACTTACCCAAGTTTTGTTCATCTGGAAACTTACATGGAACAGCTGCACACCATAAGCCGATAATTTCTGTCAAAATTTTCTTGATTTGTCAGTTAGAAATATTCTCGCTTCCATAGGCAAAGGCAGTTCATTCACTTTGAAACCAGAGAATGTAATTGTGCTCAGGTCTAGCTATAAGATGTTTCCGTAATGATATTTATTTGTATGAATAGATACCTGTGAGGAATGTTAGGTTATCATACCATAGTAGTTCCAAAGAAATAATGTCAGGACTGATTCAGTGATTTAACATTATACGCTACTCTAACCGCTAGATCAGGAAACTTTGCTGTTTGTGTGACTGACTGGTATTGCCAATGAGTGAACTCAGTTCCCTGGCAGTTTGGCCGTGGTAGTCCAGGCTAGATAAGCCCTGTAAAGATACTGCGGGTTGTTTACGGATAGCTCAAATAATAGTTTTCTGCTACACTGAGGTCTGCAGTGCTGACACATGCTAGGTATAATGGTTTGAAACCCCTAAAAAGAGGTTGTTAAATCTAAGGAGGAATACGGGAAGTAAATACGCAAGAATGGAATTTTTATAAAGAACCAATGTGGGAAAGAGAAAAAGAGTGAGGACCGGGGAAAGATTAGAAAGGGACAGAGAGTGACTGTTCCTGCTATAGAACTTTCTTCCCCAGGCCTGGCCTCTAAATTTCTTCTCACATACTCCTTAGTTGCCAAGGTATGTTTATCAACAGCACGGTAGTATATGTGTATACAAGGTTTCACGTACCTTTTCTTTATGACAGATGGCTTGAGACGTTCTCTGTTTTAGTTATTCATTCCTACACACATCCCTCTCCCCCTCCCTCCCTGTTTTTTTTTTAAAAAACCAGGATCATAGCTTTGGCTTGGTATACAATGTATTTTTTAATATATACACACAAACACCCTCACACATAGACCTATATATATTATATAAATAATATATAGAAGTGTATTTATAATATATAAATACTCTCTATATATAGTGTGGTAATAGATAGCAATATTTGGAGAACTGAACTAGTGGCAAACTGTAACTGATGGGGGGGATGATTGCATTGCATCACGGACTTCTTAAATCAGCTTTGCCACCAAGAAAAGATGAATGGAACCGCAGTCTGATTCTGAGTATCTCATCTTGAGCTGGTCCACAGAGCAAACTTAGTAGCACAATGGTGGCAGATGAGGTCAAGTAAACAGAAGATAGATAAGATGGAAAAAAGGTATTGGTTATAACTAATAAAACTGATGAATATTTGTCAGTAGATTTAAACATGCAATAAAAATGTAGTTCTCTCAATCCATTTATGAAATTGAAACTGCAATTTTGGTTCCAGTGCCAGTAAACTCAGTAGCTTTAGTTTATTCCAAAGGGGCTTGAAACTGGCTCATGATCATTGGGTATGAACTAGAGAGTGTTATGTGGGGGACAAACTCTTCTGGTTAATGAAGCATTTTAGATTGTTTCCATGCAATCTTCTCTTCATAAATTATTTACCAAAAGCTGAGAGTTGATACGTGGTATTCTCCCTGATAGCCAGCATTGCCTTTGAAAAGTCTTCGCAAAAAAACAAACCCACCTTAATAATTTTTATTGTATATTGAGAGTTAGTATGCTGAATTGCAGCTAATAGGATTTAAGCAACATAATGAAACATTTATATTTTAAGTTGAGAGTGCAATTCAATTGTGTTTTTATTTCCATTTAGAATCAACTAGACAAGCAAATATAAGTATAAACGCATGGGTACCAATTACATCTAAAAATCTACATAAATGGGTGTTGAGTACAAAGATCAAAATACTTATTGGACAAGACAGCACTCTTCAGTGATTCATTTCACTTCTGAAATCTGTGGACAGCATTCTATTAACTTTAGTGGAACCTAAATGAGACTCTTTTCCTTGCTTGTATCAGAAACAGTGTGGCCAGCAGGACTGGGGAAGTGATCATCCCACTGTATTCGGCACTGGTGAGGCCGCACCTTGAGTACTGTGCTTAGTTTTGAGCATCACAGTGTAAGAAGGACATTGAGGTGCTGGAGAGAGTCCAGAGAAGGACAACAAAGCTGGTGAAGGGTCTTGAGAACAAGTCTTATGAGGAGCAGCTGAGGGACTTGGGATTGTTTACTTTGAAGAAAAGGAGGCTGAGAGGAGACCTTATCTCTCTCTACAACTACCTGAAAGGAGGTTGTAGTGAGGTGGGGGTTGGTCTCTTTTCCCAAGTAACACAGCAATAGAACAAGAGGAAACAGCTTCAAGTTGTGCCAGGGGAGGTTTAGATTGGATATTAGGAAAAAGTTCTAGACTGAAAGGGTTATTAAACATTTGAACAGGCTGCCCAGGGAAGTGGTTCAGTCGCCATCCTTGGAGGTATTTAAAAGATGTGTAAGATGCTGTGCTTAGGGACATGGTTTAGTGGTGAACTTGGCAGTGTTAGGTTAACAGTTAGACTTGATGATCTTAAAGGTCTTTTACAACTTAAATGATACTATGATTCGATACAAAAAGCCTAGTATTCATCATTTCCTAACTCCTGAGAAACCTATGTTCACCAGACATTTCACACGCAACTTGAATGCGCAGAGATGCTTTCCCACTGCTTGTGAATTAAGAATCACACAAATTTGGGGGTCATCGTGATAAAAAAGTGAGGAATAATAGCACAATATCACTTTCAGTCCATCCACAGGAATATAGATAGTAATGTTTATTCAAAACCACCTATAATTTGCATAATATCCTTTTGATTTGGGTGCTAGCCTAGGAAGTGGAACCTGGCTTCTTAATCACTCCTTCAGCCTAGAATACTTTTTTGTTCATCATTTAATAAGACTGAGATCCACAGTGTTTGTATGTGTGTATGACAGGGAAAGTCTCGCATTTCTCTACCTGAACTGGAGGCTTACATCCTGACAACGGACATGGAGGGACTTCTGGACTGTACAATACAAACTGAACACCATTCTTACTTAGGAGGTGGTTTTCTTGAACAAGTGTAGGAGCAATTTTGAACTATTAATTTGCAGGATTTCTTGCTTTCTTGCTTGATGTTCTCACCTATTTTCTTGATTATCGTGACTTCTCATGTGATACGTACTGCCTCTGAATAGTTCTTGTTCCTCTTCCTCTTCTTCTTCCTCTTATCTCTCCTGTTGTCTCTCTCTTCTCTGACCTTATGGGAAGCCTAGATATCTCCTGTAGGCAGCCTGATCCGGTGTTCTGGTGCTACATGTCAGACTTCTAGGTGCTGACATGACTAACATAAAAATTTGTAGTCTTGCTTTAGTTCATTTTAAGGCACTTTTAATTTTAGTGACTATCAAGTTTTACTGCTTCTGAAGGTTGATATAAATACTGGATTAACCTCTTTTAACATCTGTTTCTTATGCCAATATATATGAATAAAAATAATGTCATCTGCCACAGGATTTCTTTTTGCCTTTTCATCTTCATTTGCACTATCAAATACTGTCCATGACTATCTTAGTTTAGGCACGCTTACATCTGTTTTGCATTTATGTAATGACAAATAAATATGTAGGCCATCGTGAACTGGTTTGTACTTGTAATGAACTAAACTTTGGTGCCTATATCAGTCATATTAATTTGGTCCACTTTTTTCAGGCCCAACTCCAATTTCAAAGGTCATAGTGTAAAAAGAAATTACCCATGGGAAAGTTTCTTCCAGTTTGTGAGATAATAGTTGTTCAGTAATTATTGTAACTCGTTAACCTGCTTTGAAAGCATTTGGCCTCCTATTGCTCACTTGGTGTAAGTAGCTATAAAGTCTTTTTCCAGTAACAATATTTTGAGCTAATAATTTTCTGGGTTGAGGAGAAGACTGTGTCAAAGCTTTCATAACAATTAGTGCCACATCCCAGGTTTATGCGTATACATGTATTGGGATTTTGGTATTGTTAATGGCTGCATTTCTTTCATGACAATTGTAATTAATGGGTACAAACTAAATTTGCAAAAGAATGAAAGTTGAAACAGCTAAATGAGTTCTAATAGGCCTAAGCAGAAAAACATGAAAAAAATGTACAATGTAATTAAGAATTACAGTTGCTTGGCTGGTTCTAGGTGATTGTTTGTTCTCCAGGCAGAATTATGCAAAGCTTTTCTAAAATTATATTTGCCACTTAACTTTTTATTTCAGGACATTAGTAATTTTTCCCAAATATCTGTTATAGCTTGCAGTTATCCATAAGACTCTCAGCCCTAATTGGTCAGGCAATTGGACTAGGTGATCATTGTAGCTCTCTCCCAACTGAAATAGTCTGTTCTATTTGCAAGGATTTCCATTTCTTTTGCAAAAATGCTGCTGAATCAAAGTGGTTCTGAAATGCCTTGTACAAGATGAGAAGGAATATAGTTTTGCTAGTTGAAACATAGTAACATTCATTACAGGATTCAGCAAATGCTGTCTTGTAGCTCCTTAAAACAAAACCAAACTCTCTCATGGTAGAAGAGCATCTGAAATAGACTATATGACACTTGTTTTATTTGTTCAAATAAGTTTCTGTTTTATGATACAAAAAATGTTCTCCATTATTGCTTGAGTAGAATGATGGTGGAATATAAACGTAACATGCAAAAAGTTAATATAGAAGATATGATATTACACTAGATGTACTCCAGTGTGTTCATCATGGTCTTTTTAACTAACGAAATTTGATGCACACTACAAATACATTACTCTCTGCAGCTCTTTATGTCACTCTCTGAAAGTCAGAGGAGTTAATTCTAAAACAGTGAATGAAACCAAAGTATCTGCTCAAATGGTCACTGAAGCCGATTCTTGTCATTACTGACTGTCCATGAAAACAGTAATAAAATTTCAGTCTTAAGACCCAGTAAAATTGCCACCAACCTGTAACTCGTGAAGCTATTTACAACTATGTGTACCAGTAAGTAGTTACATCTATACTGTAAATGCGTAAGTAAGCTTTTGCAGAAATGTAGTAAAGACAGCTTCCACTGGAGTTTTGGCATGTCCACAAGACCCCAAGTTTCTTCTGGTTACATGATATTTGTAATGATCCATGTAATTACACCTCCTAAAACCTTGACATTTTTGGAAAAGTGGAATACTATGAATCAGCTGAGTGTCAGTAGACCAGGCTTGCAGGAATCATTTATGCTGTGATCACTTTCCTGGTGTGAAAGTTGTTAGGACCAAAGGTTTCTGGGATTAGTTTGTAATTTTACCAGGTTATTTGAAGATCTTGACCACCACATACTGCCCATTGCTTGCAAAATTCTGCAGCCTAATGAGCAATGGCCTTGTCAGAAAAAGACTAGCTGATACCATATTTCTTCCTACTCTATAATTTAGTGATATATGTGCTTTATACTGTACAAACAGCCATACCTTTGTTGTAGCACAGACCATTTCAATTACACAGTTAAAAGACTGACTTGTTCATGTGGTCTAAAAGCATTCAGATTCCTTTGAAAGTTCACACACCCAATATGGACATTTAGTGGGTTTTGTTTTTTTGAATCTGAGGTTATTTGACCTCAAACTGTGTATCGAGTATTGTTAAGGTTCACCTTCCTGAAAACCCTTCTAGCTTTTCTTAGACAGTTATACAACTGCATGGAGTTGACACCTTAAATCTGATTGTGTTCCACATATGTCCAGTGATCAACATTTGACCCTTGAGAGCAAGGCACTCGAGCATTCTGGGTGACAGTGGCATTCATGTAAGGGATGAGTTTTTATAGTTGAGCCTATCTGATGATCAATTTGAATGCTGCACCTGCATGTTATTTTCTGTGTATGCCAAAGTTAGAGGATAGCTCAAGGAGACAGGCAGTAGCTATTGACGATCACCTACGTTTAGCCAATGGCATATAAATTCTGCTCTTGGCAGAAGATAAGGAAGGGCAGAGAAAATAATCTCCCAAAGTCAGAGATCTTTTTTTTTTATTTTTAAGTTTAGAAATATGTAACTTGAATACAGCATAAATTATTCAACCTGATTACAGAATGAAAATGTAAATAGACATGCTTGCAGAAAAGAAGAGGATTAGTGGGAGCAATATAGGAAGAGATATTTAGAGCTATGATTAGGAATTTCTGTGGTTTAGTACAAATGTTAAAAGAAGGTATGAAAGGGAGAGGATTTAAGTTTTGAGGAGAGACTAGGAGAATTGGTAATGAATGTGGGATGGTATAAGTAGGATCCAGAATTATTCATGTATACTTCCCTCCCTGATGTTGATCAGCATTTGTAGGAGTTCTAGGATTGCCTGTGTTTCATCATCTCTCTGTAACGTTTTTTACGTTCTGTGCTGGGATATGGTGTGGTCCTGTGTGATTCCCACTCTTTGGGCATCACTTTTGTCTCTGCCCCTGCACCCGTCCCTAAAGGTTTCTGATTCCCTCAGTGCCCAGAAGACTCTTTTATTATGTTGAAGTAAAAGTGATTTCCTCTTCTCGTTTCTTTTAAGTTAATTAATTAATGGAGTTATTGTCTTTCTCAATGTGTCTGACAGCCTCTTTCTATTGCAATTCCATCACTGCTTAAACTGGTCAGAATAAGGGCTGCCATGACACAGTCCTGCTGTGTCCCTGCAAGATAATTCTTAACTTTTTTCTTTGAGGTCCCATAAGCTGATTAATGAGCTGATTCCACTAAATATAAACTCTATAGATATGTGATCAGTACGTGGCAGGCTCCCTGAAATCTTCTTGCATGATTTTTGAATCATATTTGAAAAGTCACGGGGATCAGGGGATATTCCTGATGACTGGAAGAGCGCAAATGTTATACCCACTTACATGAAGGACCCAGAAGAGGACTGAGGAAACTATAGGCCCGTTAGTCTTACTTCAGTTCCTGAGAAAGTAATAAAACAAGTCCTCCTGGAAACTATTACAAACCAAATGAAGCAAGTGATTGGGAAAAGCCATCATGGATTTACGAAAAGCAAATAATGCCAAAGTAACCTGATCACCTTCCACAACAAAATAACATTTTCTGTTGACTGGGGAGAGCTGTGGATGTTGTCTACCTGGACTTCAGCAAAGCATTCAGCAGTGTTTTCCATAGCCTTCTCCTACCAACTGCCAAGATACTGGATAACTAATCTGCAAGGTGGGTAGGAAATTGGCTAACAGGCCACACTCAGAAGGTGGTGATCAATGTTTTTTACTGAGGCTGGGGGCCTGCCACAGGTGGGGTCCCTCAGGGATTAATATTGTGCCCCATGCTGTTCAACATCTTCATAAACAATCTGGATGATGGCATTGAAAGCACCCTCACCAATTTTCTTGATAACACCAAACTGGGTGATGAGGTGAACACTTCTAAAGGGAGAGCCGTCTTACAGAAAGACCTGGACAGGCTGGTCGAACGGGCTAGCAATAACAGTATGAAGTTTAACATAGACAAGTGCAAGGTCCTGCACATGGGATGACATAAACAAAGAGTCCAATACTGTCTCGGATCTGTGTGGCTAGGGAACAGCCTTGCTGAAAGGGACCTGGGTGTCCTGGTGGACAACAAGGTGAACAGGAATCAGCAGTGCACCACTGCAGCAGTGAAGGCAAATCAGATCCTGATCTGTATCCATAGGGGCATTACTAGCAGAGGTAAAGATGTGACTATTCTGCTCTGCTTAGCACTTGTCAGGCTGCACCTGGAGTATTGTGTCCAATTCTGGTCCCCATAATTCAAGAAAGTTGCCGAAAGACCAAAGAGAGTCCAAAGGAGGCCCATAAAGATGATCAAAGATCTGGAGAACCCGCCCTGTGTGGGAATACGGAAGGAGCTAGGTCTTTTCTTCCTGGAGAAAAGGCGGCTCAGGGTAGACCTCATTACAGTACTTAAATGATGGCTACAAAGAGGATGGAGGCTGTGTCTTCACAAAGAGCCATATGTACATGACAAGGGCCAACAGGTACAAATTGCACCACGTTTCATCTTCACATAAGAAAGAAATCTTTTACAGTGAGAACAACCATTCACTGGAACAACCACCCCAGGCACATCATAGAGTCTCCATCACTAGAGATTTTCAAGATGTGATTGGACAGGGTGCTAAATAATCGCATTTAGTCTCCCTTCCCTACAAAAGGTTGAACCAGGTGATCTTTTGAGGTCTTTTCCAGCCTGTGCTGTTCTCTCATTACTCAGCCACCTAAAGCAAATTGCTAGCTCATTGGATTGCATTTGAATCAATGTCTCATTTAGGCCATTGTGGAAGGATTTGGCAGCTTTGCATAACATAGACTTCTGATCAGAGGATAATTTTTTTCTGCCAATGTGACTCTAGGCATCAGAAAAGGGTTTCAAGTAATAAGGAGGAATCTGACATAGCAGTGCTCGCAGAGTGCTGATGAACTGATGAAGAAAACAGATCAACATGAATTCAGGATGACTGAGGTACATGCTTCATGTTGTGAAGCATGTCTGACAATAGTAAGAAGAGAAGGAGAGAGACTGTTACAGTTTTTTTCATTTGTTTTGTTTTCTGAAGTGACAGTGCCTTGTAGTACAGCAGGCAATATTTTGGGGCATGAATTTGCTTTCACTTATGGACATCTCTACAAGTTCATGGCTGTAGTCACCATTCCAGCACAGCGAATCTGGGAAAAGCAAGGCATATTTCAATATGCCAACTTTAGGTAGTTGCAGGGATATCACAACAGTCTCATGAGTTAACATCACTGTGTAAGTGAGGACTTATCCTACAAGAAGCCATTTTCTTTCATTAGACAATTAAAAAAAACAAAAACAAAACAAAAGACATCTGAAATCCTTCCTAATATGAAATTAGGCTCATCTGATTATAACTGGTCCCATTTTCAAGCAAAGTTCAGCAAAACTCAGACTTGTAAAAACCAGTAATAGAGGTATTAAGTGGCCCGTGGCTGCTTGTCTGGGCCAGATCATTTACTGAGAAGTTATCACTTTTCCTTAGTAATAAACTGCTTTAATACTTTAAGCTAAAGCACGTATTACAAGATAGGTAACAATCTGTGCAGAATCCTACTGGGTTAGAAAGATTGGTGTTTGGCTGGGACTAATTCACATTGGCCATTTCTGCCTGCAGAGAAAGCTTAAATGAACTTGGCTGTACCTAAATGATCTATAGACAGGTGATGAGAGCTAGTGATAAAAAGGGACCAAAAAAAGGCATCTAGGAGAAATAAAGGACTCAGAGTTTTTGAGAGGATCTCAGGAATACATCACACCCAAAATTAATGCAAGACCTTGCTTATTGCAATTAGTTTTTTGCGTATCCAAATTTTCAACACAATTCAAAGTTTCTCACTTCTGATAGATTTCTTTAATCCTTATCCTTTTTTCAAGAGTGTCTGTAAAAGGATGTCTAGAAAATAATACCTTCCTCCTGTTTTTCAGTCTCCAATTTTCAACACAGGGGCATTTTGAGATATTTATAATTTGTCAGTGGATTTTTTTCCATGATTTTTTCCCCTGGACCTCATATAGATTTGCAGCACCTGTAACAACCTTTGACAAAAAGTCTCCCAGGCTTCCTGTTCCATGAATTATTAATTATTATTGTTATTTTTATTATTTTCATTATTTGTATCTGCTACCTTCATTCAATTCCTCATAGTTCTGTCATTGCAAAAGATGGAGACTCACTAATACCTATCCAGTAAGCTCATGCCATTCAGATAACATATACTGTATGTTTATATGTCTATATTCTATTCACTTTATACCATAATTAACCTCTTTTCCAGACTGAAGTCCTGGTCCACTTAGTAATTTCTTTTCCAGAGGCTGAACTGTATCTTTGAGCTTTCTTGTTCAAACATTTTACATATGTGCTGTCACTTCAAATACCTTTGTCAATCGTATCTGAGGCACTTTAATCCATGCACTAATGCTGACAAACCTTTAATCAAAAAAGCTTTTTTTTCTTGTTCAGCCACTGCTGACATAGTGATTCTTTGAAATATTGAAGGACTCTTCCTTCATGAGACCACATGGCATCATTTTGGGAATTTATTCTCTAAACTCATCAGACACTCTACCTGAATTAAAATCCAACACTCTTATCAGTTTTTAAAATGAAAATGTTTTCACTTTCTCCAGATCCTGCCCACTCCCCTAATAGCAGTCCTGCTTAAAACATTATTCCACAATGTTTTAAATTAGATATATGCCATTGAATTAAAATTATTGTAGTAGACTCACTGATTACAAATCAGACAGAAATCTGAACTTGTGTTCATAATACATATCACTAATTTGGTATTTTAAAAGACACAGTATAAATGTTGTAATATTAATATATTTATATTGGGCATTTGGAGCTATGCAAATCAGTCAGTGCTTGAGTAGGTGTTACATCATTTTGTTCTGAGTTCTTTTATGTGGATGTCCTTAATCTCAAGATTACAACTAACTCATGTACACTCCTGATTGATAATGGTAATTTAATGTGTGTGCTACTCTGAAAATATCCAATATGAATGGATTAATGAATATTAAAAATGTAACCAATTACTGCAAGAGGAAAACTTTACCTTTTGTAAAGAATAGGTTTTAACACAGTCAAATACAATATGTGGAAAGGATAACTTAATGTTGTAGTACAGGAGAAAAGTTTTATTAAAGCCATTAAAGTTCCATCTCCTGTTACTGCAGTGAAAAGAATCAAAAACACAACCTCCTTTCGTCTAGGAAAAAAAAGAAAAGACAACTGAAAACCATGCTTGGATCTGTGGAATAGAGGGTTGATGGACAGGTAAAAGAGGAGTTGGAAGCTAAAAGAAAAGAATATATTAAGTATCAAGAGACTGCAGGGGAGAGTGTGAAGGACATTGAAAAGGAAATGTTCCTATGCCAATGCTTTGTGACTGTAACAAAAATAAATATCTGACTTTTAAGAATGAAGAGCTCACATAAAAAATTAGTTTGTTTTGCTTATGTGTTTGAAAGATGCAATTATGTGTTTCTGTTTCCTGAGTTATCCTAGATTAGCCTGCCTGCCTGAGAAGGAAGTAGCCATCGTATAACCCAGAATGGCACATAATCAGTCATATAATCTTATGAATTTGTAATCCTCAAATTACTAAAAGAAAGTATGGAAAATGTTTTAGAAATTATCATATGCCTGAATGAGAAAGAGAAGGAAGGAAAATGCTCAATTTACAATTGCGGGATTTTTCACTCTGTGTTCCCTGGAAGGTTGTTCTGTTGTGTGCTGAGTGCTGAGGACCTCATTTCTTTCGATATCCTCGCTACTTAACAACTTTTTTTAAAAATCTATATCTTACATACCAGGTATCCTTACAGGCTAACCAGTTTTACAATATTTAACATCTACAAAAGCAAGCATATCAAATTTATTAAGCCCATGAAGGCAAGCATGTGTATGCATATTTTTGTAAGTGGCAAAAATAAGCTTATTGTTTGACAGGCTCATCTGAGGTATCAGTGTAACCTGTGCTAAGGTACACATTCTGGAGTAAAGTGAAGTGAAGCAAAGGGGGGAAATTTAAGATTTGCATTGGTTTACATGAAGACAAGGTATATCCCTTCTTCCTCATGACTTATTTTTAATTTCATCACAGCAGCTCCTTTCCTCAGTGTGAGTTCATAAATGCTATCCACTGTATAACCAAGGATGTGACAGGTCCTATTGAAAAATATCTGAAGGCATGTTTCTATTTCGGTTGCCCAAGCATGATTCTGGAATCAGAACAGTCACTGCAGCCACTGGTATTGTGCCAGAATGAATCTGAATAAACTGGTGAGATTTAGCTCATAGTATTGTAAGGCAATGAGTCCAGTACAGCGTAACAAAAATCTGAAGAGAGCACAATACTAGTGGAAGGACTGAAAGAAATAAGTTATCTTTGAATGGAGGGAAGAAAAGAAAGAGACAAAGGAGAAAGTTACATAGATAAAATTAGATATGATGACAGATAGCAAATCTCTAGCCTTTATCAAATGGGTTGGTCCTCTTTCCTGATGGTATTTACGGTTATAATGGGAACTTTCTGCCTTAGGAGCAAAATTATGAATGCATTGTGTGGGTGGACCTTGATGAGATTCTGCCAAGTCTTTCCTATTTAATCCTGACCAGACAGAATCACAGAATCAGAGAATGTCCTAGATTGGAAGATACCTGTAAGGTCATCTAGTCCAATCGTTAACCTAACACTGACAAGCCCACCACTAAACCATGTCCCTAAGCACTGTATATGACCCTTAAATACCTCCAGGGATGGGGACTCCACCACTGCCCTGGATAACGCGTTCCAATGCCTGATGACCCTTTCAGTAAAGAAATTCTTCCTAATATCCAACCTAAACTTCTCTTGGCACAACTTGAAGCCATTTCCTCTTGTTCTATCACCTGTTACTTGACAGAACAGGTCGACTCCCACCTCTCTGCAACTTCCTGTCAGGTAGTTGTAGAGAGCGATAAGGTCTCCTCTGAACCTCCTTTTCTCCAGGCTAAACAACCCCAGTTCCCTCAGCCGCTCCGCATAAGACACGTGCTCCAGATCCCCATCAGTTTCTTTGCCCTTCTTTGCACATGCTCCAGTGCCTCAATATCCTTCTTGTGGTGAGGGGCCCAAAACTGAACACAGCACTCAAGATGCGGCCTCACCAGTGCCGAGTACAGGGGTAAAATCACCTCCCTGATCCTACTGGCCACACTTTTCCTCATACAAACCAGGATACCGTTGGCCTTCTTGGCCACCTGGGCACACCGCTGGCTCATGTTCAGCCCGCTATCAATCAACACCCCCAGATCCCTCTCTGCTGAGCAGCTTTCCAGCCACAACTCCTGCCTGTAATGTTGGCGGGGGTTGTTGTGGCCAAAGTGTAAGTGTAATTTGTCCTTATTGAAACTCATACATTTTCCCTTGGCCCATCGATCCAGTCTGTCTCAATCCCTCTGCAGGGCCTCCCTACCCTCAGGCAGATCAACACTTCCACCCAGCTTGGTGTCATCTGCAAACTTACTGAGGGTGCACTCGATCCTCTTATCCAGATCATTGATAAAGATATTAAACAGGACTGGCCCCAGTACTGAGCCCTGGGGGACACCACTTGTGGCTGGCCATCAACTGGAATTAACTCTGTTCACCACCACTCTCTGGGCCCGGCCTTCCAGCCATTTTTTTTACGCAGCAAAGTGTTTGCCCATCCAAGCCATGAGCAGCCAGTTTCTCCAGGAGAATGCTGTGGGCAACGGTGTCAAAGGCTTTACTAAAGTCCAGATAGACAACATCCACAGCTTTTCCCTCATCCACTAAGTGGGTGACCATGTTGTAGAAGGAGATCACGTTAGTCAAGCAGGACCTGTCTTTCATAAACCCATGTTGACTGGCTCGCTCGTCCAGTTGTCCTGTGCATACTGCATGATGGTACTCAGGATGATCTGCTCCATCAGCTTCCCCAGCATCGAAGTCAAACTTACAGGCCTGTAGTTTCCTGGATCCTCCTTCTGGCGCTTCCTGTTAGATGGCTGTCACATTGGCTAGTTTCCAATCTGCTGGGACCTCCTCAGTCAACCAGGACTGTTGGAAAATGATGGAAAGTGGTTTGGTGAGCACCTCCACCAGCTCTCTCAGAACTCTTGGGTGGATTCCATCTGGTCCCATACACTTGTGTATGTCTATGTGCTGCAGCAGGTCACTGACCATTTCTTCCTGGATTGCAGGGGGGATCATCCTACTCCCAGTCTCTATCTTCTGGCTCACGGGGTTGGATCCTCAGAGTGTAACTGGTCCTATTACTAAAGACTGAGGCAAAGAAGGCATTAAGCACCTCAGCCTTTTCGTCATCCTTAGTCACCATGTTTCCCCCTGCATCTAATAGAGGATGGATGCTCTCCCTGGCCCTTCTTTTGCTGCTAATGGATCTATAATAAGATTTCTTGTTGTCCCTTACAGCAGAAGCCAGATTAATTTCTAGCTGGGCTTTGGACTTTCTAATTTTCTCCCTGCATAGCTTCACAGCGTATCTGTAGTCATCATGTGTGGCCTGCCCCTTCTTCCAGAGGCCATAAACTCTCCTTTTTTCCCTGAGCTGCAGCCAAAGTTCTCTGTTCAGCCAGGCCGGTCTTCTTTGCTGCTGGCATGACTTACAGCACATGGGGATGGCCCACTGTCACATCACCCACCAGTCCTTCTCTGTTTACAAAGAGCAGGTCCAGCAGGACACCTTCCCTGGTAGGTTCACTCACCAGTTAAGGAAGTTGTCCTCGACACACTCTAGGAACCTCCGGAACTGTTCTGTCTCTGCTGTGTTGTATTTCCAGCAGACACCTGGGAAGTTGAAGTCCCCCACAAGAACAAAGGCAAGCGATTGTGAGACTTCTCCCAGCTGCTTGGAGAAAGTTTCATCTACCTCTCTGTCCTGATTAGGTGGTCTAAACCAGACCCCCACCACAACATCAGCCTTGTTGGCCTTCCCCCTGATTCTGAGCCGTAGACACTCAACCGTACCATCGCTATGATTGAGTTCTAAACATTCATAACAGTCCCTAACATAGGGCCACCCCACCACCTCTCTTTCCTCGTCTATCCCTTCTGAAGAGCTCGTAGCCGTTGATTGTGGCACTCCAGTCGCACAAGGCGTCCCACCATGTTTCTGTGATGGCCACTATATCATAGTTTTCCTGGTGCACCATGGCTTCTAACTCCTCCTGTTTGTTGCTCATGCTATGTGCATTAGCATAGATGCACTTCAGTTGGGCTAATGTTCCTGACACTTCTTTGTGGGTGGAAGCCCTAGTTCCTACCTGATCGGTCTCAGGCTTTTCCATGGCTTCTAACCCATCAATAACCCTTCCATCTTTACCGCCCTGTGTATCTCCAGCCCCTACCTCCACTGAGACAGAACAGCAAGGGTCCTCGCTAGCTCGCCATCCTGCAAGCCCTGGCATGCTCCCCCTGGGCTTATTTCTAGCAGGCCCAGTTACATCCCCTTCCCCCTTCCAATCTAGTTTAAAGCTCTTTCAACGAGCCCTGCTAATTCTTGCTCCAGGATCCTTTTCATCTTCTGAGACAGGTGTACCCCATCTGTTGCCAGTAGGCCCAGTTCTGTATAGACGTCCCTGTGATCAAAACCACCAAGACTATACCAATGGCACCAGCCTCTGAGCCACGTGTTAATTAGTTCTATCTTCCTGTTCCTTTCTCTCCTTACCCCTAAAGGGATTGAGCAAAAAACTACCTGTGCGCCAGAACCTTCAACCAGTCGTCCCAGTGCCCTGAAGTGCTTTTTAATTGCCTTAAGACTTTTGTCCACAACCTCATCACTTCCAAGCTACATAACCAGCAGCGGATAATAATCAGTGCACTGTACCAGATCAGGGAGTTTCCTGGTGATGGCCCTGACACAGGCCCCAGGGAGGCAGCAGACCTCCCTGTGGGATGGGTCTGGTTGGCATATGGGGCCCTCTGTTCCCCTTAGAAGGGAATCACCCACAACAATTACCCTCCTCTTCTTTTTAACAGTAGAAGTCCTAATGCATGGGGCTGGCTGGCTCACCCTTGGCAACCCCCTGGATGGGCCTTCCTCTATGTCCTCATTTGCCTGCCCCTCAAGTTCCAGAGCCTCATACCTGTTGTGTAAGGGCAATGGGAAAGTTGAGGGAGGCTGGGGACGGTTTCACCTGCCTCCCCGAGCAGGGACCTGTTTCCATTGCTCCCCATCTCTTAGGTCCCTTCCTTCTGCCTGATGGCAAGAGAGGAGGGGATCCTCCGCTACTTGTGGGGCCTCAGTCTGCTCCCTTGGCCTCAGGGTGTTGCTCCACAAATCTCTCTCTCTCTCTCTCTCTCTCTCTCTCTCACACTCCCTGATACTCCTTAACATTTCCACCTTCTCTTTCAGTTCTGCCACCATGCTGAGCAGATCATTCACCTGCTCACAGTGCACACAGGTGTTGTCTGTGCTGCCCTCCAGTACGAGGGACAGGCTCAGGCACTCCCTGCAGCCAGAGACCTGCACAGCTGCACGTTTGTGTGGGAGCTGTGTTTAGGTTGCAAGCATGAGAGAGGACTATTATTACATTTGCAGGAATGGATTTTAGGGAACTAGTTTATACTGAATTTAACACCCCCCCCCCCCCCCCCCCCCGGCCCTTTTCTTTCCCATCTTCCACTCTACCCTGACAGGTAAAAGCAAGAGAAACTGAAAATATGTTTTGACCTTAAGCATTTTCAAAACTTCTACAATTATTGAGTTCAACCAGTTGACGTCTGCGGGATGATTTCTTTTCAAAAAGAAGCCACATTTCCAGAAACTTTTTCAGAAATGACAAATTAAGACCTTTTTTTTGATAGGCCAAACTGGAGCAATAAGTGGGAATAAAAAGAAAATCCCAAGAATGACAGATGTAAGGAAAAAAAAGTTGAAACTTGTGCTTATTGTGGCAAAGAGTGTTGTTATGCCAAGTTGCAGTAGATGGTGCTGATGGGCAGGAAGGCATAAATCCATTCTTTAGGGTCACACTCTGATGAGGTTATTTTATGGAAACTTGTATAAATAAGGCACTATTTGGTGTAAGTAACAATAAACTCTATTTACTATTCCTACATTATCATTAGTACATTTGGTATTCATTGGATTTTAACTGACTCACCTGGTATTAATGAGGATGTCATACTACCCACCTTTCCCTAAGAGATAATTTTTTTCATAGGGGAAGATATCAGTGGGAAAATTATTGTTATTACCTACAATAACAAGTGGAAACAGGAAAAGACTCTTCTATACATGGAAGAAGCAGGCTGTAGATTTGATGAGAAAACTGAAAAGCATGTTAATAGTAGCATTAACTCTGCTGGTGCTCTGTGTATTCTTATCACCATTCTTCGGAGTACACAGCTGATTTGGTCTGACAGAAAATGCTCTCTCCTATGTTTGCTGTGCCATAAAAATGCTGAAAACATACTGCTGAGCTAGTCAGTTGGTAATAGCGTTACTGAATATCTGTTATAGTCCCATCGTATTAATTACATCTTCTATCCTCAGATGATGACGAGGAAAAAAAAACCTCCTCGAAATCTAGATCGTTTGGTTGGAGACTTATATTCAGAGCTCAGTGAAACTACATCCAATCTAAAGGCAGAAACTGCTTCCTGAAACACACAACACAAAGGAAGCAGTTAGTAACATGTTCAGTAGTAATTATGAATACACATATAGAATTTATGCTGGCAGATACTAGATCATTCACTTCCCAGGTAAAATGTATGAATATAAGGAGTTACTGCATAAGTACAAAAAATACAACATCAGGTTTCAAAGAATATTAATGTTTGTCATAGCTTTTATTCTTTTAGGTCATGAGGTTGTTCCAAATAAGAAATATAAAGAGCAGAATTTGATCAGCTGAGTGACAGAACCGAATTTGCTAGACTGAATTTCTGTATTAAACAAAAAAACGAGTATTTTGTCTTACTAAGACCCATTTTAAGAAACAACTAAGACCTAGATTTTGAGTGACTTTTTCCTTATCTCCTATCTATAGCTGATCAAGGCTAAACCCCTGACCAATTCATCAGAAGGATTTGAAGCCCTCTTAACTCGTGAAAAGAGTGCTCTAAACATGGACATAAAGTGTACTCTAGGATGGGGCTTTCATCTGTGCAACTTTTTGCACTCTGGATAAGGTGCTTATTCTACTGCTTTTCATGAACTCTGACAAGTAATTGCCCAGGTTTTACCTTGGTAGGAATTGAAATGTACAAAAAATAACTCTTTTCCACATTGCTCGTCAGTTGGATTTTGATCAAAATGTGAATAAGGTTTTATTTCATCTCATTTAGTGTGTTATTTCAGCTTTCTTCCCCCCCCAAAAGGAAGCAATCTGCAAGTAGGTGTGCTGGACCAGGACTCTGGAGATCTATCTGTCCCCCACTTTCTGGGAGACTTCTGGTCTCTAAGAGTCTAACTCCCAACCTTTCTGCACTTTGCCTTTGCTAGCTGTTTAGTGTTAATGACAGTCACTCAGTTGTTCTGTAAGGAATTTGAAATCTGTGCATGAAAAGCACTAAATAAATCTGTGATAACAGTACAATGCAATACAATATTAGATCCACTGCTATCACCTTGTTAAGATACCTGTATGCCTTAAGTCCATACATATTCGCAGAACAGTACCTTAACTATTGAGGACTATAAAGCTGAAAGCAAGCTGTATATTATATGAGGTAATACTTCCTCTACACTTTCCTTCTGAGAGTGATAAAAACTATTAACTTTGTGCATGAATGTCATTTAAATTTTGCATTCCCTTTCCCCCCCCAGTGATCAACAGTAAATTAAACCACTTCTCAGCTTGTTTTTACAGATGAAGAGAGAATTAAAAGTGGTGCATGAGGGAGCTTTTTTATTCCTTAAGACTCCACAAAAGCCAATTTGGGTGGAATGAACCTTCTAAAAGAAAAGTGACAGAACATTTAAAATATATTCCTCCGCAACTCTATTTATAGTTTCATAATCTGTTTTTAGGAGCATGTTATTACATTTATACACGTATGAGAATAATTGGATTCAAAAATACTTAGATTTTGCTCTCCCTTCTCTTTACTCAGTTAGTTGTATTGTATTTAAATTAATTAAATACAGTGGCAGCCACTGAGCCTGTCTGTGATATTCTGTCTTTGTCAGCAGTTTACATATGGCTTTCCTATTTAATTAAATGGGAAAGCGCGAGTGGCTGATGCATTTCTATGCATGGTACGTAGGACAAACTGTATCTGTTACTGTGTATAAAATTTGCTTAATGCACAAGATGAAAGCACACATGCATACAGCATATGTGTATGTGTGTAGATAATGTGAAGAGTTAATTCTTTGCCAAGGTATTTGTAGCTCTTCTTACTTTTTGAACACTCTAACTCCTTATCTTGCATTTTCTTCAGTTTATTTACAGAATTTTTAGTCTGCTTGCTCTGGTTTAAGAATCTCCTGAGCAAGCAGACTGAAAATTCAGTAAACAAGCTGAAGAAAACTTGAGATAAGGGGCTGAAATATCCAGGAGAAACAAGAGCTGTAGAGCTCAGAAAGCAGAACTAAACTTTCAACATCATGGATTTTACACAGTGTGCAAAACATCTCTCCTTGTACTGTAAACAAGTTATACCACTCGGCTATTATTTTCTGAACCTGTATATTAAGAAAATGACAATACTGAAATGTTGGTATTCACAAAAAGTTGCCCTCCTCACTGGACATCACTCATCATCTGTCATGTATGTATCTTCACTTTACATATCACGTTCTCCACCATTAAGCTTACCATTGCAAGCTACAATATTTTTCTATTTCCATTGCATCTCAGGGCCCACAGTTCAGTTTATTTTTGTCCTGAAAAACAAGCAAAAGTGATAGCATAATGCATTGATATTTTGTGATTTGGTCTCCAATTTCAGTTTTCTGTTCACTCCTCTACAGAAAGGAAAGCAAAAGTGTTTTTTTTCTCCCTTTTTCCCCAACACCTCCCTCCCCCAAGACAGTCTGAGGTAAGTGATAGCTCCAACATCTCCTTTTCAAAAAATGCCACTGAAATAAGCAATGCTGAAAAACCTCCCCACCCTCGATTAATACATTCTGTAAAAATAAGCAACGGTGAAATGGTTTCTTCCATATACATACTTCTATATACATCTCAAGTCCAGCCTTGGTCAAGGCCTGCAATGGCTTCTGAATAATGTATTTATCTCTCAGGGAACACCATTCTACTTTTAGATCAGAAGCAGCAACGTGAACTTACCACACTGCCCCTTCCTACACATTCCTTTTGCTTCTTGACATGTCCCCCAGGCAGATTGTGTGAGACAGACCTTTCCTCTGTAAGATCCTACCATTTTTGGCAGCCTTCTGACATACTGCCTCTTCATTGCCTGCACTTTGGATTTCAGCTGAACCATACCCAGCTGACTGTATTTTGTTGTTACCTTCCTTATCCTGCTCTCACCCGGCTCTGTAACCCTGCCTTGTGTAACAAAATATTCTCAGTTGTGAAAAGGGATGGTGTGAGAGGGAGTATAAAGAGACTTTCCTTTAAATCTTTACATAAGATTTAATCTTATGTAAATCCCCCCCCCCCCCCCCCCCCCCCCCCCCCCCCCCCCGAATCTTACTTGCGTAAGAGCCTGGGGGGAGATAAGAGGTGTAAACATGTGCCCTGTGGGTGATATTCCAGCCTCCAGGCTGGAATTATGACAAGGACATTTAGACAGGCTGCTTGACAGACTGGTTCAACAAGTCTGTTTAAATGTAAGTGAAGCTTTTGAACCATCCTACATGATTTTCTTTTCCTCCAGATCACCCTCTATATTTAAATAATTAATGTTGACTGCTTTGTCCTGCATTCTTTCCCCAGGTCTTGCCTGAGCATCCTGTCCTTCCTCACTGAAAATGAACATGTGCAGCAGGCCTTGCGTTGACCTTCTAGACAGTTCTTACCATTAAAAAAAAATCTTCATGTTTAACACATTGTGCACATATCTGTACAATTTTTAGCCCTAGTGTTGAAATTGTAGACCTCATTATCCTGGGGTATCGTGAATAATATAATACTAAGTAGCTAGCAAACAAAATGGTAGAGGTACAGCTTCTGGTTTACAAAGTCCTCAAACCTTGAACAATTGCAAAAGCCGAGGTATTCCAAGGGACAGTTCACTCTGAGGTTTCCTCTGTTTCTTTTTTGATTTGATAGATTAATAGAAAATTTTTGCAATATTTTGCAGGATGAAATGTTTAATTAAGCCTGTCCAATTGTCATTATCTTTGTCCTACAAATAAAGCACTAAACTTAATTTTTAAATATGATATTTTAACATCAGATTTAGTACTTTTAGGCCACATTTCAAGCATTTTACATTACTATAAAAACCATCAGTGGCACTTATTTTGTTTAAGTATAGAAGCTTAGTTTAATAAAAATTAAAACAGAAGGGGCTGAGTATTCATGGATGCAGATATATATATATATTTGGGTCTGTAAAGGCTACATAAATGGATACATCATGCATAAAAAATAAGACTTGTTTTCCCATTACTCATTATAAGGCAGTGCTGTCTAATAGGAATAAACTGGGTTAGTAAACTGCTTCTTCAGCAGTTTACCTTCACAGCTGAATCCAGCTGCAACAATAAGATAAATCATACACAAACATTTTCAGATAGCAAAATTACAGGCAAATTATATTTTTCTCCTTTAAAATTGTATATCAGATTTGTAAAATCTTTCTTCTACTTCACAGTGTTCTGTTGTGACTCCTTTTGGTACAAGTTATTGCAACCTAAGTGCCTTGCTAGCAAAAATTACACATAGAGGGCATTTCTCCTCTGGAAACTGAGTTAGCATTTTGACCTTGTTTTATTTATCTAAGTCATTTTATAAAATGTTTTCAGTATGGTCACCTAATTAAACCCAGAGATCATGACCTATATGATTACTTGTATTTTCAAAAGAGTAGCAGAAAAATTCAAACTCAACTTATTTTTATAATGTGTATAAAAATGGAGTATAAAAATGTGCATACTGGGAAAACTTATAGGAAATAATATTTTAAAATATTCTGAAGAGAAGGTAATAATTCATGGATACTTTCAAACCACAGACACTATAATATAGTGTTAAAAAGTCTTCACATTCCTACTGAGGAGGTTCTATTAATTGCAGGCTTATAAATTTTCAGTATATGTACCTTTGAGACAAAATGCTAAGGTATTTTTGAGACACAGACACTTACGTAATTGAAGGATAATTTATGGGAAAATTAGATGACTACATACATTACCGCTACCTCCACAACCTTGCTTATCCACTTAGACATAGAAAGTCATGAAACAGAGCTCCCTTTCCCACCCTTAAAACTCATACAGCTCAGGTTATAATAATTCAAATAAGTGTTCAAATAGTTCAAATAAGTCTTACTCTCCAAAAGAGAGTCATCATCATGCATACTGCGAAAATTCCCCCCTTCTAGGATGGGTCCTCAGTCCATGCTATTCACTGAGACATTCCCTGGCATTTTTTGGAATATTGCTATTTGTCTGTACAAGCAGCATGGACAGCCAGTCCTACAACCTGTGTCCGTGTCCTGATCAGTTTGCTAATGCAGCTGTAGTCTCGGAAAGCTCCAGGGGCCTATCTTTTGCACATAAAATGTAGTTGCAAGATTAGAAACCTTCTACTTGGCGTGTTTGATATTCCTGGAGGACAAAGAATCCTGAGTTTTGGACCACTTGTGCATTTTATCTACTGATTCTTAATGCAGAAGATAAATAAGCGGTCCCCAAAGTGCACAACAGAACCTCGTTCCCCCTTGCTGTCTGAGAATAGCTTAATGTCTGGCAACATTCAATTTTCTCTTGTACATCTGCTGACTGTTTAGGCTGTCACTTATATATCCTTTCTACCTAGTGGTCCAGTCTCAGCTGTACAGATTGAAAAAGATCTCTCTGCCACATGAGTTGCCTGCTGATCAAACAGACCACAACTTCTCAGGACAAAACATCTTTCCTGAGATATCAGAGCCGACTTTTTGAGACCCCTCTGAAACTGAGGAGGACCTAGAATACACATTGTTTACACCCTGGATGAGCACCTAAAAGTAAAATGAATTAATTGTACAAAAAAAAGGGTTCTAGCCAGCACCGGGATGGGTTTGTATGTAAATAATGGGAGCAATACTGGACTGTGACCCTCAGACTCACCTAGTAATAAGTCCAGACAAAGGCAGGATATCAGTCATCCCTTTTCTTCTGTGTATACTGAGGTCTGGCTTAGGTGTCCTTCCAACCACTGAATGATGCTTTAGATGGTCTATTTAAACATGGATGATTCTTCCCATTCAAGTGATTTAGGTATTTAGATGGCCGTTTAGATCACCAAAACTTCCATTTCTGAAGGTTGGTATATAACATTAACCATGGGAACATTTGGACCCTCTGCTAAATATTAAAGATGTGTTCATGTTTTAACAATTCAATTCTCTTTAAAACTTTGCACAGCAATATTAAAACCTGCTTTTCTACTTAATTCTCTCAGGCCTGAGTCATCCAATATACGGAGCTTCTGCACACTGGAAACAGCCAGTGTCAGCTAAAACAACATAGCGAAACTCCACAAAGCTTCACAAGTCTTAACAGCTTAACAGACCACTACAGAACAGAGATGTGAAGTTTACTGAAGTACAATTGATTAAAGTCACATGCCACTCTTAGCTGAAAAGCAAAGAAAAGAGGTATTTATAAATATTTGGAAAGATCTTTCAAACAGAGTTGGTGAGTACAGCTCCCTTGAAGATATCCCTGTCTTTGTCATATCGGGATAGATCTGTAAGTAATTTAAGATAGCACAGATCCATAAATTTCAAAAGTACTTCTGGGCTTACAGGAGCTGAGACACTTACCCTGTGAATTTTAGAGCACAGCAGGGGCTTATTTCATATCCATAAAATACCTTGCTGCAGAGTTAAAATTATTGCCTAACAATCACACTTTTTTTGACAAGAGTGGTATCAATCGTTTGGCTCAAGATAGCAAATTTGTCTGGAATACGTTTAGCAAAACCTCAGGGAACACTGATCAGTTAGGGAAGATACCTTGATTTAAGTAGAGCAACAGACCTTTCCAGAGATATGAAATAGCACAAGTCTAGATAAAATACCAGACAGGAACTAGGCTATAGCATAGGGACATTTTTCAAGACTCTCAGGTAACTAGGAAAATCCTGTAGTTGAAAAGCAAGGATTTCTTTAATTTCAACCACTACTGAATCAGAAGATGCATTTATATATTTACACTAAGAGCTGGCATGGGTATCGTTTCCTTTGTGGATGAAATAGTGCAAGCCTTCAGAAAAGAAGCTTTCACAGTCACACTTGGTTCTTATCCAGCTCAAGAAGTCTAGCTAGGAGTAGATGCAGCAGGAAGAAGAGCTAGAAAATGAAGCTTTACTTTAAAATTATTTAAAAAATATTACCTTACAGACAGGGAGATTTTAGATATGGGAATACAGGGTGTAGGAATCCTAACAGATATTTTACAGCAATTCGCAATATTGCTGCTAAGCAATAAACTGCAAATGTAAGGGGAAATCTTGTTCCCTCTGAACCTTATAAAATCTATCTTTTAATAGGCAAATTGCTTGAAAACTTGGAAAGAATTTGCCTGAGGAAGGCCCTGGATGAAATTCTAGTTTCTTTTCTACTTTTTTTTTCTTCTTTTCTTTGTGGAATCAGTGTTTAAAAAATTTCAAAATATTATCTACGCAATATTGGGTATTCAAATAGCGAATGAATATAGTATTGAAACCTCTATATTTATTTGGATAACCCTGAATCTAAAGAGGCAGCATGGGGAAATATTGCTCACCGTCTTTTCGTACAAATGGTCTGGAATGAAGAAATAAAAGTTAAAAGTTAATAGAGAAATAAAAGTTAAAAGAAAACTATGAAATCTCATCCCAATATTCAAGGATCCTATTCATTTTGGATTTTAATTCCTTACTCTAAAAGCTTGGATAGAAGGTATAGATTCTGAAATGAAAATAGAAGACAATGACTACACAGTCAATGATTTAGTTTGTTACAGTGGACTTTCTTTACGGAGGTTGAAACAGGAGTAAGAACTCTCATGGGTCCCCACTTGCACAAAAAGAAAAATATGGTGTCTGCTCTGAACTTAAAGGCCAGATGACCTCAGAGGTTTTGGCTGCAAATGGCAACTACTGCAAAGACTAATCAGCTGTTTTTATTTTGTTTCCAAAAGTTCCTGGTTTTGTGTCTCTTTTATAGGATTTAAATGGTGTTGTAAATACTGCTGGCTGTGTTAGACTTATCTGTGACTAATTCTGTTCATGCTAGGGTAATGTGTTTCTTCACCTGAGGGTGTGTCTTTAAACATTTGTGTTATTATGCACAGTGCAAACTGACAAGAATAGTGCAAGTCCTAGGAAAGAAAACAACGACAACAAAGACTTGAGTTTATTCTGTAAAGAGCTTTATTTTTTTTTTTTTCCAACGTTTTAAGAACGTAAATGTAGTGTATTGTCTGATTTTGTTTTTAAAGACATAGTTGAGTGGAAAACTGAACTAATTTTGGAAATACGGAGAATGAGGAAATTGTGATGTTCGGGGATGTCCAAAGTGTATAGAACATCCCTCTCTTGGAAAATAAATAAGTCCAAATCAGCCAACTTTAGTAAATGGATGCAAGTGGTATATACAGATTTCAGCTCAGGTTGTACAGGGAGTATGCTTTATTAAGGTATAGTTGTAGAGCTAATCGGCCTATCATATTTTAATGACAATTAAGTGTCTTAAATTCTAGATAATGGAGTCAGAGACCATTAAATATTTTTTTTTAGTACTGTCTCTAGGATTCTTGTTTTCCTGGCTACACATTATTATTATTGTTGTTATTATTATTATTATTATTATTAAAGCTACAACTGGAATTAGGAGCTATAGTTAAGTTCCTTCAGGCAGATATAATAGATCTTCCAGTTCCTGACAGCCTGACCTTACTATTAGTTGTTTATTCAAAGGATAACCACCTTGCTCTTCTTCCGTCAACATGTTTTTTTAAATAAAAGTGATTATGAATGATGAGCTTTGCATTGAATAACACCCCATCACTGTGAAAAAGGCAAGGGTATTTAGTACTCATGCCATGCTGGACCCTCTGGATAAGGATGCAGGAGCCAGGGGTCTCCCTTTGCTGATGGAGGGTGTTTTTGGGCATAGGCTAAAGCTGATGTTTCGAGATCATGGGAACTCACAGACTGTGCAGAGAGCGCCCAGTGAGGCTTCAGCATCTCTGGGGTAAACAGCACTGCAGAGCAGACTTTCCAGATCATTGTCCTGGACATCTACAATCTGTCAGATTCCCACAGAGACAGAATGTGGGTGGTCTGGATCCTGCCATAGTATCGTTAGCAAAGAAATTATTCTGAAAGAATGAGATACATAGAGTGAGAGCTACCTTGTTTGTCTAAAATTTAAAAATCTATGATTTGAACAAATTGTCATTTTATCTTCCAAAGAACACATTACCTCTGCTGTGCGAAATACCGATATGATCTGCACTGTCAGATTTCATTATTATTGTGACAGATACTGTAGCATATAAATTTTAAACTAATGAAAAAAATGTCATCTATCTTTTGGAGCTAAGTGTTCAAAGTGCATCAGCTATTCAATTTGATAGATCATTCTTCAGAGAGTTTGAGAAGAACTGCATATTAAAAATACAGTGAATGGGAGAAACCCTCACTTTTATCCAGCTCCACATTTCATAAACTAATTCTGGAGAACTCATGAGACGTCTACTTCCAAAAAATGTTTCTTTATGGAAAATAGCTGGGAAAAAGGGTAAATAAAATATTTCTCTATTAAGATAAATTTGATTTGAATACAAAATGAAAGAGGGTGTTAAAACTCATTAATGCTGATTTTCCGCTTCTTATGGTCTCCTGGAAATAGCAAAAAAGGGAAGAAGTAGCTGCAGTTTATTGATTTTGTATTGTTCTGCTGATAAATGGTATAAACCTTTATGATTCTCTAATAAAAGAATGGACATTGGGTTTTATAGTATAAAACAGTTGATAATATTCCATCAAAATGTTTTAATGTAGACAACATTCTTGTTGTCTTTGTAGATTCCAGATACAGTGAAATTTTGGATTTTTTTAGATAACCTTTTCTCCCTGAGCAGAAAGTCAACATTTTGAAAGCTGAAACCGTAAGATAATTTCAGTTTGAAGACACATGAACACAAGGGCAAACATGAATCTAAGGATGAAATTTCCTAGACTGTTTTATTAGCATATTCATTAGCACACTGAATTTTTCTTATGTTTCAAATGTTTTATTTCAACAGCCAAATCATTGTTTAAAATGTCAACTAGTGCTCATTATCATTGAAGGTAAAAGTATCACACTTCTGTTCACACATTTGTGTGACTTGTTACTCAATTCTTCCATCTTCCTGTTTGGTATGTACTTTTGGAAACTCTTTGGCAAGCTATGAAGGATATAAAACAGGATATAAGGAATTAATTCTTAAAGACATTAATGCTCAAATTGAAATTACTTAAGGTATAATTTGAACAAAAGATATATATATTTTTATTATGATCAATTTTCAGGGACTCAAGAATGTACGTATATGTTTATACACATAGACTAGCCCCTTCCTCACTTTCTGAGAGCCAAATTTGAGAAATCCACCATTTAATTTGGCTTCATTTGGCTAACAGTTATTTTCCTTTGAACAAAAATGACTGCTTCTTGGGAAAAGGAGGGAAAGAGAAACTTTTACTTAGTAGTAAAAAATCCACACTTAGAATAACCTGTAAGGCTCATCCAGTCAGTGGAAATCTAGGGGTTTTTTTAAGTGGGTTTCATTTTTATTGTTTCAATAGATGCAAGGGCCTTTATTCCCATCTATAGGTTGTGTGGTTTTGATGCCTTGAGAGCCAATGTGCAAAGGAGAGGAAATTGTAACTTTTTGGGACTTATTCAGGCAATGCAGATGGGAAAAGCAAACTTGTTACATCAGTTCTTATCTTCCTTCCAAATAAAGGCTTTGGCAGCTCTTACTGAATAATAAGTCAACTTTACGGAGGAGAAGCTGCATGAAGGGAAAACACAAGGTTTTTCAATCTGATGGGGAACATGTTCTAATGTGAAGGGGTTTGTCAGTCTGAAAAATCCATGACATTTCAAAAGTCATCCCTATAGTCTGATTAAATATGGAAATGATCTTTAGACAAAGTGAACATTTCACAGTTCTGAGCTTGTTAAGGTTTTCTTTATTTCCTGCAGATTCAAACTATTCCAGGGATGTAACTGTCACATGTGGCTTACCATTGATCTTTAACATAAATTAGAAAAATAATGAAAATTAAGGAAAAAGGTCAGTGAACTTTGTTTCACTTTTCCTACACTTGTATCTTCTGTTACTTAAAATAAATTGCATTATTTTTGTGCTACAATAACTTCTTGTTTTGGGGTGACAACAAATAACAGCTAGGATGTTATTTACTCTGATTCCATAATAGAGTTTAGTTCAATTTCTGGTATGAAAAAGCCTCAGAGGAACACAGCAGGAACTCTAATACCAGATATTAAAACGGTTTTATTTTTTGGGGTAGCAATAACAGGAGTTATTTACTTGATTCCAGCCTCATGGCATAAGTAAATAGTACTTAACCCTTGCATTATATTGGAAAAAAAAAAAGACCCGATTTTTCTGAACTAAATTAGCAATGTATTGTATAAGTATTTTACTTTGTTTCTTCCAAAGAATTAATAGAGACATTTTAGAGCAGTTTAAGACCAGATACAGTATATTTTCTAACAGGGAAATGAGAAAAAGGTGGAGTCTTCTACACTTATTCAAGGCTACATCAGACTTTTGTACTTTTGTGACTTTATCCACAGTTCATCAAATTTTTTTTGTCCATCAAAAAGAAACCAGACAATATTCTTTTTTAAAACATAAGAAGTACTTAATTCTTATGAATGGATTTGATTAAAAATTTTCAGTACAATACGTTTGATTTCTCCATAAATAATTTTACTGTATGAAGTCAAAGCTGCTTATTATATTTGGTCTTATTCATTTTGATGTGCTCTGATTTTTCAGAGCCTCATGCTGTAGGTCATGCTATGGGATTAGTAATACAGCCATTCTGCCACTGACTAGTAACAGAAGCTGTTTTCATGACCTTTTTTGAATATTGTTACATCTGTGATTTTATTTCTCAGTTTTCCAGCTTGTCTTGACTTATCAAAATACTTGTGAGCTCCTTAACAGCAGAGTTTCAAAATTTGTGTTAAGAAATAAGTTCGTTCTATAGCTAGTATCCTACCAGTTCAGGAAAATCTCTTAAAAAACAGAAACAAGAGAGTCTCAATATATTTTAATTGTAACCTTAACAAAAAAAGGAACAGTACCTCAAATGACCAAGACAAATTATTCAGGACTTCAGAGATCATTATCAAAACGTACTTTACTTCAAAGTCAAGTTAGATGTAGTAGATAAGCATGACTTCTGGATGGACTTCAAAAGATCCTTGAGAGCAAGGTGCTTTGGTAGGCCTAACCTTCAGCTGAAAGACACATATGTACATGTGTACCCACCCTATCATGTATTTGTGAGAAGGTGTTTTTGTGTACGGCACTAGCATCCCAATCCATTTTTTTCCTAAATCAGAGCATTGAGCTTCAGATAGTAAAGTTGTCTTTATGCCTGAGCAAAACAAACATACAAAAAATTGTAGATGATCCTATCTTGACATGTATAACAGCCTAGAGTCAGTATTATTATGCATGTGCTTAAAGGTGAGCCTCCCAATTCATCTTTGCAGGATGGAGAGACCAACATTGTGCCTAGGTTTAATGTTGCTGCTAAAATGCCCATTAAACAGATTATTAGGAGCCAGAGAAGCAGTTTTAATTCTCTAGCTAAATAAGAAAACACAGTAGTGCTGATATTTTCTGGCCTTAGAAGTGATGAATCAGTATAGTAAGGAAAACAGCTCTTTCTGTACTCTTTCAGTTTGTAGTATGAAGGTTTGCTCTGAAGTGCGAGTTGGAAGTTTTTCATGGATTTTAAAATGTATTTTATTTGAAGTTGTGAAAAAGATATTTGGTGTTATTTTATGCTGTTTGGTAACTTTCCTACTCCTGAACATTTCTATTTTACTTTGAAATTTGCTACAATTTGACATGGATATAATATATTAAACACAATGATAAGTACAGAGGCTTATGGAAATGTTTTTTGCAGTGACTACTTATAGCACTGTATTCTATTGTATTCTGACAAATGAGCAATATGTTCTCAATATACATCACTATAAGCCCTACAGTTACTTTAAAAGAAAAGCAAAGCCTAACACAGAGAGTTCATTTTGTAGGATATCCAGTTTGGTTGGTGCAAGGTACAATACATGAAATGGACTAACCAATATTTATTTTAACTACACCTACACGTAAAAATGAAAGTTAAATTGATGAAGGTTTATTCCTGCTCTTAGTTTTAAGAATGAAGGTAGCTCAGAAAGGAAATGGGACCCCTCGTGCAATAAGGGAAGTGCAATTTGGAAGGGGCAGTTTACTGTGTTAGTAGGTCTTGCATCATTGTTTCCCTGAACAATCTCATTCAAATACTCAGTGAGGGCAGGATCGGCTTTTGGATAAATTTTGATAGAGAGTGGGTGGTTTCTAACAACTTACTTTTCCAATGTTGACTTGGAATACTTCACCACTCATTTCTTTCTTTTTCCCCGTCATTTTCTTCTTTGAAATGCCTTGCCCCAAATTTTCATATTAAGTGATCCCTTATCAGTCATAATACAGACTAATATTAGTGATTTGTACTGTATGTGAAATAGCTTACAATCAGGAAAAAAAGGTTATCAACGTATGTGAAGCAAATGGATTGCGTAGGAAGCAAAAGAAAGGATGTGTGCAGTCCTCAGATCAAATGGTTGCAGCTTACCACCTGAAGATACATTATTAGTTAACTACAGTGTGGGAGATATGAGCTGTGAAGCTCACGGATGCTGGCTTTATGTAATTTGTTTGTCTTTGGATGTGTATGTCTCAGCAGGTAGCTACTCACATGTATTCTGCCATGCAGTGGGGTGGTAAGGATCATGGCAGGCGAAATTCTAACAGATTAATTAAAATCATGTTATTATTAATCTAAAATTCATATACATTGGCAAATAATGAGTAAGCTCTTCCAGCAACTTCAATTGAATGATGGCAAAATCTATGTAATAAATAATTCAGCTACATGTGTCTTCTATTTTACAGAAAAATTTTAAAGTGCTTTGCAAAATATTTTTCTTAAAAAAACAACAACAAACTTTTGGGGTTGAGGAAAAATCTCTCTCTCCAGTTGTAATGATATGTTTCTTTTTCAGCAGCATGAGAAGGAAAACTGCTTTACCTTTATCTTTCAGAATAGTTTACTGGATGAGATAACGAGAAGCAAAGTTGAGTGCGTAGCTATGTTGCAGGGTCCTTTAACTCTTCCATTCTCAATAATACTTTTGCAGAACTAAGACATATTCATGTCATTAATCATGTAATCTAAGGTGCTAAGATGTAAAATATATATTACAAACAGGCATGTTACTTGTTGTTGTTCACTTTTAAAAATGGGAGATAATAACATCGTAGCTATGAGCTAAATACATCTTTCGCATTCACATGGCTTTGAGTTTCCGACCAAAACAATAGTGTTAATGGAAGGTAGAGCATTTAATTTCAAATTTAGAGACTTTTGTTGGTTTGTGTCACAACCATAATGTTATTTAAACCCAAGAAGGTTATACTTAATTATAGATATGGCAGCATTTCTGACAGTTCAGCCTCTTTAGTGGATTATCTTTCCTCATTTAAATATAAGCAGTAGGAATAATAATAACAAAAATGAATCTACAAATTTAACAAGCTTCTTTTTATATGCTTAATAACTGTCTTTGAAGAAGAATACACACCATGTTGAGCTTTAAAAAATTGACAATATTTATTAAGCCACAAAAGAGCTTATGTAGGTTTGTGATTATGGACAGGAAAGAATATTAAAAAAGGCAAAGTTAGCGAAAAAAAGCTTTAAAGTAAGCAGAAATTACATGTCAGTCATAGACATTAAAGCTGGCTGTTTTTAAACTCCAACTGCTAAGCCCTGGGCATGAAACAAGAAAATGATGAGGTAGGCTGAATGAAATGCACACAAATGCTAATGTTTAGAACCTTACCTAAAGTTAAAAATACAAATGCTTGCTTTAAGGAAAAGGTTTCAAATAAAATAAAAGAATCCATCATATGAGTCTGCACGAGTATAAATATGCTGAGATCCACACATGCGGAATATGTTAAAGATAGACTTTCCCTTTCTGTTGAGAAATCTTCCTACTGTATGCTTTAAAGACGACTGAAGTTTCATGTTTTCTGTTACAGGAATGCAGAAATAAGCTTTTTATGTTGAATAAAAACATATGGTTTTCTTGAGGGAGGAAGGAAACTGGCAGTGTTGAGATGGAGTAAGACTGTTATCATTGAATGCAACACAGTGTCAACTGATTTACTTTCTATTTTTTTTCTGAATGCTTACTGTGGTAAATCACGGCATTTTTTGAACAGCTCTCAGCATAGACTGAGAATGTTTCTTAGAATAATTATCAGATGTTGCATAATTAATTATTCCATTCAGGAAAACCCATCTCAATTTCCTTATCAATGGGATTAGATGTATTTATGTGTACCTATTCTTATAAATACACACTTACATGAGTATGTGTATTTGTGTGACTACAGTATTAGACAAATAACTGAAAAAAAATCAGCCTATTTATTTCTACTGTGTTCATCTGCAATATAAAGCAACATTTGTAAAAATTAGAAAATAGATGTCTGTGATAAAAAAAAAAAGTTAAGTTTTAAATTTATTAACATTACTACATCTCTTTCCTGCCCCGCAGTCCTATTATGTACTTACTTAGACTTCAGGAAACAGAAACATAGAGAAAGCAATGAAAGGGCAAGAGTTCCCAAAACTCACCATTGAAGATGGGAAGAAATACAGAGGAACCAGCTCACACCTTTTCCAATGCATATGTATTCTCTCCTTGGACTCCTCTGCCCTCCTTTTCCCATCCTGACCTAACCCCCTGGTTGGTTCAGTCGAGTTGCAGCCAGTGGTCTTTGGCTCTTCCAAAGGGAGGATTTGGGGTCCACCACCTAAAGCAACTCTACTTTAAAAGGGAGAGCTGATGAAACTCTCAAACTCCACCAATCTGAAAAGGAAAATCTACTATCTCTAGGTGATCTAATGCACTCCCTTTGGTCTGCATTTGTTTTTCTAGCTCACCCTAAATGATTGTTAATTTATTTATCCAGAGTCAACAAGAATAACAGTAATTCATAACTACCCTGTTATGCCATTGCATATGCTATTGCTTGGTTTTGTTACCACTACCATTTTCTTTCTATTCCCTTATGGTGTTTCTGCTCCCTCATGGGACTTATGCAAGGCCTTTCTTTTTTCTGTGTATCTGGACATGCACAGAACAGGCTGAAGCACTGCACAGGATCTTTGCATCCTTCCTTCACAAACATGGAGACAAACACTGTAGTTTTTGCAGCATGCCGTTCCGTTTTCAATTTCCTACCACACGTGTTGAAATTAAATATGTTCAAGTTAAAAGCCTTGGCAATCAAAACCATATTTCTTTTGAGGAGACTCATCTGTATTGGAACAGTTCATTATTCCAGACTGTCTTGAACGTATTTGTCTTAATTATGTGTATGTGCATGCATATGTGTGTGTCAATGTGCATGTGCAACTGTCTTCAGAAAGCAAAAGAAAGTAGAATAGGAAAGCAATTGATGATAAAATGCTGTCCAGAATGCTTTCCCAACATTATCCCAAGAAAATTATATTCAACAATAACAGCTGGCCAAATTATTAACTCTTTAGTCCATTATTTTACCCAGAAAACTTGAATAAAAATAATTGAATTTGACCTAATAGTAAGGCAATAAACTATGTGACTATTCCAGATAAAATGTAGTGGAGTACAAAGCCCTGATGTAATGGCAACTGCTCATCTCATACCTTTGAAGTGAGTAAGAGCAGTGCTAGGTGTTTGACTGAAATGTTGCAGGCAAATGTAAACTACAAACAGAGCAGTTCCAAGAAAGTTGGAATAACAGAACAAGCTTTGTTCTTCTATAACCTGAAAAGAAATACCATTATAAGGTAATCAATATCTTTTTGATAAAAGAGAGAGAAAGAGAACAAATACAGCCCCTAATGTTGTTGTCTATGTCAAAAAGAAGTACTTTTATCTTCATGGAAGAAGTAGAAAAACAAAAGCGAACATTCAAAGTTCCAGCATCCATGCCCTTTCATGATCTGACATGAACAATGTAATTCAAAGGCCATCAGAAGCAAAAGGTCTAAGCACACTTCACAGCACTTCTACATCTAGGATTCACGCTGTCAGATCCGGCCAAGTGGTGTGTCCATTGTGGTTTACAGCCTATTCTCCTGCAACACCACTAGTTATTTGCCATTAATATAAGAAACCGAGGGCATCAGTACATCTGCCATTAGAATAAAAAGCTCACCACCTTTTTAAGAGGCACTGTACCCTAAAATAAAACAATAAATTACTTACTAGACTTTGCCACAAAGCAGCATCTAGGGATTTCAGATTTCTTAAAGAAGAAAAGAAAATCATGAGCTCAGACGTTATACAGAAAATACAAGTAAATTTTTTTAAAATCACAAGTACAGTGCCCAGGCACTTTGCTTGTTCTGTGCTCTGAGCCCTTGCTTCCAGCAGCAAAAAAAAGCCAGAGCTGTGGCATGCAATAAGTTCAGGGAAGGTACACATATCATTGTATGGTTCTTGTGTCACTGGAAATGGGCTGGGTACGGTGGTGGAACTATGTAAACTTGAATTCAGACGGAAAGATTCACCCTTGCAGGTTCTTTTTCACAAGCTTCTTGAAGGTCACATTTCACCTCATGAATTTTCATCAGAAAATACATTTCATTCCATACAGGTGAAAATTAATGTCTTAAATACATACAGTGACTATTCTTATCTGAACTTTGTAAACATTTATTGAATAAAGGAATGGAAATAGAGCTGTGCACTCTATTGTGTCAATCATAATTAACAGCTATAACTCAAACATCAAATATGTAGCCCTTGTGAAGGCTGCATATTACTTGTGGAGATGTCTATGCAAATAAAACAGGAAATTTAGAAGAATCTCTTTTTTTAAAAAAAGGAAAAAGATCACACCAAAATGATAATATCTATTAATATATGGGTAACAGAGAAAATTATTAGCTGGACATAAACACAAAGGCTACTCCTGCACTAGTGAAACAAATAGTATGTTTTTTGGCCACAGTGTCAAAGGCCCATTGCCACAACCTTATCATGAAGATCTCTTAGCCATCAAAATAGTGTGCTTACACACCACACTCAGATTTTTTGGGCGAGAAGTAGCAGGCAAGAACAAAGCTGCGCCGTAGACCTTTCTAATGTTAGTGTAGATGATGGCTTTCTGATGTGTGTCTCTATTCCTTAGTAATATTTAATTTGTTGTTGTAGAACTAGTGTGAAAGGCTAAATATGTTGGATGTTAGTTATTGGAAATGTTCCTTAATGGCAGTCAGTGGTATACTTTATTGTAACCTTCATTTCAAACCGATTTTATTTTAAGGAGTGATCAATCCCTATTTTCAAAAATGACCCTAAGGCACCAGGGAACTTATATTTGACTAACTGCAGGGTGCCTACATCATTTTTTATTCAGAAATGGGATTTTCTTGAATTATTTTCTTATTGTATTTGGAAACCCAACTTACTAGGTGTCCCACTGTGCAAGGTACGTGACAAGCTTTATATAGAGATCACAGTCCTCAAACCAGTCACTTAAAATCCAAAAAATAAATTATATAATTGAAGGATTAAGGAGAGGGAAAGGAAAATGTTAATAATAAAAAAAAAAAAGAACCAAAAGTGTGTCTGGACATTGCATAGCAGAAACAGAAACTATATAGAAACTAAATCACTGAATATGAACAAAGCACAGAGCTTAGAGACAAATAACTAGCAATTCATGTTTTTCAAGAGAAAAAAAATATCCTATGTGTTCTGTAAAACTGTCTTTTCCTAATTACTTCATAGAAAACTACAATTAGCTGCTGGAATACACAGAATAGGAACAAAGAACCAATTTTGTGAAAGTGGAGAGGAATTCTCTTTTAACATAAACTTCTTTGCTTTTCTCCTTCACTGCTTTTTTTTATAGGCTTGTCCTCTCTGAAAAAAAAATTACATTCTTTTGGAACACATACACTTGAGTGTCAACAGCAAGACACAGTGAAACAAAATTATCTGTTTGTCTGCATTTCTCTTCATTTATCATGAAAAAGACAAAACCATGTTCAAGAAGCAGGAAAAGGGAGGATATTTTATCACCTTAATGTACTATAATACTCTCTGCCATTATGATAGTTGCTTATTTATGTAATTTTTTTATTCTCTTCCACTTTAATATGAAGACAGGTTATAATATGTCTTTCTTTGGAAAGATGTCCCTTTTCAGATAAATCTTTCTAGTCATCATTGTTAATCTATTTTCTTTCCCCTCTCTTAGCATCATCTGCAATTTCTCTGTCAGTTTCATTTATATTGGCTGGAGAATTGAAGTGCATAGCCTTTTCCTTTCAGTAATTCTTTCAAAAATTATTTCCTATTAGCAGAGCTAGTGATTTTCTCCTTTACTATGGATCACAAAATCTTTTTTATCAAAATATAAATACTTTTTACTCCAAATTTTGTGAATGACATAATGAGATTACCTTTTTTCTGTTTTTCCTTTTCATCTATTGTATGTTTTCCCTTTACTTTAGAAAACAGGGAATGCTCTGCAGAGTTTAAAGTGTAAATAAGTCATAGAGCTATTTAAAAAAGGCATCCTTTACAAATTTTACACAACCAGTATCATTACATAAAATTGTGGTATTGGAATACTGTCATGGGGAGTCATCTGCAGTGTAGGTGAGCAATTTTAACAGTTAATGCAATGGATCAGACTATTTCCTCCAGGATGAACAATGATAAAAATCATTTGGGTCAGGCAGCCCCAAAGTGTAATGCATATTCTTCCTAAAATCTGCAAGGACTGAAGATAGTGGATAAATAAAACCTGCTTCTCAGTGGTTTCCCAGTTTCATTTTGGAAGTATTTTTGCAAATAAGTCCATAGCTTTTGGTTAAAAGATTTTTTTTAAAATATATACTTGCTTCCAATTTGTGCTTATAAGATCACCTTGACTTAGGACCTATGCTGGGACTGTAAATGTGTGTATATTTTTGCAACTAAACACAATGTATAAAAAAAGGGGAAGTACCTTATTAAAACAGTAGGTTCATAAAAATAATTAGGTGTATAGTACAAATCTATTGGATTTTAACAGTATCTCAAGGGTGACTTGATTAATTTTCAATCAAGCAAAGCTGAATTTTCAAAGCTTTAATGAACACAGGATATTCTTTTCACAGTAACAAATCCTTCTCCCTCTTCCTCAAATGAACAGTTTTGCTTAAGAAAACAGGTTGGTAAGTCATAAGCGCAACTGTGTTCTCTCAGTGGTAATGAAAATGTGCAGACAGAGAATCAGTTCAGACTGTGAGTTAACGCAGCCTCCTCAGTCTGTCAGAAGAACTGTAAATCCTATACAGAAGATTTGCGACCAAATGAAATGGATTTTGGCTATGCTCCTGCCCTAGATGGGTACTGTGAAGATATCCATGAACTTTCTATTATTCAATAGAAAATACACAGAAAGATGGAGACTCAGCACCCTGCAAACTCTGTGGCATTTCACTGCCCCACTTTTGCTGGAGAGAAAATAGTTATTTTGCACTGATTTTTGCCAAAGTGCCAATCTTTTTTAGTGGTAGTAATATACCACGGTATCCAGTTCTGATGGTGGAAATACAGACAATTGGAAAACTTCTTACATACCTACATCATTGGTTTGTCCAGTGATGATTTTGAGAGAGACTGAGCAAGCGTGGTATTAAAAAATGCCATTTTGCTATCATAGCGCAATAGGTAAATGATTGTGATTCATACTGGTAAGAACATCATAAAAACCTTTTATGGCTAAAACTACAACATTTCACAAAAAATGAGGAAGATACAAGATTCTGTTTGTAGGTACTATTCTTTCCCCCTTCTTTGGCTTTTGAGAAAATTGCCACCTTCATTAAAGGGGTCTCATTAATACCATACTCCTAATCATAAACACTTCCATTTAAACTAAACTTCAGTTAGCAAACCTATTTTGGTTCATATGGCATTGGCTTAATTAAGACAGACTAGTATTTTGGACCAAGCTAATTAATATCTTAAGAATCAATTCAGTGCTAAGGTTTTTAGTAGTCTCTTAAAAATACGTTCTCTTAGAGGGAGACAGCTGCCCACCATTGACATGCAAGACTAACACATTCAACTTGGAAATGAACCTGAGTAGTTCCAGCTCAGCTTTGCCACTACATGTCCTGGAAATCTTGTCACCCACGTATTCCTAGTGCTCCTTCCTCCATCTAAGTAGCTCCCAGATCCTAAACCAAAGCTACAGAAGAACTGGTGTGCTCACTGCTGACTGAATTCATGATGGAGTAGAAAAGGGTCAGGAGCAGGGTGGGCTGAAAGCATCATCCTCCCATCTCCGGTGGAACTGCTGCACTGGAACCCAGCTCCACAGGCGACAGAGGTGAGGTGGATTCTACTTCCTCTAGGAGGGATAGAAAGATACAAGATGTAACAAATAACATAAACAGGACCTCCATTACTTTCCTTCTTTTACTACTGTTCAGGTTACAAAACCCACCCGGTCTCCTGACTATGTCTTGATCATTGCTTCTCACATTTTCCTTCTAATTTTTTGGTTCTGTCCTCCCTTTATTATATTGCATGTATGATCACAGGAACAGGATATGATGTTTCTTTTATACTTATGTACTTCCAATAGCACATGCAAGTGAACTGAGGCCCCTGAACAGGAGGTAGGTTTACAAAAGCTGTTGAGCCTTGAATTTGCTTGCTTTAATTGAAGTCAGCCATTGCAGTATACTATTTGAATTAGTTATGTAGTCCTCTAGCTTGTGACTTCAAAAATTTTTCTGAATCATCACTCTTTGAAGCCCAAGAGTTGTGCCTGACCTTGCAGCTTCTCATTGTCTCGATACCCTATTCTCTACTGGGAATACTACCTTCTCTCTAGTGGGAGTCAAAGGTCAAATCCTCAGCAGATCAAGCACATAGCCAACAATTGTGATGGTATGAATTACCTGCAATATATTAGACATATATTTGTTGCCTATATAGATGGTGAGTATTTAGAAACAAATAAATCAATCCTCAAAATTCACTACAGCATGTGAATACTTCCGTATCAAATAATTCAGTTCTGAATGACATATGAAGCCTTCATTAGAGTAGCCATATCATATTAATGACTCTTCTGATGTTCATGAATTATGCTAGCAATGATCTTTTCTATTAGTAAACATAAATTTCATTAATATCTTAACAATGTGCTTAATATAGAGAAGGCCTTGCTAATATGATACAAGTTTTCATTTCTTCCTTTTTTCTGTCATGTTATTTATCCCTTCCTTTGGAAGATACAGCACAAAATTTGCTTATTATTTTTCTCACTGCAGTATATCTGTGCGGTGGCACCTTTCAGTTTTATTCCAGGCTTCTTAATGCAAGCAATTTTTCTGAAAATGTTATTCTTAGAAGTTAATAAAGAAATTATTACCTTAATCTTATGTAGTTTCTTCTGTGAAATCAAGACTGAAGAAAAATGTTTGAGGAGGTGACAGCTTTTGTATTTTGTATGTTTCCTCGGTCAGAGCTCCTGCTGCTGCATAACTCTGTATGTAAACGGTTTGCTTGAAAAATAGTGGTGTTGTTTTTCCTGGTATTTTATTTCACTTGGAATAAATCATGCCTCTGCTTTCAGATTTACCAAGATTAAAAGTACATCTAAATTAATGTCAACTTTAGATACCTATTATAATGTCAGTAGCTTGCAATCTATTATATGAATGTCAAATATATCTAGTAAAGTAGGAAGATGAGTCTAGGAATAGGGATTTTTGTGATCTGACTCTTTTTTCTTCTTTGCTGTAACTTCCCGCATGACAATAAACAAGCTTCTGCTGGTCCACATTCTCTGAAATATGTGTGTCAAATTCCCGTTGAAATCAGCTAGTTATATATAGCTAAACATATTTAAAAGATATCACCCTCAGTTTCCTGTCTGTAAGATAGGTTATTCAGAGAGGAGATATCTTTAGAGATCTTAATCTATGTGTCCTTGGAGCAATGAAGGCCAACAGCTTCCTGGGCTGCACAGGTAGGACTGCTACCAGCTGGTCAAGGGAGGTCACCCTTCTCCTTTACTAAGCACTGGTGAGACACATTTGAAATGCCACCTCCATTTCTGCACTCTCATTTATAAGAAAGAAATGGACATACCGGAGCAAGTCCAGCCAAGGGCCACAAAGATGATTAAGGAATGGGAATTCCTCTATTATATGAAGAAAGGCTGAGAGAGCTGGGATGTTTCAGCCAGGAGAAAAGAATGCCCAGGGGGGATCTTATCAATGTGTGTATATACCTGTTTGGATGGTATAAATATGAACTAAACTCTTCTCAGTGGTAGCCAATGAAAGGACAGGAGGCAATGGGCACAAAGTAAAATATGGGAGATTTCATTTAAACATCAGAAAAATACTTTCACTGCAAGAGTGATCAGACACTGCTACAGGTTGTGAACTCTTCACTCTTGGAGATATTCAAAACCCAGCTGGACACAGTCCTGATCAACCTGCTGTGGCTGACCCTGCCCTCAGCTGGGAGCTGGACTAGGCAATCTCCAGAGGTGCCTTCCCACCTCAGCCATTCTGTGACTTTTTCATTCTGTGGTGAAACTCTTCCCACGTTTGAGTTAGTTGAGGAGAAAGGGAAGAACAAAAAAATTCTGTAAGAGCATACCTCATAAGCAGAATTAATTTAAATGTAAGATATACACTTCTCTGAGTATACAATTGAACTGTTCAGTGTGATTTGATACCTGGAAAGGGTGTGAGACCCTGACAGTTCCTCATGATTCTTATTCATTAAAAAATCTGGGGATATCTTTCGCTCGTTGTCATTCCCTCTTGTTCTCAAAATGTCGTGATGCATCATTCTGAGGAGGTTATATATATACTGTAGAAAACTTTCTGTCAAATTAATAAACTGGATTTAGAAACAAAATAGAAACAGTGGAACAAATTACATATGTATCTCTGAGAAAAGGCTGAGAGTAGCATGAAGGTGGTCTAGGGCTCTTTAGATTTTTCTAAAGTGTTAGATCACATCTAGATGATCACAACTGAATCTGTTAGACTTAGCAGGCTAAAAATTATCTCCTTTGAAGTGAGAGAGACTTGATGTTCATGCAGAGGGAATATAATGATTGATTTAACTTTAGAACAGATATTAGGCAGGACTGTATATCATTATCAGCTCCTTTTACCTATTATCTAGAGAAAAAGAAAAAAATCATCTTCTCTCAAAATACAAGAGTTATTGGTAGAAAATTAGAAAATACGTATGCTCAGAGACAAAAAAATCAGTCAGCACAGCATTGCTTATGATGTAGAGCAATTGTGTAATTTCAGAGAGACTAAAAAAATTTAGAGGGAGTAGGAGGGGAAGCAGTACATTTTCGGTGAGTGATTGCAGAAAGAATGATGACACTTAAGTCTACTGAAATGATAAAATTATTGTTATGTAAATATGAATATGAGTTGGAATGTGCTGATCTCTTAAAGCAGGTGAATAGTATGTTTTTAGGGGATTTTAAGTAGATCTCAGGGAGTCTATATAGACCTGGAATTACAACTGCCACTTACAGGAAGCTCAGTCACATTTTGAAAAGTAGAGGTATTAGCATAAAGTGTGAAATGAAACAGCTGCAGGTATTGGTCTTCAGGATCTTACTTTATGCTTTTGAGACATGAATGTCAAAGGAAACAGGACATTAAAAAGATTTTTGCCAAACTGAAATGTTACAGACGATTGCTGTGAGTCAGCTATGCCTTTTTTATGACCAAAAAGAATAGTGGAATATTTTCCAGGGATGTAAGACATTCTTTGTATTTATATTTCATACAACCAAGATGATCAGGCAGAGAAAATTCAGATTTGTGAGACCTGTATGGACAAGATACAATAACCATTGTTAATCTCATAGTGAGTAATGAGGTCAATGTCGTTCTAAGGACATGGTAGGAAGTACAGGTTTGTGAGCATGGTTTGATAATATAAATGAAGTATACGCATTCGATAGAAAAAACTAATTGTGTCTGTGCAAGATATTTTGTCTGCTTCTCTCATCTTCATAGAAGGCTTTTTCTAGCTTCAATACCTAGTGAGGGCTGGCCTATAGTGAGGTTATTAAACCTTTTTGTATGGCAGGCTTGTTTTTATTGATTTACAAGTTTTCAGATTAAAAAAGGACAAACCAAAAGCAATCTCCCCACGCTCACCTGAACAATGCTAATTCTTAATTATTTAGCCTTGGAAATTTCAGTTTTAACAGTTAAAGAAGTCTCAAAGGCTATTTTTGGGATGTGGAAGGTGGAGGGAATTTTATTTACATTTTAAGTTAGAAAAAACAGTTCTGCCTTTTTTTTTTTTTTCCTTCTAGAGAAAAACATATTGCTTTGCTTGCTATAAGCAATTCATATGTTCTGTTCAGTTAGAATTTATAAAACTCCCACACTTTTGACTGGGGCAAGATATAATCCTGCAGTTAGCAGTGTGCCTTCCATTTCACCCATTAAAATCTTGCTAAGCCAGACTGAATTATCAATATAGGCATACTGCAATTTAACTTTGCAAAGTAACCTGGACCAAGGATGCTAAAAGATGGTCACCAGCAGTCTCACAGAGCTTGCTGCACTGAACTAAAGCACCGAACTAAAGCTGCAGTGAACCCTCCTGCTTCCACAAAATGGAACAAGTCACCGTTTCTGGGCTGCACCATCCGTTTAGTAAGCGGTATACAAATATGGACTAAAGGAGGTTCTAGATAGGGAGATAGTAGCATTTCATGCAGTTACCGTGTTCCTGAGAGTTAATGCAGTTAGTACCTACTTCAGTTACTCCAGCCAGAATTTCCTCACGTGTGAATGCTTAAATTTATAATGTGCCCTGTATTTCTGATTTAGAAAGAGAAAAGCATGAAAAATTCCAAACTTTTAATTAAAAAAAATAAAATACCCACTGCTTTTCTTAATCACATACCACTTATGCCAAAACTAAGTCTCAAGTGATTTTTTTATGGTAATATCATAAATGATATGCCAGGAAAGATTTGTCATAGAGAAATTCACATGGGCTCAAAACCATCACGAAGAAGAACCTAGGAACTCCAGCTGTGACAGGGTCATTGTCTTGTTGAAGAAGACAAAAAATGAAATATCAATTTCTTAATGTTGTTATGTCATAATTAAGAATTCAGCAGGAGCATCAGGATTTAACTCTGGTGGGTTTTACTATTCATAGACTCCATCCATTAGAACTCATAGTGCTAAGAATTCTGCTAGCATCGCTTATGGTCTGTATTTTCACAGGTATTTGTGAGATCTCATTGTGAGGTTTTTGGGATGCCTCTAATCTGTAACTTTTGGTGCCTCAAGTACTTTGTCAAATCCAGTCTCTTTTGCTTTGGCTTTTCTTACAGAATCATCCTATAAGCCTCTAATGTCTCCTCTAAATAAGGGCATGGGCAAAACAAGCTCTAGGTGTGACATTTGAGCTCACAGCAGTGATAGTTTAGCTGAGCCATTGCTACAGTGAGCAAAAACTACAGCCTGGCAGGGCTTTTAATTGTACTTCAATGAGAAGCATATATCTTTGTTGCACTCCTATCTCCTAGGAACGAATAACCTTCTAGATTTTTTAACTGAAAGTGGATTCTTTTTCCTTTGTTCACTTCTTAGTTAGTCTGTTTCTTCTAGATTTTGTTTATATTAATAAATTGTACCCGACTCCTTTTTGCCCTACTTAGGCATAGTTGGTAATGTTCCTTTGTTTTTAATGTTAGACATAGATTTTTCTTTTCTCATCTTATTACTTATCATTCATATTTAATGCTGCACACAGAATTATCTTTTAGACTCTTTTTACCTTTTGATTTCTTATATTTAATGACACACCCAATTGTTTGATATCCTTTTTTTCCCTAGGAACCTGTCACTGCTCTCTATTTAGCTGCTTTGAACTAGCTTTCATCTTTTAGTATTTAAATCATCTAAGTCCTCATGTATCTTACAGCATTGTTCCTCATTATTTACTCCTTCTGACTACAATGCCATTCTCTTCAAACTAGTGCTACTTTTTTCTTTGTTTCCTGCTCTTTGTTTTTAATTTTCCAAGTCAGATTTACGCTTATTACATGACTCCCACACCTTAGGTATTGTCATTAACCTCAGATGTGAGACTTTATCAAAAGGGCTTTCAGAAGCTTGTCTGAAGTGTCTTACCTACAGCAGCTCATTTGTTGTCTGCGACTGAGGAGAGTTATTGAATGACGGAAGGCTCCTCTCCCTGGAAGCTAAGTGCCCAACCCTCCGAGTCCTTTGTTTGAATGTAGGTCTCCAACATGGCAGTCTACAATAGGAGCACTTGACAAAAGGATTGATTTTACATCCAGCACTGGAAGAATGCATATAATTTCCATGTATTACATGGTGTATATACTACATAATTTGAAACATTTTTTTCTAGCTACATTCAATAGCTTGTTTGAAGCCTCTGCTGTCTATATTGAATGTGATTTCTATTATAAAAAATGGCATTAACTTTACAGTTAAACTCTCAACACTGGCAATCATTACTACAGAATTTTACCAGATATCATGGATTGTTTGCCTGCCAACCAAAATCCAAATCTAAAGTGCAATGAAGCCTATGGAGAGAGCCTTAGTGGAAATGGATGAGTTTATCCTGTAGATGCTTCAATAAAGAACTTTGCTTAATCCGCATTTACATTTAAAAATACTCTAAATCCTGATGATTCATAAGGAAAAGACTCAGTACATAAGGAAACAATGTAATCCCTCCAAGAAAGTCAGTGCTATATTTTGATCCTGAATACTGTGGGTAACACTGTTCATCCCATTTCAAGAAAAGTATTTCATAATGGATGAATGATAAAAGTGGACTACAGGAAAATCTTTCGTATGAGTAGCATGGGGAAAAATCTGGAACTTCTATGTTAGGAAAGAGGTAAGTAACAGCTGATATGGTAAAAGCATAAACAAAATCCCAAGCAGTAAAAACCATGTGATCAGGAACACCTGTTTTTCATGCCATATCCTTCAGAAATAGGAGACATCTGTTTAAATTAGAAAGCATTAAATTCAAGTTGGACTTTAAAACTCACTGTCACCACATCTCAGTGGCCAGAAAAACGCTGGGAAAAAATCTCATACCTTAGTACTTAAGGCTGTATTGAACAACAGAGACTAAGTCAGGACTTTTGGGAAACAATGGTCAGAAGGCATTTATTCCACCTCTGTCTTCAGCACCTTTCTGTAATGTACCTGTTACTTGCTATCACCTGAGACTATGTGTATCACTGATAACTTGAATGACATCTTCTGTTGGTGCTCAGTGCAAATTGTGTTAATAGGAAATAAATTAAATCCATTAGAACTACTGTCTTCACAGCTGACTTTAATTCAAAGAAGCTTTGAATCAAGACATAATCAAACTTTTAGCCCTGAGGCTTCACAATCTTGTTAGACTGATCAAAGGGGGAAGTTTTGTGTTATGTTTAATCTAATCTAATTGAGGACTGCTACTAACACAGGTGGTTTTGCTCTCCTTGCTGTCATCCCTCCTCATATGATCCTGCCCTTCTTAATTTTTTATGTCTGTTTGGCTCACCTTTCTGATCTAACTCATTCTGCAGATACTTACATGTTATATCTGATATTAAGCAGGCCCTGGGAAAAATATGAGTAGAAGATCATGATGGCCCATTTTTGAACTGGATTATGCTTAATGAAAGATGTGTACTTAGGTAAAATTTTCTTCTCATACCTATATACATGTTCTCCTTCAAGTTTTTGAGAGCTAAAGTGGTCATATAGCCCAGTAGATCGTTTTTTTTTTAAATATATATATGATTCATACCACAGCTCAAAATAAGTAAAGCTAATGCAAGGGAATAGGAAGGAAGCCCTGGTGAACCAGTGAAGGTAATTATGGACAGAATTACCCTTTCTAATGGCTGCTTGATTTAGGTTGATTTAAACTGGTGGTGGAGCTATTTAAAAATGCCAAATTCAGGTTCCTCTAATGACTATATTTCACACAACCTTTCAAAACACAGTGAAATAGGTCATATAGAAATCATAGTCTTGTACCGAAAAAAATCTTTCTGTCCTAGAGAGTTCAATACTAGCTCTGTTTCTGATATGAGAGTCTTAGATGACTTGAGGCTATATCCAGGATAAACAACATAGTGAATTGTACCCAGAAATAAAAATGTAACTGCTGCAGGGCAGACAGCAAGCATTAAATATGTTCCTCACAATCACTCAGCTGGCTCCAAAGATGAATTACTCTAGTTAGCATTAGATTAAGTTGCTCTTGCCAGGTGTTTGTCTAGCATAGTAGGATTACCTGTTTGGATAGCGTTTGGACTGCATGGATGTGGGTCCCTGCTTGCAGCTCAACCTCAGAGAAGAATGCTCAATCCATACATGGCAATAAGACAAGGAGAGGGAGAAAGAAAAAGCATATATGCCATTCTGAGGTCTAAGTATGTCTTGCAGAACTCTGTGACAGTGAGATGTATTGACAGAGGTCAGTTAAATTTACTTGGTAGAAAATACATCACCAACAGAGTTGTGCAGACTGTGTCTTTTCTCATCAGTATCATTTCTGTCCTATAGGTACTGAACAGAAGTCCATTTTCTGGAAATCCCATCCCTGCCTTGCCAGAGTGAAATGGCTTTCTTTTTATACACTTTTAGCCAAGACACCAACATTACTTTGAATATTAATGACACTACAAACTTAAATGTTTCTGCATTCTTGTTTTACTGTTAAAAAACAAACCAAAACAACCAACCAAACATAACAAGCAAACAAACAAAACAGGAGAGAGGGAGAAAAACTGCAGAAGAATTTGTTAATTGCGCTCTTGGATAGGAAGAATAAACTCTGATTCTTTGTCATTCTCAAAATTTAAAGGAATAAATCTACTGAGGGGTCATCCCAACAAACTCCATAGTGAAATCACCAAACCCGAAAGTGGTTTTAGCAATATTTACTGACAAAGCAATTAAAGCATTTTTATGAACTTTGTCTTCATCCAACGTGATCAGAAATTTCCCAGATTGTGTTGAAAATGAACGGTCTACTAAAGAAAGATGTCTGTAAAGTTTAAAAGAATATGGAATTGTTTAAGCAGGACCTCACTGGGCAAGGCAGGGTAGCATTTGAACATGAACTGATGTGTTAGTTTCAAGAGATTTTTTTTCTGCTTTAGTGGCCTCATCATCATTTGTTTAGAGGTGTTTAAAATCTATGTTTCTGGACAGCTACATTTATCAAAACAGGAGTTAGGCTTTTATCAGTTGTTTGGTATACTCCTTGATTAGTTAAGTGTAGCCAAGACTACCTAAAGGAGAAATGAGTATCAACATAGATTCTTTAGAGTTCATTTCCACTGGTGTTGCTCAATGGATACTTAGAAACAGATGTAGGAGTTCATTATTTTCTTCTCAGCTATCTGCAGTATACATGTCCACCGTCATGGAAAATTTTCTGGACAGAATCATAGAATGGTTCTGGTTGGAAGGTACCTTAAAGGTCACCTAGTTCCAAACCCCCCTGCCATGGGCAGGGACATGTCCCACTAGACCAGGTTGCTCAAAGCCCCATCCAACCTGGTCTTTAACACCTCTAGGGATGCGGAACCTACAACTTCTGTGGGCAACCTGTTCCAGTGCCTCACTACCCTCATAGTGAAAAATTTCTTCTTGATATGTAATCTGAATCTGCCCTTTTCTAGTTTGAAGCTATTACCCCTCATCCTATCACTACATGCCCTTGTAAAAAGCCCCTCTCCAGATTTCTTGTAGCCACCCTTCAGATACTGGAAGGCTGCTATAAGGTCTCCCTGGAACCTTCTCTTCTCCAGGCTGAACAACCTCAACTCTCTCAGCCTGTCTTCATAGGAGAGGTGCTCCAGCCCTCTGATCATCTTTGTGGCCGTCCTCTGGACCTGCTCCAACAGGTCCATGTCCTTCTTTTGCTGAGGAAACCAATGAGGACACAATATTCCAAGTGGGGTGTCACGAGAATGGAGCAGAATGGAGAATGGAGCAAAGGGGCAGAATCACCTCACTTGACCTGCTGGCCATACTTCTTTTAATGCAGTCCAGGATACGGTTGGCTTTCTAGGCTGTGAGTGCACATTGCCTTTTTTTCCTACTTAAGGGTTAGATACAATCTGTCTTAGCAATATCCATCCACATTACGTTAATAAAACCATGGCCATATTAATAGGCATCTCATCTTTCTCCCTCTCTTCTGCATGTATATGTGTGTGTGTGTGTATTATGCGTGCCTACAAAAACACACACAAACCTACGCATTCATATGTTACGTACACTTATATCCACATAATAGGTATAAATACATTTAAATTATTTACTTTGATGATGTAAACATAATAGATATATACAAAGATATAACAGATTTATAATTGTGAATTACCAATGTACTTAACTCAGTAAGTTTTCATGAATTAAAGTTTACTAAAACCACCCTCAAACAGAGCTTTTAATCAAAAGGTTCTTTCCCAGATACTAGAGAGATGAGTTGCTTAATAATTCAGTGGACTCATAATAAATAGGTTCAAATCCCACACTGTGGTAAAGTTTCATTAATTTGTTTCTGCTTATATTGAGCTCCAGTACCTGAAGTTCTTGTAACATAATGGCACACTGACAGGGAAGGGACGGTGCAGGAAGAAAAGGAAATTACATGATTATTTTTAGGAAGTTTCATCATTCCCGGTGGAGCTGAAGCACATTATAATTGTACTCAAATGCACATAACAATGTAATTCATTTTTCAGAGCATTAATAACCTGAAAGTATCAATAAGCCTCATAGTAACAGGTTAAAATTCATTGCACCTCTTATCATCAAATGAAAATTGCATCAACTTTCAGCAGATATACTATTTCTTTGATGTTTCATGCCTATTACACTGTTCATATTGTGTTACATACAGTAACTTAACACAATATGACTCTTCAAACTGGATATGGCTCACTTTTGAAATATTGACTCGGGGAATAATACGGGGTGACATGGATGGAATGAAGGATTTTGATTCTGTTTGATTTTGAACTCCTTTACATTTTTGGCTATAAGTCAAATCCTAAAGATAAAATTGTATTTGCTCATCATCACTGGCTTGAAAGTTTAAAGGAAATTTGTGCACGCATAAACTATTAATTTAATGTGAAGGAAAGGATTAATTACACTTTGCATTTCTCAGTTCAGCTGAAAATTGGTGCTATTAATGATGCTGACAGGCAGGGGCCAGGAACCTGAGTCTATAAAACATTTTCATACTGTAGGCATTCTCTCCCTTGAGGGTTTCTTTAGGAATCTTTTATAGGAGCTGATAAAGCACCAGATGTCTGAGGTGTTCAAATACCATACTGAGAAGAGCCGTACAGTGCCCTGATAGACATTTTGAATTGTAAAGCCTTGTATCAATATCTCTCACTGCTACTCACGTCCATCTTAATTCTACAACATTTTATTACACTGTTCTGAAGCAGTAGAATCTAACTTTGGTGTTTGTATGTTTACGACTGTGTTCAGATTGTTTTCTTGTATGACCAAATTGACACACAGAAAGGAAGAAAAACTTAGAAATAAAATAAAACAAGTTTGAAAACTATAATTTAAGTATACCATCTTTAAAATATTCTTGCTTTATTATGTTACCTCAGATATTAACTACATTATAACAAGATAAAATTGAAGCCATATTACATTGCTTTTATTATATTTCTATATACTTTTTTCCTGTATGTAGTTATTGAATAAATTTTTTTAGAAAAACCTATTGCCTGTAAAACTTAGGTGGGCAAAGCAGAGGGTGATCAACATACCTAGTGATTCCCTGTGGCTAGGTCTCAGAATATGAGTGGAATTTTCTTAGTGTCTCAATATTAAACATTGATTTTTTTTCTCTCTTCTTGTTTTGTTTCCAGTAAATTGAAGTTTAATGTATAGTCTCTGACAATGGCCTTTTACACTATCTGTTCCGTGGTCTATAACCAGGCAGGTGGATTGTCACTGGCAGGAGTTTTGAGTCTGTTCTTTAAATGTATTTCATATATCTTCTTTTTTTTTTTTTTTTTTTTTGAGAAGGAAGATAAATCTATTAGTGGTTGATAGTACATCCAAAGCATATAGAAAAACTTGTAAAACATGCAATCACGGCAAAGAATACATCTTTTAAATGTTATATACATGAAGCAATTAACATGGCCAAATTGTATAAACAAACTTACTAAGATAGGATCAGAATCAGAACTATTAAATGTCATCTTTGAGAATTCAGGGAGATTGGGTCATTTACAGAATTAGTTTTTACAAGTCTCTCAAGTAAGTACTAAGCATGAGATCAGAGAAATACTTCAATAAATCCTTTAGCACCTTGAGGAAAATTGCAGGCAGCAAAAGTTCATACGTAAGGAATCATATTAAATTAACCTCCTATCAAAGAAAATTCAATAATTTGCTACAGAAGGTAGGGTTAATGCGGTGGACATAATAGGCACTGCTTAATTCCTCTGACTTCAGTAAAGTTCTAACCTATTAAATCAACGGTGAATTTGAAATATTTTTCAAGAAATCACAAGAAACATGGTATGTATGGCAGTGAGTAGAATGAGAGCTTGAAATAAAAAAAAATTAAGAATAATAATTAATGATATTATCTTTTGTTAGGATTGATCTCTGATTAGATTTTTTTACTTTGGACAGTAGTGTCACTAATTATCTAGAAAGCCCAATGCTGCTCAGATGTCATTTAACACCTTCCTGAACACAGCAGAAGATAACAAATGTAGAGCTGAGTAAATTACGTAAGGTGGAGTATCTTTCATTTTGAGGAACATAACTTTGAATATTGTCATCCAGATATCATACAGAACATTTTTTATTTGTTTCTGTCGCACTTCACGAAACATATTCTGCTCTCTGTTATTCCAGATTTGAGTAGGAAAATATGTGAAATAGCATTTTCACTCCAGGTAGTTTCTGACTAAATTTATTTTCTGACAAAAAAGGAAAGAGAGATTTACGATATGGTCATTGATTGAAGAACTTCAAGTGCTGAGTTCTGAAAAAAAAGATTTAAAAAGTTAAATATACATCATGTTGGCCAAACAAAACTTAGAAGGGTTTATAACGACTAGTCTATGAATATTTGAGGGAGCAATGCCAAGCAGGGTCATATAAAAAGGAGAGGGAGAAGGCTTCTTAAAAACTACTGTTCAAATCAATAAAATAATAAAATAATTTCCTCAGATATGTTTGTCAAGCTAAAGCCAAGTGTGGAGAAAAGATCATAAATGTAATATGGAGACATATTCTGTCCTGGCAGACAGTTGGACTAAAGATGCAATATATCTTTTCCAACTTTAGCTTTTATGATTCTGTGATCCTTTATAGCCTAAGAGAGATTGGGCTAAATATCTTCCTCTTGAGACTACTTGAGAAATTGAAATAGGGGTACTGGAAATTCCTCAAAGAGTCTGAAAAACTTACTGCTATTGGTATATCTGGTCATAGTGAAATGACTAAACAATGATTAGTAATGATTCTGGCTCATAAAGTTTATTTCATATATACATTTACATACGTATATTACTATGCCTACATATTTAATTTCTTGTGTCTATAATCTCTATAATCAGAAAGATACTCCCATACTGGAAGCTGGGAGGCATTTTAACTTCTTCTGTGATTGCCAAATTCCAAATAATTTTTGGAGGTTTGGGCTCTATGCCTCTGTTTCAGTTACAAAAGCTTTGGCATTATAGGAGTTGAATGCTAAACTCTTTTGTATTCCAGTTTATTTTTCTGAATAAGAGAATTCAAGAGGTCGACCTTATGTTTGTATGTATCCATTCATTCATCATTTTAATAGATGTCTTATGAAGAACAGATTATACTTGCTATCTTGCAGGTATTCTTATCAGAGAGCTTAATCAGAGAGGACCTAAAAGCCTAAAACAGTGGTAACAGTATCACAAGGCCAGTCAACAACGTCAAAAAATAGTGTGTGTTCATAGCTTCACTATTTCCATTGCTTTCAGATACCTCTATATTCTTCTACATACACTCACCTCCTAACAAAAAGGGACAGAATTTTTCATCTATAAAGAAACAAATAGCTTCAGGAACCTGTTCAAAGAGTTTGTGCATCTACTTCTAGTGGTCCATAGTAAAAAATAAATAACCAGGTGTCGCATTTCAATGGCAACTAGTGTGTTTGAAATTAAAGCAGTCAAGGACCATCAGCTACCAGGCTAAATCTGTGCAAATATTCCATTCTGTGTTGAGGATGCACTCCCAGAAACATTACCCCAACTTAGTGCTTCAATACAGGCAAGAAGTAACATCACTGTCCACTGGTGCTAAGCTTTCAAAATAAGGAAGTACCACTCCACTAACAAAGAGCACTCCACTGATTAGAAGACTAATGCAGAGAGGCCGACACTAGCATAATGAACCGATGCTCTTCAGCCACGTGCTTGCATGTTGGTGTCCGTCTGCTGACTAATCAGTACTCAGCAGAGGTCATCAGCAGTTCTGCCAGGGTCATCAACTGCTCAGACTAATTTCTGTAATTGGCAGCAGTCACATTGTTAACACAGCTCTGCCAACACCCCAACAAGGCCAAATCATACAATTGTTTGCATGGCTTTAGTGTTTTTTTGTCAGCTAGCAAAATGTCAGTGTGACAGCAACAGTTCACACTGGTCCCTGGAGTGACTTTTAGTGTCACTCATCGCACATCCCCTTCACTCTCTAAAAGCTAGGAATCTGGTTCAAATTAGTCTATCTAGGCTTCCCCTTGAATCATCAGAGGAAGAGTTGCTTCTCAGAAATAATTCACCAGCAATGGTGTGAGAGTCTATGAAAAATGAGTTGTCCCTTGGGAGGTGCTTTTCTCTTTCTATTGACTAAAGAGCAAGAAAGCCTAGATAACTTAGAGCTGAGGCTACTCACTCAGCCTTTTAGAGGCCTGTGTTACTTGAGATATGACTGTAAGGTCAAGAGCAACAGCATCAATATAAAACTAAACTAATAATAAAATTTGTAGGCTCTGATGACTCCTGGGTTAGCAGGTACCTGTCTGCAGTGCTCATCACTGGAATTTGTCAGGTCTTATGGAATGATGTGGTTATGCACCTTTTACAGGTTAAGAATCCCATCATTTCTGGTACAATACTATTCATCAGGCATACTTTGCAATTTGCATAGGAATTACTATGAATTCGTACAATAAACTGCTTTTTAGGCAACAAATTCTGTGCTATATGAGTGATGGTGATACTTTGGCTTTATTTTCCTGTCCCAAATAAAATCTGTCTACCTACAGTCGCTGAGGAGACCAGCTCCAGTGCAGGTAAGGCGGCACTGGGGAAGGGGATCGCGGCGGATAAAGCCGGCAAAGGGCTCTTTTTGGGGGGCTTTCGAAGCCGGGAAGAGCGGCTAGCGCGTGCCGGAACCGGCAGCCCAGGGCGGGCTGCTGAGGCAGCGGGGGTGGAGACAGCACCCCGCGGCGGTTCTGAACGGGCGGTCCCAGAGCATGCGGGCAGCCTGTGGCGTCACCCGGGGTGTCACTTTGGCACCATGATGGGAGCCGGTGACCAGCACGCAGCATCTCGCACGGTAGGTCATCGGAAGCTTTGTGTCTAAGCTGAGCACAAGCTGGGCAAGAGCGAGCAGAGGAACATCCGAGTGCAAGGGCACGGGCTCAGGGCGTGCGGGAAGCGGACAGCAGAGATTCATCACCTCCCGGCACAAGAGAAGAACGTGGCCACAAAACGGTCAAAAGCCGCTGCAAGAAAGACTGTGGGAACTCAGACTGAGCTCCCGCACAAGTGTGTGGCTGTGCAGGTGTCGGGCTGCAACGAATGCCTGAGCCTGGCACTGCTCTCACAGGGAGACAGAGACACCGCCTGTGTACCGTGTGAGCAAGTAAATGATCTGCTCAGGCAGGTAGCTGAACTGAGGGAAGAGGTAGAAAGGCTAAGAAGTATTAGAGACTGTGAAAATGAAATAGGTTGGTGGAGCCATACCCTGAGGAAAAGGCAGCAGGAAGAGACCCTATCAGACGTGGATGATCCCCTTCCCTCCTGTCACCAGGCAGAAGGAGGGGACTTAAGGGATAAGGGGGAGTGGAGTCAGATCCCTCCTCGGAGAGGCAAGCAAAACCCCTCACGGACCCCCTCACCATCCCAATTGCCCTTGCATAATAGGTATGGGGCTTTGGAAATCGAGGACCAGGTGACTGAGGATGGAGAGGATGATCCATCCAGTGAGTTGCCCAGGGCTAGTCATTCACCCCCATGCCTTACGACTTCCTCAACCAAGAAAAAAAGAAAGGTCATTGTAGTAGGTGACTGCCTTCTGAGGGGAACAGAGGGCCCTATTTGTAGACCGGACCCAGCCCACAGGGAAGTCACCTGCCTCCCTGGGGCCAGAATTAAGGATGTATGGAGAAAACTACCTTCTGTGGTTCAGACGTCAGCTTACTACCCACTACTGGCATTTCAGGTAGGTGGTGATGAGGTAGGTACCAGAAGCCTGAGGGCAACGAAGAAAGACTTCAGGTCCCTGGGATGGCTGCTTAGGGGATCAGGAGCACAGGTAGTTTTTGCTTCTATCCCATCAGTTACTAAGTACGATGAGAAGATTAACAGGAAGTGCCAGCTGATCAATGCCTGGCTCAGGGAGTGGTGTCATTGGCAGGACTTTAGGTTCTTTGATCATGGGCTACTTTTCAGGACACCAGGCCTGCTAGCAGCAGACGGCAAATGCCCGTCTCAGAGGGGGAAAAAGGTTTTAGGGCAGGAGTTGGCAGGGCTCATTGACAGGGCTTTAAACTAGATTTGAAGGGGGTCGGGGATGGATCCGAACTTGCTAGCAAAAAGCCTGAAAGTGGCATGCTGGCACTGGACCTGGAAAAGAGAGGGGGTGTAATCAGGCTCCTTAGGAATAAGTGTGGCGGTGGCAGAAATTCAGCTCCCTCCAGCAAAAAGGAGAAAGGACCAATAGCCCAGCTGAAATGCTTATACACTAATGCACGTAGCATGGGCAACAAACAGGGGGAGCTGGAAGCCATTGTGCAGCAGGATAACTATGATGTAGTCGCTATCACAGAAACGTGGTGGGATGACTCACATAGCTATAGTGCTGCCATGGATGGCTATAGGCTCTTCAGGAAGGACAGGCAAGCAAGGAGAGGCGGGGGTGTGGCCCTGTATGTCAGGGAGTGTTATGAATACTTTGAACTAAATGATGGAGATAATGGGGTTGAGTGTTTATGGGTAAGAATCAGGGGGAGAGCTGACAGGACAGACATCATAGTAGGAGTCTGTTATAGACCGCCCAACCAGGATGAGGAGGCAGATGAAATATTCTATAAACGGCTGGGAGAAGTCTCAAGATCGCGAGCTCTTGTCCTCGTGGGGGACTTCAATTTGCTGGACATCTGCTGGGAATACAGTACAGCAGGGAGGGAACAGTCTAGAAGGTTCCTGGAATGTACGGGGGATAACTTCCTGACACAGCTGGTGAGGGAGCCAACTAGGGAAGGTGCCCTGCTGGATCTGTTGTTTGTAAACAGGGAAGGTCTTGTCGGGGATGTGACCATTGGAGGCTGTCTGGGGAACAGCGATCATGAAATGATAGAGTTTTCGATTCTAGGAGAAGCAAGGAGGGGGGTCAGCAGAACTGCTACCTTGGACTTCCGGAGGGTGGACTTTGGGCTTTTCAGGAGCCTGGTTGACAAAGTCCCCTGGGAAGCAGTCCTCCAGGGCAAAGGAGCCCAGGAAGCTGGATGTTTTTCAAGAAGGAAGTCTTAAAGGCACAGGAGCAGGCTGTCCCCAGATGCCAGAAGACAAGCTGTCAGGAAAAAAGACTGGCCTGGCTAAGCAGGGAGCTAGTGTTGCAACTTAGGGAAAAAAAGAGAATTTATGGCCTTTGGAAGGAAAGGCAGGCCACGCAAGAGGACTACAAAGAGGTAGTAAAGCTATGTAGCGAAAAAATCAGGAGGGCCAAAGCCCAGCTAGAACTAAACCTGGCTTCTGTTCTCAAAGACAACAAAAAAAGTTTCTATAAATATATTAGCAATAAGAAGAGGACTAAGGATAATCTCTGTCCTCTAGTAGATGGGGCCGGTAACATAGTGACCAAGGATGAGGAAAAGGTTGAGGTACTTAATGCTGCCTTTGCCTCAGTCTTCAGCAGTAGGACCAGTTGTTCCCTGAGTACCCAGACCCCTGAGCTAGAAGACGGGGATGGGGAGCAGAATGAAGCCCCTGTAATCCAAAGGGAAATGCTGAGGGACCTGCTTCAGCACCTGGACGTGCACAAATCTATGGGGCCTGGGATCCACCCAAGGGTACTGAAGGAGCTAGCAGAAGTGCTCACCAGGCCACTCTGCATAATTTATGAGCAGTCCTGGCTAAGTGGGGAGGTCCCAGCCGACTGGAGGTTGGCAAATGTGACACCCATCCACAAGAAGGGCCGGAAGGAGGATGCAGGGAACTACAGGCCAGTCAGTCTGACCTCAGTGCCTGGGAAGGTGATGGAACAGATCATCCTCAGTGCCATTACACGGCACATGCAGGAGAACAGGGTGATCAGGCCCAGTCAGCATGGGTTTGTGAAAGGCAGGGCATGCCTGACAAACCTGATCTCCTTCTATGATGAGGTGACTCACTTAGTGGATGAGGGAAAACTGTGGATGTTATCTACCTGGATTTTTGCAAAGCTTTTGACACCATCTCCCACAGTATTCTCCTGGAGAAACTGGCTGCTCGTGTCCTAGGCAGGTGGACTCTTCGCTGGGTAAAAAACTCGCTGGATGGCTGTGCCCAGAGAGTGGTGGTAAATGGAGCTAAATCCATCTGGTGTCCGGTCACAAGCGATGTCCCCCAGGGCTCGGTGCTGGGGCTGGTTCTCTTTAATATCTTTATCAATGATCTGGATGAGGGGATCGAATGCACCCTCAGTAAGTTCGCAGATGACACTAAACGTGTTGATCTGCTTGAGGGTAGGCTGGCCCTGCAGAGGGATCTAGACAGACTGGACCGATGGGCTGAGGCCAGTGGTATGAGGGTCAACAAGGCCAAGTGCCAGGTCCTGCACTTGGGTCACAACAACCCCATGCAGCGCTACAGGATTGGGGCAGAGTGGCTGGAAAGCTGCCCGGCAGAGAAGGACCTGGGGGTGTTGGCTGACAGCCGGCTGAATATGAGCCAACAGTGTGCCCAGGTGGCCAAGAAGGCCAACAGTATCCTGGCCTGTATCAGGAATAGTGTGGCCAGCAGGACTAGGGAAGTGATCATCCCCCTGTACTCGGCACTGGCGAGGCCCCACCTCGAATACTGTGTTCAGTTTTGGGCCCCTCACTACAAGAAGGACATTGAGGTGTTGGAGGGTGTCCAGAGAAAGGCTACAAAGCTGGTAAGGGGTCTGGAGGACAAATCTTACGAGGAACAACTGAGGGAACTGGGGTTGTTTAGCCTGGAGGAGGCTGAGGGGAGACCTTATCACCCTCTACAACTACCTGAAAGGAGGTTGTAGAGAGGTGGGGGCTGACCTCTTCTCCCAGGTGACAAGTGATAGGACAAGAGGAAATGGGTTTAAGTTATGTCAGGGGAGGTTTAAACTGGATATTAGGAAACATTTTTTCACTGAAAGGGTTATTAAACATTGGAATAGGCTGCCCAGGGAGGTGGTGGATTCACCATCTCTGGAGGTGTTTAAAAAAAGGGTAGATATGGTACTTAGGGACATGGTTTAGAAGTGGGTTTTGTCAGGGTAGGTTAATGGTTGGACTTGATGATCTTAAAGGTCTCTTCCAACCTCAGCAATTCTATGATTCTATTCTATACTTAGACACTTTCACATTGCTAGCACATGTGAATAGAATATGTTAACTAAGGATAGTAAAAGTGATGGACAGATCTATGCGAGAATATTTTAATCATGTTTCCTCATACCCAACTCTACAGATGAGTCAAGTCATTTGGTCAAGTTCATAGTTGTTATTAAGACAAACATCTGATTTTTCCTTTAAGTGTGCGAACACAGGGTTTCGTCTGCTGCACAATGCTGTGATAAAATCTTTATACATTGGTTAAGGTCTTGGAGGCTGTATGAGTAACAGCATGAGAACAGAAAGCATTTACACTGCTGCGTAAGGTATGTCTGACTAACTCATAAAGGAAGAAAGAACGATCCTCATGTTCCCTTAGTACCGTGCCATTCTTTCAGCTTTCGTGACCAAGGTGACATAATCCATGTGATTAAAGGAAATTTCTGCAACAAATCTTCTTGTTTCTATAGAGATAAAATAAAATGAAAGTGTAGATGAAGAAGTAAGAATAAGCACAAGAACTCAGGAAAACCAGGCTTGATATGATGGTATGATTATATATAGCCTAGGAGGAGAGCATAGCCCAGTATAGGCATTGAAATAAAACAGTTAAGTTACAGCCCCACTTAGGAAAGCACGGGTTATTCTTCTCCAAAATAGCCCTGGTTGTGTGCTCCAACAGAAGAGAGATATCTGCGTTTTCAGTATAACTATAGAATCAGAAGAATTTGCTGCACCCAACTATACAATAATTTTTCTGTCTATTCTAACCTCAGACTATAGGGAAGATTGCAATGTGCCCTACTATGATCGGGTCTAAATACAACAAAATTGACCTTTAATCATGTTAAGTATGAAGTGTGGAAGAGCCTAATGTCTAACATGGAGAAAGACTAATTTGGAAATTTCCATGGCTGCAGGAAAGGACCAGGCTTAGAGCAAACCATAAACTTTGCAGAAGAATACAGAGTGATATGCTGCAAAACGCCAAATACCATATTGAGCATGTACAGTATAATGAGAGGAATTAGGTCAGGAGAAGGGGGGCAGGTAATTAATTTTTTATCTCAGTGCAGAATTGGTGAGACCGTATTTGAGTGCTTTACACTGTTTTGGGCTCCATAATACAAAAAAGATTTTGCTGAATTGGAAAGAATCCAAAAAAAGGATAACAAAAATGATAAAAAAAGTTTATTAAGAAAAGAGAATTTGCAAAGCCTGGGGAAAGTAGGACTAAGGCACAACATGAAAGCTAATTCTAAATACCTGCAGGGGATTAACAAAAAAAGTGACTGGGGGTGGAGTAGGGAAAGAAAATGTATTTCAGGATTCAGTTCAGGTACAAGAAAAATAATTACCTCAAATTAACTTTGAGAAAAGGAAAAAAAAAAAAAAGGTGTCTGCACACAGCTTGCAGTCAGTCTCACACAAGTCAGTTCACTAACCTTCCGAGGAGGGAAATCTGAGGTGTATATAATATAAAAGGATGTGTTTGAAAAACAGTTATTTATCAACGGTAGGGAAGTATTTGTCAGTGTCAGTAAGGGTACAATTTTTTTCTGTTTCCTGAACTTTGACTATGAGCTAAAAAATATGTTGTTTGCTTCCTTCCTTCCTTCCTTTCTTCATTCCTCCCTCTTCCTTTCTTTCTTTTTTCCTTCCTTTCTTTCTTCCTTCCTTTCTTTCTTCCTTTCTTCTTTTCTGTCTTTCTTTTTCTTCCTTCCTTTCTTTCTTTCCTCTTCTAAGAAACACATGACTGTTAACATTGAAGTGTTGATAAAACCTTTACTGAAAATCCAGATTTTCAAATACATGCTTGATATCTGAGCAGACAAATAAAATATGTATAAAAGTGTATGGAACAATATAGCTAATTTGTTCACACATATATGACCAGGAATGCAAAGGGTTGATTTTAACTTGCATTCATCCCAAGTGTTCTTAAAGTTTCTGAATAGTATTTCAGTATCAAACTAGTCAATATCTAACTACTGAGTATTTTTTCCCACTCTTTCTTTAAAAAAAAAGAAAGCTAAATTCAAGTAGAAACATAACCAGGTCCATACACTTAAGCTTATGTGTACTTTCTGAGTTATCATATGCCATGTATATTAATATTAATATTTTGGCAAAGACGTGTTAGGGAAAGAAAACTAGAAAACAATGAAAGGAGTAAATTTTTAGCTAGGTCCTGAATACATACTACATGTGCCCAAATGCAAAATTGTGAGAAGAAAAAATGTTCTTTTTTCTTTTTTTTTTCCATACATTGAAATTATAATTACATTCTCTGCAGTGGAAATGTATGAGACTGCTCAACAAATGTCAAAGCAAGCTGATTCTTCACGAAGCTCTAAGAATCCCTGAAATTCCTTACTCTTTGTAGACAAGAGTCTAAAACTAGAAAGCCATTTTAGTAGCTGCACTTGATAGCATACACATTAACAAAATACCACAAAGGAGAATGCTTTCCTATACTAATAAAAGGACATTTTTTTCAAAAACAGAATTGTGTTATCTTTGGTTTGGGGTTTTTGTCTGTTTGCCTGTTTTTCACTTTGCATTTATTTTAAAGTGAATTTTGATTTTTTTTCTGTTTATCAGTAAAGAGCTGTGATGAATCATCTCTTCAAGGTTGAACACCTGACATCACAATAAATAACTTTTAATTTCTCAGAAATACATACAAATTGAAGCACAAAAATACATAATGAAAAGACATTAATCCATATGAAATCAGAAAGTGCAAATTACTCTCCCATGAGTAAGAATAGTTTAGAAGCTGGCTCCTGGTCTCCTAAGCAGTGAAAGAATTTTAGCTGTGTGATTTCTCTGGACTATAATGGGAACTGTGTGGCTTAATTCCCAGACTCTACTTCAAAATTTTGAGGGCTAATTATCAATTTCAGTCTTCTGTTTTACATGTTTAATTATATACAGCAGCTATATGAATACATTGCAGATCTGACAAATGGTGGGAGCAATACACTTTTAGTTGCTGGAAATATGCTGTTGGCACTAAGCAGATAATATTTATAACAATAAAATGAAATATACATTCCAGTTTTAAATTTAGCCACGTTTATTAAGGATGAAAGAATTTCTGTGAAATTCTATGAAAAGGATGAAAGAACTCCCTGCTCTGGAGTGTACATTTAAATTTCACATCACGTCACCCCCAGCTAATTGTTAAACTGGGTCAGAGAATTCTGATTCATTATGTTAACTCTTCATTGAGAATTTGTTACCTTCCTGAGTCACATACCTAACCTCAGTTCAGGAATGAGTGTACCTATTAATTTGATTAGTTCTAATTAAGTGGCCATCATTTTGCAGTAAGATTATTTGTGGTTGATATGGACTTTTCCTGGACCTTGCTGTATTTTCCTCTCTTTCCTTAATGAAAGGGAAAAAACGAAACCTTGTACCTTTCTAAAATCTGTTTCTGAGGAAGAACAATCAAATGTAATTTCTTAGGTTTCCTAGCACTTACAGAAAATTGTCTATGTGAAATGAGTCCAATGGCTTTAAGCCAACAAACACATCTGGATAAATCTTTTGTGTGGTAGTATAAGACTGCCACAGCACAGATACAAATCTCTGTTCACCTAGAAAAGCCCACAGAATTGCATGCTCTGTGCTGCAGTTGCTCTGTTACTTTCATTTATCATTTCAAGCTGTGTTATTTTGATGGCTTTTCAGTTGCAGGACTACCAGTGCTGATGCAGAGATAATGAAATACTGAAAGCATCAAACAACAGGGATGTCTGTAACTGGTAATGGGCAACCTTCCTCAGTTTATTAACTCCAGCTGTGCTGTTTGACAGTTTTTGTGAAGAGATACAGCGCAATGTGAGAATACTGAACAGAGAATGAAGAAGCTAGTGTCAAGAAGTAAACTGCATCACACACAATCCCTACAAGTAGACTTGCAGAATTGTGGAAATCATCATCATCTTTTCAAAACTACAATCTCCAGCTTCAGCAGGACATAAAGTGACCAATATAGAGGCCTTCAGTGCAAGTCTCAGAGTACAGAACCTCTATCACAGTGCAGTTATTTTTCGATATGAAATGTGTTGCCAACACCTTGCATATAGTTAATAAAGAAGATAAAAGAAAGTATCTAGTTTTTGTTAATAAGATTTGGTGGGACTTAGGATTAGATACCTAAATGAAAGCACTGCTTCCAAGGAACTCAACAAAATACTTGGGGTTCATTGTCATTATTAAAACTTTGTCCAGAATAACATGTGGAGGTTGTTATATAGAGCATTGAGTGCTGAGAAGGACTGTTGAGGAGGAAATAGACATGACCTAATGTTGCAGATCTTCTTACTTCTGTATTGGTGGTTATCCTTGGTTTTCAGGGTTTTTAAGTGTCTGAAAGTTAATATGCTAGAAAGCTTTCAATAATGTACACTAAGTGGGAGTATTGCACAGTGTGTTCTCAAAAGTATACATTAACAAAGTCCTGTTCTGTGCGAGCTGTTGTGAACGGGCCCCACAGGTACCTATGGGTGTGGTTGGAGAAGTACTTACCAGAAAATAGCAGGCCAAAGAAAGCAAATGTATTTGCTAAGAGGAATTGCTTGAATGTCTCACTTGAACGGATAAGCTCTGGAGCCTAGTGGCTCTGCTGAATCTGCAAGAACTGTTAAAGTCAGCACACTAAATGTCTGTCCAAGGCCACCAGCACACACTAGCACCAACAACAGGTTGTATAACTCAGGCCACATCCAATCCTACAGGATTATATATACATCTGAAACAAAGAACCTTTGAGAGACTTTATCACCACCTATCATCGGCAAGTCAGTATGACCCTCCCCTTCTTGGTAAGGAGTTGAGTTTCGCCTTCCAGCTGTTACGACAGCTGCATACCTATGAGTTTGTGCGAGGAAACAATTGAATGAACCACGGCAATGCTTATCTGCTGTTGATAATAAGAGCTTAATTAATAAATAAGTGTTCTAATAAATTGGTTGTGAACTGTGTCTCTCCTGAGTCAGTCTCCTACCACAAAGTTTTACAGCATCCAAGCACTGTGGTAAGCAGCCAGCGTACGTAGCTGCAGCCTCTCACCAGTTCTGGTGGGTGCAGCTAAAGCACACAACACCCTTCAAGAGGTATTCTCATCTCCCAAGGCTGATATTTAGATCTAGGGCAAAGGCTCCAATCAACTGATAAAAATGTCTTGTTGTTAACAAAGGGTGCCATGCACCTGCTGTCTTCGTATGAAATTGGGGAGGAGGGGGGCAAGAGGAAGGAAGAAGGAAAAACTGCTTTGAATGGATGAAGAAATTAATGTTTGTTTGGGTTTTTTTTAAATTGATCATGTATATAAACAGATATAACAACATCAAATGGGGTAAGATTACAGTATTGCTGCTGTTACCTACCTCTTTTACCTGAAGGTGCTTTGATGTTAAGGTCAATGTAATTGATAGGCTGGAATCTGCAGTTGTCACAGTACAAGGCCGCTTTCACTCGTACCCTGGGGTTTTCTGTCACCAGTTCTCCCTACCAGCAACTTTGTGGACTGACATTTCATTTTCAAGTCAGAGGCTTGAAATATTTTGCTATTACTGCAGCTTGTCAAAAAAAAAACAACAGGGAGGTGCCCAGCAGCCTGGTCGTAAACGTAAGGAATGGGTACAGGTGAAGGTTACAAGAGAGGAAATCATATTCAGAAAAGCATTCAAAAAACATTGCCAAACCTGCTCGCAAAGCGTGAAATAGCACAGATTAGTAAAACGTGCGGTTTGGCTATGCCATAGCTGAAATGGAGGTTCAAAATAGGGTCTGTTGGCTGTTTTTATATGGCTTTCAATTACAGGCTAATGAATGCCTCCATAAAATGGCATGTGTGCGTATGTGTATATAAAATACCAGCATGTCTACATAACTAAACGATAAGAAAAGTATGTGGGGGGTATTGGATATAGATAGAGGGGATGGTAGAAGCATCAGTGTATGCTTTTATCTCTTTGGAAAGGAGTAAGAGCGAGTGTGGCAGCATGCCAACTGCAAGACCCCAGGACACAGCAGCCCTGCCTACTCTTGGATGATGACTGCTGCTGAATTGTATGCACTAACTGCCAGGATCATTCTAGCTCAACCCGCAGACTATGTTTTCTTGGAAATGACATACAGGGCGAGTATGTTAGCAAGTCATGTCTTTTAGTCTTCTGGAAAGCGCATATTCTGCTGTTGAAGAAGAAAAAAAAAATCTGAAATAAATTTTTTTCCTGACATTGAACAAGATCACAAATTAAAGTTGATTAGCCTTTTACATCTTCCTTAATTGGCTGGAAGGCTTGAGGGAACCATGAGTCAAAGTGCTGGTGAGCTGGATGTATGCCTACTGCCTAATGGCAGTTCTACTTTGTTAAAAGGATGCTACTGGCTAATCTCAGTACTCTTTTCCAATACTGGGACCGACATTTGGGAAAGGTATTATTAAAAACATTCTACCTGCCCATGGCATTAGTAACATCTGGGAATAAACTGTCTGTAAGTGTCCCAATACATACTATGACTATGTGACAAGGAGAATCATAAATGTGGTCACAATCTTTCTCTTGTGTTCCTTCCTGATAGATAGCCTTTATGACATATCCTAATTTTCAGTGAAAATAAGACTCACAAAAGACTGGGCTTCCATTGAAGTCTCAACTGGAACCTAATACTAAAAATGGGTGCAAAACAAATGCTTGAAAATTTGCCCAGCATCAAGATATAATTTTGTGTATAATTCAGTTCAAGACTGGCATACGTATAAACGCACCTGTTACAGCACAACAGGCTTGTATCACAAAAGCCTAATATCTAAAAGCTGAGAATTTTTCCATTTCTCCTCATGGTTTGAGAAGCTTCAATTTTCTGGGTGTTTTGCTTTGGTCTTTGTAGTGTCAGAAATCATGTTTTCATTTTCACTGGTGTCACTGACACCTTGACAAGTCTGGAGCCACAAGGTAGAAATGGCAGTACGGTCCCTGAAGCACCGCTCAGGACACACACTTCTGAGCTGGACTGGAAGGATACTTTATGCCATGCATCCGTCTGTCTGATGCACCAGGTAGCCCTAGGCATTTCTCCTGAGGCTGGTAGTGTAGAGGTGTTTTTGAAAGACAGTCACCCAGAGGTAACAGAGATGCTCCAGCTTTTATCTGGACTTCAGTCAAATGGTCAATTAGTCACTTCGGTGGTTAAAAATCGTCTCAGAAGACTGAGTCTCTCTAGATTCAGGGTGGGGGGGGGTGGGGGAGGGAAGAAAAACAGTCAGTGCTGGGATTTTCAAAATCACTTAAAGTTGGCCTAACACTGCTCTCACATGAATGGTTTTGATCTTACCCTCTACCCAATGTCTGCTTTTCTTGTGCCCTGTTATCCCCTTTCTCAGTCATTTCTATGGGCTCTTTCCTCACATGTATATGCACAGGACACTTCTGCTAGAAGGTTTTAGTTTTATCCCATGTTTTACCTGATATCAGTTTAATCTTTTTGATTACAATACTCTGCAAAAGCAATAACAATGCACCGACTATTTTGAAGCTGCCCACTTTGAACATAGAAAAACTAAATGCCTGAGTTTGATAGAGAAGAGAAAAAAGTTCTGCAGGAATGAAATGAAAAACTTTTCTTAACTACCCACACAATGGCTTACTCAAGCCAGTGATATCATGTTTCTTTCTTTCATCACTTCTAAATGCCTGCACAAAGGAGAAAAAAGGAAAGCTAAAAAAATATATTACATACTCCTGCTCCACTTGCAAAACACAAGTCTTGATTCAAAGCCTGGCAAACCTGTTAAGGAATCTTTTGTTGTTTAAGACACTCATACATCATGCAGCGTATCACCTTATTCTTCAGCAATCACTTTCTCCACTCAAAGCTAGTATTATGACTATGAAAAATGTATATGTTTTTCTTTGTCTTGGATTCTCACTTTTAAATGGTGCATGATAAAGACTGGCAAATAGTCATTTACCATTGTAAATCCACCAAACCAAAGTATATTGCACTTGTCCTTGAGAAGTCAATATAAACAACTGGGTAATGACCCACTCCAATTTTCAATATTCTTCTTAGCATTATATAAATCTGAGCAAAAGCTTACAGTGAATTACTTTGACTTTCTGTACTGTGGAGACTTTAGATATGTCAGCAAGACACAGCAAAACACCTTGTCGCAAATTAGAACTACTCCTTAATAAGAAAACAAGCAATTTTTTTTCTTCTAAGGAGGAGATACTTTGAAAGGAGTGTTAGACTTTATTTCCAGCATATCTTTTCTGATTGTCAACTAAATGTACCTTAGTTTGTCAGGATGGAAATGAAGAAAAAATTCACAAGGAAGAATATTTGACTTAACGGTCCTCAAATTCAGGGAGCTAATCCAGTTTACGCCAGCTATGTCCTCATCCTGTACATATGAGGATATAAATGCAAAATCCTTTAAGTGATGTAGGATTTTGGCATACATTTTTCTGAAAGAAACATGCTATGCTGCTAAGTAAAATATTTTTCATCATTCCTTCTATTTATGTTGACCCAGTTCTGGGTATTTAAGGTGTTTGGTCTAAGCTCTTCAATTCCAGCTTTGCAAAAAGGATCTTTCCAGATAGCAAAGAAAATCAAGACTTTTCTCCTGCATTAACAGCTTAAAGTTATTTTTTCCATACTACTTCCAATTAGCTTTTTTCTTCTGATCAGTTGTTCTATTTATCAATGAATGTTCAAATGAAAAGAGGAAGAATCTGATAAGCAATAGTCATGAAAATATAGCCAAAGGAAGCTAAAATGTGTGCTGCTTTATTTTCAGGGAAAACAGGCAGTTGTATTTCTCTAAATAAGAGACATGAATCCTGTGTTACCAACGAATACTTTTAGTATTGTAGACAGTGGTCAGCCCTGTCTTATATCCTTTTGCAATCAAAGGAAATTGGAACTGCAGTAATTGACTGTATCTGTTGCCTAAAAATGATATCAATAATTCTGATCTAATTTAAACAAACCCTACTGATTGCACTGCCATTAACATTTATACATAGTTGTGTCTGTGGAAGGATTATGAGTAGTTTATATTTGGTTGAATTGTATCTAGGTGCTTGCTGGATTAATTAATTAACTCATTTATTTACTGACCTGACAGTTAATAGTTGAATTTGATGTTATAGCCATTTTAAAAATGATGAGTATTTTCTGACAGCATTTTTCATGAAACTAACTACTCTTTGTGAGTCGTTGAAAGCTATGCTGCTTCTAACTGACAAGATAGGGACTTACCTTGAAATTTATTATAACTTTAACAAGGAAAACTGCTCACAGACTAGACTTTTGGAGAGAATTATGAAATTCTCAATACAAAAGTAAACAGGATTTGAAGACTATGAAAAAACTATCTAGCTGGAATAACAACAATAATAAAAATATTCCGTATTCCTCTAACTGGAAAATAGGCAGCTCAAAGTAGAAAAATCTAGCCAGGTAGGGAAATCTGTTAGAAGTATTCGCTGTCTCCTCCTACCTGATTCTAATAGGCATACCCTAATTATCACTAATTATATTGAAAATATTTATCTATCTTCTAATTATCTAGGTCCCTAGGCAGTATGTATATGCAAAGGGTGGATGAAGAATTTTAACTACCCAGCTTCTTTCTGCAAATGTTTCTTATAACTATGAAACTAAGCCCAATACTATTTGTTTTTAAGGAATTTGTTAATGACGAAGAAAAGATGAGACAGGCGGAACAGAAAGGACAAGGGAAAAAAGAAAAATAAACCAAACCAAACTTAACCCCAAAATGATTAACAGTCGAACACCTCACACCTCAATCCACCAATGATGAAAAAGGCAGCAAAAAGAAACAGCAAAAAAAACAGAAACAGTGAAATGAGAAAAATGCACAAAGGCAGGTATGTTCCCGGTGCTGAAAGAATTCAGTGAAGAAATGTAAGTGACAAGGAAACGCAGTATCTCTTGCAATTTTCCTTGAGAGAACTGTACAGAAGAAAGCCCACTTTTAGTAAAGTTGTTTCCTAAAATCAGGCTGTTGGCAGCTCATGTGAACTCTGGATTATGTAACTGGGTCTCCAATAGCTAAGTCCTATGCTTTTGTGGAGTCTCTTGATTACACACACTGTCTTCCTGTACCTGATAGTAAGAGAGCACCTCTGCATACTGGATATAATTCAAAATCAGTTTGCCCTCCTCTGCTGGTCTTTCCAGAATTATTGAAGGAAGTTTTACTATTTAAAATACCTCTTTCACTTATATTTCCTTATTTTATTGCAGCTCAAATAACATTTCATAGAATCGGAGAATAGTTTGGTTTGGAAGGGGCCTTTAAATGTCATCTAGTCCAACACCCCTGTAATGAGCAAGGACATCTTTAATTAGATCAGGTTCCTCAGAACCCTGTCCAGCCTGACCTTGAATGTTTCCAGGAATGGGGCATCTACCACCTCTCTGGGCAACCCGTGCCACTGTTTAACCACCCTCATCATAAAAAATTTCTTCCTTTTATCTTGTCTGAATCTTCCCATTTTTTAGTTTAAAAACATTACACCTTATCCTATCATAACAGACCCTGCTAAAAAGTTTGTCTCCATCTTTCCTGTAGGCCCCCTTTAAGGACTGAAAGGCCACAATAAAGTGTCCTTGGAGCCTTCTCTTCTCCAGGCTGAACAACTCCAACTCTCTCATCTTGTCCTCATAGGAGAGGTGCTCCAGCCCTCTGATCATCTTTGTGGCCCTCCTCTGGACCTGCACCAACCTATGTCCTTCCTGTGCTGAGGGGGTCCTGGACGCAGTACTCCAGGTGGCATCTTATAAGAGCCGAGTAGAGGGGCAGAATCACCTCCCTCAACCTGCTGGCCACGCTTGTTTTGATGCAGCCGAGGATACGGTTGTTCTTCTGGGCTGCGAGCACACATTACACAGAATCACAGAATCACAGAATCTCCTAGATTGGAAAAGACCTATAAGGTCATCTAGTCCAATCATTAACTTAACACTGACAAGCCCACCACTAAACCATGTCCCTAAGTGCTATATCTACATGACCCTTAAATACCTCCAGAGATGGGGACTCCACCACTGCCCTGGGTAACGTGTTCCAATGCCTGATTCGAACATTGCTGGCTCACGTCCAGCTTTTCATCCACTAGTATCCCCAAGTCCTTCTCGGCAGGCTGCTCTCAATCCCTTTATCCCCCAGCCTGTACCACAAGTCTTTTTCTGCATCCTTTCCGCTAACTTTCATGTAGACTGATAATCCACAGAATATGGTAGCACATATTTTACAACATCCTCAGTTGCCAGCATCCCAAATCAACATGAAAATATGTGTGACAACTAACCATAAGTATTATCTGTATGGTGGTGTAAAAATCACCATAACTGAGGAGTTACATATATTTAATCAAAGATTAATGTAGGATGTTTTCTCATTATATGAGTGACAGGAACTGGACTTGCAATTTATAACAAGTTATTTTTTTGTATATAGGGACAGTGAAGCTAGACTTAAAAAACTGGCAAAATGGATCTGAGTCTAATAAAAATGCCTTAAGATTATTATTATTTCTCAGAAGAACATGCAAGAAGGAAAAGCAGCAGTATTCTTTCATACATTGGTAACCTGCAATCAGCTCATGGGTTTGATTTAGCAACTTTGTCCATGTTGTGCACAAATCCAGTGAAATCAGCTACACCTGCAAACAGCACTTCCTAGTCTTCCACACTAATATGGTCCTTAAATTTTTGCTATTAATATAAAGCTCTTCTCTCATGATATAACATACTGTAAAAAATAAATAGTATTTGTTTTTTGGTGGCTGCACTATTTGTATGGTTCCATAAACCTTCTTTAAGGAGAAGGTTCAACGAGGTTTTGAGGTTTTAACTGAAGATAGGAGAAAGAAGTGAAAAAGAAAACCCAGAAAAAAGGGGAATTGTTTGTCTCTAAATGCATGCTTTGAGAACAAAAAATGTTTTGAGAAATTTAATACATAGCTTTTGACAGCTTCACAGAATCACAGAATGGTTGAGGTTGGAAGGGACCTCTGGAGGTAGTCTTGTCTAACCCCCAGCCTGCTCAATCATGACCACCTAGAGACGGTTGCCTAGGACCAGACGGCTTTTGAATGTCTCCAAGGATGGAGATTCCATGACATCTCTGGGCAACCCGTTCCAATGCTCAGTCACCCTCACAGTGAAAAATGCATTTCTTGACATTCAGAGGGAACCTCTTGTATTTATGTTTGTGCCTGTTGTCACTTGTCCCATCAGTGGGCACCACTGAAAAGAGCCTGGCTCCAACTCCTTTGCACCCTTCCTTTGGGAATTTGTATACATTAATAAGATCTCCCTGAGCCTTCTCCAAGCTGAACAGTTCCAGCTCTCTTGGCCTTTCCTCATAAGAGAGATGTTCCAGGCTGCTCATCATCTCAGTGGCCCTTCACTGAATTCTCCCCAGTATGCCCATGTCTCCCTTGTACTGAGAAGCCCAGAACTGGACACAGTACTCCACGTGTGGTCTCACCAGTGCTGACTAATGGGGAACGATGACTTTCCTCAACCGATCGGCAATACTTTGTCTAATGCAGCTCAGGGTACCATTAACCTTCTTTCCAGCAAGGGCTTGAAACTAAGGCTGCTGCTGTATCTTGTCTAGACTGCATAGCTCTTTTGCATGCTTCCTTTTGCCAAACAAGCTCAACAGAGGAGCTCCACATGAAAGGGAGATGTCACAGAAGAGAGGAATAAGATTATCATGGTTTGGGCTGGACTGGCCTTAAACCAGGACAGAGATAAAGGAATATTGCATTTTCGCCAGAAAGCAGAAGAGAGGAAAGAACAGGAAAGCCAGATGACTCATAGCTAGCTCTATTTACTCTATTTTCACTTTGTTAACATATTGGCCCCTTTTCCTTGACCCATTTCTGAGGTACTTTATGAGATCTTTAATGAAAACATCCTCCGACTTGTCCAAGTCTTTGTTTTCTTCATGGAGTAAGATTTTACATGGGAATTTTACATCTCTGCTGTGCAGACAAACACCTGAAAGTTCATTGTACTCAGATCACGCACCTAAAGCAGCTGCAAGGCCAACATGTTTCACTTCAGAAAATAACACGGAAGATTTGGGGGAATGTGAAAACTATTTCAAATACTGTTGCTTCTTTCACTGGAAGACAAGGATTTTTAAGGTCTTAAATTGTTTCATTAATTTCTTCCTTTACATTTTCCTCATCTATTCCTTTTTCTACATCTCTCAGCAACACTCCCACATTTTCATTAATATAATTTTCTTTTTTTTTTTTTTCCTATTTTTAATAAGCTCAGATGTGTAGCTGCTACTTCATAGAGAGACTGCTGGTCAAAGTTTCTGTCATTACACTCTGTTCATTGGAGCATCTCATTTGTAATAGGTGTTGAGATTGAGCTGAGACGTAGTCTTCTATATTGCCATTTACTTAACAACACTATAATGTATCTGGCCTGATAGGTTCAGATCTGAGACTTCTAATTCAAGGAGCAAATGATACTTAGATTAGTTTCTTCTGACTATCTCTGAAACTACAGGTATGAAAAGTAGATAGAATAATTCTCCTGTACAGAAAATATGTGCCTTTTTTTGTTTTCCTTGGGTCTTCATTTAGCAAATTAATTACAAAATCTAAACTGATTGCAACTGAAAAGAGGAATTTTTCTGTCATTTAGAAGGTTATTTGGACCACATCAAAAGTTCCATATTCATTAATATGGATCATACGATTCACTGTATTGTACCTCAGAAATTCTTATCCATACCTTGAAATAGCTATATCTCTGTTAAAAGTGTTAATGGTTTTGGTTTTAGTCTTTATTATTTTTTGTTTTGTATGCTTTTATTTGATACAGAAGTTAGGAAAAGTTAAGAACAATCCTGTAAATTAAATTAATCTGTGTTGTAATGTCAAGGTGTAAGACCTGGAAATTCCAGATTTGCTCACTCATTCTTAATTCTTCTCCTTCATGCATTATCTTCAGCAATGAACAAAACTGACATTCCACGGGGGGAAAAAAAAAAGGCCAAAACCTGCATGTGATCCTGCACCATAAAGAATATGCACAAGGTTGACAAACAAGATGCAAAGAAATTTGGTGCTTTGAGAGTTTCTGAGCTGAGAGAGTTTGAATGCTCAGTTTTGTAACCTAAGTAGCAGTAATATAAGATGTTTACTGCAAATTTTAAGAAATTGTCAAGCATGTTATAGCAAACTCTATTCCCATCCATCAGTGGCAGGGCTTGAACTCTGACTTTCAAGAGTTGTGAAATATTGCCAGAGTTTGTTATGCTAACAGAAGACAAGATAGAAGAGAAAAACACATTAGAGCGCCATGATTCTCTTGGATCAGATGGAAGGTATTAAAGGATCCTGAGAAATTATCAACTAGGAATGAAGTGATGATCCACTACCAGAAATACGTGTTCTCGCTGTTTGAAACCCTGAATGTATTTATCTACATTTCAGTTTTCTAAGGCTTGAAGTCTTGATGGCATGTACATAATACCCGTGTAGGAGAGAATTACGAAAAAGTATACTCCCCGCTTGTAATTTCTAAAGCTGTTGGACAAATTCAACCATATTTGTCAGAGGAAAAGCTTCAATAATGTCATAGTTTACTAGGCACCTGAGAATCCTAACCGAAGGTAGTATCTGCACAAAGCACAGCAACTAGGCAGTGGCTTTCTGTATGCCAGTATCCCTATTTATGTTTTCTTGTGCAGAGGAGCAAAGGATATAATTCTTTCTTGCACATGGTAGATAGGGTAATTCACAAATGAACTCAGAAAAAGCATTATCCTTCATGCTCCAGTGAATAAGCCAACTAGTCATTGCCACAGGTTAGGAATAAACATCTATTTTATTCTGTTGCTATCTCAAGTCATCTGAGATGCTCAAGGCAATTTATTCCTTAGAGCTTATATTCACAAAGGTTAGTATCAATGCAACTTAGGCTTCCAAACGGTTCTGGCAATGCGGGCATAAATATGAGGTGGGTTTTTTTTTATCATCTTTTGGAATATCTGCCATAGGCCGCTATTAGAAATACAATTCTGAATGAGATGGGCCAGCGGTCTTGAATGCAAGGTTATTTACTTTGTGCCTTTCTGTTACTTTAGCATAGTCTGGAAATCTGACAAGACTACCAGCGGGAAGGAGTTAAATAACAAATAGAGTGCCAGAAACTTTCAAAACCATCTGTTTGTGCTGTAAAACTACTAATAGCAGAGAGGACCTTTACTTCTAAGCATTTATTAGATTGCGAAACATTATTTTGAGTAATGAACTGTTTGAAATTAATTAGTTGCAGTATGAACCATTTAATACTTTTCAAGTCTGTTGATCAGCATCCTTGCCCCTCAGAATTGCCCTTTTATCTCACAGTACAGTTCTTAGTTATCTTTAAATAGTATTTTGTTTCAGTTATACACATGGACTAAAGGAGACAGAAAAGATAATTTTATTACTGTCTTACTAAATACTAAACAGTAGGGTGTGCTAATCTTTGTACCAAACACAATTTTATTGAAGTGTAATTTAAGCTCTGTATTTTTCTGTTCTGGCTTTTAACAAGTACCATGGAAAAGGTAGGATGTCTCAAACTAGGAAAGCTACTGCTTATCTCAAAAGTAACAATAGAAATAGCACTATCATATGCAGAATATATGTGCATGCCCATAAGAACATTAGGTATCGCGAATAAGAAGCAGTGATCTGAGTAATACTGGGGTTAAAGGTGCGTTAACCTATTTCCCCTGTCCTTTACCAGATGCTGGCATCCAATAAATTCCTAGTGATAAAATCTGTCTCCTCTCTAGCTTTTTGATCCCATACGAAAGAAGTAAGGAACAGGAGAGAAGCTGTGGCACTCGACACATATATCATTCTCTTTAGGTGTAAATTGGCGCTCATTTATCACATTAGCAGACATTTGGCCACATACCCATTACACGACCCAAAGGACTGAGTTTCTTTACTCTCCTTCCCCAGTGCTGGCATTTCTTCTATTCACACTAGAGCTATGTTCACGTTTTTTCAAGTTGTCTTGTATTTGTGGATCCGGTTAGGAAAAAAACTAGCATGTGCAACGTAAGTGGTTAGTTTCAAACTTGAATAAGGATCCACAAAGTCTGAAACTGGACAAATCTCAGAGACTCTCAAGGCTTTAAATATTGTCACACATCCAAACACTGTCACACTGTTTGAATGATAAACATGCTCACAAAATTGGGGTTGCTTCACAAATAATCTGTGAATCCAAAACAATGAGTATAATTACAAATCTTAATATTTACACAGAGTTATTCCACTACAGTCATAAAATTTATCTGTAGATCCCATCTTTTTTGAAAATTGCCTTTGAAAAGATTAAGCAAATATCTATAAATCAACTGTTAGTTAAACTGTCTAATACTTAGTGAGAACAAATCCCAGCCTATGGATTTTTCATGTTCAGAGCAAATATTGCTTTTGCACACGCCTTTAGTTTCTGAAATCTTCCGTATGGGCCTTGTACACAGGGACTCTGTCATTGCACTTTTTTTTTATTTTTTTAAGCCTCAAGTAAAAAAACATTTGCTATCAAGAGTGACAGGAAATAAATAGAGAGAGGAAGGGATTTTGTAAACAACTTCTTTCTCTCCTTGTAGTGCACTCAAGAAAGGGAATTACAGCTGGAATACAGGTATAAATACTTGAATTCATTCCTGAAAGATGAAAACAAAAGCAACTCTAGGAACATCATACCAAAATGAGAGTCACTTAACTTTATCCAGCTACTCCCTGTTGACTGTATAAATTGGAGGGGTAGAGGGAGAGTAAAGAATGTGTCTTCATGAAGCAATCCCCAGTTTTGTGAGAAAATTTGTTTATTACCCCAAGAAAATAGTTGGCTATCTGCAAAGATTTTATGTAGTGTTTGGTCTTTAAGTGTTTTTAATCTTGTAGCCTTGTGTATTCATAAGAAGACAAATAAGCACCCTTGTTCCTCTGCTTCTGAATTATCAGTGTCCGTTCATTAATTCATTCTTACAAACTCTTCAAGGCCCAGCTAAACTAAGAGGAATGCAGGATGGATTTAGAACCAGTAAAAGAAAAAGTAGAAGAACTAACAGGCATCCACCACCTCAGAGGAATACATGAGCAAGAAAATTTTGTTGTGGCTTGGTACATGGGCTTCAGATTCAAAACACAAAGGGCAAACAAAGCCAGGCCAGTATGTTCCTTATTCTTGCCTGAGCCAGACAGAGACATCCAGTGGTTGCAGAGACCAACTGACACAATGCCCAAGTACCTTCAGCAGTGTTGTAAAGACCAGGCAGTGTGCTATAGCCCCGAGATGAGAGCAGAACAGGAATAGCAGTTCAGAAATGGAGAAGTCCCGGTGGGAAAACCTGAAGGATTTTAGCAGTGTCACAGCTTTTTTTCTGGCTAGACAAAGATTTATCCATAGAAGACTTATGCACATAGTTACTGGATACCTTCAAATAATGGTGTTGCATCTGCAGTACAAACACGGTCCTTGTTAGAACAAATCTGTCTCATATAGTTGCATCACATCTGTGCTGCTTACCACCCACTTCCTCATGCCATCCAGATTTATAGGTGACTACTGGGCTATTTGTCTCACCATAGGAAATGTGGACAGGCTGGTGTTTACAAAAACAAACAAAACATTATTCACATGAGAATATCAGCTTGGAATAGCTATGATACAAACAGCAGGGGAAAAAGACACAATATAGAGAAGTTGGCAGACGATAAGATTTTTAAGCACTAATAGTAAATACGTACTTCGTAATCACTGTACGTAAACATGAAATGCATCCAAAGATTTGTCTCATGTTACTTTTTCATGAGTGCAGAGCACAGCTGTTAGTCACCTCTGCTTTAGATTCAGAGGATTACAATTTTCACCGTGGTCTGGGTGGACGTGTGTGTGCAGAAGAGAGTATACAGTGGGAAAAAATAAAATGTACTGATGAAGAGAAGAAAACTAAGACATCTGAGATAAATTTCATCATACTGTGACTCTGGAAGTTTTACTTTTCAGATTCTTGACAGGAATCCCTTATTCTAACAGGAGTGTTTAGGGTTCAATTACTTTAAAAAAAACACATCACAGCACCCAAAGGGTCAGAATCTCTAGTGAATCTTTTTTTCAGTTGAGATTAACAGCCTTATTTCCATCATGGGTGAATTTTGTGCTGGAAGTAATTGTCACATGTAAACGTTTGCATATCTGTCCCCCACCTTCAACTTCTGAGCAGGGGAACAGCATTTTATAGAAAAGGAGAGTACATGCTACTTCTATATCCTTACCAGCTCACCCAAACACCTCTCCTAACACATAATACATTGATTACATTCTAAAGAACTAAAGAATATTTTTCAATAGACTTTTTGCTCCCTAGACTCAATAAAGATGCTTTGGATCCACAACGTTTCCATAATGCTACCTCCAACATTTATTTAAAGTCAATCAACACTCATGGTTTACCACAATGTAGTAAAGTTATTGGCATATACTAGTTGAACATCAGTAACAGGTGTGTGCATGCTTTTTCAAACTGTTGGGATTAGGAGGTAAAATACACTCACTTAAACTTCTTTCATCAACTGTTTATGATATGGATCAGCTAAGGAATAGTAACTCATTAAACCACATTGACTCAGTGCTGTGTTTGAGCCCTGAAAAAAAATCCCTTTGAATCTATTGCTGTGGTTCACTATGTGCTAAATTTGAAGAACTCAGAGGGTTTTGAGAAGTAGCTGAAACAAGATGCACTTGTCACCTTAATGTTTCTTGGCAATAAGACCTCATCAGAAGAGTGTGTGATTCTATTTCTGTTTGTTAAAAGTAAAAAAATTGCAGAGTAGCAAAAGAATGCTGAGCCAGGAGCAAAGCTAAAAAATCATTGCTTTCCCATGCTTAAGCATAAGTGTAAGCTTGGTAGGTTTAAGATCAAATTCAACGTGATCGAGTGGGAAAATATGAGTTAAAAAGTATTGCAAAAGATCTTTTAATTACCTAATCCAGAATTTTAATGGAGGAAAGCTTCTCATCTAAACTCAGGTTCTGTTCAAAAAAAATTTTGCGTCCATCTAGTTACTCTGATTTTCTGATTTTAGTGTGACCTGCTTGTAATCAAACTGTAGAACAGAGAAAAACTGACAACTTCTTGGTATAGAGCAGAGTCAAATGAAGTTCAAATATTTACTGTTTGCAAGCAAAACATTAGTGCAAATTAAATCATGTTGTTCCTAGGATAAAGACAAATCCAAAAAAGATTCTAATTGCTACAATTAAATTAAATGTTATTATTAAATATTTTATAATAAACAGAAAGCATTTCCAGTAAGAAGCAGGTAAATTTAAGCATTGTTTTTCCAGTTCACATTATTGTTTGCACCGGCATGTGGCACATCTGTGTTCCATTAGCGTTATTTACCAGGAAGAGAAAATATCACTTCTTTTTCTTTTTTTTTCCCCTTCTCCCCAGTGTGCAGGTCATCTTTTCTAAAGTTGCTGGAGGTCAAAGGGCAGTGAAGCCTTCTCAGTACCTTGCCAGTACATTCACCTGTTATAATATTTATTTTCTAGCTGTCACTACATTTGGCTAAGAGCTAATTTAGCTAGGAAAGCCAGTGTTCATGCCAGGGCTGATCTGTCAAAACAGGCATGTAAGTGAGCTGATTGCACAGGCATTCTTGTGCCAGCTCTGCTCCTGAAGGCAGTTCTTCACTGTCTCCCTTGGAGTGCTGCGTGAAACACTGTCTGCATGTGTATGAGGAGTTCACTTAGGAAGACCTCATACACCGCGCACAAATCTGACATGTAGGCCTGGGGGTCAGAGGGCATGTTACAAGGATTTCTGCAAGGTGTACAACTTGTCATATGAAATAAAGCTTTCTGTTTGCTAATGTCTGGCAAAGTACTCCCAGTAAACGCAGGTAAAATAGCTAGACCAGTATGAAAACTGTCTTTGCTCTTAAAAATTAACTTTTTGTTCCTTACAGTTTGTTACTTATTAAAGCAAAAAAAGAAAGACTTTTTGAATAGTAGTCTTTAAACCAACAATAAAAGAAAATATTAAATACTCATGAAATGCCATTCTTTTGCCAGCTCATTGGACTATATAAAGTCTCAAATTAAATTATTTGGAGGCTCATTTCACAATCTTAAATAGTCTTATTGAACTAATATTGAAGAGTTTTTCAAAAGAAGGGAGGAAAATAACCTTGTTTTAAAAAAAAAAAATTGTTTTATTCATATATTCTGATTCCAGAGTTCAAAAATACCCCAACTTTAATTGGTGATGGGGAAGAATGATGCATAAACACTTTGGAAAATAGGATTTTCAACCATTAGGTAAAACTCTTACTACCTATTGTGCCTCAGTGTTTTTCCCACTTAATTTAGTCTTTCCTTCCTGGCTCTAAGTGAACAAGTAAGTTGATGACCAAGTAACATTACATATTTCCTTACATTCAGTTATCATGGTATGCTAAAATTTAGCACCCTGGTTCTCATTATCAGAAGAGAATAGGATCTCTGAACTATTGCATGTAAAGAGCTGTTTCTTTAGACCTGCCTTAAGCAAAGCTCTCTCCAGACACTCTCAGCTAGCAAAACTTAAGCTTGCAAACTTAACCCAGCAAAACCTCAGGGCTGACTGCCTGTCCATGGGGTGAATAGGTACTCTACAGGTACTCCACCAGGAACCCAGCCATGAGCACAACCTCCTGAAGAGTGCAGAAGCTACTTCCCAATCTTTTTTCCCCCATGGCTGAACCCATTTCACCTCTGGCAGAATGCAGTCCTGTTTTGGATGTCTTAGGGCTTGTGGGATAGATATGCCTTACAAATCTGTACTGGAAAAGGGAATTGTGTCTGTTCCTCTGAAACCAAAGGTTTAGCTCTGTTTTATTCAGAACACTCTGACCACCATATCAGTAAAATACACCTAAAATCTGGATAAAGGTTATTTTCTCTTTGAGCCTACTCCTTTCACATCGAGAGGTAATGGTGTTTATTTCAGAGAGCAAGTGGGGTCTTCACAAAGAAAGGCAAGATGGGAGCCAAGGGAGACAACAAGACAAGGGCAGAGTCCCAGCCATGAAGAGCAGAGCAGGTCTGGTGGCAGTATCTTGGGTCAGCCAAGAGGCCACTGATTACCAGATGAGTCAGTAGTGCTGAGTCAGAAAGTCAAATCACCAAGTCAAGGTCAAGATGCTCAAGGCCAGACAAAGCAGGTACCTCGACAAGGGCCATGGACCTCGACTTGAGCTCAAATGCAGCTATGGATTCAAAGGGAAGAGTGTGAGTGGGTTGGGCCCCAAATGAAACTGAGGAGGGTGATAGTGGTGTGGTCAGGGCCCTAACCTTTCCTTTCTGGAGAGCTCTGCAATTCTTGCCTCAGTGTGTCACTCTTATCCCCACTCAATAGGTAGCGTCAACAGCAAGCTTCCTCCTCTCGAGTTTAGTTTCCACAGGTTTATATGTTTTAAGCAAATCTCATTCACAAAGAAATCTGTGGAGACATTCTAGTTCTGCACAGTCACAGTCAGGAGTGCCTGAACGTATAACCAGATCTGACCTCATTTTTGGATTTAGTTTTCAGCAGTGCATTTTGGAGGAGTTTAAAACACATCGATCCTTTAGCTTTAGTATTTTGATTACATAAATGCAGTGTCTGGAAAGCTGATAAGAACTGAAATAGATCTATTTGAGTTCAGGGAGCCATGCCAATCCATGCATGCAATTTTAGCATTTTGCAACGGATGCTGCTGAGCACTTTAACTTGTCTGACAGTTTGAGAACTGTTTCAGAGCAACGTATTAAATGAGGCATGGAAAATACGCTATCTGGATAATCAATGGGACTGACTTTTCATATTGCAAACTTATAATTCTTCTGCAGGGTTGTTCATCTTTTAGAGACCTAGAGTACTGTCTGTAAAACAGATTTGAAGGGAATGAGAACAAAATTTACTCAGCATTTTCTTCTTTCTTGCACTGCTTATTTACTTCAACATTCTCAGTGTATTTCACTATCACTGTATATCGGCCCTGTCTTAATCTCATTTAACAACGTGATCATGATTGTTTTCTCCAAATCCCACCATGATATCACCAGCATATCAGAGGAATTAATTTGGTTTTTTTTTTCCCAGTGCCTGTTTCGTTGTGTTTTTCTATCCTTTATGGCAAGATTGTCATCTCATTTGCTTTCACTACTAAGGAAGGTTTATTATATCCATCAGTACCTATAAGATTAAGAGTTTTTCTATGAAAACATTTATGCATCATTTCAGTAAAAAGAGTGCTTGTGAGTCCTAGTAAACTGTTATGACCATGGCTCCAGTTGAAAAGGAAGAAGAAGAATAGGTAAATACATAGGTAACCTTGTTTTAAAAGCTACTAAGAAACACTGTTGCTGAAGTCAGCAGGAGAAGCAAGCGTCATGCTGACTTTGAAATTTTATCTTTGAATTTTTTGAGATGAAAACCACTTTGGGCTATCTGTCCATACAAGGCCAGAAAGTTATTTGAATCAAATGATATCAAACTAAAGGATAAGTGCGTCTGTTTGTCATTCTTCATGAGATGTTACTTGCAACATTCTATTTTCGCAGTGTGCAATGGAAAAGAAAGGAAGTATCAAGGACTGGTTACTGCCTTACACTGGCCCAGATTAACTAATCTGCATAAACTGGAAATGGTGCCTAAAGGTGGAATTCTTACACTAAATACAATTCTCTACATCTGAGCTAGTGACCGTAATCCCAAGTGCATGTTTAGTTAAAGAATCCCATCCTATGTCCTATAAGTAGCTTAAGGTAGTTAAACTGTAGACATTTAAAGTTAGGGAAAATTAATCCCGCCTAAAAGATTATTATGACCATCTAGATATGACTAAAGTGCAAGGCAAGCTGCACAGCTTTTTCTTCCTCCTTACTGATGATAAGTCCATTGTCTAGGGTTTACAGGCATTACCCGTTCTAAGAGACTGAAGGCTTTAAACAGGAGCTATGAACTGAAGTGAACTGAAATTCCTGTTCTAGGGTAAACTTATTTTATTTTTTTTCTCAAATCTTCACATATATTTGGCATTAACTGTCCAAACTTCCTACACAGTCACAAGGAAAGTTCTCATTTATTCCAGAAGGAATTTTGCCTGCGCACATGTTGACAGGGATGACTAGAGAAGCAGGGATCGGTGCTGGGACCGGTTCTCTTTAATATCTTTATTAATGATCTGGATGAGGGGATTGAGTGCACCCTCAGTAAGTTCGCAGACGACACTAAACTGGGGGGGCGTGTTGATCTGCTTGAGGGTAGATTGGCTCTGCAGAGAGATCTGGACAGGCTGGACAGATGGGCTGAGGCCAATGGTATGAGGTTCAACAAGGCCAAGTGTCGGGTCCTGCACTTGGGTCACAACAACCCCATGCAGTGCTACAGACTGGGGGCGGAGTGGCTCGAAAGCTGCCTGGCAGAGAAGGATCTGGGGGTGTTGGTGGACAGCCGGCTGAGTATGAGCCAGCAGTGTGCCCAGGCAGCCAAGAGGGCCAACAACATCCTGGCCTGCATCAGGAATAGTGTACTGAGCCGGAGTAGGGAAGTAATCATCCCCCTGTACTCGGCACTGGTGAGGCCTCACCTCGAGTACTGTGTTCAGTTTTGGGCCCCTCACTACAAGAAGGACATTGAGGTGCTGGAGCGTGTCCAGAGAAGGGCTACCAGGCTGGTGAGGGGTCTGGAGGACAAGCCTTATGAGGAACGACTGAGGGAGCTGGGGTTGTTTAGCCTGGGGAGGAGGAGGCTGAGGGGTGACCTTATCACCCTCTACAACTACCTGAAGGGAGGTTTTAGAGAGATGGGGGCTGACCTCTTCTCCCTAGTGACAAGTGATAGGACAAGAGGAAACGGGTTCAAGTTATGTCAGGGCAGGTTTAGATTGGATATTAGGAAGCATTTTTTCACTCAAAGGGTTATTAAACATTGGAATGGGCTGCCCAGAGAGGTGGTGGATTCACCATCCCTGGAGGTGTTTAAGAAAAGGGTAGATGAGGTGCTTAGGGACATGGTTTAGAAGTGGGTGTTTTTAAATCAGGGTAGGTTAACGGTTGGACTTGATGATCTTAATGGTCCCTTCCAACCTCACTTATTCTATGATTCTATGATTCTATGTGTTTAAACATACAGAAAACTACAGAGATATTAAAGTTTAGTTATAAACGTAATATTTATATAAGCAATAACAAGTCACAAGAAAAAATTTAATTTCAAAATCCATAGAATGACCCGTATCTCTATCCTTTTCTGCTATGTTTATGTACATAATAGAGGTCATAGTGTTTACTCAGGACTTAAAATTGTGAATCCAACTCTCGGATTTATCAAATGTATGTATAAATTCAAAAGTAAAAAAAAAGAGTATTTAAGGCTTAACTTTTCTGTCTGGTATATTGTATATCAAAAGTTCTTTGCTAAAAATAAGAGACAACATAGTTTGAAAACTCTTATGCCTAAGCTTTGGAAGATAAGATGATCTGCCTTTCATCCAGCCTTCTCTAGCATGTTTCTCATAGGTATTATTGTCAAGATTATAAATACAATTCTTGATTTCAAACCAATTTGCCAGCAGGAAGCCTCCTCAGGAACAACATGTAGCAACACCTGCTGGGCCAATCGGCCCAGTAAGGTAATAAGGCAGTCAAAAAAAAAAAAAAAAAAAGAGATCAACTAATACTATTCACTGTTTCTTGCATCTGCTATTTTGAGGATCTCTGACAATCAGTTTCCAACTAGGAGGGGTGGAAATTTCAAAACTATTTGAAGGAAGAAGCAAACTTCTTGCTTTTGCTGTTGCCACATTTTTGACTATAAGTTAGAAACAAAATATTAAACAGAAAAAAAGATCAGGCTGAATGAGCAATAAATCTTGTTGTTTTTTTTTTTTAAGTTTCCTGAAAGTCAGTATAAGCCCTGAAATAGACTCTGCTCAATGAGGATGTTAATTTTGTCACATTTCTCCAACACCTTCTAGAGTTATATCTAAAATAAGATATAATTTTAGACCACTTACTCAGATGCTTAATCACCTTCCATAAACAAGAAAATATGAGCTACCCAGTTTTTTAAACTGTTTCTTACACAGCACTCTAGAGAAAAAACATTCTATTTTAGACTTCTCCTGGATACAAGCAATTTGAAGCAGTCTTCTGGACTGAATATCAATTTGTTAAATAAGTGTTTTGCATACGACATCACAGACTGTGTTAGCTTTGACCCACCTAGAAAGCGTGAATTTCTATTTAACTGGACAAAAATATGTATAATCTAAAATGTGGAATACTCTGGAAAACATACATATGAAATTAAAGCTGTAATTTTTCGGAATTTTGCTTTGTTTCCTATGCTAACCTTCAATGTTTATAGTGATTTGGCGTCTTCATGTTCCAGGAAAGGAAAGCCTGCTTACTGGCTGAATGTTCTCTATAGTACAGTAGATCTTCTGGAAAGATAAGCTTTAGGAAACAGAAATCCATGTTTTTATATCACACTTGAAGAGCTTATATAATTTGGGCACCTTTATCTAGATGACCATTAACAAAGTATATTGCCACCTTGGAATATGTTAAGTCATTCTAGAGTGTTAAAAAGGCTTTGCTGTTATAGCAAGCCCCTCCTTTATGATCAGAAAGCTGTAGTCAATGTCTTAAGGACAGTTTTGCTTTTATACTAACTTTTTATCACCATCTTTGAGCTACCTGTTAGTGTCAGAGCTGTTTGTTTCTCTTTAAATGATTAGCCAGGCACTTCTGAAGTAAGCTTTTACACTTTGCTGTGATTTTTCATGGATTCATAGACTTAAGGGCAGAAGGGTCTAGCCTGACCCCACCGTATACCACACATTATTGATCAGCTCAGTTGCTCCATAGTAAGGCCAGTGACTTGTACTTTTCTGAAACATGCTTTTCAGCAGGTGTCCTTCTGTAATTTAAAGACTGTGAACATCCATACCTTCTCTTGATACTCTGTTCCAATGGCAAATCACTTAAAGATCACTTAAATAACTGTCTGTTAAAGACAGAAACCTTATTTTCAGTTACAATTTATCAGACTTCAGTTTACAGCCATAGGTTTTTGATAGGCCTTTCCTGATGAAGAGATTCTTTCCATATCTCTATTAGTTTTTGTGGCACTTTTCTGCCTGATTTTCTCCTTCCCTGACACTCCCCCCATTTAACATATGTGCACAGCAGAAATGAGTGGACTAGTTCAATATCAGTTTGTCTAACAGATATGGAAAAGAGAGAAGTTCTTAATAAGACCTATTTCATTTTTCACATTCATGGTCCTCATTAGTTCTGCCACCACATTCTTTATAGAATCATAGAATCATAGAATGGTTTAGATTGGAAGGGACCTTAAAGATCATCTAGTTCCAAATCCCCTGCCATGGCCACGGACACCTCCCACTAGACCAGGTTGCTCAAAGGCCCATCCAACCTCGCCTTGAACACTTCCAGAGATTAGCTCTCCACAACTTCACTGGGCAATTTGTTCCAGTGCCTTACCACCCTCAGAGTGAAAAATTTCTTCCTAAAATCTAATCTAAATCTCCCCTCTTCCAGTTTGAAGCCATTGCCCCTCGTCCTATCACTACATGCCCTTCTAAAAAGTCCCTCTCCAGCCTTCTTGTAGACCCCCTTCAGATACTCCAGTATCCCCGGAGCCTTCTCTTCTCCAGGCTGAACCACCCCAAATCTCTCAGCCTGTCTTCATTGAAGAGGTCCTCCAGCCCTCTGATCATCTTTGTGGCCCTCCTCTGGACCTGCTCCAACAGGTCCATGGCCTTCTTATGTTGAGGGCTCCAGAACTGGATGCAATACTCCAGGTGGGGTCTCTCCAGAGTGGAGTAGGGGGACAGAATCACCTCCCTTGACCTGCTGGCTGCACTTCTTTTGATGCAGCCCAGGATATGGTTGGCCTTCTGGGCTGTGAGCACACATTGCCAGCTCATGTCGAGTTTCCCGTCCACCAACACCCCCAAGTCCTTCTCAGGTCTGCTCTCAATCCATTCTCCGCTCAGCCTGTATTTGTGCATGGGATTGCCCCGGTCCACCAGCAGGACCTTGCACTTGACCTTATTGAACTTCATGAGGTTTGCACAGGCACACCTCTCAAGCCTGTCAAGGTCCCTCTGGATGGCATCCCTCCCCTCCAGCGTGTCAACAGCTCCACATAGCTTGGTGTCATTGACAAACTTGCTGAGGGTGCACTCCATCCCAACATCCATATCACCAACAAAGATGTTAAACAACACTGGTCCCAGTACCGACCCCTGAGGAATGCCACTTGTTACTGCTTGCCACTTGGACATCAAGCCCTTGACAACAACTCCTTGAATGTGACTGTCCAGCCAGTTCCTTATCCACTGAATGGTCCATCCATCAAATCCATGTGTGTCCAATTTAGGCACCAGGATGTCATGTGGAACGGTACCAAATGCTTTGCACAAATCCAGGTAGATGACATCTGTTGCTCTCCCCTTATCCACCAACGCTGTAATGCTGTCATAGAAGGCCACCAAATTCTAAGAGAGATTAGGAGGTACTTCTTTATATTAATAATCTCTAAATTCCAGACTTCTACTTTGTGGTTGTGGGCTCCATTCCATGGTCCTAGACGATGAACTTTGTATTATTTGTGTTAAAACACTTCTTATTTTGATACTTTTCCATTTACCAATCTAGCTAGTAGATCTCCACAGTCTGTCTGATCTTCTGATTAAATCCTTTCTTAACAGTCTCTCTGTGTAATCTCACTGTGTGTGAGTGCTGCAAGAAGTATGTGTCAGCTTCTGGGGGGGGACCAGACTGGATTTGGGGCCAGCAGCTGGAGTCACACCAGGGGTGTGGGCACCCATGGCCTGTGGTGTCATCTACTGGAACCAGTGGGATCTCTGTGCCACCCACTGAAGCAAGTAAGGGTCTTGATCCCAGCCGCTGGGGCAGGAATAGTGTTCCCCCTGAAAACCAGCTGCTGTTTTGAGCTGGCTGCTGGGGGAGGGAGTGCCTGTATCTCCCCTAAACCGTTTGTGTGTGCTCTTTCACTAGCAAACCTCAAGCTGGACCATTCAGCAAGTAGGAGGCCCTGGGTCCAGGCAGGTGTAACAGGCAGGGAGAGGGCTCGGGCTGGTATTTGTGGGAGCCACATGTGTGAATGGCTGTAGGATGAGCATGTAAGTGCATGAGTCTGTTTGCTAGTAAGCACCAAAGTAGACCAGTCAGTGAGTGGGAGACTTGTGGAGCAGGTAGGACTGAAGACCTGGGCAGGGGTGTCAGATGGACAGAGGGTCTGTGCCAGTACTTGGTAATCCACAGATGTGCATCCGTGTGAACCTAGCGAGTGTCGATTTTGTGCTTTCACTAGTCATCTCCTGTCTCTACCAGCCAAAGAGGAGGAGGGCGCTTAGCTGTCTGTGCTTGTGTTTTATGCGAGTCCTCTATGTAGGCTTTGTTCAAGGCAGCGCCTTCTATGTGGCAGTCTGTGTGACTGGCCGTTTCAATGTTCTGTGTGTGTGCGTTTGCGTGCATGTGTGTCTCTGGGACACATGCGCAGCTTCACGGCTGGTTGAACGTGCAAGGAGGAAAGAAGCAGCTGTGTCACTCAGCATGGACAGAGACCCTGGGTCCCCAGGTACCGCACTGGGCTCCAGTGGCCAGGCAACAGTGTCCTGGGCTGGAGCTGTAGGAAGTGGTGTCTGCTCCTAATGTTCCTTAACAAATACCATGAAGCTGTATTCAAACAGGATTTCTAATGTTTTCTGTGGAATTCTCCAAAGAACAATTCTGTTCTACAGTGAGGTCTTGCTCTCAATTTCTTTCTGAGATGCCATTTTGCTAGCACTTGACAGATTTAGTTTGCTTTCTATAGATGTGTTTTTTCACTCCTGCTTTCCAGATTTCCTGTTCAAACCAGGAAATGGCTTATTCAGAGGAAAAGAAAACAAGAAAATGAAAGATGTGTATATTTAAATTGGATTTTAATTTTAAAGCAGACTTGCCCAGGTGGGTCATATATTCAAATTGTCTACGGTATTTCTCCCTGGATTTTCCCTGTGACCACAAGACAAAAAGGAAAAATAATCTCTATTTTATTGTTTTTGTGTACAGTATTGCTATTCCAAAAACAAGACAGGGCACCATATGAAAAAGGGAGAGATCCAGCGTACACACTCCCTGGGCATACTGGTGAGCTCTATGGAAGACCAGCAGGGTGCTGGTGACATTGTATAGCTGCCCTCTATATGAAAGTTCACATGGGAGTAGTGGTGTAAACCTCATTTACCCTTCAAATAAGTGGATTACTTTGGGAGAAACATTTTCTTTGCAGATAACTTTGCTTCATCAGAGCAGATTCACATAATGTGCTAGCACAGAATGAAGATTTGATATTAACAGAAGAGGGCCTTCTTAAGACAGAAGAAAGGGGAAACAGTGTTTCCTGGGTGGTGCCTGCTCTGTGGTACTCAAACTTTTTTATTTATCCGTCTTGGGAAAAGTTCTCTAACTTGTTGGGTTCAGCTTCTTGAAACAAGAAGCAATCAAGCTTATCCAAGGCTGCCTCAAAGACAGTTTTTGACCATGCCAGGAAACTGTTAATCCCTTAGAGACTCAACTTATATATGACAAAGCTTATTTACTCAAAAATGAGTCCACCTCAGTGACTGAGAGTCTTTCCTTCTCACAACTCTCAAAGTGACAAAGATTACTCTTTCAGTATGCATCAGCCTGATAGTACAGGCTAGAATGAGAATTTTCCAGAGACACCTCAGATAGCAGGGCTTGGTTGCAGAGCCAAAGGTGAATCTTGAATCTGTTAACACCAACTAGAAAACTTAGATATGACCCAAAAAAAGGAAGAAAAAAAAAGAAAAAAAAGTACTTTTGCCATTGTAAAAGTAGCTGAGAAGGCAGAGAAAAGATATTTTAATTTAGCTGGGTTGTATCACAGCTGCTTTTCTTATATCAATAATTTGACAGAGAAATAAAATTAAATTCATTCTGAATTTGTATTGATTGAGATCCTCCGCTTGTAGGATAAATATACATAAAATTTGCACATATAAATAAGATTGTAACACCCATTTCTTTTATGACCACAACAGCAAACTAAACACCACTTTAAAAGCTCAGATAATGCTGAAAGTGGTAATAAAAACTGCTTGGCAAGAAAAAAAAAGAAAAGAAACCCCTGAGTATTTAAACCCTGTGTCGCTTGCATAGTTCACACATTAGCAGAAAATTGTTCGTCATTTGTTTGACTTCAGAGTTATGCTTCTGACATTTAAATATGTGGTGCAAATTTGTAAACCAATACCCTTATTCTAACAATTTAGGAAAGCTTTCAGAGCTAATTGAAGTGTCTGTGTCATTTCTCCGTGTGTTTTTCAATATCAAGGGCTGCAACATGGCAAAGGAAATGCTTTTGTTGTACAAAGCAATTTTTAAGTGCTTTTAATTAACATGCATTTCCAGGTTGAGTGCTTAAAGACACTTTTGTTAAGCATTCCTGAAGATTCTTCAGTAACAGTCAAGTGACAAGTGGCTCTCACAAATGTAAAAGAAGCTTTGGTGAAGGCAAACAAAAAAATCCTTCCACAGGTGAAAAAATTCCTTGTTTTTGTCTGATATTTGGCATATCCATTCTTTTCCTTCTCTTTTATTGTCATCATAAATAGCAGTTCTATGGTTTACGAAAGCACAAAACATACCCTGGGACTTGGAAGCAAGCCTGATGTAGAGATTAATGTGGTATTAGCAGAAGTGTTGAGAAACAAACAAGCAAACAGGCACATGTAGGTGTTGCCAGATGCCATCCTGCTTGTGCATACATTGTGCATTTTGTAATTCCAGATTAAACTCATGTAAAGAGGATCAAAATTACTCTCCTGGGCCAGCCTAAAGGTCTATATGGGTTGCATTTGGACTGTTAAATGTGTCCATGACTGAAAGTGATGCCTACCCTGCAGACCAAGTGGTCCAGTGTGGTTTACCTCCACACAGCTCAGGGATAGTTGCTTCAGGAAGAACATAGTGCATCCACGTGGTCTAGCATTTGATCGGGTCTTCTATGGGTCATGTGTATTAGACCTGTGGCCGTAATATTCAGAATAATGTAATTATTCTTATATAATTATAATGTAATAGTATGTGTAGTTAATGTAGTTAGCTAGTTATAGCATGATGCTATAAATATGGGCTGCATAACATAGGGTGTGGCACGTGAGGATGTGGATTGTTTGAGAGTGAAGACTGAGCTGAAAGAGGAGAACAAATTCTTGGGAAGGTAGGAAGGAAAAAAGGGTGTGGTCCTGCCTGTGAGAGGCAATTCCAGGCTTAGTTATTCCAAAATCCACAGCTGTTATTCCTCTTTTGGGAAGGATAATCAACTTATTTATTCTGAAAGTGAGCCCAGGAATTAATTGAGAATGATCAGATGATCAGTACCCAGTAGTGAAATGGAGAATTTCGCGATTTCATGGTTATATGGCTGTTGCTGTACCCCGACTCAATATCCCATCTCCAACAGTCGCCAGTAATGGAAAATTAGGGAAGAGTACAAAACCAAATTAAACACACAATGACATTTTGCCTCCATGAGCATTCAATCGTCTGTGGTTTAGGCACAATAAAATAACACTTGATAAATTTCCATGAATTTAGCCAGTCTCTTTTTGTTTCATATACACTTTATATCTTGTGTTGAGAGTATCAACAGCTTAGCTAAGTGTTAATGCTGTGTCTTATACCTCCTCAGTGTCTCTAGCAGTATTTGGCAAAGAACCTTGATAAATACTTTTAGAAATTCAGATAAATTATTAGCTGCTTTTCCACTGTTTACATGCCAACTGCAGTTTATATTGATATAAATCGTCAGGTAAGGAATATGAGAATATCAGGAATACGAGATATTAAGTTGGAAGGGAAATGAAAAAAAAGAGGTTCAGATGGATGCACGGAAGGCCATTTTCTCCCCAAGGAGAAGTTTCAGCAGAGGAAGAGGCTTCCCAGAGCAGTTGTGCAGTCTCCATCCTTGGGGGTTCTCAAGACCCAACTGGATCAAGCCCTGAGCAACCTGGTCTGACCTCAGAACTGGTCCTCCTCTGAGCAGGGGTTGGACTAGAGACCTCCTGAAGTCCCCTCCAAACTGAATTATCCTGTGATCTTATGTTGTTTTTTTTTCAAATGCCTGTTCTTAGCTGTTGGCTGCTGTTAATACATATGTATTGCAATGTAATGTTATAACCCCACAGACCTCTGTGTTGGCATAACTTCTCGGAGACACCACTGCTAACCTTATTCCATTAAACATGACTACAGGTTAAGTTTGGTGTCAAATACTTGTCAAGGTTTATTGTTCAATGTGACAGGCCTTTATATGATAATTTCAACAAGGTGTTAATGTATGTAAATCCATGACAAGGCATCAGCAGAAAAACACATTAATTTTACTCGAGAGAGTTAGGCATGAAACATTAAGGAAAACATTTACACTGGGCAACTGCAAAGTCTTGACACCTTCTGCTGTTCTGTTACCTGAAAAAAAAATTGTTTCTGACAAATATTATCCAGCAAGAAGATAAAAAGCTAAATGAAATCCTTACCTTCTCTGAAAACTGGAAACACTGACTTCTGCTCAGCTGTGCCTAACAGGGTCCAGTATCCTCACATTTTCCAGGTATATAAATTTCATATTTCAGCCAATATTGAAAAACAGCCTGTTTAAACCTGTGTTTTTATGTGTTGTGTTTTTCATCTCAAATATCTTTTCTCTCTTCCTGATGTTCCACTGATGCACCAGTAGAAAATGAATTTATCCATTTTCATCTTCAGTCCCTTTCAGCCTCATCCAGGGAAAGCCTTTCCCATCCAAGCAGCCTCATACAATACCTCTAAAAACCTTGCTTGTTGCCTTGATCATGGGGTGACCTTTATTTCAGACAGGGTCTATCTGTATGCCTTACTTCTTTCATTTTTGTTACCTACTAAGAAGAAATTAATAGTAATGATTTTCTAAGGAAATGTAGAACATTTATCAATGGAAATCTTTCAGAACAAGTTAGACAAACATCTCCCAGAAATGATTTAGTTATTGTTGGTGACAAGAGATGAACTAGAATTTGTCTTGCTAATTCTCTAGCCCTCTGTTTTTATTATTCTATGTATCAACATTCCTCTAAACTCTACTACAAGCAATTGGACAGATACATGAGATTGCATGTGTGTAATTGCAATTGCAATGTGTGTAAGTAATGTTTTGTTACTGTGGATATTACTTCCATGTTTGATTCTACTCCTCCAACACAAAATCTGTCATGCAGAAAATGGAGAGAGCTGAAAAGCAGGAAAATAGGAAATAAAATAGATCCTGCCCTCAAATAACACAAAGTCACACATTATAATAAACTTCTTTAATGATAATTATATTGTTATAACCATCCTAGCAGAATAAAAATGATAGTAGAATGTTTTAGATGCTGTTTTCTGGACCATTGCTGAAAAAACCACATGGTCTGCAGGCCAAAATCCCTCTCAGTTCTGGGATAATTAAACTGGGTTCTGGGTTTTCCCTAACTCTGGAAGGTTTTATACCAGTCATTTATTGAAAAATGCTGTTCAATGTCAAAATGTTGTAATAATATGTCATAAAAATAACATCATAGCATGAACTGTTCCATTTGGAGTAACAACATAAGAAATGTCCTGCTGAGTAAAACCTGAGTACTTTCAGCTTAGTTTTCTGTTACCAACAGAGCAATAGGACCTGCTGGCCACTGCTTGCTTTTCATCCCCCTTGCATTCCCTCAGTGTCTCTGACTTGTTTATGAGGGATGCTACAGAGTATGTTCAAAACTAATAGCCACTTATGATTGTCTTATCCACCAATTTGTCTAATCCCTTTCTGAACCTGCAAGTGCTGTCTGTTTTCAAAACATTCTGTGGCAGAAACTTCCACAAAGAAAGAGGGACTTATTCATATCTGTTTTAAATCAGCTTCCTGCTTGTTTCATTAAGTGTTCCCTAGTTTTTACATTATTGGACTTGTCATTCCAGTTATCTTTTGCCTTCATGATTTTGTAAACCTTGAAACCTTGAGTACTGAGATGAGAAAAGGCTGAATGCAACCAGGAACATATAATCAATATCTAAAGTCAATATTCAAATTATTTAAACTGCTTTAAATACTTAAAGTGATTTAAAGCCCACAAGACAAGAGTAATAATACTGAGTTTTCCAGTGCTGGATTGATATTGAGTGTTGTCTTTGAAAAGAAACACAGCTAAACAAAATGAAGGCACTGAAGGGATATCTAAGGGAATATGGAACACAGCAGCAGCAAGAAGGTGTTTTGAGAACAAACGTAAAAACAAGGTAATGTCTTTTAGTTATTTTTGCTCACTGAGAGGTTGTATCTGCTTCCTTGTATTTGATAGAGCTTGATAGACTTTTCACTGAATTACTTAATCACCTCTTGAACCTACTTACACTTCTGGTCTTCACAGCACTTGATAGTAATGAGATCTACAATTTAATTTTATTCTGTGTGGAAATGTACTTCCTTTTGCCTGATAATTTCATTGGATGCTCCTATTTCCTTGGACTCTGAAAGTGAGTGAATAATTGTTCCCTAATCAATTTCTTCATACCCTTCATAATGCTGTGCAAGTCTACCACATCTATCGCCCACTGTCTGTTTTACAGGCTGAAGACTCCTAGTTTATTAAGTCTTTCCTCATATGAACACTGTTCCATGTCTTTGATCATCCTTGTCATCTTTCTTTGTACTTTTGCAAGCTGTACCTTCTGAGATAGGATGATTAGAACAGCATGAAGCACTCAAGATGTGGATGTACCATGGGTTTATACAACAGTGTAATTAAATATTGTGGGGTTTCTAAATAATATTTTACATTCTTCTTCTCCTTTTCATTGCTATTGACGTTAATCTGATATTTTTATATAGCAGCTCGTAATAATGTAACATGTCTTTACTGAGTAGAATCAGATAATTTACTTCACAGGATAGGTGTAGCAGTTATCTTTTTGACTATGTGCATTGTTTTCAATCTATGGAAATTATTAACTTTCTGCCTTACTGAATAACCATTCATATAAAACAACTCTGTTCAACTATTTGCAGCCAATGCTTCCTTTTTTAAAAATCTCAGTTGTTTTGACTCACTCACAAATTTTCCATTTCACTATTTACTCCCTTCTTCAGTGTAAGTATGTTTGCATGGAAGAGTTCCCAAAAGAGCCGCTAATGTACCTTCACTGGTAACTTATGTTGAAAACTTCTTACCTTAACTCCTTATATTAAGAGAAACTTAATTTAAACATCTTTTGTACAACAATGGGAAAAATAATGAAAAGGGATGCATAAATATTTAAAATATTAGTATGACATAATAAAATGAATTTAAAGCTCGGTAATATAAGAGTTAACACACCAGGAAAAAGGCTATATAAAATACCTACATGCAATGAAAGGATGAGAAGACATTACATTTGATTAAAAGAATTACCTAAAACAGAAGAGAATGATCTACCGCTTACATACTCTATGAGTTTGGTAAAAAAATAATTACATTTTGGATTGCACTGACAGATGCATCAAGTTGTGGAGCAGAAAAGTCGTAGTATCCATGATTTCAAAAGGTCCCTTGGGAGGTCTCTAATCCGATACCCTGCCCAAAGCAGCATCAGATGACTTCAGCCCAAGTTTCCCACAGCTTTGTCCATGCATTAAAAACCTCCAAAAAAGGCAGAACAGCATTGGTTGGAAATCAGCTCCAATGTTAAATATCCTCACAGTATTTTTTTTTTTTGTTAGATCCTATCTGAACCACTCTTATTTTAACTTGCACCTGTTGCTTCGTATCCTCCAGCCACACACCACTGTGAAAAGCCTGTCTTTGTTTTCTCAGCCACCTTCCCACAGGTGATGGGGGGCTGCTCTTAGGTTCCCCCAAAGCTGTCTCTTCTCCATGCTGAATAAACCTGGCCCTCTCCACCTCTTCACATGGGGCAGGTAGTTCAGTCACTGTCTGGCTTGGTGGCTCCCTGCTGGACTAGGTCAAGTTTATCAAGTCGATAATTTCCCTCATTTTATGGACCTTTTAATACCTCAGAGATTTTAGTTTTGTTATCTAATAACTATTATCATGGATCTAAGACTTATCTAGGAATAAAATTCTATGTGACTTACAAAATTGTTAAGCATTTCAGAGATACTGTGATTATTAATAACAATTTCTAGCAAAAGGAAGCAAACTTGGAGGAAACTCTTCCTTAAAGATAATATGAGGACTGTCACAAGTCTTTAATGAATTCTTTGCTGCACTTGTTAATGCAATAAGTTTTCACTGAATTTGCTAACATGAATGAGCCTAACACCTTTAAAGTACTTCACGAATTTCCACGTAAGATATGGGTAGCGTGTGTTATGCAAGTATACAGACACACACACATATATGTATCCATGCAATTACATATGACATCATTGGATATAGAGTCCTAACTAGTTACTTTGAATTACAGTATGAAATCACTCTCATTCACAATACGCACAGCAAATATAAAAAGCAGAATATTTTCAAACTTTCATTGGATACATAATTCAAAGAGTTAATTTTTTTCTTGCACGAACAGTATTGCCAAGGATTTCTCATTTACGGAAAATAAGATGCTTCAAATTTGATTTAGTCAAATATAACTGCAGCCAGTCAGTAATTTGTGGTCAAAGTATAATTTTCTTGAAACATAAACTCCTCTTTAATGTAATTTTCATGAAATCATCCTTCAGGATGTTTGCAGCCTTCAGGTCAGTAAAACACAGATTTCAAAAGACCTTATTCACTAAGGAAAAAATGTCTGTTTGTTTTCCTATTTGAAAGCATACACACAAGTAGTCATCAAACCTACAGCTTCCTTAGATATATCATTAATTTATGTAGGCTTGGAAACTGCAGTTTGGGCCTGATTTGAATTTATGGTGTTCAGCAAAGTGTTTATTCTGATTGGTTCTTTAATAGAAAATTTTAGGACTGATAATCAGATTATATGTTTATTATTGTATCAAAGTGATGACATATATTGAAAAACACTCAGTGTATTTCAGACACTGAGAGTAAAGTTCCATTATCTATTACAGGTAAAACTTTCTAGAGCACAGAAAAATGTTGAATTGGCACATTCTGAAAGCTGTCCTTTATGAAGGTATTTGCTTATTTATTCTTGTTTCCGACTTTGAGTCGTCACTGTTTCTTTGGTAGGTGGAAGTAATGACAGCACTGAACCAGCTTTGAGAGACTATTCTCTGCTTCAGTGAACTGAAAATTACATAACCTCTCTCGAGGTTCTGTTTAAATTTTTGAAGTGGTTACACAAAGTCTTCAAAGATGTTTTCATTAAAAGAAGTCAGAGAAGAAAATGAATTGGGAACAAATCTAGCTTGCCTTACCCATTTAGGTTGTCCTACGGATGTTAATGACACTACTTAACATGAAAAGGATGGGAAAATAAATTTTTATTATCTTAAATTTATAGTCAGCAACACGTAACATATTTTCAATCCATGAAAGACTTTTTTTTCTTTAAAACAGGGTCATATTTAAGTCTATTGTTCTGCAGTAACTTTTGTAACAGTCTTTATTTTCTGTGGATCATTATTAGGTTTCGTAGTATTTTTCCATGTGGAGGAGGTGATCTAGAAGTTTCCAAAGCGGTTTTCAGAGAAGAAAGGGTGGGAGGTAGTATGGGCTTCCAAATGTTTATGACTCTTTCCTCAGCAGTTGTTCAATACTTTCTTGTACTTTTGATATTTTGGCTAATCTCCAAGTGGATGTGAAAATACATGTGTTAAGAATGAAAGGTAAATCCCCTATTTCATGCTGGCTATTCCTCCTTGCAAAGAGAGGGGGAAAAGTGAACCAAAAGCAAGCTGAATGCTCTTTCCACCTGAACTACTAGGATTAGAAATGAGCTTGCTTCACCATACACATTTTTTTCTCAGTTTCTAAAGGTGTAAAATGACATAGATTTTCTTAAAATGTCATTTCAGTGGATGAAAAACTAACTCCCCAGATTTTCAGGAGTTCTGAGAATTAAAATAAGAAACGTTACCTCAGAATTCAAGAAGCTTCCCAATAACGCCTATCTTGTCTGGCAATTCTAGAAATATCGCTTTTTACAAAGATTCCATTAAGAATCCATACAAAATCTCTACTTTATATTATTATCTGTGGGGTTTTTTATGTAGAGAAGAAATATGAATCTAAATATCTCCTTGGCCCTAATGCCCTAACATTTTTTTAACATAAAAATAGTAAAGCATGTTAAACTCCCCAATATAAAGAAGGTAATGGCGATCTTGCATGTAGGGGAATAAAAATTGAATAGAACTGTGACTGTTTTCTACAAATACACTATGATGAAACAGAGCATGTTAATCTAATCTGAAAATATGAATACCAATGCCTCTGGCTCTAAAAAAAGTGATAAATATTTTAATTATATAACATGAATTTTTAACTAAATATAGTGTTGAATATAACACTCAGTAGTTTGCAGTGTGTTTTGATTAGTATATGAAATTCATCTGGGAAAAATTATCAAAGGTTTTTTCTTTTTTTGTTATATGAGTTAAATGGCTGTTAAAAGAATATATTTTAACCTTGTTGAAATAGCTTATTATGGTGCCTTAAAACCTTATGTATTAAAAACTGAAGCCTTATGTATCAAAAAGTACTCACTATTTTTCAGAAACAATACATCAATACATGAGATAGCTGAAATAAATGTAACATGTTTAAATTATTATTATTTAAAATAAAAACTTGTATTCAAATCAGCATTGCAGCCTTCAGAGCTATCAAAGACTATGGCTCTGTGTATGGTTTCACTAATGCCTTGTGAATTACGTCTAGCTTCACGGGTTTTGTACATAGCCTGTAGATGGATCCTGATGTATTACAATAAATATGAGGAATATGGGGGATAAGAAAGAGACTGTCAGTTTTCTACAGTCGTACACACTTTCTACTCAAATGAACAAATACACTGATGTCACACCATAAGTGGCAGGAATTCTAAACAGAGTTTTACTATTGCTCATTAGTAAAAATTTTTATCAAAATAGTAATCTACTTATAGGGTATAGCAGTTTATGAAGTAGGTAAATGCTGAAATTATTAGACTTCTGTTGCCTGTCTGAAGTTTCCCCTTTGACATATCATTTGTTTCGCAATGGGCAAAGGATGTTTACTACCTGATTATGGGGTAGCAACTATATGCTTTCCTAAGTAAACCCTAAAGCAAAATTCCAGAAGGCTTGTCAGCTTATGATATAATTAATATAGAGACAAAAACATTAATTCTAAAGTCATTATATTTATTCTTACAGTGTTATAGCTTCTCATCCTTCACTCTGCTTAGCTACTAGAAATCTTTTCAAATTACCTCTTGCCTTTAGAGCTATTTAATGAAAATGTTAGTCAGAAGTTTTGTCTCTCTTCTGTCATGTCCCCTGGTTAAAAGTTGATCTCACCACGAGCAGGTCCCATTATTATTAGATTTTATTGCATATTTGAGGTGAAATATTTTGACATAATGAAGAGATGGCTTTGAAGATGGCATGATCATAGCTGTAGTGAGAATACGAATAACAAATGCAGAGGTCAGTTAGATATGGAATTGGCCCATCAGAGCTAAGGGTTTGTAACGCTAACCTACGATCAGCAAATCCAGGGAAGTGTTGGTGAACAGCAGATTTCTGAAACATTAAACCTGAAACATTAAAGCAATGACAGGGGAAAATCTGTTGGTGGAAATCAAGGTCATTCTTTGATTTGTGAGTTTTAATTTACATTAGTAAGCCTGAAAATGATAAATAGACATGACCATGAAATTTTATTTTTGCAAGCCATGGGATACAGACAAATACAATTAATTAAACTGGCTGTCTTAAACATAAGGGAAAGTATGTAACAAAATATTCCTATAAATTATTGCCATGTTGCCATTGATTAGGTTGATGACCACGTATGACAGTTGAGCCACTGTCACATCCAATTTGTTCACACATGCCTGCCTGGACAGTAACCTTATCTTCCCCTGCAGACTCTGTTTGTTCAGTGGTTGTGTTTTGCCAATTGTTTAGAATATAAGCCATCTGGGACAGTCTCTAGCCTTGTGTTATTTCTTTTTGCTATATCCAGTACAGTGGGATTCTAATCCCTGACAGAAAACATCAATCACTATGCAATGGATGTAATTTTTGTTGTGTTTCTGCCTTATCCCATCTGCTTTATTTATTCCATACTACTCTTGTTGATGCATTTATTTATTTAAAGGTCGGGGTGGGGGTGGGGTGGGGTGGTATTTATCTAATTACTTGCTTGGCTACGATGTGTTAATTTTTTTGAGCTCTCTCCTGACTGTATATGTATGTATTTATGATGACTAGATCATCTTGTCTGACCTTTAAATTAAGACAGGCCCTTGAATATTACCCAATTACACCATACTGAGACTACAAAATTGTGTTGAACTTCAGGGTACATGTTATACAAATATACAGAAACTTCAAGTGACAGAAAATTCAGTACCTCTCAGTAAATTTTTCCAGAAATAAAATACTGTCAATGTTAAAGAATTCTGTCAAATTTCTTATTTGTCTGTTTTTGGCTTTTATACAAAGTGTATTAATCTCTTAGGTTGAGTCCCTTAACAGTTATTATTGTTTCCCACATGGAAATGCTTATGCACCATAATGAAATGAATTCTCAGCTTTCTCTTTAATAAACCAAAATAAAAATATTGAGATATTTTGTTCTTATGCTTTATTTTTTCCATGTTTTCTTCATTTTAGTGGGATTATTTTCTTCATATTGCATGCTTCTCCCATATGCTTTGGTGCACTGTAGTGCTACACTGTACTAAGGACTGAATTCCATGCATTTACACATTTATTTCCAGTTTAATTTCTTTCTATATTTTTCATGTATATGCCTGAGTTTTTTTCTGTAAATTTATTTTTCTACATTTGCACCTTTAGTGAGGATTTAGCATGAAGACATGACTTGAGTAAAGCTCTACACCTCACTTAAATGACCCATTTGGTGGGATGCCTTCCTAATTCGTTTGTGGCTTGGCCCCTGAAGACCGTTTATGTTTTTAAACATTTTCTTCTGCATTTTATGTCTCTGAACTCAGGGCTAACTGACCCCAGAGAAAACTTCCCATTAACTCCACTTAATTGACCAATTTTATCCTCTTTACAAACTTTTTTCCCCCTCTCTATTGTCTTTCTTATGCTTGTTATTGTAGGTTGAGAACAGTGTTGTTATTGTGAAAATACTAATATACAGATCGTTTCTGTTTTAAATGTGCTACCTTCTTGCCCCAGTGCAGTCAATTAAAATTGGCCAGATTTTATTTTGTCTCTGTGGCTTCATGCTGATTTCATCCACAGTCTTCACTACAATCCCTTAAATATCTGCAATATTTATTGCTCAGGGATTTCCTCTTTTCTCTGGACATATCCTAGTAGGAAAGAATATTATTTATATGATATTTTTAATAATGTACTCGGTAAACTGGATATTTCAGTAATATTTCAAAAGCCCTTAAGTGGACTAGACAAGAACAGAAGACAAAGTGGGAGGAAAAAAATAGGTATCTTTGAAGTAAGGGGTCTGAGAGAAACAAGAGACATGAGGCCCACATCATTTAGACTAAAAGTCTAATTTATTTTCCTGTACCAACATAACTGGCCTTAAAATGTGTTTATTTTATGGCTCCTCTATACTGACAGGGTTATGAAACAAGGATTTAACCTAAACGAGAGCACAGACATAAGCAAAATGTGTTTGAACATTTCCTCATAGAAAACAATGACAAATATCTGAAAGTAAGACCAAGAGCAATTAACAGTCCACAGAAACAATATGAAATTCTCTCAATTTCTTTTATTTTTACTTTGACCCAAAAGTCAGAGTCAAATATAATTCTTAGAAAAAATGTATTCTTTGCAAACTGAAAAATAATAATAGTAATAAAAGTGTATAGTGGAAAGGCTATGTAAATAAAAATCAAAGGTTTGATTTTTAAATAAAACTGAACAAAAAGTCAAATTAATAACATAGGAAAACATAATATTTTACTGTTAATTATTTAAAGACTTTGGAAATAGATAATGTATTGAAGTTAAATTCATCATGATTTTGAGACACTTCATATATGGGTTTTTGAGAAAAAGAATAATTTGTAAAAGTATTACTCGGGTAACAGAATATGTTATTTCATTTTTCATGCACAAATAGGTTGATAGCCATGCATTGAACCTATGTAGCAAAACACTCAGGTCTGAATTCCTATGAGTGAAAGAAGACAAGAAGAGGAGGGGAAGCAAAGAACAAGGAATAAAAAAATGTTAGATAAAAACCCAAAAGAAAATGGAAGTTATTTCAGAATGAGGCAGTTTACTGGAGGAAAAGTGAAAGGAACTAAAATAACTGAAAAGTCAAAATGCAGAGCGGAGTTTTTTATTTCCACACAATGAAGCCTAGAGAGAATTGACTCAGCTTTACTGCAATAACACACATAAAAAATCTCACTGGAAATAATCTAATTACGTACTCTTCTTTAGAAGAAAAACATAATTGAAGTTACTTTCAGTGATGCAAATGACCCTGAATACCTGCCCATAACAATTTTATTGTTACGATAAAAATACATCTACAACTATTTTTATCGTTCTAAAATTTTTTTCTGAGAACTGTGTTCTGAGAAGCATTCACATTTTTAACGTGTTATCTAGAACTACACCAAAATCAAAATACTATGAAATGGAAGGCAGCTTAAAAATTCCACAATGGATGATGTGGCTAAGTTTGTTCATTTTTATGTACTAGGATCAGGATATTTGAAATAAGACTTTATTCCCAGACCCATATCTTTTGCAATCAGAGTTGAATATCAGAGTAAAGGAACAGACATGCTTGTGATATCATCACAGAGTAATTTGCACCTTTGCATTGTTTACTTTCATTTCTTCTAATTAACACTAATTACATAATTGAAAGCAAAGTGAAATACAAACTCTTTTAAAGTATTTTAGGAATGAAATAGGATATATTGTAAATTAGACAGTGAATTCAGCTAGAGGCAAATAATAATTTGATAGCAGCAGTGAAATATTTGAGAGAGATTTTCACTTAAGAAAGTCATAAAAAATCAGAAAAGAAGTATTAGTCTTTTCAGACTAACTACTTCACAAAACCTACACTGACAGTTTGCGTGCCTTGGATTCAAATATTTCAAAGCTTATTTTAGAATCCAATTTTGAGTCTGAGGTTTCTGAGTGCCGCTGAATCTCATCGTCTTGGCCATGACATTTCTGCAAGACAAAAAAGGTGGTATCAGTTAAGCTTCCCCAATTAAAACAAAAATAGATTAAATTTTTTTCATGATGGATTTGTAAGTAATGGTCGCAGACTATGACTGACTGCTTTGGAAACAGCTGTTCCACAAATATCCCTCCAGTTATGAATGTTTGAGATAGGAAATGGAAGACATGATCAATTATATTAGGTAGCTCTCACCATTTTAGGCACTACTGCAATCTTTGTTAGTGGAAAACATGCTGGAAAATGTGTAAGACAAGTTTCTGCATATTTTGGTCTCCTAAACTCTTTTTTTCTTTAAAATATCGATTTTTCTAATGGTAGAAAGCATTATTTACATCATATTACATATTTATATTTTATGTGATAGACAAGATATGTTTTCGGCCCTCAAGAGCAGGTAAGTGGCAGGAAAGAAGCGACAAAGAACAAATCACAAAAAAGTTCAGGGAAGAAATAGCCAAGGAGTTCCTGATGATTACAGAAATGAGAAGGAAGATGCTGAACAGGTATTGTGTGAAAAACTAATAAAGCCTAACAACTAATATGAAGGATAAAAACCTATGAAATGATACTGCAGTGTTAGGTTTTATTCATTAAATCAGTCACAATGAATCAACAGAAATTGTTAATTACAGAGGATGAAACAACCTAAGAGTAATGGACATTATAAAATGTATATAGCCTTCACTATTGACTTGCTGAAGTCTAGAGCCAAGATCTCCAAATATTGAACTGATAGAAAAATCATTATTCACTCAATTTTTATTTAGTTTAGATAAACATATTCAATTTTTTCCAGTCTGATTCCAGTTTCTGGTAAAAGACTTTATTTAAATCAGATAGCTCTTCCTAATTACAAAACAATCCAGTGACTAAAATGACTACGACTTTATGCAGACACTCTCATAACAACCACCATAGTACACTCATGTATACACCCATGGTACTGTATTTCACACAGAAACATTTGCAAGATCATGCACTAGTTAATTAGCATCATGAAGTTAATTTTAGTGGGATGAATATTAAGCAGCAAGGTGAGATAAGGAGTGCGATTAGCATAAGACAGTCATACAACCCAGCACAGTCTCATATTTTCATTCCTTCTCGAGTGTTACCCTTTGGTTACTAAATAGCTTGCTTAGTTGTGCCTTATTCTCCCCTAACAGTTCTATTCTGAAAAAAAGGTCTGTCAAACTGTTGGAAAAAGATGAGGTTAGCAGTTTGAAATACTGAACAGCAGTGCAGAACGGTGTGCTTCATACAAATTAATCCATCCCTTAGCAATAATCTAGCAGCCAATCGGAATTCTCCCTTAATCCGTATAATTTTATAATGCACTTTAAATCATGGAAGTCCAGGTGCCTTACACTCTTTAAATGAAAAGTAACAAGGAAATTTAATCGTAAGATTATTAAGTATTTATAGCAGTGGCTGGGGGTTATCACCTAGCAACAACATGGCCCACAGAGTAAATTTAATAAATTGTGGCTCATTCTTTCTGTCATCAGTGATCAAATAATCAAGACAGGAAAAGTACAAGTAGTGATGACATTGGGAGAATCTAATGATAAAGTACAGGAGCAGTTTAGGAGACAAAGAGTGTATTTAGATAATGGAATATAGTCTGCAAAATTATTAACGTGAGGCAAAACTGGACTTCAGCGACAGTAAGATGAATAGAAAGAAAAGACTGAAGTGAGGGGGAGGCGGAGAAAAATTGGAGGAAGAAGATAAACGATTAAACATGGCAGAGATAGGGATTCAGGAGAAGTAAAAAAAAAAAGATGCTGTCAAGGCATCTTTCCTGGGCAGACTTCTAAAAAAGAAGGGCAGAGAGATTAAAACTTTATCAGATAGTTTAAGAGATTACGGTAGTTGTACCTTAAAACATAAAAGCTACTTTGCAGGGCCTCATGCAATTCAGCAGGATACTGTTGGGTCAGAATTGATATCAGCAAGGCACTGAGGATAAGTTTGAAGTTATCACACCGTAGAAAGGAGAAAAGTTCAGCCCAAGATTTACAATAAGTAAAAAAAATAAAATCCTTGCACCGGGGTTTGCAGCAGATAAAAAATGCATTAGAAATGTATGTAATTACAGTTAAGCACTTGTCATCATTTTGGAAAGGTGGTATTTACTCAGGCTTACACTACACAGAGACATCTCTGCTTTTTTTCCTTCTGAGTCTGCTGAATTTCACATGCAGGTTCACTAAAAACAGGGGGGCCTTTCTGTCTGAGTATTTCATACTCCACACTAATGATATCTACAGGACGTCAATTGATCAAATAATGGTACAAGCACATATTCATAATCATCAGAAACTATATGCTTCATAGCTCCTCAAAGCGTGAATTTCCTCTTTCTTATATTCAGCACAATCCTGTCGAACGACACTAACTCTGGCTAATATTATCTTGAATCGTTGGTCCCTAACAAAATTCTTCTGAAACTCCTATATTGCTAGGCTTGTCCTAAAACACATTCTGCAACAGATAGGGTTCCATGTTAGTGTCAATGCCATTGTTTGAGCCAGCTGGACAGAGGTCACGGGAGAGCCTTGTGGAGAACTCTTCTCTCCCTGTAGTCAAGGAAGAAGTGGATGTAAAAAATAAAAAATAAGATGAGGCACCCCTAGGTAAAAAGCAAGTGAGAAAAGAGTGCCATCTTGTCTTTAATTACACTTTCCTCAGCACAAGCATATAATATAATTATTTAAAACATTGTCTGTTTATTTTAACTAATTTATCAGTCAGAAACTGTAAATGACACTTGCAAGGCTCAACAGTTTTCACATATTCACCCAAAGTAATGATATTTAAGACTGTAAGAAGAAAATATGTATCATACATTATACAGGGAATATTTTATTCATGTTAGAACGAAAATAACAGCTGTTCATCATGAACTACATTTCTCCTTAAAGCAGAGGTTTATTCTAAATTAGTTCTTTGTAATAATAGGAACTGTAAACAATCATTTTGTATAGGATAAAAGAGCATTAAAATATTATTTAACAATTAGGCCTTGAGTCACTTGGTCATATATAGATGTCTAATATCATTTGACAGTATGAAAACTCTCTGGTCCCCAGACCCAACCTTAGAAGCGTCTAAGTTTCCTTCCTTGTAATACCTGCTATCCCATGCATATACCTTGTTTACTTGAGTATCTCAAAAAATGTGTGGATAAATGAGTTAAGCCTCAATTTCAGCAGATTCAAAATTAATATTTAATCCCTAAAACAGAGACCAAGACTTTTTTAGAAGCTAATTTACCATACAGAAATGGAACACAATATTACTTAGAGCCAGAAGTTATCTTTAATCATTAAAAATAAAGATTCATAGTGCCCTGCACAGTAGCAAACTTCCTCTCTGCAGGAGGGTACTTCAATGAAATAATTAGGTAAGTAGAAGAATTTTATATATCTATAGTGATAACTGAGAAACCCAAATCTGGAGTAATGATTCAGTGCCCCCCATCATCCTCTTAGCTGTTGCGTAGACGCATTGGAAACTTCAGTCTTTGATTGTAAAGATCTGTTGTTTTCATAGCTTTTCTCCTGTGCAGACCCAGAACTGCTTTAGTCTGTTTAGCTCATTATCTCACTTTCATAAAAATGGAGAATGAAAACATTTTTTCTGCAAAAGTAGCCTATTGGAAGAAAAAGCCAGTGCATACCAAGAGGATCTGGACTCACCACAAAATGCTTCCAAAGCTACACATGGCTGGAGGGTCATATCGTTTACAGAAGATGGCTTTATGAGGTACAGTTGATCAAGAAGTAAGAAAATGAATTAAATTCCCTTCTCATCTGGAGTGGAATAAAACCCATAATTGTGATTTCTGTGTGAGTTTCTGGTAGACTTTAGAATGGCTGTGCAGAGGGAAAAAGCATTCATAACCTCTGAAGCTGGCACAGGACACAGGAAGTTGGACTTGTTTCATGGGCCAAAGTCTAGGTACAAATAAAAAAAAAAAGGAATAGAAAATCAGGCCTCAGAATAACTGTGGTCATACTGATCTTGCAAGATGAGACCAGGCAGAAAGTAATTAAGCTTACAACACTGTATGGCTAGGAGGGGACATTGCCATCTTCCATTATCAGTTGAAGAGAAAGCTGTCAGTACAAAATGGGATTTTGTTCAAAGATGCAATGGTAGTAACCTTGTAAGTTTTACATAAACGCTATATGAATAGGGCATGTCAGACAGCTCAGACATAGCTTCAGTTTCTAAAAATTGTTTTTGAACCAATCCTACTAATTCAGCACGCAATTTTGAGATATTATACAAGGGCAGTAATAGATACTTTTCTGCCTCTTCTCACCCCTCCCCCTTTCCCTGCTATTAGCAGAGTGAAAAGTTTGCAGTGAATATGAGAAAATCAAAGATAGAGGTAGAAACATGTAAAATTATGTATAAAATACAAGCCTAGTTGCTGATACTAATCTGAAACAACCATGTTGCTTCTTTTGTGTGAATGTTGGAACATCTAAGTTATTTATAGGATCTAAAACTAATGGGACAGAAGTCTTGTATATGAAATCTCCGGGTCTTGGGTACTTAAGGTTTTCTGAGAAAACAGAAAAACATCATGTGACTCATAAAACTTAGGAAGTTGATATGGAGGAAAAAGACAACCGTATAAATTATGCATAATTTACATTAATGTCCGCTGTGTATCAATCAAAAAGGAGTCTGTGCTGCTTATTTTAGGAGAATATCCACTAAGCTGCATTAAAAAAGGCTTTCACTTAAGCTCTTGATTAATATAAGATTTCAATACCATACTTGATAAAACTAACCCAGGAAAAGAAAAGCTTATTAATGCCTTTCTAAATGACAGTAATATTTTTTCAAACTGGCTCTTGTATTTGGATAAAAATGCCTTCTTCCTTCCCTAAACAACTATACTGAATTCAGCCAGGTTTCAAGGTCACAAACGATTTTTACTCTGGATGTATATCTTTTCTTTGTTTTTGAATATTCACTCCGGTTTCCTGTCATAGTCTCTCTTGTTCTTCATCTTTCATTATTTGTAATGGGACAGTTTATTGTGTGCAGCTCAGCACTGTATGATTGCATTTTATTTTAGAATTTATTACACTGCATTCCCTGTATCATAAATTATTAAAAATGTATTTTTTAATTGCAGTTCTCAGGTTACAGTAAGGAACCTCAGAAACATTAATGACTGTGAAATTTAGAAAATACAGTGAAAGCAAATCCTACTCAAACCCTAACATTGGTTCATACCAACACCTTTTGTTTTATTACCCAAAGATTAGTGCTAAAAGTCCCCTGCATTTATGGTGGTCTTTTCTTAATGTCACAGTGTGCCAGACTGACTAATCAACATCCACATTAGGCCTTTAACCAGACTGATCAAGTTAGTGGAAATTAGATGTTTAAAATCATGATAAACTGAATAGGAAACCACTAAAAAAGTAAATAAAAACCAAAAAGGAGAGAGCACTGCTTAAATTCTTCTTCCTCTTCAAGACTTGAATCCTGTATGCTTTGTGAAAATACTGAACCTGCATCTCCCAAAGGAATACACTAAGCTATAAATCTGAGTCATGCTCACTGTTGAATTTATTTAATCTTAGGTTTTATAGTTGGACATATTGAAAAACTGGATATATTTGTTTGAACTCCCTCAGACACAATGACTAAAATCTTGTCTTTTAGACTCTAAAGAAATATTCTGAAGCTAAAATAATGAGTGGAAATGGGAATCATAATATGCTTAAAGAAGGTGTTGTATTTTTAGAAGCCCTACATTGAGATATTCTCAGAGCACTTTTATCAGATCAGACCCTGCCAACAGAAAACATGCAAAAAAATGTCTTTTTTATGACTTCTGGTGGTCCTCATGGTGAACTAGATCCTGAACACCAGACAGTATATACAGGGGGCAAATTTTAGGGGCCTAAGAACTGTCAGTGTCAGAAGCTAGGGCCACTGCAGTGTCTAGATGTTTCTGAGGTCAGCTGGCACATCAAAGATATGAGTCAATTCTTCATTCAGATGTCTAATCCTTCTGAGGTACCATCACACATGAGTAAGTTAGATGGATCTGGACTAGTTAGTAAAAGAGAATCAGTAGCCCAAACACGTGCAGCTGCTATACAGATTTCCTGGAAGTCCCCTATAATTTTTCATTCCTTGAAAGAAAAAGTAAAAGTTTATGCATACTCTAGGGTTTCTGCTTATGCTCAACCTGAAGTTTATGTATGTAAGGGCAGTGAAGAGCATGGAGGAATTCAGAACTTACCTCCCTATGAAGTCTTGAAAAGAAACCTCCGCTAAAGATAGTGTACAGAAAAGAGTGAGCTGATCTGTAAAACATATTAAAATATGCCAGATAGCCTGTTAGTGTATTGCAACAGTGTTAGTGTGCCCACAGGTAAACTGATCTCCCGACTTGGAGTTAAAAGAGGGATTTTTCCTATTGTCTTGCTGGCAGGGACTTATATTTTATTGATATTGGATGATTTGCATGTGTTTTCTTTTGCTATAGGGTGGCGAACTGTACACGAGGACATGTGAACTTGATGTTACAGACAAAAGTCAAAACTAAAATGTGTTGTGAGGCCTATGATTGAGACGAACTAGACTCAGAGGATCTGGAAGATCCTTACCAGTCAAACATTCTTAAACTTCACTTTCTGGTCACTTCTGAATTGTTCCCAGGAACCCAAAGACACAGAAAGAAGAGAAAGAAAAAAATTAAAAAGTGAGTACAGCAAGGAAGTCACAGTCTTAAAACAGTTTCTTCTTCTCTGTTTTCAAAGGCAGCAGGTTTTCCATCACTGGACAAAGGACTACCAAACACTTCCATCTTCCTTCTTTACACATGCTACTGTAACAATCATTCTTTAATGAGCAATAACATCTTAAAAATAGCAATAAAATTTAATGAAAGCATCATGATTTACAGCACAATTCCAGAGGCAGTGCAGAAATGTATGTGAGAATCTAATGTCAGGATTCTGATGTGGAGCAGACTGTTAAAAGAAGTTTCAAAATATTGGAAAAACTGGGAATTTTTGACCCCAAATAATTACAATGGTATTCCAAAAAACCCCAATACCAATGAGAGACTATTTCATGCCAAATTAAATGTGTCTCCATTTCCAACCATTTTGGGTTCTGAAGAAGTATGGAGTATTCGGTCGATTAGTCTATAAAAGAAACTTATGGCAAATCTCAAACTGAAATGTGTTTTGCATTTGAAACTCTGTTTTCTGGAATGAAGGCATATTGAGGGAAGAATGGGTAGACATTCTTTCTTTGGCAGATATCAGAATTCAGTATCTCAGATAAACAGTTTTACTTAGAGCTCACAAGGCTATTTAAACTTATCAGCTTACCAAAGAATATCCTACAATCATAGAATGGCTTGGGTTGGAAGGGAGCTTAAAAGGTTGTGTACTCCAGCCTTCCCTACAATGACCAGGGACACCTTCAACGAGATCAGGGTGCTCAGAGCCCCATCCAACCTGATCTTGAATTTCTCCTGGGATGAGGTACCTACCACCTCTCTGGGAAGCCTGTTCCAGTGTTTCACCACCCTCATTGTAAAAATTTCTTTCTTATATCTAGTCTGAATCTACCCTCTTGCAGTTTAAAACCATTACTCTTTGTCCTGTTGCTACAGGCCCTACTAAAAAGTTTGTCCCCATCTTTCCTGTAGGCCCCTTTTAAGTACTGAAAGACCACAATAAGATCTCCCCGGAGCCTTCTCTTCTCCAGGCCAAACAACCCCAACTCTCTCAGCTTGTCTTCATAGGAAAGGTGCTCCAGCCCTCTGATCATCTTTGTGGCCCTCTTCTGGACCTGCTCTAACAGGTTCGTGTCTTTCCTGTACTGAGGACTCCAGAGTTGGATGCAGTATTTCAGGTGTGATCTCACCAGAGCGGAGCACAGGGGCAGAATCACCTCCCTCGGCCTGCTGGCCACACTTGTTTTGATGCAATCGAGGATATGGTTGGCCTTCTGGGCTGCGACTGCACATTGTCGGCTTGTGTCCAGCTTTTCATCCACAAGTACCCCCAAACCCTTTTCCCCCTCCCCCTTCAAGTCTAGGTTAAAGCCGTCAATCAGCCCTGCTAATTTGTGAACAAACATTCTATTGTGCCTTTGAGAAAGATGAATCCCATCCAACAACAAGAGGCCTGGTGCTGCGTAGACCGTCCCATTGTCAAAAACTCCAAAATTGTGGCAGTGACATCAGCCACAGAGCCATGTATTAATAGGCTGAATCTGTCTTCTTCCAATGTCGTCGCCCACAACTGGAAGGATAGAAGAAAAAATTACCTGTGCTCCAGATTCCCTTACCAACAGTCCCAAGGCCTGATACAGGGGGTAGACTTTTCTGACCTCAGCAACGCCTCTGGTGTAGACGGACCATCATCCACTTCATCATCTGACTGACCTTCCACATCCAAACACTGTTATATAGAGGCATCTGGGAAGGCAAGGTAGGCAAGGAGGGGGTTTGCCTGCTTACCTGAGTGTAGAGTTGCCTCCATTGACTCCTTTCATTTAAGCTACTGCCTTCTATGTGGTGGGAAAAGGATACAGGATCCCCTTGATCTTCTGTTTTTTTTTTTTTCTGGTAGATGTTCCTGTTTCTGTCTCAGTGAAGGCACAGCATGGTTTCACCAGTCTATCAGCAGAAGGTCAGATTGTGATACTGCCAAAAAAAATGGGTTATTCAGATTTCTATGACAGGTGAATTTTAGGTAGATTACTGAAGCAACTAGTGTTTATTTTCTGTGAAAAGAAAATTTATGGATCTGATAAAACTATAGCTAACTACAATTTTAATCCAGAAATTCAGAGCAAGTATTCACATATACTAAAGACTATAGAAAATTACATTTGTTTTCAATTCCAGGACTTACATCCTACCCAAAATTAATTAGAAAGCACATTGTTTGCCATTTCATGTTCCACAGTATGATTAAAACAAGTAAAAATGTCAAATAGTTTTTTGAAAAGTACATACAGAATAGTCCACATCAGAAGAACAAGGCTTGGAAATCCTTCACATCAGAAATATCTTTATATTTGATATCTTTATTTGAATATCTGTAATTTCAGATCTAATTGATGGACTGAAATTTAGGGTTTTAAGGATAAAGATCTAGAAGAAGAAAGATGAAGTCTGAAAAAATTGTTTTCTTTCTTGAATACAGAATATCTGTCTATTACTCTTTAAAGCAAAAGGCAGGAACAAAAGTTATGCTTTTTTAGACAATAATGTTCTCAGGAGACAGTTGTTCTCTGGGAAAATCTGAGAGTCCTTATACAGTTATTGTATCTAAGAATTTATGTAACAATACAAGAATAGCTGCAAGAAACTATTGTTACAACTATTGAAATAGCTGGCTTTTCGTGTGGGATGAACTTTTGGAACTATAGAAAAAACTATTTCTGTAAGCATCAAATCTGTCACAAAACAGTACAATCTGCCACTCCAGCCACCATCAAGTATCATTTCTTCTTAAAAAGATGGTAATACAATCAGCTAGGGAATTTGAGAAGAGTTAAACACATTTTTGTTTGTAGTTACAGTACTGAAGTTTCTTTTGTATGAATTTATTGTCTGGAACTTTTCCCACATATCTAAATGCACTTTAAATTCTCAATTTTGGAACAAAGATTATGTTTACCATTGAAATGATTATGTACATACCATACCATGGAATAATGATTACTTTCAACTGAATGTAAGGTGTAGTTAAAATCATAGAATATTTAGAACTATTGTCCCAGGAGCAGCAAAATATTTTTATCATGTCAAGTAATATTCAGGGAGAAGATGAGGGCCTGTTATACACTAGGCCTATTATGACCGCTGTAAAGCGTTTTTTTTGGCTTCCAAACTGCTAGTTCCTTCTCAGCCTTGAATAGCAGAACAAGAAGTGTCCTGCCTGCATTGTAGAGAAACACCCACGGAACTTATTCTTTAAATGAGAGCACATTCTCTCATCCTCTCTTTTAAAAAGAATTCTATGGTTTTAAAATAAAATCATCACACTATAGTTACTATAGATATAGACAATTAAAAAATGTGTACAAATTAACTTATGTCCTTATTCTTATTTAATTAATCTTTTCACTATTCATTGAGCTTTTTCAGCATTTTTGTTTAGCAGTAATTGACGTTTTGAAAAGGCAGAAATTGCACCAAGTTTTACTGATATAATTAAACTAATAATATAATTAAATTAATATCCAGGTAGAAATTTACCTACATAATTCTTCCTGACACACATGCCACTTTCTGTTTCCGTTACTTCCTTTTCTTGTGCCTCTTGAGTGTCTGCTAAAAACTGTAGAATATGTTGGAAGGCACTTAAGTAATAAGTATAATATAAAGAGGAACTGTATGATACACATAATGTGTATCATACACATTATTCAGCAATGGCATAAATTACTACATTTGCAAATTTTATTGTTTGTTATGTTTATTCAATTACATATTAAATATTGACATTTTATTTTTCTATGTATCAGATCAGTGGATCTGCTGTATATAATGCTGGGAATGCTCAGTGGCATCGCTCCTGTTTTATTCCAATGATCCCTGGGTTTTGTCCCCTGAATAATGCAGAAAATATGCGAATCACAGGGACCAAAAAATATTCTGCAATTTTCTACAATTAGTGAAACAAATTGCAAGCACTATAGATAATATTTTTTTCTTTCTTTCAGTATGCATCTGGTGTTGATCTTTCATTAAAGGAAAAGATAAAATCCTAATGAATGCTAATAAAAGTAAATACAAGCAAATGCCAAAGCATTTTTATATAGTCCAACTGAAAAGCAAGTATTTTTCTGTGTAATAAAAACAATGGTAATTAATCTTGTTTGCTGATTCAGATAGTTTAGATTCTCTCTAATACAACAACAAGGTCCTTTTGCTGCATTTTCTGATAATTTATTACCAGTAAGTTACACCATGATTAATCAATGTAAGTGCAATGCTGTAAGTACTGTTATTCTGTCATGTTATTTTCATGCACTGTGACTTTCTGAAGTGTGCTATGTCAGACAGAATCAGTAGGTGAAGAAAATTAGTCACATGATAGCAGGATTTATACCTCCAAATTAGACTGTCAAATACCTTTTGGATGTTGTATATCTATCTGTAAAGAGGTAATGAAAATAGTTCATTGTGGGATATCAGATAAGAAAAATTCCTGTATTGAGTTCTCGGAGGGAGCTTTCCTAAACCTTTGAATGACTTTTCTCAATATTAGCTACTATCCTGAATGATTAAGGTCAAATTTCAACTGTTCACCTCAGTTCACTAGGTCAAATGTAACTCCATTGGTATTTTCATAAGTAGATCACTGAGATGAAATAATTTTTTGTATTTTTGGAAGTATTTTGTAGAAACAGCTTATCCTATACATCTTCCCAATCCCATCAACAACAAACAAGCAAGCAAGCAAATAAATGAATGAACAAACCTAAATATTAGATTTTATGCCTAGCAAGACAGAGTGTGGTACACCAAAGGACAAGGAATCATAGGCTAGAATGTCAAAGTGCTAACAGCTGAAATAAATACGGATGCACTTAAATAGCAAATAGCAGTGTAGCTGTTCACATCAGATGCATTTTGAAGTGCAATAGATTTTGCAGGAAGTAACTTCCACAGACTCATGTCCTTCCACTACAGAATGATTGTAGAGATAGGCAGGCATAGAAATTACTGAACTCTTGCCTTGCTGCCTCTAGGTTATGGACAGCACTCCTGCAGCAAAGTTTCTCAACATAATAACTTGTAGAGGGTTACCAACGTCATCCGTTGAATCAGTATGTTTCTCAAGGTGCTTTTGGTGAGGAACAACAAAGACACAGTCTAATGTATAGAATTTGGTTGTTTAATAGAGAAATGTCTGCTCAGATATTATATGCAACTTTATATTCAGGTTCCTCTTCAGCTTTGTGTTCTTACTCCTGTCTTTATTTTCTTCCTCTATGTATCATATGTCCTGCCAGCTATATGTCAAATCCTTTTATAGTCAATTCATAGCAGTTCGTGTTCTTTTGAGAACAAAAGTTGAAAACCAATCCAAGAGTAAATCATCTGCTCATTCAGTATCCGTTTTCCTTAGAAAGACCATTACTATGACTTTGCAATAGCTCTCATTTGTACCAGAACAAGAACTCAAGTAAGCATGCAGGGATGGAACATAGTTACTCACTGGCCAATCTTTGTCTATAATAATTTATAATGTAATTCACACAGGTCAAAAGCCTGTTTTATAGCATGCCTGGCTTGGGAGATAGGGAGATAGAAGTCCTCTGAACAAAAATCAAATCAAAATTTCCTAGTCACCAAAAGAAAACATCAGCCATTTACCTTTCTTAAAACTCCACTGTCTTTTCTACTGGTTTTGATCACAGGTAACCTACATCCAAACACTGCTCAAAAGTCTTCTCTGAGATTATCAGAAAGCAACTGTACTTTACTTTTAAATGTAATCATGAGTATTACAGTATCAGATACATATCAAACACTAAAATGATCAACAGCACTTTGCAAGAAAACATTGAGCTGCAGTTTCTAGATGATGTCTTGTAGCTGTGTGCTGTTGATTTCTTGACAAATGCATATTTAAGGAAGAGTAAAGAAAACAAAGAAGAAAAAAAAAGAGTGAAGGAGTGGTGGGTAGACAAACTTTCAGCATTTGGCAAAAGACTGAATCTTCACAAACATCTATTACATACGATATTAGTTTGGTGATTACTTTCCGTTTCTGCAGTTGTCATGGGTCTGACTCATCCTAATGGGCCAAATTCTGTGATTATTCACATTTTATATTAAATAATGGGAATTAATAGGTAAAAAATGAAAACTCTGCATTTGGCTGAATAATTGTAAGTGATATTTCCATATATGTAACAAGGCCATGACAAAATGAGGCACTAGAAAATTAGGCTTTCCTTTCATAGCTCCAAGGCAAAATCTGGGTTGTAAATTAACATGTTTACCTATTCCATCTTCTCATATGAATTATATAGACAATATATGTCTCTCTAATCAGAATCTACTTTTCTTAGAGAAGAGAGTCCCAATTGCTTGGAAACAGCTTTGGAAGTCTCAAAATCCAGTCTAACCTGAACCTCCAGTTTTATAACTGGAGAGAGAGAAATATAACTTAGAAAAATGGAAAACCCTTGTAATATGGTCTTGTAATCAAGGCACAAAGAAGTAGTAGGAAGCCCAGGGCAGGAGGGATATATTATGGTGTATCAGGTTTAAGTCAGGAAGAAAAGCAACATAGGTGGTCTGAGCAGACCTGCCTAAAACCCATGCAATAAAATCTAGGAAAGTGCAACAAGCTCTCTAAATGCCATAGTATGAATGATGCCCTAATTCCTATGTTGGGTTAGTTGCTATAGCCATCACAGGGAAGTTCTGCTGCAGCCCCCTACCCTAGCTTACTTTGAGGAGTGTCTGATTTTTTTCTTTTCATCCCATTCACGCATTTTCTCTCACACAATGATTACTTGGGCTTTCAAGGTAAAGTGAATTTTATCCTGTAAGAAATAATGTATTGTATTGTATTGATGAAAAGACTCCATTCTGTTCACAGTTGATTTTTCTCTCCTTTTGTCTCTCTATTGTGTGCATATATATTTAAATTACTCTTTAATTGATGTAGTCCTGGTGTCTTTCATTGAAAAAATGTCTAAAGTTGTGTGAAACAGAAAGAATCCTGAGAACTTGTGGATGTAAAATGAGATTCAGGCTGTGCATTTTAAAGCAACCTATTTTCATAAATGAAGAAACTATTAGCCTCTTTGTGAAATTTAACAATGTGTATCTGATCTATAGGATTTTCATTAATTATATTTCAACCAGCAAAAAGGGCATGAATTTGCAGTATGAAATACTTCCCCAGCACTTGCAGTTTCTGAACTATCCAGATAATTTGCTGGTATGTCAAATATATTTGAAATGTAGGCTTATCTGGAACCATTACCTTCTGGCTTCTTCATTCCTTATCAAACTCATTTTGTACTTTAAAGACATATTTTTATTATATGTGACCTTAACAGTAATTCCAAGGAGAAGGTGCCCCACAATAATAATAATAAAAAAGTAATTTATTGTAGATGTTAATTTTTAGGACACATAGATTGAAATTAGGGACACTTTATGGTATTTGTGAAAGCTATTGATTATGACCAACTTAATAGTAGAATAAGGTTAATTTTCTACCTATCATGTTCTGAATGTATTCCATTACCAGTTGCTCTCTTTTCTCAGTGCAAATTTATAAGCTGTAGCATTATGATGAGTTCTGGAATCACAAATTCAAGATAAATCTTTTTAGCACATTATATGGAATATCTAATTCTTATAGTATGTAGGAAATGCTTTCTTTTTACTACTGCATAATCCATTATTGCTAAGGGGATCATTCTGAGACACTGGCATTAATATACGGCTAAGACATTTCCTGGTATATGTAAGTAGAGCATTTTGCCTTACAGAAAGAAATTCTCTCCAGACCAATAGCACAGGAAAGGTAAAACTGTGTTTTCTTTAAATTGGTGTTACGTTTTATTTGGCCACAGTTAAACCAAAACGAGACAAAAAGAAACATGAAACCTGCACAAAGAATCTGTTATTAATATTGTGTTGTCAAATTCCATGATAAATGCCATGGACCACAGAAATCTGTACTTGATCGAGCAGTATTTGGTATTTTCATGAAAGACTGAGATGATGGCATTGACAAAACAAGTATAATGTGATACAGGTGATACAAAACTGAGGTTTTCTAAACACTTGAGAAGACAGAATGATCTTCATAAATCAGAGAAACAGTCTGAAATAAAGACTATGAAATGCAATAAAGACAAAGTATATAATCACACAGCTTGGAAACAGAACACACTGAAACATAAAATAAGAAGTATTTGTCAGTCATTAACATTCAAATGGAAAAGTTTTTTAAAAAAATCACAAATTGGTGATGCGCTTGCAGAAAGGAAAAGGTAATTCTGGGATACTTTTAACAACACTGTCATGTAACATACAGAGATTTATTATTGAGTTCTACCATGTAGTATTATGATAACTGTGGGAATAAGGTGCTTAGTTTTGACCAGCACACTACAGGAACCGTTAAGACAAACTAGACAGAAGACAAAGCACAGTAATATGAATGATTAAAGTTTTACAAAAAATGACCTAGCTATGAAAATTGCAAGAACAATGTTTTCTTAGTATAGAAAAAAAAAGATGGAAAAGGACAATTTCTCATACTTTTGTCGTGGAGATAAAGGAACACCAGGACAGTGTGACACCACTAAGCTCAATTTATGTGTGAGCTACAACTCGATTACAGAACACTGTTTTTTGTTAATAGCTTCCTATAATTCTTTGTTTGTAGTTATGGATTTTCGTAATGGTTACTTTACATTATGCCTGCATATAAACTCATAGCATTTCCTCTCTGAGCACACATTTAATGCCCATAATAAAGGCCAGTAAAATTCAAATGAAAAATTCCATACATATTACCAAGTATCTAATTACTGTAACATTTTGTCAGTTGCTCATTCATGCACACTTTGCTAATCTAACCATTTATCATGTTGACAATATCCAGGTTAGAAGGCTGAAAAACTAAAAACAATAAAATGTGAGGATATTAGCAGAGATTTTACAAATAAATCTTTTTAAGACTGTGCTAAAGATACAAGCTCACCAAAAAAACCTCCAAAAACTTCTCAGTAGTATTTGAACAGATTTTCAAATGTAAGAAATAAAACTGTTTGGGCTACTTAATATATACCATGTTTTACAGACTGCTGTTTAGTGCACCTCATGATCTGTTTCAAACATGTTATAATTCATTCTCCACAACCCACTCTTTTACTAGTTATATCTGAAATAACCCCTCTCCTTTTATTAACTTAAAAATATTTCAGAAAGAGTCATTACAACTGTTTCTCTTGAATGATTAAAACATTTAGTGAGTTTTTCAGCTAAGGCATGCAATATTTCTCAGTGTTAATTTTGTTTCTCAATATTTGATAACCTCAAGATTGTATGGAAAACAAAAACTGGGGAAAATTTTAGAGAATATTTCTTTCACTTCTTTTTATCATCACAACCCTTTCCTCTCTAATGAAAACTCACCTCCATTCATTATTTTTTCAATCAGCCACGGTTTACCTTACCCATGGTGGTATTGTCCATCAAGTAAAATTTCTCATATAAATGAAGAAATAAGAAAAGAGGGATAAAGATGAGAAGAGTTAAAAACAACTTTTTCTTATGTGTTCCCTTTTTTGGTTACAAGACATACATGTAATTACTGTCAGCTGGCATGTAATTACATCAGTCAGGCATAGTCCCCAGTCTATCTGAGGCTTAGTCACAAGCAAACTCTATCAGAGGAAGATCTTTCCTCTTTTCCACAGGTAAGAATCAGCAGTTACAGAAGCAGATGTTATTGCTTGCTTTGTTCTTTGATTTGGAGCAAAGCACTGCCTTCATGCACAGTTGAAGAGCAGAGAAACCAAAGATAATTTGTAAAATTTAACATAAACTGAAGACCAAGTTTCTCAAGATTAAAAAAATCAATTATTGGAAATAATCGTGATGGTCAGTTGTTTCTTCTCATATTAAGTATACCATCTTGAGATAAAAAAAAAAATAAGATCTTTTTATATTTCAGGTAATTAAGTTTTCCAGATCACAAAAGGATTTAGAGACTCAAAAATCAACCTGTACGTCACTTGCGCCATGCAAGGCTTCAGATCAAGCTACTGTCTGTAGAAAAGAAATGAGTACTGCTGATCTGTGCAGCATAATCTGAAGCTCTGCACCAGCCTGGCAATCCCAGCCCACGGAGTCTGATTTTGGCTGAGGCAGTGGCGCTTGGCCCCTGCTGGAGCAACAACCCCTGGTGTTGCAGCCTGGGCTGTGCCAAGACATAGTCCCAGATCCAGGCACAGACCCTGACCCACAATCTGATGTTCCGGCCTGGCCACGGTCCATCCCTGTCCCCGTGGCCCTGCCTGGCCATCTTGGATTGCGCCTGACCCTGGTTCCCCCCACCAGGCGTGATCCTGACCCCCACCTGCAGGCTGACACACCAGCCCAGCCTCACCCATCCCCAGGGAAGTGCCTGATACCCAGGGCTGGGGCTGTCCCCGGCTGCCCCTCTGCCTGCCCTGCTCCCCGGCTTGGGTGGTGGGACAGGTGTGGATGGTGAGGCCCTGCCTTGCCACCCCCATAGAGCCCCTGAAGCTCTCAGCCCCAGGAAGCCACTGGCCTCTGCTGCACCATCAGGTGTGGAGAAGGTATTAATTATCACAGTTCTTATGAGAACAATAGATCCAGATTGTGGGATGACTAACCAAGAGCAGTAAAAATACAGCTAAACTTACCTGTCTCTATTCTGGGGTGTTAGATATGAAATGCAGTTAATGCACTTAACATGTTTGTCAGACACACAAATTTGAGATCTGTTCTTGAGTGCCCATTTTTTTCTCTCCTCGAGGACTCTGACAACATAACATGACAGCATACTTCTTTGCCGTAACATTTCTTTTTTTGTCTCCATCTCAGTCTGTATTGATTTGGACCTGAGACAAGGGGTTGACTGAAGAATCTCTGCTGATAGAAAACACATATGAATCACTTCCCTCTAGCTTTTTTGTGTTGTGAAAAGGGATGATACAGGAATCTGTTAAAATGCAACGGTCTAAGGTGAAGGGAGTTGAGCAGGATGTGATTGTTGGGGTGGGTTTTTAGAAACCGTTTGATTTTGATATCAAGGAAGGTCCCTGGGAATCAGTTCAAAAAATACTCAACTTGTGCAAAACAGAGGCTCTCAAATCCTTCAAGGAGTTTGGGAAGGTATTCTTTGATGATTTGAAATCAAGAGTAGCCAGTGTCCTAAATATTCCTGAAGGTGCAGGTTATAATCCCTAAATTCTCTAACCCTAGCAGCAATTGGTTGCCCAATGCATACATAAATACATACATACATGTACGTATATATATGTGTGTGTGTATGTGTACATGTGTGTGGGTGATTATGTGTATCTATGAATATATATACATTTATATAATAAATTTTTGGTAAATATATATATACATATATATATGTATAAGTATATATAATAAGTAACCTATGTTTTATGGTGAGTTACAACAGTGTAGTTAAAACTTAAAATATGGATGACAATTCATGTTTGACTTGGATCAGAACATAATACCTTTGGCTGGAATAGCAAAGAGGAAAAGTTTTCAAGGATGTGACTGCAACTAATTTTGGGGGTCAATATTAAAAAAAAAATTTAGTTATTTTAATATGCCTTCATCATCTCTCTTTTCTGTGCTTGATAAGAGAAGACAACTATGCACTTTGTCATGTCTCTTTCTCTGTCATGCTTTCATTTGATATGTTAAGCATGACTGTCATGCTTTCATTTGAAATGTTAAGTTCTTCAGGTACAAGCCTATAAGATATATTTTTGAGGGACAAAGTAATAGATGCCTCTTATAAAATTCCAAAAAGCACAGGACTGATGATTTTTAACATTCAAAGTTGCAGAAAATACAAAAAATATGAGACAAAGGAACATAATTAATTAACAGTCTTACAGGTAACGGTCTCATTGGACGGACTGTGAAAATGTAGTTGGTATCTTTACAAAATGTTGGCGGTCGGTCACAAGTGGTGTTCCCCAGGGCTCAGTATTGGGGTCAGTTGTCTTTAGTACCTTTATCAATGATCTGGATGAGGGGATGGAGTGCACCCTCAGTAAGTTTACAGACAACACCAAGTTAGGTGCGAGTGTTGACCTGCTTGAGGGTAGGATGGCTCTCCAGAGGGATCTGGACAGGCTGGATCGATGGGCCAAGGCCAATGGTACGAGGTCCAACAAGGCCAAGTACTGGGTCCTGCACTTGGATCACAACAACCCCATGCAGCGCTACAGGATTGGGGAGGAATGACTGGAAAGCTGCCCGGCAGAAAAGGACCTGGGGGTGTTGGCTGACACCGGCTGAATATGAGCCAGCAGTGTGCCCAGGTGGCCAAGAAGGCCAACAGCATCCTGGCCTGTATCAGGAATAGTGTGGCCAGCAGGACTAGGGAAGTGATCATCCCCCTGTACTCTGCACTGGTGAGGCCCAACCTCCAATACTGTGTTAAGTTTTGGGCCCCTCACTACAAGAAAGACACTGAGGTGCTGGAGCATTTCCAGAGAAGGGCAACAAAGCTGCTAAGGGGTCCAGAGAACAAGCCTTATGAGGAGCAGCTGAGGGAACTGGGGTTATTTAGCCTGGAGAAAAGGAGGGTCAGGAGAGACCTTATCACTATCTACACCTATCTGAAAGGAGGTTGTAGAGAGGTGGGGATTGACCTCTTCTCACCAGTAACAAGCGATAGGACAAGAGGAAATGGCCTTGAGTTATGACAGGGTAGGTTTAGATTGGATATTAGGAAAAAATTTCTTCACTGACAGGGTTATTAAGCATTGGAATAGGCTGCCCAGGGAAGTGGTGGAATTGCCATCCCTGGAGGTATTTAAAAGATGGGTAGACATGGTGCTTAGAAACATGGTTTAGTGGTGGACTTGATAGTGTTAGGTTGATGGTTGGACTTGATGATCTTAAAGGTCTTTTCCAACCTAGACAATTCTACGATTCTATGATTCTTTAGGCAACCCTGTACTGTTTATTTTTGAATTATTTTTTCCAGATTCTCACAAAATGTCTATTTTTGTGTGTCTGAACAAAAACTAAATAAATAAATTATACAGAGTTAAAATTACTGTTGCCTTTTACACTTACATAGGAGAAGTTTAGATAGCTTAAAGTCCCTTTAAAGTTCCAATTTGACAGAAATAAACTAAATAAAATTCCTTTAACTAGTAGTTGGTTTAGATGTTTCTTTAGCCTAATTGAATGAATTTAATTTAATTTTCAAGGACTTTTAGCTTCTGTCCCAAATGAGAATTTAAAAACAGCTGCTATTGTGGAATAGCCTGGAAAGAGATGAGACATACTTCAGTTTATCTGGAAAGCAGTACAAGTAGGGTATTTAAATATACAGCCTTATAGACCTACCGGAACTAATTTGCTGTAATGTTTCTTAGCTGTATTTGAAATTTAACAAATTGGTAAATTAGAGCTGCAAAGAACCATACCCCAGAGATTTAAACTCCAGCACATGGGCTCCCTGTTCTTTATCCATTAGGTTAATAGCTCACTTGCCTCACTCATTTCTGCTGCTTGTGTTTGTCTGTTTCTGTGAAGAACCGGAGAGAAGAACTGTTGCTGGTTGCTATAAAAATTAGACAGTCCTCTGCATCCAAGCTGCAATAGCCAGTTGAATTTGACACAGAAGCAGCAGTGATGCACACTGAAAGCTGGACTTGTGACAAGAAATAGGTGTAAAATATGATCCAAGCTTAGAGATAAAGCATTAGGAACTTGTTTTACTGCAATATTTAAGATTTTCATTTGCCATACAATTTAAAATATGTTTAAAATTAATGATCTTACTTCCTTTGTTTTCTTTCAGGAGTATAACTTGTTGATAGTGAGACTTGTATTACCTAAAGAATTCCAGTCATTCTGGTTATAGATTTTAGGTCAAAAAAGTTCTCAAGAATAACATGATTAACTTCTAATAGGCAAGTGAACTGTTGCCCTTACTGAAAGAGTCTGATTTAATTGTAAGGCTTTAATGACTTTTACTGCTAATATTGTAAGGGGAGGTTCTCCTTAAGTGTAAGTAATCTTATATGTCTGAAATTTCTGCCATAGATTTTTATGTCTTAAACCAAAGTGGCAATGGTTTCTGTCAAAGTGACAACCATTATTTTTCCTGATTACAGCAAAATTGTTATGAAAGGCTATTAAGGAACAGCCCTGAACTGGTAGGGCAAAATACATGTTCTAATTTTCACCCTTAGATAAATGACTTTGTAATGCTTTTATATATAAATGTTTCAGCATTACCATTTCATTTTACAGAATTCAGAGAATTTGACTGCAGGATTCTGAAAACCTCTTTTTCCTTGTTTTCATCTGGATGTCGCTACGTATACCCAACATAAACCAGATGTTTCCCTTTGATTGACCATCTATTAAAGGTTTGTATGATAACCTCTGATATTTTTTTTTTCCAGAAAAACGCAGAATTCTAGCAAATAATCTTGTGTTTTAGTCCCTTTTAATCTCAGCTATAATTTGTAGTTTTCTTTGGACTCCCTAAGTCCATGTTTCTGTGTCCTCTTCTGGTGAGGTTTAGGGGAACTCAGTTCCTCCTACTCCAGAAACCCAATAAACTGAAAAATTCATCATGGGAAACTTCAGAAAAAGCAAAATTGTATTGTCAAAAACATTTAAAAGAACTGTAAGAATTGACTTGGAGTGTTCACAGTGAAGCTGACAACTTATGTAGAAAAGCAATGAAGTAAATCAATTCACTTGACTGACATATCAAATATCACTATGATAGGTTTTTTAACAAGGATAGTAATTGGACAATACACAGTCATATCTTAAATTCTACTGATCAAAAACAATCTATCAAATAAGAGAGTCAGAGTTAACAGAACGAAGCGGTATTCCAACCACTCATACAGCTAATGATTAGCAGCCGAAACAGCAGCACAGGCAAATTAATGATCAATAACTGTAACTAATTCCCCAGTTACACAGACTCACTGTAGAATACTACTCCACTGTTAGCATAACTCCACTTAGCAGACTCTGCTAAGGATAGTAGAATCCTGAATATGCTGTATTGATGGAGGACAGAGGGGAACTGGAGTATCTGTACCAATATCCTTCTGTAGGTTGAACGATTTCTCAGTGCTTTGCTGCATTAATGTTTCATCATTAACCAAAGTGGAAGATGAATTTAACTACTAGTTTCAGTGAGAAGTTACAGAGCCTTTTGAAGCAGGTGATAGGACATTTCTGAGGCTGTGTGTCTTCTAAGGTTAAATCCTAGATGAAAATGTTTTTGTAGCAGCAGCTAATAAGCAAATGGATTTTGTACACATTGAATAAAAAATAACCTAAAAATATTTTTATACAGTATATTGCAAGTATGTCATATTTAAAACACAGGATGGTATAATCTGGATCTCTGCTTAAAAATTTACTAATATTCATGAAGATGAATTTAATTATACAATTTCATCCTTAAAATATTGAATGAAGTGCTACTACATTGATTTTTTTTCCTACAAACACTGACTTTGGGACTAATTTATGTAGCAATCTGAATTTGCTGCCTGTTAACACATCCACTGAAACCTTTAAAGAGAGACTGCTGCCATAACTAACCCATTACAGAAGTAAGTTTGGAAGCAAACAGTATCATGGATACCGAGTTGGATTAAAGATTTTGTCTTGGAACAAGTGTTATGTCTTGAGAACCATTTCAGATTTGGAGGGAGAACAAACATTACGTTTACATAAGATCAAGGTTGCACCTACATTTCAAGAAACAAGGAATCGTAATACAAGGCTCAAAAGTGAAATCAGTGCAAATATGTGCCTTAATGTCATTATTTAGCCCTGAAGTAATCTTTATTGGTTAAAGGGGACAAACAGTATGATTAAAGACACACATGTACTCTCTACATTAGAAAAGTAGACCACATAGCTTGGGCCTTGAGGAAACATAACAACTGAGATTTGATGTATCAAAGGTCAACAAGAATGATTAAAATATAGAAAAATATTCCTTATAATTTAGACTTCAAAACCTCAGAGGATTTACCTTGCCAAGAAAATAGCATGACTTTGGGTTTTAAGGCATGATTTTATCACCATGACCAAGGTCTCAACTCTTACCTTGAGATATCTGAGGATGTCCAAGAGATCCACACGGTGCTGACAGATATGTCAGAGGACCTGTGGGAGACAGTGCCCTCTGAAATAACACTGTGTCGTGGACTGTAGTCCACAGGAAATACAAAAGCATCTTGAAGGTAAGTAGAAGGCTATACCTAGGCAACTGAATAATTTACTTATTGTGTAGGAAAAGAAGTCAGAAAAAAGGTTATGCAAAATCACTTACAACTGTACAGTGAGGTGCAACAGCTAGAAAAAATACGAACAAGGAACAGAATGTCCAGAGATACCGTTAGAGCTAGCCAAGGGGTTGTGGGTTAATTTTATCACAAGAAATGTTTTAATAGGGTAGACTTTATAAAAGATATAATTTTAGTTCAAACTCAGCAATCGGATTTGAAACAGTCCTATGATTCCAGAATAGAGGCTGTCAGATTATATGACAGTAGTACCTTTTGAATATGAAACCTACTGAATAGTCCATTAAGGACCATGATTCCTGAGGCCTCCATTTTCAGTTCCTCCTAAAAAGGCAGTATGTTTTAAGTGAACCGGCTCCGTACTAATGGATAGCATCTTTGATATAAAAGGTAGACTGTCTTGTCCCAAACCAGATGTGAAACTCTGAGCTGCTCAGAAAAAAAAAATTATGAAGCTAAAAATACATACAATCACTGATTCTGATTTAAAATGAAGAATAAGCATTATCAATTTTCCTATAAGATATGAATTTTTTTAAAAAAAGCTTTTTAATCTTCTAAGTTTTATATATTCCTCATATTATCTTGAGTGGTGTTTTCTATTAAATCAGAATCTTGAATATGGTATATACATTAGAAAAATTATTAAGAAGAATTATTGACTGTTTCTAACAGGATTTTTAATGTAAAACATTATGTTCCTGAGAAATTGTTTTGATCATTTTCAGACTTAAAACTGCAAAGGTTACAGCTAAAACTTGCAGCATGAAAACTCTGTGTAATTCATTGCCAATTGCAGAGCCCCAAGCTTCATGTATTTCTGCCAGTAGAAGACAGAAGAGAGCTTGATATTTATCTGAAAATATTAGGTGTGAGTTTTAAGGATATCTAGGAATGAGAAAAAATAGTGGTAAGACTATTGCAATGGATAGTCTTGTCAAAATAATTAACGAGACAAATCATCATCTATGAAACTTGGCAGTTTTCAGGGCACTAAGATACATTCTTGGCACATCATGTTTGCATATTCTCCTTCTGTTTGTTAAGAAATTGGTGTCTAAATAATATGGCAACTTGTCAGAAGATAATGTTGGAATGAATTAAAATGAAAGTGAGAACTAAAGAATATGTTTGGTAAGTTAAGAATGAAGTTAAAACTGACTGGAAGTCTCATGGGAAAGTTGAAGCTGATTATTCATCAGTGAGCAGAAAATGGCTAGATAAAATTTTTATAACGTTTGGCAATTTTGTGTATAACCATTCTCTGCTTGTTCAGAAAAATGTAAAGATAAACTTTCTATACTTGCTGATGTACAAAAACATCACATCAGGAAACACTGAAATGAGTTAAATTCAACGGGATTTTTGAATCAAACTGACTTGACATCAAAGTGAGTTTAAATCAAAACGTGTTATCATCAATGAGCTAAAATTGGGTCATACAAATAGAATGAAAACACTGAAACAAACTGATGAAACTTGGCAAGTTTCATCAATATAAACATTCTCAGCTAAGATCTATGCTAAATCTGACAATAACTTTTTGAATTGTTGGGTTTCTGTTGTGAAAAGACAACCATACTATATGAGCAGAAATAGGAATGATGGCAATCCATTTTGATTGCAGTAGCAGTAAAAAATGACTGGTATATATTTTGATTGATGTTTACTAACAAATTATTGTACTTTCTTGGAGTGTACAGGACAGCATTTATGTATACCAGAAAAGTGCAAAAATTGCATGTGTATTTGCTGCTAAAAGGCAGGAGCATTTTTATCCAGGTGTTACTCAAGTATGCTCTTTAGGCTTTTCTCAGATTAAGTATAACCACATGGGTGAAAGTCCATATTTACTATCTTATTTTTTTGGCTGCCTATGGAATGGAATTAGAATTAATGAAGTCATGAATTGCTGAGTTTAACTTTTTCTGGGTGGAGAGGCAGGAGATACCACTAGCAGAAGCTGAAACAAGAGAGCAAAATGAATGAACCTTCTCGGTATTTCATATACTTGTGGATTTGCCTGGTAACACAGAAATTGTCTGCACAATGAGAAGCCAGTTTGAGGTCCTCTAATTCAGTATAGAAACTGGTTTAAGCTAAGTCAGAATCAAATCCCAGCTGTGACAATGATATTTCATCACTGTCTAAAGAGGAACACATTAATTTGTACCAAATGATGCTTTCCTGGGCTCTGTGCAGCTCCCAATTCTATTTTAAATCTTGTAAATTCCTATCTACACAGTCTGTATCTCACATCTGGGATAGGGTATAGAAATCTCCCATGCTTTCTCTTGACATCCATCACTAATTGGTCCCTGCTTTATTATGATATATACATACAAAAGAAATGTTTTTGGAAATGCAGATCTATGCTTCTGATAGGCCAGATTCAGCATTTATTCTAAAGCTGGTTTGATCTTCTTTGGTGATGAAAAGCAGAACAATTTCCAGGGTAAGATGCTAGTAGTATACTTGCTTCCTACAAACAGAAAAACAAAGGAGAATCTATGCACACTGAGTAATCCACTTCTGTACGTTTTCTACTTATTAGAGCTCTGGATTGTAGCTAAAACCAAAGTAATAATGTAACAAGCATCTCAGTACCTGCAATTAGTACCTACAATTACAAGCATGATCCTGCATAACTCTGCAAATGTGCATGTTCCTCATCTTTGGTGGTTTAGCCGTCAGAGATAGTTTTACAGAACCAGGAAAATGGATTTTGCTGCAAGTTTTATATTGTGGCTTTAAGATATAGAAACTTGCTGAAACACTTCACTGGAATATGGCTTAGAATTACTATCAAAACTGCAGTGTCTGCCAAGAACTAATTAAAAAGAAGCTATCTTGAATAAACTGGATTTTAAAAGTTGTAGACATGGCAGTCAAGTTAATTATCTCATCTACTTGTGATTTTAAAGGTACAGTAACAGCTTATGCAGAATATAATTTTTCAAAAATTTTGATAACTGTAGAGGGCATATTGTATCAAGACAAACCAGAATCAGACCCACTGTGCTGAATGCACAGTACATGGGGGAAAACTCCCAGAAATTTTGTTTATGTCTAGTATACCCCAGTGCCATACAAGTATTAAGGCTGCCTCTGTATTCAGTATTGTATATGGACTATCCCCTTTCTTCCCCTTTATTCTTTCAGATAGTATGGAAAACATCAGGGTGGAAGTGGGGACATGTGGAATACACAGAACAAGAAGCTTATATCTGAGTCCAGTCTCAGATAGGGTGACTTGTCTGCATTCCATAAAGGTGAAATTAGCATATATTTCTTTCTCTGCTTTAGGGTTTTGCATAGTGCAGTATGCAAGAAATTCTGCATTGCCCCCCAAAAGAGTAATTGGAAAATAATCTCCCTGATTTTATCTATTATTCACTTGTTCATGTATCTGCAATTCTAAGGTGCTTCTTTGTTCTTCATCACTAGGTTGGATAGCAGTTGTCATTGGCAAAAGAAAAGTTCTTCTAAGTACTTTGAGGAAAACTGTACTCCTGGCTCAACTGCAAAATAAGAATACTGCAAAATGTAAGGAAATTTTGCTGCTTCACCCTGCAGGTGTGCTCTTCCCATGCAACAGTACTTGATAATGTAGATACAGTTGCAGTTTCCTAAACACTTATTCCTGTGTGTGATTAATTTTCCCCTTGAAAGCACCAATAGAGAGGAAGAAGGAGTATGTGACTGTAGTGCCATTTTACAGTTATTAAATGTCTTAGCAAAAATCAGTAGCAAATGTAAATCTTCAAGAAGCCATGAAAAACAGACGTGCCTTTGAACTCCAGCCTACATTGTGTGTATTGCCAAATCACTATATAGATATCATACCTACTCAGTGAATACTAAAGTTTTATAACGAATTGTAGAGAGATCATTTTATTCTTCTAAAAGTTATTGATTATTAATTTCAGCAAGATGACAAATATCATAGGATAAAGAGAAATATCTACCCCTCCTTCTTTGTATCATAAAACTGGCAATTTTAATAACATAAATTATATTAAAGTTCAGTTCTACTTGAGAAATGTATGTGTTATTCCAATTTTTGAAGCATACATATCTTCCATTTTTATAGTAAATGTTTCTTTTAATATTCCTTGAACAGACAAGATAATTATTTTTTTTTCCTCTCAGATCTTTGTGAATTTTGGATAATGCTGCTGAAGTCAAAATATTGTAAAATTATGGGGAATTCAGAATCAAAGTATAAGGGTCAGATATAAGTCAGTAAATAACAAAACCAATATGAGGGTTATGTGAACTTTTACACTTGCCTTAGGATATTTTTGATCGTCTCATTGTCTTCCTCAAAAATATGAATGTGAACAACAACCACAGGAGTGGACACACAACAAATACACAAGTGATTATCAAAGAAAAAAATATGCAAGCAAGCTGGCAAGCAAACAAACAAACAAAAAATCAGTGTCCAGCCTTCTGTTTTAAACTTATTTTAAAAAGAGTCTGATCCCTTAAAGAAAGAGACTCTAATCAGGTTTCTCTTCCTTGTGCACCATGACATTTTATTAGAGGCATACTGCAGTAGAAAATGCAGCCTTTTCAGCAAAAGCCAGAACATTGTCAGCCACAGATATAAAACAAAATTTGCTTTGACATCAGATAATGAGCTTCTGGCAAAATTGTGTCTTCTCCTTGTGGTTGTCTTTGCAAATCATTCACCTCAAAAAGAGCAGTGTGCATTATATCCAGATTCCGACCAGATTCTATGGATTAATAATGCAATTTTAAGTTTGTTGTGTTCTGTTTCCTGTCTGTAGCTAAGTGACAGAGAATTAAATTATACTGCCGTATACTGCCATAGATGGTATCGGAAGTTTGATTCTTCAGGAGGACCAGAGTTTGTTCCTACATATGCAAGTGGTTTTACTTAATCTTTTAATTAATGTTCTCAGATGATTGTTAAAATTTTCAAAGAATGGGAATATTAACCCCACATTTTATTTTCATTTTTAACAGTCAAATCTGATCTAGGACAAATGCTTTGTCAAAGCACTGTTTTTATGGACCAAAGTAATGACTGACTGAAATGTCCGTCTGGCCCAGATAAGATATTGTGCCCAAATGCTTAACACTGAAAGAAAAAATGAAAAAAAAAACCAAACAAATTTGGAGGAGACATGGTGCTTCCCAGGTTTTCCTGTTAGCGCTGAGAAGTATGTGACTGCAATGTACTAGGACCCCACCCTTGACAAGTAGAGAATACTCCCATATAGCCAACATTTTGTTTTTGTTGTGCACTTGCAGTAACTGTGTCTTTCTTTCTCAACTCAAGATTGTTAGTAGATTTCAGCTAAGGAAAATATCTTACCAATAGCAATAACATTGACCCAAACAAAACCTCCAGTTCTAGCCTTTTTTTACAGGCAAAAGCAAAAGCCTGAGGAAAGAGTTCTTGCAGTGGGCTGATAAACAAAAGTTTTATGGAAATAAATAGTGTCTTTAGATGAAGACCTCAAAAACTGCAAGAACTTAAAGGAATGGTGCAATATGCTTTATATAGTTTTAAATTCCAGGTTGCTTGTGTTTATAGTACCAAATTCCATCACAAATTATTGAATGTTCTGGTTCCAGTATAATCTATCTATCTGTCTATCTGTCTATTATCCATCTATCCATCTGCCTATCTGTATCAAAATAAGATGTGCCTTTTGGACAGAAGGTCCTATACTACCATTGTTATCCAAGTTATTTCTCTAAAGTTGTAAACTTGACCTTAGTTATCTGTTCAACATGGTATGCAAGAATGGGTCTAGCTTTAAAAAATGGGTAACCTTCTTGAATCATAAAGTAAATATACACATAATTATGTTTATGTATGCTAGTACTCCTTAATGAATTAGGATATATAAGACAAAAGGAAACAATTATTTTATTAGAAAGTATAGGTATTTATGTTTCAGCCAAATCTTAAGGCTTCTGAAGTGCTAAAACCAAAGCCAAATTAGGCTACTTTTTTATTACTAATGCTTCTGCATGTGCCCTTCATTTATGTCATTTCTACTTCATTATTTATGAAATTTGATTCCAAATTGGCGAGAAAAAAAAAAAGAGTCTACATGAATGAGTTTGCTTGGTAATATGCCACAGAAAAATATGGCTTAGAATCAAACCACCTGCAGAAGAAGCTGATTACACAGACATAAATTTTGGTCATGAAATTTTGGTCCCCATTACCTGGGGAGGTATATTGTAGTGAAAGTAGCAGATATTTAGCTATTTAACAGATACTTCTCAGGCCATAAAAGAAAGCAATCCTTTTCTTCTCCTGAGGAACAAAGTCTTAAAAATATACATAGTGACATAAATATGTGCAGTGATATTTTTAAAATATGCAATCTGTTATTAAGGATACAGATGCTGAAAAAAGCATTACCAAATCCCTAATGCTTCTCTTCCTCAATTAGTATGTGTTTGATTTTTGGTCACCTAAAGGGTTAATACTATATTTGGAGAATGGTTTTAGGACATAAATAATATTTTTCTCAGGTATTTTAGCAAGGTTATTAGAATAAACTATCAAAAGTGTCTCTGAGATATAAAAACTTAAGTCATATTATATAAATATGCTGATGTGATATAGAATGTAGCACCTCCATGTGGGAATTAGGTATCCAGGTGCTCAAGATGCTTGTGAAACCCCAATAAGTTACTATCTATACCCTTAGATGCTTAAATACTTTTTTTCATTTCAGGTCCTATACACTTCTCAGGTTAAAATCACAGACATAATTTTAGGTCACATAAGCATGGATGTTTTGCCCGATAAATGGAACTAAGTCTCATCTAATCTTTTTCAGAGTTTGGGGTTTCCTTTCAAAGCAGAGATGCAGAAGCTTTCAGCCTTTCTTCAGTGGACCACAATCAGAACTTCAGCTGAGTGCATAACATAAAATCCCTGGTAAGGGTCTAGAAGTTTTTTTGACTCCTTACATTTTTTTAATATTGAGTGTAAGATATCTTCTCTGCTTGTTGGAAGCATCATCTGAACCACCCTAAGTCTCGGACACATTGGATTTTCCTGTGTGTTTCTTTGTCAAATGCTTATGTTATGACACTGAACTTGTGCATTGTTTTTGACCCTGAAGTATTTTTATGATGCTCTAGCCAACAAGCCTCATGCCAGCAAAGAGAAACTAGTAGCCTTAAATTGTTTTGAGTATGGATGTCACTTCACCAACCAGTCATGCAAATAAGGTCTTTTTAAAATAAAAAGTCTTCTGAAAGGTCACTGATATTTATATCTTAAGTAGAAACTCAGAGCAATATTAAAGTGTTTGGAGTTCTCAGAATTGTATGAATGATTTTACTGTTTCTGCAGTGCATGACAAAAATGCTGACAGGGAACCCTCAGGCCACCTGCTAGGCATAACAGCATTCACTGTGTGCCATATTAAGGGCTGAGTGGCAAGGTTGACACAGAGTTGCTCAATAAAATAGATCTTTCACATCCTGCAAGAAATTAAACCCTAGTGTTTCAGGACAAGCATCCGTAACCACCCAAGAAAGCAGTGCAATATTTATATTTTTTAAATGGAATTTCAGTCGTCTATCTCCTTCAGCCCCCAGGTGGGAATAAGAAGAGTAAGAACTGAGGAGTGAAACCCAAGCAGCATTGAGATGTTTGGGGTTTTTTACTCCACATTTATAGTCATGCTACACACCACAGATAGGACATTTTGACATTATCTAAACTCTGCATTTGAATGAAGCAGCAGCTGCTTGTTGGATTACAAGATTGCTATTACAAAGAGCTGTTGCTTCATATTAGAAAAAAAATAATCTGCAAGCACCCTTTGATTTTAATTTATCGTAAATTGTAAAAAATAAAGAAACAAGTCTGACCCTGCACTCTGATGTCTCAGCCTGACCACCAGGTCGTTATTCTTTTGCCCTTGCAGAAAGAGAGTCTGTTTTCATGAAGCTTAAGTTGCAGACTGCATTAAGAGTTGACCTTCCTATTGAAGTTAATTGTGAGTAATTCAGAATCTAGCCAGAATTACTCTTAGTAATATATGTAGATGCATGAAGTAATGCTGATGTAATCACTGATGTAATGTCAGACACTGAATGAAATTTTTAATATTTCCTTTGAAAACTGTGGCTACTATCCAAAGCCCTTCAAATGAAAAGGAAACTGTACATGAGAAACAACTGCTTATTGACCCTAATACCAGTGGAAGATCATATAGCATGATGGGACTATAGAGAGAGAAGGTGGCTACAGGAAAGAAGTTCCGAATCTTTGAGACTCCTTTCTCCAGGGAAGGTATTTAGCTAAATACTTACTGTTTTCTTCTGTCATGTTGTAATTTAACAAATTGGCAGAAGAGTATGGATCATTTTGCTACTTTATGTCTTCATTTTCTATTTAACCTAATCAAATTCTAGTGTGCCAATGCATCAAATCTGGAATAAAATTTACATCTGGGAAAGAAGATGATATGCCACGTGGTGGTGTCTGATGGACAATTAGAGAGCAAAACTATTGTGAGGGACAGAAAATATATATACACGCACAGGGTCCACCTTTGCTGAAACAGGAACCTTTAATGTTACTTGCCAACAGTATCCTTGCCTTCAGCTGATAGCCCGAAGATCAAGCGTGTAAATTCTTATAGAAGAAAAATATTTTCAATAGATAAAAGGCACAAAATGATAATGAAAAATGTTCTGTTTCCTCTAATGTACTCTAAATCAAACACTCTATAGTATGATATGTTTTAGGTTAATTAGCTTAATCCATTTTTAATTAAGCTGATGTTTCCATGCCAACAAATGGTTTTTAAATTGTGGAAATCTTGGTGATGTGGAGTGAGAGTAAAAAATTAATTGCCTAAAACATTATTTTGTTGTAATTCTTTTAAGTAATATGTGAAGTGCCACATTTGTAGCTCAAGTTCAGCTAATGGCCATAACTCCAGTTCTGTGAGGGAATCATTTAGCTAAACTGTGCTTATACATCAAGATTGATTGTACCACAGTAACAACTTTTCTGAAATTCCATCTTTAAATAGGCCTATGCTAGAAATGATATTCACTACCAACAGGTACTGCATATAGGTCTACAACACCTCAGACTACTTTTTTCTATTCAGATTGATTACCCCAAGATTGTTTCGTAGATTAGGATCAAATGTTATGTCAGCAGCTACAAGCACAGTTGTAGTGCGATTGAGAAGGTGGTCTTGGAGGAAAATAAAGAAAACAAATAGATTATGGGAGTTTTCTTACATTCAGATTGAGTTGTAAAACATGGTAAATGAACTGTGCAAACAATATGTAACTAACATGGCAAATATGGAATAGATTTAAGAGTGTAAAAGTAGTTTATCAGTTGAAATAAAGGAGCTGTATGATTTCTTTGGGGAAAAATACTTACTTCCTGGTAGGTAGAGACTGTGGTACTGCTGGCTGCCACAGCAGCTCTCCATCCTGCTGACAAGCAATTTTTCTCCCTTCCCCTTCCCCTTCCCCTTCCCCTTCCCCTTCCCCTTCCCCTTCCCCTTCCCCTTCCCCTTCCCCTTCCCCTTCCCCTTCCCCTTCCCCTTCCCCTTCCCCTTCCCCTTCCCCTTCCCCCTTCCCCTTCCCCTTCCCCTTCCCCTTCCCCTTCCCCTTCCCCTTCCTTCTTTTTTCCATTTGTGTTCACTACTTATATTCCTTATTGTTCCTGCTAAAAAACAATGCTGATAGTTTTTATCTGACTTCCAAGCACTGTGAAAATCCTGTTATGTTTGGAAACTATCCATGAGAACAGAAGCTTCACATAATGCAATTGACATTAAGCAGTTATTAAAGGAAATACATAAAACAGCCTTGACAGAGCTGGAGCCAGAGGATCTATTCTGCCAGGCCTGTGTCTCAGATCTCTAGACTCTTTCATCCCTACACTTTTCTCCTCCTGATCACTTAAGTCTTGAAATATATCCCAGAATGGCACAGTTCAGCAGCACAGGGGAGAAGGCACCATGAGTAGGCTAAATCCTCTTCAAGAATTTGAGAACAATAGGTAAAAATTCTCTAAAGCTGATGTTTGTACAGAATCCAGGTTTCTTACTTCTTGGTTCACTTACCTAATCTCTGAGCTGATACATAAAAAGACAATGGCACAATCACCAACAGTATTAAAAGAAAAAGAGAGACTCTTCTCATTTTACAAAAGGAACAAGTTCAACATCTAATCTGAGAAGAGGATCTCAGACTAGTAATCCAAGTCTGACAATACCCTCTTCTTACAACTCAGAATTAAGTGTATAGACCATGAAAGGTATAGGGTTTCAGGTCCATTCTTCTTTCTCATTTCCTATTGACCAGTTCAAGACGGAATCTGTTGTAAATCCCTGCTGTGCTGTTTAAAACTTCCATGTAATGTATTGGGCCCTTCAACATAAAGGATGTTCGCACAATTTCTAACACCACCATGTCAACACTTTTGTGGATCTGATTCTGGAATTCAAAATTTCCTAATATCAGTACAGTCAACACATCTAAATCTGGCCTCATGAGTACAGAATAAGCACACTGAAAGTAACAGCTTTTCTATTTTCTGAATTAATTTATTAAAGCTTCTGAAATTATATATCACATTAAATGTTTAAGTTATAGAGACTCATACCAGTTTTGTCCACTTTTTTGTGTGTGTGTGTGTGTCAAATTTTAATGAGCACTTCTCCTGATGCCTATGTCGTGTTCTGTTTCTGGCTGCTTCAATTAAGGAGACAATCATTACCATGTTTAAAGTCTAACTTCTCTAACAAATATGATTAAAATGAATATGACACTGAATGTGCCTCTTTTGCCACTGATTTAAAAGACAAAGTGATAATTATGCCAGATTGCTAGAACTCAACTGTTTAAGGACAGAATATTACTGCTTACACAGTGTGTGTCACAAGTTGTCTTCATTCTTCACTAGGTTCTTCCCATCAAACTCCATTTTCCCAAGAGGATATAAAAATAGTCTCTTCAAAAACAAATTAAAGAACTAAGGAATTCAAAATACTGACCCTTTCTATCATGAAAACTCAAAGTACACAATGATGAAAGGTTCCAAAAATATTCTGTGGGATGACAACTAATCCATATTGTCGTCGTGGCAACCAGAATGAACGCAAACTTATTTTTATACTAGAAATTGAAAACATTACTGTCAGTTAGTAAAACTAATTATTTTAAATTACTAATATCTCTCAAAAAGTTGGACATTTTCAAACATAAGTACTATTAGATTTATACAAAAATTTAGAAACAGGAGAAATAGTAAATATTAATTCTTTGTATTCATAACAAGAATTGAAATTATACGCAACTCATTTTTTGTTAAAAAAGTATTCTGAGCTAACATATTTGCTAGTTTAGAAAATATCACACTAGAAACAAGCTCAGAACTTGAACTAGTACTGCAGGAAGCTGGCATTAAAATAATCATTTTGTGGGTTTTTTTTTGCAGGGGCGTGTTGCAAATTTTATTAGAACTACTAGAAAAGTCGTATCTTGATCAGATGAGATTTGGTGAAAAATCTGTGAAGATGACTAGCACACTAGACGGTTTCAAAAGTAATACTTTCAGTTCTAAATAGTAACCATTGACAGCTGAGCTGTACAGCAGAGAAATGCTAAGCTGAAATCTGTTTCAGTGGGAATTTCACAGGAAAACAGTTTTCATAACACTTTGCAAAAAAAAAAGAAACTCACAATATTTCTCTTGCCGAAAACCTGGTTTGCAGTCAGATATCTTTTCTTCCATTCGTGTTATACAAATTGCTAATGACAAAATTGGTTTAACTTGAATTAAAAAATTCCTAAACAGTTTTGTGTTCTCTACTAAGCAAGGTACATGGAATTGTTCTACAGCTAATTCACAAACCTGACAGCTTATTTTGAAGGCAGTGCCTCCAAAGCAGTCATACGTGAAGTCTTACTGAGATACTAATGTTTGAGACAATGGTGGTGTAATCTACTGAAGTGGAGATTTTGCAGCGAATTCCAGCACTGTAGGGATTATTTAGTTAAAGCAAGGATCATCAGTGGTATTTTTCCGTTTTAATTATTTGATGACACTAGTAAATCTTGTTTTATTTGCAAAATAGTGAATCGTGCATTGCTAGTACATATGCTTGGTAAGCACATAGGTACAAAACCATTGATATGCACAAATGTGTTTGAACAAAACCATATATTTTCTGAGGCTGGAATAGTGCAGGTTGTAAAGACTCAGTGGTCCCAGGTCACATAACGTTTCCTTTTGGCTTCTGTACCAAGACACATGAAAATCCAAATTTAAAGTCCGGTTTTCCTCCAGGAATGATATTATAATGTCTTAGGGGCTCTAGGTTTTTGGCTTTAAGAGATTTCCAGTGACTCAGAACATAAAAAAACAATGCATGCTTACCTTTTGCAAGCTAGACATACAATGCAAAACCCTACCTTGACTCCTGACCTACCTAGACCTGTCAGACACGTTTCTTGCTACTAACTTCTTACAGCATAATGGATTTTTGCAAATAATGATGAAATTTAGACTATACTGACAAAAAGCTGTTTTGGCGTTGTAATAGAATCATAGAATTGTAGAAGGGTTAGACTTGGAAGGGACCTTAAATATCATCTAGTTCCAACCCCCCTGTCACGGGCAGGGACACCTTCCACTAGACCAGGTTTCTCAAATCATAGAATCATGGAATGGTTTAGGCTGGAAGGGACCTTACAGATCATCTAGTTACAGCCCCCCTGCCATGGCCACAGACACCTTCCCCTAGACCAGGTTGCTCAAAGGCCCACCCAGCCTGGCCTTGAACGCCTCCAGAGATTAGCCCTCCACAACTTTGCTGGGCAATTTGTTCCAGTGCCTCACCACACTCATAGTGAAAAATTTCGTCTGGATATCTATTCTAGATCTCCCCTCTTCCAGTTTGAAGCCATTACCCCTCATCTTATCTCTACATACCCTCGTAAAGACCTTTCCCTGCCCTCCCTTTAATCCTGACCCATAAACTCTCAGTTGGCTCCTCATCCATCTCCATGTAGAGATCCATTCACTCCAGCTGTTCACTGACATACAGGGAGACACCCCTTCCTCGTCTCTCCTGCCTGTCCTTCCTGAAGAGCCTGTATCCTTGCATTCCAACAGTCTAGTCATAGAAGCCAGCCCACCATATCTCTGTGATTGAGGCAATAAGCAATTGAGGCAATGAACAATTAACTCTAATTATTGTCACGAGGATAAGCAAACATGACCTTGATCTGATATGGCTAGGGAATTAGTGGCATATATCAGAATGTACAATCATTGAATAGTGAATTTTTGGAGTAAATCTCATCTTTAACATGTGAATTTTATTAGAAGACTATGTTGGTCATTAATGAGACCCATGAGCTCGTAAGAAATAACAACTATTCCTGGTGTCTTCTGAGTCCATGGAATGATCAACTAGGGTTTTAATCAGATGTAGATTTGCAAAAACTGTTTCTGTATAGATGTTATCTTTAGGTGTTTTGAAAATTGATGCATAGTGTATATCACAAACAATTAATTTGGTGTTCTGTTTTTTCTTTCACACTCTGTGAAATTTAAAGATAAAGGATAATCCGATAATAAGGGTTGGAGAGGGAAGATTAATATAAGGACTTCATTAAGTGGCTCTAAGATTGCTAATTCAACCTGCTATTTCTGCTTAGGAATGTAAGATTAGGATTTATTTCTATCTGAAAGAAGCAGAATTTTAAAAATAGCAGAAGATCCATTACAATGAAGAAGAAAAACGATAATAGTCTAGTACGATGTTTTAATTAATACTGGGCTAACCATGGATGACTGGAAATGTCAACTGCAATTGGACATGTCAAGCCATAAATGTGTGCAGTCTAGTGACCAAAAAGATGATAATTTGAGGAAAGCAGAAGGGAAGAACTATAAAGCACCTCACACTAATACACATGAAACTTAAAAGAAGTGGAAACAGCAGTTGTTGTGCTGGACTGAGACAGCCGCTGATACTGGCACTAAGCATTATCTTCTGGCAGTGCCAAACTAGTTTAATCCAGGGTTTTCTGCAAAATATGATTGTGAAAGTAATGCATATTTTTCAATGTGTAATTTGAATAGCCTCGTCTTGGCTCCTCTTTGTCTGTTTTTCTATGCATACACTGAAAATACATATTAAATTTTTTCCCTTCACTCCCTTTTGTGGAGAAGATTGGTGTCTGAAATTCAGCTGCAGCAAGTTCATTTTCTGCAAGTAATACTATCACATGTGTACCATTCTTTAGCAGAAAAAATGCTATTCAAAGTTGTCTGCAGGTTTAAGAAGCATTTTATTTATGCTGTAGCATTACTATTTCCACCATCTTCAGAGTACAATATAAAGAAGGCAGCTGCTGAAAGCCAAAATGTTATCTTATAAATAAAGCATTTATCTCCCCCATCTTTTGAATACCATTTACTTGCTGAAAATGGAGTGTGCAGCAAATAAATATTACCTAGGAATGTGCTAGATGATAGACTGTTTTCCTTAAATTTTTAAGTTCTTCACAAATACATGGTTCCATTGTGTCTCTCTAGGATTGACAAAGTCCTCTTGTATATTAAATATCACTTTGAAGAGTTTGTGTTTTGGTCAGAAATGTAATTCTGATTCCAAGAGCACATCAGCTGCTATATAAGAATTAACTAAAACTAAAACCCAAAGCCAGTGATAAGAAAATGTAAATGCCTGTTTTCAGGCACTGCTTAAAGCATTGACTGAAATGTAATTATAAATCTCCTGCAATAATATTGGAGAGATTATTTAGTAAAAGATTCATAGGTGGGTGCAGAAAAACAATGTAGTGTTGTGTAATTTGTTGTGAACAGTTTCTTTTTCACCCTGCTGTGGAAGACTCCTGTGTACAGTTACGTAGCACTTGAACCAGCATGACAACAAATACTTAGAATCTCTCAACACAAACTAAGATGGAGGTGAAAGTTTTCTATTAAGACAGATAGAAACACAGACAGACAGACATGTACAATCTCTTGGACTTTATAAGTCACCCAAAGAATCATCTTCAGAATGAAATATGCATTTAGGTTTTTTTTGTTTTCCAAGTAGCTTATTCTACTGTTAATCATGGCAGAATCTGAAAATCTTCCAGTGAAATACTGAGCCAGATGACTAATATCATTCACCTGTTGCTTGTTTCCTCGTTTTAGCTTCTGGACTACTATACATAGTGGGTTGATTTGTTTTTAGGGCATTTTTATTACTATTAGTAGTTTAATAAGTATGCTGGGGGGGGTGGGTGGGGTGGGTGGCGGAGATCAGAGGCAAGCTCCTTGCCCTTGGTATGAAAAATAATCATGTCTATGCTGGTGCTCTAGTTTCTGGTCTTTCTTCTGTTATGTTTTCTAGGAATTTTTCCTAGGAGTCTTTGGCAAGTTTTCTGATGTGTTTGGATGTATAAATTAGGCATTTTACTGATAACTAATTATTTTCTTCCTGAGTTGATTTATAGTGTTCTGCCAGGTGATGAACAAGCCTCTTGTATTCCTTTTACATATCTGCCCAGTAAATATTTTGTGTAGATATTTAATTTACTGGGGTTTACCAAAACTGTTTATCCCAACTTTAGAGGCTGTTGTATTCAATACAGGCTATGGTTAACTGCATAGCTCTTTATTGTTAAATGGCAATTTGTTATACTGTACATTATTTTCAAAACTTGTTGAAGTATTCATTCAGCTAGAACGACAGTAATAGTAGTGCAAGACAATGACCAGTTTTCTACCCCACCTCACTCTTGTTCTTCAGAGGTCAGATATGCATCCCTTGTTTCTCAGACTTGGACATTGCTGGACGTGCATTGCTACTGCACTTGATTTGCACGGCTGCAGTGGAATTACATTTTTCCATCCCAAAGCCTAGAGATCTGGGCAATTACTTCCATTGTTCCTCCTAAAAGTCATCTTTGCATAGACATGAAGTGATCCTTGCTGGATCACAAAATGCATGTGTAGAAGCAGGTAAGAGGACATGGCTGGAGCTGGCCATGTGTAAACTCTGATGTATAAACCGAGAACTTAAGTGAGCATAACCAAGCACTCTGTATTCTAGGAAGATTAATTATTTTTCTCTACTAGGAAGTAAGATGCCAAAAAAAAAAAGCTTGCATTTTCAAACTGGCCTCTGGAATGAACATGCAATCTAATGCCTGAATAAACTCACTTAACTCTCATGCAAGTGCAAGTTAGGTGGCTGAGACGACATTTAGCTTGTGCTGTTTCTGGGAATCTAGACTTCTCAGTATTGTAGGCTTAAAGTTACAATCTAATTGTCTATTTTTGCTATATGATTTTAATGGTAAATCTGCCTGTGCTTTAGGCTCACCACCACTATGTATGCACAATGCAAAATAACTTTTAGAAGGGTAGGAAGTATGTTCTCATTCATTACCAATCCTCCGTATCTTGAAGTCCGTTTAAAATCAACATGTTTTAAATTTTTTTTCTCATTTTACTTCAAATTGCTTTTCCATGCTGCATTAAGTGACCAGATTTTATATCACAGAACATGTTAGTTTGAATTGTAGATACTATATGAAAATATTTAAATTACAGCTACTTAATGTTATGGTGATATTTTACACCAAGTAAAATGTGTTTAAATTCATTAGATCTAGAGGAAGTGCAAATCAGGCAACAATGGATAATCACTTTATTCTTGCAGTAGTTATTGCTTCAGGCAGATGGGATTATTTAATGAATCACTGATGAAATGCAGTAACAGAGGATCTTAGCACTCTACCTGCAGTGTCTAAGAAAACTCAAGGTCTAGGTGAAGAAACTTGAAAGAAATACTATTCCAGCATACTCATAACAAAGGCACATTTGCTGTGATTTTTATCTTTAATCTTTTTTTCTTATTTACAGAAAAATAAACACTAAATAAAACCTCTAGTCTGAATACTCAGAAGTTATTACTCATGATTTCCTACAATTCATTTTTAGTTCAGCTCAGGACACTTGCCAAGTGTCAGCTTTTCAGACCATCAGAGTGTGGCAGGTAGCTGCCTAAGCACAGGTAACTAATGCAACTTGAGATATTCCAGGTCCATCAGACTTCCATCTGTTACCTTAGGAAGGTATGGTTACCCTGTAGGTCTTGTGCATACCTATTAGACTCATTTCAGATACCCTAGAGCATCTCAGGTAGTCTATATTTAGGCAGTTGAATTCCACATTCAATGTCCACCACTTGGAAGCTAGTCTCTCTTACCATGTCCCAGATTAAGACTGCAAAAATCAGGCTACAGAATATCAGTATAAGTCCTTCCAAAATGCCTTTATTGTTGTTGTTGTTGTTGTAGTATTGAGAAACAAGCACAGCCCAAAGTCAATGAGTAAACTGTATTTGAAATGAGGAGAAAAAAGAAAAGAACCGATTTGCCACCTACAGAAACAGTAGGAATTTGGCAAGTTCTACTGTCAGCTAAAGCCATTTTATTCTATACAAGTACCATCCAGAAACAAATGCATGGGTTGTGGAAAAATTAGTAAAGGTAACGATGCATGCCCTGATGACCCTTGCAGAAAAGAAGGAACACCTGGTATAAAGAGAAAGAAAAGGAAGTGTGAAAGAAAAGTGAGATATGCCTAATTTTGTCCTGCTATTGTAGATTTTATGCTAATTTCCTGAGCAGGTCTTATGCATTTCTAGCGTGTACTAGGATCAGAACCAAGGAAGGGATGGTAGCTGACTTCCCACTAATTACCTACTCCTCAGAAATTCAGAACCTGTACACTTAGTACCTTTAGAATGTATTAGTCAGATTTATACAATATTTTCATAGAATGTAATTCATAAGAAATTTATAAGTATTATCGGCAGCTGGGAAAGCAATGTGGGTTTTGCTTTAGGTTTCTTTTTTTTAATAGTGTTTCTGAACTGAAAAAATCAGAAAGATGGTTTGGTCAAAATAAAATGGAAATGATGGTATTTTTAATTGGATGGAAATTAAAAACAGCTAACAGCAGTACAGCCCTAGCCTGGAGAAATTCAAATATCGTGTCAAACCTTAGGTAAAATTGTCAGTTTTATTTTGGGATAGTTGTTTCGGTGTGACGATGTGGCCCTGAAAGAGCAGACCTCATGCTCGAGTAGGACAAAGTCATAGCAATTTTCCTAGAAAGAAGAAGAGATTCATAGCTGTGTTAACTTTACAAATTCCTCTCTGCCTGTATATGAGACCACTTCTATCACAGAAAATATATATAAATCAACTGCGGTATAAAGATGGGTTCGGTTGCTTTCCACTTTTGATTGTATCTTTGTTATTTAGTTTGTTATGGGCTAAAAACTTCTTAAAAGCATCACAGTAAAATGAAGCTAAGATCACATCTGCCCATTTCTAACTGTTAAGGCACACTTTACTCTGGTATGAACTGAGAATGCATAGAAACACAGGACTTAACATCTTTGTAGCACATTCGGGATAAGAAACCAGAAGGTGATAATAACTTGAAAAACAACCACTAGTTGGCTTTAGATATAGGGAAAGCCAAAGAAATTGGCCTATAAGACTAGCAAGACCATTGGTGGATTATGCTGACAATATGATTTTAAAAGAAATATATTTTTGAGACAACAACCCCCTGGGGGTGGGAGGAAAAGGGCTCTCTGCATGGACATCTGGCCCCAGTATGGGCAACATGCAGGCACTAGGATACTAGCCAGGACTCGAAGATATCAAGCAGTAAGACACTGTTTCCCTGGGTCTACACTGACTGTCTAAACCTGACTGGAGAAGCATGAGCCTTGGCAAGTTGTATGTGAGTGCCATAGAGCAGAAACCTTATACTAGAAACTTTATAATAGACATTACTATCCACCCACTAAACCCATCCTGCTTAGTAAATGAATTTCAGATTATGTCACTGAGTCATGTGGTTCTTTTCCTGCTGTAACCCCACTCTAAGTCCACCTGTGACACACCTACACAGCACCTGCAGTCATTTCACAGCTGTCTTACCTGCATGCTAGTCTAATTTGCATGTCACACTACCTGAGCTAACTCAGCTGTGTCTATATTAGGACTTTACATGTATATCACATTAATCACAAAAAAGACTTGCAGATAAGTATAATCTTGACCGAAACTCCAGATCTTCTTAGCAACAGATTTCTGTACATTCTTGCTTTGCAGAACAGTGGCTGGTGCATCCCTGTGAGCTGGGTGCATCAAAGAAGTAAGAACAGTTTAATGATTTCAGCAGCAGCGGAGGATGCAAACAATCTCTTAGAATGTACTGAAGAAAAAAAACCCTGTAAATGGGAGACATAGATTAATAGATATCAATTCATAGCTAAAATATGCTTTAAAATAAGTAGCACATTAAAAAAAAAGGAAAAAGTGAACACAGAGAAAATTTATATTGTTTATATAAATGAAAGTTTGAGAATTTGTTAAAAGAGTGAAGAAAACCTTTGTGAGATCACAGTCGGTCATTTCAAGCCTAAGCAAAAAGGCCAATTGAGTTTTTAGAATAAATGTACACGTTTGGGTTTTTTTTCAGAAATTCTCTGTCCTGGCATTCCACTGTTTGCCCACCAATGCCTTCTGAATTTAGAAAACCTAGCCTCTTCTGTGCTTTCAATTTTGTCACTGCCTTCTACAACAGCAGCTTACTTGGGATTTCAATGAGGAAAACACTTGCTGGCTTACTTTTACATATATACTTCCACATCTAAATATATACCTACATTTTTACTTAAGATTTTGTGCTCTGAAACAAATTAGAAGATATGCAAAGATGCTTGCTTTTGGATTTTGCTTGCATTTTCTGCCTCATTCTAGCCAAGGATACAGCAAGGCTTCCTGCAATGTAGTGTTGCCAGCAAGCTTTATAATATGGAAAGACTTCAATTTGATTATGTTTGAAGAAAGCTGTTCATGATTTTAGAAGCTGACTTAAAATATTCAAATATAAAGTCTATTTATTTAACTCTTATGACTGTTAATAAAGACCAAATTATTTGCCTGTTGAATTAGTATGACACTAATAGCAATGCAAGCAGTGTCTGATGTGTTCGGATTGGGTCTGCATTGAGTTCTAGAGGCAAAAGTTTAGACTCATGAACAATGTAAATGAATCACTCTTGGGCCTTGGCACTGAAGTATGTTATAATTGTAGCATAATGAGATAATGAAGAGACTCTGACTTTTTTTTTTTTTAATTTAGAGAGGCTTGGGGATACGAATAGTTGAAAACAGAGAATACCAATTAGCTTCTCAATTTCCCTCCGCTCTTCTGCCCTCTCTTCCCCAGTCCCTTTCCATTATAGACCTATTTCAGAATTACAGTTAATATATTTTTGAGGTAATAGGAGTCTTTGAATAAGAAACAAAATGTATCACATGTAGGACATTTATTTTGAGCATGCTATACACAGAGGTGGAATTGAAGAGACAAATTCATTCCAGATTTCAGTGTTTTGAAACATTTAATTTTAAATTTCAAAAGCAGCAATTACATGATGATGTTTGATGTACTCCAAAACTGATATTTCATATATAGCACATCTGATATTTATTGAAAATACTAGAAAAAAACATCTGAACCGTCATAATTTGAATATCATACTCTCTTCAGGATACTTTAAAATAGGCCTAGAAGGGTCTATTAAATTGCATTTAAACCCAGTACACTTTGCAGGTGTCCAGTATAATGAACACTTTAAATGTCTATGCTCTAAGGTTAATTTGTTCTGTAAAATTGCCCAGACCCCTCTAGAGTATTCATTAGTAGAATAAAACAGAGACCTAATCCAGATAGATGCTAAAGGATTATCATTATTGCTGTAAGGATGACTTTGATAAAATTCTAATTGGTATTGCCGCATGGGGACTGAACAAACGAAGCAGATTATGATAAATACTGGGTTTCAGACCTCTCTAGCTAAATTCTGAGACTGGGGTAAAATAAAGTGATCAAATTCATCAGAAAACAGATAGCTACCTCAATTTACTCCAGAATTTCTTTGAGTGGCATGAAAGATAAAATTATACTCAACTGCAGATAATTACACCAAATGTCAGCACAATACAATTAGAGCTAAAAGACCATTGCAGCACTCATTTTGCTTTTAACAGCATCTTCATTGCAAATTGTCTTTTGTCTCATTAGCTCAGGACTGACAGTTTTAAACCTTTAGTTATACAGATTCATCCATAATAACATCAAACATGATCATTATATTTTCTTTTCTCTCTGCATTACATAAAAAGGAGAATTTTTCTGCTGGGCCACTTATACACAAGCAAGAATTTATATTATCTAAATAAAATTAAAATAAACCAACTTAATTTGTATTTAGGTCTGCAACTGGTAAAATTCCTGTGTCATGAAACTGCAATTCCTATGCCATTAAAACACACTGTGAGTTAGGCAGTCATTGTATAGGTCCATCAAATGGAAACTTTAAGTCTTTGGTTGTTATTATGGTTTTTGCCCTTAGCAAAAACTGTAAATCGGTATGTTTTTATGTGAGTAAATATTAAATTATCACCCATATTTGATCTACTTTGAACTACACCACTCTTGAAAGAATAATTTCATTCAATATGAGTTATGGTAGCAGAACACAACCTTTATTTTTATTACTATAGGTCAGTTGTCACTGTAAAACAATGCCTTCTTTCTATGCTGTGTCCACCTGTAGAATGTTATTATTCCGGATATCTTTATTTCACAACAATGTGCAAAGTCAGATTATCACTTAGATTGTTTGTGACACCTCAAAGGTTTTTTTTTTAATTATAAATACACATATTAGTATAGTCTACATAAAGTTAGATGTCATATATAGGTGGACTGAATGTGTATCTATGCTGTTATGTCCTTTTTTAATAATGACACAAATTCTGAAGAAAACAAATGACATATACATGTAAACAGATTTGAAGTATCTGTGTTTATATCTGCAGCCACCTTTCCCAAAGTTTCTGAGTAAAGAGGACACAAATTTTAATTCACAGTTAAAGAAATTTAAGACAGCCCTTGTTAAGTATTTTTAAAAAAACCCACAAAACACAGAATCAATATTTTTTTACTGAACTGGGACTTTCCCAGTCCAGGATTTGAATTTGAAGCCATCTATACCTACAAGAAATTATCCAAAATGTCAATGGATTGTAAGAATAATATTCAGGAAGTTACCATATGAATTATGTAGAATTTAAAGATAAATAAAAGAGCCTAAAATTCAGGAAAAACAAAGAACAAAAGGTCTGTTTTTATATTCATTTTGAAAAAAATGTTGGAGAAGATTAGTGAAAAATCTCTGTAAGTATACATTTTCAGCAGTCTTCAAGCAAATGTCGTATCTATATTCCTTCATTACACTGTTTACTTAGAATCACTAAAGGTTATAGCTGAGCATAGGCTGAATAAAAAGATCCGTATAATTCAGAAAGACCAAGATAATGTGATTTTGCTGTGGATCAGATTTGCTTCTATAAACAAGTTCTCAGATTTAATTCTTTTAAAATAAGTGTTCCTATGACTTCGTTTTACGGCTGATAGTCATCTATTCCTTTACACTCTATTGGAAAATCATAAAAGAAGCTAACATGATCTATTCAAGAGTTTTTCCTCATGAGCATTTCCTAACAATGTTGTAAGGTTTTATCACCCATACTATGTGTCATCAGGAGGCAGCACTGAGACCACACCACTTCCATCACAGGCTCCTGTAATGTATGTTTATAAGAGACAGTTCTAGGGTACATTGTTAGTCAAAGATGAAATATTTAGGTTCAGGTATATATTTGTTGCTCCATTTTACTCTATTACGTTGTTAAATACAGATTTATGCAACATGAGCAATGTTTGTCATAAGGTATATTGATCAGGAAAGCTATTGCAATTGTAATTTATCTACGTGTGTCACGAGAGTATTTCAAATGGCTCTATTATACCTGTCTGTACAAGTGCGCACAATTAAAATGTTATCGCACCAGTTACAAACAAGACTGAGATGTTCTGTATCATTTATTCTCAGTTCAAAACTAAGTAATGAACGAAATCTCCACATGTTCTCTGAAACAAAAGTTTTATGGAGAGTGGTAATATTTTAATTTTGTATAGCAGAAACTTTGCCCATTTTTTTCAACTATGTCAATTGCTTGAATAAAAAAATATCCCCCCTGCTCACCCTTCTCCCCGTTATCTCTTTAGACTACCATTATATACATCGCTATCTCTATTAATTTCTCTAAATCTACTCCTATAGTGTGTAACACACCTGTAGTTATCCACATCTGAAAAATGTGGAGGCCTCACAAACACACCATTTTCTGCTGTCCGTTCTGGAACAGAGATATTCAGTTTTCCTCTTCCTATCAACCCTGTTCCACTGCAGCTTCTCACACCTGTTGCTTGCTTCTCTATGCTCCTTCTTTCCTAAATGGGTTTTCTATCTTGGCAGTTGTTTCACCCAGAGTGACAGACAACTGGCAGAAAACAACTCCAGTTGTAACACCTGCTCTTATTGTGATTTTGTGTGATTCTGATTTGGGTTTACATGCTTGAGGCTGGCCATCTCTGTTCACACTTGGCTGTGTATCTAATCCCTCTAGCCAAGCCCATGAAACCTTAAGGATAAGCATGGCCATACCCTTCTTGCAAAGCGGGAGCTATCAGACTGTTACTTGAATATCTCTGTCACAAATCCGGTCCTATACTTTTTTTTAATGACTATAAAATCTATTCCTAATTGTTCTACTTTATTCCAGAATTAACTACACGTGCTGTGTATTATGCACATTGCCTTAGAATAGTCAGCACTGCTGATTCCTAAGTCCGGGATATTACATTTGGTAGTGAGAGACATCTAGGTAATATAAGAAATCATGGATAGATTAAAGAAAATTAGATTTTAAAATAATAAAAATCTATGTATTTATAACATCACATACTGGTGGATTCAACAGAATACATATCTGGTAAGTCCCCATTGGACAACAAAGGAGAAAGCATTTCCAGCATTACTGATTAAACAGGAATTTGTTCAGCCTAGCTGGAAGCTTTTCAAATTATTTTAGATGATATTTAACTGATTAATTGAAATGGGCCGAAATGTATTAGCAAAAATTAGAAGATAAACAGCATTGTTACTGGAATACAGATAAGTGAAAAACAATATATATATATATATTGATTTCATCAGTTGTTTGAATGAGTTCAGTCAGCATGTTGGTGATTCAAATTCATTCTTTTTGAACAGTCATGCAAATTTTTCTGTTGTAAAAAATTTTCAGTGAAAGAACAACACAACACAATGGAACTAAGAACGCTGAAATGTATTTCTCATGCTGACTTCTGTCAGTTGAGGCTGATACAAAGAGTGAGAGACAAAGGAGAGAAAAATGAAGGACTTCTGATTAAAACAAAAAGCAGATCTCTGCAATTTTGTAATTTGTTTTCTTTCCCGGAGAAACATTTTTAAGACCGTATGGATAAGACATTTTGAATGCTGTGTTTATAATGCTGTTACCTACCATGGAAGGTCCGTCTCAGTTTGCTGTTACAGTGTCTCAAGCTTCTCTGCTGTTAAGTGCTATTGATGTCTCTTGTTCCGCATCCTTGCAATTTCCACTGTGCTTTGATCTTTCCGACAGCAGGGCAAGAATCTCAAGCGTGTTCAATGGGGTGGCTCTAAGTCTACTGCAGGCCTATGTTATCTAAGCACAGATGTTCCACTTCTCAAGCAGGCAAGACTAAACAATGATTAGTGCGGGTCACTTGAGCGTGTTTACAAACCTCCTCACCAATCCTCCGTCACTCTCCCACAATAGCAAAATCAGACTTGGATGGAATGGAGGGCTGCTGAAACAGAGAGGCAGCATCACTCTTGAGCAGAGTTGCAGCCACGCTCTCACTTCCATTCCTCACAATAGTCCAAGCACAACAGCAAGAAAATGGGAGAGAGACTAATGGTGAACCTAAAGGCCTCTTAATTCTCTTCTTCCTTGAGTGTATCCAGATTATCCTAATGTAATTTGATAAGACTACACATACAATGGGAAACCTCTGAATCATCAATCTTCGGAATATTCATTCATAAATACTGTGCATAAGAGGGAAATATATAATCACATATGGGATGTGTGGATAGACAGTTGGATGAATAGGAGAAAAAACCCTCAGTGAATCCCTATGAACAGATATTGAAATCTTAGGGTTTAGCATGAATGTTAAGGAGGAAAGTGCATGTCAGATCATACCCTTCAGAGCAGTTGGAAAAGAATGAGTGAAGAGAGGTGAAGAACAGAAAATATTAAACTGTATGTCAAGCTTGTCAGGACCACCAAAAAAAGAATTTTCAGGCATATCAGTGGAAGAAGGAAAATAGGTACCTTGACAAAAGAATCTTTCTGAGGGTGCTCTTTTTGGGAAATTATTCTGCAGTGTTATGCAGAGTTTACCCAATTATTTCTGGTCATGTCTGCACATGAAATTTTCCTGCTCTCTCTCCAGCTGCCTAACATTTAATAAGCATTGCAAAGGTTTCAGAAAAAAAAAAAGGTAAAATCACACAACAGAACAGTGCCCACAGCACCAGGAACAATTTAGAATCTACAATAGGTCACTCAAGTCCTACCAAAGTGCAATGGTGAGACATAAAATTAATTAACATTCAATATAGTCTAAAATGTCTAATGTGAAAACTATTTGCAAAATCCATTGCTGTTTTCATTGCATTTTTTTCATCTGAGGATTATTAGTGCAACACAGGTCCCCTTAAAATTGTTTACTACTAAACAGCTAATGTGTTCAGATGTTAATTACTCTGTTTCTACTTGAGATTAAACCAAAAATATGACCATTAGGCACTGAAAACATTTGATTGGCAGTTACTGCTTACTGCATGAAGGCTATTGCGGTGAACCAACATATGATTCATCAATGAAATAGGTTATACACTAAAGTCAGACTAGAAATCTTAAATGTAATTGCTGCCTTCGAAGAAGTAATAAACTGCATATGAAATCCAGGCATCCAATACTGATGGAAGAGTCTCTGAAAGGTCAGGTCAAAGCCTCCTCAATATCAAATTTAGAGGTTAATTTTCAAAGTGAACAGTTAACAATTTTAATTTTTCCCCCACCCTCTTTCTTACACATGCTAGAAATACTGTTTCAGGTAGAAATACTCAGACAATTTTTAAAGAACATTAGTTTCTGGGGCAAATGGGAAATCAGTAGTTGAGTTTGATCGCAGAGTCCATCTATTTGCACTGACTTATATCTCAGTTTATTGTTCTCAGTCTCTCAGTTTGGTAACATTTGGTATGTGTTGCAAATATGTAGTGTAATTCGCAGTCTGTTATACCATTACGTAATGCACCATAAAGAAAAAAGAATGTACAATTAATGATTTAGTATGTATTTCAACATGGTAAAATGTCTTTTTTAATTGAAACAAACTATTGCTATTCCTTGATCTTTCTCCAGTCTTTTGCTTTTGGGTTCAGAAAAGACATTTTCAATCTTCATGGTATAACTTTCTGTTCGGTGTATGCAATCCAAATAAAAAGGGAGAAAGTTTGAAGAGTTTTTCTCACTTTCTCTGAAAGTATAAAATGATATATTTACAATAATTATTACTTTAATGTGGACAAATCAACCTGGAACTAGTTAAAATAACATACTTAATAAAAGTCTACAAAATGTTACCCTCTCAGTTGCAGTTCTGATAAATTTCAACATTTTTATTGTGTCAATAAGGAATTATTTCCTCTTCCCTTCAAATAGTGAATCATATTCTCACCAAGGCCAGTGACACACTCAAGTCTCAGCTCACCAAGTCTAGGAGAAATTCTTCATTACTGAAAGGAGGAGAGAAGATTTCAGTCCTCATTTACAATAGCATAAGAGGTATTTCCGAAACAATGATCTTAATGTTAATCTGATGATCTTAACACACTTCCAATATTAAATAAAGAAGTGCTACAACATTTCTCTTACTTTTGAATGCTTCAGCTGTATCTACTAAACAAGAGAGCCTAGTTTGAGTGATTGATGAGAAATCAAGCCAACCGTATCCTGGGCTGTATCAAAAGAAGCATGGCCAGCAGGTTGAGGGAGGTGATTCAGCCCCTCTACTCCGCTCTCGTGAGACCCCACCTGGAGTACTGCATCCAGCTCTGGATCCCTCAACCTAGGAAGGCCATGGACCTGTTGGAGCATGTCCAGAGGAGGGCCATGAAGATGATCAAAGGGTTGTGAGCACTTGTCCTACAAGGACAGGCTGGGAGAGTTGTGGTTGTTCAGCTTGGAGAAGAGAAGACTCTGGGGACATATTATAGCAGCCTTCCAGTATCTGAAGGGGGCCTACAAGAAGGCAGGAGAGGGGTTTTTTACAAGGGCGTATAGAAATAGGACGAGGGGGAATGGCTTCAAACTGGAAGAGGGCAGATTTAGATTAGATTTTACAAAGAAAATTTGCACTATGTGTGTAGTGAGGCACTGGAACAAATTGCCCAGGGAAGATGTGGAGGGCTGATCTCTGGAAGTGGTCAAGGCCAGGCTGGATGGGACTTTGACCAGCCTGGTCTAGTAGAAGGTGTCCCTGCTCATGGCAGGGGTGTTGTAATTAGATGATCTTTAAGGTCGCTTCCAACCTAAGTCATTCTATGATTCTATGATTCTATATGTTACAGTGCAAGTCACAACCCAGATTATAATCACTATACAGGTTGAAATTTCTTGGAGGTGAAATAATTAACAGCAATAGCACTTAAAAGATCATAATAAATAAGAAATTAAGTTAAACTAAAAAAGGATAAGTTTTTAACATCATTCTGTTTCTAATAATCTGAGATAATAAATGCAGAAAGTGGGGAATTTTATTAGAATAATTTACTACTCATCTAGACTAATTCATTGGATATAATAGCTTATTATTCACCTTTTGTTCTTACATGAGTTCTAATGCAAACTTGATTTACTTTTCTTTTCTGTTATTCTTCCTAGTACTGTACCTGACATTTAAGAATGAAAACTGTACAAAGAAACAAGTGTAAAATATATAAATATACACACAAGCATTAACACAATATGATTGTAAATATAGATAAACTTAAATATTACTTAAATTATACATAGCAATTTTTGTGACCTTTTGTTAGGACTTATGTGCATAATAATTGCATGCATTTTCCACTGAAGCAAGTGAAATGCCAGTTAGATATATGAAGGTGTGACCTATATAAATCAGTAGTTAGTTTGATCCAGAAAATGGCTGCCTCAATTTTTGACTATCATTTTTCTGGTCTAAGGGGATTGGCTATGCCTTCATCGTTGTTTTTCTGTACTGCATTGAGCATCAACAAGTTAAATTGTTATTATAAATTATTCTTAGTATTTTTATTTATGCATGTTGGAAAAGTCTTACTTTATAAAGCATTATGAAGAGTTATCTTTCGTTCATAATGTAGTTAATAGGTGATCAATAAAGGCTTCAATTTATTGTTCAGCTGCATTCTTATTACGCAAATTGCACATCAGAATAACAAATGATAGTCTGAATGATAACTCAGTACTGACGCTAATTTATCCTTTTATATTTAGTTCCATATTTTATGGTTTTCCATGTTCAGATAATTAAAAAAAATATCAATTTCATTTTGTAGCTAAAAACATTGAAAATTATCTGAACCAGGAACATGCTAAAATATCCCAAATCTAATAATTAGGACTAAAAATTACAGTAGGTTCATTTCACACAGTTAGAAATTTTTAAAAGAAATATGATCTGGACAGATTTTATTATTCAGGAAACCTGAAGGAAAATAATTAAGCTTTGACCATATTTTTTAGCAGAAGCTTTAATGAAACTCAGTCTCTACTTTCCTATAGGCACCTATTGCACATACTGATTTATGAAAAATATTAGAGAATTCAGTAATGAGATTTTCTGCTAATGAAAAAGACTGTTCTAGTTCATACACTGATACAGTTAGAGCTCAGACAAAATACGTGCTTTCTAATCAGTCAGCTATTTCAGCAAAAATTGCTTTATACACTGTTTGCAAATATAACATTGAAGCAAATTAATGTATTAGATAAAACAGTTCTGTGGAAAACTGCATGGATACAAATATAGAAACTGGATAGGAAATTATCTGTTAATGGTGTGAAACTATGGAAATAAGAGCTACAAGTAAAACTGATCGGAGGATGGTGAACATTTGGTTGAAAAATTGTTTTTTATCAACATTTCCTGATTAAGTCAATTGGGCATTTCAGAGAGGGTACTTTGGAGTCTCTATATAAAATTTGTGGAAGACACTGAACTAGCTCTGTCTCCTCATACACCAAGGCAAGAAGCAGGGCAGGGTCAAAATCTACAATGACCATGACAAACTGACACTTTGGTCTAAAATTAAGACAAAATACAATAACAGTACTAAAAAGCACAATGTTTCAAAAGAAATAAAATCAAAGTATGAGTTGGAGAATAAGAGGCCTGAAAAGGACCACGAGCCAACTATGAAACAGCAGTTCATACTCTGGGGTCCCCGCACAACCTCCCCTCTTGATAAAATGGCCTGGATAATAACAAATGATACAGTCAGAATATGAGTCTACATAGTGTATTTGTATACAGAAGCTAAAACTTTCTGTTATGGTGGTGTTTGCCAGAAGTGGAGGATGCCAAAAAAGAAGCTACAAATTACTACCATACAAGGATGAATTAACAAAGTGTTACCAGGGAACACTTTAAACAAGGAAGGAATCAGCTCAAAAAAAACCCAAAAAACCCAAACCCAGAAACAGAAAAATGTTTAGTAGTGTCAAGAGAGAGGAAGGGTAACAGGGAAGCAGTGAGAACATGTTTTGGTGCTGTCAGAATCTCCCTGGGGCATCATGGCCACTGTTTATATTGAGCCGGTTGTCGACCACCACCCTCAGGTCCTTTTCTGCGGGCAACTTTCCAATCACTCCTCCCCAAGCCTGTAGTGCTGCATGGCGTTGTTGTGACCCACGTGCAGGACCTGGCACTTAGCCTAGTTGAACCTCATACCATTGGCCTCGGCTCATCAATCCAGCCTGTCCAGATCCCTCTGTAGAGCCTTCCTACCCTCAAGCAGATCAGTACTCCCACCATACTTGGCATCATGTGCAAACTTATTGAGGGTGCACTCGATCACCTCCTCCAGATCATTGATAAAGACATTGAACAGAACTGGCCCCTGTACTGAGCCCTGGGCAACACCACTTATGACCATCCACCGACTGGATTTAACTTCATTCAGCACAGCTCTTTGGGCCCTGCAATCCAGCCAGTTTTTCACCCAGTGAGAAGTATGGCCACCCAAGCCATGAGCAGCCAGTTTCTCCAGGAGAATGCTGTGGGAAATAGTGTCAAAAGCTTTGCAAAAATCCAGGTAAACAACATCCACAACCTTTCCCTCGTTCACTAAGCAGGTCACCTTCTCATAGAAGGAGATCAGGTTAGTGAAGCAGGACCTGCCTTTCATAAACTGACTCTGACTGGGCCTAATTACCTGGTTGTCCTGATGCGCCACATGATGGCACTTAAGATGATCTGCTCCATAACCTTCTCAGGCACCGAGGTCAGACTGACAGACCTGTAGTTCCCTGGATCCTCCTTCCAGCCCTTCTTGTAGATGGATGTCACATTTACTAGCTACCGGTCAACTGGGACCTCGCTGGTGACCCAGGACTGCTGATAAACAATGGAAAGTGGTTTGGTGAGCACTTCCACCAGCTCCCTCAATACTCTTGGGTGGATCCCATTCGTCCCCATAGACCTGTGTTTGTATAAGTGCTGTAGCAGGTTGCTAATCATTTGCCTTTGGATCCTGGAGGCTTCATTCTGCTCCCCATCATCTCAGGACAGGGGACTGGGTACCCAGAGAACAACTGGTCTTACTAGTAAAGACTGTTTCTCAGTCTAGATACCCCAGCCTTTTCCTCATCCTTAGTCAATGTATTTCCCCCCTCATCCAATAAAGGGTGGAGATTCTCCTTAGCCTTTCTTTTGTTGTTAATGTATTTATATAAACTTTTTAAATTGTCTTTTACTACAGTAGCCAAATTAAGTTCTAGTTGGGCTCCAACCCTTCTAATTTTCTCCCTGCATAGCCTCATGACATCTTTGTAGTACTCCTGAGTTCCCTCTCCCTTCTTCCAAGATCACAAACTCTCTTTTTTTTTCTCCTGAGTTCCAGCCAAATCTCTCTGTTCAGCCAGGCTGGTCTTCTTCCCCACCAGCTTGTCTTTCGGCACATAGGGATGGCCTTCTCCTTAAAATTTGATTTAAAACACATTATCTGGGCAGTTTTTCATGTGAAACGACACATATTCCTCACAGAAAAGAAATAGTTTAGAGAGAAGCAACCTTATATAAGACAGCAGGAAGCAATTATTTTATTCTTTTAAGTGTGGATGACAGGTTGTATATGAGGAAAACTCTCCAAAAACTCTTCAAATATCGAAGTTGTGAAGTTAACACTTTGTACTTCTAACAAAGTGGTTGGTTACAGGGAAAATGTATTTTATTGGTTTTAAGAAAGTTTCACTGAAAACCCATGCAGATTTCTGCACTTCTTCAAAGTAAAATTGAAGTTTTACATTATTTGAGTCCAGGCTAAGAACTCCTGAAGTGAATAATCTAAGCATTCCACCGTACTATTGCTCTGAAAGCAAAAGACCTACAGGTGAAGGACCCCAAAGCAGGAAAAATACTCAAGGAATGAGTTGCAAGGAAATAAACAAAAGAAATTCCAGTGTTGTTTGGTTAAGCCTGTGAAAAAGCTCTGAATTTCTACCCTTCCCTGTCTTTTCAACACTGGCAGTAAAACTGGTGTAACAGACTCTGGCCTCTCAGATGATATTTCATGCCTTTTTCCTTCTCCAGCTATTCACATTTTCCTCTTTAGACCAGCCACCAGGTGGTCTTACTATGGGATGAATTCTGGTCAGGATACAACATACTCAAGGCAATCACTTCTCACCTGGTGTCATTCTCTTCTTTTTGCAGGCTTACTATGATTATACCATACCCTGATTTGCATTGGATTAGTGGAATTTCCCTGTCTCTTTAATGGAAGGGAACATATGGCAGTTAGCTTTAAAAGTGTGCTACCAAACATAATGAATGTTGGATTGACATTGTTACACCCATAGGCTTTGTTGATAAAAACAAATATTTATACACTATGACATTCTTTCTGCAAATTGCTACCCCTACTCCATGTATGATTCATGAGAGAAAGTATCAGATAGAATAGACTTGGCAAATGGGTAGAAACAGAAATAAACAAGCAGGGAGTAAAATAAAATTCTGTATTACAGAATACAGTACCATACTGCCATTGCTAGAGACAGAGCATAAATTTTACTGATTTTTGAGGGCCTCAGGAGTGATGCTTGTCAGGCTTGCTCTGTTTGAACTTTTCTTGACCTGCTTGTAGCTTTTTTTTACTTGATTTCTCTGTGAAAGCAGTTTCTCTAATTGGCAAGGTGTCCACAGCTAATTTGTTTTACTTTTATTTATCTTTCTTTGTTCCAACTGTAGTTTTATATAGATAAAACAGTTATTCTGTGTAGAACGAGTTATTTATGACTCTAAAATAATGATGTAGCATGGAGAAATACAGACTTGGTATGATACCAGAGGCCTTGAGAAGCAGAGACACAGCATGAGACATAGAAGAGCACAGACCTGGAATGGTAAGGGATGAGTTTCAAGGAAATAAAAAAAAAAATCCAGGGGGTTTTGGTTAACCCCATGACAAAACTCTGACTTCCTATCCTCCATAACACCTCAAGGTCTCCTAACCCATGAAGGTCATGCCAGTTTCTTCACTGTGTCTCCTTTCTTATCTTTTAGAGGTGGAACATATCTATTAGTCTCTATGGTATATGAATGATGCTTCTTAAAACTACTCATGTGAGTAAGAATTTGTTAAGTTGCCACCATGCTAAGTATAACTATCTTAGAACTTGATAGATTCCAAGTTGTGTCATGACGCAGATTTATTTTATATTTCAGGAAGGCAACTATTTTGCAGTGAGTGGAAAATATTCTGGATGTGGTAGACATACTAGAATCACTGTCCGTACTTCGTACAGCATAAAGAAATAACTTCAAAATTTCAGAAATAATTTAATTCCCTTATTATTATTTCTTATTAAAATATAAAGTTCTAAAAATTTACCAATTTAGGTATAAAAAATGTATATATGAGCCACATATAGATAATATGTATACATAGGTTTGTATGTATATACATACGTATGTACATATATATATGTAAACATTTATACGTAGACATAGATATGAGTACCCAGTTGATCTTTGTAATGACAGTTTAATAGATAAACAATTTGGTCAAAAAATTATTCAAGTTTTTTTTGTACTGTGTACTGACAAGTCCTGACAAATCGGAGCTTATCTTCTACAAATAATAATTGCTGATTTTTTTTTTAAATGGAATCTTTTGCTAATCTATGTATTAGAACTGCAGAAAGAAGGGTTGGTCCCACATAAGAATTTCTTCTGAGGGAAAAATGGCAATTGTCTCTGTAGCTATGCTTTATGTAATATATAATAATCACTGAATTATTTCATGGATTTCTGCTATATTGTGGAATAATAGGCATTTATATAATGCAAAGTATGTATTTTTTATGGATTGCAATAAGAATATATGGTAATATATTGCTCTGTTAGCAGGAGCCTTTCTTTTCCTGCCTCTTGGAAACTGAAGCACATTTCCTCTATTTCTCCTTACGGTGTGCTTTTTTGGGTGACCATTTCATAAGGCAGTCAGACAAATTCATATGATAATACTGATGTTGTGCCTCATACTCAATATAAATCATGTGTGTGGCAGCTCCTGGCACCCCACATTGTACTGACACTTCTGTTTGTCTTCAGCTGTGTTTTCAAACATCTGTAATTTTCCAGTCCAGCTAACACAATTTCTCACATTACAGATATTCTTGATCTCAAATGTCTGTTAAATAGAATATCAGTAGGTGTCAATCAGTGAGTCTTTGGTACTCTTCCTGCAAGGTAATGACACTAAATACCTTACTGCTTCACCCTGCAGGCTTTCAATATCTGTTTATTATTTTGACACTGATTTCCAGTAGCCCATACTATGTAGGCTATATGTCTAAACCCAGACTTCATGGCGTATTATTTGAAGTCATGTTGAGTAATCTACAGCTTATTCTCAGACATTACTATATTAAAACCTGTTATATCCTGCAAAACCGGTTTTGACTTGCAGGCAGCCACCTTTTTTGCTGTCACATCTTCCTGTAAAGCTAACAGGGGAATGTTAATAATAGGATTATAAAAAAGTAGAAATGGAGGGTACTTTAAAGGTTCATACTGTCCTGTAGTTTTCAAACTGTTGTTAACTGATCTAAAAAATCCACAGACTGTTTCTTAGGAATCTGTAGAAGATTAATAAAAAATTAGCTATCTGAAATTTGCTGAAATTGCATGAGATGTTCTATAGTTCTGCTTTTCAACCACATCTCAAATTGGTATGAATATCTCCTGCAATTTAAAAAATGATCCTTTATGTGCCTCCAGCGTTCAGAAGACACGTTGTCCAAAAAGTTGGTTAATTATTTTTGGTTTAAAAAACAGAAAACTGCCGGGACAAATAAGGGCAAGGGACAATCCAATAGAACAGCTCAACTCCAATAGCGATAAGAAAAGCAGTTCCTTCTTGTTTTGTCACACAGTTGTCACAGCTTTGAATCAAGACTATTATTTTGTTCCAGTTTTGAGATATGGTTACAGAGCTGGTTAGAATCAAAGAGTCCATAGCCATGGTTTTCTACTTCTTCAGATACTTATTCTTTTACTTTGCTGGCACCAATGACATCATGGCAGTAGACACAATTCCTTACATTCCAATATATAATTATATATTTCCTATTATTATAAAAAAACTGTCAACTTTGAATCATGTCTGGTAGTTTAGCTACCAAAAACTGTGCTGGTGCATCTTGTGACTAACAGTGGGCAGCAGCTAAAGAAAGGAATGGTAAAGAAAAAAAAAATAATCACTTTAACTGTCTTTTAGCAATGAACGCTTAGCTGTAAGTACTGTTCAGGAAAAAACCTGAAATAACCTCTCAACTTCTATTATCATTAAAGGCAAAAGGATATATGGTGTGAGAACCCTAAAAGAAAACTGGCTTATATAGACCAAATTATGTTTAAATGGGCTTCACTTAGACTGTGGCAACTGATGAACAATAATTTCAAAGCTGTGTTACAAAGTATTTGCTAATGGAAAAATGAAACTATTTGATCTTTCACACCACCTTGAAAGAAGGCACCTTCATTTCAAAGACAATAAGGAGAATTCCTTCAAGCACAAATTGAATGAACTGGAAAAAAAATGACAACAGGAAAGAAAATCTTCTGTTCAGCTGCTCCTGTGAATACAGAAGTGCTCAAATAATCTCTTTGTATGAACCCCTAAATTATGAATATTAGACAAGATCACAAAGTCACATGAGACCAGTAACTACCTTGCAGCAGCAAGGAGAAAATTCCTAGGGCGGATGAAAAGTTCTATTCAAGCAAGCTAATTTAATAGCTCTTGCAGATAATACCAATACACAATATTGTCAAGACATGGCCAAAACTATACTGTTTTCAGTTACTGCTAAAATAATCTCTACTCTACTTTGCAGCTAGCTGAGACTATAGAAGTTTTACTGTCAATAGTTTTCTTTATTATTTTAAATAAGAATTAGAATGTGAGCCATTGGAGGCTATGTTTGTTTTGTCGCCCTTTTCCTACTTGAGCATGGGCATATATAAAAAATATTTATATACATATACAATGTGGATAATAGTTTTGCACTGGAAAATGCTATGGACTGGGGCCAGTACATCAGAATTTCACAGATTCTGCATGTTCAGTGACGACAAGTCTTGCTGTGCTGGTCTTGCTGAATTAAAAAAATGGTCACTAGTATTTCCTAAGACCTTTGTATGTAGCAGTCTCAAAAAAAAACCTGCCCATTGGCAGCAAGAAAATGCCAGGCCATGTAAAACGTGTTTTGAATGCTGCAACAAAAAGAATTGGCCTTACCAAAGCTCGACTGATGAAGTTACATGTATTTTCAACTTTCTCTGATGATTTGGATTGTGAACATGATGGTTTGCCTTGCGTTCTGATATGAGGTAACTATCAAAAATCCTTGCCGTTTTTTCCAAAGCATTCATAAATGCAAGTCTTCTTTCCTGAACATTCATTTGAACTATCATATGAGCATCAAAGTGAAGCCCTGCTTAACAGGTTTGCTTGCATCTCTGATGTTTTCTTGTGACTTAATGACCTTGATCTAGTAGAGCAAGAAAAAAGTATAATGCTCTATAACATAGCTGAAATAAAATTAGGTTTTTATCCAGAAGCTTCAAATCCAAGTTGAAAGAAAAAACTGCTTTGAAACTGCACTCAATAGTGATGTTAAAAGCTGAACAAAATATATCACTGTCACCTTCATTAGTGTAATGAATGAAAGAATGACTGGATATGAAAATCATTTGCAAAATCTTGGAATTTTTGTTATGATTTAGCAGCCAAGGAATAAGTTCAAGTGTGTTATGATGGGGAATAGAACTTGAATTTATATAGGAATCTCTTGCTTCATTATGATGAAAATAAATAAAAGCACTCTTGCCATACATTAGCGGATAAGATCAGAGTACCTTTCATGCCAATATCACTGTATAGTCATAGAAGTTTGCTATATCAGCCTTACTAGGAACAGAAGTGAAATATTGATATAACCTGGAGGGATGCTGTTGGAACTGGACATTGATCCTTTTGAACCTTCACTCACTTTGAATTTCGACTTTCCCATTAGAACTGATATATATATAATTGTAGACATGCAGAATCACAACTTTCTTACTGTCTTATCAGACCTAAACTTTTTTGATTAATATTAAAAACCTTTTCGGTCATATGCAGGAAAAACATCTTGTTGCCATTTAGGTGTGCTAGTCTCTGTGTACTCTCTATAGACACAGAACATACTGTCTTTAAAATATCTGAGGGCTGCTATCTGTTTTTTTCTCAGTCTTTTCAAGACCACGTTAAGCCATTTTTTGGGGGGGGTCTATTTTTGCTTTATGCGGAAATTTTCAAAGCTACTAAACATTTTTGCTACCATACCCTGGATTCCAATTTTGTCTACATCTTTCTTATAGTTCAGTGACCAAAAAAACAGCATTCCAACTGAAACCTCACCAGTGCCAAGTAGAGCAGAATAATTACCATCTGTGTCTTACATTTTACACCTTTGTCAAATCCCACTAAAATGACTTTTGCCCTGAGTCACTATACAGGTGACTCAAATTCTAATAGCAGTTTTTCACATCTTTCCACAGTGCTTTTACAGTACAGCTGCCAAGCAAAATATTTCACCTTTTCTATCTTTGCATGTGATTTTTCTCCTGAAGTGTGCTAATAGTTTTGCATTTATCCTTATTTTCCTTCATTTTATTGATTTCTTGAGTTTCTAAAGAACATTTCAAATTCTATTTCTTTTGCTTAATATGAGAGAATGATAAAGACAGGCTACTAAATACATGGTTTTTAATTGGATTCAACCTTCTTAAAAGTCACATTAAAATTATTAAAGAAAATATTGTAAGCTTACACTGTAAAAACAACAAGATTGATGTTAAGCACTCTGTATTACTAACCTTGTGTAAGGATTTCTATGGAAATCCCTAATGATTTATAAGCACATTCACAGTCCCTTTGGCTTATGCTTGCTGAGTGCACTCAAAGCATAACCTATTTTCATAATCCCTGCTTCACACACTCTTTGAGGATTTGCAAACTCTTGCAAGATTGTAGAACCCACTGCACTTCCATCTTTTGTCGATATACTGTGTTGGCAATCACTGTGAATACAAACTTTCTTGCTGTTCTTTTTCAGCTCTGACCTGTAACACTGAAAGTCTTGTTTCAGGATAGATTTTTCTTCACATTTTCAGACTCCTGTTCGCTCTCCATCCTGGCCTGATTCTGGACTTGCTGAGTCAGGGACACATTTTCACTGATACTCTCCCTCTTCCTCACTCTCTTTTCTTGGCCTTTGCCCCAAAGTCCCTTAGTGACCCAGTATCTCAGTGAATCAGTTATTAGTTCCAGTGTTGTAAGATCTACCCATATATCATTCTCTAGTTATTCACAAGATGTTTTATACATTATCTTTCCTTCTTCTGAACTGGTTAAATGTGCCTCTGTTTTATACTTATTTTTGGGTTGGGTTACAGTTTAACTTCTGTCCCGTGCTTTTGCCACTATTGTCTTCTGTGTAAGCTAATTGGAAATAAGTAGAAAGAAGGTGCTGCTGAAAGAACCATTCTCAAAAGTAAGGCAGCATATTGTACATTTTTTCTTTTTACTGACATTTATTGCTTCCAATTAGAGAACAAAACAGCACTGGAGATTGTTTCCTGTGTCTTTCATATTTTCAGAGATTTAGTACCACAGAGCTCCGTTATTTTACCCCACTCTTTTATGTCTAATGATGAACCTAAAGTAAATAATTTCCTTTATTCCTGGCCATACACGGTGTAGCAATAGTCAGTACTCTGGGATATGGTGCTTGGCAAAGATTTTTTTATTTGGTATATTATTTCCTACATTTAATGTGAGCCTTTTCCTAAGCTAACATTAGATCCCTAAAGATGTTATTATAAAAAATGTTGGCATTGGATAATAATTTGCTTTCTTTATACACATATGTACACCTAGAGGCACAATCTATTGTAACTTTGTCACCTGTTTTTTACGCAGATAACTTACTTTTTGGAATACATATAGACACTGAATGTTTGGAATAATATTTTGATGATATGATATTAATATAACACAGGGTATAACTTATTTGAGTTAATGATTTGATCATTATGCTGGGGTTAAAATTCTCTAAGGTACAGAAGCACTACTCATGGCTAAAAATCTGGTCCTCTATCCGTCTGGTCATGGTATGCAAGCAGTCATACTGAGATGTTCAGGAGTATTTCTTTGTACTGCATGGAGCAAATATAGTGCCTGTTTATGCTACATAGTCACTTTATGCACTCCTTCATATCTTCCTTGCTGGGATTCCACAACTTTTTCTTAAGTGCAAGGTTTCAAGGTAAGTGGATATAGTGATTCAGTTCTTGAAGCAGAGGAGGAATTTTCTTTTATTGTACAACTGTGAAAAGTTTTTTTCCGTAAAATTGAAAATCTTGTTGAGAGGTAAAAGATTGTTATTCACAGACTGCCATTGCAGCTGTCACCATAATACCCTGACGGGCCAAATGGTTCTTGAGTTAAACCAAGGTCTTCAGTTAAGCCAAAAACATCTTGATTTGTGTAGATGGGTGCCAATTTCTTGACTATATCTTGACTTTTACTTTCAGCAGATGGAATGAATAGAAGGCTCCAAATTGTTATGAGAAAATTATGTTTTCCCTTTCTGTTCTCTTGGATTTAAATGGCCATATCTGGCACACTTCCTGCTCAATATTTTCTTTATGATGCTTGTTCCTGTGGCCTACAAGGACGTCTCCCACTTCTATGGTAAAGGTATATTGTTATACATATTGTGTAGATCTAAGCCTTTCAGATAAGCAAAGATTTCCTTGAAGGCTGATGTTGCAGTTAATAAATTGCTATTCTCCACTCTAAGTAATACAGTTGGTTTATGTCTTCTTGTCCGAGCTACCTTACTATTTACATAGTCAGATGACAACCGACATAAATGGCGAAGATATTCTGAAAATCAACTCTCCCTGTGCATTCAAAAAGAAAACAAACAGTAAGTAACATAAGAGTTGCCTTATTTTTTCCTTTCTTATGTAAATTACACCATCTTTAGGATCATAGTAATAAAGCTCCTTTTTTCTGATAATGTATGTTTTATTCTGTCTCAGACTGTACCTCTACCTAACTAGCAGGTAGACTACAGTCTGTGCTGATCAAAGATGAGACATGAAAACTCAGTAAAAGTTTGAATCAAAAAAAGGTTTGAATGGTATTAGGTTAAAGACTTTCACATATCAAAATGTGAAACCAAAGCAGAAGCAGATTGCATTTTTATTTTTATTAAATCTTCACCTTCTGTCTTCCTAAACATGATTCAGAAATGGCTTTTTGACCTTTGCGGTGATCAGTTCACTTCACTGACCTGTCTAAGCACAGCTGTAGCTGAAATACTCCTTTTCCTTTTCTTCACATGCATGAATTTCATACTTGTGTATTTTGACTTTTGTTTCTACTGATTATTTTTTTGTAAGGCTTGATTTTGAAGAAACCTAGTACAAAGTAATCGTTAAGAGAGTAAGTTTTAGGTCATGTAACTACGTTAAAGTTGCCATGTTGCAGACTAAACATTCTTGTGATACAACTCAATGTTTCTAGAAGGATGCCACTTTCAAGTGCCTGATGCTCATGAATGTGCTTATTATGTGATACCATGTGTCAAGCCCCACCCTAGCACTTCCTATGCGATATTCTGCAGAGGCTCATGTCAATAATTTAGAAGTTGAAGAAATTGAAACATCAGAAAAAGAGGGAAGAACAATATTGTCGAGAACATAGTTGTATTGCATACAAAGATAAAAAGGAAGAATGTCATTGCAATGATATAGGACCCCTAAGAAAAAAATATTTAAAAACCTTTTAGGTTAAATGTTAAGTAGCCTTTCTTTTAATGAGCATTATAATCACTGCTAATACCAACAGCAGTTATGAACATACACATGAACTGGAACATATAGAAAAAAAGGTTAATATCTTAACTGTGCAGAGAAATAACATGGAAACCTTTTAAATGACATCTAAAACTTGATAAAAGTACATTATTCTTTTGCTGAGCCCTTTACATAGAAGTAAATTTGAACACTTGCAGAATTAAAATTATAGCACCGTTAGCGTGTTCTGGAGAAAAAGTACATGTTACAAGAAGACAAAGCAAATTATGTCAAATGTATCACCTTGAACTAAAATGACCTCAAACTTAAATTAAGTTCCTAGTCATCTTTGGAGGCCATCTCAGCATGAAAATTCCCTTGCAAAGAATAAGTTGCATATTAATTATATACTTGAATTTAACTTCTTTGTTACATTTATACATTTGGTTATGGTCTTGAGAGATGTAGGATGGATGCACTGGACACGAGAGAGACTTTTTCAAGAGATATTCTCTGAAACAAGCAGAAGACTAATAATTTACCTATTTTATTTAAAATTCTATATTATCTGTAGATAGTTTTGAGTAAAGTGTGTGTTTGTGTGTGTATTTCATCACAGTCCATGCTTTCACTGGAAGTCTGTAAGCCAGCACAGAAGTCCTTTGGGGATTTTTTTCAGTTTTCCCTTACAGCTAGGCCAGGTGTTTTCACTGCATTGTTTTCTTATTTCATCTTTCTACAGCAGCTTGTTACAGTATTTGAAAAATCTGTGTGTTAGAAGCTCCTCCCCCAACATGTTCTAGACTCTTTGTGTATTTTGCAACTTCTAAAATCTCCTGATACCAATGTAAATATATAAAAGGAGTTATTATTATCAAAAACGTGCTTTCTGAGAACTGTGCTGGAAAACAATAGTTGAATGGCTTGCACAAATGTGTCTTGCACATTTTTCTAATAATTTTTATGAATGAACTATAGACACTTCTCAAAAATTTGCTCAAATTTTGGAATTTATAGATACATAAATCTGTTAAAATATTGATTTATTAGTTAAAATACTAATACTAGTAATAGTAAATAATTTCAGAACACAAAAGTATCTAGATGTTAGTGTTTAGTAGAAGCAATGAAAATCCCAGCAGAAAAAGCATTGCTGGTTACATCAAAGGACCATTTGGCCCCAGGTTTATTTAGCAGGGGCCAGAAATGAAGGGTCAGGAAAGAGGACAAGAACAGATTAAGCAGTAGGTGTTTCTCTCCCAAATAGTTTGCTAGCATAAGGCAAAAAAAAAATCAGAAGATTCGTAGAATCATAGAACCATAGAAATGTTTGAGTTAGAAGGGACCTTAAAAAATCATATAGTCCAATCCCCCCTGCAATAAGCAGGGACATCTTCAACTATATCAGGTTGCTCAGAGCCCCATCCAACCTGACCTTGAATGTTTCCAGGGATGGGGCATCTGCCACCTCTTTGGGCAACCTGTGCCAGTGTTTTGCCACCCTCTTTGTAAAAAACCTTCTTCCTTATATCTAGTCTAAATCTTCCCTCTTTTAGTTTAAAACCATTACCCCTTGTCCTATTGCAACAGGCCCTGCTAAAAATTTTGTTTCCATCTTTCCTGTAGGTCCCCTTTAGAGACTGGAAGGCCACTGTAAGGTCTCCCCAGAGCCTTCTCTTCTCCAGGCTGAACAACCCCAACTCTCCCAGCCTGTCCTCATAGGAGAGGTGTTCCATCCTTCCTCTGGAGCTGCTTTAGCAAGTCCATGTCTTTCCTGTGCTGAGAGCTCCAGAGCTGGATGCAGTACTCCAGGTGGGGTCTCACAAGATCAGAGCAGAGGGGCAGAATCACCTCCCTCGACCTACTGGCCTGAATTATTTAGTGACTGTGTCCTATTGAAATACAAGGGACATTAGCTCCTGAATTACTTTGTGAATGAATGTTTTGATTTCTGTTGTAATGATGGATTTTCAAATTGAGATCCTAAAAACTCTCATTCAGAGGCTGCCCTGCATTTGAGATGCATAAAATGGAACTGTAGACCCTCAGTTTTCTCCAGCATCTTCACTGAACACCTAAAAAGCCCATCAACAGTGATGAGAAGTGAGGTGCCCAGTGCAGTACTAGTTTTATTGGTAGCTGCGGATTGAGCACAAACTTCCTTTATACCTGTGTGGTCAGCTTTCTTGGAAAGCATTTACAGGATCAGGCTACATGGAAAATAAAACAGAAGATTGTTATGACTCCAAGCTTCCCATCTTTCCAGCTTCTCAGTGTTTAGGATGTTCACCTTGGCTATAGGAGTTACAGATCCAACTTCAACTCAATTTTCCAACCTCCATTTTTTACTATTTTTGAGGAAAGATTTATTTAGTCTTTTCTTATTTTCTTTTCTTTTTCTTTAAGTCTTCCTAACAGTCTTTCCATTATATTAGCCCCTAACGGGACCTTCAGAATCAGTTAAGTATACAAGATATGTAAGTGCACAATTGTTTTTGAAGAACTATGAATAAAAAGGTTTTGCAAAAAATACTGTTGCTCCTGGAGATAAGTAAAATAGTTCTGATAGCACAGCAGGCTAACAAAGTACTTTAGGACAAAATTCATGGCACAGTCTTCATGTTTTCTATGTCCCTTTTCTGAAGCTCGACAGAAGACAGGCATTTTTATAAACAACTGGAAACATATGCATCTTTTCCCACAATATTTATACTTTTCTGGGGTGTGAATGACCATGCTGTGGTCTTCTGTATTTGAGTTGAATGTGTAAGGCACAGCTCACTTCCAGGACTGAGCTGTTGACAGGCAAGATAATCAACAGTTCTGAAGTCTAGGAAGACATTTTTCTTAGCTCTGATCTAGTGTGCCTGCTATAAAATGTTAGCTTTAAGCCAGCTTGTAGTTCACTCATGGCTTTCCTTTGGTTTTATCAAGAATGAACATCTTGACTTTAGGAAGCTTTTCAATATGGATTGCAATATTACACATTTATAGTAGACAGAACAAGATAAAATCTCTAGCTTGTTTGCCAAAGTTTCATGAAAGACTAACCTTATAAGCTTGTGGAATATTTGTTATTTGATAACATTCTACTAGACACCTGTCTGCAAGAGAACACTTGAAATGTTGAATTTTAGAATGACTGAAATTAAATTACATTGATTCTAGCTTTTTAAATAAACTTATTTTCCATCTTGACTATCCTATAAGGCAAATCAATGAATTGTTTTTGTAGTAAAAAAATCATTACAATTTTGAGATCTTTTAAATATTAAGTAATAAAGATGTGTATCAAATTTACATTCTGACCTCTTTTCTGGTTCATTTTTTACTTTCAATTACATTTTCATGGAACTCTACACCTCTTTCTTCCGTCCCTCCCTCCTCCCTCTCTCCCAAAGTGCAGTACACCAACTATTTAAATTAATAGACTATTCAGCGAATAAGGGTAGATGATAATAAATAACAATTTAGGAGGATAATAAAATGAGGATAGAACATAAAATAATTATGTTTTGTAAGTCATATATCAAACTTGTTAATGATATAGTCCTGCATCCAAAATATGTGTTGTTATTATTGGATAAACTTATACTTTTTTACCTATGGAACTTCTATCAATTAACTGAAACAAAAAATGTAGTAAAAGTAGGTGCTGTTTTCACAGGTAATTCCAGTATGATACAGCTTAATCTTAGTTAGCTGGTTGTAGCCATTGTATATGACACATTACAGCTCATCAGTCTGCTGCCTTATTTCTCATTTCAGGTTTTCAGAACTGTATCTTTTAAGTAATTTGTTTCTCTCCACATACATTTACATGACCTTTTCAGGACATCCTGGACTACTGATTACATGAAACAAGCGCGAGTTCTGTATACTGTCTTAGATAATGCACACTGTGCAATACATCAGACTGCTGTCCTGCCTGTCATCTTCACTTTTAGCATGCATGAATGCTCGGTTTGAATGCGTTCCCAAAATGAAATACGTTGTGTTGAAAACTGAAATGATCTGCTGAATTTTAGTATAGCAAATTGTTTTCCTATGCAAAATGATTGTTCTTTAAAAACCACTTTTCTAGGCCAGAATTTTTCCTAGTAGGTTCATAAAAATAGGTTGTATGAAACTCTGCTACTCCAGAAGCCATAGGGGACTTTTGCCTGCAAATCCTTTTTATCAGCTTCTTCCCTTTGTCAAAATGTTCAGATCCATAACTTAGTTTGAGTGGAAAAATTTGGTTGTTCTTAACTGCTCCATGCACAGACATCTCGAATCCAGTAAGAAATTAACAGCTATGCCATTTTACATGTTAACACCATTACTTCTCTCTACTGTCTCCCACATTCACATACAAGCCAAGCAAAATCACAGCAAGAAAGATTAGATCCTTGGAGGGGTGGGATTCTTGGATGACATGGATTTCTAAATGCACCTCTACATATAAACAAATATTTAAACAAATGTCTGTATATTTTATGTTTAAGGAAACATTTAAACACCACTAATAAAAAAAATAAAAATAAAAAATCTTTCTAGTTGCTACCAAACCTTTTCAGTGCTCATGACTGTGCTGGGTTGTACACACAAAATTCTCTAGGAATTGACTGTGCCTGGAATTTCAATGTCTAACATTCAACTTATGAGAAGGATTCATAGCATAGGAGTTGACCTAACTTTCTTAAATGGGACCAGGAACCATCCTTATGGCATACTTGTGTCATCTCAATATTGAGATCAGTGTCTGGGACTTCTGCACCAACCAACCCTATGGGAGATACAGTTAAATGTCATCCTTACTGACAAAATCCTGCTTTTCAGGTTTGAAATACAAACACCTCTTTTTCTCCTTTTTTTCATTTACCTAAGCCTTGGTTTATTGTTTATTCAGAGGTATAATCAGTCTTTTGAATACAATCCTTAAATATTAATTAGTATGAAATCTGAACACGTACATTTTAGGTAAATTGAGAACTGACAAGCTACAGAGTTATTTTAACATTCTGCCTTTGACCATTGGACATGGTGATAACTTTATAATGAGTAGCTTAAATAAGTAATTCCTAACAACTACAAAAAGAGCGCATACAACGCATGAAACAGAAAATAATAACCCGCTATGTGCAAGTAGTCATTCACAGCTGTAGATGCTGAATGAAAAGTGTCATGGAAATACATGTCTCTTACTAAACAAGGACATACGAATCTGTTTCTTCTGTTCATGGTTTCCATTTCCTACTCGTCAGCTTAGTCAGCAACATTCAACATCTCTCAGCCCTTCACCAGGCTAGCACTTCCAAGGCTTTTTTTTTTTTGTCTTCCCTCCCCTTCCATCCCCAATTCACTGAGTTGCCTTTTAATTTAAATGATATGTGCACTGCAGTTTGGGAACCTCTGATTTAGATATCTAGTACGTCTATGTATTGCATAAGTGTTTCTAGATGTGTAAATCAAGGTTGTGGGTTGTGCTAGGTGGCAAGGTGAGTAAAAGCCTTAGATTTAAAAAGAGTGGAGACAATCAACTCCACATTGAATTATGGGACATTCTTTTATTGATTTTAAGAGGCTTTCTGTTAGGTCTTGTTTAACACATTCTCCTTTTCTAATTTCAGCAAATAGAAAGTACCATTTAATTCTTGGAAGGTTGGAATAATCTGTTCTTTTAGACAGCAAGCTTTTGCGATCTCAAAACCAAACAATGTTTATTGACCATGATGCTTGCATAGGAATAATCAAATTAGAATTTTGGCCCTGAAACATATTGGTATTGTATATTTTGTTATGGGAATTACTGATGCTAAGAATAAATGCTTTAATGATTATTTTGCTGCAAGTGCTTTAACTTTATGACTAAAGTGAATTAAAATTTCATAACAATTGTCAACTTACAATAAATACATATGAAAATTATTATATTTTATCTACTTAAGAACAAATACTACATTAGATGTCAGAGAATGGCCATTACATCAAAGTTATTTCCTAGAAACAACTACATGCCTGAATGTAAGCATGCATTAACCTCCATGACAAAAGAGAGAAATACCTGCTGAACAAAACAGCACTTGTTTAGTAGTTCTGATGACACACCTAAAGTTTCAGTGAAAATAGAACTGTCACCATTAAGCTTGTCTTCAACATGTTTCAGGAATTTATGGCGCTACTACTAAAGATTACAAAGATTTGCAAGGATAAATGTCTGTGAAATAATGTAAAACTAGGGTTAAAGGCATTATTGTTGATATGAACTGGCTTTTGGTAGCTGTCTTCCCTTTCACAGTGTAATTATTTAATTATTTTTTAAAATGCCTACCTAGATGTTGAAATGTTCTATTGGCTGAAAATATGCATGGTAACTTTGTAATAATTGGACATCTTGTCATTTTTTTGATTGCTTCCATAATGGCAACTACAGGTGTGAGTGATCTGCTACTGACAGATACTGTTACCATCACTCTGAATGGGTTCAAGACCACAGGAGGAAATCATAACATCCTTTGTGAACGTTCACAAAAAAAATAATTGCTTTTGAGGAAAGCATTGTGGTTTTTTTTTTTTCGTTTTAGTTTGTTTTTATGTTTCCTTGAAGAGAACAGATCTTTAACGGGTTCACATTTTTAAAATGGGGAAAGGAAGAAAACTCTATGTTGATGATCTATAAAACCAAATATTGGCCTAGGTTATGAATGAGTAGGCAGAAACATTTCAGACAGAAATCAGGAATGGCTACGTTAAAACTACCTGCTGTGTGGGAAAGTATGATCTACTGAAAGTATTGACATTCTAATGAACAGCATCCAGTGCATGTTTGTGTGTATATGTTTGCGTTTATACAGATAAAACAATCATATTTTAATTGTTCATTTTCCTTGGGATACAGGACACATAAAACTTATGCAAAATTTCAGTTGCAATTTGCACATTAATGAAAAGAAACATTCATGCATCATACATAATTTAAAACACTAAAGCATGAAGCATCTGTTCAATGCAGTTAGGATTGTCTCATGTCCTCCACATGCATACTTTTTACTTCTAGAACCGAAGAATACTGCTAAAAATTGATGCTTCTTTAAGAAAATGAGCAGGTGCTGGATTTTATTATGGTCTTTATCAATTTTAGAAAGGCATAATGAGTTTGTCTTAAGGGCTACATTTTTATAAAATACAAAAATTCCTTGCCATTTTTTCAGTCCTCTGTATGATATAACTGCCACAGCATCCTATAAATAAAACATGTCCATAAATACTTCATAAAGAAGATACTTGCACATAAGCTTGTGAATACAATAAGAGTTTTCTTATTAAAAAAAATCCTTGTCATTCTCTTTGATTTCATTACATTATTTTTTTTTTTATTTTTTTGGTTGTGCATAAGAGTCTGCTTGGCTATCTGGTTTCTTTCAAAAATGAAAACAAAAATTTTTAAAAAAATAGCTGTAGAAGAGATGGCATAATACTGAAAATATCTAATTCCATGCTTTCCTTCCACTTTCACAGTCATTTATGCCTGCATATATTACATAGAGAATATCAGTGGGCTAATATTCTTTGATTCTAGAGTAAACAACATCTCCATTGGCTGTCAGTATATTTCAAAACCGAAGTTTTCAGAACTGAGAAAGCATCCTGTTCCTTCGTCTTAAGGAATAACTAAGCCTACCTATGGATTAAGGAATTGTTTACCTCATCTTTACCTAGTTAATAGCAAAATGAGGCATACAAAATGTGAACAGGTCAATCATTAAAGGCTAATGGAACAATTATCACTATTCAATACTGAAATAACTGAAAGCAAGATAAAATGCTGCGAGGATTAAAGAATAAAAACAGAATGAAGAATAGCAACATGGAATGGCAAGCTGTATCAGAGAGAGCAATAAGTGGATTAGAGATATGAGTTCCCACTGCCATACCATGATGAAAAGGGTTTATGAGATAGTTTAAAATCTGAAAAAGAAAAAAGTAAATAAAAACAGGGAACTAGTAACACCTATGCTGATGTTAAGTAGTAACAGCTGTTTGGTAAATACTAGTGAAGCTGTTAATGGAATAAGGTATTGTGTCCCAGAATTCATAGAAAATGTCGAAAACTGGGAGATGTAGAAAAAAGGAACTATCCAAACACATGAATTCTGTGAAGCTTGTCTTATTTTGAGATAGTTGATCTATTTAATTCACTAAAAGGATGCTAATGGCTTCTCATCACAGTCCATTCATGTTATGGTTCTCAATGAGCGTAACAGATAAAAATGCCACAGTTTAAGAACTATGACTAGAGAGATTTATCAAGTAAAGTTCAACTTTTTAGCACACATAATTAGCTGTCGGAGCAACTCTTGTAAGATGGGTTTGGTCTTACTCAAAATCTTTAAATCAAAGTTTATATCTTTTAAAAAAAGTTTTTGAAAGTATTTTAAGTGTTTGAAGTCAAACCTTAAGTCTCAGAAATACCACAGGGATCACTAAATGTAATTTTATGTCTCACAAAGTACAACTAATGTTCTGGCCTTAAAAACGGCGAAAACCTTCAGCCAATTTTTGGGTCCTTCCTTTTGCTATTATTATTTCTACTGCTGCAGAAGGTATCAATCCTACCTAAAATTGCATATGCATGATGAAGTAATCATCAATTGTTTGAAAAAGAATGACGTAGAACAGGTAGGAAAGAAAACAGAATTAACAAACTATTTATTTATATTCCTGTAACCTGTGTGATATAGCAATCCTTCCAACCAGTTCTAGACAATTTAGCTTACTAGCTTACTAGCTATAGTTACCAAATTAAAGATTAGGGATCTTTGACATTGCTGCACTTACTGGTAGTGTAGACATAAAAGCGAGACTTATGAAAATAAAAATCACATTGAAGTAAATGGAATTATCATAAAATACATGATCAAGGAAGGAACATAGTGTTTTGGTTGTTTGCCCAATATTGTAGTCACTGCATCATTTTCTTAAGCATAACCATGAGTAATACTTCAAATTCATTTCTTCTCTACTTGTCTGCCTCTAATCCTCAGGTAAGCATATTGCAGGCAGATTCAAAAATATGTCAAAATTAAGATACTGACATCAGCCAACATATTGTTTTTGTTACCACTTACCAGATAAGCTTAGATCTAAGTGTAGGTAGTCTAGATACTGCTACACTCTCTAAAATCATGTAAAAACACTACAACCAGCTGCTGTAAATTCCTTTTCTGAATGAGTGAAAAACAGATAAATGAAGGAAAGCAAAGCTAAAGAGCTTCTAATGTGAAATAGTACCTAAGGAAAAATTGTGTTCTGAAAATAGGCAAATGGTCAGATTAACCCTAAGCAGAAAGAGGGTGAACGGGATGATAGGTTACAAAGGAAGAGGCTCTCAGCTTTACTTCGTAGGAGGGGAAAACAGAATGATGGCAGATTGTTTTTTTCCTGCTATTTAAAAATTATCTGCTTTGCCTGGAGTCTGAATAGCTGAAAGATGCAAATTTTAATTTGCTTAATAATAAAAAAAACATAAAATGTTGAATAAACAGAAGTAAAAATTTTCAATTTTCTCATTTAAATTACTATTTAGTATCTCAAGTTGGAACGGACCCATAAGGATCATTGAAGCCAACTCTCTACTCCTTGCAGGACTACCTAAAAATAAATCTCATGACTAAAAGCATTGTCCAGACATTCCTTGAACTCTGACAGGCTTGGTGCCATGGCTTCTTCCCTGGGGAACCTGTTCCAGTCACCAACCACCCTCTCAGTGAAGAACCTATTTTGTTATTCTCTAACTTGTTAAAAATTCTACTCTGTGTTTAACCTAGTAAGTATGATTTTGACTTACTAATAAAAGGCCATAGACTGCATTGACATGACAGTGCAGGTTTCAGGACTTGTTTGGGTCACTTTTAGCCTGACTTGATTTTAGTTTATTCCAGCTTCGATGATTGTTTAGCAGTAAGGTAACTATTGCCCACCTTTCCTTTAGCTCTATGTAATTGTGTGGCATGACACCTATTGTTAAATAATGGATACTAAAATTAAGCAGACATTCTATGAAGAGTGAACTACCTATGACCCTAGCTAAAACTGTATTGTGGCAGTCTACTTACATACACATAATTATACCAGGACTGTGAACTGAAATCACAATAGACAACTGCCTATGAAGGAGCGCAACCTTGAAAGTCAGGTAAAAATGCTTTCAGAAAAACAAAAAGCACAGAAAAACAAATATAACATAGAAATGAGAATCTAAGTAGATTGTGTTAGGAACCTTATAAAATGTTAATCATGCAAATGCACCAATGCCTAATATAATATGTAATTCTGTGATATTAGTGATGCTTCTTCAGGTATGCAGATATTTGCAGGATCTAGGCCTAGAAATAGTACTTTTTTTTCCTTGACAAAACAAGTAAACACAAATATTCCTATCACTGAATATTCAAATATCTACGATAAAAACAGTATTTTCTGTCCTTAGAGCATAAGTACATTTGATCATCTTGGTATTTCTATAATGTCGTAGCCATGGATTTTGCTTCAAGAAACATTACTGAACTTCCCGTCATAATATGCCTGTAAAGTAGAGGTATTCTTTTAAAATATTTTGTCTATGTCATGAATGGGCAGTTGACACCACAAGGTATTCACTGAAATATAAATTTGTGCCTTGGCCCGAGGATCGTGTTTTAGGTTCATGGTAAAAAAATGGACACATTGTGTTATGAAGAAAGCTAATTTATTTTTAAGTTTGATATTTGTAGTCCTTAATTCAACCTCATATCTCCTCTTTTTTGTGGGTGAGGTTTACACTGGTCGTACTTTATGTTACAGCAATGGATGAGTGAAGTAGACCACCCCTGGTTAAGAATTAGATTCACTGATAATAATGAAAACCTTATTATTGGTAAAAACAAAACAAAAAACCAAACAACTCTGTTGTTAGTGGAAGGGAATAGCACAGTCCCTAATCTGGCTACTTTGTTTTATTCTAATGGTGCAAAGCATCCTGACACAAATATGTCATCAAGGAGCCGATGAGCTTCTAAAGTAGTGACTACACTTCCTCATGGCACGAGAGAAGAAAAAAAAACTGAATGAGAATAGACTAGAATACAAGTAGAACGAAACAGAACAGGAGCTAGTTCGCTATTCCCCTTTAGTGACCTCACATTAATATCAAAACTTACAGCAGCTGTAGATTGATCAAAATAGTCTCAAAACTACTTACAAATATAGTAAGCCCAAAGCTGGAACTCAAAGTACTCTGGAAGTGAAGATCACTATAGGTGAATTAACACTTTCCTTAATTTTTATCTCATTTTGGAAAGTATAGCACAAAAAAATAAATAAATAGAAACATATAAATAGAAGTGCGTCCATTAAGCTTTCATGCTAGGCAAAAGACAGGGGGTCTTGTGTTTTGTGAAAAGCTTAATATGAATTCTGCCAAAAAAAGTTAGTTCTTACTTTAATTATATTTCCTGAAGTAATTAGTTCAATTTTAAAAGAAAACAATGCTTAAACTGCTTTGACACATTTTCATTATATATTCTTCAGTGGAATACTGAAACGTACACATAATAAAAATAGCCACTGTGGAATGCAAGCATAAGGGTAATATTATGGAATATTGCTGACAGAAATAAAGAAGGCCATATCTCCTGAAAGTTTCCAAAAGACCTTAAAATATATCAACGAATATGTTTGAGAATAGATATTCAATTAGTCAGTATCACCCTGGTATTGAAACACCCAGAAAAATATTGCATTCAGGGCTGTACGTGTGGTCTCAGCAGAGCCATATGGAGATAGATGATCACCTCTCTGCTCTGTTATACTACCATTTTGCTTTGCAAGCTGGTGTTTAATTTGCTGCCCACACACCACTCATTTGTGTGTCAGCACCAAATGTGTTTATGCCAACTGTGTTTCAGTTTATTATTCCTTAGAGGTATCTGCTTACATTTTCTATAGCAAGATCTCAGGACCGAACAAATTCATGTTACAAAGATAACACAACGAAAACTGCAAATCATAAAAGAACAAAGCAAAAATGGTTGAAACATATCTTCATTACAAAAATCTATCCTGAATAATTACAAGCACAGAAAATGTTCCTTTGATGGATTCATGGTCAATTTCATTTTGTAGGTCCCTATGTTTCTTTCAAACCATTTGAGACAGTACCTGTGTATAGATTTGTTGTTTTTCAAAAGATTTCTAGCTCTATTTCCATGGAATCCAATAAATATTAATTGCAATATATTTTTTGTCATACTGCTTCTAAAACACAGATCATGGTTTACTGATCTTCATCAAGATTTATGATTATTTGGCATAGTATTCTCTAATTAGGATTTATGAAGATTGTTGCCCTCAGAATTGCCAGTACATTATGCCAATGCATACTCAAACCATACTGTTCATGCTATGACATTGACAACCAATTCAGGTAATGCCATTGACAATAAACTGTCATCTGTTTCAGCAACCTGTACAAGAGCATCTGATGTTTTATGTAAATATAAGTTACATTCTGTTGTGTTTACTTTTTTAGTAGTAAAAATAACTAGTTTCACATATTACAGCATATATCACAAGGGAAAAACAAAAGGAAATAATCTACGATGTTGTAATCAGCAAAAGTTAGTTTTCATTTTTTCTTATTGTTTTAAAAAATTAGCTAAAAAGCTATACCTCCGCAAACTATGCTAACTTAAACATGACAAGACTAATAACATTGATTTTTTTAAATTACATCATGGGGTGATAAAAAAAATCAGTGGTGGTTTATTATTCAAAGGCCCTCAGTCTGAACACAGTAATTTAATTTATCAGTTGATTATATACAAAGATAAAAGCTCTATTAAGTACCATGAGGAATTCTGGACCAGATCTCAGTTGCTATATAATAACATAGTTACAATAACACTAATGGAGCTAGAGTGACATGCATTGTTTAAAGATGTGATTTGTTGCACACAAGACTAAAATCTTGTCCATGATAGTTCATGGGGGTAAAATTTAGTTCGACTATTTCCTTCATGACACTAAAGACACAGGAAAATGAGGAAAGTAGGAGAAAAAAAAAAAGAAACCTAAGAGAAAATGACAGAAAGAAAAGGGAAAAAGGGGAAAAAGAGAAACAGAAAAGGAAGTGGAAATAAGTAAAATGTAGTGTGTTGGATCAGTTCTTACCTGGTTTAAGGTCAGACATTTCCAGAATTAGAGGTATTTCCATCCATGTTTTTTCAGAGATAGTGCAGAATAACCCTTGATTTTGACACTTGTAACTGAGATGATGTTTTAGTATAATTTCTTCTGCAGGGTGCAGAAAAATCTTATGCACATCTTGAGCTGCCATTGTGTGGTTGGTTAGCCTTGCCTAACAGTCAAACTCCCACCCAGCTGCTCATTCACTCCTCCAGCCCCCCAGGTAAGCCAGGAGTGGTGGAGAAAACGTGAAGAACAGGAATAAAAAACCTTGAGGGTCAAGACAAAGATGGGGATATCATTTACCAATTACCATTGCAGGAAAAACAGACTCAGTTCCAGCGCGGGTCCTGTGGGAGAGCCAATATGCAAACTAGATCCCAAGTAACTGAAAGGAGGCAAACATAAATAAAAAGGGAAAATGTGGAAAATTAAGGAGAATTTCAAAATAGAACATACTAAGAAGAAGAAGGAGAAGATGTTTTATGAAATACAGAATTAGAGAAAGGAAGGGAACAGCAAAATTGAGACAAGGAATTATAATGAAGCGATACACTAATTGTGTGTAATTAATAACTGTAATATAGGCACATGACACAGTAGAGATCTGAGCAAAAAATTACAATAATTTTAAATCGGTGGTTGTTTTTGACTTGAGAATAACATCATTACAAACATGCTTTTTTAACATGAAGTCTGTGAAGCTCTTACTGCATTCCTTAATAAGCTATACAGTTTTCCTAAGCCAGCTGGGGAAAACAAAATTAAAATCGTAAATGTGATAATTAGACAAGCACAGTGATTTTTCTGATGCAACCTACTGTAAACATTAGAAATACCATAAAATTGTGCCAAAAGGGCAAAGGAATAGAAAGTTAACCCTTAGTTTCCGCTTTAACACATTCAAACCTACAAGATATGATTCAAAATTAAATTATTACACTAAAATTCTGAGGCTTAAAGAAGGCAGCTGTTAAGGTTGATCTATTGTAATTGAAAATACTTATTTTTTGGTCCTCTATTGAGTCAGATTCTGATTATAATATCTGAAATTTATATTAGTGCAGAAATACAGTCTGCTTTTTATTTTTTTCATTAGGAGAAAAAAATAAAACCTGTTACATAGGGTACCACAGGACCATGTATCAGCAAAACTATATTGAAACACAGACAGCCTGATACAGTTTTAAAAACTCCATGTTATTCTACTGCTGATTCACTAGGTAATGCCGGATGGTGATTTTTATTTTTAGGCTTCAGCTTTCCTATCTAAAACATAGTATGACTTAAAATTCTACATAAATATAGTGCCCATCTAAAATGTTATTATTTTAACAAGAAGCTATTTCTGCAAGGCCTTATCTTTTTGTTACCTAAGTAACGCAGAAAGGCTAACCTTTCAGGGACTCTAAACATGCATTTTTTGTAAATTGTCTACAGAGTAAAATTTTCTCTCTTTTTCTTTTTTTATTTTATTTTGATCTTCATTTTCTCCTGTGTCTCTGACTCATTAAGACTGGCCAGTGAAAACATCAACAGGTGCTCCTTGAAATTTTTTCTGCAGAACAAAGGAACAGGAGTTATTGCTGCTACTGTAGATCGAATATACTTAGGTCAGCAGGATACCAAGTATTTAGTCTTGCTCTTCAAGTGCAGGCCTTTACAAGGCCGCATTAGCAAAGTTAGAAATTCTGAGGCCGCATCCCACCATTCTTACTGAAGATTATTGACATTTTCACCATTATAAAATGAGCCCAACATCAGTACAAGAATAAGTAGTTCTTTGAAGACAAAGTGTGAATGAACTATATTGAAGGTTTTTTTAGTTTGGTTTGGATTTCTTTGCTAACATAGCAACCCTGGTCCAAAAACAGGGCAGTAGAGCAACTAATGTAATAAAAATAATAAAAATAAAGCAATAGAGAACAACACGCTACTAAGCAACTATAGCAAATGAGAGAACTTCTCAAACCAGAATACCTATCCACTGACCTATCCTGGGACTTTGGAATGAAAAAAAACAATAACCACCTATGAATAGTATAACACCCTGGTTATTAGATCACACAGTCTCATTTCTTACTTTTGCATGCTTTTTCTGTTCTATGGTTTGTGTGTTTTAATTCTGTACAGTAGATTTAGAACAGTGCTTGTTGTTTTCCTGAAAAAGTGTCAAGTGGATATTTTGGTGCTCCTTTTGTCAGTTGTATGAGGACAACCAAGGGTTTTACTGAACAGACTCCAGCAGTGCAAGGATACCTTCCATATTCAGAAGTACCCTGAAGCCATGTTTATCTTCAAACATTTATCTAAGTCCTACAGAAAATGATTTGCTGAAGTGGAGTGTTCTGCCTTGTAAATGAAGGTGTCCAGTGCCATCTGAGATGCCCTGAGACACCCTGAGACGTATAAATGGGGTTGACATATCTGACAAAGAGCCTACAGGAGATATGTATCATTCTGCACTCATAGATGGACATCAGCCAGGATATCCCAAAGCAATTCAAATGGATGTTGACTTCTTGTCCACAAGGAGTCAACAAGGAGCAAATGAATTGAACCCATTGTGTTAATACATTCTTCAATGAAATTACACTTATGAAGGGGTTAGGCTTTCAGCACTTTCATATATATAAATGGTGTGAAACATGGAAATGTATGCTTCTGGAGGAGAACTTATTTTTGTGGGATATATACTGAGTGACAGTATATGAAGGTGTGAAGAAGAGTAATTTAGAAAGAGACAGGCTAATTCTGTACAGCTGAAGTGTTTCAAAGGTTGGAAGATTTGGGATTAAAGGGAATTAACTACCAGTGGACAAAGGAAAAATAATCCCCAAAGCAGGTTTAAGGACTCGGTGAAAAGTGACACAGATAACATTTTAAAATGACTCTAAAATGCTGCTATTATTATCCTGATGGAAAGAAAAAACTGAAAGTAAAACCATCTCCCCAGGACAGACTGATACAGTAGCCCTGATAAAAGAGTCTCAAACTTTAGTACAGTTTCCTTAAAAACAAATTTGGCTAGGAATTTATGAGTACCACTGCCTCATAGCTGTTCCTTTTCTTCAACTGCTATGAGGAGGATGAAGGAAAGACCTTTAGGCTTGAGGAACATTTGACTGCAGGAAATATTATGGCATTCTTCCTTATTTACATTAAGTAAAATCAAGAAATTAAGAACCAAAAGCCAGTCAATGAAGAAAAAGCATATTTTGGGGTTTTTTTCCCCATAACAGTGGCAGCACATTTTTTTAAATTAAACCCAAACAAGGTAAAAAGAGAAGCTTGAAGAGGATTTTTGACAAACTGTATTTGTCTTCTTACATATGCCTAAACTTTATAGCTCTGTGTGAATTAGGTTTAGTTTATTGATGAGTTCCTCTCAGAAATAGAAACTGCTCAAACATTTTGCATAGGGATTGGTAGTACACAACATTCTGGTATTTATTGAAAACCATCAGAAATCCAATATAAAACCACTTCACAATTTGATGGTATTCTATGTCAATGAAGTATATCTAGTTATGCTGTGTATTGTCCAAAGCAAATGGCAAAATATGCAGTTTGTTACTTTCTGCAATGGCCAAGTTTAAAGAAGAAACACACAAAATGAACTTCATATCTTACAGAGGAAATAAAAAAAAGATATTTTGAATGCTATCTGTGCCATAATATCACCAGAGAAGACAGAATTAGTTCTTTACATTTCAAACTAATTTGCTAAATGTTTTGCCTGTTCAAGCTAATAAGGAACAAATTGTTGAAAAAATTCTTGTATAATTCTATAATGTACTCATGTACTTCTAATGTACTAATATACCTATAATGAAATCTGCAACAGGATATAAAAAAAATGACATTTGAAACTGAGAAATCAAAGAATTTTCTTGCAATGACATTGTAGTTATATTCTTCAGAATTTCTTTGCACTGTTTCAAATTGTTTCAAGCCATAGACTGTTTAGAAATACATCAGTTTCCAAAGAAAACTTTGGTTCTGAAATGAAAGCATTTGCAAAAGGCATACATAACCTAAAAAGGAATCAGTGAAGCACGATGAACTTATAGACAAATTCTCCTTATTCTGCAAAAAAATATTGTGATGTAAAATCAAAGTAAATGAAGTGCGTTTGTAATATTTTTGATACTTGAATAATAAAGTTCCGATTTTAGCTATTGCAATTCATTGTTTATGCATTCCTCATTTCAATTTCATCATTCAAATAGGCCCTGAGAGTAATACACCAACCACTTCTAGCCAGGAAAGAGATCACTTGGAACGTTTCAGTTGAAAAGAAATGGCTATTCTCTAGTTCTATCCAGATCCCAATTTACATTTTCCCTTTGTATGCCACAATTGCACACTTTTGACCTTGCAAAGGAAGAAATATTTCTTCATTTCTTTCTGTGCAAACTGGTTTACAGGGCTATGGCAGATCAGATGTCACATTTCATCTCACAAATACTAGGATTTCATTACTAGACAGAAACACATAATATGTTTTGGGATACTTGGAAAGGAAATTACTACTTAACTATTAAGTGTTATTAAATTCTTCCTAGTTTTAATTGTATATATTCTAATTCCCCTAAATTTTCCGGAATACACGAACATAAACTGAATTTCCTCTAACTTATTTGTACTTGTTATCATTATTTCAAAAGCAGCTTTAAGAACATGTACAAAATCTATTTTCTCTATCTGACCAGCCAATGTTTTGCATGGTTGATAACAGTTTACAAACCTGGTACCCTGTGTTTAGAAGACAGACTCTGTAAGACTGTTCTATTTAGCTCAACCTGAAACATCTGCACTGGGCTGAAAACAACTTATGTGGGCATAAATGCAGACACATTGAGAATCCTCTCAAACAAGCAAAGGAAGCAGACGAGGAATTATCCCATGCAAGACCACCCTTCAGGGGCAGAAGCATGGTGTTGCAGGGTAAGGAGGTGCTTGACTTACTGCCCCTTCTAAATGTTGGGGTCCTGAGGACACCCATAAGGCTGTCTCACCCTCTCATTCCAGCCTATTGGGAGCCCCATTTCAGCCCCCAGCCTGGGCTCATCAGTCTCCGCCCTGGGGAGGCAGTAGGATGCAGGTTTTGAGATCCACCACAACCCTGCCTACCCACCCTCCCACCACAAGGGGGAACCCTGTGGCTCCTAGTCACCCTGGAGCAGGGTCAGGAAACAAGGCTAAGCAAGGAAGCTGCTGATGGGACACTATATTCTTCTGGCACTCCTCTTCTACTGCATCAATGCATGACATTGCATAAACTAAGCCCCTATGTACATCCAACTTGCTTATAATCAGAGACATGAAGCCTGGAAACCACAGATGGCTTCAAATATTATTATTTTAAGTGTATTTCCAGAGGAATCAGGAGCACCAGAATATTCCTGTATATAACATTTGCAATTCAACAGTTATAATGTGAATTTTATCATGCAATTAAACTGTAAAATCAAGGAGCTGAAATATAGGATTGTTAGAAATTGAGATAATTTCTGTAACCTGAATTCACCTGCTTGCACACATGCAGAATGACATTTAAGACCTGACCACACACTTAGGATCCCTGCTACAATCAGTGCTTATGGTTTCAGAAATTATATGTTTTTATATTGAAAGCAAAGAGAAAATGAGATAGAGTTCTTATGATTAAGGTAAAAAACTACGGAGACATTTATTCTTTTCCTGCCTTGTGATTCTGTTCTTAACAAAGTTCTGTCTGACAATATTTGTAATGCAGTTTCTTTGCCTTATAGAAGCAACTTGAAGCTGTATTTGCAGAATTTCTGGGTTCTTTCACTGCAATTTAAACTAATTGAACCTGTGCTTTGCATGTATACAGCTGTATTAAAATGCTGAGAGTGGTAAAAAATCAAGTTCATATTCCTCCACGCTTGACAAGCAAAACTAATACACTTTTTTCTTAATTTTGGTTTTCATCTCTACTTATAAACACAACAAATGGAAAACTAGTGCCACCTAATCTCAGGGTCATTGTGAAAATGCATTAATATATATCTAGGAATTGTTTTGATGTTATAATAGTAGTTTTAAAAAAGCATCACTAGAAATTATTGATTTTGTATGAAGTGCAGGTTTGGATAATACACGGTAAATAAGGTTTAGTTAAAAAAAAATCTTAAAAAAGCTGACAGACACAAATACAAACAAATATTATTGTATGAGGTGTGATACTGTGGAGAAAAACAATACAACTGCATTCAACTGACACACAGGAGGGAAAAATTAAAGTTATGTTATGAACTTTCCCTTTTTTGAGCTGGTTAGAGCTCAACTTCAACCTTCATATTCTTACAAAGTAGGACCAAGTAATTAAAATCAGTATGCAAGTATGAAGAAAGTAAATCATACTTTTTAAAAGGGGGTTATTAAATTAAAATTATTATTTACTGAAATCTTTTTTCATAGTTTATAAACCCAGCCAGCCATCTGGCAATATTAAAAGAAAAAAAAAAAGTTGACTCTCCCTTACCAATTTGAATTTCAAAATCATAGGATTGCTTCATAATTGCTTGAAGTTTGAACGTTATTTCAGTTACCAGCAATCAGCTGTTTAAAAATAGTGTCCTTAAATCATAGATCTATATTTTTTTTCTGGGCCATTTTCCCCTTAAAATTGACTTGACATTTAAAACATCAGCTTTTTCACAGTGTGCATCCCATCTGCAATTACGCTCCAGCCCACTCAGCCACTCAGCTTTATCCTTGGTATAGCAATAAACCTGGTAAAAGAACACGTGCTTATGGATAAAATGGATAGCAATCTAGCACACAGAGAAAAGCAAAAGAATGAAGGAACAAAAGGAAAAAGATAAACCATGAAGATTTGTTAAATTACTGGACCTCCTTACAGACACGCATTGCACCATGTGGTGTGATATACAGTATTTGCACAAGAAAGGCTTATTGTATCGTGGAGTTTCTCCCCTGCTTGAGTAATTACAGGATCAACAGTAATCAACCTTTCTCTCATACAAGAATACTAACACAGTGGAAGCATTCACTTAATCTTGTCTCATATATTTCATTTGTAATACAGAACAGCAAATTAGTAACAGTGTTCATGTCCTGTGTCATAGCTGGATAAAACTTTATGTTAGGGAATGATGATAAAAGGCCTGGATTTCCCTGCTTGCAGATTTTATTTAGAGAGTAGCCATTGCAAAAACTCTCAATAAATGCTTCATGGATCGTGTTATGTGTGTCTGACCAACCTGTTTACACACAAATTTTATACTAATTCAGTCTCTAGAGTTACTCTTAATTTGCAATGGCATACAGATGGCAACAGAGCAAGTTAGCCTGCAGTGTGTTCTGTGATCATGTGTCTAAACAACTTGTTTTACCTGGGCCAGCTTGTTTAAAGTTTGTTTAAATTTTCCTATTCTACTGAGCCACCAGTTGCGTAACTGAGTTGCAGACATAATCTTCACTTGTTTGCTTCTCTATTGATTTGCAAATCTCATCATGCAATTCACGCATTCATATAAACTGATACAGAAAAAACTGAAAATATAATTCCAAGTGAATTTACATACATACAAGCCTTTTCATGAGCAATGCAAACTATGAACATTTTTTAATTGATTCTGTGCTTTCTATTTGCATTCACCTGTACTGAAGAAACTAATATTTTCAATTACTGTGCAATTTATAATATCTCTGTCTTTTGCAAATGCTCGTGTATTTGCAATAATAATAATAGAGTACAATCATGCTGAAGCTTTTACCTCAAAGGAGATATTTTGTGCATTTCTCCTCCAGTCAGCATATAGCAATTCTAATGAAATCTGTAGGAATTTAGGCTGAAATGTGTTTGGAATTCACCTATACGTCCAAAACCTAAAAGACAGAAACTGATAGTAAAGAAGAGGTACATAGTAAATAAGAAACTAGACTGAACTGAAAAGAAACCATACGTGAATTTTGTTTTCTATTCAAAAGTTTCAAAATTACATCTGACTTTATTAATCTCTTGAAGAAAATTCCCCTTACAAACTAAAATATTGAAGAAAGAACATCCCTAAAGTGTTGCCAAATAAGCATGAGTTTTCTTGCTGTAAGAAGTTGCTTGCTTAATTCAGAAGTTGGTGGCAGACAGCCAAACTTCTTTCCTAGATGTTAAGACTATACCATAAAATATCCCTAATGTAGTTTTCAACAGTTCTGTTTATCTCCCTGGGGATAAAAGAACCTGCTGTTTTGAAGTGTCAGATTTTATACTGTGTTGCAGTGAGTTATTTTTACTTATCTTCCATTCTATGTTTTTCTGAGACATATACAAAAGTAATCTTCAAAGAGCTATTTGTACTATTTCAATTTTTTTCATATTTAAGCCTTGGTTTGAAGAACTATCTGGAAAAAAACATATATAACTTATGTCCTGGACATTATACTCAGACTGTACATATCTAATAGATTTTTCATCATTTTTCTTCACCTTTTGGAAGACAAAAGAAACCTGTCATTCGAAATTAGATTTTAAATAGTACTGTATGCTATTTGAGAACAGAAGGTGTTCGGGTCACATTTAACTACAGCTTCCTTTCTATTTTGTGTAGATAAGAAATATTCAGGTTGTTTCCTGTTTAATTGTCTGCACAGTTTTGTGGATACTGAGATGGCCTAAGGCCAAGTCGCTCCCATGCTTAGGATCTCCCCAGTCCAGCAGCAGAGGAAGAGCTGCCAGAAATCAAGAAAGGAGTTGTAATGTCCTGAATGCATGCCATAAAACCTGGTGGTGTGCACAGTATCCAAGTGTCTTCAGTAAAATATATGACTGGCATAATGTCCTTTTGGGATCCCCAGTCATTGAAAGTGACAGATATGTTGCACGCAGGTAGGCAGTTCTAACATCACGTCCATGAGGAGTTGCTCTTTGGCAAGAGAATCCTCCGGGGACCTCTAGGCCAAACCAACCCTAGTCATTTATTTCCCTTACTGAGCATGGGAGATTGGAAAATCAGACTTTTAAGTTAAAAAAAAAACAAACACAAACCCAAACCCAACAACCATATACATGAAAAAGTCCTTCCTGTTCCACTTAAATGAACAAAAGAATATGATTCCTTAAAATTCACATTTCCTTGAGAGTCTTGAAGCTGAATTTCCATCAGAAAGTTATTAAAGTAGGAATTGCCCAAATATGAATGCTCTTTTTCTGGTAAGTAGAACTTTTAGCTGCTTGTACAGCTGAGCCCTGCAAATCTCTTTAGCATATATTTAATTTGAGGCAGCAGAACAGCTGAAAGCAAAAAGAATTCCTCTCAGAAGTGCTCATAGATGTATCTAAGAATCCATAAAGGGGTTTGTAGCATGAAATCCTAGTCTTTGGCTAGATGTCAAGGTAGAAAATCAGTGCTTATCTGATTCATCATTGACTTTATTTAAAATTTGAATTAACAGCATGGATATGACCCATGAATAAGTAGATGTCCTCACTTTTTTATAGACATTATTAGACATATTTAAGTGTACATAGCAGAGCTGGAACAGAAACACTGATCTTGTATTTGGTTCTGTAAAATTGTTTTGGGCAAAAAATAGGACAAAGCAATCCTGGGAATTATTGTTAAAATTATAAAAGTAAAAAAAGGTGGGAAAATATAGATTTTTCTGTAACAATTGTTAGGGACTATGATGCAGTTATATGCTAGGATATAATACTATATCTTTGTATTTAACCTTCTTATGTACATGTACTTTTACAATTTAATGTCTCTTAATTGTGCACACAGTAAAAAGCAGTTATTCTGTTTTCTTTTTCTATTTTATAAACAACACAATTAGAAAGAGACCTTAATAGAAGACTTCATATCAAATATGGAATTATAACCATATTCTTAATCTTTGAACTTTGTGAAACACATTAGCACTCACTGCAGAGGAGACTAAGCGGCTGAACTGTGCTTTGTAATAATAAATTATTAAACTGTCCCTTTGCAGCTCTTCCAGGTATTGGTGGTGATGATTATCAAGCTTTTCTGGGTTAACGTTATTTTCCTTCATGAAAATGGCTTATTTGTCCTTTAACTTTCAAGCATTCTTATTTTTATGCATTTTGCTAGTTCCATAATTTTTGAAAATTCTCCTCTCATTTGCTATTTTAATCTATGCTATTCCCTGCTGTGTCATTGTACTTCTCTCTACTCCTGTGCTGTGCTGTCCTCAGGCTAACACAAATAGCATTATGTACATCTCTGAGGTTAGATGAAAATCTAGACTAACATCTTTTTGTGAACATGGCCTGTAACATCTCTCTTATGTCTGTTTAAAATGTTCAGATACTGTAACCTGGGATAAACTTAATGCATTACCAGTTGCTATACTACAAGAAATAGCACATATTCTCATACCAAAAGGTAGAGGATAGACTCATATATGTGTTTGACTGACACCTGCACTCTACAGGCAGCAAAGCTCCCTCTATAAAGTAATGAAGGTCCGGATGTACAGACATTTAGGGACCAAACCCAAACTGATGCTTAGATGCTGTGATGGAGAATGCAGCAATGGTGGTTGTTATAGAAAAAGAATTGAGAATCAGTCGTTTCAAACACACTGAATCCACAAAGGGGGAAACAATGTTTGGTCTTAATTAAGAAGTAATGTTGAACTATTTACTTCTGTAGTTTCTGTCAAATGTAAGAGTTCACAGATTCATGTGGCCTCAAAGACCCAAACACATTTCACAGTGAAACATGCCACTGGACCACGGAAGGGAGGGGCATGGCAGGCAGTCCAAGGGCAGGCTGTCCTACAAAGGAAGGGGAGCTGAGAGAAAGGATGGCAGCAAGGCAGCTGGAGCAGTGGCCTCACCTGCAAGGTGTCAGGATGTTGAACCGGGAAAATCAGGGAAAGAATCAGGTCTGGAATCAGGCATCAGGGCCAGTCTCAGGCCAGCGATCATCCAGCAAGTCTATCACGATGATTCAAGGTCACACCAGAAAGTCATGTCCAGGTCTGGGTCAGGGAGGTAGAGGACCAGGTACAGAAGTAGCTGTCATAGCTGTGATGTAGCTCAGGTGAGGACTAAGCCAGAAAGCCTATGATTAAAAGCAGCTGACTAAAAGGAGATTAAGACTCTTGCTTCTAGCTCACTTCCCAACAGCTCTTGTCATTGAAGGAGCTGACCTTGGCCTCAGCCAGCTGAAGTCCTTAACTTACCTTAACTAAACTCATGGAACAGGAGATGCGCTCAGGACACTGTCGGGAAGAGTTTCAACCTCTGTTGAGTCGAGAAATTGTTTAGTAAGTCACAGGACATCATATCAAGTCTAGAGAGTGTCATTCGTATATTTGAAGAAGACCAATACTTATTTTAATTAAGAAGTGCAGCCAGAGGAACTCCTGGATGGAAGTGAATAAAATGAACTTTGGGATAAGACATTAAATCTGCCTGAACTCCCCAGAAGAACTGAAAGGAGAGCAGGTTAAATGAGCTAACAAGCTTGTTCCAAGATGAATATCTGAGGGTAGTCGCTGAGGGCTAAGTCCTGAAATGTGTTCTGTGAGAGAAAGGACATTCTTTCTCACGGATGGGTGCTTGTATAAGAGTCTCCAAATAGAAATGCAGCATGAGGCACAAAACTGAAGTCGTGACTGCCATCTTGTAGGAGGCAATTACCTCTTGCTGAGGTAATCTTGACATAATCAGATTAAATGTGATTTTTCTTTTTTCCTTGTTCTTCTGTATCTTTATTAAAATTTATTACTCTATCAGCTATTCTAGCTGGTATGAATAAATGTTCTTATTTACATTTTGTCTTAACCTGGATGTCATTTAATGTTCTTGACCTTAGAGATGTGAGGACTAACCTGGGACACAAGAGCAAATAAACAAACACTCAAGTAGCCACAGTAAACCTTTCACTGAATCAAAAGCCAGGAGTGATCACCAATGCTAGTTGCATGCACCAGAAAATTGCCTTCACAGGGATAAAAAGAAGTGTACTTTTTTATCAGATTTCTTAATCACTGAGAAGGTTCTGGAGTTCACCCATGAAGACTACAAAGTACTTTTTGTTTTTTTCTTTGTTAAAATAGAAATAAAATTATTGTATTTTCAGTAATAATTTCATTATGGTAGGGCTTGTGTCCTTCTTGCACTGAGTTTTTCATCTTGTCTTTGCTACTCATTCGCATTGTAACAGGTGATCACAGAGAAAGATCTAGCCCATCTTCAAAAGCACAGCCACTTCTGCACCTACAATTACTTTATCTCAACAAAAGTAATATAGATAGAATATTTCAGTGGAATGCATGAGTGCATGAGGCAGGAGGGGACTGAGGTTCTAAAAACCCACTTTGAATGCTTTAGAACATATGAATTGTGTAATCTCAGTCTGAAAACTGTTCTAGCTCCGTTCAAAATAATTAGGAAAACATTGCATGAAGAATGAGTTTGGATTCATATAATAATAAGAAATAATTTAATTTCATGGTAAAACCTTCAATGTTTTTTTTTCCAAGAATAATACCATATGAAAAATATGAGCAAGTCAAAGGGTTAATTATTTCTTAAATTTATGAAATCCTATTCAGAGCATAACCTTCAGTAATTCAGTAATGGCATGACTTTTTTTTCAAGATTTCTTCCTGTTTGTGACATACACCCATATAGTTAGAAAACTGAAACAATGCAATTTGAGTTATATGCTTAATTACAGGTAACCACTGCAATTTCAGTACATGGAGTAAACTATTCACAGCCACTTTGTAGGGTTTCAGACAATGCAAACAAAGAAAAAGAACCAAATATATATTCTAGGCTCTAAAAATAATTACAGTGTGTCTCTGGACATGCTACAAGTATTGTGCAAAACTAGGAGTTCTGCACTTAAATTTATATTAATATAAGCATAAAAGAATCCAAATTTACAAATTTATGGCTTATACAGGGTTAAATTATAATGAACATTGAGGAAGAACAAGATGGTTCCAGGGAAAAAATAATATACTGTGGTATACTCTTATATTGTGTTGGCTAGTATACACAGAAATGTAGCTAATGTTATACTCCTTGGCATCAGTGCTTCTTCAAGGCTGGAGCAGAAGCACTAAGGCACTGTGGTACAAAGCCACATACTTTGCTCTTAGTCTTGCATGTGATTATTTACGCTTGCTAATGCGTTCTGTAGAGTACTATTTTCAAACAGTTTATGCTGTGAATTGAAATCTTCATTGCATTAATGTTTATGCTGTCCAACAAAGCCTGTTCCTGGGCATATATTAGGCATTTGAATTTTTAAACCACTTTGACAATTATGTTTCCTCCTATTGGTTAGATTCAAACTATTTGCCTTGACTAGACATCATTTATGTTGTGTGGCTAGACATTTAAATTACCATTTTTGTTCATCAGTTTAAATGAAAAAGTAGTTTTAAGCAAGAAAATAACAATGATGAACCTCCAATGACTTTTTAGATGAATAAACAATAGTGGTAAAATTAATTAAAATTTCATTTGAGAATCACAATTCTGAACACATGCAAACAACACTAAGTCTCAAACACATACTAAGAGGTTATTTTAAATTTGGGAGACAATAGACAAGTGGATAGCTCTTATTTAAATATTCAAATCTATCAACGAGATAACATAATGTTCTGTATATCATTTTCTATCTCAAAACCATCATATACATCTAAATGAAAATAAACAGACAAACAATTGTGAAAAAAGAGGATAAAATGTCTGGAACTGTACGGCCCTTTATTACCAGTGACATCACTGGAAAACAGTTGGTTAATGGATCTGTCAGAATATGCAAGATTTAGGAAGAATGTATTCAGAAGAGCAGACAGTTATGTGTACACAAGGTTATTCTCAGCTCAATCTCTCATAATTCTGTTCCAAGAGTGGGACATATTCTGATCTCAGGGGCATCAGTATGTATCCAGAGTAACTCTCCTTCTCTCAGTGCTTCTCTGCCCAGTTTACACTGGTATTACTGTAAGTCCTGAAGTGTGATTCTTATCTTACATGAAGTGTCAAACACAAAATTTGTAAAAGCAAAGTGCAAAGCTAAGAAGAAAGCCAAGTCGAGCTCAGAAATATGTGTTAAATGAACTCAGTAATCAAACTGTGAGACATAATTAACATATGTTGAATTCATCTTTTCTGAATTTTCTTTCCCCATTCTGAGAGACGATTTTTCCATCAGCACTGGTGCAGTTGTTTTGCTATAGACTATACAGATATATGCATAATGGTGGTTTTTCTTCTTTTCCATGCTATGTTTACAATTTTAATAGAAACATATTATCATACACATGCCAGAAAGAAATCTAAAAAAGAGTAATTTGACATATTATGGTGGGATGTATTCAGTCATATAACCTGAGCCCTGCGAGGGCATTAATTTTCAATCACAAATGGCTCTAGGCTTAATTTTACCTGTATACTCAGTTGTAATGTGGTGATTCATAAATGTTTAAATTTTTCATTTGGAGTAATTATCTTTTGATATCCTCATAGACCTCACAGAATTTGGAAATTTAGCAAAACCTCCTTCTCCTGATGACTGGATCTCTGTACTTAATCCTAATCTAGTCCAATAGTGACCCTATACATAGCCTCTCAAAATGAAGCTGTTCTTTGTGACTTGAATACCCAGATTAGTCTTGTGGGCTTTGTAGAACACAGCAGTAAATCAAAGTCTTTGTCCCCAAACCGTACACTATTTCCAACCTTTAACATGCTTTTCATAGTAACATACTGTTGTAGCTGCACCCTGAAATATAGCTCTCAATAAGGCCTTTGCAATGTCAAACAGCAGTCCTTAATTTAGCCTTTGCTAACTTTGCAATAAACTTATTCTCCCTCTTTTACTTCCAAGACTAAAAGCAATTGTACCCACAATACTAACTATAACTTCGGTGACTCATTCAGGAACAAATACAGTTCCACTCCTTACCTTCCACTACCTGTGAAAGCCAGTTTTGTGATCTGGCTACTGTATAATGATGAACTGAGATTTTCATGCAGGGGTGGGTGTGTGTGTGTGTGTGTGCAGCTGTTCTTAAAACCAGTTCTGTCTCCATTCCTAATAGTCAACCACTGATAAATACCCAGTCAGGAAATGGCATTAAACAGGTCCCAGTCAGAGGCTGTCAGCACATCCCATACTGGATTTAGAGGTTTAGCAGGATGAAGACAGCATCTGCTGACCAGACCCTAATTTTAAATGCAAACCTTACTCTAGCCTCAATACTTACTCTGTGATTCATCATGATCTAATATTAATATTAACATGTCCACTGAAAGATTCTCTATACAAGCCTGTCAAGACTGTGGAAGACACCAAATTATTTGTCTTCTCATGTCAAGGCTATGATATCAGCGGTTCTGAGGACCATGAGTTCTTAGCTGTTCTTGACAATAATATTAGAGCTGGTGTTTGAATTAGGACCTGAACAAGAGACCTATTTATTGCTAGCTCAGGGTTTATGGTGTCCAATTTAAACTCTGGAAACTGCTAGCAAATCCAATGCATTAGGGCCTTCCCTTTTACTCTCAATTCTGCAGGCCCGAGCTACATATTGATTTGGGAATAATTTTTCACCTTTGCAGTTTAACCCTCATTTGCCCTTTCTTTGCTAGTGATCAGCACTGTTGATGAGAACAGGCTGCCCAGAGAAGCTGTGGATGCCCCATCCCTGGGGGCACCTGGAATTGTTCAAGGCCAGGTTGGATGGGTCTTTGAGAAACCTGGTCTAGTGGGAGGTGTCCCTGCCTAGGGCAGAGGGGTTGGAACTAGGTGATCTTCAAGGTTATAGAATTATGGAATGGTTTAGATTGGAAGGGACCTTGAAGATCATCGAGTTTTCTTACTACCAAGATTTTTTTACCTGATTTGTTCATTTTTTGCTTTTTTTACACATGTAATTAACAGAAATCAAACTCAGAGGGACTCTTAAGGTCATGGTTTGATAATCGTTACCAAGTCCATAACATTTTGCTCAATGGTTTATGAAAGAAAGCTGTCATTTTTGGATGAAGTGTATGTAGACTAGTTAGAAAGGCATCTGAATATTGACATAAATGCAGCAGGGCTTGTAGGAAGATAAAATAGTTTTGATTAAGACAGCAGATACACTTGAAAAAAACAGGCAAACCTGGTTTTACAGCCTCTTCATCAAGGCTTCAAAGAAGAAAAAAGAGTTTGAGCAAAATTGGTGCAGTGACGTTGCTCCCGTAATTTAAAGAAAATGTGTTACTTCCTGTCTGAATTTGATTGGCTTCAGTTTTCAGCTATTGCTTCCATGGGCTAAACAAAACAACCAGCTACTCTCAGAGATGCCCTTTGTCAGTCTTATAGACTCAAATTAAGTCATCTCGTAATCCTTTTGAAAAGCTACGTAAATGAAGATATTGAATTTTATTTTTTACTGAAGTACTATCACAGGAAGTTTACAGATACGAGATCTCATTTCCTGGGTTTGTGTTTAAGGCATAATTTCAAGGTTTTTTCCTACAAGAAAAAAAAAAGATTGCTTATATTCCTGAGCACAATTCTCCTGCAGATTGTATACTCTGAGCAAGGCATTACAACAGAGGACTTTAAAACCTTTCCTCTGAACAGAAACGCATAGTTAACTGTGGTCGGTCTCAGACAGCCTCTGTGACAGGATAACAGCACTTGGTGAGACAGATGTTTAGAAAAGACATTAAGAGGCATAAGCCACCCGCAAAATGTTCTGTGGCTGACCTTATAGGAAGGGAGTTCAACACTGACTTCAATGGGGCTAATATTTAGTTTCAAGATAAGAATAAGTAAAATTGAAATGAAAATTCTGAGTGGCATTTTGAAAGATCTGTTTGACAACCTGTGTCTTGTTTATTTTCTCTGATGAGAAAGAACATTATTGTGTAACAGGGAACAATTTCTAAATGTCAATGATTTTTCTCTTCTTTGGGAACGCAGTCAATGTCAAACTAGGTTTTAAAAAAAATCCAGTGAATCAAAAAGTGTCAGAAATATATTGGGCATAGCTAAGCGGAATTTCCTATTGTACTTCCAGCAGGCAGAATACAGAGAAATAAGCAGACCCACACTCAGAAACAAGGAAAACACTAGCAGTCTGAAGTCCTGCAAGGGAAAGAGCTTAGAAAAAGCAACAGCAAGACCAGGCAGACGAAAGCAGACCACAAGGCTAATACTAAATGTGAAACAAAGCTGTTGTAGTAGTCACAGTAAATAATTGTGATATTCTTTGGTACTGTGTACTTTCAGAATCAGAACTCTTCTGTTAGGTCTCTGCATTCCCCATCACTAAGCATTGGACCTGTCTACATAATGGCCAGAATACTACTGTAGGTACATTTGTTATTTCTCTTTTCTGGCACATCTCACTAAGATTACTTTTTTTTTTTTTAATTCTAGTTTTGAAATTGATTAAACAAAAATAAAAAAAAAAGGAAGGATACTTTTACTTCCAAGGAAGGCAGGCCCTTAATGGAAACTCAGATGGAATAGTTACTGAGGTCAATGTTAAAATAGCTGTGATTTTGAAAAACAAACAAACAAACAAACAACAAAAATAGATTTCCTCTATAGGGATGTTTTCACTCTGAAATGCAATGCTTACCATTGGCAAAACTTGATAAGGAAGTAAAAAAGCAGACTCGGGGGGGGGCGGGGGGGGGAAGATAGAAAAAGGTAAGCCCCAAATCAAAGTCTCCTGTGCTATTCTTTCTTAGACATATCTCTAGTTAGTTCAGTTGAAAATTATAGGGATTTTACTGGTTTTAGGACAAATAACTGACCTAAAACCAAAAAGCGGACAGTGTTTGAGGTCAAAATACAAACTGATAAACTTCAAAAGTGAAAGCTAAAAAGGCTTAACAAGGGGGAAATGTGCTTTAAAAATGTTACCTACATTTGCAAACTCATCCAAACAATTATTGCTATGAATTAAAAACTCAGTGCATTAACAGTGTCAATTTTCTTCAAACGTCATTTTTACAGAAAATTGGTAATTCAGTAATGAAGTTTGTGGTAGACTTTATATCTATGTTTTTCATATTTTTAATTATTTTTGTTTGTATGGTTTAAATTGGCGTTCACAAAGTAATAGCTGAAGTTACAGTCTCATTAACAGTGGCATGTTAGTAATTACAAGGTTGCTCATGGTTAATTACTACCCTTCATTAAACACAACACATCAGGAAACTGTGGAGGGCTTCTGAAGAGCGTATATCCCATCACTGCTACTCAGTGACCTAAATCAACCTTAATCCAAAGTCTGCTGTGATGGAGTTGCAGGTCTTCTGTATCTAAGCAATTAGCGCAGAAAGAAAAGGCACATGTGCAAAGCTGCATGCATACAGACACAGCAAAAATGCTCTTGCAGCACTTATGTGGTGTGAAGAACCCATAGTGAGCTGGCAAGAATTGTGCATAGCTGTGCTAAGCAGAAAAGCTCTTCAGGGAAAGGAGAAAAGGTAGGACTGGGTGAAAGAGTGAAACTGGTAGGCATGACATGTTAATGAGCTGTGTCAGAGCCATCTGAGGTTTGGGGAAGATAATTGCTACTTGAGAGTAAAGTCACCATTTTTTTCTGTTCAGGACAATGTTCTCTGGAACACTTAGAAAAGCAGAGAAGCTAACAAACTATTGAACCAACTTTTTAGCATCCTGGAGATGAGCATTTTCGGTCCGATAACTCACTGATTGTAACCAGATCTCTTATTTTCAAGGAAGCGAAATACCAGACTGTTTTCCAAAATGAATTTTAACCTGTAAAAACCCCATTATTATTATGTTGTTTCACTGCTGGTCATTTAGTTCTCACAACATATAAAACAAGACTGCCCCTTTCACCATCTAGCATTCAAACAAGCAAGGTAGAAGAAAATTCTGAGATTGTCTCTGCATTAAAGGTCAGGGAGAGGCTGTGTTTGTTTGTTTTAATTTCCCAGCCAAGTGACTTCCGAAGGTTGAAGCTTCTGAAAGGTTAATGCTTCTGTTGCATGGCATCCTTTGATGCTAGTGACTAATTTTAAGTTACTTCTTTACTCTTTTTCTCTGTCCTCGTTTTCTTTCCTGCCTTTAAAGTCAAAGTAAAGAAAGAATTTCACCTGATTAAACTGTCAGCTGAACACAGGTACTGTCACTTAATAACATGAGCAATTAAAGAAGCATTGAATGACAAAAGAATGACCTGTAATCCCCAGGACAGGTGAAAGTGTTATGCCTTTTTTTACTGTACCCCTACTGATAATTAACAATTTTTACCATCAGTGGCTTTCTGATCAGGTTACAGTTGTAGCAATTGCATGGGGTTGTATTATTTTTTGTAAGCATTTTTATTTCTCTCTGTCTGTCTTGCTTTCCCTCTTTACACACACACACACGCATATATAGTGCATTCATAGCCTAATCCTGTTTCCTTCTATGAAGCATATCAAAATTCGTACAATCATAATGGATTTGACAGACTGCTTGGAAACCTCTCAGGATTCAGCAGCACTGCGGGAACACAAAGTAAAACTCTTTGCAAGCTGTCTTGTCTCTGGACCTACAATGGAAGGTGGGCAATACAGGTCCAGCACCTGTAACCCTTACAAGACTGTACAACCATAGTGAAGAATCAGATGGAAAGCAGCTTTACTACCTATTTGTGAAGAAGAAAAATCCCATCATTTTCCTTTCTTGACTACCTATAGCTTCATTACGTACGCACTACTGTTTCTGTCAAAAATCAAAAAGCCTCTGTTGACAAACTGGTGATAATGTAGGAGGAAAATTTTCCCCACTGTTTCCTAAAAGCCAGCCTCACAGATTTTTCACATGGTAAATAATGCCAAACATGTCCAAAATATATACAGAGAGAGAGAGGTGCATATGCAAAAATCCAAAACAACAAAAAACCCACACCAAAAAGCAATCAAGCAAACAAACAAAAAAAATGAAGAGAGAGAGCTCTGTTTTGCTGATAAAAACACAGCTACAAAAAAATGCAGTTTCTTTTGAGGGGGGTGAATAATCCATCCTTGCCATGAGTGATTTGCAAAAATACCCATTTGAGAACTTGAATAGCAGTGAACTTTTTGACAGAGAATCATAGAATACTTTGGGTTGGTAGGGACCTTTAAAGGTCATATAGTCCACGCCCCTGCAATCTGCAATGAGCAGGGACATCTTCAACCAGACCAGGTTGCTCAGAGCCCCGTCCAACCTGACCTTGAGTGTTTCCAGGGATGAGGGATCTACCACCTTTCTGGGAAACCTGTTTCAGTGTTTCATCATCCTCATTGTAAAAAATTTCTTCCTTTAATCCAGTCTAAATCTACATTCTTTTAGTTTGAAGCCATTACGCCTCGTCCTATCACTACATGCCCTTGTAAAAAGCCCCTCTCCAGCTTTCTTGTAGGCACCCTTCAGATACTGGAAAGCTGCTATAAGGTCTCCTTGGAGCCTTTTCTTCTCCAGGCTGAACAACCCCAGCTCTCTCAGCCTGTCTTCATAGGAAAGGTGCTCCAGCCCTCTGATCATGTTCATGGTGCTCCTCTGGACCTGCTCCAACAGGTCCATATCCTTCTTATGTTGAGGCTCCAGAGCTGGATGCAGCTTTCCAAGTGTGGTCTCACAGGAGCAGAGTAGAGGGGAAGAATCACTTCCCTCAACCTGCTGGTCACACTTCTTTTGATGCAGCCCAAGATACAGTTGGCTTTCTGGGCTGCAAGCGCACATTGTCCGCTCATGTCCAGCTTTTCATCCACCAGTACCCCCACGGCCCTTCTTGGCAGGGCTGCTCTCAACCCCTTCATCCCCCAGCCTGTATTGATACCGGGGGTTGCCTCGACCCAGGTGCAGGACCTTGCATATCTGTATGTACAGTGCGTCAGAGAAAGAATGTATAAATTTAAAGAGTATTATACTTGGACGTCATGAGGTCTGCATCTCTGTTTCTGGAAAGACTGCAGAGTTGGCAGTACGGACTTTCTTGTTCCTTTGTGTATCAGCTATAACATTGAATAACCATGATTCGCCACAGTGTTAAGCTATTCCAGCAGCAGCAGTAAGGACAAGGTGTTTGGGAGAGATCTGCTGTTTAATCCTGCAGGGCTTAGAAGGCCACTTTTTGCAATGATAAAGACTGATTTATTGAAGCTGTTAGAATTCTACAGCTAGATTTTACTGGACACTATTTTTTATGAACTAATGAACTTGAAATGTGAAATCTTGCAGTACAAGGCAGAGAGGATTACTTTTCTCTAGTCTTTGCTGCTGACTCTCAGCTGCACAACATTCCCTTACTATGACATTCCTGGGGAAAAATGCAGAAAATAAGGTGATTTGTGGTGTTTTTAGCAATAGAAAGAAGAAGAATCCAAAAAGACGTGGGGGGGGATGTGTGTTTGTTGTTTGTTTGACTTGTGAAACTTTTATAGTTAAGAATGAAAAGTTTGATTCAACAAATGGACTTAGTTATTGTAACGACAGGCATCAATACACCAGCCACTATCACATTTCTTCCAGGTCCACAATCCATAGTCTTGCCCAGTTTTCCTAAATAAGGATAAAGGAAATCAGATACCTCAGAATAGAATCCAAAGCAACAAGAAAGGTAACAGAATCAATAAACTAATGAAAAAGAAACACAGGGGAAAAAAAGGTGTTTCCACTATTTCAGTGCCTATCTTTTAGTTATGATTGGTAGCTCTGTTTTCTTGTTTTGTTTTTGGGTTTGCGGTTGGTTTTTTTTTTTTTCAGAGCAAATTTAACTTACTTTTTAAATATAGGAGAAAAGGACGTCTTAATTTGACCTCTCTCAGTTAATTGGAAAGTAGCAAGAGTAGCCAGTCATGAGGGAGCAAAAATGGTTATATGCTCATGCCCTAAAAAAGGCTACATGTCCCCTAATCTCTCAGGGTGAATCAGTAAATTTTATTAGATTTTGTTTTGAGGGGGTGAGTGAACCTTTATATCTCTCTTGTTAATGTTATCCCACCTTGCAGAAGAATAATAGCAACCTGTCTATATCATTTTATGATTTAGATGTTCACCCACAAAGGGAAAGGTATTACTCCTAAACCAGTTTCTGTATTTCACATCAAGCTATCAATGCAAACATTCATTGGCATAGGGATCATAACACAGCTCTTCCCATCAGACGTGCCTTTTTGCAGAACTGGAGAGTTATATTCTAATACTCAAGACAACATATTCATAGAATATATTCAATACAATTTGATTTTATATAAATCACAGGGTAGGCAAGAGCAGCCCAAACCACTGTGAAAAGGCTGCATCTAATCTCTACTTGTAAAAGAGATGTAGTAAACTGATTAAATCTAGTAAAATATTTGATAAACAACCACCATCCTAAAGGAACTGTGAGAAAGGACCTCAGTTTAAAATATCTTCTCTGTTTTAACAACCTGACTGTTTTATTAAAAGCCACTTTTAATACAAAAATTCATTTTGAATGAGAGCAGCCAAGATGTCATGGAAGTCACATTGGTGATTGGATTTGATTGGACTCAAATCACACTGAGATTTTAGATCCAACTAGGTGGATGAGTTAAGGGTTAAGGTTAAGGACTCTGCTGAGACAGGTGCAGCATTGGTTAGCACTCTAAACCAGATAATAGCTTTCGGCACCAACAGAAGAGGAAATATAGCTGCTGAAAGATCCAGTTTGCTCCCCAGGACCTGGAAGGAATTTAGGTTCCCAATTCTTCATTTAGGAAGGTATATTTGTAATTCAGATTCTTTTGGTGCTCCTACATCAGTGTTTTAGATAGAAGAGGAATGAAGTTTTAAAGCAGAATTGTTGTCATCATTTACCACATCTTTGCTTGCACTGCAGAGCGGTCTCAGTGCACACAAGCTGAATTCCCTTCAGATCAAACTCAACTGGACTTCCAAGGAGAGCAAGCAGTGAGCCTGCAATTGCCAATAGGTATTCAGATAAGACCTGACTAGAGCTAATATGAAATAAACCCTTTGAAATAGATTTAGTGTAGGTGTTGTGTCCTCAGCTCTGATTGTTTTTGTCCTTGAAACTTGCTCCTACTGTCGCACACTAGTTGCTAATGTGGACATAAACTTTCCAAATACCAGATCAGATTCTTTGTATCATCCACACCACTTCCAGCATTACCATAATAAATGCCGTGTGGTTAAATCAACATACAGCTTGTGGAGGTCTTTGAAAGAAGTTATGTTATCTCCCTTTCTCTGTCCCAAAAATGAGTGCTTCTCACCATTAGCTGACTTGGTTTAAAGGGATCCAAAATGTGGGGGTTTATTTGTTTGTTGTTTTGTTTTCTGTTTTTACTTTAATACTAGCTTTCCTTTAACGTCTGAAAGATTAGTCTAATTTTTCAAGGAAAGTAAGCAACAACAATAGTTACTTTATTTTTTTCTATACATTTTGCCAAATATCATGTGTTTCTGAATTTGGCATAAATTTGATCTGCTTGCTTCTGATTGAAGGCTAAGTAGAAAGGAATATTGCTTTTTGGGGGCTTACATAAGCATACATTCATTTAGACTTTTTATTATTTGCATATACTGAGGTATTTTATATTTGCTGTATCACTGAAATTAGTCATCTCTAGGATTGCATAGATGTGATCTAGTTGGACCTGTTTTGAGCAGGGGCTTGCACTAGGTGACCTGCAGAGGTCCTTTCTAACTTAAATTGTGCTATGATGCTATGACTTTGTGGCATGGCAACATCTGTCTCAGTTATATATAAGATTTAGAGTAACAACTATATTTATTGCATAGTTTTCCTACTATAGAGCACAGGAATATATACTAATATTTTTTGCTTGTTTGTTTTCTTCTTAATGCAATTAAAATAATGGGCATCCCATCATCAGACCTGAGCTGATGACTCACATTATATGAGGTAAAGAGCAACTACTAAAGGAAGTCTGCAAAGAAACTGAAGTATAATGATTTGACTGCTGAAGCATTCTTAGACGGACATTTTTACATTTGTTAATCTAGAAAGAACAGTATAAAATAACATATAAATGTCCATAGCTTTGTTCAGAAATGCGTCACCAGTGAAGTTTTAATAACTGTGTACTAGAAATTGCCTCTTTAGCACAGATTTAAAGTGTACCAAAATTGTTTAATTAGTCAGAAATAAAATGAATGTAGCCTTTCTAAGGCTTACTCATGAGATAACATCTATGTGTTAAACTGATCTGTGGTGACTGCACTAACATTTTTGAAGTTCCAAACTACCTCTAGTTGTAAGGTTACACTATTATGACTTCAACAGTCAGCTGCATATTTTTTGGAATAAATGTTTGATTTTATTCATATAGGAAAAATTAATGAAGTACATTTTAGATAAAAATGTTAAAGAGCTACGTATGCCATTCCTGTTAACAGTGGTGGAGTTTTACAACAGCTTTCCTGCTCACCTTGCTGAAACATACATCTTCCGGTAAAAATTTAAATGAGGATAAAAATACAGTTAGAAGAGATAAAGTGGGTGGGCAAATACATGCTTGCTTTCTGAAAGGTTCTTGCTGCCATAGGTAGTGTCAGTCCTTGTTGGTTCTAACACAGAGTGCGCAGGTGGATAGTGGTGACCACAGCTGCGCGCTCCCAGACCCACTGAAAGATGGGCTGGCATGGTACATCAGTTCATGTGTTCTGATAAAAGAGTGGAATGTGTTTAATTGAAGAAAACAAGGTTTTTAAGTACCCAGTGACCCTCTGATGTTAGTGACCAGCTCAGAAAACCAGATACACAAGTAGTTTCTCTGCTCTCTTGTATGGTATTCCTATAACAAAAAAAAAGCCATTTGAAATCCTGCAAACCCTTGCATATGTACATACCAATGCCTGATTGTCATCCCTAACAAAGTACAAAACATCTAAACACTGAAGGATTTGGTTAGTAATGTTATTTTTAGGTCAATCATGTAACTTTTTATTTAAAAACCTTTTCTCCAAACTGCCATGTTCCCTTTGACAACCCAGTATTGTTCCTCCAGTTGTAAAACTGGAGTGTTCAACAATATTAAGGTTCTTGTTTATTTGTTGGTACGAGATTAGCTGTAAAAGGTCAGTCAATACGAAAGAGCAGTAAGGCTATTTTCTTTTTTGACTACACCTTTAAGAGTGAAGTGAGCCCTGCTGGATGGGAAGCCCCCACGAGTTAGGAGCTAGTCTGAGACAGTCAGTGATATAAAAAGCCGTACACTAGGTGCTCCTCCATATGTACTTTATATTTTACTTACTTTGTTTTTCCCTTTAATCTCCAAGAAAAGTTATCTAGCCTGAAAGATATTTGCTGTTCATCTGGGAGAAATCAGAACTGAACTCATTTAGAGAGTGATATCATCCTCTGAAGCTTGACAGCATGACAGGGCAGGTGGGCACCCACTGTGTTTACACAAGAATCTAAAATAGGAGACTCTTCATTTTCTTTGAGTATGTTTCCCTTAGGGGCGCTGCAGAAAAACAGGATTTTTTTTTTTTTTAAAAAGGTTGCTTAGACTGGGATCTGGTTGGAAGTTTTACCAAGACAGCTGCATCAAAATGTAACTTCAGTGATCTGTAGATCTAGAATATATGCCATCTAAACCTTATCTTTAGCGTGAATAGCATTCAGTTACTATACTAAAATAAAATGGCCATAAGTTTCAAGAAAAATAGCTGGCCTATACATGTTTATATACTCTGCTTCAGCCCTAATAAACATAGTTTAGAGGTGCACCAGGGGCAGTTTAATAATGAAAAACTATTCCCTGTGGCTGCGTACATTCACTTTAAAGATTTCTAATTTGCTAAATATTTGCCTACACTTTCCTGTCCAATTTCATTATGTATAGTTGGGCTTTTAACGTGCATTCCTTTCTCATCATAGTTTACTCACACAGAATGATACTTTTAATTATTTTCCTTTGTATAGTTCTCTGAAATATAGTAATTGGAATGGAAAAGATTCCAGTTATTCAAATCATTATTGTAAAGGGTAGTAAAATCTGGAAAAAAGCCACATCTTTTTTACTGTAGCTGACACACTACATTGATCTAGCAGGAAATCTGTCTATTACTGAGACAGATGGGGGAGCTCTGGGACTCGGTTTAACATGGTTGCAGCTACTGCGGATGCTGATACCGTACGCTGACAATAGCTGCAGTCTGAAAAGCAGAGTTTACATGCCTGAAATAAATTGTTTTGATTAGAACCTTTAGGAAAGAAAGTCATAAGGTACAGTTTTATTGACTACTTGCCAAACAACACAGACCTGTGCTCTGTAAGCTTGTTTTGCTCTTGTAAGTCAAGCACCAACTGGGCTCTTATTTTCTAAGGTTATGGACTTACAGCATAATACATTATCATTTACTCTGAATTATTACACAGACAGTAAAATGGGAAACAGAATGCACATTCAGTTCTAAGTGTAGTTGATCTTAGGAAAAATATTTTTTAAGGAGACTACGCATTTCTCTGTCTTCCGTGAGTATGTAAGAAATTTACTATTGATAAAAATGTTTTCAAAACAAAAAAGACACATGAAAAACAAATATGTGGCAGTGATGAAGGAAAGCAGAATATTAACACTCCTAATTATTAGAAAAATCTCACCATTTTTTCATAGAATCTGTTTTTTTAGGTGCCGCTTTAGTTTTTTATTTTACTGAGGGTCAGAGACCACTGTATTCATGGCATAATGCTATTGTGATCACCTAAATAGAATTGGAACAATAGTTATGCAAGGCAGAGCAAGGATTTTCTTCCCCTAAGCAAGATCTATATAATATATAATCACTAAAGGCATTATTTTTTGCATTGTTGTTTTGGAAATTAGTATGTACAGGTACCAGTATGTCCATTTATCATTGTCTGTTCTGGTCTAATGCATTTAAATATTTAGTCTGATAGCTAAAACAGAGAACATCAAATTTAGCAGTATGTTGTACCACTCTAAGGATAGACTTCTGGCTTGTTTATTGCCACTTTGCCTTTTAAAATCAGCATCTTCCTCTGAAGATGACTTTTATTCTAGATTTCCTATTTTTTAAGGCATAGTAATTTGAATAATAAAAACAAGTGAGATCATTAACTGCATCCTCCATAAACAACAATGAATTTAATTTTATGAATTTCCAAGCCTGATACAACATCAAGCTGCTGCCTCATGCCCAGCTACTTTAGCATATTGATTTGTATTGTTATTGACTGTAAAGGCTAGATAGCTTTTAAACCTTCCTACAATGAACGTTACCAGAGTTGTTTTATATTTTATTTCCCACTTAGCTAAGAAAACAGCTTATTTTCATGATAGAACCTGAGACTAATAAAGAGTAGATTTCAGCATATTCATATCCCTTTTCTTGGCTATGAAGGAAGTTGATTGACAGTTACGTGAAAAAAGTAACAAATTGACACTGTTGTTCCGAGTGAGTTCAGTCCAGCTGTGATGCAGGCTTGAGAGCCCTCTGCAGAACAGAACTCCTGCATCACATCATTTGAAAGGTCTGTTTCTCAGTCAGCCATGCTAATGGGAAAGCTTCCTGCCTTTATAGCCTGTAAATCTACATCTACATCTTAGTATCAAGATCTAGACTAACATATACGTGTTCAAAAGCAGTTAATTATTTGGCTGGGGGTCCATTATTCACTCCTTCAATAAGATTCCATTTCAACAGGACTATATTTTCTAAATTATCATTCCTTAAAAATAAGACTGCCTCAGGAAGCCCCATTATTAAGCCAGCTTGTGTCTTAAGCAATAATATTGCTAGGAAAACAGGCAACATATTCAGGCTCCTGATCCGAAGAATCTCTGAAATAGCCTTTCTCCACTGACTGAGCGCAGGAACCTTCGTGAATTATCTGTCTTTAGTTTGTATGAATACTTCACCCCAAACTCTCAGTCATAGCAAAGCATATTCTAGTTTTCACTTAATTTGATGAACCTGAACAAACCATTACTTCTCAGGAGTGAAATCTTGGTGTTACAATAGATAATACTGTGAAAGTGTTGTCTCAGTTCTCAACAGCATTCAAAAAAAAAGAAACAAAATTTTACAGTTTATTAGAAGCAGAATAGAAAATAAAACAGCAAGTATCATTGTGTGTCTGTGTAAACCTGACAAATGTGCAAAGTTAAAGAAAAAGCTAACAAAGAACTTGACTGATAGAAGGGCAATAAAAATAAAAGCATGGTACAACTTCCAATAAGGAAAAAAACCCAAACAAACAAACAAAGATTACTTGTGTTCTTAATGTTGCAATAGAGATAAGAGAGAGTAGAAGGGACAGATTTCTGTAATTTTCTGAGTGGCAAGGAATAAGTAAATAGGACTAGCTGTTCACAGTCTCTTCTGAAACCAGAGGACATCAAATGGTTACCTAAAATACAGAATGGTGGGCTAAATGAATCCCTGGTCTGAGTCATTGCAGTCATTATGTTATGTTTTTGATCTAGTGACAAACCATTCTACATAAAAAAAGGGCCAGAGTATTTTTTCCCTTATGTTCTGTGTAGGATTGTGTTTTATGATCCAGTGCAACCACCATTTTTCAGGGTAGACATAATAACGTAAAAGAGACACAGAGGGTTTTCTCAGAAAGACTATTTTAATTTTCTCATTTACACAAAAGTAAATCAAACTGAAACACAAAGATATGGATTTTTCATTGTGTTTGGCAAACATAATACTCAGTGTCTTGTGTGGATCCAACACATTGCTGAAAACATAGTGTGACTTATTAAAAGAGCTATTTTTATGTTTAAAAATATGGATAACCAGTGTAGATGTCATTTACTTATGCCAGACAGAGGTAGTTCCCCTCCTTCCATGTCGAGGCAGACAACACACCAGTTAGCTGGCTAGTGTTGTCAGCTCCTACTAGTTGTCTTGGGTCCTAGTTGACCATTTCCAATCTCTTTAATGATTTAAAGCCAGAAAACTTGGTGAGAGATTATCTTACTAAAGCCACAGGTTTAAAGATACTGGTTATTCTAGATTCCAGAGCCAAGGTACAGATCCAACAGATCCCATTGCTTTTGTAAATCTGGGGCTTAACATACCATATAGAATCCATATAAGCATGCTTGAACTGAAGTCACTGAAAAATTAATTGCAATACATTTAACTAGCTGTGTATAGTTTTTGCAGTTCTATACAATAAACAGAGGAAGAAAGCATAACATGGGATAACTACATTTTACAAACTTTGATCACATTGTAGTATTTCTTTGGAATATGTCATCTTGCCAAAAAGGTAAAAGGACCATATGATCATCTAGAAGGCAGCATATGCAAATAAATATGGTAGCAAGTACAAACATATGTTTAATCTTCCCACTTCATCAATATAGAAAGCTCAAGAGTTTTTGTCCGCACAAGCCAACAAATCTTAAGGCTTAAACTATGTTTGTGCTACTCCCTTTCTCTTAGTTCCATAGTTATATATCGCACAAAAAGCTGTAGAACATTATTTATTTTTCAATAACTTATAGAAAAACTCCTACTGAGGGTAAAACTAGATGTATTCAGCCAAACTAAAAATGGACTACAAGTGCCAAAGAATGTAATGAATTTGTTCACTGGGTTTTACACATCATGCAGGATCCATTTGTGCTGAAATGAGGTAAAATTGGTCAGAGTTTTGACAAACTATGGGAAAGAGGCATCAATCGTCTCAGTGGACTATAAAGTGGAGCATTAAAAAGTTGTACTGGGACAGGGTTTGTTTTATTTTTCTGTTTTGTTTTTCTTTTCTCCCAAACTGAAAAATTCTTAGAACTAAAGACCGTAAGAAACTATTAAATCAGCCAGTATAACCCTCTGTATACCACAGGTGCTTAAGTTTTACTCAATGACTCCACACTGTGTTCTTTAGTTTGCATTTGGCTAATGCCTCCTCTTTAAGAAGTTGGTCAGTCTTTATTAAAGATACAAAGAGAGAGAAAATATTCCATACCTCTAGTAATTTGTTTCAGTAGTTAATTACACATACTGTTAAATCTGTGTACTTTATTTCTTATCTGAATATAGTTAAGTTCTTGCTCCAACATTATTTTTAGTATGCTTTTCCCCTCTAGATTAAACAGCCCTTTAGTGGCATGTATTTTCTTCCTGTGAAGCTACTTACACAGTGTAACAAAATCAATTCTCTGTTGTTGCCTTTTTAAGAGCAAGACACATTCAGGTTTTTTGTTTGCTCAAGTTATAGCATTTTCTACAGATTTTGAGTGTTTATGGCCCATTCCTTAAATAGATTGTAATTTTCAGTTTAAAAAAAAAGAAGTGACTTCTAATAAGGATATTCAAAAATTTACATTACCTATGCCATATATAATGAATTTGGATCTTTGATCCTACTCCACTGTTTATCATCTCAGGGATCGTGTTAGGCCTTTTTATTTGTACTTTTTGAGTAATACTCATTCTGAAAACTCGTGTTAGATCAGTTTTCTTCCATTATTTTCTTCAGAAATTACCATTTCCATGCATGCCCTGTATTTGTTTCCCTGAGGAAGAAAAGGTCAGCCTCCGGGGAGAGTTTCTCTATAACCTTTACTTAGATATCACTTGCTCTGCTTCCACTTCACCTTCATAAGATGAGAGCTGAAAGCCTGTGTCTACATTAGCAAATGGTGTGGCACGAGAGGAATGGATTGCTGGAGTGAAAGAGCTGGTGCTGAGTGTACAATATTTACACAATTTGGAGGGGTTTGCTTTGCGGTAGTTTGGTCTGTGGTTCAAACGCCTATTAGCTTTTGTGGTTCATCAGGTGCATTCCTAATGCCTGTCTTCTGGCTTAGAGTCAACAGAAGGAAATCCAGTGTGAATGCAACAAGACCTCTTATATCATGTTAAGCAGAGCATGGTATTGGGATGGTAAGAAAATCTGCCTTGAAACTACACTGTTGATGTGAACTAAAACACAAATGTAGACATTCCTTAGAGTTTCTGGGCCACTCTTCCAAACATTATGTTACCTGGAATAACAAATTTTTCGTTAGTGCTTTAACATTTTTGTCTTTATTTTGTATTTTCTTTTTTAATAATTATTTTGATAATTTAATTTTAGAAAAATTCAAAATGATACAATATTTCAAAATCAAAATTTGAAATCTTTCATTTGGAAAAAAAATTGTGTGAAAGGATTAATTTTCTTCAGCACTTCATTATCAATTTTTTTTTCTTAAATCCACCTGTTAAATTTAAAAGGACCAGATCTTGTGAATATTTTGTTTGACCACAAAATCATGTTACTCAGTGAAAAAAAGTAAAATTACACAAAAAAATATCATTTGAGCAACCCTCTCAAATTATAACTTTTTCCTCATTCACTATTACCTTAATATAAACTTATAGCATAGACCTAAGTGAGGGAACAAAACCAGACTTATGCTAAAGTCATGTGGGTCAAGATGTAACATAAACCTTAAACCTACACTACTTAGGATAAGGAATCACAGGAAAAACAATTGCATCAGGAATAATAGATCAAGAAGCAGTCAGTGAGCAGATAAAGGGAATACTAGTTTACCTTAACAATTTTTTAGCAGTTGCCCAATTTGATGATGAACTACTGCTACTTGTTCATAGCTACCGCAATGCAACAATTTATTTGAAAACTATTTTTATTGTATCCTGTGAGGGAAATGTTTTGGTTTATATAAAGTGTTGTTTTAATCAATGTTAATTAAAATATGATACTAGTAAAGTGTCTAATATTTCTCTAGTGATCCTATTCATCTGCTCTCTGAGGGCATAGTGAGATATCAGATTTTTAATTGCTTCTTAATATGTTTTTTCATGAAGACGAGAATGCGCCTATACAAGATCTTTTTTTTTTTTAATAGCACATTTTGACAAATAAGAAGTTTGTGTCCATGAAGTCTCCTTCGACGCAGGGTATTTGCTACCGGGAGTAATACTCATACCATTGGAAGTAATTCTCTGGGCAAATCCTTTGGGAAAAAAGGATTTGTATTAGTGGTCCACAGAATTATAGTCTGTACAATGCAAATCAATGAAATAAATTTAATTTCATCTACAATTTTTATCTGAAATATGGCAGACTAGAAGAATATTCAGAAAAAAGGAAAAAAAACCGACATGCAGACAAATGAGTTCTGTTACCTTCTTCATCTATAGTTGGAAGTGTATATGAACCATGAACCCGCTAACATACTTTATAAACATACAGTTTTAAAACGTTCATGTCATAGGATCATAGAATGGTTTATGTTGGAAGGGACCTTAAAGATCATCTAGTTCCAACCTCCCTGCCATGGCCACAGACACCTTCCACTAGACAAAGTTGATCAAAGTCCCATCCAACCTGGCCTTAAAGACTCCCAGGGATGGGACGTCCACAGCTTCCCTAGGCAATTTGTTCCAGTGCCTCATCACCCTCAGAGTGGAAAATTTCTTCCTAAGATCTAATCTAAATCTACCATCTTCCAGTTTGAAGCCATTACGCCTCGTCATATCACTACATGCCCTTGTAAAAAGCCCCTCTCCAGCTTTCTTGTAGGCACCCTTTAGGTACTTGAAAACTGCTGTAAGGTGTCCTCGGAGCCTTCCCTTCTCCAGGCTGCACAACCCCAACTCTCCCAGCCTGTCCTTATAGGAGAGGTGCTCCAGCCCTCTGATCATCTTCCTGGCCCTCCTCTGGACCTGCTCCAACAGGCCCATGTCCTTCTTATGTTGAGGGCTCCAGAGCTGGATGCAGTACTCCAGGTGTGGTCTCACAAGGGCAGAGTAGAGGGGCAGAATCACCTCCCTCAACCTGCTGGTCACATATAGAATGATTTGACAGATGAAACTAATTGATAGATGAATTAGTTCTCCACCAATGTTCTCCTTGCCAATGAGTGGCTGTCGCGGTTTGGGCTGGGCAATAAACAAATGACAGATACTCTCTTTAACATTTGTCTCCCTTCCCAGAAGAGAAGTGGGAGAATAAGAGAGAGAGAGACTTACGAGTTGAAAAGAAAACTAAAACTACTTTAATGAAATATTAATAATAAAAAGAAAAGATAACAGTATTAATAAGAAAATAATGAAATATATACAAATATGTACAAAACCAGTATCGAGATCTCAGGATGACAATCACGTCACTGGCAGACACTGGAAAAGTCCCAGACTGGACTCAGCAATGAATGGGAACTGGATTTCAGATCTGGGTTCAGGAACACATGGGTCAGGACAAAAGGTGGATGAACAGAGTCTTCCTCAAACGTCAGCCATTGAAGAGAGAACCTGACCCCTGTGATCCCTCAGCTCTTATACTGAGCATGAGGCAGATGGGATGGAAAACCCTGTTGGTCAGTTTTGGGTCACCTGTCCTGTCCATTCCTCCCTGCAGGTGCGACTCCTCTACGCTTTTCCACTTCGGACCCTCCAATGAGGCAAGTACCTAAGTTAACTGGCCCTGGGTGTCATAGCAACAAGTCTAAGCAGCAGCCTCTCTGCACACCATTCCTTGGCATCAACTATAAACATCAGATCTTGTTTCAGACCTTAATTTCAGAGAGTGCAGTTCGTTAGAAGAGACGTAACTGAGAAGTAAAATTACAGAAAGGAAAATTGGTTCTCTTCTACCTCAAACCAGGACAGTGACTCGGCGCTACTTTTATTTCAGGATGCAGTGGAGGTGGCTGAAGGGAACTTCTGAAAAGAGCTGACTAAAATTGTTGATTTATCAGTTTAATGGTTGAACTGAAGTGTTACATCAAACAGCAACAAGTTTTGGTTTGGTTTTTTTTTTTAATTGGGAAATAAGAAAATAAAACATTTTAGAAGTATTTTAAAAAAATATTTTTGTTAACCTTTGTTTCCTCTGAATAGAAAGAAAGAAAAGGAGTCGTAATGGATCCTGTTTTGATTGCATGTAGAAGAGGGACCTCATTTGCATAGGAATGGAAAGTTATCTAAGTAGCAATCATAAATCTAACTTAGTAGCATACCATATGAGCCATGGTTGTGGCTCAGTTCATGTTTGTAAGCACAATGCATGCTAATGTATTTCACTCCAGAACAGAAATTATTATGTGTGTATTTATTTTTTAAAAAGTGTTTTAATTTTTTTTTTTTTTTTTCAAAACAAAGGCACTTTTTTCTCAAGGTGCTCCGTACAATTTGACATAGTCTCACATTCCAGTATAAAACTGTTTCAGTATTACAAGCAGTCATATTTGGGTAAGAATGGGAAGTAAATGCTTTTTCTTTGTCAACTGGTTTGTTTAAAAACAAAACACACAAAATATGAGGTTGTTTTTCTGGTCTAATGAGGCTCAGTTATCATCCATGAGAAAAAAAATCTGAAGAGAATATAGAATCTAATGATATTGTTTAGGTACCAATGAATTTACACAATTTGTTTTGATCCTTACTCAGTATATATGTCTACTGCCTTTTATTCTCAAAATTTCCACATAGTCTGTTTTAGTTGCACCCATGAAGAAAGAAAAAAAAAAGAAATGAGAAAAAAAGAAAAAAATAAAAACAGATAAAAGAAAATAGAAAAAGTGAAAAGAGAAACAGAGAAAAAAGGAAAAAGAAAAAAGAATAAACCAACTCTCCCCGAAAAACATCACCACCATAACCCCACCAAGACAAATCCTGTGGAATATGTTTTTCAACAGCATTTCTCAACTATCAGTCAATTCCATATGGATATTGTGTTCATCTTTACTGTCAGAATAAGGACTAGCATTGTGCAAGCACTGTAACTAAAACATTAATATCAATATATAGGTGGGGCTTGGACGGGGCTTTGAGCCACCTGGTCTAGTGGAAGGTGTCCCTGCCTATGGCGGGGGGGTTTGAACTAAATGATCTTTAAGGTCCCTTCCAACTCTAACCACACTATGATTCTATGCTTCTGTGATTCTTCAGTGTTCAAGTATGTTCGTTTCACAGATAATATAATATTTCTTAATTAAACACTTCTGTTATTCAGCAGAGTCCACTTTTTTTCTTCCAGATGGATTTTCTCAATCCAGTCTATAAAAAGGAATCACATTGGGGTTTTTTGGATGTATTAAGGGTATTGAGTATTTTCCTAAAACTAAGCAGTTACTGGCTTGTTCTTTAGAAATTATCTGGATCTTCTTTATTTTCAGAACTTACAGTGCACTTACTGGAATGTTATTGGATCATAAACTTGAATTTGATGTAAAGAAAATCAGGAACACTTAAAAATCTTATTTGTCAGGTTTTATCTACCTAGCTATGTTACAGTGCATTATGTGAAGATCTGACCTGCAGTTTTCCTTCTGATGAGCTACCTTTGGGATTGCAAACTGTGTGTATACTCTTTCTGCAAAACAAATAACATGGTTTCTTACATGTTCCACCAAAAATAATTATTTTCCTATAGAACACTGTAAAGAACAGGACAGTCAAACAACTACTGAGGTACAGGGAATATCCAAATTGGTGTCTTAATTTTGCCTTTGGACATTTGATCATAATCCCCATTGTGCCAGTTGAAACTGAGTTTCCTAGTCTGAGGGCAGCATTGGCCCTATGTGATTAATGGGTTCTGGCAAATTAAATTAGCTGTAGAATCATTCAATTTGTTTCCTTGTTTCTAGTGATCAGATTACTGAATATGTCACTCATCATCAGCACTTTCCTCTCAGTCCTTGTCCATAAAACTGGATTTGGTAACTTCTTAACATGTTTTTTTTTTTTTCCTGAATGTATATCATATTATTGACATTATAAAGGAGGTCCGGTTTTGTTTCATTTAATTTTATAATGTGGGGAAGGAAACAAAGACCTCGAATCACGCAAATTAGTCTTAATAAGCCAAATGGATGTCAAGGTGTACTGTTCAGCGCTACTGCCTCCTACAATTATTGTGATAAAGACCAATAAAGAAGGTGTGTGTGTGTGGCCTCAGGGAGGATTGTCTCTTCAGGAGGTGAGGAACATACTATCATTCATATACTCTCTTTAGATGAAATTTTAATCCATGAGGAGTTCCTGCCACCCTTAAAATATAGCAATAATTACTATGCGAGATCTGTGCCATAGCCTGGTCTAATTACTAAGGTCAGTGCAAGCCTTATAACTGACTTCACAGCTTGCAAAATTAGAGTCTTTTTAAAAATACTAATGGACTGAAACTTATTACAAACATGACACAAGACACAGCTAGACTGCCTGTCTTAGGTCTTAAACAAGTCTGTGCTTGGGGAGGAAATCAGGCATCTTCTCTAGGTAACAAAAGGAGGGACTGAACCCAGCAGGCATGAACCCGTGTGAGGAAGCTAGGCATATCCAGTATTCCAGGCATGCAGCAATGGTAATGTATAAGAATAATGCTAAAGGAACATAGGAAGATTGAGCTAAGAGGGCCCCCTGGGCCACTAAATCCAGTTGCCTACTACCACAGGCATCCATTCCACACCTTGTAACTTGCATTTACAGAGCGTTTGGTGTCTGGAAGCCCTGGGAGGCTGCTGCAGAACCTGGACCTGGAATGGTCAGGCCAACCTCTTATCAAAAGTAGATCCTGAATTTAATGATGTTTCTTTAGCACTTCTTTGATCTTGGTCACATTTAAATTCATCCTTGTGTAACATGAACTCTTAGAGTCATACACAGTATTCAACTTATGATCTCTTCATAGCTTTGCTCAGTCTATTACCAAATGTTATTGTATTTGACTTTTCTTTAATTATATCATAGTGGTAGGTCATAACCATGCTATGAACAATGTTGCAGCCACATCCTTCTTCCATTGAGTCTTTCCCAAGTAACAAGGTCTTGCTTATAGATGTTTTGTTCTTTGTAGGTTCTCTCATATCCATCCATAAATACATGACACCTTATTTTGTGTTATTGAATTTTATGTGACAGATGAGAGGTCTGAGAAGTCACTGGTCTACAGCTCCTAGTCCAAACTGATGGACTGGAGTCAAGGAATATAAAAGGTTAATCTTCTATTCATAGGACAAAACCTACTATGTACTCACAACTTTTAAAATGCCCATCGCCATCTTGTCTCACCTGCAGATGGTAGGAAAGAAACTGTGGTCTATTCCTTTAAGTTTAAAGGTATGCAGAAGGAAGAGGATGTGAAAAATCACAGAAATTTACAGATTAGTGTTTTATAACATTCCACTCTAAGGAAGATATTTTCCAAAATGGAATATGCAGAAGTATGCTTTAAACATATTAAACTATGTTAAAATGTAGTGTTCACTTTCAACATGAATAGATGTAAGCATTTTTTATGTATTTTATGATGTATGTATTTTGGAAGTAGGAAAGTTATTTGCTCTTTCAGCAGTAGATGTCCTATATAACAGCACAGGTTAGGATTTGTTAGCTAATTTACCCATTTTTAAAGGAGTCAGTCATTACTTTTTTAAAAAAGAAATCATATAACAGAAAACATTTATAAAACTCTCAGTTCATTTCTGCTGATCAGATAGCTTTTTCTGTGGAATTACAAAATGCTAAATGGCTCATGAGAGTGAACCATAGCAAATAGAATCCTGATGCTCACTTTCTTATTATGCAACATGACTGTGAAAATGTCCCAATAGGTGTAAGAAGGAAATGGAATGAGGTGATAAATAATTTATAACTAGAGAAAACTAATCAGAACTCCTCAATTCCCATTGTCCCCATACAGGTGCTCAATTACTTCCTTGAAGAGGCCAAGAGACCAATAACCTGACATCTGGGATATAAATGAATTTTATTATTAAGGAAGATATTAAAACTTATATAAGTACACTAAAGTAGCTAATCTAAATTCTGTACAGATTTTTCTAACAACCTTTCATGTCCCCTTCCTGATGGGGCTTCTTGCACGGTGGTGAGTCTTGCAATCTGCTGATCTTATGTAAAAATCAACGATTTCACCTTTACCACAGTCAATTTTCATGCAGTCTCAGTGGTTTTTTAAAATACATTACCCTGGTCCTTTAAAGAACAAAATTTTATATATATATAAAGAATATATACATATATAAAGATAAGTAAGCAAAAAAGTATCAGTGTTTCATACAATTCCATCTTCAGAGATCACTATTCCAACTTCAACACCCTACGCAAGAATAACCATGCACAATTCACAATGTGAAGAATGTGCATTTAACATCTGTATATGAGATGTAGAGTTGACCTATTTGTAAATGGTCTAAATATGATTAAGGATGAGAAAGAATTGTTTGAATAGAGCAAGCAAAGATGGTTAGAATATTTTAATTAAATTTTTTTTCTAATTTTTTTTAACCTTCATAAAAAATTAATAGTAACTGTCAACCTCATGTTTTGTCAAGTCATTCTTTAGCCCCCAACCTCCCTCTGGAAACAACAACAGGTATACAATATACCAATGTTCTTCAAGGTCAATTTTCTCACCAAAAAGCACAGTTTCCTAGTTGAATTGTGGCTGGTCATTCTCAATGCTCTACAATCTTCCTTGCCCTTCTGCAATTCACTTAAAATGCTTTGATAGTGTACCTTTGCAGTCAAACAAGTGAAAAAAATGCTAGATATTTATCTTATCAGGGTGTATGACAGAGTGAAGACAGGGCTAAAATAGCATGTTGGTAAGATGTACAGGTATTGTATCCTGGGTAATACTGCTTTAAGAGCGGACATGAGTAAAAAACCAACAACATATAGTTGACTTCTTACATACCCAAGCATGAACAAGCAGAAGTTATTCCCCATTACATGGGTATAAAGCTCAAATTGCCTATGTGATTCCCAAGATTTTGAAAAGAAAATAAAGTTATAATGGTAAATCAAGCTTACCAATAAACATTGCTCTTTAGAAATTGCAACTGAAGTAATATTTGCTGAATATGGCCTGTGTTCTGTGATCTTCCATCCTGGTTTCCCTAATGTACTACAATTCACTGTGTTTCACTTCAAACACTGCAATCTCTTCCCAAAATACTGCTCTCATGAAATCATGTGAGTTTACCCATGTGAGTTTCACAAAAAGAATATGATCAAAAGTCAGAAGTACTCTCACTGAATTCACACTCAGTGAAATGCAGTGGATTGCTAAAGGTCTTGTAGATTCTGCTCCCACCTCAATGTCTTTTGCTGTTTCTTTCTAATTCTTGTTCAGCTTTATCCAAGATACCTTTGTAGCTTATAACAATTCAATGACAATTTATTTCCTCCTTTCAGTTCTCTTACATTTAAGCAGTCCTTGATTTGATCTGATTTCAGATATTCAACTTTACATCCAAAAGACTCAATTAATTTATTATTTTAGTGCTGATAACAATGATTCTGTACTCAGAAATTATGCATGTAAAATAATGAAATGTATCTTCGTTTCTTAGGATAGCACTTTCTATACTTTTAAATAGATGTGGAATGGCCCATCTGGCAGGCAACAGAAGTCTTTCCTGGAGGAGGCACTACATAACACTGTTTTTATTACCTACTGATGACCAAATGCACACTGCTTTAAACAGTATTCATTTCCAGTAAAATATCATTTGGATGTAGGGTACTAACATATGGATCTTTTATGCTACAGTCTTAGTCAAGGACAAAATGATACAAAAACCCTAGCACTTTCAGAGATACGAACTTCCATTTTTAGTATTTGTATAGGTATAAGGCAGTTGTGTCCCATCCTAAACAGGTGCATTCCCATCTGTTATTTCTTACCAAGTTTGTGGAATCTACTTAACTCATCCAAATACTTTAACCCTGAGACATTTAGCCTGCCAAAAATTGCTCATTTCAGCCATGATAGTTGAGCACATATCATTTAATCAAAAGGAAAAAAAACCCAACAGAACAATCCAGCAATTTAATGTAGAACACATATATTTTACAAATTAATTCAAAGCTTCAATTTCTTTCTCTCTTCCTGTTTTTAAATCAGCCTGTATTCCTTGCCCTTGATAAAAGCAACAATATAAGGACATGCACCTCCAACAATGCTCCATGGCTTTGATGATAACAATCAGCCTTGATTAAACTGTATAATCTTAAAATAAACCCCAAACTTCACTGCTAGTTTCACTGTGCTTTATAGACACGCTTGGGAGAACAATATGGGTGTATCTATGCCTACGTATCTATTTTTTCAACTTTTCATTTCTCTTAAAACCCAAACATTATCAGGCCTGGAAAGGCTTTGCTTTGTGTTCTGGAAAAAGCTATGAAGAACAGCATAACAAATCACTAATTGGTATCAGAATTTAAAGCTAGTTTGAAGAACCTAAAGAAATTCATATATTTGCGAGTGGATTTAGTTTTCTCACTAGCATAACAACTAAATGTTTCAGCTTTACTCTGTATTTAATTGAATATGTTCCAAATCTTTCTCCTTTCAAATATTTTGAGACTTTCTTCACACAAAGAAACATTAGCTATGCTACAACATCTACCTTGTCACACTGCAGACAAGACGCACATGAAACAAATCAAACCACTAATATTCAGTTATGCGTGTGGGTTTTTTTACATTACTTTTTGTTGTGCTTCTCTTACTCTTCACTGCACATTTTGTGTGCCTCACAACTCCCTAGGGAGGGGGAACTGATTGCAAAAATACTGATAGTCAAGTTCTTTGGGGTTTTTTTTTTGGTGTTTTGTTTTGTTTTTTTAACCCAGAAAATATCTGTTGTTTTTCACTAGTCTATAAGCATTCACACTTTTGAGATAATTTTGACATAATTTTCTAAAGGCTTGGATTTCTCAAACTATTATTAACTTTAGTAAATCTTTCTGGAGTGGGAGGAAACTTTCTGGTGACAGTCTCAAGTGAGTAAAACTCATAGTTGTGCTACTTTGATGAGCAAATGAACTCCAGCTGAAATCAGTATGTTCTCTTGTAAATGGGATGCATAAACTGTTGCAAATTCCAGGGGTGTAAGCACCACTGACTTTAACAAGCCCAAGAGCAGCAGGAGATTCCCTAGTATCTCTCCACAAGTTGGAATAATCACACAGTACTCATTTTTAGAAGCTGAATTTTCTAAATAGAAGCTGTTTTGGTCATTAGACCTTGAGTTTAAAGTACAGAGTCACTGTAAGACCATCAGAAGCAGCTAAAAAGTACTTTGCATGACCTAAAAATACATGTAAGATGAATTATCTCACATATCAGTGAAGAGCAACCATTGCATATCAGCCTCAAAAACATATTATAAGGGTAGATGTTCTACTTAAATTTTGATCAAAGAGTTAAACTGAATAAAATCATTATCCCTACTTGTTCTTTAATTGGCGTTTACTTACAACAGTTTCTCTCTCCTGCTCCCTGTGAAAATGAAACAAAAGACACCTCCCCCTCCCCATAAGCGTGTGTGGAAAACTACATCAATTAAATAATAAGTGAATTCTGCAGTCAAATCATAATTATATGTGACTAATCTTTCTGCTGCATGCTATCAGAATCAATGATGAACAAGCCTAAATATGCAGGTGATCTGTTTTTTGGTGAACAAAACATCATGAGCTCATGTCCTATTTTCCTCTGTGTTCTTTTACCTTCTTCCTTTCCAGTCTCTTCCCAGCCCGGGAAACCTCCCCTCCCCAGTAGTCAGCAGTCAATCTTGGCTACTTCTGCATGAGAAAGAACAAAAAAAAAGAAAAAGCGATAATGGCCAAAAGGCATATGTAATTGTTTTGGGAAACAACGATAGTAAATCAATAGTGTTTTTATATAAAAAATAAGTAAAGGACCCTCTCCAGCACTGACTTAGTGTTCCTATCTTTCTAAAAGACATCTTGTCGGCACTTTGCCTCCTCCTCTTGCATATTGTACTTGGAGTTCAGTGTCCATCCTTTGATACGCTTTGAAAACCAGTCCTGCAAAGCCATTCCTGAGTAAAAATCACCATTGTTTAAATCAGGTGTTTCTGCATCCCACTGTTATTTGCCATCATCCAGCCTTCACATCTTTGCTCTGAAACAGATAAAGAGAACAAGAATCTCCTTTTTTCTCCGTGAACATTACTCCCTCTATGAACATTAATTGTGAACATGAATACACAGTCATACATATGCATGTTTTATCACAGTATGCATACGTATGTGTATGTATGTACATGTATGTATGCATAGACACAACAGGTACAGTCATTATGCAGAGGCTCTGTTTCTCCTGACACCCCTTATGTTGTGGCAACACCTTGTAATGGTTCATTTTTGTAGTGTCACATTGAAGAACTTGAAGCCAAGACATGGTAATGAACCTGGGGTGACCCCCTAATTCATCTGTGGAAAGTTCTTTTGGTTGGTGGAGACTCCCTCACACACATTAAGAGCAGGAGGAAACCCAAGCTCCAATGCATTTGGCCTTACCTTTTCCGCATTTCTTCAGTACTGTCCCCTTTCACTTCTCAGTTACGGAACAAGTTAGGTTATGATGGTTTGGTATTTTCCCCTCAGATCACAAAGAGATAATTTTACCATGCCTCCTCCAACTTGATTTTAAAAGAATTTTAATTAAAAAGAGCAAAATGCTCCAGAGACACAAGAGAGAGAGGATATGAATACACATTAAGGAAAGCTCCTTGCCCGTGTTGTGTTTCCTTCAATTCACCAGTAGATGGAAGCAGAGAAGCTCTTCCCCCATGATCTGCAGATAACCGATATGTTTAGTTTTCTTTTCAAGCAAATCCTCATCGAAATGTTGAATGAGTGAAAAATATTGAGACACTATATTTCCATTTTGATTCCTGTCTGATAAAAAGTTATATGGCACTATGCAGAAGAAAAGGTACTTTTCTATTTTAATAGGAATATTTTCTTCTGGAGTATATTCAGTATTTTAAAAAGTCCAATATTCTTCACTCCATATATTTACAGTATTAAAAATAAATGCTTACAATTAACCATAGTTATAAATAAATCCCAAATCGGATATGTAATATTGATGGATGACATTAGAAGGATCATTTCATTTCACGTGCTGGTGCAGTGACCCAATCTGTTATGTGGAGTAAAACCAAATACTCCTATGTGGGGCATTCAGTCAGTACACAAACAAACATGTACTAAATTTTCATGTCCAAACTGCAAAACATAACACACAAAATCAGAACAACCGTGCAGCACATCTGCAACATTAATGAAATCAACCTCTTGCAGACTAAAGACATGACGTAGTCTACTGAAATCCAGAGAAAACTTCTAGAGAATCTAAAGTTATCAAGTTCCTGTCAAGAAATACATTCCACAGATAAGTTTCCTCATCCTCTGTTCCATTGAATATTCAGGACATTATCTGCATTTATTGCAATTATGGTATTAAGGAATTTTTACATACAGATGAACAGGTTGAACATGCTGATATAATGGAAAACACTAATGGAATAGTATTACCCCCTTCCTTTCAGAGGAATATTATCCATGCAGTTTTCGGAAAGAGATCATCTAAGGCAAAGTTGTTCTCAACATGTGAACTATATTATAGGTTAACAACATCCTCTGTTTTATTTTTCTTCCTCTATTTCAAAATAGATGCTTGTAATGCTAGCTTTCAACTGCCTGATACTTGGCTTTGTTGTTAGTACAACATTAAGATGAATAAGTAAAGTCTTCACCCATATTGGAGTTGTTATTCCTGCCCATCTGGGAACAGAGTAAACAATATATAAGTACACTGATTTCTAGAATTAAAGCCCTTTTTGAAAGCAGAAGAGCTAGAGACTTTACTTTGTTTAACAGAAGCTCACATTTTGCAGAACTCTGCAAAATATGGAGAAAGAACCTCAGGGATTTCACATTGCCTTAATGTGCAGTGAATCAGTGCTGTAACTCATATTAACTCTAATATATTGTGCATCACTGAGAGAACAGAGTCCTAAATTCTGGGGAGATGTGAATATTTTGTGCTGGCCTTTCTCATATGTCAGGACACAGCATTATCCATTGGGCCAGGTCATAACTGCCTAATTCTCTAAGGCTTTATGCCTCTATGTAGTATCTCAGCACCTTCTGCGTAAAATCAATTGCATTAACAATTGCATGTAGTTCCAGTGGGTGAAAGTACTGCTTACTTTGTAAAAGACACTGTCTAGCAGTATGAACCTATGGAGAGAGGAAATAAATGGATAATTTAATATGAAAATTTTTAGTAGGTAGTCATTTACACGGGTTTCAGCAATTTTATTTTGATAATGTGAAGCTAGTATAAATCTTTTATTTTATCTATATTAAATAAAATTCAGTATGTCCCTCCTTTTCTAAAATGGAGAGATGCACTAAGTCATAACAAGAGCAAAGGAACTGTAGGTTATTTTTATGTCTTCATGCTTGTGTCCGTGCCATCAACTGATGAGGTTTAAGTACTTGTTCTAAGTTTGCTGTCTTCTTGCTATTTAAGGAGTCAGGGTTGATACTTGAATTCAGACAACAGAGGAAGCCTCCAACTTGATGTATTTTCCATTCAAAGACTTCTGGAACAACAGAAGAAGAGAAACATAAATTTTCCTTAATCATCCTAAGATAGTAGTTTGCAGCTCCTGCAGAACAGATGATTTCTGAAGTGAGTGCAAAAGTGAGGCTGCCTGCAGATTCTTAAGTAACTGGTCATACAATCATAGATATTTTTCACATATTTCCACTGACATTGTGTTAAACAAAGTAAATAAAGCCACATAGTCATTTCAAAAAGAGAATGTGAAATATAGGAACAAACCCTGAGAAGTTTTGTGATCAGCAATTTCTCCAAGCTTATTTTAATAAATATAATTCTTGGATCATAATGAATGTCCTTATGCTTGTTTTTCCAAGCTTATTTTCAGAAATATCCTTCTTGAATCACAATGAATGGCCCCGATGCTCGTTGGAAATAAGTGGTTATTCTTCATGGTTTTGTTGATCGCTCTCTGAGCATGAATTAATACTGAGAACTTTGATTTATGGATAGACGTATTCTTCTGTACTTTTCTATTTAAAAAGAGTATTATTTAACACAATAATGTCTTTTTGATGACTTTAGAACATTCTGAAAGGTATTTATCCTCAAAATCTCTTTTAGTCACAGTTCTTCACGTGGGAATTGAACAAATAGTAGGACTTTCAGTTCAGTGGCAGAGAAGGGAAGGGAAGGGAAGGGAAGGGAAGGGAAGGGAAGGGAAGGCAAGGCAAGGCAAGGCAAGGCAAGGCAAGGCAAGGCAAGGCAAGGCAAGGCAAAGCAAGGCAAGGCAAGGCAAGGCAAGGCAAGGCAAGGCAAGGCAAGGCAAGGCAAGGGAGGGAAAGGGAGGGGAAGGGAAGGCAAAGCAAGGCAAAGCAATGCAGATTCTCATCTTGGGCTGTGAATTTGAGCTTCTACTCATTTGCATACACAGTTAACAACTTTATGAGAACTAAGTACTTAGATTTCTGTTGCAAGTTGTAAAATCTTAAACTGAAGTTCCCCTTTAATCATATTACCCGTTTGATACTTTGTCAAATGAGCTCAAGGTTCTTTAAATATCAGAATGCCAAGATATCAAGTAGAGATATAAAGGAAACACATATGGTGTGAAGTAGGAACTGGGCATATGGAAACCCTAATTAACCCAGGCAAGTGAAAAAGCAACAGCTGGAGAAACAGAAATAGGATCAGTACTGTTCCTTGGGAAACTGGGTTTCAAATCCAATTGGATAAAGGAAGGACTGGACCTAGGCTTCCTATTTCCATTAAGGCACTCCTCAAGACTGCATCAGTAAATAAAAGTTGATTGCCTCATTCTTATTTCTATGAAACAAGTGTGAAATTTTATTTCATGATTTCCGTCAAAACTATTTTGGAGATCCAATCTGAATGCATGGGTACTAGGTGATGACTAAAACATCAAATTTTGATTCTGGGAAAAAACAACAAGAAAGGGTCATATTGAACCAAAATAAAGCCACAAATGTAGTTGCTGCAAAAGGTAACTCCGATGTGTCATTCCTAGTAAGTATTCAAAATTTCAGAAACTTATCAAATTATGTCACCTACACATTTTCACAAATCATTTTTAAACATTTTTCATTCTGTAACAAATAAGTTACTTTGGTAGTAAGTTAAAAATATTTGGGACATCTTTTTCAGAACTTTTTGCCCTGCAAAAGCTGTAGTAGATTTGTCATCAACCTGCAGAAGGACTTGAATGTCAAGACCAAGTACTTTATCGATATTTTTAATATACCTGCTCATATAATTTATTGTTTCTTCCAATTGCTTCTCACATGTTTACAAACACATATATTTAATTTCTCATATCTATACTATTAGGACACTGTAAATATTGTACATGTATAATTGACTAAACCTTTCTCATATATTTGAATGTACTGTACAGGCTTTGGGGAGTCAATTACCCTTTTACTGTTTTTTAATTTTAATATAATTGAATGTTTATATCAAAGGAATATAAGGAAAGATGTGTCACAAAGCATTTTAGTTACATAATCTAATAAAAACTTAGCATCCACTTTTTTCCAGTATTCCTTAAGGTATGCTACCAAACTGATGTATACCTAAACATAGACCCCACCCTTCAGATTTCCAGTTGTTTTATTTGATTATTGATTCCAATTACCAATAAAATATTCAAAAGTGGTAACAGCAAGTATTTTCAGTAGGTATTTCTCCATGGTTAAATATACTATCCTTCTTAGAAAAAAGTTATCCTCCGAAACTACCTTAAGGAAAGGTAAGCAATACCTTTATTTATTTAATTTTCAAAGTGCTTTTTTCTTCCTTTGAAGGTTTGTATTCTTGTACCCTGTTCTTACTTTTGAAAATATCCTCCTTTAGTATATGGATGCATATGATTCGTCGTTTCACTTTAGTACTACACTGACTCTTAGTAACGTTTCTATTCTTGTAAAAAACTTTCGCAGTGACCATCTGAATTTGCTGCTTTTGTTCTTTCAAGTTCTTTCTTATTTTAATTTGTTTTATTTTCAAGGAGGTGTTTCTTGTCAAGATAGGGAAAAAAAGTGGAAATAACCACCAGAATTATTTCAGCATAATAATAACTTGAATATAACAGAATAAAATGAACCATATTGTATATTCAATGCAACTAAGAAAACAATTTCAAGTAGCCAACTGGGCAATTTTTGTTTGTTTTCATGTTTTTTAAAATTATTAAAAAGAAATTTAAACCCCCCCCCTACAAATATTGAAAAATAGAGTATTTTCTCTCTGATCCTTCTTCTTGCAGAGGGATACTACTAGAAAAATTCTCTCATAAACAGGCATACAGAAAATATATTTACAGAATGTGCTATATCCATTGTATCTTTTTGGACTCTTGCTTTTTTCTGGTAATGCAAGGAGCTCAATAAGGATATTTTTCCCTCTGATTCGTGATGTAGAAATATAATGTAGGCTCTTGAATGTAAATCAAGCAAAATTGATGTGCTGTGGAAGGCCTGAGTCCTGACCAAATTAACAGCACAGCTGGATCTTTTACAAGTTCTAAGAAAACTGGATGACACATTCCATATGCACCATATCTTGATTCCCCCCTGGTCGGGCACAAGTAAACTCCGCAGCTCTTCACTGGATGCCTTCCAAGTTCAGAAGTGTACTGGGGAGAGCCTAGTGGCACTGACAGAGGGAAGCATTTCTGGGTAGAAAAGCAGTACAAGGTAAGGCTAAGAGGTTTTCAAAGAATTCAAATGATTGCTAAAGTATAGCATCACTGGGAAATGACAGCACTCCACCCTTAGCGCTCTCTGCTGAGAATGCACCAACATATTTTCTGCTTCTTTCTTTTGCTTTTTTAGAGCACAGTTAATGATTATTTTGAATATTCAGAATAAATCACCGCTGAGCCATTTGCAGAAAGGGATGGTGGAATGGTTTGAGCTTTTAGCTTGAAATATGCAGGCTCTGTAATTCAGAACATCAGTTCAGTCTCCTATGGTAAATAAAAATTGCATTATGTAGTGGTGTTAAGAAATTCTTTTATATAGGGTGGAGGTCCAAGAACTCTAAATTGACTGAACATTCTACAGCTGTTTTTTCTTCTGACAAAATTATTTTTCTCTAAGTATTTGCTCTCTGAATTTCCGATACTTATCTGAAATCTTTATACATATTAAAAATATCAAATGATTTCATAGAGCAGTATTAGTCCCTTTTATTTCAAGTTTTGGGGTTTTTTTTCTTTATATTTTATTAGAAAACTAAGACCAAGTCTTGACTTAAATAACATAGTAGCAGAGATTTTCAAACAGATATTTTCATAATCAGTTTCTTGCCATAAGACGGTCAAATCTGTATGTATTTTTCTATATAAGAACTTCTTCTTGAAGTATGTCAATGTGATACTGATTTTTAGATGTTGTACAAATGGCATTGATGAATAACTGGGACAAAATAATAGAATTTTAAAACAAGAACTGATCGAAGATAATATTCTCAATAATATACTCATTATTATTTTGTATAAACTCAAAACACTATTCTTCATGTTCAGAAACAATAAGTATTCCCATATTAAAAAATCTAATAGTTTCAACACCTTTCAATACAAGTTAGAACAGGAAGAAATAAACGAGGTTTTTTTTTTTCTTGTTTTATGTTTTTACTTTTGCTTTCTTCTTAGAAAACAGAAGAAATATTTTATACTGCTGCTCCTTTTGATGCTTGTATTGAATTTTGATGGTACTTACAGAATTGCAATTTTCCTTGACAACAAGAAAGAAGCCAATGGGGTGGAAACTGGCTATATCATAAACAGGATGCTCTTGGAATAAAGCTAATTTAACAGAAAACAGGTAATCCTTTCTCCATCAATATTAGTCTAATATCAGTGGACACTACAATGTTTCTGATGCAAGTATTGACTCCACCTAAAATCCAGAGAAGACAATAAACCTTTCTGCCATGCATTTGTGCTCCCCTAAAAGGGAGAACCTAAAGATAGTCTGTGTCGGAAACTTATAAGACAGTATATACTTAAAACAGAATAATAAATAGTACTAAAACACGAGCAATGCAAGCAAAGCCTTCAGCTTTTCAGAATCTCCGAAAGTTTCTAAGTATCACTGGAAACTCAATAGACTCCTTTATATACCCTCAATCTCCCACTGATTTTCTCTCAAAGCCTCTTGTTTAATATTACTGTCTACCTTCCTCCCTTACAGCCATAGAGTTCATCATTGCCTACATTTTTGAATGCTTGAAACTAATCTGACATTGTGAAATAAAAACTGAGGACTAATTAGACTGTCCAGATGATCTGACTGTATTACAGAGGTTATTACTGAGACAAAATGCTTGATCAGAATCAGCCTTGGGGTGAAGTATCCATTATATTATATGGAATAAAGTGTCTAGCATCACTTAATAGCTATCTGAGAAGGATTTTTTAAGAATGCCTTTATTTTTCTCTGACACAGTGGTGTTATCACCTAACCCCAAGATACATTTAGCTATGTAGAATAATGTAAAGGATTTTCTGTTGGAATACCATCTCTTAAGGCCTAAGTTAATTATAACTTACATTTTCAGCTTAATTTAGGGTTCCTGGAAAAAAAAACAAAAATAAAAACTTTAGATAGGCTTCATGTGTTAAAATGTATTGCTTTGCTTTAATTTGCATCAGGTATTAATAAAACTAACCAGTTACATTCCAGTGAAAACTGCAGATTGAAAAAGTATTTTCAGATATGTCAGGCAATAAGAAGATAAATATTTGGGTAACTATCAAACTGGCATTTGCATTCATCTACTGTACACATGCGCATATGTGCAGAAACATAAATATAGAAGCAGAACTTTCATGCTTTTTCTTGCATAAACTTATGTAGTAGAATCTGCAAATGGTAACTAACAGAAAGAAAGGGAGCCTCACGCTGCCAAATGCAACTCAGTTCTGCAAGTTGTTAGGGAGGGTAATGAATGTTATAATTCATTGGCAATAAAATATAAGTAAGCCCGTTAAAATGTGGATTGGTACTATATAATTGCATCGTAAACTGTGTATTGGTAATTTTGACATACACCAACAGAATTAAGATCAGATGAAATGAAATGAAATGACATGTAAGTTTCTCTAAGGTCCACCAAATTTCTAATTTAAGTTAGAAAATACACCTATCACGTGTATTTGTTTCATTAAATGCTCATTTAGAGGAGCAGTTTTATTCCATTCAGTAGTTGGGTTGATTCCAATAGACTTAATCAAGGCATATAATTTACACTCACATTTAAATTCCTAGTGACCTAACATTCCTAAAGATACTGATTCACTTGCTCAAGAATAAGGATGTGAATGTCAAGCCCCATTTGAAACACTTTACAATCCATATTACAGTGCCATGGGGCTATGAGATACTGCACAGGACTTGTAGGGAACACGTATTCCTTTGGATCGGCAGTTGGAGGGCTGGTAACATGCCCTCATTGCTAACATCCATCTCAAGAGACATTAGTGACCCATCTTAAAGCAGTTGAATCAAGTCTACACTCTGAATTCTTTTTATAATTAAAGAAGAGAGAAAAGTGCCTTTGAAGGTCTAAAGAGGAAATTTTTCCTCTTAATTTAGTTGCCAAATCCTAGCTAACAAATTTTCCTTTTGGAAGTATTCAAAGACACATATTTATATCCACTGACTGTATCAGGACTTAGAAAGTCTGTAGACATAAATTAAATGTCTAAGTAATGCAGAGTGGATCTGAACCTGTGTATTTCCAAAGGAAGACCATAAGCTTTATCACTTTTCATTTTCGGTTGTGCTCTGATCATCTCTAATAGCAAAATAATTGGATGTACTTTTTTCTCTCTCAGTAACCATTTTCCTCAAATAAAGAATTATTTTATAAAGTTTTACTTTTGCTTTGAGCTGAAATTTTCTGCAGTCTCTTTGATATTGTATCTGTGGGACAATCAGTAAAGAAAATGTCAACAACAATAAAGTAGCAATACATTTTCCCCCCAAAGTGCTAACTCTTCCAAGTTGAAAAGGCTAGGTAATTTCTTTTAACAGATTTCAGAGCAGAATGTGACATGTAAGTTTTAGTATTCTTTGAGAAGCCCCTGGAAAGACTGTCAGAAACATCTGCTTGAATAATTAATTAAGCTGTGTCAGAAAAGTACCATTTTGGTATAGTAGTGGATTACGAATCTTTATCATAGAATCATAGAACCATAGAATGGTTTAGGTTGGAAGAGATCTTAAAGACCATCTAGTTCCAACCCCCCTGCCATGGCCACAGACACCTTCCACTAGACAAGGTTGATCAAAGCCCCATCCAACCTGGCCTTGAACACTTCCAGGGATGGGACATCCACAACTTCCCTGGGCAATTTGTTCCAGTACCTCACGTTCTTCCTAAAATCTAATTTAAATCTACCCTCTTCCAGTCTGAAGCCATTACCCCACATCCTATCATTACAAGCCCTTGTAAAAAGTCCCTCTCCAGCTTTCTTGTAGGCACCCTTTAGGTACTTGAAAGCTGCTGTAAGGTGTCCTCGGAGCCTTCTCTTCTCCAGGCTGAACAACCCCAACTCTCCCAGCCTGTCCTTATAGGAGAGGTGCTCCAGCCCTCTGATCATCTTCGTGGTCCTCCTCTGGACCCACTCCAAAAGGTCCATGTCCTTCTTATGTTGAGGGATCCAGAGCTGGATACAGTACTCCAGGTGGGGTCTCATGAGAGTGGGGTAGAGGGGTAGAATCACCTCCCTGGACCTGCTGGCCACACTTGTTTTGATGCATCCCATGATACAGTCGGACTTCTGGGCTGCGAGCACACATTGCTGGCTCATGTTGAGCTTCTCATCGGTCAGCATCCTAAAGTCTTTCTCCTCAGGGCTGCTCCCAATTCATTCTCCACTCAGCCTTTATTTGTGCATGGGATTGCCCCGGCCCACATGCAGGACCTTATTTGCTTACTCACGTGTCTGCTTCATAACTGAATTACTGAGGACACTGAATTGTCTTATTTCTCTTGTGTATATATATATGAGATGTACTAATGTACTTTTTCTTCATTTACTGCTTTCTGTTGTTTTACAATGTGCTTTTTTTAAATCTGAGTGCAATTTGTCCATCCTTACTAAACTCAAAAAATTGCACAAAATATTTATTTAATTTCACTACAGTTACTTGTGGATTAAAGTTCTTCTCGGTGTGGATAAAAGACTGAGAGAATAACTTGACATTTTTTATTAAGAAGTACGATATGATTACAAGCTCTGCATGCCTGCTTTTTCTGAGACCTGTGGGAAACAACTTCTGGTTTTTGAAGAGGGCAAAATGCTACATAAAAGGTATTGTACTATGTGCTTCAAGATAGGTAGTTATATATTATGCACTATAATGTGATGAAATAATGTGAATCTGCAACTCAAGAAAAGCAAGTATTCAAAGTAGTTTGTTTTGGCTTAAGAATACTTGCAGAGTGTGTCTGTCCTTTAGTCAGCAATAGACTGCTCTTTAGAGCCCTAAATGAATCAGATCAAATTCCAAAGTGCAAGGAACACAAATGTTCATATGGGTTGATTAACCCTTCCAAAAGGTAATTTGTTTCTTTATTTTATACTCTTTTTTATCTAATTTTTACTAAGAAACAGAGTAGTTTAGCTGATATAAGTTTATTTCACCTAAATGAGGTAGCTTTTAACATGTGAGATAAAATAATTAAAGGTAGCCATAAAAATTTGACATCATGTAGCAATCCAGTGTTGCTGTATCCACGTATGGCCAAAGTTTCAAATTGATTTAGGAGCCTAAATATGCACCAAACAAGTCAAGTTCCATTCAAATATTTAATTCTCAGTAGTATCTGGGAGGAACTAAGTATATATACATGTGAGTTAAGAGTTTAAAAGCCCTTGTGCTTCTGGGCTCAAGTAATTGCAAATGTGATGCTGTTATTCATTTATACACTTTTAAAATCTCACTAGAGGCCTATGTACACCTGAATAAAGACCTTTGAAAACTACACTCTTAGGAGGCCAAGTTAATGCCTGTATCTCTTGGAATAAGAATTATACTCTGAATAAAGGTGAGATGCAATTCACCTAATTTACTCCTCAAAGTCAGATGTCTAATCCAAGCATGGCATTCGTGCCAACTTTTTCTTCAAAAGGAAGAAACAGAAAGAGATGACTCCTGAGGGTGATTCATCCTATCTTAAGACCAACATTTAAGGAAGGTAGGATAAATTGTCCTCAAGAGATGCCTATCTCTTTCCTTTCTGATACATAAAGGAATTTAGTCAAACACCTTAGACTACATGCTTAACTTCTGGACAGTGAGAGATTAGGTGAATTCTACCCTTTATTGTCTAGGACATATCTTCAGAAGTGTTTATTCCTTTTCTTGGTGTTCCTTTCCCAAACAAACTGCACTGGTATATCCATCATTATGTAAACACTAATTCTCTAAGGTACTGTAGTGTCTTACTGTGATCTTGGAAATATTTTACATTATGTTTATCTGATTGCATAATAAACCATGCAAGATAACTTTGCCCCTTTTTTTCACCTACCTCCTATTACTGTCTATTGACTGATATAATATTTTTCCAGAATTATGACTCAGGGAAAGAAACTGAGGGTTTTTTTTCTCAGTCGTAATAAAGGGATTGATATCTATACATTCCTGTAGACAGAGGAACGAACAATATAAGGAAATGTCACAATGCATTTACAGTCAAAACTCCTCGCTTAAGACTTAAGTCTTAAAATTTTGGTGGTAAATCTTTATCAGAGAAAATGCCAGCCTTTCAGGTACAAAATCAGAGATAATGGTTTGCACATGTAGGCGAAAAGCAAGCAGGCATCCCAATAGAGGAAAAATAGGTTTCCATGAGGTGTAAAATATTTCTTAGTGATATACACACTGTAAATCCCAGAATCCACCCCTAGCTAAGCCAACTATATTTATGAATATTTTTAGTCAAGATTTTTATTCAAGAAGTGGCAGTTATTGCACTAGCAATGGCAGAATTTCTGGTCTGTAGATTGGACTTGAAAATTTTTTTTGGATGTACACAGAGTAAAGGTACGCAAAAAATTCAATAGATGTCATTTATTATCTTTAATTTTTATAACAGTAAAACCAAACCCTGAAAATACTATACTTAAATAGCCAGAAAGAGGGTTAAATCTTTTCATTTTGTCTTGTTGCCAACTTTAAAAATGTAATTGCAAAGATTGCATTCAATTTTTTCAGATTTTCAGAATTAATTTTTCTGCCTGCAACCAAAATGTTACATATATTCTTAAATAACTTTAAGTTTATTGGTTTTTATGGGGTTAGGGGGAACAGACCTGAATCCAAACTACTGGTAGCTAAAGGAAGAATGGGAGACTAAAACTGACATCTGAACAAGTAACGCTGCAAGTAATGCATATCTATAGTTGATAGATGACTGGGTTATATGCAATTCTGTATCATCAGTTGCATCTTTTCCACAGCACAGAAGACAGTGGCAAGTTATCCTAACCAGAGTCCGTATTAAGAACATGTTCTCTTACATGTCAGTGTTTTTTCATAATGTAATTCTACAGATATTAACATAATTGACAAAGTAAACATCATGAAGGATAGGTGCATCTACAAAACCAGGTTTAAAATAAGCCTGGTTAACACAAACTAGTGAATCTGACAATTCCAAAGAGTTAAGACTCTTCTTGTTGTCAGTTGTGATATGTGATCTTTATTGACTAGGTAAAAGTGCTTCATAGCCAACAAAGAGAAAACCCAAATCATTCACTTCTGTCTATAAAGTTTGGTCAACGGTATTTTCTGCCTCATTTTGATCATAGGGAATCCTGCAGAGAGCAAAGTTTTGATTAATCAATCCCTATACTACTTTAAAGTTATATTAGTCTTTCATTTCAGCAGGGAAAAAGTTCCAACAAGATCCAGGATATTATCAAAAGCATTTCAGAAGTTAAAGACAAATTCCCTCGCAGATAGCTGTATGTTGAGGCTAGTTCTAGTCCTCAGTTGTGGCTATTTGAGCTGAAAATTGATGCTATGACATCACTGAAATAAAACAAGACAAGATTTTTCCAAATATAATAAATTAAAAAAATCGAAATTATGCATATTGTTTTCCTTGTAATCTGAAAGTGAAAAGTAACTCTTAACCAAAAGATACAGCTTTTCAATTGCTTTGTCAACACCACAGACATCTCTGATACAAATTGCACTAAGTGGAGAAGGGTTATCACGTAAGACAAGAGTGAAATAATTGGTTCAAAGTTCCTTCTTCCTTTACTGAAATAGCGGCTATCTGATAAATGTGCAGTGATATTATGTACATCAGTTATTTCTAATGATGGACATAAGCCCCTACCAGTTAGGCAGAATGCTGTAGACGAGAATGTGTGACGCATAGATGGGAATCCTAAAACTAGAGTGCAGTTCCTAGACTTGCTGATTTGTGAGGGTAATGTGCCTCAGAAAGAAAGGCCAGAGTAGAGGTGAAGATAGATCAAATGATTGGAATATTACCAGGGCTGAAGGGGTCTCTTTGATAACCTTTGGGGATGGTGGATAAATGTAAGGTGGAAGGAACCAAGGAGGGTGGCTGAACTCAACAGAACTATTTTTGGTAATATAGACAACTGAAGTGATTAGAATGAATGAAAATGGGGATTGAGGACAAGTGAATTTGTCACTATCTTATGAAATAAGAGATAACTTCTTAAAGAATAAGAAATGGCTTTGGCTGCTCCTTGCCTTCACTGATGTCTGCTATCATTCTGGCCAACTACCATTACTCCTTTGCACTAGAAGGCAGAAGCTGTACTGGAATGCCCTCTGGAACACAGTATCTGCAAAGATTCTGCAAAAGACAGATCACATTGCTGAGTAAAAAATGCCTGTTCCTTTCATAGGTAAATTCATTCTTGTTTTGTAGGTAGATGCTACCTACAGACATATATATTTTATCTCATTGAAACAAACAAGCTGATAATTTACTTATGTGTGCTTTACCTTTGGAAAATTGTTTAGTTGACCATCTCTTACTTAATTGTTATGAAAATGTTAATTTCTTGGGGGAATTGGGTGGGGAGGCCAAAACCAGAGAACCACACCACTCCGTGGCATGTGGAGAACCACACCATTCCATGGGTTGAGAATTTATTAAGCAGGATGGCTCAGGCAGATAACAATTTCTAGTCTAGTGTTTCTGTCCTACACATCATACTCACACCAGTAATAGTCTCGGTTCCTCCGGTCCAGGTTAGACTGGCAGTACAGGACACTCATGCTGACTGCTGGTTGTGTCCTAGTCCCAACTGGTGGCCTGATCCCTGTGCAAAAGAGTTCCACCATGGCTTCAGTCTCTGACAAGGTGTCTGAGGTCCATGCATGGTGTACTACCCTCACCTCCCACTGGGTAATTGTCTTCTCTATTTATTGCATTATAAACTGGATCATCATCATAAGCTGCTAATGGCCTTATTAATCGTGTAACCTGAGGCCAACCTCTTTGACTTTCTCTATATCTAAGGCTGATTAGCAGTTATCACTCTTATCTCCAGGGTTTCTGTCATTCACTGTTCCCAGCCCCAGATGTGTTACAAAAGTGTGAAATCAGCAATAGGCACATAAAAAAGTACTTTGTTCTTGGCTGCAGTATAAGGAAGACCTACACAGATTGTTCAGTATAAGAATGTTTTCATCTAAGAAAGTTTTCAAAGAGCTACCAAATTTTTCTGAATATAGAGTGGAAAAGGGAAGTTTTCAGTCTTTCCTTCATTTCATCCATCTACATCCCCCCACATAATCCAGTGTGTTTACTTGGACAACCACTTGCTCCAGAGCACAATATTCTCTTATGGTTTAGCCTACTTCGAAAATCAAGTGGTATTTTTTCTGATTAATCAAATGATTCATAGAAAAAAAAATGTTCCAGGTTATTCAAGTCACCATTGCATCAAGTAAATATTTGATATTAAAACGTACCCATATGCATTTTTCAAGGATATTAAACCAGTAAAACTTGGACTCTGAGATTTGTAAGAATAAAGTATGCAAAAGGGTTTGAGTAGAATTTTTGAATCTCAACTCTTCAGATCTTGTGCTCACATCCTTCAGACAGGAGGCCACTGCCAAGTCCTAAGAAAGTGAAAAACACCTACATTACCCATTGCAATTTCTACTTGCTTAAAAAGACTGGATAGCTCTGCCATTTCTGAGGCAGATCTAGATATGGGCAGAGTACTCTCAGCTTCTCCATCACCTAGAAACATTAACTCACTACTGCTGAGGGAAGATCAAAGCATATGGGTTGATAGCTACTGCTGAGTGGCTAGGTGTCATTTATCTTTTCTCCTAGGACTGACAGGAACAAAATATATGGTTCTTCACACCTCCCGCCTATAACAAGAATGATCCAGGTCTTTTTGAGGAGTTCAAGTTCCATAACATCTTATGGAAGCATCACTGTTTTATATATTTCTTTATAAGTAGTACAGAATTTACTTTCAAAAGCAGTGAGGAAATACAAGCTGATGAAAAAATAGCACCAAGGAAGTAATGCAAATTAGGAAATAGTACAGAAAAAGCTTAAATTTTTATTCCAAATTAATTCTTTCATCCAGTTTCTTTAATGGACATAAGAATGCTTTTATTGGCACAGAAGTAAGAGCAAATGGTCAGATACAGGCATGTGTGGGACCACTTATTTCAGTACTAGTGCTAACTAAAAGTGATAAATTCATGGAGCAACAGTCTGCAACCACAACAGTAATCGCAGCATTGCCAGTAAATTCCTGAATCCCTAGTGTCTCCTTTGCACCATTTCCTTACTCATTCCTGAAGCAGTCAATGCAAGATATTTTGGGCAGATGTGCAATGTTTTCCTGTGTCTCATGTACATCTTTGTAGCTGAATAGAATACACCAGAAGCAGAGAAGATAAAATTGTCAGGGCAGACTAATGTAACTGAGCAGCTACTGTGACCAACTGTATTGGATGGAGATAAATACAGAGGATGAGATATGTAGGAGGATTTCAAATGCCTCCTGATCCTTATAGGACAGGACAAGCAATACACTTGTAGTGCAAGGAAAGAAAGATGCAGCATTGCTCTTCCTCTTCTTTACTGTTCTTCTGCCTGTATTTCAATTCTCGTAATAAAATGTGGCATCCTTTTAGTGGGAAAAGAGTTGTATTGCCTGGCTTCTTCTATACCTTCTAAAAATTGTTCTTTTTCTCCCACTACAGTCTGCTTTCCCAGTCAGAACAATTAGTATAATTATCTCAGTTCACACCTCAGTTCACAGTGCAGACACTCCAGTTTAATGGGCTGAGACACAGATGAACTCAGACACAGTTCAAATTATTGTTCTCATAGTCTCTTTTCTAAAGTCACTGTTCCATGAAAAAATATTAGAATAAAATTTCTAACTCATATTTACCCACTCAGTTCTCATGTTAAAACAGATTTTTTTTTTGCTTTTTTTGTCTTTTTTTTTTCCTGCGTACCATCTGATTGTCTCACCGTGTTGCTGGCTTCTCTTCCTCAGCCAAATTCTCAGATGATCATCATCTTAGAGATTGAAAAGCAATACCTCTGGGCTAAATTCTGCTCTGCTATGCAGATATGCATGTGTTTAAAGTCACTTAATTGATTTTCTGGTTAGAGAGGTGTTGGAAATGGCGAAACAGGAGGCCAAGTCTCTTTCAGCCTTTGGCTCGAGATGCTGTTATTACTGATAAACCATTTCACAAGCTCCTTTCCTTTTCAGATATTTTGCTTGTAAACATGAATCTTGCCTTTAGAAAACTGTAATCAAATAAGTGCTCTTGCTGTCTAATATAAAACAGTGATAGCTGCACGGCACAGTTCATGTAATCTATTTCACAGTATGTCCTCTTTCAATCATTTATTTCTTTCGTGGAAACTGCCATGTCAGAACACAAAACCATTTTCTCTGAATAAAGAGTCTGCTAAAAGTTTGCAAAGACGACGTAAAAAAAATGCCCTTAATTATTCTATACACACATTATTTTTTCCTTCCCACCTCCCTTCAGTGGAGATGAACTGTGAATTTAAGAAAGAAATTTGAGACCATGAGACCCACTGTGCCTCTGAATTTCCTTGTATAGTGGCTGGTGGGAAAGATAAGTTTCATATGGAAAAAGAAACTCCTTTCCTCTTGTGTGCTTGCTCATCTGAAAGTGACAGGACTTATGCCTTTGCTACTTCTTATAATGGAAGATTTAGAAATATATTTTTTAAGACTCCAAAGCTGTTTCAATCTATTGTGAATTCTGGAGTACGAAAAGAGTTTGAAGCTATTTTCCCCTTAACCTCTCAGTTGTAAACAGCTAAAAGCAGAGCCCAGCAAAGCTGTGTGTTGTGCAAGCCCATAAAAGTGGGGACACTTTCATTGTGCTGTCTTCCCCCTGAGCCCCAGTACCCTATAGTTCCCAAGGCATCTAGGAACTGGGTTGTTGTGAAATGAAACATTTATTCCTAAGTATGACAACAGCTGGAGCAGTCACAGGTGGCTAGAAGTCTGATTTCCAGAAAGCTGCAGGGCACATTTTGACATGTTTGCATGGATAAAATTCCCTTAAGAAGCCATGATAGTTTGTTAATGTTTACCTATTCATATATTTTCTCCATATTATTTATAAACACACTTAAATTATGCGACAAATAAACAGAGATATGTAAGTGCAGATATATGGAACAAAATAATAAAAGTGATAAGAGAAAACCTAAGTATGCTTAAAGTTTCCATGTATAAAAGCAGTTTAATTCAATTATTTATTCAGCAATTTAATGCTTGCATTTTACATTGACCTTTAATAGACAGCAGTACTGATGAGTCTTGTTTTCTGCACTTTCTGTGCTGACTAGAAAATATGTAGGAATGCAGAAGGTACTACTTAGACTGGTTTTATATTTGACATTCCATTCCAGAGAACTCAAGAATATAAACTGCTGTTACCAGGTAGCACTAGCTGAATATGTAACAAAACACAACAGGAAAATTACTGAAGAAAAGTTATTTCACTTTCATTCCATTTTTAAATGCTGATAGATATACAATCTATATATCATAACTGTCTGGAATCCACTAAACTCTCAAATATTTCAGTTTTCTTAAATAAATATTGTTTAAAAACCAAACCTGCAAAAAGTCACATTCTTTCCTGGCTTTAAAAAATAAAAATAACTCTGTCATCTTCATCAAAAGCAGAATAAAGTCCTCTTCCATCTAAATGAATTAACTTTAAGTTAAACATGGACTAAAATTGTTTTCTTAGGGGTAAAGTGGCTAAGAGCAACAGTATCTGCTTCAAAATCACTTGTGCTAAAGTGCCATTATTTGTTGAGCTTCAATCAATGGAACCGATGTCTTTTTCTTTTTATTACAATAGCACTATAAATATAACCAATATTGATATCAATATAGATGATGTCAGTATAACTGAAAACTGAGAGTTTGGTTGATTTGCAATAACTGAAATCCTCAGGTCTTCAAGCTGAGAATATTACACATTCCTGCAGAGATCAGAATTGAAAAAATCTTTTTGCCTGCCACTCCTTGTCAAGCCAAACTGACCATTGAAATAGATTGCTTTCCCTGACTTCCAGGAAATAAGCACAAAGGACTGGCAAGTTATTTATGTGTTCTAGCTTCTTTATGGTAGACCTTAGTTTCCTCTTCATTTGAACTTCAGGAATTCAAAATATCAAAGGCAACTTTTAAAAACTAGAACAGCTTAGCATGACTGACATTTTAATTATTCCTTTTCACCTCAAAATAAAGCCCTTATCAATTCACATGCTGATTTAGATACATTAGCGAATTTATATAAAGTACTTGGATTTCAGCACTTCTGGGTGCAAACTGTCAGGTCCTGTGGGCTTATGTATGTGCAGTTTGTTTAAGTGCTCCCTGTCTTGCTCCTCCTCCACTGAGGATAAATTTTCCTTGCTTCAGACTTTTGTCATGGTCTAAAGTGCCTTCGATTCCCAAAGCCTGGTTTTACTGATAAAGACTGAGGCAAAGAAGGTATTAAGTACCCCAGCATTTTCCACGTCCTTTGTCACCAGTTACCTGGCCCTATTCAGCAGTGGGTCCTCATTTCACACAGAATCACAGAATGTCCTAGATTGGAAAAGACCTGTAAGATCATCTAGTCCAGTCATTAACCTAACACTGACAAGCCCACCACTAAACCATGTCCCTAAGCACTATATCTACAGGACCCTTAAATACCTCCAAGGTGGGGGGGACTCCACCACTGCCCTGGGTAATGTGTTCCAATGCCTGATGACCCTTTCAGTAAAGAAATTCTTCCTAATATCCAATCTAAACCTCCCTTGGCACAACTTGAAGCCATTTCCTCTTGTTCTATTACCTGTTGCTTGACAGAACAGGTCAACTCCCACCTCTCTGCAACCTCCTTTCAGATAGTTGTAGAGAGCAATAAGGTCTCCCCTGAGATTCCTTTTCTCCAGGCTAAACAACCCCAGTTCCCTCAGCCACTCCTCACAAGACGTGTTCCAGACTCCTCACCAGTTTCATTGCCCTTCAATGTCCTTCTTGTGGAACTGAACACAGCACTCAAGATGCGGCCTCACCAGTGCCGAGTACAGGGGTAAAATCACCTCCCTGGTCGTACTGGCTACACTATTCCTGATACAGGCCAGGATGCCATTGGCCTTCTTGGCCACCTGGGCACACTGCTGGCTCATGTTCAGCCGGCTATCAATCAACATCCCCAGGTCCCTCTCTGCTGAGCAGCTTTCCAGCCACTCCTCTCCAAGCCTGTAGCGTTGGCAGGGGTTGTTATGACCAAAGTGTAAGACCCGGCATTTGGCTTTATTGAAACTCATACAGTTTTCCTTGGCCCATCGATCCAGTCTGTCTCAATCCCTCTGCAGGGCCTCCCCATCCTCAGGCAGATCAACACTTCCACCCAGCTTGGTGTCATCTGCAAACTTACTGAGGGTGCACTCAATCCCCTCATCCAGATAATTGGTAAAGATATTAAACAGGAATGGCCCCAGTACTGAGCCCTGGGGGACACCACTCGTGACTGGTCACCAACTGGATTTATCTCCATTCACCACCACTCTCTGGGCCCGGCCTTCCAGCCAGTTTTTACCCAGCAAAATGTATGCCCATCCAAGCCATGAGCAGCCAGTTTATTCTAGTTTCTCTTTTACTGTTTATGTGTTAGTAGAATTCTTCCTTGTTTCCCTTTACATCCCTTGCCAGATTCAACTCCGGGTGTGCCTTGACCTTCCTAACCCCATCCCTGCACAATCAGACTGCAGCTCTGTATTCCTCCTGGATCACCTGCCACTGCTTCCACCTCATGTACATTTTCTTTTAATGTCTGAGTTCAGTCAGAAGCTCCTTGCTTATCCATGCTGGCTGCCCACTGCCTTTGCTTGATTTCCTACTTGTTGCAATGGACCTTTCTGATTTCCAAGGATATATATCTGATATATATCAACCAGCTCTCCTAGACTCCTCTTCTCCAAACTTATCGCTGAATAGGTTGAAGCCTACTCTTCTAAAATCCAAGGATCCTTTTGATTCTTTGTTCAAAACTGAGATCCTCAAAAGAAGATCACTTTACAGTTAGTGTGGTACTGTAGAAGTAGATCTGTACTGTGAAATGGTTGATGTCCAGGACATAACAACCACAAACTACTCATTTTGTGGGGTTTACTTCAGTAAACCTAGTCATCAGCAGTTGGAATGAGTCTCCAAGGTATATGTACTACAATGCAATCAAACTCCTGCAGTCAGAATTTGAACCAAAGGATGGCAAGAGGGTATAATTGAGAGATTCTTTTCAAAACCATACTCCCAATCCGAAATAAAATATTAACATGGATTCTTTGAAGTCCCTAATCTTAGAGGTTCCTAAATTTCTTGGACACCTAAACAGTCATTAATAAATTATTGCAATTCCCCCTATTTCTGCTTGTCAACACTCAAATACTGAAGGTTGATTAATTCTAGCAGGCTGAAAAAAATCTTCAAAACTTCAATATACATATGTTCTCGAACACACATATTTAACTAGACCATACAAACCACAGCATGGAGGAAATCCATTCTTCCTAAGTCAGTTCCAGTAACTTAGCTGCTAGAGCACTTATCTGAGTTTCAAGGGACACTGTAATGTAGCATTTGTCCATTTTAAGAGTAGATTGGAATCTCTACCTTTCAGCATACTTCCTAGTAATCCAAGCTAGATTTCTCGCACATTTACCAATGCACAGGATTGAAGTTACTGTGTTTTGTATTGGAACACAATGAATCTATTTACCCATCTAGTTCTCAGGACTTTCAGGAGGTGAATTTTCGATAGGCAACCTTGAGAGAACCTCACAGAGAATGTTCAATACACAAGAGATAAAATAATCTAGCAGCATCAGAAAGGATCAAATTGAATTCAGGTGCCTACATCTACAGTGGCTAAGACAACAAAACCAAGAGAGTTAATGCCTTTCATATTCCAAATGGCTTCCCATGCTACCCAAAAAAGGAGAAACCAGCCTCAAGAAAATCTTAGGAATGGCTTTAGTAGTCTGGTGAGAATTCGCTGCTAAGCATCCCACATCAAAAGAGGTGCTTTCAAGGTTTAGAGGGATGAACTTGAGGCTTTTCTTCTCTGCTCAACGTTTTCTTAACAGTAGCTCAATATTTTGGGGACTGGATTTTTAGAGGATTCTTTATTTGCCTGTTAATGGTCTGCTCTCATTAAAGTGCCTAGACCAATTTTGGTAATTTGCTGTAGCAGAGGATTAATTTATGCTGGAACATAACATTTGCCTGGAAATGCAACTGTTTTAATTATTTAGTTCAGCTTCCAAACATTATTTTTCATTTCATGGATGCATAAGAATGTCATACACACACATAAAAGAAGTTCAGCATTTATTCGTCAGTAAGCAAATATCTAATTTAGATATCATTTATTATTGTTATTATAGGCTGAACTGACAGAAAGTTATTAAAATGCTATTCAGAATGCAAAGAAAAAGAGGTTCAAGTGACCGCTACATTCACCCCTAAAGGTAGCGATGGTTCTAATACTTTTTAGTTGGTGGAAATCTCCCCCATTAATGATTACTGTACTTTTTCAGCATCCATCCAGTTTTGATGTGCACCTCCAGGTCCAATTTCTACTTCTTGTTCCAGTGTGTCGTGGTGTTGGGTTTGGGGTTACAAGTGCACTGTGAGTGCTAAGGCCAGGGTGAACAAGACTTAGAAAGATTGCACCAAAGGTCAAAAATATCTGGTGGGGACTGACCTTGTTGTCCTTGGAGAAGGGCTTTCCTGCATATAAGTATTCAAAGAGAGAGCTACCAGAAATCCTGTGTAATGAAAAAAGAATCTGCACAATTTTCAGTTTGAAGCTATCCTAGGAAAACCATGAAATTTAGCAATAACTTTAAAGTAAACAAGCTCTCTACAGAAGATAGATGAAGAAGTGTTTCTCTTATGTTACTGTACATATCTTGAGTTTGGTATGGATGATAGCATGACCTGAAAAATCTTTATTTCATTATATAGATTTCTGACAAGAATTATAGTAGCCATAAATAGCTATGAAAATTGCAACAATACCTAAAATTATTTGACATTCACTGCAGATAGAGAGGGAAAAAAAATGTTTTGACTTTAAAGCCAATTTTTATTTTTGCTTCCTATGACTATAAAATAGAATTCATGAATCTTTAAAACTAAGAAGGTTGGGAATTTGAGGATTAAGGAGCATATATATGTATGGGGAAAATAGAACTGCACAAAGCTGTTCACACCAGAGATTCAAAGTGTCTTTAAAAAAACACAGATTTGCATGGGAAAACTCAGAAACACGGATGAGAACAGGAGGAGAGCTACAGATCATATATGAGATGAATTACAGGAGCTGACAGGAAGAGGCAGAGGGCTTCCCATTGCTTGTAAATTTTTCTTTTACGTTATTCTAATTCTAGCTTCATAAACATTGTTTTTGACCTAATACAGAATTGCTATAAAAAAAATGAAATATTGAGCTACAATTCTACTATATAATTGATATTCATTTTGTTCTAACAATTCACAGAGGTAAGTAGGGAAGTTGTATCTAAGAGATATTTTGCTTAAGTCAAATGCAAATAAAAATACAACATTTGAAGGATAAACCCAGGCTATTAACAACTGGGTGTGATTACATAAACATGATTCTATAATGAGTGCTGGTGACTTATGGATTTAAAAATACGAATGCCCTAATATTAAAGCATCTATCTGACCTTCACTGCTTTTGAATCCTGAAGCGCTATAACGGATGCACACAGAGGGTGAATCAAAAAAATACAATTACAGAGCTTTTTAAAGCATGCCATGCTAAACAAAAGGAGAAATCAAATCCTCTAATACTTTAATCTCCACCACCACCTAAAATAACCTCTAGTCCTGTTGCAGAAGATGAAGGTTTCCTACATGGAATTTGGCTTTTGTATTTGGTAGCAACAGGAAGGTGGGTGTAGAAGGAAAATCAGTAATGAGTCTTTATCAGCCTGTCATCATAAGTGAAGAGAGGAACAAAGCCGTGAGCAAAGGTTATAATGGATATGACCATTGCCCAGAGCTGACCAGAAGGAAAAAATGTGGACTAGAAATTTCCCTGACTGTTAACCTAGGATTTGTTAATTGGTATATATCCTAGAGAGGGATTTGTGAGCATAATGATTAGAGGCATCAGAAAGGAAAATGTTTGAGATCAAATTGTGATGAAATGATAGCTGTGGATTTTTGAGCAGCATAGCTCCACTGTTTGTTTTCACTGTGCTCAAGGGAAATATATATAGGGTTTTTTTTAAATGCAAGATTACATCGCTGTATCTGATTCTTTGTCATGGAATATTTTATGGAATGGAATGTAAAAATATCCTTGAAAGATCTAAATGTTGACTGTAAAAAAGTCAATGTAGGGCTAAGCCTTAAAAATTATGGGTTATCTGAAGTTATTATTCTAATATTCAACTGCAAATGAACCTGAGATTTAAGATTACAGATACTGTAGACCATGTGGAATATTGCTGAGATGCAGGGGAGATTACAGCTAACCATAATAAAGCAACTCTCAAACAGAAGTTCAGAAATAGTGAATCACAAAGCGCAAGTAATCTGTAAGCAATACATAACAGATTATATGGTATTAAATAGTTGACAACAAGATCATAATACAGTCAAAACTGTTTTGAAAAAAAGAATATCAATCCTTTAGAATAATAAGTTTATGGCAAATTATTAAAGCTTATTCACAGTTTCACCTGTCACACCAAGACAGGAATCCAGATAGTTGACAAACAGGCAGCCCTCCTATTTTGATAAAGATCTCCTCTGTTTTGTCCAATGCTTTCAGATGAAATACTTTAGCAGTCGACAGACCCATATTAGCAGCAGCAGAGAAAGGCAATTCCTGATATCCCTTTGAAGGCCCTTGTAAAATTTACACTACTTAATTGTTTTTGTTCGTCTTCTTTCAGCACTTCTATATACGGAATAGCATATATCCCAAAAAGAATAAATCCTGTATTTTATTTACTTCAAGAGGTCTTGCATAAAAATTCCATCATTTCTCCTCAGTCTTTAAAGGAGGTAAGATTTTCTTTGTCAAAGCAATTGGAAATTAAATTGTGTTAGTTTTATTATCATGTTTATTTTTATGTTGTATCAAAATGGACCTCATTCTAGGGAACAAAAACTGGTAAGGTTGATCAGTGATAACACAGTACTCTATCTATCTATAACCTCCTCTGTAGATGTATTTGAACTTCATCAAAAAGGTAGCTTGGGAATGCATTTTTGATTTTTCTCTTGACTGAAATCAAAGCATTCCTTTTGCGGTATGCGGGACTGATTTAAAATCTATGCTTAAATATTTTGTGCGCTATAATGTTGTAATTCTTGTCCTTACAAAGCTCAGTCAAGAACAGGGTTTCATTGTGCCTGTAGGAAAGATCCATCAATACTCTTATTTTATTTTCTAATATTCCATTTTTTTGGACCAAAGCAAGAAGGGCTGGAGGGTCAGATAACATAGTTTCAATGTTCTCTACCTACAAACTGTCAAACACTTATCATTTTGAGGCTGAGACTTTTTTGCAGCTGCAAATTCATTAATCCTAACTTGTACTTAGTATGTGGGCACTGTAATGGGAATTGCTGGGACTAAGACTGTGTAAAAAGCACTGAACAGTATCAAATCGTGTCTATACTGTAGTCGTCACCATGATTTGTGTAATGCAAATCTATGTGCACTAATTTTCAGCTAGATAACTTGAGTTCTCAAAACATCAAAGTCCAGTGAAGGCTACTGACTCAAGCATTATATTTGACAGGTTTTCTTAGCTGCTAACTCAAATGTGTCTAGATCTCACTATAATTACAGCAGCTGCATTGCAGACACTGGTAGCAAGGGTTCATACATATCCTTCCTGCTGTCCAGGAAGATTTTGAGACCGTCCGTGTGTATCCAGGATGTCTAGGAAAGCAGGTGCTCGCTGTGTGTAGTATGGATGCAGAGAAATCCCACATGATAATGTAGTAAGTCTGATAAAGGAATAAGCCACAACTCTGCAGGGGAAGGTTGAAGTGATAATTCGCTTATATTGAATGAAGTAGGAAGATTTGTTGTTAAAATAGGGAGTGAAAACATGTCCGTTTGTATACCAGAAACCATTGCTTCTTCAAAATCACCAAGAATGAAATGACTTTGTGAAAGTACTCATAGCGTAATATAAAACATACTTTTATTTGTATTTGTATTTGTATTTTTATTAGGCCAGAGGCAAGGAGACTATTCAGGATTAATGATTTGGCTATAAAAAGGAAAAGAAAGAAAAAAGTTCTTCCATGAAGGTGTGGATGGAGCTGAACAGATTAGAATTAAGACTGTAATACAGCAAATGCTGTGTTTTATTAAATCCTCACAGCATTCCTAATGTTTGCAGTTATATATTGGTCTAAAACTAAGTTAACTATTTTACATTTTTTCATCCTGGGTACTCTGACTGCATTTTCTGCTGTTGCTATGTTTCAAAGTCTAGAGAGAAATTGAATTCCATGAAAAAATACAATTATAATGTAAACAGTGTACTAAAATTTATTCATCTTTGACATTTCTATTTCAGATCTTGCTCAACAAATTTATTGACTCATTTTTTGGCACTCCCAGTAAATAAAGTTTTATTAGACATTGAAACTCATTCAAAGAGGTAAGAGAAAAATGAACTACATAACTAGAAAAGTGGGATTGCTGGATGACAGTCAGGTATGGCTATAATATGATTTGCCCATCTATCCTTCCAGAGAAAAAATAGACAAACATATAATCTTATAAATGGACAAAATGTAAACTTGACAGCTTATGCTTTTTATCATAGATTTCTCTGGCACATAAAGCAAAAGTTAAGGTTGAACTGAGACATCAGTTGCTTGCTTACACATTCTCACAATGTCCAGAGAAACAAATGCCTCAATTTTTTCAGAAAAAGCAAGATTTTCTTATCTCCTCCCTCAAAAACAAACAAACAAACAAATCCCCAAAGCTGCCACCTCTTTGAGTGATATGTAGTTATTTATGTTGACGATTTTTTTGCTCGTGTGGCTCAAATATCATTTTTGGTCATGATCTTGAAAGTAAAAATTATATATTAAATCATTAATTAATTAACATGAATTAGTTAGTTGTTCTCAAGCACTTATTCAAAGACTGTTCTAGTCGAAAACAAAAAAATCAAACACCTGGTCACCTCCTTGTAAACCAAATTAGCAATGGTAACAGGACTTAAAAAATCAAATGTAAAATGCTATTTAAAATAATAGCAGTCTGTAATGCATAGCACATGTACTTTAAATATACAGTGTGCCACCTTCCAGAGATGGATAGGAGTTCTGGCTTGCAAATTCCTAGTTCCTGGTTCACAGATTTCTACTGCCTATTTCTATTGCCTTATTATAACACAGCTCAAAGCGTTATGTGTTAGACTCTGACCTGCAAAGTTCCCCAATAGGTTTTCTGATAATACACTGATATAACCATAGTACAATTGAGTGGAATGCTGTCTCCTTCTTTCTTTCCCGTATAACTTCTCTAAGACCCTATATGCACTTTGTAAGATTAGCTGCTGGGAAGGATGACAAAGGTTCCACAGTGTGCTTTTTCGACCACCCAAAGGTCCTAAAAGTAGCCAAACAGGACAGACCTTTTTCATGATATGTATTATAACTGTACGCTTTTTGCTGATACTTCGAAGAAATAAAATTGTTTATATTATTGACTGCGAAACTACAGAACTACGAAGAAATCAGTAGAGCGGGTTTAATACAAAGCTTGTTATTCGTGATCTTCTACATATTGCATGAAGAAGAGCACTTGACATTTCTCAACAGTTTTAATTCACCATGTGTGGATTACCTAGGAGTTGTCTCTGAAACTCATTCTAGACTCTGTATTCTGGTAAAAGAAAAGAAGAGAAGATCTTCTATTTGCAGTTTGTATGCTACAATACCTAAATGAAGGTATTTCAAGAATGCATATTTCCCAACTCAAGAATGTATAGAAATATTGTAGCTTTAAAAAAAAATGTTGTAATAATAACAAGCTGGGATGTGTGGGTATGTGGACATGCATATATGCATAAGTGTCTATACATATATGTAAGTATATACGCACGCCCATATATAGATAGATATATTTGCACAACATGTATCTTATATATTTTGTTTATAATATATATATGCAGCTTTGCTGGTCATAAGTAAAAATACTTCTTTAGCCATAAAAGAGCAAAAGGGCATGAAAAAGATTGATTCCAATGGATTTTCTGGAGTGATTCATTGACTAAAGGTTGCCAGGGATCACAATGGTAGCTGAATAAACAAGCTTTTTGTAGAAACTGTAAAATTATTCTAAAACTATATACTTTACTTAGAAAGTTACCTCATCTTGCCATAAATTTACATTTGTTCCCTTACCATCCTTTGCAAGCTATTCCCATATTAATGATCATGATTATATTTTGTGTTGTTTAAGGTTAAAGTTGCTAAATTGTGCCCAAGGGACTTCATTCCAGTAAGCCTGCCACAACATTGCTCTGAGAGCTCATGGTGAAGCAGCCTTAAAAGGTGACCTCCAAATCTTTTATGAGTTACTGCTCTCTAAGATAGCAGTTCTTATCTGGTAGTATAACCTGTGGTTCTTTGTTGCAAAGTGCATTAATCTGTACCTTCGTTTTCTTGGATTCTGACAATTTGACCAAGTGATTTAGATTAAATTCTAACAGTAAACTGCCTTCGTTTTTATTTATTATCCCATCAATCTTTGTGTCATATGCAAATTTAATCAGCTAAGATTTTATTTCATCATCTAGATTGTTTATAAGAATGTACTGAATACTGTTGGACCAGGAATCTCTCTCAGGGGAACTTGCTTGGAATAACCCTGCTCATTGATATCTGCCAATAAGCCCCTTTTTAGTTCATCTAATGTGTGCCCTCTTGATTAAAAATCTTGCATTATAGGAAATTAAAAATGCCATGTGACACAATTGCAAAAGCCTAAGAGAAGTCCAAAGATGTTATATCAACATAGTTGCCAGTTTTGTTTAACAAAAGATACTTCTCTGTGAGACTTGAGCAGTATTCATGATATTTTTTGGTTTATGTTCTTCAGTGAAAGAGCCCTGAAAGGGGGTATTATTTTGTATAAAGATCAAGGTGAAACATTTTTTGTTTCCTCAGTTACTTCTGTTAGAGTCTTGAAAATATATTTCACTGCCTCTCATTTGTCTCTGCATGCTCCCATGAGCTGGGAGAACCCAATTACAACAACTGGTAATTAAAAGGCTTCCTTTTAAAGTCCAAAATATTGTACATACAATACACATGCATTTACATATGTGTGCAAACACATGTACTCTATGAGTAACAATCTGTATCCGTAATTCTTATTTTCTTTAGACCCTGCCAAAATCAGTTTGAGCTTTTCGGTTTGTTTCAAGAAGAAAGACATTAATATCCTATGTGTCAAAATGTGATTTCCTTACTTGGAATATATCCATTCATTACAATGGAACAATGGATGCGAATACAGAAATAATTTCAGCTCTCTATGATTATTGTTCTGCCATATTGTTACAACATTTATGACAATCTACAGGCTTTTTTTCTAAGTCGGTTTTTCTGCATTGGCCTGCAATATTTGTGCATATTTTCTTCTATATCAAGGAAAGGAAGTAAACTTGAACATGTAATGTATTTTGTCCCTTTTTGATCTTAGGAGAAAACTGGCCTTTGACATGTTGATTCATTATGTTTAGCATTTAATTTACTGGTAGGTTATGCAGTGTTAAAAGCAGTGAAGTCTCTGGTCCAAAGTGTCCTTAACTTTTGATCTTTACTAAAGTTTTACTTCTCTTTCAAATGAAGATGCATTTATAGCTGTTCACCTTCAGCAATCCTTTGAATGTTGCTTTGGATCATAAAATAAAGACATGTTCTTATTTAAAGTTCATAAAAGACTTAAAAATCGTTGTAACTTTTAATAAGATGCATGTTTTAATTAGGTTAAAGTGAAACCTACTAAATATATTTACTATTTGAACTGTTGACTCTACAAATTCAGAAAAGTAGGAAACTGGCAATTTCTGCAAAAGTTAAAAGACTATTTTTATATTTAAAACCTATAGACGTTTTGTAAATGTTCATAGGACAAACTGTGCAGATATAATTCTCATCAAGATGTAAACTCTCTACAACTAATTAAATCTTAAAGTAATATATATTAATAGAAAAAAGCTCAGAATAATACTAAAGCCAAGTAACATCTAAAGGGAAGGACAGATACATGATAACAAATGAAAACAGAGACTAAAAAGCCAGCTTTCACAGAATTAATGAAAAGCCTAATTTAATTAAGATGGTCACTTCTGATTGTCAGGCAAAGCTGATCTCCTAGAAGCAGCAATGCTGTGGTAATTTTGTATTTGTTTCTTTTAATTTTAATAAGCTGGTACAACTTTGAAAAACAAATATAATATAAATGCTGGAGCAAATTATCTTGGAACCTGTACCTGCCATATTAATGGGGGGGATGAGGGAAAGCAAAGTATAGAGCTAAAGAATGAAAACATAAATCTGCCTCATTTATTTTTCTTTCCTCTCATTCATACACTAACGCATGTTTAAACTAACCTCTCCAAAGGGTAAATTGAGAACAGGAGCTCAAAGGAAAGAATGGTATAAAGAAGGAAGCTTGTTCACTCACTGATCCTCTCTGTGCATGGCAAACATAGTGTAGGTCCTGTGAAGCAAAGGGCGAGCTTCAACTTTTTAGTCTTAGGGAATTATAACGCAAGAAAAATTAAATTCAGTTTTTCTGTTAGAAGAAGAGTAATGCATTTGCATCTCGATTTGGATTGACCAGTTGCTTTTGATCTGGCTACTCTGGTAGCTATTGTGTACCTCAGTGCACAGTGCAAGACCTTAAGGTAGGCAGATCATCCTTCCTCCTAAACACATGGTATTTTCCAGAACATATCAAGTTTAGCTTAATATGTCCATTTTATGCATACCGATGCTTGTACTTGGTGCTGGATTCAGAAAGATAGGGTAGGCTTCTGTCTATGGGCTTCTTAGTAGGGTAAAGGTTCTGATTTCCAATGAGTTAGTCTGCAATGCACTTGCGACAACTGACACTTCTGCCACACTCTAAATGAGCATTGCTTAGTCCATCACTGGAAGTGGCTTATCAACCAACACCTTGCTCAGCTCAGTTTTTTTCAAAGAGATATTAGCTCGTTTTGAATGAAGCCCAGCTATTGGACAGCTATTGGATTGGGACAACTGTTCAAAGACATTCGTTTGAATATTTTTGTGGTAGTACAGAAATTAATTAAAGATTCTTGACATAGAGAGTATAGAGAAAGTTTGCAAAACAGAAGGGAAGTGTGCTGAATATTGTAAATGCAACCTTATGACTAGTGACACACCAGAAATTCTGGGATAATTATCAGAGGCTCCAGACTTCACGGCCTATGAAAAGACTTTGCTCTAACTGCCTGATACACGTTGGAAAGAACCTCTAGTGATACAGGATCAAGCTGCTATTCCTGTCTAGGCTGTTACAGGTCTAGTAACCCCTCAGTTTTGTATTAGCAATGGTTGGGGTCAGTATTAATGAAGATGTGCAATGTTGTTATTACATCTATTTATTGCAGGTTATGAACACAAGATAAAACCTGACTTTCAGAGAAGTGTCACTCCAGACACCTGTGGTGCCATGACATTTTCCTTCACCATGCTTTTCGTCTTCCTGCCATGCACACTTGAAGCTGATAGTGAAGGTGTTAAAAGTACTGTTGTTGGCCTTTGCTATGAGAGCAAGTCCATGAAAACCACTGCAGGAAACACTATGAATATCCAAGACAGCAACATCCTGAGAAGATCTGAGATCTGGCCTTAACAAGCTTGGATGAACTGGTACAATATTTCCTCCCAATCATTCAGCTACCAGTAGGGTATCGCAGCTCCATCCAGCATTGCTGTGGCCTCAGAAGCCATACGCAGAAGCAGTAAAGGCAGAGCACGTTGTATAAGACATTTACAGTAAGCCTTTGAAAGACAGACACTAAACAATTCTGGAGGCTCCTGTGGTTGCTGCAAGACCCCTAAGTATTTCACACAGTCCAGACTTTGTTCACATTCTGCTCCCTGCAAAACTGTTCCCATCTCTAGTGTTACAATGTACAGTAACGGATGTTGTAACCAAGTCACCCAAGCAGAAATATTAACGAAGTATTCAATTTGCTATGATAAAAAGACAGTATTATATTAGTATTATATATCATTAGACATTTTAGGGAAGATTAATTTCACAATAGGTAAATCACTACCATCATCAATTTGAATGAAACTCTCTAAGAGCATAGGGTACTGTTTCATCAGCTAGTGGAGGCTGCTTGCTTGGGTTTTCATTTTAATGAATGTCATTTGGTGTAGCACAGAGGTTTTGCTATCTTACAGCACAATAGACAGAAGCCAGAACTGTAAACACAGGGTTTTATTCATACTGGAAATTTATGCAAGAACCTACTCAGATCTGCCAAGAACTGAACAGAAATAAAATGTGTGTTTTAAACTAGGAATATAGAGATTTTCTGTTTGGATAATAACTTTGTATGGGCAACAACAGGAATCTGAATGCATTGATATTCTGATATGCCTTCTAGCACTTCCACCATTTTCCTCAGAGAAGAAAGCAACTGAAAAAAACCCTTTTGGTTCATTATAGCAAGAACACTTCTGTACCATTTCTATTTCCATACACGTATGGGCAGATACGTATACTTCATGGAATTAGAATAATTTACCCCAGTGATATCAAGTAAGTCTTTTTTGCAGCAACATACGCAGCCTGGGAATATTAGGATTCTTTTTCTGCTATAAGAAAAGAAAGGATTTTAGAGTGGTTTCATTTTTTATTTAGAATTATTTACCAGCATTTTCCTTGCAGAAAAGAAAGTTGGCAATATTGCAAATTGCCCAGCACTACTAGACTCTCTGACAGAATCTGTGTCAAATACTCTGGCATTCATTAAAAGACATTGAAATACTTGTGGGATTCAGGAAAGCTGGGTCTTTATTCTTCATTGAGAGCTCTACAGTTTCTTTTTACTTCTTAGGTTTTGAGTGACCTGATCTGTTTTTTTGTGTTAGCAATTTTCAGGGTAGGTGGCAGGAAAATTTTTTTGTTTAGTCTATAGAAAAAGGTATTATATTAAAATATTTGTAAATTTACATAAATGCATTCAATTTAAAACTTTTTTTGAAACAATTTTTGTTTTAAAAGAATGCTGAAGTGGCATGGTTATAATAACCAGGTAACCTTAATAAAGAGCACTGTTGGAGTCTGTCTCTGAGTACTGAAATAAAACGATGCTTTAGCATTTGTAACTCTCATAAACCAGAGACACAGAGTCTGACACATGAAAGCAGCATACTGTTTAGTAATGGCAATTAGTTCAATTGTTCGCATAAAAGATTCGCTCTTCAGACTTGCATTATCTTTGAACTCTTTGAACACCAGTATGAGTGATACATATTCTTGCATTGTGAGAAAGGGGGCAAAGCGGCACTGACATATTTTTGCTGTTTCTCAGGGCACAAGGTCAGACTTGCAGTGGTGGTGACATTTGTGGTGGTGACATCAAGGCATCTTTGTTTCCAGACTTGCACTGACAACGTTTTGCCTTGCCTCATAACAGAGCATCATCTCTAACTCTCTTACTTTTTGCTCAGTAAAGCAGTAAAGGACAACTTACATTAGCTCCTCATATATCCTCCTCCCATGATCTTCTTCATTACTACAGTCTTTGGAGATTCAGTTTTGCAGAATTGCTCTAAGCACAGAAACTACATCAACTCCAGTTTCCAGAAGAAACCGTAATGAAATTCTGGGAGTTTCTTTAACAGTTTTGCAGAAAATAATTCCTCTGTCTCCAAATTACGGTGGCAAAGATATTTAACTTGAAAAGCTAAACACAGGTGTGGTAAAGAAAGAAAAAGTGCCCTCAAAGGCCTTTTACACTGTATTCCGTTCCATAACTGCAAGCAAGTGCCTGCAGTTGTACCTTTAGGCTTTCCAACTCACTTCAGTATGCGATATTATCAGTTGTCCAGTTGAGGCTTTAAAGATGGCTTTCAATAGAATTGATCCTCAAATCCTCTAAGCACTCTGTCTCTGGAAGCTTGCCTCTAGATTTAGGTGTTGAAGTCTAAGTTTTATCTTCAAGAACTCAGTCCCCATCTAGCTCTGGGGGGCGTTTACTTTAGCTACATTTCAGTAGCTCATTCCTGGTCTTTTCCTGAATTTCATGTTTGCAGGTTGCTGTGTTTTAACCCTGGTAGGCAGCTAAGCACCACACAGCGCTCGTTCACTCTTCTCCAGATGTGGAAGAGAATCAGAAAGGTACAAGTGAGAAAACCTGTGAGTTGAGATAAAGACAGTTTAACAGGTAAAGCAAAAACCACACACACAAGCAAAGCAGAAGAAGGAATTGATTCACTACTTCCCATCGGCAGGCAGGTGTTCAGCCATTTCCAGGAAAGGACATGTAATGGTTACTTGGGAAGACAAATGCAGTCTGAACGTCCCTCTCTTCCTCCTTCTTTTCCCAGCTTTTATTGGGGGGGACATCATATGATATCATATGGTATGGAATAACCCTCCGATCAGTTGGGGTCAGCTGTCCCAGCTGTGTCCCTTCCCAGCCTCTCGTGCACTCCCATCCTGCTCGCTGGCCGGGCAACATGAGAAGCAGAAAAGGCCATGATGCTGTGTCAGCACTGTTCAGCAATAAATAAAACATCCCTGCGTTACCAACACTGTTTTCATCACAAATCCAACCATAGCCTCATACAAGATACTATGAAGAAATCTAACTCTATCCCAGCCAAAACCAGCACACGGTTATGTTAATGTGTGCCACCTTAGGGCCCACGATAGCTGATGCCTTAAAAGTTTGTGATCTGGCAACTCTAAACTTCTGCTGGCAAATCAAATCTCGAGATTTAAGCGAGATCATTAAACTTCTTTCTCACAAGCTTCTCCACTCTTTTCAGCTTAAACTCTCTCATGTGGCGTCGTGCTTCTCTAGAGAGCATACTCATCATCTGAACAAGCGATGTGTCTTCTCCGCTATTCCCACTATCTGCCTTCTGCTCTGGGCTTGGCCTCAGGCTCCTTCATTCTAATATATCTGGTGAGAGACTTTTTCTCCAGTCCCTTGAAACACATGGCTCACTACTCGTCTGCATCATCTTGGTCAAAATATATTCTTCCCTCTACTAGGGATTGTGGGGAGTTTGACTTTTGAGAAGGTAGCCTGTTTTAACTCTGAACATCCCCAGAGTACAAAAGTGATATTTTTGGCACTGAAAGAATTTCTGCTTTAAATTTCTGTGGCATTAATATGATCGTAATTTGAAAGTGTAGAAAAGAAATTCCTACATTCAAAATGGAAACTGCATCCTGATGCAAGCACTCTTAAAGAGTTCCCAGCCATCAACCAGAAATCATCAACTGTTTTGAGACAGATTTCCCAAATTGTCACACAGGAGCAAGCAATAAAAATATCTTGTAAATATGAGGCACAATGTCTGCAGTATATGATTTTTAACAACCAGTGAAATAATTTCTTTGTATTTCACTGATAAACAAATATCCATAATATGGAATTACCAGAGACTGAAATTTACATATTTATGAAAAATAAATCAATGATTAAAATAAAGCACCCTTTTATTTCTCAAAGGCTACTCTCTTGCAATAATGAAACTAAGTGAAGTCACAACATTAATGGCACAATCTTCAGCTCTGTTCCAGATGCTTTAAGACATTCCAGCTGCAAAAGCAAAAGCAAAGCTTAATATTGTTCACTTTCTGACCCTTGCATACAGGCTCTTTTGGGAGAAGTGGAGAACGACCTTAGGCTCTGGTGCTTCTCAGCTGCCAGAATAGCTCCTTGGGCAGCTGGACTGCTGTAAATTGCAGTATGGATTAGATTGCCCCTGGCTGATTCTAAAGTCAGGGGAATAAAAATATGGCTTTGTTTCCATTTTCTCAGCTGTGCCAGCTGAGGAGCCAGCTTTAAAAGTTCACTGCTTGCTAAAGGCATGCAAGGGTGCCACAGACAGGGCTGATAGTCACGTCTGCCTGAAGGACCGAAGGCTATCAGCTAGCCTGTGAACCGGCACATTCATTTGTGTCCTTCCGTGTATTTGAGCAGTGCTTTGTACAATGGATGTCTAACACTTTCTGGTGCTTTTAGGTACCCTTGTACTGCAAATAAATAATGCTATGTTATATATATGTAAGCAAGAAAGAAAATACCTCAGTATTCATCCAGTAAACTGTCTTATTTTGCAAATATTGAATATTGTGAGAATTAAAAAACATTGACATGAAGATGTCTATGCGACTCACGAAAAATCTAACAATATGCTTAAAAATCTAGAAAATTATAATGTTTAAAAATATTCTGAAAATGTATTGTTTTCTAAGAAGAAACGTTTAAAATGGTAAGACGTTAATGTTTTAAATTGCTTTGTAAGAACTGCAAAAGGATTCCTGTTTCAGTGATTTAATTTAAATGAAAAGAAGCCTTCTCTAAGCTCTGGGATGTTCACTTTGATGGATTTCAGCTCAAACATGAGCTAGCCCACAAATTCAGTTATCTCTTCCCCATTTCTGTAAGCATTCAAAACCAATGGTAGAATCCCTTGTGCGATTCAACATGTTGTGTGAGCTCTGCTACATGATGAACCTTACCTCTGGCGTCTCAGGTCAACAGTGAAATCTTTCTGTAAATGCGTACCATGTATTATCTCAGTAGCCTTTCACCTATGATTTTTACATATGTACACTCACACGGAAAGGAGTATTAAAAAGCTTTCTCTTTAGAACTTACACTGTATAGACTCTTTGAAAGTATATTAAAGCAACATACTGCGAAGTCTACAAAATGATACCAATACCCCCACGCTACATCTATTATAGAAGAAGTAAAATATTATAAGAGGTAAATATCAATGTATGTCTTCCTATGCCCTTAGGAATTTAGTCCCACAAAGAAACAGCTCAAACCTTTTTCAAGTTTTATGAAGGCTTCTTTAAATATTTACAGTTGGGAAAGCCACTTCTTTTCTACCTCAGGCCGATGAAAGAGGAACTTTCCTTTAGTCTTTTGAAAACATGAAAGGGGCAAGATCACTAACATCAGAAGCCTCCTCCCTCTTCTCTAAGAATGGTTCTTTCAAATCTTCAAACATGAAAATACTTTCCTCTGTAGTTTCCTGATTTTCCACAAGATGTTGAGCCACATAGAGCGCTTTCATCCCACTAGGCTTTGTGTGCATGTGTGTGTATGTGCTGGTGTGCCCATGTCTGTGCGTATGTTAGAGGAAAAGATAATCCTTTCACTTTCCAAGACTGTGAAGATTACAAAGAAGGATATATTAGTTATATGTTATTACTTTAGCCAGTTTGTCTGCTTATATAGTCAAGAATTAAGGACAATAAAATGTTATCAAACATTATATATTAAAATAAAACAAGCAAAAATGAAGTATACCATTTTTCAACAATTAATATACCCAGACTCCAGCCATTTTGCAAAATCTCACCTGAGTGTTTTTAAATACCTTGGAAAAATAATGTTTTATTATTATTATTTAATGTGTAATGGCCACGATACATTAAAGGAGTTGGTACTAAAAAAACGGAGCTAAAAAATTGGAGCACCCAGCTCTCATCCTCTCCACAGTCCCAAACCTGTCACATCCTACCTTCACAGTAGTCTATGGAATCTGAAGAATGTAAGAATGCAACATGACTATGCATAAATGCAGTGATTGAGGTAGGGAAAAAAAAATCCTAGATCTGTGCCCCCTCCCGGGTTGTATACCCTCAAAATTCAAGCTGAAGGGAATCATGCTAAGCATCTCTTTGCAGTCTAACAGGAACAGTATAAAAAAGATGCGGTTGGACTCTCAAACAGTCAGACCCCAGTAGTCAAGCCATAAAATCTTAGATTAGATCTTAAATCAGACTTGAGTGGTAATTAGGTCCTCAGGCCTTACAATGGTCCTGCAAACTTTCTCCTTCTATGTCCAGAGCAGTGCCTTGCTTACATAATTAAAATGAGTTACTTTCATACACTTTTTAAGTGTGTTGAAAAATGCCTTACACACACTCTTACAGGAAATAGTCCTGTGGTGACATAGGGTTAGCTGATTTACTTTAGTTACATGCACTTACTGAACTTTTCAAAGTACTCAACACTAAAAGCTACTTATACATAATTTATATCATACTTGCTGGCTGAACTCTGTTCTCATACTTCATGCCTGCCATTCTCATGAGCATAATAGCAATAATCCATCATGTATATGTATAGCATTCTGATGATGTTTGCAGGTTGATAAGTATAAAGATACAATGAGAAGATAAATAGATGGTGGTTGCAACAAAGCCCTGGGGTTATTAGAATTTAGGAGGGGAAACTTTATTCTTTCATATTTACATTAACTCTTGGGTACCATGTTTTATACTACAGTGCAGTACTGTAGTGGTAAAAGTTAACTGTCCGTGTTTCCTTATAGGACATGGCTAATTAATACAAATTCCAGTTGTCTTTTGCTCTTATAGGGCAATTCCACAACTGTCATAAATACATTCAGCTCTTTTGAAGCCACTGGGGTCTTGCAAATTCATAATAGCTGTGGAGCTGGACCTTATATGTATATTTTATTCCCGTTAGCATCAGGGTAAATAAGTAAAGATTAGTATTTCAATATTACCATCTCACAAAGATTTATTGAAAGTTGCCTGATCGTGTGGAGTAAATTCCATGTTTGTTGTATATAGGGTTGCAAATATTTTGTTTCTCAACATAATGATAGAGGCCAAGAGGTGTGATACTTCTCAGCGAGTCTCCCATAATATCCTCATAGGCAAACTTAGGAAGTGTGGGTTAGATGAGTGGACAGTGAGGTGGGTTGAGAACTGGCTGAATGGCAGAGCTTAGAGGGTTCTGATCAGTGGCACAGAGTCCAGTTGGAGGCCTGTATTGTTCCCCAGGTGTCAATACGGGGTCCAGTCTTATTCAACATATTAATCAACAACCTGGACGAGGGGACAGAGTGTACTGATGACACAAAACTGGGAGGAGTAGCTGACACACCAGAAGGCTGTGCTGCCATTCAGAGAGGCCTGGGCAAGCTGGAATGTTGACAGAGAGGAACCTAATGAAGTTCAACAATGGCAAGTGTAGGGTCCTGCACCTAGGGAGGAATAACCCCATGCACCAGTACAGGTTAGGGGTTGACCTGCTGGAAAGCAGTTCCATAGAGAGGTACCTGGGAGTCCTGGTGGGCAACAAGTTGACCATGAATTAGCAATGTGCCCTTGTAGTCATGGTACTCTGGGGTACATTAAAAAGAACATGGCCAGCAGGTTGAGGCAGGTGGTCCTCCCCCTGTATTCTGCCTTCGTGAGGCCACACCTGGAGTACCGTGTCTAATTCTGCACTCCCCAGTTCAAGAAAGACAGGGGACTACTGGAGAAAGTCCAGCGGAGGGCTACAAAGATGATCAAGGGACTGGATCACCTCTCTTATGAGGAAAGGCTGAGAGACCTGGGTCTGTTTAGCCTGGAGAAGAGAAGACTGAAAGGGAATCTCTTCAATGCTTATAAATATCTAACAGCAAGTGTCAAGAGGACGGGGCCAGACTCATTTCAGTGGTGCCCAGCGACAGGACAGGGGGCAACGGGCCTAAACTGGAACACATGAAATTCCATCTCAACATGAGGAGGAACTTCTTTACTTTGAGGGTGGCAGAGCACTGGAACAGGCTGCCCAGAGATGTTGTGGAGTCTCCTTCTCTGTAGATATTCAAAACCCACCTGGATGCATTCCTGTCCAACTTGCCTTGGCAGGGGATTGGACTAGATGATCTCCAGAGGTCCCTTCCAACCCTGACCATTCTGTGATTCTGTGGTTCCAGAAAGCTGGATCTGTACAACATGCCTTCTGAAGGCATCATGTGGATGACCTGAACTCTACCTTCTCTAATGTGTGCCTATCTGATTCTTTCCACAAACAAAAAAATATCTAAGGATTGAAGTAATAAACAGGGAAAGAAACCGGCCTGAATAGATAAGTTAAAGCAGAACTGACTAGAAAGTTTTTAATTTCAGTGAATGCTTGGTCTTTTTTAATTGCTTCTATCTGTCTCAAACCTTCTCTTAATTTTTTCAAAATTGTACAAGATGATTGACAAAGATTTACAGGCCTCTAATATTTATGTTTTGTTGGTTCACTATGGACACACTGAAAAGGAAAAGCTTTCTTTTTATTTTTCAGTAGTCAGGAGATTATGTTAAAAAAAATCTTCATGGAAGCTCTACAGAAATCTTCTATCAAGTACTTGCATTGTCCTCTGGGTAACTACTGTCTCATGACCAATTGCATAAGGAGAAAGTAAAATGTAATGATTTAACCGGACTGTCTTCCTGGCAGAAAATATTAAATACAAATATTTCTAGAACCTTGCAGCTTTGTGGTTCATGAGCACTGATCTTAATATTTGTATTGTCCAGTAAGAAAAAAAAAAGATAATCTGAAAATAACATGCAGTAAAACATGACTGTAATAAATAATAGTGGGTATTCATCATATACATTACATTTTTTAAGGTTATAAGTGATTACTTAGGATATGTTGAGGATACGCTACTCAGTGGCACTGCTTTCAGAGATCTGCTCTGAATAAAGTTAGCTCTGAAAAAATTGCTCTAAATAAAAAAAAATATTGTGGGATAGAGTAGCTCCATGCAGAGACATTGACAAACTATAAACCAGAGTTTCCCACTGAGAGGCAGGCCTAATTAACCAGGTGGAGTGCTGCACTAAAATGACTATGCTGCCGTATCAGGTTCATGTGGCAAGGTCTTGGTATTGAGGGACAATGGGGGTGGCTTCTGTGAGAAGATGCTAGAAGTTCCTCCTGTGTCTCATAGAGCGAGCGCCAGCTGGCTCCAAGACAGACCCACTGCTGACCAAGGCTGAGCCAATCAATGACGGTGGTAGCACCTCTGGGATAACATATTTAAGAAGGGGGAAAAAACCCCCAACCTGTTGTGCAACAGCACCTGGGAGAGAGGGTTGAGAATATGTGAGGGCAACAACTCTGCAGACACCAAGGTCAGTGAAAAAGGAGGTGCTCCAGGGATTGGAGCAAAGATTCCCCTGCAGCCTGTGTTGAAGACCATGGTGAGGCAGTCTGTCCCCCTGCAGCCCATCAAGGTTAACAGTGGAGCAGATATCCACCTGCAGCTCATGGAGGACCACACGCTGGAGCAGCCTCCTGGCAGGACCTGAGCACCTGTGGAGAGAGGAGCTCATGCTGGACCAGGTTTGCTGCCTGGACTTGTGACTCTGTGGGGGACCTATCCATGCTGGACCAGTTTGTGAAGAACTGCAGCCTGTGGGAAGGACCCATGCTGGAGAAGTTCATGGAGGACTGACTCCCATGGGAGGGGCCCCATGTTGGAACAGGGGAAGAGTGTGAGGAGTCCTCCCTCTGAGGAGGAAGGAGCAGCAGAGACTACATGTAATGAACTGACTGCAACCCCCATTCTCCACCCCCCTAAGACACTGAGATGGTGGTTTGGGGACTCGTTCATGGCACTCCACTGCCTGGAGGCCCCTATTAAAACCTTTGCATTCTAGGACAAAATCCCTTCTCCATTCAAGTCAATGGTGAGATTCTTATTGCTTTTAACAGGACTCAGTCTTCTTATCTGTTTTAGAATCCACTCCGTTAAATGGGTAGGTATATGGTATGCTAACAATAAAGATGAAAATGTGCATGGACAAATTTAGAAAGGCTGAGGAACAAAAAGGTACCAGAAGAAACTGAAACAAAAAAAAATATGAAAAAGTTCCACAAATTCATTAAAATAAAGAAGAGATGAAAGAAAGCAAATGTCTATTATTTAACAGAAAGGAGGACCAAATAACAGATGACATAATGAAGTGCAAAATCTTCACTATATTTTTTCTTGGTTCTTCACCAAAAAGGTTAATTGTGACCAGAAGCTTAACATAATTAATAGTAGCAACTAAGTGCTAGAACTGTAAGCCAGAATTGGTTAACATGCAGAAAAGTTCTAAGATGAACCAGATCTGTTCAAATCACCATGACTTAACAATGTTTTTCCCTAAAGTATTTATGAACTAAAATTCTCTCTGAACCATTAGCAGTCACCTTCAAGAACTTTTCAGAACAGATAAAGGCTGAGGGGATATCTAATTGAAAAACATAACTAGTCAACTAAAAAGGAAAAGAGTATTATGTATCATCTGCCTAGCTTATACACGGAATGATAGTGCAATAAATAATTAATCAATGATTTTCTGAGTACCCAGAAAATCTGAAGTTGATTAAAAGTAACCACAATAGAGTTATTGAAGTCAGAACAGAGTTACAAATCACAACAGGCCAATCCGATATCCTTCCATGACAGCACAAATAAGTGGGTAACAGGGAAGTATTTACATACTTTTTCTTTGCTGACATGTGATGATTCCATATGACACTGTCAGAAGTATGGAAATATGTTCTCACTGGAAATTCCTGTAAAATCAGTTGAATCATTTAGCAGAGACAGCATCTGTTCACTGTCAGACTGAAAGAAATACTTGAGTGCAGCATTATGCAATATTTAAATTTACAATTGAAGGACTAGTATTTGTGGATAACATTAACCAGAAAGGTTATCGACATTCCAGAAGGTAGAATTTATTCAGCATTATTTTGATAAACTGGAGAAATGGTACAATGCAGTAAAGTAGAATATAACAAAGACAGATGCAAACTGCCTAGGAAGGAAAAGAAAATGTGAAATGCAGAATGGCTCACTAGGCAGATATACTGCAGAAAAGGGTCTCAGAATTACAATGGGTTGCAAATGGAACATTAGTCAGTGTTGCAAAACCAGCAGAAAAAAAGGTGATTTAAAATACTTGAGTCCTGAGACATACGGAGTAACGATTTCACTCTAGTCAGCGTTTGGGAAGCTTTGACGGGATTACTGAATGCAGTTTTAAGTACTAAGGAAAGAAGGGGATGAGATAGAAGCACCAAAAGGTTAATAGATATGGAAAATATGACCACTGAGCAAAGGCTAAATGAAAAAAATGAAACACCTTATTTAGTCTTGAAAAAAGAAAATTGGTATGACATTAAAACAGACTTCCAGCATCCAAATTGTTGTAAGGAGAACAATTATTTGTTGACAATATTGCCACCAAAAGCAAAACAAAAATAATCAGTTGCAGTAGGAGAGATTTATGTTTTATATCAGGAACACCTTTTTATTACAGTTAAGAATGGGTTACCTAAATAGTTTGTGGAGTGCCCATCATTAGAGATTTTAAAGAGTAGTTTTGATAGATTACTGTTAAGCTTGGTCTAAATATACTTGTCCCAGCTTCAAAGTAAGATGATATGATATTCTGAGTTCCTTTGCAGCTTCACATTTCTAGGATTCTACATTTCTTTGAAAACCTTGTATTTAACAAAATGCTAAGTATATCTTTGTTCCACCAGGCAAAAAAAAAGAAATTATGCAGCCTTGTAATTGGAAGATTTAGGAGTTTTTCTACTTGTTTATTTAGTGCAACATAGTGTATAAGTGAAAGAATAAAATTTTCCATATAACATATAAAAAAAATTTCAGTGAAAGAGTTTAGTAAACCTTTTTCTAGCTCACTCTGCTGAATGAAAGGAGCAATCTTACAGCATAGCAATTGTCAAAGTTAGTTACTTCATTGTATCTTCTCTAATGTATGTATTTGTATTTCACCGTAAAACATTTTTTCTGCGTGACTTGGATCATGAAGTTTCTTGAAAAAATTCCACATTATCTGTATTTATAACTTCTCTTAGGCCTCCTAACAAGATAAAGGTCACTGAAACAGGAATTGACTTTTACTAACCTGTGTGCAAAGGGGAAACAAATCTTTGATCAAGACCTTTAGTCACTAAATAAATAAGGATTATCATAATGGATAAAACCTTGGCAAAACTTCCCTGAAGGTCAGTGCAACCCTGATTTCGTTGCATGGATTCATCAATGCCTTTAAAGGCATACCTGTTTCACTTAGAGAATGAAATTTAATTTAAATGTGAGAAGGTAAAATAAACTGATTGTTGTGTTGGTGACTTAATCATAACCGGAACTACTTTGATGCATGAGGTGGTCCGGGATAAAAAAAAATAAACACTGTTCCACCTTAACCATGGAACTGTTATCATTTAAAAACACACTTTTCTTGCTTAGTATAGAAAATATCATAATGGCTCTCACATCAAATCATTCCTGTTGATAATACTGGAATATTCTTTACATTAAGTTGCAGTTAGCTGTGCTTTTCATTCCACCCCCGGTACTTGTGGGAAGTTTAGAGTCAGAGAAATTTTCATTATTATTCTGTCCTCTCACAAGTATTCATTGTTAAACTATGAAGGCATCTTACATTGACCTGTAATGCAACACCTCCACCAGGATGATTTCTGTACTGCCCTAATGGCGAGTTACGAGCTGCTTACAATGAACAGAGAACACCGTACACTCTTTAATGTACTCACAGCTGGTTTCTGAGTTAAAGCAAAATGAAAAGTTAATGCATTAAGCTACCTCACTCTTTGGGTAGTCCCTTGAAAATATCTGTCATCTTAATAGGTTCAATCATTAATCAGACACTTAAGAGTGGCTAAGTAGTAGAAATGCAGCTTATTTTTGGATTTGCTTTTTATGACTATTACTTGAACTCAATCTGGATAGCACATACCCAATGGGTATAAAATACCTTCATTTACAACCTCTGACTTTTCACCAACATTTTTTCAAAAATATCACTGGAATAAATGAAGCATGTCATAACAGAACTCACCTCTTTTCCTGTAATAAGGACATTAAAGATTAAACACAATAGAAACAAAAATCAGGATAATTCCAAAATTATGTTTTAAATACTTTTTTCCAAGGACGTTTTTAGTGTTTTCATCTGAACACTTTTCCCTCTGTGAATAGATTCTGAGGGGAACAAAAGTTGCATTTTACTGCTTTTGATGTTGGAAATGAGATAGGTGGGTTTATGTTTCACTGAGTGTGACTTAGGTTATGGACTAGGATCCAAACAATGACATTATTCAGTCCCTATTCGCATATATAATAAAGAACATGGAAAGAATACTTTCAATAAGTCCTCCATTCTTGTGGTTGCAACCACCTACATTGAGGCAAATATTACTTCTGTGAAAAAAAATGAGTCTTCAATTACTGTATCCAGCTTTCATATTTGTCTCTTTAAGGTATTTTACATGGCCTACAGAATTTTAACATCCCTGATCAGGCACCAGCTGAATGTTTGGTTTTTTTGTTTGTTTTTTTTTTTGTGCAACGCTATTTTAGCCACCTTCACTTCACCTCAATCTTTTGTTAGATCTGGTATTAAACCTAACCATGATATAGAGTTTTGTCTCCCTCAGTATACAACAGAAGTTGTTATAGAAATAGTGAATATTTTTCTTAGAATACTTTGGCCACAGAATGTATAAAAATGTCTGAAATATATTAAAGAGATTTGCCTGGAAAGTCTGTTTTCAAGCTTACATTATCACTAAGAACATTCCTTAAAATAATTTAAAATATTTCCTAATTTATCTTGAAGTTATTTAATAGGTACAAAATCGGGATAAAAAATGAGAAGAAAGTACAGGCTTCTTTGACTACTTGTTGTACTGAAAAATACCAAAACAATGTGTTAATAATTATTAGTCCATAAGGTATGTTTTATTTCTGGTCTCTGATTGTATTAGTGTACCATCTATGAGTTTTGAATTTTGTTTGATATTGGAAGCAGAAATAATAATACAACAGATTTGAAAAAAAAAAAATCACCTAAATCACCTTAACTGTGTGTTTCTTTCTTTTATATTATATAATCTAATGTGATTTGTCTGAGTGATTACTCACAAAAGAAATCAAATATTTATTGGCAGTGAAATGTTACTTTACAACACAGCTGAGGAACAGGACTTTCAAAACCTTCTAACTGTCCTCTTACTGAGGCAATAAATGAGTCAGATAAGAGATCTGACTGCATGGTTCACTACGAAGACAATATATCCAAATGAAATTAATTACTTAGTAGAAACATTACAAAAGCAATTAAATATAAATGCTGATCATGGCCAGTATATCTCGCCATAGCCTGCTCCAAGCCTTTGGGTTGTAAGATTAAAAGATTGAACAGATTTAAAGTTACCTTCTCCTGTTTATCTACAGTGTATAAATTTATTTTTTTAAAAGTCTTATTTGAAAGAGACCAGAATACAATATGCTTTTGAACCAATCATTACTAATCAATATATCTTAAATATTTAGTAGTGAATATTGTCAAAAAACCTGTTACTTATTACTGTTACACTGTACACTCAGTCCATTGAAGTAAGAATAATTTTAAAAATTCTTGAAAATATAATTAAATAGCTTGGATAATGAGTACATTCTGTGAAATCTATTTGTAGTCATTCAATAGAAAAAATGAAGAAAAAGTCATTGACTGACCAACTTCCTTGTACTTTAAAAAGTCATTTCGAAATGCTTGGATAACACTTCACGCAATTATAGATGCTGAAAAATAATAAATTAAAAAAGTTAGAATTTTTGAAAGATTCATGATCCCAAATTGATTTTAAACAAAAATCAGTAGTAAGACACAGCAGAATCATAAAGTTTGGAATTATTTGCATATGGCTCTTGGGCACCATGGATAATGCATTTTGGTTAGTATCATGTTTCCTTTGAAGAATCTTTTAGAACAGAAATGACACATCAGACTTCCCAGTGTGGATTTCTGTTTCATGTACATAGACACATTTTTCAATGATATTCGATGGTGCATTGAGTACCACAGTTATGTAGGGATTCGAAAAGAAACATGTTACAAAGCAATACAGAAATATAGTACAAAATGTAATTTAAGGCCAAAAAAATATTGGAGTATTGAAGTATGTTAAAGGATTAAGTGTTAAGGTACAAAAAGTGTTTGCATTTATAAGACATGATTTAATTATTAAGTAATGAATGATAACTTTCTTCTACATGACAAAATAGGAGTGTACACATTATAGAAAAATAAGAAAAAGCATAAAATCACTGACAAACCAGAAATTGTGTCAGTCTCTGGGAGGGATGCACTAACTGATATTAAAAAGAGATGTAATGAAACCAATATGTAACATGGTGCAACACGGAGTGTTGTTCTGATTCTAGTAGTTACGCAGATGGTCCATGCAGCAGCTCTGACTCTCATGAAGACATAGGAGAAGTGGCTCTAAAGGAGGGCAGTCATACAGGGATCTCTCAGATGTTTCCAGCAACTGCTCTAGGGCCAGCAGATTTATCTATACCCTGTCACGGGGAATGGCATAGAAATGCTCAAGCTAATGTCAAGGCAGTCAGGATAGCTGCCTGGCACAGAAAAGCACTGTGTAGGAATACTAATTCAGATGCTAAAATCAGTACAGATGAATTAGCAATGCTAATTGACATAGACAGTGCCTCAATGAGGTACTTGTACTGCTTTTGGTACTGGTGCTGCCAAGCTTTGGTGATTGCTTGCGTCATGTGGTACCCTGAGCACAGAGTATTTGTTCAGACAGAACTTCTTTTGAATCCACAAAATTGTCAAGTGTTTTCATATCTTTCTTCAACTTTAAAACTCAATTTATAGGGACAAAGCATACTAGAAATATCAAAATTCTTATCAGGGCATACATGACGACTTTTTAACCAAAATTATGAAAAGAAATTTAAAAAGTTGGGGAAATAAGAAGAAAGCATTTTATACGTGTGACCTAGATAAAAAAAAAGTATTTTCCCTGTATCCTCTACGGTTTTAGAATTATTTTCTTTTTTTGAACGTCAAGATTTTACTCAGAAAAAAAATGTTGAGATGTTACCTTGACAAAGTGTAGTTATAATCATATGGGATTTTCAAAAACCATCATGGTCAGCAGTCAGTAAAGTCAAAATTGCTATTGACTTTGTTTATGGCAAAGCCTGATAATCACTAAAACCTTCACAAAGTGTTATGAAGCTAAATTTCTGATAATTTTAAACAATAAGGCTTTTAAATTTCTTTTAAATTATACTTCTGCTGGAGTTTTGATTCTGACTGTGTTTACTAATCATAATTTATTGATATCTATAAGCTGGTAATCTGTTTTTCGTGCTGTCTTTGAGATCTCTTTTTAGTTTTAAGCAATCTATTGCAATCTGTTTGCTTAGAGTCCCATGCCAAAAATATGCAATGAGAACAGCATGTATTATCGTGATATATAAGAATTCAAGCAATGGGCATTTTTCACTTCTAATCATCAAAATTTACATTTTATGAAATAGCAAGAATTTATCTTAATATGTTTCCTGATTATTATAATAGGAATGCAACTACAAGAGTTGTGTCCATGCAGTAGAAAACGCATAAAAGCTTCCTTTATAAATGCTATGATGATTTTTTAGAGTACTCTTATGCTGAAAGACTACTGCATGTTACAGTCTGCGCTTCTTGTATTAGAGCTAGTTTTGTCAGATCAACAGAGCCTTGAATGTGTTTAGCACCAAAGCAGGCTGATGCAGGGTTCTGCTTCAGGGATTTGTGAGGCTCATTATCATACCGTATGAGTTATAATTACACTTCTTGAGAGTAGGAGGATGCTTTGGCAAAATCTTCAGGATGTATGAGATGACAACATTTCAAGACCTATTTGTAGCTCTGGAACAACAGAGAAACAGATACATTGAAATATATAGCATGGCTCTGTTTGCTGTGTACTATGCAGGTACAGTTGTTTTTATCATAGTATCTATAGTTTCTCAGGGTTCCTATTGTCTCTGCTTCTGTTTAGAGAAGTTTTCATGATGTTCCATGTCTCATAATGCTTTGCAGCCCAAGTAAAATTTATATTAAATGTATTTTAAAATTAGATTCCTCCTGATGTTATATTAAGTCCCTTCTCCAGACTCTGATAATAGCCCGAGGTAAAAAAAATGAAATTATGAAGGAATTTTTTTGTGTGTGCTCTTGGTTTAGCCTTAATGCAGTCAGTGAGTATTCACCATTGCATTACCTCTAAATTCAAGCTTTTGCACTATGTGACAGAATAAGGTATGAAAGGCTACAGTTTGATAAACACTTCTTTCAGTGCCTGTGCTGACTCAGGCAGTCCCTACATATCTGGCGCTCCTTATCTTCATTTCTCTTGGTTAAAAATAACTACGAAAATGGCTTATTTTTACCCAGGATCAATCTTTCAGTCCCACAGTACAGACCTGCAAACAGTTGTGCTAGCTTAACTCAGGAGATGGCATAAAGGCAACAATGATTGATGAGAACTCCTTAAGACAATACTGAAGTTGAAAGAAGTGTTCTTCAAAATACACTGCAAACAAATACATTAATTGATATTCCTTTTTTCTGACGTGTGTAAATATGAATACGAGAAAGGGAAGGGCTGTTTAGAAACATGTATGCATTGATTTTTCTATTGTGCATTACTAACGTTTTGACAATCCTGATACTTGCAGTATATAGCTTTATCTTTTTTAACAATAAATGAATCAGATTTTATTTCTGTTAAAGTGCAAAACCCAAGCAGTTAAGAAATGAAATCCTATTTTAACCCCAAGTACTCTTCATATCCAGGAAAACAGGCTTTATTAAATTGTTTTTTTCTATGTTTGTTTATTAAACTGGCTTCATTCAACTGTGTTCTTTTTTTAATCTTCTGAGTGCTTATCACTCCTTTCTCTTCCTGAATTCCTATAGCATGATTTAACGTGATTTTTAATATACTTAATAAATCTTGTTTAGGTTTTCTTAAGTATAAAAGTACTTGACTAATAACTTATCATTAACTGAATGTACCCAGAAAAATGCTGGATAATAGACACATCAGGAGCCTCTGTTCTCACAGAAAAATATGAGCTGAAGAATTCTTTTTGCTAATGGGTGTGCGCGTCAGCTTCCAGAAGTTAATTCTCTACAACACCAAGCTGAGTGGTGTGAGGGGCCTGGACAGGCTCTAGAAGTGGGTCCATGTCCACCTCATGAGGTTCAACAAGGCCAAATGCAAGGTCCTGCACCCGGGTCAGGGCAACCCACGTATCAGTACAGGCTGGGGGATAAAGGGATTGAGAGTAGCCCTGCTGGAAAGGACTTGGGGCTGCTGGTGAATGAGAAGCTGGACATCAGTCAACAATGTACACTTGCAGCCCAGAAAGCCAACCATATCCTGGGCTGCATCAAAAGAAGCATGGCCAGCAGGTAAAGGGAGGTGATTCTGCCTCTCTACCTCGCTCTGGTGAGACCACACCTGGAGTACTGTGTCCAGCTCTGGAACCCTCAGGACAAGAAAGACATGGACCTGTTGGAGCAGGTCCAGAGGAGGGCCACAAAAATGATCAGAGGGCTGGAGCACCTCTCCTATGAGAACAGGCTGAGAGAGTTGAGGTTGTTCTTCCTCGAGAAGTGAAGGCTCCCAAAAATCCTTATTGCAATATTTCAGTGCTTAAAGAGAGCCTACAAGAAAGATTGGGACAAACTTTTTAGCAGGGCCTGTTTTGATAGGACAAGGGGTAATGGTTTTAAACTAAAAGAGGGAAGATTTAGACGGGATTGAAAGAATAATTTTTTTACTCTGAGGTTGGTGAAACAATGGAACAAGTTGCCCAGAGAGGTGGTCGACGCCCCATCCCTGGAAACATTTAAGGTCAGGTTGGACAGGGCTCTGAGCAACCTGATCTAGTTGAAGACGTCCCTGCGCATTGCAGGGGAGGTTGAACTATGTGACCTTTTAAGGTCCCTTCCAACCCAAACTGTTCTGTGGTTTGTGATTCTACATTTTAGGTTATACTGCATTATTTTACTTCTAATGAGTTATGTTAGACTAATGCAGCACTGTATATGGGCAAAATATGTCTTTGTTTAAATTAAAGCCTAATCCAAGTTCTTCTAAGATCTTAGTTTTAAGATCTTATCCTTTCCAACGAAAAACAGATAACAATGTCATTGATTCTCTTAATTAAAGTTTCTGCTACTGAATACATCTTTACAAGCGAAATACAATAACAATTATAGTTGTGCACAAAGGAGTCTGTAGACTGTGAAGGAACTATCTCAAATGTCTTTTTTTTTTTAATCTCAGTAACAGAAGCAATACATTTATTTTTGTTTAAGAGGTTCTTCAGCATTTCTAATCAATGTCAGACACATGTCTATTTCAGTTATTTTTTCCCCAGTAGGTTCCCTTTTCTTCATCTGCACGTCATCTTGATTTTTGCAAATACGATTGGAACAAACCTAAGTCTACTTTTCTGTATAGTGGTGTGCCAAGAGAATGCCTTATTGATTGTTTTCTATTCTTTCACAAGGATTTTTTAAAATGTAAAATTAATTTTATATTAAAATACCAGAAAGGAAACACATTCAATTTTGGCCCTCGGTCTCCAAACCACTTAAGAAAAATATTCATAGGGTCCCATTGAAATAATAATTAACATCAATAGGACCAGGGACATAGAGATGAATTCTGAAATAACACACGGCTTTTGGTTGTTAAAGGCATCTTCCATTCACCTCCTTTTTTTTCTCTTCTAATTTGGAGAAATTTTCTGACAACCACTTTTAGCTTCAAGAAATATAAATTTTTATTGTTACACGAGCAGAATTAAGTCAGATTTCCTTGTAAAAGGACATTTATTCTTCTCTGTATTATTTTAATTACTACTTCAAGGGACTGTGTACATTCATCTCAAGTGCTAAAAAGAAAGGCATCAGGATGACTTTGAAATAAAACTGGTCATATTTTTATTCCAATGCCAGGGTTACAAGTCATTATTCCACTGCTTATTTTGTTACCTCTTTTCCTTCCAGGGATCTATTTGACTTTAAATATTATTATGAATTGACAAAATTGTCTGTAGCCTATTCCTTTTAGCACCTTGTCAAGATAGATTTGCCCCCTTAGCTCTAATCGTAGACATTTTTGACATTTTTATTTTATTTATTTATATTTTATTTTAATTTGAAAGACAGTCCTTTTCGAGAAAGGAGGAAGCGTTTATAGGACAAGAATAATGAGTCTGGATTTGGACTTAAACTAAGTTTTCTACAATGGATCACAGGTTATGAAATTGATTCACAAGTATGATGGCTTACTTGAGTTGCTGCAGAAAGCCTTGACCCCACTGTGTGGCCTGCCTTGCTCTGCCTCCTTTAAGCATAAACATGTCAGCCAACACAAAATGCTGCAATATCTTCACTTCAGAGCTTGGTATCTTAATGAAAAATAGCCCCAGTGAAAATTTCCTTCTTTCTATGAGTGTAGTTTGCTCTCAGTACAAGGGAGTGCAAACCTCCAAATTAGGAGCAGAGTGTACAGCTGTGGATAAAGTTTTCTCTAGCTATTTATGAATCTGATCATTCATATATACAAGAGCTAGTATAATTCATAGATCAAGTATTTTTCAAAGTCACTTACAACATTCTTCACTGGAATGACTTTAAATTTGCTGTGGGATTTTACTGGACTTTATCTCTTGCAAGAACAGTCTTTCAAATTTTGTGGGAAGTGGACTTTAAAAAGTTTATTAGTAAGCTAACTATATTTTTGTCAAAAATAATAACCTCTCCATTTTGCTTGGTTTTGTTTTCTGGTTAGTCAAATATTTTACTAGCTGTAGGCTATAATATCTGCCATTTATTGTAATAAATGGGGTGGAGTAGAGTTCTTCCCGTCACAGCTGATGACACCTAATTATATACCAGAAAATAGAATTCCGTGGGGAAGAAAAGAATTCAGATCATACTCAGGTGCAATTGTTTAAGGCTATTTTGAATGGTGTGGGTATTTATGAGCTCTATTAATAATAAATGAACTAATGTTGTAGCGCTACAATTTGCAGGCAACCTCATCTGACCGTTGAGAAGATGTTGGCTTTCTGGCAATAATGAAAGTACATAAATATTAATATCTTAAGAAAAAAACCTCTTATCACTGTATAATGGTTGAAATTACATAAAATGTAATGAAAAGTATGAAAACTGTTGGGCACTGCAATTTGGGGTAGCTAACTATGTTTCTTCATTTACGGTTTAAAAGCCACATCGGATATTCTCTCAGTAACAAAAGCCGCTATATTTTCACCCTTCAGCCAGTTACTTAACCAAGAGTATTAATTAATTGTTGAATTACAATGCGGAAGAAATATAGATGCACAGAAACTTTGTAAGACTTTGCACATAACTTTTCAGTGTACTTTTGCTACCTGTCTAAAAGCTAATTAATGCTACATAATTCCAGGTAAGTTAAAAAAAAAAAAAAAGCCCCATGTAAAGGAGCACTTATACTCACTTTGTAATTTTATGTTGATAGACACACAGAAGCCCACACAAATGACAGTAAATGCCTTCTAAACACTTGTTTCCAGTTTGAAAATGTTGATAGTTACAAAGCTTGTTAGTGTTTTGTTTGGGGTTATTCTTACTTTGTTACCTAGTAATTCCACAAAAATTGTACTATACCTAACAGGAAAATAATTCATTCATGCTTTGTATTGTTTATTATCATCATTAACTTGTAAAACACTCCATAATTAGGAAAATAAAAAGCACCCTCTAAACTGAGAGCCGGGATAGTTCTGTTACTTCAGCTTGGTTTTACAGCAGAGAAAGTTTCTGTTTGCTGAGTGATTTCTATGGCAGTATGTGATGTAGGTGCATTCTGGGAGTCCTACACATCCTGGGAACCGGGTCAGGAGTGGAGGGTAGACACAGAGAAAATGTTAGAAAACTTTTACAACTCTGTAAGTCACATATGCTTATTTTTCTGGTTGGTCCAGCAATACTTGCAACCTTTTTTTCTTCGATTTTCCTACAGCTAAGCTGTCAGTTATATGAAACAGGAACAGAATATTTTCATCTCTGAATCCAATCAGCATAAGTAGGGACGTTAAAAGACTAAAAAATAAAAAAGACAAAATAACAACGCAAGTTAATTGTTTTTATCTCCTGTCAGTAAATTTAGTAATTCTTTTCAGTAGCATAGGAAAGTATCTTTATCATCACATGATTTCGTATGACTACTCATGTATTTGTATATCAGATCTAAGTGTAAAATAATGGAAGGATCCTCTGGCAGGACAGGATGGACATAAAAGCATGAAGATATGAGCAATTGTAACCTGAATCCAAAATGCAAAACAGTACAGAGGGTACAACTATGGTTCAAAGTCTACAGTAGCAGCTACAGAACAGACCTGACTTCTTCCACAGCTTGATGCAACTCTGTACATCAAGCCACTTTATGAGAAACCCTTTAATCAAAAGATACAGCTCAGAGAAAGATAGTCAGATAAAATTCTTTTCTTCTTTCATAAAATATCCATTGTCTATCTATTTAGGTAATTAATCTCTTTTGCATACCACCCCTCCAACCCAGAGACTTCTCTTTCAGGAGAATCAAACACAAGAAATGTACAGGAACTAAGAAAGAATCTTTTTTTTCTGGTTTTCTTCCTATTGTTGAGGCCGATTATGCAGGTGCTTTTGCAACAGTCTGGGTACCACAATGCATAGAGAATATGAGAAAACTAGCCTGTGTCGTAGGCCTGAGTTGGGGTTTTGCTGGTTATCCCCAAGCCTACAGATTTGGGCATTTAGTAACTTAGGCACAGTGTAAAAATGGACACCCTGCAGCAAGTTACAAGATCCTTCAGCAAGGAGGCCATTATTTGTTTTCCAACACATAACAAATAATAGTATCTCTTACTATTGTCTTCATAATGAATGACCTGTACTGATATTTTGTATGGTGCTGTTCTTTAAACCTCTGTTGTATCATATGTGTGGACATACATGTGCATCCATGTACCCACAAGTACAAAGACTACTTCAAAATTTTTCTGTTTTGAACCCCACCAGCTACAAAACCGTAGCCTTAAGTGGTTCTAATTATTCTGTAACTATAACCTATGTACTCTTATATAGCTGCTATAATAGAACTGTGTGATCCCCAAAATTCTAGATATCCATCTCATTTCTAACAAGGCATTAATAGGGTCAAAGACTCACTTTCATTCACTGAGCAACATTAAACATGAATAATTGGAGATACTCCTGCTATTTTTAAACAGCTAAGGGAATCTCTATACCAATAATTTATTTAAACCATTAGCAGTAAGATGGCAATATTGAATCCATTAATAATTTCCATTTTATGAATTTCTGTTTTACTTTTCTGAATCAGAAGTGTAAACCTAGCCTACTTACAGCAATTTTCAGAAACCTGAGGGACTTCTCTTCTCTACTTTCTTTTAATTATGATAAAGCATGGGGTTCATTGCAGTTGACCAGTACCTGTTGGAGAGGGCAAGGCATACTTTTCTTCTCTTTAAGATATCTCTAATAGGAAGGAAAAGAAAATCATAAAATCCGTAGGTCAGTATTGGTATAACCAAGATCTAAACACAACACTCTTCATTGAAAAGAATGATCAGGGTGTCTTCAGGGCTAGATGCAGATGTCCTTGTCCATGAAGAACTGAGTCTTACACCACTGAAGCTGATGACCCAGGTCTTCTCCCAACACCTCCATATCTCCCTGAGGTCAAACAAGTTACCCTCATTTAGGCAAGATGGTTTTCTCTTGGGGTAGGGTGCTATTCCACACACAAAGGAATTAGAATCTGTCCAAGTGCTCTATAACATTTATTTATACGTAATGAATTTTTTTCCTGGTTTTAAAGAATTATATAAACTATAGTGCTTGTTTTTCTCCTTATATTTTATCATCCAAATAATCCTATTTTGTTTCAAACCACCAGTTACTATAACAAATAATGTACTAAAGAGTGAATATAGATAGCATAACTGTCATCTAGATAGATAATATCGACATGCAATATGAGACCAATGGCTTAGATTTCTGCTTTTAAACATACGATGTTTTTCTGAGTAATTTGAAATCTTTCCTGTTTTCTAGCTGTAGCTTATCTCTGTAAAATGTTTCTCTTGTTGTTTAATCACTTACTGTCTAAAAGTATGACCAAAAAAAGGCATAATTTGAAGTCAGGTTCTGACTGAATATAAGTGAATATTTTTTCACTATTAGGAGAGTCAAGCATTTGGAGCAGGCTGCCCAGACAGTATATGAAATCTCCAGCCTTGGAGTTTTCCAGACTCAGCTGGATACAGACCTGGGCAACCTGGTCTGATCTGTCAGTTGATCCTGGTTTGAGCGGGAGGTTGGACTAGAAATCTCATCGTGTTCCTTCCAGACTGAATTATGCTATTAACATATACTGCTAATACAAGTAATTATTGAATACTAAGTGTATTAAACTTTTCACTTTCTAATTGACTCTTACTTAAGCCTAATGTCTCCCCACACTTTCCTCTACAGTTTCCCCTAGTCATACATAGAATCAGTACTGTTAAAGTCTACCTGTGATAGGGATCGTGGAGCTTGGGACTAGTCTACTATCTTGGAGAACAGAAAGTACTTTCCTCCTCTCTTAGTGCCTAGATGCATCTTAGGTACCCTAAATAAGACTTTGCATTTTCTATCATGCCCCATATCTCCCTCTAACATCCAGGTGGTTATAGAAAGTTGCGTATTTAATCTTATTTTTGACTGCCTTGGTTTATACTTTAAAAAAGACTTCACCATGGCGCTTTTGTTTCATGGCCTAGGGATAAAATGGGGATGGCAATTTAACATAGCTTTATCTGCAGAACACTGGGAATTTCTGTTGTTCAGTGTGTTTTATATGAGATGGAATGCTACCTGTGAAAAAATAATGTCTCTAGCTCTTCAGAATTTTCCTTAGTCTCCATCACCACTCTGCCTGTTTCAATACTAAATCCACACTTTTATTTCCGTTCTGTTCTTCCATTTAACCTCTTTGGTCTGGACTGGATTTCAGTAGAACTGGATGGTTTCTTTCTGCCACAGCAAGTATTAGGATCTCTAGAAGCACAACATGAACAACCTACAATTGCTGTTTAGCAATGCCCCAAATTGAAAAGGAAGTCCTCCTTTATACTAGAATAATGTTCTATATAAGCAAAGATGTATGAGGCAATAGTTGCTAATTGTCTTTATGTAGTACATTAACTTTAGTTTTTGAAAAGCTTCTAACAGAGTAGATTTTCATATAGAAGACTAAAGGAATATCTTTCAAACAAAGGTCACTCTCAATCAATTTCTAAATAACTGCTCCAAAGCGTGGTGCTATTATTTGTTTAAAAAAAGGCTGGCAATTATGTAACATTGGCAAACAATATATTCTTTTTTGCTTTCATTCTCAGAAATAAATGAACTGGTTTATATGACATTAAAGTTAAAAAAAAAAAGAAAAGAGAAGCACAAAAAAAATCAATCTGAAGCGATCATTTGCAATGGAAAACATATACACAAACAGATGAAGTTTATCGATATTCTGAGCAAAAGAAAGCAGAATCTTAAAATGAAAATAATGAGGCTACCTTAAAAATAAGTGGTATTACCACCATCTAGTAAAATATCTGTGCAGATATGCTTGGAGAAATTAATGTTCACCGTTATTAAAGAACAATGTGGTTGCAGAAACAGAGCCAAAACAAGAAACTGTTCCCTCTACATTTAAATATGGTTGTGTTGGAATGTTACAGTTTATGTATCTCCTGCTATTGAAATCCCAGCAACGTCCCACAGTAACCATCTCTGGAGTATTCTGTGCACACACACTACAGTCATTTTGCTTTCAGTGGCCTTCAGTCACTGTCAGCTATGGGTCATTAAATGTGGAGCATAGCATGCCATTAGAGCAGATTCACTGTCTAGGTCTAGTTCTGGATGAGAATTGTTAGTATGCACCGATGAAACATTGTGGGACTCGGGATGGTGGGTAACAATCAAAGTACTTTCAGCTTCACTGTATGCAAGGAAAATTCAAGTACAGATGTAAAGAGCTGACCCCTTTTCTAGATCTCAGTCTGTAATGTCTAAGAAGTCTCATCTCATTCAACACCCAATGACTTCAATGTGATCAAAATGTATGTCACCCAAAGCATTATGGGAATCCACAAGGTCATTCAACATACGGTCTGTCCATAGCTAAAAGCTGTCTCTATTTTTACACAACCGTTGCAGAGCTGAACTGAAGCTATTTTCATGACTTATTGGATACATAAATGTGACACACACTCCCATTCAGTGCACTCCTGTTTTATGCATCTGATTATTTGGAAAGACTGTTAGATTGTAAACCAGGAGGAATATTTGCCGATGTACAAATGACAAACTCTCTGGTCATGGGCATGAATCTTGTATGCTCAGTAAATTTGTAGTACCATCTACAGTTTATTCATATGAGGGTGGGGATCTTACACAAGTTCGATAACTGGACATGGTTTGGGCTGGCACAAACCTGCCTGGGCAATCTGGATTATAATTTCTATTCCCCTTGCTTTCCCTCTTCTTCTTTAGTGCACTGTTTGACATTCTTTCTAAACTGGCAGCAGAAATAGAGTTCTGTCTGGACCCTGGGGATTATATTTTACTAATTCTTAACCTGTGTATGCTTTCTAAATAAATGTTGTCCTACATTTTCCATTTCTTAGTATCCCTTTCCCATATGTTAGCATCCTTTATAGGGTATGCTGGCTTCTTCATTCCTTCACTGTTGTTGTCCCTCTGACCAACTACAACAGAAAGAAATCCTGTGCCTGAGCAAAGCAGCCAGAAGTGAACTCTGTCTTTTCACTGTAAAACCTAACACCAGCTTGTATAGATGCCTATGTCAAGATGGTTGGGTATCTATAGTTGAGTGGATATCAACTGATGGGAGGATATCAACTGAGGAAACATTTTCACCTTTGCAGTATGAGTTTGAATCAACCCTGTCTGGCCAGATCCTAGGCTTCAATATTTTCAGTTTCCCTATTGCTTTCTGAGACCTGGCAGATAAGTAGATTTTCAGCGTGATCCTTGCTCTCTTTTCCAGTGTGTAGATGTCAGTTAGTGATCTTTCAGATGTGGTGGTGTGTGTATGCAACTGAAAAGATTCCATAAAGATATAGGAGAAAAAGGTTTTTTTAATGATAAAGCTGCCTACTATTTCTCTATTGTCCAACAAAAAAACAATAATTTTTTCAAGACACTTAAGAAATGGTACATATTTTCTTCTGCAAATGCAGACTCATAGAAAGCCAAAATACTTTGGAATTACTACTATTTCAGCTCAGTACAGTAGAGTAAGACCGAAGTATATTCTACCATTCTCCCAATAACTTCTTCAGCTGCAACTTAAAATGGCCTGATTAGATAGCAGCTCAGTCTGTCTAGCTAGAAGGAAATAACTTTTCCTTCTATCTCTTTTCTGAGCCTTTAGCTTCTGTTGCATACGCATGAACTACTAATACTGTTCTCCAGTAAACAGTCCTTTTAGAATGCAAATATCTCCCAAAATAATTCTGCCACACTGAATCTGGCTCCACTGAGTCCCATCCTGTAAAAGAGTTTATTTGTCACTTATTTGAAATAGATATGAAAAATACATTATGAAAAACAGTTGTATTTTTGAATGCTATTAACTCATTAACTCCCACAACCAACTATATAAAGACTGTCTGCAGGGAAGATGTTGCATGGCTTGTCAATTCTTTGCTCAGTCACCCTTTGTGTTCAGTACTAACCTAAACTAGAGTAACCATAGAGTAATCAGAGTCAATAATGGTTCTGGAAATCATCTGGTCAAATCCCAAAATGTAACTCAGGTTGTTTAGGACCCTAACCAGTCAAAATATTTCCAACAACCGATATTTCAAAACCTCTCTGGAAAATCTGTTCTGGTATTTAATAACCTTCATTGGGATTTATTTTTTTTTTTATGCCTGGTGAAAATTTCCCTTACTGCAGCTTGTGCCTGTCATCTCATGCATGTTCCTGTGAAGAGTCTGGGTCCATCTTCTTTGTAACTCTCCATCATGCAGTTGAAACTTCAGCTAAATCTCCCCTTATCTTTCTGTTCTCCAGGTTAAACAACCCAGCTATCTCAGCCTCTTCCTATGCAAGTTGTGCTCTAGCCTCCAACATTCTTAATGATTCTCCACTGGACTTGCTCTAGTTTCTTCAGCTCCAGCATTGACGACCTGAAAGCCAGATACAATACTTCAGATGTGTTTCAATAAGTGCTAAGTACAGTGATTGATTGTCTCTGTCAACCTGAAAGCTACACTCTTGCTATTGCAGCCCAATATGCAGTTAGCCCTCAGCACCACAAAAGCACAAGTGATTCATTTTTTACTTCACCCAACAGAAACCCCAACATTCCACCAGCCTGTGCAATTGTATGGCATTATTCATAAAGGGTTTGGCTTTTCTAATTTTGTCCCTGTATGCTTGAACAATGCTTCTCTTATCCTCCTTGGTAGCACATCCCTTCAACTCCTTTTTTAGTGTTCAATCTCAGAGAATACTCTGTTTGGCCAAGGAGCCTCGTGCCTCACCCGCTCATTTTCTTGCATATTGGGCTACAATCTCATGCTTTGAAGGAATTGTCTTTAAAGACAAATCTCTTAAATTATGCTCTTTTGCCCTTCAGGACAAACCCCCTCAGATCCAGCCTATCAGAAAAAGCCCAAATACAGTCTCCTGAGGTCCAAGGGGTTTATTTATGTACCATTTCCCTCAGGATCTTAAACTATTCTGTCTCATGATCACTGCAGTCAAGGCTGTCATTAGCTGTCATACCACTCATCAGAACCTGTATCAAAAAGCTGCCCCCAACACACCGGAGAAATCAGTTGCCAGTTATCCTGTCCCACCAAGTATCTGCAGTCCCAGCAATGCCAGGCCTCTGCAGATCTCCATGGACTTCCCGTTCTTCCTCTTTGTCCCTCATGCTGCACAGGTCTGTGTACAGACATGAGGCAGAAGCAAGATTCCTGTGCCACAGCCCAAGCCAGGAAGCAGGGCAGGTAGGGGGGAAGCAGGGGTGGCCCCAGCCCAGGGCATAGGACATGTCCCAGTGGATGGACATGGGCCAAGGCCAGGCTGGGATGGGGGTCAGGATCAGGCCTAGTGAGGGGAATTGGGGTCAGACGCAGCCCTGGGATAGCTAGGCAGGGTCATGGGGATGGGGAAGGGACAAGGCCAGTTGGGAGTGTCAGCTTGTGGATCAGGGAAAGGCCCTCTGTGTTCCTGGGATTTGAATTACTTTGAATTACTCTGCCCAGGGGGATGGGAGAACCTTCCCTGAAGCCGCCTCTGTCAACCAGTCATCCCTACTGGTGTAGCTCAGCAGTCAGGTCCCAGGGTGGGAGGTGAGACTTTGTCACAGAATCAGTTCATTTGGCTCACAGGAAGGGAGAAACCTATAAACATCACTCATCAGCACCAAGTGACCCTAAAGCCTTGATCACTTCAGTGGCCTACAAAAAGCAAAGAAGGGGTACTCACTTCTTCTGAACTTGTCTGAAACTTACTATACTGTTTTCTACTCCACAAGAGGGGGGAAAGAGGAACCCTAACAAACTTCTATAACTCTCAATTTATAGTGACTTTTAGCATTATTCCCATTATAAAAAACAGAATTAAAACCTCTTATGATATTGGTTTTGTTGTTATTATTATTATTTGTTGTTATTATTTGTTATTATTATCTGTTAAATTAGATCAACTCATGTCCACAATGACAAAAAATTCCACAAAAATTTAAAATAAGTGCAGTGTATCAGACCTATTTCAAAAATAGCAGTAATATTGAAGCTTAATGAATGCAAAAACACTGAAAGTGCTTAATATATTTTATTTGATTATTTATTATGGATTACCATAAAGAAAATGCAGTTTATAATAGCAAGCCCAGAATAGAAATAGAAGGTCTTGAAATACAGATTCAATTCTTAATATTTGTCAAAAGACTAGATCTGCTGTATTAAATTGGTATCCTTTATCTTTGTCGCCATTTATAATATATAATAATAATATATTACATAATATAATAATATAATGTATAATATATTGATATTTTTATGCTTAATATATTTTTATGCTTAATATACTTTATGAGTTCTACTAATACATTGTTGTAACATAGCCCATTATTTTACTGTCTCATTTCCATGGTTGTTCTTTTTTTTTTTTTTAAGGTTTCAGTTACTTGCAAAACACAAAAATGGAATGGTCAGTTGAGAGAAGCATAATAATAATAACAAAACCACCACCAACAATAAACTAAATTACACGGGGAACCATAAGAAATTGCAGGCAGTAGATATTGCTGTCTTTGTCAGGATAATAAAAATGAAACCTGAAATGTCATATCATTAATCTATTTCTGGTAAAATTAAAAATAGTGGGAATCCTCTACAGTTTGGTATGATTGTGATATTACGACCCTGTTGTTCTTTCTAAACACTTTAATAGCTTCCATTTAAAAATTAACTCAATTAGTTAATTAATTTTAATGAATTTTAATTACATAGTTTTTTAACTATATAATTCATTGCTAAGGAGGACTAATACCCATAATTATTCTCAGTTTATGAAGTCTTCCACATGTGACATTATTAACATAAAGGTACTGTTGCTAAGACATATATCACCATAGAATACGATGACATAAAACCTTAGAAGCAGCAGTACATTTCTTTGAGTTTTCAGTTAAAACTCAGCATTAGAAAGGCAGTGCAGACTTATAGGTTTTCCAGCTGCAGTTCACAGTTCTTATTTAAACAAAATATAAAGCTTGCAAAATTTCTTCTGCTTCAAAGCAGTAAAATGTTCAGAGCCAAATTTTTTTATAAGTGTTAACAAAGACACAGTGTGGAGCCCTGGCGGTTTACATCAGCCAACAATCTAACCTCTGACAGTGAAAAGAGTTAAAGCAGTGACTAAAACGTTATTATATGTTATTTTCAGTCCACAAAATGAGTCTGATGTCAGTGTATTAAACAGTATAAATGAGTCAACAGATAGGAATAAAGCAGATGAGAATGAAGACCACCTCCTCTCCCCAGTGCAGCACAGAAAAAAGTGCCTTCCGAGTCACCGGTCAGCTTAACTAGTGTCTCCTGAAGACTTCCCTTACATATTCCAAGCAGGGAAATAAATCATGGCCATTGTGTTGAGAAACCTGACTGATGCCCCAAGAGTTATTGTCAGGGAGAAAATTGCCAGCATCTAATACAAATTTCAAGTTAGGAAAGGCAGTGGGAAAACAGAGTAGCATGTGTGAATCCCCCAGATGTATTTGAAGCTTGCTAGTAAGTTAAGGAAAGATGAGTACTGGAGGTTACTTATCTTCTTTGATTGGTTGTTATGGTCTGCATGACTTTCAGCTTCTGGTTAAATGTGACTGTCAACTATTTTTGAGTGGTTAGACAGGTGACACAGCCAGCATATTTTTCATCTCAATTTAGCTAGAATATTAGAATCTTATTTTCAAATTGTCAAGGACATGTGTCAAATTGTTCAAGGAAGTATTTCTACCCTCTAGCCTTTAATTCAGTGTATGCTTCTTTCTGCTGACTTGCAGTGTTTAAACTCGCTCATTCTTCTGTACAGAAAAATCCACATTAATAATGTGTTTAAACTGTCACATAAAAAGTCCCAAGCATCTCCCTCTTTCAAACAATCACAGAAACACAGAAGGGCAGAGGTGGAAAGGGACCTACATGATCTACCTCAGTCCCTCTGCACAAAGGAGTGTCTGCTAGAACAGATTGATCAGGGCAATGTCCTGTAAGGCTTTGAATATGTTTGAGGATGGAGACTCCACAAACTCTCTATGCAACCTATCCCAATGCTCAGCCACCCTCACAGTAATTTTTAATTTTTTTTTTTTGTAAATTTAAACAGAATTCGTGTATTTCAGTTCATGCCCATTGCCTCTTGTTCCTTCACTGAACACCACAGACAAGGGTCTGGCTCTGTATTCTTTGCCCCTCCCATCAGATATTTATACACACTGACAAGATCCCTCCTTGAGCCTTCTCCAGGCTGAACAGTCCAGGCTCTCTCAGCCTCTCCTTATGTGATACATGTTCCAGTCCCTTAATCATCTTTCTGGCCCTATACTGGACTCACTCTAGTAAGTCCCAGTCTCCCTTGCACTAGGGAGCCCAGAACTGGACACAGCACTCTAAATGGGAGCTCACCAGTGATGAATGGACGAGAAGAATCACGTCTCTCAATCTGCTGTCAACGTTCTGCCTAATGCAGCCCAGGATGTTGCTGGCCTCCTTTGCCATGAGGGTGTATCACTGGCTCATGTTCAACCAGGTGTCCATTAGGACTTGTAGGTACTTCTCAGCAAAGCTGCTTTCCAGATGGTCAGCTCCCAATATGCACTGGCACTTGGGATTATTCCTGTACAGCTAAAGAACTTTGCACTTCCCTTTGCTTAACGTCATTAGATCCCTCTCAGCTCAATTCTTCAGTTTGTCAAGGTCTGCATGATCAGCTGGTGTATCAGCATCTCCTCCCAGTTTTGTATCACCTGCAAACTTACTGAGGGTGTCCTCTATCCCACTGGCCAAGTCATTAAAGAAGAGACTGAACAGTATTGGACCCAGTGTTGACCCCTGCGATACACTAATAGTAAACTAGCTGCCAGCTGGAATTTCTGCCGCTGATCATGATACTTTGTGTCTGGCAGTTCAAACAGTTTTCAGTCCACTTGACTGTTCACTCACCTAGTCCATATTTCATCAGTCAGTCTATGAGGATGTTACAGGGAATGGTGTTAAAAGCCTTGTTGAATTCAAGATAAACAACATCCACTGCTCTTCCCTCCTCCACTCAGTTCATCATTTACAAAAACTTCCAGAGTTTTTGCTCCATCACCTTTCCAGGGATTGAATTAATGCTGAGAAGTCGATAGTTTCCTTGATTGCTCCTTTTTGATTTTCTTGGAGGTAAGAGTGACGTTTGCTGTCATCTAGAACTCAGAAACATCGTAACCCTTTAAAGATGGTCAGGTGTGGCCTTAGAATTACTTTGGCCAGCTCCTTCAGCATTCATGGATACAACCCCTTCTCTACTGACAGTAAGTCTTCTGGCCTCTGGACATTTCTACAGGTCTTAGGGATTCCTGAAGACAAATTTCCCTACTAAAGAGTTAGGAGAAGGCGTCTTTGAGTATCTCAGCCTTTTCCATGTTCTTTGTCATTAGGTCTTGTGCCCCATTCAGCAGGGGTCCCGCGTTGTATCTAGTGTTCTTTTGCTGCCAATGTACCTGTAGAAGCCCTTCTTGTTGCTCTTCATGTCTCTCACCAGATTCAACTACAAATGGGTTCTGGCTTGCCCAGGCCTACCCCTGAACGCTCAGACAGTATCTTTATAGTTCTCTGAGTCACCTTACCTTGCTTCTACCTCAGGTATGCTTCTTTTGCATGTTTGCAGAGCTCCCTGTTCATCCATGCAGGCCTCCTGCCACTTTTGTTTGACTTCCTGAACACTGGGATGGACAATTCTTGAGCCTGGAAGAGGTGATCTTTGGCAATCATAGAGCTCTCCTGGGCATATTTCTTTTTCAGGACTGTATCTCACGGGATTCTTCCAAGCAGATCCTTGTAGAGCCCAAGTTTGTTCTGAAACCTAGAGCTCTGGTCCTGTTTTTTGCCTTGTTCCCTCCTCTCAGGGTCCTGAATTTCACATTTCATCATCACTGAAGCCAAGGTTGCCCCAGACCTTCGCATTCTCAACTAGTTCTTCCTTGGTTTTAAGTATCAGGTCCAGTACAACATCTTCTGTCATTGGCTCCTCGATCATTGGTGTCAAGATGCCATCATCAATACATTCCTGAAACCTCCTGTATATGCCCTGCAATACCTGCAGCAGGTATTGGGGTAGTTAAAGTCTCACATGATGATCAAGGCCTGCAAACATGAGGATTCTTCCAGTTGTTTGAAGAAGACCTCATCTACTTCTGCCTGATCAGGTGGTCTAACAGATATTGACTAAAACATCACCCATGTTAACTGCCCACTGATCCTGACTCATAAGCTCTCAGTTGGTTCACCACCCATCCCTAAGGAGAGCACCACGTATTCCAGCTGCTCTCTCACATCAAGAGTGACTTCTCTCCTTTCTATCCTGGACCATCCTTTGTAAAGGGCTTGTGTAGCTCTGCAGTAGTGCAGTCCTGTAGACTACCCCACCATATGTGTACAATCCCAATGAGATCAACCTCAGTCCCCCACAGCAGTTCCCCTGCTGCTTCCACCTGGAGCTGCTGCAGGGCTTACGCTCAACCTCAGCCATCTCCGATGTTTCACTGGATATTGCTCCCAGCCCCTCCTTAGCTACCAGGGCACTGAACCTACTAAGGGAGCCACCAAATCCAGGTGTTCCAGGACTCTTGTTTTCTCCTTCTTTGTACCTGAAGCCCAGCCCATCCTGAGACCCTAGGGTTCTCTTCCTCACTGTCTGATGGGCACAGCTGCTTATCCTATTTCCAGTTTGGGCAGTAAAGAAGCTATGTGCGCATCCCAGAGAAGCATGCACATGCACACCACTAACACATGGCTGGCCACCCAGATTGTCACAGACAGGCCACTGCTTTTGGCAGCACCCACGTGTATCACTCCAAAGCCCACATAAAAGATAAGTACAGACAGTCAAGCCCTGTTCCTTCTTTATAGTTGACCAGGACGGAAGCTCACTGGGGAAAACACACATACCTTCACTCTCAATTTGCAAGCACACTCATATTCACAGTTTCTTTGAATATCAGCATGGCCTTTACATTCATATAACACCATTCTCAGACCCTGGGCTCTTTACTCAGCCACTGGCTCATGCATGCAATTTTTCCAGATGCAGATGTCGTCCAACACACCTGCGAGTTTAGCTTTAGTCCCTTTAGCTAGTTTAGCAATCCACTAGTTTGTTAGTGGATTACACATGCACACATACCTACACACATGTACAGACACTGGAAATAGGAACAGAGTCAAGTCTTTCCAGTTGCTGGTACTTAGATCTCTCACACACACATGCTCGCTTTATAAGCCGGTTCCTCTCTTTCAGGTTCATTGCTGTCTACTGCATATGTTAAATTTAGATGTTTTGCACATTTTCTCTTTAACGGGTTAATGCTACTGAATAGGTAAAGGAATGAAATTGGATGGAAGCCCTTGTGATTCTGAAAACTAAAATAGCCTCTTAATGCCCAGTGCTCTATAACAGTATAGTTACTTTTGCCAAAAGAACAGAGGTAGATTTTTACTTAAAAAATGAAACAAAAATTGCAATCTTTCTAAACTGTAAAGCCTACGTGGTCTGAAGCTTTTTTCCTCACAACTTTTCTAAATTGACAAGAAGAAAATTCCCTGGTTTTGCTTGCAGTGCAACACTATTTTCACACTGCTAAACTGCAGCCAACATACTATCAAAGCTTCAAGAGAAAGTCAGCATGCCAGGTCTTTCTTCTCAGTTTAATATCCCTGACAGTAGAGCGAATATCGATGACAGCATTAAATGTCTTCTGGCAGGGCTTTGCTAAATCTGCAAAAAAAAAAAAAAAAAGGAAAAAATCTAACCACTCAGTAAAAGCACGCATGAATCTTTAAACTCAGTACAAGAGAAAAAATCTCCTTATGTGCAAATTGAAACATGAAATAATTGAAAGCTCTGTAATTTTTTTTAACTGTTTCTGGAATGGCTGGTGATGAAGCAAAATCTAACTGAATAAAATACACAATGGCAGAATGGGTAAAGCAGAAGGTGATATGCTAATTTTAGGACAGTTCTGAATTTTTAGTAGATACTTTTTATAGTATTTAAGGGATACTGAATAGAATGACAGTAAGAAAGTGGCAGGCTCTAATAACTCCCTTAACAGCTTTCTGAGGAGCACATTGAAAAACACATTAAATTTTGAACAAGACAGTTAAAACTCCTTCTGCTGAAAAATGGATGGTTATTTTATATACTGGTTTTAATAAACACAGCAGAATACCAAACATGAAAACGTCATATACCCTGGTTACCATATCTGGTGTAAAGTTAATGTTTTTTTCAGGACTGGCAACCTGGAGAGGAATAAAAGATGCTGAATACCACTGCTAGTGTCCTAGAAGGTCATAATACAATGTGTAGAAAAGCGCTCTATCCAGGACCATCCATTTGTTTTCTCTCTCTTCTTTTTATTCTTCAAATTCTCTGAGCAACTCCAGGAATAAATTGTGGCCCAGACCTGAGAAATATATATATTTTGCTTTTGCATCAGAACTCAGTAGTTTGTTGCTTTTATATTTTTGGAAGTTACCTAAATAATAATGAAAGAGCAGTATGGGAAGATGCCCTTGCACGCATTCATTTTTGAATGTATGTAGTGAGTGAGTATAATGTAGCGAGTCTCGAGTATAAATGCTGTCAAGAGTTTAAACTGCCTGTCTCAAGTATTTATTCAGGCTTCATTTTCACAGAGCAGGTGACGGTATAGTTACTAGACACTAGGCAAAGCCAGAATACCAAGAACATTTTTACAGGTACAGAGGAAGATTTTTTTAGTTTCAGAATTTCTATTGATAAGGCTGTTGCTGGTGATGCAGATTTATGGTCAAGACACAGGTTATTTACAGTGTTATTGTAAAATAACACCACAGTGTTACCGTGATTTACCATGTAGTTTATGCAAAATACCGTGTGGTGTTTTACAGTAGCTGGGGAAAAAATGCCACTGTTCACTGTAGACTTCTGACAGTGACAATGATTTGTGATGCCATCTGAAGATGAGAAGTTATGGAGTAAAAAGAAGGCCTTTGGTCATGTATCTTCCCCTGGCCTCCCACTACCACTTACGTGCTTGACATCCTTGACTTAAAGCACAGACTAAAATGGCTTTGCATAGCACTGGTACCATTTTTGCTATAAAACCAGTTATATTTTACCTATGGGGAAAATTTTAACGGAATCAGATAATTAACTTATTAATATTATTCTTCATGATTCCCTAAAGGATTGATGACTATTGGCATATCCATTTTTGGATTCCTAACAGCACCCTGTTCAGAAACTGGGCACATTTCAGGTGTTATTCTTTAGCAGCCCAGTAGAAATATATGTCTTTCTTATTAATATAAATTTTCAGAGACTTTTTTAAAGTATGCTAGACTAGAAAGAGAAGGCGTGTCAATAAGAAGCTAGGGACAAATAATATTAGAAGGACCTCTGCCAATCGTGTCAAGCAACAAATGATAAAGTACCAGCAGGTAAAGGTGAAATTCTTCTGTATTTTTAGGTATCTAAACAGATGGTGTTCAGAAAAGCTGAATATTTAAACTCTCAGGAACTTCAGTGACAATCCACAGACATAAATATTCCTAAAATAAAGATAACAATATAATATTTTCTTCAACTACGAGGACAATCCTTTGCTAAAAGATGTGAATGAAGTGTTTAGGCCACATGTTTCTTATCTGACTACCTGCAGTAGGCTCACAAATCCTAATAGACTTGTTAATTTCAATAGAAACTTCAGCTGCAAACAATGTCTTTATATACTAAAAAATTATTTTCTTCTATATGTACCTATGGATCACTCACAATAAGTGAATCACCTGCAGCTCTCATTGGCTTCAGAAGATAAGTTAAGGTTCAGTACTTCTGAAAATTAAGTCATTAACCAAACAACTGCGACCTAGTCTGCTTTTTTCTTTCTCCTAGGACTTTTTCTTGAGTCTCTTCCCCAGTGATGAAAATATTGTGGGTTTGTCTACTGTGTGTGCACACAAACTCATAAGAAGGCACTTGTACTCTCATCAGATTTTCTTCTTTCTGCCTCTTCCCATCCTTTAGCCCCCCCCCCAAAAAAAACCAAAAGAGCAAACAAATGTTCTTCACGAGGTGAAAAGTGCCTATTTTGTCACTTCCAAAAAAAGGACAAGAGAAAGGATGAAGGAATGAAATGGGAAGTTTCACAAACAAACAATCTTGAAGCACAGAGACAAAAGAATAGTTTGAGAGTGCGATCAGTCTCATCTGTGAGTATTCCCCTCCTCACTGACATCTTGATGCTTGCTGGTTTGAGTTTGTTCATAAGACTTGCTTGTCTTTCACTCCCTTGGGACTTATGGTTCGCTTTGGTCTAAGTGCAGCATTAGACTGTATGACACATACTTAGGTTCCTAAAAGTTAACTTGTAGGACTAATATTCTCTGATTTTGAGGCTAAGAGAGTTCTGGTTAGTGAGCTCCCTTTGACTATGCAATACAGAATTTTATGGTGTCCTGTCCCGTATCAAAAGAGACTGATCGATAATTGCAGAGGTGCTAATTTACAGTCAGATGTGTATGGGATGGCTGAAGTGGTAAGCAGTCCTAGCTCTTTACCTTGACCATCTGACAACATTTATTTTTCCAAATGTATGGGTATCCTGAATCTACTCTGAATGCGATATTTATATCCTGAGATACTTGTTCACTCCTGATATGTTTACAGCCGAGAATAATATAAGCTGCTTAAGGAAATTTAGGAAGCTGACACAAATCTGCTGGTGGACTAAGGAGGACCAATGCTACTTTAATATTCAGCCTGCAAACTGTGATGGCCCAAGAGCAAATACATATTCTGCTTAGCCATCTCTGTTGCCAGGGTGGTGCTTTGTCAGATGGAGCAAGGCCTAGGGCAGTATTCACCTCAGCTGTGCCAACCAATGCGTTACTAAGTATAAGTCAGTTCCCCTAGATTCTGAATTCCAAAAGTAGTTTCATTAACAAATACACAGGATTTATGGCTGAATTACTGGAAAAAAACCCAAATATTGAAATACTAGCAGTTGTGCGATAGAAAGTACCTAAGAGAAATTAAAATTGCATTTCATAAAAAAAAAAAGGAAAAAGAAACCTCTTCTTTCCAGTACTGCTTTTAACAATAAGAACTATTTAAATATATTTCTTCACAGTGCACTCAACTGTATAAAGAACATAAACTTTGTTCCAGAAATAGTATTTTTTTTCTTTTCTTTAAGAATATGTATTAAGCTCAGCCTGATTTTCCTCAGTTATTTGGATAACTTAGCTGATAATAGACATAGTGATTTTATGGAAATGATTAATGCTATAATCTGAAGAAAGGCTGTCAAGTGCAGAGAAGATATGGAGGAGATACAGAAATGTCATTTCCCACTGAATAATCCTCCTGAAGAAAAGTAAAATTAACCCGATATCTTTATGTTAATGGCTCAGAGTGGATCAGAGATCTCAGATCTTTGAATTGGTAGATTACCATTAGGACTGTAAGAATATGGGAATCCTCTATTACAGACCAGGCATTTGAATTCCTAGAACATGTTTTACTTCCATTTTAAAATCAGGATATACTTTAAAAAGTAGATTTAACAGGATGCTGATAATTTCTTTTTATTGCCTCAATATTTTTTGGAGTAAGGCCATTATTCCACAATTCAGCTCTCACATCTAAAACCTTGGTCTCAATCCAAATTATATGGGCTTCATGCATTAGCAAAAGTGAATAAACATGATTAATTTGTGATCTAAGTTAATGTTTCTCATAAGTCAAAATATTTCATATCTCTTTGAATCTGAGAAACAACTTCCATTGTATCCAGCTGAATCACCCGTATAACTGACCTAACTGTGTGCAATAGGTGTGAAGCTGTTCATCTCTAAATAGGCCGAGATGAGGATTTTGATTTAAGACATTTTAATTAAATCACTTCATTGCTTAAGAGAGAGAAGAGAATCTACTTTCATTTTCTTACAACTTTATTACTTTTACAGTTCTACTAAATAAAACCAATGTAAATCTCATTACTACTAGTAGTAAAATGCAGAGATATGCCTCACAATTAGATCAGGATGAATATGGTGGAATTGTTAACTAAAAATCTGCTGATTAATTTTTCTGAAATGTCCCCAAATTCACCAAGTAATGTTTTCAGTTAGCTAAATATTTGTCTATAATTGCTGCTCCAGAGTAAAGACAAATAGCATACTGCAAGAATAAAATACTGCCATTACAGAATTCCACTACTAACTATGCAAGTACATTAATCTTTAATTACAGAACAAAGAAAAGATTACATTAAAGAAATGAATAGAGTATGGCAGGTGATTATTGATGGTGTTTGGTCTAATATGTGCACTGCTAAGCACAGAAATTGGTAAAATAGAATAATTACTTTTCGTAATGGGAAAAATGAATAAGGACATTGTCTTTTTATTTCATACAGTGAAACACAGATAATAACCTAATTATTAGTATGTTCTTGTCAATATGAAAGTAGTTAATCACTATTGATTCTAGCTGAAACATATGCTTAAAGTTGGAATGATCTAACTATTTTAGTTTTAACGAAAGGCCTGTTTAATCAGAAAATATTGTCTTTCATCTTTTGTTTTTTTCTTTTCTTATGTGGCCTATATATATTTTAAGTCAATCTATTCAATGCTTTTTCACCTCATAATAGACAGTGCTATCAATAGATGATAGCATAGAAATATATTCATCCATGTTATGTCAGAGAAATTTAATTTTCTTCTCTCCATATATTGCAATCCTTTGTTCCTGTGTCTCTATTTTAATGCAGGAAACAGATTTCTTACCTGATGAATCAGCACTGCCAAACCTCATATATTTTAATGCCTGAGCAACTCTTGGAGTAGTAATGAAAACTGCCACTTCCTAACAGGTGTTTTGTTAAGTCTAGTGAAAAAAGAAATTTTGCATGCCAATTTATAGACTGCTGAGATTTAGTTGCAGCTTATTCTTGTTCTGTTTAAAATGTATTAATAACAACATCAATGTCAATTATATCTGAATAAATTGATTTAGTCCTTATTTTCATATCTATGCTTTGAATTATGGGGCAAAAGAACTAATTTTTAATTGCTAATGCCTCCAAGCATCTAAGCCATTAACTGCGAGCAGTCAGCTAATCAAAATTTTTGGTGGTCCATAGATAACACAAGTGATATAGTATTTTCTACCCTGAGACTAGTAGTCTATTTTTTTTTCCTTCTATCAACTTACTCATTAATCCAGAATTGATATTTTAATGGCACCACTAAGAGAAGATTGAAGCATAACATAGCTATTTTTGGCACTGTAATATTGTGGACAAGGAAGACATTTACAGTCATGTTTTCAGATGTTTTAGAAATTATCTTCTTTTCCCTCTTCTAATTAGGAAGGGGTGAGCCTTTACAAATTTGCATTGAAAAATGGAAAACTCTAAAAGCTCATTTGCCTCTGGTTTCCACTGCAGTTCCAATTTACAGAGAACTATGAGATCTATAGACACATCTATGATTGGCTTTACCTAACAAAAATCTACAATAATAGAGTATCCTTAAAGCTAGTATTGTGACTTATTCAGCCAGACTATTTGCTGAATAAGCCCCAAGCTGTAAGATTTACTGTGAAATGCTTTCTATTCCAATGTCAGAGATTTCAGTCAGGCAGGCTCTGTATTATGGGAAAATACTGGGAAACCTTAGCTAAACGGGAGAGTAAATGAGATTTTAAACAATCTTCATCAATGACATAGACAGTGGAATTGAGTGCAGCCTCAGCAAGTTTGAGGTTCATCCTGGAGAAAAGGCAGCTCCGGGAAGACCTTATTGTGGCCTTTCAGTACTTAAAGGGGGCTTATAAGAAAGATGGAGAGAGGCTTTTTACCAGAACTTGTAGTGACAGGACAAAGGACAGTGGTTTTAAACTGAATGAGAGTAAGTTTAGATTGGACTTAAAGAAGAAATTTTTTATTATGAGGCTGGTGAGACATTTCAACAGGTCGCCCAGAGAAGTTGTGGATACCCCATCCTTGGAAGTGTTCACGATCAGATTGGATGGGTCTTTGAGCAACCTAATCTAGTAGAAGGTGTTCCTGCCTATAGCAGGGGGGTTGGAACTAGATGATCTTTAAAGGTGTCTTCCAACCCAAACCATTCTATGATTCTATTTTTAATTCAGAACATTACTTCATACTTTATTTATTACTATTACTTTATCTACCTTGAAATTCATCTGCCACCTTTCTAAGCTTTATTATAAGATCCTTGTGCATTTAACTAACTGAGAGAAGCTGCTACATGAATGGAATTCTATATAAATGAGATTTTGATTGATTTACTCTGTGTTATTATCTCTCTAGGTCATGTTACCTTCTGACTTGAACAATTTTTTTAACCTTAGACATAACTAACTGCTCAGATGATTGAACCTAGAATATCTCCATGTAGTTGCTATTTGTTCTTGTTAGCACAGTTCTTGTTACACAGTCATGCCACTTTTTGAGTCCCTTGTAGCTAAAACTGCCTGTGGCAGGGTGATAATGGGTATGGTGCCTTGATGTTTTATTCACAGTTCAGAGTCACTGGGTACAAAAACTGGTTTGTTGCTGCTGCTGTTTATGAGACTTTCCTCAAGTTCTGTCTGTGGCTTCCTTCAGCTCTGTCAGCCCATCATCCGGTGCTTTTGGCTCAGTGTTGCTAGCATGGCTGCTCAGTGCCGTCTCTAGCCCACCCCTTATTTAAACAAGCTTAGCTCCTCTCCTGTTTCCTATAGAGCTGTTAAAATAATTCCTAACTTTATTCTCACTTTAGTACTAAAGACCCCTCCTTGGTCTGTTACTTTCTATCAGCTAGTCCATGCCAATCTGATCTAGAGCTCCCATGGAAAAATCCCTTTGCATTCCCTAAGGGCTTTTGCTAACTATCTGCTAACTCGAGGAGTCAGATAAGCTTGTGTGAGATCAACAGTTTTATAAATCTTGTGTGAACCTTTTAGCTCTTGCAGCAGCCTCAGTGCTAACCTATTAGGCTGGACCAGTAAGGGTCAGTCAAGGCTGAAAACACAGCTAAAAATAGAATACTTTAAACATGGATTTAGAATAACTATACAATAATCACATTAAGAAAATAAAGAAAGAAAAAGTTGAAGGGGAGCCCTGGGAAGTAATCTGGCCTCAGAGCAAAGCCAACTGCAAAGTCAGAGCAGGTTTTTCAGGACTTTGGCCAGAAGCATTCTGAACATCTCCAAGGACTGATATTCCTTAACATCTCTGGCAGCCTGTTTCAGTGTTTTATCACCTTCATTGTGATTTCCCCCCTCCAACATCTAACCAGAATTTCCTTTGCTGCAACTGTTGTCTATTGCCCCATATCCTTTTTCTGTGTTTTTCTGAGAAGGAGCCGACTATCATCTTCTCTGTAACCTCCCACTAGGTAGTCAAAGAGAACAATAAGATCCCCTCTTGGCCTTCTTTCCTTAACCCAGCTCCCTTAGCATCTCCTTACTCTTTACATAGTCCAGCTTCTTTTATCATCTTGCTGACCTTCTGAAGGACTCACTCCAGGGTATCAATATCTTTTTTTACTGAAGACCTAAAAAACAATCACAGTGCTCCAGTTGTGGCCTCCCAAGCAGCACAATAGAGAAGAATGACCACTCCCCTTGATGGGCTGGCTGCACCCTTGCTAATAGGGGCCCACGTGGGGTCAGCTTCCATTGCCACAAGCTTGCACTGCTAACTTGAAACCTCTTGAAAGTAAGTACTGCATTCCAATACTAACTGGGAATAGGCGAGAGCCCTGGTTTATTAAGTGACTTAAGATGTCCAAACAGAGGAGAGGTACTTCAGATATGTAGGGATCTTTAGATATCAAAATGCATATGCCTACTAGATTTCTTGATGCTGAATGTTTGTCAGGATTGTAACAGAGAAGGTAAAATGAATAAAGAAGAGACACTAATCTAGGGTAAGTCAGCGTCAGCTTCTGAGTAATTATTAGTAAATGTTCCATAACTAATATTTTCTCACTTCTTCATATATGAAGAAATCCTGTAACTTTATTTGTCTTCTTTCAGACCTCACTGTAGACATATCTTTGTGGTAATGATGTGGTTGTGAACAAAGCATTTACATGGGGCTCGTTTGCACCATACAGACAAAGGTTATTGCCTTTTGTTTGAAGGGAAGAGTGACAATTTTGCTGCATTCCTAATTATGCAGTATCTCACTTGCCACCCTGACAAAAGTTGCAGTTGTAGTACATAATGTTGCATTTTCTAGCTCACAGATGGCTTATCTAATTGGAATAGCTTGCTGGAAGTTCCATGAAGAAAAAAGCCCAACAACCACCAACCCAAATATTTTAATCCCTGGTCTGTCTTTGCTAAATTAGGTCAATATAATTATATAGAAAGCAAACATGGTCTTTAGTTTCTTCACTAAAATAATGAACCTAAGTGTGGAAGGATGATTTAGATGAACAGAATTTTAGACAATATTTAGTAATTTTCCTTCCAGGTCACTTGAAACACCTCTTTCTTGAAATTTTACCATAAAAACTTTCTTTTTCTTTCAATGTCATATGAACAAATTACACATAATATCTTTACTGTCCCTCTTCTACTTGATGCTCTGAACAAAACCAAACATTAAATCTCAGATAAACGTTGGTGACAAAGGAGAAACTTCTTCCTCATGGGGACAATCAGGGAGTGGAACAGGCTGCCCAGAGAGGTGGTGCAGTCTCCATCCTTGGAGGTTTTCAAGAGTGACAGCACAAAGACCTGAGCAACCTGGTCTGACCCTTTTTTGAGCCTAAGACTTGACTGGATTGACCTTCTGAGCTATCTTGCAATCTGCATTACTCTATGAGACTACAAGCAAACTGCGAATGGTAAAATATAAAATGAATTAAAGATGGGCATTAAACAAGTCTGTTCCATGACTCTTGAATTCAGTTGGACTGTACGTCAAGCCAACACCTATCGTTTTTATACTCCAAATAAAAATAGGTTGGACAATTAAAAAGTTTCAAATCGTCTAAGTTTGGGGATATATCTTTGGAGATTTTGATTCAGTTTATAGCTGTGCATATCTTTGGACATTTTTGGAATTATTTTCTAGTGTTGTTCTTTCAGCCCATCAAGTTAAAAAAAAATGGGTTTTCTTCTAAAACAGAAACAAAGAGAAACACTTGAAAACTACTTAGAAATGTATGAGTCAATCTCTGTTAAGTTGGAAGGATAGTAGTCTGAACATCTTAAACATATGGGACTTTTTAATTCAGTATAACCTGACAATAGATGAATTGAAAGATGATTCCTTCCTCTTGTACATGGCCAAGGACAGCAACTAATTAAAACTCATTTGTTATAAAAGATTTATAGTTATGGAAATTAAACTGACTATATCAAGATTTTTGAAGAGATTGAATTTTCCTTTTAATAAGGGGATTAATAATATAAGAAACTGAATTCACTATAAAATGCAGTGCTTTTGAATACATACAACACTATTGAAATAAAAGGGAAGCGTTTTAATGAGATAAATTAAATTTGACTGTAACAGCAGGAATAAATGTGTGTACTTTTTTCTTAATTGTAGTATTTTTGAGTACTTAATATGGTTCACTATGCAATACATACAAATATAGTTAATTCTTTCCATAATGTTCAAAAACTCACTTGTCAGGAAATATCCTATAAACCTTACAATTATATATCACAAACACATTTATGTTCTCAGTTCTGTCATTGATTCAGATCCTGTGCAATTGTTAAACTGGTATGCTTTTCCTGATGACAGTGCAATAAGTAACTGCCCAGCTGAAGGCTTGGTTTACCTGAATATGACTATTTTTGAACTTATTTGTAGCATTAGAGACGTTGGTTAGAATACTGATGGAATACATCTTAAGGAGTGGTGTGTTCCCGAAAACATTCAGCAACTGGAACAGACACGTTATGGCAGAAGTAAAGAGAGGTAAGTAAAATGATTTTTTTCTTCCCCCAAGTGCAAAAGAGTAGCTTAGTACCATGGCTTGGATCAGAATCCTTTGCCCAGTAATTTTTCTGTTAATTCATTTCATTTAAACACGTCTCATTCGCTTGGTTGGAAATCAGCAGCAAATGCTAATAACACCAATGTCAAAACAACTCTCTGTAAAGAATAACAAAAAAAGGTGTGTTTAATATATTCTGTTGCTAACAATGCTCATTCAGAAACATATGTAAGTTATAGTATAGCTTTGTCTTTCACATGGGTGCTTTGTGATTATACTGACATTTTTTCTTTCATCAGTGTTAGGCTGCCCACAGTGGCACTTCATAATGTGCAGTGATAATCACTATTTTCATACAGCCTTAGGTACCTCAAGAAAATATGCCTAAAGCAACACTTGTTTTTTCAAAAATATTACTGAATATGTGACTAGTAATATAGAAATGAAAACAGAAAGGTTGCTGGCTTGGTCACTTCAGGAAGTTTATCTTTTTTTCTGCTATCATGAGTTATCACAAATCTCGATAAGAAGCAAGAATATAATATAAAGTACAAAACAAATCCTTATAAATATAAAACATGCTTACAGCACAACCATATACTAGAATCATTCCCTCCGTGCCAAATCATAGGAGTATAGAACATTTCTAATTAAAAACACTGTAGTTAAAAATAGCATCAGCATGTTTTCATATATTTTAAACAGGTCCAGGTTTTCTTAAGCATCAGTAATATACAATAGAAAGACAGCAAAAACTATGTAGAATCACTTCTTAATTACATGTTTTAACTGAGATATGAATGTCACTCTATGATAATTTTTGCATCTTAAAAAAATTGTGCTGAAATTGTCATCTTCAGTTATTATTAATTCTATTGAAAATAAAGGCTTCTGGTTACTATAGGACAGAATGGCACAATGTGTTTAGCTACAACCACTCTGTGCTAGAAGAAAAGAATGCAGCACCACTGTAGTTAAAAAATGAGATTTCCTCTGAGTTCACATACCCTTCAAGCTAAAATGTGGTTTGATGTCTCATGGTCAACTCATGTACTGGGGATTAAGTTAATTAAGAGTTGCCCTGGTCTATTAAGGCTCCCTGCAGACTAATTATTAAAGTGCCTTGGACCATTACAAACCTACAGCAATAGAAAATCACAAAAAGGGGTTTTTATATTATGAGCACTCCAGTACCAAATAGATTATCTTTTCCACTAAAGAACTTCCACAATAGAAGGAGGTTGCCTTCTCCTCTGCTTTGCTGCCATCTAAGGAATAGAAAAACATACCAATAGGAAATCTGCATATTCACTACTGTTTCTTTTTTATTAGTTCAGATCCATATGCTTTTATCACTTGTGAAATTCCTGATAGGTGGAAAAAGTCCCCTTTCTAATTTATTATTTTTCTTTTCTTTTTCTAGATTGACTTAGCATATATACAATGCTTAGGTATATTAAAACTCTAATTATGAAATAAAAAATACATAGAACTATTAAACAGAATTTCTTACAGAAGTGCTGAAGGTCATTGCTTAGAAATAGCAGGACTTTTTCCTATATAACACAACTTTTTCCTATTTTTTTTTCTGTCCTGTCTTTTAAGAAACCAGAAAAACATGAGGACTCTGGGCAAGGGATTCTGTTATGTCACCCCAGTTTCACACCAACATAGCTCTGCTTATTTCAGTAAAGGTTTTCCTAGTTTAAAACCACGTCACAGAGAGAGCAGTAAGACCAATGAAGCAATAGAAGTTATCACGTGGACAATATTCTTAAAATCTAATTTTATTTACCATACCTACATATTTCCTTTTAATTCTTAATTGAACTGAGTATCTCCTAAGCGTAGGTGCATTATGTCTCTCACAACTGATTTTCCCCAATAGGTCTGACTGTACTTGCTTGCCAGCCACATGAGTTTATCAGATATTTCAGTAGAAGCATCCAGGACAACTCTGTATGTTTTTCAATATCCATCTTTGGATTTCCCCTAAAATTTCTAGCCATAGGTATGGCTGATGAGGCCACTCAGCATGAAAATAGATTGAGTGAGTAATTATGTGGTCTTTCTTAAAGGGAACACTCGTCTTCAAGTGCCTTACCAGAACAGAGAAACAACCTTGTACATAACACAGTACACTAGAAGTAACAAGCTTTGAGAACACTGTTCAGTATAATTGACTTATTCTTGTGCTTTGCTATTGTCCTATGTGATTTAACAGTCCTGTTTACTTGATAAATATGGGCCATTTAAGATTGCACCATATGGATGAAAATGTCCTCTCTCTCACAGGCACACACAGTGAACAAGATGAAAATAATTTCATTTCACAGCCTGACTATATAATTGGAGACACACAGAAAGAAACTTCTGTATTTAAAATACAAATTGCTCTTCTGATCTTTCTATAATATCATCTTATCATTTAATTATTAATAGTCTTTGTTAATCATAAATTATGTATTATAAATTATGCTTTTACAGTTTTAAATAGATAAAATATCTGATTGATTTGACAAAAACAACCCTCTTACCTTTAATTGTGGATTTGCATAAGTTTGCAGTGCAGAAATATTTTACGGTAGTTCATTAATCAGTAGTGAAAACAAAAGCTGCAAAAGTATAGCTGAATGACATAAGACTAAATTACAGTCATCTCTATATGCAAAGGTGTATTCTATTAAAACTGTCTCCTTCAGGTTTAGAATTGTTGAAAAACTCACCTAGGACAATTCATATAATAGATCTGTGGAGTCTTATACATGTAGATCAAAAGCTGACAAATCCAGTTCAAAGTAGAAATTTAGAACCACATTTGATATAGAAAGAGGGATTTATAAACAATGCAGATGTTCTAAGCCCAAGAGAGGAATTCTGAAGCCCTCTGTTAAGCTGCTATACCACGGTAATTTAGGTCATTATATCACAGTCATAGAATAGTTGAGGTAGGAAGGCAGCTCTTGATATCATCTAGTCTAAGCACCCTGCTCAAGCAGGGTAAACTAGAGCAGATTGTAAAGGACCTCGTCAAGTTGGGTTTGGATTATCTCCACCTCAACATCTTTGTGCAACCTCTTTGACCACTGTTTTGTGTTCAGATAGAATTTCATGTGTTTTAATTTGTGCCCATTGCCTCTTGTCCTGTCAGTGGGCACAACCGAGAAGAGTCAGGCTCCCTCTTCTTCAATCCTTCCCATACACATTGATAAGATTATAAGATCCCCCCCTGAGCCTTGCCTTACCTTACCTTCTCTCCTCATGGGACACATGCTCCAGAATCTTCATCATCTTCATGACCTTTTGCTGGATTCACTCCAGTATGTCCATGTCTCTGTTGTATTGGGGAGCCCAGAACTGGACACAGCACTCCAGATGGGGGCTCATCAGTGATGAATGGAGGGGAAGAATGACCTCTCTCAATCTTCTGTCAACACTTTGCTTAATGCAGCCCAACCCTTGGCTGCCTTTGCTGCAAGAGCACATTGCTGGCTTATGAACTTGCCAGTCTTACCATTAGAGATTGAAGGAAATAAGAAATCGAGAATCTTGGCATTTTCTTTGTCCTTTGTCACCGGATCCCCCTGTCCCATTCAGCAGCAGGCCCATGTTTCCCCTTGTTTTCCTTTTGCTGTGTATGTACTTGTAGTACCCTTTCCTATTGCCCTTCACACATCTTACCAGATTCATCTCCTTGACTTTCCTAACACCATCCCTGCATGTTTGGCTAGCATCTCTATATTTCTGGATCACCTACCCCTACTTCCACTTCTTGTTCACTTTCTTTTTATGTCTTAGTTCAGTTAGAAACTTCTTGCTTATACATGATGGCCTTCTGTCATCTTTCTTTAGTCTTCTGAATATTAGTATGGACCTTTCTTGAGCCTGGAGGAGATGATCCTTGAATATCAACCATTTCTCCTGAACCCCTCTTCTCTCCAAGGCTATATCCCATGGGAATCTTCCAAGCAGATCTCTGAAGTGAAATCCTGAAATCCAGGGTTGTGGTCCTGCTTTTTATTCCATTCCCTCCCTTCAAGATTCTCAACTCCACCATTTCATGGTAACTGCAGTCAAGGCTGTCCCTGACATTCACATCTGTTACCATTTATTTCTTTTCTGAAAGTATGAGGTGTAGCAGAACACCTTTCCTTGTTGGCTCCTGAATCAACTGTGTCAGGAAGCAGTCACCAATGAATGCCATTAATTTCCTAGATAGTTTGTTCCCTGCTGTGTTGTCTTTCCAGCAGATATCAGGGTGGTTAAAGTCTCCTATGAGGACCAAGGCCTGTGAATATGAGGCTTCTTGTTGTTTGAACAATTTTGACCCCAAAGCTCTCATCTGGCTACTGATTTGTCCCAAGGCAGAGCTCCATACATTCCAGCTGCTCTCTCACATAAAGGGAAACTCCACATCTTTGCCTTCCCAGCTATCTTTCCTAAAAATGCTGTGTCTCTCCAACACAGCAATCCAGTCGTGAGCTACCTCACTACATCTCCATGATCTCAATAAACTTTTAACCATGTGTGGGGCTAGTATTGCTTTGCATGATGGTTCTGGGCACCGTGCGTATAAACAAATGTGGGGTTAGTATTGCCTTATGTGTTATTTCTATGCACTGTGCACACCAAGGACAGCACTGGCACAGAAGGGGAACAGAGTTAGTATGGGTTAACAAGTCCAGATAGTGCTTCAATGGCTCAAAAGTGAAAGAGGACAACCCGAACAGGGAAGGTGGAATTCCCTGAGCCTGTGGGCTAGTCTGAGTCACTCTTCCAAAGAAGAAGCCATGACCTGCTTTCTGCTAGCCTGCCTGATAACTTTGGCTATGTAAGTCTTAATGTGTTCAGATATTAAGTTTAGCCCAGTATTAGTGAATTACAGGATTTGTTCTCATTTCAACCAGGATAATCGTACTACTGAAACAACACAGATAATTGTAATACTGATTTGTATTTGTATTTGTTACTAGACTGTTATTTGGTGATAAATTTTTTATCCCTAAAGCTGTTGCTCTGGTGTTTGTTACCATGTCCCAGATCTATAACGTGGTGGGGCAATCTTAAGTCCTCTCACCCTGTAACTGCAGATAGATTTCAGTCTATCAGTTCAGTGCTACATTCCCAGGTACCATAAACTACTTATAGGTGCATTAATTTTTAAAATACACACAATGCCTACATGGAAAAAGGAAGACCTGGAGAGCTACAGGCCAGTCAGTCTTACCTCTGTGACTGGCAAGAGCATGGAGCAGATCCTCCTGGAAACTATACTAAGGCACATCATAGAAAATAAGGAGGTGATTGGTGGCAGAAAAGTTGGATTCACTAAGGGCAAATTGTGCCTGACAAATTTGGTGGCGTTCTATGATAGCGTTACAGCCTTGGTGGATAAAGGAAGAGTGACTGATGTCATCTACCCGGACTTGTGCAAGGCATTCGACACTGTCCCACACAAAATCCTTGTCTCTAAATTGGAGAGACATGGATTTGACTGATGGAGCATTCGATGGATAAGGAATTGGCTGGATGGCTGCACTCAAAAGGTTGCGGTCAACAGCTCGATATCTAAGTGGGGAACAGTGACAAGTGGCATTCTTCAGGGGTCGGTTCTGGGACCGGTGATGTTTAACATCTTTGTCAGCAACATGGACAGTGGGATTGAGTGCACCCCCAGCAATTTTTTTGATAACACCAAGCTCTGTGGAGCAGTTGACATGTTGGAGGGAAGGGATGCCATCCAGAGGGACCTGGACAGGCTTGAGAGGTGGGACTGTAAAAACCTCATGAGGTTCAACAAGTACAAGTGCAAGGTCTTGCACCTGGGTCAGTGCAATCCCAAGCACAAATACAGGCTGGGCAGAAAACGGATTGAGAGCAGCCCTGAGGAGAATGATTTAGGAGTTTTGGTGCATGAGAAGCTCAACATGACCCAGCAATGTGTGCACACCACATCCTGGGCTGCATCAAAAGAAGCATGGCCAGCAGGTTGAGGGAAGTGATTCTTCCACTCTACTCTGCTCTCATCAGACTCCACATCGAGTACTACGTCCAGCTCTGGGACCCGCAACATGAGAAGGACATGGAGCTGTTGGAGCAAGTCCAGAGGAGGGCCATGAAGCTGATTAGAGGGATGGTGCACCTCTTCTATGAGGACAGGCTGAGAAGGGTTAGAGAAGAAAAGGCTCTGGAGAGACCTCATAGCAGCCTTCCAGCACCTGAAGGGGGCCTACAGGAAAGATGGGAAGGGACTCTATCAGGACGTATAGTGATAGAAGTAGGGGTAATGGTTTTAAAATGAAAGAAGGTAGATTTAGATTAGATATTAGGAATAAATTCTTTACTATGAGGGTGGTGAGACACCGAAACAGGTTTCCCAGAGAAGTTGTGGATGCCCTGTCCCTGGAGGTGTTCAAGGTCAGGTTGGATGGGTCTTTGATAAACCTGGACTAGTGGAAGGTGTCCCTGCCTATGGCATGGGGGTTGGAACTAGATGATCTTTTAAGGTCCTTTCCAACCCAAACCATTCTATGATTCTATGATTCTAAGCCAGACATATAAGAAGTCTTTTGGAGATTTCTGTAATTGTGGCATTAATGTTAACAACAGCAGCAACAACAACAACAACAATAATAATAATGATAATAATAATAATAATTTCTATGGTAATAAAATGTCCCACTCATTTTTTTTTTTCATGACAGAGTAGCTATTGTTTTCATTTCTTAAACTAAAGTAAGCATATATTTGCCATTTTAGAGGATACAACAATGGACATGTGATGTAACAATTTGTACATTATTTATGGTAATATTACCACAGTTACCATTGTTAACATGTTTCTAAAAGTTCACTGAATTATATAAACACCTACCTAATAGTTTGGTTCAGAAACCAAACATGTACTGTACAAATCTAAAAGTAGATATTTCCTGCCTAAAGAAAGATAGTGAAAATCCCATCTGTCCAGTTGCAGTATCAGTGAGAGCTACAGAATATCAAGAAGACCAGACCATTGCCTGTTGTTGTCACAAAAGTGATAATGTATTGTTTTGTTTACTTTTCAGGTCCACACTGATCACACAATTGATCAAATTATTGTAAGTTCTGTGGGAAGATAAGGTTTCAGAGCAAAGAATGGAAAGTGTCCAAGGGCAGGAGGAGCAAATCAGAATACTAATGTGAGCCACAAATGTCTAGGTATCATTAATTCCATTAAATTGCCAGAAAGCACTGATCACTTCCCCTCTCCTTCCCTCCCTTTCAAAACCAAAAGCTTTAATAAGGATGTATCGGGTTTACGTGGCAAGGTTTTGGTGGAAGGGTCCTACAGGGGTGGCTTCTGTGAGAAGGTGACAGAAGCTCTCCCCATTTCCAACAGACCCAGTTCCAGATGCATCAAGAGGGACTCGCTGCTGGCCAAAGATGAGCCAGTCAGCAACGGTGGTAGTGCCTCTCTGATAACGTATTTAAGAAAGGGTAAAAAATGCTGCGCAACAGCAGCCAGAAGACAAGAGTGAAAATATGTGAGAGAAACAACTATGCAGACACCGAGGTCAGTGAAGAAGGAGGGGAGGAGGTGCTCCACGCCCTGGAGCCAAGATCCCCCTGCAGCCCATGGTGAAGACCATGGTCGGGCAAGCTGTGCCTCTGCAGCCCATGGAGGTTAACAGTGGAGAAGACATCCACATGCAGACCATGGAGGACTCCGTGTTGAACCAGGTGCACGTGGCCCAAAGGAAGTTGTGACCCATGGAGAGTCTGTGCTGGAACAGATTCCTGGGAGGAACTGCAGCCTATGGAGAGTAATACACGCTGGAGCACGTTTTCTGGCAGGACCTGTGACGTCGCAGGGAACCCACGCTGGAGCAGTCTGTCTGTGAATGACTACACCCTGTGGAAAGGCCTCACACAGGAGCAATTCTTGAAGAACTGCAGCCCATGGAAAGGACCCACATTGAAGAAGGTTGTGAAGGGCTGCCTCCTGTGTGTGGGACCCCATGCTGGAGCAGAAGAAGAGCTTGAGGAAGAAAGAGTGGCAAAGACAACATGTAATGAACTGACCACAACCCCCATCCCCTATCCCCCTGCACTGCTCCAGGGGAGGAGGTAGAGAAATGGGGAGTGAAGTTGAGCCTGAGAAGATGGGGGGCGGGTGGGGTGTTTTTAGATTTGTTCTTATTTCTCACTATCCTGCTCTGGTTAAATGTCACTACATTAAATTAATTTCCCCAAGCTGAGTCTGTTTTGCCTGTGATGGTAATTGCTGAGTGATCGCCCTGTCCTTACCTCGACTGACAAGCATTTTGTCATAGTTTCTCCCTCTGTCCTGTTGAGGAGGGGGAGAGATACAGCAGCTTGGTGGGCAGCTGGCAGCTACCTAAGGTCAACTCACCACAAAGGATCACAAAGCTTAAGTCTGTTCTTTTTTTAGACAACACAAAGGAATCAACTAACCCTATTGAAGAGCTTCCAGCTCTCAAGAGAGTTGAGAGATTTATGTATTCAAATAATTCTTAAAAAAAATATTTAAAAAATGAGGCATTAACTCCATCTTGAATGCATTCTCATCATAACTTTATGCATCCTACAGATACCCTGTTGTATCACATGTGGACCTTAAAATCTCACACATGGCTGCTTGGTCAAGCCAAAACAACTCTAAAGGGGGAAAAAACCCCAAAACAAAAGGAGAAGCAGAAGAAAGCAATAAAGCAACAATTATTTGTCTACTGTTAGTGACAGTAGTCTATTTCAGTATTTAAACGGGCATGGAGTCCCCATTTTTAAAACTTTTTCTTTTCAGAATATGCTGTATCTCTCAATCCAGTAATCTAATTGGTTACCATAGGAACAGGTGAAGACTTCCAGGTTTTGAAGGTTGAATCTGCAATAGTTTCTATATATGGCTCCAGCAGTAGGTCTAGCCTGATCCTGTAAAGGAATATCTATGACTGTTAGACTGTTCTGACACACTGTAAAGCTACCTATATGCCTAACAATTAATAAAGAAAAAGATGTGATGTAAAAGCCTAGTGATTGCAGGAGAAAGGCTATCTAGTTAAATGAAAGACTATGGTGGATCAGCAAAATAAATGAACCCAAAAGGAATGCTGTAGGAAAGACTCAGAACCAGCAACTTTCTAAGCATATTAGAGGGAGATTCTTCTGTTTTCTTGATTTCTAATAAGGTGTTTATATTTTTTAGATCCTCTAAGTTTTGTTTCAGCGCCACAATATTCATAGTTGGATAATTATGCGTAATCTGTTGTACTCACTAGCAGCTGTTGCACTTTTTTACATTTAACACTTTTAAAAACTTGGGGGAAGAAAGCAAATGTGAAGAACAGAAAAACGCAAATGTGCATTCCTATTTCAAAAATGTATTTCAGTCTTTAAGCAGCTGTGAGGCTTAGGATTAATGCACTTGTCACCCTGCTAAGGCACACAAACAGTCTTTGCTGCCCTGACTGGCATCAGTTGGGAGGAGAAAGATCAGCCTTTGCAGCCCCCTGGAATGAATCCTCAATGCTGCTCAGCTGGCATCATCCACTGTCTTTTGACACAGAGCCAAGGATTCGTCACTAGCCTGACTACCCTTCCTTGCTTTACAATTTTATACCCTTCTATGCTGGTATTTTCCCTCGTGAATCCTTCTGCACCAAAGAATTCCATCTTAACAACCCCAGCTCTGTAATTTTGCCTTTCTTGTCTCTCTACAGACTTTCTCTCAGCTCTTTCTTAGCAGTGTGAGTCAAGTATAGGCAGCTGTGTCTTATCAGAGTTGATCCTTGGAGTCTTGGATCCCCAACCACTAAAACAGGGAGGACGTGAAATCTTAGAACAGGTAGTTACAACACTCTTTCCCAAATTATTTATGAAGTAGACGATGGAAAGCACAAGTGAGGAAACAAAGGGAAAATAATAGTTTTCTTGGAGTGGAGATATGAAAAAAAGTACAGTGTCCACTGTTATCTCCAGAAGTGTTTAGTCCCTTAGGGCATCACCATAATAAAATCTTAAACAAAAGAATATTGTTCTCAAAAGCAAGATGGGACAGAATGTTAGGAGAAAGTAAGGAGGCTGAAAATCCCTAAGGATAAAAAAGAGAGGAAACCCAGTCTTTATTTTGTAGTTATTTGAATGTTATATGTAGATTTTAGATATCTAAAATATTAAAGAAATAAACAAATAAGCCAAGCTTACAAAACAAAGTGCTAATGATTTATGTCAACAAATCCTGTGACAGACTAACATCATAGTTTTGTGTGACTGCTTATCTATTATTCTGTTTATTCTTATTAAAAACTGCTGCTTTGTGTTTGCGTGTTTGTGATCTATGTATGAATCCAGACGAAAACTAGGGAGAAGGATTTAGAAGGATGGGAAATATTGAAATATTATTTTTTAACTGTTTTATTAAAATGTTCAATGTGAACAGTAAAACTATACGTTAGGATGTGTGAGATATGATTAGTTAGTCAAAACTTGAATTTCCTGATTGTTGACTCAAGACACCGAGTATTCTGTTGCCCCCAATGCCCTCTGTTTCTGTGATTCTTTGTTATGCTGTGTCTTATAAAGTCTACAAAAATGACATTTCACATCCATGGTCAAATATTCATAAGCAGCACCTTCTTACCTCACCAAAAAATCTTAATATTGATGATTTTACTTGGACATATTGCACAACTTATTTTCAATTTCTAATTTTTTAAATTATGTTGGGGGACCTTCAGGCATTGTAGCCATTCTAAAGAGACTGTAGGGCTTCACAGAGTAAATCTTGAATGCTAATGTTGACTCTTACATTGACAAGAAAACTCCTGAGGTCTACTGATGGCCATTTTGTTGTTAGATAGGTCTTTAAACTGTTCTGTATTGTTTTCTCTGTCTGCAAAAATCTGACTAATCTCCACCTATGGACAAATTTTTAAATTTTGAGGCTTATTTCAGCTACACCGGAATTGTTCATCTGCTTTGAGACCCACAATTTGAGTTAGTGTAGGCAGTCATTCTAGGAGTACAAGCTCATTACTGTTCTTCTGGACACGTAAGCATACAAGAAAAAGTAAAGGTTCTTCTCACGGTAATCAAAATGGTGATAGAGAGCACCTGAACAATCATTAGGGTGTAATAGTTCTGCAGTCATACTCTTCATTTTTCATGGATCAAAGCAGCAGCTTTTAAAGCAGCTGTTGCTCCAGCTATAAACTCCTACCTACTGCTGCTACCTCTCCAATCAGCTAATACAGTGAAAATCTCAATGAAAAAAATCTCTTTCATGAGATTTTCTCACAAAGTGACTCATCATGCAACTTTTGATAGAAGACAGAAGCAGTGGGGACTGTATAATATCAGCATGGTGAGAATCACTAGCAATAACTTTGCAAGTCTTTTCATTGCTCTTCTCTTACACTCTGATAGCTCTCAGCAGTAGCATCTAGTAGCTTTTGAAAATATGTAGGCAAAAAATCTCAAGCAAATACAAAAAGGAGCCAGTTTTCTGTATCATTTTAACTAATGCAAAATTAGTTAAAACAATTTCCCTTAAAGAGGGATTGAGCACTTAAGTCCAGTAATGAAATCATGAGATGGCATCTATGAGAAGGGCTGAACTTGTCTGATGTTTTTGACATTTTTCTTTTATTTATATCAGTAAATCCACTAGTTTCGTCCTTTCAGAAATTCTTTCTAGAGAAACACTTTGATGCCAACTACCAATTGATAACAACTAAATAAATTGAAAAGTAGGTGTGCCCTTGTTTAATGAAAACTGCATTTTTATTCTAATTTGAGTTCTAAGTCCATCACCTCAGTCTCTTAGTTTCTTCTCTTTATCCCAAGCCTAACATGAGTTCCCCAGGACAGAAAATGAGTAATTTTTAAGTAAAAGATGTGAATGTTTTTGCATTATTTATATATTGCTGAGTACAGCTCTGATTCACAGCTGAATCTGTTTTTGTAGTACAGCTGAATGCTAAAAAAACACCACCTTTTAATTTCTTACTTCTATATGTGATATAGCCACTCAGCCATTTTACTGCCATTGAATTTGGAACTTCTTGGAAGAAACATCTCCTGAGGATGGTCTTTTGCCCAGATCTGATCCTAATTCCTATTCAGCCACTCAGCAATTCTTCAGTGTCAAAAATAATGAACAAAAACAAAATCAACATTCCTAAGGAAAATTCCTTTATTTTGTTTCCTGATACAATAGTGTCAGAAAGAATAGTGGATTTATCCCTTTTATAGGTTGTTTCAAAAGGTGTCTGAAGCTCACCTACAGAAAGAAAAAAATTGACAGGACTTTTGAAGGGTGTGAAAAATTTTTTGTTAGAAAAAAAGGTCTGCATCTTTCTCTGAAAGCTCTCACAGTATCACAGTATTGTCAGGGTTGGAAGGGACCTCTGGAGATCATCTAAGTCCAACCCCCCTGCCACAGCAGGGACACCTACAACACATTGCACAGGACGGCGTCCAGATGCGTTTTGAATGTCTCCAGTGTGGGAGACTCCACAACCTCTCTGGGCAGCCTGTGCCAGTGCTCTGCCACCCTCAGAGTAAAGAAGTTCCTCCTCATGTTAAGATGGAACTTCCTGTGCTCCAGTTTGTGCCCGTTACCTCTAGTCCTATCACTGGGCACCACTGAAAAAAGACTCTTCTCATCTACCTGGCACCCTCCCCTTAAGTATTTATAAGCATTGGTAAGATCCCCCCTGAGTCTTCTTTTCTCTAGACTAAAAAGCCCCAAGTCCCTCAGCCTTTCCTCATAAGAAATGTGCTCCAGTCCCCTAATCATCTCTGTAGCTCTTTGCTGGACCCTCTCCAGCAGTTCCCTGTCCTTCTTGAATCGGGGAGCCCAGAACTGGACACAGTACTCCAGATGCGGCCTCACCAGGGCAGAGTAGAGGGGGAGGATGACCTCCCTCGACCTGCTGGCCACACTCTTCTTGATGCACCCCAGCATGCCATTGGCCTTCTTGGCCACCAGGGCACATTGCTGCCTTATGGTCATCCTGTTGTTCACCAGGACTCCCAGGTCCCTTTCCACACAGCTGCTCTCCAGGAGGTCAGCCCCCAACCTATACTGATGCATGGGGTTATTCCTCCCCAGATGCAGTACCCTACACTTGCCTTTATTGAACCTCATCAGGTTTTTTTCTGTCCAACTCTCCAGCCTGTCCAGGTCACGCTGTATGGCAGCACAGCCTTCTGGCGTGTCAGCCACCCCTCCCAGTTTTGTATCATCAGCAAACTTGCTGATGGTACACTCTATCCCTTCATCCAGGTCATTGATGAATATATTGAACAGGACTGGACCCAGTACTGACCCCTGAGGGACACCACCTGTTACTGGCCTCCAACTGGATTCTGCACCACTAACTACAACCCTCTGAGCTCTATCTGTCAGCCACTGTTCAATCCACCCCACTGTCATTCATCTAACCCACACTTCCTAAGCTTGCCTGCGAGGATGATGTGGGAGACAGTGTCAAAAGCCTTGCTGAAGTCAAGGTAGACAACATCCACTGCCCTCCCATCATCCAACCATCCAGTCATGCCATCATAGAAGGCTATCAGATTAGTCAGACATGACTTCCCCTTGGGGAATCCACGTTGACTACTTCTGATAATCTTTTCCCCCAGATGCTTGGAGATGACGCCCAGAACAAGCTGTTCTATCATCTTTCCAGGGATGGAGGTGAGGCTGACCGGCCTGTAGTTTCCTGGGTCCTCCTTCTTGCCCTTTTTGAAGACTGGAGTGACATTGGCTTTCCTCCAGTCCTCAGGCACCTCACCTGTTCTCCAGGACCTTTCAAAGATGATGGAGAGTGGCCCAGCAATGACTTCTGATAGCTCCCTCAGCACTCACAGGTGCATCCCATCAGGCCCCATGGACTTGTGGGTATCCAGTTTACTTAATTGGTCTCTAACTTGTTCCTCTTGAACCAAGGGAAAGTTTTCCTTTCTCCAGACTTTCTCTGTTACTTGCAAAGTCTGGGACTCTTGAGAGCTGGCCCGAGCAGTGAAGACAGAAGCAAAGAAGGCATTCAGCAACTCTGCCTTCTCTGCATCATCTGTCACCACAGCACCTGTCTCGTTCAACAGCGGGCCCACATTTTCCCTGGTTCTCCTTTTGCCTCCTATATACTTAAAGAAACCCTTCCTATTGGTCTTGACATCCCTCGCCAGGTTCAATTCCAAGGCTGCCTTGGCTTTTCTCGTTTCTTCCCTGCATACCCTGACAGCATTCTTATACTCATCCCAAGTCGTCAGCCCCCTTTTCCACATCTTGTAAATTCCCTTCTTCCACCTGAGTTTTTTCTGAAGATCCCTGCTCAGCCATGCAGGTCTCCTTCCCTTGCCCTATTTCTTGCTCTTCGGGATGCACCTAACCTGAGCTTGGAGGAGCTGGTGCTTGAATATCAGCCAGCTCTCTCGAGCCCCCTTACCCTCTAGAGCCCTCTCCCATTTGATTTCTCCCATCAATTTCTTGAAGAGATCAAAGTTAGCCCTCCTGAAGTCTAAGGTTTCAACCCTACTTGTCATTTTGTTCATACTGCACTTAATGCTGAACTCTATCTTCTCATGGTCACTACAGCCAAGTCTGTCCCCGACCTTAACATCCTCCACCAGTCCCTCTTTGTTTGTCAATACTAGGTCCAGTAGTACACCTCTTCTTGTGGGCTCTTCCACCACCTGAGTCAAGAAGTTATCATCAATGCACTGGAGGAACCTCCTGGACTGTGCGTTCTTAGCTGTGTAGCCTTCCCAACAGATATCAGGGAAGTTGAAGTCCCCCATGAGAACCAAGGCCTGTGATTGTGAGGCGGTTCTCACCTGTCTGTAGAAGGCCTCATCAACTTCCCCATCCTGATCAGGTGGCCTGTAATAAACACCCACCATGGTGTCCCCCCTGTTACCCTGCCCCTTAATCCTTACCCACAAGCTCTCAACTTGCTCTTCATCCGCCCGCAGGGACAGCTCGATACATTCCAGTTGCTCTCTCACATAAAGAGCAACTCCCCCACCTCGCCTCGCTGGCCTATCTTTCCTAAACAGAACATAGCCCTCCATGACAGCGTTCCAGTCATGTGAGCTATCCCACCATGTCTCAGTAATTGCAATGAGATCATGGCCCTGTGACTGCACGCAGATCTCTAACTCCTCTTGCTTGTTCCCCATGCTGCGTGCATTGGTGTATAGGCATTTCAGAGAGGCCAATGAGTGTGTAGCCCTAGAGAGGTGGTGGGCCTTCCGATCCTTAACAGTTCCAACATCCTGCCCCACAAGTGCTGGGCTACTACGCTCAAGTGCCTCTCTGGTGAGCCCAGTTACATCCCCATCCCCCTTCCAATCTAGTTTAAAGCTTTCTCGATAAGCCCCGCTAACTCTAGTCCTAGAACCCTCTTCCCCTTGCGAGATAGGCTTTTCCCATCTGCTACCAGCAGCCCTGGTGTTCTATAAATCAGGCCATGATCAAAGAACCCAAAGCCTTGCTGGTAGCACCAGGTTTGGAGCCGGTCATTGATTTGCTGGCCTTTCCTGTTTACCCCCTCATCATTTCCTGCAACTGGAGGGATAGAGGAGAACACGACTTGTGCTCCTGATCCCTTAACCAGTCGTCCCAAGGCCCTGAAATCTTTCTTCATTGCCCTCAGACTTCTTCTCACTACGTCGTCACTTCCTACCTGAAAAACTAAAAGGGGGTAATAGTGGAATTGTCGTACTAGGGAGGGAAGCTTCCTCTTAACATCATCAACCCGGGCCCCAGGGAGGCAGCAAACCTCCCTATATAGCGGGTCTGGTCTACAAATCGGGCCCTCTGTGCCCTTCAGAACCGAGTCACCTATTACAATGACCCGTCTTTTGGTTTTTGCTGAGGCAGTTTTAAGTCGGGGGGTGGTCCGACAAGGCCTCAATGGGGCCTCCATACTGGGAGATTATCATCCTCACTGTTGCTCAGTTCCTCTTGCAGAGCACTATATTTGTTCTACAATGGGACCTCAGAAGGTATAGTGGTTGGCAGGCTGATGTGCCTGCGGCACCTGTTGCGTCGGGCAGGAACACCTTGCCATTGTCCCCTTTCCTCTAAGCTACCCTGTTCAGCCGGTTGGGGAGAGGAGTAGGATTTCTCTACAGCAGTGGCTCTATCTGCCTGTTGGGTTTCTGTAACGGTTGACAGGGTACGACTCCATGCATCAACCTCCCTCTCGCATTCCCTGATGTCCCTCAACCTACTTACCTCCTCCTTGAGTTCCACCACTAAGTGTAGGAGCTCCTCAACCTGGGCGCACCTGCCACAAGCACGCTTACCATTACCTTCTGACACCGGCGTGAGAGTAGGGCACACCCTGCAGCCCGATGCCTGGGTGGCAACATGCTCACACGACAGCTCTGTCTGCGAAGCAGCATCAGAGCTGGGGCGTGCACGGTTTTTTGGGGCCACGGTCTTCTGCAGGGTGGTTACCATGACTCCCTGACCACGTTGGTACGGCAGCAGCACCTTTCCGTGGGATGTGTCGCGCCCTGTTAGCCCGGTTACTGTGCCCACTCGGGGGGGGTCCGCCCTCGTGTGGTGCTCCCAGGTGATGCCCCAGGTGCTGCCCACTGGCTGCCCACTCGCTCGGTGTGCAGCGAGTTTCGCTGCGCTCCTTCACATCTCCTTTTGAGCTTCCGCACGCGCTGCAGGCTCCGCCCCTGCCGCCTCAGCAGCCCTCCCTCAATCTGCCGGTTCCGGCAGCATATGAGGACGAGCTGGTCGCTTTCTCCGGCTTCAAAAGCCCCCAAAGAGAGCCCCTTGCCGGCCCTTTTCGCCTCCGATCCCTTTTTTTCCACCTCCGATCCCTTTCCCCAGCGCAGACCTATCTGCACTGGAGCTGCTCTCCTCAGCGAATCTTGTTGCGCTCCTTCACAGCTCTTTTTTTTTTTTTTTTTTTTTTTTTGACTCTCATCGAGTCAATGGATTGAAGACCTCTCCTGCTGGGAAGAAGATGGGCAGTGAGACTTGTCATTGAGCTTGTCATTGATTTAATTCATTGAGTTGGTGGTGGTGTAGGCTGGGGAGATAGAGGTGAAAAAACAGAGGTGAAAATAATAAAAAGGTAAACACTTATTAGCATTTTATAGATGATCTGAACTTAATATGTTTCTCACATATGTATAGGTACCATTACACGGAAATGTCTATATTGCGTATAAATATCTATATGCAGAACAGTTGGCTGCAGTCAAATTCTGACAGTGTCCTTTAAAGGAATGGCCAGTGAGAACTTTCTGTCACATAATATTGTGTGTTGAGTGTCTAGTCTGAACTACACATCTGGGACCTCTCTCTAGACAGTAAAGACAGAGTGTAGCTTCTGGAAGGTGAGTTGTTCAAACTACCTTGAACATCAGTCTTCATAGGAAACTAAGTGCTAAGTACTTATCTGTCTCCACTGCCTGTTGAGGGAATCTTAACGATTAGCCTGCACTAGGTACCTAACTTCTTGATGGCCACCTTTAAGTAAGATGAATCCTATTATCAGTATCAGTGTAGGAATTGTACGTTCAGCACATATATCTGAGGTAGATATGCATTTGTCATCCATAAATGCCTCTCTCTCTCCATTAGCGTTGAAAGAGCCTACATAGTTAGATTAGACTTAACTTTAAGGCATCTAAAGTTCAAATAGATGATTATTCTATTACCCTTAGTGGCAAACCACAAAAAAAAAACCCAACCCAAAATCTGATTTTGTGGCTGACATTGCCCCTTTAACTAAATTTACTATAGTGCTGAGAATTAAAAGGAAATCATTATTTCATTACAGATATAAGCCCTAGTGTTTGATAGTTCATGCTGACCCAGATAAGCCTGTATCTCGCTACTATTTCATGATAAACTTTTTATCAGATTTTCTCTGCCTACTGTTTTTGCCAATGTTACCTGTGCGGTTTTTTTGCATTGCAGTTAGGGTGGAATCGAGCCAGTTTTGAAAGACCAAGGTAGTTTTCAATGGGGAGGGTTGTATGACATCTCTTTTCATATCTGGACATTACCTGTTTTCTAGAAGTGGGTCAGAGATGCTGGTAATCACTTTCACAATAGCTGTGTTGTTATTAGTTGAAAGCTGAGTAATATCTTTTGTCCATGGTGGATTTGCTCAAATGAATTGAGTGCAGGATTACAAATACAGTCTTTATTCATGTCAAAAGACATTATGCTTTGATTCAAATGGAGCCTAATTCTCCATAAAAGACTTTGATCTTGACATGAGACAAATTATTTTGTTCACTGCAAAATAAATTATTTTCTAAAGCAGTATGAGATCTAAAATAAACAAAAAAGTCCAAATTTTTTTTTCCTGTTTCTATGGTTAAGTGATAATAGCTAGGGGCATGTTTTTCCTATATAGACAAACCTTTCTTCTGATCACCACATTCTGCTCATCACATCATGCTATGGCTTAAACAAAGACTAATTTGTAATGGGAAGTGGTGGTTACATCAGTGGCACTACCAGTAAATCAATATATAAGTACTTAGATATAAACAATAAAGCATTTTGACCATGCCACAAAGAAAATAAAACATATACTTTTTATTTCTAAAGAAATAGCTCTGACTTGTCAGGAATGAGGCATAAGGAAATATTCTGTGCTCACTGATTCTTGAATCAAGACTGTATTACACACTTAAGCTTGGTTCTCCCTCTAAAGCAATTCTCAACCTTGTCTTAAATAAATACTTCCTATTTTATCATAATGTCATACTGTTATTATCATAACAGTAAAAAACCCTGTTTACCTATAGCTTCTGGATTAGCCATCACGCCATATCTTCTTTGCTAAATACAGCTTTCATCACTTCTCAGTCTGTTTTTTGATAAGCTAATTAAATTTAGTTTAGTAATATCCTAAGTGGCAGGATGTACAGTTACTAACATTTTGAACACTTCACAAATTTTCAGTAAAAATTTGAAGTGTGGAAATAGGGTAGTAACTAGAGAGTATAAATGGTAGCTTTTGAGGATTCTAAAGCAGGGAACACAGTTTCTGGAGTATTAGACACTGTCACAGTGCAAGAAAGGAATTATGGTAACAATATAAATATGATACCTTAACAGCCACCATGGGTAACACTGCCTCCTACCAAAAAGCCAAACTTCTGGCATTCTGCTCAATGAAATCTGTTACTGAACAGTTGAAAAGCCTACAACAGTGACTAAAATTCGCATAAATAAGTAAATCTGTTAATATATACTTACCTGTTATCTGTACAAACCTTTGTATAGAAAGTATACACAAACTCAAGTGTATAGTAGAAAATAAAATACTATACTACCTTCAAGAACTGAAGTTTGGAAATGCTGACAAGAGTGTTCATCTCTGCATGTTTTATGAAAGGAAATAAAATATTATTAACTGTTATAGAAAAAGTAATGTGAAGTATCTTAGCTGTCCTCTTAAATCTTAAAAACTAATTTGTTAATAGAATAATTTAAATATTGGTTAGAAATCATTTCAGTCTTAACTGTTAGTATCCAGATATGCTATTTTGCTCCATTCCCCAACTAGTATGCAATCAAGCTACTAAAACCTGGTGGCTTCAATGTCAAAACCATATCTTATGCTGAAACCTGAGTATACTTTTTGAAAGAAATCCAGTATTTGATTTAAATGTTTCATCATTACGTGTTAGGACATTTATAATAAATTATAAACCTATCTTCCTTTCTTTAGAGATCACCACAAATAAATAAATAAATAACTCTTCAGCATATGATACTTTTGCCCAAATATTTAAACTATATCTACTTCTTGCAATCTTTTGCTTTTTATAGTTCATCTATTCTGGGAAAAGATTTCTGATACGCTTAGGTAACCTAGAAAGATCTTTTCTTTTCTGTTTTGGTTTTTTTTCAACAGTCTTTAGAAAGCCAAGAGAAAAAAAATCACGTGCAAGCAATTTCATAAGCCAATATTTAATATTCTGAAAATTGTAGGCTACATTTCTAAACTCATATATAGGTGACTGAAATTCAGCAGTACTTTCTATACAATGGCTTGCAACAACGTAAAGAATTACTTGGCAAAGAATAGCTAAATTCCTCTATTTTTTTGATGTTCATACTGACTTTAGGTTAACAAGGACATCATAAAATAAGTGTGATGATGGCACTGCTGAAAGAAAAAAAAGACTGGCAATTAATAGATGAAGTTTAGGTAAAATTAAATTTATTCTTTTTCCATCCATCACCTGCTGACTTCTCCCATCTCATTTATAGTGCCATTTATTGGCAATAGGATTTTATGTTCCTGATCTCAGTGTCATCTTTGAATCAGATTTTCTCTTTAGGAACCACACAACCCTTGTAGATAAGATTCTAGCGCTCCATTTCAGAAATTTAGGAAAATTATGATCTTGGCTCTCCTGGTGAAGAGCTGAACCTCTGTTGATTTATCACAGGATCACAGGATCTCCTAGATTGGAAAAGACCTCTAAGATCATCTAGTCCAATCATTAACCTAACACTGACAAACCCACCACTAAACCATGTGCCTAAGCACTATATCTACATGACCCTTAAATACCTCCAGGGATGGGGACTCCACCACTGCCCTGGGTAATGCATGTTCCAATCTAGCATTCTAACCCTAAGACTGCATTTCTGTGGTGCCTCCTGTGCTGAGTTCTCCATGAAGGACATTCAGTGGACAATGAGAGCCTGAATACAGGCTTTCCCTTATATTCAAGCAGTTGGAAAATTGCAGTCTTTGTTATTTCAAAATGGATTTTAAAACACTTTTTTTCCAGTTCCTTACCATTAAAGAGGAATTTTGTTGAATTTCATGTTACTGATGTGTGAACTCTTAATATGTTAGTAAATTCTTTGTGATTTTTTTGGTAGACAAAGGAAAAATAAATAATATGTTTAAAACAACTATTCTCTTTATTTCTTAGCAAGTCTGTAAACAGATAGAACTTTCTTATATATTATTAAATTTCAGCATTGGACTACATATCCAAAATGATGTAATTCAACATATTCTGAGATGAGAGAGAATGGATGAAGACTAGCATACAGTATAAATCCACCATGTAAACATTATACTGGACATATCAGAAAAAAAAGGAGGAATACTTGCAATGTGGCCAAATTAATCCACAGATTTATTGCTTCATATGGGATCTACTACCAGTATTTCATACAATCCATGTCATGATTCCTTCTTGAGATATCTCCAGTTGTGGTATTTTTCTGGCTAGTTACTAAGTCTGACTTTGTTTTGTTTCTGTTAGAAAATGTTAATTTGACAAAACCAAAAGTTTCATTAAAAAAGAATAACTTTTCTTCAAATAAAAATATAAGACCTTAAAATTTTCTTTTTATCAGCTTCAACTGGAATTAGTACCTGAACAAAAGGTATTAGTTGGTAGGGCCTGTAGCTGAGAGAAACATACATAGGAATGCATCTCTTGATCTCTACAGATAATTAAAAACACAATGCCAAATGAATTTTATAATAAAATACACACATTTAAGTTCCAACTTGTTAAAAAACAATAATTGTTTTTACTATTGTTTTGTTTGTTTAATAAGAAAGAACTTTAAAACTATTTGAACCAAATTTTCCAACTCATGAATATTGCAAAATAATGGCAATTTTGTACAGTAATATTTTTCCTTCTTCTCTTTTTTTTTTCGGAAATAACTTATTTCAATACAAATTGACTGACTGCTATCTAATTTGAAGATTATTTTATAAAGCACACATGTACTTAACTGAAAGTGTTATGACTTCCCCAGAGAAAACATAAATCTCAAAATGGAGCGGTACAGAGCAAAACAGATTCTGAAAAAATATAAACCAATCTCTACTCTGTCCTTAATATTCCTTCTGAGAGCCATTCTTTATATGGGGTTTAGCTTCCTCTCACTACAGTTCTATTATATTTCTGTTTAGTTAGTACACAATATTTTTTTTTCCTAATACGGAAACTAACGGATAACAATGGATGATAAATTTGGACATATGCCAAAAAGAGGCTTAGGAGAAATAAAAGCAGCAAAGCATCAGTGAAAAACTCAGTTAAATATCATAATCCTATCCCACTCTACGTACCTCTCCCTAGAGGAACAAGTCCAAATCAGAATGCATACCCAGACTGATTTGAGCACTCTTTGTGCTTTACAGTCAGATATAAAGGGTCATTCAATCTCAGATGTTCCTCTAGGTGGCTTATGGAAATATCATTAAGGCATTATTTCTAGAAGTCTTACCTCAATGACAGAAAAGTTGGTTGTTTCTTTTTTGAGGTGGTTTCTGTACATTCCCACTAATGGGACCCATGACTGAAAATGCGTATCTGTACTGATTATTAGTGTGGCTACAGGCACAACTTACCTAAGGACATACAGAAGTTAATTAATCCTTGAAACTATAGACAAATCTTGAGTTTCCTCAGTGGCAAATGTTGGTTTCAATTAGTATTTTATTGCATTTCTTGGAAAGGAATAGAGAGAATGCAAATACTAAATAATGCAAATTTAATATACCATAGAGCATATATGATATTGCTACAACTCAGTGAAGACTATTAAAAGTTCATGAATTTTTAAATATTATTTTTTGTGTTTGTTAAACTGTCAGTTAAAAAGTATGATGGACCTGCTCCGTAACTTCAACTGATCTTGGTAGGAATTCAAACTCCCTGTGCTTTGAAACCTACATAAGACAATAACCAGTCTGAAGAATTCATATCGTATTACCATTCTGTGCAACGTCTCAAAGGTACTCCTGAATATGTACTACTTCTTTCACAGTTGATAGCTCCAAAGGAGGGATGTCACAATCCCCAAACAATAATATCTCTAAATACATTTATGTCTCAGTCTTCCCCAGAAGATACAGAAGGTTTTGTAACAAATGCTACTAATAAACTCTGCAATGCTTGCATCACTTACAAGCTGTGGTAAGCCTGGATCTCTTTAATGGAATTTTAAATCATGATCAGGCAGAAAGTTATGACAGCTTCTAAGAAGAAATTCCACAACTTCCATGAGAGCATAAGCAGAAAATATTTAATGTCATCCTAATTTGGATATCACTGAAATATGAAAAGATGCAATAGTAATGGAGTGATAATAGGTAATTATAAATCAGCATTATATTAAAAAATAAATTATTGGAAACAAACTTTTATATGTTATAACTAAAGTGTTATGGTTAAACAGATGGCTGTGACAAAGATTTAAGCTGTTGCCTTTTAGATGAGTTATAGACCAGAAATGCCAAGATGTGAAATGTGTGATAATCTACCCCTGAAGTAACAAATCTGTTTACCAGTCTTTCCAAATCTTTCACACTGAGCAAGGATCTCAACCTGGCAATATTTCTTAGGTAATAAGAAATATTCCATTAACAGATTAAAAAATGTGTCCATAGGCAAAGCAGAGCACAGTGTACGTAGATCTTTTATTTAGTCAGCAAATGTTTGAAGGGAAAAAAAACCCCTGAAACTCTCATTTAATTTAGGATGATTTTTGTGTAATTATTAAATTTTCAATCAGGATCATATAAATACTGACTGGAGTCTAGTTAAATGCCTTTGCACAAATAATAGACAAATAGACAAGGCAATTTATCAATTTAACAATAAATGACAACTGTACAGTCACAAAAAGCAGATAATACTATTTAAAAAAATCAGTGGCATCACTTTAGCGGGAAAGACCTGTTTCTTTCTATCTATTCTCATTCCTATTCTATTAAGGTACTTTAACAGCTGGGTTAAACTTTGTGGAAAGATTATTTTCTATTTTAATATACTTAACATTTTGAACTATCAAAAAGGAATCCAAAATGGCTACAATTTGAAGATATTGTAAATATCCCATTTATTTTAAATACCTATTAAAATACACACAAATGCACAACTTTTCCTGAACATAAGGCATTAAATATACCTCAGGCCCATTAACATTTTACGTTGTTCTGCATTCCTTCGGATTTCCTTTCAAAGCTTCTATCTGTTTTGATGCTTAAATATATTTTGAAATACATTCATTATTTCAGGAGCAAGTCCATTTTCATTGGAGTTACATCAGGGTGCTCAGCTGCAATGATACTTTGACGCTGAAGTTATGCACTGATACTTAGAAATGTAACATAGGAAAATATTAGGAAAATGTCTCACGCTGGTAGTAATGGAGTCTTTGGGAAAGGTGGTATCTTATTTCCTTCACTTGTACTGGTATCCCTACTGTTTGGGGGCTTTTTCTGCTTCTGATCCAGTTAACTGTTCTATTGCTAAAGACAAAGAGAGTGCCATCATTTCCAGGTAAGAATCCTTTCATTAGAATTCATTTAAATCTTTTGAGAATTATATATGACACAGGCATTTTAAGATCTGTGTTGATGAGACAGTAAAAGACCACACAGATTAAAGACTACAGAAAATATTCCTATGATGCCTCTATTGAATTGCATACAGAATTTGCGGGTTTTTTCTATAGGTCATAGATCCAAATTAATATACTGAAGCTAAAAGAAATGAAATGTTTCAAGTATGAATATCCTACATAGAACTAATGGTATCTGCCATACAGGCACACCAAGAATTAAATTAATAGCTGGAATTTGTCTGGTTTCATTTGTTTGAAAACTCATTTGCAGTATGTGGCACCTGGCAATCTGCCTGATTCCTTCAAACCTGTAGTCATTCATTATATATGGCTTATTTCCTAATGGTGCCTGTTAAATCAGAATCTGTATTTCTGAAATGCTTTACATTCCTCAGGACAAATGAGATACAGTGCCTGTAATACATTTTTCTTTACTCACTTTTAGTCAAAGCTGTCTGCTTTTACTTGGATAAAACTTTATGAAGGGTTCTTTCTTCCCTCTCCTTCCATCATATAACCCCTGCCCTTAAGCTGTGAGGGTCCATCAACATAATTCTTTTCTGGAGCATACTTCTGCTTTCTATTACTGCATATGTTCTTAATGATTTACTTCGTAGAGTCCAGCATTTTCAAGATCTTCCTGCTACCTGTTAAGTGAGAAATCAGTTTGTGTAATAACTGGTATGACGTGCGGAAATCAGACTCCACAACCGCAAGGTTGCAAAGTAGGTATGCTTTTATTCAGCGCTGGGCAGCACGGGGGGTCATCCCACCAAATTCGTGCGCGCCTAACGCAGCAGCTCATATCATATTTATGCAGCAAAGTGTTACATATTCATAAGGTTTCGCAATACGCCTATACATATTAACTATCTATCCCGCTTCGTATGCAAATGAGCCATTTCCGTGATCTCCTCCCCACCGAGCATGCGCGGTTTCTTCTGGTGGTGGTCGTTGAGGGTTGAGAGGATGAAGGCAAACCCTCTCTTCTTCATCACCGCAAGTGACTCTTTATTCCTGTGTAAGCTCAGTCTCTCTTTTATCAGACTCCACAACCGCAAGGTCAGTTCCAGCAAGTTTCTTTAGCAAGGCCGGCCATGGCTGTTCTGTTCTTCTCTGCTATTTCCTGATAAAACATCTTACACGATGACCAAGGTTATAGATATGGGTTAAGCAATGCAATGGCTACAATGTTATATGTTTTGCGTCAAGCATGTTCCCTCCTGCTATTAGCCCTTAAATGTTAGTTATCTCTATCAGGTAAAATCAAATTAAGGAGGTAGAAAACTGAATTGCATTTCTATTCTATTTGATTTCAGAACTAATTACTCAGTGCAGTTTGCCTCTATGTCCATTTTGGTTATTCTAAGTTATACAGGGCAGTAGAAGTGCCAACCACCTTTCTAAAGTATAGCTGAATGCATGCAAATATTACTCTTATTAATAAAGGATCTTAACAGTTTTATTTTTAGCCATTATTATCCTTTTTTATCCATTTATTTCTCAAAGAATTAAAAGGACTTGTTCCTTAGCTCAAAAAATAAAGATGTACTTTTATTTCTTTGGGATCCAGCTGTGATGTTTAATGCCAAATTGACCAAGAGCAATGTCCAAAACACAGTATATGCATGTACATTTTTCACATATGCTTCCATGATTGTATCACAGTGGAAGTTGTTGAGCAGCTTGTAAGGAAGATGATGGAACTGCCACTTTTAATGTTGATCACAGAACTGTATTTGTGTTGGAAAGGCTCTCTGGAGATCTTCTAGTCTAATGTCCTGCTTGAAGCAGCGCTAATTTCAAAGTGAGATCAGGTTGCTCAGGGCCATATCCAGTTGACTTCTGAAAATCTCTAAAGATGAAGATTCCCCAACCTCTTTGGACAATTGCCTCCAATACTTCATCACCGTCACTGTGAAGTGCTTTTTCCTTCAACCAGACTTTCCCTTGCTGCAGCTTGTTACCATTGTCTATTGTCCTTTTACAGCACAGTTCAGTGTCCGGTTCCAGCTTTTTAATATGATCACCCGCCTCCTTTTTGGACCACTGTAATTAGTTTGCCTTCCCTTAGTTATTCCTGCAGGATAAATAAACTCAGCTCCTTCATCTTCTTCCCATATTACATGTGATCCTGGCTCCTGACAAGCTTAGTGGCACTCCACTGGACTAGAGTTTGTTTATGTGTCTCCTACCAGGACCCCCAAACCTGGACAGTGTTTCAGATTTGGCCTCATGAATGCTGAGTAGAAGGAAATAAGCATTTCCCTTCAGCTGTTGTTTATGCTCTTGTTAACACAGCCCGTTAGGCAATTATCTTAAGCACGCATTGCTGACTTGTTCCGTTTCTTGTCCACCAGGACTCATAGGTCTTTTTCTGAAGAGCTGTTTTTTAGCCAGTCTGCAGCCTGCTTTAATGCATATTGTTCTGTCCCAGATGCAAGACTTTCACACGTCTGCTGAATTTCATGAGGATCCTGTTAGCTCATTCCTCCATCTTGCTGAGGTTCTTCTACATGGCAACTTTGTCATCCCGTGTATTAATGGCTCACCTCAATTACTTGTCACATGCAAACACGCTGAGTGTGCATTCTGTCCCATGAACTGAGTGCTCAGTCGGACAGAAATGAGCATATACTAAGGGTACAATTCTCTATATTTTTAGGTTTTAAAGAATAAGACTTTCATCTCTTATAGCTAGGTCAACTTTACGTACATTTCTAACATTGCAAACGTACCCCCTGCAATCACTGTTGAAGTCCTGGACAGGTATATATCACTTTGGTTCAACAGAGCTTCCTAAATCTTAAGAGAAGATCCTTCGAGTAAGAACACTGTACTTTCTTTATCTAAGCAGAGTGATCCTTGTGGTCCTGTCAGAGATAATGAGGGAACAACTCTCAAACTGAGCAAGTAACCATCCAAGTTACCACCAGTCAATCTCCCTCTTTATTAGTTTTTAGTGCAGCAGCTTAATTCTCCCAGCAACAATTAGTAACCAGTGAACATTCCCTTAATATGTTGGTTCAGTTTCTATCTTGCTCATTAATTTGGTAGCTACCATCCTCTCAACATACTCTTACCACAAGTAACTAGTCTGAGGAGTGTGATGATCCTATCTATTTTTACTTAAAAATAATTTTTGTGGAAATCTTGTGAAAAGGGTTTTTATCTCACCATGCATCAGTATTTTTACTGGTTTTCTAAAAATTATTTTCAGTACAGTTAACAAATATGCCAAGTTATTTCACAACCACAGTGCTACCCTTGACATTCCAAAATTAAACAATAGCTGTGTTTTTTAAAGAATGAGCTGTGTCATAATTTATACAAAACCAAAGTCTAAGAAACTTCTGAAACATTCAGCTTTTGCAACTCTCATTCAGCCTCTGAAATTAATAAGAATATTTTTTATTAGTGATGACAGTGACAGATGTAAGGGTACAAATTTTAATGAGAAAATAAAATCATGTTTTTAATATAATAAAATATGCTATTAGTATTTTTTCAAATTCTCTTGAATAAATCTTCAAGTGTTTTATAATTTAAATTCTATACTGCTGAAATTTATAAATAAATGGGTGAATAATGCCCATTTATCCAAACAATGGGCAGATCCTTCAATAACTGAAGTTGGTAAGACCTCTGGTTAACTCAGAATCAAGTTGGTAGTCTTAACCTAAGAACAATAAATTAAAATCTTCCTATTTTACACTTTATTTTTCTTACTGAGTTTAATAAGTTCAGTACAACCTATCAGGTCAAAGGGGAAAGTGATTTTTAAACTAAAATGTTAAGAAACTACTGTAGCTGTCACTGCACATATTATGGAAATATCTAAGCACTTTGGGGCAAAAACACTATATCTGGTGGAAAAGGGAGGGAGTCAAAAAGTCAAACCAGGCAGACACAAACAGCTAAGCTTAATTTAACACCATATGTGAACTGAGAAATACTGACTAGCATGTTATGAAAAGAAAATGCCTAAGGAAGTCTCTTTGAACAGAAGTCACTCTGCTTACCAATAGTGACTCACCCACACGAGTTTCATGAGGTTTTTACTTCATTATCTCCACACTGAAGGACTTACAAAAATTTTGTTGGTCTTAATACTTAATATACTAGATACTTAATATAATAAAAAAATTCCAGTTTATGGAAATTCTAGATTCTGGATTCTTCAGTGCACGACTGATCTCCCACCTAAAAACAGTCTAGTGAAATCCTCATCTTGCTTTTATGCAGGTAAGGTGAAATCTAAATATATTTTTACAGGAAGACTGAATTGTCATACTCTATGGGAAATTTTCTATGCTTTTTACTAGTCTTTGCAAATCCCACATGAAATGGGCACAAATGGTCAGCAAGACACCTTACAGGAATGTTAATACTATTACGGGTGTATATAGTATATCTCATTCTTATGCCTTTCTTACTAATAACTCTTTTGAGGGAGACATATCAGAGTTATGTCATTAAGATTCTTGTGCTGCGATTATTTCTGATTTGTATATCTACTGTAATTTTTCAAGTGTTCAAGTTCCTGACATTTCAATGTAGACTTTTACTCTCTTCTCTGTTATCAAGAGAGGAAAGTATAAGAATAAAGCATGTGAATGATTATTATCATTGTTTCCTCTTGCTTCCCTCTCTTCTTAGCAAGTGTGATGCCTCCCCAAAATGACTAGAAAGCAGCTTACTTCCAGAAAAGGTTCTGTGCATCTTCAGCTCAAAAAGGCTGTTAGCTGCAAAATGTCCTGATGAACATTCTGCTTTGAATATACCAGTTCTTTGGTCTTCCTCATCATCAAAAAACACTAGGTCTTTGGTGCAGTTCAGGCCACATATTCTCCATATTAAGAAAGAGTTTTTCTTGAGGATTATTTTTAAAAATATCACAGGTGAAATGCTAAGTCCCCATCTTAGACAGTTAAAGAGATGTTCAAGTATTCTGAACAGACATTATCATGCCACTCTTCTTGTATCTGTATGTAGTCTGGTATTTACGTTCTAGTCACTACATCACTGTTGTTTGTTTTATAGAAGTCAGATAACTATGTGATTGAAAACGTATCCTATTCCACTGAGAACTACAATAAACTACTTTGCTTACCAATGCTTAACCAATGAATGGGGCTTGCAGCCAGAATGTCTACCAGACATGTTGGGCGGGGGTGTGGGGGATGGAAGGGGAGGGGAAGAATGTTTCTTAAAGAAAAGAGAGTGTCAACAAAATAAAAAACTTGGAGAAAACAATGAAAACGTCCTCATCAAATGATCCTTGAATTAAACCTTGTGAATACAATATAAATCTTTCTATATTGTTGCTTTAAAATGCAAAAGGTAAAGTACTTCTGGGGATTAGCCATTTGCATTCAAGATTTGAGTAAACCGGTTTTATTATTTTCAAATTGGAAGGAGAGGAAATTTAGCCCGATATACACATGGTCTCATTGTTCAATTTCTGACATATGGGAGGTCTACCCAGCTAACATGCAACCCACAGGAAAATTTACTGCTACACCTTTCTGAATTATTTCATCAGATAAGATGATAATAGAAGTTACTCACACCAGGGAAGCAGATCCTCCTGGAAATTCTGCTAAGGCACGTAGAAAATAAGGAGGTGACAGCCGACATGGCTTCACCAAGGGCAAGTCATGCCTGCCAAACTTGGTGGCCCTCTATGATGGGGTTACAACATTGGTGGATAAGGGAAAAGCAACTGACATCATCTACCTGGACTTATGTAAAGCGTTTGACACTGTCCCACACAAAATCCTTCTCTTTAAATTGGAGAGACACGGATTTGATGCATGGACCACTTGGTGGATAAGGAACTGCCTGGATGGCTGCACTTAAAGGGTTGTGGTCAACAACTCGGTGTCCAAGTGGCAAGAAGTGATGAGTAACGTTCCTTAGGGGTCAGTACTGGGACCGGTGCTGTTTAGTATCTTTGTCACCAACATGGATAGTGGGATTGAGTGCACCCTCAACCACTTTGCCAACAACACCAAGCTGTGTGGTATGGTTGACACTTTGGAGGGAAGGGATGCCATCCAGAGGGACCTGGACAGGCTAGAGAGGTGGGCCTGTGCAAGCCTCATGAGGTTCAATAAGGCCAAGTGCAAGGTTCTGCAAGTGTGTCAAGGCAATCCCAAGCACAAATACAGGCTGGGCAGAGAATGGATTGAGAGCAGCCCTGCCAAGAAGGACTTTGGGGTGTTGGCCAATGAGAAGCTCAACATGATCCGGCACTGTATGCGCACAGCCCAGAAATCCAACCGTATCCTGGGCTGCATCAAAAGAAGCGTGCCCAGCAGGTCAAGGGAGGTGATTCTATCCCGCTGCTCCGCTCTCATGACACCCCCACCTCAAGTACTGCATCCAGCTTTGGAGTCCTCAGCACCAGATCCCTCTGGAGATCATTCCTACCCTCAAGCAGACCAACACTCCTGCCCAACTTGGTGTTGCCTGCAAACTTACTGAGGGTACGCTCCATGCCCTTGTCCAGATTGTTGATAAAGATATTAAAGAGAACAGGCTCCAGTGCTGAATCCTGGGCAACACGACATGTGACTGGTCACCAGCTGGGTTTAACACCATTCACCACAAGTCTTTGGGTTGAAATTTTGAAAATGTTTGAAATTTTTTCTAACATTTTCTTTACTCAGCAAAAAAATCTATTAATTATATTTTTTTTTTTTTCAGTGTTATCCTTTCCAACTAATTTCTGCATATAGAGTGTAATATTCTTCAAAAATTTATTTAGTGTTTAGACTATTTCACTTTATTTTTGGACATAGTTTACAAATGGCATGAGAGATGTAAAACACCTGAATAAAAAAAACCCCAGTGACTTCATTCTTAATTTACCTAAGTCATTCTATTAAACTTGTGTTGAGGGGGGTATCAGAACAAAAAAATAGAGAAAAATCAACAGCATATTTTGAAATACTAATGAAGAAGTCTGGTGTCAAGTAGTAGGTGGTTTTACAGATGGTAACAATAGTGTTTCATTACGTAGATGTAATCAGATTGATCATATAATGTGGTTTTGGTCTGCAGTTGGCAGTCAAAATAAAAAGCAATTGCACATCACAAGATGAAAAATATATTTAATATCACAGAACTTCTGGATATATGAATGATCTTTTGATCAAAAATGTGTACCATGAAAAATTACCATTAAAATTCCACTAGTTTCTATATATTTTCTGTCACCGTGTCTTTAGATATACCAGCTTTCTGACAAGACAAAACTAATAAATCTGGTATTTATTAAGTTAAAGTTTTGAGGAATAATTGTTTTAGAGTGATCTTTTTTTGTCGTGGGACATTATTCACTGCTTTATTACCAAAGTAATTCTTACTACAAGAATCATAGAATCATAGAATTGTCTAGGTTGGAAGAGACCCTTGGGATCATCAAGTCCAACCATCTACCCTACTCTACAAAGTTCTCCCCTATACCATATCCCCCAACACCACATCTAAATGGCTCTTAAACACATCCAGGGATGGTGACTCAACCACCTCCCTGGGCAGCCTATTCCAATTCCTGACCACTCTTTCTGTGAAAAATTCTTTCCTAATGTTCAGTCTAAATCTACCCTGTTGGAGCTTGAAGGCATTCCCTCTCGTTCTGTCATTAATTACCTGTGAGAAGAGACCAGCACCAATCTCTCTACAGTGTCCTTTCAAGTAGTTGTAGAGAGTGATGTGGTCTCCCCTCAGCCTCCTCTTCCTTAAACTAAACAGTCCCAGCTCCTTCAACCACTCTTCATATGATTTGTTTTCTAGGCCCTTCACCAGCTTCGTTGCCCTCCTCTGCACTCACTCCAGCACTTCGATGTCTCTCTTGTATTGAGGTGCCCAAAACTGGACACAATACTCGAGGTGTGGCCTCACCAGTGCTGAGTACGGGGGCACAATCACCTCCCTACTTCTGCTGGCCACGCTATTTCTAATACAAGCCAGGATGCCGTTGGCTTTCTTGGCCACCTGGGCACACTGTCGGCTCATATTCAACTGCTTGTCAATTAGAACCCCCAGGACTCTTTCTGCCAGGCAGCTTTCCAGCCACACTTCCCCAGGCCTGTAGCGCTGCATGGGGTTATTGTGGCCCAAGTGCAGGACCTGGCACTTGCCCTTGTTGAAACTCATACCATTGGTTTGGCCCAGTGATCCAATCTATCTAAGTCTCTCTGTAGAGCTTCCCTATCCTCCTGGGAATCAACACTCCTGCTTAACTTGGTGTCATCTGCAAACTTGCTGATGATACACCCTATGTCCTTATTGAGATCATCAATAAAGACATTAAACAGAAATGGTCCTAACACTGAGCCCTGAAGCACACCACTTGTGACTGGCCGCCAGCTGGATTTAAATCCATTGAGAACCACTCTTTGGGACCTTCCAGTCAGCCATTGCTTGATCCAGCAGATCGTATGCTCATCCAGGCTGTGTGAAGCCAGTTTTTCCACGAGAATTGTATGGGGGACAGTATCGAATGCTTTTCGAAAGTCCAGGTATACAATATCAACAGCCTTTCCCACATCCAATAATCTGGTTATCTTGTCATTGAAGGAGATCAGGTTCGTCATTCTGACTCACATATTTGTTCTTCCACCATGTTTGACTGTAAAACATCCTGTTTCTTAGTTTCCTCACCTTATAGCCAAACTTTATTTCTTTTCCAGTCCTACAGGTACTCAACACAAAATTTGAACAAGATTCTACAGAAAAGAAAAAAACCTTTCAAACTTATCACATTAACATACTAAAGTTACATGTATTCATTTCTGTCACGGTTTGTAGAGGATGGCAGATGAACAGTAAAGCAATAAAGCTTGGAGGGAAAAACCACATGTATGCTGTTTCAGCTTTTAGTGTTCCAGAGCTGCCACTAATCACATACCAGCAAAAATATTCTGCAGTCACTAATAGAGAAAATATATATAAGCAATGGATATTGGTATTTATTTATCTGCTGGTATTCTACCATATTTGCAGAGAAGGATCTTCAGTTACATACCTCCTTGCCCCAATTTACAAACTTCAAAACATTAGACTGGAAATTTTAAAGCACAAACATGTGGTCTGATTTAGCTTCTACACCATCCAGAACATGTACACAGAGAAATCAGATGTAACAGATTTTTTTAAAGAGGAATGTTGGAAAGGTGGTTTGGGTGGGGTTTTTTGTTTGTTTTTGTTTATTTCTTTGGCTTGTTGGTTTTGGTTTTATTTCTGGGTTTTTTTTTGTAAAAATGGAGTTGCAGTATGAAGAATCAAAATCAAAATTTGAAATTTGTATTTAATGTAAAAAAAAGGGATTTGCTGGATTTTTGAACACATTCAATTACAGTATATACGTTGGTTCTCCAGTAATAGTGCAGAACAAATACTTTCTACTGAAGTGACAATGACAGAACTATTATTCTCAGATTAACATAAACTGACATATTAGCTTGCTTTCTTAACTGATTTTCAGGCATAGGAGTGTAGCAGATATAACTTTTTTTCATCCAGCACCTGAAATGGTACTACACAAGAGAATATAATTAATATAATAGAGGCTGGTAAAACAGCTTTAATGTGGAAACTAAATAAAAGAGAAGCAGAAAGAGGTAGTGCGGAAAGAGGAACTTTCAGGCCTAGGTGAGATTTCTGATGAAGTTCCTCAGGATTAGTCTTGGGAGCAATTTTAGTTAATAAATTTATTAGTTTTATTGAGATAAAAAAGTGTGAGTACAATGAAAGCTGATAACAACAAAGTTAAGTGATATTATTAATACAGAACATCAAGAAATAACTGGCTGACATAGAGAACTAAAATAATAAAAATGGCCTGAAATTCAATTATAAAGAAAGTAAATAAAAATTCAACAAAATGAAACCTCCTTGAGGATTAATAACAACAATTTTTACTGTGAGTGTGTAACTCACCTGCCAGATACAGCACATGACAGGATGATACAGGAATACTATCTGATCACAGTTTCACTTTGCGAATCTTGTGGGATGCAACTCTTTGTCAGGAAAATGCAATTCTGTGACGTAGGAACTAAGTGTTACTCGGAATAGGCCCGAATTATCTCCAGGATAGACAGGAAAGTATTTACTTCATTTTTCAAAGTGTTTTTGAGACCTTTTCTGGTACTCTTCTTTGGAACACTCTGTACGATTGTTATTTAATTTCCCAAGAAAATGAAGCTTTTAAGGAACAGTGATAAGAAATTATGAAAAATTCTCAGATATTCTGAAAAAAACTTTCCACTATGAGGATGTATTAATAAATGGATAAATACACAAGTAAAACTAATTCATCTTTCGTTTGAGCACCTTATGAAAATAATATTACGTAGTAGTAGTACAAAATGATGAAAGGGCCAAACCAAATGACCTGGGATATATTCTGTTTCTAGAGTCCTACATCTATAAAATTCTTTAGTCTATTTGAACTCCATTCTTACCCTCTTCAACTCTGACTGAACTAAAAAAAAAAAAAAAAAGAAGCTAAGCTGCAATTCTTTAAATATATCTTGCAAAAATCACACTCAGTAAACATATAAATATTATTTTAGCAAATTGCATGATAACACTGTTGACATCATATTAAATGATTTTGTGAATTGTGGATGTATACAGTTCTACATCTGTTTTTTCTGTCAATTTCATTAACAGACAAAGAAGAAATTGGAATTCCTGTAAATTGATGTTGCATTCAACACAAGTCCAAATAAAAGGGCACAACAAAGTAGTATTCATACATCAGTAATTTCTGAATTAAAAGAAAGAAATTTCATATTATCCAGACAGTGATGATCTATTTAGCCATTTCACTTCTAAGGACAAGTTACTTAATCAATTTTCTATAAAATGTGATTTCATCACCTTTTAATGCCCCTGTATGCTTTCCAGAAAATAAAATTGCAGAACTGAAAAATCTTTGGAAATCAAAATATTCTTTCCAAAGTTACACATTATCTAATAATCCCAGTAATTTCCTTTATACTCCCATTGTGTAATGCCTAGAAAACATTAAAGCTTTGAAAAAGTTTGTTTACGTAGGAACAGTGGAAGTACTCTTAGAATCCAAAGGCCAGATGAGGATCATGGTCATTAATGACAGAACTGTGCTCTTATGTACAGTAATTTAAGCTAATATAAGTGGACACAAACAATAACAAATTTACTAACAAATTTAGTAAAAGTGAAAGCTTTGAGGGGTTGGATTTGGTGCTTTTTTATTTTTACTGGTAGTTTGCATTTTCTGAAGAAGGTAAGATGTAGAGTCTGACCATTGCCGAGAAATATGGAAAGGTTTACATGGTAAGGCTAACCTTCAATGACATTATTACTGCTGATAATACAAGGCCAAGAATGCTAGAAAAGAACCATTTACCAGTATTTTTTTAATGACTATTCTTGTGTATAATTTTGTTATGTTAAATGCACATGGAAGGACCCAAAGAAAATCAGATTATATTAATAGGACAAAATCCTCAGATGACCCTAATGGTAAGAAATAAAGCTACACAGATTTACATGTATGAAAAATATGTAAATAAACATATACAAATATACACAAATACAATCATTTCACATCAAACTGAAACCTAATAATCCCTAAAAAAATTAGTTTCATTGCTTTAAATGTAAGCATTATCATAACAAGAAAAACAGAATTATCACAGTAAGTAAAGCATTTGCCTATGCAGAATTTCCCATAGTTAGCTATTCCATATAGACACACTCTCCATATGTGAACACACTTTAAGTATAAAACATATACTAAATCATATATTTATACTTTTTCTATAAATATGATGTATACAAAAATATACACACAGAGTAAATATACACACACACATAATGATATATCTACATATATATCAAATACAGTTGCAACCAGAGGTACTTTTAACATGTTTTGCTCTTTCAAAGTCTGATGGAAAGCTTTTCAAAGCAGCAAAGAATCTTGATTTATTATGAACTTGTTTCAGTGGGAAAAAATAGTGTCCATGCACTTCTCCAAATCATTCTTATAATCCTGCTAGTAAGGAACCATTTTTTTTTAAATTAACATCTCATACTAACCTTCTGTTAAATGAACAGTCCCACAAGAGTAAAAACAATGTTTTACCACTGACTTCACTGGAAACAGAACCTACATACTTCGTTCAGAGACAATCTAGGTATTTTATAATCTGCTACATAGATCATTCATAAAGAAGTGTGTTCAAGAGATCATTCACATGGTCAAATATTTTAATGTTGCAATTTCAGCACTGAATAGAGGCAAGAACATTCTTTTCTTTTGCAGAGAGCAGAAGGAATACATTCTTGTAGGAAAACATACCAAGACCTAATTTTTGCAATGTTCCCTGGTGTTCTTGTAGTTGATGATCTGTCAGTGTTTTCATGTATCATATTAGTTTTATTTTTAGATATTTATAAATCAGGTCGAAAGGTTTACTGCAGGCTGAAATTTAGAAAACAAACTTTCAGACAAAAAAAACAGTTTATATATTACATTCTGTTATAAAGGGTAACAGACAATTTTGAGTGAACGTAGCGCAACATGTAGCTCCTTATACATCTGATACATAAAACTAAAGGAAAATACAATTCCCTAAATGCTCTCACTCCTTTTTTTAAGCCCATTGGTTGGTACGTAAGCTTTAGTTGAACCCTTTCGGATCACAATGAAAGTATCATTACCTTCAATAGAAATTAAGGTCCTTATTAATTATTTGGTTGATGAGAAGCTCAACATGATACGACACTCTGCACTCACAGCCCAGAAAGCCAACCATATCCTGGGCTGCCTTAAAAGAAATGTGGGCAGCAGATCAAGGAAGGTGATTCTGCCCCTCTACTCTGCTCTGGTGAGACCACACCTGGAGTACTGCGTCCAGCTCTGGGGCCCCCCACATAAGAAGGACATGGACCTGTTGGAGCAGGTCCAGAGGAGGGCCATGACCATGATCAGAGGGCTGGAGCACCTCTCCTATGAGGACAGACTGAGAGTTGAGGTTGTTCAGCCTGGAGAAGAGAAGGCTTTGGAGAGGCATTATAGCAGCCTTCCAGTATCTGCAGGGTGCCTGCAAGAAATATGGAGAGGGGCTTTTTACAAGTGCATGTAGTGATAGGATGATGAGTAACGGTTTTAAACTGAAAGAGGATAGATTTAGATTAGATATTAGGAAGAAATTCTTTGTTGTGTGGGTGGTGAGACACTGGAACAGATTGCCCAGACAGGTTGTGGAGGCCCCATCCCTGGAGGTGTTCAAAGTCAGGTTGGATGGGGCTTTGAGCAACCTGGTCTAGTGGGAGGTGTCCCTGCCCGTGGCAGGGGGGTTGGAACTAGATAGTCTTTTAAGTCCCTTTCCAACCCAAACTGTTCTGTGATTCTATAACTATGGAGTGGTCCATCAGAACAAAAAGTCTGCTAGCCGCAGAGTATTCAAAATGATCACAGATAATTAATACTAGATTTTAAAGGAAACTACATGCCTAGAAAACTTAAAAGATACGTGAGTTAAGAACTGACTGTTGGAAACAACAGCTCTGAGTCAGAAACTGAATAAAACAACCTAGATATGTCAAGATTGGAACTTGCAGAATACAGTAGTCAGAGGACTTTCCAGAGCTCCCATAATATCCAGAGGTACCTGAGTCACCTTCTCCAAAGCGGATTGTCACAAAGAACCACAGCTCTTTAAGCTGAATGCACAATCCAGGTTTTCATGTCCCATGAAAAATCCAACATAAACTCTCCCAAACTCTTTCATTTCTTCAAACAAAAAGAACACATCATGAATACTTATTTTTTATAAAAGTTGGAACAGCTTCACAAAGGAATCTAAAAAAGACTCAATGCAGAGTACCCATGTACCTGAAAATAAGTGCTGCTGTCACTGCTGTTGCTGCTGTATTTAAAATAACTAGTACTATGTCTACAAAAAAAACATTCCAATTTCTTTTCCATGCAGGCAGATTTATTGAAATGCCCCCTAGACTGAGCAAAAGAAGAAAGACACAGTCTGAGGAACTCAGAAGGGCTTAAGCAGGGGCTGAGCTAGGGCTCAGCAACAAGAGTGAGAATTCTTAGGTGCTGTACCAGATCCTCAGACTTTTTAAACCTCCAGGTAGTCTTGCTAATCAAAATATTTGCAGCAATAGCCAGCTACTCAAAAATACTTCTGCAATGCACTCACAACAAAAATTAATATCTATGAGGATCTGGATTATAAGGCCATCCACCATGTCAAGCATCAAAAGGTCTGAATAGTTTTGAAGGTATTAAAAGGAAAAAAAATGGCAGTTAGGCACTTGTACAGAATGAGTCCTTAGCCTTTCCCATGAATAACAAAACCAAACAACAAGGGCAAAATTACTCCATTCCACTTCTAGTAATGTTTGTCACATTAGTAGTAAGATATAAACATATTTAGTATAAAGTTTGTGAATGGAAACAGTCCAGAAGACAGGAATGGGAGGTAGAAGACTGCAGTGGATTGCAAAATACCTTGTATTATCTGTGAACTGCAAAATGCCCCTGCAGGAAAAACACTGCACTGGGCCTTCAGAGCGACAAGATGATATGAAAAGAGAAAGACTATAAAATGTGATACGCAGGGCTGTCTGTAGGCACTTTTGGTTGCCAAGGAATCTTGCAATCTGCAGAGTGTTCCCAAGGGAACATTTTAGTCACTCATTTAACATAAGCTGTGGATAGAGTGTGATGGGTAACAGTGACAAAACTGTGCTATCAGAGTTTGTTCTCCCACCTATAACAACATACCTCCTGCCTCTGCCAGTAGTCTGCCCTCCACAGTCTAATAAAACACTAAATGGAGCTTACTTAATTCTGTGTTCTTTTATGTTTATTTACAATGGACAACTTAATATGCTTTAAAGTCAGACCAGTGTTTTCTTCATGATATCCTTCTTGAATAATTTTGTATATTTTTAAGAAAATACCTATACTTTAAAGAATGCATTCTATTCTAGTCTATTAACAATTTCTGGTATGGTTTACTAGTAAATTGAAATAGTGTATACCCATGAGACTATTCTTTTTTAAATAATTTACTTATCATCAGTGTGTAATTAATGCATCAAAAATGAAAATACTACAAATATTTTTGTGTCATTTCTGGTAGGACATAGTAAAACGGTTGTGAAAGAAAATGTAATTATCTACAATATATGTAACAGGCAACTATCTTAGAATCATAGAATCACAGAATAGTTTGAGTTGGAAGGGACCTTAAAAGGTCATCTAGTCCAACCCCCCTGCAACGAGCAGGGATATCTTCAACTAGACCAAGTTTCTCAGGGCCCCGTCAACCTGACTTTGAATGTTTCCAGGGATGGGACATCTACCACCTCTCTGGGCAACCCGTGCCACTGTTTCACCACACTCTTTGTATAAAATTTCTTCCTTCAATCTAGTCTAAATCTTCCCTCTTCACCTGACTGCCATGACTTTTCAAATATCATGGACAACAGCTTGGCAACTACATCAGCCAACTCCCTCAGGACTCTGGGATGCATCTCATCAGGTCACACAGACTTCTTTATGTTCAGGTTCCTCAGGTGGTCACGAACCTGATCTTCTCTTACAGTGGGAGGGACTTTTCTCCCCCAGTCCCTGCCTTGCAGTCCTTCCACTTGAGAGGTGTGGGGAGAGACGTTGCCAGTGAAGACTGAGGCAAAAGAGTTGTTGAGTACCTCAGCCTTCTCCTCATCCATTGTTCCCAATTTGCCAGTTCCGCTCATCAGGGTAGATTCTATGTAATGAAATATGAATTAACTTTATTGAGATTAATTTAAAAATGCAATTCAAAATGAAGGTAGGAAATAATTGATGTAAACTAAAACATTTGTTTTTCAAAATAATGAATGGTTAACCTAAATTGCAGGTTAAAAATAGTATTTATTTTCTTTCCTATTACCTTTAAGTCAACAAATACCTTTTGACATTAACACAATTTTTCAAAACACATAGAAGTACAAAAGGAACTTAGAAGTACCCATTGCAAAGCATAAAACAGCATTTGGGGGGAACAAAATGCTATTAACAATTAAAATATGGTAACAATCTCTATTTTTCACATCAGAGAATATTTCTGCAGGTGGATATAGTTTTAAGTCCCATTAATAAAAACTAAATCTCTCACAACAGGGATCCTGTTCTATCAGTTAGTCTCCCAGGCCTTATAAAATAACGAAAAATAAATGTAAGTTTATTACAGCATTAGAAGAAGAGGCCCCTAGGGAAGACCTCAAAAGACCATGTGGTCAATCCTTCTTCACTGAAGATTACTTATATTCAGAATCAACCTTAAGAGCATCCAATGAATTTTCCCTTAAAGCCCTTCTATTTAAGGGCCTCTTCAGGGCCATGTAGCCTATTCCACTCTTCACCAACATTACAATTAGACCATTTTTTCTTACTACCAAACTGAAATATTTGTTGTTATTTTGTAAGCTGATATCTTTTTCTGCTAAGACCTCTCCTTTGCAAGGACAGCTTATATTTTGGAAAGTTATTACTATGCCCTCATTTTTCTCTCATTCTGTACATCACCCTTTTTTTCAGTGTTAACATCCAGTTCCTTCAACCTTTCTTCATTATTACATTTCTGAAAAAAAAAAAAAAAAAAAAAAGGAAACTAAGGCACCTTTGATTTTTCTAATTTTTCTCATGCAGGAACTTAATCACAGAATTATGTCCAATGGCACTCTTTGATGTCAGACAGTCCCAGGCATAAGGGTGCGTGTCCCATGTGCTTATTCAGAACACGTGGTATGGCTAACATAAATAATAATTCCTATTTAGACCGAACGCAAACAGAAATTTTATCCTACACATGTGATACAAAATACTTTTCAAGTATAAGTGAATCTTGGAATGTAACTGCCTTTTTGCCACAACAACACATAAAATCGTGCTTAATTTGTGGCCCCACTGCAGTTCTACATTCTGTTTGGCAGCATTAATGCCTAGATAGATAATTTCATTTCATATTAGTAGACATTTTATTTATGCCTCTTAATTCTGACATTTCATACTTTGTTTTTATTGATGATTTCAGATCAGTTTTCCATTTTCTCAAGATCACACTGAATTCTGATCTTCCAAAGCCCTTATAACCCCTCCTATCTTGATGCCATCTGTACACATTATTGTGTATCAACATTTAATTCATGAATGAAAATATTAAACAGAATCAGTCATAGAACAAACCCTGGAAGGACTTCACTTGAAATCTTTCCAACAGACAGTGAATCAATAATAAATACTGAGTGTAGGTTTTCATCCAACTGTACAACTATTTTACACCAATAAAACATGAACCATGCTTCCTGAGGTTGTTTATGAGAGTATATTGTATAGGAGAGTCCCCAAAAACTTAGTAAATATCATAGTCTTTTCTTGCCCTTCATTCATTATCCTGTTAGCATAACAGAAAGGAAACTGGGTTGTTATGACATAATATGTTCTTGATATGTTGTAGGTGCTGTTAACCACTTACATATCTTCTAGTTATTTAATAACACTGCTCCACAGACCTTGTGAGGAAGGTCTGGGGTATTTTATCTATTTTTTTTTGGTCTTCTGTCGTTTATATTTCTCTTTCCCACCAATTTTAAGTGCTCTTTTCTTTCTTTCAGAAGTTCTCAGGCATGACCACAACTTCAGATTATTTCAACATTTTTAATGTAGTGTTTGTTTTGTTAGTTGTTCAGTTCATAAAGCACTGTAGACTTGAGCTAAAGTACTCCTCAATGTCTTCTTTCCATATTCTGGCCTACAGTCTTATTTCTGTGCTAAGATTAGTGTTATGTGCTTGGACACAATTAATTCTGTAAAGACCAAAGGAATTTCTACTTAAGCTTCCTTTGTTTAAATCATAATTTGTTCTCTTTCCCATAAGTAATTAACCTATATATTTTACTTTGTTCTATAATACATTCATAAAAATTTCTTTTTATCTTTTTCTTCCATTACAAAGAACTCATTTTGTCTCTTAGTCTTTCTAATTTTATCCCTTTTTTGTAGAGGTACATTACATAGTGAAGGCTATCCACTAAGGAACAATGAGTTATGAAGAGCCACATATTGTAAATGTAATGAAAGTCAAACTATTTAACTGGACTTTCCATTTGAGTAGGATGATGGAAGATGTGTCTGTGAGAACAAAGAACAGATTCAAAGAGAATGGACAGAAAAAAAAAATTGAAGAAGAACCCACATTCAGGAAAATCTCCGTCATCTACAATAGCAAACAAGATTCTGAAATCTTATTACTCCTCTGCTGTGAGCAAGTATCTGTGAAATTTATGAGCAAATATCATCAAGTTCCCTCTTCTGTATTCTCCATGTAATGGATGAACATGCACTACTACTACATTCTTTTAAGGAACAGATGTCTCTGTGATGGATGGAAAGCTTCCAACCTTAGTAATAACATGTAGCAGTGGTAATTGTTAAATTTCATAGGCAGACGTGGTCTTTTTCAGCCCATGCTCCAAATACAAGTGAAACCTTGTCACCACTGCACTTATCACTAACCTCTGTGTCAGCAAACAGTGCTAAGGTTGGGTGTATTTGCTTCTGCTCGGTGCTTTTTTAGCTCTGCTCATTGTTCTTGGACATCAAACACACATGGAGCCCACACATGTATGTAAAGACATTGACACACAAAATAGTTAAGAAGTCTGTTTTTTCTTGCAACTTTTCATAGACATTTTCAATTACTAATCCCTTCATGCATACTTTAAGTTTTAATAAAGATTCTTAAATTTGAAAACAAAAGCTCAGAAGCTATTGAAGTTATAGAATTACAAAAACATAAAATACCAGGTTGGGAGGGACCTCAGGAATCATCTGGTCCAACCTTTCTTGGCAAAAACACAGTCTAAACAAGATGGCCCAGCACCCTGTCCAGCTCAATCTTAAAAGTGTCCTAAGTTGGGAAGTCTACCACTTCTCTGGGGAGATTATTCCAATGGCTGATTCTTTTTACTGTGAAAAATTTTGCTCTTGGGTCCAATCGGAATGTCCCCAGGAGTAACTTGCACCCATTACCCCTCATCTTTTCCATGTGACTCCTTGTAAAAAACGGAGTTGCCATGTTCTTTGTAGCCACCCTTTAAATACAGGAACATGGTGATAGGGTGTCCCCTAAGCCTTCTTTTCTCAAGGCTGAACAAACCCAATTCTCTCAGCATTTCTTCATATGCCAGGCTTCCCTGTCCTTTGATCATCTTGATGGCCCTTCTCTGGACACCCTCCAGTAGGTCAGTGTTAATGTCAGTGTTAATGTTTTCTGTAGAGTACATGCTTTGATTCAAGATCAGATAAACAGGCAGCATAACCTGTACTCAGGAATACTATATTTTGGTTTGGGTTTGCACCTAATTGCACTGATCAATTTAATGTATGCTTTACATATGAGAGTTCTTGAAATGCAGTAAATGTATGTTTGTTCTCACTAATGAAAAAAATCTGGCCTGAAAATTAATCCTTCCTGTTGGGTGGCTTGCAATTTCTCCTGCAAATAAGTAACTGCCAGACCAGTTAATCTTAGAAGTTAGCAAAACTGAACTTATTATATTATAAATTACCTGCGTCTGCCTAGATCTATTTAATGGTTTTATTGAGAGACAAATATGGGAGAAATATTCTTTGTTCATACTGCAACATATAATGAAATATGCCATTTTCTGCCCCCTGTGAATCTCAGTCTACACAACTTCAGAACATTGTCCTTCTCAAAGAGCCTACGCGTCTTAGCAGCTGAACAATCCTCCCAATTGGGATATTTTAAGGTTTCAGAGAGCCACATTATGCTGTTTAATACTTTCTATGTTACATGACTTTATGGCTAGTTTTTCAGTAATGCCCTGACGAAGAAAAAAAAAAAAATACACCATTTTAAAGCTTTAAGACTTTATAGCTAAGTGTATTTTTCAATAAGAAAACTGAAAATTATGATCCCTTTCAAAGTTATCCAGATGTATGAATGCAGAATTCAAATACAAGGTAGACAGAAATAACATTTTAATTTTACCCAACAGCATTGGTCATACAGTGGAAAATACACTTCATATCTTTTCCGTTAATCAGCTTTACTAGAACATAAATACCTGGACTAGTTTGACTACATTATGTTCTCTGAGAAAACTGCTTCAATTATCAGCTGCTATTGCCACAGCTTTCCCTCATATCACTGTTTACAAATGTTGATGCTGTCTGCTACCATTATGAACACAGTCATTTAATGGTGGTGTGCAATGCAAAATGTATTTTTCTTCCCCAATACTAAACAAACATGCAGGAGTTAGGCAATTCTGAATATTCAAAGTTCCTATGGCTTTGCACAGGTTTCAGTTTCAGTGGAAGGTGAATTCATTGTCAAAAGGAATGAAGAGGAAGGAAGGAACATACAGATCCTTTATGTCACAGTTTTGCTCAGCATATCTTGGGAAGAAAAATATGGAGAAGATGGAGTTCTTTTATCTGAATGCATACCTTTTTTCATTTTAGTTAAAAAAAAAAGGAAAACCCAACAAAACCCAAAACTTTAAAAAGAAAATCTAAGCTTATACATTGTGGGTTGTTTGCAGGCAGGGTTTTGGTGTTTGTTTGGTTTTTGTTTTTTGGGGTTTTTTTTTGGTTTTGTTTTGTTTTGTTTGTTTGGGGGTTTTTTTTGGTTTATTTTGTTTGTGTGTTTTGTTTTTTGTTTTGGTTTGGTTTGGTTTTTTTGTTGTTTGTTTGTTTTTTGTTGTGGCTTTAATCTTCCCTCCAAGTTAGCTTATGCTGTTTTTCTAATCATATAGTGTAAAGTTGTAATGCTTAAAAATGTTCAGCTAGTCACAATGTATGGCCAATTAAACTTTTTGATGATAATGTCCTGATGTTTTAAGAATAGAAATGCTATTAAATTGCTATTTATTTTTAAATAATTCAAACACTTTGAAATAGGAAAAGAAAGGCTTCATTAAATATGAGGTTAGTCTCAACAAACATTAAGATTGCATTTATACTATACTTTTTACAGTGCAGTTGTTCTGTTTCATAAAACCAGAGACTCTGGCAAATGCTGCATCTAAACCAAAAAAAAGAAGCTATGAAATAGAATTGCATGTCTGCTATTGTAATATTGTATCCAATTATTCATTGAAGCTTTTAAATAATTTACCTTGAATGAGTTTTCAGCCTATAGTTTTTCCAATTCAGTTGTCCTAATGAATATGTTAGATTATTTTCTAGCAAGAGAACAAGTCTTGAAAAACAATCAGAGGACACTTTGAACTTCAAAATAGCTCTGAAAACTGGAAACCAGATACTGTGAGACTTTTGTTAATCCAATCACACAATTCAATCAAAAGATCTAAAATTTTATCTTTCACTTTCCAGACTGGGAATATTATTTATTAAAGATTATATGTCATTAATATTTTAAAATATACTGAAACAAAGCTTTCATCAAATTATTTCAATATACATAAATATGCATACAAATAATATAGAAAAAATCTTTCTCTCTAATGTTCATTTTGATGACTGGAAAGAAAGAGTAAAGCAGAAGGTTCTGTAAAATACATGTTCCCTTTTTTGTGACTTTATAAAGCTGCAAAAGTGCAACTGGTCAATAACTAGGTGATTTAGATGACGTATTACATGCATTGTCTGAGTCACAAAACTTTCCTTTTGTGAGACTTGTATTTTATAATTTCATCTTCAATACTTGTTACAGGAAGAAAAAATCAGCTGATGTCATTAGGTTTGACCATTATGAAAATTGGTTGCATATTATAGAACTTTAAATCAGTCTCTCTGTCATCTAGCAATCTTTTTTTTTTTTGATTGGATGTTGAACTTTGGATGGAAGTTTAATAATAGGAAAAATGCACTCCAACTAAAGGTTATGGTGGAATCTTCAAAGGCAAAAGGGGCATTTATATGTTTAGATTCCATGGTAGTGTCAGTCCTGTGAAAATACACGTCCCCCATTCCAGCGTAAACTAAATCATATGAAAATATATGATTGTGTGATTATTTATACTAAGCCCTTTTATGAATGAGCATACTTCTTAGGGCATCAATTTCCTTAAAGGAAATATGACTAGTGGTACTGTAATAGTATATTAGAGAATCCTTGAAGGTTATGCTAGATTAACTAAGCCTTCTTATCTTCCTCTTCTCTTTTTAGCTAGTCTTTAAAACAAACAGGTCACACTATAGAATACATTTCAGAATTTTATTGAAATTTGAATTGTTGAACAAGAAGTGAATTCTCACCTAAAAAGGTTTCTCTGATATGTACTCCCCCTTAATAATTGCTTGAGATTAATTTTGGTATGGTCAATGGAAAATCCTTACAGTTATAGATGCATTAAGCCATCCATATTCCAGGCATCAATATTTTCTTGAATAAATGATTAAAAAAATAGTCAAAATCAGATCTAATAGGGTTTAAAAATATTCAGAGAGCTTTCTTTAATCATCATGAAATCCTGAAATAGAAAGCAGACAAAACTAATGGAAAAAAAAATCTTTGATATATGAATATAGGACACAGAGCAAATACTGAATTCCTTAATCCAGTGCAGAAAATTTCTACAGGGAAAGAAAGGAAAAAATAAATGTTTTTAAGTTAAACTCTTTCAGTTCTTTTCACTTTATAAAAGGAAATAGAAATCTTTTTAACCACTACTTTCAGTGAACCATGAATTTTCTAAATTCCTTTACTTGATGCATCTTTCTTGGGATGACCTATTGTTACACTCCATTAAAAAAGAACATTGTGTTTCCTTGCATAATGTAACATGCTGACATAACAGTGAACAATATATCATTCTGATGACCCTTCAGGATTGAGAATTTTAAGAAGCTGTGGTTCACTGAAAACCAGGATTTAAACAAACTTTATTTATTTTATTAACATTTGCAGTGCAACGGTTTTGTGATATGTAATATAGATTAAACATGCTATATGAATTTCCAATATTTCTTCTCAGAAAGTTATTCTTTACTTCAGAATATAAATAATTGTTGTGGTTTGGGACAGACTGACCACTCAGGTGGAACAACTTATGCTCTCCCCCATCTGTCTCTCCGAGGAGAGGCAGGAGAGAGAGAGAGACCTACAGGTTTCAAAAAAAACCTAACCCACTTTAATGGAAATATTAATAAATTAATAAAATAACAATAATAAAAGAAAACAATGAAATATATACAATATATACAAAACCAGTAATAAGCTGCCAGGATGATGATCACATCACCGGCTGGCACTGGGAAAGTCCCAGACTGGACTCAGAAATGGATGGGAAATGGATTCCAGATCTGGATTCAGGAACACACGGGCCAGGATCAAAGGCAGACAAACAGAGTCTTCCTCCAACGCCAGCCATTGAAGAGAGAGCCTGACCCCTTTGACTCCACAGATTTTATACTGAGCATGAGGCAGATGGGATGGAATACCCTGTTGGTCAGTTTTTTGGGTCGCCTGTCCTGTCCGCTCCTCCCCACAGGTGGGATCCCTCTACACTTTTCTGCTTCTGACCCTCCCATGGGGCAAATAACAAAGTTAGCTGCCTTGGGTGTTAGAGCAATAAGTACAAGCAAGAGCCTCTCTGCACACCATTCCTTGGCATAGATTACAAATACTCAGGTCTTATCACTCTGAGAGTGAAGAGTTTCTCCACAATATGCTGTTAATTTCAGTAGTTAGAAGAGGCTTAGCTGCAAAGTAAAGCTGCTGAACAGAAGATATTGGTTCTTTTTTACCTCAGACCAGGACACTAATGAAGCTCTTTAATATATAATTCATAGCTATTTTAACACTTGTGCCAGCTTTGAAGAGGTGCACTGGAAAAACTTTTCAGGATATATAAAATCTAAATGTTATTCAATAGCATCGGTAGCTTCATGGTCGGCACAAAACATTGCTGTTGTTTCCTGTCCACTCTGTGATGGTCCAGGCTAATTGTGTTGCCAAACCTATAAGTATGCAACATACTAACTCTTGTGACACACAAAGCCAGCTTGCAACATATCAAGTTTTACTGTTAGACGATGTTCCATAATGTCCAAACAGCCAGGTAGAACCACACAGATTGAACTTAATCTGTGATAATGTGCTAAACAAATCTTGTATTTGAAATGTCATTGGTAAATTTCATCTTTTTGTGTTTCGAACTTCTGTACTTTGTATAAAGATGATCAAGGGACTGGAGCATCTGTCAGACAAGGAAAGGCTGTGAGAACTGCTCAGCGGGAGAAATGAAGTCTCACAGGAATCCAATCAATATGTAAAATTATATGAAGGGAGGGAGTAAGGACAACAGAACCAGGCCTTTCTCAGTGGTGCCCAGTGAAAGAAAAACAACAAATGGGGACAAACTGAAATACAGGAAATTCCTGTTAAACATAAGGGGAAAAGCCCAACTTTTTTTTTACTCTGAAGGCGGTCAAACACTGGAACACACTGCCTGGAGATTTTGTGGAGTCTCTGTCATTTGAGATATTAAAAATATGACTGGACGTAGCCCTGAGCAACCTGCTGTAGCTGACCCTGTTTTGAGCAAGTGGTTGAACTAGACGATCTCCAGAGGTCCCTTCCTACCTCATCCATCTTCTCATTTCTGACCACTTTTATTTCCCTCTAGTGACAGGAAATGCGATATTTTTATTAAACTCTGGAAAAGCCTCATCCATTTGTAAAAATGGACCAAGATCTTGCAGAACGAACAGTAAATATACATGTTGGAACTCTGTGTCTAGTTTTTCTTTCCCATGTCCAAAGTAATTGAAAAAGCATGTTATCCCATTTTTGCTGACTGTCTGGTGTTCATAAATACAGGCTGTAAATTACATCTGGCTACAAAATAATAGTTTTTTTCTGAATATGACACTAGAAAGTCTCAAAGGGTTTTTCAAGGAAATCTTTTTCATGGATTTTCATAAAGAACAAATGAGATCTCAGAGGTCGAAAACTTATATGAAGTATTCGTGACATTTCAATACTGTCTATGTATCATTTACGGACTAGAATCCAGATTCACTTCATGCCACACTCACCAAAATTAGAGAGGATTTAGTTTTTTCCACATGTGGAAAAGACTTTTTCCTTCTTTCCTTCTTTTTTTTTCTCCTTTGCCACTGTACACAAAATTTTAAGTGTTGCATTTGGAGATTTTTCTTCAGTCTTTAACAAGATTAATTGTCTTATTGAACTAAACAGAAAAGTAAACTATCTGCATATATGGCAAACAGCACAGATTTGTATAGAAGTACTTCTGCTTATGCATGCCATGTTCTTAGCTATTTCAGCAGTTTGTGAATTTTGCAAGTACTGGCGCACAGACTCCTCAAGATTTCTAGCTCTTTGCATAGGGAAGTACACAGGGAGGTAACATTAAAGTTTCAATGTCTACTGCACTGCAAGATCAGACTCCTCAAGGTATGTCCCAGTCCTGTTGTTCAGCTAGTGCTTAACATTCTCCATCCTAACTCTCAGATAAGTCCAACCAGACTCACTTGTTATCTCTGAACTTTTTTCTTCAAATTAACTGCTTTCTTACTGAGGTATGCCAGACAATATTGAGACCCTGTCTTGGAAGATTCATTAATTTCTTTTTCATATATATGAAAATGGCTCACTGATATTCAAAGACCACCTCCTCCAAGCTCAGGAGCGATGCATCCCGACAAGGAGAAAGTCAGGCAAAAATGTCAGGAAGCCTGTGTGGATGAGCAAGGAGCTCCTGGACAATCTCAAACACAAGAAGGAAGCCTACACAGGGTAGAAGCAAGGACAGGTAGCCTGGGAGGAATACACAGAAATTGTACTAGCAGCCAGGGATCAGGTTAGCAAAGCTAAAGCCCAGATAGAGGTAAATCTGGCCAGGGGCATCAGGGGCAACAAGAAAGCCTTCTATAGGTGTATCAGTGACAAAAGTAAGACTAGGGAAAATGTGGGCCCACTCAGGAAGGAATTAGGAGACCTGGACACCCTGGATACGGAGAAGGCTGAAGTACTCAACGACTTTTTTGCCTCAGTCTTCACTGGGAAGGGCTCTAACTACACCGCCCAAGTCACAGAAGGCAAAGGCAGGGACTGGGAGAATAAGGTACCACCCTTTGCAGGAGAAGACCAGGTTCAAGACCAGCTGTGGAACCTGGAGGCGCACAAGTCCATGGGACCTGATGAGATTCATCTGCGAGTCCTAAGGGAACTGACAGATGAAGTTGCCAAACCACTATCTATCATATTTGAGAAGTCATGGCAATCTGGTGAAGTCCCCACTGACTGGAAAAGGTGAAACATAACCCCCATTTTTAAAAAGGGAAAAAAAAGAAGACCTGGGGAACTACAGGCTGGTCAGTCTCACCTCTGTGCCCAGCAAGGTCATGGAGCAGATCCTCCTGGAAACTCTTCTAAGGCACATGGGAAATAAGGAGGTGATAGGTGACAGCCAACACAGCTTCACCAAGGGCAAATAGTGTCTGACAAATTTGGTGGCCTTCTACAACAGCATTACAGGGTTGGTGGATAAGGGGAGAGCAAATGACATCATCTCCCTGGACTCGTGCAAAGCATTTGACACTGTTCCACATGACATCTTGGTCTCTAAATTGGAGAGACATGGATTTGACTGATGGGCCACTTGGTGGACAAGAAACTGGCTGGATGGCCACACTCAAAGTGTAGAGGTCAACAACTCAATGTCCAAGTAGAGACCAGTTACAAGCGGTATTCCTCAGGGGTCAGTATAGGGACCGGTACTGTTTAACATCATTGTTGGTGACATGGACAGTGGGATTGAGTGCACCTTCAACAAGTTTGCCGACGACACCAAGCTGTGTAACTTGATCGACATACTGGAGGGAAGGGATGCCATACAGAGGGACCTTGACATACTTGAGAAGTGGGCCTCTGCAAGCCTCATGAAGTTCAACAAGGCCAAGTGCAAGGTCCTGCACGCAGGTCAGGGTACTCCCAAGCACAAATACAGGCTGGGCAGAGAATGGATTGAGAGCAGCCCTGAGGATAAGGACTTTGGGATGTTGGTGGATGAGAAGCTCAACATGATAAAACATGGGCGTCATATCTGGGTGCTCACAGCCCAGAAAGCCAACCATATCCTGGGCTGCATGAAAAGAAACATGGCCAGCAGGTCAAGGAAGGTGATTCTGCCCCTCTACTCTGCTCTGGTGACACCCCACCTGGAGTACTGTGTCCAGCTCTGGAGTCCCCGACATAAGAAGGACACAGACATATTGGAGCAGGTCCAGAGGAGGGCCAGAAAGATGACCAGAGGGCTGGAGCACCTTTGCTATAAAGACAGGCTGAGACAGTTAGGGTTGTTCAGCCTGGAGAAGAGAAGGCACCAGGGAGACCTTATAGCAGCTTTCCAGTATCTGAAGGGTGCCTACAAGAAAGCTGGAGAGGGACTCTTTACAAGGGAATAGGAAGAGGGGCAATGGCTTCAAACTGGAAGAGGGGAGATATTAGATATAGGAAGAAATTTTTCACTGTGGGGGTGGTGAGACACTGGAACAGATTGCCCAGACAGGTTGTGGAGGTCCCATCCCTGGAGGTGTTCAAGGCCAGGTTGGATAGGGCTTTGATCAACCTGGTCTAGTGGGAGGTGTTCCTGCCCATGGCAGGGGGATTGGAACTAGATGATCTTTAAGGTCCCTTCCAACCTAAACCATTCTATGATTCTATGACGTTTTGATTAATTATATCAGGTTTGTAATAATAAATAATTTTATTTGAAGTGAAACAAAACAATAACAGAAACCCTTTACTAGACAGCAGAACCGTCTGAAGTGTTTGTAAATATTTTTAGTGACTTGTAAAGATCTATATTTTGAAATTTTCAGGAAATATTGGAGGAATATCTAATAACAAAGAAGACATTTCACTATTACTGAATGAAACAAAGTTCTAATTAGATGTTTATGTTCTAATATGGTCAAATGTGAAGTCATATGTCTAGTGTTCACTTAATTTTGCTGCTCTCCAATAAAGATGCAAATCCAATTAAAAACCTATCAGGAGAAAAGAGTGCTGAAGATCTAAGCATTATTTTTCTTAATGCCTTACAATCATTTCTTTTTATCCAAAATCACAGCTTCTAATTTTCTCATTTCTACCCTGGAATTTGCTGGTAATATTTTTGTCTTGAAAATAATGAACACTTGCTAATGTTGATTGTCAGACAGTCCTAATGTTTTAGAATGTAATAATCTGTTGCTGAGTGAAGTTTTTTTGTTTGTTGTGTTTGTTTTTGAGTTTTTTATTTTTTTAAGGCTGCTAAATTGTTTTATGTCTTGCTTTACAGAGCTAAAGAATTGTGCTGCTAACAAATCTTAATGACATAAGCTTTAGGCGTACTTGATAATATCGCAGGTTAACATATTTCATGTCTTGTTTACTTTAAAAGCCCCACACTGTAATACTGCTGTAATTTAAAAAAAAAAAAAAACAACAAACAAAACCCCCTCTGTTTTTGCCTACAAACCAGGATTTAAAAATTAAGGATATTGAATAAACATGTTACACAAATGGTTTCAACAAAATAACTGGTACATATAGGAAAAGTATTCTAAGAATTAAACTACAGCATTCTTGTCAGCCTTGTAAAAAGTACAGCACGATAATTGTGTACTGAATCAGTGTCTTTAGAATCAGCAACCCAAGTTCTAATTGATCTTTGCCTTCTGTCACAAGTTATGACTGCATTTTTTGGGGGCTTTTTTGGTTGTGTTTTTTTTTCCCCAAATATACTTCCCAAGACAATCTTAAGAACAAATGAAAAGGCTCAAGGAATGCATTTTGAACAGATACTCTATTTTCATATATATATATATGTATAAAATGAACTGTCATAGGCAGAAAATTTGAAAAATCATATATTTTTTTACAATATGAGATTTAAATATTCATTCAGAGGTTTGTATAGCCTTGTTAATAAAAAATCTAACATATTTAAAAATGTTTTTTTAAAAATCATCTGCTAATAATTATAAAGAGAAATGCTAGGAAAGAAGGAGATGGACATAGAGAGATTGTTAAGGAAAAACTAACCAGTCTTATAAGTATCAAAAGTAATTGTAACGTTTCTGTAGCTGGGACTGTCTAAGGATAGACTATCTAAGAGTCATGGCATTCCTCAGTGTTATACAGTACTAGCACAGAAATTAGATGCGACTGGTAAAATGAATTATATAGCATGTTTTAATTTTAAATAGACACCTTTCAGCATAGAACATGGTACAGAAGAACTAAATGGTATATCTCTGCATAAGAAGTGGAATGAGTCAAACCTCACAGGTCTATTTACTCATTTAATATTTCTCTGGCAGTGGACAGAAAAGGACATTTAGGGAAAATGTGTGAGAAATTGGTCAGGTACAGATGGTTCTTTCCAACCTAACAACTCTCACAAATGACAGAGGTCTAAAAAAGAAGACATCAATAAGCTTGTGAAAAAAATGATGGAGGAGATTCAGAGACAAGTAAAATTAAAGCTGTATTAGGTTCATATTTGGTAAGTATATTGAACAAGGACTAGTTAAAATAGATATCAGAGACAGACTTGCTCTGTCTTGGAAAGAGTGGAATTTCTGTAATTTATATTTCAGTAAATAGTGATGTGAAAGTATCTCAAAACGGAACTAATCTCACTGGACTTTATTATAAAGGAATGAATCAATGTAATAAATTCCTTAATATAAATCCACATTTAGAGATATTTTGAACAAGTGCTGGAATGAGAAATTCAGTCTCTCTCTACAAAATCTTTTTAAAAGAAAAATGCAAACAAATGCGTGTAACCTGGCAGTACATAAGAAATTTAAAAATAAAATCTTGCATCAGCCTAAAAATTCTCTCTAATCAGAAATGTTTGCATTGAGGAATATTAGAGATTCAATTAAATACTTAATTTATGAACTAGAATTAGTAATACCAGTTAACCTATAGACTTTAATGTATTTATTTCAGAACTAGAAAATATGAAATTGAAGCTTTAATCATCAACTTAAATTCAAGTGTCTTTTTTTGAAAATTAATTACTAGTATTAATTACATGTATTTAGGAAGGTTTCTGGGGAAAAAAATATCTTACAACCTAAAAGTGTTCCAGTAACCTGATATTGAGTGATAGAACAATTTATTACATTACAGCCTTGCTTTCATTAAGTTGTATAGTTTTGGTGTAAAAATCCCAGAATTCAATGCTAAGTGAACAGGCAAACTTAAATAATATTATATTGACATTTTTCTCATTGTTGCTAGTAAATTCTTTATTAAATTAGTGCCACTGAGAGTGCTGGAGGCAGCAGTAGGAGAAATTTGTCACCCACAAAAGACAGGACTACAAAATGCAGATCACGAATGTTAAAAGTTACAACATGAATATAATGCCACTGGATTTAGAATTTTGGAGACTGGAGTAACAACCAACTTGGAAATTTTGTGTTAAATTTCTGGTTTTGTTACAGGAATGGTTGAAGCTGTTGTGACAGATTACATATACATCTATATAATTATTTAAATAAAAATCGTATAGTGTATAACATTCCGAAGTTGCAAATAAACAAGCAATCTTCTAAGATACCTGAAAATTCTGTATGGATTAATGAAGATACTGATATTGGCTGACTTTAGTCTCAGAAACAGAGCTACCTGATTGTGAAGTTTATTAAGTAATAAAGGAGAACACCACTATGACCCGGGGAAGACCCGGGGAACTACAGGCCAGTCAGTCTCACCTCTGTGCCTGGCAAGATCATGGAGCAGATCCTCCTGGAAACTCTGCTAAGGCACATAGAAAACAAGGAGGTGATTGGCAGCAGCCAACATGGCTTCACCAAGGGCAAGTCATGCCTGACAAATTTGGTCGCCTTCTACGAAGGGGTTACAGCGGCAGTGGACAAGGGAAGATCTACTGATGTCATCTACCTGGACGTGTGCAAAGCGTTTGACACTGTCCCACACGATATCCTGGTCTCTAAATTGAAGAGACATGGATTTGATAGATGGACCACTCGGTGGATAAAGAACTGTCTGGATGGTCGCACTCAAAGAGTTGTGGTCAATGGCTCGGTGTCCAAGTGGAGAGCAGTGACGAGTGGCGTTCCTCAGGGGTTGGTACCGGGACCCGTACTGTTCAACATCTTTGTTAGTGACATGGACAGTGGGGTAGAGTGCACCTCCAGCAAGTTTGCTGACGATACCAAGCTGTTTGGCGAGGCAGACATGCTGGAGGGGAGGGATGCCATCCAGAGGGAGCTGGACAGGCTGGAGAGGTGGGCCCAAGCCAACCTCATGCAGTTCATCAAGGCCAAGTGCAAGGTCCTACATCTGGGTCGGGGCAATCCCAAGCACAAATACAGGCTCGGCGGGGAATGGCTGGAGAGCAGCCCTGTGGAGAAGGACCTGGGGGTGATGATTGACGAGAAGCTCGACATGAGCCAGCAATGTGTGATCGCAGCCCAGAAGGCCAACCGTATCCTGGGCTGCATCAAAAGAAGTGTGGCCAGCAGGTCAAGGGAGGTGATTCTGCCCCTCTACTCCGCTCTCGTGAGACCCCACCTGGAGTACTGCATCCAGCTGTGGAGTCCCCAACATAAGAAGGACATGGACCTGCTGGAGCGTGTCCAGAGGGGAGCCACGAGGATGATCCGAGGGCTGGAGCACCTCTCCTATGAGGACAGGCTGAGAGAGTTGGGGCTGTTCAGCCTGGAGAAGAGAAGGCTCTGAGGAGATCTTATTGCGGCCTTCCAGTACCTAAAGGGGGCCTACAGGAGAGCTGGGGAAGGACTTTTTACTAGGGCATGTAGTGATAGGACGAGGGGGAATGGCTTTAAGCTGGAAGAGGGCAGGTTTAGATTAAACATCAGGAAGAAGTTTTTCACTTTAAGCGTAGTAAGGCACTGGAACAGGTTGCCCAGAGAGGTTGTTGAAGCCCCGTCCCTGGAGGTGTTCAAGGCCAGGCTGGACGTGGCCTTGGGCAACCTGGTGTAGTGTGAGGTGTCCCTGCCTATGGCAGGGGGGTTGGAACTTGATGATCTTCAAGGTCCGTTCCAACCTAAACCATTCTATGATTCTATGATTCTATGATTCTATGGGCTGAATCACATGCATCTTCAGAATTAGTATTATTCAGTTTTCCACTACTCACTCTTACCCAAAACAGGGCTAAACATTGATTTGATTTATTAAAATTATGCTTAATTTCAGTCTTCACAGTCTAAACGGCATCACTCCTTTCTCTCTTCTCTATTTTATCTATATAACTGAAGTCTTTTGCGATTTGTTTTGACATACCTTGCAAGAACTAAATCAGCTTGTTATTCAGTGGTACTTATTTTGTCTATGTTTATTGACCTGTCAGACATAGCTTTCTTCGTGTACCAGTTTCTTTATGCATTGGATCTTTAGTTCTGTTTACAACTTTTTCCACCAAGTTTGGAACAGCTGTTACTACTCTGACTTATAAAAAATTGCAAATTCCTCCTTAGTTACTATTTAATTCCCTCAGTCCCTCAAAATTTTCCCTTTTGAAATATGTATTTGTTTTCCTTATCACAGGATCACCCATCCCAAAGACTATTCTTTAAATGTCTTTTCTTGCCAAATACTCATTCAAAATGTACATCAATCTTAATTGCTTGTTGACAAAATGATGAAGAATCAAGGCAGTTATTAAATACAGAAATATACTGACCCATATTATTGCTAATAGAATTTACCTTCTACTCCAAAATAACACTCGTATCAATAATATTTATTTGTTATTCTTCATGCAAATACATCGCAGAAAATCTGCAAAGGACTATCAGAGATACCCCCAAAAAACCTGTTTTGACTTCCTGACTGTATCGGATCTGGCTGGGATAGAGTTAACTTTCCCAATGGCAGCCCTCATAGTGTTGTGCTTTGTATTTGTAGCTAGAAAGGTGTTGATAACACACTAGCATTTTGGCTACAGGTGAGCAATGCTCAAACATCAAGGCTGTCTCTCCAACTCCCCTCCTCTCCAAAGGCTAGTAGGTTGGGCGTGGGCAAGAAGCTGGGAGGGAACATAGCCAGAACAGCTGACGAAGCTGACCAAAGAGATATCCATACGATATGACAACATGTTCAGCAAGAAAAGCTCAGATAAAGGAGTATGCAGGGAGGCATTCCTTATTAAGGAGTTATTAAGCAACCACTATGCATGCTGAGGCCCTACTTCCCAGGAAGTGGCTGGACATCACCTTCTGATGCGAAGTAGAGAATGAAAGTTTTTGTTTTCCTTTGCTTCCATGTGCAGGCTTTGTTTTTTTCTTTATTAAACTGCCTTTATCTCCACCCATGAGGGTTTTTTTCTTCTTATTTTCTTCCTCTCTGTCTTACTGAGGAGGGGGAGTGACAGAGGAGTTTGGTGGGCACCAAGTAGCCAGCCAAGCTCAACCCACCACACTGACTCAGACCAATCCTCATTCAAATGTATTTTGTTTTATCTATGTTATCCATTCACATTTCATTACAGATTATAACACACTGTTGTGCTTACTTATGATGTTTATTTCTGGACACAACGTTGTGGTGAGTTGACCGTGGCTGGACATCAGGTGCCCACCAAAGCCACTCTATCACTCCCCTCCTCAGCTGGACAGGGGGATAGAAAATATAACGAAAGGCTGGTGGGTTGAGATAAGGACAGAGAGAGATCATTCAGCAGTTACCATCATGGGCAAAACAGACTCAAGTTCGGGAAAAATATTTTAATGTATTATCAATCAAATCAGAGGAAGATAATGAGAAATAAAACCTAAATCTAAACACATCTTCCCCCCACCCCTTCCTTCTTCCCGGGCTCAACTTCTCTCCCAACATTCTCTACCTCCTCCCCTCAGTGGTGCAGGGGGACCGGGAATGGGGGTTACAGTCAGTTTGTCCTATGTGGTCTCTGCCGCTCTTTCCTCCTCAGGGGGAGGACTACTCACACTCTTCCCCTGCTCCAGTGTGGGGACCCTCCCATGGGACACAGTCCTCCACAAACTTCTCCAATGTGAGTCCTTCCCACAGGCTGCAGTTCTTCAAGAACTGTTCCAGCATGTGTCCTTTCCATGGGGTGCAGTACTTCAGGAAGAGACTATGCCAATGTGGGTCCCTGACAGGGTCACAAGTCCTGCCAGCAAACCTGCTCCTGTGTAGTCTCCCCTCTCCACAGGGTCATGGCCTCCTTCAGGCAGGGTCATGGCCTCCTTCATGCATCCACCTGCTCTGGCATGGCGTCCTCCACAGGCTGCAGGTGAATATCTGCTCCCCTGTTAACCTCCATTGTCTTCAGGGGCACAGCCTGCCTCAGCATGGTCTTCACCATGGGCTGCAGGGGAATCTTTGTTCCACTGCCTGGAGCACCTCCCTCCCCCACTTCTTCACTGACCTTGTTTTCTACATAGTTGTTCCTCTCACTCTTCTTTCCTGATTGCTGCCGCACAGGTTTTTTTCCCCCTTCTTAAGTGTGTTATCCCAGAGGCACTACCATCGTTACTGATTGGCTTGGCCTTGGCCAGCCATGGGTCCATCTTGTAGCTGGCTGGCATTGGCTCTGTCAGACATACAGGAAGCTTCTAGCAGCTTCTCACAGAAGCCATCCCTGTAACCCTCCCCAGCACCAAAATCTTGCCATGCAAACCCTACAAAAACATACATTTCAATATTGTTTTTCAGGCATGATGTTCTGCTGACTGCTATGTTCATGTTTCTGTTAGGCCTACAATGACCGATTACTTCAACTTCCTCCATTTTGTTCTACTGCAATTTAATATATGCTTTTATGAGTTGTTCTTCTCCCAATAGTCTGTCTTTTAGCTTGACTGGGTGTAGTTTTTTAGCTGTCACTATCTTACTCTAACTGCTGTTAATATTAGCATTTTCTCTATTTTTTCCTTATTAATTTTCTTTTCTGTAAGTAAAAGCAAATCCATCCTGCTGAAGCTGTTTTACTTTTTATTTAAAATAGTTAAATATTCATCAGTCTGGGGAGTCCTGGGGTCATTTCTGGTTTTGTTCAGTGACTATTAATATAAAATGCATGAACAGTCTTGGCAGCAAGACTGACTCCAGATTATTTCAGAACTGCAGGTGAGTAGGCACTGAAGATCTCAGTGACATTTAAAAGCTGGAATAAGAAACTGAAATTCAGAAATGGTTACTGTTTTACACAAAGCAGTAGAATTAAGGAACATACACCCTGTGCAAAATATCACGAAGCATCTAAATCCTTTAAAAATGTGTAGCTCTTTAATCTCGTAAAACTGTTATTATTCTAGTCTTCTACAAGTTTTTTTTGCCTTACACTACCCAAGGTTATTGACTTACTAGGTCTAATAAATGATAAATGACTTAACAATTTTTTTCTATATTTATCATTTATTATAACTATATAATAGCTACATAATAAGTATATACAATTTAATAAATAAATAATGATTATACGCTAGAATAAGTAATAGTTTGAACATTAAAAATCCACAATTGGTCTACAGATATACTATTTGGCTGATTAGGCTCATTACTCATGGAAAAACAAGTATAACAATAAAATATCATGATACTGCTAAAATGAAAGAATTGACAATTTGTATTAACTTGAAGAGATGGAAATGCAAAAATTAATCCTATAAAGAGAAAATTATTACATTACTTAACCTGTGGTGGATCCATCTTTGAAGAAAGGACAATTTATAAAGTTTATCCATTCAGATTTTCATCCTATTCTAGAGATCAACTTGTTATCTCCAATTTAGCTACTCAATTTTTCAGCTTTTTTTTTCAGCAATTACTTCTTTGGGCCATCTGAACATTGCAATTGTGCCATAACTAAAGAAAACTGCAAGATGAAAGGAGACCCATTTGTCAAAACCTTTAAAAAGGAATGTTTTATATTAAAATCTATTTATGGAGAACTAGAATCATAGAATCATTGAGGTTGGAAAAGACCTTTAAGATCATCGAGTCCAACCGTTAACCTCGCACTGTCAAGTTACCACTAAACCATGTCCCTAAGCACCACACATACATGTCTTTTAAATATCTGCAGGGATGGTGACTCAATCACATCCCTGGGCAGCCTATTCCAATGTTTGATAACCCTTTTGGTGAAGAAATTTTTCCTAATATCCAATCGAAACCTCCCCTGGTGCAACTTGAGGCCATTTCCTCTTGTCCTATCACTTGTTACCTGAGAGAAGAGACTGAACCCACCTCTCTACAACCTCTTTTCAGGTAGTTGTAGAGAGAGTTAAGGTCTCCCTCAGCCTCCTTTTCTCCAGGCTAAACACCCCCAGTTCCCTCAGCTGCTCCTCATAAGACTTGGGCTCTAGACCCTCACCAGCTTCATTTCCCTGCTTGGGATGCACTCCAGCACCTCAATGTCTTTCTTGTAGTGAGGGGCCCAAAACTGAACCCAGTACTTGAGGTGGGACCTCACCAGTGCTGAGTACAGTGGGATGATCACTTTCCTGGTCCTGCTGGCCACACTATTTCTGATACAAGCCAGGATGCTATTGGCCTTCTTGGCCACCTGGGCACACTGCTGGCTCATATTCAGTCAGCTGTCGACCAGCACCCCCAGGTCCTTTTCCACCAGGCAGCTTTCCAGCCACTCTTCCCTAAGCCTGTAGCACTGCATGGGGTTGTTGTGACCCAAGTGCAGGACCCGGCACTTAGCTTTGTTGAATCTCATACAATTGGCCTCAGCCCATCAATCCAGCCTGTCCAGATCCCTCTGGAGAGCCACCCTACCGTCAAGCAGATCAACAGTCCCACCCAACTTGTTGTCATCTGCAAATTTACCGAGGGTGCACTCAGTCCCCTCTACTAGGTCATTGATCAAGATATTAAACCAAACTGGGCCCAATATTGAGCCCTGGGGAACATCTGTGGAACTAAAGGGGAAAGGAAAACCTGTGTTGAAACAGGGTTAAACACTCAAAACTATCACCAAGTTTTCTCCTGAGAACTTCTATTTGTAGATAAAAGTCTGCCTGACTGTGACATGTGTGGTCTACTATAGCACTGCCAGGAGTATACTCCTTCAAGGTTTTTCAGCTTCAGTTAAAAGCGATATGTGGCTAATCTGTATTCATGACTCATTTTTAAATGTGTTCTTTGCATAAAGTGAAATGAATTTAGATAAAATATTTTTCACACTGTTTAACACAATTTAAAAAAGATATACACATTGCATTTGTCTTACAGTTTAAAAGGGTCCTGAGTAATCACCAACTAAAGTCAATCACTGAAGTAATTTCTGTAGGACTCTTTGCTTGGAGAATTTTATACAGCAAGTGTTGTATGTTGGTCTCACAACACATAGGGTAACATATATGTGCAGTAAAGTCAGTGCATCTGAAAACTTCTGCATTGAATGTGACTTTGTATCAAGATGGAGTCTTGGCCTAAGACAGTCTGTATCTTGAGAGAGCACATATCATTCCTAAATGCTCTCAAACCTACAGAAAAATACGTAAGACTTGACAAATACAGAGCAACAAATGAAAGGACTCAGTAACTGCTGATTTGTAGTAGTATTTTAAAGTAAGGCAGATGCCCCTTCAGTCTAACTAATGACAGTCACTAAAAACAAACCAAAAAATAAACAGATTTTTTTTTTAGGATTCGCCATGGATTTTTCCTTTCTTTTAATAGAGATTAAACATTTCCTGTGTTTTATTATGCATGCTATATTTAACATAATTCTTATAATTATAATTATATTTTCCTAGTGATAGCAGAAAAAGAAAATAAATATCATTTCTATGACAGATATTAAAATTTGTCTTACCTGTAAAGATCTCAAGTTACTTTTCATTGGATTAGTAGGCATTCTATGAATCTTCTCATTGCTTGTTCTTTTATTAACTGTTTTGCTCTTACACATAAATTTCACCAGTGTTAAATGTACACAGCTGTGAAGTATTTAGACTGAAAAGAGCATTATACAAATACGTTACACTCAATGTGATTATTTGTGCTTACTCACCTTTGAAAGCTTATATTTAGAAATCAGATTTTACACATTTTCTGCACAACTTGAAAACATATCTACTTGACATTTTTTGTTCAGATTCACTCTCATAAGGAACTTCAAACACATTTCACAAAATTTGCAAGTATAACCTTAGGTATCACCCAAGATCATACCATTGTTTGGGATGGAAAGAAATATTATATCAACTATCTGTTGCCTTATTACTTTGCATACTATATCATACCATTGCAGTCTGGGGTGACATACTGCATCAAATGAGTCAGCTAAGAAATTAAGACTTGTAAATTTTAGGTTGAAATATTTTAAAAGTCTACTGATTAAAAACCCAAACCCCAATATTTGGACTGCTTCTGTATATTTCCAGCAAATAATTAGACAGTTGAATGTCAAGGGTAATGCATCCCAGCAGTGCAGTCTCTTAAGGACAGTGAAAACCTCCTGCCACATGTACTGCTCACGGTTTTGAACAAGCAACTGAAAATATCAATATTTAACATAAAATTCATAATTTATTTATGAAGTCTCATAAATGGGAACCACACTTCATAGGTAAGCAGAAAGAGAAGGTCCTAGCCTTCAGTCACTTACTGCTTTAATATCAGAGATATTTTCATAATGGCATAATTTGCGTGGGTGCAAATGTAAATAAAATACAGAAGATATGCTTGTCTTCTTCACAGTTTAAAAAAATTACTCAATTATTAATTAATGAAAAAATGGAAATTCCAGGTTCTTTCTCTGTATTTTACAGGCTATTCTGCTTCAGACAACACATTTCTCAGCAAGGTGTGCAAATCTTCCTTTTTCGTCATATTGACTTACTTCAAAGGTATGTTTAACTTTGTCATTTTTAAGGAATATTGATGAATGTTAAAGATAATTTGCACTGAATTAATGTCTTTGTACTTTTGTTCTCTATCACCAAAGAGAGACAGTCATTTTTAAAAGTAGGTTCATAAAATAATGGTTTAGGAACATTTTCCTTTTGCTATAATTTGGCAACTACGGATAATGTTTGGTTTTATGCCCCTTTACAGATAATATCCTGTTAACATTACACAAGAAAATCTAACAATATGTGTTTGATGGTTTCATTAGAAATAGATAAGAAAATTAAATAACTTCTTGCATATTAAAAATACAAATATTCCAAAATGTTTCTAAAAATTTACAGGAGTATAGTACAGGAAATATTCACCTTGCACACCCATGGCCTATTGTGACAAGAGTTCCTCACAGGGTCTCCACTCTTGGCAGTGCAGTGGCAAAAAAAGTTCAAAGAGAAGCCCAGAGGACATGTCCATGTGTGTGGGCAGCAACGACACTGTCCCAGATGGGGTGAGTTGTCGGCTGGTGAGACACAGGAGCCAGATTTCCCGGTTCCTACACAGGCACATTAATTCTTAGCTCAAACCCTCTCATGAAGTTTTTTTGTTTTGGGGATTTTTTGTTTGTTTGGGATTTTTTTTTTAAGGAAATTAACTGAACCAGCCTTTCATTTTCCGCGGAATAGTTAGGCAACAAAATTCCAAAGAGTGCTTTGTACTTGGAGTTATAATCTCATGGGCCCTATTTGGAGCTACAAGCTTACCTTTAGGAAACAAATGCTTTCTTTGTCCCTTCTTTTTTGATTAGCTCGAAAAGAGTTACTGGCTACTTAACCAGTCACAAAGGACTTTGAAATTACTTTGTCTGTGGCATCAAAATACTTTCTATCGTATGATATCTCAGTATTTTATCTTGGACATGAGGTACACGATAATGTGAATTCCTTTTGAGGGAAAGGGGAATTTGGAGTGGAATATGCTGACCATGTTTTGATTTTTTCCCAAGCTACTAGGGGGAAGATAACAGCAATCAGGTTCTCACTTCTGAGAAATAAGAGTGTAGCTGTATCTCTTTTTAACTGGAAACTTCAAAGTATGAGCATATAAAAACACTTTTGTCTCTATGGCTAAAATCACATCTTACTTTACAAATAATTTATATCTTGAAATATGACTATTTTACTCAAGAATTAACTTTTAATTTTGAAACTAGAATAAGTCTTTTAAGCATTATTTTGTAGTTGAAATGCCTATATACTTCATGTTGCACTATGTAAGGTATGTTAGATACATTTTTAAGATATTTCTCAGTTAAAGATTTAAAGCTATCCTTAAAAAAGGTTATGCAATCAGTTATTCCTATTCATGAGTGTCACGGTTTGAGCTGGACTGGCCACTGAAGCGAATGACAGATGCTTTCCCCAAACTCTCTCTCCAAGTAAAGGAGGGAGAGAGAGACGTAAGAGCTTAGAAAAAAACTAAACTACTTCAATGAAATATTAATAATAAAATAATGAAAAGGAAATAACGAAATATATACAATATAGAAAACCAGTATTGAGCTCCCAGGATGACAATCATGTCACCAGCAGACACTGGGAAAGTCCCAGGCTGGTCTCAGTGATGGTTGGGAACTGGATTCCGGATCTGGATTCAAAAAGCAACGGAAAGGCATCAAATGTAAGAAATTCCAGAAGGATACACCTCTAAGTAGAAAACCCAAACATATGGTCCTCCTAGCTTCTAGATATGTAAATTTATTGCAATATGCCAACATACACAGTATTCAGTTCCGGATAATTATGAAATAGATCATTAACTGATCTAAACTGTCATATCTCTTGGGATCCAGGATAATATGTGAAATCATGATAACATAGCTATGGATGTGAGAAAAAAAAACAACCCACAGTAGTAAATAATATTACTCTACCAGGAAAATACAACATCAGGAAAATAATGTGCCATACAAAGTAAAAATAACACATTTCGCGTGCTTCTCTTTATAGATCAGTTGAAAAGGTTAACACAAACATTCAGGTAGTGAAAATATTTATTCAGATTGCATATCTTTACATTTGTACAAAGGCTACACCTATTTTTTCTATTCCTGTTCTGTAGTTAATAAAGTTCAATAACTACAATAAAATCATCATAGGACTTAATTCTCTAAGCATACTAGAATATAACTGGGACATGATAATTTATTGTGAGAAAACATCAAGGAAAGATGACTAGCGGTCTCACTAATCTGTTATAGAATGATAAAAAAAGCTTCATTTAGGAAGACTGATCAGCCACTATGGAGTATGTTGAAAATGAATCCACACCACATGGGTAGTTAAAGATAAAATTGAGAAGAAATGTTCTGGCTAGAAGAGATGAGAGTTGCTTGTCCAGACTAGTATCAACATGGAAGAAGGGTGAGTCAGTACCACAGCATGATTTTCCACTAGGTGTTCATACCTGAGGTCTCTTTTCAGGGGGCATGTACTAAGAAAAATGGGTGTAGACAGAGAATTTTTGCACCATTCCCAAATTTCAACCCCCAGCAGACAAGCAAATATAAATTAATGATGAACGAGTATTACTTTCCTATTATTTTTTTTTTTCAAAGCAGCGTATGATTCCTGGATTTAAGACCTACATGTGTCACAGATAGCTTTTTGTCATTCGAGAACAAAGAGAAACCAGGAAGCATATTTAATGCCTGTAACCTGCAACACAAGTGCAATTAGTACTCCTGGGATATTGATAAAGCTGTTCACTCTTGTTCTACATATTTGGGCTGTAACTAACCATTGAATAAACAGTTATATTAGGGCATTATCTCCTGTGTCCTTCCTGTCCTATTAACAGCAAATTTCGCATAACCAAAAAGTCTTGTTGGAGAAACAAACAACTCTACCGCGAATTCAAGAATAAAACTGGTCAGAATTTTTGGGGGATTATTTTCTTCGTTATTATTATTTGAATCATAAGTAAGTTTCAAAACATTTTAGAATTGATTAATTTTAAGTAACCCCACAACAGATTTCCAGAAGAAACCTAGGCAAACTTGGGCAAAGAAGTCCTTAGGAAGCAGCAAAGCTCTTACTGTTAAGCAGATATTTTTTCACAGAACAAGTTATTCTGTGCTTTGCTTGCATTTCTGACATTCATAAGCAAAAGTCAAACTCAGTATTCTTCAGAGAAGGCTTAGGAAAAACTAGAAAAGTATATATCTTCTTGGAACTAAAGAAAGCTGGACACCCTGCACAGACTCTGGTCTGAAAATCACTTAGTGGTCCATCACATGGCACTTTGCTGAGCAGGCTACCTGTGAACACACCAATCCTGCCAACAATCTGGAGATTTCATTTTCACTCGCCACTGGGAGACTGCCAGTGCAAATAGTGTTTGCTCTTCACCTATCACCAGGTTAGTAAGTAGACAAGACAGCTAGAAATTGTGAACATTGTCTCGCTTTAACTATTCTTCTATTTTAAACAGAAATAATTCTGGTATCCAGAGAAAAAGTAGGGCAATGATAACTAGTCTTAAAGGAATGCTAGGAATATTTGTTGTGTAGTTGATAGATGATAGTCACAAAACTGGAAATATGTGGGGAAAAAGAAGGAACAACATAAATTTTTATGGAAAAGACAATTATACCTATTTAGACATTAGCATGAGTGAAATACACAAGACCACAAACTGAAGTCTGCTAACTGTTAGAGCCAAGACAGCTTGGAATATGAGGAAGTAGCATTACAAATTTCGTCTTATAGAGTAGCCAGTAGAGAAAAATCCCTTGTACTTTCTGTGAAAACCTCACAACACCAATAGTTTCTGATGGAAACCTATTAAAACCATTTCATTATTTTGACATGAGTATCAAAACAAAAGAAAGTCATAATTAGTAAATAGCATGTTGTAACAGTTAGCTTTATGCCTCTACTCTTATGAAAAACACTGGTCCAAATTCATTAAAAGTTGTCTTTTCCTATGAAGTAGTGAAGTTAAAGCTTATGCTTGGGGGAAAGGAAAAATAGAGAAAAGAAAAGAGATAGATACTGCATTAAGTGAGAAGGGACATCAGAACAAAAATCCAATTCTTGGTTATTTTTTATTCTACTTAAAAGCAAGTGTGACTCTCAAAATAGATAGTGGCTGATGTTCTGAAGGGATGAGTACATGGACTATAATATTATTACCCTGTAATTTACATTCATAATCTTAGTATTTCTTCATTAATTCTTTGGAACCCGTAAAGTTATTTGTTCAGCAAATAACAGCAAATATAACAGCAAAAAATACAGCAAATGGAACCAGCATTGAAATGGAAGCTGAAAGAAATTGCATTAAAACAATTCAGTTTCTCTTAGAAAGAAAAAAATTAATTGCTATATGTAAAAGGAATACAGAAAACAATGCTTCCTCAGTGAATACTTCCAAGAATAATCAAGAAAAAAAGAGAAATGTTAGGCGATACTGCATACCAGTTTTGAACTTTGAAAAAATTCTGTTTCCAAGACTTTATTACTTTGAAGGTGTGAGTATAATGACTGTTATGCTTGTAGCACAGGCAAAATATTGTTAATAATGTGACAAAAGTACTACATTTAATACACTGTCTATGCAATACAGACATGGTTTATTTGCTTAGCTCATTTTGCCAATACCTTTGGATAATTAAAGTAACCAGGAAATAAGTATTTACTTTAATTCAGAAAAATATTTTTTTTTCTATCAGCACTATAAGCATATGAGAAATATTTGTATTTCTTCAGTTATATTCTGTGTTCTGTTAAATAAGGTCCCTTCCAACTATAACGATTCCATGATTCTATGATGCTATGAAATAAATGGTATTTTTACAATGACTTAAATGAACCTAAAATAACATCCATTTTCTCTGTTATATAGTTTAAAACAAAAATGAATTTAAAAGACAGAATCACGTATACGGAAGGCACAGTTATAAAGAAATCTCAGCAGGGAAATGTTTTGTATACTACTTTGTCTTAAATGTTTACTGTTTGTGATGGATTAGTTTTCATATGAAAAAGAACTTTGTCAGAGTAAATATATTGTTGTTGAGTAACAGTTTGTGTATAATGTGCTGACAGATGATAAATGACATTTGTGACAATTGCTGTTATTGGTGTGGGCAAATCACATTAGTTTTCTTATGAGCCATACTCATTTACATTTCATTTGTAACACTCTTATCAGTTAAAGGCAATAAACATTTAATTTACAGCTTGAAAATATATTGGTTTAAATAAATAATACATTTTTATTATAAATAATTGCCTTTTTTAATTTAAAGTATGTCTCCTTGGTTTAATTTTCTTGTCATGTATGGGCTTGTTTGGGCGTTAACTTTTCTTAATTTAAAAATGGGAATGGTAAAATAATTATTAGGTTTTCTCTCATCAACCATGTTTCAGCGTTACGTTATGCTGTATGACTGAAACACTTATTTGTGTATGAAAGATACAGAATTGACATGGTAAGTATATTGAGTAGATTTTGGATAATGCATAAATGACAATGATTTTCTTGCTCCTCGACAGTTAGTAACACAAAAGCCTATTCTATCATACATAATTGTGGCACAGTAATATAATTTCAGAATCCTAAATCAATAGAAACATGTAAATTTAAAGTAATTAGAGAAAATTGGAATTAGGTCCTATGTATTTCTGCTGGCAAAAATGATACAGAGGACAGGACTAGTTCTGACAGGTCTTTCACAACAGTTTAGCCTGAACAACTGAGTCCCGAATTACCTAAATCAGCAAAATTGGAAAAAAACAAGGCTTCAGATGTTATCGTATGAATTACTACATGTGCTGGGAGTCGTTTTGTCTGTTATTTACTATAATCTGCAAAATCCCATTACATACAGCCTCCTGCTGTTGATTTCCTTCTTACACAGCAGATGTGGATTATCAGTTTAATAAAAAGATGATATGTACAGTACAGCCACTCACTATCCCTTTTTTACCACCCAACAGGGAAAAGTATCAAGCCTTTAACAGAGGGAAAAATAGGTCAATTTTGTCAGATCATCATTAAAAAGAATCTTTTGTTCTTCTATAATCATTCTAGAAGTTACTATAATTCTGAAAATGATAATCCAGGAGACAATAACCCATGAGAATTGTAGGATTCTGCAAAACATAATAGCATTGCAAATGTCACCATTTCAAAGTTATTCAGCAGAATTTTTATCAACTAGTTATTCTGCTCTTCTGGTTTTTGCTTTCTTATAACTACTTTTTTTCCTTATAACATTCTTGTCCAAAGTTCTTGGAAGCATATAAGAAATTAATGCAAAAGCATTGCAATCTGTGTTAGGTAACAAACTGAGTAACAATACCTGTGAGGTAAACACAAGTTGTGAGAGAAATTCTGCTCCTAGTGGAAGCCTGTCCTGCTTACTACACTGACATTATCCTCCTTGTTTGTTTTTAATTAAAAGGTTAATGTTTTGTGGGTGTTGCGTTAAAAGGGCAGAGCAGTTTGGCAGAAAATAAACCCCCTTGCGTTCTAACACTCCTCACCGAGGTGGGAGGCTAGGTGCGGCTAGGTTTAAATTCTGAGTGATGGCCAAACCACCACTATCAGTCCAGTCGCGTTTAATATATATTAAACTTTCACAATTCTGGGTACGCTAATAGTGGACTGCACCTTCAGTCTAGTTGTGCTCATGAACTACCATGACCACTTTTTTGGTCACATTCAATGAGAAACCAAAATGACCAGCTACGTAAACAGAGCAGTTTATTTTAGCAACAGATACATAAGTTCTTATGGATTGCCAGGGATAAACACACTGTCTGCAAAACATGTGCAAATAAAAGTATTGTTAGTTATACAAAATGCATGAAAAAGTTACATACAATACAGCCTGGCTATAAATATAGAAAAAAGAGTCTCTAGAGAGATTTCTAAGTTTTTCGAGGAAACACTTGGTATAGTCTAAGTCTTACCCGAAGGCATCCCTATCGGGGGGAAGAAACGCTCAGCCCGTCGGCTGGTCCCGGAAGTTGAAGGCAGTTTTGATGGAGTCCTCCTTGACTTGTTCACGATGGTGTCTTCCCTAATATTCCCCCTTTCTTGGGTTATTTTTATACTACTTTTTACCTTCAAGGTGGAGTTTGAGTGACTTTAGTCATAAATACTTTTATTATGATTGATGTAAAATTCTCTCGCTTCACATTTAAAGGTACAGTTCATGAAAAATTCAGGGCGCAGACTCAAGGAGGAGTAGTCGCACCTTAGAGGCTGGTAGGCTTTGGGATGGAGGTGTGTTTAGGTATTATAATGACATTATAATGAGCAAAGTTCACACAAAGGACAGCGTTTTGTCAAAATTTGACAAACTGTTGGCTTAGGGTAGCAAGTGTGCAGCTTATCAGTTCCATAGGACCATCTCGTTCCCATATCTGCTGATTATCACCGGACTTCGCTGTGGAATCTCCACCCCACTCCATCCCCGTGTTGCTCTGTGAGTGATATTGTGCAGGGAATCACAGATGTAGTGGATTCTTTGCATACCAGCTGCAGCTGTATTCTACCTTAGGAACCTTTTTGATTTTAAGTTTTTCCTTAATGTGTGAACAATGCTGTATTTTTGGTTATTTTAGTAATTATTCCACAGTGGGGTATGTAATGAGGAAGTGACTGTAAAATGACTAGAAAAACAAGTTAGTGTAAGCCATATAGCTAGCTATTTATATGGAATTTCACTAGAAGATGTGAAACTAGAAGTTTTTTGACTTGTTTGAGAGGTGTGCAACAGTGGAATAGCTCAGAGCTGGACGTAGAGTTGAAAGAACTGAAGACTTTGCAGACAGTGACACAGATCTGGTGAAGTTTTAAATATTATACTTTCTGGTTTGTACCTCTGCTATAAAAGAACATAACTCCGTGGGGTTTTTTCTGTAATCTTCACTTTGCACTCGACTGCTGACAATATGAATATTGATCACTAATAGTCTAAGATAACAGTTTATTTTATCTTGGCTGAACAATAAACTGTTATGTATGTCCCAAACTTTCTAGGATCAATCTTCACAGACAAGAAAACCAGAAAAAAAATCCATATGAACATGAGCAATGTCCAATCAGATTTTGTCCTAGTAAAGATGATACTAAAAGCATGATCTCATTATTTAGTATTTAGCACATACTGAGAATACTAAAATATAGAAGTGCTTAAATAGTGTTTATTACACAACAATCCTAATGACCTTATGTATTCAACAACCTGTTTTCTTGTTGCACAAGGTAAATGTCACCAGATAAATAAAAAAATTGCTCCCTAATCCTACCAAACATCACTGTTTTTAATGTTACATCTCCACAAAACCTTAGTTCACTATTCAAGTACAATAATCTGAACAGGAAAAGTGCCTGCCTGGCTGAACCCTATTTCCTATAAATTTAGCTACATAATGGGATTCGAGTGCCTCCTAAACTATTATAGACAGATTTGAGTCATTCTTCCAGCATTTTCTAAAAACCACTGTCTATTCTATCCATGCTTTCTAAAGTCATGTGCAAATCTGAGAGCAATTTTGATACATATTAAATGTTAACTAGTATTACAGGGTGAAGGTTTGAAACTGTTAATGTATTAGAATTATTGAATATTTGTAAACAATTCTCTATCTACAGAGTCTGCCTAATTAGAAGCATTGCAGGATTATGTCTTTAATCTTTGGTACATATCTATAGTAGAACAAAAAAATATCTACAGTCTCACTGTATACTCTATATGGTGTCCCAAGTAACCTTCCTGTTACTCAAGTTACTTTCTTGCCCTCCTTGCCATATAGGAGATATGCTAGGTCATGTTATCCCTTGTTTTACACTCATTTCCAGACAGTTCAAACCATGGCATCCTAAACAACATCAAGGTCCATCATTCCAGATGGTGATAATGCTACTGTGAAATTTTCTAAGTGTGTGAGGAGGTTTACTGTTTCCCAGACTTGTTGAGCTCTGTAACAATCTAATGGATTAGTATAGGATCATTCATCAGTCTGGCAACACCCAAGACTGAAAGCATCCATAAGATTTTACAAAGGCTTTTTTTTTTCCTTGATGTCTTCTTCAATTTAATCTGATAGTATCAAAATATCAGATCAAAACTGCTAATATTTTTTGCTACTGCTGTTTCATATGTGGTGTCAGTTGTGCTAATACCTGTCTTGAACTGTTACAGAATAGTGACATATCCTTTGCTGATATAAACTAATATTCACTCAATGATTTCAGCAGTTATGATAATTTAAAACTTAAAATGTTGAGATATTTCCTTCTTGTTTTAGCACGCCAAAGACAGTTACACGTTGCAATAGTCTTATCACTGGAATTATTCCTTACCTTAAGGCTCCTAAAAAGTCTGCTGATATATATGATGAGCCTTCCACGCTCTCTCTTTTCTAATCACTTATAAAAGCTTTTCAGCCTTCATCCTATTATTATTACTATCATATTTAATTATTATTTATGTTCCATATAGCACACAGAATTAAGTTCTCAGCAGGTATAGCTTCTGTTACTGGGAACATTGATAGACAAAATCTACATGTGTCCTCATTGCCCCTGTTTTTGAGTGGTCTGTAATAGAACGTGTATGAATCCCACAGTTTCATAGAATCATAGAATCATAGAATGGTTTAGGTTGGAAGGGACCTTGAAGATCATCGAGTTCCAACCCCCCTGCCACAGGCAGGGATACCATTTTTTTTGTTCCAACCTTGTTCTCTGTTTGGTTTCCTAACACATTAAACCAAGTTTCTCACCTCCTAATGACATTTATTTAATTTTGGCACATTTATAAATCATGTTTGTCATCTTCTATCATCATCATTCATATTCTTAATCCAAGAAGATATTGTTCGGACCTTAATCTCTTGCTGTGAGAGTAACAGCAACCTGAGATCAGATTCTTATATCAGAATTACCTAATAAAATTCCAGTGTATATTCTGTTACACTGAAGCAATAATTTGATTTTCACACTTGTTGCATCCAAGTTTATTCAGTCTTGGTAGTCAACTACCTTGTTATGCTGGAAGGCTGAAACAAAAAACACACACAAGTACATACAGCTCATCAAAATTTTAGTTAACTTAACTCAGTTATATTTAAAGTAATTTTAAAGTTGACTGTTGAGTTACAGCTGCAAAATGTAGTAAACTTCTCTCTCTTGTCAGTGAAGGAGAAAGAGGAGAAAGGGTAGCTTTGATCAGGTTCAGCATCCCTGCCCAGGGTACAGACTGTTGGTGCAATTCTTTTCTTTCTGTTCTTCCTTTGCTCACGATGGGGCTGTAACTGTCTTTTATGCTTTGAGGTTTTACCATATATAGGATGATTTATTTCTGCTCTTCATTATGGAATAAAATCAGTTCTATAGAGCTCTCAAGGCTGCATTCTTTCAGTGACCATTTCTGATTTGTGTTTATATTCCCGGGGACTCTGTTATCACCCTATCACTGTATTTTCACAGCCTTTGTTATCATTCTATGCTCATCCTCTCAGGAATCCTTTCTAGACATTGGTGCTAATTAGTATGAAACTTAACTATATGTACAAGAGGAATTTTTGAAGCCTTACTAATGTGTAAATTTTTTAAAAAATAAATTATACAAATGAATTTTCTGCATAGTTAACTTTGCAAACTTTGTTCCTAAATTTATGTGAATAAATTTGTAAGACTGAAGATATTTTGAATGACTTGAAAATGCTCTAGGCTAGAATATACAACACCGGTGAAAATAATATTTTTTTGTTATTTTACTATATAAAATTCTATTTTTATATAGTGGTGTGCAGTAAACTGAAAGAAAGTATTCAATGATTACTTACTCAAGTCACCAGTTTGTGCCAAGTAATTATTTGAAATATTTTTCGAGTTATTTCTGCCTGGCTGAAGTTTGTAATATAGGAACTTCCTTATCCTGTAACATCACTAATAATTACATTCATATGTAAGTTTGTAAAATACATATGTAAAATTTAGTTCTATTCTATATTTCGAATAGATCTCTCAACATTATTATTTATAGTGTTTAAAGTACACTATAGATAATACATAAATAATACACTATAAATAATGTATAAATATATATATGGTATGTGTATACATATATATACACATATATGTATTGGCTAGAGGCCTTCTGGTTTACCTCCATGCCCGGGACAAGTAAAAAGGCATAGCATTTTTAAATTGTGTTGCCCATCAACTTGTGTTGACTGCAAGTACTGATACTCTCAGCAACTTTCTATTTTCACATAGTTTATTCTACTGAGCCTTGGGGAAAGACAATTGTAGCATGTTTTATGAACAAACACCACTATTTGGCATAAGAGAGGTTTGGACACTAATCATCAAATGACAAGTTTTCCATGCCAAAACTTTGGAATCAATCAGACTGCAGCAGATTTCCCTCTAGGCTGCAAAGATCCATCTCTTCTGTCTCCCAATTCCCATGACCTAATTACTGGAAATATCACAAACCTGCTGCAAGGCAACTCTGAACACCATTTTCTGTCTTAAACAATAACAAATACATGTCCCTTAGTAGAGTTGTAATAAGAGTGGGATAAGAAGGGCATAAAATGGGAAAAAAAAGTCTAAAAAATATATTTTGTAATGCTACCAAGGGTAAGGCTTTTCAAGTCCATGGGGAGTAGGTGGCAAAGACATCTTGAAGGATCTAAGTCTGAGAATGAGGGATGGGCACCAGTTATCTTGTCTCAAGAGCAAAGAAAAAAAGGAGAGTGTTTTACTCTTTTCCATTAAAACTCCACTCAAATCTCAGTGAATATTGTATATAATTGTGTTTTAAGTTCTTCCATGAAATTAAATGAAGAAGCAAAAAGAAGAGAAAAACCCACATTGAGAAACTATTAGGTAGAAGAAACTGCAGAAACGTATTGTGTTTTTACCTTAAAACAGAGAAGTTCTAACACAGGCATGTAAAACTACTCGGGTTTCAACCATATTGTAGAAATAAACAGAAATATGAATGACAGACTAGCATTACTGTAAAAAAGACTTGACAGATCTAGAATTTAAATGTGAATGTAGCACAGCTAGATTCCCATTTCTTGACATTATACATGTATCCCATTTTTAGGTAAGCAAATTGCCAGACATGTGACGTGAACTGTCAGAAAATACTGTTATCATTCATGGACATGGAATTCTTGGGCATTTTTGTTACATGATATCTTCAAGTCAAATTACTTTAATGTTATTTGGTTAAACACATTTTCATTGAATAGAGAATGAATATAATTCTTATTATCATAGAATCATACAATGGTTTAGGTTGGAAAGGACCTTGAAGATCATCAAGTTCCAACCCCCCTGCCACAGGCAGGGACACCTCACACTACACCAGGTTGCCCAAGGCCACGTCCAGCCTGGCCTTGAACACCTCCAGGGACGGGGCTTCAACCACCTCTCTGGGCAACCTGTTCCAGTGCCTTACCACGCTTAAAGTGAAAAATTTCTTCCTAATGTTTAATCTAAACCTGCCCTCTTCCAGCTTAAAGCCATTTCCCCTCGTCCTATCACTACATACCCTAGTAAAAAGTCCTTCCCCAGCTCTCCTGTAGGCCCCCTTTAGGTACTGGAAGGCCGCCATAAGATCTCCTCGGAGCCTTCTCTTCTCTGGGCTGCTGGCCACACATCTTTTGATGCAGCCCAGGATACGGTTGGCCTTCTGGACTGCGATCGCACATTGCTGGCTCATGTCGAGCTTCTCATCAATCAGCACCCCCAGGTCCTTCTCCACAGGGCTGCTCTCCAGCCATTCTCTGCCGAGCCTGTATTTGTGCTTGGGATTGCCCCGACCCAGATGTAGGACCTTGCACTTGGCCTTGTTGAACTGCATGAGGTTGGCTTGGGCCCACCTCTCCAGCCTGTCCAGCTCCCTCTGGATGGCATCCCTCCCCTCCAGCGCGTCTGCCTTGTCAAACAGCTTGGTATCATCAGCAAACTTGCTGAGGGTGCACTCTACCCCACTGTCCATGTCGCTGACAAAGATGTTGAACAGTACGGGTCCCGGTACCAACCCCTGAGGAACGCCACTCGTCAGTGCTCTCCACTTGGACACCGAGCCATTGACTGCAACTCTTTGAGTGTGACTGCCCAGCCAGTTCTTTATCCACCGAGTGGTCCATTTATCGAATCCATGTCTCTTCAATTTAGAGACCAGGATATCGTGTGGGACAGTGTCAAACGCTTTGCACAAGTCCAAGTAAATTACATCAGTAGATCTTCCCTTGTCCACTGCCGCTGTAACCCCTTCGTAGAAGGCGACCAAATTTGTCAGGCATGACTTGCCCTTGGTGAAGCCATGTTGGCTGCTGCCAATCACCTCCTTGTTTTCTATGTGCCTCAGCAGAGTTTCCAGGAGGATCTGCTCCATGATCTTGCCAGGCACAGAGGTGAGACTGACTGGCCTGTAGTTCCCCGGGTCTTCCTTGTTTCCCTTTTTGAAAATAGGGGTTATGTTTCCCGTTTTCCAGTTGTCAGGAACCTCGCCAGACCGCCACGACTTCTCAAATATGATGGCTAGTGGTTTAATGACTTCATCTGCTAGTTCCCTCAGGACCCGCGGATGTATCTCATCAGGTCCCATGGACTTGTGCACCTTCAGGTTCCTCAGGTGGTCTCGCACTTGATCTTCGTCTACAGCGGGCGGTGCTCCGTTTTCCCAATCTTTGCCTTTGCATTCTGCATCTTGGGCAGTGTGGCTGCTGTCCTTGTCAGTGAAAACTGAGGCATAAAAGTCATTGAGTACCTCAGCTCTGTTGCTTTCCCGGGTGACCAGTTCTTGCGTTTCCTTCCGGAGAAGGCCTACTTTTTTCCTAGTTTTTCTTTCCTCGCTGACATACTTCAAGAAGGATTTTTTGTTTGTCTTAATGTCCCTGGCCAGATTTAGTTCTAGCTGGGCTTTAGCTTGTCTAACCCGCTCTCTGGCTGCTCTAACAATTCCTCTGTAATCCTCCCAGGCTACCCGCCCCTGTCTCCACTCCCTGTAGGCCTCCTTTTTTCTTTTGGTCATGTCCAGGATCTCCTTATTCATCCATGCAGGTCTCCTGGCTTTTCTGCCTTCCTTCCTCTTTGTACGGATGCATTGCTCCTGTGCTTGGAGGAGGTGGTCCTTGAATATTAACCAACTTTCCTGAACCCCTTTTCCCTCCAGTGCTTCATCCCACAGCACCATACCAAGCAGATTCTTCAAGAGGCCAAAGTCGGCTTTCCTGAAGTCCAGGGTCGCCAGCCTGCTGCACACCTTCCTCATTGCCTTGAGGATTTCGAACTCGACCATTTCATGGTCACTACAGCCCAGGCTAGTCTTGAGTTTGACACTGTCAACCAGCCCTTCCTTGTTGGTAAGAATCAGGCAATAAAATATTTTCAGGGTGCTCTACAGAAGAGTGACATAGTGTATTTACACTAATATAGTGCAGTACCATTAAGGAATTTACTTGTAAGGTACATGTTTAAGTTGATAATATTACACTGTGATGGGTGGACACTGCCAGGGTTCCAGTCCTGAAAAGTAGTTGATGGTTTTGGCTGTTATATGGTTGTTTTCTTTCTTCCTGTTACCTTGAATGTTCAAGAAAAAGTGGAACATTATCACTCAGCATTTGAAACTTGTTCTCTTTCAATAAGAAAGGAAAAAGAAGAAAAGAAAAACCAAATGAACAAGCTCTGGATTTTGCCATCATTTGCTAGTAAAATTATGTATGAACGATGTCACAGATGCATATACACAATCAAGCAGTGCAAGGAATTTATTGACCATTGCTACCTACCCATTTATAAAATGAATTCCTGCCATCACTTCCTTAATGTGGTAGACAATGAGGCACAACAGAGATGTTATGCATCTCAAGAGCCACCCCATAGTAATGAAATCTCTATGAATGTTATGATATTCAAATTTTCCTTAATTTCCTCACATTGTCATTTTGTCACCAAAAAAAAAAATAACCCATTTTCTATCATACTCAACAGTTATACTGAAGTAGCACTTCCGAAGTTCTTAAGCTTAATTTGTCCTTCATCTTCCAATCTTTAATGTAACACCTGGATCGTGCATGATTTTTTTACTGAATTTTAATAATTAGTTTGGATCAAATGATAATTTTCAGCAGTGCAGTTCTACCGGACCACCACCACAATATCCTGCCTCATTCTGTCCATCCTGATGACTCCCGTTTTCGTTGTTTGTTAATTCTGTACTCTACTCTTGTTCCAAATGGCCTTTTTTTTCTCATTTCTTAACTCTTTTGCCTAAATTGCATCAATATCTTCCTGTTTTGCAGTCAAAGTCTTTTTTTTTCCCCTCTTTTAGGTACCTATGCTACTTTAGCACTAATTCTTCATACTGTTCACTGTTTTAATGTCTTAGGTCCATGTTACACAATGATCTTATCTAACGTACCTTAATGTGTTCATGGTTGACCTAACTTTTTTGGTTGTTTTGTTTGTTTGGTGGGTTGTTTGTGGTTTTGGGTTTTTTTGTTTGTTTGTTTTTTTCATTTGTGAGTTCTCCCTGCTGTTCTCATTTCTCTCTTATGCTAGCATCCCTTTCTATTCTCAACTGCTTTGATATCATGTTCTTTCCCAGCCAAAAAAAAACATTTTGGGGAATGAGGGGAGTGGGTGCCTATGAAAGTCTCGGGATCAATTTTATTTCTTGAGGACACACTGCACTGTCTGTAGGTTCTCATGAATCTTCTATCTGGAGTCTTCTATCCGAAGGCAATTTCAGATAGCCCACAAAGACGGGATGATGTGAGAAAGAACTACAAGATTTTAGCTTTCAGTCAAATTCTTGCTTGAAATGTTCTATTCAAGAGCTCTCATAACAGGACCAGGTTTCCTGGGAAAGAACATTATTGACTTTACACTTTATTTCAGATTCACTCTCCACTCTCCCTGCACATAGAATTGTTATTTATCCATGAATAAATAATAACAAAATGTTAAATCACTGATGTTATCAGAAAGAAAGTACCTTTAAAATGTGTCTAAACATGTCACATTTCTTTGTCATTTCTACTAGTGTATTACACTGGTGTATTTTTTAAGTTCTGAGTAGATACATCAGCAAAAACTGGTTGTTTAAAATTACATACATATGGTAAAAGTTCATATATCATACACAATTTGCAACACTACACCTCAGAAACAATCCTATTCCAGAAAACAAAAGCCTGGCAGGTACACTTGGGAACCATTATGAACAGAAAAATATATAAATAAATGTATACTTTGGGCTATATTAAAAATGACGACTGTTCAGAGCATGGGTCTATGTAAGATTATAAGCAGGTATTTGAAAAACAAAACTAATTTAGAAGAGCTGGAAATTATCAGAGGATCAGTTCTTCATACACAGAGGAGAAATTCTAATGAATTAATTTTATGTGAACTTGGAGGTACGACACTACACTAATCACTTCGGTTTTTTTAAACTTACTAGAAACAGTCTTGGACTAGGATTTGAAATATGCTTGAATAGAGTAAGAACATTAATTAAGGACACAAGATGTCACATGTGCAAAGCACAGAAATGCACAAAATTTTTTATGGACAAAAGTAAAATGAAATTTCAGTTTGGAAGTGAGTAAGAGAGAACAAGGTACAACAACTATATAAACCAGTGGGAAGGAGGAAGGTACAAGAACTATCTAACAACAGGATTTCTTTTTTAGTTTACTGCAGAATTCTGACTGTTATATTTCTGTGTTCCAGTGACATCAGTAGTGATTCTAACTTAGAAGATGATAGGAAAGAAATGTTACTTTATCTTATTTTAAAATGTGTTCATCTTGTTTTCAAAAGCCAAGTGGTAAAAGTTACTTGATAAGGAACCTGAAAGTGTTTATGATGTTTGTAAGAGTTCCCTCATTCCTGTGTTGCCTGACTTCAGGCAAATAACTGGATATGATTATAAATTAGGCATATCTGCCTTTGTGGCAAGTAATACAGAAAATCAGGATGGCTATACTAGGTTAGTTCAAAGGTACATGTAATTCTACCTTGTCTCTGATAATAGCCAAAAGCAGACACAGAGAAGAAAGCACGAGACTGAAAAAATACACAGTAATACTTCCCCTGAACACTTTCTTAGTCTCACTGAACTTGTTGCTCACAGAATTCTGAGCTGTAAATGCTTTATACGTATTTAATAACTCTCTCTTTTCCATCACCTTCTGAAGATAAAAACTTTTGAATCCACACACAATCCCAAGTTCTACTATTCAACATGTTCTATGAAGAACTGTTGTCTTTTACTTATTTTGATGTGCATGTGAATTACAAAGAGAAATATACTGATCTCAAGTACCACATGGAATGAAACTTGCAGTGTTGTTTACAGAAATAAGTACCCTCATGTTTTTAGGTAGGCTCCAGTCACTGTCTTTAAAAGTTTTGCCACTGTTTTTCAGCACAGTGAAACAATAGGTCCCAAACAGAATAATGAATGTAGACAAAGGCTTTATGGATTCATGGATTCTTCATGGGTCACTGTGACACTTATTAAAAGAAAATATAGAAAAATAAAGATCAAATACCCTTCATGGATGGTATCAATGATAAACATATTAATCATTCATAAAAGTTCTAGATATAGCACAGATATTTCAAGAAAAGTGGAATTTCCCTATTTCTGATATATGATAGACATAATATTGCATAATTTATCTTTATTTAATGAAATTAATAAATCATTTATCTTCTTCCATACTGGTCCTGTTTTCAACAAGCTTAAAAGAACAAACACTTCCAAAAAGGAATGTAGTCAACATGCACTATTTCGTGTTTAAGTTGTTACATTCACATTTCTAGGTTCTGAGTTTAGGTGATGTCATCATATGAAGAAATGTTCTAGAAAATCAAAAATATGAAAACTATTACCATGACACCTACTTCCCAGAAGGTAAATGACAGATTAAATGATTCTATTTAAACTTATAAACCACAAGCAAGACTGTTAATTTTTTTAAATGTATCTTTTTAGTTAAAAAGTAGCTGGAGTACTGTAAACACACAATTGCCATTGGTAATTAAAGGCACAGACTTTTTACTTTACGAGGCCTCAGGCTGGGCTGTGAGGCTTGCCTTTTCCGGACTTGACTTGCTTGGAGCTTTGCTTTAATGTGTTAAACTGAAAGAGCAATTATCTAATGACCAAGCAGCTATTACTTAATTTGTTTTTGTTTTGTTTGGCTTTGCATGACACTGTGTAATAACATTGTTAACAATTTCTACATAGATAGGAACAACAATTAGTTATGCTGTGGAGAATGAGTGATCCCTATAATAATCATGAAGTATCTAGGAGTACAGGGCTAGGGTGATAGCAGAGGCCTTGAGGGTGTGGAGATTGAATATCACGCTGGACTGACTTACCTATACAGCATTTTCTCTTTCGGCCTTTAGCTAGATTTTGAGCAAAATATAGCTTGTCCTAGAACTGCCAGACTCCTGGTTCATTCAAGCACCAATTCTTTAGAGGTTTTCAAGGGCAACACTCTGGTGGGCATGAGACTGCTTCTCAACAAATGTCTTTAATAGTGACTAAAATTATTTATGCTAATAATACTTGGTTGTCTCAGGCTTTTAAGTAAAACTAGTTCCACCTGACCCACCTAAGACACATTCTTTCTTCTTATTATTTCTGACTTTTCATGTCTAATGCAAAGAACTTAAGTATAAAGAAAAAAACCAAACAACCATATACTAAATTATTGTTTGTTTGGTTTGTTGTTCCCTTTAACTACAAAGAATATCATGATTTAGAGACTGCATATTATCCTTGCCAATGCAGTTGTGTAAGTGCTGTCTTTTATAATACTTCCAGAGAAACTCTCATACAAGATTTGATTACCATGGTTCCTAAATCTTAAAGCAATGCTCATTTTGCCAGATTTCACCTATTACCATATACACTGCTTGACTTGATTATGTACTTATCAAAGCTTTAGCAAAACAAAGGTACATTTAACCATTCATAATATAATTAAAATAATCATCTTACTATTTGAGACTGCGTGTCACACTTCACCCTCATGGTCTTGCTGTTAGCAGTCATACTGAAGCATATACACAGACACAGCTAACTCTTAGCTTTAAATTTTCAGATGATTTTAAGAAAACCTTGTCTTGAGAAAGAAAATCAGATGAAATTATGATTTTCATCTATAGCAGTCTGTATTTTAAATACATACTTTGAATTTACCAGTTGCATACTGGAGGTAGTTTTTCCTTAGTTGAGACAAGGAAACTACGCTTAGTCACCCATCCTTCTTAGTCAGGTGGATCCTATTTCTTCCAGTCAGTCCTCAATCCATGAGACAGGTATGCACCATAATCATAAAACCCATTATGTTCTTCCTTTCAGAATAGCTTTAATAGCTTTGAAATAGCAGAATAGCAAAATAGCTTTAAAATTGCAAAACTTGTATCTAGAAATAAGTTATTAAATCTTTAAAATTTAAGGTATCTAATTGTTTTTCATCATTTCACTGCATTTTTTTTTAAATGGAAGTGCAAAGAGAACAAAATTCTTTTTTTTGTTCCTGCTCAGAGGACACTGTTCTGGAGATGTCATTTTCCTAACTGAAAATACATGTTGAAAGCACAACTAAGATATTCATTATGAGCACATCTCCCCCTGCTGCAAATCAAACTGTAAAATCAGTTCATCTGTAGATGCAAGTTAAACTTAATAAACTGCATAAATTAATACGGAAATTTAGCAGTGAAATTAACAAGCATCATACATTTAGAAATCAATATAATATTGTTTCAATTTCAAACTAAATATGTGTTTTCCAGCTCTTTGCTTTATTGCAAATGCATATATTTAGACATAACGTTTTTCTAACAAAGGAATTGTCAATACACTTATTAAAGATATGATTGCATAGGTTTGTACTAAATACTGTCTTATCATTCCATTTCACTGCCAGATATGAGTGGGGAAAACAGGGAGATGAAAACATTAAAGCAAACAGGGATAACAACTAAAAACTTTCTGTACCTCCTGTTTTATTCTTCCTGTCTGGGTAATGGATTTTCGTATGAAGCATACCAAGAAGAAATTATACAGGTTAATAGATACTCAACAAAAACCCAGCAGTGCAGTTATTACACTATAGCTTTCATTTATTCGTTAGCATGCAAAATGACATTTTTTTCCAGATCACCACAATATATGGAAAAGCAAAGGTAGGTTGTGAAGTAATACCTATTTAGTGGAATTACTGCCACTTGAGTTTAACTATATATGATTGATGTCACCAGATTTTTTTTTATACTGTTTCCTATGATATTCTCTCATTTCGGGCCACTTTCCTACTTCCACTTCCAGCTTTGAGTTACCTACCCAACTCTTAACTTTTACTAAAAAATTATTTTGTATAGCATTCAACATCTATGAGCTCTAAGAATGGTCATAACAGCAGTTCCAACAGCAGTATCTAAAGATGCTGTTTAAAATCCATTTGGCAAGGTGGTATAAGGCAAAAAGAAACAGTAATACCTTTTCCAAGAGCTTAAATAGACAGATATGTAACTGGATGGTTATCTAAAATGGATGTCACCAGCTCATTCTGAAATAGTTAATGGATTATTACTCTACTGCTGGAAACCCTTACAGATCTGCAGGACTCCCACAGTTAGGTATAATAACTTGGTACAATCTACACTGATGCTAACCTGGGAAAAGTTGTCTATTGCAAATTCTTCTGTGCTTGTGTTATCTGCATGAAATATCCTTCAGTTATTTTGGTTTTAAAGGAAAAAAACCAAACACCACCACCCACCCAAAAAGAAAACATAAAAGGTTCCATTTAAAAGTCTAACTTTTCTCCCTTGGTCAGACTTAGCACCAATATTACACAATGGCATTCTTCCTCTGAAAGCACTTTGTTGCAAGGTGTTTCCCCAGTGACATTTATACTACAGCAATATCAGTAAAAGCACTAGAAACATTATGTCTTATGCAACAAATAAATGTAAGCTATAGAAACTGAAAATCCCTTGTAGTGCTGGGTCTACTTTTAATATACATTACACACATATGTATAATATACATTGTATATCTATGTATTTATATATTGAAAAGTCATAATGAGTTGTTCACTAAACATGTTCATACTTAAGAGTGGAACTTGGTTGGAACTACTTCACTATACAGAATGGGAAAATGTAAAGAGCTTGATAGTTAAAGGGCTGTGTGTTAAAAAAGGGCTATAAACCTACATAGAGCTTTACTCCCAATTCTGAATTTCCTGTAATAAGACGTTTTTATTTAGCATGAAGAATTGGCTGAACTGTACAGGCTGCAGCAGAGCTCTTCAGGATAAAAAAGAAAAAAAAAAAAAAACCAAAAAGGAGCACATGAAAGAAAGATGGTCTTGCCTTGCACTTACATTGTATAATCCAGGACATATAAGGAACAGTTAAGGTCAAGCCCGCTTTGGCTTGGAAAAAGAAACAAAAAGACTTCAGCCAAAGTTTCCTAAAGTGTATAAAGACAGTTGTCATATCTCCATTTCAGCTGCCCAGGAGATCCAAGGAGATTTTAGGACTCCCACGTAAATTTAGGATCTTCAGATATCACTGCCTGCACTGAAAATTATACTCCCTCATGATTTATTTTCATTGTAGAAGCATTTAAAAAGCTTGTGTAGAGATGAGTTGCACTTTAATTCTTACTATCGAAATATACAGAATGAAGGAGCCTGAATTTAAAAAAAAATAAAAATATAGGTGGGTCCAACAGCTAAAAAATTGATTACATCCATAATATAAATGAGAATCTTAGTCAAAAAGAAGATAAAGAAGCCCAAAATCTTGAAGCATATGCATAACAGAACCAGAAGGATAATCCAATGTTTTCTTAATATCAGTTACTGTTAATTGACAAAACCTTTATAAGATAATTAATAATCTATGTATTCTAGATATTTGGAGTTTATGGTTATAGGTTTATGGTACTGAAATGCGAAGAACTTCTATGGTATGACACAGACTACATAATACTCTTTTATAACAGCATGTATTGTTGTCTGTATTTTTGAGCCTTTACCCTCTTTGCATAACAAAATTAGAAGACAGAAACCTTATTATTGACCTCAAAAATCACAGCTTCCAGTAAGATACACCTTTTTCTATTTCATTAAAACTATTTATTTATTTATTTATTTTCATCTGGAAATACCGTCAAGAAAATTTATGAAGCTGTGAGTAGACAGTGAGCTAACATTTCATTATCTTATGAAATCTAGAATAAATAGATTTCTTTCAGGGTTTGCTAGTCTGGAATGCTATTCCTTGGATTGTTTTACTGTCAACTTTTAAAAAACACTTTAATTTGCCTTTCATTGCAGGTTCATGAATTGATCATAGATGAAAAATATTGCATTGGTTTTGCTAATGTATGTTTACAAATTGATCAGTAAGTATGCATATTTCATACATGGGAAAGCACAAATAACATTGATTTTTAATCACATAATTGTACTGTCATTTGTTTCCGTGATTACATCATTATTCATGCCATGGACTCAGATTCAGAATGAAGCAAATATAGCATGAAAATCTCAGCAACATGCTTTGAATTACTTCTTTTAGGAAGAGTACATTTTGTTTTATTTGGTCATGTGTAACAAATGTGTGGTTGGGTAGGCTTACTGATTATGTTGAATTTACAGGAAGTGTATCTATCACCAGCTCTCCTCTAGTGAATAAAGAAACTGGACTTTCTGCTACACTCCAGTCTGGCCAGTGCCACCTAACTAGGAAAAAAAAAAAAGCTATACTTAAGCAGCTGCCTTTCAATTATGCAATCTAAGAGTCATTATTTACTGTTGTATTAGATTGGTGCCCTTTTGGAATGTTTGGAATTTATGATGTGGCAATTATTCTCCAACATAACATATTGTTATATTTTTCTTTCATTGTAAGAATTGTGCCCTATGAAATGTCTCAATGAAACCTCAAAGCAAGACAATAGAATAAAAGTAAATATACTTCTTGAAGTTTAAAGAGGGAACATCCACCAAAAAAAAAGCCCAGTAAATGAGGCTGTATTCCCCACCTCTTCAAAATGGTGTCAAAAACGCCAATACTTGCCATTTCAAAGAAAATGGCTCAATTCCATTAACAAGGAAACATCCTAATTCACAAATATACACAGTGGGTAATGTGTTAATAGCACCATTATCAGCTGATAACATGGTGCAGTTAATGTATCTCAGCATGAGTTGACTTTACCACAAGCCATTGTTTCCTTTTAAAACAGCAAGAGATCTTGAGAAAAATCTCTCAATATCTCACTATGGGGACTTAATAAACATTAGTCACCGTGGTGCGGAAACAGGGGGAAAAAAAGGTACTTTAAATATCTTCTGTTCCGTGCTGTTCTATTCAACCTTGTTTAATTAATTAGTTCCTTTAAGCAGTGTATCACTTCCTGGGCTCACTGACACATTACTACTATGACAAACCCTTTTTTAAAAAAAACCTGAAAACTCATCTCAGAAATTATCAGAACTCCTTGAGTGATACAAGGTTGTACTTCACAAATATCTTATAAAACCAGCGAATACGACCATCTGCTTTGCATTTTAGTGCTAAAAGATCAGTAAGAACTGATGAGCAGACAAAACCCTTGTGGTGGACTTCCACAGTGTCTTTATTCTGCGTTTCTATATTCAAGTCATCCCTGGGCTGTTATTCCATGTTTCCTCGAATCCTTTTTAAGTTAATATTTAGTGTTATGCTTGTAAATTAGGAGTATTCTAAGACAAAAATAAATCTTCTTTCTTGTTAAACAAATCCAAACAAGCTATCAGGTACAATGAATTTCCATCATTTGGCAGAGTTGGAAAGCAAATGGAACTTCCAGTTACGTATTATAGATGATTAAGTGTCCCAAAATACAAATAAGGCTTGTTGCATAATCCATTAGGCAATTGATTTCACTGGCAATTAGGACTATATTTGTGAAAATAGTAGCAGCTGCCCAGCTTCATGTTTTTGTCACATAAATTGCTAATAGCATAATGCTGTACCTTCATTAATTTAGAATCATAGAATCATAGAATCATAGAGTCATAGAATCACAGAATAGTTTGGGTTGGAAGGGACCTTAAAAGGTCATATAGTCCAACCCCCCTACAACGAGCAAGGATATATTCAATTAGATCAGGTTGTTCAGAGTCCTGTCCAGCCTGACCTTGAATGTTTCCAGGGATGGGGCATCTACCACCTCTCTGCGCAACCTGTGCCACTGTTTCACCAGACTTATAAAAAATTTCTTCTTTATATCTAGTCTAAATCTACATTCTTTTAGTTTAAAACAATTATCTCTTATCACAACAGGCCTTACTAAAAAGTCTGTCCTCATTTTTCCTGTAAGTCCCCTTTAAGTACTGAAAGGCCACAATAACATCTCCCTGGAGACTTCTCCAGGCTGAACAACCCCAACTTTCTCAGCCTGTCCTCATAGGAGAGGGGTTCCATCCTTCTGATCATTTTTGATCCTTTTTGTGACTGTCCTCTGGACCCACTCCAACGGGTCCATGTCTTTCCTGTGCAGGGGCCTCCAGAGCTGGACACAGTACTCCAGGTGGGGTCCCACCAGAGTGGAGCAGAGGGGCAGAATCACCTCCATTTACCTGCTGGCCATGTTTCTTTTGATGCAGCCCAAGATACTGCTGGCTTTCTGAGCTGCAAGCACACTTTGTCAGATCATGTTGAGCTTCTCATTGACCAACACCTCTAAGTCCTTCTCAGCAGGGCTGCTCTCAATATTTTCATTCTCCAGCCTGTATCGATACCCAGGGTTGCCCTGACCCAGGTGCAGAACCTTGCACCTGCTCTTGTTGAACCTCATGAGGTTCATACAGGCCCACTTCAAGCCTGTCTGGGTCCTTCTGGATTACATCCTTTCCCTCAGGTGTGTCGACCACACATCTCAGCTTGGTGTCATCTGCAAACTTGCTGGGGGTGCACTTGATCCCACTGTCTATGTCATTGATGAAGATATTGAACAGTACTGGTCCAAATACAGACCCCTGAGGGACATCACTTGTCACTGACCTCCCACTGGACATTCAGCTGTTGACCACTACCCTCTGGATGCAACCATCCAACCAATTCCTCATCCATTGAAAAGTGCACCCATCAAATCCACACCTCTGCAATTTGGACAGAAGGATATTGTGGGGGACTGTGTCAAAGGCCTTACAGAAGTCCAGATACATGATACCTGTAGCTCTTCCCTTGTACAATGATGTAATTACTCCATCACAGAAAACCACAAGTTTGGTCAGGCAGGACTTGGCCCTGGTGATGCCATGCTGGCTGTTTCGAGTCACCTCCCTGTCTTCTATGTGCCTTAGCATAGCTTCAAGTAGGATGTGTTCCATGATCTTCCCAAGCACAGAGGTGAGGCTGACAGGTCGGTAGTTCCCAGGGTCCTCCTTTCTACCCTTTTTGACTTAATGGTTAACATAAAAGTATGAAATGAGGCATTTTTTCATAGGCTGTAATTAGGATTTATTTTATCAGAAATTTGCTTAAGTTTGTATCAGGATTTAATTCTATATACCCTATTTGTTATTACATGCAAGAGGCCATACAAAGATTCTGAAATTAATCTACTGCTTCACATCTATGCTAGCTGAATCTTCAGTCCATTCCTTTATCATCCTCCAGCCATCTTCCTCCTGCTTATTTCTAGTCTAATGAATTTGAGAGGTATTTCTAGTTTGTCTAACTGAACAGTAAGAAAGACTTTTCCTAAGGAGATGATACATCTTTGTCTTTTTTCAAGAATTAGAAATACTTTATTCTGTAAAGAATGGTTTACCTTTCACTATTCTGCAGGGGTGGGGGGTGGGGGGGGGGGCGGAAAGTGAAATCCTTTATTGAAAACTGCTTCATAAAAGAGTGGTGAAAACTTTTCAGACTTTGAGCTACTATAAAAATAATTAATTGTCCTAATGTGAATCTTCTCACTGCTGAAAGCAGGCAAAGTTCAAGATGTTTCAGTTGCTTTATAGGGTTACTTGCTTTAAGTAAGAATTGAAAGCACTAAGTACGTACCTCTATCTCAAAGGAATTTTCTAATGGGTTAAAATTACATGATAGCTAGAGAATATTTATTAGCTTTAGAAGAAAAGTTATTTCAGTAAGAAAATGCCATTTACAAAGTGTGACCATATTGGAACTCATAACAGTTCCAATGATAAGTCTGTTCATTTATAAAGGTGCAATGTAAGATGAGGGAAATGGAAAATAAATGGACCCTAAAAAGCAGAATGTGATGCCTAAAGTAAAATTTCGTAGATTTTTTTGATTGGGAGTTGAGAGGAGCCAACAGTTCACATAATCTTTGCCCAACTACTTGGGCTTCTAAAAGATTAAACATCCAAGATACCCCAAATTAAAATGCCTACTCTCAAAAGCAACACTGTTTTCACAGGACTAAACTGAACATTTCAGCAATAACCTCATACATTCAGCATTTCATTTGGGTTCACAAGCTAAGTATCACTTATTTTATGCCAACTTCATAGATAAGGTTTCAATTACCACTCAATCTGAGCATATCCTGGCTAAACTAAGAATTTCAACAGCATCTTCATTCCAAAAAGAATCTTACTGGTATTGGCTTGTTTAATAAAGCTATTTTGCACAGCCAGAAGTTTTTGTAAGACACAGTGATGGTCACTGTAACTGCCTCCACACAGGGTAGGTCTACACTGCCGCTCTCTACAACTATTTGAAAGGAGGTTGCAGAGAGGTGGGAGTTGACCTGTTCTGTCAAGTAACAGGTGACAGAACAAGAGGAAATGGCTTCAAGTTGTGCCAAGGGAAGTTTAGATTGGATATTAGGAAGAATTTCTTTACTGAAAGGATCATCAGGCATTGGAACGCATTACCCAGGGCCGTGGTGGAGTCCCCATCCCTGGAGGTATTTAAGGGTCCTGTAGATATAGTGCTTAGGGACATGATTTAGTGGTGGGCTACTCAGTGTTAGGTTAACGATTGGACTAGATGATCTTACAGGTCTTTTCCAATCTAGGAGATTCTGTGATTCTGTGATTCTGTGACACACGTTCAACTGGAGTCAGCTGTACCTACCTGTTGTCTCAGTAGTCCAGTTGTTAACCAGCTCTGGCAGAAAACCTGTGGCTGGTTAACCCAGAGACTGTATTTGTATATCCTGGTGAGTTATAAGATACATTAACATCTGTTTGACACCATGGTACACGTGTACAGACATGATCTATCCTGGTTAAGACACAGAAGAGGAATCTGAGCTGTATGACACTGTGCTGCTGTTTCAGAGTAGTAGCTTAGTTGGTCACTGGCAATAAATTCTCACTAAATCTACATGTTCTGGATAAAAGAATAATCATATAATACTGGCAAACTTGCCAATATTTTTACTGAACCCAGGAATGTGAGGAGATTGATCTCTGCATCCTTTTCAAACGTGACAAATTCATGACTGATCATTGAACTTTCTATGGGTTTTTGCTTGTAGTTGCAAACTACACATTATTTTCAAGGGGTTTTTTTTGCGTTTCAAGAGTAAAAGGCATTCAAACAAAGGATTTTTTTTAAATGAATCTTTCCTTCATTCTACCATAACTTAAAACAGTGAAAATAAAACAGAAAAGAAAACCAAGCTGCTTTTGAATGGTGAAAGCAATAAGAAGTATGACTTCATGTATTTTGTCACCTAGCCAGCTCTTCTGTCAAATCCTCTGCCTTCCCCGTCCCCAAGTATTCCGATATTTCTGCAATATTCATACTAGGCAAGAAACAGCAACATCAGTGCTACTCTGCAGCCAAATACAAGCTGATCAGATGATGAGAAAGTGTGTGCTTTTGGATGGACAGCTGATACTAAAAGAAGTACGTAAACAGGTTTCTGCTGTGTCCCTTTCAGGGGATGCCTAACTTGGGTCTCTACTCTTTATGTAAGTGGTAATTTTCTTCCACCTTTTCTTGTAATGTTATTTAGAATTAGTTAAAATTAACCAATGGGTCCAGAAATTTATTAGAAACAGACAGCTAGACAGATTGAATAAAATACTTTTCTTTAGTAAATATGCTAAAAAAATGCCTTCAGGTTTGCACAGGATGTCACATCCCTGTGAAGCTGGGAATGATTTTTACAGGTGATATGCATAAGAATAACAATTTTTTAAGCATATAGGAAAACTATGAAAGATGTTTAAGCATATTGGCAGCAGCAGGTGACATTATAATAAAGATTAAAGCCATATCTGGTTTTACAAAAAAAGTGAATTGTGAAATACTTTTCACTGCTGTCATTATTGTTGTTTTGAAATGCAAATATATCATGCTTCATTACAGCAGTCTTTAGAATTAGAATTTTATTCAGCTGGAAAGAATAAGATGTTTGAATTACTATAGCAAGCATAATCATTTACAGTTGCGATATGACTGTATTTGGTTAATATTTAATACAAGCTTCAAGAAAAATAGAAGCTCTAGACAGACTAAATTGCATTTGCCACCGGTGAAAAGAGTAACTCACTAGAAAGGACAACTTTTAGAGGACCTACAAGTTAAAAATTGCTCTACTTCTCAACTTCTCAACTTCTTCTTCTCAACATTCACACACAGATTCCTTAATCTATTGCTCTGTGTACATTATCTTTCGCTTTCCTTAACAGTGTTACTTTGCCATTCCAGTTGTATGCATATTTCCAACACTTGAAAACTAATCTTCAATACTAAATTCTGGGAATGCTACTGTCACTTATTCAGAAGTAACTGTACATTTGTGGGAGAAGCAATTTCTCTAGATAGGACAATGGACAGAATCTGATAGATTCTTCTTATGCAGAAAAGCACTGTTTAAAAACAAGACTAATAATATTGCTTTGAAACTTCCATGTATAAATTGCTCTTGCTAGTAGGATATATAGTCTTAAGAAGTGCTATAGCTAAAAAGAAGGTTATATGCGAACTATGTAGAATGTTTCTTCCAACTTCTCAGACTTTTGATAATAACATATTTATTTAGGTTGAGCAGAAGGATTGTGATTTCATCCTCATTTTTGATTGCTCTATGGTCTTCCACAGAAGAGTTATATACTATAAACTAGAATTCTGACCAAGATTTATAAAATATTTTGATCACACATTCCACATAAATAAATACAAAATATTTAAATAATAATATTAAATAAAAATAATATAAATTTTCAGCCAAGACACATTTTAGGTTAATTGTTTTTCTAAGTGCAAGGATACCTCTCCTGATGTTTTGACAGCCTGGAGAAGAGAAGGCTCCAGGGAGACTTCATAGCAGCCTTCCTTATGGGAAGCCTTCCAGTATGGGTTTATCCTTGTAAAATTATACTGTTTATCGTTTGTATTATAAGTAAGAGGAGGAGGTGCTGATCTCCTCTCTCTGGTGACCAGCGACAGGACACGCGGAAGTGGAATGAAGCTGCATTAGGGGAGGTTCAGTTTGGACATTAGGAAAAAGGTTCTTCACTGGGAGAGTGGTTGTTCACTGGGACAGGCTCCCCAGGGAAGTGGTCACAGCACCAAGTTCAAGGAGCATCTGGACGATGCTTTTGGTCAAAAGGTTTAGTTTTATGTAGTCCTGCAAGGAGCTTGGAGTTGGACTCGATGATCCTTAAGGGTCCCTTCCAACTTGGGGTATTCTATGATTCTATGATTCTATGATTCCAGTACCTGAAGGGTGCCTACAAGAAGGCTGGAGAGGGACTTTTTACAAGGGCATGTAGTGATAGGGTGAGAGGTAGTGGCTTCAAACTGGAAGAAGGTAGATTTAGATTAGATATCAGGAAGAAATTTTTCTCTGTGAGGGTGGTGAGGCACTGGTGAGGTTGCCCAGATAAGCTGTGGATGCCCCATTCCTGGAGGTGTTCAAGGCCAGGCTGGATGGGGCTTTGAACAACCTGATCTAGTGGAAGGTGTCCCTGTCCATGGCAGGGCAGGTGGAACTAGATGATTTTTAAAGTCCCTTCCAACCTAAACCTTTCTATGATTCTCACTCACCAACACCCCAAAGTCTTTCTCCTCCAGGCTGCTTTCAATCCATTCTCTGCCCAGCCTGTGTTTGTGCTTGGGGTTACCCTGACCTAGGTGCAGGACTGTGTACTTGGCCTTGTTGAACTTCATCAGGTTGGCATGAGCCCACCTCTCCAGCCTGTCCAGGTCTCTCTGGATGGCATCCATTCCCTTCAGCACGTAGACTACTCCACAGATCTTGGTGTCATCGAAAAACTTGCTAAGGGTGCACTCAATCTCACTGTCCAACAAAGATGTTAAACAGCACCAGTTCCAGTACTGACCCCTGAGGAACGCTACTCATCACTGGTTGCCACTTGGACATTGAGTTGTTGACCATGATTCTTTGTGTGTGACCATCCAGCTAATTCCTTATCGACGAAGTGGACCAAGTGGTTCATCTGTCAAATCCCTGTCTCTCCAATTTAGAGACAAGGATGTCATGTGGGTGTTGTGTTAAAGGGCAAAGTAATTTGGCAGAAAATAAACCCCCTTGTGTTCTAACACTCCTCACCGAGGTGGGAGGCTAGGTGCGGCTGGGTTTGAATTCTGAGTGATGCCCAATTCACCACTATCAGTCCAGTCTCATTTAATATATTAAACTATTATGATTCCGAATAAACTAATAGTGGACTGCACCTTCAGTCTAGTCATGCTCATGAACTAGCATGGCCACTCTTTGGTCACGTTCAATGAGAAACTGAAACGACTAGCTACTTAAACAGCGCAGTTTATTTTAGCAACAGATATATAAGTTCTTAAGGGTTGCCGGGGATAAATACACTGTCTGCAAAGCATGTGCAAATAAAAGTATTGTTAGTTATACAAAACACGCGACACAGTTATAAACAATACAGCCTGGCTATAAATGTAGGAAAGATACTCTCTAGAGAGATTTCTAAGTTTCTTGAGGAAGCATTTCGTGTAGTTTAAGTCTCACCCAAAGGGGTCCCTATGAGGAGGAAGAAAGGCTCAGCCCGTCGGCTAGTCCCGGAAGTCAAAGGCAGTCTTTGATGGAATCTTCTTGGACTTGATCACGATGGTGTCTTCCCTGATATTCTCCCTTTCTTGGGCTATTTTTATACTATTTTTTACCTTCAAGGTGGAGTTTGAGTGACTTTAGTTATAAATACTTTTATTATGATTGGTGTAAAATTCTCTCCCCTCACATTTAAAGGTATAGCTTATGAAAAATTCAGGGCGCAGACTCGAGGAGGAGTGGTCACACCTTGGAGGTGGGTAGCCTTTGGGATGGAGGTGTGTTTAGGTATTATAATGACATTATAATGAGCAAAGTTTGTACAAAGGACAGCGTTTTGTCAGAATTTGACAAGCTGTTGGCTTAGGGTAGTAAGTATGAAGCTTATCAGTTCCATAAGACCATCTCATTCCCATATCTGCTGAATTATCATGGGGCTTGGCCGTGGAATCTCCACCCCATTCCACTCCCGTGTTGCTTTGCAAGCAATATTGTACATAGAATAGCAGATGTAATGGATTCTTCGCATACCAGCTGCAGCTGTATTCTACCCTAGAAACCTTTTGATTTTATACCTTTCCTTAATGTGCAAACAATGCTGCATTGTTGATCATTTTAGCAATTATTCCACAGTGGGACAGTGTCAAATGCTGTGCACAAGTCCACATAAGTGATGTCAGCCATCCCACTGCATCTCCGTGATGCCAATAGCCCTGCAAATGTTTGCACGTCTAACTACTCCTGTTTATTCTCCATGCTATGTGTGTTTGCACAGAACCATTTAAGTTGGGCCCCCGATGAAGCTAACTTACTATCTGGAGTGGCTGCAATTCCCTTGTGCTGCACTTCAGGTGCTCTCCTGCTGACCTGTGATCCTTCTCCAGGCTCTGGGCGTCTACTGCTGGCACTGGTATCAAACTGGTAGGAGTGGGATGGACTGAGGTTTCCTTCCCCCAGCGACTTTAGTTTAAAACTCTCCTCACCAGCTTGGCAAGCCTTAGACAGAAGATGCTGTTTCCCTTCTCTGACAGATGGACCCCATGAGCTCCCTGTAGAACTGGTTTCTCAAAGCAAGTCCTATGGTCTGAGTAGCCAAAGCTCTGGTTGTGACACCAGTCCTGTAACTATTTATTGATTCACCGTATCCAGTTGTCCCTTTCAAACCCCTCTCCTTTGACTGGGAGGATTGATGAAAAAACTGCCTGTGCTTCAGAGTCCTTTACCACTGCTCCCAGTGCTCTGTAATCCTTCTTGATGCTCCTCAGGCTGCTCCTGGCTGTATCACTGGTGCCCACATGAAACAAATGCAGCAGATAATAGTCAGTGGACTGTATGATACTTGGTAGTCTCTTGGTGATATCCCTGATACAAGCATCCAGTAAGCAGTACACCTCTCTAAAGAGTGTGTCAGGTTGGCAAATGGGTGCCTCCATACCTCTCAGAAGAGAGCTGCCTACTACTACCACCGGTCTCCTTTTCTTAGTTGCATTGGTGGTTATATGGGGAGCAGATCAGGCTGCCTTACTCAGCTCCAGCACCATTCCTGATGTTACGGGTCTTTCCTCTTCAGTCTGAAGAGCATTGAAACAGTTCTGCAAGGGTACCTCAAATGAGTTCTTCTTGTAATTATACACATATTATGCATTCACCTTGTTACAAAATATACAGTTCATTTTGTTTTATTACAATATAGTTAAAAAGATATGTTCATCATTCAGTGACCGTCTTTGAGGATAAAAAGAATTGCTCAGTTCTTATGCTAACTACTTGACTCCTTTCTAAATAGTAAGATATTTCCTGTCATCTCTAAGTAGCAAGGTAGGCTTTCGTATAATGATATACTATGGGCAAATCTGAACTGCAATGTACTACTTTTGAAGTAAGCACTAACCAAGGATACTGTGCTACCATGGCATGAAAGAAATCTTTTGTTTAGAGATCCTAATGGGTTCAAGCTATAAAAACATGGTGCTTTTGACATGACGTAGGTATAACAAAAAGAAGACCAGACTTGCAGGGTTTAAGGATTATTGCAGTAATCAGTAATGCTATTTGAAAATCCCATTACTTTCCATATGTTCCAGGAGCACATCATCATTAACATAGTATTTTTTTCGGCCTGACTCCACCATATTATAATCAGATGTGAAAAACCTGACACTTTCAATGCATGTCTTTCCACATTCCTCTTCATATTCATACATTCCCTCTTATATTGATTACTTAAGTGGCCCCTGCAGAGTTAACTCCTCTTCCAAAAGATTTCTTTATCCTAATCTTACCTGTCCATTCTATTTTACCATGCCTTCATGTCTTATGTTACCAGTATTCCTTAAAACAATCATGATGTTGCATTAAATATCTTTTTCCTTATTTCACTGTTTTTGATAGCTCACTTAGAGGTAGCCCAACATCTCTGAAAGCAATGGTAAAGACTTCCATTGGACTTTGTTTTAGCTTTGTTACATTAATAAAAAACTTGTAAAAAAATTCAAAATGCTTGGCTACTATGTAAATTTACAAGCTACTATGTAAATTTATGTTCAAAATATTATATAAGAAATCTATTGTTAAAGTTGTGCTGCTGTTATCATTACTGAAACATTTCACAACACACATATATATATGTAGCATATCTAACGAGCCTGTTGTACAAATTTCAGCTATGCCTTCTCACAAGAAATTGCAGTTTTTCATGTCATACATTCTGATTACATTGTTTACTAATCTCTCTTCTATGTATTTGTCATGTACTTTCTAATACATTTCAAGTTCACTTTATACACTACACTGATTGGGGTAGTAAACTGGCCTTTTATTTTGTTTGAAGTGTCATGTGTAAAGTAGCTCAAAATGAATATGACCAACTATATGAAAAAATCCATGCTAAATGCGACAAAAGCAGTAGGATACCCTTAGTTTCACACTTTCTGTCCAGTCTCAGCACTGCCAAAAAATTCCTCCAGTTGGCTTTTATATGATCCCGCTTAGAATGAACTCAGCCTCAAGACTTAAGCTCTGTTTTTAAAATTGCTGTGCCTGAAAACCATAATCATCAGGCTATGATGACAAACTACATGTAGGTCAACAGCAGACTAACCAAAATAATTCAGGAAATACCTGTCAATAAAAGATGACAATGAAATAGAGATGTCGCTAATAACATTTTACCAAGATATTTACTAAGCCTAACACGTTGCAAAATTTTCGTCAGCAGCTTGGATAACCAAAAACTTATCTACAGAAAATCATATTGGTAATTTATGAGAAAACGGTAGATACAGCAGTGACGTGAAACAAGACTATTTCTTGGATAAGCTAGGTTTGCTAAAGCAAATGTAGTTATATGTTCAAAAGCAAGGAAGTTGGGCTGTATTTTCAGAATGGATGACTACAAACAATCTAGGGATGATAATAGGAAAAAATGATATATAACTCCCTTTTGCACTGGTGTATGAAAAGAAAGGGTGATCTGGTGGGTCGATATATAGAAAGGAAAATAGAAAATTCAATAAGGGGATACAGCTTTGTATACATCCCCATGAGACTGAGTAGACTACTACATAGAGTTCTAGTGCTGACATTTTCAAGAGATGAGAAAAATTTGAACTAACAGGAAAGAATGAGAGAAATAACTGAAGACCAAATAGTGTCATGCAGTGAAATGTAGGATATAGTTCTAGTGCGCTTTGTCCTAATCTAAGACTGAGCCGCTGCTGTTCTGTCTTTATGTTTGCCCCTGCTCCTTTTATTGCCCTTCATTTTCTGCTAGCAGCAACATTCATGTGAGTGTGCACTAACCTGACTCAGGATACTGCTCAGATTAAAAGTAATCACTTTTCATGCTGGATTATTTTTCAACTCACTTCCCTGACCTGGCTTCCTGAAGGAGGTACTAGGTAAGGGAGGAATAGGATCACATGGCTGAAGAACACAGAAACCAGATTTAGATTGACATGGGTTTGCATTAAGTTATTTTAAGCAACTTAAAGCTTGCATTTCAATCTTCTTAAAGCTTGTATCTCAATATGCTTTGGGTTTTTTTTGTTTCAAAAGTCTGTTGCATACGAGGACAGAGTCAAGTACCTCATCAGAAGGGAATAGTAGAAGGCTTTTTAATCTGGACATAATAAGGATCCACTGGAGGTGGAAGCCAGATGAAATAAAAAACCAAATGTCAAATAGTTTGATATTGTGATCAATTTTCAGCTAATTAAAACTGCATACTTTTCTTGAAAATGTACACGAACTACAAATGAGATAGGTATCTAGACAGCAACAACTAAATGAAATTGATACATAATATGTAGCCAAGTGGTATTTTGATGACTGCTGTCTTCTTTTAACTCTTTCTCAGTAGAGATTCAACTTTATAGATGCTCTCTGTAATACTCTCTTTAGTTATAACTCTCTTCCCAACTATGTGGAAAGCACTTGCAGTTTTTACATGTTGATTCCCTGAATAATGTGTAATGCAGTTCAGAAACACAAATTATATTGCTTATATTATTTAAATGCTTCCATGGAGAAGTTTCTATCCTAAAATACAGCACTACATACAGCTATAATCATCACTCGTTTAAAAAAAAGTCATTTTTTGCTGAATATTTCTGTTTTACTGAAATGTTTTTATGTGAACAAATCTCTGTCCTATAACCTTAATTTGTACTAAAATCATAGCAAGAATAGCCTTTCAACTTAAATCACATTATTTTCTTCTGTTTTTAGAAAACAATAAAAGGATACAGTTAAGACAATGAAATATGAAAAACTCAACATTTTTTCAAGTTTTGGATAAAGATGTATTAAAACTCATTTGCACTTCTGCAATCTAATTAGCAGATTTTGAAGACAAGACTGAGTAAGCCATAATACACACATTCTTCAATAGGAATTTTTTACTCTTTTGAGCAAGTCAGATCATATTTCTGTTGGAGAACAAGTTTGCCAGGTTTGGGTTTTCGGGGGGGGTGGGGGTGGGTGGGTGGTGTTTTGTTGTTTTTTTTTTCTTTAAGATGAAACATCAGAAATTAGCTTTTCTTATTTAACTGAAAAAATGAGTGTCCCTTTCCTCGTTCTTTCTTCTCACTTAAACAAAACAAAACAAAACCAAACCTCTTTCTCACTGTAATTAATTCTGATACAAACCTGCCTCAAACCTTCATCTAGCCAGAGAAGTACATGGTGCTTCTGACCAGGCATGTTTGAGGAAGCATGGCAGTAGGTGGGGGCAGGTGGCACAAAGAGGAATTATTCACATTATTGTGAACAATGGAGATGTCTGGAGACGGTCTCTTGGAAGGAGGCACATCTGATGAAGGAGGGATGCTGAGGGACCGTGGGCCATGGGGGACCCACTTTGGAGTAAGGACACCACCAGAGGGACTGCGGCCCACAGACAAGCCATGTTGGAGCAGTGAAGCAGTAAGAAGAAAGGGACAGCGGAAAGAAACCACTGCACACTGACTCCTTCCTCCTGCGTCTCCCGTTGCCTCAGCGAAAGGGTGAAAGTGTGGGGGTGAAAAAAAGGAGAAATTGAAGCAAGAAAGGGAGAAACTGGGCCTGGGAAAGAAGGAGGCATTTTTTTCTGAGGCATTTAATTGTTTATAATTTTTTTTTTTAATACCTGAATGAGTAATTACAAGTTTGGTCATTGGTAATAAATTGAGCTAAATTCCCCAAGTTGAGACTGTTTTGCCCGTGACAATGATTGTTTGCAAAACAGCTGGAATCACAAGTATATTTCTTCACGGTGGCATAGTATGATAATATTTTCTTAGGAACTTCATAAAACTGTAAATATTTGATTAGCATCCTTTTTTACTTTCTGAAACAGATATTTGCTGGTTTTGTTACTGTGATCATAAATACTCTTTTAGATCAGAAAAATTAAATTCTATTTCATTTAGCATAACCAAAGCCTAAAATAGTATGAATCTCTGGACATCCCCAAACCTTCAGAAAAACTGCATAGTAATTTTAACACATAGAGGTACCATTCTAATCTTAATTAAATGGTTTTTCTTCGTTTTGTCTGTCTACAGTATTACTACATGCACACTGCTTTCAAACCTTAATAAATCACTTGCCATAAGGCAGCAAAGTTTCCATTTTCTGTGATATATTCACCCACGTATCTTATCCATGAATAAAACAAATTATCATCTTAATTAACAAAATGTTACTTTTTCATGTCCTGTTGCCAGTTGCAGAGCAGGATTATGACAGTCAGAGGTTATTTGTGGCACGAACGGAGTGCAAAAATACCATGTGTGAGTGTAAATCATATCCTGAAATATGGATTTGAACTTCAGCCTGCATAGCAATTGAAAATATGGATTTTGCAACAAAATTATTCATACAACATTATTCTAGATTATATTACTGTCTACAAGGTATCTGAAAAAGAAAGACATCCTTGCCAGAGACTACAGTTTTGAAATGATTTTTTTTTTGGTAGTTGAGGAAGCTTTTCTGAAGGAAAATTAACAAACACATGCCTTACAATTGAAAAAAAATACAATATTATTTATGGAAGAGCTATACTGTGGATTGACCTGTGGGAAAAGATGAAATTGGAATTAAATCTTAACTTTTATAAAGATATTTTGAGAGCACCTAGCATCAGACAAATTATTATAATAGAGTATTACATGGGAAAAATGTAACTGAAATGTAATTCCATAAAATGGATGTCAGAGTGTTTCTATTAACAATAAAATATGAAGAAAAAAAGAAAAAGATGAATTGGTCATCAGACTGAACAAAAGGCAAACAAAGAAATTATATCAGACCATTCCAGTTTCACAACTTGGCCATGTTTGTATCAAGCAATTTACTGGTCTTACTGGTACAAAAAGAATATGTCAGAGTTAGAATAAGGACACAGAGGGACAAATATGATAATTAAACAAAGCAATAGATCAGCTTTTGTGTAGGATATGATTAGATGGAATAGGTCTAAGAAGACCAAAAAAGACAATCCAGAAGGAAGAAAAGGCCTATAAACCCAGGAGTTATGCAAAGAAGAAGGAAAAGAAATTACCATTAATCATGCCTTCTAACACAAGAACAAGAAAGCCACAATTAAACTAACTATATTTTCCAAAAAAGGAAAGGGAATTGCACAGCATAAAGTTAAGCTGCAAAAGTCCTTCTCACAGGATGTTGTTAAAAACTCAGAGGGGTTGAAAATTGGGTTTAGACAAAACAAATAACTCTCATTAGATTTATTATTTTTACTGTTTAACAAATACACTGTTTCTGGTTCAGAAGTTCCTGAAATACACTTTACTGGAGACAGGGAAATCATACCGAGGAATTATTGCTAGAAACTTGTGCTGTCTTTATCCTCTTTTTCCTGGGTATCCATAGTATTCACCATTGTCAGGCCTTGTATTTAATTAAGAGACCTTGGGTTTGTTCCAGTAGATTAGTTTGTTTGCCTTACATAAAAAATTCCCTTTTACAAATCTTTGCACACCTTGTGATACAGATCGATCTTATATTGCAGTTTGTTATACCTTTCTGAATCAGATTTTTCTCAATATTTTAATAGCATTTGAAAATGCCTGCACAAAATTCTACAGTTCATGTGACAGAATAGAATAGAATAGAATAGAATAGAATAGAATAGAATAGAATAGAACAGAACAGAACAGAACAGAACAGAACAGAACAGAACAGAATAGACTATTTCGGTTGGAAGGAACCTACAATGATCATCTAGTCCAACTGCCTGACCATACCGTAAAGAAAACCTTTCATGGAACACAGGTCAATGAGTTGGCCTGACATACCTCTATCTGTAAAGAATTTCTGTGAGTTTGTAGGAAAATTTTCTTTTTAATGAGAAACAAAGAGGAGAACTCCACCCAACTCTCTTCTTCCTTGTAATTGTAGATAATCACTTATTTAGGTATATGCCCTTCAGACCACAGTGGAGATGACCTCAATCTCCAGTGTACACTAAAAGGGAAACTTAAGAAACTCCTTTATCCTACCCAGGAAGTAATTTCTTATTTTCAGTAATTGTTTGTTTTCCATTTTTTTTTTAAATATACAATTGCTTGCTTATGCAAAAATAATCTATTGTATGTACTAACATTCATGGAGAACAAAATATGTGGTTATTATCAGTAGACAAGTTAATTATTTTGCTTTTACCTCCAGGTATCTAGATGCTGATGGCTGTTTTATATTTGTATTTATATTTGTGGTTGTATGTGCCATTGTGACTTCAGAGGAAATAAATGTGAACTGTAAATATGTTTTTGTATAGGGTGATGCAATGTGAAACGTTACAATAGAAGTACCTCACTGAGAATATTTCTCTGCCTTTGAAGTACCTTTTGACAGTTCCTGTTTAGAGGTGTGTGAACACTTCAAAATAAAAACCACCTTGTGACCCCTAGTATTAAGATGAATTTCTTCTTATATGCTTGTTTTCATTCAGTTAATTGTTTTCATCTAACACGAGTGAGATCTAGTTACTTTAGCATTCCCACAAATAAATTGACCGTACATAAAGAGAAAACTTGCATGGTGGATGAAAGGTCTGTTAAATTTCTGTAGAATCACAAAGCTCAGCAGAAAGTATTCACTAAGTTTGCAGAAAGAGAATAAAGGTTCCTGCAAAAACAAGTTTCTGAAGTAGAAACTTCCCAGTGAATATACAGAAACAAGCCTGCAGGAACACACAAGCAGGCTTCTAAACTTGTAGCCATGTTATTTAATAAATCTGCTAAAGCAACTTGTTACTTGAGACAGCTGGTTATGTGGAGTAGGATTGCATATGATGATGCGATTACACATGATTCACACTACCTAAAATCTACTTCTGAGTCTAATAATATGATTGAGTCATCTAGCGCTTTCACTCCCTTTTGAGGCTATATTTATCGAAGTTGTTCAGCTTTAGTAACTGAGAAAGCAGTGTGGTCTAAGATAGTGTCACTATAATTCTGACGTTTGGAACGACCTTACTATCTCATACACACGCTACCTGTCCTCAGAGATACTGGTTTATTCTTATCTGGCATGCCATACTGGTGAAGGGTAGACTGATAAACTTCAGGAAGGACTATTCATCTTAAAAGACAGTGCTGCCACAGTACTATCCTGAAGCTTAATAAAACCTTATTGTTCCTCATTTATTCCAGAGTTGCTACCATATCCTTTTTCACACATTATTTATTAGATTCAAAAAATGAGTATATTTTACTTTTCCTTTGCATGATAGACTCTGTTCTTCTGAACACCTTATTACTTTTCACAGCACACTGTACCTAGTTTGAGTGTGTCTGTTTTAAACATGTAGGAGCAGACCTCTGGATATCTTTCCAAACCCCTGTTCATTATAACTTCTCATCTGAGCAGCTCCAGCTGCTTCAAGTATTTCTTGGTATTTGAAGCAAGAACAGACAACTGCATGTTTTCTGTCTATCTTCTACATATGCTGAGCTGGAAAGAAAATACAGGGGAATTGTAAATGCCATAACTATATTAAACAATCAAGAAATGCAACACATGTTCAACATTAAAACAAGGGCGTTTTATTACCTTTAGTTTGTTTAAGAAAAAAAAAATACTGGTCTTATGGAGTTGTTCGCCACATACAGTTTGCAGGCCAAACATCCAATCAGCAAAAATTATAAAAGAAAAAAAATAATTAGTGCTATCTATGACTCTGTAACTTTTAAAAGAATAAAATGGAAAAATTTGAACTATAGGTAGGGCTGCATCCCTATAAAAGAGTGTGGTTTGGTTGGTAGATGATACCTTTATACACATACTTAAAGTGTAAAAATGTGTTTTTCCATATAATATCATGTAGGAAAGGAGCAACTGGCTTTATGATACTGTTCTAGGACGTGTATACAATTTAACTAATTAAAGTTTACTAAAGCATCAATTTACCAAATCTTGGTATTATAAATTATGCTGTCTGTACTTCAATTTAATTTTAGCTGATAGCCCATTTATTTGACCTATAGGTGCTGAAAGTTCCTGTATTTCTATTTGTATTTCTGCAGTCACACTATCTATATCTTTTTTTGCAAGATGCTTTGTTATAGTCTTTGACAATGTTCTTGGCAGCTGTAGCTCCCCATGTGACAGGCACAACATGTTCGAAAGGTCTGATTGACTTATATTCGTATTTGGGTCTAAACAATTGAGAAGCCAGTCACTTATTCAGAGAAGAAGGCTCGTGTTTTTTATTTCAGAATGTCTAAATAAACAAAATGTGAATGTCTTACGAATGAAATAATCATGTATTATTTTCACCAACTCACTGATTTTATATACTAAATACTGTTTTTTAAAAGCCTACCTATAATATGCCACTATTTTAAGGATGCAAAAATTTAAAAAAAATACATTATCAGTTATGCTTTCATTTTTCTCCTGGGCTTGTAACACAAAGGGCACTTTTGGTTCTAACAGAATCTTTTGATGTGAATATTTCCTTAGATTACTTCCACCTTGTTTTTTTCATCCTTTGCAGTGAATATGCTAATAGAATTTACTGAATACAGCTCTTTTCATAAGTTTCTGCCTTTTTTCCTTTACTGTAAGCTGTAAATCAATAGTAACTGATTCCTGGGGCCAAATATGTTGACAGCAGCTTAATCAACTTGTGTTCATGCTACTTTCAATGTCATCTCTAGCCACAAGGCAGTAAATTCTTTCAGAGCATTTTTCTTTGAACCGTTCTGCTGTATTTTCTCTTTGTTTGTTTTGGAACATATTTCTGGCCCTTTCCCTCAAGAAGTGCTTTTAGTCAGCAGTTTTAGAGAGCGCCTCTTTTCTCCCAGCCCTCCTTGTCTTCTTGTATTTCCTTTATATTGTCCCTCCTAAGAATTTGTAGAAGTTCTCTTTGGCAAGATTAATATGCTTGATCTTAATAGACATTTTATGCTTGGAATAACTGTACTATGATTGAGGCAATGTACTTCCTATCTGTGCTATATATTCTTGGGTCAGATATCTGGCTAAATTACACCCACAATTTCTCAAAAATACTAAAAGAAGGAAATTTTGAAATACCCTCAATTGGAACTATTATCTTGGAGGAGAAATAATGACAGGAGAGAAATAAATAAACAAGAATATTCAGTATTTACAAAGATAAAGGAAAACATCTGGTATGTATTTCCATTTGTTAAGTCATCTTGCTGATTGTAATGAATAGTCTAGCAATATGATGTGTATCACTAGGTCATCAACAACATCTTCTGAACATCTTAAGTTCAAAGCTTAACTGTAACATGTTCATAAACACAATTACTAAAAAAGTACATCCTAAATATAAAAACTTTAACCATTCATCTGGATAACTGGATGTACCAAGGAAAAAGTCCCATCAATTCCTCTGCAGAAAGGAATGCTATCATCCAAAATCTGTAAGAATAATATTAATTGCAGAACAGGAAACTGATACATTTATAGCTATTTCATAAAGCATCGCATGTATACCTGTCAGCCAAATGTCACATTATTAGGTATAGTCCCTAAAACTCACCAGAAAAATTTGTCTTCTCTCTCTGGCAGTTCAGCAGGAGTGGCTGCCTTAGGAAAGCAGCCAGGAACTTGCAAGCAGGAGCCATTCATGTGTCAAACAGTAAAGTTTACCTGTGATATTATTGGTAAGAAAAACCCAGAATCCGGGGGCTGACTTTTTTTTCCTCTCGCCTCTTTTTAGAATAAAACTAAATGCTGTCTCACGGGTGGGACAAAGTAAACAACCCGTAGTGAATGTGGATGTGGGTACTGGGTTAGTTACACCCTTTACTCTACCAGGCTGTTGCCCTTCCTAGAGGGGATGTAGACCTATATTCCCTACATCTAGCCTTGCCTTCCCCAAGGAGGGAGATTGCTGTTGACCAGGCAGAAAATCACGTTGGTTTCTGCTGTGCGGCTGCTTGCAGTTACCAGCCCCAGGTATTACCAGTTAAGGTCCTGGACACACCCAGTCATTTGTCTTCATAGATCTCCCTGATTTCCAGGATCTTCCCCAACTTTCCAGATCTTTTCTTCAGCCAAGACCTTAACCTTCTTTCCAGGACTTTAACAGCAGAATTTTCTCAGTCTAAATAGTATACATGCAGAACATATGATTAGTCTTCTAATTGACAGTTTTGTCTCATTTTTTATTATTTGGAACACTCAGGACTTTTCTTTTAGTCCAGGTGTTACCAAAAATTTACAGCCAGCCCATATCAGTTGAAGCTAGCAAATAACAAGCAAGCTTCTGCTTGAGAGATCAAAAGTTTCATTTTGAACATTTACACACACAATTATCTAGTGCCTGTCAGTGTTCACAATTTAAAGGTATTTTTTGCCTACCACAACCCCCAAGCAATTTGTACATTTTGAATGTGAGGTGCAGGTTTACTGCACTTACTAAAGCAACCTAGCATTTAGACAAAGATACAATCGTCTGATTTGACTTAAGGTGTCAAAAATTAAGAATTTCATTTTAGCTGATAACCCACTTCCTTTTAATCACTCTTGCATACAATCCCAACACGTAACATAAGTCATCCTAAAATAGAAGCTGAAAGCAAACAAGATGAGCTAGTAGCTTAGGAATCAAGACCTTCTCCTGAAGTGTGCCCTTTGTCCAGTTCAGTCTATTTATTTAAATCTGTTTCTCCCACATTTAAAGCAAGTACAGGAGCCATGTGTTCTCCGCCAATATTTCCTGAAGATTGTTTTAAAGATCTTTTTCTGGTTATATTTCCATTTCAATGCACTGAGAAAGCAAATATATCTCAAGGTTTATTTTTTAAAATATAGCTGTCCTGACTATGGACTGGAAAAGATGGCTGTAATACACAATATTTCTAGATATTGTTCTATATATGTTACACAGGTGTTGTATTTGGGAAGACACAAAAGAATTGTGTGTATACCAAATAATATGCAAACAAAAAAAAATTCTTTTGCATAAAGGAAAGTCAAATCCCTTTTGCTCAAGGAGGAAATCTTTTGGGTCAGAGACTTTGACTATTGTTTCTGAAAGTTTTATGCTTTTTTTATCTTAAGCCACATAAAATTACTGTTTTAATTTCATGCCACTGTATGGGACCATTTGAAAATGTATTTTTAATTGCATCAATCTAGCAACTTCCCTAATGCAAAGGTATAAAGATGTGAAAATTGAATGTATATTGGTCAGTTTTAATAAGGACCAGCAACGGCTTCATTGATATATCATGATATGGGCTTTTGGTTTTTGGGAGAGGGTGAGAAGAGGGTTGTTTTGGTTTTGTTGGATTTTTTTTTACGGTTGAGAAGCAATATAATTCTGAATTTTCTGATAATATTACAAAGGTGGTATTTTTATAGTTGCATCACAGTCATACCACTTTACAACTCTTTTACTACAACAAATACTTTTATATGACATGTAACAGATTCCAAAACACATGCTGTATTGAGTGATGAACTTCAGGAGAACAGAGTTTGATCACTTCAAGGATCTGCTTGAAAGAGTCCCATGGGATAGGGCCCTTAAGGGAAGACGGACCCAATATACCTAGTTAATATTCAAGGATCATCTCCTCCAAGTTCAAGACCATTCTATCCCAAAAGGTAGGAGGTCAAGCAAGAACACTAGGAGGCCTGCATGGATGAACAACTTGCTCCTAGCAAAACCTAAACATAAAAAGGAAGTATGCAGGCAGTGGAAGCAGGAACAGGTAACCTGGGAGGAATACAGAGGCCCTGTCCAAGCATGCAGACAAGCAGTTCAGAAAGCTGACCTGGAATTCAAAGTGGCAAGAGATGCCAAAGGCAACAAGAAGGACTTCTGTAAGTACGTAAATGGCAAGAGGAAGTCTAGGGAAAATGCGGGCCCGCTGCTGAATGGTGCAGGGGCCATGGTGACACAGGACACGGAAAAGGCTGAGGTGCTGAATGAGACTTCACCTCAGTCTTTAGTAGCAAGACTGGTCATCAGAAATCTGAGGCCTCAGAGACCAGGGGGAAATGTTTAATCAAGGAAGATGTACCCTTGGTGGAAGAGGATGAGGTCAGAGAATACTTAAAAATTTGGACATACATAAGTCCCTGGGCTCTGATGGGATGCTAGCATAGGGAGATGATTGATCTCATTATAAGGCCACTCTCAATAATTGTGTAATCATAGCATTTGGGAAAACAAATGTCACTCCTATCTTAAAGAAGGTCAAGAAGGAGGACCAGAGAAATACAGGCCAATCAGAAAAGGCTGAGAGATCTGGGATTATTCAGCCTGCATAAGAGAAGGCTTAGGGGGGACATCACCAATGTATACAAATGTCTGAAGGTAGAGTGTAAAGAAGTGTGGTAGTTGACTGGCTACCAGACCCCCAAACAGCTTCTCTCTCACTCATCTTCCTTAACAGGACAGAGAGAGGAAATAAGATGGAAAAGATCATGGATTGAGAGAAAAACAGTTTAGAAAGGAAAGAAAAAGCTACACGCAGAAGCAAAACAAACAAAAAAAAAGAATTTATTGGCTACTTCCCATCAGCATGCAGATGTTTAGCCTCTTCCTAGAAAAGCAAGACCTCAGCATGGGTAATGGTTGCTTGGGAAGACAAACACCATAACCCCAAAAGTCCCTGCATCCTCCCCCTTTCCCTCAGCATTTATGATTGAGCACTGTGTCACATGGTGTGGAATATCACTTCAGCCAGTTTGGGTCAGCCGTCTTAGCTATGGCCCCTCCTAACCTCTTACCCACCCCCAGCTTGCTAGCCTTTGGGGGAGGGAGAAGTGAGGGGAAGGTTGGAGAGAAAGTCGTGATGTTGTAGAAAGTGTTCAGCAATAAACAAGACACTGGTATGTTATCAACACTGTTTTAGCCACCAACGCAAAGTACAGCACCATAGGGGCTACCATGACAAAAGTTAACCCTGTCACAGCCAGACACATGACAAGAAGACAGAGACAGGCTCTTTTCAGTGGTATCCAGTGACAAAAAAAGACGCAATAGGCAAAAAATGAAATGCCAGAGGTCCCATCTGAACATAAGAAAATAATTTTTTAATGTGAGGGCATCTAAACAAAAAAACAGGTTGTCCATATAGGTAATGGAGTCTCCATCCTTGGAGATATTCAAAGCCTGTCTAGACATGTTCCTGGGAAACCTGCTCTGGGTGGCCTTGCTTAAGCAGAGATGTTGAACACGACGACCTCGAGAGGTCTCTTCCAACCCCAGCCATTCTATGATTCTGCAACAATATACAAAGGTAACTTTCTTTTAATAGGTGTTTCATTAATGTATTTAGAACCTTCAATGCAACATACCAAAGGGGATGCTATTTTCTATAACCTACCATTAATTTTTGTTACTTTATCTTCAATTCGAAATAAAAAGAGACAAGATACAGGCCAAAGAATTACAATGACCAAACAACCTGTCATTAATAATGAGACAAATAGGTACCTGCCCGTATTTCATAGATGTGTTGAATGGAATAAAAAGAACTTTTACAGTTTTGCTAGAATTTCAAGGTCACAATGATAAACTAAACTTTTTTTTTTTCATAAAACATTTCTACAGGCAATAATAACATACATGGAAATAAATACAAGGACTTTATGGAGAGATGAAATGGAATTTTCACCCCACAGTGATGCACACATGAGAGATTTACAGCTTTATTCTATAGGATTTTCCCTAATGAAAGCAGAATGAAGTCCTTTCTTACTAATTATATTGACATGTTGGAAGTGAAATTATTCTATTACTAGGTACCCCTATGAACTGTTATGGAAAGGTTATTGCTGGAATTCTGTACTTATGTTCAAAAGAAACCATAACAGATGTGAGTTAACATTGTTATTAAAATCAAAGTAAAAAGGAATAAGCAAGCATAGTAGGAAACACTTTTCAAAAACATTCACAGGTTCCTTAACGTAATAAAAAAAAAATCTTTGAAAAAGCTGCTTCAAAAAAGACCAAAAAGATATCTTAAGTTCATCTACTTTGCATATGAAGCTTCCCACTCATATACATATGGTCTATAGTCTCACCTAAACCTTTATCTATTTATGGTTCCACCACTTCTTTGCTAATCTGGACATAGTCACTTTGCTATTATCCTCACCTTGTAGGTGTCTTACCATTATACTCAGGGCCAAAAGAGTCTGAGGCCTATATGACACATCTTTCAATAAATCGTGTTTTTCTTCTTTATTCTCATTAAATACAAACCTCCACTACTTTAGATAAAAGTCACAAATTAAAATGGTCTTATCCATAACTCAGCGGTATATGCACAATAGAAATGTCATGATATGTTTAGGCACCTCAGGACTTTCAACAACCTGTTCCTCTTTGGGTGTGCCTACATTAGTGTTTCAATTGAGAACAGGAGCGTGCTTTTGAGCAGGATTTCCCCATCACCCCTTTTACTTAATTTTGGTTTTCACTGTGTATTAATCTTGGATCATGCAGACTTAATTCACTTTCAGGCTAAGCCAAATTTGAAGTGCTCTAGAAATAAACTTAATGTACAGCAACTGCTAAAGAACTTTCAGTGCATGGGACCACAGTGGAACTATCCAGGACAAAGCTACCAAAACACATATAATGTGATGACTCCACAGCTTGTTAAAGGTAGATCATACCTTCAATATTTGAAGGCAAATTTGTTTTGCAAATCAAGGCTGTGAAGAACAAGCTGCTTTGTAAGAGTGCAATTGGATTAAGACAGTAAAGTATGTAAACTTTGCTTAACTTTGCTTCCTGATTTCTGCTGAAATAAAGCTACAACTTTCCATAGTGAATTTAATTTAATTGATCATAATCAAGCAGAGAAAACATGAAAACTTTAAAAGGGGCCCTGTTAATTGCAACTCAATATAATGAGTAAAAGCGCCTCACTGCAATACAAGGCCTTTATTTTGACTCATCTACAGTACAAGTGATGGAATTTCCACAGTATCTATGTAGGAGGAACCATCTGGAGTATATGGTGTTCAACTATTCTAACATTTTGTATTACTGAATATATATGCCCAACATACTGAAGCTGTAACAAAAAAAATATTGTTTGGCAGAATTTATGATAAAATAATAAGGTCATAGAAAAATTCCAGTTTTGAATAATTTATCATTACAGACTGTTGGGAACAATCAAAGTTATTTGACATAGGTCACTGCAAGTAATTAACTACTTTTTAAATTGTAACTTCAGTTTTATGGAGATTCATTATTGTATTTGTGTTAAATATTTGTGCAGCTCAAAAGAGTTGCCTCATGTTTGACCAGAGAAAGACTTGATAATGTCCAAAAGTACCAATGCTTTGAAGTTAGGGCTACTGTCTCTGCATTGTGTCCTCAGAAAACATCAAACAGTTGCAAAGACACCACATAACCCCAATTTCATTCTGAAATCCTTTTACTTTCAGATACAGATATTGCAGTGAATGTTACTGCAAGAGCAGAAGACTACTCCTTCCCTCAAGTGATTATTTTATAATGGGGATCATAATTTCTATCACTTCTTCATTATGTTTTAACTGTTCTGTCTATCTTGGCTGCATGCAAACACTTACTGAAAGTTGCAGCTGTTTTTTTATAAACGAGCCTCACTACAAAAAGGGCTGGTTGTATGACAGAGTTCTATGTATTCCAGTCATTCACAGACTGAATGCAAAGTCTTAAGGCTAATCTAAAAGTGCAGCTATGGAGTACTTTAATAGTGAATAGATAAACAGCAATGACTTTTCTTCCTTTTTTTTCTCTTTTTTTTTTCCCCTAATGATTATACATATTAATAAGCAAGTCAGAGAAGACCTGGGAATGAAAAAAAAAGACTTGTATTTCTAATTTGCTAGGCTTCCTGTTTTGAAGTATCCCATTGACATTGGAATCAACCTGAATTCAAAACCAACTCACATTGATAGCTGGATCAGTCTCCTTAATGGTTTTTACCTCAAAACATGTTATTCAGAGCCAGTGGGACAAAGGAGAGACAATGCACATAAGCCAAAGGAAAAAGAATGAAAAAAAAGAAAAGCTGCAAAACCTTGAAAATTTGAAAGAGAGAAGTATGATTTTTTTTTCCCTAATACTTCTTACTTTCTCAGTGTGAAAATGGGAGCCTAAAAGGCAGTGCATCAGAACTGCAAGAACTAGGTGGGTATGTTTTGTTTGTTTGTTAAGCATCCTACTTACATTTTCCGTATTAACTGGCTTGTTTACAAGCATATTCACAAACACAAAGAAGTTGTGAAAATGTGATTTTTGAAAAAAACCTAAATTTGCACGAATTCTTAATGGATTGACAAAAGTTGTAGTAATGATAGTAATGTAGTAATGAAGTAATGTAACTGAAAAAAAATTAGAAACACAGTGAGTACAAAAGCATATTTTGTTCCCCAAAAATCGGTCTTAACTGATTTGTACCTTTAATAAACTGTCATTTAAAAATTCCTATGTATAAAAGAACCTTTTGTTTGTATGTAAGTATAGTCATTCATATGCATGAACCTCTCCTTGATCCAGAAAACATTTCAGGTTCATTTTTAGTACTTTTGAAACAGCTTCCTAAATTCACAGTTTATCATACCATTCTATGATTCTATGATAATTATTTTTTGTTTTAGACTGATTTCAGGTGGGAAAGGATCTACATTATGTCCTCATCTGAAACTGAACTAAAATTTTATATAACAGTGTGTAGATTCTTCTACACAGACAATGCTGACAAAACCGTATACAGACCCAAAGTGACCTGTACAGGAAATACACCACCACATTACAGATCTCGGGGCGGGGGGGGGGGGGGGGGTGTGTCATTCAGTTCACCTGAAATCTGGCTGGTTTCTCATCTTTTGATTGTATATGGACTGAAGAACTCTGATATCTAAAATTGTATGAGGTGAATTCATGCCTTGGTACTTAATACAATGGTACCTATGGATATATAGTGTAAACATATACTTCAAAGTAAATCAATAAAGAGCACTATGAACCAAGAGGGATACACCCATTCCCTTGCTAATTACAGCTGTATGAGGAGGCTAGTGACCCATTCCTTCGGCTTTAGATCAACAAGGAAGCCTATACACATGTAGATTATGAAACTTAACTGTCAAAACAGGGTGGCTGCACGTAAATGGGAAAGATTCTTCACCCATGCTAAACCTTTAATCCTGCCAGGGATTTATTTGAGAGAGCGCTCTGTGCCAAAGCCATACCAAGAACTACTGTAATATTTTAACAAATAAACATTTGAGTTTTGGTGTCTGGATCCATGCCTTGTCATGGTTTTTATTACCAATGGATGTAATCATGTTTTTTTCTTCAATCAACACACACAAGCTCACTAGTTAAAACTGTGGCTCCTAAAATTATCATAGTCACCTTCCACACAGGTATGGAGCTTGCTAGGTTTATTTCATCCTGCCTCAAACCCAACAATAATGCTGTGTATCTGTTAATAATTAACTAATTCTTAAATTGTTATGTAGTCAACAAATCTCCAACTTATAAATTTCTGCCTTTCTTAAAATTAAACAGATATACAGAAAATGTATATCTCCATCACCAAGAACTTCTTTGTTATTGATTTGTGTCTTTGACACCTGTAATTGTTGTCTTTCTGGCTGTCAAACACTAAAGCCCTTTATATATCAAGAAAGAACACAGTAGTAAATATTCTCTTATACAGTTTTGTCAACTATTGTATTTTGGATCAAACATATAGTAATTTTAATGAAACAATATTTAAAAGTGAATAAGTATTTGTAATCCAGTCCTCTTTCCCTTTTCTTCTCCAATTAATACTTATTCATTCTACATGTACTAAAAAAAATGTAAAGAACTGCTGAACGCTAACATCATCATTACGACTATTTAATTTCATGTTATGTTTTTTATTATTCCTAGGTAAGACCAGTTTTTTTCTGTTACAGGTGCTTTATTTTCTCTAACAAGCAGATAATTTAATTATTTATCATCTCATTAACATGTTTGCTGATGTTAAATACTAAATGTGCAAAGTTATTTTTGTTGCTTGATAGTGATTTTCACATCTTTTGATCTTTTTTGTCCCCCTTTGGTCATTATCGCAAGTTTATAAGGCCCCAATTATTTTTAATTCAATACCTCAGATACAGATCCTTTATTTCAATATTTTTAGAAGATGAAAAAGGTAAGATACAAGAAAGCAAAACATCTGATGAGGAAAAAAAAGGAAGAACAACACTTTGAAACGTCTGGTTTCAGTAAGCATGTTTTATCACCAATCAAATACACTAGTTGTAATTTTCAATGTGCTGTGGTTTGGGTTTTTTTTTAAATCTCTGAAGAAGAGGCTTTCCAGAAATTTTGATATATTATAGAAATATAATAAATAAAATACCCAAATACAAAATAAATTTTAATCGTGACACTTAATAGATTAAAAATAGTGTATTTATTATTTAACTGTTTATTATTTCACTATTTAATTTTTTCACTTGTAATTATATGTAACTATTTCCATCTACCTCACTAAGGCTTTTTCCAAAATATTGCAGGTTGCCTGAAGCTATTCCAATCTTCAGTGTAAGTTTTTGACATTTTTAGGATGTGCTTATCAGCCATTCAGGTGAGAGACTGCAGTGCAGCACGTTCTGTCAATTTGAGAAGTATTTTATGAGCACCATTGTTATGCATCTTCTTTCTGCAGACTAAAAATTGCCAGACTTGATAAGGCTACTAAAGACTTAAACTGTATCTGAAAAAAAAAGAACTGATAAAGAATTAAACCTTTCACAGGTCAATAAATCAAATTTTATATGTACAATATCCTTTAATAAAGTAAGTATTCAATCCATGCCATTAGTTATAAGGCTGGATTACTAAAGGTTCCCTTCCACCTGGGTTAGTTTCCTTCCACATCTGAAGCTGCTCATCACATTACATGATCACTAAGCCCAGTGAAATGGAAGATGATGGAGCTAGACCACCCCTCTCAGCAGTGTCTAACCATTAAATCAGTAGATTATACATCATATTACATATATCTGACAAAGGCTAGATATAGAGGGTGGATGCAATCCGATGCTTTACAGTGATATTTAGAGGAAGTGTATGTCAAAAGTTAAAACTGTGAAGTTACAATAATAATGAAACATCATTTACAGAAGTGACAGGATAAAGCTGTCCAGAAACCCACATTTCTGGATAACAAATCGTTTCTCCACCCATCCACCTCCTTCCTCTGGTAATAAAAGAATAAGTCAAGATTTTTCTCAAGTTCAGTATTTATGGTCACTGGACATTGTTGAATTACTATGCAGAATTCAAATGAAACACAAAGGTGTGGCCTCAACACTCATTCAGTAACATATGCTGGTGCTTCCAAATATTTGTGAGCTGCTGCATCTGTGTGATGGAACACCATTCTGAGCAAACAGCTTATGCCATAACAGCAGAATCAGAGACTAGGCATTTCATCAGATTAATTTTCTGTGTCTCCCAGTAATTTGTCTGAACCTCACAATTCAGTAATATGGCTATACTGCTTCTAGGAGCTGCTGCTACATCTACAAATTTTACCAAAGAGTAGATGTCATATCATTTAAGTAAGCAAATTCATTTATTAAGCAATATTCTGAACAAAGATTAGAAAATGGATATTGTAATTTACAAAGTGTTTTAATATGTGCAATGCCTTTTAAGGCCTAACAAAGTTGTTTTGTATTTTCATTATATTCTTTATCTATGAGTCTTGTCTCTCCTTGTATTGTATAGATCCCTCTAGTCCCTTTCTCATTCTGCCGCCAACCCACTCTGCTCATAAAGAAAACAGTATTCAGCAGTTCTGTTAGCTGCATACGAACACTGTTCATCTCCTCTATTTCATCTCAGTTGTCAGTTAAGCAAAGCTTAGACAAAGCCTCTAAACTTTTCAAAATATCTAAAAATCTGAACAAAGGCAACACTTTGACATACAATGCAGAGGTGTAGCATTTAATGTAAATCTACTGTGGAATGAATATTATTCAGAAACCACTCATTTGGCTAAGTTGATACACTTTTTCTTTCACAGCTTTCACTTTCTCTTCAAAATAGAGACTTGTAGATAGATGGTAATTTGTCACAATACATTTGTGTGCTAACTGTCCTTACTGAAATGGATTATTTTTTTTTTTTTGCAAGAAATAATATCTCTATGAAAAAAACCCACTAACATTAAAACCCATTCTGAACATTAGCTGTTGAAAACTTTATCATGCACCATAGAACGGTTTAGGTTGGATGGAACTTTGGAGATCATGGAGTTCCAACCCCCCTGCCATAGGCAGGGACACCTCCCACTAGACCAGGTTGCTCAAAGCCCCATCCAGCCTGGCCTCGAGCACCTCCAGGGATGGAGCTTCCACAAGTTCTCTGGGCAACCTGTTCCAGTGCCTCACCACCCTCACAGTGAAAAATTTGTTCCTAATGTTTAATCTAAATATACTCTCTTCCAGTTTAAAGCCATTCCCCCTTGTCCTACCCCTACATGCCCCTTAAAAAGTCCCTCCCCAGCTTTCCTGTAGGCCCCACCTACACCTTATAGTAACTTAGTGTTACTACTATATGGTAACATTTGTTTAAGTTTGTATGTTCACTAAACAGCTATTACAGTTGCGAATATACATAGTGTATGGGTTTTTATCTCCTTATAAACATATCACATGTTTATTAAAGGCTGAGTTTCTATGGATATCACTATCAGAGAAATTACTTTCCATTCTACCATAACAATATGTTGTACAGACTTTATGATGAAAATGGGCTAATAATAGGAAAGGTTACAAGCATCAGCAGAAGCAAATCCGGAATAAGGTACAGGAAAGAAATCTGAAATAAATAACCCAAATCCCCTAAATTGTTCTGTCACCAGTATTTTCCCCTTCGTATCATTCTTCAATTCAGTTTTTGCACAACTTCATGTAAGAGCAGGTAAAGCAACATATAGCTGTATCCAAACTACAACCAAACCTGAAGGTCTGATACCAGACCAACCACATCATAAAATTTATGTGGACTACCGAAACATATACAAAACCAAGCATTTATTGATAGTCACATTAAAGTATTAACGATCTAATCAAAGAATTATTCTTAGTCCAGTTACAGTGATAGTAACAATTATAGACCACAGTATCCAATTACTGATAATTCCCTTTCATGATACAGCTAAAACTGACCAAACTGTCTAGTATCTACCTGCTTCTTTGGTATTATTCTCACATTTCCATTTTTGTGAAACAAAACAAAAAAAACCAAAACTTATATAAAAACCCCAACCCCAAAACAAAAAAAAAACACAAACACACACACTAATGACAAGTCATTAGCATTCTCAAGTTCTTCACTGTAAGGGAAATGATGTCATACTCACTCCATCATCTGTTTAGGGTCATATATGTTCTATACCTTCCTCTTTCTTTATTAGTCCACAGTCTACAACTTTTATGTAAGGTCTGCATGGTATACGTATGTTGGACATTTGCTCTTTGTTTCCTTTGTTATCTCTAAAATTGGTTCTACTCAACTCCCAAGGTAGCATTTCTTTTATGCCCAGTAATTGACAACTGATAATTTCTTTATAGCCCTGGGGACTCCGCTCTTATCTTTTGCCCAGAATTTCAGGTTGTCTATCCTGTACACTATTACCCTAGAGTCACAGATAATTCACTTTCCACAGAATAAGTGCTGGTTATTACTAGCTATTAGTAATAGTACTAGTAGAATAGAATTAGTATCTGTAAGTTACACAAACATACCAAAATTATTATAACAGTAGATGTTACACTAAAAAATTATGGTGATCTAAACCCAAAATAAATTAGGCAATATATTTTTAGCTTTTAAGCAGTAACAGGAATTGCCAAAATGGCTTCAGGAAGGCCAAGTTCAGACAAAGCAAGCCTGATGAGTTCAAATTCTAAGTGTTTGCAGAATTATTGCAAAGCTGTGGCCTGTTACTAGAATGGCAGTATACTCACCATGTACTGGAGTACAGTATTTTTATTATTTTATTATTTCTCCTTTAAGCAAAGGCTGAAGGTAGAGGGGAACTATAGTTCTTTCTGTTTTCAGAGAGAAGATCCCAAGATGCCTAATAGATACCTAGATATACTGCATAGAGTCATAGAATCATAGAATCATTTGGTTGGAAGAGAACTTTGAGATCGTCAAGTCCAACCATTAACCTAGCACTGCCAAGTCCACCACTAAACCATGTCCCTCAGCACTACTTCTAGCCTTGTAAATACCTCCAGGGATGGCGATTCAACCACTTCCCTGGGCAGCCTGTTCCAATGCTTGATAACCCTTTCACTGAATAAATTTTTCCTAATATCCAATCTAAATCTCTCCTGGTGCGACTTGAGGCCAGCAGATTGCAAACTAGCAAATGTGACACCCATCTACAAGGGCCGGAAGGAGGATCCGGGAAACTACAGGCCTGTCAGTTTGACTTCGGTGCTGGGGAATTTGATGGAGCAGATCATCCAGAGTACCATCATGCAGTATGCACAGGACAACCAGATGATCCGGCCCAGTCAACATAGGTTTCTGAAAGACAGGTCCTGCTTGACTAACCTGATCTCCTTCTACAGTTAATTCCAGTTGGCGACCGGTAACGAGTGATGTTCCCCAGGGCTCAGTACTGGGGCCAGTCCTGTTTAACATCTTTATCAGTGATCTGGATGAGGGGATTGAGTGCACTCTCAGTAAACTTGCAGATGACACCAAGCTGGGTGGAAGTGTTGATCTGCCTGAGGGTAGGGAGGCCCTGCAGAGGGCTTTAGACAGACTGGATCGATGGGCCAAGGCAAACTGTATGAGTTTCAATAAGGCGAAATGCTGGGTCTTACACTTTGGCCACAACAACCCCTGCCAACGCTACAAGCTTGGGGAGGAGTGGCTGGAAATCTGCTCAGCAGAGAGGGACCTGGGGGTGCTGATTGATAGCCGGCTGAACATGAGCCAGCAGTGTGCCCAGGTGGCCAAGAAGGCTAACAGCATCCTGGTCTGTATCAGGAATAGTGTAGCCAGTATGACCGGGGAGGTGATTTTACCCCTGTACTCGGCACTGATGAAGCCGCATCTTGAGTACTGTGTTCAGTTTTGGGCCCCTCACCACAAGAAGGACATTGAGGTGCTGGAGCATGTGCAACGAAACAGGTGAGGGGTCTGGAGGACATGTCTTATAAGGACTGGCCACGGGAACTGGGGTTGTTTAGCCTGGAGAAAAGGAATCTCAGGGGAGACCTCATCGCTCTCTACAACTGTCTGAAAGGAGGTTGCAGAGAGGTGGGAGTCGACCTGTTCTGTCAAGCAACAGGTGATAGAACAAGAGGAAACGGCTTCAAGTTGTGCCAAGGGAGGTTTAGATTGGATATTAGGAAGAATTTTTTCACTGAAAGGGTCATTAGGCATTGGAACACGTTACCCAGAGCAGTGGTGTAGTCCGCATCCCTGGAGGTATTTAAGGGTCCTGTAGATATAGTGCTTAGGGACATGGTTTAGTGGTGAGTTGTCAGAGCTATGGGATCTCCTACATCATTTTGTACCTCCCCTTTCACATCACATGTCTGTACTCTTCTACACCGCACTGTATCACTTTCAGGGCTGTTACTGTAATATGATAAACTGTATTACTTTGTACTACTACTACCATTAGTGTGATATTTTCTTCTATACAGAATAATTACTTTCTACTACCATCTATAGAAAAAATTACACCATGTGATTATATAAAGCTAAATTAATACTAAGAAATTTGTTAATAATTAACTGGTCATTAGAAAACTGATGATATGGTTAAACAAGTTCATTTTATTCAGACAGGCCAAGGTGAAACCAAACAAAACTTGCAAAGTTCTAAAGCCTTGAAAGGTTGTTCAAAGCCTGTCACCAGCTGCTAACAGTGGCAACTTCATATTTACTAGACTATAAGGATCCAGCTCAATCTTTTATACTTAATATTCAAAGATAGACTATGGAGTTCTTGCTAGTTCACAAGATTGTAGAACATGCTTTCCTAGGTTTAACCAATCACATTGGCTTGTGGGCACATTAAGCATTCAGAGATTCTCTAAATGAAGGTTCAGCCCTTGTATCTTAGAACGGTTGTCTGTTCCTCACAGGCTCAAGCTCTGTAGTAGTAAGAACTTCAATAGTTACAGCTGAGTAATTGTTGTGCCATGTTCACAAAAGGGATTTTACTTAGTACTTCTGGATATTGCAGAAGTTTGTAATTCACTCCCACTTCATGCTGGATTCACATACTATGAACAGTATTTCAAAGCCTGTCAGACTTGCAGAAATAACTAGGTCCTGACCCACACTTATTGAACAGAAGAGTAGTGATTTCATGAAGCAATTTGAAGAGCAATTACTGGAGGAAAGTTCCCTGGGTCATGCCTGTTCTATAAAATCTAAAAGAAACAAATCATAAGAATTCCCTCAAATCCTCTGTGCATTTCTGGCACAATCCCATAAATTCAGTGGCTGAGCTGCTGGCTTTTTTCATGTATCACGCAATTTCGACTTGTGTCTTATATTAGCTTTACACTCTTATTTAGCAGTCATCCATATCAGTGGTGCTACACAGAAGTAAATGTATATCTTTCCTGAAAACTGGAATGGTAAATTAAACATCCAAAAGAAACTGCAGTCAAACATATCTAGCAAGCCAATGATCTATATTCAGGACCAAATGTGCTGGAACGTGTTCAGTTTTAAATATCTGTTTTGGAAATATTCGAAGACTCTTGTCTGTATTCAATCTTTAATTGATGTTACCTGAAACCAGGAACAAATCACAATTACTGTTGTGTGAAAACTACGTCAAGTAAGTGTGACACTACTTTAACACTGTTACTAAGCTAATATTTCTAATATAGTGTATAGGGACTGGTATTGTAATGCTGATCATTTTGCTTTTATATTGCTTGTAATAGTAAAACTGTTACTGATGGAAGTAGAAATAATGTCTTAATTTCTTCAAAAGAAGAGAGAGATAAGGAAATCAAAATCATTCTAGAATTGAGCATCTGGCCTTAAAGTAGAGTCAAAACCATGTTAGACACCTTGACCCTGTAAACACTTCGTCAGAAGTTTAAGACAATTGAGAACAGAAACCCAAAGATGCATCTTAAGGAGGTGCATTTCTACACAAAGTTCCTCATGGAAGAAGATGACCACATAGGAGTACTTCTAAAATATTTCTACAGTGACAGCCATTGTATAATTACATAATACAAAATCCACATTAAAGCTTTTGTATTTGCTGAAGAGTATTCCAACACACAACTTCTACCATTCTAGGTAACAGCCTAAAATCTAATTTTTTTTTGGATGGGGTAAGAGAAAGACATTCTCCATTTTCTTCCTGTAAAGCTTTGCAATGTTATACAAGGAAAAGAATACAGATTCATAGAGCAAAAGAGAGAATAAATGTGTGTAACTGTACTCTTCTGGCTATAACAGGCACTTAAAATAGTGTCTTGTATAATGCACAGACAGTATTAGGATAGAATGTGAATGAATAGGACACTATCATTTCCATAAAGAGAATGCAAATTTTCACCACCACAAAAGAATCCCTAAATGCCAGGGCATATGGTGCAGTTTCATTGGCATGCAGAGGAGACTTCTTTTTCTTCTGAATCTATTTTTCCTCTTCCAGATACAGGAAGATCATCTACATTTAACTTTAATCTGAATTTCTTTCTAAAGCCTATTCTCTAAGCAGTCCAGGTAATGGGACTTGTAAGCAATATGTTGACTGTGATTTTAAAATGATTACTGAACTAATCAGTACCATTCAAGAGCGAAAGGAACCAAATGGCCTACAACAACATTTAGGACCTTTGAAATTGCAGGGTGTAAAGACAGATGTTTGCTAGGTTTAGATGCAATAGACATAAATAGCAACCAAAAAAAGGTTTTCCAGTATCTCAGTAAATGTTCTACTTTAGCTATTTATATCCAACTTAATATAGTCTTGATAGTCTTTCTTTTTTTTTTCTTTTTTTTTTTCAACATGGTAAGGCTTCTTTGTTTTGTATATAAATAGTTTAAAGAACAAAAGAATTTAATCTCTGTAGCCTTTTCTACTGACAATCCAACACCAGAATGAATTTTCTAAAAGTGGTTATTCAAAGAATGAGATGAAGTCTAATTTCCATGATTTCCCAGTATCTGAAATGTTCTTAGTAGGTGATGAATTATTTGATATATTTTTTCAGCTCATAAAGTAAAAAACAAACAAGCAAAACCATCTAGCAGACTTTCAGAAAATTTTACAGGAGAAAAATTTATCTATTTTTCTAAGAAAAAAAACCTTCCCTTTTAGTGAAGATTGCATTTTATAATAAAAGTGAAACTAGTAACAACAAAATGGTTGAAATTTATTCATTTTTCAACATATTTTTCTAAAGGAAAAACTAGGCTAAAAAGCATCACAATAGGAAATTTTGTGTGAAACAATGTGTACAGTAGTTGTGAAAAGAAGACAGACACAGTAGGTAAAGAGCTTTACAGGAATCTCTCTGGAAAAATAATCTTACTATTCAGTGCAAAAATAAGCAATAAGTTAGGCTGATGGAACAACTTATGGAAAACACTATTTTCCTAGAACTGCAATATAAATTAATCAACATTCTAGAAAAGTTTAATTCGTCATATGAAAGGAAGACCAAGCAGATAAACTACTGAAAAAGTTTATTACTTATACATCAAAGTACCTTGATTCCCTCCCATACTACCACCATGCTGCTCTCTCCAAAGTATCATGGAATAAGCATTTCTTCTATATCAAAGGCTTAAGAGAAAAAGAGCCTGACAGTGGCATTATACTAGAAGTTGAAAGTGTTTACTGATATCTTGAAACCCCTCCTCCACCTGTGAAACTTGTAAAAAACCCCAAAACAGTAACAAAAACCCCAACAAAAATACCAAACCAAACCAAACCAAAACAAAAAAAAACAAACAAACAAAAAACCCACACAGCAAAACCCCCAGGCACCTCATCCTTTCTTTTACCAAATGCTGCCCAGTACAAGCATCTTTTCTACGTAGTTGCTTTCAAAGTATTTATCCATCAGAAGATGCATTTTTTTCAGTATTGTGGATGAGTTATTAGACTGACTTTGTTTGCCTCCAAAATGGATTAATCAAACCACACATTATAAGTAAAAAAATGTAAGATAATTGTTAAGTGTAAAGTAACATTTATAGTTTTTATAGGTCTTGAAATTATAGAGTACACTGTTACAGGGTATCATTCTATTGCTGTTTTATAATGAAACATGGGGAAATAAGCTAAAAGTCCACTTCAGACAGATGAGTTATTTTATATCATGCTAGTTGTGTTCAGAAAGCATATTAAAGACTGGTAGAAAGATGTAGAGATAATAGTTTAAGCAACTAGAGTTCAAAACAAAATGTTAAATTGCTTTAAAGTGTATTTGTAGGTCTCATGAATAAGGTAACAACTCTAAAGAGCAAAGCAAAAATAGCAGAGCAGAAAAGCAAGTGCTTGCTTGTGAAAAAAAATGGTATTTCCATCTGAACAGATGTTTATTTGAAAGCCTGTTGCAAGTACAACATTTTGAGAATTTCAGTCAATGAAAATATGGATTTTGCTTAGTCAGGTGAATTTTGTCAGAGAAATAGAAAATTAAGAAAACAGCCTACAGCTGAATTATGTGTAACAAGATTTATAAAAAGCTTTGTGCATTACAAGGACAAGAATCTACAGTGAAGCTAAAAGTTTGAAACCTGGGAAATGCTCTCAGGGCCAGTTTTACTTTCAAGCTATGAAGTGAACAGTTGAGAAGCTGAGGCCATGAAAAGGCCCACTTTAGACTAAACCAGAAAGAGAAACTTGTTCAAAAGAAAGCAGGAAAAGTTCTTACCCAAGGATCTCTGATTTAAGTTTAAGATCATAGAACTGACACAATCACAGAATAGTTGAGGTTGGAAGGAGCCTCTGGAGATTATGTGGCCCAGCCCCTCTGCTCAAGCAGAGTCACCTAAGGCTGGTTGCCCATTACCGTGTTCAGACAGCTTTTAAATGTCTCCAAGGATGGAGACTCCACAACATCCTCAGGCAACTTGTGCCAGTGTTCAGTTCACCCACACAAAAAAGTGATGGAAAAGTGATTTCTTATGTTCAGACAGAGCGTCCTGTGTTCCAGTTTGTACCCATGGCATTTTGTCTTGTCACAGTCCCCCACTGAAAAGAGCCTGGCTCTGTCTTCTTTGCACCCTCCCCTCAGGTGTTCATGTACATAGTTAAGATCCCCTCTGAGCCTTCTCTTTTCCGCTCTAAATAATCCCACCTGTCTCAGCCTTTCCTTGGAGAAGAGAAGCTCCACTCCTTTGATCATCTTAGAGGCCTTGTGCTAGACTCTCTTTGCATGTCTTTCTTCTACTGGGGATTCCAGAACTGGACCCAGTCAGTGCTCCAGATGTGTCTCACCAGTGCTGTGTAGAAGGATCACCTCCCTTGATCTGCTGGCAACACTCCTACTAATGCATCCCAGGATACCGTTAGCCTTTTTTGAGGCAAAGGCACGTTGCTGGTTCAATGTTCAACTTGGTGAAAATCCATTTATTTAAACTAAATAAAATCTAGACACAGTTGCAGCAAAACCTTAGCAAACCTTTCCTGAAAATACCCTTTGAAAGCTGCTATATATTTATCATGTAGGAACAGAGACTCACTTTGAGTACTGCAAATATTCTGATATACCTTAGGATAAATAGTTTTTTCTTTTCAGAAGTCTATACATTGCTAGCCTATGCTCTTGATGTAATTTACTACATATTTTGACTCTTCTGTTTCCAGCTCATGACTCTCAGTGTAGAACAAACATTTTTTGAAACTGATTTCTGAGCCGGCAGCCTTGTGGTTTGTATATTAAGTTCCACCCCTTCGGAGTATCAACTTCATCTCATTGATAATTCTATCCCAGTAATACCTCTTCAAGTTCTAGATGATAATTAGTATTTCCTGATTCAAAATTTGTTTTTTTACAAACCTGGATTCTTATTTGGCTAGATTATGAATCCAGTACTTTTGATTGAACACTTTGAATTCCAAGTTTATCCTCAGATTACATTTCCATCCCCTCCTTCACAGCAGCCAAACTAGATCGTAGAATCTATTAAAGAGTAAAATAATACTTATTGATGGGATAAAGACTTTGATTTGACTATTCAACATGGAAGATATAAGGCCAAGTACTTTTTCATACCCAAGTGTTTCAGGATACAGGAAATTTGGGGTTTTCTTACCAGTGTCTAAAACTGGACATGTTATCAAAGATAGTTGTCTTTCTCCCTCAACTATCAATATAGGGGTGAGAAGAGAGAGACGTCAGTCACTCAGCTTTAGACAGATTCATCCTTTCTCATGTGTCTGTGGAAAGTGGGATGAACTACCCCTGAAAGTGTCTCTCTGTAATTTAATTACTGAGAAAGCTTATATTAGGGTTAGTTTAAATTAGATGCCTAGTTTGCAAACAACGAAGATGATGTGACTCTTCTCCAGGTCAGATATGATTTTCAGATAAAAATTTCAGTTGCCTGTTAAGGTACATGTTCTCTATTTGTTGGAATTATTTAAAATATTTATATTAGAGTTCTTCGCAAGCATTCATATTTTTGTGGTATCTATGTGAGAAATACCATTCAAGATGGACAGAACAAGAAAACTATAGGATGCTAGCAGTCTTATGAAGAGGCAAGAATCAATTTTCAGGACAAGATTTGTGCATTGTGTCTCTACTTTCCTATATCTGGAGCCGTATTAAGTTTTATGCCATTCAAAAGATTTACATTTCAATATAGCAGAAGGATCAGAACAGTGATTAATGTGAAGACAGCACGTGCATGCTTTTAATGAATGAATCCTGCTAATGAGAAACTATTCACTTTTAAGTGCCAATATTTTCCATTTGTTGAAGGTTTCTTACTCCACTACTATATTGAAGACTACTTTTGGTGTTTGATGTATATGCTATTGGTCTGCACTACCTTCCACCGAAACGCTTAGGAGACTTTCTGAGGATTTTAATGGGAATTTGATCCATCCCTTTGTATCTGGTATAACAACATACATACTGGTAGGTATTTAACAGTTAAAAATAAGACCACAAGCCCTGGGAAATAGTTTTCAATCCACTGCTTCATCTCAGTGTTATTACCACAGGGATTCTAGGTCAACATTAAACTGGAGCCGGTTGTCTTGCTGTGATCTGAAATTCTCTTGGAAAAGGTTAATAGGGAGTAATAACTCTACCTGTGCCACACTTCCCCCCATCTATCTTTCTGTTCACATTTATACTAGGCTCATCACGGCCACAGAAAGGGGACAATGAAAAGGCTCAGATCTCTGAATCTCTGTGACTCAGGTATTGATCAAACCACCTGCCAGTTGAATGAAGTGGCGCACATGTATGCAGACAGACAGGTTTATAGAAAACTCCAGGAGTTTCCAGTCTACTTTATGGGAGTATTTAGGCCAAAGGCTTTTGAGATACAGTGTTTCCAAAGACATTTTTGGCAGCAGCAGCTTCAAGAAATTTTTCAACAGTCTACATGCACATTAGATCTGTCTAGTCTACTGTTTTCACTGAAGACTTTAGGTTTTAAGTTTGTTCTACAATGAAGCTTAATCAATCAACTTCCCCTCCCCTCCAATGTTATGCTTGAGTTAAATCATTCCTTTCTGCACATCCCTTTTTGTACTGAGGATGTCCAACACTTTCTCAGTTCTCAGACTATATGTAGATCAAAACAAATTTGGTACCAAAGATTTAACCAGCTTGATTGATTTGGGAGATGACACAGTAGAAAACAGCATGTTTATATTTTTAACTGTTTTAATACATTGCTTATAGTTTTCAGTTTTGTTGCAAGTGATCATTTTATAAATCTTGCAACTCTGTTTTTCTGATCTTAAAAACTTCCCTTGAAAAACACTTACACATTTCTTTCAAAACCAGAGTGTTTACAAGTAGGGAATACAATACAGCTTCATTACCTTGAAAACTAACTCCAGTAATATCCAAGAATTACTTTTTTTTCCCCCTGAGAGAAAGTTTGTGCAGCTTTAAATATGATAAGTAATTTACAATATTTCTGGCTGATTGATCATGACTTTTACCTTCAGAAACCCAATGAACCGGAATAAAAATATATGAATATTCATTTCTCAAAAATCATGGTCTGTAGCTTTGTATGAGGCCTTTAAAAGCTATTACCATTTATATAGCACCATAACTGACATTTATAAAATGTTATAGAAGACAGACATACAGGTAAATGGTCTGACCTAGTCAGTCATGTTATACTTTTCAATCTTTGTATTTTCCTTTTAATCCCATCTTTGTCTCAGAGACTTTAGAGAACAGAGGAAATAGGTTTTCAATTGAATGTTTCATCACAATTATATATCATACAATAATTGAGTAATTGCTTCTCAAGGTACTTTGAAAAATCTTGTGTAAATGATGGGAAATGAGTGAATATAGAATATAAAATAGAATATTTTTAAGATCACTATCTCAAGCCAGAGATCACCACTAGGCTGATTTTGAAAGAACCGTAGAATTGCAAGTACTATTTCTAAGTTACTGTTTAACATTTTGATTTCTTAAAAAGATTTAATTAAAAATCAAATAGCAGAGAAAGGGGACATCTTGTCCAACAGACAACATTTCCACTCGTACTCTTCTCTTTACACTGACTAAGGCCTACTAACATGATTGTAAATCAACACTGCAAGCTGATTAAGCTCTCCTTAACTAGTCCTGGTAACAAATGAATGAAACCCAATCAGGAGTAAATTTGAAAGAAGCCAGGTTTCTATAGCAAGAAATGAGACAATGAAAGACTAGATCTTTTATTTTTTTTCCCTTTTTGCAGTTGATTCCGCCCCCGTCCCTTCTTTATTCTGACAACTTCTTAAGTTTCCCTTGTGAAAAAGGACGAAATCTTTGAAGGTTTAAAAACCAAACAAACTAACAACCCCCCCCCAAAAAAAAAAGAAAAAAAATCGCCACACTATACAGAGCCATTTCAATTCTGAGGATGGCAAAAAGTCACTCTGAACCACAACAAAAAGAACACGGTTCACTGAAGCAGTGGGGCAGGAAGTTTGATGTCCTAACTCTCAACACAACAAACACCCCAACTGCTAGGGATGTATGCTGCAGAGCGGTGCAAGTGCTTAAAAGTCAACTCTGTTACCGGAGAGTCTAGATACTCTCTTAGAAGCACACACAGCAGCAATACAATCTCAACTCTACTCAAAACAACTAGAGAATACAAAGCTAGGCCTGTCTTCTGGCTGTGATATCCTGTGGGCTCTTTGCCACCTGAGGCCTAAAACTCTCTAAAGATCTGTCATAGTATTTTCCTGATACGTAGGCTGAGCCCAGGATGCCAACCAGAAACACATAGGTAAAAAAAGGTGGAGCCAACTTAATATTCTAATTTCAGGTACATGGAGACATCCATCCAAAAATAGAATCCCAGACCTTATTTTATTACAATCTAATCCTTAAACATTGATCTCCAATAGTAAATTAATTTGAAAATGTTTCTGAAAATTCACTTGATTGTCTTAATTTCCCCCCATACTCAATTGTAACAATTTAAAATAAATTGTTATTGTAATGGAACTATTTCCCCTCCTCCAAATTGCACTGCTGGAATAATGTTAAAGGTATCTGATTATGTATAAACATTAGAAGTTAGTAATACATGCATGTATAAAGATAATAAACTAAAGCTTGAGAATTTCTCTGTCTATCCTCTTACTTTAATCCCATGAAATGCACAGCCTAAGAAAATTTAAGGTTACCTGAAATTTCATATGCTCATAATTTTCTAAGCTGTGATTTGGATAAATAGAAATCGGTGTCTATTTAGCCTATGACAGCCAGAGAATTATGTCACAGTAGTTAGAGAGAGAATAAGGATAGAGAGATTAAATAGCAAAAAGCCCCCCCAGATTTTTATAAAAACAACATGAAAAAACTCAAATGACAATACAGTCACAGAACAAAGGTTATTAATCAAATTTATCTTGCTTCCATGACCTGTGCCCATCAGAAACATGGAATATTGCATAGGTAACCCATTAGATCTCAGAAGATGAGGCAATTTCTAACTGACAATGAAAAAAAGAAAAAGAAGTTAAAACCAGGCCAGACATTAGCCTTACTCGAAAGATGAGAAATATATGTATGTACTACCTTCCAACTTGTCCATATATTGGAAAAAACTCTTATGTTCTAATTCTAATAGTCCTGCTCCTTTGTTACATGGCTTTCAGAAAATCATTTTAAGAAGCTTTATTTAGAAGTTCTCAAACTGTAAGTTACCATTTGTCTGTAGCTGAACTATCCTATTCAGTAATTGAACTTTGCCAATCTTTTCCCTTCAAGCAAACATTCAAATTATTATAGAAATGGACAAATATGTTTGTCAATGTGTGCTACACATATTAAAGGCTATTTTTGCAAAGAAAAACAAGAGCAGTTTTACCCAGTACACACTGAGTGGGTAAGACTAGCACTTCTGTTTTACAGGTTCTAATTCCATGCTAAGGACTTAATTAATCCTTTCTATCAAGGTGAACTAAAAGGGGACAGAAAGAAACTAATAAATGCTGTCGTGGAAAAGAAACTTCTTCTTGAAAGTAACTTATCTCCTACTTCTTAAAAACATTTGTTCATAATCTTATTAAAATATACTATATTATAATTTAATTAGCTTGCAAAATAATTTATATTTTTCATCACTGGAATTTAAGTTCATAAATGGCACATAGCCAAAAACTATTCTCTCATCAGTATTTTAACATGTTTTCCTCATACATCATTTTAACAAAGAAATAAGGTCAGTGCATACCAACTATGCCTGCAATTTAAGTAGCTGTGCCAGTAGATGCAGTGGTCTCATCTCCTCTGCCTGAATTTCCTCAAAGCTAAGTACATCTTAATTTTGTCAAAACATTGTGGTGTTTTATTAACACATTGCTTTGCTCTATAACTCATTTCACTGACTTAAAGGCCTTCTATCCTTTTAGGTACACATATAATTAAGATATATATGGAATAAGATAGGTATATAGATGCTTACAGATGTCAGCAATTATCCTCTATTTTGTAAAAATACCTCTTCAGTTTCAGTTATTGTAATCTAATTTTGATTGTAGAGAAGAGGAAACATGATTATAAAAGGTTAAATGTGGTCCTCCGTTGGACAGAAGTGCCAATGTCACATTTCATTGCACAATGGAGGAAGTCAGTGTGATTTTCAGACTTGTTCTCTACTACCTATTAGCATAAAAATAATCTAGTTACTAAATTTCATACCTAAACAGCAAGCAATATCCATCAAAGCGCTTCAAATTTTATTCCATTGCAGTCATCTTATGCTTTTTCAGCCTTTTCAGGAAGCACATACTGCTGCTAAAAGGCCAAGTGAACACTATCAATGCTTCAGGACAGATTCCAACACAATAGAAATTCAGAAGCTCGACAAAGCGGGTGTCTGGAAACAAACTTAAGGGAGAATACAGTCTCTTGAATCCCATTGACAATGAACTAAATTATCATAGAATCATAGAATACTTTGGGTTGGATGGGACCCTTAAAGGTCACCTAGTCCAAAATCCCTGCAATAAGCAGGAACATCTTCAACTAGATCAGGTTGCTCAGAGCCTAGGCCAACATGACCTTCAATGTTTCCAGGGACAGGGCACCTACCACCTCTCTGGGCAACTTGTTCTAGTGTTTCACCACCCTCACTGTAAAAAAATTTCTTCCTTATATCTGGTCTAAAGCTACCTTTTTTTAGTTTAAAAAAATTACCCCTTAACCTATCGCAGCAGGCCCAGCTAAAAAGTTTCTCCTAGTCTTTCCTGTAGGAGCCCTTTAAGTATTGAAAGTCCACAAAAAAGTTTCCCTGCAACCTTTTCTTGTCTGGGCTGAAAAACGCCAACTGTCTCAACCTGTCCTCGTAGGAGAGGGGCTTCAGCCCTCTGGTCACTTTCATGGTCCTCCTCTGGACCCACTCCATCAGGTCCATCATGTCTTTCTTGTACTAAGAACTCCAGAGCTCGATGCAGGATCTCACAAGATCCAGGCAGGATATCACAAGAGTGGAGTAGAGAGGCACTATAACCTCCCTTGGCCTGCTGGCCACACTTCTTTTGATGCAGCCCAGGATACAATTGGTCTTCTGGGCTGCGAGCGCATATTGTCAGCTCATGTCCAGCTTTTCATCCACCATTACCCCCAAGTCCTTTTCGGCAGTGATGCTTTCAATCCCTTCATCCCCCTACCTGTATTGATACCGAGGGTTGCCCCGACCCAGGTGCAGGACCCTACATGTGGCCATGTTGAACCTCAGGAGGTTCATATGGGCCCACTTCTTGAGCTTGTCCAGGCCCCTCTAGATGGCATTCATTCCCTCAGCCATGTCTACCGCACCACTCATCTTGGTGTTGTCTGCTGAGCGTGTGCTCAATCCCACTATGTCATTGACAAAGATATTGAATAGTACTAGTCCCAATACAGACCCCTGAGGGACACCACTTGTCATTGATCTCCAACTGGACATTGAGCTGTTGACCACTATTCTCTGGACGTGATCATCCAACCAATTCCTCATCCACTGAACAGTCCATCCTCAAGTCCATCTCTCCAATTTGGAGAGAAGGATGTTGTGGGGGACTGTGTCAAAGGCCTTGCAGAATTGCAGATAGATGATACCTGTAGCTCTTCCCTTGCCCACTGACACAGTCACTCCATCATAGAAGGCCACAAGTTTTGTCAGGCAGGACTTGGCATTGGTGGAGCCATACTGGCTGTCTCGAGTCACCTCTCTGTCTTCCATGTGCCTTAGCATAACTTCTAGGAGGATCTGTTACACGATCCTCCCAAGCACAGAGGTGAGGCTGACAGGTCAGTAATTCTCAGGGTCCTCCTTTCTACCCTTTTTAAAAATGGGTGCAATGTTTCCCTTTTTCCAGTCACTAGGAACTTCACCTGACTGCCATGACTGTTCAAATATCATGGGGAGTGTCTTGGCAACTACATCAGCCAATTCCCTCAGGACTCTGGGATGCATCTTGTCAGGTCCCCTAGGCTTCTGTATGGTCAGGTTCCTCCACTGGTCACAATCCTGATCGTCTCCTACAGTGGGAGGGACTTATCTCCCCCAGTCCCTGACTTGTGGTCCATCCACTTGAGAGGTGTGGGAAGAGAGATTGCCAATGAAGACTGAGGCCAAAAAATTGTTGAGTACCTCAGCCTTCTCCTCCTCCTCCTCCTCCAATGTTTGCCAGTCATGTTCATCGGGGGGGGTGCACTTTTGTTGACCTTCCTTCTCTGGCTGACATACCTGTAGAAGGCCTTATTATTTTGCTTTGCATCCCTTGCCAAGTTCAGCTCCAGCTGCACCTTGGTCTTCCTGACTCCATCCTTACACAACTAGTCAGCATCCCTATACTCTTCCCAGGATACCTGTCCCTGCTTCCACTGCCTGTGCATCTCTTTCTTGTCCTTTAGTTTGACCATCAGGTCTTGACTCAACCATGCTGGTCTCTTGCTTTCCTTAATTAGTGTTGCTCTGACCTGTTCTACTGCTATGACAAAATATTAAATAATTATTACAGCTTCTCTTTTTCTCTTCTTTTTTGATTACTGCTGTTGGCTGATAGGAATGGTGATCATCCACATATGAGGCACTCTGAAATGCATGAAATAGCTGTCATCATCTTTTTTTTGCTCACCCTTGAAATCCTACAGACTACCAAGTATACCAACAACTAAGTAATTAGAGGAAATCCTGCTACTTCTTCCTCCAGGTATGACAACTCAGGTACAGAGATAACAGCAACTGCTCAGTGAGCACCTCTGTGATGCCTTTCCCCCCCACACTTAGAACTATGATCAAACAGTAAAATTATTAAATGACTTATGTTTAAAAGACACTGCACAGTTCAAGCAGAATTTGCTCAAATTTGATTTAAAAAAATATTTTACCGATTTGAAATTTAAATAATTAATTTTTAAATGCCCACCCAGCCACTCACTCACCCCTCTCCCTTTCCCTGGTATGGAATGTCAATTTAGGTCAGCTGTCCCAGCTACATCCCCTCCTGGATCCTTGCCTAACTCCAGTTTATTTGCTTTGGTTGGGGAGTAGGGCAGAGTAGGAAGGAGAGAGAGCTTTGCAAGCACTATTCAGCGATAGCCAAAATGTTGGAATATTACCAACACTGTTTTAGCCATAAATCCAAAGCACAACATCATAGGGGCTGGTATGAAGAAAATTAACTTTGTCACAGCCAGATTGTGTACTTAAGGACATGGTGGACATTACTGATTCCAAGTCCACAGAATTTCCTAGCAAAGATTTGAGGATTTGTGTTTGTTTATCAATTCACTTTGTTCCATTATGAGCAAAACTTGGTGGACATTTCTCTCAACAAATGAATGTTTAGACTCATAAGTTGAAGGCTTCAAAGACCCATAGGATGTAGACTGCAAAATCGTGTATTTGATTAAACCTTGGAAACAAAATACTGAGTACAGGCTTCTGCATCCAGAATTTCTTCACTGGCTTTAGAGGAAATGTGTATGAGTGTAAAGATACACTCTGTACAAACTGATGAATTGACTAGGGCTTAAGGCTGAAGAGTCTGAAGACAAAAACTAGAAAACACATCAGGAAAAGGACTTATAAAATCTGGACCTTATGATTTTCATAAGACCAACAGCACAATAATTTCCACTACAGCTCTCATCGCAGTATGAGACAAGATGTGTAGTATCATCAGCTGTACAATGTATTTTTCCACAAAAGTTATAATGGTCATGCCAATGATGATCTTTACATTATCATGGCAAAATTAAAACACTGCATGTGTAATTTGATTATATTGCATGTTTTTGTAAGTTTTAACTAGATTTTCAGTACGTAATTTGGAAAGCACAAACCCAGGGCAATAACCTAATTAATCTTATCAAACATATTTTCACTTAACTCTGTAACATTTTTAGTGATATATTTATTATTGACATTTAGAGTACCTGATGCACACACAGAAGCTGTTATCATATGCTATGTAATCATGCACAAAAAATCCTTAATGTAAAGATTTCACATTTCTGCTGCTTGCTATACCATAAAAAAATATCTAGTGAAACATTTTTTATTTTTATTGTTATTTTTAACAGTAATAATATACGTTTATGCAGTGCTATAACTTGGAGTACTTCGAATTTAAATAGAAATTTGTGATAGTTGGGAAATCATCATAATTCAGGCAAATAGAGAAAAGAAGGACAAAAGTTAAATAAGCTCTACTAATATTAGCAAGTAAAAAGATTGGTTTTTCATTAAAGAGAGTAGTCTGGGACAGGAAAGTATACACACATAGAAATTCTTAGAAGAAAGTAAAACAAAGCCAACTGGGGTATTGCTATGATACTATCCACTAGATCAGCCAACTGTAGTTACATCTCAGAGAAACTGTCTTCACAAAGAAGTTTACAAGCCACTGTGTTGTCTTTTGGAGATCCTGCCAGAATTCCAGATACCATAGCATACTTGACCTAATGCCAGAAAATTGAGAATATTTCCTGATATTTCCACCCTATTAGCAAAACCAAGAATGTTTGCTTTAAGCGCTTAAAATCAAATACAACACTTTCTAGGAAGAAGGACCACAGAATAAAATCCATATGAACACAAGTTCTAAAAGTATGAAATATTAAAATTTAGACATAGATCTTAGATTTGAACCATGTACTCACTACATGGTTATTGCAGACATTTGACAGCTTTACTGATTTTATTCTTTCAAGTCCAGTAAAACAACAGTGGGCAACATCAGCTTCTCCCAGAGGAAGACAGGAAAATGGGATTCAGATAAATAATCTTTCACCATCTTGAATGCTTGTTTCTAGTAATATACACTCCAATAATAGTCTATTTTTGACTCTGTCTCAAATAACTCACAGAAATTGTTGGGGGAAAACCAGCCACTATAGTGTGATTAACCATTTCATCCATGCAGGTGGATGTATACCATATACTAGCATCGAGACACCAGCAGCACTTCAGGCACTGCCAGAATAAACAATGCGTCTGACATCTTAGTCATATGGGACAATTTGTGGCTAAAGGCAATTTAATAAACTCGGATAAAGAAGAACGGAAGGAATACTTTTCAGAGCATTTGAAGAACCTGAACAACTCTTTCAGAAAACTTTTACCTAATAATCAGATATCATTGTGTGCTTTCAAGAGCACTGAAGTAGGTTCATTCTTTTGTCTTTTAAGTGAATACAGTGCATGAAAGCTTCTGGACCTAAAAAATATGAAAAAAAACCAAGGTTAAGAAACAGAGAACTATTCCCTGCACCACTCTCCATCCTTTGCATAATTTAATAATAATAATAATAAAAATCCTGGACTTATAACATCTTAGGCGTTCATGTACATTTTTTTTTCACAGTCCTGTGGAAAATAAGAATTGATCAGGTTTTGTAGGATTTTGTTTTAGATGTGTTAAAATCTAAATCTGTGTAGTAAGAATAAGGAAACATATTCTTTCTAGAAGACAACTTCTGTGTCAGCTGCCCACCTCTCAGTACTTTATTTCAATCAGTGAGTTTTATCTTTTTTCCTACAGGAGCAGGGGCTTTTTTTGGTTTGCTTAGCACCCCAAACTCTTATGCTCCATTTTCTTTTTAAGAAGAGACTCACGAGGTGAGGTATAAACAGTTTGACAAGAAAACCCCTTTGCCATGACATTTGGTATTTAAAGAGCAGTTAACACTTGTGATGAGGTAACTGGGTGCAGTGCCTACAAAACCAGAACCACATCATCACTCTGACATAATCTAGAGTTTATTTACCAAACATATGGAGTATAGCAGCGGATAGCAATATCTATTCAAGTGTTTTTATCCTACATACCACATACTACATCTTGAAGACACAGTCCCTGCTCCTCTGGTCCAGGTTAGACTGGCAGCACGGGGCACAGGACACCCATGCTGACCGCTGGATGTGTCCTAATCCTCACTAGTGGCCTGGACCCTCTGCAAAACTGTTCCACCTTGGGTTCAGCCCTTGACATGGTGTACACTGGTCTCACCTCCCATTAGGTAACAACTGTCCTCTCTATTTATTGCATTATAAACTAGAACATCAGCACACGCTGCTAATGACCTTGCTAATTATGTAGCCTGAGACCAATCTCTTTGACTTGCACTATATCCAACAACAATTAGCAGTTTTCACCATTTTCATCAGGCTTTCTCTCACCCTCTGTTCTCTAGCCTCAAATATGTCACAAAAGTGTGAATTCAGCAAAAGTCACATAACAAAGTTTGTCTACTGTTTCCTTGTTTTCCAGCTCATCCTGAGCTAATCTAGTCAGACTTGGTAAGTTTAGCTAAGGTCTCATTTATTTGGGCAGTGATTTAGGGTAGACTTCGCACCATGACATTGTTTAAAATGAAATTTGCTACAGCCTTTTTATTTGAAAACAAACCAGCTAACCATTAGATCAAGTTTCCTGATATTCCTTAAAAGAAACATAATAAAATACGATGCTGGTACTTTTGCACAGTCAGGGCACTACATATACAGATAGTTTAAGATTTTAATACAGCTAGTTTCATAAAAAACCTTTATAACCTAGTCCAATTACATCATGGGAGATAAAATCAGGCAGAAGTGTTCACCCTGGCTTGTCCCAAAACTGTTTTTAGCCTTAGTTTTCAAAATGTGTTTAAGTTCCTTCCCAGTTCTTTGGTTCATACTTATACCTAGTTATACTAAAAAAAAAAAAAGAAAAACTCTTCCAAAAAATCTGTTTATATTACAGATTTAACTATAATAGTTGTTAAATTCTAAAGAATTTATAAAAAGAATGTGTATACTTTTGTGAACAGTTGAGAAATATTTAGTTCTATTATAAAATGCATTCTCACCTACATTAAATCTCATTTTAATACCTCATTATATAAAATGCAGGCATCTTTGATGTTAGTGCAAGTGGATTTTACCCATGTACTAAGATTTGCCTGTTTCCTCTTTTTGAGAGAGGGAAGTTTTTTACCCCAATTCTCAACAACATAAAAAAGATCCAGACACCTTGTTGTCAAAATGCTGAATGGCCATTTTAGCAAATAACTTAGGCTTTCTACTGTCTCTCTTAGGATATTGATCCAAGAACGATTTAAACATTATTTACCGCCAAGATTATTAAACATCTAGACTGTCAGAAATCAAAAAATGAACAAAACCCCCTAGGTTATCCTACCTTTGGCAGGATGCTGCTCCAGCTCCTGTTCAATCCATGCATCCCTAAATAAGACAGGAAAGTAATTTTTACATCTTAAATATGCTAAATCTTCCCAGAAGTTTCCAGTTCTCAGCTTCTCCTTTTTATAATCCACACTTCTGGCAGTGCGTAGATTTTAAATGACTTTGTGATACTGCTTGTATTCCCAGTAATAACTCTTCACATCCACTTTAAGTATTATGGGATTTCAGCACTTATTTATGTGTGACATCTCTTGCAAAAGAGAAAAAAAAAATAGAACTCTCAGAAACTTTGTTCATTACCTTGGAATTCTCTTCCTGCTGGCTTAAGTATTATCTGCTATCATGAACCAACTTAAAGTCATCCACTGAAAACTGTAATCTGAAAGAAGTGAAATCTTTTTTGCCAAGTATCTTGAGACTTGTTATAACATGGAAGTAACTTCCTGGTAGTTTCTTTGGGACAGACTGAATCCATTTGGACTAGTTGATTCTACGTGTAGTTGCGAACATGAAAGACACACAGTGAACTTTCATCGGGACATACTCCTTTGCTTCATCTGCATCAGAACTGCCACTGACATAAATATCAGAAGTAGAATTTATACTTTCTTTTTAAAAAGATATACTGACTTTTGCAAACATGTATACAATCCACCAAGGGACAGATAAACACCATAGATTCCCATGACTATATTGATTTGTTTGGACTACAAATGTCAAACAAATCACTGATGAGATTAGTGAAACTAAATAAAATATCAAACACTGGTTTTGCTTATTTTTGTGCCTACAGTGTTTTCAGTCAAAAACACTATGTTATACACCAGTGAAGGGAGAAACACTGTCAGTGAATGCACACAGTATGGAAAATGGACAGCTGCACAGAGAAGGCAGAGAGCTGCTTAATTACTGGAAACAAGTGTTGAATCAAGGAGTCTTGAAAGCAGAATAATATGCTTTTAAGTTCAAGGACAAGTAGTAACAAATTATGTCAATCCAAATACTGATCTACTTCAGCCCCTTGGCATTTTCTGTTTTACTTTGGTTTCTAAATGAAGACACAAACACCTGTTCTTGCAGCAGGTGGTATTTGTTTATTATGGCTCTTCCTGCTGAGTTTTAATCAGCCTGCAGCTGCAGCATCCAGGGTAAGTAACAGTTTATAATACCAGATTTTCATATATCAGCAGTATTGGTCCAGAAAAAAATGTTCATACTTCATTTCCATCATATGTTACCAATCATGTAATTTCCTTCTCACACTCTAAGTTGCTAATTAAAGAGTGAATTCATTTATAAAGCTAGTAAATGAAGTTTTGAACATTGTGCCCTGAGAGTGATACTTGATTATGTTCTCCTACTGCAAGTATCCAATTTTTGGAAGAATATTCCCAAACCTCTGCCAGTTTGTACTCTTGCCATTCTTTACTTTGAGAAGTATTCAGGGAGAATCAAGAAGCTTAAAAAAAAAGTCAAGGAACAAATTAACAATATGTAAATCTCTCAATTCAGGTGCCACTGAAATAAGAAAAATGTACTCATGGGACAGGAGAAGTAGAGTAAAAACTTTCCATACAGAACTATAAGGTAAGAACACTGAAGCAATTATATGGAGGTATTATTAAGAAATTGTTCTTATGTGTTTAGATACATTTTCAAGTTTTCTTCCTTATTAAACAGTGCCTTCTATTCATGATCAACATGCAATATTATTTAGTTATATTTATTGACTGTCATTAATAGAATGAAGTCATGGGCTTCAGACTGCTAGATGCTGTGCAGAAATGCTGCATTAATTTTGCTTATTATTAAAGCAACTGTTCAATAAGACTTACAGAATACAATAATCTCTTTAAAATACAGGAAGATAAGGGTTAAAAAGTAAGATCTTTACTGTGTGAAACGATCCATAGTTGTCTCAGTGCATCAGTTCAACTTTTAAGTTTCTTTAACTTTAATTTCAAGTGAAGTTTTAAGGAGAGTCGGAAAATAAAAAAAAAAGGCACCACCCCCCCCACCCCCCCCACCCCCCCCCCGAGTCTGGATGTTTGAGATCTCCTTTTAGGAGGAGAAAAGGAAGAAACCACACCACTTCAAAACCCAATGGAGTGACTACATGAAAAATCTCATGCAGATAAAATTGGATTACTAGTCTAAAATGGACTTCTGTGTTATCAAGAAAAGAAAGCTTTAATTTCTTCTGTCAAAGTGAGATAAGATTATATCATGTCAGGACTTTCTACTTCTGTAATTGGCATTTTACAGCCATAAAGATTCATCTCTTCGAATAGATGACATAATCTCCTTCTAATTCTAATCCTTTCCTAAAGAAATCAAACTGACCACAGAACATATGGTAAGTATAACATGAAAAAGGCAGGAGAATATCATGACATTGTAAGGTTTACGTACCATGGTATGACTTTTAGCAGCAAACTCAGGCCTTGTAAAATCGCCCAGATAAAGCTGAAAGATGAAGTATCATATAATCCCTGTGATGTTTCACAGGGTGTGTTGTGTTTTTGATAACATCTCACAGGCTAATCTATGGTATGCTTAGAAAGGCAAACACTACCTTACCTCATATCACAGAAACATGAGATACAAAACAAATTGGAAAACAACCTATAAGCTGAGATTCATCCTCATAGTCAAAGTGTATCTATACAAGTTTTTCTGAATTCAGATCAGAAATGTGCTTCTTAAGCAAGTTTTCTCATCATTACTACTCACTGGCTTTGGCTTTCAGTTTTAGAATAAACAAACTAGATTCCTTCCAGATGCAACTAAACTGATAGATATGCTCCAGAAGCACATCTAATGATCACAGGTATTCGGCTACTTAAACTAGCCTGAAGTAAAATCCTCTGAATTACACCCAGTGCAGACATTGTCTTTCAGCAGCAACAGAATCTCTCCTGATGCTGGAGGTAATTGAGATGAGCCCAGCCAAACACTCTTGTTGATCACTGGACTTGATAGTGATAATCAAAGACCATAAGACCTGCTCTGTGTCATACCAACAACCGTCATCTCCAACAAGAAAGGGAAAATTATGGCTCTGTCCACTTCCCTTTGACCAGTATGAGGGAACAGCTTCTGAATTTGTCCTAATGGTCCTTCTCTCTCTTTGACTCTCACTTCATTCCAGGAGGAGGCTACTCAAAAGAAATCACTATTTCTACCACCATCACAAACATATGTAACTCTGCTAACTTGCTCAGCAGCAGCCAAGGATCTTGCAGGACCACAGTTGCATGGAACACCCCTCCCCGACCTGCAGTTCATTATGGCCCATCCTTCCCTGAAGAGATGCTCCAACTGTCCCCAAACTTTCTATTGCATTGCTTCTGTTTCTATTATTTACTTTAAGTATGTGAACACTTTTTCTGTGTGCAAGAGCCAGATTTTTCTCTTATTGTGCTGAAAGGTGTGATCAATAAATGTCAGCAAGACAGGAAAGCCAGCTACATCATTGTTAGTGACATAAAATGGATCCCACAGGGCTCTCAGTACACAGCACAGTCACCCATTATAACCAACCTGTTCCAAAAAGTGAATCCCACTTTGAACCCTGAAGTCCTCTCTTACCTTAAGTCCTTTTATTGAATCCTGCAAGTCTTCAAAATGCTTCTCAGACACCTACTTTCCACTGCCTCCACCAATCTACTTGCCACTCTATTAAAACTGCATCATATCCAGCCTGTCTGCCACAGAATCACCTCCAGGAATCATTTCTACACACTTTCACTCCACACACTAACTTTATTTGTCCTCCAGTTCAGCCCACCTAAATAGTGAAAGCACCTCTTGCCATAAGATAAGGACACAAACCTCACATAGGTCAGACTGTCCTCCAGTCTGGACTCACTGGGGAAATTGCTTCAAAAATTTTCCGTAGACCAGAAGTCATAGTTTTGTTCATGGCAAGTACTTAATGTATTTCTCCACAGAAATACTCTGATACAGGTATTTCTCCACAGGTACTCTGACACGCACTACTTTGAGAGAGAGGAGACATGATACATGCAGGAGAACAAGGTGATCAGGCCCAGTCAGCATGGGTTTGTGAAAGGCAGGTCATGCCTGTCAAACCTGATCTCCTTCTATGATGAGGTGACCCGCTTAGTGGATGAAGGAAAAGCTGTGGATGTTGTCTACCTGGACTTTTGCAAGGCTTTTGACACCGTTTCCCATAGCATTCTACTGGAGAAACTGGCTGCTTGTGGCCTGGACAGGTGTACCCTTCGCTGGGTAAAAAACTGGTTGGATGGCCGTACCCAGAGAGTGGTGATAAATGGAGTTAAATCCAGTTGGTGTCCAGTGACAAGTGGTGTCCCCCAGGGATCGGTGCTGGGACCGGTTCTCTTTAATATCTTTATTAATGATCTGGATGAGGGGATTGAGTGCACCCTCAGTAAGTTCGCAGACGACACTAAACTGGGGGGGCGTGTTGATCTGCTTGAGGGTAGATTGGCTCTGCAGAGAGATCTGGACAGGCTGGACAGATGGGCTGAGGCCAATGGTATGAGGTTCAACAAGGCCAAGTGTCGGGTCCTGCACTTGGGTCACAACAACCCCATGCAGTGCTACAGACTGGGGGCGGAGTGGCTCGAAAGCTGCCTGGCAGAGAAGGATCTGGGGGTGTTGGTGGACAGCCGGCTGAGTATGAGCCAGCAGTGTGCCCAGGCAGCCAAGAGGGCCAACACCATCCTGGCCTGCATCAGGAATAGTGTAGTGAGCCGGAGTAGGGAAGTAATCATCCCCCTGTACTCGGCACTGGTGAGGCCTCACCTCGAGTACTGTGTTCAGTTTTGGGCCCCTCACTACAAGAAGGACATTGAGGTACTGGAGCGTGTCCAGAGAAGGGCTACCAGGCTGGTGAGGGGTCTGGAGGACAAGCCTTATGAGGAACGACTGAGGGAGCTGGGGTTGTTTAGCCTGGGGAGGAGGAGGCTGAGGGGTGACCTTATCACCCTCTACAACTACCTGAAGGGAGGTTTTAGAGAGATGGGGGCTGACCTCTTCTCCCACGTGGCAAGTGATAGGACAAGAGGAAACGGGTTCAAGTTATGTCGGGGCAGGTTTAGATTGGATATTAGGAAGCATTTTTTCACTCAAAGGGTTATTAAACATTGGAATGGGCTGCCCAGAGAGGTGGTGGATTCACCATCCCTGGAGGTGTTTAAGAAAAGGGTAGATGAGGTGCTTAGGGACATGGTTTAGAAGTGGGTGTTTTTAAATCAGGGTAGGTTAACGGTTGGACTTGATGATCTTAATGGTCCCTTCCAACCTCACTTATTCTATGATTCTATGATTCTATGATACACATGCACAAGGAGTAGGTAATTTTCAGTCCCTCTTCTGGCTTTCCAGACCCTGTTTTTCAGGTGCCATCTGCACTTTTACATGACCTCACAAAGTCATAAGACCTAGTGCATAATCTCTTCTGTCCAAACTCACCTTTCATAGCAGGAAGAGAGGAAGCTTGACAGTGAGAGGGAGGGTAAAAAGGAAGATCTTGGAGATTTCCATCCCTGTGTCTTATTATGCCTTGGGCAGTACCCATGAGCATAAGGCCATCTTTAACACTGGGAAGAAAGAAAATAAGAAAGAAGGCAAGGATTGTCAGAAGTTAGGATAATCTACATTGTCAGTGGTTTAGGCATTCAGTTTCACTGAGATCATTATAGATATTAAGCACTGAGGCACTTTCAGAATTTTCAGCTCTGTTTCTGAACCCATATACTACTTATGGCCTCGGTTTAGTGAAAATAATGGTAATACAGCATGGTCTATGACAGCATGTTTTTGGATATTAGCAATATGTGCTTTTCCCACTCACTGGTCTGATAGCACACAATTCTTGTACTGAGTAATGGTACAAGAATGTTACTCATTCATTTTTACAGTCTACAAACTCTTTTTTTTTTATATTACCACAGCTCTTTTCAGTCATCTCTTTGGTCTTACTTCACGTAGCAGCCATTTTGTAGTTTTTGCCACATATTTCTCAACTTTTAAATTCCACTACATCTTCAGAAGGATGCTGGTCAGCCCCAGGAGATGGTGTGTGCGCTTACAACCCACATGTCCCAAGGAAATGTGTGTGTGGGGGAGTCTATGTATGCACATGTGCACACATATAACTATGTATGCAGATATTGTTTTGGGGATTAGTTATGAAAAAGTATTGAGAAATGTCTAGGTGCTTATTAACATTTTGAAAGTGTCTAGTATTACAGTTTCTGTTATATCACATATCAATTCTGTAAGTGTAATTCACTGATTGATTTATGGATGATATGTAGTTAACCAACAATAAACCACTTTGATTCTGATTTGATAAAAACTCTGTAAGTTTTAAGCAGTGTTTTTTTGCTGTGATACCTCATCAAATGAATAAATTTGACTGGAATGCTATATTGTTGATCATTGCAACAGGTTGGGTACAGTGATCTAGAAACTTATAGTCATACATAGTAAAAACCTCTCTACGCATTTTTCCCCACGCAGACAACCATAGCGTGTATTTTAATCAAACTGGGGAAAATAAAAACATCAGAGATCAATGACTTTCTCTTTTTCATAACAAATCCTGAGACTCTGAAAGATGTTAAGAACATACATTTACACTGAGGATGCTTTATAAAAACGTACAATAAAATATTTCTTCCTCCTCTGCTCTTCCCCTGCTCCAGCATGGGGCCCCTCCCATGGGACACAGTCCTTCACGGACTTCTCATATGTGGGTCCTTCCCATGGGCTGCAGTTCTTCATGAAATGCTCCAGCACGAGTCCTTTCCACAGCGATCAGCCATTCAGGAACAGACTGCTCCAGCATGGCTCCCCTGCAACATCACAGGCCCTGCCAGAAGCCTGCTCCAGTGAGGGCTCTCCGTGGGGTCACAGCTTCCTTTGGGGCACATCCACCTGCTCTGGTGTGGGGTCCTCTGTGGGCTTCAGTGTGGCTATCTGCTCCACTCTGGACCTCCATCGGCTACAGGGGGACCACCTGTATCACCGTGGTCTTCACCCCAGCCTGCAGGGGAATCTGTGCTCTGGCACCTGGAGCATTTCCTCCCCCTCTTACTTCACTGACTTTGGTGTCTGCAGGGCTGTTTCTCTCACATATTCTCACTTCTCTTTCTCAGCTGCTTTTGCATGGTATTTTTTTACCCTTTCTTAAATATGTTTTTGCAGAGGCACCACCAGCTTTGCTGATTGACTTAGCTTTGGCTAGTGGTGGGTCCATTTTGGAGAACTGGCTCTGTGAAACACAGGGACAGCTCCTGGCATCTTCTCACAGAAGCCACCCCTGCAGCCCCCCTGTCTGCTACCAAAACTTTGTCACTTAAAACCAACACAAGGGATTTGGCAGTGTGTGCCAATATTTGACCTGAAAAAAACTCTGAAAAGCCAACTTTCCAATGGAAGTGCTTTCTTATAGTTTCTGTTAATGCAGCATCATGCGCACAGTATCGTGGTATATAGTAATTTAACCATCTTCATTTCGTCTGAAGTTGTGCTGTTTGCAGAGATTTCCACTCCTATTTTGTCAGTGTTGTTTCTCTGAAGTCAAGTGTTGGGGGGATTGTTTTGTTTTGTTTTGTTTTTTTAAAGCTTCATTGTTCTTTTTTATTATATTTTTAAGACATGAAGAACTCTAATATACTAAGCCCGGACCAGCAGAAATATTGTAAAGGAGAGCAAGTAAAGAATAGATATGTGGCTCTTAATTAGACACCAAATTAGGACAAATGCTATCAAGGAAACAGTCATTTTAAGCATCTCTTGAGAGAAGAATGTCAATGATTAATACAGTTTTTCATTTGTGAAGGCAAGAGGGAGGGTAGAAAAGACAGAACTGAAGTCTTAGTCTTTCTTCTGTACTTCCTGGTGGGAAATATGGTAATCATTCTAGTTTAAAGTATTAAAATAGACATTTGTAAAGTGTTTTCACTAATTGTGATATGCTAACAGCATTTATTTAAAATCATGCAGTTAGGTTTTTATTTTTATAAAAAATGTCATCCTCATCCAAGGTATCACCATGCTGAAAGGTTTGATCTGTACTAAGAATACTGCATAGGGACACAGAAAGCATTGCAAATTAATTCATCGTTATTTAGCTTTTGCTTCTGCTTTTCATCATAGATGAAACAGACACAGTGAACATTTTTATCCTTTCTACTAGCTTTAAGGCATAACAAGAACATCGCACAATAAAGGGTCACATGAATGGGCATTAACAGAAACAATATTTATCCTGAGAGTGCTTGCTTTCCTCAGCTGAAATTTATAGTTCATTTTTCTATTGCAGTCATAACATTAAATATTAACCCCTAATATTAAATACTGTATAACCCCCCTCAAAAAAATTAACGTTAGAGCTGGTCCAAAAACCTGAGCCAGAAATTGTTATAAACCAGGAAAGGCTCATGGGAAAATATGACTGAATTTGTTCTGTTAGATCTGTCCTAGACTATTTCTGATGATTGTTACTGAAAACATGGTGCCGGGCCACAGGCACTTCAGACATGCTTAGAACTGGTGTCTCAGCTCCTCCAAAAAAAATCCCATAGCTTAAGAAGTTCCATTCTGGGATGGACCTATGAATTAGTAAAAAGTGCAGATATCTGTTTGTCTGTTAAACCCAATAAATGCAAAGCATACTAGAAGACTTGGAGCTGTAGTCTTAAAAACACCTCTGAAAATTGAGTGGTTTTGATGAAAAGCTTGGATCAAGGTTCTCTGTCAACTGAATTCTGGCAATTACAACGCTTCTCAAGCACACAGAAAACATGTGTCACACAGAAGACTAGGCAGCAAAGCTGTCTATTAGCTGTCTAACAGACAGCATCAGAGCTGCCTATTAGCAGACCCTTAACAGATTGCTTTGTGAAAGTCTTGCTTCAGAAAGTTATTTGAAATGACAACTCAATGTGTGTGTGTCTACCGTTACATATATATATAGATAAATATGTAAGATATTTGAGAGAGAGAGAGAGATAAAACACTACAAAGATATTCTTATTGCAGTAAATATTTCTCTAGTACTTGTTTTGTTTGAGTCACCTTGACCAGATTTATAACAACTTTTAAGGCAACGTCTTGAAGACACTGGCCACGTATACTGCACAGCGTGCATCCTCCAAGCATATCCTTTCCAGTAACCCAATTCTTATAACACGCTACTTACAAACCTACCAAACTTGAACAAAATCCAGGTCATGATGCATTGTCTTTGCTATGTTAATTAGCATCAGTTCAATGTTCTAATTTAACTTCATTAACTTTGGAAATAATGATTCCCTTAAAGGATAGTATGAGCTACTCATGATTAAATAAATCCTTAAGAAGCTGAGATCCTTTTGAAAGGGTTATAGACAGTCTGAGCCCTAGCTGTGCAAAAATATAAAATACTTGACTCTAAATAACTGATATTATCAAAATGGAATCTCAAGAATTCTTCCTGAAATGATGCCAGATCGCTAGGTCTACACCACTGCCCAAATTTGAAGTCCCATGAGACACAGGAATACTCAAGGAGGTCCGAGGAAACATGGATTTTAAAAATCATATAAAAATTGTTTAACTTGCACTTTAGAAAGCAGTCTACTCTATAGCACAGTTATTTTTCTTAAGATGGATAGTATTCCAAATAGCCTTGAATATTACATAAAGTTCAAATTTCAAATTTGGAAGTAAGGGATCTTTAGCACATATAACAATCAAGTCTGTTCTCTTTCATAAGCCATAGAACTTCATCTTGAATTGCTCGATTAAGTCAGAATTTACTTGAACAACAACCCATCTTCCAGGAAGATTTTAGTGATAGATTTATAATTAAACTATCAAAGTGGCATGCAGCTAAGACTTAGATGGCAATTTTATGAACAGTCCCATATTCCAAATCACCTTTCTCTCTCAAGCCCAAACAACTATATATCATGGTCACCTTTTGTTCAGTCTCAAGAAGGGTTTTAAATCAGTCGTCGGCAGCTATCCTGTAATAATTCAGCTGTTCTATAACTGAGCATCTGAGAGGCTGCAATGCCTACAAACTATGCTTTCACGTTTTGTTTGGAAGTTAAATATTTCAGTGTCCTTTAAGCTTCTGTTTTCGTACTTTCTATATCTGCAGTCTCACTTTTGCACGTGCAAGGGAAATCACTAGGTTTTCTGTGCACACCCCAAAAATCAGTTTCACAGGTGTCTTCTGCATAGAGATGATAAATCACAGGATGGTAAGATGAGCAATTAACAACAAAGGAAGTAATACTGCATAAAATTCCATACGTGTAAGAAAATAACTATGCCATATGTCATCTCCTTAATGAGAAAGCGGCCTACAGTCCTTCAGACTTCCTGCCCTTGGCTTATACATCCACATTAACATGCAATTTCTACTTTGTTCACATCACACAAACTTAGAAACTTCCAGAAAGCAGCCCAGATAATTCACCTGTTTAACATTATAGGATTGTAGAATGGTTTAGGTTGGAAGGGACTTTAAAGATCACCTAGTTCCAACCCCCATGCCATGGGCAGGGACACCTTCCACTAGACCAGCTTGCTCAAAGCCCCATCCAGCCTGGCCTTGAACACTTCCAATGCAACTTCCCTGGGCAGTATGCTCCAGTGCCTCACCACCCTCAGAGTAAAAAATTTCTTCCTAAGGTCTAACCTAAATCTCCCCTCTTCCAGTTTGAAACCATTACCCCTCATCCTATCACTACATGCCCTTGTAAAGAGTCCCTCTCCAGCTTTCTTGTAGGGGCCCTCCAGATACCGGAAAGCTGCTATAAGGTCTCCCCGCCGCCTCCTCTTCTCCAGGCTGAAAAACACCAACTCTCTCAGCCTGTCTTCATAGGAAAGGTTCTCTAACCCTCTGATCACCTTTGTGGCTCTCCTCTGGACCCACTCCAATAGGTCCATGTCTTTCTTATGTTGGAGGCCCCACAGCTAGACACAGTATCCCAGGTTGGGTCTCATGAGAGTGGAGCAGAGGGGCAGAATCATCTCCCTCGACCTGTTGGCCGTGCTTCTTTTCATGCAGCCCAGGATATGGTTGGCTTTATGGGCTGCAAGTGTACATTGCCAGCTCATTTTAACCTTCTCATCAACCAACACCCCCAAGTCCCTCTGCTCAGGGCTGCTCGCAATTCATTCTCTGCCCAGCCTTTATTCGTGTATGGCATTGCCCTGACCCACATGCATCAACCCACAGAATTTCCTACAGCGATTGGATGGGATCCCTGGTTACATGTGGATTGGCACAGGATAGTTGATCCTTCTTCACTTCTTTAGTCCTTTCTAAAGATTTTGGGTGCAAAATCTTTGGGGTTCCTCATGGCACTCTGAGACATACGTCACATACATGCTTGAAAATGGTTCTATATTCACACAGCATGAATGAGCAAAAGATTTGATCTTAAGTGCAAACCATACCTTAATCCATGCTCAAAGTAATAGACATGTGACTAGGGTGAGCTAGACGTAGCTTGGGACTCTACGAATCTCCAAATTCTACAGAGGAAGGAAAGAAAGGAGTGTTAAAACTATGCAACTAAAAAGTAACAGATTTATTTTGAGTTCAGAAAAAACACCATGTAGGTTCTGGTCCAGCATTTTAAGAAAACCTCTGGATTTCACATGGTTATTCACCTCAATAACAGAGGTAGAGCAACATTGTCCCCTCCTTCGCCCCTGCATTCCACATGTAAATTATCACACTGCATTTATCAGAAGTCTAGATTTCATATTAAGAAAAAAAATAGTGACTATTTTATAAGTTACTGTTTCTTTATTCTCAAGGACTACATTGTAATCCATAGTCTACAGACACTTCAAAGATTAATGTGTTTTAAGTCTTAAAGAATACTGCTTATAAAGTGCACAACATTTAGTTCTGAAAATAAATTTCTTTAAGCTAAGAAAATTTTTTTTTGAAGGAACATAAATACATCTATATTTGCTAAGAAGTTGGACATGAGGTTCTTAAGTGCTTTCTAAAGCCATTTGATCTCTTAAGTGTTAAGATAATTGTAGTGAAAGTCTGAAACATACTGTCAATTACACCCGCGAGGAACAATAGCATGGCGATTTTCTTAAGAAATAATAGTGATTCTCTAACAATGATGGCAATGTGCAACGAAGACATATATATTGATTTCTCCCTACTCAAGACTTTATCCTGAAGAGACTAGGATCAAATTAATCCACCTTAAAAAGTATTAAAGTCCCTCTGAAATAAAGACTGCAACAAAATTCTTTTATATTCTTTATTTACTACAAACACAACAAGCCTGTGCAGCATCAGTTATCTTTCTGTGTTTTTTTCCATACTTGACATATAGGAAAGCATAGTGTGTGTTTAAGCCATGAATAAATTGTAATGATTCTCCATATTGTTATAAAACATTAAAGAGTCAGACAGTTTAATATCTTTTTTTTTTCTTTTTTAGTTGTCTGGAATTAGTAGTTTAAATGCTTTCCAGTAGGTCATTGCTGGGTGAACATATCTGAAGACACAGGTTTAATGATGGCTGAGCAATTACATTAGATTTCTTTAACTACAACAGACATTTATATTAAGTGGTTTAAGTATTGTTAATTAGTCACAGCATTTCCATATGAAAATAAAAATTCCACTTGACATTTCTAGAGCACCGCTTGGTAGTGGATTTTAGAGTGATCTAGCAACAACAAATTTCTTTAGAATCTGCAGTTCCACAATTTCTTAGTATAACAGGTCAAAATTTTCCTAGTTGTCACACTAAAAACCACCATAGAATCATGTCAGGGAAATCAGTACCAGTTTTATCTTAAGCACTCTCTAAGTAAGTAATAACAGCAAAGAGATGATATAGACTGTTATACATCCAAACCAGCTGTGCTCTGAGCCAGCACCAGTTCAAAAACCAGCTTGACCCCAATGAAACAATACCAAGCTGAACACTAGATGTAGGATGCTCACTTATGTTTCCTTAAAACATATTAAGTACATTCCAGAAGGGAGCGGGATCGCATAACCAACTGAAACTATACCAGAGAGAAAAACAGTTGTTTGAAACTATCCACATAGACATGCTTTCTCAGGTAGTAGGAAACTCAAATGCATGCCACAAGTTCTAGAGGACCTAATGTCTACTCCTTCACTTCTCCCTGATCTGATGTCATTATAGAACTAAATTTTCCAGCTTTTTAGTTCGAAATTTAGGGGAACCAGAGAGTCTAAGGTTCTCTACATCTGAATATACATCCTGTCTATTTCCTCTCTCCTTTTTTTTTTTTTAACCCGACATCCTCTCTTTCTTCTCACAAGGTTTTCCCACAGTTTCTATTAACCTTTATATTGGAATAACCTTGCTTTTTTTCCTCCCTTTCTATTTTAATCATATTCTTCCTGGAAAACAGCTGTTTATACTTGACTGGTGAGTGACACATGAGTTTGATACTCATTTTGTTTATTAGCTCCTTCCTGACTACTGCATTTGAGGATGGTGTGATTTAATCATAGAATTATGATTATATACTTTAATGTTACTTGAGCTTTCAAGACAGAGTGGTGTTACCAAAAAAAAAATAAAAATGAACACTTCTTGATTGTTTTCAGTGTGTGGAGACTTAAAGTGACTTCATTCATTAATAAAAGGAAATCAATGAAATGCTATGTAAAATCAGGTATAGAAACATATCACCATGATGAAGGTGATAGTATACTTTTGACATGCATATAAACTGACATTAAAGACCGGTAAATTATGATCCTGTAACATGTTTTCTGGCTGGGTCAGTATATAAAGAACTGAAAAGGCATTAAGCCTTTAAACACAGAATGAGACTAATAGATGGAATTATATTCAGAGGAATTGTATATAAATCCTAGGGGAAGACTACCCTATTTATATTAGATATCATATGAAGTGCAGTGGCATGGCATGCTTCAGAAAAACAAAGAACATAGGGTTGTGGGGTTTTGCTAATATCTACTTTTTTTTTGTTGTTTTCAAAAGCAATAGAAAAACTGAAGTATTGTGGTACTGCAAAACTTGAAAACTGCTAAAAAATAAAATCCTTGTTTAGTCCACTGAAATTTTGTAAGGCAAAGTCCATCAAAGTACATGGATAACTGAAGTTTTCATACAGTTAGAATTTCCAAGGCTAATAAGATCTGTTATGGTCACTGAATAGTGACCTTCTGAATAATGCAGATTGTTCATCCATGTCTTGTAATTTTTTCGTCAAACACTTCTAATAGTATCTGTTTTAGCTATCCTGATCTAAAGCCTTCAAATAATATATATTCTACTGCTTCCTACATAAGCTGTTTCAGTGATTAGAATATTTATTCTTATTGAGATGATGCTATTGAAATTGTTGTTATCTTCTAGAAGTTGAGTTGTCATGTTCTATTCTAGATTAGAGGCCAGTATGCTGTCAGCAATCTTTGGTTCTTGTGAGTGCTTGTAGACACTGAGCAAGTCATCTCTACGTGAAGTAAAAGTCTTAGTTTCTTGCTATTAAACGTGGTTTCCTTCACTTCATATTATTGCTATAATTCTTTCAGCTATAACCTCTCCAGTTTCTCAAGCAGTCATATCCCATATTGGTCTCATTAATGTAATGTACAGATGTAATGCAACATCAAAATTCCCTCTTTATGTTTTCATCTAAGGGAATTGAAAATACAATTCATAAATTGTGTTGGCCTCCAGTGCCAGGCAAAGCATCAAATGGTCAACTGCTTATCAACCATGACCTTAAGTCCTTTTTCATATTTTATGTTTGGTAACAGTCACTTAAAAAATATCTTTAAGTAAAAACTAAACTTAAAAATTAGGCCACCTGCCAATATCAGTTTAATTCTAAGTAATGCGGTGACATTGCGTATTTTTGTGATAATGTGTAACCCAACATAGTAATCCAAGTAATCCAAGTGGTGTCCTTTTTCTAAAGAAAATCTCCGTATCTCAAAAAAACAATAAAACATTGAATTGTTAAATAATGTGAAGTTCTTAATTTGTAGGTTGTGACTTGCTGTTTTTACTGCATAAAGAAAAAAAAAAGGCCTAATTCTGCAACACCTTGGTGGAAGTACTTATTTTCATAAGACTTAGCACTAACAGGCCCCAGCAAATAGCTACACAAAGAAAATGGAAAGTGTTAGTTTTATTTTTTTTCTAAACAATAATAATAATAATAATTTTGTTTTTTCATGTTAGTCTAAATTGTAAGTTAGCTCTTATAAGAAGATTTCTGCTTAGCTTCAGCAAGTACAAATCTCTGGAGAATCACTTCTTCAATGTAACATGGACTATCCCTCAATCAAAGTACAGAGTACCAAGGGACTGTCACTGTAAATACAAGTTTCTGTATGGGACAATTGCAAAGAACATGCTTTCTTCTCATGAATAGAGCAATAAATTTGGTTGGGAATTTTTTTCACTCAAAAATATGGAATTAAAAGTCTTAGCACTTTTTGGAACATCATTCCATGAAGAAAATTGAAAGCCAGTATTTTATCCCTGTATTTTATTAAAAGAATTGTTCAAAATTCGTAAATTCCTTTCATGAATTTGGAAGATAGACAGAATTCCATTCAGGTTTAATTTTTACATAAAGTTTTACTAAGTGTATAGGTCTTACTGCAAGTGAGTAGGAAGCCTTAAGGATTATAAAACCCAGTGAAATAAATTGTGCTCCTGAAAGTGTGCTAGAAGAAATGTGCTAGAAGAAATGTTAAAAGGATGAGCATATACATGATTGAAAAAATAATAAAAAAATAAAAAAGGGGCAAAGCTCAAATTTTTGCTTATGCTGTTCTCATTGTGCCTTTGATTTTTATTACTAAGCTTACAAAGCATATTTGGGAAATTTACTTCTGCTACTGTTTGCACCAACAAAGGTAAGGTTAAGCAAATTGACTGAAGATGACTTCAAGTTATCATTGTAAAACAAGTTCAGAGAGATTCTTTCAGATTTATTTTCTTCAACACCTAACACCTACAGAATTACCATTTTGGGACTACCAGATTGCAAATGTTTACATATATTCAACAGAGTTTGACTCAGTACTTGGGATTGCTCACACGGCACTTATACATAGGCTTCGGAAGATGTTAATATTTTTATTCCTCCTTAATAGTTATAGGTAAATTTAATATTAATACTCCCGTATATTCTAAATTATTCAAAGAGAAGCACTTAAGAAGAAGTGCAGACTTCAGAAAAAAGCTAGAGAACAGAACAAACACAGGAAAAACACTGAATAGCCCTTAGTCAACAACTGAAAATCTTAAATAGACAAGGAAAGGCAAGCTTCCTTTAATTTTGATGTTTCCATGTAGATTCTTCAGTGCTATAAGAAGTCACGTTTCTCCCTCTTACTGATAAAGAGGAACACATATACATACTTACTGATAAGAGGAACACATATACATACATTATATGTACACAAGCATAAACATACACTGGATGTTCTCTGCTTGGAGGAAAAGCTCATGAATGGATAATACTATTCAAAACTTCAGAAACACTTGACTTAGGTTCCATGTTTAAACACAAGCTCAGACCTGAAGTGTTTGCTCAACATTTCTGTTAATTTAATCTTGATTTTTTTTGTTTAACTTTTATTATTTATTTTTTGCTTACAACATAAATATATATTCCATAAATTTTGCCCAAGATTTGCCCCATGCAAATCTTGATAAGCACATTATAAAGTGTTAAAACATATGAGCATGAATGCAAACATAGAGTGCTAAGTTACTGTATTACTCTAATAGGTTATTCTATTTTTAATAACTTCCAGTCATGACCATTAGTGATATTAACCCAATAATAGACTTACAGATGTTATTTACCTCAAAGTTTTCTTCAGCCTCATTCTTTGGGTCATGGTCAGCATCTTTTTCTCCCTCACTCTGTCTCACATTCTCATGAACATATTATTTTTCCCTTCTTCAGTTTCCTTGATGCTTTCCCATATTTCTGTATTTAAATGTAGGAAACTTACAACATTGATTTCTTTTCCATACAGTCTTTACAAGCATACATTTCATGTGAATGTCTTTTGTTCATTTCTCTCTCTGTTTTAGCCTGAGCACCTATCAAAAACTAAGGGAAATGGAAGAGACTTTTTTTTCTTTTTTTGTCTTCTTTTCTTAATTTAAATTAAACTTACAGAATTATTATATTCTTCCCTTCTGCAGTTCTCTGGCGTGGCTTGGTGCCATCTTCTTTATTATTGACATCTCTGTTTTCTTGGCTTATAGCACATGAGGACTTTATCTGGGAGTACAGAGTTTTGAATATGTTCTGAAATCCATAGTGAATTTAAATTTAGGAAAAGTGTGAATCATCAGATTTGCTAGCATTTCCAAAAAAAATTATCACTCTACCATCATTGTTGCAAACCCAGTAATACTGTATACTATTTGCTATCAATATTTTACAAAACCTGTCCTGTTCAGCTGTCCTAAGATATAAAACAATCACTACTACTTTGAAAAAAAATATGTTCCTTTGCTTAACCGTTTCCCTGAAGAGTTTTTGTTGGTTTGTTTTTATTGTGGGGTTGTCTTTTTCTTTTAAAGTTACTTATTTTATATTGTCAGCAGTTCATAGAATTAAATATGTCTTCTTATTAAACTTAACTATTGAAGAATAACCTTGCTTGCTTTTAACACATTTTAAAATATCTCATAATGAGTGCCTCTATCATTCTAAATATAAGTATCTTTACTGGCTTATCACTTATTTCATTTTTACATAGCACTCTAAGGATTTTTTTATTTTTTTTTTTTTATGGAACAAAATTTCTGGGTGTGCAGAATATCATAGCACTTCTGGTCATGTATCTTATTGTTCTTTGGACTGTGTCTGGCTGGGATGAAGTCATAAAGTCTTTGTAGCAGCCCCTATGGTGCTGTGCTTTGCATCTGTGCCTAATACAGTGTTGGTAACGCATCAATGTTTTGTCTGCTGCTGAACAGTACTTGCACAGTGACAAGGTTTTCTCTCTCTTTCTCCTTCCAAAAGGGAGTGGGCTGGGGGTGGACTGGAAGCTGGGATGGGATGCAGCTGGGACAGCTGACCCCAACTAACCAAAGGGATTTCCCACAGAATATGTTGTCATGCTCAGCTCTGAGAAATGAAGAGGAAGGAGGGATGTTCCTGGTTACCACATCTGTCTTCCCAATCAATTGTTACAAGTGCTAAGACTCTGCCTTCCAGGAGAGTGGTTTTCCTGTCTTGTTTAACAGTCATCATCTTGATGGGCAGTGATTGAAAGGAAGTATAGGTGTTTGGTTGTATACTGGGTTTATGTGGGGCAAGGTTTCGATAGCAGGTAGGGGGAACTGCAGGGGTGGCTTCTGTGAGAAGGCACCAGAAGCTTCCCCCATGTCAGACAGAGCCAGTTCCAGCCAGCTCCAAGACAGACCCATCGCTGGCCAAAGCTGAGTAAATCAGCAAAGCTGGTAACACCTCAGTGATAACATATTTAAAGAAAGGGTAAAAAAATACCATGCAAAAGCAGCTGAGAAAGAGAAGTGAGAATATGTGAGAGAAACAGCCCTGCAGACACCAAGGTCAGTGAATACCAAGGGGGAGGAAATGCTCCAGGTGCCAGAGCACAGATTCCCCTGCAGGCTGGGGTGAAGACCACGGTGATACAAGTGGTCCCCCTGTAGCCGATGGAGGTCCAGAGTGGAGCAGATAGCCACACTGAAGCCCACAGAGGACCCCATGCCAGAGCAGGTGGATGTGCCCCAAAGGAAGCTGTGACCCCACGGAGAGCCCTCACTGGAGCAGGCTTCTGGCAGGGCCTGGGATGTTGCAGGGGAGCCATGCTGGAGCAGTCTGTTCCTGAATGGCTGATCGCTGTGGAAAGGACTCGTGCTGGAGCATTTCATGAAGAACTGCAGCCCATGGGAAGGACCCACATATGAGAAGTCCATGAAGGACTGTGTCCCATGGGAGGGGCCCCACGCAGGAGCAGGGGAAGAGCATGAGGAGTAAGGAGAGCCAGAGACAGAGTTATGAACAGATTGCAACCCTCATCACCTATCCCCTGCACCACTCAGAGGGAAGAGGCAGAGATATTGAGAGCAAAGCTGAGCCACGGAAGATGGGAAGGGTGGGGCAAAAGTTATTTTAGATTTGTTTTTACTTCTCATTACCCTACTCTCTTATTAATCAGTAATAAATTAAATTAACTTTCCCCAAGTATAGTCTGTTTTGCCCATGATAGTAACTGATGAGAGATCTCCCTGTCGTTATCTCACCCCATGATCTTTACATCGTATTTTGTCCCCCTGTCTTGTTGAGGAAGAGGACTGATAGAGCAGCTTAGTGGGCACATGACAGCCAGACAAGATCAACCCACCTCAGTATGCTGGCTGGGGTCAACCTACTACATTTATAAAAGAAAGGATGCAAGTATCACAGAATTTGTTCTCTAGAATTGCATCAGGACAAAACACTGAGAAAATTCAAGAGGAAAGTAAAATGAGATTTCCGTACACAGGCCATCATGAATTTATAAGTACTGAAGGTTTTGCTTCAGAAGTTAGAAAGTTGTATAGAGAATGTAGCAAGTATATAACAACCAGCCAATAAACAAGAAGGTCCAGTTGTGTCGTGGTTTAGGCCTAATCAGCTATTGGGGACGTGGGGGACCCCAGATGGGACAGACAGATGGTCCCCTCTACCCCTCTTCAAAGAGAGAGGCAGAGGAGGGAAAAAGAGACTTACGAGTTTAGAAGGAACTAAACTACTTTAATGAAATACTAATAATAAAATAAAAGAAAATAATGAAATATATACAAAACCATATCAAGCTCCCAGGATGACAATCATGACACCGGCTGGCACTGGGGAAGTCCAAGGCTGGACTTGGTGATGGACAGGAACTGGATTCCGGATCTGCATTCAAGATCAGAATCAAAGGCAGAAGAACAGATTCCTCCTCAGATGTCGGCCATTGAAGAAAGAGAGACAGACTTGACCCTTTGATCCCTCAGCTTTTATACTGAGCATGAGGCAGATGGGATGGAATACCCTGTTGGTCAGTTTTGGGTCACCTGTCCTGTCTGCTCCTCCCCGCAGGTGCGACCCTACTACGCTTTTCCACTTCCGACCCTCCGATGTGGCAAATAGCAAAGTTGGTTGGCCCTGGTGTTACAGCGATAAGTATAAGCAAGAGCCTCTCTGCATACCGTGCCTAGGCATCAGCTATAAACATAGGTCTGACCACTCTGAGAGGGCGAACATTGTCTGCACAATATGCTGTTAATTTCAGTAGTTAGAAGAGGCCCAGCTAAGAAGCAAAGTTACTGAACAAAATCGGTCCTGTTTTACCTCAAACCAGGACAAGTTGTTAAAATCACATAGAAAGGTAAAGAATTGTTGCAGGATCCTGATCAGTCAAGTCATCTAAAATAGAACTTTTGTAATTTGTAACTATATTACCTTTTTCTGGATGGATAGCTTATCCTACCTAAGAGACACCTTCCTGATAAGACACAGTAAACAAAACCAATTATTAGAGCCAATGATTTGTGCAACTGGCAGTTTGGAGAATAAATAAAGATGTGGGAATGAGATCGGCATGAAGACTAATCCTCACTGTGACAGTGAGTTTGCAAAAGGATTGTGCAGTTTCTGTATCTAGAATAAGTATTTCACTTCATGGAGAGGATATGGCAAAAACTCATATAGTATGATGCTAAAGGAGAACCTCATGAATAAAATAGTAATTCTGCATTTAGGTTAGAACTTTTGGCACTATGCAGAAATACACGTTGAATTATGCTTTGAATTGTGAAGATAATGAGAAATACTATACAGCTGCCTTGCTTTCTCAATATTTCTTATGTTCCTTATTACATTCACACAGAAACCATGTTTCCCTCACTTTACACATATCTATACACACAGGCAAATACCAATACATCTATATATGTGTCTACAGATCTTACATATATACACACATATGTATGTGTATGTATGTGTGTATATATAAGCATATATACACAGCTGCAAATGCTCCCTTTTTCTTTGGCACACATAGCATGGCTGTGAGTTTAGTATATCTTCCAGAGAAAAAAAGTCTATCAGCTTTCCACCCCAAATCCAAAATAAAAAATAACAAAATTTCTGCAGAGGTCTAATCTCAAACAAGAAAACAAATAAACAAACACAAAGCCTGAAACTGTTGAAAAATTTATGTAAACCTTAAAAAGCAGAGATTTTTGAACTGATTTTCTTCTGTTGTCTTGGTGCCTGGGCTTGCCAGAGGATTCTGGTCCAAATTTTGCCAGCACCCATCTACTCCAGTCCTGCAAATATTACAAAGAGAGGCTAACATGACTGTAAACAACAATCCAGGTAAAATGGACTTTTAATCTCTAAGACTGAATGGTTTAAATCAAATTCTCTAAGTTAAATCTGAACATCTGGATTATCTACCTATAATCATCTGGTGGAAGGTTTCCTTTAGTAGGGAATCTGTTCTCCATCAATATTTTATCGTATGAGGCAAGAGTGCTTCAGTGTCCTGGCTTGTTTCAGCTTGTTACTTCTCAAAGGCTACAGTTGTCATGAAAAAAAAAAAAAAGTATATGAGCAAGTCAATATTGGCTTTGGAATAATACTTTTTTTAACTTCTACAAAAGGAACGCATTTTGTTTTGGAAACTAAAATATCTGGAGACAATAGTGCAAAAAAACCACAAACATTACAAGGATACACAAGGCTGATTATTTTTCTCCTTCTGCATGGGTATAACATAGCTAATTGCAAGTCTGAATCCCTTTCAGAAATAAAATGTTATTTCTATTAACTTTCTGTGGGACTTCTGGGGGATGCGAATCACTAATTCTCTTTAATCTTATGAGTAACAATGCTTTTTCTCTCGTTTTTTTTCCATATTGTTGATTACATTATGACCTGTTGAAACAAAAACTATTTCTTAGTGTTCATTTGGAGTTTACTTAGAATAGTAGGGTTGGAATCTAGATAAGAATTTGTAGAAAAAAAATAATAAGAAAATATATTTGCCATTTGTTTTGTTTTATGAACTTATCCAGGTATGTAGGAATTTTCATTTAAAGAAAATAGAGTAACTTCTCAAGATATATGCCCTTGATATATTCTAAGTGGCATATTCAGCTGGTCTTGTGAAATTTTAATGGGAAACTGTTTTGCACTGACACATTTCTAATTATATTAAGGATCTGTTTTTCAAATAAAGATCTGAATTAACAGACATTAACACAGACCAATTCAAATTTGTCTCAAGTGTATTCTTAACCTAACATGTCAAACCTATCATTATGGTGAGCTGTTCTATTATGACTTTTTTTGTTTGTCTTGATGAAAAGGATGGCTTTTCTATTACAAATAATAGGAAGAAATTAAAAAATTCTTTAAAGTGCAACCTGCAATAAAAGATATACCATGTTGTGGCAAATGGGAATATTTTACACGGTTATGATTTAACAGTGATTTAAAATTTATTAGTGATTTAAGGTAGATCAAGAGGTTGAATTTTAGCGGCATGTAATCATTAACTGCTTTAGAGATTTACAAAGTGATTTAACGAAATAGTTGAATGGCAACTTAATTACAGATGCGAAGATGGCAGGATTCACACTAACTTATTATAAGGTATTCCAAATCAATACATAAACATATGGGCAAAACAACGGATCTCAAATTAATAAGTGTACACATAAGCAAAGCATATAAGTGCGCATGCACACACATGCACAAACAGGTCTCTGATTGCTGGAATCAGGAATCTTTTAATAGTGGATGACTCTAACGAGCTCATGGGTACCATTTTTAACTCCTATGCGTGCATGGACAAACGGAAGAACATCCACATCCATAAAGCTAATGTGTATATCACAAACCTATAGGTGGAGAGGTTGGTGAAAGAGAGGCTAGCCTATAGTCAAAATTTCCCTTTCCTGAGTTTAGGCTAAATGCGATGCATCAGTGTACCTTAATGGGGGGTAATTGAGAGTCAAGAGGGATTGTCTCACTCTGGCCTTCTAATCCTTAAGGTGTCTGCCTGAGCAGCATCCCGACTCAGGGGAGGTACTGGCCACAGACTGCTGCAATCCAGAGGAGCTCAAAGGGTCTTTACTAGAATCACTATTTATAGGATTCGAGATAATTGACTTTTGTCAAGTGCTTTTCCACTCTGGCCCAGCTTAGACAATAGAATATTCCAGTACTTTCCACCAGTTATGCAAGCCCATAACTTGCTGGATCTTGGGGTCCTGGTGCCACCCCCGCTGTGGCCATGATCCATATGTTGTCAGGAGTGATCAATTATAGTTATTGTCTTCAAACGGTACGAGTAATGGGGATCAGGCACACTATTGTGTTCTGGTCCATTGCTCTTCACCTTTTCTTTCTTTCATGTTAGACCATTGTGTTACATTCTGGTCCAGTGTATTATTATGTGACCCAGGTGGGGAGGAAATCAGGCCAAGTACCACGTGGCCTAAAGGGGCGTGGAGGGGCAGGTTGCACCACTGCATGTCTAGATTAGTATATTATTATTGTATGTCATCAAGCTTTTTGGACATATTTATATAATACAAATGTTTGTATGCACTTTCTACTTTGGGAAGAATACGTGAGGTAAGCTGAGAAATATTCCAGACATGGCCTCATGGCCTTATGTCTCATAAGTACATAATGAGCATTCTTGCACAATTATTTTGATAATTAAATATTCTGCCAAATTACATTCTAGAAACAGCTTTTGTTATTGTTTCTACAAGCAACCCAATAAACTGGAACAATTGGCATTGTCAGAGAAGATTACCAGACCTCATGTGTATTGCAAGAGAGCAGAATGTGGATGAAAGAAATGAAATCTGTACAGAAGCGGTTATACAGTTTGCTTCTTCTATTTCTATAGAAACTAGGAAGTTTTTCTACTTCATTCAACTGACTTTGTTAGAGAATAGGAAAATTTGCAGCTACCATCAAAGAAAAGCTGTTGTTTAGAATTCTTTGTATCTACAAAACTAATCAGTAATCTACACAGTATTGTAAATTGTCTACAGCTGACACCAAGCCTCTGCACAGTTTAGCCTCAGATTTGACACATATTTGATCTAATATTTAATTTCTGTATAATGGTTGAAGACAATGATCACTGATGCTTGTACTATCAGCTAGAATGAGTAAAAACAATAGCAGCAAGTTAGTATGGAAAGATAATGAATAGCCAACTCTTTTGAGAGGCACAGAGCCTTAAGAGAAACAAAAGAGAAAGACTGGGATGTTAAAGTGGCACAAATAGGCATTTCCTAAGAAAATAGTATTCAGCAAAGCTGTCAAATATCTAGGAGGAAAACCAGACAGAACAGATGTTTCTAAAAAGTTGTGAAATATTTACAAAACCCAGATTTCTTACTGTTTTTTCCAGAGACCTCATAACAAAATGGTGGTCCTGGGTGTCCTTAAATTTAACTGGGCTACTTCATATTCCTAGAAGACCACTATACCAAGGATTGTATTAGACTGTTAAATTGTATTTCAGCAGATGTGGGAACATGGCATGACAAAGCTTGAGAAGACATAGACTGCAGAAACAATTTGGAAGTGGTTCAGATTTACATATTTCGAAATCAGAAATGTTCACAAGGAAGCGGTCTAAAATTCTAAGTTCTAAACAAAGTCTTTACATGCAATTCCTTGGTTTTATTGAAAAGCAAGATTCAAGGGGTTTTCATTACTTGTGGTTTTTTTTTTTACTTATTTTAGGTAGGTTTGAAAATTTTTTTTATTTCGTTCATGCCTTAGAAATCTCTTGTTGATCATTTCCTTTTTCTGCATCCTAGAAACACATTCTGTGTTCATTGCAATTTTGAAAACAGAGGAGGAACTTCCATTAACAGACAGAATGTTCTGTTATGCTGTGCATTTATTTTTCTTTTTTATTACTCAATGTTCTTTGCAAAAAAATGTATTGTATGACTCAGCAGAGAAAGTGAGGCTTTTATTAGTCTTTCTGTGATTAAAATAAAAAAAAGTAATGCAATTAGTTTAAGGTTGTGTGCTGGTTTTGGCTGGGGTAGACTTAATTTTGTTCATAGCATCTACAATGGGGCTATGTTTTGGACTTGTGCAGGAAAGAGTGTTGATAATACACAGGGATGTTTTAGCCATTGCTGAGCAGAGCTTACACAGAATCAAGGCCTTTTCTGCTCCTCATACTGTCCCACCAGCAAGTAGGCTGAAGGTGCACAAAAAGTTGGGAGGAGACACAGCCAGGACAGCTGACCCCAACTGACCAAAGGGTTATTCCACACCCTATGACATGCTCAGCATATAAAGTGGGGGAAGAAGAAGGGCGGGCTGTTCAGAGTTATGGCGTTTGTCTTCCCAAGTAACTGTTAAGCGCGATGGAGCTCTGCTGTCCTGAAGATGGCTGAATACCTGCCTGCCAATGGGAAGTAGTGAATGAATTCCTTGTTTTGCTTTGCTTGAGTGTGTGGCTTTTGTTTTACCTATTAAACTGTCTTTATATCAACCCATGATTTCTCTCACTTTCACTCTTCTGATTCTCTCCCCCATCCTACCTGGGGGGAAGTGAGTGAGTGGCTTTGGGTGCTTAGGTGCCAGCTGGGCTTAAACCACAACAGGTTGCTTCAGAAAAAGGCAATGATCAGGATGGAAAATTATAGTGTGTCATAGATTTACTGAGGAACAGAACTGATGAAGAAATTATCCCAAATGTGGAAATGCACACTTAGGATCTATCTTAGGCTGTGTAGCATGATGCTCATTTGTAAATTACGAATAAGCCAAAAGGAAGCTGTTATGCAAGTGAGTTAAGTTTCTATTACCAATAGCTATGCCACTAAATACTTGCATAAATTAATTCCAGAACTCTAAAATAAAAATCAAGAAATATCAAAACAATAAATGCTGCAGCCAAAATGTTAAGGCAAAAACAGTAACACCATTGATTTGTAATAACAAGCTAAAGCTTTCTATATAAATAACAAAGATAATTTGTCCTTTCAGGCTTTGCAAGCAACAATCTCCAGCTTTTGACAAGACTGCAAACAAACTCTTAGTTGGTAATAATATCAAGATATTTTAAACAAACATTAGAAAAAATAATAACACATTGTGTTCTGTTGCAGGAAAATCAAAGTAACACTAAACTAGATGAAAAATTGTGGGAGGAATTTCTGGGAAAGGTAATACATATTTTCTTATTTTATGGATCTGAGGTTTGGATCCAGTGGGGTATGTTTGCAAACAAAGTTGAAATATGTAGATATGGATGTGTTGATTAGTGTGTTACAGGAGGAAAAGGATACAGACTCATATCTTTATAATAGCACTATTGTCAAGGGTTCCAGCTTTGGACCTTAGGGTACAATTTATTTCTGTATTCCTAAGGATGTAAATGCCTCTGTTCCGTACACATCTCTCTTTTTCCTTTGCCTCCTAAATTTCCACTGTCTCCTTCCTGTTTCTCCAAAGTTTATTTTCCTTGTACCTTCCTTGACGAAAAGCATGTTCCTACAGCCTAAATACTAATTTTTTTCCTTCAAACCTATTTTATCCTCGCATTTTCCTTCAAGAGGCTTTCTGTGTTCTGTTGCTTACCTTGAGCTCCTTTTTAATTTCTTGCAGACTGGGCATAGGTTCTGGCCCAGTGAGTGATAGATAATTAGAATGGAATGGAATGGAATGGAATGGAATAGAGTAGAGTAGAATAGAATAGAATAGAATAGAATAGAATAGAATAGAATAGAATAGAATAGAATAGAATAGAATAGAATAGAATAGTTCAGTTGGAAGGGATCTACAACAATCATCTAGTCCAAATGCCTGACCATTTCAGGGCTGATCAAATGTTAAAGCATGTTATTAAGGGTAATGTCCAACAGTGACAAGCATTGGACATCAGCCGCCTCTTTAGGAAGCCTGTTCCAGTGTTTGACCGCCCTCTTGTTAAGGAAATTGTTCCTAATGTCCTGTCTGAACCTCCCCTGATGTGGCTTTGAACCATTCCCACACGTCCTGTCACTGAATACCAGGGAGAAAAGATCAGCACCTCCCTCTTCACTTGGCCTTCTTGGGAAGCTGTAGAGAGCAATGAGGTCACCCCACAGACTCCTTTTCTCCAAGCTAGACAAACCCAAGGTCCTCAGCCACTCCTTACAGGACATGCCTTCCAGCCCTTCCACCAGTTTTGTTGCCCTCCTCTGGATGCATTCAAAGACCTTAACATCCTTAAATTGTGGGGTCCAGAACTGCACACAGTACTCAAGGTGAGGCCACTCCAACACTAAATACAGCTAGATAATCCCCTCTTTTGAGTGGCTGGTTATACTATGTTCGAAGCACCCCAGGATGCAGTTTGCCCTCTTGGCTGCCAGGGCACACCACTGACTCATATTGAGTGTGCTGTCAACGAGAACCCCCAGATCCCTTTCTGCAGGACTGCTATCCAGCTACTCTTCTCCCCGTTTGTAACTTGTACCCAGCATCAGTCTGTCCCATGTGCAGAATAAAGCATCTGAACTTGTTAAATTTCATGCCATTAATGATTGCCCAATGACTAGATCCCTCTGCAAGGTCTCCTGTCCCTTGAGAGAGTCAACAGCACCTCCCAGTCAACAGCACCTCCCAGTCCTAGTACCGTCAGCAATCTTTGCTAATGTTGCATTCAACTTCTGCCTCCAGACCATTGATAAAATATAGAACAGAACTGGCCCTGGAATTGAACACTGAGGAATACTGCTGATGATGAGACACCAGCCAGATGTAGTCCCATTTACTACAACAATTTGAGCCCTACCGTTTGCCCAGTTCTTTGCCCAGCACACTGTTGTACCTGTTCATTTCACGATTGGACAGCTTGTGCAGAAGGATGCTGTGAGGGACAGCATCAAAAACCTTACTAAAATCCACAAAAACTGCTTTTTGAAGAAAAACTTTCTTCCATTTGGTAATTTTGAAGTAATTTTTTGTGCAATGAACTTAGTTCCTCACTCTTCTGTGGTGTAGTCAGATAGAGGCAGTTAATCTGTTCAACAAAAAAAAGCACTTGTGATTCTGGTTAGCTGTGAAGCATAAAAATTCATTTGTGGCTTTGTCTGTATCTGCTTGTCTCCTTAAGCAGGGAATACTCTGAATTAGCTTGTACAGAACTGTGCATCTATACTGATGTAACACATCTACACAGCATTTGATCTGGCTCGGGTATACCAGCTCTGTGCTACGTTACGAACTGTGGATATTTACTAAGCAGCCTCAGGGCTCAGCCAAATGATCGTCATCCAAATCATCTGAGCTAATTAATTAGCTATGTTCTTAGTTCACCTCTGACAAACGTGAAGTGAAATGACATCTTAATGAAAGAAGGTTAAGACATGCTATCCCAATTTGATACATCCACATAACAGGTTTTTTAATTCAGGCTAGCTCATTGGCCAAGATAGACCAGATATTAGCCTGAGTCTTCAGGCTTCAGCCTTCATGTAGGTGGATCTACCCGTTGGGTGTAGTGGCAATGGTACAAATGCCACTGCTCTTCTGTATGGGCTCAAATAGTCTTATGAAATGTCTGTGCATTTGGATTAAGAATTACAATTTTGATATCTTTGTTTCTTTTAAGCTGCTGAACATTATCGTTGCAGAGAAAAGCTGAGGTACAGAAGGCTGAAAAAACGAGACAAATAAGCCCAAGTAATATTTCCAAAATTGTTTTTTTAAAGTAATCCCACAATTTTCAATACAGTCCACAGTTCTGATGACACTGATGTGATTTTGAGATTTCTGGAAGTTTTTTACACCAAGTTTTGGCTGTTATTACCTGTGTATCTCATTCATTCCGAAAATATCTCACTGTGTACAGCAGAGCCTTCCCTAGCATGAAAGAAACTCGTTAAAAAATGGAAAAAATCATAGGGTAGACAGATTTTCTGCTAGTGGACACAGTCAATATCTGCCATATCCAGGTTTGTAATGTCATGATACCACTGGAAAAGTGTTGTAGGTATTCTTCTCTGTATTAACAAGTGTAGCTTGGGCAAAATTTCTGCATAACTTCCAGAAGGAAAAATGAACACCACGAAATTCTTCAGCTTTCTTAGGTAAATATTTGAAAAACACAAAAGAACTCTATTGAGGTAGGTGATGAGCAGACCTAAGTGAACAGTTTAATCAATCAACTGAGCATCCTCCTCAAGGAACAAGGGCTAATAGAGTTGCATAAGGAAAGCTCTCTTTTCACATGGACCTATGAGACATTCTGTATCCCAAGACTAACTAAAAATAGAGGAGATGTTGCATATGAAAATAGTGTTAAATTTTCTCAGTATTATCTGTAAGATGGGAAATGGCACTTGAAAACATTTTTTTCATTTTGCAGTGTTGCCATAATGGTTTAATTGCATTGACTGCGTTATTTGAATACTTCAGTCTTTCAGGTGAAAAGAAAGCATATTGAATCTGAGACCATACAAGAGAACATGATTTCAAATACAACTCCTTTTTCACTAATAAAGAAAGTAGACTGAGATCTTGACTCTTAAAATAATAATAATAAAAAAAGTACTTTACCAAACAGCAGGGGGCAATGAAACATAAATAAAAATAAAATAACCTCTTTACAAAGCAGAGGAAACATAAAATAGAATATTACTACCTGAACATTCTGTTTGCTTTAGCAAATGTTTTATGAGCAGATAAAAATACAATGGAGGTTTTTTTGAGAGAAAAAGAAAGGAGATTTTTTCATGTAACCTACAAAAGTATATGACCAGAGGTATATGTGGTTTGTGATATGTCAGAAGTTCAATAAATTTTTTCTGTAGAAATTTTTACACATTTTTAAGTGGCTACCAGTTTCAGCTCTGTAAACATCCTTATGTATCTGTAAGTTGAATGATATAAAAGCTATATGGAAATAAAATTCCACTGAAAACAGGAGTTTGGTTTCCTCTAAAAAAGCACATTATAATAACTTATCACTCTTTCATTGCAGCATATGTTTGGTGTAATGCAATTACATTTTTTATCATTCTTATTATTTGTACAAAACAGTTTAGTACTTAGACATTTGGAAACCTTATTTATTATCAAAAGTGTTAACTAGTTTCAAATTTAAATGCAATTATCCATATATGCTGCAACTCATTTTCACAGCACATATTTCAGAGTTAAATGTGCAATTCTACATTTTGTCGTTCAAAGGAAATATTACTCTTCTCCTTAGCTTACTAATATATGGAGTATATAGCATACACTTTTCTGTCATATAGTCACTTATATGAATAATTTGTGCCAGAACTTCTTAGGTTTGTAATGTAAGGCCTTTAAGAGACATAGTTTTAGTGCTGGTACACATGTACCATCCGTCAGAAGTATGAATGGTGAAATAAATTTATAGTAGGAGGAAGGGAGGCATTTACATATAAGAGTGTTAAAGCCCACCATAAAGAAAAAAGGACTTGTAATGTGTCAGTCATCGTACTCATTTTAGCAGTTGCATCCAAGGGAAAGGTTTGCTGGGAGTGAAATCCATTAAAACGCCTGAGAGCCAAAGCTGACCTATTCCAACTGCCAAAGTCATGTTAGGAGAGGAACTATACAAGAATCTTCTCAAAAATAAATGCTTTCAGAGGTTGTAAAGCTTTCCAGTGGACCTAGCACTTTCTTTGTACCAGGCTTTTCTGGTTATAAGTACCAGAAAGGATGAAGGGGGGCCAGGGGCCTCAGCCCCTGCATAGGATAATGAAAATATCCAGTTCTGTGGACAACTCCTTCATAACAAGTTAGCCTGTGCATACCTCTTACTAACCAAGCCTATGGATGCCAGAAAACTGGTTGAAAATTAAAAATGTTTAGGTTTTTTTCAATTAAAAGATTGGGATGAATGTTTATGGTTGATATTAATAAAAAGAGAAAAAAAAAGTAAGTCTTTCAAATCAATCTTGGATCCTTTCTGATCTTCTCATGTGATCTTACTCTTTGCTGAGGTAGAATCTTTTTAACCTACTTGCTGGAAAACTGGCTTTTTGTTGATTTCTGTCACCTGTGCCTATTAGCTTTAGTAAATAGGACCAGTTATCATTCTAGAGCCCCCTAACTGGCCTATCTACATTGCTACAGACCACTTCATATTTCCAGCATTCTCTTTCCTCTCCCTAGCTTTTCCTCTCTCATCTACTCTGGTAAATCAGTTAGGTCTCCCAATTCTTGGGCTAGGTTTCACAGGGAGGTTCAGCAAGACCACCGCCAGCAGCAACACTAGGTGGACATGGCAGTGGCTCTTGGCAGCTCTGGCACACGCAGTGTTGTTCCGCTGCTGCTCCTGGAGTGAGAAAGATGGGAAACTGCAGTAGGTTCTTTTACATACTACACATAATCTTCCCTGAATCATGGGGAGATTATCAGATGTAAATTTTTTTGCTGCCATTGTCTTTTCAAAAACAATTAGAAAATTTAGCATTAAAAGAAAACATAAAGCAAAAACAGGAGATGCTACCTACATATATTATTATGTATCACTGCATAAATAACCTTTAAGGCTGTAAAATGAACAGTTTGTACTAAACAGTAATTCACATATAGATAACTATACTGTATTCTGACAACTCTGTATGCTTTTGTTCTTCAATTACATGACCACATACTTCATTCTTTGCATACTTTTTGTCTTAAAGAGGTAACTATTTCTGTCATTGTCAGGTAGAAAACACTGAGAGGTTGCAGTAATATTGCATGAAGAAGTACAAATCTGTCATCCCCTAATTTCTAAGTACTTAATTTTACAAATTTAAATATGTTCATTTAATTAATTTTTTAAAATTTCAATTACATGTTTTTTTACAATTTATTTTATATAGATATTTAATGCAGTTGATACTGGTGTTTTAATATCTATGTTACTTTATTATTCTAGACAAAAGACTTACATAAACATTATTTTTTGTCTGAGAGAAAATAATCTAAACATTTTAACCCTGTGAGGCAACAAATGATAACTTAAAAGCCTTTGAAGGCTATGTTACCACTGTTGTAACAGGAAGAACTGTGTTAATTTCCAAGGAATTTGGATTGCTTCCTACGAAGACAAGGCTTAGAAAACTTATGGTCTCTACAATGCCTAAGTTTCATATGTGTAATTATGTTAGTAATGGAAAAATAATGTGTAAAACATACTTTGCAAAGCATAAATAATATCATAAGAAATGGAAGGCGAGGAAGCGCACTTAAGTGTTACACAATATCAAAGTTTAAGAAGGAATTAGACCGGTGATTCTCTCTGGATATGTTCCTAGCTGCAGTCAAAAGATACAATCCGTCTGTATAGTAATGTGCACTTAAATGTTTATGAAGCTATATCTGTTATAACCAATAGTAGACCACAACTTTTACAATGTTCTAGATATAGCAGATACGCTTCTAAGTACTGTCTGTGATATGTCACAAACACTTTATTTTACATTTTGTATTCTACTGCAAAGCTCTAGTGTTGTCATATTACATATTTAGCTTCTAAAATTGATTGATTGTTTCAGAGAAAAGTGTATATGGTATTCCACTTCTTATCTGAGTCAATGTTTTACTCAATACTGTGAAGTAAATTAAAATAAAGTGTTTAAATCTACTGCTTATGATAAAGAAGACCAAATCTCATTCTAATAAATGTGAAATACAACTTGTCATGTTCCTTTCACTTTGTAGAAATGCTACCACAAGGCTTAGCCAGTTAAGTCTAATATGTTGACATTTATTTTTGCTGCAATAAATGTTAGGATTATATTTTTGCATTAAATTCTGGCATTTTTAAAGATCACGATGACAAGTAATTTATTCTTCAAATCACTCTGGTTTGTTTTTACTTTTTGAATATGGATTTGGCCATGTGTCTCCAAGGCACAGTACAAAGCATGTTTCATATGTTTTGCAACCTATTAGTTTGATTTAAATCCACTTTTTCTGTCAGGATTTATGCAAGCCTTTCTTGATGTTATTTGCTCTGAATTATTGCCCAGAAATAATCACACTGAATCCAATTTCACACAGGCTGTGTGGCCTACAAGGTTTGTCACTGTACAGCTCTAAAGCTTTCAAAATCTTTTTCAATGGAGGTGATTCTTCAAATTTGTTCAAAATACAGCACAGTCTTGTTTTATTTTCATATTTACCCCTTCCCTTCAAGGTATGATGAATTTTATTGTATGCTGTAAGTACGTAGCAATCTGTAAGGAAGGAGGAGAAAATGAGATTTTTTTTTTTAAAGACCTAAATTATTCTGAAATGAAAAATAAATGAAGGACCAACATACAGTTAAAACTGTACCCTTTCAAACTTGTTTGTCCTTTCAATAAATGTGCAATATTTGTGCATATTTGAATGTCATCTTTCAACAGTTTGAAATGGAAACATGTTCTTTGGAAGGAAATATGAAGATGAAAAAAATAAGGTTCTTGAGTTTTGGAAATGTACGGAACTTCTCTACTCATATGTCTCATTCAGAACTGACCCCTACAAAACAGTCCACAAGATTTTATTTTCTAAAGCACTTAACAAAATCCCTTGTAATATTTTATTGCTTAATTTGCATATCTGAGCATGCCCAGAGGTGGACTTAACTTACATTCTGGCTATTTCTTATTACTTGCTTCTACCGCATCTTCATTTTGTACAGGTACATATGCTGGCAGTATCTGCATGGCAGGAAAAGCTTATTTACCCTCAATATTAAAACAACCAAATTAACAACACCTGAAACAGTTAAAGCTAACAAAGTGGGTTCTTTTAGGGTTTGAGGTTTTTTCTGTGCTTTTTTGTTGTTGTTGTTGTTTTGTCTTCAGAAACCATTTTAATTTTTAACCAAATACCTACAGGTTGCTTAATTATATATATTGTAAATCAATAAAGTCATCAATCAGCAAAGCACAAAGTATGAGGCAGGTCAAAGGATATGATTTCTCTTCAAGAAAACTACAGTACTTATTTATTCACTACAAAGGTAGCCTAATATCACAGTTTCTATATATTTCCCAACACCCTGATCTTAGAATCTTACTACATGAAGTCTCACTGCCTTTAGAATAAACAAACAAGCAACCAAAACCACAAACTCAAACATCATTTAGAGCCTTCACAGCAGTAGATAGAAAAGCTAGGGAAAGAAAGGAAAGGGCAGTCTAGAGATTTGCAAAATAGAACACGAGTATTAAGAGTTCCAGAATGAAATTAGTTATCTAAGGCTATGTCTACACCTGCAGTCTGAATGGGAGCAGTAATGAGGTTTTGAAGAAAATTCCTTGATTGTCTCCACTTACTATATGTTGGATTAGTTCTCAAAGGAGCTTCAGAACACACACACTGGAATCCTTGTAAAAGAAATGAAACCAATAAATGCCACAATGAATGTCAAAGTACTTCACACCCATCATGCAAGTGTGCTTGTATCTTCAAAAACTTCTCTGAGAACACAAAGTGCTTTTCTTGGTATATATAGAGACCAAATGCCTTCATATTTACTGTCAACTGCCAGCCCTCAACTCTTTGAGTTACCACTAATCCTTCCTCATCTACCTGTTGTATTCAGAGCTCATTTTCAGCCATCCCTCGCAGGAGCTGATCAGGGCAAAAATAGGTCTATGATCTGCAGAAACTCTTCTTCAGAAGATGTGATCTGTGGGAAGGATGATGTTAGGCAGAAAACTAATGTGTTGTATCTTCACAGATAATTAAGGACTGACAAGGACTGTCAGGTTTCTTGTTCTGCCATGGGCAGGGACACCTCCCACTAGAACAAGTTGCCCAAGGCCACGTCCAGCCTGGCCTTGAACACCTCCAGGGACAGGGCTTCAACAACATCTCTGGGCAACCTGTTCCAGTGCCTTACCACCCTTAAAGTGAAAAACTTCTTCCAAAAAGAAGTTTTTTTTTTTCCTTCCCAACTGCTCTGTTCCAGCAAAGAGGGTGTCCTGAAACCTTGGAGTAAGCACTTTGCCTATTCCTTTCCAGGCAAATAAATTGACTGGGGCTTCATGATTAAGTCTCCTATACCTTGCATAGGGTGCCTCATGGTGAATACTGCCAAACAGTGGGAAGATGGAGGTGGCAACAGGCATATGGCAACACTTAAAAATTGCACAGGACCAGTATTAAAGTTTCTATACATTAATCTTTATACAGGCAATGGTTGTGGGGGCACCCGAAATATCTGTTGGTCTGCTGTCATCATCTTCATGAGACACGAGAAAAAATAGTGTGATGTGTCCAGGAAGCATCCTCAAAGAGCCCAAGCTCAAGACAGCAAAGGCTTGTGAGATAGTTCCTCTTTAGAAAGCTTTGAATTGCATGTATAGTGGGGACTTTACACCCGAGAGATCAAATTAAGCCTAATCTGAAGTGAAATCTTCCAAACAGCAGATGATGGAAATAAAGTGAGCCCCAACAACAACTTTGATCTACCAATAAACTCTTTTTGTACCAAAGTATCTGTTAAAGCAAATATAGCCTATCCCCGTCATGGTTTTCTTCCACCAATTCATTTTGCATAATGATTACAACGATTTTTCTAGCACTTCAAGAGTGAATCTTCAGTTCCATGTTTCTTTCTACAAACCTCTGTTAGTTTCTCAGATCATTTCTGTATGTTAGCTACAGACAATCCATAACATTCAATGCTAGCAAATATGCAGATTATTTAATAACTGTACTGATGTCCAGTATTGCCTTGTTTATACTATGTATTAACCCCTTAGATCAGTGTCACACTGGGAACTTTCTGTTCGGTTGACTTTTCCCAAGACTTCCAAGATCTTTTGAGAAACAATGTACGGATTTTCCCATCGTGAATTACAGTTTACACATTAATAGATATATGACTGAGGTTTAGTTAGACTAGAAAATTATTTGCTTGCTTTCCTAATCCAATCCATTGATACAGATCAGTGTACATCTACCACTAGCCCTCTTCGTCTATTCAGAAGAACATCCTCTATCACTCAGCTAAAAGGCCAAGACTCATCCAGATCAGGAACTCACAAGAAATATTTCCACTAAAAGTCCCATGTTTACTATTCTACTTTTGAGATGCCATATAGATGTAATTTGATTATTTCGCTTTCATATTATAATCCCTCAGCAAATTTCTGAGCATGTTCCTCATTGTGCATATGAATGTACATATATATACATTCTTGCTACTGCTACAGATTTACTGACCGTGAACTGACACTAAGATGGAATATAAGTCACTCCAGTTCCTTGTACACTGCTTTCAGTGATCTTTGAATCAGGTTGCTGGTATCAAAGATTTACTGCAGGAATTTGTATTTTAATAAGAATTCTGTGAAATTCCCCCAGGCCCATCTTAGGCCAGTGTCTCCTCTAACAAGTGGTTGCAATGAATATGAGTCATCACTTGTGATATCATATATATTTCCAAGTCTGTAGAACCAAAAAAGGAGCGAAAGCTTCAGGATACTGTTGACTTATTTTGTCCACTGCTAGTTCTGCTCCTGGAAGCTAGCTGCAACTTTTTCCAGGAGGATTACACAAAGATTACACCATTGGTTGATGTAATCTTTAAACTTCAAGGAACTGGAGACAGGGAGATGACAAGACGGAATCGTACCTAGATGCATGGTACATGGTTATTTAGCCAGTATTCTAACTTGTACTGATGCATAGTATTTATTTTGTCCAAAGTGCAGAAGTTTGACATTCTACTTGCTGAAACTCAATAGATTTATATTGACTCAGTTGTCAGCTTTCTTCAGATCCCTCTGAACTGTAGCTCTGACATTTGGTATATCAGCCACTCCCCTTATATAGTAATATTGACTCATTTGCTGAGGGTGAATTCTGTGTTATCATCCAGGTCATTGATTAAGATATTGAACACTATTGGTCCCAGCACTGACCCTTGAGGTATTCTATTTGTTACAGGTCACTGATGATGGCAAGCCATTGATCACTACCCTTTCATTCCGGTGGCTCAGTCAACTTTTACATGATCATTTATCTTTATTTGTTAAATGAATTTGTCTCATTTTATGAATATATATTGTAGTTTATGTAGATCCTAGGGTTACAGCAGATCAATTCTGTGATAACTCATCACACCCATTGCTTTCTTGTCCTCAGTCACTTCTAAGCATCAATATTCTGTTGAAACACCACTTCCAGTGACTCTTCAAGTGAAAGCCCACAAGGGGTTTCATTGTCAAGAGGTCTGGTGGAGAGATTTTTCTTTAGGGAATAGCATATGTACAAATAGGAGGAGAGATATACTGCCTTTTAAACAGCTTGTGCGCTGTCCATGTTAAATATGTATGAAATGGACAATATGATGATATCCTCAGTAAAACTTAAAAATTGAACCATGCAGCCTTGAGTGGAGTGCAACCCCTTTCCCCCCCAGGAACTCTCCCCCAGCAAATTAACAAAGAAAGTGAGTTAGATGAGGTTAAAAAAGAATATGTCCTCTTGCCAAATGATGAAAATATGAAGCTTTCTTCATGTCATTACAGTTCTCTAAACCTGCATTCTTTCTCATCTCTGTGCTGCTTTTCTTCTCTTCTTGTATAAAGCACATTCCTGTCATTATCAACACACCATCCAGCCTCAGGCAGATATGATTACCATATACCCAAGAATAAGAATCTTCACTAATTACCAATACATATGACTTTCTCACTGTTCATCAAGGGTAAACTGTGTTACTATCCTTGCATCTTTATAAGACACATAATACACACTTTATGTTGAGGTAGTTATTGGAGAACTAGGCCTCCACTTCAGAAATGTGAAAAACAGGGCAGAGGAAAAGGGTAAAGATATAAATTGAATGGTATACAAAAGGTATCACTGTTCTGGGAAATATGTTTTTTTATGAAACAAGAAAGCATTTGCTGGTTTGGAAATTATCAATAAATTTTCATTTTAAAATGGCAGAGTATAAGAATGGCGGCACTCATTTCTTTCGTTTTTTCCTCCAGTTCTAATTCGTTTCACTTTTGGACACTAAAAGCTAGACCTGTTCAGCAGTCCTCAATCCTCAAAAAGGGCCATGTGATATAAGAGCCAAATCTTTGTCTGATGCCAGCTCTGCAAACAGTTATTGACCTGCAGTACCCATCTGCTCGTAACCAAGCCTTTCTCTTTTACCATCAGGATTGAGGAGAGACTACGTGGGCTCCCATGGCCTTCACCCTCACACCCAGAGCTGTGAAGCCATTCTTGATATGGTTGACAACTCCCCTCACAGTACCACTGGTGCCAAGGTGGATGAACAGTGACAGATAATAGTCCAAGGGCTGGACAAGCCTCAGCAGCCTTTCCATATCATCTGGTATCTGAGCCTCTGGCAAGCAACAAGCTCTCTTAGACAGCAAGTGGGACTGGCAGATGGGGGCCTCCATTCTCCATAGGAAGGAGTCTCCAACAACTTCTACCTACTGCTTTCTTTTGATGTTGACTTGTATTTCAGTCGTGGATGGCTCTGATGTCACCATAGATGGAGTTTTCTTCCCTCACCTTCTACCACAGCAATGAAGCTGTTCTGAAGCTGCAGATCTGTGCCTTCCTACTACTACTCTTTCTCAAGGACAGAAGTGTCATCCATTCCCTCCTTGTCCATTTCTGCTTGTTTTGCTCACAGGAAAAAAAAAAAAAAAAAAAAGATATCCAGGAAAAAAATTTGTCAAAATGCCTCAAGTCTGAGCTCTAGAGAAAAATCAGTCAACTCATGGGACTGTGGGTGTCTCCACCTCCAGTTTACCTGTCTCCTCAGCTAAGTAAAACATACGCATATTCAAGCTTTATGTCCTTGCAGCTAGATAAAGCTAAAGAAATGTTTTGGTATAAAGACTGGGTTTGTAGGTCTTCTAGGTTTTGGCAGTATTTTACCTTTAAACCGAGCAAGCTAAAATATGGAACCATAGAGAGCCACCATATTCTTAAGTTTTCCTTCATGAATGTGAATGCATTTGTACACAAGGAGAATCAGGGAATTTCAAAGGTGGTTTGCATCTAAGCTTTCTGCTCTCGCTCTTTGTTAAATCCACACTGAATGCAAACGAAACTACTAGAGCAAATAAACCTATCACTGAAAAATGGTTTGGTCTTAGCTTCTAAACAAGAGACAAAAACAGGTATATGAACCGTATGTGTTGTACTCAATTTACAGAAAAAAGTCAAAGCTCTAGGAGGTTTGCACTGTAATAAACAAAACTAATCAGATAGTACATTGTTACAATAACCTGTATCACAGAATCGTCAGGGTTGGAAGGGACCTCTGGAGATCATCTAAGTCCAACCCCCCTGCCACAGCAGGGACACCTACAGCAGTTGCACAGGACGGCGTCCAGGCGGGTTTGGAATGTCTCCAGTGTGGGAGACTCCACAACCTCTCTGGGCAGCCTGTGCCAGTGCTCTGCCACCCTCAAAGGAAAGAAGTTCCTCCTCATGTTAAGATGGAACTTCCTGTGCTCCAGTTTGTGCCCGTTACCTCTAGTCCTATCACTGGGCACAACTGAAAAAAAGACTGTTCCCATCCCCCTGGCAGCCTCCCCTTAAGTATTTATAAACATTGATAAGATCCCCCCCTCAGTCTTCTTTTTTCTAGACTAAAAAGACCCAAGTCTCTGAGCCTTTCCTCATAAGGAAGATGTTCCAATCCCCTAATCATCTTTGTAGCCCTTTGCTGGACCCTCTCCAGCAGTTCCCTGTCCTTCTTGAACCAGGGAGCCCAGAACTGGACACAATACTCCAGATGCGGCCTCACCAGGGCAGAGTAAAGGGGGAGGATGACCTCCCTCAACCTGCTGGCCACACTCTTCTTGATACGCCCCAGGATGCCATTGGCCTTCTTGGCCAGGGCACATTGCTGGCTCATGGTCATCCTGTTGTCCACCAGGACTCCCAGGTCCCTTTCCACAGAGCTGCTCTCCAGGATGTCAGCCCCCAACCTGTACTGATGCATGGGGTTATTCCTCCCCAGATGCAGTACCCTACATCTGTATACAATAGAGATTTCAGATAGACTACCAAGATACAAGAAAAGAAAGAACAAGAAAAAGAAAGATAATGAATGTATCTAAATTAAACTGTGAACACTAAAAGAATGAAAAAATCAACTGAGAAAAGATCTGAAAAAAAGGACCACATCTTTTCAAGTATGATTCTGAAACAGAAGGTATGAGAGTGGATACAATACAAATCTAGAGGCAGAATAAGACAAAAATGAATGTGTTTTGTATAGCAAGAATTCAAAAGATTCAGAGGATTTCTGCTAATACTATAATATGATTCAAGCAACCCCATTTAAAAATTACTGAGATTTTTGTTTCACTATTGTATTTTCCAAGTTTTGCTTTTTCAGGTTTGTTTTTGAATATTAAGTATTTATTAGGGGTGGAGGTTTAAGTGTGTTGTTTCACATTACTTCAAAGCTTACACTTGAGAATTTTTATGTCCCTGCTGGCAAGGAAAATATACTTTTCTCAACAGAGAAAAGCTTTTTGGGAGGACATATTAAACTTGGTGCAGGTATGTAGATTTTCAAGAGAAAAAAAAGCTGATCTTGATTTATTTTATTTTCTGGATTATTTTTTTTTTCCTAATCTTAGCCTCTCCAGCACAGAAGGTTTTGAGCTCATTCATAGCCAGCAAATGGAACACTGGGGCTCTTTGCAGGGGCAGAAAACATTTTTGTTCTTTGGGGCTAATCTCATGCTTGCAATAGCAATGTTGGGGAGAAAATTTTCACTAGAACTCCTTTATAATTATGGCTCTTTCATATTATTTTGCAGGAAGGGGTGTATTACACCATGTCATGTCCCATATTGACGTCCTGAACAAAAAGATTTAAAAAAATAAAATACTAATTTGTTATTTTAACTTTTATTTGGCCTTTTCCAATGTCTGTAGGACACTACAGACTGCTGAAAAAGTGCTTAAGTATTTCATCTTTAACACCTAATACAGCCAATAAAAAAGCTACTTTACTATTTCCTTTTACTCCCAGAACACTAAGTCTGGTGCTTTGGGTTAAAGATTAATAAAAGAAAACTACAGTTCTTTTACAATTTGACCTTTATTCTGAAGGAAAATACTTTCCTACATGTCAAAATGGGCAATTCCATTTTTATTTGAACTCTCGTCCATTAACACTTGCAGCTGATTCTGAAGTTTGCGTACTGGTGAACCACAGAATTAACTTTACCTAGTTCTTCATCCATATTCTAATCACCCTGGCATCAGGAAAAAAAAAACAGTACATGGAAAGACATATTCAAACCTGTTACTCTCCTGTTCCTGACTTAAGAAGCAAATTTAGTGTTCTTTACTACTGGAATTTTTATCATGTCTTTAATTTCTTAAGAATCACAAGGCATACAGAAAGACTGCCTCTACAATAGCTTGATAATGAACTACTAATAAAAGAAAGTTTATTTAAGAAAAAAATCAACACAAATTTCAGCATTCCATAGCAAATATTACAAGCACTAACATAAACTCAAAGAAATCAATAATTACTGCTGTCAAAGACAAAAATATTCTTCATATTTTGAAGTACTATAGATAATTAAAAATGGGCCAGAGAAGTTGACAACTAAAAAGAGTCAATTTCATCCTACATCCTTCCTTTTTAATATATGTTGATAAGTATTTGCTGTTCAAACTGGCAAACTAACTTTTAGACCATGCAAACACCCAGTGCTTCATAAACATGCAAGTTTTTACAAGACCAGAGCTCAAGGACAGGCAGTGGGCGAGGATACATCTTTTTCTCAGGCACACAAAACCCTTCTAATTCCTAACTGAAAAGGCTCTTCATAGCATTGAAAATTATAATGACTGGCTTGTGAAGCTAATGACGGACTTTAAAATAGATTTCTTCAAGGTTAATGAATTTAAACTCCCATATCCAAAACCTTCCTGGCAGTAAAATACTCCCACTTCAGACCCTTATTGGTATGATATTTCTAAATGTTCACCACAGCACAAAATGCTGCATTATACATCTCCAAAAAATACATATTTTTCTGTGGTATGTAATATACAAAGAACAGTCTCCTCTGCCTGCAGGCAAACTTTTATGGTTTAAAAAGCAGCCTTTAGGTCTCTTGAGAAGCTTAAAAAGACGACAAAGTCAATTAAGTTATAAGAAATCCTTTATTTTTATGAAGAGGGAAGAAATTAGGAATTTTATTATCAGTCAGTGCTGTAGTGCACGTTTCTCCTTTGCAATTTAGAAATCCTGAGTTCTGTTTCAAATTAACCACTACAGTTCAAACAACTGAGATGCTCCTGCTCCTTAGAGGAACACTATACAGGGTTTTCTGTCTCTGTTGAAAAACGTAATGTATCTTAATTTAGAGGCTGAAACCTACTCCAAACTGTTTTATTACTTAGAACTTGATAAATATCTTAGAAAAATATTTTATTATTACCATGAAGCAAGACATTTCAGACAATGCATAAAATTACCTACTGAACTCAAAGTAGGCTGCATCTTTGAAACAATCAATTCAAAATGCAGTACCAAGTGTTACAGTGATAAATGAAGCAGTCAGAGACTGTTGCTAGCACCTTTTACCGAATGACAAAGCACAAGAAACCTTCCACAGATGTTGAAATTATGAGGGAGCAAAGCAGGTATTTAAATCCTATTTACTAAAAATAGAAGCATAGAAACAATCATCAAGTTACAAAACAAGCCTACATTTCATATGTCAAATTCAATCCGTGCTGTGTAGTGTTTAGTAGCCCACCATTTTATGATGAGCCTAATACTCCACATTTGGGTCCATAATAATGCATCTGCTCTAGATTTTACAGGTAAGGTAAAGATTCAGGCTACATTAAATAAGTCTTTTTTAAGTCTTGTTGAAAAATTAAGTGTTATATTAAAATATATTTAATATGCCTACCACAATATTAAATTTGCCATCCTATTAACATTCCCACTACTTTTTCTCTGCTATTTGAGCTAAACATTAATAGTACCTAGGGATAAAACATTTTGCTAATTCTGAAATTTTAAAACAAGATGAAATCAGCTTTTAAATATAAACTGGGGAGACATTATAGTCACATGACATTAATAATGAAATTTTTGTACTTATCTATTAGTGCTATAAGTATATCAAAACTTGCTTTCACTGTGCTATGGGCTCCCTCAGGGATCCTCTGCACCCTTTATGAAAAGCTCTTTTTTCTCTCTCTCTTACTTAAAATCATACTTCCAACAATTCAGGAAGACCTTGTCTTGTAGTTTCCATCCATCTAAACAGAAGAGAACCATGAATGAGCCCTATGACATCTCTGGGAGATAAAGATCAGGACCATAATTTTTTGAGATGTTTGGGTTGCTAATACGTCATTCTTTTTCACTTATCCAGGCTAGCCTACCCATACTGTAAAGACATATATTAATAACATCTGCTATCATACTTTCATCTTGATTTAATCATATAGGAAATTTTATATATATTTACATATATGAACATACATATATGAACAATTTCTTAGTATGGGCAATATTTGTTAATCTGTTTTTTGAATCTTACCCTTTTTGGGTCTTTTTGTCCTGATCATATGCAGCAGTAGTAGCGTCACAGAGAGGTATAAACAAAGAAACTGCCACAGAAAGTTTAAGAACTTCCTTATTCAAGAGATGAATGAGCGATAGTAGTCCTGGGATTGTCTTAATTGATTTTTAATCATGAACTTTTCTGTGGGATTCTTGTAACTTCTAGCTCTGCTGCACTTTTGGGAGGCTGGATTAGGGAAGGATGTTTTATAACTTACCCGCTGCATCAAATTCTTAATTTTACAGCTTTGGATAAAATATTTGCTGCACTTGATAAATAACTTGGGTTTGGGACAAATATTTTGGCAGAAACTCTTATTGCCTTTGGAAAACAAAACCCCTGAGAACTGAATGATAAGTAGGAAACTGCTTTGTAGGAATGCATCTTTATGTGGACATTTAGTGCACTGGCTCGTAAATGATTCGTGTTTAAATAGCTGAAAAGACAACAAACTTCAAGGCTCAAGAAAGAAAGAGGAACATGTTAAGAGAGAGAGATTTAAATATGGCTAATGCTCTTGATATAGTTAAAAGAATTAAAGAAACCATTAAAGATGTAAAATCATTACCTACTGTACAATTCAATGGGGTTTCACAGACAGTATCAACTATAGGACAGATGCAGAGAAGGAAAGTAATACTTTGTTTTACACTTTGGGGCATTTTTTTAAAAAATTTCTATCTATTCCTTCCCTGAGAAAAAATATTTTCTAAGAGCCTGCAACTGTTTTAACTCTGAATTACAGTATCATAAAAGTGATCTAAAATTAGGCTTATGAGATATTTGAATATTTAATTAGTTTATGATCGAGACGAATATGTCAATCTTTTGCATACTGAGATTAATGTATATGATACATGTAGCATGCATAAAAAAGTGGGAAGATTTATTTCTGAATTAGGTGGGCAAGTACTATTGAAGTGGTAAATAAGAATATGAAAATGTTGCTATGCTTTAATAATTAAATAAATATATAGTTACATTTCTGATTTTTAGCTTTAAAAATGTATTAATTGTTTTATAAGAAGTAAATCTACGAAGCCAGAAGTTAATTGGACTTGTCTAAGAAATAAACTAAAGTCAATGAATAGCTTCAGCTGACCCTCTGCAAAAATCAGGGGTAATATTTTGAAAATATCAAAATATTTTACTTTCTCAAGAAAATGAATCAATTTGGAAATGCCAGTATATTTTGTTTTCACACCCTGAAAATAAGTCTTTTCATATTTTTACTTTGTATTTACAGAAACGAACCAGAATAAAACAAACAAAAAACTAACAAGAAAAAATTCGTTAAACAACTTCTGAACAATATGAAATATTTTGTTCTAAACTAAATAAAGCTTTTTAAATTCACAGAATAAAAAAATTTTTGCTAAAAATAAATTCATTCAAACTAAAATACAGAAGAGCATGGTTTGTGTTGAACTGAAGCAGCTAAGAGATTATATTGAAATATATTGTTTATTAATGGGTTCCTACAATTATTTTGACTTGGACTATGATCAATAACCTCTTATACTTCATACAACAGCTGATCATAGGATTGGAAAGGTTTATCATGGTCATCAAAGCAATCATCACTGATAGTAACAGAAATAATATAGACTTAAAAGATCTTTGCTTCCTTATTGTTTCATCAATTAAAAAAAAAAAAAGTAGAGGGGATATACATAATTTAACTTTAATCAAGGTTCAGCAGGTATTCTTACTTGGTTTTATAAACTACTTTATTATCTCTTCAGCTACAACATGAAAACACAGTCTCAAATTCCCACAGGTCATTAGCTGGTTTGACAGCAGAAGGGCAACAACCACAGTCTGTAGAGGCCAAACATTAGTTTATTCTCAAGCTTCTTCAAGAATCCCCTCCCTACTCATGGAATAAATGCTTCTTTCCTGTGAAATCCTGCTCCTACTCTTCTATTAAAAAATTTCCACCATCCCCTCCCAGATGAAGCAGACCTCTCTCCTGTCCTTTGACTGGAGGCAGAGTCTTGTTTGCCCTGTCCTCCCTTTCTGAAGATAAAGGCTCAACCAAACCAACACTAAAACTAGATGTGTACAGTTTTCATGGAACAAAACTTATGGACAGTCTTCAAAAACATCTACCAGACTACCTGGTCAGAAGCAAGAACAGTTTCTATAAAGGTCCTGAAACTGTCTAGGTCTCTTTATCTAGATTTATGTGCCAGGAACTTCCAGTGACTGAGGACTTGGGCTTCATGCCCAGGAACCTTAAGGAAATGGTGACTAAACTAAAAAGATAATAACGCCTCTGTTGGAGCTAGAATCTTTATAAGATCATTTATTGCTGATGAAATATTATCTAATTATCCACCCTTTTTATCAAACAGACGTACTTGCAATTTAGCATATTTTACACTCAAATAGAGCTAAAGTATGCAAGTGATATAGCACCCTCTTCTTAAATGGGGACTACCTTTTATAATATTGACTATGCTACCGAAGTGTTAATCTTCATTATTTGTTATGTGCACACGGCCAAAATATGATAGACCTTATCAGAACACACATCTTTGGTGAGGAAACTAAGACACCCTGATACCAGTTTACCCTATGCCAGTTCTGTATTAAAGTTTTCCATACTGATGTTAGTTTAATTTCAATAAGCTAATAATAGTCCCCTAAAAATCCCCTCTAACAGCAGATAAAAAACTCTTCGAAAACAAAAGTTTAAGATTTTACACTGCAGAAGAGTGAGTGACAGGAAAACCTATGTATTAGTCCATAATAAGGCATAGGTCTGGTTTAGCATAAATAGACCTATGTCAAAGTTTTGGCAGCATAATATCCAGTTGGAGAAGCATTTGGCACTGGGGTGCTACTAACTGGGAGGAAGGAACCTAAGTTGTGCTTTTTTTTGAAGGACTTCAACTAATACTTCTTAGTTAAAAATATCTTAACATTTAATAAAATAATGTGAAAGTCTGATACTTCATGAGAAAGTGTTACCTTGCAACACACCACTATCTTAAATGCTTTACTTGGAAAGACAAATGTACGGTTTCAACTAAGATAAGTACATGTATTTTCCAGAAAAATGTTATATTCTGGCACTGCACTGCACTCCAAAAAGGCAAGTTTACTATGGCAAAAGCCCATTAAATGAACAGAGAGATTCCTAGTCCGTGAGGAACGCAGCGGTGGCAAAGGTAAGTTCTGCAGCTGGGCACTAGATTGAGGTGGACAGGGGAGCCAGGGAAACCTGAGGAAGAGCAGAAAGGCTCGCATGGCAGCATGGGCATTGATGGAAGCAACAGCAGGACATTTAAATGGCCCTAGGGAGCACGAGTGCCCAGGACTGCTGTGAACAGGGCGGGCAAACAGGACACGGCGTGTCAGTCAGGCCGTGGCATGGCAGCTGGAGCAAGCAGTTGGTGTGGAAGGGCACGCAGGAAGGGCCCCGCAGCCTGCTTGTTGGTCCACAGCCCAGGGAAGTGTCCAAGGTCTCTGCCAAAATAGTAGGGACCCACCTCAGGGCTAAAACCAGTGCTCCTACAGAGAAAGCCCCTCAGATGTCTGATGTATCCACCCAGGCACAACTGGTAAGGAGGGAGACTTCAGTACAGGTGGTAGGTTGCAGCAGGTGCCCAGACCCTTCTCCTTCTCCTGGTGGAAAGGTAAGTATGTGCACATGGTGTGCACAGGTCAATGATCTGTTATGTCAGGTGACTAAGTTGCAAGAAATGGTTAAAAGGTTGAGTAGTATCAGAGGAGCCAAGACAGAGACAGACAGGTGGTTTCATAACCATGTTCCTGTAGCAGATATCACTGAAAACGAGGTACCATGGACCCTGGTGACCCACAAAAGCAGGACTCCATTTCAGTCCCCACCCTCTGGCATCACAATGAAAAACGGGTATGAAGCTTTAACAGCTATAGACACCCAGGAGCAAGATCTGTCAGGAGGAACTGCACCAGCAGCACACAGTAGATATTGTAAAAAACAACAAGTGCTAGTAGTGGATAACTCTCTGTTAAAGGGCACTGAAGTGCCCATCTGCCATCCTGACAGGAAGTCATGTGAGGTATGCTGCCTTCTGGGAGCTAAGGTTCGAGATGTTGCCGAGAGGGTGCCACTTGTCAGGAGTGCAGACTACTACCCACTATTACTCTTTCATGTGGGCATCAATGACACCACAAGCCGGAACCTGGGTAGAATTAAGGAAGAATATAAAGCCCTGGTGGTGCAAGTGAAAAAAATTGGTGCTCAAGTTATCTTTTCCTTCATTTTACCAGTCAGAGGAAAGAGAGCAGCCAGAAATGGACAGATCATGCATATCAACTCCTGGCTACGTGTCTGCTGCCATCATGAGGGTTTTGCCTTTTATGATAATGGGATATTCTTTGATTAATATGGCCTGTTAGAGATGGATGGGATCCACTTGTCTAGAAGAGGCAAGGGAATTTTTGGCAGCAGGCTGGCCAACTTGGTGAGGTGGGCTTTAAACTGAAGGACTCGGGGGGTGGGGTCCAAGATGGCAATGCTCACACCATTGCACCCAACTGGGGTATAAGCAAGATGAACAAGAGCAGCAACAAATGTTCCTTAGCTGACTCCCATGATGAGATCCAGAAGGCCAGCCACCTCATGGCTGTAGTGGATCCTCTTGCACCCCACCAGGGAAATGTGCATGTTTGATTACCTCTCTGAAATGCCTGTACACCAACACACAGCATGGGGAATAAGCAGGAAGAACTAGAGATCTGTGTGCGTCACAGGGCCATGATGTTATTGAAATTACAGAGGCATGGTGGGATAGTTCGCACGACTGAAATGCTCTCATGGATGGCTATGTACTTTTTAAGAAAGACAGGGCAGCGGGGCAAGGTTGTGGAGTTGCTATCTACATGAGAGAGCAACTGGAATGTATTGAGCTCTGCCTAGGAGTGGATGAAGAATGTGTTGAGATCTTATGGGTAAGAATTAAGGGACAGGTTAATACGGGAGACACTGTTGCGGTTGTTTACTACAGACCACTGAATCAGGAAGAGGAAGTTGATGAGGCCTTCTACAGACAGCTGGAAGTAGCCTCATGATCACAGGCCATGGTTCCCATGGGGGACTTCAACCACCCTGATATTTGCTGGAAAGGCGATGCAGACAGGCACACACAGTGCAGGAGGTTTCTGCAGAGCATTGATGATAACGTTTTGACACAGGTGGTGGAGTAACCAATGAGAAGAGGTGCGCTGCTGGACCTTGTGCTGACAAACAGAGAACGAGTTGGGGATGAGAAGGTTGGATGTAGCCTTGGCTGCAGTGACCACATGACGGTGGAGTACAGGATGCTGCGTGGAAGAAGCAGGGCAAAAAGTAGAATTAAAACCCCGGGCTTCAGAACAGCTGACTTTGGCCTCTTCAAAGACCTGCTTGGAGGAATCCCATGGGCTAAGGCTCTAGAATGAAGCGGGGTGCAAGTGAGCTAGTTAATATTGAAGCACCACTTCCTCCAAGCTCAAGATCTGTGCATCCCTAGTGGCAAGAAATCAAGCAAAGGAGGCAAGAGACCTGCATAGATGAGCAAAGAGCTTCTGGAAAACCTCAAATGGAAGAAAAAAGTTTACAGAATGTGGAAAAAAGGACTGGCCGCTTGGGAGGAGTATAGGAACATTGTCAGACTATGCAGGGATGCAACAAGGAAGGTTAAGGCCCACTTGGAATTAAACCTGGCAAGGGATGTCAAGGACAATAAGAAGGGCTTCTTCAAGTACATCAGTAGTAAAAGGAAGACTAGGAAAAACATGGACCAGCTGCTGAATGAGGTGGGTGCCCTGATGATGGAGGATGAAGAGAAGCTGGAGTTACTGAATGCCTTTTTTTGCTACAGTCTTTAGTGCTGAGGCCATCCCTCAGGAATCCCAGACCCTGGAGGTAAGAGAGAGAGCCTGGAGGAAGGAAGACTTTCCCTTGCTCAAGGACAATCTGGTTAGAGATCATTTAGCCAAACTCAACACCCATGAATCCATGGGCCCTGATAGGATGCACCCACAAGTGCTGAGGTAGCTGTCAGGTGTTATTGCAAAGCTGCTCTCCATCATCTTGCCAGGGGAGGTTGCCCAGGAAGGTGGTGGATTCGCTATCCCTGGAGGTGTTTAAAAAAAGGGTAGATGTGGTACTTAGGGACATGGTTTAGAAGTGGGTTTTGTCAGATTAGGTTAATGGTTGGACTTGATGATCTTAAAGGTCCCTTCCAACCTCAGCAATTCTATGATTCTATGATTCTATCTTTGAAAGGTCATGGAGAACAGGAGAGGTGTCTGAGGACTGGAGGCAAGACAATGTCACTCCAGTCTTCAAAAAGGGCAAGAAGGAGGACCCAGGAAACTACAGGCTAGTCAGCCTCACCTCCATCCCTGGAAAGGTGATGGAACATCTCATTCTGAATGTCATCTCCAGGCATGTGGAGAAAAAGAAGGTTATCGAGAATGATCAACATGGATTCACCAAGGGGAAATCATGCTTGGCTGATCTGGTAGCTTTCTATGATGGCATGACTGGCTGGGTGAATGAGAGGAGAGCAGCAGATGTTTTCTACCTTGATTTCAGCAAGGCTAATTGACACTGTTTCCCCAAACATCCTCATAGTTAAGCTTAGGAAGAGTGGGTTATATGAGTGGACAGTAAGGTGGATTGAGAACTGGCTGAATGGCAGAGCTCAGAGGGTTGTGATCAGCAGCACAGGGTCTACTTGGAGGCCTGTAACTAGTGGTCTTCCCCAGGGGTCAGTACTGGGTCCAGTCTTGTTCAACATTTTCATCAACAACCTGGATGAGGGGACAGAGTGTATCCTCAGCAAGTTTGCTGATGACACAAAACTGGGAGGAGTAGCTGACACACCAGAAGGCTGTGCTGCCATTCAGCAAGTCCTGGACAGGCTGGAGTGCTGGGCAGAGAGGAACCTAATGAAGTTCAATGAGGGGAAGTGTAGGGTCCTGCACCGAAGGAGGAATAACCCCATGCACCTGTACAAGTTAGGGGTTGACCTGCTGGAAAGCAGTTCTGCAGAGAGGGACCTGGAAGTCCTGGTAGGCAACAAGTTGACCATGAGGCAGCAATGTGCCATTGTGGCCAAGAAGGCCAATGGTACCCTGGGGTACATTAAAAAGAACATGGCCAGCAGGTTGAGGCAGGTGGTCCTCCCCCTGTATTCTGCCTTCGTGAGGCCACACCTGGAGTACTGTGTCCAGTTCTGCACTACCCAGTTCAAGAAAGGTGGGAACTATTGGATAGAGTCCAGCGGAGGGCTACAAAGATGATTAAGGGACTGGATCACCTCTCTTATGAGGAAAGGCTGAGAGACCTGGGTCTGTTTAGCCTGGAGAAGAGAAGACTGAGAGGGGATCTCATCAATGCTTATAAATGTCTAAAAGGCAGGTGTCAAGATAGGGCCAGACTCTTTTCAGTGTTGCCCAGCAACAGGACAAGGCGCAACAGATACAAACTGGAACACAGGAAATTTCATCACAACATGAGGAAAAGCTTCTTTACTTTGAGGGTGACAGAGCACTGAAACAGGCTGCCCAGAGAGGTTGTGGAATCTTCTTGTCTGGAAATATTTAAAACCTGCCTGGATGTGTTCCTGCCCAACCTGCTCTAGGTGAAGCTGCTTTGGCAGGGGATTGGACTAGATGACCTCTAAAGGTCCCTTCCAACCCCTACCATTCTGTGATTCTGTGATTTTGGTATGTTTTAGATCAAGCCCATCAAAGGTCATAGTTGTAAGCGATGTTGCACCCCCATTCCTTCTGTGGTTTACCTTTAACAGTAGCTATCCATGCAGAGCTATAAATTTACATATCAATCTTTAAAAACTGGGGCAATATATTTTTGCTGTAGACATAAGAGATGTTCTAGGTTCCATTTATTCCATTAAATAATTTAACGTAGTTTCCTTAAACAGCCTTTGTAAAATCTGTTTCTTCCATTTCCTAAAATACAGTTCTGTTTTCCCTTTCCCCTCCCCAGGACTGGATTGTCCTGCATCAATATAACAAAAGCGTACTTTGCATGCCAAGTAACCTTGCAGCTGAATAGGTCAAACTGCCACAGAGACACCACCTGACACTTTTTTATAGACTCGCTCAGTACAGAAGGTCACAGCTACTTTTCAGGTGAATTGAACCCTAAGGGCACAGTAAGAATTTGTACCTTAACTTCTCCTTGAAAGGAAGTGGAGTTGGTGGAGGAAGAAATTTTAAGCTGTGCAGGACTACTTCAGGAAAAAAAGATACCCTTAGAGATGATTATTTATACAGTATTAATTACCCAATTTGAAGCCCATTTTACACTTCTATCTGATAACATTAAGGAGGGATTTAAACTTTTGTTTCAAAAACTTCTCTGAACTTAGTTTGCTTCAGGCCTTCCTTTTCTATGGAACCATGAGTACATTGTGAACATGATAATTTAAATATATTTAAAGAGACCTTAATAACTCCTTTTACACTAAGTTCCCTGTTTTCTATAGTTTCTTCACCTGCCAGTGTTATGAAGTTGTAAATTGTGCATTGCTGTGAAATTCAATATTTAAGAAAGTAAAGCTCAAAACAAATTATCAATGAACTACAACCTGACAACGGCAAGAAAAACATTGTGACTTCTATTGCTTGCTAAAAGTTGTTTAAACACAATGTCCCCCACCTTACTCTAACCTGTTTTTTTGTCTCATCTGTTTATTAAGTTCTGTATCCTAGTTGTAAGCCTTTGGGGAAGAATTACCATTTATATCAGGTTTCCTAAATAGTCTGCAATCATTTCTCACTAAGATATCTCTAGGAGATATATTATATTATTGCATGTTTTATGAACATAAAAGACACCTCAGATTATTCTGTTTCTCCTCTTCACCACTCTTTTAACCCCCAATATGAACTCAGAGATCATAGAATCATAGAATGGTCAAAATCATAGAATCATAGATGAAGTCAGTCGTATTGTGAACACCAGACAACAAAGGGAGGGAAGAAGAGCTGCAGGGAATTAGGTCTCACATGTTCTAGGATTTACAGAACTACTCATTCAATGTTCACATATGTTAGTACTAAGAGCCCTGAAACCTAGTTGTGACACTTAGTATAAATGTCATATATGAGTAGCCTCAATACCTATGGAAGAAATGAAATAATATGATACAGAATCTATAAACTCAATGACTAACTACACCTGCAATTTTCACATAATAAGAAAATCGGGTTCAATGTGTTCCACTCCACTTCCATGGGCTCCATGGGGGTTCTTTGGTGTCCATGGGACACCACGACTTTGGGGACATGACAGCAATATACTTTTGCATTCACAACAATAGTTATGTTTGTCAATATAATTAACATTTGAATTAGGAATAATTTTAGACAATTCATATGTAAGATGGTAAAACTTGGGAATTCTGGGAGTCGCTTGGGACACAGATTGACAATAAAACGTGCCTGCAAAGAGCAAGCTGACATTTGCCCTGGAGATCTCTGAATCTACATAGATTAAAAACATACAGTATGTGAGGAGAAGTGTTAAGAAGAAGAGAGCTTCAGGGAGAAAGGATATCAGAATAGTTTAGAGTAGATATTTAATTTTTACAAGGTTAAATCTTGGAGAGAAGTCATTGTGTGATGTGCTCAGACCACACTGACAAGGCTCATCTACTTGCCTGTTTTTACCATAATGAAGAGAAGTCAAAAAGACACAAGGGAACCTCAAATTTTATAACTTCTGGTACAAAGAGCATCTTTCCAAAATGGAAATTTAAAACTCTCATAAAGACACAGTCATCATATTCACTGGTATACTAGAAAGCCTTAAAAGCATTTGGTACTTCTTTTATAATAAAGCTCTTACATATGAAGAGCAATTTAACTGTCTTCACAGCACTTCTCCCTCCCAAAACAATGATAGGAAGAACACATTAGATGTATTTCCGCAATATTCTTTCTTTAGCAGAAATCACTGAGAGCAACAGCTGTTTAACATCTCCAAAGAACAGCTTCTTAAAGTATATAGAGTTACAATAAATGAAAGATAATGTAAGGATTGGAAAGTGCTCAGACATACGAAAAGATAAAGTCTTTTTCTGGTTTAAAAAAAAAAAAGTCACAGAAAAACAATATGCTAAAGTATTAAAAGGTTTTAGTTTTTAAAATGGGAGAATAGCATCTAATGCAGTCAGAAAACTGAGAGGTGTTTTTTAGACTTATGAATCTGAAGAAAGACCTGCCAGATAGGTTGCTATAATTTCACATATGAAGCTCATTGAATGCTTTTAAATGAAAATAAATTTTCCAAGAACAGAGAGCAACAAGAAATGCTCTATGTTTTTTTCCTTACTACCAAAGGAATCTTTTTAACTTTTTGTCCTCCTTAATGTTCAGGCAGTATTATTAAACTTAAAAGTTGGAAAATAAATTAACTAGGCTTTAAAAAAATCAAGAAGCCCACTAAAAAAGTAAGACTTTTTAAATATGAAATTTTAGACAAATTAATTTTTTCATTTATTTTTGGTATTGACCAATTTGAAAATTTTCTCAACTTTTCTAAGTTTCCTTGAGATATTTCTTTAAAAAATTATCAGAGCAGTTGCAACTTCAAAACAGTAAATAGCACAAGAAGGTCCGCAGTTTCTTATGTAGATGAATTGCCCCTAAATTCCCATGGCTTATGAATCACTGAATGATCAGTTGTGTTTAGTGTGGCATTGAGTTGGACCCCTTGTCACACACACAGACACACATGCATGCACACACTCCCTACACCATTTCAAAACCTCTGTACTAGCTCTCACGTTATTACAATTAACTGCTATTATGACGCAATAAAAAGGTATTAACATGCATGTTCAAACCTTATTTTCATTGCAATAGATACTATTTAAAAAAAATAGTCTCACTTAGATTATAAACCCCATGTAGACTTAAATTACTGTGCTGCATAAATAGATGTACTCTAAAAGAAGCCACTGACCTACTGCCCTTTCTCTGTTTCTCTTTCTTTGGTTTTTGTACATGTTGACTTTGGGTTTTGTATATTTTGACTTTCTCAACTCCTCGATTCTCAGCTTTTGACAAGCCAGATGCCCTAAAACATCTTTCTACAGGATGATAAATCAACATATTTCATTTGCTTTGCAATCATTCATTGTTAAAATTAAATATATATACATATATATTTGGCTTCCTGTAAGTATTTAGAAGTTTTCTATTTTTTTCAATATTAAAAAATACTGCCTAAAATAAGTTCTGAGAGTTTCATAATTTTACTAGTATATTCAAAGACCTACTGAGCTTTACATTCACAGCATTCTCATTTTAAAATGACTTTCCCAATGTCAACAAGTCCTCTCTCATGTTGATTGGAAAACCAACCATAAGCATGATGAATTGGACAGGTTTCAACTTACTGTATGATCCTCTGTTACAAGGTTTAAAGGCACAAACTATAAAATGTACAAACATAAACGCTGAAATGTATCATGAGAAGTATTCTGGAGCATTAATATCAAGTCATATCCATAATACATCCTCTGAAATACAATGTACCATATAGTCACTCATATTCCTGAAAGTTTCACTTGAATTCATAATAAGTCTTACAGGAACAAATGCAGAAAGTGGCTATGAGGTTTACCAGGAGAATGGAGGAGAGATTGACTGGCTTGGCTTGTATGACCAACCAAAATAAAGGATTAGAGAGTGGATTTATTTTTTATAAACTCCAAAAACAGAAGATAAAAACCCTGGAAAGCTAAAAAACAATGGACTGAAAGGTACTGGCAGTAGAACCTATACATGCAAAGAGGCTTAGATAATTTTATGTTTTTTGAGAAGATAGAAAGAATACATTCAACTTTTTTTTTTTTCCTCCAACAGATGATGCATTAAAGGAAAACAGTTTCACTCTGCTTCCAAGTGTTTACATATATCTACATATAAATAAATCTATAGTCAGTTGAATTATTTTTAACAAACAACTTCAAATCACATTTCCGTTCACACAGATAAATCACACAACACAACTACACAATGGCAGAAACATAACAGCACAACACAGACTTAATACTGGCTATTCTTCATATTAACCAAGCTTGCAACTATTTTCATAGAACCACAGAATGGTTTAGGTTGGAAGGGACCTTGAAGCTCACCTAGTTCCAACCCCCTGCCATAGGCAGAGACACCTCCCACTAAAGTCAGGGCTTTCTATTTGCTTTATTAGACCTTAGATCAACACCAGAATGACATCAATTAATATATCAACAACAATTAAAATTAATCTTTTGAAGAGCTAGTTAAATTTACCACCTCCAAAGATGCCCTGAAAGAAATTGTTTTGTATTAAATAATCCTATCAGCCTGTACTTAGACACTCAAAGACAAATGATTAGCCTCTGTATTCTTAAATATATAAAAGAAACTTTTCTAACTGTATCACCAGTAGTATACTATAGAAATAATTAGTTACCAAAATGAATTAAGATCTTGCAATGTAATAAAATAATAACATTTCATTCTTTGTTCATGCCAAATTCCTATGTGGAAAATGGTGGCTTATCCATGTGGTACTGCTAGAATACCAAAATGTTAATTCTTTTCAGAGTTTTTTAAAATAACATTAGTCTTGTTTCCATAACCAAAACTTTGCCTCTAAGCATACCAGAACACATATCCAGTGCAACCAGGGAAAGAAAGACAGTAAACATTGTTAACTCTGATGTCTGTTTCCTGCACTCTGGTCCAGCATTAGTCCATTTGGATTCCAAATGTACTTCTGAATAAATTCAGAACTCAAATCTAAAATCAGAATCTAAATCATTATAATTTCAGCCAGTTATTACATAGCAAATGTGTAAAATTAAAAATATAGTTTATAATAAAACTTAATATAACCAAAGAAATTCAGTTTCTTATAGATAGATAACGGACACAAACCCGTTAATTTTTATTTTTCTGGCTTTTTTTAACTGGTAAGGATCATCTTCCAAAACACAACAATTTAGAATGCAAAGCTTCCAATTTATACATGCAGAAGTATGCAATATTTACCTTCACTGAAATTTTTGACTGTGTGAAAACAAAGAATTATAATATTTTTTGGAAAGTTTTGTTATCATTTTATTGCACTGGGCACTTTAACTGAAGTTTAAATTGCACTCAAAAATATAGTAACAAAGAGTTCAGGAAGAAAGGATGTCAAAGGAAGAATTTCTATATAATTTACTACCTCTTAGGAAGAAAAAACTAAGTTTAGAAAAGACTAAAGAAACATTTTTAAATTAGAAAATAACTTTTTTAAAGTTTGCTAAGCCTTATTAAAACTGTCTAGAGGCTTTGAAGAAAGGAAAGTACTTTGAAATGACAGCTTCCTCTTCTCAGTTTTACAGTTAGTAGGGGGTCTGAATCTGAAGTATTATTATTCTTTGTTTTGCTTTGTTATGAGTCTTAGGAAGAAAAATGCAGCAGATTCAAGCTTTAATGAACACAATCTCATAACAAAGGACTCTTGTCCATCAAATCTTTCTTCAAAAACCAAAGGTCTAAAACTTAGCTCACTTATTAGCCCTGAAAACACACTTCAGCTAGTGAAACAACAGAGGATTGAATATGGTTTTACTAGAGACCAGTGTCTTACACAGTCACTCCTTAGTGGGAAATTAGAAAATCTTTAAAAAAAAGATTTTTAAAAACCTGTCTAGAAAATAATGAATAACAGGTCACGTTAACATTATTATTGATAGAAAGACGATCAGAAATGCCTGCTGTAGTAGCTGAAAATGGATTTGAAAGATTGCCTGGTGAAGCTGAAGGCCAGCAGGTCGAGGGAGGTCATCCTCCCCCTCTACTCTGCCCTGGTGAGGCCGCATCTGGAGGACTGTGTCCAGTTCTGGGCTCCCCAGTTCAAGAAGGACAGGGAACTGCTGGAGAGGGTCCAGCAAAGGGCTACTAAGATGATTAGGGGATTGGAGCATCTTTCTTACAAGGAAAGGCTCAGGGACTTGGGGCTTTTTAGTAGAGAAAAAAGAAGACTGCAGGGGGATCTTATCAATGCTTATAAATACTTAAAGGGGAGGGTGCCAGGTAGATGGGAACAGTCTTTTTTCAGTGGTGCCCAGTGACAGGACAAGAGGTAATGGGCACAAACTGGAGCACAGGAAGTTCCATCTCAACATGAGGAGGAACTTCTTTTCTTTGTGGGTGGCAGAGCACTGGCACAGGCTGCCCAGAGAGGTGGAGTCTCCCACACTGGAAACATTCAGAGCCCACCTGGACGCCGTCCTGTGCAACTGCTGTAGGTGTCCCTGCTGTGGCAGGGGGATTGGACTAGATGATCTCCAGAGGTCCCTTCCAACCCTGACCATTCCGTGATTCTGTGATTCTGTGAACAAGCAGTAGCATTATAGATCACCACGGAGCATATTTTGGTAACTTATTTTGGAAACTGAATTGGATACAGAGTTTCAAAGAAGACAGACCATAAGATGAATAATTCACCCTATAACTTTAATAAAGTATTCTTCTCAACACAGGGCTAAGCAAAAATGAAGCTTTAGATTAAATAAATTAATAAATACACTTAAAAGTCCCGACAAAATTCATAGATTTTCCACACTATGGACACTCCACACTCTGCTGGGATTTCCTATATCATATATGCATCATGAAGACTGAAAGTCATACCTTTGAAACAATTTCTGCAATACAAGGAATACATAAATCATCTAGAATCCTGGTGCCTCTGATCTGACACAGACCCACATTTTATTTTCTCTTTTGAGCTAGCTATATGGTTTATATAGGGTTTTTTTACAGTCTCTGATCTTAAAGGTTGGAGTTGGGTAATGAAATGATGAGAAATACATTATATCTGATGGTCTAGGAACACTTGAAACATGCCAAGGCCAGTATATCTTAAAATAATATTAAATTTGTCTAGCTCTAGAAAAGGGAACAAATCGTAAAGCCTCACAAAATCGGAGATGAAGAAGAAATAACCAGGATCAGCTAAGCAATTTTTTTAGTCTACCTATAGATTTTCTTGGTTTGAGACTTCTCCAATGTCAAAAGTTCACCCACTTTTACATAATAAAAATACATTGGCTGTAAAACTAGGAACCATTTTTTTTGCTGATGTGAGAAAAGATAAAATGATTTAATGGGTCACTTAGGTTTTGACTTTGATCTTCTGTGAAAAATCTAGTGTGTTGCAGAATTATTTTGACTGTTACTTTGCCTGAGAGAAGTATGACACCTACACTATTTTAACCAAAGTTATTTTATAATTCCAAATCAACTACGTAATTATTCTTGATGTTATGTTGTCCTGCTACCCCAAAACAAGTTGCTCAAATTGATCCATTCTAATTGGATACATTTCACTACCAAAGACTGACATATACCTTAGGAAAGACATCAATGATAGTTGAAAATTACAACAGATAAACCACTGTGAAAATTTATTTAATTAAGAAACAACATTTTATTATGTTGATGATTTTATTATATACTTGTAACATTTGAACAGTCCCATATAATCTTCCAAAGAAGTAACCAGAAAAACCAAAAAATCTGAACTGCTAACTCCCCCTAAAAATTGCAAAGTTATAATTTATTATTGCAGACCCCATTGTTGGTTAAATGATATTTTGATTGGTAATGCAAAATTGGAGATATACCTATGAAGTAAGATTACCTTATTAAAGTTACATAAAAGAGCCAATATTAAGGACAGGGTTCAGAGTGGCAGCCTTGATACTGAGTCACACTTAGGCAGCTTGCTAAATGAACAGATCTTTGTGATTTTTTTTCAGATCTCTTTAAATTTTGAATTCTTATGACTTAAAGGAATATTTTTTTCTCTGTTTTTGTATCAGAAAGTGCCAGCTTGACAAAATTGTTAAATTTTGTAGGAAGGTGTTGGTTTTCTTGAATCTTCTGACAGAAACCAGGCAGATTTCCCAGGATAAGGTTTCTTGCCAGCAAGCCTATCTCTTTAGCAATTGGAAACTGTCGACTATCTGCCATAAAACTGGATACTTCATCACCTAGGAGGCCTATCTTTAGCCAGGATACTCCACAGAGGGAGGGTTTTTTGTCAGGATATTCAGGGCATCTAAAACCTTCAGCTGAGCTGGCAGGAAAATGCATTTCTGATGTTCTGGCAGCATCTGCTTGAGTAAGACTTCTTTGGGCATAGACTCATTCAGCTTTGCAATGGTAGCTGGGAAGCTGAGACTTCATATCTGCAGCAGGCATTTTATTTCCAAGTTAAAAAAATGAAAACAGTTGTTTTAACTTATTTTTAAAAATTTGTTACAGTGTGAAAATTTCATGGAGAAAAGGGTCTCTGAATCCTGAGTCACAAAATTTCTGGGGGTACCAACTGTTAAAAAGGAACAACACAAATAAAAAAGACAAAATAAATTAAATCATCACAATGAAATTGTGCTTTCTCTTAGAAATTTTGAACTTACCTTACTCCTTTTTCATTTTCACACATAATTTTGATTTTTCAACATATTGTCAGCCCATTTCAAAATATATCCTGTTTGTGTTAGCAGCATCAGAAAGCAGATTTTGGCTGGCCAGGTGTACATTGACATGAATAGAAGAATTCAACATGCTTATTATCTATCAGCATGGAAAGAACTCTAGGTTTTCTTATGCTTTTCTGATATAATTAAAGCCAATCAACATTTATCTTTTTTCATATTTTCCTGAATAAAATCCTGTGTTTCCAAAACAGGAATTCTTCATAACTATACAATTTTCTAATTAAAAACCAACCAACCAAACAAACCAACCAAAACAAACAAAAAGAAACCCAACAAGAAAAATAGTAGACTAAGATAATTTGGGTTTTGAATATTGTTTCCAAAAATATATTTTATAATAAAAATATTTCTGAAATGTGAATGTTTGAACCAGAGAAATAATTTTGTTTTCTAAAAAAAATTTCAAATGTTTGACTAAGTTGTCAAACTATTTTTTTTTTTTTCTCCAAAGAGATTTTAAATTTTATTTCACTCTAAGAGAGAAAGATGGCATACAGTTTGTGGGTTGCGCTTTTTGTTTTTTGGTTGATTTCTTTCTGGTTAGTAAATTCAACAGTGCTTTAAAATTGGTGGGAGAATAAAATGGCAGAAACAAAACTTTTAAAGCTATTATTTTACGAAGAAGCAACACTTCTTTTATCTTTGGAGAACCTATTTTTATTATTCGTAGAAGGATTAGTGACAAAGGAATTCCTTGTATTTTCTTGTTCTACATCAAGTTTATGTCCCGATTGCAATGATAAGTTTGGAAGGAAAATATCCAGTCTTTTAAGTTACATAACTTCCTAATATCAGGGTCTCCCTATGAGGTTTTAAAAAAACCCAGACATTTGAGCTGAGTTTAGGTGATCTGCCTTTCTGTTTCCCTGGTATTAACGTATTTTGTTTACACAAAAGTGCCATGAAGCTTCAGCCTGATAAACACAGCTATTACTGGGACTCAGGAGTAGGAAGAGAGGAGGAGGCAGAAGGAAATACAGTCCCAGCTCAGCTGAATTGGTGGATGAAAAACTGGACATGACCCAGCAAGGTGTGCTCACAGCCCAGAAGGCCAACTGTATCCTGGGCTGCATCAAAAGAAGCATGGCCAGCAAGTCAAGGGAGGTGATTCTGCTCCTCTAATCGGCTCTTGTGAGACCCCACCTGGAGCACTGTGTCCAGCTCTGGAGTCCGCAGTACAGGAAAGACATGGACCTGCTGGCACAGGTCCACAGGATGGCTAAAAAAATGATCAGAGGGATGAAACCCCTCTCCCATAAGGACATGCTGAGAGAGTTGGGGTTGTTCAGCCTGGAGAAGAGAAAGCTCAGGGGAGACTTTATCGTGGCCTTTCAATACTTAAAGGCAGCCTATAAGAAGGATGGGAACAGACTTTTTAGTAGGGCCTGTAGCAATACGACAAAGGGGTAATGGTTTTTCAACTAAAAGAGGGAGTATTTAGACTAGATTGAAGGAAGACATTTTTTGTGCTGAGGGTGTTGAAACACTGGAACAGGTTGCCTGGAGAGGTGGTAGATGCCCCATCCCTGGAAACATTCAAAGTTAGGTTGGATGGGGCTCTGAGTAACCTGATCTAGTTGAAGATGTCCCTGATCATTACAGGGGTGGTGGACTAGATGATCTTTAAAGGTCCCTTCCAACCTGAACAATTCTATGATTATATGAATTTCTCCTCCTCACCCTCACAAGCCAGTAGCTGGACCCCTGAACAGAGCTGGGAATGAAGGATGAGGAACCAATGGCAATTAAGCTCTTTCCAAATAGTTCATAAGACACTGATGTATATAGTGCAATACCAGTATACTCAAAGACTTCCCAAACTTGTTTCTATAGAGAGCTTTAGAAGCTTTGTAACTGCATAAACAGAGCTCGGTGCTGTTGGGCAGCTCATGCCCTTCCGGGATGGAGCTGGTGTCCCTGTGCAGCATTTGAGTCTTCTGTGTCAAGCTATCAGCTCTTTCATAAGTAATCTGGATATTTCTACGTAGTCTTGCACTGGAAATCTGATTACTAGATTCTCACTGCACTCAAGGTCACGTACCTTAGGGCCTGAGAATTTACGAAGTTTAAGGTAAAGAATTCAATGAAGCATAGGCAAATGAAAAGGAGTTCAGCTTGGTTTGAGTTTGTGCAAGTTTTACTTTCACTGCTTTTATATTTAATTGGTAATTGAAACATGAGCGAAAGATCTTATTTATGACATCTATTTGCAATCTGTTCATATTTTGAAGCACAAATGCCTTACAACTGGGAAGCAGAGGTGGGAGAGAGGTAGTGTTTGTTCACTACTGTTTATCTTTTTTTTTGCCTGGAAAAGAGTGTGAAACTTGTTTTGTATGGCATTTAATTAACAATAATGTTTGTTTTCTTTTAACATTTCATATGAAAATACATTTCTTCTCTGTGTTTAAAATAAAAAACTGTCAGTAAATTCACAGTCTTATAATTTATCTCTTTGACATTAAAAAACCTTATATCTATATGTAATATCTGACAAATTATGTAGGCATTGTGCTTTCATAAGAGTTACTGGAACTTTATCCAACTATTCTAATGCCCGTGCTGCAAAAAAAAAGATATTTTGGTGCATTTTAGGACAGACAAAGACATGCTACTGTACCAGTTGTGACAGTATACTGAGTATTCTAGCAAATATGGAGAGGGGTGTCAAAAAGTGAAAATAAATTAAAAACGGAGAAACCTAGAATGCTAAACTTGAATTATTTGTAAAACTTTTCCAGTATAGAGCCAAATGCACTGCAAATGCTTGACAGTTGTGGCTGGGAAATAAAATAGCCCATAAAGAGCTTGAGATCTAAGTTTGTTGGAGTCTACAGGATGCATTTTATGAGTAGGCATATGAAGCTCTTTATTGTAGATAAGTTGTTGCCACACTTGAAACATAATTAATCTTGGTGCCCAGGGTATTTTTGCTCTCCATCACATCCTGGACTGTGAGTTTGCTATTTTGGCTAACAGTATAAATTGAGTCCTAACGCGAATATAACCTTCAAATAGCGGTTATGCGACAATTATGCAATCCATCCATTTCCATTCTTCCCATCTTCTCTACATATCCATGAATGCACAAAGAGGTAAATCCAGTGAAGACAGTCTATTCTCTCAATCCATAGCAGTATTTGCAGTGATTCTAGTAGGGAATTTAAACACATCCAGCTGTAAAAGACAGAAACATAATATGATATTTCATAACCTTTGGTAATCCCTTGGCCTACTGGACTGAAAGATCTTACTTCTTTGAATTTGACTTAGGTGAGAGGGAAAAGAAAAAAAAAATCCACCAAAATTTTTATAGAATAAAATATGCATTTGCTACCATTTTCTTTCTTTTTCCAAGGACAGCTGCTTTGTCAGACTTATTGTCTCCGGAATAAATTTCTGATGTTCGGCTTTTGCATTGGGTCAACATAGAGTATATTTGCATTTTTCAGAACAGACTTTTTGTGTTTTAGTTATTTATTAAGATTTAATTCTTTTTTTAATGTATTTACAACCCTGTAAGACACAGTCAATACCCCTAGTAGTTTCTTCCCTGAAGGAAAAAGACAGAAATTGAAGAAAGGACATGCTTGGGAATACTGGGGGGGGGGGGGGGGGGGGGGGAGGATGAGAAAAAAAATGATGTGACCACCTAAAAACTGTTAGGAGTATGGAAAAATATGTGTTTAAACACTATGAAAGAGTAATTTATTTTAATGTATTTTATATGTGTATTAAATACACACACATCTACGTTTTTAATTAGCATAATTTTTTAAATAAAACCAACAATTATTGCAGGCAAATAAACATGAGTTCTGACAAAGAAATAATTGTTTTACAATGAAGATAGGTACAGGGTAACCTTTTGAGCGTAGTCATGAAGTACAGCTACTATGAAACAACAAGGAAAAATAAACGATATATTTCAAATTAAGATTATTACACTAAACATACTGTTAAGTTGCTAAAATCCTATCTCAATATAGAAATTTCCTTCTGAGTTCCTTTTATTTATACAAGACAAGAAATTGCAATCCTGCACTACAATTACACCAACACACCTTTCTCTGAAGGTTTATAAAATTTTTATTACCTGAAAAATTATTTTGCAATAGACTTACAATTTTTTCCTTTACTGTATGCTGCCACTTAACAAGCCTCTAGAGGAGTACAAATCTCAGCACCAGTAACTACTTTTTTCCTTTTTTCCTGAAGCTGTCTATCATATTGCAAATAAAAAAATTTTGTTTAGTATTTTGTCAAGATAAGAGAGGTGTTAGTCCTTAAATCATAAGCAACAAAAATATAAACCTTTTTAATGCATTACCTAATTATTGATGTACTTTAAGGAATGAACAAAACATTTTTTACTAGTAAATGTTAGTACTGATATTAGTCATGCTATTATTATTCTAACTATGATGCTTCAATTACATGGCAACAAAAACTTTGGTCCTTTGTTTGGCCATTCAGATATATATTAAAAAGGGCATACCTTCCTTTTTGCACTTGTCCTTTTCTTCCTAAAGCTTTTTTTTTTTTTTCATAAAAATGACTTCTTCAGAACTAAACATTATTTATTCTTTCATTTGAAGATATATTGCAAGAAGAGCAGAATTCAAATATTGTACTCTCATAGGTTTAGGTTCCTCAAACTTCCATCTTAATATTTCTTTACAACAATTTTAAAATTTTATCAATCTAATTCCTATCTCTGGAAAGTGTCTTTTTTTTTTTTTTCTTTTTTTTATCTGCAGGCTTGCATGCATTCATACAAATTCTCAGCAAGATTTTTGGAACAATTCTTGTATCTGTCTCTCTCTCATACAGCCTCTTCTAAGCAACAGAAGTATATGATTTTGTATCTATCCTGGTTATTGTTAGCTCAGAATACAAACAGGTAGGTTATGTTCCAATATAAATAGACTCCTTATAGTTTCCTTTATGAATAACTCATACATTATTTGACATTCCCACCTGATCACTTTAAAATTAGTTTGGCTTAGTTTAAGTAGGAAAAGATCACACTGGTAATATAACTTACACATGACATTTAGTGAAAGTATAGTACAAAATGTATGTCTCTGAAAGCTGAGCAGAAGTTAAGATTTTGTTACACAAAATGGTGTACATGTATACACAGCAATAGAATGTCTCTCACAAAAAGCTTTAAAATTCATATACCTTTACTAACCAAATAATTATAAACAAATAAATTGATCTGTCTAGAGAGTCTAATCTAAGGCCTGGATTTTCCCAACTCGAATTGCTATGAACAACCAGTTACACATAAAACTGCACTGAAGCCAGTAATAAATAAGGAATAGACTACATGAGACAAGGAGATAATATTTTTTGAGACCTCATAGTCATCACAGAGAAAAGATTGATGTCAAAAAAAAACTGATAAGAAGCTTTTAAACTGCCCACATAATATCACACTATCTGCCCACTGCCTTCAATATTTGACCATTTATATCATATAAACCAAATCATATCCAAATGCACAAAACCAATTCATTTTTACAGAATGTCAGAAAGTATAATAAAACTTAATGTTGAAGAAGCATGAAGAAAAGCAAGTGCTAAAGAAGGTCCTATAAAACATAATGTGCTCTGTCACTTGCAAAATGTTCCTAGGATCACTGATGTCCCATTGGAGCAACAGAAGCACTAGAAATGATTAAAAAATAAAATCATTGTAATGATGATTTTTATTTCTGGTTATTAGAATGTGGCGGTATTTAGCATTTACAACGCCCTCCTCCCCCTCAAAAAATAAAAAGTAATAAAGCAACCCAAAACCAAACCCACAAATGAAAGAAGTTCTATTAAAGAAAAAGGGACTAATTAAAAAAATGAAAATTGAGACCACAGGGAAAAAATCTACATCTTTGGGATCCTACAAGATTTTGCAAGATATTTAGTTTCCTTCATGGAACTTACCAACAATGTTAGGCAAATAAATACACATTCAGATAAGTATTTGTCTTGGGTTTGTGTGGCAAGGTTTTGGTAGTGGGGGTCTACAAGGACGGCTTCTGTGAGAAGCTGCTAGAAGCTTCCCCCATGTCTGACAAAGCCAATGACAGCTGGCTCCAAGACAGACCTGCCACTGGTCAAGGCCAAGCCCATCAGCGATGGTGGTAGTGCCTCTCGGATAACATATTTAAGAGGGGGCAGGGGGGGAAAGCAGTCATTTTGCAGCTGCAAGAGAGGAGTGTGAGAGAAACAACTCTGCAGGCACCAAGGTTAGTGAAGAAGGAGGGGGAGGGGGTCCTCCAGGTGCTGGACCAGTGATTCCCCTGCAGCCCATGGTGAAGACCATGGTGAGGCAGGTTGTCCCCTTGCAGCCCATCAATGTTAACGGTGGAGCAGATACCCACCTGCAACCCCATAGTAGAGCAGGCTCCTGACAGGACCTGTGGACCTTGTGGACAGAGGAGCCCATGCTGGAGCAGGTTTGCTGGCAGCACTTGTGACCCTGTGGGGGATCCACACTGGAGCAGTCTGTTCTTGAAGGACTGCAGCCCATGGGAAGGACTCACGCTGGAGCAGTTCATGATGAACTGTGTGTCCCATGGGTGGGACCCCACGCTAGAGCAAGGGAAGAGTGTGAGGAGTCCTCCCCTTGAGGACGAAGGAGTGGTAGAGACCATGTGTGATGAACTGACTGCAATCCCCATTCCCTGTCCCCCTGCGCCACTGTGGGGAAAGAGGTAGACAAAATTGGTAGTGAAGTTGAACCCGGGAAGAAGGAAGGGGTAGGGGGAAGGTGTTCTAAGATTTGGTTTTTATTTCTCACTATCTTACTCTGATTTTGATTGATAACAAATTAATTTACCAGCTTGAGTCTGTTTTGCCCATGACGGTAATCGGTGAGTGATCTCCCTGTCTTTATCTCAATCCATGAGCCTTTTGTTGTGTTTTCTCTCCCCTGTCCAGCTGGGGAGTGATAGAGTGGATTGGTGGGCACCTGGCATTCAGCCAGGGTCAACCCACCACAGTATCGTAAGACAGATGCTCATCTTGTTAACTTCTTTTTTTTTCCCATTGGAAAAAGTATATAAATTGAAAGACACTAGATTTAGTATATAAAAAGTTAGAGTAGTAATTGACCATGAAAGTCTGATGAAAACTTGTGGGTGCTGGGAAATTTGAGGAAAAACTAAAAGGTGGTGAAATGCACAGGAGTCAGAACAACACGTCCAGGCATAAAGAGGGAAACAAGAAAAGGTACTGATTCAGAAATAGTGACCTGGTTGACTTAAATTTTTTCATATCCCTCTTGAAGCATTGTCAAAGGAAATAGTCATCAGATGGTTTGTCAAATTTACCTGAATGTGAGGCGTTTGGTAAGATATCTCACAGTGAGCTATCACTGTGACTATTCAGCTCTGAACACAGAAGACACAGGTTTTTAACTGTCTCTGGCATTGACACAACCTGACATGACACAGTCATGTATTGCATTAGTCAGGATCCATTTGTCTTTTCACAGTTAAGAGTTGTGTTTTAGCCATTTGGTAAAATGATAAAAAGCCTCAAACAAGCATTTGAGGCAAGCGTATACAGTAAAAAGAGAAAAAGAACATAATAAAATATCTCTGTATCTCACTAGTTTGCAAAGACTTTGCTTCTGATATTATTCGAGTCTCTAAAATCTTGTCTTCTGGGACATTAGATAGAGAAAGCAACAGACATAAGTGTTTGGCTATCAGGCTTACAGATTTGCAACACAATTTATGTAATGCCTCTGTACTGAATAGTCCTTATTTTAAGACAGACTTCTATTGTCCAACTCAAGGTATCAGAAGTGTGCCTTAGGACTGTGTTGAACCTTGATGTGAGAAGGGGGAAAAAAAAAAAAGAACACCTGATCATTTACAATAATCAAAATGTATTTTCTCAAGAATTAAATTATTCAGATTCTGAGAAAAATATTGCCTGTCAAAAATAAATAGGCTTTGGAAGCTCAGAGATACTATTTAATGGAGCAGTATTTTTCCCACTGACTGCTCATTGCCCCTTGGCGTGGACTAATCAGATGTAGAGAAAGGATGCTTGAATTTTAAGATGATACTGAGCTCTGCAGCTTTTTAAATTCACAATTAGTCATTGAACTGACACCAAGTATATCAATGCAGACAATTTATTCTAATATGAAACTAGTTGAAGAGTTTCTTTAAAAGAACTATGACTTGTAGCAGGGTTAAATGTTCAAGTAGGAAGCTTGTATGTCTAAGAAAAGGAAGGATCTAGTATTTACCTTCAGTGATCTGTAAACAATAAGTCACAGTTTTTAAAAATTGTGTGTGTCTTCTGAACTAATAACATAAAAATTCCAAAGAAAGAGTTTGGAGAGGTTTTTTGGGGCTTGGGTATTTTTTTGTCCGTATACAGACTTTCAAAGAAAAGCCTGATAGAAGCTGTAAAGTAGGAGAAAAAAATCTGTTTATTGATTAGACGAATGGTAAAGAATTCAGGAGTCTCCATTCTGTTCTTGACTTTATCACTAATTTAGTTGGGGTCTTAGAGTGATTTTTTTTTTTTTTTTAACTTAGTGCACCTCTGTGCCTACCTGTGTAAATTCTAGAATAAGTAGAAAAGATTGTACAGGGTTATGAAACCTGAACTAAATGTTAATGGAGTCAGTCTGCTTCTAACTAAAGTGAGGGAGGTACAGAGGACATAATGCACTTTAATTCTGTTGTGAAAGTATTTTGATAGTGAACCAGCACGAAGTGGAAGATTGAGTTCTATAAATATTTGATTTAAAAATCCGTCATAAAATCTTGGGTTTGTTTGGATTTCATACTGTTGATTGTATTTTTTACATACTTTCTTTTTTATTTTTATCTTTTATTTTATCTTTATTCTATTTTCATTTTTTTTATTTTATTTATTGCATTGGAAAGTGATCTCTATAGTTAAGTTTTCAAGTATGAGATGTTACATAAATCATGATAAATTTAAAAAATTTTTCTGCATGCTTTGCAGAAAAGACATTTAATGAAAAAAATAATTATTTTTCCCAGGAAATATACATGTGTTAGGATAAAAATTTTATTGTGCTAAACAAGAAGTACACCTGATTTTGGGTTTATGACAGATTATGTAAATAAGATAGATCTTGTTTAAATTTGTAGAAATTAGATGTGGTTTAAACCAATTGATGTTCCTGTCCTCTTATTAAAGATTTTTCCCTCATATTTTTAAGTAGACCAGGAAAAAATCCTAAATGCATTTTGTTTATAATAATTTCACATTTTTTTTCATTTATGATTTACAGCATAATATCTCTAGCATCTATATCATAGCTTATAAATATTTATTACTGATGTAATTTTGTTACTTGGAAAACTTAGAATTATCACCACTTCAGTCTGCTAAGACGAAACAAATAAAATAAAGTCAATGATGTTTGTTTTACTTGAATAAACAAAGTAATTCAAAATTAACCCCTGTGACTTTCTAAATTAAAAAAAAAAAAAAATAGAGCACTTTAAATTCCGAATTGCAGATCACTTATTCACAGACTTAATCTTGTCCTTGCAGTCTGTATTAATTCATTTTCAAAGGTCATTTTATTAGTCCAAATTTGAAGCACATTCAGTACAAGTCAACAATACTTAATTAAAAAAAAACAAAAATGTTTTGTTTTCTGAGTTCTTTGGAACAAGGTAGGGAAGTCACGCTTGTAACTTCTTTTCCTTCTCAATAAATGACCCTAGCTGACCAAGCGTTGTATATAGCATGTATTTGTATTTAAATAAATCTATATGTTAAAAAAAGCACCACTAAAGGATCCCAAGTATCCAGCTTCAATGTTGCTTTAAATACTTGGTGAAATTGTGCTTTCTTTCTTGTGTTTGTGCAACACAACTCTTGTCACTAAGTTCTAGCCACTTAAGCTGTTAGGAAAATATTCTCCCTTGGTTTTGTCCTCACTGCTTACAATTTTCGAAGGTACTCTTCATTAATCTGCCTCAGGATCTCAAGTGCTTATCTGCCTTCCTATACAGGAGTGACATCTACTCCCCTTCCAGACTTTGCTCCTTTGCTATGAGTCAGTGACAATTATCATTTCAAAAGTCTGAGTTCGTCTTGCACCTGAATCTCAGACAATCATAGGATTAAATTCCAGTAAATCAAGTCTCACCAAACAATGGAGTTATTTATTTGGAACAAAGGTAAACCAGAAAAGATGCATTTAAATTTACTAACAACAGATAACTATTTCTGTATTATGAAATGATAACTCATTTTTCACATGAAAAGTATTCCAAAATCTGAAAAAATTAAAATTCTCTAACTTAAGTTTCAGTTGGTCATTGATTGAAGTTTCAGTTTTCAGGTGACACCACTGTGTAAGTCAAAAGAGATCATTCTATGAGACTGAAATATTTTTTCTCACTGTTATGACTGTGTTAGGTAGAATTGTTGTTATGATGTTCTTTAATATCAGGAGTCTCATAAAGCTCAGAAATTTCTTATCTACGTTGGGGTTTTTTTTGTTGTTGTGGTTTCATTGGATATACGTCATTAAGAAAAATCTGACACTGTATTGAACACCACCTTTAGTTCCTGTAGGAGGCAATCTTTATCCTTCCGTTTAACCAGGAATGCAATCGTTGGCAAGGCCATAAGGCTGCAAAAACATTTATTCAATTAATATATTGGTCTTTGAATACTGCATGATGCCGCAGCATCTGTCACAGATTCCTTCATGCACCAGTAGGTGAAGAATGGAGGGTGTTTTGGCTGCAGTCTCTAATATGACATCCACCAGAGAGTAGATATAATAGAGGAAGAAGAAAGTTGGCAGAGGGTTTGTGGTGATAACTTTCCCACAGCGGAAATGAGGCTCTCCTTGCTGACTCTGTTATACAGTTCTGCACTATTCACTGCCCCATTTGGGGCTGGTTGTTGATGGGAATTCCTGTCTTAAATATTGATACTGTACTTCAAAATACCAATAACTTGTTTGTAACTAGTAAGAAATTCAATGCAGATGTGAAGCGATTTCTACCTGCTTATGGCTTGACGGAGGCTGGCAAACTGTAATTCAGCATGACTAACAGCTCAGAAGCTGTTTCAGCTTCCAGTTCCTGCATTACTATTCTTGCAAGGTAGTCTTAATCCTACTTGATTAATGAGGAAAAAAGACAGGGATAAAGTGTTGTTCTACTAAAATGTAATAAAACACCTTCATTTAGCTTTATTTGAAACATAGAAGATCTATTAAAAATTATCACGGGGTTCTTTATATTCATCAGCCTTTGAACTGCTACGTATGCAAAAGAAAAAAACATCAACTTTACGCCCCTGGATGATATTTGTCAGCAGAATAAGCAAATATTTCTTTTTAAAATCATTTTGTTATTGAATGCTCCATATTGGGAGGTATCTAAACTGGTAGCAAATTGTCGTGGAAAGCGAATCTCTTTTTCTAGACTTCTAAAGAAATTATTATTAAGCAAATATTGCAAAACAAGCTGCGATCCATGTATTTTCTTCATACTAATTGCCTAGATTTCCTCTGCAGCCACAAAGAGAAATAGATTCTTCTAAAATTAGTCATCTGATTTTTTTTTTAGGTGCCTGTCTCAGAGTGAGTTAAATAAAGCCTTAGAAATATTTATTTATCACCATCAACTATAAATGAAGCCTAAAACACTTGCTCGTTTTTTTTAGGTCTGAATTGTAGCTTTTTAAAAGTTATATAAGATGAATATCACTATATTTAATGCATCCCCTATCTTTTTAGGATAAAAGAACCAACAGTGAGGAAGTGTAAGATGAACAAAGAATTATTTTAATTAGAAATAGAATTGTAGAATTATTTTTATGTATACAAAGATTGAGAAGTTGTGACAAATGTGGTATTAACAGAAATTATGCTGTTTCATTGTTCTCGCGCACGGTTTATGAGGCTTTTTCATCAACAGAAACTGTACCTGTAAACAAGCAAAAACAGTAGTTTACTTCATGCCACACTTTGATTTCAACTTCCGCTTCACTTACTGTAATTAGCTAATCACATTCTGGAATGCATATCCTCTGCACACAAAAAAATCCACTTTCAAGTATCAAAGTAAAGTTATCACCAAACTCCTACATTTAGCATCCAGCATACATAATCAGAAAACAATAAATATCATTGTCACGTTAAAATAATTGTTTTAGAATACTACGTATAAGTAGAGGAGATGGCAAATTCTGTGAGTGGGATAATTGTTTTACCTCTTCTTTCACTTCTCACTGGAATGAGATGACTATGTAGGAAATTCTTCTGTCCTTCAGATTTCTTTCTTCCTCTTTTTTTTTCAGCTACCTCTGAGTCTGGAAAATTTAAAACCTTTTGGGGTGATATTTCTATTTAATTTCAATGACAAAATGTTATGAACTTAAAAAAAGTTTGGAACAACTAACATACCCAGCCAGAAAGTGCTTACATGTGAAGCTGTAAATGTCAAGGGACTGAGTGTTCATCCTGCCCATCAGGAAAATGCTGCAAGAGAAGGATTAAGAGACTTGTTTCTGAGTCTTGATAAAAGAAGAAGATACTAACATGGTAACTAACATGCATTAACAGGGACAACATGATATTTATGCTATGTGTACATTAGTTGTAACGTGTATATTAGGCACATTGAAAATGAAAATTTACACATATGAACCTGTCATGAGCAAAACAGTCTTGACTTGAGGAACTTCATTCAGTTTAATTTAGTGTTAATTAACACGAACTTCTAATTACTGGTTCAGGTATTAACTGGGGGGAAAAAGTTCATTAAACAAACACTTAGCAAAATAACTTTTCTGCCTGCTCTCCAGGCTCAGCTTCATTACAGTGCTTCTCTTCCCGCTTCCTCATATTAAATCCCCTTTGTTTTCACTACACATTAAGCTCAGTCCCTTCCAACCCCTTCGGTGATGCAATGGTCAGTGCATAGCAGTTTCTTTCTGTCATTCTCTGCTTCTTACTGTTCTCCTGCCCCAGCGTGGCTCCTTCACAGGCCACAGTCACTTTTGGGGGTGGCCTTGGTCCAACATGGGTCCTCCACAGGCTGCAGTCCCTCAGAGCATCCCGGTTTCATCAGGAGTGCCTCCTTCCATCAGGCCATCTTCAATCATGTCCCCAAGAATATCCCCTTCCACCTTCCTCCTCCTTTTTCTCCAAACCTATGTCCTCATGGGCCCTTTTTTGAGTGTCCTCCTGTATCTCCTCTCATTTTTACTTCTTGTGTCTCCTTCCCCCAACAACTGCCACCCTTCCTTAAGCACACCCGCGCAGAGGCACTGTGTGCTTCTCTGCATGTTTGAAAGTTTGGGGCACAATGGGCTGTCTCCATCCTTTTCAGAGTCATCTGGAACCTGCTGTGACTGGCACAGGGCAATTCATGTCCTCCTTCCACACAGGAACCCCACAGACCCTGTTACCAAACCCTGCCATTTATGCCCAATACAGAGCCTTACAAATTAAAGGCAGCAATGCATTCCTACAAAGAGGAAGGCAGGCAGAAAAGCCAGGAGGCCTGCGTGGATGAATAAGGAGCTCCTGGAAGTGACCAAAAAAAAAAAGAAGGTCTATAGGGAGTGGAGACAGGGGCGGGTAGCCTGGGAGGATTACAGAGGAATCGTTCGAGCAGCTAGAGAGCGGGTTAGACAAGCTAAAGCCCAGCTAGAACTAAATCTGGCCAGGGACATTAAGACAAACAAAAAATCCTTCTATAGGTATATCAGCGAGAAAAGAAAGACTAGGGAAAATGTAGGCCCTCTCCGGAAGGATACGCAAGAACTGGTCACCCGGGACAGCGACAGAGCTGAGGTACTCAATGACTTTTTTGCCTCAGTCTTCACAGACAAGGACAGCAGCCGCACTGCCCAAGACGCAGATTGCAAAGGAGAGGATTGGGAAAATGGAGCACCGCCCACTGTAGATGAAGATAAAGTGAGAGACCACCTGAGGAACCTGAAGGTGCACAAGTCCATGGGACCCGATGAGATACATCCGCGGGTCCTGAGGGAACTGGCAGATCAAGTTGCGAAGCCACTAGCCATCATATTTGAGAAGTCGTGGCAGTCTGGCGAGGTTCCTGCCGACTGGAAAAGGGGAAACATAACCCCTATTTTCAAAAAGGGAAACAAGGAAGACCCGGGGAACTACAGGCCAGTCAGTCTCACCTCTGTGCCTGGCAAGATCATGGAGCAGATCCTCCTGGAAACTCTGCTGAGGCACACAGAAAACAAGGAGGTGATTGGCGAGAGCCAACATGGCTTCACCAAGGGCAAGTCATGCCTGACAAATTTGGTGGCCTTCTACGAAGGGGTTACAGCGGCAGTGGACAAGGGAAGATCTGCTGATGTCATCTACCTGGACTTGTGCAAAGCGTTTGACACTGTCCCACACGATATCCTGGTCTCTAAATTGAAGAGACATGGATTCGATAAATGGACCACTCGGTGGATAAAGAACTGGCTGGACAGTCACACTCAAAGGGTTGCGGTCAACGGCTCAGTGTCCAAGTGGAGAGCAGTGATGAGTGGCGTTCCTCAGGGGTCGGTACTGGGACCCGTACTGTTCAACATCTTTGTTAGCGACATGGACAGTGGGGTAGAGTGCACCCTCAGCAAGTTTGCTGATGATACCAAGCTGTTTGGCGAGGCAGACACGCTGGAGGGGAGGGATGCCATCCAGAGGGACCTGGACAGGCTGGAGGGGTGGGCCCAAGCCAACCTCATGCAGTTCAACAAGGCCAAGTGCAAGGTCCTACATCTGGGTCGGGGCAATCCCAAGCACAAATACAGGCTCGGCGGAGAATGGCTGGAGAGCAGCCCTGTGGAGAAGGACCTGGGGGTGATGATTGATGAGAAGCTCGACATGAGCAAGCAGTGTGCGATCGCAGCCCAGAAGGCCAACCGTATCCTGGGCTGCATCAAAAGAAGTGTGGCCAGCAGGTTGAGGGAGGTGATTCTGCCCCTCTACTCCGCTCTCGTGAGACCCCACCTGGAGTACTGCATACAGCTGTGGAGTCCCCAACATAAGAAGGACATGGACCTGCTGGAGCAGGTCCAGAGGAGAGCCACGAGGATGATCAGAGGGCTGGAGCACCTCTGCTATGAGGAGAGGCTGAGAGAGTTGGGGCTGTTCAGCCTGGAGAAGAGAAGGCTCTGAGGAGATCTTATTGCGGCCTTCCAGTACCTAAAGGGGGCCTACAGGAGAGCTGGGGAAGGACTTTTTACTAGGGCATGTAGTGATAGGACGAGGGGGAACGGCTTTAAGCTGGAAGAGGGCAGGTTTAGATTAAACATTAGGAAGAAGTTTTTCACTTTAAGGGTGGTGAGGCACTGGAACAGGTTGCCCAGAGAGGTTGTTGAAGCCCCATCCCTGGAGGTGTTCAAGGCCAGGCTGGACGTGGCCTTGGGCAACCTGGTCTAGTGAGAGGTATCCCTGCCTGTGGCAGGGGGGTTGGAACTCGATGATCTTCAAGGTCCCTTCCAACCTAAACCATTCTATGATTCTATGATTCTATGATTCTATGTATTTTTTTCATGCTGCACTTGCTCTGTTTCCACAATCCCATAGAGACATGCATGAATGTACATTTTGTCTACAACTTATTCAATAACTGAGCACAAATCCATTTTGTCACTTCATTACTACGTTATTCATATCTTGTCTACGTTAATATACAGCAATAGGTCTGCAACAACTTCTCTTACTCTCATTCTCTTTTTATAGGCCTATGTAGGGAACATAACAGCATTTGAGTGTCTTTGTAAATTTGAAATGGAAACAAGATTTTAACTTTTGAATCACACCAAAGTGTGAACATCTAACCAAATACTCCTCTTCTGAGAGTTATTAGTGATGGACAGTGAGGGAAAAGTGTACAAACAAGGTTTCCACACTGAGCCATCCCTACTACCTCCTGGCAAACAGTAATTTTAGATCTTCTTGATCTATAAATTGCATTCAGGCTTTGATGTTTCAGGCAAGGATGGATCTATCCTCCCTGAATTTCTTGAAAACCTTTTGAAATGCCTTTGTGCTAAAGGTTTCCACAATTTACTTTAGTACTTTGAAAAAAACAACCCACATCGCCACCAACAAAAAAGACACCCTCCTTATGTTTATTTTTAGTGTACTACATGGCAATTTAATCAGAAACACCCTTGTCCTTGTGAGAGGAAAAAACTTAATTAGCCAGACATGAACAATAGACATTCCATTTCATTGAAGAAATGCTAGTCACTTGAACCATCCTTCATTCTGTTGCAGGAATAGAGATGCCGGTAGTAATTTCTACTGAGATTAATGCTTGATACCAATTAGGACCTAATAGGAAGGGAAAAAAGATCCTTTGAATCTGAGTCTAGCTTTATCATGGAGAAAGTATTGATGACTGTTCACAATTGAGACTAAAACCTGATCATCTGCAGTCCTGGTGGGCAAGCAATGGTACAAGGCTTGGTGACACAAGACAGACATGGGGTATAATAGCTTTTGGTAAACAGCTAGAAGTACTTTTCAGCTGCAAGTATCATGAGATACTCAAAAATTTACATTCTATGATCGTCTTAGATTTCTTTTTCACTGATTTAAGGCCAGAATATTTCATTCACTGTTTATGCAATTTACTGCAAGAAAATGGAGAATGATCTTCACAAGTACTATCACAAGTTACTAGGGTGCAATCTGGTGAAAACTTTTTCTCTTACACTTGCTGTGTGTTTCAAGAACATAGAACTTCACAGTCAGGTTTTGTTATTTAGCTGATAAAAAGCCATGACAGAAAATCAGAAATAAGCAAGTAAATTTGTTAGGGGTGTGCTGCTTTCTGCCCAGGACCATCTGAAGCATAGCGGAAGAAAACTAACACAACCCACTACAGAAATACAGAAATGTTAACATAAACCCCCTACAGTGTTTTATATGTGAATGCCATTGACTATTAGGGCTGGTTTATGCAGCCTTTCACGTGACACGGCCAAGAAAGAGAAAACTTGAAGCATCTTACTGTAGCTTTTCAAATAGCCTACTCAAGTTCTGAAGTAACATAAGAATCTCACTTCAGTGAGATTTCGGTATAAACCATAGAACCAATCAAATGGAAATGAGAAGGTCCATTGTATTTTGTTCTTTTTCTTTAACAAGTGAACTTCCGTAGGTTTAAAAAAATTCATATCCTGTCTGATATACAGATACACTTTCAGTGGGACTTCTTACATCAGTCTGCACCAATTTAGCCATACATATTCAACTAATATCAAGGTGATTCAGGCCTATATGGTTTTAGAAGCATTATCTATCATCATACATTAGAAAAATGAATTATAGCAGAGAAGCCTGAAGGCGAACAGCAGACTTGTATGCATATAGTCGGGATCATGAAAGTAGCTGTCCTGAAACTGTACCTGTTGTCTTAATCTGTTTCCCATTTGTATCATGACTTTTTTTCATGGGCGATTTTTTTTTATTTTTTTAAACTTATCTGTATAATTCTGTGGTAGCCATAAGCACAGAAAGGAGAGAAGTAATTTGAAATAGAACCGAGGAAAAATGGCAATATGATTCTGAGAAATCCAACAGCAATAGTCTCCACCACAGTTTTGAAAGAAAGTTGGTTTTGCACAGACAACTGTTTGGAATTCGAAAGCCCAGAAGTTAGTCATGTGGTTTTCGGTGCTGGTTCACTACAAAATTCCTCTATGATGTTGGCCAAATCACCTGCTATCTGGTGACACCTGGCCTGTCATTTGTCCCTTTCTTTATCCATCATATGGTGATAATAATGTTGATTTACTTCACAGGAATGCTGTGAAGATTAATTAGATTCCTCAGAAAGCAAGTACTTCTGAAGTGTGAAGTATCATCTACATACAGCACAGAAATACTTTTTTTTTCTCTAACACAGACTGTTAATTATCTGCAAAACTGTGCTTGGCAAACATTTGATCTGAAACTTTGTAGATAAGGTTATGTAGGTTTTTTACAATTCCTTTTTTCTTTTCTCTTCCCCTCACATACTGTAAAGCAAGGCAATTTCTAATGCTAATCTTGCATTTTTGCATAACTTTAAATTAACTTTTAATTAGATTAGATATTGACCTGGTGGCTATGTTGTATCTTAATAATCTTTGCATGTAATCTGTTAAACATTTAAAAATTTCACATAGGTGATTCAACATAGATTAATACACAGAAATCTATGAGTGTGGTAATAAAAGTTCAAATGTTTATGGTCATTAATTATCAAATTATGCTGAGTGTTTGGATAAGCACTTTGCTGTATGCAAAGGAAAATTACTATACTGGGAAGCATTGTTAAGTGTCTGAATATTTTGCTATCTGTCTGGCTTAGTATCTGGAATACTTTGATTATATCTTAAATTTTTATTTTGTATAGTAGAGCTGCACCTAGCAAAGGTCTAATTGAAGGAGGGACAGCTTCTCAATAGCACAGCTAAAAGTGTATCATTTAACTGGAGTACATTCGGTGCCCTGAGCAGGTAGAAAGTTCTAAAGTTTCCCTGCTTTTGTGATAATTCGGAAAAATTATGTAACAGAATTTTTAACACGTGTTTATTCACTTGTTGAATATCTCTAACCAGAGTGTTCATTTCAGACCTGTGTTTTTCAGAAATGAGAATACTTAGCCCTTGGTGGTAATAACATTTATTTACATCAGTTGAAGAGATAAAATAGTTCAACAGTTAAAATAGTTCCAATCACAGCTGAGCATCTGGTCCACCAAACTAAAATGTTGTCGTATGTGTATGTTGTCACCTAATGTGTCTCATCAAGTAGATCTACAGATTGCAAGCTGATACGTGTGAGTTACAGAGATGCCCAAAATTTTTCTTATATATTTTGCAGAGAAGAATTATTAACGATTCTCCTACCAAGTCAGTTTTCATGTTTGCACAATTGAAGCAAGATCTGTTCTCTGGGTATTCAGGCGGGACCTTATATAATCATTAGCTGTACAGTATTTTCAAGAAGTCGATTTCAAGGAGATAAAAGGAATTATTTAATGTCATGTGAGTGGATTAGTTCTATGTTGAATATCATGAAAAGGCATCAGTTCTACCATAAATTGTCACACATACTGTTTTTACATGTATGACATTTCAAGTGTATGTTCTTTTAAAACAGAACTCTGTATATGCTTGTTATCATTAGGTCTAGGGCAAAACAGAAAATTGCAGGAATTTAGAAAATTGTGTGTTTTTTATACAAGCAATTTAAAAAATATATATGACTTGCCTGCAACATCTTTTTTTTATATGATATGAAGACAAGGGAAAACTTTTCATTGGCTGTAAAAATTATGCTCCCACTTTTTGAACAAGAGTGATGTTCTCTAAGTAATAACAAGAGTTTTCATAATCCACAGTCTTTTGATGCATTCTGTATGGAAGCTTCTACTGTGGATAACGCTGTTAATATAATCTTTACTGAAGTAAAGTCATTAAAAATTTCTTCATATTTGCATTTGTGAGCTTCCCAAATATCATCCAGTCATATCTCAGGTCTGAATAAATAGTAAACGTTTCTGAATGTTCTGAAACTTTCTGCAAATTAATCATGAGCTTTTAAATCCTTTTTCAATCATCACAGTGCAAGCATAGCTACCATATATTTTATGACATTTCATAGCACTCAATCTGGTGGTATAAAAATGTACTATGGTAGCGTGTAATTGGAACAAGTGCATTTCTCTGTTTAAAAACCAGAATGTTGTTTCAGAATGCCCAGGAAATCCCTAGCTAGGAAAGGGGGCCCAAGGTGGGTGTGTCTTGTGTGGAGAAAGTGGGTGGTGGTGGTGGTGGTGTTTCCATTTACAAAATATGTGTTTTAACACTCCAGATACAGAAATAAATAGTCAGTTAAAAATATATTGTTTCAGAAAAGGAATTCCTGTGACCTGTGTCAGATTATTAAGAAGAGCATTATGATATAAATATAGAGTCTGTTTCCCTTCTCTCCACTGTCGTCCCCAAACCACAAACACATGTAACTTATTTTGGAACAATTTATTGCATTTATGGAAGGATTATACTGAAAGTTTGAACTACTAAAAGCTCAGTACACAAAAAAAAACCCATGAAGAATTATTTTTGACAAGAAATCTTGCATTAGTGGAGAGATCAATTAAATAATAATTTTTGATAACCTTTATCTAAAGGCATCAATATCAACAGAAGCATCCGTAATTTCATTGCTTCAAGCGAGGCCTTGGGCCTTAGATTAGACTATGATTTACCATTTTTTGTTTGGTGTATTATCTTTGTTTTTCAAGAACTTGTCCATTACAGCAAGCCATAATTGTGTCCTGTTTGCTGTATCGTACAATATATGTTTTACAGGAAGCACACCTTCACTGTAATTGGCTTTGTGTATCTGAAAGAAAAACTATCCATTTTAGCCACTGAACACTGAAGAGTCGATCTACCACTGAATATCAGAAACTAAGAAGTATAGTACTAGAAATGTTTAGAAATACAGAAGGATCATGCTTAAGGAAACTATGGCCCTCTAATATAGATTGAAAATGAAGGAAAGCTCATCATTATTGGTATGCATTTTAATCCTTTTTCTGAATAAGAACTATAGTTGTGTTTTACGGTTCTGTTTTCCAGTCCAAGGTGTTCTATTAGCAAGTAGTTTTATGGTAAAATACTCTTTCTCAGCTAAAGAACAAGGTTTAGAAATGTCTAATCCATTTTTAGTAAGTCTATAATGCTGTTAAAGCTTGGATTACACATCAGGATAAAATTTTTCTTGGTGGTCCTTGAGACTTCTAGGTTGGATATTATACAATATAGGGAATGAAGCAGGACATATGTTTTTTGTAAAATCAATTTTATCTATTATTACAGCTCTAACACAGTTTTCAATCTTTTATACAATACCTTTTTTCTGTTCTATTATCTTTGGTGTTCTAATCCTAAATGGCTTGATTATGTTAATTAGCTGTTACTTTAAAAGAAAGCCACAGAAAATTATGTAACATTTCATTTTTCGTTGTTCTTCAGTAAAATGAAAAATATAGGTCCTTGTTTACTCATGAATGGAGAAAACTTTTGACAATTTCAGAATGAGAGGTGACATTTTCCAAAAGTTATGCATGACTGAAGAGTTGGACTATGCTGGCTCCAGTTGCCTAAGGTCAGCAAATAATAAGCAGAAATTATACAGTATGTATTCAGTTAAAGTTTCCTGATTATGCTCTGACCTGACTCTGGCATAAAACATATTGACATAACTGGTGTACTTGAAAATAAATGCACATTTACACACTTTTTATTTGGGTAATGCCATGTTTACCTGCTTCCTATATACAGTGAACAAGAAGAGTTTACTCATTCTTCAATTTCCTAAGTCACCGGCTTCTCTAAATTATGTTATTGGCTGACAGGTATTCAACAAACTCTGTCCCAGAGACACTATCCAGAGTTACCCCTTATTTCTATCAGCACCTACTGTGTGGTAAAAATGGAAGAATCTGGTTCTCCTGAGTCAGTCCTGGGCATTCATCTCTAGAAGCAGTATTCTTCATTGCTTAGTCAAGTTTGATTCCACTTCTTAGCTACCCTGACAACAGAAAAGGATTAATTATAACGGAGGATTTAACCAGTAGCTGACATTCCTAATACAGCACCGAGTTCAGTCCCGTAGGAAAAGAACACATTTCAGATGTTAAACGGCACCATGTCTAAGTCTCTGTGCACTGCTTTGCGCCTCCCAAGATGAAAAAAAAAAAAAAAAAGAAAAAAGTATAACCTTCTTTTAGAAAAGTCCATTTAAATCTGTAAGTAGTAAGGGTATATATATATAAACTAATAATGTTAACAATTTCTGTGTCGTGAGAGTCTTGGTATAGATGTAGGTCTCAAACAGCACATCAAAATTCCCCTCAGTTTATCACTTGGAATGGACTTCTTCAAAATATTACTCATATTTCTTTTGAATCAAAGAATCCAAAAATCCTTTTAGTGTTTAGCAGCATTGATATTCTCAAAATATGCAGCTGCAGCTATACACGAGGACGTAAATGTAACTGGAGAAGCAAGTGTTAAAGGACAAAACATTGTCCTTCTGTGACAGCTGCACTCAGCTTCTGGACCAAACTAGTGGTACTTTGTTACTGGCTCCAAAGGAGGTAAAGGCCTAAACCATAACTGGGCCAAGAACGTACCTAGCTCCAACGTGTTCTCTGAAAACCTACAAAGGAACAGAGTGAGATGGTGAGCATTGATGCATATGAGCTTGGAACACCAATCATGCAATTGACATGTGAATAGCAGGTGGCTTCTCCAAGACTCATTTTTAAAGGAAAAAAAAAGTTCTGGGTACAAGTAGTCTCATGCATACCTTTGCCATCACACGTAACATGACTACAAGCCAACCACTTTATTCCATAAATATGGCAGCCTAAGTGAGCCTTCTTTGAGCTCTCCCTGCTAAGCAGCTGGCTACATGGTGGTAATCTCCCCCTGAGCTGGGACATCTCTCAAGGTTGCTCATTGAGGCAGAGACACCTCTTACAAACTGCAGATCTTTGTTAAGTGACCAATATCATACATAACCTGATATTACAGTGCACCAAGATTCTGTATTTGTAACTTTGATTCTGTCTTGGTAGTTTTGAATCATTGTTATATTCTTTGTAAAGTAAGTAATAGAGTGAACCTTGCCATCAAACTTTGATAAGTTGCACTTTTATAATATCATATTTCAATAAAACCACTTTTGCTGATACTTTTGGCCATGGTTCTTTAAATGGTCTAAATCACCCATTCACGACACCCTCATACAGGTTTGTAGAGGTTTTTGTCTTTTGACCCTTTTACTTAAGCATGTTCTCTCTCACCACTACAAGTTACAATGATACATGTTGATTGTTTAACAGCCCCTTGCTACCACAAATTAGATTCAACAGTGGGAAAACAGACAACTATTTGGCTCTTTGTTTTGCTTTGTTTGTTGTTTGTTGTTCTCCCAATTTACATTGATTTAAATTTTTAGAGCAGGGTGCCAAATACTAATTCAGTCCTGGCACCTACTCTCAATGTATGAGCTGAGGCAATGGTCAGTGGAGAGATCCCACGCTATATTGTTCCTTGATATGAATTCTGGCAAAGCCCAGACTTTCCTTGCAAGCTGGGTGCTAATACTATATTCCTCTCTTACTTTTAACTCTGCCAAAACCCAGCATCTGCTCCCATATAGGGTGTTGACAGTTGAAGCATTTTCCATTGTGTTGTAACTCTGCCGAGACCTGGCATCTGCTCACAAATAGAGGTGTTGACAGTTTGAGCTCTAGCACTTTCCCTTTGTGCATCAACTCTGTGGAAATCTGGCATCTGCTCACACACACAAGTTTTGACAGCATAAACTACAGTCTAACACTAAGTTACTCTAATGTAGGGGAACACATGTAGTCATAGTTTTGGAGGCAGACTACTTCCTCATGACATGAAATCCTGAGAGATCAGAAGACAAAGTAGGTATAGGGCTTGGACCACTTTTTATGCAGCAAAAGTCTTCACAGGATCGACATATTGTGCCAATGAACTATATGGAGAATTTTTCCTTCATAGTAGATACTAGGAAAAAATGAGCCAGCACTCAATAATCTCACGTTATACCTTTTCTCCATGACTTCAGCGGTTGCACTGTGAGTGTTTAATACTGGAGTAAGATCATTCCTGTTTCTTGTTATGCTGATAGGCCAAACAGTAGAATTACTGCATTTGTTTTGGTTTTTTTTTCTGCTGGAACATATCTTGAATCCTCAGCCATTTTTAAGGTCCTTTTCAAGACATAGGAAAGAAAGATAATTGTGCCAGGGAGTCAGAACTGACACAACATATTGCTTATTATTATATGAAGCACACCAGAAAAAAAAGATGTCAGGTGACAATATTCTCTTTTTTTATTGTTGGGCATCAACAGAATATTTTCGATGAACCAAGGCCATCTCCTGCATGGAAGCAGGCTAAATTGTAGTTCAATAACATTAACATGTATTTGTTCTGAACTCTGATGTGAAATCAGAGTTAAAGTCCCTATACTGTATTTTAGGATAAACAGAAAAAGAGCAAGTAAATCAATTCTCCCAGATGTGTTTTGCTCAAGTAGAACAGCAGATTATTGTTTTTACAACTAATTCTTCAGAGATTTGTTTCTATAGTAATGTTTACTATTCATTATAGAAAACAGTCTAAAAGGATTCTTAGGTATCTTAATGGTAAGATACTGAATATAAACTAAAAATATTAAGGGAAACTATTTATTTTCTTTTAGAATACTTCATGTGAAACCAAATGACAAATTGAAAGAGAAAATCAAGCCTTTTTTAAGAAGCCAAATACAACTGTTTTGTGTGGCAATCCATTATTTCATCAGCAAACAAGTAATGTATTGGGAATATGATTTTTAACCATGTCTTACCCCAATTTCACACAAAAAAAAGATTCAGCTACATTTTTGCACCTAAAAATGATGAAATTAATAAAAGTAAATAGATCAAAATAGAGCAAAGGTAACAAGCAGACTCACCCTGAAAAATAGTTTTGACATACACAAAATTAAACCTAGAAGTTCTTGTATAGACAGATTTTGGCTTAAACCAAGGACTGTTCTATTACTATTTTTCCACTTGCAAATCAGTGTCCTATGACAACAGAAAACACCAGATAAATAAGTAGCAGTTATAGGCATTAAATATGGCATGCTATGAAAGGTTTATAACAGGTAGTTTTTTAAAGAGACAATATGATTTGATTATCTGCTGGACTAGTTTCCCAAACTTTATGATGCAGCATGTGAAAAATAAATGCTAAAGCTATACATTGGAATTTTGCTGCCAGAAGTTATATTCTCTTCTGATATATTTAACTACAGAACTATATATGTAGTTATGCATATATCTATACATGTACATGTATATTTATCTCCTATGCAGATGATATACATATACGTGTGTGTGTGTGTGATCAGAACTCAGTAAGTTTTTGCATATGAATTTGTAAACACAAAACCATGTAAGACTCTTCTACCGTGTTTTTTCATCTGCACATGTTGCACTGGATAATGTTAACACAGGTCAAGATGGAACCATTTAGTTTCAAACAGGAAATCTGTGCCTCTCTCATTGTTGTAATTTCAATCTGTGTCTTGCATCAGACAGTCATTTGTGAACTGCTACACATAGAGAGATGATTCAAGTGGTGTCTAGCCAGCCACAGAAGAGTTGGATGGTTGCCTGGAGACTAACTTTCAGCGTTCAGAGTCAGCCTCTTTAAACAGCAAAGAAAAAAATATAATCCTATGCAGCTCACTCTAAAGAAGATACTAAGCAGCCATACAGACACTTTTTTGAATGCTATTCTTAAGGTTTGCTGCATCCTGAAACTGCACACAAGACTAAGCTAGAGCATAGGGGGTTTTGCATGTTCACCATATATCTTACATTGCTAAATGAGTTGAGAGACTCAGAGCTCAAGTGAGACATTTTGATGGCTGAGCCACATCTTGCCTTCATCCTTTGCATCTCCAGCATTCCACTATCACCACAAATCTCTGCCCCGACTTGCTATTGCATGTCACAGGATCATAGGATAATTCAGGTTAAAAGAAACCTGAGGAGATTGTAGAGTCATAGAATCATAGAATCATAGAACAGTTTGTGTTGGAAGAGACCTTTAAAGGTCATCTAGTCTGTCATGGTTTGGGCTGGAGTGGCCACTAAAACGAATGACAGATTCTCTCTAAATTCTCTCCCAAGTGAGAGAAGAATGAGAGAGAGAGAGAGACTTATGAGTTGAAAATAAACTAAATTACTTTAATGAAATATTAATAATAAAATGATAAAAAGAAAAGATAATAATGCTAATAAGAAAATAATGAAATATATACAATATATACAAAACTGTATCAAGCTCCCAGGATGATGATCACGTCACTGGCAGGCACTAGGAAAATCCCAGACTGGAGTCAGTTACAGATGGGAACTGGATTCCAGATCTGGATTCAGGAACTCACAGACTGGGATCAAAGGCAGGTGGACAGACAGAGTCCTTGGATGACAGCCACTGGAGAGAGAGACTGACCCCTTTGATCCCTCAGCTTTTATACTGAGCATAATGCAGATGGGATGGGACACCCTGTTGGTCGGTTTGGGGTCACCTGTCCTGTCAGCTCCTCCCCACAGGTGTGACCCTTTTACACTCTTCTGCTTCTGACCCTCCAATTTGGTGCATGACAAAGTTAGCTGATCTTGGTTATTACAGCAATAATTACAAGCAGGAGCCTCTCTGCATACCATTCCTTGGTATTAACTATAAACATCAGACTTTATCTGCTAGAAGTGGACACTGTCTGAAAAATATGCTGTTAATGCCAGAGAGTGCAGTTAGAAGAGACTTAACTGAGAAGTAAAATTATTGAACAGAAAATTGTTTCTCTTTTCCGTCAAACCAGGACACAGTCCAATCCCCCTGCAACGAGCAGGGACATCTTCAACTAGATCAGGTTGCTCAGAGCCCCGTCCAACCTGACCTTGGATGTTTCCAGGGATGGGGCATCTACCACCTGTCTGGGCAACCCGTTCCACTGTTTCACTGGATTATAAAAAATTTCTTCCTTATATCTAGACTAAATCTTCCCTCTTTTAGTTTAAAACCATTACCCCTCATCCTATCGCAACAGGCCCTGCAAGCAAGTTTGTGCCCACCTTTCTTATAAGTCCCCTTTAAGTACTGAAATATCACAATAAGGTCTCCCCAGAGCCTTCTTTTCTGGTCCACGCTGAATGATTACGTATTACAGCTTTCTACCCAAAGCAGTGTTATGTAGTTTGACTCCTGTTCTTCACATCACTCACACATTCATCCTTGCTACAGGTCTGAACATTTATTTCAAACCAAAAATCACACTCATTTTATAAAATTCAGAAAATTTAGTTTTTAAGGGCGCTATACTGAGACATAATTCTGATGAACAGCATAACACCAAAGAAGAGATATTTTTGCAGATGGTCTCTAAAGCTACGGACAAACCACAAGTGAGGCTTTCCAAACTAATTCATTGAATTAAGTCCCTAATTTCTATTTATTTTACTCTAGCCAAATGACCTTTTAAAGCAAAAGACATTTTGATTATTTACGCGAGTAGAACAAGTTTTTTGAACATATACTAACTTACTCGTTAAATAAAATCAGCCATAACATCACGCTCCACAACTGACAAATCTGAAGCACAGAGCATTTTAGTAAGATTAAAGAAAAAAAGCATGTTCCTGACTCAGGCGTTTCTCTGTATCCTTTCCATTAATTCTGGCTTTTTAAAGGCTTTGTTCTTGGTTTGTCTCTGTTTTGAGAGGAAGTTTCTGTCTCTGTTTTCAATGGGGATTCTGTTCAGGTTTTTTCAATACAGCTACTTTCAGTTTGCTGTAAGATAGAAGAATGCTATGGTCATCTTTTTTAATATGAGTGCATGTATCTTGTCTCAAAAGCTAACCAACTATGGCTAACTGTTCCTTGTCCTTCAAAGTAAATTGATCTTATGGAACACCCAGCTAAAATCACTTCCTCTCCAAGTCTAAGACCGCAAAACTGGTGTTCTAGCTTTGCACAAAAGTACCTCTGCAGGCTACGAGTGACCTAAAGATACCTGAAACTCTTTGTGGAACTGCCAGGCTGGCTGACAGTGTCACCTTGGTTGACCTGATGCAGATGTTTGGAATTGCTCTGCAGGAACATTTTAGAAAGTGAGGAAAACTATTAGTTTCCTGGTTAAGTATATATTTGAGATGTAGTAATATGTAGAGGAGTTTTGCTTTGTTTCCAGGAAACAGGCGATCCTGTCACAAAATACCTCAAAAAACAAAGTCTATATTGTTAAACATATAATTAAAAATCACAGTTAGCATTGTTAAAGATAAAATATTCTAATAGAATAAAGGTGTTAGAGCTCACAGGACTGCATGTCTCATGTTACATTTTTCAGTTTCATTAATATCCTTCTTCTTAATGTCCTGTCCAGTGACATTCTCATTACTACTTTAAGGGAATTTCTGCACTAGTAGAAAATCATGTTTCACTACACGTTGTTCTAGGAGATACACAGCAGGTGGATGTTGGATGAGAAAATAAAAATCAAGAGACCAGCCATATAAAACATTTCACCATGAAAATCACTTTAAAAAAGTAACTATTAATTATAGCACAGACTGCATTTTTTAGAAGTTTGAGCCATAATTTTTGTAGTTTTGTGGCTACTAAATATGATTTTTGCCGTTACTACAACAGGCTGGAGGCTTCTTATTGATCTGACAGTCTCAGGATTTCTGTGCCATTTCCATGGCTTGATTTTAGCTGTTTTATGTGTTTTTAACAACTGGCTAGTGGTCAAACTGTTGCGTAAAGTAGCTGACTCGCTGAAGCTCTAGGAATACAATATACCTAGGTAGTCATTGCAAAATAAACAGCAGACCTTTACATCAACTGAGGACTGGAGAGGCTAATGTACAACTTTGAAACTTCTGCTGGGAATCAGTAAGAAGGAAGTAACTGTGATAAGGAAATATTAAACTAAAAAGACACCAAGACTAAGGAGGAAGGAGGCCCCAACAGCTTTAAATTCTTCTTTGTGAAGAGTATGATATACTGCTGACTTGCTGGACATCCCACCATTTCTCTGCTTAAAGAAGACTGATGCCACTGACCTTAGGACTCAGGACAATGGAAATATGAGCCCAACACCAAAGAAGAGGGGCAGAAAAAAGGAAATTACTTTGTATAAACATTTTAAGGGTGAAACTTTTGATGAAACTTTTACATATTAATTGGGACCATGAGTAGTATTGTAACTAGACTAACTGTTGCATTTTGATGGGATTGCTAAGTTTTTAACTAGACAAACAACAAATTCTTGTCTCCATATATATATATATATATATATATATATATATATATATATATATAGTGCAGCTTCTGCCCATAGCAAGATTGTAAGTATAATATCACTTCTGTCCAGTATGTCTGTTTGGCCATCAGTAGAAGTCTAGAGGAATTTTGTAGTAATTCTTACTATTCTAAAGGAAAATAGCTGCAATAAACTTTGGGAGGGGTTGTCCTAGAAAGTATATTTCAAAAGAAGATATATAATTTTTGTTTTCTCAGGGTTGTAAGATTTTTGTTTCCCCCTATAAAAGATATTAGAAATTTAAAAAGTGAGACCTGCATATTATTTCAAACTACTTTTTTTCACATTTGGAAAAAATGTATCAGCCTTTTCACATAAATTTGTTTCATTAATAAAATTGCATACCTTAAAATACACATCTAGGTAGGTACTCTTCATAGAAAAATTGTTTTTGACTTTTGTTGTTGGGTTTTTTTTCATGAAGACACACAGGGGTCTGTTTGACATGGGAATGTCCTGTGCGGAAATTTATAAGCTACAAAAATATAAGATGGTATTGCCTATAGATGGAGACTGTTCCTTGACTGGAAGAGAATCTCAATTTTTGGTAGATGCGGGAACTCATATGCTGAATAAGACAGCTAAATACATAAAGAAAAGACTGAGTCATGGTTACAGCAGCTGAAATCTGTCTGAGGACTTGGATTTAATCTGCTGGTTTCTTATATGACGGTTTCTTACCTTCGGTTTTCTTATATGATGTTAGCACTTAAAATTTGACTCACTTTTATAACACAGTAATGCTGAAATTCTCGACTGTTGCATGGTAGATACTGAGATCTGACAATCAAAACTTTCTAGCTTTCTGGCCTCTAATTGGAGTCAATGGGAGATTTGAAACATATAGTTAGTGGCACTAACTATAAAAGGAACTCACAGGCACACAACATTAGTGTGTGCTTTTCACTATAATTTTGCTGCATCTCATATCTAAGTTGTAATATGGGAAAAATTGCATTATCTTATTTTGGAAAAGTATTGTAAACCTGAAGTCGTTGCTCTAGTGGTAGACATTCAGAAAAAAATACCCGTATTTGCGGCAGAGTATAAATGGTTTATGAAAGTAAATAAAAGAACATGCACCACGTGAGCAAAAAACAAATAGTTTCTTTTTAAGTCGGCATCATCAGTTTTATTGACTCAGTGATTCAGGGGTAGGGTCGTAAAACAGGAAAAATTAGCAAGGGCTTACGTAAGGAGAGACTGTCGCACACTGAAGTCGCACTGAAGAACTGTCACAGCAGTGGCGGCTGGCAGCTCCCTGGGGGTCCAGGAACCAGGACCAGAAGGGGCCCTCCAGAGGCAGCAGGGCTGGGCCTCGCGGCCAGACCTGTCCCGTTGCCCCAGCCCAGAGCAGCTGTGGCCACCCCAGCCCCAGTATCGGGCACCTCCCTGGGGCTGAGGACTGGCCAAGACCGGCCTGGGATGTGGGCCCGCAGGTAGGCCGAGACCGGCCTGGGATGTGGGCCCGCAGGTAGGCCGAGACTGGGCTGGGATGTGGGCCCGCAGGTAGGCCCGCTTTGGCAGGGCCCATGGTCAGGGAAGGCTGTTGGGAGCTGGACCCCATTCCTGCTGCAGCATTGCTGGGGCAAGATCTTACAGTCCTGGGGGGCTGAAATGGGGTCCTGGACCCTGGGTAGAGTGGGGGAAGGCTCCAGAGAGGCTGAACGGGACCTGTAAGTTCTGGTGGTGCCTTCAGAGATCTAGCATGGAAAGTAAGATGTCACAAATGACGTACAAACTGTTTTTGTGCTGACGTGAATGCTTGACTTATCAAACAGTATTATGATGTTATTATATCTTGTTCTGTGTCATAAATCTGTGAATTTTATATAAAATAAATTATATTAGCCACTCTCACTGTTCTAATTATGTGGACATCTTTATTAGTCTGCACTGAGACATTCTTCAGAGAAAGAAACCATATCCTTTCCCAGCTGCTCAGCCTCCTTTGTTCTCTGAAATAAGATTGCAGTTTGATCTTAATAATTCTAGTGAACTATTAAAAGTTAAACTAGTTTTTCTTTTTGAACTTTCCTGAATTCTGTCAACATTTTACTGTTTCCCCTCTTCTTTACAAGTCACCTTGTCTTCTTTTCTGTAATCCTTGGAACATTCAGAATAGCAGGTTAGGCTCTATTTATCTCCTTGTCTTTACTATCAGCTTATATTCAGATTTCTACCAGCAGTATGTCATGTGTTTTATTTTCTGATCTATTTTTGACAATGCATCCTTTCTTGCACTCTGATCTGCCAGACCTTTGTGCTCTCTATTTTTTTATAAATCCTTCCATTTGCTCCTGTGCATCCTGTGTGTTTTCAGTCTCCAGTTTCCTGGAATCTGAAATCTGCTTTCATGTGACATATTCTAGCTTCTGCATTTTTTGCATTTTTTTTGTTCTTTTTTTTTTTTTTTTTTTTACCATTAATTTTTGTGGATTCTTCTCTTGCAAAATCATATTCCAAATAACATGGGTATTTCCTGAGTATTTCTCCTTACTTTTCTGTTTTACTCTCTACTTTTATGTTTTTCAATTCCAGACAGATTTCCGTAATGTATTTTGTTTCCTTTGAATCTGTATCATTTACTACCATACTCCTTGATTAAATTACTTGATTTTTTTCAAATTCGCCATGGTATCTCTCCTACACTCCTCTGTAGTTTTGAACTGAGACAGGATGAACTCCAGTAAGTATTGTTTGTCACTGTGTTTATTGTTAGCAAAGCTGTATAAGAGGAATGTATAAGAGGAATATCTTTTCCAATGTAGGATATCAGCTTCAGCTTCTGTAAGTATCTCAAAATCCATAGTATTTCTTGAGGTTTGGCTTTCTGGGAATATGGTCTTATTTCCCTCTGATATACTAATAAATTACACATAATTTTCGCTGTGTTGTGTCTGTATGTAAGTCTGTATATCTGCTGGTACCACTACTCATTTAGTGTTCAAAAATCTGTCAGCCATGAGTTTTGGCTTGCAGAAAGCTTGCTTAGAGCCTGGATAATAAGTAATGATACACAATTTACATTTTGACTGAAGGATCCAGCTCAATACACTCCCTTGTGCATGCCAATTGGTATGATCTGGCAGGAAAGCTGGTCAGTGTTTTGTCTCCTTTTGTGTGCCTTGCCTGAAGACAAATGTTTCATAAACCATATTATTTCCTAGAGAGAAAAGGTCAGCTGGAATACTAAGGGCATTTTCAAGGACATCTTCATCTCTGCCATTTCTTATTGTTAGTCAGCGAATCACGTCTTCTACATCACTGCCCATGCAGTGCAGATGAAATGCAACTTGTAATGTACTTTCGATTTTTAGTGCAGCCAACATTTATGTGCTTCTTCATTTCCAACACTGTTGAACAACATCCCTGTCCTAGTGAGAACATCATGCTTGAAACAGAGTTATTGCAAATACCAGATTGCTTTATATCTTTTTTTGTTCTCGTTCTGCCCCTAAATTTTTCTTCCTCAACTTTTATTTCTCAGTAATATGTTGAAAAGGTGTTCTCACTGAATTGTTATGATTTTGTTACTAAAGATTTTATGACCTACTCTCTTTGACTTAGAGTTAAATGACTTGAATCGGTGCATTAATGACCGCATGAAAGTGAGCAGAAAATTTATACTATTCAATGGTTACCCTTTGAAAGGTGCCTCTGAAGATGTGTCTGCTAGCAACTGTAGTGTCACAACTGTAAGATAAAAGATCTTGTAAACAGTCAGCTTCATCTCTTGGGTGCCACATTGATGATTATTTTGGGGTGATATTTCATTGCACTGTACATACTTTATTTTTCTTCATTTTTTGGTTTCTCTGATTTTTTTTTTCTTTCACAACTGAAAATCAAGATGACTGTATCAGTGATAACAATTGATGGGGAAAAGTGCCTTATAACACCTTGTAGCTTGTGCATGTCAGTATTGGATCAAATGAGGCATGAGGCATCTAGGACAAAAGGCAGTGGCCTCAAGTTGCACCAGGGGAGGTTTCAACTGGATATTAGGAAAAGCTTCTTCATTGAAAGGGTTATCAAGCATTGGAACAGGCTGCACAGGGAAGTGGTTGAGTCACCATCCCTGGAAGTATTTAAAAAAGCATGTAGATGTGGCACTTAGGGACATGGTTTAGTGGTGAACTTGGCAGTGTTAGGTTTACAGTTGAACTTGATGATCTTGAGGGTCTTTTCCAATCTAAATGATTCTATGATTCTGTGTTTCTTGGTTATACTGTTGGTTGGATAAAGAGCTTTCAGGAATGAACATCACAAGTGTATGGGCTTATTGCCCTGTTAGGAAATACCTTGGTATAAGGCTTTTTACTTCATACTTTTTGGCAGCAAAATATGTTTATATAGTTTATTATTTTTCATCTTCTGACATTATAATTTTTGTACAGATTGTAAGAAATAGTGCAGGATGGTTGTTTAAGGGTCTCCACACAATTTTCTAAGCATGTTAAGGGAAGTAAAAAATAAATTGGATCATTTCTTTCAGAGTAAATGTGTCTTAATGACACTGTACTCAACAGAACTCTCTCTTAAGTGTATCATGAAGAAAATATGCTTACATTGACTATAAAATAATCTCTTAACACTTTTATTTTTGTCAGAACTGCAGAGTTAGAAGGTGTAAAGCTGATGTGGTTGGATTCTATTTCTCCTTGTGCATTACTAACATAACCATTGTTGTGAATGCCACAAAATGAAAGATAAGATAGTAGTGATAGCTGATAGGTTTACTAAACTCTCACTTTATTAGGTGGCAATGATACTTTATCTGGCAGTGATTTACCTGGAACAGAATATGTGCCTTTTAATTATGCTATTTGACACAAGTATACCATCTTCTTGCTCTTCATTTTTGTCCATCAAGTACAGGAAAACCACAATCCCTTTCCCACTCCAACCGCAGTTGTGTCCTCAGGTTTTCTCTTCTTTTCTGTAAAGAACTTATACTGTGGAAACATGGATGCCTCCAGCTTTGTGGCTGGCATGTTTGCTCTGCAGTTCTTGACCCCATCCTTACCATTGACCCCGTACCTTGACCCCATGATTAGTGGCCAAATGGCCAGAACTGTAAGGGGAACCTACATGTCATAAACTATAGACGTTACCTCTATACACCAAACATCAGGAATACCACTACAACTGTGACAGAGCTAGACCTTGCCACAGAGCAAGTAACACTTTCGAATGATTACCTACATTGGGTAATTGTTACATTGGTACAATAAAAACACCACATCCCTGACTCCCGTCACTGCTGAACAAAAAATGAAATACCTTTCCTCCACAAGGCTTATCTGAAAAGGATGGTAAAATTCTTCCTAAACCTAAAATATGGCTAACATGAAAGCTAAAAATAAAGTGCCTGAACACTGCCTAGCTTTAGTCACAAAGATAATGTGGGCATTAGGGAGAAGAAAAACGCATGTATACGTGATGTTACACAACTTATTGGAGGAGAAATTTGAACTCACATTTCCTATATGTTCCTGAGCAGTGAGATGATGAGTCTTTTTTCTCATTCTCTAATTTTAAAAATATTTAAGTTAAGAAAAGACACACTGAAAAAATACACTGGGAGGGGTAGTCCTCTGCATGGAAAACAGAGCACCCAGTTTGAAGTAAAATCCTGCACAGTATCAGACAAAGTGATAATTTTGAAGTAAGGTTCTTGAATCCTTAGCTAAATATTAGACAATTAGCACACTGGGGATCCCAAATGAATGAACAGGTGCAACTGGCCACATACTAGTGCCTGTCTCTCTGTCAGCAGGCAAGTTGCTCCACTTCCTTCACATTTCAGTACTGTCCAACTTGGTTAAATTACTGCTTGAGTAGGGAATCCCATTTTAAGCTTCCCAATCTTCTGTGCAACTATTAGGAACAACCTGTAGACAGGTGAAGATTCTAGGACTTGTTAGGGAAAATATATTTCCTTTTTTTTGGGAGGAGAGGGGGAACAAGATCCTAAATTCTTTTTACTGAAGCTTTCTGACAAATGATAGTGCTTAAAGAAAGAAAAAGTATATTAAAACTGCAACTTACTATTTTCCTGTTGCGTATATTTCCTTTTAGTTTATGTCAGGACGTATTAATTTTTGCACAAAAATATTGAGCTAGCAGTGTTTCTGCACCCACTAAATGACTACTGGCTATTATTCATGAGGTTACTTAAGACAGTCAATTTGAAATAACAAATATATAAGGACAGAAACTATGACGCTTCTCAGAGGAGCTGGAGGTGGAAAACAGTAGACACATATGTTGAAAAGTTAATGGATAAGCCTGTTTTGAGCTGTAATAATAACTCCGTCTTTCACAAAAATGAGTTTTATATCACAGTTACACATGATGTGTTTTAAAGACTCTCGATTTTGTATGAGAATACACCGAAGAAGTTTAGAAAGTATTGTAACTACACATAAATGCATACATGGAAATTGAATTAGTTTATAATTTATATTTTTATCATTCGAATTATGTATATTAGTAAAATGCTCCATCCAACGAATATAACTCGTTGTTTCCCTTCACAGACAGATAAAAACATCTGAAGGCAGGCATGCTCCCATTATTCTTACAGCACTTAATACAGTAAGTTTCTGAACTAAACTGTTCCTAGGCCCTACTAATCACTGAAATTTGCTGGAGTAAAATGGAAAGACCAAAGAAAATTATTCATTCTGAAAGAAAGTAGTGGTGAAAGAGAAGAGTGTTTTCAAACACTTTTTTACTAATATGCCTTACTCAGAAAATCTGAACTTACTCTATTTCAAACATTACCTTCTTGAAGCTTGTATTCCAAAAAAAGTTAGTGTCAGACCTTGCTACCCTTTCCAGAATTTGTAGAAGACTTGCAAACTCACATGTTTCATTTCATGTGTCTGGTTAACTTAGAAACCTGTTAAGTTGTGACACTCTCAGAAAAGCCGGTAAGATTGACATTCACAAAGTGATTGAAGTGCATAAACAAGCTTTAGGGAAACCATAGGTATTTTACTCAAACAGAACGGTTTGGGAAAAAAAAAAAAATCACTTAGTTTCTTTTCTTGCGAGTTTCATGACTTTCACCAAAATGTATTACATAGTGTTCAAAGCACTTCTATAATAAGTTACTGGTTTGGTATTACATTATATAATAGAGGGTGCAGACTGGTGCCACCATCCCTAAAAGTGGAATACCTGTGAGTCATTAATTTCTTCCATTCCCTGTTGGATTGTATGGCTATTAGTGACTAATCGATTACAAATCTACAACAAAATAAAGTTCAAAGATGTTAGGCAAGGGCAATGTGTGCATGAAGCTCAGGGAAGAATGGGTGGAATGACTGACCAAAGAAAGACAGACAACACAAAGGGAACTAGAGAGTGTCCTTCATTATATACAAATAGCTCTATCAGTGGATAGGAACATCTGGTGGTGTAAATGTTTGACCCTGGATTAATCAAAAGAGTGCAGACGTTTTCTTGAGTCAGCAAGCATGGGATCAGAGGTGGAGGGTATATGTGGCTCAACTTATCTTGAAGTATAAAAACAATCAGCAAAAGGAACTTGAAGAGAGCAATAGGCTTGAGCTGGTTTCAAGCCATGTATTCCTTCCCAGAGATGGGGTCACCCAGCACCATGACAGTGAGGATATTATAGAGATCAGTACTGAGAATCGCAGTCGTATTACAACTGGCATGCTCTGCTAAGTATAATTTTTGGTTGCATTGTGATTTAAGTACATTACCATATCACTCTGTTAAATAAAAATCCTGTGTAATGTCAAATAACTTGAAAGAAGTAGATTTGGTATTAAAAATTAAACCATCCATATTAAACATTAAACCTTCCACCCTCTTGTTCTAAATGAACCTGGCATTATTCTGAACAATCATCTTGTTTGAAATTTTCTTCTATTTTTTCTTTATGAGATGCCTATGGAGTCTAGCATTGTGAACTCAAGTCCCAGGAAGAGATTACCAAACTCTACTCACTGAAATGCTTAGCATGACACAGTCTCTGTAAGGCTCTGAGGCTAAAAGCCCGTGTCAGTTCTCATATCAGAAAGTTAAAGCAGTCAAGTTAAACCACTGAAATCACATAGATTTGAAATACATAGCTGTTTTGCCAACCTCACATTATTACTTCATCTCAAAGAAGCTAGTACATCTCCTAAAGCCTTAGGTTCCCAGATAATTTCACTATATGAGAAGATCAGCTTTCATTTTTAAAAGTAAGCTTCTAGTCCTATGATTAATGAGAAAAGCTTGAGGCCACTAATGCTGAAGCCTGAATACCCAGATGGCAAATAAAAGACCACAATATTTCCTATTTTCTAAAATTAATAAAAATAATAATAATAAAAACTTTTAAATCAATCATGAGCTTTTCAACCTGCCCAATTACTTTCTAAATGTATAAAAAATGTCAACACCTAGGGTTATTTTTTGTAATATTTACCATGATAAGCTCTTCCATTAATTAGTTCATTTATATTAAAAAAAAACAATACTCGACTGCGTTGACTTTGTACAGTGCAAGAACAAATTCAAGATTTATCTAATAATATTCGACAGGTTTTTGTGCTGTCCTTTTAGCAACTAAACACCATGCCAAAATTGCGGACAAGAAGCTAGATCCTGGAATTTGTGAGGCTGTTGCTTCTATAGGTATTTCCAGACCTTAATAAGGCATCAAGAATATTCACTAACAGGATGCTAACATGAGGATGGGCAGTGGATGAAGACATGTAATTTGGATAGATGTATTCATCTTGGCTTTCATCTACTGATCAAAGAAAATAATTACTCTCTAATAATTTCATACTGTATTACAGGCTCACTGGTAGTCCTAGGAATGTGTTCTGCTTGCTACACTAAACTGAAGTGTGTACCATGATGTCTCTAAGATCAATTTCTCAGAGTAAGCCAGCCTAGGATGGCTGTGCCTGCTCACACCGTTCTTGAAATTTCTTTTGTATATCCATCCATAATTTTTATGTGTGTATACATATATAAGGAGAGTTTAATTTTGTCTAACTTTAGACAAATGCCATGAGCCTCAGTGCCTGTTCTTCTCCTACAGTCAATGGAAATCTAGTCAGTAAAATCAATGGAAAGTACAAATCATTCATGTCACTTTATCATAGATACCTGCATTTAGTCAAATATATTGCATCAAAACCTGCACAAACTCTATTGATTAGATCTCCAGACATTATAATCAGAGCTTAGAGACAGTGTTTTCATGTAGGCAACTACATGACAGATATCTAAATTCAGGCAAAAAAATTTCTACCTATATTTATTTGTTATATGTTATATGTTATAGACTTTTCCATATCGAATGCAAATAAGCTTTCCCTGTTCAATGTCTATTTAGCAATGGCTCTTTTCTGTCTATATTGTTTGATAAAGTTCCTCTGAAATAATTCTTTCTGTTTTCTTTGAAACTATGAATCAATATACTTTGTGTTGCAGACCTAATATTTATCTTCAGTGCATAAAGCAGACAATAGTGAGACTGAAAGAAATAGAGGGAAATCCAGTTGAGTAGATGAAGTACCACAGAAATAGCAAAATGTTCTCTTTTGAAGTCCAAGATATTTGATAGAAATGGATGAAAACATAATGTTCATAAATATAACTAAATGATTACATATGTAAACTTGTATTTGAATATTTAAGTTGTAAGTAGATGTAAGCCTCTTGGCTTTTTTTTATGACAGCTCAGTTATCTCTATCACTTTTATAATACATTGCATTGGTACAGAACAACACAGCCATTTGTTGGTATCTGTTATTAATAGCACCAGCAGCAAACGTTCTTTCTACGGATGACCTACAGCTGGCACTAGAAGACATTGCTCAGCTGTTGTTTAGGTGGCTCATCAATGTGTTAATATTTTTTTTAATTGAGAGGGCTGGGTTTTTTTATTGCTTTTGTTCGAATTTAGACAGTTTCAAAAGTTATTTTCAAAATTATTTCCATCATCCTTGGGACAGAAGGATATTTAGTCAATTTTTATTTCTTATTACCTCATACCTCACCTTTATTGTAATCCACCTGCATATCTTAATTTTTTTCCAAAAGGAAGCATTGTTATCTCTGCTTTACTGTTAGGGAAGCCAATAAAGCCCCTACTGCAACCCCATGGTGCCATGTTGCAAGCTTATATGCCTTAATTTATACATTTTCTCACATCCTTCCTCTACTTTTTCATGCCTTCCCCTCCTGACACAAACACTGTGAGAAAAAATCTTCCTAATATGAGACTTTTCCCTTATCTCATGCTTTGAGAATGAGTGAAATAGTTAATAATGCTAAACTGTAAAATCTCTTTCTCAGTTTCTGCATCATATGAAGTAAACAGGACATTTCACAGCTCAAAATTATAGCATCTGGCCCTTTATTTCCTCAGGCAAATGTCTCTCTAGGTAACACTTTATCACTTGAATTTCGAAGGCTTCCCTTGCAAGCACAGCATCCTTTGGGTTTGCTTTCTTTTTTATAGTAAAAGATAAAGCTGTGGAGAACATCAGAGTTCCCTTTTGGAATCTTCTGTACTACCATTCATGTCCCGTGAGGGAACACACTTTTGGAAACACATTTTTGAAACACAGATTTAAGTGAAAATGTTTTTTTTAGCCAACAATATGCATATTTTTTCTACAAAGATTATTCAGTAATATATCTATGTGACAATTTGCTCAGGAACTAGAGAGAAAAAAAAAATCTCTTAAAAGTTTTGGGTAGCACTGAAACTACATTAACTACGTTTTTTAAGCTTGTTACTAACACCCCCTTCAAATAAAATTCCACAATGCCTTTCATGACTGTATGAACCAGAGATTGATGACTGATGTTAGGTATGTGAATTACTGCAATCACTTTTTTCTTAACATCAAAATCAAGAAAGATTTCTACTTCTTTGGGTTAAGAGTCTTTTTGGATTTGTTTCTTAATCTCTATCCAACCACAATGTTTAATTTGTTACTCTGTGTGTTCAATTTTAGGTTGACATTACAACACGGTAGCATTTGGGGATCTCTTAGTCTACTGGTAAAAAATATATTTACCTTCACACATTTAAATGTGAATGCTAATAATCAAGTGCAAAGGTTTGTTCCTTAAAAATTATAGAAAGATTTGTTAGAAATTTTATTTATAAATTGAAAGAAGATCTAGCTGATCGACCATCAACTAGCTTTGTAAGCAGTATAATACTTCCTTTTGTTGTATCTCAGTATCTAGGAGGTACCAAAGAATACAAATCAGTAAATCAGTTTATAGAGCAGAAAGAAGTAAGTGCTTTCTTTTTCCAAGTATCCGTAATGGAATTCTATTTATCAGTCTATGGAGTTTGAGAGGAAGATCAATATTTATTATTTATGCCTTATTGCAGATATAAACATGAACAGTTTTCAACAGACTGTACTTTACTGTGAAAAGATTTAAACCTTTTCCTTAAATAATGATTTCAGTGCAGTCTTGATCAGGCTCTCATTTGTCTGTCATTGCCATAGAGTAGGTAGGTAAGTAAGGTGGGTGGAATTCTAGCAACATAAATCTTAATGGATACCAGTGCCTCAGGGAACACCATGAGGATTTTGATAATTATTCTGATTATTTTTATCTTAATATATGGTGTTAACAGGCTGTATTCTGAGCTGCTGAAATGTAGGAATGTGTTTTGACTTTTAGTCTATTAAACGGAATAGCATTTATTTTGACATTAATACCTTGTTTCTTTTAGTAGGAAGTAAAAATGGATAGCACAAAAATATGATCTCTTCACAGTTTCATTAGAATGAATCCTCATGTACATCATCTGTTTTTTATTGCGACAGAATTTTTTGTAAAAACACAGGCGGATAAACAAATATAGAAAGAAAAAGAACAAAGAGAAAGTCTGAATAATAATATAAATTCTTCCTCACCTGGCAGACAGGTTTTTAACTCTTCTTTTTAGTTATCCCTCTAGGCAATAACTCTGACAGATATTGACAGACTGGGAAAGTCCAGGTAGTGCTTTGAATCTACTGATGTACATTTTTTCAGCAGAAATTCTAGGCAATTATGAAGCTGTTCATAACATTTTATGAATTGTTCATTAAAACAAATTCCAGAAGAATTAATTTAAATACATCCTGTGGGATAAATTCACTGCAGATCTAAGTCAATGCAGCTTCTTCTTACAAATCTTCTTCCAATGCAAGGGAGTCAAACCCATTCCTGGTGTATGACATTCTAGGCTGTCATAAATTTTGATTCCTTAAGTCTAGATCTGAAACACCTGTAGTCATAGTTTCAAGGAGCAAAGTTCAAAGGATAATTTTCATAAATATGTGTTCTTGAAAGATACTACTCTGATCTCTTTGTCCAGATGTAATGCTCACAATCTCATTTATGGGAAAAGAGAAAACATACCTTGTATTTAAAGCCAGGAATTTATTAATGGTGTAATTAAAATCTTAGCAGTCTCACCAACATTAGTCCAGATCTAATTATTGCAGAAAAGGAAAGAATATTTTTGTTCAGAGAAAGTTTCAGTACTAATAACAGAGTTAGAATTGTTAAGTGTTCACTTCATTTCTACTTGGTTGCCTGGTGTTGTGCTCACTAGTCACCTCTCTTTTCAGATCTTAAGGTTGGTGGTTTCATTCCCATGGTGGTAAGGGTGTTATGGTGAGCTGTCAGCCTCTGGAATCATTCACTGGAGCTAATGTGATGCTGGTATTGATATTTTCTTCTTCCTTTCTCTAAAGTCCAATCAGGGACATTTTTACATGTCTTCTGAAATACTTTCAGACCTTGTGTTATCTTTGTTGGTCTACAGCTTCACGTTATACCCAGTTTTACTTTATATGATGATTTTTGCTTATGTTTAGCCTAAAACCAATTTCATCCAGCTTTAGGTTTGAGTTTCTTTAACTGACACCTGGTGAGTTGTTGATAGCTGTGAGGTTTCCAATTCTGGGGCCTGTGCCGATCTGCTGTCATCCCAGGTCTGTGCTCCTCTACACTGCATCCTCTGTCTCTACTTCTCAAGGCCTGTGCTGTCACTCCAGCCCTGTTTTTCCCTGTTGACTTGTAAAGCCACGGTAGTACTGGACAAAGATAAACAAATTAGTCATAACCACCTGATCGGTTAGAAAAATTGCTGTTACATCTAAACCAAGGGACCAAGGTAGGTCAAAAAAAGTCAAGAGAAAACAAGCCTGACAAACCTTAGTCCTGAGGCATTGTAAATTCAGTTCAGTGCATGTGGTCTGTTGCTAGCAACAGCATTACCATGTAGCAGGTGTACAGAGTAGCAAAAAGGATATATAAATGCCTGAAATTTGAAGAGATCTTACTAGGTAATAGAAAGAAACTGAGCAAGCAAAGGAAGATGCCATGAAACTCCTTTAGAAGTTTAATATGTTCCTCAAAATTACCCAGTGGCCTCTAACATTTGATGAATTTATCACATCCTTTGCCATAATGCAAGAAGAAAAATATCAGAGCCATTTGTGATAGCAAAAGGACTGAAATAGATTTCAATTAGCCATTGAACAGATTGGATACATCCATAATTATTTCATAATATGGTGGGATGACTCTGGTTGAATGCCAGGTGCCCACCAAAGCTGCTCTGTCACTCCCGTCCTCAGCTGGACAGGGGATAGAAAATATAACAAAAGGCTCACGGGTTGAGAAAACAACAGTGAGAGATCATTCAGCAACTAACATCACAGGAAAAACAGACTCCTCAGTGGGAGGACTCCTCACGCTCTTCCCCTGCTCCAGAATGGGGTCCCACCCACAGGAGACAGTTCTTCATGAACCCCTGCTCCAGTGTGGGTCACATGCCAGCAAACCTTCTCCAGCGTGGGCTTCTCTTTTCACAGGGTGATGAGTCCTGCCAGGAGCCTGCTCTACCACAGGCTTCCCATGGGGTCACAGCCTCCTTTGTGCATCCACCTGCTCCAGCATGGGGTCCTCCACAGGCTGCAGGTGGATATCTTCCCCACCGTTAACCCTGATGGGCAGCAAGGGGACAGCCTGCCTCACCATGGTCTTCACCACGGGCTGCATGGGAATCTCTGCTCTGGTTCCTGGGGCACCTCCTCCCTCTCCAACTTCACTGACCTTGGTGCCTGCAGAGTTTTTTCGCTCACACTCCTCTTTTCCGGCTGCAAAAATCCCCAGGTTTTTCCCCCCTTCTTAAATATGTTATCCCAGAGGCACTACCACCATCACTGATGGACTCGGCCTTGACCAGAGGCAGGTCCCTGTTGGAGCTGGCTGGCATTGGCCCTATCAGATATAGGGAGGCTTCTAGCAGCTTCTCACAGTAGCTGCCCCTGTAGATCCCCGCTACCAAAACCTGTTCACGCAAACCCAATACAAATAATTATGCATTCTTTATCAAGGATTTGAGAGCACCTCTGCCATTGTCCATTTCAAGAGATAGTCTTGCCAAATTAGTTTTAGAGATACTTTTTTTCGAGACTAAGTCAATATTTGAGAAGTGGTTTAGAGAGAACAAAAAAATGTACTATATAAGAACAGTTTGGTCATCAAATTTAAAATCCTTTTTCTTAAAAAACTGTGGCGACCTTTCTACATTGTCCTTTAATGTGAGTTTTCTAAGCCCTGAGGGAAAAAAATAATCTAGGATGAGGGTGTTCTTTAAAGCCTGGCTTCTCCCTATACAGTTGAAAAAGATACCTATCAGTGCCTTTTGCCACAGTGCTTTTCTTTGATATGGTAATTCGGTCATTAGACTTGTATCACAAAATATTTACTGTGGGGAAAAAAAAAACAGGGAAGAAACACATTTTAATCACAAATGTGTGCACAGGACTGAATCTTTTTGAACATATTGGGATGTAAGGCCTGGATGTGAATGATACAGCTTCCTCAGTAGTTCTGTTGTCAGTAGCATACTATTCGCACATTTGGAAATTGTCGTGGTTGAGCTCACAAATTGAATTTACTGAAGACAATAAAGTTAAATGAATACTGAATATGAAATACTATGTGTCTGTGAAATAAAGGGAATGAGGGGAAACACAGATCTCTGCCCACTAGTGGGTGCCCCTCTTTGAGGTATAACATCTTATTTCCTCTTTTTCTTTGGGGACCAATTAACATTTAGCTATTCCATTCAAAATGAAGTGATTTCTAAAAAAAGGATTTTGAAGTTTTATCCAAAAATATCCATCACTTAATGGACAAGGCACTATAATGGAGGAGACAGATTTAGATCCTCTGAGATGAAAAGGGTAATTGAACTTGTCTTTTTAGACAAGCAGTGTAATCACTGAGATGCAAAAGAACCAGTGAAAGATGATAGGAGGGGATAAGGAAGGAAATTATTTATGGCCCCTCCTTTTTTGGACTACATGTATAGGACAAGTCCATCAATTTTGAAAGAAGAATGTTAACTGAAATCTTGAAAAGAGCCCTGCGTCTTGAGGGGATAAGAAAGCTCAGAGGTACATTACTACTTCCCCTCCCCAAGACTGACTTTTTTGTGTTTCCTCAGGAACAGATCCATCAGTTCCTTTCTCAATATACTGGGTCTCACTCTTAGCTGAGTATGTTTCCCTGTGCCTCTGTAGGGAACCTTAATGAACAACTTGACTTTCATTACAAACTTGAATTACTGGTGATAGACAAAAAAAATAAATACTCAAAATCTATTATTTGCTGTTCATAGCCTGATGAATCCAACTTTACAATTGTTGCTATTGTACATAACCATTTATGATCTTCAGTCTGTTTGCACCACGGAATGCCAACATGCTAGTTATGGTACTTAATGGAAAAAGTCAATACACTCATGAAAAGAAATAGCCCTTTTTTGAAAAACTTTAAAAAAAAAGTATTGACAACTGATTTTGTGAAGATATTTTTTTCTCTCAGCAGAATCTAAACCAAGAACTGAAAAAGAATAAAATTTCAAGGATACTTTTATTGCCTGAATATGGTTTAGTGGTTTGGAAATTTGTAAAAAGGGTGGTTTCAGAGTATGAAAGAGAAATTAAAGATAACATTAACTTTCTTCTTTAGCATATCACACATATATACATGAATATATATATTGATCAGTAGAGCTGGATATTGGATACCACAGGCTGTTCTGAAATAACGTTTGTATAATAAATAGATGTACAGACATGCATGTATAGTTAAAATAATTCTTGATGAATCAGTTGGATCTGATATATTGGGGGGGGTTATTTATTATTTTGTTTCCTGGTTCTCATAGTGACATCAATACAATTAATAGTTATTTGAGCTGACAAACTAATATATTGATACTAATTTGTCATGGATGTCAAAAATAAAGATAAGGAAGAGATAAAAAGAAAATAATCAACCTACCTTCTTCCAGCTGTAAAACTGTAAAAACAGAATAAAAGCCAATCACACTAAGGCTGGAGAAACATAACTCAGTATTTATTCTGTAAAGGCATACACTGGAAAAAGACCACACTATTTGACAAAATGAGCTGTATATCAATTAGTGACAGCAAGTGAAGTCAAGTTTTAACTAAAATGGAAGTAGCCAGATGGAAATAAATGTAAAAAAATCAATGAAAATGTCAAACATCAAAATAAAGGTCAAGATCAACAGTGCACTTTGAGAAATGTAATAAACCTTTGCCAAACAGTGGGTCAAATACTATAGTACTCATGTAAATTCATTGACACATTGGTGCATACCCCAATGAAGATCAATGGTAATTTAAGTCCAAGGATTTAACTTTGTTTTATATTGTTGTAATTGGGAGTAAAATGTAGTCCATTTTATTGCCAGCTATTTGATTATGCAGAGAAAATATTCATCAGTCTAAATCACTTGCCCAGCTACTCCGTCTGTCATGATAGCTATTACTACTGCTTATAGAGAATAAAGGCATGAAAAACAATCTAAAGGAGAAGTGACCACTGAAGCTGAGAAGCTAAAGAGAAAAGGGGATTATATGGACTTAGGAAATTATTTTGTGAGATATTACTATGGCAGTGCTTTCTTATTCTTGTTAAACAGTAAGAACAAGGTAACCCCCTGGAGTTCCTAAATGGCATTCTTAATGATGAGATTTGATGCCTCCCAATGAGGTTTGATGTCTCAGTAGTTCCTTGGGCAATTTAGTATTGGTTTAAAAGCTGCCAGTCATTAGAAAATACTCTTTAAGTACAGTACTTGACTGACACTGAAGATTTTCATTACTAGAGAAAAATTCTAGCCTTGTCCAAAGTTGTGATGAAAATCTCCTTCAATATAAGGCTTCACAGAAGAAAATCTAGCCAATGTGTCTGTCGTTCTCTGCAGTCCTGTAGTGAAAGGAATATACATGTTTTCATATGAATCAAAGCTTGCTTCAGAATAATAGTTCTCCACCCCTTCCTGCCATTAAGACGTTTCTTGGAATGGATTTCATTCTTAGATCATTATGATTTGGATGAATTGTGATTTATAAAAAAATTGTTGCTGTCATTATACCTCCTTTTACTTCTAGGAAGTTTTTACATAGTGTCTTTTTTGTTGTTTTTAATCTTTTACTTTAAGCAACTATCCAAGTTATTTAGATTTCTCTTACAGCCCTTCACTTTACTTTTTTTTACTATGTGAAGATGATTGAGAGCCTCATTGTCTAATAATATTTTAAAATAAATTATTTTCATTTGTTCCAGTATATTTAGTCTGTACTTTGACATTTATACTCCTGTATCTAACTGTGAGACAGAAATTGTTCTACGCACAGCTCTGATGTGAAGGTTGCTGAAAATCTGTTTAGGTTTTAATACTTTATGGACAATAAAGTGTTTTCACTATCTTCTTCTAAAACTTTATTTTTGCTTATGTAATTCTCCTTCCACGGGGTAATTTTAGTAATTTGTCCAACAAAACTTATATTGCAAGTGTGATTCTTGCATTTTCATTACAGAATATATGGTGCCAAGTTGTTAGTACTCTGTTATATAGACTAGGCTAAAACCATTATTCAGTTCTTACTTGGCAAAGCACACATTTTTCTCACAGACAGAATTTTGTTCTGTCTATGAATTTAATTTAATTAGTTAACTAATTAACTAATTCAATTAGTTTAAATTAAAACAATTTAAAGCTGTAAAGTCAACCAGAATGAGGAGGTGGAGACAAGAGGAACAGGTAAAGTAGATGGCTCATTCCAGTCTCCTCATTTCAGAAGTTAGGCAACGTGCATCTCATTATGTTACATCTCTTAATATTCAAAGACAATCACAGACAACTTTTGGACTGGCCTCTTGATATCTCCATGCTCCTTGAGAGTTATTCTCTTACACAGAGTTCAGTGTTGAAATTCTTCTTTGTCAAACTTTTTTTGCAAAAATTCATGTGTATTTTTAATTTAATTGATTGAGCGGTCTTATTAAAGTTCACAAAACTAGTTCCTTGAGCCATTAAAGCACATGTACAAGTCGTTGCAGGACCAGGGCTATCATTGGTGCATATTTCTAGTGGAGGAGAATAACTTAATCTCTGAAGAATATATGGTCTATAAACAAAAGGATACATGATTGTTTCTGAACTCAGTTTGATAAATTCCAAACAATTTACTTTTAATCAGCACTGAAATACTGATGTGGTATGTTGCATGGGAATTATAATTTGATAAATGGGCATATTTTAGGTTCCATATTGAGTCCAGATGGTTACAGATTCCTTAATATATCTATCCATGTGGCATTTGCACATTTGCGTATCTCAGTCTTCCTCTCATTTATGTTTAATGATGGATTGAATCCAAACAATACAAGATGTTCTTCAGCATGCTAAACTTCTGTTAAGTGGACTGATAGTCAGATACTTCTGTACAGGATCCTCTTTCTTTCAGCGTACTCTGTTCCAAGACAATCAATCTTCATGTGAAACAGTTTTATTGATGACATTTCATGCATAAGCAAACAATAGCACAAAGAGCCTCCCCAGTTATCCAGGCAGGAGTCTGATTTGACAGTTGTGTGCAACATCCTTGCTAGGTTATCAATTCTATTAGACGTCTGAACTGAAGATATAGTTTTATATATATTATCATTTGCAGACCTGTATTTGATCATTAAACCAGTCTGCAATTTCCAATAAGCTTGGAGTACTCAGATTATGCAGTTTTGGGGTTTTTTAGTGTGGGGTTTGGTTTGATTTTTTAAGGGAAAGTTGAAGAATTCCAGATTGTCCTACTCCTTTAACGTGTCCCATCCTCTCACCTCCATTGCCCCTATTTCTCATCGACTGATAGGAGAGCTGTTTTTCTTTTGCTGAGGAAATAGAAGACTAATTAGTTGGATTCCCACCAAAGAATTCAATTAACTGAGATAACAACTTCTTCCCTCAGGTCAGGAAGTCCTGTGAGACATCAGCTGAACTTTACTCTTCTAATGGAAGAAATATTGTGTTCGCTTGCACCAAGTTCTGAATTTGTTGGTAACCATAAAAAAGAGAATTAGCAAACAATAGCTGTGTTTTATTGCCTTTATAAATCAATGCTTCAGTGTTGTGGGTTCACAATATGTTATCATTTTCACTGCTCATTAGACTTCTGCTGTGCAAACACAAGTAGACTCTGTAACCCTGAGTGATGAAGGAATAATTTGTTATGTAGTCACTTTAACCAGTATTTGAGTTTAGATTTCCCCTCTTCAAATGTGTCTTAGTATTGGTATCTCATTTGAGACATACTTCATTGCCATCCCACACATCTGTCATTATTCCTGTCTTTATTATATGGATGAAAAAAGTTTATGTAATACTGCTGAGGACGATTAAGTTTTATATTAATAAAAATATTTATTAAAAATATGGTCTATTGTAAAATAATTTTTCTCCATAATAAATTGCATTGTTTTTCATTTGGAAAGCATAGAATTCCTCACTGTACAGAACAGTCCCAATTTCATGTCAAACAGTTCCAGTATTAGATCATTAGTTCATGTGTTTGACGTAATTAATGACTTTAGGAAGTTGACTGCAAATTTTCACTATTTTGAGGGAAGTTCAATGTGTATGATTTAGCTAGTTTTTACCAGATTTACATCTATAAAATATTCTGAATCATCATTAACTTCAAATATGTGGGCTACTTTTGGAGAACAGCTTGTAGGCAAGCAGAAATTCTCAGTTCTTCTGTTGGAAATTTCCATTAAATCAGAAATCATGTTAACTTTTGTTAGATACAGTCAAACTAAAACACGTAATGAAGTAAATATTGATTAATAATATTGGAGATTTTCATTATGGGTATGTGTATTAACTATTAAAATACTTGTTTCTTCTGGTCTACTATTGTTTATCTTCACAAACAGATGACAGCCTGTAATCTGACCCTATTAATATTGTTCCCAACACCTGTCATAAATTTAATTTATTTTTATATAGAACCTCTCAAATCAAAATGGTAAGATTTAGAATTTGATATAAAATAAGCTTTATTAGATATCTTTGTCCTTAGTAAATGTTATGCAGGATTTTTCAAAATCCCACATTTTGCATTGTATGACAATTTAATGTATTTTTCTGGGTCAGAAATATGGAATGGATACCTCCACAAGATTACTTCCATTTTGCATTAGCTGAATTTCACAGTGCTGTCTTCTTCACTTAAGTGTTCAAGACAAGGGTAAAGGTTCACAGTGTTGGCTCAAATGAATGAATTTTAAAATCTTTTTTGATAGATGGGTCTAACTCCTTATTGTAGGAGCACATTATCTCTCATCTTTCCAAGAATGGTTGTCTGAGTTATTCACATATATGTATCAAAATTTGGAATCAACTTTATTTACAATTTATATTGTATATTTATGGTGGTCTCTAGAGCTGATTTAAATTCTAAATTGTTAACTAGCTGTTACTTTTTTTTTGGAGAAAGAATTAATTTCTGTATTTTACACATCTTCAGAATTGGTTTTTGTGATTCTTCTTTCATTGTTCTACATTTATTATTTCTAAGACTTTCATTGTGATTTGTGTGACTCCATGTTTATTTTCCTGTTCATTTTTCACTAATAGACAAAATAAAATGTTAGGCACAAAACAAAAATTCTGTCCCATAAAAATGACTTTCTAAATTGTTTTTTTTTTTTAATTGGAAAAGCCAAATTATGAATAATAGGAATGTAATTATTTCTAAAAACAATAGTTATCATTCAGTGCTTCTAATGAAGTTAATGATGATACCAATTGTTTGCCTAGTGCAACATAAAGGCACTAGCTCATCAGCCTAGTCCCTGTCCCTTTCTGACTGATGAAATACCAATTTAGATATGGCTTAGAGTATTGCAGGTACTATTCTTACCTCGTTCTCTATGTATATGTACTCTTTTTTCCTGTGCATGAAAATTTCCCCAGCAATCCTTATTTAAGTCAGCTAGTCTCTTGGACATTTTAAACAATTCTGCAGAAAGCATTAGGAATCATGGTTTGCAGAGTAACCAGTTCAGTCCTGTAATAAGCACATCAGCTGACAAAAGAGAGGCAGAAACATGAAGCTTTAGTGTGTATTATTTGGCAGCTCTTGGTAAGTCTCTTTGAATATGGCATTAGCAAAGCAACATGGATGAAATTGTGGCGCTGTTGAAACAAATGGCAAAATTCTTATCTATTATATGGCACAGAAGATATGCAGGAAATTTTCTGAACAATTTCTACAAGAACACTGTAGGAGGTGTGGAAGGGGCAGTATTTTAAATTGAAAAGTTGTTCATTTTGTGTCAATGAGCCTGGTATCTGTCAACTACTTGTGGAATAAAATTAAGTATAAAAGTCCATGATTTACAATATGAAATTCAGGACAATAGGCTTGCATATCTCAGTTTATTAGAATCCATTTTAAAAATTATGGTCAAGACCCTGCCTATCTGCACCTGAGGACACATGGGAAAGAAAAAACTCATTAATTATTTCTGAGATAATTTTACATGCAGAAACAAAGCTTAAGAACCTCTGTGCAGTGGAGGAATGATCTTAGAATGGAAGAAAATGGATTGGTGTTTGACTTCAGCAAAGTGTTTACTTGGGCTTCAATAACATGCAGTCTGAACCAGCAAAAGACAGAATTTTTCAGTGCAAACATTTTCAAGGGCTACCTGCCTTAATGTTATCTTTCTGGAAGGGCTGAGCAAAGAAGGTTTCCATAGTCACTAAGTGAAAACTTAAATGTTGAGATGTTATTTAAATTGTACATATAGGTATCTTACTATGTCAAAAGAAGAAAATTAATAGTATTAAAAAAACACTCCAAGAAAAAATGGCATAGGAACATTAGAACACAGATTCAATAAGCTAAGGAAACATAAAATACTTACAAGAAATAAAGATTGAGACATATTCTGTATGCCATGTGTTTGTTTTTTATTTGTTAGTTTTTATTACAATTTTGTGTCCTTTCAAAATCTCTTCTTTTGATGTCATATAAGCCTGGGATCAAAAGAAATAATTTCAGCTGCTCTGAAGTTGCAAAGCTTCTCCAAAGAAAGCAAAAACCTTTGACCTCTAAGAAATGTAAGGAGAGATACAGGATATTTCAAGCATTTCCCCATTTAAAGTTGCCATTCAAAGGGCAAACATCAAAGGATTTCTATCCTGGCGGAGTTGTTATGTCGAAGGCCGTATCAAAATGAAATATGCAAAACATCCCATAGGAATCAAGAGGGCATGTGTTTTAGAGGAAAATACCACATTATTAATTATATCATAGAATCATAGAATCATAGAATGGTTTAGGTTGGAAGGGACCTTAAAGATCATCTAGTTCCAACCCCCCTGCCATGGGCAGGGACACCTCCCACTAGACCAGGTTGCTCAAAGACCCATCTGACCTGGCCTTAAACACCTCCAGGGATGGGACGTCCACAGCTTCTGTGGGCAACCCATTCCAGTGTCTCACCACCTTCAGAGTAAAGAATTTCTTCCTTATATCTAATGTAAATCTACCTTCTTTCAGTTTAAAGCCGTTACCCCTCATCCTATTGCTAAAATCCCTGATAAAGAGTCCCTCCCTCTCTTTCCTGTATGCCCCCTTTTAGGTACTGGAAGGCCACTATAAGGTCTCCCTGGAGCCTTCTCTCTCCAGGCTGAACAGTCCCAACTCTCTCAGCCTGTCTTCATAGGAGAGGTGCTTCAACCCTCTGATCATCTTCATGGCCCTCCTCTGGACTCGTTCCAACAGGTCCATGTCTTTCCTGTGCTGAGGGCTCCAGAGCTGGACGCAGTACTCCAGGTGGGGTCTCACGAGAGTGGAGTAGAGGGGCAGAATCACCTCCCTTGACCTGCTGGCCACGCTTCTTCTGATGCAGGTCAGGATATGGTTGGCTTTCTGGGCTGTGAGCATACATTGCTGTTGAGCTTCTCATCCACCAACACCCCCAAATCCTTCTCCTCAGGTCCCCTCTCAATCCATTCTCTGCCCTCTCAATCCAATCTCTGTGCTTGGGATTACCCAGACCCAGATGTAAGACCTTGCACTTGGCCTTGTTGAACTTCTTGTGATTTGCACAGGCCTACCTCTCAAGCCTGTCAAGGACCCTCTGGATGGCATCCCTTCCCTCCAGGGCGTCTACCACACCACACAGCTTGGTGTCATCAGCGTATCTCCATTATGATACTCATCTTAATAGCTAACAAATATTTTGTACTTGAGAGTACCCAAATATTTGAGAAATATTTCAGCTATACATTTTCTTGGACTATGGGGACAAATTTATTATTACAAGATTATTTCCACTCAGTGGAGAGTTACAGTATACCAGCATGTCTTGTGATTATAAGAAAGAAAGGGTACCTGAATGCCTTTGTAAAACCTACTGAGACTAACAATAATGAAATAACTAGTTTGTATTATTGAAATATTTCCACATTCCTGGATAATCCAGGGAATATAGTTTTAGCAATACTCAGAAAATAATGATATTTCCTAAACTGCTGGGCTACCTCATTGTCCCATTCATAATCTGATACATTATTTTCATAATCAGTGAGTCATAAATAAAATCCTACAAAGATGTTCATTAAATATGGGAATATGAACTGTCTTTCTATCCACATAAATACGGATTTCAGCTCTGATTTTATCCTTTTTCTAACCAGCAGAATTTACCCAAAATGCATTTATGTCCCTTAATTTTACAAAGATTTATTTTTCAACCCAATATGTATTTTTTTTGTTCATACCATTAATCCTTTCTTTGGGCCATTGCTTATAATGAATTGATAGACGTGTTTGTTCAATAGCATGAGTTTTGCAAGTCAAGTCATATAATATGAATCAAAGAATTTTTCTGTGTTACTAGGTGACCAAGTCAAACTCATTTATTCAGAGGGATCAGTCAAGCCCATCAGGAGTGTATTGAGATAGAAGAATCTGAAGGGAAACATTTTGCTCTTAGAGCCTCAGTCTGTGATACTAGAATTATTCTTTTTTTTCTCTAATTCCTTTAGGAACTGTCAGCTATGAAAAATGGTCTGATTGACACACAGTCTATAAGTAACTTTCAGTTTTACATAGAGAACTTTGTTTCACTGTTATACAAGGTCTTTTATGCCATCAGTCTAAGACATGAGATTTTATTCTTTTCTTTACAAAGACTGACACCCTATCTACACTTCTTATTCTCCCACTCAGCTGGAAGTTGCCTGCATCTTATCACTCAGTATTTTGTTTCATAGAATTGTGTCTGTTTTACAAGGAAAAATTTTCTTGCTCATTAACCTTGTGTCATTGATTGATACAGAAAGTACAGTTACTGGATAGGTGAGGAAAAGGAGGAGAAATTTCACTGAACAGACTATTTGGTAGTGGACAGTGTTATTTAAAAAAATAGAGGCCTTAGTATTTCCTCATAGCAGAAAACAGAGCAAGTGTAATTGAGACCAACACATACTTGTACTTTCTGCAGTGAAATTACAGGGTTCAAAAAGGTTTCATACATGTGCAAAGCATATTTTGCATGTTTTGTTCAGTGTGCACAGACAATGAATTGTGTCTATCTAGAAGCAGTTTTTACACTCTTATCTCAGTTCTCACATTAACAAAACCAAAATGATGCTACAGGTAGCCATTGTTGAAAAAGGCATCCCAAACAATTATATCAGGGAATTTCTGGTTACTTAAGAGCACAAGGATGTACCAGTTCAGAACAGGAGTCTGTTTAGACTGATACCTTACTCGCCTCTGTCAAGGAGCATCGCTGGATTTCCAGAAAGTGTATTTGACAAGGTTAAAAAAGGAGTTGTATTTTCCCTATGTACAGCACCATCATCTACATCTAGGAAAACACACACTATGAAGTTGTTGTTCTTCTGATATATTTCAGCCTTTTGTTGGGGAGCAGCAAGAGCAGGGCTGTTCATAAACAAAGATGAGTTGGGAGTCAAGGGTGAACCCAGTACAGGCAGGACTGCCCTCCCCAGCTGAGCACGGTCCTACAGCCTCTGTGTAGGATAAGCATAGCAGGGATGGTGATAGCTGTTGGTCCTATTCACAGTTCAGTAATCATCAGAAAAATACAAGGTAACAGGCCAGTTTTGAGGTTAGTATAGAAAAATCCAAACAAGTCAGAGAGCAGAAAGCAGGGCTGAGTGCAGGGCTGAGCTACAGAAGAGCTCAAGTAGGGACTGGATGCTCATGGGTACAGGGGCAGAGTACGTGTGTCTGTGAGGATGTTAATTTCAGGTGAGGCTGACTGCAGCCACTGAGGCATGTGGTTGCACTGAGAGTCCTGACACTGTTTTAGAATTATATCATTTATATCCTGAAAATATCTATTTCTTCTTTCTGATTGGGACGGTATTCCAACTAATTCAAATGTAGGTGTCTGAATTTGTACTGATATTTTTAATAGGGCTTGGTGGACTTTTGCACTATTTTGTCTAATTTTGTTTGAACTCATAGTCTTTATATCATATGACAAAGTTCAACAGTTAAACTATACGTGTCTTTATATGTTTTGAACATGACTTATGATAGTATATTTTTGTCACTTTATTCTTTAATTTGAAGAAACAAATAATTTTTTTTTCTGTATTCATCTTTATTCATGTAACACATGATTTTATAGACTTAAATATATCAATTCACAGTGACATCTTTTTCAGTCTAAAAGATTATTGTTTATTTAATTATTTCCTGTAGAAGCCAATCAAAGCTTTGATCTTCCCTGTTATCTTTCTCATGATCCTCTCTAGTTCTTATTATTTCCTTTCTGAGAGGAATGGATCAGAACTGGGTTGATAAAGATATTGAGAAAATAAAGAATTTCATCATACCTGGCAGTCATTTTTAATTGTCTATCTACACCAAGCTTAGACGTTTAACAGCTGGCACCTGGGCAACTTCGTCTGTTGTAAAGCAAGGTAGTATCACAGTGCTACCTCAGATCTGGAAAAAAGAAAACCATAAAACATAGCCACCTCACTATTGGTAGGCCGGAATATTTCATATAAGTCAATGTTCTTCAATGAGAAGATTTGAAAGGAAAAAAAAACAAATCCTTTTTCTCTTTTGTTTGTTTGGTTGGTTTGTTCTTTTTTTTAACTTATTTTTTCATGAAGTTTACAGAAAACTGAGTATGAAACTCACTGATGTACTATCCAGGCAACAAAATACTTTGTGTTTCCAGGAGGAATGCAGACTTTTCTTACAATTTTCCTGTTATATGTTGCACATGTCTGGTGTCAGCCACCAGAATATTATCAAATAACAATCTCAAGATAGGTGAACAAGTGTATCCTGGCTATTTTACTTGCAACTTAGGAGAGAAAACAAGACAAATTATTTATCTGCCATTTCACATTTTGCTGTGGCTACATTATCCGCTTCAAGGCGACAAAGTCCAAAACATTACAGAAGAAAAGATGTTTTGTCATCAATCACTGTGACATTTGAGATAACTAGAGGAAGTGCAGAAATCATAGGGCTTTAATCATTTCCCAGTAGACAACAGCGGTTTTAATATGTCCACTCACTAAAGATCTTCAGCTGGTTAAAATACTGAACACGAAAAGCCCTAATAGTTTAAATTTAAAGAAAAGGCACTGAACTTTAACTCTTTGGCAGCCAAGAACCTCTGAGACCGTACTGGTCTGATTCTGGTGTCTAAATACAGCAGCACCTACTGTGACAAAAATTGTGCTGCTTTATAGTGTTTATTGAAAGGAACATAGGGAGGTAAAATGTAAGAGCTAGAATTAGGGAAAAGGCCAACAAGGCAGATATCATGGTGGAAGTCTGTTATAGACCACCAGCCCAGGATGAAGAGAACTCTGCAAGCAGCTGGGAGAATTGTCACGCTAACCCTTGTTCTCATGGGGAACTTCAACTTACCAGATGTCCGCTGGAAATACAATACAGCAGAGAGGAAACAGTGTAGGATGTTCCTAGGGGTGTGTGGAAGATAAACTCCTGACACAGTTGGTGAGTGAGCCAACTAGGGAAGGTGCCTGCTGGACCCACTGTTTGCAAACAAGGACTTGTGGGGGATGTGATGGTTGGAGGCCACCTTGGGCATAGCGATCGTAAAATAGTAGAGTTTTCAATTCTCTGAGAAGTAAGGATGGAGATCAGCAGAACTGCTACCTTGGACTTCCAGAGGGCAGACTTTGGCCTGTTTAGGAGCCTGATTGACAGAGTCCCTTGGGAGGCAGTCCTGAAGGGCAAAGGAATCCAGGAAGGCTGGACATGCTTCAAGAAGGAAGTCTTAAAGGCACAGGAGCAGGCCATCCTCATGTGCTGAAAGATGAGATGGTGGGGAAGAAGACTGGCCTGGCTGAACAGAGAGATTTGGCTGGAAGTCAGGAAAAAAAGAGAGTTTATGATCTTTGGAAGAAGGCACAGGCAACTCAGGAGAACTACAGAGATTGCATGAGGTTATGCAGGGAGAAAATCAGAAGGGCCAAGGCCCAACTAGAACCTAATCTCTGTACTGACATAAAAGACAATAAAAAATGTTTCTATAAATACATTAACAACAAAAGGAGGGCTAAGGAGAATCTCCATCCTTTATTGGATGGGGGCGGGAACATAGTAACCAAGGATGAGGAAAAGGATGAGGTATTTAATGCCTTCTTTACCTCAGTCTCTAATGGTAAGAGCAGTTGTTTTTGGGATACCTGGGTCCCTGATCTGAGAGACAGGGACAGGGAGTAGAATGAAGCCCCCATAATCCAAGAGGAAATGGTTGGTGACCTGCTATACCACTTAGACACACACAAGTCTATGGGGCCGGATGGGATCCACCCAGGGGTACTAATGGAGATAGTGGAAGTGTGCACCAAGCCACTTTCCATTGTTTATCAGCAGTCCTGGCTAACCAGGGAGGTCCCAGTTGGCTCTAAGATAGCAAATGTGACACCCATCTACAAGAAAGGCCAGAAGGAGGATCCGGGAAACTACAGGCCTGTCAGTCTGACCTTGGCGCTGGGGAAGGTTATGGAGCAGATCATCCTGAGTGCCATCACGTGGCATGTACAGGATAACCAGGTGATCAGGCCCAGTCAGCATGGGTTTATGAAAGACAGGTTCTGCTTGAGTAACCTGGTCTCCTTCTATGACAAGGTGACCTGCTTAGTGGATGAATGAAAGGCTGTGGATGTTGTCTACCTAGACTTCAGTAAAGTTTTTGGCACCATTTCCCACAGCATTCTCCTGGAGAAACTGGCTGCTCATGTCTGGATGGGTGTACTCTTTACTGGGTGAAAAACTGTCTGGAGGGCTGGGCCCAAAGAGTTGTGGTGAATGGAGTTAATTCCAGTTGGCAGCTGGCCACAAGTGATGTTCCCCAGGGCTCAGTATTGGGGCCAGTTCTGTTTAACATCTTTATCAATGACCTATGTTACCACTTAGATCTCAGTCTCTCTCAAAGATAATACTAACACCTACCACTACTTTTCTAAGAAAATATTCAAACTCCTAAGAATGTAAACCTCATCACAGCTTCTGTCACAAAGTCTTTGGGAAGAAGTAGAGAGGTAACCAACAATGTTCTTATTTCCCTCATTCAGATAAGAGACTGACGGTAAATATAATTTTGTGCAAATGTTCTAGAGAAATATTTTTGTTATGTTTTTATAGATTTTGTATAGGGTTTTTCATGTTCTGGATTAAAATTTCAAGAAAGGTTTCGAGACTATTGTTTGTGGATTTACAAAAATCTGAATACTGTTTATGAATACTGACTTTATTAGACACCTACTGCTCTTAGAAGTCTTTGAAAATTCAGATGCTTTATTTTATGGTTTTATGTTTAAATGTGTTTTCAGGAACCAGTAAACTGAAGAATGGTAACAATATTGGAAGAAATACTCCAGGTAGGCCTACAATTTATAACTTTTTATTTTGCTAGATCAAATGAAAGCTTCTTTTTAAGTACTTCTTGGACTTGTACTACTGTCTTCACTGCTCGGGCCAGCTCTTGGGAGTCCCAGACTTTGCAAGTAACAGAGAAAGTCTGGAGGAAGCAAAACTTTCCCTTGGTTGAAGAGGAACGACTTAGAGAAGAATTAAGTAAACTGGATACCCACAAGTCCATGGGGCCTGATGGGATGCACCGGCAAGTGCTGAGGGAGCTGTCAGAAGTCATTGCTTGGCCGCTCTCCATCATCTTTGAAAGGTCCTGGAGAACAGGGGAGGTGCCTGAGGACTGGAGGAAAGCCAATGTCACTCCAGTCTTCAAAAAGGGCAAGAAGGATGACCCAAAAAACTACAGGCCGGTTAGCCTCACCTCTGTCCCTGGAAAGATGATGGAACAGATCATTCTGGGCGTCATCTCCAAGCATCTGGAGAAAAAGAAGGTTCTCAGAATTAGTCAACATGGATTCCCCAAGGGGAAGTCATGTCTGACTAATCTGATAGCCTTCTACGATGGCGTGACTGGATGGGTGGATGATGGGAGGGCAGTGGATGTTGTCTACCTTGACTTCAGCAAGGCTTTTGACACTGTCTCCCACATCATCCTCGCAGGCAAGCTTAGGAAGTGTGGGTTAGATGAATGGACAGTGGGGTGGATTGAACAGTGGCTGACAGATAGAGCTCAGAGGGTTGTGGTTAGTGGTGCAGAGTCCAGTTGGAGGCCAGTAACAGGTGGTGTCCCTCAGGGGTCAGTACTGGGTCCAGTCCTATTCATCAATGACCTGGATGAAGGGATAGAGTGTACCATCAGCAAGTTTGCTGATGATACAAAACTGGGAGGGGTGGCTGACATGCCGGAAGGCTGTACCGTCATACAGCATGACCTGGACAGGCTGGAGAGTTGGGCAGAGAAAAACCTGATGAAGTTCAATAAAGGCAAGTGTACGGTACTGCATCTGGGGAGGAATAACCCCATGCATCAGTACCGATTGGGGGCTGACCTCCTGGAGAGCAGCTGTGTGGAAAGGGACCTGGGAGTCCTGGTGGACAACAGGATGACCATGAGCCAGCAATGTGCCCTGGTGGCCAAGAAGGCCAATGGCATCCTGGGGTGCATCAAGAAGAGTGTGGCCAGCAGGTCGAGGGAGGTCATCCTCCCCCTCTACTCTGCCCTGGTGAGGCTGCATCTGGAGTATTGTGTCCAGTTCTGGGCTCCCCGGTTCAAGAAGGACAGGGAACTGCTGGAGAGGTTCCAGCAAAGGGCTACAGAGATGATTAGGGGACTGGACCATCTTTCTTATGAGGAAAGGCTGAGGGACTTGGGTCTTTTTAGTCTAGAAAAAAGAAGACTGAGGGGGGATCTTATCAATACTTAAGGGGAGGGTGCCAGGCAGATGGCAACAGTCTTTTTTCAGTTGTGCCCAGTGATAGGACTAGAGGTAATGGGCACAAAGTTGAGCACAGGAAGTTCCATCTTAACATGCGGAGGAACTTTTCTTTGAGGGTGGCAGAGCACTGGCACAGGCTGCCCAGAGAGGTTGTGGAATCTCCCACACTGGAGACATTCAAAACCCGCCTGGACGCCGTCCTGTGCAACTGCTGTAGGTGTCCCTGCTGTGGCAGGAGGATTGGACTTAGATGATCTCCAGAGGTCCCTTCCAACCCTGACGATACTGTGATACTGTGATACTTACATTACCCATTCATGGTATGGATTAAAAGTTGGAATTGATTTATGAATGCAATACAGTGTTCGTCAAATATTATACAGTTTTTGTATCTGCAAATGCAAAAGTTCTGCTAAATACCATTCAAAAATATGTGAAATACACAAGGACTTAATTTCATATGAAGATACCAAACTCAGAAATTCAGGTTGTTGTGTTTTTTTTTCTAATAGAAGCACAGTAAGATCCTTGATAAGACATTTAATATGAGTAGTATGTTTTCCATCCTCCCTGTTGATTTAGGCAGAACATTCATGAAAAGAGAAATTCTTGAACAGAAACAATTCCATCTCTCTTCATTTCTGTCTTTTGAACCCACTTTTTTTTTTGCTTCAAAATAATATGATGAATACCATCTTCATGTCAAAAAGGACAATTTAGACATCTTTATGAAAACATCTGTGTGGTTGAATGCACCAAAGTAAAACTTTATGTCCAGATATGATTACAAATCTTCCTGTCACCATTATAAACATATCATCTTTTACAGTAAATAAACCCTGCTATACTGTCTGCTTTGTTTTGTACTAAAGACATATTTCAGTTCATCAAATTTAATTTCAGACTATGCTGAGCACAACAGCAATGAAGTAAAGATAAAAACAGAAATACCAGAAAATAAACAAAAATTAAACAAAAATATATATAAAAAATCATTGATATTATTTTTCACACATCTTTTTATATAATTAGGATGGTAATACTTTAAAAATTTATAGTTCATAGTATGTAAAAAATTCAAGTGTAGCTTAGTTTAGTTACAACTAATTTTCCAAACTGAGCCATCTACAAGGCAATCTCCCTTATGATAATTTGCTACTAAAACATTTTCATAAATGTTAACAGTGACTTTTAGTACCTTATTATTGGTACCACATGTGAGATATCTTACAGGCTGTTTGGGGGATCAGAGTTTTATACCCCACTAAGATATCTTAATTTCAGTTTCCCACATTATAGGTGTGCAGGAGAGGTGGTCTGGAGCACTAATGAACTTTTTGAACAAAAATCTTTTCCTCTAAGAAATACAGCTTTGATGAAACTGATTTTAATTTTTTTTCTGTTGTATAAACTTGACTGTTTAGTACAAAATAGTATAGAAGAATTTGTCTAATATTTTCCATATATAATAACACTTCTACTGACATATCCTGAGATAATGAAAACATAAAATATATTTCCAATAAAATATTTCTTTAAAATAGAAGGAAAATTCTGATTCACACTTAATTTTTCTATTATTTTTTTAAGTTTTGCTTCTGTGAGAAAAATATTCCTGTTTTGCTTTGGAGTTAAGAACAATCTGGGACAAAAAGCAGTTCAGAGTTCTGAACAGCTTTACTAGGTGTTTTAAGGAAAATAGACAGCTAATGAATTTCAGTTTGACCATTATAAGAAAATATATGTGGAAATATTTTTTTCCAATATAAGGATTTCATATAGCTATAGAATAATTTCCCTGACATTTTATTAATATAATTTGCATAGAATACATGGTTCATCTAAACATACAGTTTGAAGCTAGACGGCTGGGAAAATGCTTTGTTTTAAGAAGATTTAAGTAATCTGTGATGAATTTTTCTCACAGAATAACAATTTCATATTTTGTGCAAAGTTAACATGGTTTCCCAGAATTTTAAGGAGCTTCATGTCATGCTTCACAACACACCTTTGTCATAGTATTATCAGACGAGCACACAATATGTAACATTTTTAGCTTAAGTGATGTGATTTAGGAAAACATATGCAAATTAGTCTTAAAAAATCAATTATACAGTAGTATAATACTGGTTTTGCAATATTAATAGAGGTCCTAAGAGACAGCTCAGTTAATTTTGCTCCAAATATAGTAAATTTATCCTCATGTTTTATACATTGTTTAAATTTGTGTAATATAAATAATACATAGTAGCTAATATTTTATTTATAAGAAATAAACATAATTTCCTTTTCTTTTGTAGTGTTAAGCCACATTGTTATTCCTGTACTTCAGTTATGCCAATTAGCTATGCTTGCTAAGTGTAATAAATAATATGTGCAAAATACAAAAACTATTTCAAGCAATTTTTAAGATCTGACAGAGATATTATGAACAATAATGTTTTATTAATCAAAACAATAATGCATTTCTATGTTATTTCAGGTTCAGATACTGGAGTCACCTCTAGTGTCTTTACATCCTCAATTAAAGTAAATATACACATATGCACACATGCACACACACGCACAGAGTCACTTGGCCAATCACACATCCAAACAGAAGAAAACACCTCAGTATGATGAAATGGAGGAGTCAGGAAAGGTATGTAGACTATTTTTGATAAAGAATTTTTTTTAATATACTATCTGAGCGATGAAGAAAGTACTCATGTACGGGTGAATTCACTAAAATTTTATTGTTTCTTGGTTTAAATACCATAAAAAAGTAACTTTTAAAATAGTATTTCACTAATTGCGCTTCTACTTATGGAGAAAAATGGGGTGTCTAGAAGAGTTTGTACATGTTAAGAATTTTGTATAAAAAGGCTTGGAATTTATACATACATGCATATTTGTTCCACCTTTGCTTTTCTCTAGATTTATTAAAATTCCATGACCATGTATAGAAAGTGGACAGGTTATCATCATAAATTTTACATAGAAAAAAATGATTAGGAGTACTTTATGTATAGACTACGCTTACAGTAGAAGAGCTGAGGTTATAAACAGACCTTAGAGTAAGTAGCTGTGATTGGTAATACGAAAAAAATCCCAGTGACGCATACCCTTTTCATTACCAAAGAACTCGAGCACCTCACCCTCACACAGTTAGAGTTTTTTGCAGTTCCTGAAGGGGAATTCGTGACTTGCAGTCAAGACTCCATTTTTCTGATACTCCCAAGTGTACCTCCATTATTTTTTTTTAATATGGGCATATCATTGGCCATCCAGGAAAGCAACAGAAAAGGCAGTAAAACAGAAATAACCGTAATATTAAAAAAAAAAAACAACATAAAATAATTATTCCCTTAAAAGACAGAGAATATTTGAGGAGGAATAATACCTGTCTTTACGATAAGCTTCATAATGAAAAAAAAGAAAATACAATAAGTTGTGCAATAAGAAGTTCATGAAGAATCCACATCCCTAATTGCCATATTATTCATTAAAAATTATGGCTCAATATGTTTTTTAAAAGGATCAAAAAAGAGGCATCCTCATACATGAGTTGTTTTATGTGTTGTACCAAATTGTTTTATTTCCACCACACCAGATGTTGTTTGGTTTGCTATTATTAGACCTAACACTGTCAACCTTAAATCATTTAAAATCACCAGCTTAACAAATTCATTTCAGTAATAGAAAGAAAGCAAGAACATATGCTCAATATGGATCCCATTTACTTACAGCTTCTTTTTGGCTACACCCTCCTTTTGCATCTCTTCCTTAAAAATAGCAAAAATATGGTCAGCACATCAGTCTTCATTGACATCAGCTGTTTCTTAGTTTAACCTCATTAAAATAATAGCTTAAAAGGTTCTTACTTCTCAGCTTTACAATGTGACAGCTGGACAACCTGCATTATACTCTCTAAATCTGGACTTGTAAATTTTACACTTTTGAATTCCAACAGGATTTCTTTTAGCCCTATAACACAGTTACAGCATAACTCACAAAACTGAAATGCTAATGCATGCGGTACGTATGTAGGAAACAACTGGGGTAGCTGGCTGCATTCTCATAAGCTGTTTCACAGATCAGCAAAGGAAAAGGACATTGTTAGAAGTAATATGATGAGGCATGGAATAAGAAAAGTATTAGAAAATTAAGTATAATTTTATCTGCTATTTGAAGTCTGGCTGTGACAGCCATCAGTCTTAAAAACCTTACAAAGATTTTATTAATTATTTATGATGATAGTGATTTAGTGGCAGATATAGCTGATTGACAACTTTTCGTCTAAACTTTTTTTAAAAGCAGACAAAGTATCTTTTTTTTTTTTTTAAATGGCAGTAATTGTAAGAAATAGAGCTATATTTGTTCTTAGAAAATGTTAGAAATAGAGCACTTCAAAAATTTGAAATTTTAAAAGAGAGCGCAATTAATCTCATGGTGTTCTGTGTAAATTACAAGGCAGATTGTGTCTGGAATTATGCCTATATGAGAGAAGAGAGATTGTGCAAGGAGACTGTGGTGTTGTTAAGGTATGCAGACAGATTATACCCATGTCCTGAAGGTTAGGTGATGAAACAGAACATAAGAAGTTACTAAAAATGAAATCAGACATTTGTAGACATACCAAAAAATAGAGTGAGAAACTCACAAAAACAGTTTTCAGTGTAAGAATAGTACCGTAAGGGTGAGGAATGGCTGGATTTCAGAGACAGTTAAGGGAAAGTTGGCCAAATATCATGTGTAATTGGAGGAGAGCATTTTGGAGTCGCATAGCACCCCGGTAACCATATTAGAAATACCATCTATGCCTGAGAATATGTAGGTAACTTTATCAGAAATAGCAAATTTGGGTACAGAGGAAGCAAAACTGGAACCAATAGGAAGAAAGTGACTAGGGGTGGGGTTTTTATCTGGGAGCAGATGAGGAGAAAGAAAAGGAGAGATGGAGCTGATTGGGAAAAGAGCAAACATGGTAAAGTGGAGATAAATGGAGATAAAAGGGACTGTTTGAGTGTAAGCAAGCTGCTGGCCAGTACATTTGCCTGACTGAGCTCTACACCTGAGCACTGCAAACTATCCTACCTCCATATTAAGGTCTGTCCCTTAAGGGGGTGTGAGCATGTGTGTAACCACCAGCAAACTACAGGCTACTCGAACAGAAGGAAAAAAATGCGTCTGTCTGGTGGCTCACGTGAATGCTGTTTCTGCGTATGTAGGTGCTGGTAACGGCATTGCTCTCTGTCTGTGTTGATCTGTGTGGCTGGCTGGCCATGTTTGTCAAGGTTGTATATCTGTATCTTTGCAATTTGTGCTTGGCTTTGTTGTTTGTCAGATGTAGAAACCGGCGACTGCAGGAGCCACTTCTATGTGATGGAGACTGGATAAACTCACCTGGGTGTGAGCCCTCCTAAGTCTGCACCAGGAACCAGAAAGTAGAACTTCCCTGGATCCCAAAGAGCCCCAGCTATGGCTTCCCTTAGAACCTGTCATATATTTTTTCAATTATTAAAAAGTCAAGAGTAATATCTTCTCATTCCTTGAAAAAAATCAAGACCAATATCAACTTAAAAAGGAAATGCCTATTATCAGGTGTACACGAATAGGATTTGTACTCATTTTTCTAGTAGCTGCTCCACCTAATCTCACAAGGAGTGTTTCTAAGTTTCAAGGACTCCGTCTGCACAAGGAGTGATGTTCCGTATCTTTCTTTCTTAAGGCGTCTTCTGATATGTAAATGTTGATAAACTGGTCAACTGATCCTACCCCATCATCAATTTATTGGTTTTAAAGAAATTAGGCTTTCATGTGACAAAGCCTCAGTTACTTTACTTTTCCTGTCAAACAAGGTACAAAAATATTGTTGCGGAGACATATGTAGAGGTTTTAAATAGATCTATTGCTGTTTCTTCTCAATAGCAAAGCAATACTTACCTTGTGCTTTCTATTGGAAACCTTGTGTATGGGTAGTATATAAAAATCATGGAAGAATCAAAATCATTAGCAAAAGACAAGTGAATAAAATTATAAATAATAACTTTTTAGACAAAGTATTTGAAAGTTCTTTTCAATATCATGAAAACAGGGAATTACAGGATATAACCCTCATATGGGGAAGAGCTTCTAAACTGAATTATATGATTCAGGCTGAGATAGAGATAGAAATCAGCAGCCCTGAAAAAAGATAGATTACTAATGATGTAAGGATAGTCCAAAATTACAGTACAGCCAGAAAGACACAGACAGATGTAATGTGCTTCTTTGGCAGGTGAGGGGGAAGTTTTTAGGAATTTTTTTTTTAAATTATTTCATTTGCTTGTATTTCCGTTTCCTCTTTTTGCAAAATGGTTTGTACACATCATTCTGCTTATTTAGAACATACTCTATTGCATTAAGCACAAGAACATATATTTTGCAGGTCAGTGGAGGAATAAACTTGAATTGGTATCTGACTACTTATATACATGCTCTGCTTTCTTTCAGAGTCAGTATTTGCAATAACATAATAATAGGCACTGAGGAATATTAATATGACATTTTATTTTATTATTGTTTCTGTTTTTAAGAGTGTATTAGAAACTCTGCAATTAGGTGAGGTCTTGCTTTTTATGGAATTCTTAAACAGATTTGGGTTTTTTTATTTATTTCATATGCATCAAACATACCAGCTAGAATTGGTAGATAGAAGTCAAAATACATATTCTGGAGACTAAATAGTAAGAAAACAGACTTACTTCGTGTGAACAATATTTAACACTGAGAAATAGTTTTTGTGTGTTTGGAACATACAAACATACATAGTTTATATGTTCTGTCTGGAAATAGCATCTCTTTGAACCAAAAAGGAAGGCACCCTGGATCTAAGGAAGAGATCCTTAGTGGACCTATGAGTCTGTTAAGGCCTATCCTATTCCCTGTGTCCATCAGTTTATTTATGTTAGTTACAAGGCTGGGTCTGTGATTCCTGTACTTTATATATGGAAATTACAGGTATTCATCAAGGAAGAGGTTCTGAATAGAAGCACAGTATAAAGGTGGATCTTAAACACTGGGTTTAACAGTGGCATAGAACTAGGCCGTTGATCAACATGTTGAAACTGAAGTGCCTAAAATTTATGTACCTATATATAGGTACATAAAATACTTTTTGTGGAAAGCCTTGAAGAATACCAATAAACACAGAATGAAAAGGGAAGATAAACACATTAGGAAGAAGTCTCAAAAACTGCCTCTAACTAGCTGTCAATCACAACCATCACAAATTGTGGGACAGAACCCTCTGCAGTAGCACAATTTTTTGGAGTTCAATATTCTCTAAAAAACCTTAATCCACTCAGACATCTACATTACAAAATGTAGTCTACATAAAAGAATTATGAGGATGAAAGAGACAACTTGTGGGAAGCATGAAATAAAGTGTATTTCTCAGGGGTTATGTCTGACATAAGTCTGCTTTTACAAGTTGTTGTTGCCACTCAACAATTTTAACCGTAACCAGCCCTGTCACTCTTCTCAGTGTGCCCTTCGGAATCTTTGTGTCTCCATTCTGATTGCATGTGCCAGCCTCTTTTTCTCCCTCTCTGTCATCTTTCTCATGTATGTCAGTGCTCAAAGGAGCTTCAAAAATAGCCATTCTCCCCAGTCTGTTCCGCATGGGAGTGTATACACGAGATGGAGGGAGAGTATTGTGGACTCAGCAAGGCTTGTTCTTTTAAGGGACCCAGAGGAGAGGGAACTGGTGGGAAACAGGAAGAGTCTGAGATAAGGAGTCCCTCTTTTATTTCCCTAATATATTAAAAAATTGGTAGCACTGATGTATTAAAAGTGGTAGCACTGCCAGAGAGTCCCTTAATGGGGTGAAGGATTTAGAAACCTTCAAAGTCTGAAGCTGATATTTTATTCATGATAATCAGAAAGAGAGTACTGTGTTATTATGTTTATAAAATAAGGATAAATTGAAATGCTTCATTTTTCATGGTGCCTCGAAATGAGATATCCATGCTTGGAAAATACAGACAATGATACATATAAAAGAAATTATGTTTTGTGTGGAGATGTAATCTTAGTGCAGCACAAAACAAGAAAGACAGAATTGCAGAAAACCTTTGGTCAACTGTGTGGGTGTAGAGTGTAAATTGTCTGTTTTTTAGCAATCATTGAGCATTTTAGAGGTAGTCAGTCAAGTAAACTGTCTACAGGCAACTCTAGTTTCTCATAAATCCTAAAGAACCTGAAAGACCCTTATTATTTCTGAGGTGCTTCAGACTCTTTTTTTTTTTACACAGCAACTGAAACATTTTGAGTCCGTATTTGTGATGTTGCCTGTATCTTTCAGGATTTCAAAAAACAGATTTTATTTTACAGTATTTTACTTTTTTTTGTGTGGAAGGCAAAGGCCCAGTGTTTGTGATCTGCCTTAATTTAATTCCTTGTTCTAAGACAGGCTTCCTGTAGGACCTCATAGTGCACTTAAACCAATTGTATCTCAATTTCCTACTACTAAAATGAGGAAACCAATGTGATTTCCCCTCCCCTCTCTTTTGTCTATTCAGAACAGAACTTTTTTTTTTGACATTGTATTTACATTTACAGTAATGTCACAATGAAACTTCAATTTCAGCTGCAATTATCTTTTTTTTTTTTGTAATAAAAATAGTAAAAACTATAGTTCCTTTATGACCTCACTCTGGTTCCAGAAAATGCAGCTAGTATACAGCTAATTTTTTTAAGTTTAAGAAGGGACTTAAACTTCAGTGGGTGTCATTTCAATGCAAAGCTTTCTGTTTGTTTGCCTGACCCTGTTGGAAAGTTTTATTTTTGCAATTATACAACTTTTCAGATAAAATTACCGAACAAGAACTGCCTTTTTCATTTTGGGAGAGGTTTTATGATAAACCTCAGGAAAAAGCTTATAACTGCAAGTACTACATTTGTCTGAAGGGTAGAAGGAGGACAGACAATTGAAGGTGAAGTCACTGAAATTTTCAGCACAAACATATGAATTAAATATTACAAAGACAAGAAATGTTAGAAGAGACTTGTGAGGAAAAATAACCTAATTTTGCTTCTTCATTAAATTACAAGTATAAAAACTGCAAAGATTTCGTACTGTTTTTTGTAGCTGGTTACATTATCTTAAATTCTGCATCAATTGATTAAAACCTGATTTTTTTCTGTATACATTATATGCTTCTGCACTTTTAAGTGTATTTTCTAGAGACTTAGACTTACTGCCCGAAATTTGCAGTCTACTCTAGTTCATTGTAAACAGGGGACCACATTGCTGAATTACCTTATTTGAAGCTGGGCCAAGCTCATATAAAAGATTTACAAAACCAATTAAAACTTTTAGCAAAGTCTCTTGATTTTTTTTCTTCTCTTGTATTTGAGTATATCCCCACATAACGTACCTTCATAGGCAAGTAACACAGTAAGCCATACAGGCCATTTATCTCTGTTTAGACTGTGACTTTTTTCGCATTTAGTCCCCCATGTCTAGCACTACCAGGAATAGTTTATGCTGGATTAAATTACTCCTTATCATCCTCTGACTGTCTTGGTCTCTTGCATCACTATAATTATGGAATATTCCAACATCTGTTCACTGAAAGAATCAACATTTGGAGACAAATCCTTTTCCTTTCTGTCTGTTTTCTAATACAACTGGACAGTTTATATATCATGCAATAATTGGAGATATCTCCAAACTGTCCTTCTCCCTGTTTAATCACTTCTGCTGCCATGACAATATCATCTAATAGAGATAGGGGCACGCTGAGAACTAAAACTACTTCCCCAGATTGTATATAGATGATATGTTTCAGTTGAAATTAATTTTCTGTAATGTATACCAGTTTGTTACATCACCCTTTTCTTCATATCAAGTCTCTGACTGCCAAATCAGAGACTTGTGCAATGCAGTCTATATTTTAGCATCCCTTTTTGCTTTACTAGATTTCTGCTCTCACATCAGCTTTGATCCTTTTCCCAACCTGAGTGGTTTATACTCTTATCTTGTGAAATACATAACCTCAGCCTCTTCATTTTTCCATATAAACGGTTCCTCTTAGAAACACTTCTCAAGAACTGCATCAATGCCATCCTCCCCCATTTTTCCTCCAGTTTTGTTTCCATATTTCTCAAAATATTATCTTTCTATTAAAATAAATTACAACATAGGGGTTTCTGAGTCCAATAGCCCAGTAGATACGTAGCTGGTACAGCTCCATGTCCTCAGATCCAACAGATATTCCAGACAGGAGCACATCCACACACTACTCACACATGACCAGCCACACTGATCAATAAAGGTGGAAAACACACAGCAGTTACACAAATATGAAGGGCATAGACGGCCTAATCCTGTTCCTTCACCACGGCTGATCAGGACTGAAGACCACTAGTGGATACAAATAGATATCCTTGTAGCTAGTCCAGACCTATGGTCTTCCTAGACCCCCATCTCTTCGGTAGAAGTTTTTGGACAATTGGACCCTCCAGTAGCCAATTTTCAGACCCTTGCTTTTTCCAGGATCCAGCCCTGAGACCTCCAATTTCTTTGGTACCTGGATCCTAGACTTCTTGTTCTAATTGCTGGCTACTCCGGCTTGAAGTTTATTAACATCACATACATGCAGAATAGGAGCAACTTCAGCAAGGAAAATAGCTAGGAATAGAGTTTAATATGAACATAGGATAGACTGTGGAGATTAAGAGTGGGAGTTGGCCAGACAAGCAACCTGTTTACTGTTGACTCGCCCTTCATTCCCTTTTTCTTCTGCTTTCCCATGCAGTTTCTTCCTAATCCACCTCTCTCCCTCCTTTCTCTACCTTTGATCCTCCCCCTGAAGAGCTCACAATACATTTCTCACATCCCCACAAGCTCTTTAAAAATCCCATAGTAAGTTTTACATGGTCCCAAAATGATCTCCCGCTTACATCTCATAATAACGCTATATCCCTGTAGGGATTAACCCCTCTTCAGTCTGCAAGTTCCTCCTGGAAGAGCTTGTTTGATTGGCTCAGCTCAGTGACAATGGAAAAATTATCAAAGACTGAAACAGTCTGCCCAGGGAAGTGGTTGAATCGCCATCCTTGGATGTATTTAAAAGCCGCCTAGATATGGTGCTCAGGGACATGGTTTAGAAGTGAGCCTGGTAGAGTTAGATAAAGGTTGGACTTGATGATCTTAAAGGTCTATTCCAGCCGTAATGATACTATGATTCTATGATTATTTTCTTTTAAGAATGACTTCAAAATCATGGTTTAGGAGTAACCAATTCAGTGAGCTCCCTTTTCAATGATTAGGTTACCTTTGGGTCCTTGGCCTGAGAGTCTTCCTCTTGTGTTTATGGTGATTAGCCTTTAAATTAATTTCAGTTTAAATAAATGTAAACATAAAAAATATACTGAGAAACAAGCAACTAATAAAGTATATATTCAGTGAAAGTACATATACCACAAACTGCTGAAATGATTCATGCATGAATAATTTTATTGAGAAATAAACATGCAAGGCAGCATGCTGAAGTGATAGCTCTTTAAGGCAGTTAGTGACTTCCTAGAATAAAATAATGTCTTGATAGGATAGTCTGCACGGGAAGTCATTGTTCTCTCCATTCACTTATTATACATACAATATTGAGAACTGTAGGATCTAGGAAACTCAAACTTATTCCTGTGGAGTGTTATTCATGGCTTTCAAGATGAGAATTTAAGTAAAAAAAGAAGAAGATTAAGCTTATATCCAAAAAATCTGCAGGTTATGTGTGCTGGCAAAAACTATCCACATCTCACCTTCCAGCTTTCCTGGACCCTAGCCTGGGAGAAAATTAACAGTTGTAGACAATTTGTGAACTGGGACTCTGAAGGAAAACAGGGAGTTAAATCAAACTGACAATGTAGAAAAATATAACCTGGTGGTCACAAAAGAAGTCCAGGATGAAGGAAATATAGCATACTTTGCTTGATAGACCATGTAGTGATGTAGTCTCAGGAAAATCATCCAACTCGTCTCTACTTTCTCTAAAGAGAGACAGGAAAAATGTAGATCTACTTATCTCTTAACACCAGGATACGTGTGAAGCACTAAAGACATCCTTGTAACTTTTCTCACACGTGCACACACTTGTATGTACAAACACACCTTACGTGAGCATAATTGTTATAGCTTTTCAGAGCTTTAGCAAAAATTTTAGTTATTAATTATAGAAAAAATCTAATAACTATTTTCAGTAGAATGAATAAAGTAAACTCCAAAAAATACTGTAGATGACAACCTGTTAATATAGAATCAGAGAATGGTCTAGGTTGGAAAGGATCTTGAAGATTATCAAGTTCCGACCTCCCTGCCATGGGCAGGGACACCTTCCACTAGACCTGGTTGCCCAGGGCCCCATCCAGCCTGGCCTTAAACAGCTCCAGGGATGGGGCCTCAACTACTTCTCTGGGCAACCTGTGCCAGTGCCTTACGACCCTCAAAGTCAAAAATTTCTTCCTAATATTTAATCTAAATCTACCTTCTTCCAGCTTGAAGCCATTCCCACTCGTCCTATCACTACATGCCCTCGTAAAAAGTCCTTCCCCAGCTCTCCTGTAGGCCCCCTTTAGGTACTGGAAGGCCGCAATAAGGTCTCCCCAGAGCCTTCTCTTCTCCAGGTTGAACAGCCCCAACTCTCTCAGCCTGTCCTTATAGGAGAGGTACTCCATCCCTCTGATCATCTTCACGGCCCTCCTCTGGACCCACTCTAACAGGTCCATGTCTTTCCTATGTTGGGGGCTCCAGAGCTGTATGCAGTACTCCAGGTGGGGTCTCACGAGAGCAGAGTAGAGGGGAAGAATCACCTCCCTCAACCTGCTGGCCATGCTTCTGATGCAGGCCAGGATACGGTTGGCCTTCTGGGCTGCAATTGCACATGTTGAGCTTCTCGTTAATCAGCACATCCAGGTCCTTCTCCTCAAGGCTAATCTCAATCCATTCCCTGCTGAGCCTGTATTTGTGCTTGGGATTGCCCTGACCCAGATGTAGGACATTGCACTTGGCCTTGTTGAACTTCATGAGGTTGGCACGGGCCCATCTCTCCAGCCTGTTCAGGTCCCTCTGGATGGCATCCCTCCCCTCCAGTGTGTCTACCTCGCCAAACAGTTTGGTATCATCGGCAAACTTGCTGAGGGTGCACTCCATCCCACTGTCCATGTCCTCAACAAAAATGTTGAACAGCATGAATCCCAGTACCGACCCATGAAGAATGCCATTCGTCACTGGTCTCCACTTGGATATCGAGCCGTTGATCACAACTCTTCGAGTGCGACCGTCCAGCCAGTTCTTTATGCACCGAGTGGTCCATCTGTCAAATCCGTCTCGCCAATTTAGAGACCAGAATATTGTGTGGGATAGTGTCAAACATCCTATAAACCACATACTCTGTCTATTTAGATTTTGTTCTGTAAGCGGATTACTATTTGACTGTTTAATCAATTTTTAAATAATAAAATCACTTTTCTAAATAATAGATCATAGTTTAGAGTATGTTTCATGCTGTGTTGTGGCACATTTCCAGTAAAGCATTATTAACCATATTTTTTACATAATCCTATTACTTCATCCTATGTGACTGACAAGATTTAGATTTTTCTTACATCTTCCTGATTTCAAACGCATGTATGTTCTGCAGTCATTACACTCTTTCAGATTCTTTTTTGTATGCTTCCCACTGTGCTACGTGAGTTTCACACACCATTACTCAATTAAAAGCTACCATAAAAAAATTATTATATTTAGCCCTTGGTCACTTAAATGGAACTTTGGAACCTATGCATAAATGTCTGTGCATTTCAAGAGCGCAATGGATGGTTTCTTCTTTAGCAAAAGATTATTTATTGAAAAATGCAGAAAACCAGTGAAACCCAGTATCATAGTTAATTACGTGAACCAACACATATATTTTAACCAAAGAATGTAGAAAGGTTTGTTGTCTCTAATAAAATGAGTCTGAAGAAGAGCTTCCTGAGACAAAAAAGTCAGGAAAATAAACCGTTTTTCTTAAAGAGGGGAGGCACAGAGAAGTCCAAAATCTATAGCAGCAAAATCACTTTATTACAGCAGCAGTCAACTCCCATTCTCTGCAGTGCTGTCACAGGCATCAAGGACATGAGAAAAAATGAGGAGGAGATTATTTTATCCTTTTTAATCTCCAGTTAAAAGCAAAGAATTCAGATGAACAACACTTCCTTATGTTACCCACTGTGCCTTTTCACATTCATAGCTGAGATTTGAATCAACACAAATTAGGAAAACTATGATTGAAAAACAAAACGATGAAAGCAAACTTTTTTTTTTATAAGTTAATTTTCCATTACCCCAATTCAAGCATAATTACTATATGCCTGCAAGAAATATAATTGAGGTTTTAGTGCCATATACTTGCAGGAAACCAACAGTATGAGGCAAGTGGGGTGCCCTGTAAAAAGAAAGTGCTATCAAAAAAAAGAAAACTCTTCTAAAAATAAAATACAAAATTGTTCTTTCTAGCTTCTTCAGTATAAAGCATGCAATTATTCTTTGCATGTTGTAAAACTACAAATCAAACTATAGCAGCAGGGGAGTGAAAGTTGTAGGCGTAAACATGGGAAAAAATATACGATTTCAGCTGAGATTTAAAATGAAATTAAATGAAGAGGTAGAGGTATGTTGTTTCAGAAGCCAAGAGCAGCAGAAGATAAGGCTTTTGCACCAGATTGTGCAGAAAGTGAGGGAAGCCAAAACTAAATGAGTAAGGCATAAAAGGGGAGAAGTTGAGTATTAGAGAATATTTTTCATTAAATAACATAGTATGTTTTAGTACAAATGTTTTTTCTTAGAAAAATCCCATTTTAAAGACTTACAAAGTAAAATAATAATATATTAAAAAAAAAGCTGAGAAAATGCTGCAAACATACACATCAGTTTAAAGAAACTCTAAAAATTGTGTTTGAACAGTAGCATGATATATCTGTATTTTATTTTTCCCATTGAAAATGCCTAGTAGTCCCCTTTGGGCCATAAAATGGTAGCTCAGCAAAATATGCCAAAGAAAATAGAAATCTCAACATTTATTGTGAACAGAAATTCATAAACCAGACCTTGGATGGATACTCATGACATATCTATGAACAAATCCACAGGTGCAAAACAGATATTCCGCATAAGGATCCTCTCCCTATACCAGTGCTGCAACCTTGTAGATAATTTCCCGTTGGTTTTTTCCTGCCAGAACTGTGGTTCAGAACCCAGCCTTCATTTCCAAAAGGTTTTTGTTTTATGTGGTTATCCTCTTAAACATGGCTAACATAGCAGAACACCAACTTTAAGACTACCTCAGCAGTGCTGTCTCTGCTGTGTCTAGTACCAGCACCGATTTAGCTGTATGTAACTGGATCAGTTACTGCCAGCAAAATTGTAAGTTCCAGAGTGTCATCCTAACTATGATAAAATACGGCAATTCTTTTTTTCTCCAGTGTGTTTTTTCTCCTAAAGCTATATTATTATCAGTGTCACATGCCGGCATAAAATGGGATGTGTAGATGGTTTGTATGTGAATATCCAGGGAACCCTGAGGTAACAGTGAATCGTGAGACTAACAGAAGTGTTTGGGATGTCTGCTACAAAAACAGATACCTACTCGGCTCCCAACACTTGTCTGGGTTCAGAGAGAAGACATGTAACACCACAAAATCTTTGGATCCTTTTCTCTGTATTTCTCCTCCTTTTCCTCCACTCATCCAGTTTTAGTATTCTCCAGGCTCCTTATCATAGTCAACATACCAACTTGGTTTTCCAGTTATGCACCATTTTATTATGAAAGATAAGAAGTTTACTTAATTTGCCTTTGCAGTCTAGCACAACACAGTTTCTCAACAAAAGTTCATTTTTAAGCAGATCTTAATTTGCATACAAAATACTAGTGGACCTCATTACATTAAAAAGAAGCAAAGCAACCCCAAAACAGCAGAAGCCAAGAAGAAGAAAAATGGAAGAGGGAAACACATGTATAGAAATATGAGTCTATGTCATTCCTGTTAATTGATGTCTAGTTATGACAATTCAATGAAAGAAACAAAAACATTCTTTTAATTTGTTATAAGGAAGAGCTTTCACATTTAGTTGGGTTTTTTTTTGTCCCCATGAGAAAACTGCAAGAAGTGATGACAGGTTTTAGATTGAAGAGCAGCAAATGCAGCTAGCATTTGAGGGCTGATTATTAGCCAACTTTTGTTAAGAGGTTAGGAGAGAAATAAAACAAGCACATCTTACTGTTATAAGAATCTTCTTTGATGTAACCTGTTGAATTCATTTTCTACTTACAATAAGACTGATAATGCATCATTTTACCACTGCTTCTTGTAGTATTTGCCCAGATTTTGCTCTCAACTTTACTGATAAGCCTGGATTGGAAGGAACAATACTTTTAGCCAACACATGACACTTAACAGCTATTTTTAAGGAAACTGTGAGGGGACATGAATTAGGCAAAAAATTGGCTGCACCATGAGGCTTGGAAGGCGTGAAGAGTGGTTTGAGGTCTGACTGGCAGCAAGCTGTGACTGGAGCTCCTCAGGGGTCAACACTATGGCCACCACGGTTAAATATTTGCATCAGTGACCAGAAATATGGGTTATAATGCACTGTTATCATTGCCTCATGTGGCGAGGTGCTGGCAGTGAGGGGGATGCAGAGGTGGCCACTGTGAGGAGGGGCTGAGGCTGCCCCATGTTGCACACGGCTGGTTCCAGCTTACCCACAGTAGGGCACAGCTGAGCCCATCAGCCAAGGCAGAGGCCTTTTCTTGTTTCTTCATGGAATACGCACTTAGTTTTCACATTTCAGATTTTAAAAAAGGTTTCACTGGGTGTACATCTAGCTGCAGATGCAAATGCTGAGAACTCAGTTGCAGGCCTGTTTCAGTCAATCTCTCTGCTCCACAGTGCTTACGTGCAGCTCAAAAACCATCACAGGCCAGTTCATGGCTAAGTACACTCACTAATATTTTGTGCCATTCATTTCTCTGGAACCTGACTTTCATTTTTTCCTCTGTGCTTCTGTCCATAGCAACTATAAAGCATAGGTCAGTGCTGTTTGTGTTGTGAAATGTCTCATACATGTTTCTCATTATCTTGCTACTTAATAAACACTGGTGGTCTGACATGACGCTTCTGTCAGCTGGTTTAATATGTTGTCCTTCTATATCCCCAGATTATTCTTACATTTACAAAAATCAAACTGAGCGTACTAGGTACCATGTATACCCGACAAGAGCGATTTACAAATGATAAATATATATTATCTTTAGAATAAAAGATCACTTGCCGAGACAAGCAGCTCCGGTGCAGGCACGTCCGCAGCGGAGCCGGCTGATCTCAGCGAAAAAGGGCCTTTTTCAGAGCTTTTTTGAGACAGGGAAGCGCCAGAGCGGCACAGGGACCCGCAGGGCGCCGGCGGCTCGAGGGAGAGCAGCTGACGTGAAGGGGCGGGACCAGCGGCAACGGCGGCGCCCCCACTCCCATAAGAAGCAGCCCTAGGGAGCGCTGCGACCAGGAGCGCTGCGAACAGAGCGGGCAAACAGGGCGTGGCGCGTCAGTCAGGGAGTGGCGCGGCAGCTTGCGCGGCAGTTCGTGCGGAAGGGTGCGCAGGAAGGGCGCTGAGGGTGCTGCAGGTTCCAGAGGAGGGTTCACCCAGTAAGAGGACCGCAGGCATGGCCCCCACCCGCCGGAAGGCCATGTCCTCAGCACCAGCCAGAGCAGATGCAGCGACACAGACAGTGCTCCCTCGGAAACACACAGGCACACAGGCCTCTGGCTGCAGGGAGTGCCACAGCCTTGCTCTACGAGCAAGTTGTAGCAGTAACAACAGCTGTGTCAGGTGTGAGCAAGTGGATGATCTGCTGAGCCTGGTGGCAGAGCTCAGGAGCGAGGTTGAGCGACTAAGGAGTATCAGGGAGAGCGAGAAAGAAATAGACTGGTGGACCCAGGCCTTGAGCTCCATGAAAGAGAGACCGGGCCAGGCATCGGAAATAAGAAAAGACCACGGGGATATCATCTCTATGCCCTCTAGGGCTGAAGGGACGGAAGGCAGAGGCCTACCGAAAAATGATGAATGGAGGCGAGTCTGTGGTAAGCGCAGCAAGCGAGCCCCCTCCTTGCCCGCCCCCCCTCCCCTAGTACCATTATCCAACAGGTACGAGGCCCTGGGCACGGCAGGACAGCCGGAGGACAACAAGGTGGACAGTCCTAATACATCACAGGAGACGCCAGGACTGGGAAGACCCGCTCAAAACATTAAGACCGCTGCTACAAGGAAGAAAAGGAGGGCTATAGTCGTGGGCGACTCAGCACTGAGGGGGACTGAGGGCCCAATATGTAGGGCAGACCCCGCTCTCAGGAAGTCTGCTGCCTTCCGGGGGCACGCGTTAGGGACATCACTAAGAGACTCCCTAGCCTGGTGCAGCCCTCGGACTACTATCCGTTGCTCCTGTTTCATGTGGGGGGCGATGAATGCGCAGAAAGGAGTGCAAGGATGATTAAAAGGGGTATCAGGGCTTTGGGACAGTCACTACAGGGATCTGGAGCACAGGTGATTTTCTCATCCCTACTTCCTGTTGCGGGCAATGACATTGAAAGGAACAGACGAGCTCAATCTGTTAACATGTGGCTCCGTGGATGGTGTCAACGACACAACTTTGGGTTTTTTAACAATGGAATGACCTATGCAGCATCAGGCCTGCTGGCATCAGATGGGGGCTGGCTCACTCAGAGAGGGAGAAGGGGTTTTGCCCAAAAATTGGCAGGGCTCATTAACAGGGCTTTAAACTAAATTCGACGGGGGAAGGGGGTATTATCAGGGTTGCCCATGAACAGCCAAGGGATGTTACATCAAGGAAAGGGGAACAGGGCGCTGGTGAGGGCCTGCAGCCATTAGCTCCAAGATGTGCCAGCTACGCTGCAGTATGCCCAAACCTTCACGTAGATGAGCTAGGAGCTCCTGGACCAACGGGAGTCAATCGGGAGGCACTGTTAGTACACGACAAAGGAATTACAGCTGCTCCAACCAAATCGGCCGCAACGAAGACACGGCTGAAGTGCCTCTTCACAAATGCGCGGAGCATGGGGAACAAGCAGGAGGAATTAGAGACGTGTACACGCCTCCAAGGCTACGATCTCATCGGCATCGTAGAAACTTGGTGGGATGACTCCTATGACTGGAGCGTCGGCATGAAAGGGTACAGGCTCTTCAGGAGAGACAGGCAAGGGAAACGAGGAGGCGGTGTTGCCTTATATGTTGATGAGCAGCTGGAATGTATGGAGCTCAACCTGGGGGAGGATACTGAGCCAACTGAGAGCCTATGGGTCAAGATTACAGGGAAATCGGGAGCAGGGGACGTTACAGTGGGGGTATGCTACAGGCCACCCGACCAGGAAGACCAAGTGGATGAAGCCCTCTACAGACAGATAAGGGCAGCATCACGTTCACAGACCTTGGTTCTCATGGGTGACTTCAACCACCCTGACATCAGTTGGAAGGATAACACAGCCAGGCACAGGCAATCCAGGAGGTTCCTGGATTGCATTGAGGACAACTTCCTTCTCCAAGTGGTTGAGGAGCCGACGAGGAGAGGAGCCATGCTGGACCTTGTTCTTACCAACAAGGAGGGGCTGGTTGACAGGGTCAAACTCAGGGGTAGCCTGGGCTGCAGTGACCACGAAATGGTTGAGTTTGAAATCCTCAAGGCAACGAAGAAGGTGCGCAGCAGGCTGATGACCCTGGACTTCAGGAGAGCTGACTTTGGCCTCTTGAAGAATCTGCTTGGTATGGTGCCGTGGGATGAAGCGCTGGAAGGAAGAGGGGTCCAAGAAAGTTGGTTAATATTCAAGGACCACCTCCTCCAAGCACAGCAGCAATGCATTCCTACAAAGAGGAAGGCAGGCAGAAAAGCCAGGAGGCCTGCGTGGATGAACAAGGAGCTCCTGGAACTGACCAAAAGAAAAAAGGAGGCCTACAGGGAGTGGAGACAGGGCTGGATAGCCTGGGAGGATTACAGAGGAATCGTTCGAGCAGCTAGAGAGCGGGTTAGACAAGCTAAAGCCCAGCTTGAACTAAATCTGGCCAGGGACATTAAGACAAACAAAAAATCCTTCTATAGGTATATCAGCGAGAAAAGAAAGACTAGGGAAAATGTAGGCCCTCTCCGGAAGGATACGCAAGAACTGGTCACCCGGGACAGCGACAGAGCTGAGGTACTCAATGACTTTTTTGCCTCAGTCTTCACAGACAAGGACAGCAGCCGCACTGCCCAAGACGCAGATTGCAAAGGAGAGGATTGGGCAAACGGAGCACCGCCCACTGTAGATGAAGATAAAGTGAGAGACCACCTGAGGAACCTGAAGGTGCACAAGTCCATGGGACCTGATGAGATACATCCGCGGGTCCTGAGGGAACTGGCAGATCAAGTCGCGAAGCCACTAGCCATCATATTTGAGAAGTCGTGGCAGTCTGGCGAGGTTCCTGCCGACTGGAAAAGGGGAAACATAACCCCTATTTTCAAAAAGGGAAACAAGGAAGACCCGGGGAACTACAGGCCAGTCAGTCTCACCTCTGTGCCTGGCAAGATCATGGAGCAGATCCTCCTGGAAACTCTGCTGAGGCACACAGAAAACAAGGAGGTGATTGGCGAGAGCCAACATGGCTTCACCAAGGGCAAGTCATGCCTGACAAATTTGGTGGCCTTCTACGAAGGGGTTACAGCGGCAGTGGACAAGGGAAGATCTGCTGATGTCATCTACCTGGACTTGTGCAAAGCGTTTGACACTGTCCCACACGATATCCTGGTCTCTAAATTGAAGAGACATGGATTCGATAAATGGACCACTCGGTGGATAAAGAACTGGCTGGATGGTTGCACTCAAAGGGTTGCGGTCAACGGCTCAGTGTCCAAGTGGAGAGCAGTGACGAGTGGCGTTCCTCAGGGGTCGGTACTGGGACCCGTACTGTTCAACATCTTTGTTAGCGACATGGACAGTGGGGTAGAGTGCACCCTCAGCAAGTTTGCTGATGATACCAAGCTGTTTGGCGAGGCAGACACGCTGGAGGGGAGGGATGCCATCCAGAGGGACCTGGACAGGCTGGAGGGGTGGGCCCAAGCCAACCTCATGCAGTTCAACAAGGCCAAGTGCAAGGTCCTACATCTGGGTCGGGGCAATCCCAAGCACAAATACAGGCTCGGCGGAGAATGGCTGGAGAGCAGCCCTGTGGAGAAGGACCTGGGGGGTGATGATTGATGAGAAGCTCGACATGAGCAAGCAGTGTGCGATCGCAGCCCAGAAGGCCAACCGTATCCTGGGCTGCATCAAAAGAAGTGTGGCCAGCAGGTTGAGGGAGGTGATTCTGCCCCTCTACTCCGCTCTCGTGAGACCCCACCTGGAGTACTGCATACAGCTGTGGAGTCCCCAACATAAGAAGGACATGGACCTGCTGGAGCGCGTCCAGAGGAGAGCCACGAGGATGATCAGAGGGCTGGAGCACCTCTGCTATGAGGAGAGGCTGAGAGAGTTGGGGCTGTTCAGCCTGGAGAAGAGAAGGCTCCGAGGAGATCTTATTGCGGCCTTCCAGTACCTAAAGGGGGCCTACAGGAGAGCTGGGGAAGGACTTTTTACTAGGGCATGTAGTGATAGGACGAGGGGGAACGGCTTTAAGCTGGAAGAGGGCAGGTTTAGATTAAACATTAGGAAGAAGTTTTTCACTTTAAGGGTGGTGAGGCACTGGAACAGGTTGCCCAGAGAGGTTGTTGAAGCCCCATCCCTGGAGGTGTTCAAGGCCAGGCTGGACGTGGCCTTGGGCAACCTGGTCTAGTGAGAGGTAACCCTGCCTGTGGCAGGGGGGTTGGAACTCGATGATCTTCAAGGTCCGTTCCAACCTAAACCATTTTATGATTCTATGATTGATGACAAACCAACATGGCTTCACTAAGGGCAAATCGTGCCTGACAAATTTGGTGGCCTTCTACGATGGCGTTACAACATTGGCAGACAAGGAGAGAGCAACAGATGTCATCTACCATAACAAGTGCAAACCATTTGACACTGTCCTGCACAACATCCTTGTCTCTAAATTGGAGAGACGTGGATTTGATGGATGGAGCACTTTGTGGATAAGGAATTGGCTGCATGGCCGTGCCCAATGAGTTGAGGTCAATGGCTCAATGTCCAAGTGACAAACAGTGATGAGTGGTGTTCCTCAGGGGTCGGTATTGTGATGGGTACTGTTTAACATCTTTGTTGGTGACACGGATGTTGGGATTGAGTGCACCCTCAGAAAATTTGCTGACAACACCAAGCTGTGTGGTGCAGTTGACACCCTGGAGGGAAGGGATGCCATCCAGAGGGACCTCAACAGGCTTGAGAGGTGGGCCTGTGCAAACCTCATGAAGTTCATCAAGGCCAAGTGCAAGGTCCCGCAGGTGGACTGTGACAATCCTATACACAAATACAGGCTGGGCCGAGAACGGATTGAGAGGAGACCTGATGAGAAGGACTTGGGGTGTTAGTGGAGAAGAAGCTCAACAGGAGCCAGCAACATGCACTCATAGCCCAGAAAGCCAATCACATCCTGGGCTGCAACAAAGGAAGCATGGCCAGCAGGTCAAGGGAGGTGATTCCGTCCCTCTACTTTGTTCTTGTGACACCCACCTGGAGTACTGTGTGCAGCTCTGGAGCCCTCAACACAAGAAAGACGGGGACCTGTTGGAGCAACTCCAGAGGAGGGCCGCAAAGACAATCAGAGGGCTGAAGCCCCTCTCCTATGAAGGCAGGCAGAGAGAGCAGGAGTTGTTCAGCCTGAAGAAGAGAAGGCTCCGGGAAGACCTTATAGCCGCCTTCCAGAACTTAAAGAGGGCCTACAGATAAGGTGGAGAGGGATTCTTTATCAGGGCATGTAGCGATGGGACTAGGGGTAACATTTTTAAACTGAAAGAGGGTAGATTTAGATTGGATACCAGGAAGAAATTTTTCACTCTGGTGAGACACTGGAATAGGTTGCCCAGAGAAGGTTTGGATGCCCTATCCCAGGAAGTGTTCAAGGCCAGGATGGATGAGTCTTTGAGCAACCTGGTCTAGCGGAAGGTGTCCCTGCCCGTGGCAGGGAGCTTGGAACCAGATGGTCTTTAAGGTCCCTTCCAACCTAAATCATTCTATGATTCTATGATTCTATTTGCTATTACTTATTGGCACATTTGCATGATGCCATTACACATATTATGTGGCAAATATTTGGTTGGTAGTAAGTACAGTGTGCTCTGTCTTTACTAGAAGCTTAGTTCAGGGTAATTGAAGTTTTACAGTAAGATGACGTACAGAAAAAAATAGTGTATACTAAAGAGTCAGACAGTAGATGCTCATCCAAGTACAGTTTTGGGACTGTATTTTTACTACATTGTACTTCACTGCTGTAAACATTTTATACTATCCCATGTTTATGGATACTTTAGATTAAGCTGCGTACATAGAGCTGTGGAGATGGTGTAATCAGCTTTAAAAAAATAATCATTCAATCAAAACTTTCACTATTTCCTAAAATATTAGAACAGTTATAAATAAAAGACAATTCTCTTAAAATATGACCAGACTAAAAATGATGGAAAAGTAAGAGAAGCTTTCTCAAGAACAGACCTCTTGAAACATTTTCAATTCTTCCTCCATGATGCTTTGTGAATGACACTCTTTTGTGTATTTCCAGATCATCACTAAGGAAGAATTATTGATATTGTTTCATACTCTAAAGTCTTTGAAGCACCAGATCTTCAAAATGATCAGTAATCAAGGTCAAATGCCTCAGAACTAAGGGGTACAATGAGGTGATTTGGTTTATGTTCATTAACAACAGTTTGCAGACTGGTTTCTTTCTACCTACGGGCTATCACCTAAATATTAAACAATCTTACTCTTAAAAATGAAAGAACTCATGAGCTAAACCAGTCATCTTTCTGAAACTATATGTACTGTGGGGGTAACATAGGATGTTATGCTTCCCATTTGCAGTTTTAACAGTCCTAGAGTTCCATTTATTCTGATCAGATTGGGCAGCAGAAATAGAAGGACAAATGTCAAAGCATTTTGCCTTACACAGAAGTCTTCAGTCATGCTTCACAATGAAAATTTCCTGAGGGGAGAAAAAAAAGCAACAGCTGATTAGAGAGCTACAGCCAGTGTAATCAATCTAGAATACAGTTCAAATATTGTATGTTCAACATCATGCACACTCAGAACCACCTTTTATAATCAAAAGATGGTTAAGTAAATCATTGTGACTTTCTAAGCACCTACAGAAGCTGAACATTCTCTGAAATACCTCTGATGTTACCCAAGGGAAGAACCCAGCTGTCTGCAAAAACCAATAAATAAAATCATGCTATTTGCATTTTAAATAATAAAAATAACCTATTTTACTGATAGAAATACTACATAAAGATTCTTTGTCGAGTAGGATATTGTCAGTACTGCATGTCACTGCATTGCATTATTAGTTACTTCCAAGACTACGATTTCTTCTCCCTAATAAGCCTAGACTCTGTCAGTATCACTGGAGCCCACATATTTAAAATGAAAATGTGTTCAGAAATGAATACTTATGTTGAGATTCAATTTTGAATATGTTTTTGTAAAATAAGAACATGAAAAACGTCACACTGTGTCAGATCAATGGTCCATCTAGCCTGTGACTGTGCCTCCAGCACCATCAGGAGACATTGTTGAATGAGGGTACACAAGCCTTGCCAGTATCCTGCAGGACATTATCCATGTTCATTTCTCAGCATCTGCAGTCACTGAATTCAGAGATGGCAGATGGCAGATACCTACTCCCATTTTTAGTGATTTGTGGACATATTGTCCATGAATCTGTGTAACCCATTTTTTAAACCCACTGATATTGTCTACCTCCACAACCTTACAGGGCAGCAAGATCCAAAAGTTCTAGTACAGTGGGATTTGATGAATAACAGCCTTATTTTCTCCATATGGAAGAAACAATGATGTTTGCAGAAATGGAGAAGTGGAGAATTGCACGCTATACCTTCTTCATTGTGTCTAGCATTTTTTACTTTTGTGTTGTTTATTGCACATTTTATTGATGATTTCAGAGGAATGTAAAAACTGTCTTCAGGATCTCTTTCCTGAGATGTAAATACCAGTGACATGTTCAGCATTGTGTAAGCATGGCTCAGGATATATTTTCTTTAATATGTTACTTTATACTTATCCATGCTGAAGCTTATCTGCCACTTTTTATTCACTCAGTTTTGTGAAATCCTTCTGGAATTCCTCATTGTTCATGTGACATAAAAGAGCTCAAAATAATTCAGTATTATCTTAAAAACCTCTGATCCCTTTTCTGGGGAAAAAAAAAAAAAGAAAAAAGAAAAGGGAGAGATACTTGTTTATTTTAATTACAGAATAACTCCAAATTGTGTTATTTAACTCCAGATCTGCAGCTTCTGGGAAAAAAATATCAGTACTTTCAGGAGAAAGTCACAAAGGAACAAAACTGCCACAGTGAAGAATGCACAGAAAAGAAATGTTAAAAAAATACCCATTGCAGTCCTTACCAGATTAAACAAGACAAATCTACATTTGCAGACAATTTTCTTTTATTTATTTAACAAAACCGCTAACGGCATACTTTAAAAAAATCTGATGTTCTCAGTAAGAAAGAAGTATATGATTTGCACTTTTTTTCAAGAAGTGATTAGCTGGTACACTGAATCACTATAATTAATCTCTTCTAGAAGCCTTTAAAATATAATCTGTGCATTTAACTTGTATATTATTTGATCATCAAAATGTCAATACATATCTGTAAAGTCTACAACATTTTTATGTGAACATAGAAACTTAATCATGACACCCAAGTTTGAAAATCTAGCTGAAAATCCAGGTATTGTGAAACTTAAGAATTGCACACGTACCTTTCCTTCCATTACTGCTTTATTTTCCTATTCACCTCTAAAATGGTCTGAAAAATATGCTTCTCTTCCGGCAGTCATTCTCACACCCTTTATACCTACCTTTGAGGCCCTAAAACAGCTTTTAACACATACTTCTGATAGTTCTTTGCCTCTACTGGCACTTCCCCAGCCAAAAGCATAGTCACATCATCCTTATCCTTTTCTCCTGGCTCTCCTATCTGTTACAGTTATACTGAAATATATAAGTAATGAGGTGAGAAACAGAAATGAAAAAAGGTCTGTCAGTGTGAAACACCATTCTCTTCTTGCCATCCTCTAAATAATACTATAATCTGCAATATATATATCACTCTCTCGAGAACTGCCATAAAGGGCATTCGTTCTGTAATACCATCAGACAAAACTCAGTGCTCTTCTGTGTTTCTTTCTGTTTATGTCAAAGCTGCAACACAATATTCTCTTAGTCTTATATGTACAGCGAACAAAGGTTTAAAGACTATTATTTAGCTCATAGCGGCAAACACACAGAAGTGTAGAAATACCAGAATCAAGATTCTCTGTATTAGTTTTTGTGAACGCCATATTACATTTTTTAGGTTTATGACATGAAGATATATACTTTTTCTATCCCCCTAATCCCTGCCTCATTCAGTTTAGAGGCAGATAGTTCTCCTTAATGAGCAGTTTTCCTTTTTTTTGCCTACATCTTGTTTAATAGTCTGTACCCAGCCTTAACCACTGAAGATTATTCAAATCCTGCCCTGAAGACAGAATTATTTATTTCTTCCTAGCTTTTTTTATAGTGATCATTCCTGCAGTACTGAATGCTTTACAAACATTACAAAACATGATAATCAAAATTATGGAATGTCTTCTATACTGGGAACGATCGATAAGCTGGGATCCATAAGCTATAGAGTAAAACAAGGGAACCATGCTAAAAATTTACAATGAGTGGCTTGGCAAAGTTCTATAAGGAGATATAGTTTGATGTTTCTTCAGGTACAAGAACTAAAGGATAACAAATGAAACTAATATGTCAGGTTCAAAAAAACACCTACATTTTTTTTTTAATAAAACAAGAATATGTATCTGAAGGATGTTGCAGATGAGGAGAAACCCATTGTCAGTTACTAAATCCATAGTGACCTTGGCCAAATCAGGAAATTTCTGAGCTGAAACTAGTAGGACTCTGGGAAAATATTAAAATGGATTGTGCGTACTTTCTACATTCTTATTTTTTCCTTAAGCATATATTTATTGGTTCTGATTGACTTAGGATTTGGAGCTAGGTGTAACTCCAGTCTGACCCATTCTGATCATCCTTATGTTCTTACTAATTAACAATCAGATGAGTGGGCATTCTTCTTATTTATTTTTTTTGCTTTTTAAAATAAGGAAATGAGATATAAAAGAATATAAAACTTTTGTCAAGGAAAGTTTATAAAAATTTGATCCTGATTAGTTCAGGGAGCTGAACTAGATGATCACTTAAGGACCTTTCCAAACTTAAGTTTTATGACTGAGGTATTAAAGTCAAAGAGGTTAATTTATTTTTTAAAATATCATATGGTACACTGAAGAGGAAACTGTTCCAACCATACTAACTAGGTCTTATCTGCCTTACGTATTTTAATAACCAGAGATACTTAAACTATTTAAAATGTGATATCACTGTACCCAGGAAATGAATCTGTGTATTACGATGATTTCTTTTGGCCAGTGTAACACGTATTTCTATTCTACAGTTTTGAAAAAGGTAAGCCATTTTATTTATGTAATCCTTATGGATCCAGTCTGCCATCTAAACTAGTGTCCATTCAAACCCATTTTCAACCAAGAAGACATTCCTTCTTATTAGAACCTGAGTTTTGGTAAATTTTAAATCCACTAGTCTCAACCCACATGTTGTATGCAAGACACCACAAAGGTGTGAGGAAGGTACTGCAATTCCTTCTCTACAAGAACGAGTCCTATTTAGAAATCAGGTATTTGTACAAGTGGATTTTCAAGTTCTTCTCTTTATAAATCCGGCATTGGCCAACCCTCCTAAATGAGACATTTTAGTGAATTTATCCATCAGTTCTTAGTACAAAGTGATACATTCCTTATAGAACTTATGAGTTTTAATTTAATATGTTAATTATTAATAACACCTCTCCTATACCTCCTGGACATTGATTTGGTTCCTTAGTTCTCCTATGTAGTTACACATTTTCTCGCTCCTGAGACACATATACATACACTGTTGGATTGTGCGGCAGATGTTAGTCAATCAGCTTTTGAAATAAGTCTTTGGATATAAGAAGTTTTGGTTTTAAGCCACCTAAAAAGCATGTAAAACACCTTGTCATTTCTTGATGCTTCAGTAGTCACAGAATAATATGGGTTTCCCATGGTCAAAATCAAACATCCTGCACACATATCATTGAACAAAGAAGGTCAGAGGCCTAGAGAACTAAAAGCAACACTATTATGAGATTATTTTATTGAGAGAAGAGATTAATTAATATGAAAAATTTCTGTGTCAGTTGGAGTTATCAATGTACCTTTGTGTGCAAAGATTCACGGATTTGCATTTCATAGAATCATAGAATCATAGAATCATAGAATGCCTTCCTCTTTGTCGGAATGCATTGCTGCTGTGCTTGGAGGAGGTGGTCCTTGAATATTAACCAACTTTCTTGGACCCCTCTTCCTTCCAGCGCTTCATCCCACGGCACCATACCAAGCAGATTCTTCAAGAGGCCAAAGTCGGCTCTCCTGAAGTCCAGGGTCATCAGCCTGCTGCGCAACTTCTTCGTTGCCTTGAGGATTTCAAACTCAACCATTTCGTGGTCACTGCAGCCCAGGCTACCCTTGAGTTTGACCCTGTCAACCAGCCCCTCCTTGTTGGTAAGAACAAGGTCCAGCATGGCTCCTCTCCTCGTCGGCTCCTCAGCCACTTGGAGAAGGAAGTTGTCCTCAATGCAATCCAGGAACCTCCTGGATTGCCTGTGCCTGGCTGTGTTATCCTTCCAACTAATGTCAGGGTGGTTGAAGTCACCCATGAGAACCAAGGTCTGTGAACGTGATGCCGCCCTTATCTGTCTATAGAGGGCTTCATCCACTTGGTCTTCCTGGTCGGGTGGCCTGTAGCATACCCCCACTGTAACGTCCCCTGCTCCCGATTTCCCTGTAATCTTGACCCATAGGCTCTCAGTTGGCTCGGTATCCTCCCCCAGGTTGAGCTCCATACATTCCAGCTGCTCATCAACATATAAGGCAACACCGCCTCCTCGTTTCCCTTGCCTGTCTCTCCTGAAGAGAGATAATCACCTCCTTATTTTCCATGTGCCTCAGCAGAGTTTCCAGGAGGATCTGCTCCATGATTTTGTTGGGCACAGGAGTGAGACTGACCGGGTGCCTGTAGTTCCCTGGGTCTTCCTTTTTTTCCTTTTTAAAAATGGCGGTTATGTTTCCTCGTTTCCAGTCAGTGGGAACTTTACTGGACTGCCATGACTTCTCAAATATGATGGATAGTGTCTTGGCAACTTCATCCACCATGTCTCTCAGGACCCGTGGATGAATCTCATCAGGTCCATGGACTTGTACACCTCCAGGTTCCTTAGATGGTCTTGAACTATTAAAAGGCAAAATATATGTATGGATATAATGTCCATTTCATCAACAGTATGGTGATTAATAAAAGAAAGTGACATTTATTTTTTTTCCTTAAAAGTAACTAGATATCATACATGTGGGTATTAATAACCTTCATCTTTCCGTGTTTCATAAAGACAGGAAAGCTACATTCAAAGCTATTCATGAAAACACTTGGGTCAGCTTTAGACTGAGTATCTGAATGTAGCCTATGACTGAAGAAGATATTTGTAAGAGGAAGTTGTAGCATTATTTCAATTTTGCTGTCTTACCTGAAATACCTTACAGTCTTGCTTCTATATTCTTGTATTTTCCTAGCTCTACTTCCAGCACCTCAATTCATTGGGTGTTTTAAAACAGAAATAATTTTTTGTTCTTCTTTGTCTCCCAAACTGAAAATTAGTCTGGAATGGCTGTCAGATGCGAAATCAGAAAGGTGAAGCAGAAATAGTAGAAACAGTGCCAATCAAGGATAGATTCTTTTAAAAGCATTTCTTTACCTTTTTTCTAAATCTAGAGTTACAGATGAAATTACAAGGACTTAGATTATGCAAGTTTCATTAAATTCAGTTTTCAAACTCTTTTCTGTCATTCTTCATAATCTCTTTTTTTGGCTACTCTTCAACAGTGGTTTGTGTCAAATCAATATTTTTCATAGTTTTTGCTTACCTTTAATGAATGTGTGAAAGAAATGCCTTAATGATATTCTTCCACAATGGTTGTTGATTTTTAAGGTATTAATGATCAGTGATGATAAGAGATGTTTAAAATGAATATGAACAAGTCCACTCACCTGCAACAGAGACAAACATAGCCTCTCGGACACGATATCAGCATTCTTGACAATATAGTCAGCATTTACTACAACTGAATGTAAAAGGCTGAAATTTCTATGGCACAGAGATGTTACCAGAAAATTCTCAAACAATGTACATTGCCTTACATAGTGTTTAACAAGTTGGGCTTTTTGAGTCATTTTGACACCACAAATTTATCAACAATTTGTAACACAATGTACAGACAATGAAATTGGGAAATATTGCCCTCAGTGGGACGATGAAAAAACTTAATCACTCCATATACTATCCTGCATTCAACATGTAGCTATTGCATGTAGTTACTGAAACCATGGCATGGTCTCTACCAAACTGCTAATGAGGAAAATCCATTCTTGCATGAAAATATCACAATTTTTTTTAATTGCAAAAGGAAAGAAAAAAACTAATTTAATGTGCATAGTGAAAATACTTTTGTTATAGCTCTGATTTAAAATTCTTAAACAGTAATCAAAATGTTTAAAGTCCCTGCTGTTTCTATTTTTTCTGTTTGACAGTCACTCATGCATCTGCTCACAATGTTAAACGCACAAATAACATCAGCAAAATTTTTGAAGTTATCAGGGTTTTTGTTTGACAATATAAAATTATTACTTCAATTTGAAAAGTCAAAGACTGCTGTAGTATTCCCCAGGAAATATATAAATCCCACCTAGACCTGAAGGAAAGCATCTAGGCATCTGTGTGAGGGTGAATGCTTGCTTTGTCAATTCGAGCTGATCCGCTACTCTTTAAATCTTTGCTTTTAGCAAAGGGACTGGGTCCTAAGAATCCTATAAAGAACAGCTCAGTTAGTACTGTCTGCAGTATTCCCTGTGTTTATCAGATTGGTTTCCTTCCCAAGCTGATCCCATCAGCCCATAGCAGTTACAATGATTTCTGTCATCTCCCACATTTTCTAGCTAGTTCACAGTCCAGAGATTACATGTGTCTGCAGAAACTATATGGTACTTTGAAATATGATAATACAAATCCTTTAAACATACCTGTGGTTTACCTACGTTGATCCTGTCAAAGAAAAAGTGAACTATTTTCTAAAAATGGAAATGGACTTTTCAAATATGTAAGAATTATTTCAAATGTGTATTTTTATACAGTTATCCACACAGAGAAAGTGAAAAAAATCCTGCTAGACCTTAAAGGTAAATGAAATAGACACCTTCTTTTGTATACCTGGTTTAAAATCTGGATATCTAGGAAGTCTCCAAGGCCCTAAATTCTGTTTAGCAGCCCCTTCCACTGTTACAGATTGAGAATTTCATTCTAATGGGGGAGAGAGAGAGAGTTCATTTTAGTGGCCTTTGTAATGTTCTCTGACTCTAGTACCAAAACAAATACTATACAAAATGAAATGGTATTATGTTCTTATTTAGCTGTAATCTGGATCTTTTAATCCTTTTAAGTGACAGAATGGGAACATACAATATACAAGGTGTTCTTCGCTTGAGAGAGCATAAATATCTCAACTGTGTAAGAGTTTGGATTCTAACAGCAGCACAATAAAGTGAAATTTTAATTACTGTAAACAAGAATGGGCAAAAGTTTTTCTGTGATCATGAAGAAAAGAAATTTACCTGTAATCAGTGGAACTTGTTCCTTAGTGTACAACAAAAAAAATGGAAAAAAGAAGCAGCCAAAGATGTGTTACTATTTTGTATCTTTTACTTTTCATGATTTTTGCCACTGGGTACCTGCCTGATAGGAAAGTTGAATCGAGTTGCAAATGAACTACTCACAGATTTTACTCTGAGAATATACAGTGACACTAAGCTTATATATACAAATCACATCTGTAAAAGCTCAAAGAATGAAAAGGTAACAAGTCTGAGGAACTGAGACAATGAAATTATTTTTCATTGGATTTACATGGACAATTGCATTTGCATGTGTCATGTTTAAAAGTAGATTTTTAAGATGAAGCCATACTGCACTTTTTGATATTTCTGTGTCACCTATTCTTTGTTTATCCAAGCAACCTGCATCAATGAAAGGACTTAGGATGTTCTGAATACAAAATAGATCTTAAACAATTTCTAAATGCTTATTTTACACCTTTTTTTTTTTTTTTTGTGGCAAAACCAGTCATCAACAATGTTTAAATATCTAAGCTCTGTTTATTGAAACTATTAATGGAAGTTATTTTGGAAACTTCTCAGTGCAAGTTTGAAATGTCATGGACAAATGATGAAGAATGTCTTGACACACAACGTTCCTTCCAGAAGTGCAGATTCTCCTCTTCTGCACATGGCAGACAGATTTAAAAGAGCCATGCAACGTGGCAAAGTACTTTGATGTAGGCCACTGCTTCCAGTTAAATATGTCTAACCACTATTGGCGTTTTAGTTAACAGACACATTTAGGACATAAACATTTTCCTTAATCTTCTTACTTTGTATTTCAACAAAACATTAAGACATTTCAAAATATTTAAAAAGTATAACTTAGTGTCAAAACAGGTTGTGAAATTCCGTTTTTGCTTTTGTAAAGTTCAGGATTACTGATTTAGGAAGTAGACTTGGCCATGGCTTCCTCTTATGTCTCACACATTTCTCGAAAGGGGAAATATGTACCAGCATGAGCAACTATTCATCAAATGCTGATTTTGAAATTTGAATTGCAGTTCTCATCTTAGCATTAAACTCCACATCCAAAACTCTGGTTAACGAGCTGCTGTATAGTACTTAGCAGTCACCTTTAATAACAATTACTTTAATGGTGTATTCATGTTGCTCTCATGAGTTTTCAGATTAGACTAGACTTTGTTAGTATCACTCTGCATGTCTTTTCCAGATGAGCTTAAGGTGAAATTTCATCCAAAAATTAATTCAAATTTTTTATATAAGATTCACTGAACAACCACTGACCGTAAAACATTACATTCAGTGGTTTCACCAGTTTTCTTATTTAGATAAAAGGTTTTTGCAAAGTCCTAATGACTGAGCTTTTGTTATTAGAAGTATTCTTTTCTTATTTCAAAGTGATGAGTCCATTGTGAGAACAACAAAAATACTTTTATCAATAAAAAATAACTTTTAAAAATGGTCCATTTAAACTTTTTAAAATATAGTAGAGTATTACTATAGAAGTTGAACTGTTCTGAAGAAACCTTTATATCTGACTTTCCAACAGAGGAATTCAAAACACAATTCTAATTAACACCTCCATAAATCAAGCTAAAGCTTTGTCAAGGCCATTTATCAGGAATAGTGTGGAGATAATATTTCTAAACAGGGTAATGTTTGATGCACTGCAGAAACTTTACTGACATCTCTTTGGCATAACACATGTATCTTATCACTCAGGAACAGTATCTTCATTTTTAATTGATGCCTAGAAAAAAACTGTGTCAGAATTCTTCATACCCATAGAAGTTTCTATGTATTTTGGCTTTATATTGAAAAAGAATTTTTCAAACTACATGATTTTTTTTTTGTCAATGCAGCTATCAGATTTAATTTCTGCTGATAGAATTATGTCAGTGTTAGTAATAGTAGGAGTTATGGCCATTGCCTAAAGCCAACCCTCAGAAGGCATATGGCACATATTTTCAGACTTGTTTTGGTTATATGCCACTCTGGATTCTAAATGAGGCACCCTGCTTTAATAAATCTGATTTACATGTGCTCTACAACAAGCTTCCCCATGCTTCCCACTCTGTGCTCTGCAGGCTTGGCTTTCAACGCCTCTGTTCTTCTGGTCGCGAGTTTTTCAAGAAACAAGCCTGCTAATCATGCCAGATTGTCATTAATTATGTAATAAGGACAAAAGTCCACCAAACATAAAGCCACACAGTTTGCTTGAATTGACAGAAAGTTTGAATACTTGCTTTCAAAGGAGGAAAGCATTTGCATTACTGTGTTGTTCCACAAAGCCTTGCTTTGTTAAATTACTCTATAAAATATGGCAAGTAAATATGAGTAATTTTCAGATGTCATTTTTAGAGATAAAATCTAATGTCATAGTTTTTTATCAGTCCATCAACAGGTAAATTGACCTGATATCTCAGGTATGAAAGAGGCCAGTTCGTTGCTAATATATGGCTTTCTTTCTCAACTGTTTGACCTACTTCAAAAATTTTAAAGCTGTTTCAACAGACATTTCAAATATTATTCACTAGACAGAAGTTTAATTCCCTTGTTCTCCATAGCTTGTTTGATCAATAAACTGATACAAATTACTCCTAACAAATTTCAAATAACTCCCAATAAATGATTCTTATAAGCTTTACTCTGCATTATATCGAAGTACTTCTTATTTTCCTTTTCATTTATGGTGGTTTCACAATCCAATTCCTTTAAAACTCAAAAGTCAGAGTGTAAGAAATTGACTTTTACTAATTTACTTTTTTTTTGTCAATTGATTTTGGTACGCTACATTAAATAGTCTGCTTCCAATAACCTATACCCTACTGACCCTGCTACAATATTGATCTTATGCAGTTCCTCATTCCAGAAAATCTCACTTAGCTAAAATTGTACTTTCTCACGCTAGCAGCTCTACAGCCCAAACCTTGAAAATTAATTAGTTAACAGACTCCCACAGACATTAGAACAGAAAGATAAAATAATCAACATAACAGTTAGTAGACATATATTTTTGATAACTTCAGCATCTTTGCACTTAAACTGGTTTGCTAAGTTATAAATCTATACAGTTTCCTTGATGGCATCCTATTAATAAAATTAAAATAACAATACACAGATACCATTACAATAAATAATTCAATTATAATGTTGTAATTAAGGGATAAATCCAGACTTGATAAAATGGGACCTCTAAATTTCTAAAATCCACTCCAGTCACTTCAGTTGTGACTGCTTATTTTTCGGCTTTCTGGGCAGCAAAACTCATTAAAAGCCCTCTTGAAAAATCTTTGATTGTCTAGCCTTGCTATATTATTGGTAGTGTATGAATTGATATGATTTCACTTTAAAAAAAACCAAAAGTGTGAAGTGATTAAGGAATAAGAAATCTACCTCTTTCATTAATGGCATGTTCTAGATTTTTTGGCTATATAGTTAAGCTTTTTCTATTTGAAGGTCTTCTTGTTCCTCTCTGCCTTGTCAATAGAAATATGGCATTTGCTCAGAATACCAGTACCACGTTGTTGGAACTCTTTTGGAAGGTCTCCAGCAATCACTCATATTCTCAGAGTGGACTAGATTGGGCATTGTAGCCTCACGTGCAAAAATGTGTTCTTGGAGAAACATACATTTATCTTTTACTGAACAGACCATCTTATTTTTTAAAGTCTAACTACTTTGGGAAATATCCAGATCATGCCAGAATTACACAGAAGTTTACAAATTGCATATCTGCAAGGTTCAAGTATACTTTTGTCTGGTAATGTCAGTAGAATCTGCTTCTCCCAAATCACTATACTGAATTACTAACCCAGTTTGTTGAGGAATACTCCGGTATCTGTCATCCTTAAATCTTGAATTGCACTGTTACAAAGTATGAGGGGAGTCTAATGTTCCTGCAATTGTTTTTTTTTATCCTGTAATAACTCTGAGAATTACATGCCAATTAAAGATTAATTTATATGCTACAATCCAAACATTATTATGAGCTTTAGAAACTCTACAGAATTAAATGAAAAATACACTTATTACTATTGGTACTTAAGTTCAACTCCCAAGAGGTTTTCTCTCCCATTCAACTCAAATGTTGTTACAATACTTACACAGCTTCTGTAGCTGGAATTTAATTTGTCGGCAAGACTGTTTTCTTGGCTCTTACTTCCACTGACGAGGATGAAGATTCCCCTTTCTGCTAAGCATTCTATTCCATTTAAAAACCTTTTGTCAAGAATGTTCGTGGTATAGAGACTTATTATTTAAACAAGTGGAACTCCAAAACTTAGTGTATATAATAACTATTCAACACAGGGACAGATTATTTTATAGAAAACCTTGCAACAAAAGTTTTCATAACACGTGTTTATGTTGTAGAAGTACATTTAGAAGACAAACACAGATTAGTTAAGAATTAACACTAACTGCAATTGTCCCCAAGGCAGTCACTAAATCCTAATACAAGATCTGAAAAACCTTGCAATATTCTCACAAATCTCATAATGATAAAATGCCCAGACTTCTGAGGAAATTGTGAAATCTGGAATTATGCCTCCAATTCTGGAATTTGTGTGTTGCAGTAAACAGAAGAACTAAAAAAATAACAAACTTCCTGAGTTTACCATTGCAATGACAGAATGTAGACAGCTGGAAAGCTATACTAATTTATATTCCTAAACTAGAGATGCTTAGGATCTTTCTAGAAACCAGAACTAATAGGAATTCAGGGAGTTTTATTTCTTTTTATGCCAATAAATTAATGTATAGATAAATATGTAACACAAGAATGGCTGCATGTTAAAGTTTGTGGGGGAAAATATCAACTCCAAACTGTGCAAAGCAACATTCTAGATATTGACACTGTGTGAGCAATGTTCTGTGCATGTGAAAAGTCACAGCAAATCTACAGAAAAAAGCATTGTTTCAAACTCAATGCTATTCCAAGGCAAGCATGGTTTTCAATAAGTGCAAAACGTATTTTGTCAGGATGCAGGGGAAACTCTTGGTGTTTAAGTATCTCTAATCTACATAGCTTTCTTGTCTGACTTCACAAACCATAAAACAGGGTTGGGAGTCAAACATCTTGTGGAAACAGTGCTGAGGAGATAGCTTTTGCGTGAAGGAGCCAGCAGAAAAGGCCTCACAAAGTCCACTAATTACAACACCTTTATTTGCTTTCATTGTGTCCCTCACCTAAGCTTGAGGTCATTGAATTACATATGCAAGCATTCTTGCATGCTTCTGCTGAAAAAAACCCAACTTATCATAATTGAAGAATGTGGCTTAAGCTCAATGAGTCATCTCACTTCTATATAAGATTACAATCAAGTGTCTCATACAGGTAAATATTCTATGTTACACTCTTCAAAGTTTTGTCACACTCAGTAATAATCAGCTAAAAGCATACTTTGGGGCAATGAATTATTCTTCAGAAACAATATCAAACTATTATGAACCATACACAAGTATTTAAGCAACAAAAAGTCATATACATGAGGAATTAATCAAACTCTTAAAACAGATTTGCTGAGTTATGAGCGTATATTGAGACAAAGGAATGAGTTCATGCAGTTTCTTCTGTGTTATTTTAATAATTCTGCTGTTTGAATCTGATATTTTAATAATTTGATTTGCATAATATAATATTATACTTAGCATTATAAAAAGTTTATTCAATGTTCAAAGGCTGCAATTATAAAAGGCTTAAATGTAATCTGAAACTTGTATTACCATGATGACTGTAAAAAGTATGTGACGCTTAATAAAAGATATTCTGAAACTGCAAAGCATCATCAGATACATCTCTTTTCAAAATGTCACTGAAATTGTAGGACCATACCAACATTGTACAAAAAAATCACATTCTTTTTTGTTCTGGGAGAAAAAATAAGAATATTCAGGTCATTCAGTAGCAGTTTAGGACTTCACCAGTCTCTGAAATCATCTTTGGGGGTCATAATGGGAAGGATTTCCAGTTGAAAAGTAGTTATGAATCTGATTGAACTCCCTGCTTCAAAGAATCGTGGAATCGTTAGAGTTGGAAGGGACCTTAAAGATCATCTAGTTCTGCCCCCCCCGACATGGGCAGGGATGCCTTGCACTAGACCAGGTTGCTCAAAGCCCCATCCAACCTGGCCTTGAACACTTCCAGGGATGGGGCATCCACAACTTCCCTGGGCAACCTGTTCCTGTTTGAATCCATTACCCCTCATCCTATCATTACTTGAACTTGTAACAAATCCCTCTCTACCTTTCTTGTAGGCCCCCTTCAGATATTGAAAAGTTGCTATAAGGTCTCCCTGGACCCTCCTGTTCTCCAGGCTGAACAATCCCAACTCTCTCAGCCTACCCTCATAGCAGAGGTGCTCCAGCCTTTTGATCACCTTCATGGTCCTCCTCTGGACTCACTCCAACAGGCCCGTGTCCTTCTTATGTTAAGGGCTTCAGTGCTGGATGCAATACTCCAGGTGGGGTCTCACAAGAGCAGAGCAGAGAGGCAGAATCACCTCCCTTGACCTGCTGGCCACACTTCTTTTGATGCAGCCCATGATGTGGTGTGCTTTCTCAGCTGCAAACACACATTGCTAGGTCATGTTGAGCTTCTCATCCACCAAAACTCCCAAATCCTTCTCCTCAAGGCTGGTCTCAGTTCATTTTATGTTCAGCCTGTACTTGTGCATGGGATTGCTGCAACCCACCTGCAGGGCCTTGCACTTGGCCTTGTTGAACTTCATTAGGTTCACATATTCCCACCTTTCAAGCCTGTTAAAATCGCTCTGGACAGCGCCCATTCCCTCCAGCGTGTTGACGACAACAAGCAGCTTGGTGTTGTCTGCAAATTTTCTGAGGGTGCACTCAACCCCAACATCCATGTCGCCACCAAAGATGTTAAACAGCACCAGTTCTATTACCAACCCCTGAGGAACACCACTCATCACTGTTCATCACTTGGACATCAAGCCGTTTACCACAACCCTTTGAGTGCAGCCATCCAGCCAATTCCTTATCCACAAAATGCTCCATCCATCAAATCCATGTCTCTCCAATTTAGAGACAAGTTTGTTGTGTGGGACAACGCCAAATACTTTGCACGCATCCAGGTAGATGATATTAATTGCTCTTCCCTTGTCTACCAGTGTTGTAACGCCATCGTAGAAGGCCACCAAATTTGTCAGGCATGATTTGCCCTTAGTGAAGCCATGTTGGTTTGTCATCAATCGCCTCCTTATTTTCCATGTGCCTTAACATAATTTCCAGTAGGATCTGCTCCATGATTTTGCTGGGCACAGGAGTGAGACTGACCGGGTGCCTGTAGTTCCCTGGGTCTTCCTTTTTTCCCTTTTTAAAAATGGCGGTTATGTTTCCACTTTTTCCGTTAGCAAGAACTTCACTGGACTGCCACGACTTCTGAAATATGATGGCTAGTGTCTTGGCAACTTCATCCACCAGTTCTCTCAGGACCCGTAGATGAAATCTCGTCAGGTCCCATGGATTTGTGCACCTTCAGGTTCCTCAGCTGGTCTTGAACCTGGTCTTGTCCTGCAGTGGGCAATTCCTCATTCTCCCCTTCCCTGCCTTTGCCTTATGTGACTTGGACAGTGTGGCTAGAGCCCTTACTGATGAAGACTGAGGCAAAAAAGGTTTTGATTACCTCAGCCTTGCCCATGTCCCCAGTGACCAGGTCTCCCGTTTCCTTTCAGAGAGGCGCCACATTTTCCCTAGTCTTCCTTTTATCACTGACATATTTATGGAAGTTTTTCTTGTTGTCCTTGATGTCCCTGGCCAGATTTAATTCTATCAGGGCTTTAGCATTCCTAACATGATCCTTGGCTCCTGGAACAGTTTCTCTGTATTCCTCCCAGGCTACCTGTCCTTGCTTCCACCCTCTGTGGGCCTCCTTTTTGCTTTTGAGTGTATCCAGGAGATCCTTGTTCATCTATGCAGGCCTCCTGGCTTTTTTGCCTGGCTTCATTGTTGGAATGCATCACTCCTGTGCTTGGAGGAGGTGCTCTTTGAATATTAACCAGCTTTCTTGGGCCCCTCTCCCCTTCAGTGCTTTATCCCATGGTACCCTACCAAGAAGATCCCTCATCTCACTACATGATTATTAGAGGGGATGGAGACTGCTTATACGGGAAAAATGAGGGGATTTTGTGGAAGAAAGTTTTCATAGGTATTCAGAGGACAGTAGAAAATATGATTCCCAAAATAAGTCTAAATAACTTTGAAGAATTCATGTTGTCTTTTATGCATGTAATAAAGTCTGTATATGCAAATATACATCCTATTTGAATGTGTGCACTGACTACTTCTATATGCATGAAAGTACATGAAAAGTGTCATTATTTTAAAATTTAATATCTAGGGAGTTTAAGAAGGAATAAATGTGTGTGTTCAAATGATATAAAGCTACTGCAGTGCCCTCATGGTAGTCGATAACTTCCTCAAAGGGGGCAGAGGAGGGGCAGGTGCTGATCTCCTCTCTCTGGTGACAGGACATGAGAAAATGGAATGAAACTGCATCAGGGGAAGCTCAGACTGGACATTAGGAATAGGTTCTTCACTGAGAGGGTGGTCAGTCACAGGAACAGGCTCCCCAGGGAAGTGGTCATGGCACCAAGCCTGTAAGAGTTCAAGGAGCATCTGGATGATGCTTTTGGTCATATGGTTTAGTTTTAGGTAGTCCTGCAAGGATCAGGGAGTTGAACTTCATGTGCCTTATGGGTGCCTTCCAGCTCAAGATACTCTACGATTCTATACCATTTAGGGCATGAGGTTTATTTATGACTGCTACAGAACTATCTCCTGTTGCATGCAGTTTCTTGTCTTTTTCCTAGGAATATTCCATGTTATGAGAGAAAAAGAAAACTTTCTTTAAGTGATTTTTTTTTTATTATTTTTCATGTTGATAGAATGGCTAGGTAAATCTGCTCAGAAGGGTTGAATGTTCCATTGGGGAGCTATTAATACTACAGAAGAGGAGTTTAAGTTCCCTGACAGAAATGACATAGTACATTTAAAAACTGATTTTCACAAGGAATTACATAAGATATATATGCACAAGTGTAAGTTAGATTTAGATTTGTATTAAATCATTTTAACAACATTCAAAAGAGAAAGGCATGCAGTCTAGTAAGTATATGACTTCACAAATATATCTAATCTTAGCTGTAAAGAAAATTGCAAGTTAAAAAATGGTAACTATTTCCTTCCTATAGACTACAATGGACTACAATTAAGTAAAGCGCAATTAGAAAAATCTTGAAAAATTTTATTTGAAGAACAACATTACTTACAAATGTGCTGCATGAGAAAAAAGTTTCATTAGTGTATTCTGCAGTGGGCTCCAAAACATTGACAAGATTTTCCAGTTCCATTTGTGCATGAAGAATTTGTTGCTATCTTTAACAAATTCTTAGTGGTTAAAAGAAACTGTTATATATTTTTTTTACTAGAATAAACTTCAATAATGCAACGATACACATCATAAACAACTATATAGGTCCACAGAAAAACCTTATGACTTCTTTCATAAAATTAATCAAAGAATTTCCTGTTCCTATTTGAATTAAAGCCAAGATAGAAGATCATAATTTTCAAAAACTTGGGACTGTCACATATATTTATACAAAACTGCATTATCCAATGAAAAAAGTGAAAAATAATTTCTAACTTTGTGGAGATGAAGTGATAATAGTATTTATTAATTGGTGCTTAGTGAGAGATACAAAGATTGTGTATATATAGTGTATTCATAGTCCCTCCTGTTGCATTATTAGTAAACAAACAGGACGTCTGTGGCCACAGACTGAACGAAATAAAGTCAGAAATTGAATCTGCCTGGAATAATTTTGCTTTGAGGAAACAGCTTACAGTTTTGCAGCACATATTAACAGAATGTATGGGTTAAATTCATCTGACCTAGCATATAGGTTGACACAATCTGGTTATACAAGTTACTTTTAAAGATAATAGAGTGCTATGGCTATGGCTGTGATGCAGTTTAGCATACTGTACTGTACGTATCTAAAATAGGTTAAATGAATCATATCCTAAAAACTTTTATTAATTATAAAACGTTCTTGATTAGCTAGCTGAGATGTTACTTTACTAGTAGTTTAAAGTTAGGTGAGATTAATCCTGTCCCTTAGGTTTGTTTTGCTTTAAGCCTTAATCACATTATTTACTTTTACATTGTATGCATTTTTGCAAAAGAAACCTACACTGCAAAAAAAAATCATGTCCATTTTCAGAATATCAGTATTACTGAAATGTCCTCTGGCCAGGCACTTCTTACTAAAAAAATAAAAATAAAAAAATAACCTGATTAGGAAAGCCCAGATAATGTATGGAAATTCTGCTTTAGCACTTGCCAAAAATGCCTTTCAAAAGCAGAATATGCTAAAGAATAAGAAATTTACAGCAGCAGAAAGATTTTATGTAAAGTCCCTTGCTAAGTACATTCATCAGTTTCTCGTTTATAACTCTAGGGCCTCTACTGCAAGAGCATTTCTAATTCATTCTCGTTTGTGGAGCCCTTGTTTTTTCTGCTTCCTCAGAATGCAATGTTATCTAATGTTATTTCATGCTGAGATTAAACACTGACTGTATCAGTAAGGATAACTGCTGAGAAAGAAGAACAAAAGAATTGTATACATCTAATAGTGCAACATCTTCACTGGGGATATGCTGAGCTAGTGCATTTACATCATCTGTCCCTAATGAATTACCTCATACAGTATTGGTTCCAGCAAATTGTGGTATGTGGAAAGATGCTAAGGCTGCACAAAAAGTTTTTGTCAATAAAGCAAACCTGGAAAATTTCTTACTGACAAAAAAATAAACAAATAAACCCAAACTTTCTGTCAAGTTAATTTTTGTTAGGATTCACCATAAATTTTTGCTGCAATTTGAAACATATTATTGATTTCGGCTATTGGGGAATTAGTCTTCTGATCTGATCAGAATTTGTTCAATATTTTATGTTTTCCTGGTTTAGGACAGGATAAAACTAAGTTACACCAAAGATGCAGTTGAGGGTTTTGCCCGTCACAGATCATACCACAACCCATTGTCGAGGGCATTCAAACTAGACTTTAACTTTGTGGCCATGACACTGGTGTGGGATAACATTTGAATTGTAAATGGATTTTCTAGATCATAGGTGGAAATTAGCCTACAGAACCAACATCTTGTGCATGGTTTTCCATCTAGCTCACACAGAGGAAGCTGTATTAAAAAAACCTCTTGCTCCATTGTACCCTTGCAAAAGATGAGACAAAGTGAGGACAAGTTTCCCTAACCTTCTAGTAAATCACACAAGCGTCATGAAAATACTGTGAACGGGACACCAGGAAAAGTTTCAACATTCTATCATATTAACACGTTTCACTATATTATTTCTATGTCTTCACTGGACAATGTTAAATGCCTTTCATACACATTTGGAAACATATAATTTCCATTTAGATGCACCATTCCCCCTCTGCCCTCAAGTCTCTCTTAGAAAGGTGTCAGTTAGGATGTGAATGCCTGTTTATCCTTCTTTCTATGTGGGTGCTTGCAACAGTGACCAGTATGTCAAGAACTGAACTCCTTTCAAAGAACAAAGTTATACACAGTAGTTAACAAAGTCTGATTATTATTGCAGGTTCTAAAAGGCAGTGAATTATTACTTTTATAAAATAATAAAAAATAATGTTAATCTAATGTTAATCTTTTCTCTCAACCAGACAAAACGGAAAAATATAAGAGCTTAGTGATTTCATCATGATTCAACTGAAAGGTGCTTTCTTTCCATACTACTGATTTGGTTTTTATAGCTTAAGAACTGCTGATTATTAGATCATTGGGATGGCATTTTTGCCTGCTTGTTTGTTTGTTTTCTGATTATTAATTATTAACTGGAATCAGAATGGCCTGAACAAAGATCAGTATCAGCTCTTTAATTCTGTATAATTCCCATAATTGTACTTGATGGATGAAAGAAAAGTTAATTAGGCAAATATGAACATTGAGAGAACAGGTATGGTGATGGTATGGTATGTAGTTAAAAATTATTCAGTTCAAGGAACAAAAATTATTTGTGTATTATTTTCTTTTGGATCTGACTTTTTTTTTTCCTCAATATATTATTTACTACATAACATTTGATTTTTTTAAATATTTCCATTTGTATTTAAATCTGATAGCTTGATACATTCAGCATTTTTGGCTAGACTGCGAATCTAAAAAATACCACTATAAAAAATTCACAGCTCAAGGGCTAGAATAATTTCAAAAATCATAATTCTTATCCTGCCTTCTCATGCCTAGTAACGTTTTTTTTCCTTGTAGGATCTGCCATCTATAAGACCTCCAGTGCTACCTTAGGTCCCCTGGCCAACAAATCCTTGTTCTTTTTGATGGATGAATCTGAAAAGGAAACAAGGAATATGCAAACAAGATGCATTTAGCTCACTCTACTCATCTGTAACCTCCAGACTGTATATCTCTTTAAGCCAAGTCGGTCAGAGACCCTACTCTGCATTTAGGTCATTATATAACACACTCATAGATCTCTAGTCTTAAGTACTATATGAAGAATAAAAACGTGTTGTCCCCCATCCCAAAGGAACTTCTTGTCAAAGGATTTAATGGATTTTGAAATAAATACCTAACATAAATGAGAGATTAGGAACCCTTATTCTGAGCTTTATTTGAAGTAATTTATACTCCTTTAAGTCAAGGCATTATTTGAATGAAAGCATATCTATATGATACTTACATATAAAGAAAAAGAATATATTTACCAAATAAAGCAATGCAAAAAGCAGCTCATCTTCATGCAAATATCAGCTTGTGATTGTATACATTTGTTTTAACTGAATGATACCCACTCATAACAAAACTGTATGTGGAGAATCCTACACTTTCAAAATAAGGTGATTTTGATTTAGGAATACTTACATCTTTAAATTTAGTTATTGAAAAATTACTATGAATATTTTCTAGTGTAATTCTCTCTGATCATGAAGTCAGAATTTATTTTTCCATTGGAATATTACTCCTCCTATATGTCAAATTGTCCAAATAAACAAGGAGAAAAACAAACAAAAGGGAGGATGAAATTTACAAAATAGTTGTATGCCAAATTCATCAAGTGAAGTAAAACATAGAAGTAAAAATACATCTTGAGACAATAGGATTTAAAAGAATCCAGCTTTAGCTGAGCTGTTAAATAGATATGACTCCCGTAAACCTCTTCTTTTTCACATGACAGAACACTATTAAAGTGAATGATCTCATAGGATTTTGTGCAAGACACCATTCTCATGCATTTCTTATGTTGGTTATGGAAGAGTAAATGGCAAGGCTTTTGGATAGATTTCTTTGACGTTAATTCTGCAATGAGTGATATAATCCTACCCCCTGCCCAACATGCAAACACCAACAATAGCTATAGGGGAAAAGTGAGCTTGGAAGACTATGCCTTATCTTAATTACATCTCAATCCTTTTAGAAATTCATTTCCCCTTTATTTTGCACAAAGAAAATAGATTTAGTATCAGTAACACTGTGCCACTTATTACTCAAGCCATTTGTAAAGATAAAAGATAAAACAAAATGAACGGTAACAGGTTTTAAACCTTGAAGATTATCCAACCTTTTTTATCTGAAAGATGCTTTTTAATTCTGGAGATCTTCTACTATCCCTCAGCCTGAAAGGCCCCAGGTGCGTGGAACAAGAGACTTGCTCACCCTCCAGGCAATGAATGTATTACCTGTGTTTCTCTTCTAGCCTCTACACAGCAGAAAATAGATTACTAAACTACTAGCTTTTTTCTTTATCTCCTTGATTATTTTGGTCATTTAGTGTAATTAATCCTACATTCTACCGGTATGTCCCAGCAGAAATTCACAAAGAACTGCAAGGTCACAGGGTATAGGGGTATGATGTAAAATTGAAACTAATGAAATGAATGAAACTAAAATTAAAATGATGGCTATTAGTTTTCATCTTCTAGTTATAGAGATTTTTTTAATCAGTTAATCATCTGTGTTTTTCAGATGGGTACATCAGATAACTTGATCCATTATAGGATGAACAGAACAATGTATTACCTTATTCTCCCTACCTTAACAAGTATAAAAAAAAAATTAGATTATAGTCAGTATTTCAAAGGCTAGTGTATCTGAATGTGTAGTCTGAATTTGTGGATTCACAATGCTCCCATAATCAAACTGTTAAGAAAAGAGAGACTTTCTGAATCATTGAAGTTATATTTAAGCCATTCAATTGTTTATGTTAGGACTGTTATCTTTGTTTTTCTTTGTTTAATAGATCTTTGGTGGCAAAAAAATGAAATTAAACTAAACTATTGTCCTGGTTCCGGCAGGGATAGGGTTAATTTCCCCAAGGATGGGAGGGGACACAGGTATTCCATGCCATGTGAGCCATGCCCGGGCTGTAGGGGGGAGCTGCCGGTGGGGGGGAGGGGGCAGGAAGTCGGGGCTCAGCGCGGGCTGCGGCGGCGCGGGTCCGGGTCCGGTCGGTGAGCGGCGGTGCCCTGATCGCGTCTGTGTATTCCTTTATCCGTGTTATTGTTACTGTTTTCTCTTCCCTTTGCTGTTCTGTTAAACTGCCTTTATCTCAACCCACGAGTTTTGCTTTTGTTTTCTTCGTATTTCCCCCCCACGGCTGTGGGGGGTTGAGCGAGCGGCCGCGTGGTTCTTTGTTGCCGGCTGAGGCCAAACCATGATAACTATACTCTTCAGAATTAAATAAAAAAAAAAAAAAAAAGTGTTACATTAACCAAAAGAAAACAAAAGGGATATATTACCCTTTCCAGACTGAAGTTCTGGCTCTGGAAATGCATACTTTTATTTCTTGATACTCACCAATGTATATTTATCATGTGTGACAATGGCTATTCATGGAATAATGTCTCCTCTTTGGCAGAGGAAGTCAAAGTTGGCACACATACCACACACATATCGTGTAGAGCAGGTACAGCAACCAATTCAACATGACTTCACAGGAGAAGAATGTTTCTCTTTAAATGCTTAGATTTTTCCAACAAACTGTAAGACTTTCCTCACATTTCTCCAAGTTTGCCAAATAGGTAAATAAGACATCATTATTTTAAATTGAAAACACCAAGGTAAAGAAATGTAAAATAGCTGCTCTTGTGTAACAGAAGCTATGTTTTCTAGGACCCTGATTTCAAGAAAAGCAATCTGACCTAATGGCAGTGTTCTGATCATATTACCAATGTGATAGACCAGGACAGGTTCACGGCAAAATGTAGCATGCCTTGCAGTCTATACATAGCCAAAGCAAGTCGATTCCTTTGGTCTTCGCAGAATCTTGTATTCAGCTTACAAAAACTCTTTCTTAAATACATCATCTTCATACCACATATTGAATGAAGATCATAGAATTGTTTAGGTTGAAAAAGACCTTTAAGATCATCAAGTCCAACCATTAACTTAGCAATGCTAAGTCCACCACTAAACCATGCCCCTAAACGTCACCTCTACGGGTTTTTTAAATACCTCCAGGGATGGTGACACCACCACCTCCCTGAGCGGCCTGTTCCAATGCTTGACAACCCTTTCAGTGAGGAAATTTTTCCTAATATCCAATGGAAACCTCCTTAGTGTAACTTGAAGCCATCTCCTCTCATCCTATTGTTTGTTACTTGACTGACACCCACCTTGCTGCAACCTCCTTTCAGGTAGTTGTAGAGAGCGGTAAGGTCTCCCCCAGCTTCCTTTTCTCCAGACTAAAAAACTCCAGTCACTCTTCCTCAAGCCTGTAGTGTTGCATGGCGTTGTTGTGACCTAAGTGCTGGATCCAGCATTTAACCTAGCTGAACCTCATACATTTGGCCTCGTCCCGTTGATCCAGCCTGTCCAGATCCCTCTGGAGAGCCATCCTACCCTCAAGCAGGTCAAGACTCCCACCCAACTTGGTGTCATCTGCAAACTTACTAAGGGTGTACTTGATCCCCTCATCCAGACCATTGATAAAGGTATTAAACAGAACTGGCCCCAATACTGAGCCCTGGGGGAACACCACTTGTGACTGACTACCAATTGGATTTACCTCCATTCACCACAACTCTCTGGGCCCGGCCTTCCAGACAGTTTTTTATCCAGCACAGAGTACACCCATCCAAACCACGAGCAGCCAGTTTCTCCAGGAGAATGCTGTGGGAAATGGTGCCAAAGGCTTTACTGGAGTCTAGGTAGACAACATCCACAGCCTTTCCTTCATCCACTAAGCAGGCCACCTTGTCATAGAAGGAGATCAGGTTAGTTAAGCAGGACCTGCCTTTCATAAACCCATGCTGACTGGGCCTGATCACCTGGTTATCCTGTACATGCCACGTGATGGCACTCAAGATGATCTGCTCCATAACCTTCCCCAGCGCCAAGGTCAGACTGACAAGCTTGTAGTTTCCCGGATCTTCCTTCTGGCCTTTCTTGTAGATGGGTGTCACATTTGCTATCTTAGAGCCAACTGGGACCTCCCTGGTTAGCCAGGACTGCTGATAAACAATGGAAAGTGGCTTGGTGCACACTTCCACCAGCTCCATTAGTACCCCTGGGTGGATCCCATCCGGCCCCATAGACTTGTGTGTGTCTAAGTGGTATAGCAGGTCACTAACCATTTCCTCTTGGATTATGGGGGCTTCATTCTACTCCCTGTCCCTGTCTTCCAGATCAGGGGCCCAGGTATCCCAAGAACAACTGCTCTTACCATTAGAGACTGAGGTAAAGAAGGCATTAAATACCTCATCCTTTTCCTCATCCTTGGTTACTATGTTCCCGCCCCCATCCAATAAAGGATGGAGATTCTCCTTAGCCCTCCTTTTGTTGTTAATGTATTTATAGAAACATTTTTTATTGTCTTTTATGGCAGTACTGAGATTAGGTTATAAATAAGACACTCAATCTTTTTCACCACATTGAACATATCAAGTAATCCTATACCATACCATGCATCATTGTGGCTAAAGTACTTCTGAAACACAAATCAGCTAGTTGAGAGATTACGTAGCTGGCTGTATGATACTGTGCAGACATTCCCAGAAACTGAGTCCTAGCTCATGTCACAGAGCACTGGAAAGAAATATTTTTTTTCAGTGTGCCTACATTATGCATTCATGTAGAGTTGTCACAGTCATGTATTAATAGTTGACTGTAATTATAATAGGACATATTGTTACATATATCACTGTTATGTATTGGTAGACAGTTGAATTCAATTTGTCACTGTCTAAATGCACTGCATGCATAAGCTGATCTTATTTTTGTAACTTTAGATATACTCTAATAAATATTGCTATAAACCCCAGAAATCTTCTCATTACATTTAAGTAATCTATAATTGCATAGGAATGGATTTTTTAGTGTTTTAAATTAATTTATGATAAATATAAAGATATATTGTAAGCATAGAAGTTATTTTTTAAAGTTGAAACTGTGTGAATAATAATACTGTATGTAAAATACTAATAGAAAACAGATTCCATGTATGGTTCGAATCAGATACTCTTTCATGCAATGTGTGAGGCAGTTTTTCTCTTTCATTTTACCATCTCTTGCAGAGAGTTTTAATAACAACTGTTTGGGATAATATGCAGTACAGCATTTAAATATAGTTGCCAGTGTGCCGTGTTGTCAAAAAGAAAGATATGAAAGCTTGCTCTCATATAAATATCTATTCATAGGTCGCCGCTTGTCCATGATAGGATTTATGTATATCCAAGAAGGGTAAGTTTTATTTGCCAATAAGGTATAGAACATACTTCATTGTGGGTTATAAATGTGTAAATGTTATTAATTTTTCAGTGCATTTTCTAGGCAATGATACATTCATAATCTTTTAAAAACTGTAGTTTTAACCATACATGCAATATTTTCTTTTTTAGGTTTATTCATGCAAGCCTTTCTTAGTTCAGGGTTCAGTGAATATATAAGAGAGACTTTAGCCTGAAATTACCTAAAAATTATAGTTTGTCTGTCTTAGAAATCTGCTTTCTGTGAGAAATTGCCTGCTCACAAAACTGATTCTTATCATCCATCTATCATTGGCTTCAATCTTCCAATGGAATAGGCTAATTCATCACTGTTATTTTGATGACATTCAGCTCTATCTGTCTTTACCCTACTGATTCTGTTAGGGCCAATATAATTCCTGAGGTGCATTCAAATTCACAAAATGTCTCAAAACTAATATCAGCTGGATGGACCTTCTGTCTATTGATCTATTAGTTCCAGTACTATTGCTCCTTGTGTGATATATAGCCACCCCTTAGGTGGTGTTAAACACTTAGCTACAAATACTGATCAGGGCTATGGTGAGACCTTATCCAAAGTTCAATGAAACCAAATAACCCATGTATTTTGGGAAACAACTTCTCCTTAATTTTATCTACATGACTTCATACCTCTAACTGAGGTCTAAACTTGCTTGAATCTAAGCATAACATATAAATTTCAAATAAATCTAAATATGGTCATGTTCTCAAAAAATTTGTTTGACTTCTGAAAATAGTGTCATACAGTTATAGTAGAAGCTTCATATAAAATCTACGATCCTATCTTTCTCCAAATCTGCACACAAAATTAATGTGAAATTTCACTGAGAATCAGGAGTTTTGGCAACTTGAATTTTTAGCAATTTCTCCCAATGTATTTTTATGGTGCATTGCTATTATTGTTGTTGTTGTCATATTAATGACGCAAATCTGAAGCTGTGACAGCAATAACTTATTTGTACACATCTACTTATGACCTATCTACACTGAACCTTTTTATGCCTAGGATAGATAGGCTAAAATCTGACAGAAAATTGTAACTTAATTTCAGTAGCACTATGCAACTTTTGTGCTCATATTTTTCTCTTGCAGTTTTACTTTTGTGTGTTCACCTTATCTTGTTCAAAAGTCCTCAATATCAATGTCTATCACTATACAACCCCAAAACAAAAACCTCCAAAAAAAAGTTTTGCAGAGACTAACTTGACTATTCTTGTCAACAAATTCTCTTCTCCTTCCTACATATTTGTCACTATCCATTCTTATTTAAATCTTACCTTTCACTTAAAAAAAACAACTCATATGAGTTATAGTTATTCATAGAGAGCTATACTTAAACTCAAGACAGTATGCACGAAATCAAGATATTCCCAGTTCACCTCTTTCACTCTTTTTATCCACAGGTGTAAAATAACATTATCAAAAATTTTACATAGCTGTTATGTTTTGAGGAACCCACAAAAATTTATTGTCATTTAGACAATTATTCTGTCACCAGATGACCCTCCCCACCCAGGAAGGGGAATTAGAAAAAACTACTGGAAAAATGATACTAAAGAACCAATATTGACCCTAACAGCAATATAAAATGTACAAGGATTATACTCAGCCCATTCTATCAGGAGGAAGCTGTGCACTCCCAGCAGTGGACAGCAAATGTCAGACTCTGCGAATGCTGTGGCTTCGGGAGGAAGGGAAGGGCTCAGTGGTCTGGCACTGGGGCAAGAAGTTGTCAGGATGGCAGCCATCAAGGGAGAGAGAGAACTCCTCAGCAAACTTTCTAATTTATGTTGAATGTGATGTTCAAAGTATGAAATAATCCTGTTGGCCAGCTTGGGTCAAGGGCCCAGGTCTCACTCCTCCTCATCCCCACATCTGGATAACTCAAAAAGCCTGAGACATTGAAACCCACATACCATAGCTGGCTATAAAGTAAATATTTTCACAAATTCAGGCACTAGAGTCTTCTAAAAGTGCAGTTTTCCCAAGTATTAGAAGAGACCTTACTGAAAAGTAAAATTACTGAAAGATAAGTTAGTTCTGTGTCACTCAAACAGTAACTACATCATACACACTACCGTCTTAACTCTTTCTTATATAAGGTCTTTACCTCCCAACACACCGGTTTTAAGCTTCATAATACTAATTCCTCACTGGGCACTCACCTAAATGATACCTTGTTTGGAAATAAGCTAGGTAATACAAATGAATCTCGAGACTTTTAAATCTCATTCTAATAATTAATACCAGCTCTTTCCAAAACAACTCTAGGAGACTAAGTATGGTGAACTACCCTAGAACTGATCTTAATGTTCAAATACAAAATAATCTACTAGACACATGATGTAGAGTTAACCTCTGTACATACCGTAAATCCAGCACAGTAAGTTCACAAGTAGTGTATCTGTAACACTGGTCTGAAACAGCTGGCTTATTATTTCTTCCACGTTATCGTAATTTTCAATGGGAACAATTAGAAGTCCACCTACTGTTATTCTCTGTAAGAAAACAATCAAACAAACAAACAAAAACCCCACAATTTTTTTCATTTAGAAAAATTAAAGAAAAAGAATACAATGACAATTGAACACAACATGTTTATTTATAAATATCCATAATTATTGTTTGTTATTAAATAATACTTTGTCTAGAGTGAAATTTATTTATTTTACTATAAAATAATTCCTACTTAGAGTAAATTGACAGGAAGAATTTGGACAATGATCTGTAGTTTATATAATGAATAAGCAAAATAGATGGTTTAGAGTACCGTCACATTTTACCTTTTTTATTAATTTTGCTATTCAGACTTGAAACCAAGAAAAGATGAATTTACGCCATTGAATTTGACTACGAATTTATTCTATGAGCTGGCAGTGTTAGTATGATTGAAAATGTACTGAAAGCAATTAGCCTACTGAAATACATTGACTGTGGAGTTAAAACGGTATCATCTGGACCATACATAGCTTAAGGAAAGAAGTGGGCACTAATAAGACTGCAGTTATCTGATTGAAATACATTTCTTCAGCTGAAATTTCTTCCACTTGAAGCAGAAAAAAATAAATTAAACACGTGTTTTAGATGCGTGAAGCTGGAATAATTGTTTCCATTTAATAAGAAATTTGAGTTAACAGTTACCTTTTACATGCATAAAATTAGTAACCTCTTTACAGTGCTTAGTTTGTGATCAGTTTCTTTCAGAAAGATACTTTGACATAACCTGTTATTACGCATCTTTCAGGAGAATATGCACTTATGGAAAGACTACGAGTTAAAAACTGATGTTTTCTGTTTATCTTAGTTTATCTGTCAGGCAGACAACTATGACTAATGCTCCCAGCTTGACCTCATCGTCTTCGATTGTGGAAAGTAGAATCTTTAAAAAAGAAAAGAGGATAGAAATAGGGAAAAGAGATGAGTACTTTTGCATATTTGCTGGTCAACAACTTGCTCTAAATTTGGTATTCATAAAACAGAAGAAACTCTAATCAACTAAAAAGCAACCAAGTGTGCACAAGGCTCAGGCAATATGGCACCATTATCTGTACTATTGATCTGCTGTGGAATTTGAGTTTTCTAGAAATCTCCAGCTTTATTTTATTCCTAATGAAAGAATTACAATGAAAGTAGAAAAGACTGAAGACTGATACTACGTTCTCAGTATTATATACTTTCTGTAGACTACTGAGGTACAGGTACTAAAAGGTGAATTCTAAATGCTTTTTTGCTTTTTCGCCATATAATCTTGTCTTTTCTCATCACATCATATATTTGTTTTTATCTCAGTAATCTATGTAAGAATGATCATGTGATACTTGTGCTAGAACCCTCATTCCTGTAGTTTGTCTTCTTACAGAATGGAGAGCAAAACCAAAAAGTATGGTGGACAGTTGCTTTTAGGTTAGCTTCTTCTGGATAAAATATTTCAGTAACAGCAATATTTTTCAAGTTGCTGAGCCATTTGAGAAAAGTTATTGATTTAAAAATCCAGGTAAAGAGGACATAGTGAGATTCAACTCTTACAGAATTACACATACTTGTAAAGAATAAACAACATTAACACCAGTTTAAAAAAAAAAGTATTTTTGAGAAATTTATTTAATATAAAACATAATTAGTGTGTGCAATGCATCTGACAAAGAATGTGATTTGTATTGCTTCTTAAAGATTTTTCTGCTAATGATCTATTTTAATGTCTCTTTAAATGCCGGTTTATTTTTTAATTATTCAATAGATTAAATTTATTGGAAGAATTTTTATTTTAAATTTATTTTTAGAGCTACCTCCGGTAGTTACCTATACTTACTGTAGTTATCTACATCAATAATTGTCCTATTACAAATATAACTTCAACTAGATCATTCATCAGAAGTGTTGCTAAGTATGTAATGTTCATACTAAAAATACAAATAAAAGGTTTGCTTTCTATCTATCTTGTAAAGTAATATTAAGATCAAAGTTCTAATTACCCCATCACTTCCTCATCTACAATAACGATGAATTAAAATTTAACATATAATACCTAACTGTGACTGAAAGCTTATTCTTTCTTTCTACTTTTTATGTGCTTACCACGAAATAAATTTACTTTCCCCTGTGCACAGGGTGGGCTTATAACTTCAAATCTCTTTTATTAACCTCAGAAGTCTATGGTTGAAGCACCCAATCTATAAAGCTGTACACACGCAAGTAGCTGCAGGACTAGAATTTAAATGTGTAAAACTGCTTTAAGACTCTAACGCTTTTAATTGCAGAGTGTAACAAAATAACTTTGTAAACTGTCTCTACTACATTATTTAATATAGTATTTAGAATGTTAATTTATTTCTTGAATTATTCTGTGTCACACAACAATACTAGTAAATTAGAAAGGCAGATTGATGTTTTCTTATATGCAAAAAGACTAATAAAACATAATTGCCAAGAAATCTATTTCACTCCGTATTCTTAAGAAGCTTGTCAAAAACCTTATATTCTTATTTCTTTGAATTAATCTTGTGTAATTTTAACTACATTGTTTTTATTCATCTTGCATAATACTTTAATCAGTTTCATTAATTAGTTATAATTCTACAGGCTTTACAGTCGTATTCTTAGATTTTTCATCATATTGTTATTGTCATATAATGCATGGGAATCTTGTTTTATGTTATATTATAATTAAAAAATAAACATAATTCTTTTAACCAGGGACAACATTCTCACAAAATTTAAGAATAGTAACATAGGAATAGGTAGAGATCTTGGAATGTAGACACTGAATTACATGGAAATTGTCATGTCTTGCTCTTTTGATCATTTATTTAAAGGAAAAAAAAAAGAAAAGGAAAAAGTGAAACAACTAAAATATATTTTAACTAAGGGCACAATTAACACCAGTTACTAGATAAGGAAGATATGCTTCCTTTTAACTGATACTGAAATGATTCTGAGAAACACTTTTTTTCTAATAAGTGGAAAAAAATACAGCATAGATAGACAATAAAAAAAGGAAAATAGCCTCCAGTCTTCAAAATAAACTGATCACCCTCATGCTGAATGAGGTTTCTCAGCCTCTTAGCTGAATAACTCTGGTTTGCTTCACTTAAACCCCCAGTTATAAAAGCAGAAAGAAATTCTGTTTTTATGTTTTACTTCTAACTTATCGTAGTGTAATTTTAAATTTAAATATCAGTACAAGTTATAAGAATTAGTAGACAGACTAAAGATAAATACTAGGGAAAGATTAAGACATTTTTATAAAGATTTTATTTCTCTCTTGCTCCAGAGACTTTCAGTAATGTATAGCATTATCTCTTATTTTTCTCTGACAAGTTTTTGCAAATTAATTTTCTGACATAAAAACTGCTTCTTGAATGTTACATCGTGAGATTAGAGAAGTTGTTACATAGCTGCCATGATACAGAAATAACGAAAAATGTGTTTTCAATTTATTTTATATATAAACTACAGATTTTTCTTTATATTTCAGAAAATAAAATAGAGATAATGGTATGAAATTAAATTATACTTCAGCAGCAATTGATTTATATACCTTTAAAAAACAGACATTTTAAGCAGGTCAGGAATCTGACAGGACAGAAGGGAAATTGATCCCTCTAGTTGCAATTAGTCAAGCAAAACCTTAAAACCTTTCAAAATCTGAAGATAAGCTTCACCTCTGGCCTTAGGATAGATTTCCTTGGTATCCCGTCCTACGATTTCTTGCATTTTCACACTGTTGCTTTATTCTCCTTCACTAAATTTCTTGCCTTCTTAATCCTAACAAGCTGAAAGAGTAAGGAATGAAAGGCAAAGAAGGAGAGATTAATTATTCCTCTTATGAGGGACGGAAAAATCCAAGAAGAATCCTGAAATGTCCATTTATATCCAGAGTTTTTAGGGCTGACATTATTAAATATACAACTTTACAAATTTTTAGTTATATTTCTCTTCTAAAGTGGTAGCTGAAAATATATATTTTGGTTCAATTTCATCTCAGGCTGAGCAGGGACTTCAGATTCACAACTAATTCTAGCTCCAGAAAAAAAGAAAGAAGAAAAAAAAGAAGAAAAAGGGTTCTTCACCAAAACAGTTCTTGAGGTGATAAAAGTTTACATTTCAATTCATTTTGCTTCATTATTCTTGTCCCTCTTGGTTACCTTTGGGCAACGAAACATTGTCTGAAGGTCGCTCAGATGTGGCTCTTTTGAACTTAATTCTGAAGAGCCTAAATCTCCTCGTGAATTACATGTGGAAGCTTAACACAGTACTTTACTTTAAGAACCAGACATGTAAAAGTGAGGATTCACAGTTCCCCTTTCCTAAGCTATTTTTGGTGTTTATCTTCAAATTTTCATTAGAAGATACTGCTGGCCAGATAAAGCCGTCATGACACCACAGTTCTGCTCTCTGCATAATAAATAGGTGTTCAGACAAGGTCCTTTTGCCTCACTCCCACTGAATTATCATCTTTGAAACATTTTGATTTAACTTAAGAGGGCAATAATAAGCTTTACTGTCCTTAAGTGAACAAAAGAGCCACAGTACTCAAAGCACCTAGTAGAAACACCCACATATTCTTGAATTTGCTATATTACAATCACTTGCAAGCCTTGGTCTTCTACTTTGTTCTTTTATAAGTAGATATTCTGTGATCTGAGGGCAAAGGTTGTCTTCTTTCAGATATGACTGGGTAAAACTGGATATTAACTAGCTGCATCATATAAGCTTCCTATTGCTGGTGGGGGAAAAAAGCGCACTAGGAAACATACATATATTCATTATTAGGTACACCAGTCCTCAGGCTCTAGTTCTGATGGTCTTTTGGACTAGTTATTGACAAAACTTGAACGGGTGATTGGGCAGAGACATTCCTCTTTTCTCTTATGAAATTATTATGAGTTTGTTTTCATTCAGTATTTTTCCCCAAATCCCTTCTTTAGTCATTTCATACCTGCTTGATTAAAGTACAGGAAATTCAAACAAGTGTTCTGAAAGTAAGGAGGTCTCCTCCAATTATTTTTTTTTTTCTCTACCTTCAGATCAGCTAAGCAGCTCCTAAATCTATGCATTTTGCTGAAGATTATTTGGATAAATGCAAGAAACAATGATGTTCCTTTATGGCACTCAGAAACTGAAAGTCTAATCTTTATCCCTACGTAACGTCATGTGAAAAAAAGAAAGGAGCTATAAATCAGAAACTGAACTGTATGAGCAGAGAAGTGTGAAGAGCAGGAGTCTGAGGGGGCATAAAGACCAGGAGAGATGATAAAGAAGAGGGCATGATCATAAGCAAGAATAACATAATAGTATTATAAACATCTCTCCTTGATAAGAAATGAAAGATATTCACAAGAGTTATGAACCTCCCACCCATATGTACAAACTACAGATTTCCTCAGGATACTATTGATAATGTAAAGCTGTTTGACAAATGGATCCATCTATGTAGAGGAACGAGAGTGTAGGACAAAATTGCCAAGGGCAGTGACGGTTCGCTGCTCCACAGAATCACAGAATCACAGAATGGTCAGGGTTGGAAGGGACCTCTGGAGATCATCTAGTACAACCCCACAGCAACAGCAGGGACACCTACAGCACGTTGCACAGGACGGCGTCCAGGCGGGTTTTGAATGTCTCCAGTGTGGGAGACGCCACCACCTCTCTGGGCAGCCTGTTCCAGTGTTCTGCCACCCTCAAAGGAAAGAGGTTCCTCCTCATGTTAATATGAAACTTCCTATGTTCAAGTTTGTGCCCATTACCTCTAGTCCTATCACTGGGCACAACTGAAAAAAGACTCTTCCCATCTACCTGGCACCCTCCCCTTAAGTATTTATAAGCATTGGTAAGATCCCTCTCAGTCTTCTTTTCTCTAGACTAAAAAGACCCAAGTCCCTCAGCCTTTCCTCATAAGAGAGATGCTCCAGTCCCCTAATCATCTTTGTAGCCCTTTGCTGGACCCTCTCCAGCAGTTCCCTGTCCTTCTTGAACCGGGGAGCCCAGAACTGGACACAGTACTCCAGATGTGGCCTCACCAGGGCAGAGTAGAGGGGGAGGATGACCTCCCTCGACCTGCTGGCCACACTCCTCTTGATGCACCCCAGGATGCCATTGGCCTTCTTGGCCACCAGGGCACATTGCTGGCTCATGGTCATCCTGTTGTCCACCAGGACTCCCAGGTCCCTTTCCACAGAGCTGCTCTCCAGGAGGTCAGCCCCCAACCTGTACTGATGCATGGGTTATTCCTCCCCAGATGCAGTACCCTACACTTGCCTTTGTTCAATTTCATTAGGTTCCTCTCCGCCCAACTCTTTAGCCTGTCCAGGTCACGCTGTATGACGGTACAGCCACTCTTTCCAGTTTTGTATCATCCGCAAACTTGCTGATGGTACACTCTGTCCCTTCATCCAGGTCATTGATGAATATATTGAACAGGACTGGACCCAGTACTGACCCCTGAGGAATAGCACTTGTTACTGACCTCCAACTGGACTCTGCACCACTAACCACAACCCTCTGAGCTCTATCTGTCAACCACTGTTCAATCCACCCCACTGTCCATTCATCTAACCCACACTTCCTAAGCTTGCTTGTGAGGATATTATGGGAGACAGTGTCAAAAGCCTTGCTGAAGTCAAGGTAGACAACATCCACTGCCCTCCCCTCATCCACCCATCCAGTCACACCATCGTAGAAGGCTATCAGATTAGTCAGACATGACTTCCCCTTGGTGAATCCACGTTGACTACTTCTGAGAACCTTCTTTTCCTCCAGATGCTTGGAGATGATGCCCAGAACAAGCTGTTCCATCATTTTTCTATGGATGGAGGTGAGGCTGACTGGCCTGTAGTTTTTTGGGTCATCCTTCTTGCCCTTTTTGAAGACTGGAGTGACACTGGCTTTCCTCCAGTCCTCAGGCACCTCACCTGTTCTCCAGGACCTTTCAAAGATGATGGAGAGCGGCCCAGCAATGACTTCCGCCAGCTTCCTCAACACTCGCGAGTGCATCCCATCAGGCCCCATGGACTTCTGAATATCCAGTTTACCCAATTGATCCCTAACTTCTTCTTCTTTGACCAGGGGAAAGTCGTGCTTCCTTCAGACTATCTCTGTTACTTGCAAAGTCTGGGACTCCTGAGAGCGGGCCTGAGCAGTGAAGATGGAAACAAAGAAGGCATTCAGCAACTCTGCCTTCTCTGCATCCTCTGTCACCACAGCACCCGTCTCGTTCAACAGCGGGCCCACATTTTCCCTAATTTTCCTTTTGCCTCCTATATACTTAAAGAAACCCTTCCTATTCACCTTGACATCCATCGCCAGGTTCAATTCCAAGGCTGCCTTGGCTTTCTTCATTTCATCCCTGCATACCCTGACAGCATACTTATATTCATCCCAAGTGGTCAGCCCCTTCTTCCACATCTTGTAAACTCCCGTCTTCCCCCCCAAGATTTTCAGAAGATCCCTGCTCAGCCATGCAGGTCTCCTTCTTCCTTTGCCTGATTTCTTGTTCTTTGTGATGAACCAATCCTGAGCTTGGAGGAGGTGGTGCTAGAATACCAGCCAGCTCTCTTGAGCCCCCTTACCCTCTGGAGCCCCATGGGATTTCTCCCAGTAATTCCTTGAAGAGCTCAAAGTTAGCCCCCCTGAAGTTTGAGGTTTCAACCCTACTTACCATTTTGTGCATACTGCACTTAATCCTGAGCTCTATCTTCTCATGATCAGAAGAATGTAAGCTAGGACCTGAGCATAGCAGCAGGGCAGGAGAAAGCAATCGCTGCACCAACAAGGAGCTGGGGTGCAGAGCAGCAAGTCCAGGTCAGGACCAGGTCCAGAAACAGGGATCAGGTCAGACATACCCAGCAAGGCTTCAGTGAAGAGGCAAATCTGAGGGCAAGCCAGAGAGCCAAAACAGTCAGTCGCAGTCATGGTCATGAAGACAAACCAGGCAGAGCTGTAGTTGCAGTGTAGCACAGGCGAGGGCCGGCAGTACAATCTCAGTTTAAATGCAGCTCCCAAAAAAGGAGGAGCTGGCCTTCACTTCCAGCTCTATCCACAACAGCTCTTGTCAGCAAAGGAGCTGACCTTGGCCTCAGCCAGCTGAACTCCGCACCTTACCTCAACTAACCTCCTGGAGTGGGATGTCTTTGAGGCCCTTAAGTCCTTCTAGAGCAGAATTTGCACAAAATAGTCTTAATTTATATAGTTTAAATAATAGTTTACACAGTTTAGTAACAGTTTCAATAATCAAGGAGTTGACTATGGCTTTTTCTATAAAGTATTTAAATACACTGAAAAAAAACCCCGAAACCCAAACCTCAAGATGAGCACAGAAACAGGCTTATCAGAAGAGATATTAGTAGACTACTATTACCTTTCTCTTGTTAAATGATACATTGGTTTTCAGGCACTTTTTGGGGTATGCATTTCTGATACCCATTTGCTACACATAGCAAATATATCATGACTTCAAATATAGGCTCTTTTTTGATTATTATTTCTCTTAAAATAGACAAAAAAAATGATGGTTGTCTTATATACAAAGCCTCAAAATTGAGAATGAGTTAATCTCCCATCAGGAAGGGTCAAACACCTACCATTCACTCCCTGTGTTTATGTGTGTACATGTTATGTAAGTGAATGGGATGGGGGAGAGAAGAAAGCTCTGTGGAACCTAAATGGTGATTTTACATAAGTAGAGAGGCTACAGGAGCGCTTCAGTTCCTATTTTCCTTCACCAAAAGTATATCATAATATAAGGTATCTATGCCAGCATGGGTCCTCTGTTGGGACGTCAGCCAACTTCAGTGAGTTGAAACAGGAAGATGGGAGCAACCTGTAATTCTTTCTGTATCTCTCTTCACTAACATAGGTATTGTAACACACATAACGTCACTTAATCAAGACACCTTGTTCGTCACTAACTCAATTCAATTTATGAGCAGTTAAACATTTAAATAACCTTCATCTAAACATTAAATAATGTCTCAAAATTGTAACCACATGTGCCTACCTCTCTTCACTTTGCTAAAGCATTTGTGACCCTAAAGCATTGTGCTAACACCTTAATTGTAATTGACAAGGCAATTTCCTGGCTGGCATCATGTAAAACGGCGAGAGAGCACCAGCCATGAACTTTTAACTGCCATGTTAATTCTTCTAATTGTAACTGGCAGCATAATTAGCTAGATAATTGCCCCACAAAAGTATCTTGTATTATTATTATTGTCCCACCATAATAAAGGGTGGTTTTTTTCATTCCGTTTAATCAATAAATCATATTCTTCACGTTTCTCAGATAAAAGAGGATTTGTTATTCGCTTCGACAGTTATAAACCTTTTTTTAGCATATTCCAGTATGGTATATATTCCAATATCCCCATTTTCCCATTGTTGTTTTTTTAAAAACTAAAAAGTTTCAGAACCAAGAATAAACTGACATAAACATCCAAATTCAACACTAGCTTTAGCAAAAATACTCTCTGGCTTAACATTTATGCTAATTACATTATCACTGTTTTCATTAATCAGAACAAGACAATGAAATTAATAAATTTAGGTATTTTAAGTTCAATTTTAAGGACAGGTGTAAATAAATTAAAACTCTAATTAGCTTCAGTAATTAAAAATCCTTATTACTTTGCCTGAGTAACTAGTCTATGTGATAAAAAGACAGGAAAACTACCCTTAGGACAGTGATTGCTGTGAATTTAGTTGTTCCCAAAGCATTAAAGTAGCTTTAGATTTAAAGCAGTCTCCATAGCTACAATGTACCTGTAAAGTCCTTGTCTCTTTGCCAACATCCTTTCTCTTCTGGAGTTTCATTATCCTTTACATCAGGATGAAGCGCACTGTAAGCTCTGCCACCACATCTGCCAGTATGTGAAGAAATGTTAGCAGTTATACTTCAAGATATTCCAGAACAATGCTAAAATATGTCTATATGAATCATATCCTTAAGTTCTTACTCAGTTTTCACTCAACCTTTACTCAGGCAAACTCCTGTAGGTTTGTAATCGCTCTAGGATTTGGCAAAATGTGCAAACAACATAAGTTGGTTTGGTTCTTTTCTTCAAATGTTTACCTGTCTTGATTAAAAATTGATCTTACAGTACATAGCATGGCTTAGACTTTATAGAGCTCCCTCTCACTATGGACAATATTTGAACTTCTATATCAGAAGAGTTTTGAAGAATGAAGAATTTTAATATAAATTCTTTTTGATTGACAGTTTGACAAGAAATATCAGTATTGTGAAAATTTAAGAAAACTGTCATATAAGCTATCTTTCTGTCAAGATAAACAATGGTGATTTTAAAAGGTCACTTATTATGATTTTTGGAATTAAAACTCATCCAACAGTGTACCTGATCCACCATGTATGGTGAAAGGAATTTATTGCTGCTTCTCAGTATTGAAAAAGAAAAAGTTCATGCTGTCATTGATTGACCTTTAGAAAGAAAAATGTAGCTGGCTTATGGGTAAAAGCATTTCTTTCCCCCTCACTTTCTCCATTAGGGTTCACTGCATAGTTTCACAACACTTTTTAAAGTCTACCAGCATAAATCAAATGTTCAGTTGTCACAAGAGCACAGTGATCTGGTTGTATAAACCTTTGATTAACAGTAATGCTTCATAACCATTATTTGCAAATGAAGCAGTCAATAAGTGGATGTGGTAGCCTACTAACCATCAGTATTTTGTCTAAAAGATACCAGGCATGGCTGTGGAAGATTACTACGGCAGCTAAGGTGCACGTTCTTTCCTTTTCCTTTTTTGTTTATCTTTTTTTTCTTTTTCCTAATCACAAAATAAACCACCTATCACACTTTTAACAAGTTGTCAGTATACTCCTGATCTTTCACTTAAGAAGGAAGCATACTTACCTACAAAATAAAGACTGATTACCAGATTACCTTAAAAATTATCAAAGTCATAATTAATCTATAATTTCTACTAGTGCATGATTCCTTATTGAAATTTGACACCAACTTTTATGACTTCATCTTCCACTTGGAAGCAGTATCTTTTCTATTTCACTTATGCTTTTCTGAGTCATCTGTGATGCTGTATTTTTATATTGAATTTTAACAAAATAATGCAATGCAATTCATACATAACAGTCTTTCTCTTATAGTATTTGAGGAATATAAATCCACTTGTCCTGAAAGCAAGAAGTATCTCTTTTACAGGAACACAGTGTTAGTCAGTGAAATTCACTCATTAGGTAGAAAAATATGCTGCAGGACAGGTATAAATGTTAAAATGTCATGGCAGTATATCTGCCATCATAGTCAATGAGAAACAGAGCAAAGTTTATCATTAAATGAATTAGAAATACTTCTCTAAAATGTTTTTTAATTAATAGAAAAGCATTTTGGTTTTTTTGCTAAATATACGAAGTGTTTGTTTTCATATATTTCTTGGCAAGTATTGTGCCCAAAGCTAAATGTATTGGAACAATTAGTGGAAAATTAATGGGTAGATTGCTCTTCTGAAGACATTAAAAAAGAGTATTCCATCTAGAAACTTGTATTAATTAAATAGAAAACAAAATTAGAACCGAAATTTGCAGAAATTCCTTCTGTCTTGAACATAAAAACATGTATTTGCAAAAAACTACACACATTATAATTGTATTTGCTGAGAGATGCACAAATGAAGAGCCCACAGCTCACCCAAAGTCAAAACAATTGCAAATAAGTTTTACAAATAAAAATATAGTTCACAAATTCTAACATCGAGAAGCAAGTGTGAGAAAGAAAAGTTTTCTCTAGCTGCTAATTATATACTTTAGTAAACTTGGTGAGTTGTGAATTGCCTGTAAAGCTGAGGCAGCTGAAGCAGAATCTGTCCCTATAATTTTAATCTTTTTTGTTTTATTACTCCTAGGGAAATAAAAAAATTTAAAGGGCTTCTCTATGGCTTGCAAGACTCCTTTTTATCATAACAGGTGTGAGGACAGACAAAGGACCTTTTCTCCTTAAAAGATTTTTCTCAGGTTCTTGATCAGAGCTGTGAACCAGGCTTATTAACAAACAGGGTAGCATATACAGTTCTACACAACTATTCTACACTTTTCAGATAAATCCTGCTCAAAATTATCTTCTTTTTATTATTATATGAAGTTATTCGTGTGGAATGGCTTCTAAAATTTTTCAAGAAATAAACCATTCAGTATTCAATATTTACTCACGTTTTCTGTTTCTGACAGTTCAAACTTCACAATATTGATGCTTGAAAACCTAAACAAAGATAGTCCTTTTTACAATTGGAATTATATTTTCTCCCTACGTTGTAACAAAGAATTTATTCAGACTTTCAAAGGTGTTACTATTCAAAATATTTTAAAATAGTCTACAGTAAGCTTTACATGAGTAATCAGAAAAAATTAGCCATTTAAAATTTTAGAAAATTTATCCATGTAGAAAATTTATTTTTGTGAATGTAATTCTCCTATTTGTTTCACTAAATCCTTTGTATTCATTTTTCTAGCTTGCAAACTAAACCTGGAATTGCAAAGGTAATCTAATTTGTTCTGCTTCTGAATAATCATCAGTAATAAGGACAAACAGGTTCTTTTTCTGTCCTCACAACCACCTGTTCTGTCACATGTATTCTGCTTGCTATCATCATTTACTGGTACTTAATAAGGAAATCACTTTAGAATGGGCTTTGAAATTTCCATGATTGTTTGTTTAAGCAATACTGTCAGGATTCCAGTAATTCACTTAAACAGTATAAGTAATCTGAAGAAGAACCACGGTGGAAAAAGAAAATTAGTGAATACATTGATTCAATTTCCTGACAGTTAGTAATTTGTTTTCACTGAAAATTAAATTCAGATGCATTTACAAATATATAAACTTATCAGGTAAATTGCTAACTAACTTCATGTCTCAGGTAGAAAATACATACATGAACGAAATTGAATTAGATTATCAAAACCATTTTATTTTAAGATTTATGGTAATATATACTGAATTCCTTGTGTTTCAGTTCTTAGGTTATTTAAGCTCAAAATATTTGGAACAGAATTACTTGGGTGTGATTTTAAGTTAGCTGGTTACATTTTCTTTTCTCATGTTATTTTGTTTGCTAGCATTTACAAGTAGAAAAGAAATAAGAGTGTTTGAGATAATTGGAGGACAATAACACCAAATATATTTTTGTAAATCAGAAGGAACTAACAAAGTTAATGAATTAACAAGGTTACCTGAAAGGAGGTTGTGGAGAGGTGGGGGCTGACCTCTTCTCCCGGGTGACAAGTAATAGGACAAGAGGAGATGGGTTTAAGTTATGTCAGGGGAGGTTTAGACTGGATATCAGGAAATGTTTTTTCACTGAAAGGGTTATTAAACATTGGAATAGGCTGCCCAGGGAGGTGGTGGACTCACCATCTCTGGAGGTGTTTAAAAAAAGGGTAGATATGGTACTTAGGGGCATGGTTTAGAAGTGGGTTTTGTCAGGGTAGGTTAATGGTTGGACTTGATGATCTTAAAGGTCCCTTCCAACCTCAGCAATTCTATGACTCTATGATTCTAAGGTGCAGAATGTTAAAAAAAGCTTGACAGTAGAGAAGATGTACAGCTATAGCTATTTCCATGAAAGATGTTGAGTTTTTAAATGTTCATCACATTGTGATAAATGTACTTTGGAAGATAGTAAACAAGGAAGAAGATGGTGTCACAACAGTATTTAAGTAAGGGGGTTTAGATTTTTCTCTTTTTTAGTGTTTAATGGATTCCTGTGTTCTACCTGAACTTTGACTTAAATGGATATAATAACACTTCTTTGAAAGGTGGTCCAAAAATTTCTAACTAACAAACTTTGTTTGAAGAGTAGATGTTCTTCCTCTGGATATTTAAATTTTATGTATGCACACACAGACACAAGCATATTTGTATGTGAAGTTTACTTCATCTGGGAGAATTGTCATCTAATGGCAAGGGCCTTGTTCTGTAGGAAAATAAAAGACCGTATTAAAAAAAATCTGTATTAGTATAGAGTGCACACTGCACATTCATTACTCTGCTACAGTTCAGCTTTGGTTGGGTATCTATACCTGGTTAGAGTTGCTTAGACTTGCAAACACTATACAAACGATCCTACTGACCTACTTGTGGCAGTAGGTCAAGCATCTAAAGATTGAAAGGATACATAGGATTAATTTGACCCTCACACTCAATATGATTATACATATATGTACTCTAAAATTCAATATGGAAACAGAGAAGTCTTATGGCATGCCAGTATACAAATTTCTAGTACAACATTGTACACCAAGTGCAGCCCTTGTTCATGTGCAGTTTTATAGATCACTTATTTCATAAGTATATTTAATCAACTTATTTTTTTATCTCATGAAGTCTGACTGGTAAAAATAAAAAGCACATCCTTTGCAATGGTTCAGATCCCTGTACAAAACATGGAACCGTCGATGTAAATACAACTTGTCAAACAAATAGCTTTACAAATCAAGTCTGTGGGTTAATTGCAGAGGACTAGATGGCATGAATGTTGCTTCCACCAATAACCAAAAATATTCCATGAACTCCAATGGGAGGTATTCTGAGTAACTGCATATATTTATCTAAATAAACATATGACTTTGGTATAAAGATTACGATTCTGATGTGGAAAAGCAATTTGTTCCAAGAGTAATTTCCCTAAAATTGATAGAAGTCAGATACTTGTTTATCAACATAAGTATATCAGAAACTGGCCTCTGCAATCCATTATCTCGCATGTTTTTCACTACCCTACTACACTGTCTCAGACCTGGGTAAGCACTATATACTTACATCACAAGAGATTTTCACTATGGAAATTAACTACTTGAATATGTTATTTTGACAGGGAAATTAGTCTAATTGTTTACACAAATGCAGTGCTTACATTTTATTTCCATCAAATCTTTCCCAGCGTTTGTCAACCATTTTTCAAACCCCTTACATTTCTCCTACTCCAGCTCTGGAACTTTGTTTAATTTTTTCTATCTGCACTTTCCTTGCAACTCCTTCTCTGTCTCTTGTTTTATTGTTTCTTCTGGCTCTGTTGATTTTATTTTGAGAAAATAATATATCAGGCTTACTGGGTATGCCTATGGTTAGGGAAGATGCGAGTTGTGTACTTCCTAGGGCCTGTGCAGCTAGCAATAAATAAATAAATAAATAAACTTCAGCTGATAAGTGAGATAAGTGTGAAGGTATTGCAACTTTTTTTGCCAGGGCCCTAAGTGTGACTCCTCCAGACAGCAACTGTTTTCTAGCAGTGTTTCAGTTGCTTCAGCCCACAGCAGTCACTGCTGCCTCCGTTATTTATTGTTCTTCTGGTGGAGCTGGGATTTTTGTTGTTATTGATATATGCTATTTTTCATTTCCTGAAAGAGAAAAAAAAGAATAATTACTGCAGTTCAGGAGAATTTTCATGTAAAGTACCTAATACTTAAAGATATTACATTTATTAATTACTGGGTTATTAAATGGATCATAACAAAAAACAAATTTACAGATTGTTCTAAATTGTGTGAAAAAGGAAGTTATGCGAAAACTGATCAAACACCTGTGTTTTGTACTTTAGCACTAATGCTTATATCCAGCTGGAAAATAATGAAAGTAATAGTAGTAGTAATAGTGATAATGATGATGATGATAGTAGTGAAGTAATAACAATAGCAATAATAATTATTAGATAATTATATAATTAATTAAATCGTTTTTTATCATTATTATCATCATCATCATCATCATCATCCAGGTTTGGAAACTAAACTAACAAATTAAAATCACTTCTGCAGTTTGGGGCTATAAGATGTTGAACAAGATCTGTTCCAAAGGCGTCTTATTCCTTTGAGTGCAGAGCAATAAAGCATTGGGAAACTGTCTCCTGATATTACTCTAGTGTAACCATTGATAAAAAATAAGTGACCGTAGGAACTGATGGATTAATTTCTAAATAATTTATTGGTTAACATATTACTCTAGTACTTTTATGAGGTACTTATGCTGAAATAAGCTATTGCAGTAGCTATTTTTATTCCGCCCTTGTTTTGCTTAGGTTAACCTAAAAATAACTTTATAAGGAAATCATAATTCATGGTGTAAATTATCTGTTATAATTTATATTACAGCTTTTTTAGATAAACATATGTGAACAACTTAAATAACAAGTAGTATCTACAAAAATAAATAATTGTTATAGTTGTACAATGTGCCTAAATCTCTGTCCTGGTGTGAATACTTAGATATCAAAAAAGCAGTTTAATCCAGAACCACATCCTTCAGTTCCAGCTAACTCAGATTTTAGGCTTGGATGTGTCTTGGATGTAAGTAATGTGTTAAGTGCCATTGTTTGAGAATATACACTGTTCTCCTTACTACCTTGCATCCCCAAATAAATTAAATCTTTGAGTTTGACATTAGTATGCCTGAACATAGTGAGGTTCAGGTGCAGTTTTAACATAGAAAAGGAGCATAGGATTTAGTCAAGAAAACAGTACAACTGTACTCAAAATTATTTAATGAAAGGCAGGACCTTGCAACAGCAGGAAAAGAGAATAGATACATAGGTCTTATGCCTATACTGCCATCTCTATTGGTACTGTAGCTCTATTCTGCCTTTGGTAGTTACCTCAGGGATTCCCTTTTGTTCTTTCTTCAACTCATATGGGACTGACTCTGGGTAAGTGCCCAGAGTTGGCACAATTCTCATGCTCCTTTTTGCTCTTCATACAACAAAAATATCTTTTTGCGCTCAGTGAGCACTGCTGGTAATTCTGACAATGATCAAACTGCAGAGACATTTACCTTATCTGGTAAAGCAGTGAGATCTGCAAAAAGCTCTGTAGAGCTTGGATTCATTGAACTTTTCTTCATCCTAGACAGTAGGGGAAGTGGAGAGCTCCAGCCAATGTGGTAACAGCTACCTATCCTATTTCCCCTCGGTGCTATCTGGTCCAGAGTCAGGACTGTTTCAGCTTTCTCCTCTTTGGATAACTGATTTGACAGAAGGAGATGAGCACCTGATGGCAGGATTTTATCATCCCTGTAGGCTCAGACCTTAGCCTACTTGGCAGAAATGTTTGTGTTTAAACCTGATTTCAAAAAAATTTGCAGAAGAGCCTGAGATATGAAAATGGGGAAGAATGTGACATAAAGAGTAGAATATATTTTTTCTTTTTTTTTTTTTGTTTAATATGAATTTAGTAGTTAGATAGCTACAATTTATGTTTAATTATTTAGCAAAATTAAGAAACTACTTCAGGAAATGATATTACAAAGAGGGTTCAATGCATGTGTTCAGCTTTGCAACAATTACTTTAATTAAAGAAGAAAAAGATAGAAGCTCTGCCTTCATCTAAGTTCTGTAAAAGGAGTTTTTAATAAAGGAAGCCAATGACCTCAGATCATGATTATGGACAGAGTGGCCAGCTGGTCATAGTGGCTGCAAATACAAATACATTTGGATAATTTTATAATTTCTTGTTTAGATCTCATATTTGTTTTGTAAATGACCATAAACCCTGAAACATGGTTTGAGCTAATCTTCCTAAACACTGAAACTCCTAATTGTATTAACATTGGTAGGCATCTGCTAACTGCCTGAAAAGTCAGGAGTTTAAGGATTAGTAGGCTTGCATTTGAAGGCCTGTGTGAAGAACTGGTGCCTGTTCTTTTGGGTGAGCAAACAGCCTTCAGAAGCTTCATTGTGGCACTGGAGATGACCACCATTGCTCTGTGGAGTTTGTAAACTAACACTTGATCTGAAATGATGTTAGGGGAGAGCATGTACCTTTCAGTTTCTTTTAGGTGAGCAATACCATCCTCTAAACCCTCTAGTCCTCCACGATCTATACCTATGCTATTCCATCTAGGCAACCTAGTATGACTTTCCTAGCTGTATGGAGTAGTAAACAAGGCCATTTATTAGAGATTGTATTAGTCTCTGGTCTTTTAGTTACTTCACAACCACCATGATTTATCCTGAAATCAAGAAAAATCCCAACAGCTAAGCAATGCAAAAAATACAGGATGCTCCTCTGGAAAAGCCCGTATGTCCCTTTCTTTACGGGGAACATGGAGAAGGAAGGAGTCTGTTTGTACAGGCATGATTCCTTCATTTCAGTATGTCCTAATGATGCTCATTTCTCGACCAGCAGAAACTGCTTGTTGCATTAGTCAAAACATTTTGCATGCTTAAACTTTTTCTCTTTTTCTTTCCCAGATCTCTTCCAACCAGATAAGCTATGTTCCTACACCACTCTGGAGGTGTGCTCTGATGTTAGGTCCTTTTGGATTTTTTTTTCTGGGAGCTTTCCAGCATCTGATGACTTGAGTTTGTAAGTACTTGCCTGAGTAGCCAAAGAGTACTTATACACAATGTCAGCCCTGACCTCACAGGGAGAAAGTCCTCTCAAGGTTTTGTGCAGCTTTACCTAGAGCACACAGCTATGACTAACTACAGCTGTGGGGTGGCTCCTGTCTCCCAAGAACATGCTTGTGATTATTTTTTTTTCCTTAAAAGCAATAGGCCTCACTGTTTTGATTGAAGTCTGTCTCCACCACATCGCCTGCTGTCACCCGCTGCTTTCTAAAAATATACAAAACTTATCAGCAAAGCACACATTTTACATAGGTGTTTAGCAGATCCATGATTTCCTCTGCTCATAGATCCTCAATCCACCAGATTTAACTTTGGGGCTTTTTATAGTGACTAAAGTAAAATATATGCGCTTTAGACACAGCATTTAATGTTAAGGAAGCTTGAGGGTATGCCTTCTACAGGACAGGGTGAGATGGGGTGATTCCTCCCCATCTGAGGAACATGAAGGTGTACAAATCCAAGGACCTGATGAGATATGTCCATGGGTCCTGAGGGAACTGGTGGATGAGGTTGCCAAGCCACTATCCATCATATTTGAGAAGTCATGGCAGTCCAGTAAAGTTCCCACTGACTGGAAAAGGGGAAACATAACCGCCATTTTTGAAAAGGGAAAAAAGGAAGACCCAGGGAACTACAGGCACCCGGTCAGTCTCACCCCTGTGACCAGCAAAATCACAGAGCGGATCCTACTAGAAAGTGTGTTAAGGCACATGGAAAATAAGGAGGTGATCGACGACAGCCAACGTGGCTTCACTAAGGGCAAATTCTCCCTCACAAATTTGGTGGCCTTTTACAACAGCATTGCAGTGTTGGTGGATAAGGGAAGAGCAACAGATGTCATCTACCTGGACGTGTGCAAAACATTTGATGCTGTCCTGCACAATGTCTTTGTCTCTAAATTGGAGAGACATGGATTTTGTGGATGAAGCACTCAGTGGATAAGGAATTGACTGGACGGTCCCTCTCAATGAGCTGTGGTCAATGGCTCGATGTACAAGTGGTGACAAATGGCATTCCTCAGGAGTCAGTACTGGGAGAGGTGTCGTTCAACATCTTTGTTGGCAACATGAACAGTGGGATTGAGTGTACCCTCAGAAAATTTGCTGATGACACCAAGCTGTGTGGTGTGGTTGAGACATTGGAGGAAAGGGATGCCATCCAGAGGGATTTTGACAGGCTTGAGAGGTGGGCCCATGCAAACCTCATGAAGTTCAACAAGGCCAAGTGCAAGGTCCTGCAGGTGGGTTCCAGCAATCCCATGCAGAAGTACAAGCTGGGCAGAGAATGTCTTGGAAGCAGCCCTGAGGAGAAAGACTTGGGGTTATTGGTCCATGAGAAGCTCAGCAGGAGCCAGCAAGGTGTGCTCACAGCCCAGAAAGCCAACTGCATCCTGGGCTGCATCAAAAGAAGCGTGGTGAGCAAGTCAAGGGAGGTGATTCTGCCTCTCTACTCTGCTCTTGTAAGACCCCACCTGGAGTACTGCGTCTAGCTCTGGGGCACCCAACAGAAGAAGGCATGGACCTGTTGGAGCAAGTCTGGAGGAGGGCCATGAAGATGACCAGAGGGCTGGAGCACCTCTGCTATGAGGACAGGCTGAGAGAGTTGGGGTTGTTCAGCCTGTCATGATCAAAGAAGGGTAAATGTGGTGCTTAGGGGCATGGTTTAGTGGTGATTTTTGGCAGTGTTAGTTTGATGATTGGACTCGATGGTTTTAGAAGTCCCTTCCAACCTAGATGATTCTATGATTCTAAGTGTGGTACAGAAAACATTGTCTGAACATTTCCAAGTTGTTTGATGTGTCTTTATCCTAACTTTGTGAATGACAAGCTGTACAGTCTTCATCATCTCCCAGTTTGTATTTACTAAAGCTGAAAATAAATTGATTGTCATTGATCATGACAGTTTTTCATAGACTGTATTTCAGGTAGTCTAGTTAAGAATATCATAGGACAGCTTTCTCTGATCTACAGAAGCTTGGATTTACTGATCTTCTGAAACACTGAAGCCCCACTCCCTCCTCCCTCCCATTTATTTCCCTTTTTTCTTCAAATTGTTGGTGATGTGGGTAGAGTCTAGTATATTTATAGGCAAACATTTATTTATGACTTGGACTCTGTTTCTTAATTTATAGGGGAAATTGCCCAAAGCGCTGGATCAACAGCTACAATTCCCAGCCTTGAACAAATCAGTGTAAATAAATATTAAAACTGGAATAAGACCAAACTCAGTTCTAGACTGCCAAAGAGATATCAGAAGGTAGTAATCTTCAGTCAATTAAAACTGTAAATCTACTTTACAGTAAACTACATAAACATGAAAGGTTAAGATGCCTCTTACATCTTGCATTCTTATACAGTATTACAGTATTAAATTTCAGTATTACACATTATTAAATATTGTCTTTTCCCAGTGCGTAAAATTATTTCCCATAGAACGCAATGAATATATGAAACCAGAAGTCATTATACAGAGATAAGCAAGACTGTTATACTTAACAGTGAACCTAGGAGTAAAAAGCAGATCATGGTAGCATTCAGAGCCCTTAGTCTTGATCCTCCTGTAAAACAAACTCTCTTCTCACTTTAAAGTGAATTCCAGGTCCTTCAAAAAACCTTATCCAAAAATGGTCATGACTTATTTTACCAGAATATTGATGACAACAGTGTATAAAACATTAAACCAATGTGCAATTTGAAGGCTGATGCATCGATAAATCAAGCCATGGTAACGCAACTTTAGGAAGAAACACACAACCTATTCATTGAACTTTTCTCATAATAATGAAAATATGTCCAAAGTTTATTGTAAAAAAGGATAATGAACTCATAAACTTTACACTATATTACAGAAAGTAGAATTTTTTACTTTCTCTTTCGCTGGTTTTGGCTGGGATAGAGTTACTTTTCTTCATAGAATCATTGAATCCTTATGGTTGGAAGAGACCTTTAAGATCAGCAAGTCCAACTGTTAACCTAGCACTGCCAAGTTACTACTAAACCATGTCTTCAGCACTACATCTGCATGTCTTTTAAATACCTCCATGGATGACAACTCAACCACTTCCCTAGGCAGCCTGTTCCAATGCTTGACAACCCTTTCAATGAAGAAATTTTTCCTAATATCCAATCTAAACCTCCCCTGGTGCAACTGGAGGCCATTTCCTCTTGTCCTATTGCCTATCACTTTGGAAAACAGACCCATCAATATGGAGCGATAAGGTGTCCCCTGAGCCTCCTTTCCTCTAAGCTAAACAACCCCAGTTCCGCGTGGGGCGCCGTAATTTCCACAACCTCTAATGACCAAAGTCCGCACATTCTGGGGGTCGGCCCAGCCCCGCCTTAGCACCCCGGAGCGCTCCCTCTGCCTGCCCAGAGGAGCCTCCTGCCACGCACTGTGATGCCGGCCACAGCGTAGGACGCCTGCTCTGGACAGCGCACTGTGGGCGCGAACCCGGGTCCGCCGCGATCCAGGGGGCTCAGCCTCTGAAGTACTGGGACTACAGGTTCCCTCAGCTGCTCCTCATAACACTTGTGCTCTAGACCTTTCACCAGCTTTGTTGCCCTTCTCTGGACATGCTCCAGCACCTCAATGTCTTTCTTGTAGTGAGGGGCCCAAAACTGAATACAGTGTTCAAGGTGCAGCCCCACCTGTGCAGAGTACAGGGAGACAATCACTTCCCTAGTCCTCCTGGCCACACTATTCCTGATACAGGCCAGGATGCTGTTGGCCTTCTTGGCCACCTGGGCACACTGCTGGACCATATTCCAACAATTCCAGGTTCTTTTCCACCAGGCAACTTTCCAGCCACTCTTCGCCAAGCCTGTAGTGTTGCATGGGGTTGTTCATAGGAGTTAGTACGATGCTATGTTTTGGACTTGTGCTGAAAACAGTGTTGATAACACAGGGATGTTTTAGCCATTGCTGAGCAGTGCTTACACAGAGTCAAGGCCTTTCCTGCTCCTCATACTGCCCCACCAGTGAGTACGCTGAGGATGCACATGAAGTCGGAAGGGGACACAGCCAGGACAACTGACCCCAACTGACCAAAGGGATATTCCACACCATAAGACATCATGGTCAGCACATAAAGCGGGGGAAGAAGAAGAAAGGGCAGGACATTTGGAGTTATGATGTTTGTCTTCCAAAGTAACTGTTACCTGTGATGGAGCCCTGCTTTCCTGGGATGGCTGGACACCTGCCTGCCAATGGGAAATCATGAATGAATTCCCTGTTTTGCTTTGCTTGAGTGCGTGGCTTTTGCTTTACCTATTAAACTGTCTTTATCTCAAACCACAAGTTTCCTCGCTTTTACCCTTCTGATTCTCTACCCCATCCCACCGGGGTGAAGTGAGAGAGTGGCTGTGTAGTGCTTAGGTGCTGGCTGTGTGAAAACTCTTAGTTGCCACTTAGTTGCCAGCTGGGGTCCTTGTGGTGTAATATAGCCTTTCATGCAAAATAAGACTAATTCTGATTCCTTAACTGTTTTACAATGACTGTAAAAGCTTTATATGACGTATGGCCAAGTTTACACTGTAGCATGGACTACAGATTTAATTCTGCACTCGGTTTCATTGATATAAAACAGGAAAAATATCATTCAAGCTACATCAATTTGACTAGTCAGCCAGCACTGTGCGTTCTGGCTCGGCTCAAAAAGAAGCTTCAGTTTTACAAATTATAATGGATTATAAAAGGCACAGTAAGTGAATGGTCAATCTAACAACATTACCTCTTACATGAAAAATACTCACAAAGTCAAATATTATTAGAGAGCAAGGCGGGTTCTAAATGTGAATTTTGCCTGTGAGGAACAATGGAAGGATTTTCAGGGAGCTTTACTAATCTACTGCTTCTATAAATATTCAGTATGTTATTGTTGTTAGTAATGTATTGGTGGTGTTAAACTTAACATTTGCTCAATTCTTTCTTCTTCCATTCTTTAGCTTTCTCACTTCTCATTAAATAGTATTTGAATACCTCTCTTTTAGCATTTTCTGTTGCAAATAGCATGACACAATGTAGAACTTTCCTGGTATTCTAATCAATGAGATGCAGGGTATTTTACCAGCACAAAGAAAAGCTACTTTAAATTGAGAATTATTGTTAGCCTCTTCATCCTTACTGTTGAACTATGCAGGCCCTTATCACATTAGTACTGCACAGCCTAGAAGAAGGGTAATTGCATCATCAGTCTCTCTTGGTCTCTGCCTCAGCCCTTTTAACATGCTCATCCTTTCCATTACTTCATGATTTCATTTAATATTCTCCTGGGTTAGAATCATATCAGCAGCAAGAACATGCTGAATTAACAGTTGCTGTATGCTCTACTCTAGAATTTCTTTCCTGTGGATTAAAGGGCAATCGACATTTTTTTAATAAACAGTGTCTTTTTGAACTTTTATGTCCAAATAGATGGATATTGAATTTTTATTTTAGAGTTTGACTTTGAAATATAAACAGGTAACATAATCCTTTCTTTAATAAAATTACAGAGCATGACTGTCTATATAGTATAATCCTTTAGGTACCTAATGCACTTGCATTTCTTTCAGAGAGTTAAAGCTATTTAAAGGCCTCAGCATTGTGGCAGTTGCATGCATGTGTGTTATACCTTTTTTATTTTCTTCTATTGCATTTTTTTTTTGAGTGGACAGATAATGCAGTTGCTGAAAATGAGAAAAGCTGATTCTTACTTCCAAATTTACATTGGCAACAGATGGAATCCCTCCTTCTCATAATTTCAAGGGACACAGTACATGGAAATGTAGGGAAGTTTATTATTAATTGATGCAAATCTTCCCTTTTTACTTATATCTTCTGTTTTCAGGTGTCTATGCCTGTGGTAATAGTAATAAAAAGTAGATAAATTGATTACAAAAAAACCATATGAGAGCTGACAGAAATAACAAGTGATCTGCCATTTTTATCTAAAATGTCTCTTGCTCCCTAATGGTGTATATGTGTCTCTCTATAGAAAGATATTATAAAAAATACAAAAGTTCTGTGTCTGTAGGTACAAAGCCCTACACAGGCACAGCCCCCTTGATAATTACAGGCAAGAAAATGAACATCTAGGGCTCAATGATAAAAATAATACTTTCATTCAAGTCCTCTGAAAGGTCAAGATTCTGTCACTAGTTTTCATAAAAAGTGTTTGAATACTCTTATTTCAATAATCCGACTACTTACAGAGCTGAATACTGTCTGCAAGAGGGGAAGAAAAAAAAACTAACTAAAAGACCTTTAAAAAGGTTTGCTGTTGTGACAGTACAGTTCTCTAATTTCATGACATTTGTCTGAACTTGGTACTCAGATTAGGTGAAACTGATTCCTAAAAAGCCCAAACAATGCCTTAGGAACCAGTTCAGGTTCCTACTTTACTTGGAATGCTATATATTTCCTTCACTGCTCTGATGCTGTCCTTCCATGTTATAACTTGTAGTTGCAACATTATTTCTTCAGACAGTGAAGGAGGGAGCGGGATGGAGGTAGGAACCAGACATTCTCTGCTGCATGAGTCTTAAGGGAACACATTACTTCAGGGAGGAATCCCTGAAGACCTAATGCTTCTGTAACCAGCCTGACTTTTTTTCTTTAGCTTCACAATTTGTCCTTTGGGAGAAAGAGGGAGTATGTAGCAGGAAGTAGTAGGACAATACTCTAGGGAGTCAAGTCACCAAGGCAAAAGCCAAGGAAAGCATAAATATGTTGTGAGGCTGCTGACAACTAATACCAATGATTTTCAGATCCATTTACTGACAAGCTGAATTTTTTTAAAGAGGAATGTGCATTGCAGTGGGAAGGAAAGATGTAGAGAAGAAAACTTTATATCCATATTCACAAAGCAGTAATTTTTGTTTTCCAAGAATGACTATAAAGTAGGGAATTTAATATCATTGGAACTACTTTATGTCCACATGACACAACTAAGAATACAACAGATCCAGAATTTTTAAAGTGCATTTTCACTATTTTCCTCAGCCGTGTCTTTCATTTTACTCTATTTTACTTGGATGTAGTACTTTTAACCTAACTGCTTATTAACTCTGTAATTTTAAAATAGCTTGATTTCACAGAAAGATGTCTCCCAAAACCGACATTTATACGATATTTTGAACATATCAATTTGATGATTGAACTTGAACATTTTACTTTAATACTAAATCAAACCAACTCAGATTTCATAAAACTTCCTTCCAGCTATTTTACCAAGAAACATAGTAAAACAATCAATTTTGTGTCAAAGAACTATGAAGGTAAATAATGCAAGAAACTGTATTAGCTATAAGCTAATGTAAAAGCTTTCAGATTTTATGATCACTTTAACTAGATAAACTATTTAGATATGAACAGGCAATGTCTGCTTGCAGCCCAGAAAGCTAGTGGTATCCTGGGCTGCATCAAAATAGTGCATTCTGTGGTGCATGAAGAACAGTGTGGCCAGCAGGTCGAGGGAGGTCATCCTTCCCCTCTACTCTGCCCTGGTGAGGCCGCATCTGGAGTGCTGTGTCCAGTTCTGGGCTCCCCGGTTCAAGAAGGACAGGGAACTGCTGGAGACAGTCCAGCAAAGGGCTACTAAGATGATTAGGGGACTGGAGCATCTCTCTTATGAGGAAAGGCTGAGGGACTTGGGTCTTTTTAGTCTAGAGAAAAGAAGACTGAGAGGGGATCTTATGAATGCTTATAAATACTTAAGGGGAGGGTGCCAGGGCGATGGGAATGGTCTTTTTTCAGTTGTGCCCAGTGATACGACAAGAGGTAACAGGCACAAACTTGAGCATAGGAAGTTCCATCTAAACATGAGGATGAACTTCTTTCCTTTGAGGGTGGCAGAGCACTGGCACAGGCTGCCCAGAGAGGCTGTGGAGTCTCCCACTCTGGGGACATTCAGAACCTGCCTGGACGCCGTCCTGTGCAACATGCTGTAGGTGTCCCTGCTGTTGCTGTCGGGTTGGACTTAGATGATCTCCGGAGGTCCCTTCCAACCCCGACCATTCTGTGATTCTGTGAAAAGAAGCATGGCCAGCAGGTCAAGGGAGGTGATTCTGTCCCTCTACTTTGCTCTTGTGAGACCCCACCTGGAGGACTGCACCCAGCTCTCGAGTCCTCAATATGAGAAGTGCACGGACCTGTTAGAGTGGTTCCAGAGGAGGGCCACAAAAATCACCAGAGGGCTGAAGCACTTGTCTTATGAGGAAAAGTTGAGACAGCTGGGGTTATTCAGCCCAGAGAAGAGAAGGCTCCGGGAGACCTTATTGGTTATAAGAAAGACGGAGAGAGACTTTTTACGAGGGCCTGTAGTGACAGGAAAAGGAGTAATGGCTTTAAACTAAAAGAGGGTAGATTTAGATTTTATATAAGAAATTCTTTACTCTGAGGGAGGTGAAGCACTGGAACAGGTTACCCAGAGAAGTTGTGGATGCCCCATCCCTGGAAACGTTGAAAGTCAGGTTGGATGGGGCTTTGAGCAACCTAATCTGGTGAAAGATGTCCTTGTCCATGGCAGGGGGGTTGGAACTAGATGATTTTTAAAACTCTGTTCTAATCCAAACCATTCTATGATTCTATGATTACAGGATTATTATCTTTGAATTCCACATGTGAGGTGATAAAATTTGACCTTTATAGATCTTTCACTTTGTTGGTTTGTTGTCTTGTGAGAACAGCAGCAATTGGTGGGATCATTAAAAAAAAAAGCCTAAAAAAAAAAGAGTACTGATGAATACATCTTTGATTCTGTAGTGGCTTAAGTTCCAAGTGTCCAAGTGAAGATGGAAACTTTTATATTTTGGATAAACTGCAAGACAGAAAAGATCAAATATTATATGAACCATGAGTATCACTGGACTAATCAGAACTGCTTTGAGTCTTATCTTGGTTTTTTAATTTGTTGCTTGTCAATTCCCTAAAAAATTCAGCAACATATAGCAATCTCTTGGAATAATCACTCAGGCTGATACATCGCTTGTCACAAGGAACATCAGAAACATCAGAAACAAATACCATAATTGAGGCAATATTAAAAACTCAAGGAATTGCTAATGCTGTCCATTTTAAGTTTTCTATTATGTTTTTTTCCTCTCCATTCTGACCATTATACATCTGAAGTATAATTTAAATTACTATCAATTCATCTCACATGCCAAGGGAGTAATAAGAAACTCATTTTCTATATACAGAAAAATAAATCCAATAAAATACCTAAACAGCAGAAGTAAATTTTATTTTTATTATACCTTTCCAAAGCAGAATTGCACTGAATAAATCATGGATGCACTGCAGGTGTGAAATCCATTGCTTTCTGCCTATATTTTTGTGCACTCTCTAATTCCCTTAAGTTATTAATAATAATTTCTAACCAATAACCTGTCTGTGGTTCTAGGAAACCAAACATGTAGTGCCATTTTATTCTTTTCCCCTTGAATAAACATCTTCCTACACTATATTAGGAACTGTTGTTTTTATCATAGGAGGAATATTCCCATATTGTACTTAAAAAACCACTCAATTTCATAAAAAATAAAAAAAAAGATAGGTTTTTGTCAGGTCTGAAATAAAATATTTGACAGCAATATTGCAATTCTCAGTGACATGGCCAAAAGTTCAAAAAGATTCTGAACGTTGTAGGCTTTGAGTTTATTAATATAATCAGTGATATTAATTTAAATTGTAGTTACTTTGAAAAGTGTAGCTTCTCAGAGGCTGTAACAAACAGCTGCCACACTTGTATAAGGTACAGGATCACATTTATCATTTCCTATGCAAGAAAATCCTATTTAGTACAAATTTTAGGTAAATAGTGGGAAATCTAAGGGAACAGAAAACCCCACAGAGAATTTAAGTGCTTTATCAGCAATCTGTTGGCTTGCCAAGGGCACAGGACTGTCAGCAGAAGTCTGTACCTTGAAACAAATCACTTGTATGTAGACATTTAAATATGAGAAAAACAGTTTTAAAATCTGAGGATCAGATCTCTTCAGTCAATCTCTTCAATAAATGCATGTCAGGACTTAAGGTCCAGATAAACAGATCTAGGTGAAACACATTTAGCTGAAATTGCCATGTGAGTGGAGATTAAAAACAAGTTAAAAAACAAAATCAAGAAGCATTTTTGTTCAGCAGAAAGTACGTCTAAAGAACCCACATTTCAAGGCATTACATCTGAGCTAATAGTTCAGACAGAAAAATCCTAATGATGTCATTAGGACTAACAAAACACACATTTTGTAAGTGCATAGTTAAGTGTAACCTATTGAGGGAAATCTGCGTCAATCACAGTGGAATAGCACCAACACAGCCAATATCATGTATTGAAATGTTCCACTGGGACTCTGAGTTAAGATGAGGATACTGCAACAAAAGTACTTTCCTTGCTTTCCTATATATGTGCTTTCAGATTTACATTTACTCTTGCCTTCTAAAAACTTTAGGTTACGTCATACTAGTTATGAAAGGGTAACTTGTAGACACAGGAAGGCTGCAAACGCAGGTGTCAATCATCTTCTCATGTCCATGAAGATGGGAAGAACTGTTCTGATGTACTGCTAAGCACTGCATAAGCACTGTGAGACATATCGTCCAGCCTCTATTTCTGCACAACCAGATTTGAGAAATCCATGACATAGACAATATAAGTACGTTCTTGCTCAGATATTTTGAAATTTCTATTACATATTTCCAGGTTCAGAAATGCTCATTTAGTACTGTGCTTGATCTTGAAGCTATGATGCAAGTAGGACATGTATTTTTATCCTTCAATAATAATACCCTCACTCTGTATGTATTTACTCTGTTACGTCTATTGAATAGTCTACCAAAAAAAAAAAACCCCAAACCCAAACACTGGGTGTTAATTAAATTATTTTAATAGAATTATAGGACCACTTTTTGTCTTGCAGAATTTTCAGAGTTTATGCAATCTTATTTATCGTAATGATATTTGCATGACATAACAGATTTACTTTAACTAACTTCAGCTTACTTCAGGAAGAATCGAGGCTGGATTGGAGAAATAGGCATCATGTGAAATGATAATGAAAGTATGTGACTTCTGAATAATTTTACTTTGCTTTTCTGTAATTTTCTGTTATAAAATACTTTACAATAGAAATAAAATATGGGGAAAGAATTAGTCTGAATATTTGGAAAAACTTCAGTGTGAAACTGATTTTGTTTATGTTATCTATGAGTTTCTGCAGAGAACTCATAGAAGATACTATTTATTTCCGACATCTGAAACTAGACTAAACAGAACACATATATATTACCAGAAACAAATTTTATGCAGCAGTAACATCAACATAAACCCCCTGTTCTCTTCCCCTCACATTTAGAAATTAATAAAATTAAGGAGGATTCTATGGTAAGTTGCTAACTGTTCTGTTCTCTCCAAGGCTGACATTGGAGCTGCAAATTTTTTTCATGTCTTGTGCAGTATTAAAATAAATAAATAAATGGATAGATATATAGATAGATGTCCAAAGTTCACTAGAAATTTTTACAAAACTAACAGAGACTTCAGTGGCATAAGACTAGGCCCTAAGTTTTTAAATTCAGTATCACCAACAAAAAACCACACTCTTACCTGTCTTGATAGTCTACTTACGCCCAAATACTGACATTTATTATTTATTTTCCTAACAATCCGGATACTAAAGTAGATAATATAGATTCTTAGAGTGATTTCAATTCATAAAATGGTACATATTTTTTTTCATTTTGCTATAAGCATTATGGGATACATACGATGTAAGCCTTTTGCTTCTGTTTAAACCCACATTGCTGTACATACGTTAAAATTTTTACTCCAATCAAATTTATTCACATTACATAAAAATATTACACTACGGAGGATGGAAACAATTTAAAATGGACTGCTGTTTTCTAGCACAATATTTTCTGAAACATATATTCAGTTCACACAGAATTTTGGTTTGGGACAATCTAGAAAGATTTAAAATATCGGTGGCATTTTTATTTCTATATATCAGAATGTATTTTAGTAACAAATATTTCCATCCTCTCGTTTTATAGAGGATGGAAAGAAAAAAGAAAACCAAAAAAGACAAAAAGTTTTGGACTTATCGTTTTGTTGAGAGGTGGGGTGGTTTTTTTTAACCTTTGAATTTGTCTCAGAACTACTCATTCCAGAATGTGTATTGGATCAGGATAGGAAGGATTGAGTGAAAATTAGCTAGATGGGGCAGAGTTAAAAAATATTTTGAGTGTAGCAAAAAATTATGAAACTGTCAGTCACAGCTTATTAACTTAGACATTGGTGATACCATGTTGAATAAAATAGCTCTTATTTTTCAGTTTCACTGCCCTTCTTTCCTGTTCTAACTGCAACTCAAACAAGCACTTTGAAAACTGGCAAATCTTTCAGTTCTCCTACGCAAGAGAAAAAAAAAAAACAGCATCCTGAGAGGCTGATAACCCACAAATTCTGACTACTGGAGTCAAATCAGTCAATGCAAGACAAAGCATGAACATGACCACCATGGTTAAGGTGAAGAACAGAAAGAAAAAAGAGCTGGAAAAGAAGAGAAAAAGCATGATGGAAGAAAACTGACGATGTGAAGGAAGAATTACAATAAAAGGACAATATAGAGAAAGTGAAAAATCTTGATATGCATCTCTTCTTCTACTGACATATTCAAAAGTATATATTCAAATATATTGAACATATTCAAATTGTATATATCAAATGAAATGTAATTGCCATATTTTCCCCTTATGCTTTTATTAAAATGATCCCACTTAATGATGTTTACTTTTATATTTCTGACACAAACTCACTGACCATATTGTGCAAAAATAAATATAGATGTATACATCTAAATTTGTGTGTATATGATGTGCAAATTACATATCAAAAGTGTATTTTAGCACACAAAAATGCATAGTATTTTATGGGTTCAAATTAGCATTTACATTTCTGTCAAGTGCACATTAAAGTGAAGTTAAATGTTAATTAAACTTCCACTTTCTCCTACCAAGTAGTCTTCAACTCACAAGTAAAGACTAAGAAGTCAAAGACCTACAAGTATTTTGTAACTATTTTACATTTCCATTGGATTTTTTTCTGCTTTTCCAGTTTCAGTAATTCAAATGCTCTTTTGGCCTTTAGAGTCATTTCTACATATGCAATTTAGAAAGATAAACTCAAAACAAGAATTATCACCCATGTTTTTTTTGTATTCAGAGGAATTCCTTATGTGTAGATTTATTCAGGTTAAGGGTTTGTTTCTTCCACAAGTGTGTTTACATCTTCAATGTGAAAGGAAAATATGAGTAAAATGCTTAATCAGAATCATGCACATTCAACCATGTTCATAATATCATTGGAAAACTCTGATTGGAAGGACCTCAGGAAGTCCCTAGTCCAACACTGGGGTCAGACACGACTGCTTAAGCTGTGATCCTGTCACTTTTTCGACCCCTGAAACATGGAGACTGTAAAGCGTCTCAGGGCAGCCTGTTCCATGGCTTGATAGTCCTCACAGGAAATATGTTTTTCCACATATCCAGTCTGAACCTCAATTCATGCCTGTTCTCTCTCAGCCTCCCACAACACACTGATGAAGAGCCTGTCTTTGTCTTCTTGATGACCTCCTGTAGTGATTCTGACTGGAAGACTGTGGTACATTAAGGAATTAGTGATCCACAGTACAGTTAACCCGAGTATTCCCAGGCCTGTGCTGTGTACACGTCACTACAGCACCCACACAGCCTTGCCTTTACCTGAAAGTGCAGTAAGAAGCTCTCCTGAGTGCATCATTTCTGTTTTGACTATAGAAATGACTAACAGAGTTGTTTCCTTGTAAGAAAATTCTATAATAACCTGAATGATGGAGGGAATCTCTCCTATGGATGGGGTCTGTGTGGCATGGTGTGCATGGGTTGGAGTCCTCTTCAATGTTACACCACTCAGGATTCCCAGCATCTGAAGAGAAGTAAGATTATCTATGGTTTTCTCTTCTTATAGTGTTAGCTCTAATAAACAGCATTTTAAATGATACCATAGAGTCTGAGTGTGTTTCTTACCAGAATCATAATGGACCAGCACTTCCTGGTGCAAAACACCTCTCCATAAGTTCTGGGTTGCTGCTCTTAGGTTTCCCCAAAGCCTTTTCTTCTCCAGGCTGAAGTAGTCCAGGTCCCTCAGTGTCTTCTTACAGGATAAGTGCTCTGGCTCTTGCCCAGCTTGGGGGGCTCTGCTGGATTCACCCCAATTTATCTGTTCTTTCCCACATTAGGTGGTCCAAAACTGGATGCAGTACTCTAAATGTGCTCTCACAGGTGCCAGGCACGGGGCCCAGGAGACTTTGGTGGTGTCAGAAAAAGCATTAAGCACCTCAGCCTTATCTTCATCCACTGTCACTAAATCACTCACCGCATTCAGAAACTGGCTTAAAACATTACTTGCTTAGCCTTTTACTGCTAATGTAATAACAGAGGCTCTTGGTGTGCTTGACATCCTCTGCTTACTTTAATTCACCACACATTATATAAGGCATCAAAGAAACAGACTAATAATATGAAATATTGTAGGATGTGATTCTAAGTATTTCAAGACTAGTTTAACAGGAGATTAATTTAATAAAACTGGTTTGCACAAGTACTAAATCACCACCACTGAAGTCAGTGAGCATTTTAACAGTCATTTAAAAGAGTATTAGTTCCATGTTTGTGGTGAGAAAAAACTATACTTGTTTATCTTCCTGTTAGCTTTTTATTGCACAAAGAAAATGTCTTAACCAAGGAATACAACAGTAGCAGAAAATTTTCTCCTAACAGGATTCATCTTGTCAATCTTTACCCCATAAATTTAGCCACCAAGACTGCCATAGGCCTCCTGTGTAGCGCAGGGAGAGAAAAAGGCACTTTTAGAGGAAGTGTCAAACACCAAAGACAAACTGCTGTTCTTGCTCTTTCCCATAATGACAGAAGGAGCCTGAGCAACTAATTTACACTCAACAATAAAGTTTTAGATAGTGAAAGTTAGGTGAGATGGATCTACCCTCAATGTATTATGTAACCTTGTAACATTCAGTCACACTGCTGTTCTATTCATAGGTAAGTGGCTTCCTGTTCTTCATTCTCTTTGCTTTTACATTGTTTGAATCCTAATATTACTACCCCCCATATTGGTATGACACGAGACGGAAAGCTTCAGAAAAATGGACAGTATCTTTGTGATTCTTTTTCAACGTGAAATATTAAAACTATTTTTAACTCAAAACCCAACAAATATTGTGACCATCTAATTCCTTCTTTTTTCTTGAAAGCAAACAGAAAAGACTAATTTCATAGAAGTTTGAAACTCTTGTAAAAAGCAGAGTGGCTCAGTGGGAGTATTAGCTGTACCAGATATTGTTTTTGTTTTGTGCTTCAAGATAAAAATATTTCCAGGAATAAAAAATTCAACACTATTTATATTTTTTAATATAAAACACTTCTGGTTTTATTTCTTTTGATTTTTTTCCTCTGATTTGTTAAATATTTACATTTCTGATCTTTTTGAAGTAGTCCAGGAGTTACAGAAATGTATCAGCCGATAAAGAATGTAAGTCTATTACTCTACGTACATCTATGTCTGCTGGCAACAAGGTGACAAATGGACAGGAATTTAGCCTCTGAAAGTTCAATAAGCTGCTATTGTCCTGACATTGCAAACTGTTTACCACAAAAATCCTCTACATCTATCACCCAGACCCAGCCTTTGCCTGATTCTAATTCTACTGACATTGAAACCTGAAGCCCTTTGTGAGTCATTTATCATGCTTATTAAAATGTTCCATTGTGGATTAGAATAGCAATTCACTATTACTTCAGAATGCTGCCCAAGGGCTATTCTATGCAGGAAATGCTAATGCTTTATTGAAACAGTGGTTTGGTTTTAATAAATGATACTTTGCAAAGGCACTATGCTTTCAATTGTGAAAAATGATGCTGGCATTTCAAAGCTGGCATCAGTGCCCAATATTATGCAAATCCCCTTCCTTATTACTGCATTTAATTCTGGCCTAAATACTTCACACTTAATATCTTAACAAGTATATGTCAATTGGATTATATAGAAAACTGTAAGTAAGGAATGGCTTTCTGCTTACTGAACTATAAACAGGAGTTCAGTCCTTTGGAACATAAGATAAATGATATAATCTTAAATACTATCAAAAAGGATGTTCTATCTCTGTTAAAAACTGACATAATCAGACACCTTTTCATTATTATTTTCCTAAAAAGCTTAATCTTGTTCTTCCCCAAACCAAAAACTCTGTGGGACCAAAAAGTAAACCCACGAAAGAAATTCTGAATCATAAGTGACAGATTTGCTTTACAAATGTAGGTATTAAAGTAACTATAGATCTATGTTTGACAAAAGTTTAATATTTATATGGTTTTCTATCTAAAATACATTGTACATGATTGACCTTTTTACATGTGAAGCATGTATAAAGCATGTGTATTCATTCAACACAATGAATTTATTTATACACTTAACTGCATGAAACCTGTTCTTTTTTGCAGACTTTAAGTCCCCTGATACTGCTTACTGACACTGCTTATGAGAGGTGTTCAAAAGAAGTTGTGACCCTTTAAAGTACTATTCCTGTATATATAATACTTTTATTTTGAAAGGTACTTCAGCAGTGAGGGTGTTAGCCCCAGCTTTCAAACTCTGAAACTATTTTTTTTTCTGCCAGTCTTTCACTGCATCCATGACAGTCACTTAAATATAGATTTTCAAGACCATTTACATAACTTTCGTGTTCTGCACAACAATCTCACTTTTGTGTCTTATTCTTCTTATTTTTAAAATGAGATTAGTAGCACTCCTCTATCTCACAAGAGTGTTTCAAGAGTAAATATTGTAAATGTTATGAGGGTTTCAAATACTATATGTAAGAAGTATAGAAAACACCTAAGATCAACAGATTCATAGTAACTTAAATGAGATTCAATCACTTAACCTTCTTCAAAAAGCATGTGGAAAAAAATTATTCACTGTTGTCCTCATTCATCGCCAGTATTTTCAAAAAATGAAGACCATGGAATACGCCACTGCAATGTGTTCAGTGGGAGAAGTTCTAATGAACTTCTTTTGGAGGAATTTAACAGTTTTACTAATGCTTAGGAATATTGAACATTAACTGCCCTGATTGGGTCAGATCAATGGTCTATGTCAGCCCCACTCTTGCAGACAGTAGGATACTGCATCTATTTCAGACGGTGGTAAGAGGTGCTATTTAGGAAGAGTGATTAAACCCAGCCATTTTCTGCAGCCCATTCTCCATGGGGTCCTCCAGAGGTTGTATCAGAGCTCTTAGCGAGTTAATTCCTATACCTAGTCTATCAGTCAATGGACTTGTCTACCAATTTGTTTAGTCTTTCTGAACCTGATGATAACCTTGGTCTCCATAACCTGTAGTGGAAGCAGGTTCCAAAATTCACTGCTATGTGTGGAAAGACATAATTTACCTCTCCTGAAAGTCAAAGTGAGGAGTCAAACAATACTTCAGATGAGGAGTTTAGCTACAGGATAGACAGAAAATTCCAGGATGGGCAAGTTATGACTGCTACGTGCTAAACTGCTACAGGCTTACTAGTTATGCTAAAATTTTCTATTTTAGCTACCTGCCTTCACTTTTTTCATCTAACCTCACTTGTATTTGTTTGCCTTATTCAGCCACTTGATTTCAAGGTCGGGAACTGATATGTCTGTGATTAGAACACTTCACACTTAACCTGTAACTGTATATTACTGCTACTAGCTATGCAGAGAGACAGCCCTTTCTGGTTTTAATACAAGCCTAGGGAGTTGTTTTGCTCTTTAATTTAACTCTGGGTTACATCTGACCTTGTTATTGGTGGTTATTTTATCTTTGCAGATCCCTTATACTTTTTTCATTGCTGATTGTTTGTAATTTGGTACCCTCCTGTGAAAAAGCTTAACCGATTACCATTTTTTCTTTTATTCATCTATTAGAAGGTGAGCTTTTCTAAAGCAGGCTAGTTATGGTTCCATTGGTAAGGTGAAGTGTCAAACTATTTCTTCGAACCTTTCAAAAGAATGCTACTAGAAAATACTTGCTCACAGAAGTGGATAGGAAAATGCTCTCAGACACATTTTTCTCTGGAAATTGAAGCCCTGGTAAAGTCAAAGTGCTTCACAGAACTGTATAGATTTTGTTATGACTTAAGTTTTGGAAGAAAACAAACCTAATGACAGTAAAATGCATCTAATGTTTGTGGTTTTGAAATTAAAGAGTTAAATTATCTCGCTTTGAAATAATCATCCATATATTCACTGTACTACAATTTTTATAATATTAAACTGAAACATGTAAAAAGAACCAAAGATATTTTAGCTGGAGAAGGGAAGGTGATGGTCATTGAGAATCTTGCTCTAAATCAGACTTAAAATAAATTTTGAAGTCTTTAATTCTTTTCATTGAATGAAATTTATATTGTCTGTACAATTACATTCCAGTCAGAATTACTTTACTCTTACCTTGCTTTCCTTTACTTCCTCCTACTTTTCTTTTTGCCTGCTACCTATCATCACACCGTACAGCTCTCAGCTCCGTTAAGGCCAAATGCTTAATTAGATCTTCCGGCTTTCTTTGTAGAACAAATAAACAATAATGGGTATAACGGACAACTGTATGATCTTTAGTATTATTTATCATCCTCATCAGTGCCATGAAACTGTAGTGAATATTTGAACTTTTGGAAGAAAGAACAGTAAAGAGGTTAGCAAGATGAACCTTTTTTTCCTGTGACTTATGGTTTCACCTCTTGCAGAGCTCATTTTAGACAATGAATCTGTCTTTTCCTTGCTTACTCTTATTGGTCAGATGCACTATTTAACAGTTCATTTCAAAAATATATCTATCTGCTTTCCCCTCCTTATATAGTATAAGGGCTCATTAAAACTAGATTTGTCTGTGGGTTTTCTTATAGGTATCACAATACAGGACCTCATTTAAATTGAAACGTACACTGCGTTCTTCCTAGACTCCCTTCCAAGACTTGATACCATATAATGAATGATTTTTTAAAGGGTAATCTTACCATTTTTAGCATCTAATAGGCCTACATTCTGAAACAAGAAACTGAAATAACGTGCTTCACAGCACACAAGGATGGCATACTGCAATAAAAATCAGTCTTTTCTCTTTAATTCTCCCTACTATAGTATCATTGCTTTTTATATTAAAAATGTCTGCAAAAAGGTCTCTTTCTCAGTGACAGTGTAAAGTAAATGTGATTAAAGCATGTTCTGATGAACATCCCCCTCTCCCCACCTTGACGGCAGGAGTAGACTTATTATTTAGTTTCAGCTTTGCATTTTCTCATGCTTCTGTCTTTATTCAAATATTCTTTCAAGTGTCCAATAATGTCAAAAACAGTCCTTATATTGCAAAGTATAGCTGCTGATCCCTTATGTCCCAAAGCAATATTTACTGGAATAATTGTGAGCATATGGTATCACATGAATCCAAATCCATAACCCCTTGCACCATCTCAAGCTAACTCCTGTTCTTTTTTCTTTTTTTTCCCCACAGCTTGGGCAACTGGCATTCTTACTTTCCTCTGATTCTTTGAAAAACATTGCAAAACTCCCACCTTTAAATGAAAATTGCCATTAGAAAAATCTCACTACAGAAATCTTGAAATTGTTCTCTAAGATGTTGCTTCAGCCACCCTTTCAATCGTTCATTCATTTCAAAACAACACGAATTAAGATCAGTCCCCAGTCCTTCCCTGACATATATATCATTTCTAAAAAGCTGTGGGCAGCTTTTGCGTAAGCAAGAGGAAGTGTGCTCTGTTGCTATTTATAGGGCTGGATAGTTTTGAAATACAGATTTTTCTACTGTGTTCCAAACCCAAATAATCAAGCAACTCCAAATAATACAAGATCTTCTTCATTATTATCCCTTGTTCTTGCTATCCATAATTGTGGAAGTAAACTGGTCTGCTTGCCTTCCTTTTAGCTCCCTGAGAGACATTTAGCAGATTATCTGTCTGAAACAGGGAATTTCCACCTCAGCACAGGAGAAAAAAACATATGGATTGCTGAAGCAAATGGATTTGTGGGAGGGAAGAAAAATCTGTTAGCTCATAAGTTTAGGAAATAGGGAGTACAAGTTAATAAGCTTAGGGGGTAAGAATACATCCTGGGAGCAAACAGATTTATGAACACCTGCAACAGAAGGATTTGTGAAAGTGGATGAACACATTAAAAATGATGATGGGTGAAGGGTGTGGTAGAGTTAGTACAATAACGAAGAGCTTGAATTCCTAACATCATATTCAAAGGTAAACCAATAGATTTCAACAAATGCTTGAAGAAAGATGAGCTGGATAAATATTACATTGGTGTATGCACATACATATCTATAAACATGTGTATACATACACTAAATATTATTGTGGGCAAAAGAGAACACATCATATATACATGGAAATTACAGTTGTCAGCTTAATTAAAACCTTAAGAGTCCAAACAGAATACCTCACATTTATCTCCAGTCCAGCTAAGGGAATACTTCCACTCAACACCCAGACTAATACAGAGGAGCTGCATTAATAGCAGCTTTAAAGTTGTCATGCAAGAAATTTTTCTAGTATCTGTCCTTTTTCCTTGATGTTATGCTGTCTTACCAGTTGGGTTTTGGGTCCAAGGTCAGTGGTGCCAGTCTTCCCACGAACCGGGGAGGAAGCTGTACACAAGAGCCATTGGCCAGGTCTGGAGAGAAGCATGATGTTCATGGTGGGGTTTTCTACCTCTCCAGCACTGGGACCCATTTGTGACTATTTTTATATCTGCTCAAATCATAGTCTGTCTACTTTGCACTGGTTCCCAGCTACAGTTTGGAAATTGCACAATAGCATCACAAGCCAAAACAACGTAAAGAAATTTTGTTTGCTGTTCAGTGACTATGTTGGTGGGTCATATCTTTGCCATAGGTGACATTCACAGTGTTTCAGCTAAAACAGATGAAGCAGTAGTCAGCTGGTCATCAGTTAACTGTTTAACCAAATTAAAACCAGCTCAGGCTAAGATAATCCCAAAGCATTCCTGAGACCCCACACTGTCTGTTAAAACAAAGTGTGTGGCCTTTTACTAGTAATGGCCAAAGATCCTGTTTATTGGGATACATTATACATAATCACATATGATGTGCATATTTGCATAGAAAGGAGATAAACTGAAAGTTAAAATGGATTGATGGCTCCTTAAAATATTTTATTTGGACTGTGCAAAATGGCTTGGGTGATATTGAAATGAGGCTGAGACTGCAAGAAAATCAGGTAGGTAAACACAATCAGCATGGTTCAAGCTTAAAGCTTTCACATGCTGTCTGTGTTCTCCCCTGTTTACTATTTTTCTTTACTCAAAGTTTGGGAATTTCAATTCTAATTTTATAGTCTCGTTGGCATGTTAAAGGGTATTATATTTCCTCATGGCAACATGGTTTTATGCAGAGCTTGTAGGTAGAGTGTACAGTGTTCTGTTAATTGTAGGAATATCTTTATAATAATAAGCTAATTGGTAAGATCTGTATGCAACATCTTCCTTCAGATGTTTTACATTACAAATTAGGTTGACATTTTGAATAGATTTTATTAACTTCATTTCACTTCTGATTGTGAAAAAAATAAGCCAGAATATTATTATAGTTTAATGATCGAAGAAAAACATTGGGGACCAAGAATTATTTGGGATTTTTAAATAGCCCTGCTTGCTTCTGCAATTCTGGCAATGTCATTTAAGAGGGCAAGGGAAGAAGGAGAAATTACCTACATGATTTAAGAAATATACAGTGGTGGGGAACACAGGGCTTCTGAAAGTACTATGTCCATATCACATACAAAAATACAAATTCATCAAGGTAGTGCAATAAAAAAGCTTTGCTATATTATCATGAACAAAGCATGATACACATATGATTGTTAAGATTTCAAGGCCAAAGTGAATTCTTAAGCTTAGTTCCATCTGCTCATGTCCATGTAAAAAAATTTTAGGTGTCACTGAAAGTCAGTCAGATGAAGGGCTATCAGTTTTGGGTGAGAGGGCAGATAGAATGAGTGCTTCAGAAGAGAGTCTTAAGTAATCTGTACAGGATGTAACTTACAGCCATCTCTAGTCGTTTTGAGCAATCTAGATTTGTTTTTGAGATAAAATCAGTCCTAAAACCTCCCAACAGCCCTCCAAGGAGTTGGAAATTGTTCTAGCAATACCCACGGGCTAATACTTCTTATAGAGTTAGAGAGTGTTAGCTTTTCTCTTTTAAAATTTCTGTGTAAAGGTGATGATTCAGTCTCCAACAAATGATTTTCCAGTCATTAGAATACACGTGCAAGGTGGTAGAAAGACAAGTCTAATATTGTCCTCAGCCTGTGGTGTTTCAAATACCCTTTTCTTATCAGTCTAGCTATTTCTCTGTCTTAATTATCTCACTTTTCTCAATTTTCCGATCAGAAATTTTTTCTCCGTTATTGAAGCTACGTGAGTGCATAGAAAACAATCAAGACTAACCAAGGAGAAGAAAAAAGAGCAAGATGAAGCCAGAACAAGAATGCGGTGTGCTGGCTGAGACACTGAACCTAGAGGGAGTTTTCCAATTACAGTTCTTCAAATAATGTTCCTGTATTTGTATTAAACATCTTCGAATTAAAAGGTCTGGGGCTATGACCTAGATGCGGTGTCACAAAAATCGCCTTATCTGGCCACTGCCTGTGTTCTGTCTTCTTTTCCAACAATTCTCAATTTATTTTTATTCCCCAAAGCACAATTTTAACAGGGATAGAGAATATCTCTCTGTTTCAGAACTGTCTCTAACACTGAGTTTGGAATAATCTCCAGGGAGGTGGAAGCTGTGGATTTGAATTCCCTTAGAAATAGAAAGGAACAGAAACAGAGTAAAAGGAAAATACTATTGCTAGGATATATAAAAGAAGGGCACTCCTCTCTTGGCTACTGTTTTGGACGGAAAAAATATATTGTGTCTTCATTTTGGAAGAAGCCTTAAACTGCTGGCAAAAGTCAGATGTGTTTTTAGAAGACCTGGGAGATCGAGTCCTGAAGGAAGCTCCTGTGGAGGAACACTTGGCCCAAGACTGTGTGTTCTGATCGACTTAACATGACCCAACTTACTACTCTTCAAACTGGAATGATAGTCAGGTTACACAGAATAGCATAACTGGATTTGTTAGAACAGTACAAGACAGACACAGACCTGTTGGAGCAGGTCCAGAGAAGGGCCACAAAAATGACCAGAGGGATGCCCTCCTATGAGGAAAGGCTGAGAGAGTTGGGGTTGTTCAGCCTGGAGAAGAGAAGGCTCTGGGGACACCTTATCACAGTGTTTCAATACTTAAAGGGAGCCTACAGGAAAGATGGCTACAAACTTTTTAGTAGGTCCTGTTGTGACAGGACAAGGCATAATGGGTTTAAACTAAAAGAGGGTAGATTCAGACTGGATATAAGGAACACATTTTTTACACTGAGGGTGGTGAAACACTGGAGATGGTACTTGCCCCATCCCTGGAAACATTCAAAGTCGGGTTGGATGGGGCTCTAAGCAACCTGATCTAGTTGAAGATGTCCCCGCTAACTGCGGGAGGGTTGGAGTAGATGACCTTTAAAGGTCCCTTCTGACCCAAACCATTCTATGATTTATCAAAGGAGCTCTGAATGTAAGATGAAGTACAGTATAAGCAAATTCACGTAGTTGAATAGTATTTTTCAAGGTTACCATTTTTGAGAACAGAAATTTAAATTCTTTCTCTGTCTCTCTTATATATCGGCTTACTTTTCTGGACTTGGGTCTATTAGTCACTTAAATTGTTAGATTTCCTTGTTAAATCTTGTTTTAATGACCATTTATGAAACTATGCTAATGATAAGTACGACACAGCAGCAATAGCAAGCATTGGCTTGAAATAGGCTTCAAAAATTTAATCAAACTAAAACAAGTAAAATTAAGCATTATTACACGGGAAAAAATATAGTTCACTGTTGCAGTCTGACTTTGCAGAAAAGATGGTGAATCTAGAAAAGGACAGCGTGAAAGCCTGGGAACTTTCCCCTCAGTGAGATTTTAAAGATGAATTTACTAATTGTCCAGCTCTGTCATAATACTTGGGTTAAATTTCATTAACCAGCAGAGTCACCTGTGCATTTGACAAATAAATTGAATTAGATTGAGTGTCAATACTCTTTATTTGTACAAAAAGTATGAGGTAGGCAAAATTGTATAGCAATCCAGCCAACTTATTTTCTCCTTATGATGTTCTTGACAAGTTCCCAGATGTGTCCCAAGTGGAAAAAAAAAAGAACCCAACTTCAGCTAATTACACTGAAACGAGCAAGTCCAGACAAAATGGAAGCTTTATGTTGAATTTTATTCTTTTCAGTAAATGACAATTCTTCTGCAGAGGTTAAGGTTTGCTAAAGACATATAAAACAAAATATTTGGTAATGAGGTATGTGTGCTATTTTAAATGACTTGGGCTGAACTCAAGTGGTGGTAGGGAGTGATTATTTTTTTCTAGTACTTCTTTCCCCCCACTTAACAGTCATTACATTTTTATTGGACACTAAAGGCCAAAAGTCACAAGCATGGTCATGAAGAGGCTGTAGTTAGAGCTGTGCGAGATACAAAGGTACAATTTTTGTTGTAGTCAAGAAACAAAACCCAACACCTTTAATAAGCAAAATTCATGATTGAGTTCTGTGAGTTTTTTTCATTAAAAAACCCAGCTAATTCCTCTGCAAGTTTGTAGAATTCTACTTAAATTGGTTCAACATACATTACTAAAACCATATACTTGCCTTCCTCTCCTTTTTAACAGATCACATACAAAATTTTCCTCTAGTATAAATGACCTCATAAACTAAATACCTTTCATTGAAATAAATTTTCCTCAAGCAAATTCAGAAGTTCACTGCCTCTTCAGGTATGACTAAACTGATTCCTAATGGAGCTTCAGGATGAATGAAAAACTTACAATACTTTAAAGCTGGAAATGTTAATTTCCTTTTTTTAAACAGATGTTTCAAGAGCAAAACTTAAGTCAATGAATCCTTGATTTTTATAAAAAATAGCACTCATACATTTCAAAAGAGTTTTCAGGTTTTAGAGCAGATTAGAACAAAATATGAGATTTGAAAAAATTCAAATTTGGGCATAGGTGTCTATGAGTTTAAGAGTGAATTTTCACCCTTAGATAGGAATCTTTTTTTGACATCTGTATCAACTGGAGGTGCTACCATTTTTGCCACACCACTCCCCAAATTTCAATATGCTGCAGTGTTACTCATGTATAGTGCTATAAAATGTTACATTTGATCCATAATGAAGGTAATCTATACAAAGTTATGATAGCTAGAAACTTCTGTCAGCTTAATGAGCCCAGGAATGGCAACAGATGCAGTACTTACCTGTTTCAAAAACATCTTGAAAGCAAAATATCTCATAAATATATTTTAGTGACTCCTAGTTTGCTGTTAGCATTATGGGTTACTGCTGGATACTCCCTTCTATGTACTTGAAATAGCATGAGATTTTCAATTACCATTCAAATTTTCTATTAAATTTTGCTGAATTTACCCTTTCTCAGTTCTCCACTGAAACATCAGCAACAGAAAAAGGCAGAATACTATTTCTGTTCGCCAAGTAAATTTGGACTCACAGAGCACTGGCACAGGCTGCCCAGAGAGGTGGTGGAGTCTCCCACACTGGAGACATTCAAAACCCGCCTGGATGATGTCCTGTGCAACTGCTGTAGGTGTCCCTGCTGTGGCAGGGGGGTTGGACTTAGATGATCTCCAGAGGTCCCTTCCAACCCTGACGATACTGTGATACTGTAATATAATTCTGGAAATATAGTGGCTTATATGGTAGTAAAATTATTCCAAATGGGTATGTTCTTTCCCAAAATATACATTTTGGGTTTAATAACCTCTTAAATATGCCTGAAGGAGAAATAAAAGGAAGGTAGATTTTAGTGCAATTTTAAATTGGAGTATGTCAAATCATGTCTTCCCCTTCTTGGCAGAATTTATTTTGGAAGAGTAGGAGTTCTTATACTGTGTTCTCTTGGATTTGCACAGTTACGTGTGTAAACGCTTTGGTAACCAGGAAATTGAATATGCAGTAGTATATTCAGATGCTTGTTTGTAATAACCTCATATGTACTGTGTGCACAAAGTTCCTATTTTTCTAATTGAAAGTATGGATACATCAGATCTTGAACAAATATGTTGTTTATGATTGTAAAACTAACATAAAGTATCACTAGCTCTCTGCAAAGTTTATGCTTTATGCAATCTATGCATAGGAAGCACATTATTACCACGTATTATTAAACACAATACAAAAAAGTCTTAACATAATTCTCAACTTTGCATTCTTTTTGAGCCATTTTAAAGAACTTAAAGAAAAAGTTAGTACTCCCGTGTCCTGATCTGCAAAGCATTAACATGTACATAGTAAAAAGGACAACAGAAATTATTTCCTCAGATACACCGAAATTGTATTTTCTCAAAACTTAGAAGTCACTGAACCAACACCTTTCAAACATAGTGCATCCCTTCATTTAAGTGCAATATATACAACAAATCAAGCCTGAAGAAATTGTTTTAAGTGCAATGCATCTTTCATCAACAATACTTCTGATGGACAGACAAGAAAGGAGATTTACATTCTGACCTGCTCTGAAACAGAGAAATAGGAGTTTTAGTCAAGAAACAGACTTTCTCATTGTAAAAAAAAATCCTGTCATTGTACTCATAATCATCTTTACTTACGAAAATACAAATAAGAACCTTGTAAAACTTGAAACAAATAAAAATACGCTATAAAACAAAGTATAGCATTGCCATTACTTGTAAGAGGCCACAGGCATTACAATGAGTTTGTAAGACCTCAGGATGAAGACTTGTCAGATTTGCTTTGCCTGAAATTGTCTTGAACTGCCAGCAATTTTTTTTTACTTAGTTTGACTATAACAGTAATTTTTCTAACTATAACTAATTTTCTAATTATAAACATGCTAGGGGATGCTTAATTTGTTTTATTTTGTACTGTTCCACCACACTTTTTATATAGTTAGTAGTGATAACATGCTATTCTGTGCAGATGGAGATACTTACAACTAACATAATGATGCAGCACAGAGACATGCAGACCTGGTATGACAGCAGAGGTCCTGAGAAGTCGAGATACAGGATGCGTCACAGAGAATCACAAGCCTGGCAATAAGGAACAGGTCACAGGCCTTGCACTGGAGGTCCCACGTCTATAAACAGCTTGCCCATGGTCAGTTAAAGAAATGCAGACCTGGAGCTGGATCGACTTTCCTTCCTCCCTCCATCCCTGCCTGCCTGCCTCCCTCCATTCCTTCCTTCTTTCTTTCCTTCCTCCCTTATCCCCACACAGGAATATTTGCCAACTTTCTCACCTGGTACTTAAACCTCATTACATGCTTAGATCAGCTTATCATTTCACCAACTACTCCACCAAAGATATATATTTTTCCTTTAGCAAGGAAAGAAAGTAAATAATAAAGAACCTGTCATCATGGAGGTCATTCATCAATGTTTGGAGTAGCAAGGAACTGCATTTAATCCTTCTCGATTCATTTCAGACTACTTTAAAATTACCTGTATAATAAGTTGGCCTCAAGTCATAGGATTTTTTCCTATTAGCCTTCAAATTATGGCTTTTATGCAAATTATAGTTATCACCTGAGCTTAGATAGTATTTGCTAATAGTAGGTGATCAAAAAGAAAGGATAAAAACTTTTCATGAGCAGACAATACTTTTTCTCTCCCCTGTACCACTGAGTATAGAAATAAATATTTATGATTTATATTTTTAAGGCTCTGGAGGTGCCTTTATTTTGTCACACACACAGAAGAAAAAAACCCCACAACTAAACATTGAATTAACATGAAAACAATAACAGGTATACATTTTAGAAGACAACATAAGATAATAAGAAGAGTGCAGGAAAGAAATCTGCTATAGCAAGAATTATTCCAATGGAAGAACTCAGAATCTCGATGCTGTGAAATACACATCTTAGAGCTTTCTTTCTTATTAAATTATGCATTAAATTTTTTAAAGGCAACACTAATCTCTGAAATTATTTTAGCCATAACCTGGGGATTGCAGATCTGTTTTCATTCAGGGGTAGAATGGAACAAGGTATTTTCTTAGCTTAATTTCTGTTGCATATCCTCTTGATTTCCTGAAATTAGTATAGGTCTACAACTCTCAGGAAAATTCATTCTGCTAGAATCACTGTCTTCAAATCTGCATGAAAATACATCTTGCATAACATGGAGTAAATAAATACAGTCTTAGCCAGAAAAAAAAGAACAGCAACAGAAAAGTCCAGTAAATACTTTAAAGAAAGGTAACTCTTGTGTACGGGTTATGATCCGAACTAAGTGTACTTCATGGCCTGTCTCTGTCATTTGTCAACATTAAAAAGTAATATAGCATCAGTGCTGAGTTCTTCCCACACTGAAAAATAACAAACACAGATACCACCTCTTCCTTTCTCTGTTGTTGTTATTAGAATAATTATGCTTTGGTGCTGCAGATAATTTGAGAGTGATTTTTTTTTTTTAAAGGCCGTGTCATTGCTATTTAACTTCATGTGGTATAACAAGTGCATGTTTTGTTATACTCTACGCTACCATAGTCTACATTTAAAGAATAATTATAAGTAGGACTAATAATAAATATCATCCTGTTTAAAACAAACATAAACTCTTACATGGTCTGGGAAGTCACCTAATTAATCAGTTTTCTAGGTTAATAATACGCATGTAAAAGTACAATTTAAATTCTAGTCCCATAAACTGTCCATGGATGAAAAAAGTTTATATAAGACTATCACTTCATCTACAGCAACCTTCATTTGTGTACATTTGTTTTATTAAGTTATTTCACTGGCTTATGCTACATCCAAGGGAGAAAGAAAAACATTCGAAGAGTCTTGTCACTTTTAGTTAAGGAAAAGTCTTCAAACAGAAAGAAAGCAAGCAAGAAAGGATTTTGCCAGGGAAAAACTTACTGTCACTTTAGAAATACATCTAGTGTATCTGTTAGAAGGAAAATAGAGGTATGACAATGGCACAAAGCAGAGTGAATGTAACAGTGGCTTGAAAATAAAATGCATGCCACAAACAAGCCTATCTCCAATAATTCTGTTGATTAAATACTAAAATTTGTGCACATTCTTAAAGAAAAAAAAACATTATTGGATATTTTTGAACTACGTGAGTTTGTCTTTTATTGATCTTAGTGTACTGAAGCAACTTGAAAGTGGCCCCTTTGGTCTTCTGAATTTTAACTATCAAGCATGTTAGAATTCCGTCAGGTTTATGTGGCAGTTTTAATGCTGAATAAAGGACATTTTCAATTTACAAAACAAATATACCAGCTGATATCCTGAAGCTTAATACTCAAGTATTCTCAAGCTTAATCCAAAAGTCTGCACCCAGTGACCAAATAATTAGAAGCGACATTTAGAGAACAGAAATGCTTCAAAACTATGTGATAACACTGGACGCATATTAAGACAAAAGAGATTATGAATTTCAGATAACTAAAAAATGTAAAATATCTTTAATTAAAAAAACAAAACCAAAACAAAACCAAACAACAAAAATCCCCCACACTGAAGCCGTAAATCCAGACAACTAACTGGTTTCCATTGTTCTACCCTTAAGCTGAGTTTTAAGGCTATGCAAATAATTTGTACATATATGACGGAGAAAGTTTTTATAGGAGAAACACAGGTGCTTCAGATGCTTAGTGGCAGAAATTATGAGTTGCCCAAATAAAATCTGTGGAACTACACTGGAACCACATCAAATAATGGTCTGGCTTTCTACTTGGTAACAGTCTGCTTCTCTTCTCCCCTTACATTTCTAATATTTAAAAAAAATGCTTGGCTATTACAGAAATTCCTACTCTTGTGAACAAGCAAAGAAAGAACCACTGATGCATGTAACATTATTTTTTGAGAGAAATGTATTCACCATTGCAAAAACTCAGCACACCAAGAGTCTGAGTTACCACATCACATACAATATTTTGACAGTCTCTTCTTGTTAAATGCCAATGAAGCATGAAGAACACTAAGTTGAATGGTAAAGCTAGTTTCAAAGTGGATTCAGTTGCTGCTCAGTATTCACACCTTTATTGTCTGTCCAGGAGTCCAAAAATTACTTGTCTACCTACTCTCTATTCTTGAAACATGAATAAGGATATGTTATAAACAAGCCATTCATAAGAAATGATAAAACTATGAACATACCACTCCACTAAAGTATTACCACCTTTTCCTGTTAGTATTTTTCACTACTTAATAAGGACTGGCAAAAGACCAGGTTATTAAAATTCTAAAGGCTGCAATCTGCAGACAGTTTGCTAGCCTTTCATCACATCACATAATTGACTCTTTCAAAATATAAATATGATTAAACAATTTTAGAAAATTCATGTAGGGTCAAAGACTTAGTGTTAAGAAAATAAATTTACAAAGTATTAGTCTTTGCCAAATATCACAGTACTTAAATGCCTGAAAATATAATTAAACACAAAATAAGTGTATTTTAGAAAGATAATTTTAAAAAATACCCAGATTAAATGTAGTCACTAATTTATTACCCCAAGGCATGTGAATTACTTGCAAGTGAAATTTGTGCTCTTTGAAATAAAAGATATATATTTTCTAAAATAAAAAAAAAAGAATGAAAGAAAGAAAGTGAAAGAAAGAAAGGATACTAATATAACCCAGAAAAATCCAAACAAAAATAATACCTCAGATAATGGAAACTCTGCTTTGAATATTCAGAAACTATTAATGTTGCAGAATCCAGATTGACTTATCACAAAACATTTATTTTCATTTTTATTAACATATCTATTAGAGGCTGCCATAACCAGGTTGCACTACCTCTTATACACATAAGCACCAGTGTCTGAAAACTTACTCTGAAAATCCAGTTGGAAAAATTCAGCCACAGGAGTTGTGGTCATAGAATCCAAATAAAAGAGGATTGTTGGTTTGTTGGTTTTGTTTTGCTTTCTCCCATTATAGCTTTTCACTGTGCTCTACACAAAGCCAGAAAAAAAGATATATTTGACTTGCCTATAGAGGGTACCAAACCTGAGAATCTCGTTTCAGAAATAAATGGGTCAAAAGAAGCAGCTTTCTGTTCTACTGGTATTTTTCACGTACAGGAAGTAATAGAGAGTGCATAGAGAGCAAAATTCATGATAAAATTCAAAGATATGTTTGCAAACATTTTTCCCTTTTATAATTCCCATACCTTCAATTATAAGTAAGAAAATTAGCAGGTACTCTAAATTTGGACATCTTCCAGGTATTATTTAAGCTACAGTTAGGAATGTTCTTAAAACTGTGTTAACCAGCGTAGCTCATCTCCATAAGTAGTCAAAAATTCAGAGAAGTAAGCAGCACAAGCAACCAGCAGCTACATTCAGGAAGAAAATCTGCATGTGATTCTAACATATATAGTTAATCTATTCAATATAAAGCTTGCATCCATTCACCTCTCACCATCAATTTTGCAGAGCTTTCTGGGTAATACAATGGCATAATATCACAAAGATGACAAACATGTTTTATCAACCCTGCTTCCACTCAGAATAATCGATGAGAACCACACTACATTTATAAATATTCGTGTTGAAATCTTGTAACGATACTTATGAGTTCTTATTATAGGTCAAAACATTATGCTAGATGCTGTCCTGAGTAAGATGATGTATCAGGTTTATGTGGCAAGGTTTTGGTAGCAGGGAGCTGCAGGGGTGGCTTCTGTGAAGAAGCTACCGGGAGCCACCCACAAGTCAGACAGAACCAGTTTCAGCTGTCTCCAAGACAGGCCCGCCACTGGCCAAAGCTGAGCCAACCAGTGATGTTGGTAGTGTCTCTGTGATAACATATTTAAGAAGGGTTAAAAACTGTTGTGCAGTAGCAGCTTGCAGAGAGGAGTGAGAGAAACAAGATCATTGTAGAAGGAGGGGGCAGAGGTGCTCCAGGTGCCAGAGCCAGATTCCCCTGCAGCCCGTGGTGAAGACTATGGTGACACAGGTTGTCCCTCTGCATGGTGGAGCAGATATCTATCCTGCCTCCTGTGGAGGATTCCACGTTGGAGCAGGTGGATATATTCTGAAGGAAGTTGTAACCCCATGGAAAGCCTGCACTGGAGCAGGCTCCTGGCAGCACCTGTGGCCCTCCGGGGACTGCACCCCATGGAAAGGAACCATGCTGGAGCAGTTTGTTAAGAACTCCAGCCCATGGCAAGGACTCATGAAGGAGATATTTGTAAAGGACTGTGTCCCATGGTTGGGACCTCACAATGGAAGAGGGGAAGAGCGTGAGGATAAAGTAGTGGTAGGGATGAATTGTTATGACCTGACTGCAACCACCCTTCCTCATCCTCCTGAACTGCTCGGCGGGAGGAGGTAGAAGAGTCAGGGGTGAAATTAAGCCTAGGAAGAAGAAGGTGGTGGAGGGAAGGTGGGTTTAGTTTTGTTTTTAGTTCTCACTATTCTACTCTGTTATTAATTTACAATAAATTAAACTAATTTTCTTAAGTCAAGTCTTCTTTTCCCATGATGGTAATTGGTAAGTGATCTCCCTGTCCTTAACTCAATCCATGAGCTTTTAGTCATATTTTCTTCCTCTGTTCTGTTGAGGAAGCAGAGTGACAGAGTGGCTTGGCGGGCACCTGGTAGTCAGCCAAGGTCAACCCACCACAGAAGACTAATCATACCCTACAGAAAAAACAGGAAATAGATACACAGAATGCTAGAGGAGATGCAATAATACTAAACAAACAAAAAATTCTTGAAGGCCTTTTAGCGGACTTAGAATGTTTGCTAAGTTACAGGGAGCAATGTCAACGGAAGAAAAATCAAGGGAAATTGTCCCTTGTCCCAGATTGTCCCAAGGGAATGCTATAAAAAGAGAAAAGTTTTCACCTTCAAAGTAAGAACTGGTCATAAAAGAAGGTTAAACAGATTCAGATTACTAAATAAAAACAAGGTGGGAAGCATCACCTAATTATAATCTTTAATAGTCTAGTTAGATTGAAAAAATAGAGCAAAGCCTAGAACAATCTACCTTGTAACAAGTTAAGACCATCTTTGTATTGTATTTGTAATAGCACAGCTTGTATCAGTGAATAGTTAATAATAAACTTGTTAATGCTGATGTTCATGCTCACCACTGAGGCTGCAATGAGACCCTTGCTTTTATGATATGAAGTCTGGTAAAAAGAATCCTTAATAGGCTGTGTAATTACTATTATATTTTATTAGCATCTTTACATTTTAATAGTGTTTTTACAGCAATCTAAAATTCTCATTATTAAGATACTTTTCCTTATGTTACATTTATATAAATTACATTAATTTTATAGTCATTAATGGAGTACTAATTACGATTTTTAATTAATTTTCCTTATTCCAAACCAATATGAAATAAATTGTCTGAAGTACTTTTTTTGTTTGGAATTTGGTAACTTGGTCTCTTTTGGATCTAAGCTCATGTCTTGGATTCTACTCAAACTGTAAAAACTGCTATATATAACAACTGCATAATCCCAATGTCTATAGGAATTAAAAATTGTTGAAAATTTTCTGACAAGACATCCACCAACAAATTCGTTTGTATCAAAATGGTCTATGAGAACTTTTTTCCCCAAGATGTTCAGTCTGTCCAAGAATTCCTTGGCAAGTGAATGACCCAATACTTTAGATAGCTCAGTCCCTCACGGTTCCATGTGTAGGAAAAGCAGTTGGTTCTACACGCAATTCTGAGGAAAGCTGGCGCCTCACTTGTAAAAAATATCTGATTTTGTGACCTTCATTGTCTGATGAGTATGAAAATTATGACCTATCGGTCATGGGAGAAAAAAAATTCTCAAAGAGCAGGAGCCCACCCCATTAATACACGCAATTAATATCAAAACAGAGATCTTGAAATAGATTATATATCCATATGGTAACCAGGAGGAACAGCAAATCTTTGCGTTTTTAATGCTAAACCTATAACAAGCTACGCTGCTAAGCAAATACAGAGTGGTGCTTCATGCTACATAATGTTGTCTGCTTTGCATCACTAGCCTTCATCCTCATGCATCTAGCCTCTTCCCTTATCTTGAGCTGGTGACTTAGTTTCTAGTGTAATTGCTTGCAATGATCACATCTAGATATGCACATAGAGGAAACAACAGGAAATTCTGTATTTGTAATGATGTACTACTCTGACTGCATATGTATGATCTGCAATCAAAAATACTTTGTTGTTTGCTTTTTTTTCCTCACCCTTTGCTATATCACAGATTCACAGAATGTTTGAAGGTGGAAGGGACCCCTGGAAGTCAGCTGGTCCAATCCCCCTTGTTCAAGAAGGGCCACCTAAAGCACGCTGCTGATCTGTGTCCAGACAGCTTTTTAATATCTCCAATGCCTGGGCAACCTGTGCCAGTGCTCAGCCACCCTCACAATCAAAAAGTATTTCCTGATGGTCAGACAGAACCTCCTGTTTTTCAGTTTGTGCCTGTTACCTCTTGCCCTGTCATTGGGCATCACTGAAAACAGCCTGGCTCCATTTTCTTTGCACCTTCCCTTCAGGTATTTATATACATTGATAAGATCCCCTTAAGCCTTCTCTTCTCCAAGTTGAACAGGCCCAGCTCTCTTAGCCTTCCCTTTTATAAGAGATGTCCCATTCCCTTAACCGTCTTTGCTGTACTCTCTCCTGTATCTCCATGTATCTCTTGTACTGGAGAGCCCAGAAGTAGACCCAGCACTCCAGATGTGTCTCACCAGTGCTAAACAGAGAGGAAGGATCACCTACCTTGACCTACTGGCAGCACTCCTCCTAATGCAGCCCAGGAAAACCTTCGCCTTTTTGTTTCAAGGGTACATTGTTGGCTTATGTTCAACTTGGTGTCCACCAGGACCCCCAGGTGTCCACCAGGACCAACCTACTTTATACAAGTTAAATGTTTAATTTCTGGTGTTCAGCTTATTGTATATGCTATGTATTCTATTTTTTACCAAGAAAGCATCACATAGCTAAGAAAACCCAGAAATAGAAAGTCCAAGTTAAAAGGTGGAGTTCAGAACTATTTGATTTCACTGTTTCCAGCATCCGACATCTATAATTTCAGAAAGCAAATGGAATACAGTCCTTTTGCAAGATACAAACCAACAAAGTTTGATAGCAAAGGTGTGAAGTAGAGTGGTAGTAGATTCTGAGGTAATCTCAAGAGTGAAAAGAATGTCTATTGAAACCTCAGCTAAAATGATAAAGTAGTTGATAAGTTCAGAAGAAAGTAAGAGAGAAGTAAGAGAGACAGAAGGATAAAGTAATGGAAAAGTACAAATGTGACACAGCAGCAGAGAATACAGCAATCAACGTGGAAGCTGAGTGAGGGGTGGCAAAGAAAAATGTATGAAGGAAAAACAAGGAATACAGGAAAGTGGGAATATTTCTTAGTAATGGATACTTTTGTGCCAGTATTATCTCTTTCTGCTTAGCCATCTCTATCTTTATATGACATTTTATGAAATTGCATACTTTCTTTCTTTTTCCCTATTGGCTACCCTCCAACTATTTCTGCTCCCTCTTCTATTCTGACTGTTTCTGTCAGACACGAGCTCAAATAAGACGCCTACATTCAAGTATTATAAAAAAGTAGAAATACTCTATATGAAAAAGTAGTTTTCAAAAGTCTGTAATACACTGTATGTGCACTATTTGAAATGTGTTATGAAAATTCCATTTCATAATTTTTTGTTTTATTATTCAGAAGATCAAATATATAGACATTGCAGTGATCACTACAGTTAAGGCTGCATAACAGTTATGGATCGGAAATATCTATTTTCATTTACTGTAACTGCTGAAATTTTTAACTTATAGTTTTCTGTGATTTGTCTTTGCTTTGAGAGGACTTTTTAGGAAAGAGACATCAACGAAGGTTCAGTATTCTTCTGTCTCTAAACTGAACAAGACATATTTTTCCATTATAAAAAAATAAAGTAAAATCTTGCAAGAAATTTATGAGCAGCTCTAGAAATAAAACAATTGGGGTTAGGAAATTAAATTTATTTTTGAAGTGGAAGACATTTGAGGGTTCTGCTGAAAATTGACTTTAATTCCACAGTTATGCCTCCTTGCCACAGTACACTATGCTTGTGCATTTCATTTGCATGAGATTTTTCTATTAATTTACAATGACCTGGATGAAGGGATAGAGTGTACCATCAGCAAGTTTGCTGATGATGCAAAACTGGGAGGGGTGGCTGACACGCTGGAAGGCTGTGCCGCCATACAACGTGACCTGGACAGGCTGGAGAGTTGGACAGAAAAAAACTTGATGAAGTTCAACAAAGGCAAGTGTAGGGTACTGCATCTGGGGAGGAATAACCCCATGCATCAGTACAGGTTGGGGGCTGATCTCCTGGAGAGCAGCTGTGTGGAAAGGGACCTGGGAGTCCTGGTGGACAACAGCATGACCATGAGCCAGCAATGTGCCCTGGTGGCCAAGAAGGCCAATGGCATCCTGGGGTGTATCAAGAAGAGTGTGGCCAGCAGGTTGAGGGAGGTCATCCTCCCCCTCTACTCTGCCCTGGGGAGGCCGCATCTGGAGTACTGCGTCCAGTTCCCTGGGCTCCCTAGTTCAAGAAGGACAGGGAACTGCTGGAGAGGGTCCAGCAAAGAGCTACAAAGATGATTAGGGGACTGGAGCACATTTCTTATGAGGAAAGGCTCAGTGACTTGGGTCTTTTTAGTCTAGAAAAAAGAAGACTACGGGGGGATCTTATCAATACTTATAAGTACTTAAAGGGAGGGTGCCAGGTAGATGGGAACAGTCTTTTTTTCAGTGGTGCCCAGTGATAGGACAAGAGGTAACGGGCACAAACTGGAGCACAGGAAGTTTCATCTTAACATGAGGAGGAACTTCTTTCCTTTGAGGGTGGCAGAGCACTGGCACAGGCTGCCCAGAGAGGTTGTGGAGTCTCCCACACTGGAGACATTCAAAACCCGCCTGGATGCCGTCCTGTGCTACTGCTGTAGGTGTCCCTGCTGTGGCAGGGGGGGTGGACTAGATGATCTCCAGAGGTCCCTTCCAACCCTGATGATGCTGTGATACTGTAATGTGTTCCCATGAAAAAAAAAGATAGTCTGATACAAAACATAGGATAACCAAACAAATATACTACAAAAGGTTTAAAAATCCTTGCATATACTGTAGTCCATAAATAGCATCACAATCTACCTTGGAGTCTTAGCACCTGACAGATAGGAAAGCATCTGCTCGTTGCACTGTAATAATTAATCCAACATAGGCTGAGATGTAGTTTTTGAGAAATAGAATGTAAACAAAAGTTATAAGCATTACAGCATAGACATTGCTATATGTTATATACTACTACACAATCATTTCAAATATTATTATTGGTCAATGACATTGTCTTAAAAGCATGTTATAAAATAGGACAGATAACTTCATGAAAATAATGACAAAAATTGATATCCTGTGAAGTTCACTTCACTTACAGAGGCTAAGAAATCATTATTGCAAGAAGATAAGAAAATATTTGTACTCTGGCACAGGAATATTCATGTTAATAGTTAATATGTTTAACTGGACATGTTAAGTATTCTAATCTTAGCTGAAGTCAACTGATGAACCCACCTAGTACTTTATAGTATGTAACTCTCACTCAGGATCGAGACCAATTTCAAATTGTCCAGGACTTCTTAAAATGTCTAAAATTAAGGTTAAGGAGAAGAACAAGGTAAACTCTGTGTCAGGACTGAAGTAACAACTCTAGATAAAAATGCAACACTGATAACAACTTGCAATAGAGAAAAGGGCACATTTCTGAAAAAACACTGTATCTTACAATGAAAGACATTTAGAAGCACTGGACAAGGTACTGGAAAGTGCCTGACACCCTTTCTAAAGCTAAGAGACAGTAGCAGTCTACTGACTTCAATACTAAAATGTATTAAACCTCCATCAGATTTCATTCCAGTGGACATATTAAAAACAAAAATTATAACAATTTTTTAAGCCATTGGAATGCTTAAGGCATGACTATTGATATCACTGAGAAAGGCAGGCTAAGAGCATAGATCAAACATTGCTATTTGAATATTAAGCTGTAGTTCATTCAGATGCTAGAATGCCAATGCAAGTGTATTCAGGCATGAGAGGACATACAGTCACGCTGGATTCTCTGTGTGCAAATCCAGTCTTATCCTTGATCACTTAGTAAGCACCCTAGAAATCTGTTTCTTCTTGTATGGAAGAAATGGCAGTTGCAACACTAACTTTTCAACTTTCATTTTCACCTTTGTCCCAGGCACACCCTTGAAAATCTTACATTTTTATGCCTCAAGCTGTTATGCGCAGCTAGGGTAATACTTTCAGTGACTTCTTGTATTCAAACCTTAAGCAAAATCAGCTGGTTGCTAATTCTATAGTTGAACAAATAACATGATTTATTTAGCACCTAGAAAACATGTAGTCTATTCCTTGGCAGAATAAACTGTACTTATATCTTTTCTTGAGCTATTGTATTTTTTTCCTCTGTTTTTTTTTTTTTTATTTTATTTGTTTGTTTGTTTTGTTTTGTTGTCCTAGTTACAGTGGGGATAGGGTTAATTTTCACAAGGAACTGGGATGGGACACAGCCAGGACAGCTAAACCAAATTAGCCAAAGGGGTATTCCTTACCATGGGAGCCACAATCAGTATATAGCTGGGGGAGCTGGCCAGAGGAAGAGGGGCAAGAATCACGGCTCAGGAGTGGGCTGAGCTTTTGGTTCTGATTGTACATTAATCATGTTTTGTATATTCCCTTATCGATATTATTGTTGTTGTTTTCCTCTTTCCTTTGCTGTTCTGTTAAACTGCCTTTATCTCAACCTAAAAGTTTTGCCTGTTTCTCCGGATTCTCCCTGTACCCCACTGCTGGAGAGAAGTGAGGGAGAGACCATGTGATTCTTTATTGACAGCTGGGGCTAAATCATGGCATTTGTTTAGTTGTTTTATTTAGAGCTGAAAGACTCTTTCAAAACTTATGGAAATACATATCAGGCATTACTTAGTGTTACCTACACATATTACTAGAAACTGAAAATCTTTTTCTCCTTTATTTTTCTTTAGGTAAATTGTCTTCAAATAAGTTTGAAGTACATAACCATATCACCTAACTAGCATTGTTAATTCCCTTTCTACATGCAAATAAATTAAGTTTTTTTTTTTTTTTAATATTCAATTGCCAGTAGTTATTACCACTCTTGCTAGACATTTCAAGATGACTTCACATTTGTGGAAAAAATAAAAATAAAAATTAAGTTTCCAAAAGAAATGAGAAATTAGCTCTTTGAAACTTAGGCTTTCCTAAAGGATGATTGAATTTCTTAGTGATGTGCGACGTCCACTGTACTGACTTTCTGAATTCTTGTTATATGAGTCTTTGTAGAGCTATTAGCGTGTAAATATACATACTTTGTCAGGAAAAATAGCATCCTCTCCTAGCAATTCTTCTAGGCTACATAAACAACCTTTGAAGTCTGTCATTAAAACAGGATCTGGGAATAAAGACTGGAAATTGCCTCATAGTTGATTACATAAATGTTACTTGAAGTGCTGGACAGCTCAATAATAGCTGTAAAAATAATTTAGATCCAGAAATTACTCCTCAGTTGTCTGTGGTCTACCGTCTTACACTGAAATACTAAGATTAAATTAGCGGTCAACAACTAACAAAATTACTGTCACAAATGGTAAAATCACAAGCTTTTGACAGAACTGTAAGTGGGCTTATTATGTTGTAGTAGTGGGTAAACAGCATGTCATTTATATTTTGTTGCTTATGCATTTGGGAAAGTATCAGGGAAATATAAAAATAATTAGCATGAAGTCATTATTTTCTAGGTAATGAGAACAAGAACAAAGCAGAATTAGCAACAATAGAAATGCATTAAAAAGAAGAAACATTTGATGTGATATTAGATTTGAAATACCTTCTTTCACTAATTCAACAGATATCCATAATAACTGGAAAAGCAAAACCAAATGGAAAATGGGAATAATAGACTTGAATCTAAAAAGTTAGTAATATCTCAGTCTCATGACTCAAACAAATCACATGCAATGAGAGTAAACATTAACTAAAGTGAATTAATTCAATGCAGTGGCAAAGCCACAAGTAGGATGATATGATCTGGGTTTTTTTGCTTACATGTTTTGGACAGTTAATATTAATTGTGTTCAAAAATGCATGTCTCCTCTATGTTGCTACCACACCAAGAGGTACTTCTTTAAGTGTTTAACATAATTCTTATTAAATTCTTGCGGTATGTACCAACAAGATAATTTCAACCCATCTTTTCTTCTTTGTCCATCCTCAGGTGTACCTGTTTACAAAATTATTTCCTTTTTTTTTTTCAATGGCTCACTTTTCCTCATAGACCAAGGAAATTCCAAGAAATATACAAATTAATTTATATTAGTCATCAGTATTTGAAAGGCTGCCAGCTTCTGCTTTTGGTCTATTCACATTTGCAAATATGCTTCTCTGTAGGTTTATGTGAAATATTCAATTAAGCTTTTTTTTCTTTATGTTTGTACATAGTATGAATAATTGCCATTACTTCTTTCTTTTATATCACCAATGATCCATCAAGTGGCTTGTACCATATTTACAGTTATTATAATTCAAAGATTTCCAATTATATTCCAGATATTCTTTATACACATGGTATCTTTCTCACTTCTAAAATGAATTTTTTACTTTTCCCATACCTAGTTGCATAAGGTTTAGGCTTTCAGGCTTTACTGCTGCTTTATTATCAGAGTAATGTTATGTTACAGATTTTTTTGGTAATGGCCATTTTGTTTTATACATATTAATCTGTATTTTGCCTAGAGTGCAAACTCTATCAAATAAAAAAAAATACAAAGAAAATAGAAGAATATAGTATGATGGACCTATGAATACAGCCAAATAATGAACTGATGACTATGTTATCTTCAAGACAGGTAGTTAATTAGCATCTAAAGAGTTAGTCCTGGTTAATTCAAGTTATCTGTCAGAAGACAGAGAAATGCAAATCCGCGCTGAGAAGACAGCTAAAATGTGAACACAAACTTAATAAAAGTATGAAGAATAAAGGTAGCAGAAGAAATAAAATGCCATGCTGATTTGTAAAGCTGCATAACAAAATAACTTTAAACATTTAGCAAGAAGAGCCACTAATCTTCTCAGAGCAAGTTTCTGCATAAACAATTTTGAGATTGTCAAATATTGTGGTGATCAAGTTAGGTCCTTTCCAGAGGAAAAGTGTAACAAATGAAAATTAAGAGTTTATTTAAAAATGGACAAACTGGGAAGTTTCTGAAAGCCTTGAGAGATGAGGGAGAAGTGATTACTTTTGGTACTCATCCTCCTCCCACTTCCTAATTAGTCATGGTTTAAATTGAATGAGATGGGCAAACAGGTAAATTTTGATTTCTGAAGTGAAAGTGAAGACATGGTCTATGGTGCTTCAGGTTCTTCATCAAAATAATAATAAAAAAGTGGAAAACTTGTCATATAAGATGTGTCATTTTTAATGTTGCACTATAAAAACAAGTATAGAAACTATATATAGACCAATCGTAAACGTGCATAGAAAGAACTACAGTAATTGACAGAAATAGATGGATATGTCATTAACTTACTGTTTCCTGTCACTATATCTATACAGACTCTCTCAATACCTGTGAGAAGACCTTAACATACCATCCTAGTTCATTGTTTGTGTCTATATTATTAAATTAAAAAGGTCAGGTTTCTGCTCTCACTGCTTAGTGTTATTCTCCTTTAAAAGACTGTTTGTGTCTACTTTTACATAGAATGCAGTTATGGGACAGTTTATTAGCCTAAAGCCCTAATTTTATTTCTTGAGTATTTTATTAATGTCAAATATTTTATTAATTTCAAAAATAATGATTTTTTTTTCTCCTAGTAGTTTGATTTCTCATTCTCATTTAATATGTTAATTACATCCATGTTTAAATCCTTGGAATAGTGATATTAGAAACATAGTGACTTCTTAATAGATGTAATACATACCTTGCTGACTACATTTTTCACAAAATTAATAAATATTGGTGAAAAAGAAGTTTATATTTTTCTATCTATAAGGGGAAAATATAGGTCTTTTGAAAAGCAAACAATATCCAGGTTATTAGAGCAATCTTCAAACATGCAAATATACAGTAAACAAGTAGTTAGTTAACTCTTAAGAAACGATATTTTTCAACTTCCTACTAGTTTGCCAGAGATTTACGGACATATTTTTCCTTGCCTATTTTATCCCAAAGCCATCCTGTAGTGCAAGGGAAACTACTTGTTCTTAGTTGGTTAGCTGTATGTTTGTTGCTAGTATGTGGCTGATATTATTTAGTATTTTTTTTTGGTATGACAACTAGAACTTTTCCAATTGAAAATTTTATTTTTCTACATTTTTGGCTTTTTGTAAAAGAATTAAAGGCTATTTATCCTTCTGCATCATGGTGGCATACACTTACCTTCACACCCACAGTTTTCATAATTAAGTTGAAAATTTGATTTATTTACTAACAAACTGTACACTCCAAAAATGTGCAACTCTGTGGGTTCTTTGGTGGAACTAGAAACTGCATTACAAATACACTTTTTTTATTTCTCAGAAAAGCAATTTAAATCTGGGTGTCTGATATCCTAGAGAAGAATCCTAAGTGCAGGTCTTCAGGCTATAAGGCAGCTGTTCCTAGTGATTTGTTTTGTTATGGTTTAAGCTGGTGTGCAAATTCTATTATTAGCTTTTGTTTTTATTAGGAAATGTTCTCAAACAAATAATCTCTCATGGATTTATTCAACCATTTAAATGAACCCAGTCATCATCACTTTTTCTTTTTTTCTTTTTAATTCAGTAATGTATATATTCTTACTCTTTCTTACATTCCTTCCGAGGAATATAGTTTCAACAACTCATCTGAGAAGGGATGCAAATCTTTTTATCTAGACAGACCTTCACTCTGACTGGATCTGACTTTTGTCTCTTTTCACGATTCCCACAAGATAATAAAGACTGAGAAAACTAGTGCATTCCTCATTTTACTACACAGTTATTTTAACTCTTATGGTATATATGATACCATTTAGATACTATCAAAGCATAAGAAATTTAAAGAAAATAGTGTTTTAGAGTAACTGTTGCTATCCACTTACTCTGTAGATTTTCTAAACCGTTGTATCTCACTTTCTTGAGTTTGACAAATAATGAGCTCAGTTGCAGAAACTGCCTGTGAATTTGTACAGGTGATGTTTTTGCACAGAATAGTATAGACCAAGTTGTATGGAAGTGCTTGATGCACCCAAAAAAGATCACTCTAAGCCTTTTCTTTGAATGGACTAGAACACAGGACGTTCCATCTGAACATGAGGAAAAACTTTACTTTGAGGGTGGCAGAGCACTGGAACAGGCTGCCCAGAGAGGCTGTGGAGTCTCCTTCTCTGAATATACTCAAAACCCACCTGGATGCATTCTTCTTCAACCTGCTCTAGGTGAACCTGCTTTGGCAGGGGGGTTGGACTAGATGATCTCCAAAGGTCCCCTCCAACTCCTACCATTCTGTGAATTTTGTGGATAGGTTTCTCCACTGACCTATTTTGTCCACAAACTTGAAATGGCACAAATTTTTAAGTGTGAACTGTTGTTTGTTGTGTTTTAAATCCTCTTTGAGCAGGCCATCCAATAAAGCAAATTCCTCCTGCAGCATTCATCCCCTGTTTTGCAAACTTGTACAATGGCAGGTCTTGAATTAGCTGTATAAGAAAAGGTCAGTATTCAGTAAAACACAATCTGATCCTGAATATTGTATGATGTAAACAAAAGGAACTCTACCTTGTGTCTACTTTAGCAAATGACGTAAATCAGAATGAGCAGATCAATAAAGCAAAAGCAGTGCTGTTGAGAATCTGATAGTCGGATGACATTTCAGGTTTTTCTTGGTGTTTTGAGGGGCAGGTTGTGGTTCGTTCTTAAATCTTTAGACTATCTCTGATGAGGTCCCATAGTGTGAATGCCCATTCGTGGTTGCACTGCATTAGGTGTGCTCTGGGAGCACATTTTCTGGTTTAGTTTCGTTCAAGAGGAATCTAGTTCATTCACTCAGACTGGTTCTCATCATCAAAGCACAGTAAGTAGAGACAATTACGAGGACTGTTTCAAAAACACATTTCTGATCTAAACTAAAACACTAACACAGAAAAACTGAGTTCTCTCAGTCTCAGTTCAACTTTGTAGTTACTTTAAAATCTGTTTTGAAGTGGTAGTAAAATTCCTGTAAACTGTTGCAAAGGAGTACATACACTTTGAATTTAATCTCAGTTGTCTGGATGTAAGAAGTTGTGAGGTACCAGGCGCCCATCTTATTAAGAAGCTTGCATGAAGACACACCAAAAATAAGAATCATAAATCTAAATGCTGAATAATGTGAAAAAAATACTCGTGTCTGATGTCACAAATGCCACAGTAACCAAGGCACAAGGTCTAACACAGCATAACCTTGTAGTAGTGAGTTTTGAATTACTTCATTCTTCACTACTGGGAAACCATGAAAGGCAGTTGAAAAAAAGATAAGGAAGACTACTGAAAAACATTTAACTGGATAAAATAATAAACAGTTTTAATATCTGAAGTTCTCAATTTCAAATTTCATTTTTAAATCATGAACAGTTGTATTGTATTTTAAATTAATCTTGTAGCAATGCAGATTTTATCTACTGCCATTTTAATTTGACAGTATTCCATAAGCATTTTCCTCCATTTGCCCAGTACTCCATCACTTTAGACTGGATATCATTTATTTATAAAACTAGAAAATCATATCCTAAGGCAATGCACTGCAGGAACCTTTCATGTTTAAATGACAGCTATTGAAGGAACAAGACATGCTACAAAAATAATGCTAGTGAATAAGAGCTTCCATTATAAGAATACATTAAACTGATGCATTACCAAACCTCTTTGATGTTCTGTATCATTTATCAACAACATTAAGAACATGAAAGTTTTATTCAGAATGACTGGTTTATTAAATCTGTTTCTTAACATGTTTCACATAAAATATTAAAGATAAAAATAATAATTATACTTTTTAAAAAAAGTGTAAGTATTTCATTACAACAGAGTAAATATAATGTTTCTTTTGAGTGTAACTTACCCTGTTAGCTAGACTGCTAGCTGAGATTAGCCAATGTTAACAGAATAAAAACTGACTTCCTAGGACAAGAAAGAGTATGTTTTTCCACAGCAAAGTTCATAAAAATAAAATATATTTCTTGTCTATGAAAAAGGGAATGACTTAGTAGGGGAGTGTGAAATAATATATTAATAAGGACCAAAGTATTCCAAGACAAGGAAACTGCAACTTTTTAATAGCCTTGATGATCTCAAATCTTAATGGCCTCTTTGTCTCAGTGTCTAGTTTTGTTATTCTTTAATCTTAATATTTTTCCTTCCTTCTTCCCATTCTTATACTCCTCCAACAACATAACATTCACATTGTCTCAAGAGCTGAGTCTGTTAGGTAAACTAATATAGTTATTCCAAGAAAAGTTCTTTCAAAAGAATATAGTAGTCATTACGTTAGCTTTACATTTTACCACAGAGTTTGGTAGCATAGTCGTAGACTGTTGTTCTGGACCAGCAGTCTTGAAAGATGAATCTAAGGATGGATGCTAAAGACAAGCTAGTAATAGTGCAGACACAGTGACAGGGAAAGGCAAAATGTGAGCTCCACCTGCTCAAAAAGATATAATAAGGAGACATTCTACAGAGACACTCTGCAGAAGTCGATAATAAACCACACATTCTGGGTCCTTTACTCTCCCAGACAGTTAGAGGGCTGTTTTTTTAGCAACAGTCTTTCCATTTCCACTGTCCTCCCTTCAGCTGCATTGCTAGGATATTGAATGAGACCCCAAATGTGAAGTGTTTGTGAACAGTGCTAATTCTTCTGGCTGGCAGTCTGGTATAACAAAACTGCTACCATGAACTGTCCAAAAAAATCTTAGAAATGTTCTAAACTTGTGACAGTGTTTTCCAAATCTCTATTTGTTTTCATATTTAAAAGGACTTTCAATTTAACTGAGATTAAAAGAAATTTTTCGTGGTAAAACTATCTGTTCTTTTTGGATCATTATGCTTTTGTCTGATAAAGATCCGTCAACAGCAACATTTTCTAAACTGCAGTCTCGTGAAAGAATGAATAAAGCTGGTAGCTTTGGAAATGCTAAAATGACTAATTTGTGTGAGAGATTCTGTGTATCTGTGTGCAAAAGGGCTCATAACTGAGTAGCTGGAGATACTGGGATGACAGTTGGCTATTTCATCCACTGATGTTATTAGAGAGATTGAAATGGATGTGCATAAGAAATGTTATAATACGATTTTTCTTTTAGAATTGAAAAGTATGCACATGACTATTCTGTTTCTGCTTTAGTAGGTGGATTTTTTCCTCAAATAAAACTTTTTGAAATCCTTCAGGGTCTTCAGATTTTTTGTTTGCTTTTAATTAATAGAATTCAAATGCAAGATGATTCTGCATAGTCAGAAATCAAAATATATTTGATTGTAAATCCAGTCCTTGATTAGTAGTAGAAAAAGAATACTTTTTTTGTTTAAGTACTAATGTCATCCATAAGGAATTTACTAAACAAACAAACAAAAAAACATCCCTCCAGGAATAATAGACACTGAATTTATATTCAGTGCAAACAACAGTATTCTCTCTGGTATATCAAGCACAAATGGGATGGGATGAAGATGAAGGAGTATTGAAACAGTAAACCTTGCTAGATAGTATGAAAATACCCACAGGTAGGATTCCTTTACAGTTGCCTATTGAAATACCATGATATTTGAAACTAAAATATAAGTGTCCTCATTTATGAAACTATATTGAAAAGAACCCTGGAGATTTTCAGTGACTTTAATGATATGATCAAACTAAAACCAGCCTGCAGAAGCACAAATAAAACTGCCCATGCTGCCAATTTAATGTGAGGTAATCAATAGAGATGCTGAGATGTCGAAAAAATGTGGGGAACTGATCTGTCTCCTAAATTGGAACCATCACAGTGGAACTCAATATGGCAACACTCCAGAACTGGTACCAGCTTCCTCCCATGCTTCAGAGCAGATGGATTTTTTTCCCCCTCTGCATCATACACTTCAGAGTGATGAAGTTCTAACATTATGCTTTCCAATATACACTGACCTTGACATGGACATGACACCATATTTAATGTTTTAAATGCATTTTAAAATGTACAGCTCAGAAAAATTAGATTTACAGGAAGAAACCTAGGGAAAACTAGTACAGTTTTATTCCTGAACAAGACCTCAGGTAAAACCTTTCTGAAGAGCCCCACTTTCTAAACAAGATTCTAACACAAGAAACTATAGGAGAAATATAAATGAAGAAGCAGCTTTTCTCCAATTCTCAAAAAAAAAAAAAAAAAAAAGTATATTCTGTTTATGGAGAAGATGATAGTACTGTTATAGCAGAACATGCTTTTAGAGGTATCCCGAGCTGTTCACAGAATCTGCCTGCCTGGGATAGCCAAACACTCTCAGGTGTTGCTAAATTTTGGGTTTGTTTTTAATTCTAGAAAAAAAATCTTCAAGACCTTTTACATCTTTCACAAGGTGCTCAAATTCTTTCCCTTCACTAAATCTCACTTGATAAAAATTTTAAATAAACAGCTGTTCATAAATTAGTGTCTTAAGTCTGTTGATTAGCATCCTTGGTATAGTTTTTGAGATTCCAGACAGAAATCATCAGGTATTTAACAGAAACTAGCCTTCAAAAGCCAGTTAGTGATGTCTGTACAAATTCAGTGTTATCCACTCTGCTAATTTTGTCCCTGGAATATCTGCTTTCCTTAAGTGTTTTAAAACATAGCACTGTTAATAAAACTGGACTGAAAATTAAGATATCTTGGTACCATTACGTTATTTTTAATAGACACAATGAAAGAGTTCCTTTGGTTGGTTCCTCCACCCCCACAACAGACGGGCAAAGTAATTCCCATTAGTACATTTCCACTAAGAATTTGCAAAGAGAAAGACAGCTTTTAATCATTAAAACTCCTCCAACAGTGACAAGTAATTCAGTACCTATCTTGGCAACCTCACTGGGCCCTCTTATTAATTTGAACTGCATGCTTTCTTGGCAAAGGAAACATTGCTACTGATTTCTGCCATTTCTAGCAAAGACCCTCTTCATGGACCCTAAACCTGGGAATTTGCTAATACAATCTGGTATCAAGCACACAGTGCGCAAATGTGTGAAGCATTGGGGAATCAGTCTCAGGTGGTCTGAGTTGAAGTGACTTCAAACCAACCATCCAGCGTGTGCCAGCTCTTTCCCACTGCAAGATAACTGTCTATTCATAAGACCAAAAACATATTTTATATCAGTAAGCCTCTTTTGTACCTGATTTGTAGGAACAATCAAGGAAATTAGGTGCACTTTTAGGTGTCTAAATACTGCCAACAGACAATTGTATGATGAAGAATAAAACATTCACTTCAGAAAATAAAGATCATATAGTTATGTTGCACAGCTTATATCAAGTACGTATTTTTTTAAGAATGAATCATGATTTCTGTACAATAAAATGGAAGAAAGAACATAAATTTCTACAGAGTACACAAGCATGTGGGCAGAAAAAAAAATCAACATATAAGGTGTCTGAGCAAATCCAGGGGGAATTAATGATCTGCTCTATTCAAGAACATCTAAAAAACAATGCCATCTGGTGTTAAGCAGAATTCTAGCCAAGAGCTGGCAGCAAAATAGGTTTGACAACCTTGACATAAAAACTACTTACTCTCAGTGCCAATTATGCTCTCCTTGCCAGTTCAAAAGCATATCTTTCCAAGAATGGTATTTAGCCCCTACTGGCATCTGAAACACTGCGCAATCTATACACCTCAGAGATTAAAGTAAAAACACTTATGCAAAGCACCAAAACAGAAATAACCAAATCATCTGGATAAATACACCGAATACTAAATCACAGTTCATTATGTTTAGAACTGGTAAGAACTGAGGTCGAATAGGAAAAAAGAAACAGCGGTCATTACTTTAGCTGGGAACTTGGGAGTATAATTTGTTTTACTTATACCAATAATTTTGCAAGTCAAAATTCTGTTTTCTGCTTTGTTTTGAAAGGGTCCTAGTTGATCCTTATTTTCCCTACAGAAACAGAATTTTGTCTCAGCTTAGATAGCTTACCAAATGCATTTCCCTAGGTTAGTGACAAAGGAACAGATAAAATTGAGACCGGCTTCTTTTACAGTATTAATTATCTTCACCATTAAAAGCCAAAAATGTACGCCACTCAGTGTTTGTGTACCATTTAACTGATTTCAAATAGGCATAATCACGTGAATCAGTTCCCCTTTTTTCACTTCCTAGGCAAAGCTAAGACAAAAACATGACCTTAATTTATTTGTTATCAAATCTTAAAGTTTCTGTGGCTGGCGAAAACTGCTAGACATGGCTTGTCTTCCATAGAGTGCAAGAACTCTATTTCAGTAAGTGGCACTGAAAAATGGCTGTGCCATCTATACTTATAATACAAAAGTGAATTTAAGAAGAAAGAGTAGGATTTCAGGGAGATAGAAATGATCACTTTCCAATTTAGCAAACCTCTATGTTAACCTAAAAAGAAGCCATTTCTAATTTTTAGAATTCTCAGATATAACAACACAAAAGGTTAAAATTTTTAGGAGCAACATGTGACAATTCTCAGACAATGGTTTTCCACCTCTAAAACATGAAAAAAACTATATAAGACTGACTTTTCTGATTGGTTTAAAACCTTACAGTGTGTTACTGAAGGTTTTACAATATAAAATACACAGTATCAGTGTACTCAAATTTTTATCATGTAACGTGTAGTAGCCACAGGCATTGCCAGATGGATTCTTGATGCTCAGTTATTTTTCTTTCATTGTTATTAAAATTTACACCAATTTCCTAGTGAGAAATCTAAAAAAATATGTTGCATATTAAGAGGAAAAAAAAGTATTGCCTTTGAATTTTGACTTGTACGAAATATCTGTGTCTTAAGAATAAACACTTGTTTTAAATGGACACAAGTAGTTACCCATTGTCTATAAATATGAAAAATTAATCCTCTTTTAAAATTTGAGAGTAAAGAAATGCTAGTGATATTTGCATCATATTCCAAATGACCCTACACAATGTATATTTTTCCCCTGCTCTTTCACATTCTCTGGTTCTAGAATTTTTAAGTGTATCATCATTAGCTCTTTCAGAACGGAAGTAGGAAAGAATAAGGGAATAGCAGTGGCTATGTTTAATTAAATTATAAAAGAGTAGGTATAAACATCTCTATCATCTACATGTATTGCTGTAAACAGCTTCTGCTCATATGTATTTGATAATTCATAATACTAAAAGCAGTTCAGGCAAAAATATGCAAAGCTTTAAAAAGGAGTCAGAAATAAAAATAAGGGAGAATACAAAATCTGAACTGATTTGTGACCTTTGATCTGATTTACAGACATGAACTGAATTGCAAATATGACAGTAGCTTATTAAAATTTTACTTTGGGTGCTTCAATATCACTGAATCAGCAAACTAAGAATATGAAGCCATACAGAGGACATAAGACTCATATTTTAAAATGTAATAAAAATTTATGTGTGAAATTATTTATATTCCACAGATCATATATTTAGTTAGGTGTCAATGAATATGATTTTTCAGTTACTCTGTCGAACACAGCATTTAAAGAGGCCAATAACAACATGCAGTTAATGCTTCCACTCAGAAGATTATGCTTCCCGGTTTCCTATGATTTCATATAGTACTAGGGAAAAGAGATGATTTAAAAAAAAGGGGAATTGATAGATAATGCTCAATTCAGAATGAACACTCAATTTCCAAGCAGCGATTAAGATAAAACATCAGGAAAACATATAGAGTTGATGGAACTTATTGACATTTTGTATCTATATATTCATATCGCACATTGTTTCAATATTTCATGCTAGTTCATAAAGAACCTGATCCAATTCCCATTAAATTATTGATATTGTGATTTTAATGAGAATTTGATCTTAATCAATGCCTGCAAGTAAAATGTAAATGCCATTGACATGTTCCCCCAAGATTAGGCCTTTCGGTATTGCTTAACAATAAAGCAAAAAGTCGTAAAGTTCAACCCTGCTTTACAGCTTTCTGGGAAAAAAAAAAGATACAAAATCTAAATTAAATATGTCTACATAAACCTACAGATGTTTTGACATTTCATGACTCTGTTCTACTTTATGGATTGGGCTCTCCAACCAGGCCATCTTCTACACACTAAAATCACAGAACAACTTTGATGCAATATATCCCTTCTGAAACGGGCCATGAAACTAAATGGAGGTGTTTCATCTACATTAATTAACCTAAAGAAGGGGTAAGATGTGTAATATACTAACAAATTGTGCCTGATTTGGCCAAACTTCCCCCCCCAGCATACTTCTACATGTGTTTTTCCATTTCCACTAAGAAATATCTCAGTGATGTTTCCTAAATACTTTCAGGACCCTCCAAGATATGAATTCCATCCTGCTCAGTTTAGTGACATAAGTGAAAAAATGAAATGGTTTGGAAGAATTACAGCAATTATACAATATCTGCAAAGCCTTCCTTTCAGCAGAAACTAAACAACCTCAATTTATTATTTTCTTTGAATGAAATTAATTTATTAAATTCTTTATTTGTTCTCGTGGAAAGTTGAATTCTGATAGAGTATGAACGTTGCTGACAAAGTACAAGAAATAGTAGGGAGAAATCTAGGGAAAAAAAAAACCCAAACCACAAATATCCTCAGTGGATGTAATTGGCTGTAAGAATAGCTTTAAGGATGTGGTAGAATATCTGTCATTTAAAGTCTTCATTTCACAATTAAACTAGAACATATGTATTAAGAATGACAATAAAGCAGAAGTTTGGGGGTTGATACAGACATTACGAAGTGAAACTTCATAGAATGTTATCTAACATGAAAAATTAAATGACCATAACTGTTCCTTCCAGCCTTAAAAATCTAGGAATCTAGTATGTTGAAAAAGTGGTAGTTAAATTTATCACAATGATCTTGAAACGACAAATATCTCTACAAAAATAGAGACTAATATGATGCTACAACATATTCAAAGTAGCACACTTAGGTAATATTTTAGGTTACTGCTTCATTGATTTTATTTAACATCACAATTAACATTGACATAATAAATTCAATTTCACCCTCATGTCAACTGTCAATAATTCCTGATGTTATATTATTTTATTAAGAAATAAAGATAGACTATATTATCCTACTTAGCCATCAAATGCAATACTTTACTTATTTTTGGTCTTCACGTAAATTCTTCTCTCCCATTGCTTCATTATCTTTAAAATTTTCTTTAATTTATCATGTAAACTTTTTAGGAAGAGACTAATTTTTTGTTTAGTAAAGTATAATGCAATCATGATACAAATGTATTATAAATCTCATGTGTTTAACCCGTTTCCATATAAATAGACTATTAAAATATCTTTCACGGTAAATTTGAAAAGTATAAACATGCATATATTATAAAAAGATGTAATCTGTGTAAAAAACCCACATGTTTAAGGATTGGCATTTTCATGTACATTTAAATATGAGAGATGCAAAATACCAGCACTAGTATAAAAGAGCAAATGTGTCTAGAACAATATTGTGGATAATTGATGAGTAGCTCATTCTACCTCTATTACGATAATACCTTATATAGTATTTTGGAATGATATAAAAAAAAAGTGTGTAAACCTGTAAAAGCACTAAGTTTTTCAGTTGCTTTAATTCCCAAAACCTTGTTTTATCCCAAACATGGCATTTTGAATAACACCTATGGAAAACAAGGACTGCTCTAGTCTTCTGATGTAAAGGTGAACAAACATATACACTCCAAATTTTTTATTTTGAGGTCTTTTTTATTTCCACAAGCCAGATAAAACTGCATGTCATTTTGCTCTTACTCAGCAACGAGTTACACAAACAGAGTTTTCAAAAAAACCCAGATGGCACTCAGGCTTAGGAAGAAAAGGTGATGCGTCATGCTAGTCATGAAAAGAACTTCATTCACAAAATATTGTCTATACTAAAAAATTTGTACACTCAATGTAAGCTCACCAATATTCATTAATGAAATAAAAATGTAAAGAAAAAATAGAAAACAGAAAAAGAGTATTTAGTACTTACATTTGCTTCTGAAGAAAAAAAATAATTGCATTTACCACATAGAAACAGTCAAAGTGCAAGAGAAATGTCTGTAGATCTTGGGATGTTCAAAATCTGGACTTAGAAACTCTTTTTAGCCTGTTTGTTTAGGATGTGTTCAGGGACATGTGGAAAGGCTGGGGGGGTTGTGAAAGTTTCTCATAATTTTCTCCTTTACCTTCATAAAACAATCCTCTATTCATAGTCAACATTTTTAACCTCCGTTAGGGGACAGCAAAAATACAAGATTATATCTTAAAACAGTTTAGGTCAAATCCTGAATGTATTTTGGGCTATTAAAACCAGCACTATTTTAGCTGCAGTTTAGCATGGAGTTTTCTGAGGACAATTGGATGACCATATAGCGAGCAGCAGTAATTTATATGATTGAAGCAGATCCTGGCATGTTCATTCAATATCTGACATCAGGCTAAGTGGTTTCATTCTTAAACGCAAATAATTAAAATAACCATACCTGGAAATTATTATGACCATACAAATGTTCAGTAATGGAGAGGGGGAAATCATTGGCAAAGTGAGATGAATGCGTTTCACTGTTTAAATGTCCAATAACTCTGAAAGCAGACAAAAGAGCAATTCGACCTTCCAAACCAAAAGCTTTCCTAGGTAGGTGAAGGAGGCACATCGTACCTTCTTTGAGAAAATCTGTGAGAAATAATTCAAAACATTTCCCCTCTGATGCTTAGAATAATTTTTAAATATTCAGTAGTAAATGATCACGGATCACAGTTAAGCTGTTAGAAGCCCATTAGTATCGAAAAAAAATAGCTGTAGAAGGAAGTTACTTACAGCCTTCATCACAAAGGGGTTGCTCACCTCACAATTCCAACCTAATCTCCACCTGCTCCATTTCCTAAAAGGCACCATACAATGGCTCACAAAAGATAATACAAATTGAGTTTCTCACCAATATATAATAGACATAACTATCACTTGCTTGGGTAAGACTTTTCTTCCGAATTAAAGTTCCAGAGTTTGTTCCCCAATTTCACTTTTCCCCGCTTTGTTTGGATGTAATACTCAATTGCATTTATCCAAATTAAGATTGATTTTTTCATGAATCATTAAATCGTTTTAAAGCTGTAACCTTGTGGTTCGGGATGATTTGTTACGAAACTCAGAACAAAGCTGGTTTTGATTCGTTCTATATTTTATGAATCTCTTTTTTTCTACTAATAACTAATATGAATTTATTAAACTATCATTGATTTCTGGGAAATGATGAAATTTATGTTTATTTCAAATAACAAAGCAAGTTTTTTGGATTAAACAGCTGGTGTAGCAAACCAGTAATTAAAAGATAATATATTGAGGGATTTCATATACAGTATTGATTTCTACATGAGGGACAGCAGAAATCAATGGTTTATGAAATACCATGGTAGAGGATCATTCATTAGTATATTTTCTGAGCAATACATTCAAAATTTAGTGAAGAAAAAAAGAGTACAATGTAAATGGAAAACATAAATTAACTGTGAGTCCCAGTTTTGACCTTGCCTGGAGGCAAGCTGCAGATAAATTCTGTTTAAACAGGAAATCTTCACCCACGGTTTCCCTTAATTCTTTGCAAAAAGTTTTCTATTTGAAACAGTGCTCTTTGCTTATCCAAATCACAAAGAACTCAACCTTTCATGTTGTAGCATACTACAGGAATAACTGTCTCACAAGAAGTGGAAATCCGATGGGATTTATTTAAAATGAAATTTTATGCAATTAACCAAGAAGACCTTGACATTAGAAGATATCAATGGACTAGAGCAATTTGAGTAAAAGTTTGTATTTTTGTGTGTCTCATGTTCATAAAGTAACTTTAAGCTGTTAAACTTTATTTTTGTCTCAAAATACAATTTGTTGGCAAAACTAATAGTGCAGCAACATTTTTCAATAGCCTGCAAGAACCTTTTATCGTTATATATCAGAGTGCTCTGGGTACTCTAAAGAAATTGTCAGGTCTATTATCCTTATTTTTACATAAGGGTAAATTCAGTAAAGAAATTAAAATAGCAACCAATTAAAAAATTAGGTCTACCTTTTCACACCTCATGTTCTGTGGTATCACTCTCATAGCTACTGAACACTTGTTATTTCAGTGTAACTGCAGGTGTGTGGCAGATGAGCCCACCCCGACAAAGATCTGATAAAGGCCTAACAAAGACCTGGCAAAATCCTGCAAAAACTTCCCACCACACTTGTTTTTACACCAACATGATGATGGTCAGAACATATGCATTTTGGTCAAAAGGTGAAGAAATTGGGGTCTTCAGCCAATGGGAGCCCACATGACCATACATGACCACAGGTCAGATTCGAATTGGGAAATGGCCTCAAGTTATGCCAGGGGAGGTTTAGATTGGCTATTAGGGAAAATTTCTTCAGTGAAAGGGTTGTCAAGCATTGGAACAGGCTGCCCAGGGAAGTGGTGGAATCACCATCCCTGGAGGTATTTAAAAGACAGGTAGACATTGTGCTTAGAGACATGGTTTAGTGGTGGTTTTGGCAGTGTTAGGTTGGTGGATGGACTTGATGATCATAAAGGTCCCTTCGAACCTAGACGATTCTATGATGCTATAAACAGGGCCCCGCGAGAAAGCCATTTTGAGATGGTGATCCTCAGAGCAGCGGGTCTGCAGTCGGGGACTTTCCCCATGGGCTGGGATGCCATTCCACAGTCCATCTCCTGTACAGGTTGAGAGCCCTTCTCTTATAGGTGAGTGATTGTGCACATGTTGAAACATCATTTCTAAAGTTTAAGAATTTTTAAGTCACGCAGTATTAATTTCCATTTATATTCTGAACCTGTTGTTCTGAACTAAAGTTGTTGGAGTGTTAAACGATTTTGATTTACCTCATTTCCAGTTGGTTTTCTGCTAAACAATTTTTGGTTAGAATGAAGATTATTTTAAGTTTATCACCTGCCCAAATTTGATTTTGTGAGCCTCTATGACAAGGCACTTCTCACACCTGAAAAATCCTATTAATGGACTGACCCAAAGAAGTCAATTAAAATCAGTATCTGTCAGTCCTGGTGGTTGATATCAGAAAAGTGGTCTGGAGCTTTTTACCACCAGCTAGAATTCACAGCTCTAAGCTGGGTATTTAGGAACCTTCCCAGACCTTACGGAAGCCAGGTTTGAGTAAGTGCCACCTAATGTAACCAAAGGAAAAGAGAAGAAGAGAATTGTAACTAGTGTCTTGCTTGCTTCTCTCAAACTACAAGGCAAGCATTCTTAGTCAGAAGTCCTTCCCTAGAATTAGATTCCTAAGTCCTCCCACCAACCACTGGGAAGCATCACGTATTTGAAAACAAGGGGTGTGGTAGTGCCTACTCCTTCTAACATTGCCCTTTTCATGTACAGAACGCCAAATTGTTCTTTCCATGCTGTGATTCACTGCCTAATTAGCACTATCTACCCAAAGAAGGATTTTAGACGTAGGAGAAGGAAAGTTCTTCTATGGTTTACAAGTCTTTTTCTCAGTTTAATTTCATTTTCTCACTTCTGTAGTAGTTAGCCTTTGTGAGGGCAGAAGGACCTGAAATTCTGTAATGTATCATTCATATACCAGTGCATAATTGGACAGTTTATCTATAATGGATATAGTGAGTGTAGCCATATCCCAGACATTTTTTGAGCTTCACATAATTTCATTTCCTGAGGCTTTGAAGTCTTTGTGGACAAAGCAATATAGACTCTTCCCTATGTTACTGTATCTTTTATAAACTATGGTGTCCTGGTTTGAGGTAAGACAGGACCCATTATCTGTTTTGTAATTTTACTTTGTAGCTAAGCCTCTTCTAACTAACTGAACTTTCTGAGATTAACAGCATATTATGCAGAAAATGTTCGCTCTCAGAGTAATAAGACCTGATTAGTGGTAATTTATGCCAAGGAATGGTATGAGGAGAGGATCTTGCTTACACATATTGCTATAACACCCAGGGCCACCTAACTTTGTTATTTGCCCCGTTGGAGGGTCAGAAGCGGAAAAGCGTAGAAGGGTCTCACCTGCGGGGAGGAGCGGACAGGACAGGCGACCCAAAAAACTGACCAACAGGGTATTCCATCCCATCTGCCTCATGCTCAGTATAAAAGCTGAAGGATTAAAGGGTCAGCCCTCTTCCTTCAATGGCCAGCATCTGTCTGTTCGTCTGTCTTTGATCCCAATCCATGCATTCCTGAATCCAGATCCAGAATCCAGCTCCTGTCTGTCACTGAGTCCAGTCTGAGACTTTCCCTGTGCCTGTCGGTGACACGATCATCAGCCTGGGAGCTCGATACTGGTTTTGTATATATTGTATATATTTCATTATTTCCCTTTTTTTATTATTATTTTATTAATATTTTCATTAAAGTGGTTTAATTTTTTTCTAAACTTATAAGTCTCTTTCTGTCTCTCCCTCTTCTCCTTGGAAAGAAAGGTGGGGGAGAGCATCTGTCATTCATTTTCATTGACCAGTCTAGCTCAAACCACAACATATAGACAAGGAAAGCCATGTTGATTTCAACAGTAATAGAAGAAACCATGACACTCATTAACTCATTCACATGTTTCTTCAATGAAAGAGATTTCTCAAAAGTTAAAAGGGTGTTATAGTATACTTGATATACTTGTGGCACCAACAGCAGGCCACACGGGGATATGTAGTTTCTAAGTATTGTGAGACACAGGTACCCCAACAGATACTGAACTCATGAACTCTAAGCATATTACTGCAGGAGAAATGATCGCTCCTGACGAGTGAGGAAAAGCACAAATACAGCTGGCATGGAGACCTTTACCAGACTGGTAAATGAACCAGGTTCTTTAAGAAGATGATGAGAAAAAATTTCAGGACCAAGACCTGAAATAATTCCCTTAGGCTAAGAATATGTCTAGAACTTAACCTGTGTAGTTTGGCTCTTAATACCAGGAGGAAAACACATGCTGTGGGAAAATACCTTCACAAATAAAAATTAACCAGCATTCAAATTGTCAAACCAGTTAAACTGTCTTTGCTCATGGATCTACCAGAAAGGAAAGATGCAAGAGAATTCTCGTAAAGTTACAGGGGGTCCTGAAATCACCTTGTTTTGTCCACATATGAGAAGCAGATCCATGAGACATTCCTATTCAGCCTTGTCTTTGAGGTCTAGTAGAAAATAAATCCATCTTTTTGCTGGATGCACGGTTGATTAACTTCACTTCAGTAGTCCCTCCAGACCTTGAGAATTATATCAGCTGTTTCTGGCACTAGCAATCTTCTAGGTGTGATAACCAAAATCAATTAACTGTTTAGCAATGACATGAGATGGGCAGTGGACAGATGAATATATTAATTGATATATCAGGAGGGACATAAAGGACATGGGATGTCATATGCAGTTGGCAATAATCAGTGTGCGGGGGGTTGTTAATCAGCATTTACACATGTTGTTGCCTAGTATGAAAAAGTTTTGATCGAACTCTCAGCCATGGGGTAAGCCTACTCTGATGCAGAAATTCCCTTCTGCCAGAGAGTCCCTACATTCTCAGGTTACTAGACAGTGCATATCTGAAGGACCTAAGGAATGTCCTACTACTATTTATCCAAAAGTGATAACGTTTTGAAAAAAATGTTTGGCTTTGCAAGTACAAGGGACAGTTAGTAATCCGAAAAATAACATTAGTTTCACACCTAAAGAAATAGATAATACAAACAGTGGAAATACATCTATGTGTCTAAGTTGTAAGGAAATAGGTTTGTAATATGTGATGTGATGTGATGGGATGGGATGGGATATGAAATGTTTAAAGCTACAAATAACAAAAGGACGAGACAATTAGACAAAAAATACAGAATATGTCTACTATGGGCTGAAAAATATAGCAATTATTAATGGTCATTGAAATGTAAAATAAAGATCATACTGGAAAAAGCAATCTGATATCCAGCAGAATTCACTAGAGATTAAAAGTTCAGCTTCTGTATTAAAGCAGTATAAAACAATTTATTAAGAAAGTAGCTAGACAAGACCTTTTTTGCCTATTCATCCTACTGCTCACACAATGCAAGATAAAATTTTTGTTCCAATGTTTAACCACTTTTACATCTAAAAAATACATTTAACTGTGGGGCAGTACTCTTTGTCTTTAATCATTTCCAAGTTAGAAATATAGAAAGATATCAATGACTAGAAAAATTTATGGTGCATATAGGTTGCTAAGAAAAAAAAGCAAATCCTGATAATTTTTGACTCACATTAGTGGCCTTCAGCAACAGGGAAAAGAAATCTGATAGCAAATGCCCTAGAGGATGCCCAGAGGAGGCCATGACCCCGTGGAGACCCCATGTTGGATCAGGCTGCTGGCAAGACCTTTGGACCCATGGAGGGTGGAGCCCACGCTGGAGCAGATTTGCTGGCAGGACTTGTGACCCCATGAGGGACAAACACTGGAGCAGTCTGTTCCTGAAGGCTACAGCCTGTGGAAGGAATCATGTTGAAGAATTTCATGGACAACTGTCTCCCTTGGGAGGGACCCACACTGGAGCAGGAGAAGAGCGTGAGGAGTCCTCCTGCTGAGGAGGAAGGAGTGGAAGAAACAACATATGATGAACTGACCACAACCCCCATTCCCCGTCCCCCTGTGCCACTTGGGGGGAGCAGGTAAAGAAATTGGAAGTGAAGTTGAGCCCAGGAAGAAGGGAGGGGTGGGAGAAAGGTGTTTAAAGATTTGTTTTTTATTTCTTACTACCTTAATCCAGCTTCTAATTGGCAATAAATGAAATTAATTTCCCTGACTCAAGTCTGTTTTGCCCATGATGGTAATTGCGGAGTGATCTCCCTGTCCTTATGTTGACCCACGAATCTTTCATTATACTTTCTCTCTCCCTGTCCAGTGGAGGAGGGGGGGTGATAGAACAGCTTTGGAAGGCACCTGGCATCCAGTCAGGATCAACCCACCACAGTGTTTAACCTACAGGTAGACAGAACATACACAGGCCAAAGAGATCAAACAGCGTACCTGGTCAAACACTTAATTTCTGACCAGCAGAGCACATAAAGATACTACTCATTAGAGAAATGCAGTCACCCTGCATATAAAACCCCTCAATCTAACTCTCATTTCTCTTTAAAATTTGTATGTTTCGATGACTCCTGTGTGACACAGCTCAAAGCTTGTCTTCTCTGTCCTTTATTAGCTATACTACTAAGCTGCTACAAAAGCCTGTTCCTATTCTTCCCCTATTCACATCTCCTCATGCCGAAATCAAGCTACTGAAGGGTGCTCTCCTGCCCTTTACAACTTCCACCTTCCTTTGTCAGGTACCTCCCTTATCAGTTCTAACAGCTGATCGCAAGGCTCTGTAGCAAAAATATTTCTTTTAACAAGCTACTCATTTCCTGAATGTTTGTGTTGTATAAAGGACAACTTTTAGTTAAGGCTTACTATTCAGCAGCTCTAGAAATTTTTATTCACCTTGAAGATATTAGTGGTACACAACGATCTCAAATTTTAGTTTGATATGATCACACTTAGAGTTCGCGCTATCAATCAGAACCTCAAGAGTTTATGAACAATTCAATTTCTTATATAATCACGTTCTGGAATATTTATTTTTTTGGTCAAGGAGAGAAATTTTTTTCAGTTAAGAAAAGTTCAAAACCAAAGAAAAAGTTAAAGAGAAATTAAGACAATGAAAGCCTCCATCTAGTCTTGCACATCATGATGTTCCTGAAAAAAAAAAAAATGTAGAAAGACGGTGAGAGAAAAGAAGACGGAAAGAGTAATGGATAAATAAATATTTTCTAAAAATTTATACTTTTCAAAATAGAACAAATAAAACAGAGTCAAAGCAAAAATATGTGTTGTATCTAAAACCCAACTGAAAAACAATACAAAATTGGTTTCATTTTGGTGAAGACCCTGTTTTCTGTGGAAAATATTGGTTAGTAGTTTGGTATTTTTTAAATTCTAAACGAATAACATACTGTCAGAAAAATAACTTTACCTGCCACTAATAACTTACCATCTCCTTTTTAGAATTTATTATCTGTTTATACCTAGAAAATATACCTAGAAATGAAGAGGAGAAGTTCCAGCATGTCATTTTTTTCTTTGTATCATGGTCATTTATTTGCATAAAATTTTCAATTCACTTCCAAGTTATTTATAAAGAGAAGAAATTCAATTGCTCACTGGACCAGCAAGTGCAAAATTCACGTTCCACAGACTTTGCAGAAGAAATTGTTTATATGTAGAAGAGTTTTTTATTGCCTATGCAGCACTAAACAGAAGACACACACACACACATACAAACACTCCCTGCTCACCCTGAAATAATTAGTAAGGTAGTTCACCAAAGGCAATTTCATTTTCATGTTGTTACTGCTCTGCGTATTATTTTAATTTACCCCTTGCTTGATGATGTTGTGTAAATCCTGGATGCATTCCATCTTTCTTTGGAAATACATTGAATTCTCTTAAGAGTATGTTTATAAAGTAAAATTGTAAGGCTTTAAAGCCTTAAAATTTGGGTCAATTAGTAGAGCTTTACCTCTTTCTCCTCTACTTCCATGTTTACAGAAGCAAAAGAGAATTTTTATATTGCTTTTCCGTTTTGTCACTAATAATATAAGAGAAAAATGATTTTTAGAAAGAATTATTATCCGTGTGGGTATTAACCCCACTGTGCAAGTAACTACTATAGAACTCCTTTTGACTATACCAATAGCTTAGAACATCACAACTTCTGCAGATGTACATATTTGATTATTACTAACTTAAGTCATCACAGATTTTGGCTCATACTTTATGACAGAAATATTTTCAGATCTTTTAAGTGTTAGAACTCAGCAGATGTTTCAGTAAATGAAAGGAAATTGTGCATAATCTGAATGCTTATTCATAGATAAGAGAAATGCATCTTAGAAATATAACAACACAATCCAAAGATTCTATACAAATTTGTTACATAATAATAATTATAATATTTATAATAATTTTACTTATATTCCACATTTCTCATTATAATGTGGAGTATTTTGCAAATATTAATTGTATGAAGTTCTTTGATTCTGAAGAAAACGGTTTATTTGGTTATCTGTTCCTCTCCTGGCACATCTTTAATGCCAAATAGCTCCTTGGACAAAAGATTTTATGATCTCTGACAGTTCAGAAATGTGTTATACTAATAAAAAATAATCTGAACAGCTGGCAGGTTGTGATGTCTGCTGGTTTACAAACATTGTGGGCCATTCTATGTTTTCTCACTTTCTGTCCACACAATAAAATCTTATTGGATACTAAATATCTAAATCATCTCACTTTCCAAACCAGTAAAATAAAACTGGCAGGACACATTGTTTGAGGCCTGAGATTCCAAGTGCTATTCAATCACTTCTAGGAACACTTCTTCCTCAATATCTTTAATTTTAAATGAAATCATAAAGCATCACATTTAGATCCTTAGACATGAGCATCCATCCCTCCCTCATATCTCTTTTGAATCACGCCACCAAACTCCCTCAGTCAATGGTACTGCAGTTCTTATACTGCTTTCAGTCACTGCCAAACACAACACTGTCTCCATCCCCATTCCCTACCCGGAAGTCCAGAGTCCCTATCTAGGTACTTACCTAAACCAAGCAGGCCACATGTCAGAGCTACGCCTGGAGTTTGGCAGGGTTGTCAAGTAATTCTCACCAATTCTTTTTGGAGCTGTTTTATCTGAACAAGGGAAGATAAGGAAATTCTGCATCTGGTGTTGCACTGACACACTCTCTTGTCCCAGTTTCACATGGGCTGTGTCCTAAATTACCTTAAATGATCTCATTACAATTACTAAGACATGGTGGGATAGCTCACATGACTGGAACAGTGTCATGGAGGGCTATGTTCTCTTTAGGAAAGACAGGCCAGCGAGACGAGGTGGGGGACTCACTCTTTATGCGAGAGAGCAACTGGAATGTATCGAGCTGTCCCTGCGGGCGGATGAAGAGGAAGTTGAGAGCATGTGGGTAAGGATTAAGGGGCAGGGTAACAGGGGGGACACCATTGTGGGTGTTTATTACAGGCCACCTGATCAGGATGGGGAAGCTGATGAGGCATTCTACAGACAGGTGAGAATCGCCTCACAATCGCAGGCCTTTGTTCTCATGCGGGACTTCAACTACCCTGATATCTGCTGGGAAGGCTACACAGCTAAGAACGCACAGTCCAGGAGGTTCCTCCAGTGCTGATGATAACTTCTTGACTCAGGTGGTGGAAGACCCCACAAGGAGAGGTGTACTACTGGACCTAGTACTGACAAACAAAGAGGGACTGGTGGAGGATGTTAAGGCTGGGGGCAGACTTGGCTGCAGTGATCATGAGAAGATAGAGTTCAGGATTAAGTGCAGTATGCACAACATGACAAGTAGGGTTGAAATGTTAGACTTCAGGAGGGCTAACTTTGATCTCTTCAAGAAATTGCTGTGAAAAATCCCATGGGAGAGGGCTCTAGAGGGTGAGGGGGCTCAAGAGAGCTGGCTGGTATTCAAGCACCACCTCCTCCAAGCTGAGGATCGGTGCATCACAAAGAGCAAGAAATCAGGCAAGGGAAGGAGACCTGCATGGCTGAGCAGGGATCTTCTGAGAAAGCTCAGGTGGAATAAGGGATTTTACAGGATGTGGAAAAGGGGGCTGACAGCTTGGGATGAGTATAAGAATGCTGTCAGGGTATGCAGGGATGAAATGAGGAAAGCCAAGGAAGCCTTGGAATTGAACCTGGCGAGGGATGTCAAGGTCAATAGGAAGGGTTTCTTTAAGTATATAGGAGGCAAAAGGAAAACTAGGGAAGATGTGGGCCCGCTGCTGAACGAGACAGGTGCTGTTGTGACAGAGGATGCAGAGAAGGCAGAGTTGCTGAATGCCTTCTTTGCTTCAGTCTTCACTGCTCAGGCCAGCTCTCGGGCGTCCCAGACTTTGCAAGTAACAGAGACTGTCTGGAGGAAGCACGGCTCTCCCCTGGTCAAAGAAGAAGAAGTTAGGGATCAGTTAAGCAAACTGGGTATTCACAAGTCCATGGGGCCAGATGGGATGCACCCACGAGTGCTGAGGGAGCTAGCGGAAGTCATTGCTGGGCTGCTCTCCAACATATTTGACAGGTCCTGGAGAGCAGGTGAGGTGCCTGAGGACTGGAGGAAAGCCAGTGTCACTCCAGTCTTCAAAAAGGGCAAGAAGGATGACCCGGGAAACTACAGGCCAGTCAGCCTCACCTCCATCCATAGAAAGATGATGGAACAGCTCATTCTGGGTGTCATCTCCAAGCATCTGGAGGAAAAGAAGGTTCTCAGAAGTAGTCAACGTGGATTCACAAGGGGAAGTCATGTCTGACTAATCTGATAGCCTTCTACGATGGCATAACTGGATGGTTGGATGAGGGGAGGGCAGTGGATGTTGTCTACCTTGACTTCAGCAAGGCTTTCGACACTGTCTTCCACATCATCCTCACAGACAAGCTTAGGAAGTGTGGGTTAGATGAATGGACAGTGGGGTGGATTGAACAGTGGCTGACAGATAGAGCTCAGAGTGTTGTGGTTAGTGGTGCAGAGTCCAGTTGGAGGTCAGTAACAAGTGGTGTCCCTCAGGGGTCAGTGCAGGGTCCAGTCCTGTTCAATATATTTATTACTGACCTGGATGAAGGGATAGAGTGTACCATCAGCAAGTTTGCTGATGATACAAAACTGGGAGGAATGGCTGACACACCGGAAGGCTGTGCCGCCATACAGTGTGACCTGGACAGGCTAGAGAATTGGGCAGAGAAAAACCTGATGAAGTTCAACAAGGGCAAGTGTAGGGTACTGCATCTGGGGAGGAATAACCCCATGCATCAGTACCGGTTGGAGGCTGACCTCCTGGAGAGCAGCTCTGTGGAAAGGGACCTTTGTAGTCCTGGTGGACAACATGAGCCAGCAATGTGCCCTGGTGGCCAAGAAGGCCAATGGCATCCTGGGGTGCATCAAGAAGAGTGTGGCCAGCAGGTCAAGGGAGGTCATCCTCCCCCTCTACTCTGCCCTGGTGAGGCTGCATCTGGAGTACTGTGTCCAGTTCTGGGCTCCCCAGTTCAAGAAGGACAGGGAACTGCTGGTGAGAGTCCAGCAAAGGGCTACAAAAATGGTTAGGGGATTGGAACATCTTTCTTATGAGTAAAGGCTGAGGGTCTTGGGTCTTTTTAGTTTAGAGAAAAGACGACTGAGGGGGGATCTTATCAATGCTTGTAAATACTTGTGCCCAGTGATAGGACAAGAGGTAATGGGCACAAACTTGAGCGTAGGAAGATCCATCTTAACATGAGGAGGAACTTCTTTCCTTTGAGGGTGGCAGAGCACTGGCACAGGCTGCCCAGAGATGTTGTGGAGTCTCCCACTCTGGAGACATTCAAAACTCGCCTGGACACCATCCTGTGTAACATGCTGTAGGTGTCCCTGCTGTGGCAGGGGGGTTGAACTAGATGATCTCCAGAGGTCCCTTCCAACCCTGACCATTCTGTGATTCTGTAAATAATTCTTTCATCTGTAATTATTTCCTTTCCAGAAGGGGGATGAAACTTTGGCACACTGCTGCAAGAAATGCAGACTGAATAAAGAGAGAGGAACTTTCACTAGTTTTAAGGTAAAAAAAAAAACATTATGAGGATTTAGTCTGACCCTTTTTAAAACACAGAAATACAAATTTACAGAATAAATCACACAGTAAGCTGATACCTTTATCATTCATATTATTACACAGTGACAAAATGAAAAAAAGATATCCCATTTTGGGAGGCACAATACAAAAACAATGGTATTTAAAATAGCAGGTGGCCCCTCTCCCAAAAACCAGTCAGTGAACATACAAGTTCAACAGAGTGTGGGGAAGGGTGTCCATGTCTAGGTAGACAGAATAATATGTTTCCTAGAATCATAGAATGGTTTAAGTTGAAAGGGACCTTGAAGATCATCTGGTTCCAACCTCCCTGCCATGGGCAGGGACACCTCCCACTAGACCAGGTTGCTCAAAGCCCCATCCAGCCTGGCCTTGAACACCTCCAGGAATAGAGCTTCCACAACGTCTCTGGGCAACCTGTTCCAGTGACTTACCACCCTCAAAGTGAAAAATTTCTTCCTAATATTTAACCTACCTTCTTCCAGCTTGAAGTCATTCCCCCTCGTCCTATCGCTACATGCCCTTGTAACAAGTCCTTCCCCAGCTCTCCTGTAGGCCGCCTTTAGGTATTGGAAGGCTGCTATAAGATCTCCCCAGAGCCTTCTCTTCTCCAGGCTGAACAGCCCCAACTCTCTCAGCCTTTCCTCTTAGGAGAGGTGCTCCAGCCCTCGGATCATCTTCATGGCCCTCCTCTGGACCTGCTCCAACAGGTCCATGTCCTTCTTATGTTGGGGACTCCAGAGCTGGATGCAGTATTGCAGGTGGGGTCTCACGAGAGTGGAGTAGAGGGGCAGAATTACCTCCCTCAACCTGCTGGCCATGCTTCCGATGCAGCCCAGGATACTGTTGGCCTTCTGGGCTGCGATTGCACATTGCTGGCTCACATTGAGCTTCTTGTCAATCAGCACCCCCAGGTCTTTCTCTTCAGGGCTGCTCTCGATCCATTCCCCGCCGAACCTGTATTTGTGCTTGGGATTGCCCTAACCCAGATGTAGGACTTTGCACTTGGCCTTGTTGAACTTCATGTGGTTGGCTTGGGCCCACCTCTCCAGCCTGTATTTGCAAGAAAACATTATGTTACTGTGTTTACTTAAGTGGCAACATTCTTACAGGAAAGATGAAATAAAATGATGGTATGACAGAGGACAGTGGAGAGGAAGAAAAGTGGAGATGTTGTAGAAAAGGAAATAAAAAAGCTGAGACCACTGGCATGTGACCATTGGGTAGGAGCCTATGCAAAATATCCAGGAGATTATCTAAATGTTCTCCATTTTGGCAGCTTCCATATTTATTCCTCCCAGCTGCAGTCCTTGATTGGATCTGCCTGTGTAGACTTAAGTGTTCTGTTGCAAAGGCCTAGGTCTCTAAAACACTTTATGGAAGAACCCTTTCCTGAATACCTCTGTGCGGGTGCAGTCCTTGTTGGACACAGCTTTGCCCTATCTGACTCAGTAATTCCCTCTGTGGTACCTGAACTTGTTTATACCATGTCTCTGGTTGGTGGAATCTGGCTGGTGGAAACTCAAAAGATATGAGAGAGTCCCAACTCTCTCATCATCATGCTGCTTGTCTCTGCTTCTGCTTCTGTGGAAGTTAATGCTGCCAATATCATTGTTTGAGAGGTGATAAATACCAAGACATTGTGAGGATGCAATCACCCTTATTAATCATAACTACATCAATAAGTAGCAGGTTTATTTCACTAGACTATTTTCCATAAAACCATTGATCAATTATTAATCTGCTAATTAATTATTCTGCTGTCCTGTAATTTTTGTATTTTCTTCACACATACCAATTCTTTTACACTGTAAAGAAAGAATGTGTGGGAATCAGTGTCATTCATTTTATCATTTTGTTTTCCAAATTTTATGGAATTTTTGAGATATCTTAAGATTCATGAAAACCTGTTTAAGGGTTAGAGGGTTCTTAGCCAACGTTTTCAAAAGGCATGGATATTATTTATATGAATTTCAGGATTTATTGTAATAGTAGTAATAACAGCAGCAGCAATGCCTTAATTGAATGGCTGAAATGCTCCCCAGGTAATCCTGAAATAAAGAACATCGAACTACAAGTTTGACGTGCTCTGTAGTTTATTCAGAAATATTTAGCATTTCTTTTTTTAATTTTTGGCAAGATTGTGGATAATTTTGTCTTTCAGATCTAGTAACAGATTTATATCACTGATATGATTTCTTTATCTCGCAGAGTGTGAGTGAAAATGAATGCATTTTTGCCTCTAAACCGACCTGGACGTCAGTTTTCCCAATCTGTCTTTGGCCAGCCTGGTCACCTACCTTTCTTCCACAAACGTCGATTTACATTTATAATATCAGTGTAACCCTTCCTTATTTTATAAGTAATTTTTTTTAATTTAATTTTTCTCTTTAATGGAAAGTTCTTTTTAAGCAACTATTATTTCTCAATAACATAACTGAGACAGAAGCACCACAGAAAGTTCTTCAGGTTTTAAGAAGTATTTTTTAGATTTGTACATAGAATGTACATTGCATTTAGTATAATTAATGGAAATGTATTAAAATTTACAGTCCAACACTGAGGTTTTTTCTCCAAAAAATTGTGATTAATATAAGAGTGAAAGAAGGGAGGTTAAAGAAAAATAAAACGTATGTACATTTAATGCTAGGTCTTTGTCCTGACTAGACAGTACTGAATTCTGACAGTGCCCATATAATCTGAATTTTTACCTATCTGTAATGGCATAAAGCTCAGTACTCATTTAGGGTCATAATATGTAAACCTCTTCACAGAAATTAAAATTATTGAAGTAGTCACTATTCCTAGTTAATTACAAGCTAGGACTGTCCAGTTCTACAGACTTAAATATCTTCTTTCTCCCCAGATTAATAAATCCTACCAAAGTATCACCATATTTTTTTAATGTTTTTTTGTGCCATAATGGAGCAACAGAAACTCACGAAGTAGAATAAGCTTTTCTTTTTTTATTTCTATAATTCAGAAGTCAAAAATTGAATAAGATAAGCTGAGGTACCACTACTGAAATACTCACAGTTATTTCTTCATTGAATGAACTCTGTATGGACTGCTGTTGAATTTATGCAACTCTTCAGCCACTCTCTGCAACTTATAGCAAATATGCAGTATGCCATCTTGAAACAAAGATTCAGGGACATTATCATAACCTTGGTTGCAAATGGTTAAATTTACTTGCAAAACAGTAAGCAAAACTGAATTCTGCTGCTTTTGTATATCTTTGAGATGATATCATCATATTAATCAGTATTTATAATACGGAACAAAGCAAATAATAATAAAAAATACATTATAATCTGCTATTAAAAATTAAAACTCTGAAGTTCTTACTGGAACAAAAAGAATGTTACTAGAATGTATTTTCAATGTTTAGTATGGTCATTATTTATATTTCATAATCAGTACAACTCTTTCTGGAGGAGCAGCGTTATTGCTGCTTTTCTCAATGAAGTCCCTTTTACTGCTAAAGAATATAAAATACCAGACTTTCCAGAACACCCATGATATTGAAGTTAAATAAAATAAAACAATAGAAAGAAATATCCAGCTATTTCATTTCTCTTTGTCAGGAAATCTTCAACAGACATCAATGTTCTGGTAAAACTCTTACAACTGCTTTTATTTCATTAGTATGTTAATTGAAGCTCTTTTTATAAGTTTCTTTTTTAAGGTCTGTTTTACATTTGAAGATGATTCCTACGAAAATTTTATTCAAGCATGAGGTGGAAACACTACTGACAATTTTCTTCTGTGATCTCCTGCATTTTTTAATCAGTAGATTAGAATTCAACAGTTGCTCTAATGGAAATGTGTGCAGTAGTTTACAAAAGCTACTTCAAATATTTGTTCGGCATTGAAATCAGATCAAGTGTTTCTGAAGAAGATGCAAAGAATAGAACTGTTGTTTTCTTTTATTCCTTGTATTACTTTTTCAAAGGTAGACAAACAAAAGATGTGTTTTCACTTGGAAAATAAATAGGAAAAGCAATCAGCAACGATGCAATAGCATATGTGGCAGATTAAGATTAAGAATAAGGAATAATCAATCAGGCTTTTGAGCAGACTCAACAGTAAGACTGGTCTCTAAAATAAGGAATCCCCTTGGTAATGCTGTGAAATGAAAAAGAAATGCTGTGTTTTGTGATAAATTAAGAAAGTATTGCTCTGTGGGTTGTCTTTTTCTTTCAGCTTTAATTTTCCCACATCTCCCCTTCAAAAGTACTTCTGAGTGTTATGGCAAGTAACAGGGTTTTTCCAAAGCTGACCAAAGAAAACAAAAATCCAATGGATTCAGTGATGCTGGATGGAAGACAAGACTGGGAGTTATTTTCAAGGTCTTATTCAGGGCTATTTTCCACCTAAGTTGAGACAATATGCAAATGTAGGTAACCATAGAAAAATAGTACAACAAGAAATGTTGTTTTTTTATAAAGAACATTACAAATATAAATAATTTTTTTTAGGGAATTCAAAACATGGCTTTGTTGTCTAAAACATACAAAACACATAATGGACTGTCATTAGTTGCTTGGCAACAATATGTTTGATGTTCTTCTGTTGAATTTCATATTTCATATTGATGTATTAATTAAAAAAAAAACAGACTCTGAAAGACACTTTTTTAGACCACACTTGAGTGCTTTAATTGAAAAAACCCACTGTTAATATTATTGGAGATTTGTCAAGAGCTGCTATTAAATCAGAAAACAAAAAGGTATATAATCCCCAGCGATACATAATATTATTTAGGTACCATTAGTACTGAGTGTTTCTGGTTTTAATTGTTTTTTTTCAAACTGTTTATTCCTTAAAAATGGGATGGGGAGAAGGTTGGCATTCTGTATTTCACTAGAAGATCCACAGCAGTGAAAATATTTTGCAACAGTTTAACAGTTAGTACTCTACATACATGTTTGAAATCTGCAGTTTTGTCCAATGTCCAATGCTCTGAATCCAGGTAAATTGTATTTATTTTGTATGTATTGTATGTTAAGTATTTATGAGTATTGCTATTGCTAGTAACAGGCCACAAGTGTTGTACTGAGTTTGCAAGGCTTTAGGATGAAGACTCGCCGGGCTTATTCTGTCTGAACTTGTCTTGAACTGCCAGGTGATTTGTTTTTACTTGACCCCAGAGAGGCTGGGAAAGGGTGACCATAACACCAGGTAAAGGGATAGGTATTATATGTGTGTGTATAACAATTTTAAATGTGTCATTATTAATGAGATTTTGTCTGTAAGAGTAGTATTCTTTATTTTCTTTTTCTTTCTTTTTTCTGTAATAACTAAATCTTGGCTAATAGTAATTCTACAATTAGATCGTGAAAATGTCAATTATATTACTTATAAATTCTTTTCTTTATATGTTTCTTTTTTATCCATAAAAATATTTTGAGCATAACACTGAAGCTTAAACTTATACTGCACCTTTTTTCACTCTTGAAATAGAATCAGTTCAATCTCCCACTATTAGAGTTCATCCCACTTTTACAGAATACTTAAATATTCAGACTGCCAAAATAAAGCAAAGGAGATTCTGACATCACTTGTCTCTGTACCACTACCTTGCCTCTATCATCCCTCTCCATGTTTCTTGCTGGGTAATAGCAGAGCCTCCATAGCCTCTTTCTCTGGAGTTTCTTTGCTTCTTTTTGGGTTCCCCCCACCTCAATTATTTGAAGAAGAAAAAGCCATACAGATGAAACCTGTAATTCCAATCATTCTAAAATGTCTGCATTGCTTGCACATGTTTATAATAAAAAATGGGATGTATAATAGGGGAATATTAGTTAATGGAATAAGTAATGATTTTTGCTATAATAAAAGGTCATCTATGGTGTGACCTATAGCCTGCTCTTTGCAAGGTTTTTAAAATAAGAATTTACCTGAGAACTCATCATACGTTATTTCATTGATACTGCCAATTATCTTTAAAAGAAAAGTTCATCCCTCTCTTGATGGTAAACATGTTGAGCCAACAGTGAGTACTGAAAAGGCAGGAACAGTATCAATAGAAAAAAATCTGCCACTTTGGGAGCACGCTGTCTCAGACTACTAGACCTGAGGACAAAGCCATGCAGAAAACAGCAAAAGCTGGCTCAGGCTCTGGGAGGTGAAAGCAGAGTGTCTGGATTGAGGGAGGCATCTGACTCCAAGCACAAAAATAAACATGTATTGTGTAGCTGACATTTACTGCTCTTCTACAAAACTTGCACATCCATACTACCACTCAGCCAGTTCTGTACCATTTACCTTTCTGTCCATCGTGATGTAAGGTAGCATGAAAAGATTTTGAATGTCCATGGCCTACGGTGGTGGAATAATATTCCTGAAAATTAAGCTATACCAGTTTGGACTGTGGCTAAAATATTACCCAGAGCGATATTATCTGAACCTGTTGGAACTACAGTGCTAGTTGAAATGTGGAACAGTTAACATTGGAAGGAAATATTGGAAATGTGGGACTGGATGTTGTCTGGGAGCAGCCCATTCTGTGTGACCGTCCAGCTGCAGGCTGCGCGGTGGCAGGGATCACACAGGGATGCTGGGGAAGGTATAAGGACAGAGCTACAATGGCCCAAGTGCTGATGGAACCACTGAAGCTGAAACCTCACGTGCCAGACCAGGTAGGGACTCTGCTAACACAGCTTTAATTTAATAGCTGTTATCATCACCCAAACTGTTCATAAGTAATGAACTTGAATTGTAGGCAAAAAAAAGTGAGATATTTCATTACAACCTGAGGACTATTTTAGGGCAAGGAAAGTTACTACAATTAAGGTATTCTGTCTGTGCTGTATTTCACATATCTTCATCAGCTGTCTACCTTAAGTTTTAATTCCAGTAGTCTTTATTGTTCTCTTCAAAACGGCTGTCACAGAATCTCACAATTTCTTCATAGCCAAGCATTGTATAAAATCTGGTTTTAAAAAGCGCAAAGGTCAATAACATTTTCCGGTCCTAAAATTTTTAAAGAGAAAGCATATATGAAGAAACCACCAATAACTGCACATCACAAAGATTTATGACAAATAAATTTTAAAAAGCAGTTGTAACTGTAGAAAAGTCTACATTGGGGAATTTCTGTGGTATATAAATTAGGGAAAATATGAAGATTGTATCAAAGCTTCTTTTGGCTTCTCAAATGCAAACTTGGAATAAGGCTTTCTTTTCTGAATATACTTTTTTTTTCTTTTATACTTAGGGACAGGCAATCTAAAAATCATGAGGGATATGCAGCTGCAGTACATGTAACTGAATTACATGAGATTTAGGCATTATAGAAAAAAATAACAAAAATAAATGGGAAGATGGAGTTAAACTTGAAGTGAAGATTGACAAGAAGTTTTGGGGCTTTATTTTTTCAACAGTGATTATCCATCTTTTCAGAACAAAATTATAGCTGGACTATTCCATCCTGATAGCCACGTTGTCGCTATTCCTGTATAATATCTTAATGTTCCTCTTTTGTACTACAAATACACACAAAATAACTTGATACACTGTGAATCAATCTATAAGTAATGATGTTTATTTTTCTTTATTTTGTGTTAGCAAAGAACATTGCACAGATGGTTTGTAAGGTCTAATTAATAAAATATGTCAAATTGTGAACTCTTATGCAACAATTCATGCTTGTGTGAATTGTTTGCATTATGAAACTTTTGTTTCTAAATCAAGATTTCCTGAAGTTTTTTCTGCAATATCTATTTTAAAATAATGTGTTTCTTTTAGCATGTAGTGTCTGACATAGCCAAAGCAAATACTTTTCCTGACATTAATGAGTTTTTGGACCAGCAAATTCCTTCATACTTGCAAGTTATATCTGAAGTGGGTTAAAGTTACATCGAGATAGCTAGGGTTTGTCCAAAACTGATACCTTTGGTTTTGTTTGATCAAATGCTTAATAGACTTTACCTGTTTTGGAATAAAATGCTTTGTTTAATATAAGAAAAGTTGTTGTTTCGAGTAATTTTTCATTTTACTAGCATTGATATTCATCACTTTGCCTCAGTAATAAATGACCTGGAGTCAAAATAAGTAAACTCTGAATAAGATTTCTTTAAGTGTATAAACTTCAAATGAGCTACTCTGTTTCCTTTTATCATGTCATTTTAAAGCTTTGTACCTTGACCAGATTCCTTTTAACTTTCTCTGCAAGAATGTTTGACTAAATGTCATTTACTATTTAAATGTTGGTGCACTACCAGATTCTTTGATCTGCCACAATGTGACAAATTTTTATTCACAGGGTTGTCAGAAAAAATAATCAGAATGCATGTTACTTATGCCACAATTTTGTTTTGGGAGATCTTGGAATCCTAAGAGAAGAGCAGATCCAGACTGAACTGAATATCAGGATTTACAGATGAATATCATGTTTTCACAAAGATTGGATTACTGATACAGGAGGTAAAAAAGTGCTCTTATACCCTTATAAATATGCTAAGGCTAAGTCAGTTGTCTTAGTACCTGCAAATGCCATAGGGAGCTGCAAAATATTTTAAATGGAAAATGTCTTGAAAAAGAACTCTGACCAAAAATATCTTACATCAGAAGCCAGGGAAATGTGCACTGACATAGGAAAGTTGCATGAAATGACTAGGGGTTTTAAGTCTAACTCAGATTTAGTGCCAGAGACCTGGAAGATATTGCAAATCAAGACAAGGACCTATGCCAAGTACCAACAAGGAGCTTCTTTCAGTAACATGGTGGCATATTGAGAGTTAAAAAAAAAGCTTGTATTGTATGGTAGAAAAGCAGTATACCTTGGTTTATGGTTTGATCATTTTTCAAACTCAAATTGTATTGCACATAGAATATGTCTCAGGGAAAACTTTTAAGCACGTACCTCAGAAACAAATGTTTTTTCTCTGACTGCACCTTATGTAGTCATTTATGCCAAGAACCAGCAAAGCACTTTAGCATCTGTTTAATGTTAACCATATAGGTGGGCTACTTGATACAATATGTTTAGAATCTTTACTATCTTGCGTAAAATTACTGTAAAATGTAGCCAATATTGCCAGCTGAATAGGACATAATCATGTAACAAAACAACAATTCTTTAGTTATTAAATGAGATAAAACTGTACTGTCATATCACTTTATCTGAGTATTTGTACTAACAGTTGGAGAAAAGACATCTCTGCTTGAGAGCCATTTCAGTTGAATAAAATGATTTTCTAAGCCAACCAGAAAGAGGTTGGTGGACCATACTTTCCCAGTTAAAAAATGGTACTCCTCTAAACATATATACTTACATAAAATTTACACAGTAGATTCATGATTCTTTGATGTCAACAAAATTGCATCAGTTAACAAGAAAATTCCAAATTTTTTCAGCCGACTCAATTATGTGGTCAGGACACTCTGTGGTTGGATTTCAGACTCACAGTTACAAATCTGAAGTAAATAACAACAAAATCACACTTGTAAAGAGCCAAGCCATGGAAGCATTTAAAATCCTAGACTTCCATTTTGTTCCTAGCTCAGGGACCTGTAAGCATCTATGTTCTTTGCTGTGCACATTTAAAACTGACATACTGCTAACTATTTGAGAGCTGTAGAGCATGCTGCTAGTCATGGAAACATCAATTTGAGACACTTCTGGCTTTGGTATCTTCTACTTAGACAAATATTCTAAGTAGTAGAGCACCATGTAATACATAGGCACTGGAACACCATCATGGTTTGAAAACCAATTGAGAAGAGAGAATTAGTGAGGCAGTCCTGATTTAGGGATGATGACTCAGTTATGGTGCTTGAATTGAGAAATACGAAAGAGTGTTCTTTACGTTGGTAATTATTATTGTGGACTAACTAACATGAACTAACATGTGGAAGCATGTAACCTTTCCTGTACTGTACCGTACTGTGAGCTTCAGATTCTGTTCTAAAGATTACACACTTAAAATTTAGGCATTATGGTATCAAATTTATAGGCCTACCAGTGCCTTATATATTGCAATGAAATTCTTACCCATGTGCAAGCATAAGTATTGTAGCATAAGATCATGGACTGCCTCTAGCAGTTAAAGCCAGAGGCCTACTGAGATGGTCATAAGTGAATATCCGCAACAGAATAAGGACACTGGAGGTTTGTACGATACTTTCACTTAATGATATCTTCTTGATCGATTACTCAGTGCAGGATCTAGCTGAGACAGAAGTATTTTCTATATATTCAGTACCTATTAATGGATTTGTCTTCCATTCATTTGCCTACTCTTATCATAAACCTATGTAGAATTCTAACTCTTGTTTCACAAACGTTAGCTATGTTTAATGAATATTATCCCCTTTTTAATTCTTTATTTTTAACTGACTCATTTTTATTAACTTGTTGAAAAAAGGTTCTGTTGTTTGCTTTATCCTCAGCATTAAATAAGCAAATAAGGTTTTAGACAAATTCTAAAATAAGGTTTGTTCTGGCTCGTAGGCCAGATTGATAAAAATATGACTATTTCGGCTCTCCACCAGTTTAGTATCCAAAGTTAGATCCAGTTAGTACCCAGTTAGATTCCAAAGCTAGAGTTTTAGCATGCTAAAACAGGCTTTTTGTTCACAGTAGGAAACCTTCATAACAGATCTTTTAGATCGGAATTAGTTATTCCTTGGCCTGGGTAGAGGAATTCAAAATGCTTGCACCTGTCTTAAGAATTTTATCACAAAAGCCAAGGGACTGAGAAAAATTGAGGGCAAAGATGAAGATCTCTAGTGGCTTAGATCTCTAGTGTTAGCTTATAGCTCAGATTTTTCATACTTTTTGGAGGTCTGACCACTGCCATAGCATGACCGTTTAATGAGTCCATTCACATACACATACCTTACACCTCACTGAGCATTCTACTGATCCCATCAGGGCAATTGTTTTTGCCACCGCCGATTCTAGCAAAAAAAATAAGGTAACCGTTCCAACACATGACCTTGGGTACTTTGGAATGATGTCAGACTACTTTGAATGCTGTTTCTTGTAAAATATATCTGTTAGGAATAATTCTGATCCCATTCCTTTCATTAAAGCTAACTGTCAAGCTACTAATGCTTAGTAAGAACAAGAGTGGCCATTACTATTATTTTCTTTTTTTTAAAAAAAAGTTAAGTTCATATAATCTGCAATTTCTGAGTGATATCAACGTAGAAAAATATTAAAATTCATAAAGGATTATTCAGTCATTTTTAGAATAAATAAAGTCAACTGTGCTTCCATAAATTACGATGCATTATTTATTTCATACAAGTTTTTCAAATTTACTCTGAATAATTTACTCCTCTCATAGTATTTTCCATATTTAGTATTTCATTAAGTATAAATCAATATGTACATTTATATCTGAAATAGGAACAGAGCTTTTGCACTAAGGACTATTTTGAATGATACCTGCATGCATAATAGCGAGGAGTAACAGTTCAGTAAAATGTTGATTCTGTGGTTAAATAAGAAATGCTCTCCATTCTTGTGAAGTGTCTTGAGGAAAATAGTCTCAGAGTCTCAGATTAAGTTCTATTCATATAAGGTTGGATCCTGGACCTCTTATTCACAACTTTGTTTCAAGTGTTTCAGCCTTTAATGATCTTTCATAATTTTTCCATATATGTAAAAATACTCTCTCCTTTTCTTCTTCCTCCGGTTTATTTTTAGCATGCTCTTCTCCTTAATATACTCAGATTTTCATTAAAATTAAGTCCCTTCAAAACATGACTGACATTTAAGATGTGTTCCATCGTTTCACATTGTTTTCTGTTTGCTAGGTATTTTCTTCGTCACTTCTCAGATCATTTCTATTTGTGCTATCTCATTCATTCATGTTCTCTTGGGTTCTATATTCCCAATTTCTAGTTGTTAGCCTTTCCCATTGACAGCATAGTCTCCAATCTCCTTTGCTCAAAATCTTTTGAAAGTCCTTAGCTTTAAAACTCTCTGACCTGTTACAGATGGAACTTTATTTTCTCTCTACTTCTATTTCCTCTGCTTCTTTTTTTGTCTCTAAAAGCTGGGAGGAGGAATGAGGGAAGAACAGAAAGTCACAACAGAGGCTTCTAACACCTATAAAGCTCACTAATCAGAATATAATTGATACTAGCTTTCCTGTAACCTGAATACACACATACTAAAGTTGTGTAGCTAACAACTGTGTAAGTATTACTTAATACTATGATAGCATAATGAGACACAATTTTACTAAAGTATGTGAGCAATGTGATCACCAAAGGAGATTTCAGCCCAGTTCTTTTTGCCGAAGCAAAATAGTTGTCTCATGCAATTCATTCTGCACTGCAGAAATAGTAAAGGTCAGAATCAGGATTTAAATACAAGAGTGACAGGACAAGGGGCAATGGGCACAAGTTGGAACATAGGAAGTTCCGTTCAAATACACGGAAAAACTTCTTTATGGTCAGGTTGACAGAGCACTGGAACAGGCTGCCCAGGGATATTGTGGATTCCCCTTCTCTGGAGATTTTCAAGACCCGCCTGGATGCAGTCCTGAGTAATGTGCTCTAGGCAATCCTGCTTTGGCAGGGGAGTTGGACTAGATGATCTCTAGAGGTCCCTTCCAACTCTGAAAATTCCGTGATTCCATGATTCCCTGAGTGTTTGTATACTTTTTTTTGTTTTGTATACAAAGAAATGTGGTTTTTTTTCCTCATGCCAATTATTGACACCTGCAAAGCTTTTCAATCTTTCACAATATCTTCTTTCAAGTAGTTTGCATTACTGAACTGGTGATGTCTGAAACCATATGGGATTCTACAAAAGTGCTAATTAAAACTAATTGTTCTATGAATAATTAATGTTTACCCTGAATTCTGCACATTCTTATTACCAGGGAGATACAAAAACAGTGTCTGTGATTAAGTCAAGTTATAACTTCTAACCTTTGAAATTATAAATTGTGTCTTACTGTAAGACTGTGACAAAATTTACTTTGAAACAAACAAAAAAATGAAACGCAAGTCATTAGGTTTTAAAACTTATAAATAAGAACTCAGGTAATAAAGAAGTTGGTTTTAATATGTGTACTTTAATTCAAGAGTGTTTAAAAAATATATAATACAAACCCCTTTTTCATGGTTTAAGAATGTTCCTGAAGCTTATGTGATTGAATATGTCTTTGTGTATAATAATAAGGAAAGAATAACAATGAGGCAGATCAGCCTGCTGCACCTAAGTAACTTTAGCAGCATTGACCAATTTCCTGCTAACAGTGCTAAGGTAACACTACAACTAATAGAGCTTTGTCTCCTGAATGTCTACCAAATACATTTTTCATAGGCTAAAATGAAGTTCTTTGATTTTTCATGGACTTGTAGTCAACATGGCCCCTCTATACAGCTTATGCGACTTTCAGTTCCTTCATTTTACCCAAGTAGAACTGATTTTAAAAATCTATAGAAACACAAGTAAAAGAGTTTTGGATTTGTGAGAAATTCCCATAGGATAAAAATTGTGGATCTACTTTCTCTCCTTTAGTTTTGACAGTATGTCTCTTACTACAAAAGAATTATGAAGATTCACCTTCAAGTTAAACACACCAAAGAAAACCTGAGTTTCTAGATGGCTTTAAAAGCAAAAAGGCAAAACCCTTTCTGCTTACAGACAGAGCTGGACTTTGTAGCAACCTTGTATCCCTTTTTTCATTCTCATGGGAAGTCCCTTGTAAGAACCCTTTCTCCTACTGTTCCATAATGGTATGAATAATCCCTAGTCCATGTGATTTTTGAGTCTTTCCTCAAGTTTGCTAATAAAATTCACTTTCTTACAAAGCTTAGTTATTTCTATAACTCTGTGTATGTTACACGTCTTTATATGTGAGAATAAAAGGAGGAAAAAACAGGGAACATACGCAAAATCATTCACAGTCGCTTCAAGCAAATCCACATCTGTTCTCATGGGAATGATAAATGAATAGGTCTTCATCAGTCCACACATGAATTGCTTCCAACAGCTTCTTAACATCTCAGGTTGCCATGTCTTTCCACTGAGTTTCAGCATCTGATTTCCAACACATATATCTAGGATTTATTTTGCTCTTCAATCATATTAGTGACTTTTTTTTTTTGCACAGACTATAGATGCCAGTTATATAGAGATATGCTCAGCAAAACTAGGTACGCTATCCCAGTTTAGTTTTATCAATTATATTTAGTGGGTTGAGAGTTTTTTTCCACCTATTTTCCACAACCTTGAATACTATAGTATCCCCTTTTGCCACACGGAAATTTAAGTTTAATTATTAGTCCATTTTGACTCCTAGACCTTTTCTCAGAACTCAAGCCCTGTTATTTAAATAGATGTTAGTTAATCATAATTGTTTAGTTATATTAACAGAGGTTCATCTACAACTATGGTGCAAATTTTTCTAGGAGAAATCCTGATGAAAAATTAAGATGATCCAAAAAGCAAAAAAGGTTTAAATCACTAGGTTTTATTTTGCTGCAGTGAATTTCAGGTTTGGTGGTATGAGGGTTTTTTTGCCTCATAAAATCCACAATAGTGTCTAAAAATAACAAACTTCTCCACACAAAATCAATCCTGCCATCAACTAGGATTATGATCTGTGACAGTCATTACTTTGTAGCATGTAAGCACTTGTAATCTGACCAAAAAAATAGTAAAGGGAGGAATATATTTGAAACAGAAATAAATTCCTTTTAAGCAATTAATCACACTTAATTTCTATAGCTTAATACCTATTGCATTCTCTCAACTGTAGTAAGCACAGACTCCTTTGCATGCTATAAATACTTCTATATCAGGCCCAAATGAGCTTAAGATAAGCACACGCCTGGACCTAGATACACGATGATTGCTTTGCCAATATACATACTCTTCCTGATAAACTGCAATTCCGCTCCACAATAATTAACTCTCGTGGATTATTTTTTATCTTTGAGAATTCAGACTCTTTTTTTTTGAAATCTATGTTTGAATGTGTTCTAAGCTTTTATGGAGGATGAAAAATGTATAGACAGACAAAGCAACCATACATGCCTTGTAAACATATAGGATGCCTTATAGACAGACAGGATTGCTTGTACAAGATGACAGAATGGAGTTTTTCATTAAAAACTCAATTCAAATTTTAAGACAAAAACAACATCTGGTTTCATTTATCTGAACTTTATTGTCGCCAACTTTTGCTAATAGATCATTTGTTTTACAGACTTTAAATATCAATGCAAGGATGTTCAACAGAACCTAATCCAATTCCCCATTAAATTAACATGAATATATTGTTTTAAATAAATATGATTGGGGTACTTCATCTTTTGGGCTATATAAACACTGAAGATATCTCACCTTTGTATTATGTTATGAACCACAAGTTACTATCGGATATACCTAATAAACGGTAAGATTAATTTAATATATTATATTTCCACTTTCACACTAGGTAACAACACTAGCATATTTTCCATGCTGTGAGCAAGTTTATAAAGACAAGTTTGTTGGCTGAACATTGCCTTGAAGTCATCCAGAAGTGCTAGATTTTCAAAGATTAGATTACAGCACTTCATGGAAATGAGTGGGTCATCATTTGAATACAAAATCAATTCTTGTTATCATTGATACATTTCAGACTTCAGAAGTAAACTCCATTTCCCATTTAGTGGGAATAGTTCAAAGTTGTGCCAGCGGAGGTTTAGACTGGATGTTAGGAAGCATTTCTTGACAGAGAGGGTGGTCAAAAACTGGAACAGACTTCCTAGAGAAGTGGTCGATGACCCAAACCTGTTAGTGTTTAAGAGGCATTTGGACAATGCCCTTAATAACGTGCTTTAACTTGGTCAGCCCTAAATTGGTCAGGCAGTTGAACTAGATGATCATTGTATGTCCCTTCCAAATGAAATAGTTCTGTTCTGTTCTGTTCTGTTCTATTCTACTTTATTTTCAGGTCATTACTTTATAATAGATGTTGTGGTTACTAACACAGAAAATTTTCTTCGCTCATTTCCAGTTGATAGAGTATCTATCCACTTTTTTTCAGCAGTTACCCTGTAGGCTGTTTTTTTACAGGTTGAAGGGAAAAGGGACACTAAGTAGATGGCATATACATAGGAGAAGATTGCTTTTCTATATATGTAAACCTCGGGTAGCTGAGCAAAGACAAGGTTTTCTTTCTAGTTCCCTGATTAAGTAATTTTTTACTCCAAGAAAGCAAGTTACCAAAACCAGAACAGTCGTCTTAGTGGGATTCTGCAAAAGAAGTTCTGTGAAGTCTCCCTCATGGAAGGCAATTTTGGTTTGGCAAATAAATGCTTCTATATGTAAATTTATAAACTGATCTGGGACCTGAATTTCTGAGAGTTCCCCAACTCTTCATAGTGTTATCTAGAGCCCTTCTTCATGTAATTCCACTTTTGAATGAAAGCATGAGGAATACTATTTCTGTGCCATAGCTCTGACCATAACCATTTGACTCTTTCTGCTATTAAAACAAATTATAAGCATCTATTGTTTGAGTCTCTTAAAAAGACACAGTGGTCGCTAAGCAAGAATACTGTGTCTCCAGCAAATTATAGCTAGGTCTTCAAAATGTTGACTAGCTTAACACAGAGTTTAGATGTCTCTCATATTTAGTAATTTTTGCAATGTTGATTCTCAGTCAGTAAATGTATTCATATGATAGTGATTTTTTCTTAAATACCATTTGTAAAATATCATACTAGCACAACTCTAAATGACGCATTTGTCTAAAATTATCAATTCAAGGAACAGTTCTGAAGAACAAACAACTCTGTTGTACCTTTGTCAGATATCTTTGTATGTGTTTCTGCCTTTGTATGGCAGATATTGTAGAGACTGAAGATAAAAGATCACAAGGTATAAATTTGTCATAACTCCATTGACTCGACATCCAAGGAACACTTGTGCAAAACTATAATCACAAATACTTTATGGTGGGTAAAACAGAAGGAAAAATTTACACTGTATAACACATAAGTGAAGAGACATAACCACAACCTCCATTGTAATGCTGAGGCAAGTCCTTGCTTGTGTTAAGGTTCAGATGTCCATATCTTATTGGTGTTTATTAATATTTAGTTCAACACTTCTAACACATAAAGGTTGCTGAATTTTTAATCTGGAGCTAATTTTCCTACCGTATTCTTATCACATTACTCTATTTAACAAGTTTTTCTATTCACTCTGTATAAATGCTAAATCAGCCATTTGTTTTCGGTTGTACATTTTTAATGTCCCATCTTGATGTCTGAATTATTGTAAGTACTCTAAGGACCATTGCTTGCATGAGGAATTAATCATTCTTTAATTTGAATTGCATTTTAATATGACAGCCATTTTTACCATGCAATATTTTCTCACCAAGACTTCTACTTAGAAATAAAATTATGTTAAAGTTGAAGTTTAGCAACCCACAGTCCATGCTAAGATTAACTTTACTTGTAAGAAGTATTGTTATAGAGCACTGCAGCTTTATTGGTTTTGATATCACGTGAGTTTACACAAAGAGTAACTATATTTCTGGAAAATGTGACAAATAGAACTGCCTCTATTTTAGGTGAGATTACTTATTACATAGAGGACCTTCAGTTTGCTGTTTCTCTAGACATTAACCCTTTTCTAACATAGCTAAACCTTCAACAATATATTTGGCATTTCCAATAATTAGAAATTTCTATGAACTGCCAGTCCTGGCATCTCCATGTTATTCTGTTGTGTAAATTTTAATTCTCATTGTCATTTGCTTTCAATTTGATCCTTGATATCTTGAACAGTGTAGGAATTTAAGTTGATTTGGGGGTTTCTGTTTGTTTGTTTATTTTTCAGGTATTCTATTCACCAGAAGCATAGCTGCTATTCTTCCATTTCTTAGAATCCAAAATAGTAGACAGCTTTATTTCATGCTTTGTGTATTCACATGACCATCCTTCAGCAATTCACGAACAGTTTTTACATCTGTTCTAAACTGGAAATTAAGTTATGAACAGACCTTTTACCACCCACGCAATCCTGGACTTCTAAAAAAATCTGTAAGGAAACATTGGCTTCCAGCCTCTTTCAGCCAACCTTACTTCTTCTTTAGATGATATTAGAAAATGTGATTACCTAGCCACTGTTTAAAGGTAACATGGAATAAACCAAGAATTTACTCAATATTTTTTTAGAAACTGTTACCAAATACTAAATGGTGAGCATTATAACAATGCAAATTTTTCTTATTGTATCAAATAGTAGATTATTTGGAATCCTGTAAATGTCTGGAAAAAAGTTGTGTCTTGGAGAAATAAAAGCACTGATGATTGAAAGGTTGACATGCAAAAAATGTTGTGATTTATCTGTGGTACAATGATGGGCATACAATGAAGAACAAGTCTATTATCAATCAATATAATTATATGGAAAATATATTTTCTCAAATAAGGTTGTACATTTTTTTGCAAAGTTTCACATTAGGCTTAGAAGTATAGATGTCTGCTTTGGTACTAGACCTCTATAAACAGAAATGGCAAAATATGAAGATTATTGTTTCATGGACAATCCTGAAATTTTAAAATTTGTTTTTATTCTAGATGAAATATGAAAATAACCCTATGAAAACAAAAAACAAATGTGGAAACATAAAGGAAAATATAAAAATGGATCACAAGACAAGGACTGGGGGAGCAAAGTCCTTCCCACTGAGGAACCTGAACATACAGCAGTCTGGAATCTGACGAGATGCATCCCAGAGTCCTAAGGGAATTGGCTGATGTAGTTGTCAAGCCACTCTCCATGATATTTGAAAATTCATGGCTGTCAGAAGTTCCCTGTGACTGGAAAAAGGGAAACATTGCACCAATTTTTAAAAAAGGCGGAAAGGAACACCCCAAGAACCACCGACCTGTTAGCCTCACCTCTGTACCTGGGAAGATCATGGAAGAGGTCTTCCTAGAAGCTATGCTAAGGCATGCAGAAGACAGGGAAGTATCATCATATAGTAACCAAGAGAAATTATTTTTGTCTTTTTTTTTTTTTTTGTGGTAGTAGTAGATGGATGGCTGAGGTGAAATCTATTTAATTTGATTTCAGGCCTCTTTTATTTGACTGAGGATCTGATTTAGGATGTTTAGATGAGAAAAATTCACATTCAAAATAATGGACATAATATTAACAATTAGCCCAATTAAGCATTCAAGCAATCTGAGTAATAATGTGATATGTTTTCTGTCATTTTTAATCTTAAATTTCAGATGAAGTGTGCTTTGAGAGACTAATTTTAGTTCACCTAAAAAGCATCATCTTGAAGAACACTTGTGTGTTAACATCTTTGTCTTTTTTATGCCAAAGGTCAGACCGGATTACTCTTTCTCACCATGACAGCTGAAAGTTGTAAACTGGGAATCATGAATGTAAACTCTTGTAATTGAAACTTCTCTAAAGAACAGCACGCTCAGTTTAGGACTTTTATGTATTAAATCCAGTACTTCAGCCCCTATGAATTCATGGTAGATTTTCCATCAGCCTAATATTTTCATATTTCATTCAATATTCAACAACAGTATATACTATTTCATTATTAGAACATGAACAGTTTTATTTTACCTCATTAGGTGTTCCAGCTCTCTGTAAACCTGGAGAATTCATTATGGAAAAGATCGGTTTATATGTTTGTGAAAGGTAGAAATTTGTGCTCAGAATTTATCAGAATTTCTTCTCAAACTCTTTCTAGAAGTAAAAAGCCAGCTGAAAGCACTTAATGTGCCAGACCAATGACGAAGAGTCTTTTAGTGCAAAGAAGAGTTAGATAGATAAGTTGAAAACATGTATATTTCTTCTGCCCTCTAACAGCTGCAACACAAAGAGGCCTTAAAGAATTATAACAGGTAAAATTATTGCACAGATTTTTACCTTGGGTAAAATCCTATTAAGCCACTTGCAAAACTCCTGTAATTCAATAAACTCATGATTTAATCCCACATTCTACTTCTTTGACACCTCTTCCTTAAAAAAAAAGAGACCAAAAGGAAGAGAGTGGGAGTTAAATTTAGAAGGAAAAAAAAAAGGAATTAAGAAAATATTTTTATTTATGCTAATGATAAAAACCCCATTTTTTTTTACCTGTCAATATTGTTGCAACATTTGGAAAAAAAAATAACTCAAAAACCAACCAAGCAAACCATAAAACCCAAACAACCACCCTCAAATACAAACTCATCAAGCTATAAATGGCATCATTTACTTTATGACAAGATTTTAATTCTTTGCAACAATTCATTTATGTACTTGTATTATTCATTTTTTTGTGGATGTCATTCCTTAACTTTTTTATTTACATAGGTAAGTGACATGTAAACTGTCTGAAACTTTCTTAAGTTTGTTATAAAACATTCCTGTAGTTCCTAAAGAGCTACATTCTTATATATATAAAGTAAAATATAGTTTATTTAATGCTGTTAACAACATCACCACAAACCAAACATGTATTGTATCTGTTAATTACATACTGCCCAACAAGGTAACTTGTCCATGTGGTTACAATATTATTTCTACATAGATTTATAATCCCATTACCAGGTATTAATTGAGCATTTATTCAAGCAATTAACCATGAAAATGGCTTTATTGTCAGAGATATGATATATGACCCAAAAGTCATTCGGTTAATGAAGAACAGGAACTCCCTACTAACCAGGGTAGGTATTTTGTTAGCAGCATCACTAATTACCCTGACAAGCTTCTGAATGAGGATTCTGCATCCAGAAGTTTTGCAGGTTTTTGGTAGCACAAATGAAATTAATGGACTAAGTATGTGCTTAAATACATAAAAGATCAAGGTCTAACTCTGCTTTACAGTCTGCCAACAGTTATTTGAGTCAAGTACCTGTTATTCAAGTGTCAAGGGCCTAGTATTCAAATGTTGGTCAAGTCAGATGTTGCTATTCTGTCTTTCTGCAAAAGTAAATAAACTAAAAATAGGTAAGTTAATGTTTACATTGTATTGCCTTATGAATGAATAATGGAGTTTTGTTTTATTTTTTTCAGTTAGTGAAAAAAGATATCAATGACATGGAAAATTGAGTCTGATGCCTCAAGAGTACTAACATTCATGATTATACAATCTATAATTGTACCATACAGCAACATATTGCTTGAACATTATTAGATTTTCTGCTATAGTCTTAATTTCAGTCCAAGGATTTTAGTAGACAGCAGAAGATAAGTATGTTATAATACTACTGTACGAATTCTAGATTAGATCACCTATACTTTACATCAGTGTTATAAAGTATCTCACATATAAGAAATTATTTTCATAATAGTTCTATCAATAAGCTCTGCACAGTTGTTTTTATTCCAGGCTAGGTTATATATAGGTTATTATAAAGAACATTTTAATAATAACAATAAATTATTACAATAAAACATATAGTTCTACCAAATGAAAAAGTCCTTATTAATCTAGGTCATTTGTAATATCTAGTTATAGATATATTCAATAACACATAATACATAATGACACCTACCTTTTTGTTACCACTTCAATGTGAATAGGAAATATATAACTGAAAACTACTTCTTTACGAAAACTACACAGCTAATGAATACAGAAGTGCATGGTCATATAAATGAATTTAAAATCTTATTGAAAGCTTTTTTGTTCCACAGGACACCCATATGTTGTCATTGCAATGTTACTGTTTTAACAGAAATACTGAATAAAAAATTCTGATTCTTTAAAGTCAAAATATAAATTCTTGTATTTTCTGTGCATGTGTGCATAAAGCTTTCTACAAATATTTTGAACATGCAGGCTAAATGTAGTCAGAGTGCTTACACATTTAACAACTTAATAAAGCAGCAAATTAGAAATATATGTTTTACCCCAGAGTGATATGAAATTTATTACTTTGTAAATGGTTATCACATACAGTATCATCAAGAATTGTTGTATGTTGAGATTTAAAATAAAGTACAATTCAATTTTTTTAAAATAGTATACTGGTTTAAGAAAGTTCATAACACATTCACAACCAAAGATCTTATACATCTAACATTAAATTTCCATCTTTTTACAATTATATTTCATAACAAAGAAAAATTTTCTTCTGCACTTGGGTCTATTTGTTGAACTTGCAAAACTGAAAACCTTTATTTTTAGCAAGGCAAGAGACCAAAGAAGAAATGTGGGCTGGGAGCTTGATCACTGTGTTATCATTTTTCCGCACTCCCTCCTCAAAGCTCACAAAAGGTGAAATAACATATGTGCTTTCTGATGAGGGCACCTTACACAGAACAAGATACACCTCTCCCACAAGAGGTCATACTACACTATCCAATGTTTTGTTCTACAGTAACCTAGTTTTTAACCCAGGTTATTGTTCTTGCTTTAGGTATCTCCATAGTTCCTCTCTAGGGATACTGTTAGTACTGTTAATTAACTCTGCATAGTTCAATTAACTGTTCACAATTTAAATTTCTCATATTCTGGGGATATTGAAAAGTATTATATTTGTTTTCTTTTATAATCACAATTTTAATTGTAATTTTTTTTTTAAATTTATTTATACTTGAAAGGAATCTACCGAAACATACATTAAAGTTATTGGGAAAGGCTAAAGTTGCACTTAACGTTTTTATATAGCTGTCACAGTTTTATATGGTGTATTATGCATCTGACCTTTGCACAGTCCCTCTGGGAGAATAATGATGATAGACTTCAGGTCTCCAGTACTCTGCAAAGGTGAGTTCCATGCCTAGTTGTGCCGACAACTCAGTTTGCTACTTTACTCTTTCTCCTCCAACCATCTCTGCAATAGCAGTTATTTTTCAGGTAAATGAGAAAATTTTGACAAATAAAGTCCTGTTAGTAAGAGGAAAGCAGCAATTTGGTGGTGTTACGGTAAAACAACCCCACCCAAACTTAAATAAAACTATACTGTATTTTTGTTCCTAATCTATATGTTATTGGCTGGCTTTGATACTTCATTTCTGTTCCAAACTGTAGGAGTGTTGTTTTCCTAAGTTTTGTCTCTCTTCCCCAATAATTATTAAAAATTATTAGCCACTTTGAAATGTGGTGCCCAGCCTCTCTGAATATATGCTTTACATGACACATATGATTTAATGTCCCCTGAAACATACCATGCACCTTTCAAAATCAAGCACAGGGGAGTACGGCAACTACAGTTCCATTCATGACTTATACCACTAAAAAAATTGAGCTGTGCTGGGTAAGCAAATGTGACTCATAGGTGTCTACCTTTGCAGTTCCAGCAAGCTTGCCTCTTTCTGAAAATGGAAATTCTGATTATCATTTCTGGTCTATCGGGTATTCTATTATGTAAATGGAAGACTGGCTATTAACAACTCAAAAGGTAGGACACATCCATTTGTATGCAAATACATAAATAAACACGAACAGTCATATTGGACAACCTATGGCAGTTTGCTGATTCACAAGCACATAATAGTATTAATATCTGGTAGTATTAATGTAGCATAAATGCATAAATACTGTTGACATCATTCAGAAACAGGAGTGTAAGAATTAATATTATTTCCAAACTCACAAACAGGAAAGCTTACATCTATTTTACATTACATAGATTGAGGGCCACGTTGACACCGAAGAAGGGCCAAAATATAGATTCCTTTGGTTTTTTTTTTTTTTTTTTAAGGTAGGATGATTTAGCTGACTAATTGGATCCGGTACTAAAGATTCAGAATTATTCCCTCTAAAATAATTCCTTTCTACTCTTGCTTTAATGACTAGATCCTCAGCTTTGTACTGTCCCTGAGCAAAAGCTATGCAAAGTTTATGCAACTGCTACAGCAAATTAGTGCAGTAGCAATGTTGAAACAACTCATTGTAATTATACAAATTGAAATATGAAGGGATCATAGAATCAGGATATTTTAGGTTGGAAGGGACCTTTAAAGATCACCTAGTCCAACCCACCTGCAACAAGCAGGGGCATCTTCAGCTAGATCAGGTTGCTCAGAGCCCTGTCCAACATGACCTTAAAAGTCTCCAGGGATGGGACATCTACCATCTCTGTGGAAAACCCGTTCCAGTGTTTCATCACCCTCATTATAAAAAATTTCTTCTTCATATCTAGTCTGAATCTCATCTCTTTTAGTTTAAAACAATTATCCCTTGTCCTATCACAACAGGCCCTATTGAAAAGTCTATCCAGTCTTTCTTACTTTAAAGTACTGAAAAGCCACAAAAAGGTCTCCCCAGACCCTTCTCTTCTCCAGGTTGAACTACCCCAACTCTGTCAACCATTCTTCAGAGGAGAGGTGTTCCAGCCCTCTGACCATTTTTGTGACTTTTCTCTGGACACACTTCAACAGGTCCATGTCTTTCCTGTGCTGAGGACTCCAGAACTGGATGCAGTACTCCAGGTGGGGTCTCACGAGAGCAGAGTAGAGGGGCAGAATCACCTCCCTTGACCTGCTGGCCACACTTCTTTTGATGCAGCCCAGGATACAGTTGGCCTTCTGGGCTGTGAGCTCACATTGTCAGCTCATGTCCAGCTTTTCACCCACCAGTACCTGCAAGTCCTTCTTGGCAGGGATGCTCTCAATCCCTTCATTTCCCTTCTTGTATTGATACTGGGGGTTGCCCTGACCCAGGTGCAGGACCTTGCATGTGGCCTTGTTGAACCTCAGGAGGTTCACACAGGCCCCCTTCTTGAGCTTGTCCAAGCCCCTCTAGATGGCATCCCGTCCCTCAGGTATATCAACTGCACCATTCAGCTTAGTGTCATCTGAAAACTTGCTGAGGGTACACTTAATCCCACTATGTTGTTGATGAACATATTAAACAGCACTGGTCCCAGTACAGACCCCTGAGGGACACCACTTATCACTGATCTCCATCCAGATATTGAGTCGTCCACTACCCTCTGGATGCGACAAACCAATTCCTCATCCACTGAACAGTCCACCCATCAAATTTGTATCTCTCCAATTTGGAGAGAAAGATGTTGTGGGACACCGTGTCAAAGGCCTTACAGAGGTCCAGACAGACAACATCTGTAGCTCTTCCCTTGTCCACTGATGTCACTCTATCATGGAAGGCCACTAGGTTGGTCAGGCAGGACTTGCCCTTGGTGAAGCCATGCTGGCTGTTTCGAGTCACCTCCCTGTCCTCCATGTGCCTTAGTGTAGCTTCAAGTAGGACATGTTCTACGATCTTCCCAAGCACAGAGGTGAGGCTGACAGGTCAGTAGTTCCCAGGGTCCTCCTTTCTCCCATTTTTAAAAACAGGTGCAATGTTTCCCTTTTTCCAGTCACGGGGGACTTCTGACTGCCATGAATTTTCAAATATCATGGAGAGTGTCTTGGCAACTACATCAGCCAATTCCCTTAGGACTCTGGGATGCATCTTGTCAGGTCCCACAGAATTCTCTATGTTCAGGTTCCTCCGGTGGTCACAAACTTGATCTTCTCTTACAGTGCGAGGAACTTTTCTCCTCCAGTCCCTGACTTGTGGTCCATCCACTTGAGAGGTGTGGGAAGAGAGATTGCCAGTGAAGGCTGAGACAAAAGGGTTGTTGAATACATCAGCCTTCTCTTTGTCTGCTGTTATTAGTTTACCAGTCTTGCTCATTGCAGAGTATGCTTTCGTTGACCTTCCTTTTCTGACTGACATACCTGTAGAAGCCCTTCTTATTTTTCTTTATGTCTCTTCCCAAATTAAGCTCGAGTTCTGCCTTGGCCTTCCTGACCCTATCCCTACACAACTGGGCAGCATCCCCGTACTCTTCCCAGGATATCTATCCCTGCTTCCGTTGCCTGTGCATGTCTTTCTTGCCCTTTCATTTGACCAGAAGGTCTCGACTCAGCCATACCAGTTTCTTGCCTTTCTTCCTAATTTCTTATACCTGGGGATTGAGAGCTCTGGCTCTCTAAGGAAAGTGTCCTTAAAGATCTGCCAGCTCGGTCCTGTTCCCTTGTCCCTGAGGGCAGTTTCCCAGGGGGTCCTATTGACTAACTCCCTGAAGACCTGGAAGTTTGCTTTCCTAAAATTCAGGGTCCTGACTTTACTCTTCCCCTGACCCATATCCCTTAGGACCGCAAACTCCACCAGTCTATCACAGAATCACAGAATGGTCATGGTTGGAAGGGACCTCTGGAGATCATCTAGTCCAATCCCACAGCAACAGCAGGGACAGCTAAAGCAGGTTGCACAGGATGGCATCCAGGCGGATTTTGAATGTCTCCAGAGTGGGAGACTCCACAACCTCTCCGGGCAGCCTGTGCCAGTGCTCTGCCACCGTCAAAGGAAAGAGGTTCCTCCTCTTGTTAAGCTGGAACTTCCTACGTTCAAGTTTGTGCCCGTTACCTCTTGTCCTATCACTGGGCACCACTGAAAAAAGACTATTCCCATCTACCCGGCACCCTCCCTTTAAGTATTTACAAGCATTGATAAGATCCCCCATCAGTCTTCTTTTCTCTAGACTAAAAAGACCCAAGTCCCTCACCCTTTCCTCATAAGAAAGGTGTTCCAATCCCCTAATCATCTTTGTAGCCCTTTGCTGGACCCTCTCCAGCAGTTCCCTGTCATTCTTGAACCGGGGAGCCCAGAACTGGACACAGTACTCCAGATGCGGCCTCCCCAGGGCAGAGTAGAGGGGGAGGATGACCTCCCTCGACCTGCTGGCCACACTCTTCTTGATACACCCCAGGATGCCATTGGCCTTCTTGGCCACCAGGGCACATTGCTGCCTCATGGTCATCCTGTTGTCCACCAGGACTCCCAGGTCCCTTTCCACACAGCTGCTCTCCAGTAGGTCAGCCCCCAACCTGTACTGATGCATGGGGTTATTCCTCCCCAGATGCAGTACCCTTCACTTGCCCTTGTTGAATTTCATTAGTTTCCTCTCCACCCAACTCTCCAGCCTGTCCAGGTCAGGCTGTATGGTGGCACAGCCTTCCGGTGTGTCAGCCGTTCCTCCCAGTTTTGTATCATCAGCAAACTTGCTCCCTTCATCCAGGTCACTGATGAATATATTGAACAGGACTGGACCCTGCACTGACCCTTGAGGGACACCACTTGTTACTGACCTCCAACTGGACTCTGCACCACTAACCACAACCCTCTGAGCTCTATCTGTCAGCCACTGTTCAATCCACCCCACTGTCATTCATCTAACCCACACTTCCTAAGCTTGCTTGAGAGGATGATGTGGGAGACAGTGTCGAAAGCCTTGCTGAAGTCAAGGTAGACAACATCCACTGCCCTCCCCTCATCCAACCATCCAGTTATGCCATCGTAGAAGGCTACCAGATTAGTCAGACATGACTTCCCCTTGTGAATCCACGTTGACTACTTCTGAGAACCTTCTTTTCCTCCAGATGCTTGGAGATGACGCCCAGAACAAGCTGTTCCATCATCTTTCTATGGATGGAGGTGAGGCTGACTGGCTTGTAGTCTCCCGGGTCATCCTTCTTGCACTTTTTGAAGACTGGAGTAACATTGGTTTTCCTCCAGTCCTCAGACACCTCACCTGTTCTCCAGGATCTTTCAAAGATGATGGAGAGCGGCCCAGCAATGACTTCTGCCAGCTCCCTCAGCACTCGCGGGTGCATCCCATCAGGCTCCATGGACTTGTGAATACCCAGTTTGCTTAACTGATCCCTAACTTCTTCTTCTTTGACCAGGGGAAAGTCGTGCTTCCTCCAGACTATCTGTTACTTGCAAAGTCTGGGACTCCTGAGAGCTGGCCTGAGCAGTGAAGACTGAAGCAAAGAAGGCATTCAGCAACTCTGCCTTCTCTGCATCATCTGTCACCACAGCACCTGTCTCATTCAGCAGCAGGCCCACATCTTCCCTAGTTTTCCTTTTGCCTCCTATATACTTAAAGAAACCCTTCCTATTGACCTTGACATCCCTTGCCAGGTTCAATTCCAAGGCTGCCTTGACTTTCCTCATTTCATCCCTGCATACCCTGACAGCTTTCTTATACTCGTCCCAAGCTGTCAGCCCCTTCTTCCACATCCTGTAAAATCCCTTATTCCACCTGAGCTTTCTCAGAAGATCCCTGCTCAGCCATGCAGGTCTCCTTCCCTTGCCTGATTTCTTGCTCTTTGTGATGCACCGATCCTCAGCTTGGAGGAGGTGGTGCTTGAATACCAGCCAGCTCTCTTGAGCCCCCTCACCCTCTAGAGCCCTCTCCCATAGGATTTCTCACAGCAATTTCGTGAAAAGCTCAAAGTTAGCCCTCCTGAAGTTTAAGGTTTCAACGCTACTTGTCATGTTGTGCATACTGCACTTAATCCTGAACTCTGTCATCTTCTCATGATCACTGCAGCCAAGTCTGCCCCCAGCCTTAACATCCTCCACCAGTCCCTCTTTGTTTGTCAGTACTAGGTCCAGTAGTACACCTCTCCTTGTGGGGTCTTCCACCACCTGAGTCAAGAAGTTATCATTAACACACTTGAGGAACCTGCTGGACTCTACATGCCTAGCCTAGTTACCAATAAAACCCTACAACTGAAGAGGCTCAGAGGAGGTGGGCAAGGGAGATGTGTCCATGAAGCTCAGGGAATAATGAAGGCTGTGACCACAGCTTTTGCAAAGAAGCTAACTCTATCTCAACACAAAGGGAATGAGAGGGTGGTGCTTATTTTAGTGAAACAGCTATCGACAACTGAGTGCATTAAAAAAGTGGGAATGCCTCCCTGAGTTATCCAGACCAGCATGGCAGAGAGTGAATACATGGCTCGGTCCAACACAGAGTATGAAAAATGAAGAACAAAAGAATTTCAGAGAGCAATGGGCTTCAGCTGGTTTCAACCCATGTATTCCATCGCAGTGACTGGGAACACCCAGCATCATGGCACTGAGCATATTACAGAGACAGGTAATAAGAATCACATTGGGATTGTAATTGAACTCTATTGCAATTGCTACATTTTTCTAAGTATACTCCACATTTGTATTGCATTATGCAGTATATTTTGTATCACTCTGCTAAAATAGAAATCCTGTGTAACACCAACTATCTTTAATAAGTAAACTTGATATTAAACACTACACCTTCCCTTCATGGACTATCTAAGAGAACCTGTTCAGAGTGTATTGGACTCTGATAAAGGGCAAGGAAAAGTAGATGACAACATTACCAAGGGAGAGAGTCCAACAGAAAAGACATACAAATATTTCATAAAAACGTTTTTGATAAACTCAGAATCAGTAGGATGGGAAAAAGAATATTAAAAGTTAAAAGAGTCCGGCAGAGCTGACAGATCCAAAAAGAAGTAATATTAAAAGTATAAAGACTATCCAAATATATCCTAATCATGAGGAAAAATATGAAGTAACAAGCTAACTTGGTAAAATTGCAAGTTTTTCAGCTTATAAAACCCAAGGTGTGGAAGAGAGCATAAGTAGGTCATGTTGCTGAGAATGAAACTAACAGATCCGTATTTGTGGAATAAAATAAAGAAACTAGGTTTGGGATGGAATACAGATGGCAAGAAATATATTATAAAAAAAAAAAAGAGAAAATATCACACAAGTACAGTAGCTTAAGACCAAAACCAACAAAATAATGTTTGCTGTTATTCTCATCCAGATATTAGTCAATGTTTTAATAAAGGACTTAAACTGCCATACCATGAGTAATTATTATAAATCAGCAGACAATATCAAACTGAATTTAAAGGAAACAAAGTAAAACAAGGTTTTATAGAAGACAAATTCAAGATGATCTTGACATATTGCAAAAAATATCTAAAAGAATGAAAACAAAATAGGTACGTGCATTTATTTAGTGCTTACATTGTTGTATTAATTGCATTTTCATTTATGACAGTGGGACCAGAGACAACTGGTCTAGGCCTGAGTAGAAGTAGACACGTACATGTAAACAAGTGAAATTAAGTAAAATGAAGAGCACTAAAGAAGATTAAAAAAAACTTCAGGGGTTTGATTAGGTTAGATGCATGTAGGAATAAGGGAAATAGTTGTTTATATCTGCTAAAAGAGAATAGGAAACAAGGTGACTAAAAATCAGCAAGAAAAATTTAGGTTGAAGATTAAGATCAACCTCTGTCTATGAGTACAAGTGAATATTGACAGAAGTTACCTGAGGATATATTTCATCAATACATTTCCCTACATTTCAGTTTATACAAACATCTGTCAAGAATTGCTTAGGCACATTTTATCCTTTTTTAGACTTAGAGGATGAACCAGATAATAGCTTGAAGCCTCATAAAGTTTATATTTCGTATTACTAAGAAATTGAATTGATATTATCTGAAGCAGTGCCAGAGTTACAGTCTTCAATACCATAATTTTTAATGTTTGAATAAACAAATTTTTTTCAGATATCCTATATAAATTATTAAACTGTATTGTGTATTTAGATACTGGAAGAAAGGTTGTTATAGCATTTTTTTCAGGTTGTTGCACAGTAAAATGAGGAAAGTCTCAGAATGAATGTAAGAACACAATTCCATTAAAATTATGAATGTAATTTATAAATACAATTTAATTATAGAAGATGAATCTTATCATTTAAGACGGGTTATTAAAATAACTTGTGATAGTGTAATGGGCAGCCAGCAGGAATTATAGCTATTTTTAGCTTGTTTTCTTTATTTATTTTGTCTATTCTTTATTTATTCTCTTTACTCTTATTTATTCTATTAAAAACAGATCACTGTTTTTAAAGGGGCAAATCACATAACCATAAGCACCGTATGGAAGTCATACAGGTGTGATTAAGGCCTCTGAGAGAGTTAAGGAATATCTACTAGACAGAATTTGTTAAAAGCTATAGTTCACAATACCTCATCAGTTCTTCACTTTTCAGTCAATTCATTATCACCAGATAAAGCTTAAGAAGTTCTCTTGTGCTCAGATCTATCAGAAAGGCTCTGTCACAGAGCATTCTAGGGATTACTAAGTGACCTCATACAACACATTATTGATTTCAAATGGAAAGCTAATTCCTAACTCTATAAAAGGACCGTAGTTCAGTCTACTGCCACTGTGCCTGTAAAAAAGTGAGTACTGTAAATAAATTTGTTTTCTTGGCCATTACACTTGATAAATTGCATAGTCCTTTGGACATTTTCCATTTTGTCTGTGTCAATTTTTCTAAAAGATAGCTCAGGAGCTTATTTAACTGCAAGATAGAATTTAAGTGAATTAAATAATATCACACTTACTTTTTTCTATGATACCTACACATTGCTACACTGTTATTCAGCAATTTGTAATTTCCATATTTGCACATGGAAATTACACAAATTCAAGTAATATTTAAGAAGGTTATGACACATTTAGGCCTGAAGTGGGTACAAATCAATAATAGCTCACTGCACCTTCTGCCAAAATTTTTCAATGCCTTCAAGGATTTATTTGTCTCTTTTTCTTCTAATCGTTGCAGAGATAATCCTATGCTGAGTGTTCATAAGTCGCTTCAGTTTCAGTAGAGTTGGGAGTTGAAGGCATTCAACAGCTGTCAGGATATACCTCTCTAAGGGCTGGTAAGCAGAGCCAGTATTAAATTTACAGGCATTTGATAAGCCTGAAGGATGCTAATGCAGAGTATGCCAGTCAGATGTCTTCCATGCTAAATACATAAGGAAAAATTCTCTCTTTACTGAAACCTGTAGAATCTTTTCTCTGAATCTAAAGAAATAAAGATTTCACTAGTAGGACCAGAATTTACATCATCAAAACAAACCACAAATAAGTGAACCTACCTATTTTTATCATCTACTAGCAAGCAAAATCCAGTCCAAGCCAATTGGAACTGGAACATCCATACAGTGGTCTTACATAATCAAGTACGAGTGAGGTTGTAAAAGACATAACCAATAACTGCTATATAGACTCAGAAGTGAGAAACTCCATTCTCAGAAGTGGGAAACTCCATTCTCAGTAATGAATGGGTTCTACAGATATGTTACTGAGCCAGGTGTTACACTCTGAAAATACAAATTAAGGCAATCAGTGGCTATGTTTGACTAACCCTGTTCAAAACACTAGCCAGTAATGCACGACGAGTTTTGTGCATGAGCAAATACTAGAACAAGAAGTGAAAGAACAGCACTGGAACAGATAGCGAAATATCATTACAACCTCGCCAGCAGAAGAAATAACTCATCCAGCCTGGGAAACTGGGCTGGCTTCTATAAGTTGAAGGAAGATAATAACAAATAGGTAAACAGTCTTGAATGAGTTTGAGGCTTCTGGCAAAAAGATATTACTCTGACAAAAATTTTGTCTAAAAATTGCTGAAACAAACTCCTCAGAGTCCTGATTTGAAAAAGCCAGGAGTCTTTGCCCCACTCTGTGCAGAGTCCATCTGCCATCTGCAGTTTAGTTTAAAGTACTCTGAAAGTACTCATTCCATACATGTTCTTATCATGAGGATCAGCTGCTGCTTCTCTCGTGCCTATGATCAAGTACAAATTCACGTGAACTCCCTTTGTAACATCTCTGAAAGTATATCCACATGCTTCAGAATTTCTTAGCACAGAACAGTTTAATGTCTGTAAGACAAGTAGAGAAAGCAGTATTTTTCATCATCTTAGTCCAAAAAAACTGTCTTCAAATACTGGTACACTAGATGAAAAGCCAATTAAGTTTATTTAATTTAAGTGTCTCAAGATAACAATGGAGATGACAGTTGACTTATATGCAGGTTGCAAAATCTGTTGGCAGTGACATAGGTGAAATGGAGAATCATAATGAGGGAAGAATTATAATAGTGCTAAATACTAAAACTATGATTCAAAGAATCTGAAATCTTTAAGAAGAATCAAACCATAAGCTATGGTAGGATATTTTATTTTATTTTATTTTATTTTATTTTATTTTATTTTATTTTATTTTATTTTTATTTTTATTTTTATTTTTATTTTTTGTGCTTCCTTCAGAAAGCCAGTCTAAGAAATTTCTTTGCTGACTTCACATTCCAGTGAGAATGCAATGAATAACTTTTAATTACTTAACACTGTATTAACAAGTTAAACAAAATGCTACATTTACCTGTTTTATAATTGCTGACCTACTAAGTCATTTATTTATACCTAAAATTTCAATGCATCTGCTGTATTTTTCTTATGATCTATACTGTTTCTTGTAACAGTCTTGACTCAGGAAGGCAGAGAAAATGCTCTGCAAACAACCTCTTAGCTACGCCTCTGATAAGATTTGTTTATTAACAGTAGAAACTTCAGCCACAGTTGTCATTATTAATTATCAGATCTTATTAGATAGTCTGAGCTATCATTTGGGACTCACCTTTGCTGATCTTACTTGTCTTGAGTGATACTTAATTCATTGATCATTCCCTCCATTGTTTAAACAGGTCCTATTTGAATCCCTTTGTAATTATTACTAGAGTCTCAGACTCTTTTTTATTCCCTCTCAGTACATCATCTCATTAGTAGTCATTATGATAGGTCTTGGTCTCAGATAACATTTTCATGCAGATGATGTATCCTTTTACAGGTTTTTTTTGAATCTTTCTTGACTTCCTTATTCCACTTTGACTTTCTGAGAGCAACTGTTTGATGTGTAAAAATAATGAATGCTAATATTTTGATCTGCAGTGCTTCCCAAAGAGATCTCTCAGTTGTTGACACTGATGTGACTTATGTTTGACACCAAATATACTACATGAAAATGTCATTGTGTGGCTTTTCCCCAAGGAAATCAGCTTTCTTCAGTATCACTCAGGGAAAGAGCTGATACTCGATGCTGGCTGACTAACAGAATGTTTTCTCTTTTCTAAAACCAGGATATTTCACAAACCTAGAAAACACAGAATCATAAGAAGTAAATTAAATGCTTATCCTACATGCTTTTCAGCATTTTTGCTTTCTAGGGAAAACTTCAATAAAGTATCGATATTGACATTATTTGATTTTTTTTATAAATCTGTGTTATGAAGAGAAAAAATACTATTATTCCATTTGGAATGGACTAGAAATGTTGAGTCAAAAATACCACTTTAGGGACTGAACTTGAAGAAAAAATATTACTCATATTCATAAAGTACAGGTGGAAAACAAAAGCATGTAAAACAAGACAGATTTTGAAAATCATAAGGGCCCATGGCCAGGTGACTCTTTTATTCTTATTACCATAATACACAGACACAGACCCACTGACCTAGGTACTGCAGAAATAAATCAAAAAGATCTGTCTCAGAGAATTTTGATTCAAATACTATTGTTTTAGAATGTCTTTTGGCCGGCTTGCATCAGGCTCTCACAGACTGAATATCAACAGTCTTGATATAGCAGCATATTACTGCTGTTAGTATTAAGCAGATGAAGGATACGGATGTATCCAGCTCAGTGCCCAATGTTCTCTAATTATCAGGAACAGCTACTTCTTCTTTATCTTCAGTCACCAAATAAGTGTTCCTTAAAAAAAGAGATACTGAAGAGGTTCTGTGATGAAGCTCTCACATTTTCACTGAAAAGACTTAGACATTGCAGTGACATCTTCAGCTGGATAAAGAAACAATTCAAAGACTTCAGAGTGACGTACATAGGAGCAACCCCATCAATTTTATCAAGAAATGTCAAGATCCCTCTTCCATCTACCTTTTTCACCCTCAAACACATACGTATCAGCCTCTGTTCGATGGTTTCACTGCTTTATATCTGTCAGAGTTCTCAAAAGTGGAGAATGAGACTATGGGAAGACAACGAAAAGAACAGAGGAATTTATGTCTTCAAAAATTAATGTGTGATGTTTTCCAACTATTCAATATATTTTATTTTTTTTCAAAATCCACCTCAAATATAATTATTGCTTTTTCAATAGCTCTGTCCGGACACTTGTGCCATTAATTTTTTATGTGTGGTCATTATGAACCATGGTGAAACTTCTCTTAGATAATCTCTGCAAAACTGTTTTGTCATTTCCCATGAGCTGGTTGAATAAACAGAAATATTACCATTTTTTAATGGATATATATAACAATATTACCTACTTGTCTTCTACACAGGGATACTTGTAGACTGAGAAGTCTTTTGTGTGTTTATTCTAATATATTCTTGAAGTAAGATTCATATCAAAAATTTTTGCACTGTCTTCTTGAGTTGCTGTTGGCAATGTCATTATTTATTCCATTTGCCTTTTCTTGGTTATAAAAGTTACATTTTTAAAAAAAGAAATAGCAATGTGCAGAAAATTAATATATAGAAGATCTTGCAAATACCTCATAGATTTAAATAATTTTTTAGGAAATAGATGCCAAAACATTCCTTAGCATGTACAAATTTGGGCTAATTAAAGTTTGTTTCTATTGATTTATAGAAAGGGAAAATATAACTTATTTACACAATAACTTCTTTCTTATGAACGGTTCAAATTACTATTTGCAACTAAAAATATTTATACTTCCGAAGTTCTTTGAATTTACCAACTAAAGAAACATTTCAATTCGAGAATAGAAAAGGTCATAGTTATCTGCATATTAAAACTCACTGTGACATCTGCAACCCTGCCTCCTGACATCCTGCCCCTTGACCAATGTCAGCAGCGTAGACAGACTGCTAACAACCTGCCCCCTGACACACATCGGCAGTGTAGGCAGGCAGGATGCCTCCCACATTATTCACATAAGATATGATTCTCTCAAATCACACTACCGTTGGTGGAGCCAAGCGGCAGTGTGATTCTTAACTACATTCGAAAGGCATTTGCACAATTGCCTGTTACAGCCAGATGACCCGAACACTATGTGTCCATTGACACTCCAGTCCACTGCAGCCACGGCATTGCTTATGACCCTGTGTTTGCTGCCAGGGACTGGGTGAGTTGCCATGTGGACGTTGTTGTTTATCTTTCCTACTGCCTGCATAACGATTTCATTTATAACATATTGTCAGACTCCTTTACTGTTTGGACAACACCATCCTCAGCTTGCATCTTCCTTTCCTAGTGTTATTTCTCTCATTTTCTATCATTATGAATATTTTCCATTAAATTTCTCTTATTTTTCTGTAGTTAGAAAAAATGCAGTTTGCATGTCTTCCCTTTTTTTGACTGAAATGAGCTACTGCTTTTTATAGTTTAGACTTTGAGTTAAGATTTACTAAGTGGTTTCAAAATAAAAAAGTGCAGAATCAATAGAAAGGACAAACTTATGCTGAGGTGATGTAAAAATGAAACAGTCTCTCTTGTGAATCAAAACTAAACAAAAACAAAAAACTAGAGAAAGAAAACAACTAGATCATTCAACATAGGAAAAGGAATTCAATAAATAAGTAAGGCCAGGTAAAACTGAAACAGAGAATCAGACATAAAAGAATGAAAGAGATTTTTCAGGACATTGCAAGAACAACAAATAACTTTTTAATAAAGTAAGTAGGCTAGACAACAAATTAAAAGATGTATCCCTTCTCCTTGATTCCCAAATGGACTGTATTTTCAAAAGAAAAAAAAAGAGAGAAAAAAAAGAAAACTTCACTTCAGCCTAAATTTTTGGATAAAAATATACAGATCCAATTCTGCTTTTAGTAAAGGTATATGTTTAGCCCCCAAAGTAATTTAATAAAACCACTTATACCCAGTTCTTGTATTAGAAGAAAAAATTGACTCTTATTCACCTTCTCTATTCCAAATTTTATTTTATAGACTATTATAATAATCCTCTTCCCCACTATTCTCCTTTAGATAAATGTTCTTCTTATGGAAAGATGTTCCATGTCTTTCATTGAAAGGACTGACCTAGCGCTCATAGCAGCCTTATACTCCTTGTAATGTTTACAAGCAATTAAGCCGCCATTGTTTTTTCATCTTATATAAAGAATTACATGCCCTGGTATGCCAAATTACAGTTTGTCAACATGCTTTGTAACACCCAAGAATGTTCAACATGACAGATGAACTATGCAGGGCTATCTTTCCTTAACAAAATGAAGTCACTTTTTTTATTAGCCTATAAGCATGAAAAGAATTATTATTATTTTGAAAATGAGCAGAGACATTGGTTGAATGTATACTTGGTACAAAATACGATGAAAGAACAGTGACTTGAATTCATAAGGGTTTCTTTTTACAGCAATTGTACAGTGCCTTCTGATCTTAAAATTTTTGTACTTGACTTCTATTACCTACTAATTTGTGTTATTTCTATGGAACATTGTGAATGTAGAGTTTTTATGATATCCTAATGTTTTTCCAGTGTTTCAAAAGAACACTTAAATAATCTACATTGTGTCTTGTAGCAAAAAGATATTAATGTGAACCAAATGGAAAACTACCCAAACTCCAGAAAAGCTGATTATCAATAGCTTTTTAATTTCTGTTTGTATCAGAAATGTGATTTTTTTTTATTACCTTCATGTAAATATCATGGAAAGATCATGGAAAGTAACTAAATTAAAATATGGCAGTTTTGAAGTTGAATGTCTCAATTTTGACCGGGGATTTTGACTGGCATGCCTCATCAACATTCTGTGCTCTGTTGTGATGAAGAAGATTGTAACAAAAGGAAGGTAGTATTTTTAAAATGCTCTGTTTTCAATTAAAACATCAAAATATTTTTGTAATTTAAGGAAGATAAAATCAGGGTTAGTGCAGCAGGAAGTAAGGAAATAACTGCCTGTATGCTGTAGAGCTAGGAAGTTGGAATACAGATTCTGATATTTTTATTTTTCTTTTACTTTTAAAGTAACAGGCTTTTGATATTATGCATTCAGCAGCCCCTTCAGATCATTTAACATCTTCTGTTGTTGAGAAGACATTTTTAAGTGCCTTCTCAGAAAAAAATCTGAGGTTTCTCTTACAGCACTGTTTCATTACATTAATATTTGGGAACAAGCTTTGAATTAATAGATTTTGAGCCTTTAATCATGTGGTTTGCCACTAGATACTCAGTTTCATCAACAAAACTGCTTATTGATTTGAGATCAATCCCTGATATTTAACTCTACTATACTTTCAGAGTATATTCAGCCTTGTCAAGTTTTTCTCATTTGCATTTGCAATACAATACTTCTGGATGCTGATCATAAAAAAAAACCCAAAACCTTTTTTGAGTTATGTGGAGAAAGACATTTCTGTTCACACAAGTTTAGCATTTTTAAAACATGCATTCTTTTTTTTTTCATTTTGAAACAGAAGCAGATACTTAAGTTCTTTTAAAAGGTAGGTGCAGTTCTAACAGTAAGATGTCTCTATACTCAGTTGCCATGGACTTCTTAGCCTTATAGCTGTCAGCTCTGATCTTGTGTAAGTGGGGTACAAATAATAAGGTTACCTAGTAATAAAAATCCAGAGTGTCAAAGAGCCTTAAATCTCAAAGCAACAGTTCCTAGAATAGACTTCTTTCTGACTCTCAACAACAGACTAGTTGATGAGTGGATGGATGAGAAGGCAGAAAATAATGAAGACCTGTGGGTGAAATCTGTTAATGAAACGATTAAAAAATCTCCCCGGGTTCTTCCAAAACATTGTCAACATGACCAAGTGTTTTCCCTATTAATCAATTGGTAATTCTGAGGTATAAATAATTTCTTGAAATGTTTTTCTAACCCTAGTATAATTAGGACTTCATTTCACCAGAACTTTAGAATGTTCCCCCTACAAATCGTCCTCTCTCCCATTTTCAACTAAACTTGTTTTCTTTACACTATCTGAAATTTCTTAACCTTTTCTGAAATAGATACTAAAAAAAGACTCTATCTAGTTTACCCAGCCTAATCATATTACCAATGTGCATGATATTTTAGATTGTATGTGCAGTTTCCTTTTTCTTGGCCTATAGGTGACTGACAAAAATACTGATTATTTTGTACTTATTGCTGCTCTGTACATACAGATCCACATGAGAAACATCGCAATGAAATCTCAATTAATTTACCCATACAAGATACAAAATTATTATTCATTTTACTTATTTAATTATTCACAGAACAAGAAGCCGTTAACATTTCATTACAAAGGAAATGTTTTCTTCAAAAAATTTCTCTGATGATATGTACTAGAAAATGGTTATATTTTTCTCTCTTGCAACCCATTGTAAGTGTGGAGTAAACAAAATGATGTCAAGATTTACACTAGATTTATTATAGTGAAGCAATGAGAATTATGTGGCCTTGTATCTTAAATTTTCTATTCTGAAATAGAAACTGCTTATTTCAAAATTCAAGCCGTACTTTATAGCTTCAATTTGTTTAGTGTAATGTTCATGCTACTGAGAAGTCTATTCTAAATCAATTCATTGGAAATCAAAACCCAAAAGAATGTCTCTCCATCAGACCTACTTGAATTCTAAATCTATGTGTGATTTCAGGCCCAAGAATAGATTAAAATAGTTCTTTGCTCTCTAAATAATAGTGGAAACATTCATGAGTTTTGAATGAACAGATTAGAACATGACGACTAGACTTCATGGTTAATGAGAATCCTATACAATAAAGATACTACTGAGACTAGAGTAGGACTTTAAATAATATCACAATCTTATATGAGTTCATAAATTTCTTTCTTCTTGTCTTCTGTGCTGCACATAATCAGAAAATGAATGGTTTATGTCACACAGAATCTTCAGGAGGCAATTTCTGAAGGGAATGAAGGGAAAAAATGCAGAAAAAACCAATACAACCATGGTCGTGAATCCACCAGCTCTTTCAAAAATTTGCAGGTGAAAAAGAGGAGAGGGATTGGTTCCTTCATAACAAAGAAGGTGGTACTTGATCCTGAGTAGTCTAAGGATAGAGAGTTTTATTATTTACACGAGCTTCCAGGGGCTTCTCTAAGCCTAATTTTTGTTCTCAGTCTTGGTGGGGGGCGGGAAACAGCACCAATTTTTGTTTAAAGTTATAACTGTAATCCTAGAACATTTGACTTGTGAAATGTCAATTTAGGGCTTTAACCTGCTGACTTTGGAACTCAAAGCGAGTAGGTACTGAACTGTCACTGAGTGTAAATATTGGAAAGAAGACACTAAAAATCCAGGATAAGAACTCATGCCAACCACGCGCTTTCTTGAATTATACATTAATACAGCTTATACTATAAGAGTATCATCTTGTGAGTAGTAAGGTTGAGAGAACTACCGAGCAAAGCACATCACTTCTGGCACCCAAGTTGTTAATGAGATGACAGTCAAAAATTGATTTCAGGAAAAAGGACTGAAGTTGCCAACTGTTCACTCATTAAAAATCACTCCACTTTAATAATCAGGATTACCTGATATTCTGAGACCTACAGGAGGTAACAACATTTTAGAAAAGTGCATCAGGAATTTGGACAATTCTATCATGCCTAGTGAAGGTAATGATGTGTAATTAGAATATGAATTTTAAATTACTTCTCTGCTTAATCTTTCTCAAGTTATGAAATATTCTTATTTTCTTTGAGGTTAGTAAAGCATTGCACAATTTCAATAGTTCTTTCAATTACTCAGAGTGAGAGTACTAATTAGCAATTTCTAGGAGAAATATGGCCAGGATTAATTTTACTGCTGTACTACATTTCAAAACAAAAGCTTCCACATTTTAACATGGTTCTGATCAGACAAGAATAGTTAGTATCAGCAGTCTTCTCTTTTCATGGGTTGCTTCTGTAATGGAATTTCTCTGCCTGCTTTTTCTCTTCTGCACACACACTACATACACAAATATTACATCACAAAAGGTAATGTTTTCGAACAGAAAAAAGTTTGTTGGACATTATTGTTTATGAGGGTTATGACAGACAAATTATGCAGATAGTTTGCAAATACAGATATAACAAGCTGGAAATATTTAGTGACATGATTTTCAATACTTTGACAGGAAAGTGTTACGCCCGTGTTCAAAGATTTGGTAAGATGCACGAACCAAACTGAATGATTACATACACAATAACTTTATTAAGCAGAACCAGCAAAATCAACTAAGACATTTTACAGTGTTTTGCTGATTATAAATATCTTATGCTCTTATTTCCAATAGCATAAGAGTAATCATATTTTTAAACATATGAATTTTCTTGAATTAATTGAGTCTTGTTAACTAATCAGATGTGATTTTAAAAGTAATATTAATCAATATAACTCAATTAACCTCTGAATTAATAGTTGTCCATAAGATGTATACAAATAAAAATAACTAATACATATTAAGGGATATCATGAAGGCAGAATGATTGTGTTCTACTTTATTTTTATTTTAGCTAGGATTTCTAAGTGTGAACTTATACAGACAGAAAAGAATGGAAGTCATCACTGCTGAAATAACAATTCTAATGTGGTATGGTACTGATTATAAATTATTACTTTTATTTTCCTCTAGCAAATGACATAAAGAGGAGATATGAGCGTTGCTAGAGATATGACTACCTTTTAGACAACTTCAGATGCATTGTGTCTTTCGCATCAGGTGACTCTTTGGAAAGGTCTCAAGTCATAAAAATAACTCTAGTGCAGACCCAGTTTTAATCCGGAAAATTTACAAGTGTTTGTCAATACCTCCATAAAAGAGGATTTTGGCATCCAAATCTCAGAGTAATAATCTTTCACCAAAATTTTTCATGTTTTTTGCTACGGGCCAAACATAAAGCATCCGTTACAAGTTAGAAGGGAATGAATAGTACAATGTAATGCTCTTTCCATCACCTCTGTCTTGAGAGAGTGGAAAGGAGTGAGAACAACAAAGCAGAATTTATCAGAAGATAAAGTAGAAATTATAAGAAGATGTTATTAGAGAAAAGAGGCTGAAATTCACATGTAACACCACTGTCTTATGCTGTCTTAAAACCACAATACAAATAATCCCTAGTTCCCTCAATTGCTTTGGTAATTGGTATTTTCTATTAACTTTCTCCACATAATTCATGTTTACATCTAAATTAACTTCTTTTTTGTTTTGGTTCAGTTTCGGGTTTTTTTGGTATTGCAATGTGTCTTGTTCCTTTTCTAGGATTAATATCAGTTATATTTTGATCTAATATAAACAGCACATACTGTAAGCATGGAATTTTTCTAAAGCCAATTTAATCTGATTTGCTTTGCAGAAACTAGGTTCTAGTCCATAGCTTCTGAAGAAAAAAGAGATTTGACTTACTGAGGCTATCATTTATTTTAAAAGGCATTCCTGCATCAACTCATTGTCCTAATAATGTCTCTAACATTACTGTTGCTGTAGAAAACTAATGAACGTATTCAGCTGTTATGTTTATTATATTTGTTATATTTATCTTTAAGAATGACTAAAGAAATTCTTTTTGCACCTACAAAGTATCACTGGGTTACCTTCATGCTACAAAGATATGACAAACGTTAACAGGTGGTTATGATGCTCCTAGAACCTATCACAGTGATACTTATATTCACTGAAACATACCAAAGAAATATAATGCATGTTTATTTGGCAAAATGAATACCACACCATTCCGATGAAGAAATAAAAATTAATTCAGCTTCACTGTGTGGTTTTTTTTTTCATTTGTCAACTTTTCCATTCTATCCCATGTTGCTTTGTTGATGCAACTTTTCCATTATATCAGGTAAGTTACACTATTACAGCTGTCATTAATATTATCAAATCTTAAGGTTTTCCAGGTTTACATTTTAATGGTTAAATTTCAACAATATTCTGATTAAACTAGTCAACAATATAAATGAATCTTTTGTAGTAGGATAAATTACATCAGAAGAATTTGATATATCTGCAAGCCTGACTTTCACAACTCCTCACTTCCTCTAGAAATTGCAATTTCCCAGGCCATAGTGTACCTTACAAATTCATTTTGAGTTTGACAATAGGATACACAAAGTATTTAGAGACATAACTGTCAAGAGACTAAAGGAATGACATGGTGGGAAACCTTGAAAGAATCTGAGCTGTAGTGTCAAAATGTATGAAAGCCATATGTACAAAATGGGGGGATTCTGAACGAGCTATTATCACTAGGAAGGGAAATCTTGGAATCACTGTAGGCAACTACCTGAAAACATCACTTGAGCAGTCACTGCTAGCTGATGTACTAGATGCAACGCTCACAAGACTGGATGTGCAGTAGCAAGGAATAAAGGGTTGTGTGTCAAAAAAAACTCATCTGTTTTTTACATTTGTACGAATTTGTCTAATAAAACACATCTCCCTACAGAGCTTGCCTCACATTCTTAATTCATCACTTCTACAGCAAAGCTGTTACACTATTGAAAGTTTGGAATTATTATGAAAGAAATGTAGATCAAAACAGAGAACATCACTGTATCACTGTGAAATCCATATACACTCACACCATTAACATTAGCTGCGTTATATCTCAGAAAAGAGAGAGTAATTATTATTTTTTTTTAAAGGTTCTGGAGAAAGACAGGAAGTGCTATGAGAGATATGGTATGGTTTCCATGCAAAGGAGACTAAAATAGTAGAACTCATTACAAGGTAGTAGGTGAAGGTTATTACAGCAGTGCATAAAAACATGAGTAATCTAACATAAGTGAATAGATTCTGAACATTTGTAATTTCCTGCAGTTCTTAAATTAGAGTGTATTCAGTGAAATATTAAAGAGCATCTTCAAAACATGCAAAAGCAAGTACTTCTTCACATGCTTATGAATTGTGGACCAGAATGTTATATAGACCAGAAGTAGAAATGAGTTCCAGATTAGTTTGTTCAAATTTGGAGTAACTATTATAATCTGCAGCATTAAACAGTTTGTTTGGGTATTATCTCCATTTCAGCACCCTGTTGAAACACGACATCAGCCTTTCTCAAGAAATTGGTACTCTCTATAATAACAGAGACTGTATCTTAGCAGGAGGGACTTCTGTTTTAACTAGGTATGTCAAGTTCTTCCTAATAGCAAAATTAGAAACCAAGGTAATGTTTTTTCATGTATGTATGTAAAGCTATTGCACAGCTGTAAGAGAGTGTTTGGTTATTACTTACTTTTGCCAATTAATGGAGACATTTTTCCTTTCTCTCAGGAAAAAGGATAGCTTTGTTCAGAAGTTTTGCCACCAGCCACAGTCAGTGTAGGAAATAATATTAAGCATTAAAGGACTGGACTTGACTAGGTAAAGTTATAAATGCCAGGGAGGAGTGCAAGGGTGGGAGGGTGGCCCCAGGATGGGCACAGGGCAGTGCTCTCCCTGACAGGGTGCAGGGCAGCAACAGCAGTGCACCCCACCAGCAGCGCAGCCATCACCAGATAAATATGAGGTGATGCGTGAGGTCAAAGATCAGTCTGGGGAGCACAGTCAGCAAGTCAGGATCAGCAGGAGAATGGCTGAGCTTGGGGACACCTACAGCAGGGCTCAGGCAGGGACCTGATGCTCGGACCTGATGCTCAGACCTGAGCTTAACTGGAGCCACTGGTAACAGGGCAGGAGTGTGTGTATGGGGTTGTGTGCATCTTTAAAGTGGAGTCAGGGGAGGCTGGTTGGGGGTCATTAAGGCCCGTGCATGCATTCACGGACCTGAGAGCAAAAATTTTTCAAGGTGTTTTTTTTTCCTCCTTAGAAATTAAAAAAATAAAATAATGACATACAGTTTATGCTGTTCCATCCATGAGAAATTTATTTCTAACTGATGTAGAAAACATTGATTTTGATGTAAATGATCAGTGTATATTTAAAATGACTGTAGTAGGAGTTGTTTTCCAAAGAGATTATTGCCCCTCAAATGAAATATGACAGTACAAGGAAATACACCCTAATCGAGGTCAAGACATAATTGGAAAGCATATTTTTTCCTTCATTTTTCTTTTTGGGATCTGTACTTCCACACAATACTCCGCCCGTAGGCATTGATTTGTAATTACTGTCTTCTCTCTTGGTTCGCCTTCTCCCATTTTAGCCAATACTGTCATTTTGTTGATAGACAAAACTTCCTTCAAGTCAAAGCTACAGCAGAGGTGCAAGAGAAAAAGAAGAATACAAGGTGAGGGGGAAGAAGAAATTAACTGTGGTAGAGAGGAAGAGACAGATCACTAAACATTTGAAATATAACTATAAAAGACAAAAAAAATCATAGAGATGAAAATAATGAAAAGTGTAAGTTATTTCAGGTTAGACTTCTAAAAATTCTGTACTGACGGTTGAGGTATTAGAAGGTAGAAAAGTCCATGGTATTTTATTACTTTCTGCTTGTTATTTTAGTATGCTTTCCTTCCAACTATATTCTCTTTATCTTTTCTGCCTGAGACAAGTTTTCCTGTCAATACTAATGATCCTCCTGAATTGCTTCTTCAGGATAGGGCTTAATCATATGCATCAAAAATTTTTGGTTGCAGTCCTATCCATTTTCTAAGAATATAAGAATGCTTTTCCTGAACATGGAAGGGGCAAACAATCAGAGACAGTTTTCCTATTCAAAAGTATGCTTTCAGATAGTGCTCTGCTCCTAAAAAAGGTTTTTGATTTTCTGCCAAAGATACATCACTGGTATTTTAGGGGTTGTCCTCTGCCTTTCTGTCAGATGCCTTTCTGATGCTCTTCACACAGCTGGTTTTGATGGTAACAATATCAGAAATTTAAATTCACTTTTCTGAAAAATTCTTGGCCCACCTTCACCATGTCAATTCAATACCTTCTGCAGTTTATTCTATGGTAAAGCTACACATCATATGAGAGAGTGTGATTCCTCACTATCAAGGCTTTTCCAGTCAAAAAGGGAAGTCCCACGCAGCCAATAGCTCAATAGTTAGTATTTTAGTAATCTAGATTAAATACTGCTGATTTGTCTGATTCAAAGGGTTTTTTTTTTAAGGAAGCATAATTATCCACATTTCGTGTCAGTATCCTAACATTCAATTAGAAAGTGATCCTGGCAACTTTTCATTTTCCCATCTACTTAAATATGCATTCAATAAGCCACAGAGGAAGAAAATGTTCTTACAGCTCAGTGATATTCCTAACCTGGTGTAGGAAGAACTGCAGACTTCAGTTAATCAATCCCCAGGATCTGAGAAGACTCAAAATTGAAACAATGCATATTCATGAAAAACTTTTATTTTGAGTGATTGATATTTTTCAAAAGGAAAAGTCAGAACATTTCAGTGCAGCTTTATCTTAGATTATGTTCCCAGTTGTATATAAACTGTATGAACATGCCTTTCCCTGGACTTCAATTTGCAGTATTTTGTGCATATAAATACACATATATGCACATATATAAAAATCTGACTTCAAAGATAGGATTGCATACCTTAATTCAATATCTTTTAATGCCTTGAGAAATATTTGCCTCTCATAAGCATTATTCCTGTCATTTGTTTCAGCAGTTCCAAGGTAAATGAGTGTGGTTTCGTGTAAACAAGGAGTGCAGGACATAACCACCAATGAAGTCACATTGATGTGTAGCCTGCTTAATGTTAATGGCTGCTCTGTTATGTATGTATTCGGATACAAGGATTATGCATAGCTAATGTCATGTAGGAAAAGTGAGGGCCTGTAGTTTTATTATTTCTATAATCTTTTTCTTTAAAAAGTTTAAGTCAGAGCTGTGACATTCACAGAATGGAGTAATTTTTAATGTTTTAAATGAAAGAGAATCTGATGTTAGTAACAGGCCATGAAATGTCTACAAGGAAAACAGGATAATTCAGATGACTTTTAGATTTAATTGCACAGTGATTTGTAACAGGTTTGTTTTCTTCTGTTGCATTGTTACTCAATTTTCCCATACTTGTCAGATGAAGTTTCTTTTTCCATTGCCATAATATGTGTTTTGAGTTTACAGTTGTAGAGATTTCAGCCTCCCTTTATAATAACAATTACCTTTCAAAGTATTCTGCTTTTTTTAAGATTAGTGTTTCATACATTCTCCGGTATCTGCCCTCTGAGTTTACACTTATTATCACAAGTATGTTAACTTAAACTGTATTTAAACATGTATGTTACAGTGGCAAACAGTTGTACAACATACTTTCCGAAACCATTTATATGCCATACTGGTAAAAACAGCTGTCATAGAACAGCACTTATAAAGTAATTAATAATTTACTTCTAATTATTGTGGATTCAAATTAGTGACTTGTTTTAATAGATTTAGTTCAAATTTTCTAAAATGAACCAAAAGTACAGGAAAACAAGAACCTCAAGGAACAATTCTGTTTTCTGATTTGGTTTGCTTTGTGCTTGGTTTTGGTGTATTTGTGTAATACAGTTACAATATTAAGGTTTCTTGTAATCAGCAGCTGAGTGTTTAATAATTCTGTTGTGTCACAACAACCTTGTAGATGTGGCGTAATGCAGTTTTAATGAAATTATGTGTAGCTGTTTACGAAGACTATAAAATACCAACATTTTTTCTGTATATAAACAAGCCCTCACGAGCTGAAGAATAAAGTCTGTTCCAAACGATATCAAAACATACAAAAAGATGCCAAAAGATTAGGTGTCTCCCTAGGACTAGGTAACTCCAAAGATGACTGTAAACCACAACCCTTTTTTCCTTGCCCACCGTCTAGATTGTGAGGTGGTTGTGTCTTGTTTCGGAAAGAAGGTCCCAGTTTTAGTTACAATAGTTGCACAATGGCATTCACAGTTCTAAAATCTTATAAACCAGATCGTGCTTCAATTACTTTAATAAAAATATTTATAGATACATATGTATCAATAACATCAAAACCGACCATAAAAAATAATTTAGTAGTACAGAATTCTTAAAAAATGTTTGGCAAGTGTTTATTTAACAGTCCAAAATTTATGTACTTAGGCAAATTTAAAGGTTCACAGAGGTTGGCCATCCTCTGGTCAGTGAGTGCCTGGATGCCACTATATCATCTGTTCTGTCTTTTATACTGCAGGTTTCTAAATTTAATCAGTTATCCCCTACCCGATTTCAGTAATTTGTGTTTCAGTAAAGCACAGCTTCCAGAAAGAATGTCAATCTTTATTTGAAAGTTATGGAAAATAGAAGGCAAATATAAACACTGTTGTTCAACTGTTTTGGCCACTGCATGAAGCTGTAAGGTCTGAACCCTTCACAACATGAGTATTACCCTGAAATACTCATATACGAGAGACCCCTGATACCTCACTGTAAAGAATCACATTTCTAGCAGCAGAGCAGTAAATCCCACAGGGAGTTGTAAAGGCAGTCTGTCATTCATTTTGAACATGAATACTTTATTCAGTGAAGAGGTTGGTCATTTCCTGGCTTTTTGAAAACAGAAGTTTAAATCAACTGAAAATATTTTGAAAACTTTACTTTCTTCCCAAGAGGCACAAGTGAGTTGGCTATGTAATGCCAGTTGTATGATTACAGAAGGTACACGACAGGGGTAACCAGAGCAGAGTGTGAAAGGTTAAGCTACCCATCAACTTTTAATGCATAAATCTTTGCTGAAATCAAAAGGGCTATTCCAATTTGACTGTGCATTTCTTACTCTGTATTCCTGAACCATTTCACCTTCTATTTCACAGCTTCCCTATCACGCAGGCATGTTTCATAAGCCTAAAAGAAGATGGGATGAATAAAGCAGATGCATTTTCTTACTTCAGAGAGAGACAAATACCCCATCTGTTTCATACAAGGCTAAGTAGGATTTTTCTGAAAGCTACCAACTAAGCAAATGTCTGCTTCACTTTTGTTTTCACTTTTGACTACATATCCACTTCAAAATCAGAATGCTCTTCTTTCAACATGTTTTCCCTTAAGGTGTTCAAAGATGTGAATATGTAATCAATGCCAGTAATTATACAGTATATTCTTTTCACAGAAATTTTATGAACCAGCAAAAGTGTTCTTCCAAAAGTGCAAGTATTAGACATAGACAACACCATTTATTCAATTTCATCCAGTTCTTTCTTCCCAAACATGCCACATTTTCAATGAGAGTACCTAAGTGATGATCAGTTATTTTGTTTTACTGAGAAGAAAAACTAAACAACAAAAAAACCAACCCAGAGTTACTATATATCATTCCTGACAACACAAACTGCTTCTGAATTGGGTCAGATATTTCAAACATAGTAAAATGTTTAGATGCTTACTATTTACAGTTGCAGAAGGCTTCTACACAACCTCTAGAAACTGCTTCTAATTTGTAACCTCAGAGAAATTTGCAAAATTATCTTGAAGTGCCAGTTCACGTAAAATAACAGGTACAAACAGGATATTCTTTCTCCAGACTATTCTGCGCATGACTCCATGATATCTAAGTCCACTTTTCTTGTCTTTACAGATCCGAAAACACTATTCTTATGGCTGACTACAATAGAACGACATCTCAGACATCTAGATAACTGAAAACTTGGAAACTGTATTTTCTTGTCTCTACCCTGAACATCCTGTCCAAAGTTTATCTTTTTTGGCTTTACTTCTGCCACAAGATTTTTCAGAGAAAGATGTTTGTTTACCAGTTGTTTGGGGTTTTTTTATATATTTTTTTTTTAAGTAGAATTACAGAGACATTGACTAAGCCCATAAATACCGGGCTCAATAATGAAAATAATTTTGAAGATTCAAAGTGCATTGGGAAAGTGAAGTCACCGCACTTTTCCAATTAATATATTTCAGACACAAATTATGAAAAAAATATTTAATTTATGGACATTAGTCTTGCCCGTATTTTGTTTTGGTTTTATTTTATCTGGAAAAATTAGCATCCAAGTTTTTCTTTCAGAGAAGTGATGTTTTTCTATATGCATGTTAAATCTCTTTTACTTAGCTCATCATATTTAAGTAACTAATATTATTATATTTTTTACTGCCTGTCAATCTTTCTTTAAGGTTTTCTTTTCTCTAGCATGTAACAAACTCTGTGAAAAAGCCTATCTATTTATTTATGAGCTTCCTGATCCTCTCATATTTGGCAGAACAGAAGATTCTACCCTGCTTTTTCTGGCATTTTCCATTTTTCATACCTTAGTTAAGTATTCTTTTTACTATGTACCACAGTGATCCTCAATCTGCTGTTTTTTCTGAAATGCCAATCCAGTACTTTGGGGAGAGCATGACGACTTTTTCACCATCATCAGTTAGGAATCATTAGGAAAAATCATCAAATTACCTGAATATTTTAAATGAGCAAGCTTAATATGCCTGAAATTTTGCATTAACCTTCATATTAAGGCATAAAGCAACACAATAGAAAAAAAAAGGTGGAAAGTGTGGCCTTCTGACTTCTTATCTTTAGCAGCGTGTATGGAAACAGAAATACTGACCATCCAAAGCACGGCTGATTTCATTTTGGAGTGATACTGAAGATTGATCAGTTCCTTTATGACAACGTTGCTACAATACAAGTAATTTAGAAGCTATGACATTGTTTTTCATTGTAAACTAGACTGAAAGCCATTTGGGGCCAATGAAAGCCTTTTATTTGACTTTAATATGCCTAGCATGAGGCTTTGAAAGAGGAAAATCAGGTACATAACAGTTAAGTTGGAATTTCTCAAAGATACTCTGCAAACGTAAAACTGCATGAGAGAAAAATAAGGGAATAAAATTGTTCCCTCATGGTTGTGAGGAAACCACTGACATTTGCATGCTTACTTGTGCAACCTTAATATCCCCATCACAGTTTCAGTTTTCAGTTTCATAAGGTTTTTGCTTTCATAAGAGAATTTCAATGCCTTTATAAGAGAGTATACTGGTCATCCTGCACTGAGAAGTAGCTCATCCATATAATTGGAAACCTGAAGCAGTTTTATTAAAGAATATGTTCTTACTGAAGAAGACCAGTGCACTAGAGTTAAATGCAACTTCTAAGACTTTGGAAGCAGTTTTTTAAGATCTTGGCTCTCTGCTGTCCCTTCAAGTGTAACTACATATACCTTTCTATTCATACATAAAAGATGATCATGCTGAGTCAAACTAAAGATTCATCTGGCACGGCATCCTGTCTCTGAAGTGGGTAACAAAAAATGCTAAGCAAAAGAATATACAAGATTGGCAAATATGGATTCTCAGGTTCTGGGAGCTAGTTGTTTAAGAAGCATATCTAATCTCTTTTTTGTCAGTTTTGTCTTCTAAAACCTTTTGCAAAAATGAATTTATATATTTAACTATACATTGTATGAAAAAGATTATTTTTCTTGTTATAAACTTCTTGTATGATAAAGCAATGATATCCTGATGCATACAATCAATCAAGTTTAATACTTATCTGCAGATGTTAGTGTTTGGAAATGTTTATGCAGGTGTATGTATGTGGAAGCTTGGGCCAATTCCCAATTGGAAACCGAGACCTAAATGTGCATTTCTAAGTGACTGCTCAGTTATAAATTCAGATAAACATAAAAAAGAGAAGATTTACTAGCAGTCTTGTTATGTCTCTGTCCTACAGAAACTGAATGAAATGGTGATGATACCTAGGGAAATGACAGAAACACTCATGGCTATTTTTTCACTAAATATATGGGTGTTACTCCAATTACGTTAGTGAGAATTATGTGTGCATATTGAGAGAGAAATAAATCAGCCTGCAAAGTACTGAAAGTGAGCAGGTGTTCCCACTTTTAATTCTTTTTCTCATTAAATTGCTCATTTGTAATTTCCCCATGTATTCATATCCCTTAGAGCTCTCAGCTCAACATTTTTCGCACACTAAATCCTCACAAGCATTTATAACAACTTGATTCTCTGGTAAATATTCTATATTTTTTAAGAAAAAGGGAAAAAAAAAAAGAAAAGGCAACAATGTGCAGCTATCTAAAGAACAAATTGGTGTTACAATCTACCACATTTTGTGGGAAAGTGTCCTCTACATGTATATAGACTATATAATTTCTTTCCTCTGACAGAATAAGGTTTCAAAACTGAAATGTAACTCTAGTCTGTCATTCAATTATTCAGATTATTTGATATTGCTCAGCCTTCATTCAACCCTCTAAATTAAGTCAGTCTCAATCTTTCACATTTTTTTCTGCGTGGCATTTTTAGTATCTGAACCTTCCAACCTACCTGTGCAATGAGAACACATTCATACCATCTCATATTCTCTCATGTCGTCTAGAGAAAAAATGGAAGAGAGTCTATCTGGTTTGTTTTAAGAAGGCTGTGCCCTTCATAAATATAACCTTTTCCTGTTTATATCTAACCAGAATCCTGAAAAGATCATTTTCTTAGTTCAAAGATTTCCAAATAGCACTAGTCTTACCAGTGGGGGCACATATCTTGCTTCAATTTGATTCGCAGAAGAAATCTGTCTCTTGGTATCAGGTGCTGAACATTGTGGCATTTGCCACAGGGAGTTACTGCTGAACAACTGTTCTCTGCCAGGTCTACCTGTATCCAGCGGTAGCATGGATGCAGCTGGATCCCTGGCCTGAAGCACGTGCAATGCCTAGTGCGGGAATGCAGACAGTGTCAGTGTGAGCCGACTGTACAGAGAAAGAGTGAAGGAGATAACTTGGAGTAGGTGAGAGGATGGAGTTTTGCCCCTGTATGGAGTACCTAAAAAGCTGCTTGGCAGCCGAATGGGAGAACGAGATGCACCAATAAATGCCTAGTCTGCCCACAACGCAGACTTTCTGCTACCATTGTAATTAGTCTCACCTGCAACTTTCTCTGCCAGTGGTATCAGTGTAACTGAAATGAAGTAACAATTGTTCTGACCTGCCAAATGTTGATGCGGGCTCCTTCATCACTATCTCAGGTAGCAGATGTGCAGAAGCTTTTTGTCTTAATTTTAAAAATCTTCCAAAGCCTCTAATCTTTCATTCAGTATCAGAAAATTATTTTATTTCCATATCACAGGCCTCTGACCTTCCAAATGTTGCCTGCTGACTGAATTTTCAAACAAGTGTACTGATAGTCAGTCCTTAGCAATGTAAGCATATTTTGCACTTCACACTTTTGCCCATGTTGGATTTAACAGGAACTATGCCACATCATAAGTCTTAGGCATATGGCACAATTCCCATCTCTCTTTCTCTTCGAATCAAGCTTGAAAGTATTGCTTATAGATACAATTTCTTACAAAATTTTTGATCTATTTATATCCAAGGTGAGGGTAGTTGATCATTTTAGACCTTTAATTGTTAATTTAGCAATGCTTTAGTGTGACATAAGTTGTTTATGAACTTAATTTTTTGTAAAACATTAATCTTCATGTGAAAATTACATTTTTTCTTATAGAAGTTTGCTTATTATAAGGTTATGATACCAATATTGCATTTAAAATAGGTAACAAACTGATATGACAAGAAGACTGAAAAAATAATACTACACACCTTAAATACAACAGAATCTCATACTGGGCTTCCACATTCAAAGCATACACTGCCTCTTTTAAAAATTCTTCTAACTTACTAAATATGGCAAATGTTTCCACATATAAGAAAAACATTCAGTCATATTACTACACTGTTTACTTAGAACTGTGTGTCTCCTGCAAGCTTATGGAAAGGTATCTGGCAAACTACATTTTCAAGCAACTTAGTGGTAGTGCAGCACTGAATCTCAGAACATCAACATTCGATTCATAACTTAAGGAACCGAGAACAATTTGTATTGTTATTAATATAAAACACAGCTGATTTTGGAGTCACCAACTAGTTCTTAGGTAATTCTTACACAATAATTGTAATCTACATTACTATTTATTAGATTTCATAATTTTAAAATTAATCTAGAATGCAATAAAACTTTCCTTGCTAATTAGTTCTTGGTAAAAAAAAGACTAGAGTAAGTTCAAAAATTACAGAAAATCATATTAACCTAGACTGTTGATTTTCTATCAAAGCCAATAACGTCTTCATCAACATTACAGCCATTATGTTGTATTAATTTCACTGGTAGGGTGGTGAAATTAGAATGTGATGAAGAAGTCTATTAATGGACAATTGCAGCCAATTATCTAGAAAAGTGAAGTAGATAAATGTTAGAAGAAAACAATCATTTTATGATTTCAGCCTATGTCCTTATTTCTGTGACAATTATATCCTTCCTCCATATTCCGTATTTGTACAACCAAAAGATGGCAGTGCTTCATCAACAATTCCTACAAAGTTTAAGTTTATCCTTAGGTCATCATTTACAATATGTGAAAGCTTTAAGAAAATGCACAGTTTTACAAGATATCCAGTCTCTCTCTGATCAAATTTCAAAGGGAATGAAAGGGGTTCCAATTTGTTTTTAAGGTGTTTTAGTTCTCTGACATCTTACAAAGCTTACTTGATTAATATTCTCCGTCTCACTTATTGAACAAGATTTTGTAGTAAACTTAATAAATATAGATCAGTTAAGTCAGTTACTCCTATTCTAAGCTTTAGAAAACTTAGGCAATTCTGTATCTGGCAGTGACTCGGCATCATAACTTTATAGTCTTTCCTCAAATTCATGATATTACAACTGAAACTGAATCCCTAACCATTTTTAATAGCAACCAAAGACAGAAGTTTAAAACTTTTTATGAACCCAGTGATGTAATTTGTAGTTTTTTCCTCTATATTTAGAGCACAGAAGCCAACATTTTTTTCATAAAAGCCAAGTCTCCTGTGTCATGTTTCTGCCTCTTCTTTCTCCATGTTGTATTTTCCTTGGAACGCTTTTTTCGTGCAAAAAGTTGTTCACAACAGCACTGTTTCATAGATATTTTGGCAGATTCTATGCTAGTGTTGCTCAGCATATCTGTGTCATAAACGTGAAACAGATCTGTACTATTTACCATGGCCCTAGATTTGGTTTCTTTTTATGATGTTTGTCAGAGATACATTCTATTTCACGTAAAATATCTTTCTGTAAAAAACCCCATATTATTACCAAGCCATATATGTACACACTAATGAATAGCCATGTTACAATCAACTAAGTTGTTCTAATTCATTTATCAGTAAAGAATTATATTTACTTTTGTTCAATAGTGTTTCCAGTTCTGATGGTTTTGTTAAGAAGTTAATTCAGCCCTCTATGCTTCGTTTATTCTTCTTTAAAATGAGGATAATGATACTAATATTTTATAAATAATTTTTGAATTAAACTGATAAGAAAATACATATATAAATGTACACAGACATAAATACAAATAGGCATGAAAATATGAGCTACATATTATGAATAGTGTTTTAGATATTTCAACCTCAGTACAATCTTTGTTGTGATCTCAGGTCTACATTTGAGAAATTGAGTAATCTAGCCTAATATTCATCATCTGTTAATATCCTTAAGAAGGACAGGTATAAACATGGAATTAATAGACTTCTTGTTCCTTAAAGGTGAAGTATAACATTTTGCACTTTTTTTTTTAGAAGTGATATCCCAGAAATGCTCAATGAACTGCACATCAGAACATTATGTCCCTATTCCTTACTATAAATTCAATTTCTTGAGCAGATACACATCTCACTTTTTTGCTAATGTGACTTTATGCATGAGGGGATATGTACAGTGGCTTGAGATATCCATAATACAGTTTCCAGAAGGTACTAAAATAGTATTTCTGGATAAAAATTACTTTTCTGCCAGCTCACCTGCCAGTTTCTGGCAGCTCACTTGGTGGCTATTATACATAGAGAAGCAGCTTTTGGTTTTTTAGTTTGCATACCAACTTTTATATTTGCTTATCGGTCTATATTCACAGCAGAAGTGCCTACTTCATATCATGTAAATCTCTGGGGTTTTGCCCCTTTTGCTTTCAACAGGTGTTTTTACATATAATTTCAATTAAACAAAACTTTATTTATTCAGGACAAAGTAGCTTATTCCCAAGAAGAGCTTGTCACTAGACATTCAACATCTTTTATATGAACAGTTTCTTCCATCAGATGGTGATAATCTGCAAAAAAATATCTTGGGTTGTGCCAAATCTATTCACAGTCTTCTGGGGAAAAAAAAATGAAAAAAAATTGTAAGGGTAGACTTGCAAACAGGAGAAAGTAAAGGAGCAAAAATGTCTCTGTTTCTTCAATGCCCCAGTACTTAAAATGTTTCAGGCTAATTGAAAGGTTCTTTTTTAGCCTGGGAACCTTTCGGTTCATTCTCTCTTTCACCACATATCTGCTATAGATAAGACCAAAACCAAACTGTTCAAGTTTACTTCACTAACTTTAGTATCTTGTAACAATGTTTCTGACGCAAAAAAGCTTTCTAATTTCAGATTGAATTTTGAATCTAATACTGTAGAAATCAATTTCTTCAAATAATATTTTCTAAATAATAATAATTAAAAAAAAAAGTCATGATTTTGCAATTTCTGATAGCAGCATGTCCTGGTTTGATTCCACCTATACTAATTATTTTTCATCCTAACCTGTATGTGATTTATGACACTTTATCTGAGCAGGTCCGTCCTTAAGATAATGACATTCAACAACTCTCAAGACTTCTTCCCCCAAATTAGGTGAATGTTAAAAAAGTCTAGATACCTATGGGCGCAGTTTGCCATCAAAATTAACTTTCTTCCTAATCTCAAGAAAGTGTATCCTTTATCTATTTTGGATGTCACTTGGATAATGTCAGCATTTAGACATTACTTAAACACATATTTAGTCTAAGCAATAAAACTTTACAAAGCATATTACAAAACATTACTTTGAGATGAAAATTACAAGCTGAGGACTAGGTTTGCATTGAACATAACACAACAAGATTATAATGATGTACCATATGGTAAAGGTTTGTGGTTTTATATTTATGCAGGCATGCAAGGGCAACTTCAGAGAAAAATGAAACATATCTCATCTCTTTGCTATCATTTATGTGTACAAATACAGCTCTTGGTCACATTGCCACTGTCTCATACCTCAGCACATTGTACTGTACTTTCTCTTTGGTAAATGTAAACTCAGGATATTTTCATCCAGAAGATCTTTTTTCTTGCTCTCTGCATTAACCATGTCATCTTTTCTCACTTTTCTTGTTCTGTTACACCAAATACAACCTGATTCCTTTTATTCCACTGGCACCATGGCTTACTCTGTTATGCTTTTTCACTTGTTAGTACTCCTTTCAATATGCCCATCATGCCAATCTCTATTACAGAAGGTGGAATTTTCCAGCAAGCGACTCCATGCTTTGTCTCTCACAAGACAGCGGTAAACTGACACTTTGTGAATAAAAATAACAGTGAAAATTAATAGCAGTAATAATCTTATTTATGTCCTTTCACTTGTGTAACATATTGTTAAAAAGTTGCGTGCCAGAAGCTATCATCAGTGCACAAGAGCTTTTGCTGCAGTTCACGGAATGTAAGATGAATACTTTTTAATAAGATACAACAATGTTTTATTTACATAAACAATCATTTGCAGAGATGTTGGAATACTCTGTGTGGTGCAAACATCTGGGCAATGCAAATGCAAACATACAGTCTACATACTGGGAAGCAGAGCTCAGAAGTACCCAGGATAATGCTGCATAAAGCCAACTCGATGTGGTAGAGTTTGTGAGCTTAAGGCCCATTTGATAGTGGCTAAACTATTTCTGGACTTGAGTTGATTCTAGAGAAAATATAGCTACCTTAACACAATGCTACAAATGAGTTACTAAGTCCCCTGGATTCAACCTAGATGTATTGTATTTAGCCATCTACACCATGGCATGATTATTTATCCAAGTTCAATTATTTGCAAATGAATACTCAAGTGCTGATTATATATTGACCCTCTGTTTTTAGCACACTGTAGTGACACAATTTGTTTTTTCCAGTTCTAATGTTTGTGTCTTAAGCCTTTAAGAGTGCTAGGTTGCACATGGGCCCTTTAATCTCTTTGTGTTTTTCTTCCCTTGTTAAGGGAAATAGATTGAATATCGGTTGTAAAATTCATGAGTAGATGAAGATATAAGTCAATATTACTAAAAATTAGTGAATCACTATGGCAACAAAACCCATCAGAACAGTATAGACAAAGGAGAGTTAGGCAGGGTAAATCCAGCCTAAAAACATCAAGCCATATCTTTCTCCTGATCGCTTTTTTGCAATGTGTCAGTCATGAATCTAAATCAGCTGACTTACAGTGCCATGGAATAACCACATGTTCCTACAGAGCTGCACCATCTTTCCACTGCATCACTCTTACTGTCCTCATTCAAGATCAGATTTTATTACTATGACATTTACTTCCTTTTGTTGTTTACTCTTACTTTTTTATCTCTCTTCCCTTTCTTTTTTTCCTGCTACGCATAAATCAGGATTGATACTCCAGCAGAATGTGAGAATCATCCTACCTACTGTATAATGTTATGATTATAGTCTGTGCTCTGAACTATCAATCAGTTCATCAAGAGCATTATAAGCATTAAGTGGAGATGTTTAACATATTTGTGGGAGTCTGCCAGCTTTCCTGGTATATCTATTTTTGAGAAAATGAGAAATTCTAGTCTGAGAACCAGAATAGAAATATTTTGAAATATCTCATTTTAAAAATTTTAATATCAAGAAAGATAAAAAATGAACAGCTATCACTACTAAGCTTAGAAACAAATTTTAATTGTTAATATTAACATTATTAATAATATAGCCTCAGTTTTAATTAATTGAATAGTTTGATTGAAATCCATATTGCTACAAATGGATTTTCTCATCCTCTGGTTGGTCCTTTCTAGGAAAAAAGAAAGAAAAAAGTATTGAATGTTAATAAACTTGGTATCTGGTTTCCTTCAAGATTTGTTTCAAGTTGTTTTCATTCACCTATAGCAGTGACTGAGCTGAACTAAAAGTGACTTTGCTAAGGTATTGTCCAACTATGAGAAACCTCTATGAGAAGTTACCCATCCTCAATCACACGGTGTAATTTAAATCTTTCTTTCCACTTAATTGTACTGTACCTATGAACATCAGCCTTCAGACAGGTGTAATTTCTAAAATGTTTTTTGACCATGACCCAATTGCTAAGGGATGTTCTAAAAGTCTCAAAAAAAAAAAATAATTCTCTTTATTGGCCCTTATTTTAAGGAATATCTACACTGAGCCAAGCCCAGATACTGGGAATAGCTTTGATAAAGATATCTCTTGTGCCATTAGACATACTATTTCATGAGGAAGCCTACAGCTTTCAAACAAGCTAAAGCATTTTTATATCACATAATTTTTCTGCTGACATTTCACAGATAGCATAAAAGCAGGCCAGATTCTTTCCTAAAATAACTATTTTAAATAAACAGAATTATACCAATAAACACATACCACATATAATTAAGTCCTTAAATTACTCTAATAGTATTAACCACATTATTTGTGAATGTAAATGTTCTCCTGAAAATGAACCTTTTAAATATTTTAGCTGTAAACAATATCAGATACCAATAAGTTACATATTTAACAGGGTTATTTTAAGACTGTTCATATCAACAGAAAGTACACTATTACACCCAGGAATACAAAAAATTACACATGCACATTCAAGTGCCTGTTCCATGTACCTTAAGTTATCTATACAGTCTTTTCTACACATTCATTTTTAGCAACTGTTCCAATCCACAACACATGTAGTATGACATTAGTAATGCAGATTCTGAGATTTTTTATTTTGCAGATTTGGGGAATTTTTTGCTAATTACTTTCTGTTTAGTTAAGGGCATATATATTTTCTAAAAATTCAAATAACAATCATATCCATGATTTAAAATTAAATAAAAGCGAATGTGATATGTATTAGATTTAATCATTGATAGCCATCAAAAGATTTACTATTCCAAGCATTTAAGGTCAGATTGTTTGGGGGTTTTTTTTCAGAGTGAGGGTTACTATTTAAAACAAGCAACTCCCTAAATATATACTACTTAGTAGTTTTTGGAAATTAAGATTTAAATATAGCTTCAAAGAGCTTGTGAAAAAGCAACTTCATGAGTCAACTTTTAAATTCCTGTAAATCAGCTTATTCCCATTCAGTTAGCTCAAGATCTGATTTTAAAAATACAGCATGGAAATATCGCTCATCCTAGACATGATCAGAAAAGCTCAATTATTTTTTCAGGAAATTTTGTGCTCTTTTCACTTTGTCAAATAGCTGTACTGAAGAGAAATGGCATAAAGCATAGTGACATCTGAGAAATTCTAAGTAGCCAGAGATTTACTAATCCTCTTTCAAGAGTACTGAACAACATGGAAAAAGGGAAAGAAAATGAAGAATAGCATTTTCACGCACATCCGGCTCTGCCTCTCTAGATAGAAGCGTGAAGTAAGGGTTGCTTAAATGGGATGGAAGAACATGATGAAAAGCAGCAGGAAATCTATCCAGCATATGACCAATGCAAAACATAGTATAGAGCTAAAACAGAAAGTCTTAAACTGTAAATATTTTCCAAAACCTAAAAATTATTTGCCAAAAGTCTTTGTAGCTAGAAAAAGAGCCACTGAGGCACATTAAAATTTACTCTACTGTCTTTGATACATCTTCTGTATTATCTATCTCCAAACATTCTATGTTTTGAATGAAAAGACCAGTGAGTCCTCTCTAACCTCGCAGGTTTCTTTCTCCTCATCTCCTCATCAACTTTTTTTTTTCTTTCCCCTGGAATTTCCTACATTACTTTGAAATTTTACCCACTTCTTGATGAGTGAATCTTAAAAGAAAAAAGGAGCCTAATTTCTCTTATCTTATTCAAAAAAAAAAGAGTTAAGTTTAGATGAGAGGTAAATTTAGCTAGATCTATGAACTATTATTCTCAAGAATGATTCATGTGCATGAGGCCATTTTCTTGACTGTCAGAAATCCATGAGCAGTTCTTATCTCATGCTGTGCAGCAGAGTACAGAAAGGGACAGCGGCTCCCTGGGGAGAGGGAGGTTATGAGCATGGGGGATCCCCCGGGGTGGGCAGGGCAGGGCCTGGCAGCCAGGTCCTGTCCCACCGCCCCAGCCAGAAACAGGGCAGGCTTGGGGGCAGCCCCAGCCCCCAGCACTGGGCACCTCCCTGGGGATGGGGACAGGCTGAGGTCAGGATGGGATGTCAGCCCACAGGTCAGGGTCAGGATAAGACCCGATGAGGGGAACTGGGGTGAGACACAGCTTTGAGATGGCCCAGCAGGGCCATGGGCATGTGAAGGAGATGAGACTGGACCTGGGGTGAGGATGAGGGTCTGGGTCCTGGCCAGGCCAGGGCATGGCTGCCGTCAGCACAGGCTGAAACCACGCCTGACAGCATCGGCTTAAATCTGCTCCTGAGCTAAAGAGATGGGAGACCCTACTGAGCTATCTTGATGTGCTTCATCCAAGCCAGCCCCTGCCTTGTGTCCAAGCTGGCCAAGAGCTCCAACAACCAAATACCCGTGAACCCGTATGCAAACAAGCCCCTGAAAGCATCATCACAGCCATTTTCATGTGTTGTATAATGCTACTGCAGGAAAGAGCTGCGACCAGCTCTTACAAACCACTTTAGTTCTTTGACAGCTCCCAGAACACTAAAAAGGAGGAGGAAGGTTATTCCAACCATGTGCCATTTACATGGGAACAACATATGTGTACCTAAACACGCATTTTCAAGTTTCAACCATGTTTAAGTAAGAAAATAGTTACATAAATGTTAATTTTTTCCCCTTCTTTCAACTCTCAATAAGGGTGAAAACTCAGAACATGCAAACTGCCTATGTAAACTGAGATATTGCCATATTTAGCATAATTATTATCATTTATTAGAACAGTTGTTATCTTTAATTCAGGGAGTTAATATACCTTTGTCTGGGTAGATGGATGTATGGAAGCCACTAAACAGTATGTCTGTTGGATTTCTGGTTTTGTGTTATCAGTACAAGTTCTAGTAAACAGACTTCTAATTCAAGGAAAGAGAAGAGCCACTTCTGGTTGAGTGGCATAACTGAATAAAGGTGTCTTCTATCAAAAGCACACACCTCTTCTGTCCCTAATTGTGCTTTATCTTTATGAAGCTTTTCTCTAGATCAGTTCTTTGGGGAAAGAATGTTTACAGATAAAAAAATAGATATTTACATATGAATATGCTAAATATCTTTGTCTATTTTACAGGTGTTTTACCAAAAATGTGGTGACAACAGGGAAGACAGCAAAAAAGATAGGTATAACTTACAGATTATTTATCATTCCACCACTGAAAATCAAAATTCAAAACACTGGTCTTTACTTGCTGTAAGAGCAGAATGGCTTCAACTGCGTGGACTTAGAGAAAGACGTCATACAAATATGAGAGGGAACAGTGACTGTGCGTTTGTGATATTGGAAACACTGCAATACAAATACTGGCAAGCTACTTCGGTCTTTCCAGTTCATTGTGAATTCCCTAAACCACTAGTAATTTAAAGAAACAAACAAAAAATGACTTGAGAAAATTCTTTTTGTTTGTTTGTTTGTTTGTTTGTGGTTTTTGTAAGAGTTAGCTCCATTTTATGTGTGACTTGCTTTTTATGACATTAACAGCTGAGTCACATGAAATGTACTCTCCAAGCACTCACTCATTCCAAACAGCTTTTTATTTTATGGTGCAAAAAGGTAATACCGCAACTAAATGTATGAATTTTTCTGGCATCACAGATAGTCACCACCACTTTTTTGTTATGCTTGCTAATTTCTTTTATGGCATCAACAGAATTATAAGCAAGATATCTCTAAGTAGGGGAACATCTTATTGTCAATTTTGTATCAACTTAACCTGCAGTATATGACACACCAATCATTGATTTTGTAGAAGTAAAACACCATGTAGAAGATGGTCATGCTGTGTCAATGGTTTAAAAAAAGATATCTTGTGATAAGAGATCTTAAATTTCACAGTCACCATATCTTAATAATCATTTCAAGTGCCTCTTATAAAAGCTTTGAAGGCTGACAAATATCTTCTAAATATACTGTTCCATCTGTCTGTCGCTTTTGTTCTACAGAGTTATTTTTTCTGTTTATAAAATGCTAGCCTGTTATAGAAATATTACGTGTCTTCTTTGTGGAATAAATGAGACAAATAATTTTCTTAGTCAGAGGAGTCTGAAATCTAAAAATTATGCACAGAAAAATTATCCATTGAACTTGATGAGGTATTCAGAGCAGGACTGAGTGGTGGGGTGGAGATGGAAAGGATGTTGCTCTGTTCTATAAAATAATGATACGAAACTAGAGCATAAAGACAAACACTTTGTTCAGTCAGTCCTTCCTCTTTCTTTAAATTTATTTTTAAGTATAAATTTAATATCTAATATTAATATATAATATATAATTTTAAGACACTGAGATATCGTACACTCAGGTTTCCCTAGACACATTCACTACTTCCTACTTGACTCCAATTATCCCCACTGGGGAAAAAAAAAATTCTTTTTTAATTAAAAAATCAATTTTTCTCAGAACTCTAGTCATTGGCATGCAAATGTTTCCAATAAATGGCTACTGCACAGACAAATGTTTGATTCAGTATAGTTGTTTGCTACATATAGAGTGTTTCTGATACACAAAAACACAGTGCTGCTAGTCTCGTTATATTCTTAAATACCTCAGATTTACACAGCTGAAAAAGTTCCATTAATTTTGAGTTTCTCCAGTGCAAAATATGCAGTCTATTTGTTTTGGTTTATTTGTTTTATTTTAAAAGCAAAATTGAAGGAACTATTTTGCTTCTTTAAACTTCAGGGAAGAATCAATTATACATTGTTTTCTGTCTTTAATATTTATTTTTAATAACAAATCCAAGCTAAAACCAAAACTCTAATAATTTTAAATCAGATTTTTTGTGTGAAAACCTAACTCAGGTTCTGACCATAAATGGTACTTTTATTAAAGGTGTCCTACCCTTTGTTGAACACCTGAGTCTGGAGCAGCCAGCTACTTTTATATAAAGCTACTGGTGGCAAAATAATGTCTGAAATAGATGTCATAGCAACAGTCGATGAGACAAAACAGAGTACAGTACTTCACATGATGATTCTTTAACTCACCATGATGCAAATCACCTTTTTTTTTTTTCTTTTTTTTTAAAGGAGTTTACTGTGTGGGATTCCTAAGTGGCAAAAGGCATTTAAAGCTCAAGATGAGGAAACTGTCTCAGCACACTGTATCAATTAACACGGGTATGTTAATATTAGCATTTTGTGTATTTAACATATGGATCTGCATTCTACTCCAGAGGTGGGATACCTAGAAGTTATGCATTTCAATGTTTAATTTACATACATGAAAGTCCTTTGGACTAAGCTTTAACTTCCTTGTGAAGCACACAGACCTACAGCTAAGAACTGCAGAAAAACTGTGTACAAAAACTGTGATGTATTATTATTATTCTACATGTTGGTGTTTCAAATGTTCTAACTAGGTGTACTTGTGCCCACCTGCATTGGACCACAAACGTTCAAAGAATGTAAAACAAGCAAATTATGTGTCCAAACCACACAGACTTTTAACAACTGACATGCAATAAGGTAAACAATAACTGCATACCTTTTATGTATATAGACAGATTTTGTAATTATTATTTTTCTAGTATTTTGGTAAGTGTGTAATGAAAGCTTATTTTAAGAGTTCTATTTAAATGATGAACTTTTCTTATAGTATTTTTGGGCAGGGGGGCAATCAGGAGAGAAGAGGAAAAAGTGTTGAAAAGATGGTAAAACAAATATGTAGAGTTAAAATACATGGTAGGATTTAACTACCTATACTTACATCAAAATTTTTTCAAAGTTTTGCAGTTTTTACAGAGTGAATTTTGAATGAGGGAGGTTCTTTCAGACAATAACATAGTATTAGTAACTAGTAGGAATAATAATTTTTCAAGGTGCATGTGTGTATGCGTCTGTGTAATAATATGACAAAATTATATTTTCTTCAGGTTCTTATGCCTCATCAATTTATACTTCGGTTTTTAGTACCAGCAAGCACATTATCTAGAAGCTTGTTGTATGATCAGAGTGGTTTTTATGATTATTTTGTAGGGTTTATTATTATTTTATGGTGATTTCCAAAAAGACTTAAAAACTTAAAAATACTTAAAATACTTAATCCCCCCTTGTGCCATAGTTCACTTTTTCTTGGAATTCTTTCCACTACCTTTCATTGAAAAACTCTAACATGTGCGTAGTAGTCTTACAAACTGCAAATCCATCCAATCATCTGTGGCTCTGAAGAGCAGGGATGATCTGGAGGTGGTCACGGATGTCAGTGAAATCTGCAAATACTTGATAGTGCTGCCAAGATTGCAAACAAAGGAGCTAGATGCTGCCACTAAAAGAAATGCTAAAGCAGATAAAGGTGTCGTGATCTAGATTGCAACAACCAGTTCATCCCAGTCAAAAAACTCCATGAATATTCTTTGCTCAGCATCTATCAGCATCAAAACAATAAGACAAAAGTAATGAGCTACCTTGCCTATTTCCATCTCTCTGAGATTTTCAGGTTAGTTTGTTTGGGGTTTTTTTTTCAGCTTTACATTTCAAAGGTAGTAAATTGCTTCAGTTTCTTATATTTAGCAAGAGATTATCTTAGAAGTTTTCTGTGTAATTTGTCACATAGTTACTTATTATTATTTACATGCACGCCTGTCATGCCAGGGCTCAGTTCTACATTGAAGATTTACTGTCACTTTGAGCACTTATTTTTACATGAACCTGAGCTCGCAACCACTTTGAGACCGAAGAAATACATATAGACAATATTAAACTACCTTAACCTATATTTCATGCTTTTCTACAATTTTTATAGTACCCGTATGTCTGAGGCACACCTGGATTCTTGCACTTTAATGAACTATTAACCAAAAAACTGAGAACAGCTGTCCACTGAACACCAAACTGAAGGAAGATATAACAAGCTCAGCTATTCAGGAGACAACAGGCAGCCAGAAATAGATTATTGGGCCAACACACATGATTTCTGTGCCAGGTAGTGCTGCTAATTTCCATGATTGTTAGCAAGTCACCTTCCTGCTTTCTTATCTCTCTTTCCCTTTTACCTTTAGTCTATACCGGCTGTAAAATCTTCAGGGTAAGGGCTGTGTTTTACCTCATATATAATGTAAGCTGGTAGGAATTACATTGGTTTGGCGTTTTGAGGGTTTTTCGTATGTTTTTCCTTGCCATAGTTTCTAAAACTAGTCAGCCATGCCAGTCCTGAAGAAAAGGGTTCTTGGTTCCATGGGGACATAATTTTTATTAAAGATCAGAAAGGATAAGAATCCAGGAATTTATAGACCTGTGACTAAGATAGGTGTGTAGGACACAGAACACTAAAATCGTAACAGTGGTCAAAATAAGACTGAGCTTTCAGTCAAAACTGGATTTAGGACATCTTAAGTGATTTCCCTATTTATTTGACCATTCTTGTCTCTCTGTCTCTGTTAAAAAGAATGTAAGTATCTTTGAAATATCTTGGCCTAATCCAGATGTAAAGTAAGAATTTTTCCACTTTCATTTACAGATATTTGTCAAACAGGAAAATTGATCTCATGCAGGTTTAGTGCTACATTCTGCCAAAATAATTGCATTACATCTCCAAATGCTACAGTAGTACAAATAAAGTAATGATAATAACAGCAATAATAGTAACAATGAATTTTATTATTTTTACGCACAATAATAGGGTAATTCTTCCTTGGCTTTAACACATTTCCAAATTAAGTGATCATTGTAAATGTAAAATTTACTCCTATAATTCAAGTCTATTCAGAAATAATTTCAAAGTCAAATAGAGGCCTATGTCAGCTATCTACAAAAGAACAATATTTTTTCTTTAGATCAATTTCATCATGATGTCAATCTTCATTATAGTGACTGCAAAGGAAATTTCATCATTTCAGACCATTTTTTTCTGATAAGAGGCGGGTTAGACACTGATTAGGAACAGTCAATTTTAGTAAATGAAGACTAAAAATTTCTACAAATTTTCTAATGTCGATGGGGAAAAAAAGTATACTGGAATTTAATTTATCTGAGCATTCCCTTTATTTCTTCCTTCACTCTTCATCTACTCAGAATATACAGATGGTGCAAGTTTAGCAACTTTTCCACACATTCTCCATTTGCTGTCTTACCAATCAGTGACGGAGGTGGATAAAAATTTTATTCTCTGGAATTGATGAGGGCAGAAGTAATTTGGTAACTGAAATTGTTCTTTCTTATTCTTGTTTTTTCTCTCTCCTTTTCTTACTTGTTAAGAAGGATTTTGACACGAGATAATGAATCCATACCGTGTTATTAATTTTGTATTAGATATTGAACAACAGTTCTTTTGAAGGAAGCAGAGCAGATAATTCATACCAGTGGATTGCATTAATTCTGATCATGTATATATTTAGAAATAAATGTCCCTTATCAGCTCCTGTATTGGTATGATGTACTTCGTCATGTATTCTATGCGCAAATATGGCTCCAACTGCTGGAGAAACCTTCGGGTAATAATCTTGCTCTAGCAATTCCCATCAGCCTTTCTGCCTGCTAGCCCTGGATTTCACCAGCCTAGCAATTCCATTTAATGAACTTTTATTACTAGCTCTTTGCACCATAGACACTTGATATAAATTAGAGTCAATCTAATAAAGAGCAATCCGCAAAACTGGGGAAAAAATACACAGCTTAAGATATTCTCCCCTCAGCTCTGTTTGTTTTTGGCTATAGGAAGCCCTTTTCACTTAGGGTCCACTTCTTATGCTAACTTTTCTAAGCCTTTCACTTTTTAAAGTGTTTGTTAATTTATTTAACAAGAAAAATTGTGACCGTAGTCTGCATAGTCCACCTTAAAGCAAATTACTGGAATTTTTATTAGATAGATTTATGACTTTCATGCAGATATGACTGATAAATGGATTGTCTCTTCAAAAAGAAGTAACTTCAAAAGCTGAAAAGAATAGCAGATGAAAAGGAGGTCATTTCATTTGACTTCTCTCAGCAGAAAAACAACCTGTAATGTTTGCTTCAAGCAGTTCATTACAACTACCTCTGAAACACAGAACAAGAGTATAAATGCACAGATTACCTTCATTGCTACCCCTCCTACCCCAATTAAAATGATGTTTAAAAGTGTTTAAAAAGTACTAGAGCAAAATTTTACACTGGGATAAGCTGGCAGTATTCTTCTTGACTTCAAAAAATGATTGCTAAGATCACCTGGGAGTACAGTTTGCCCCTTAGTGATGTATGGTGATGGAGATGTACACTAGCAATTGTTTGTGTGGATTGTATTGAGTTTACCCTTAGGATAATATACAGAATCTGTTTGTGACAAGTGCTGACATCTCACTTGGACACGTGAAACTCAGATGTGCAGAGAATTCTGACCCCCTTCTGTAAATGCTATATCATTTTCATACCTGCTCCCCCCACCTCCAACCTTTTTCCTCATATTTCTCCCATCCAGTTACAAGTTGCCTTCCCCTGTGCACTTCTTTTGCAGCTTTTCAAATAAAGACAGTTTTGTCACAAACAAGATGCGCATCTGCCCCTTGGAAAGACTCTCAACTATTTCTCTGCTGCTTAATACCATTGACAGCAATACACAAATTCCAATTCAATATTTTTAACGTCATTACAATCAATGGGATAATATGTTAAATTTTTATTAGTTTACTAATTTGTAGCCAAAACAACTGAATTTCACTGTTTAATTTGGTTTTTGGTTTTGTTTGGGTTTTTTTTGAAGGCAGTGCTTTTATGTTTGCATTTGAGTTTTTTGTTGGTTTTTGGAGAGTGTTTTGTTTGTTTCTTTCTTTCAAAAATGGCAAATCATTGCTTCTAAAGGATATTGATAGGATAGGACTTCTGCACGGTTGGGCTCGTGAAGTTTGGATGGGGATTTCAATACTATGAAAACTAACTGATTAAGTCCACCATCCCTAGTAGAACCTACCTGTAAAGCCTAGCTGACTTCTTGCTTCCATATCAAAAGAGACATCTTTAGATTTCTCAGTTAGCTGTTAGTGGTTTCTTTCTATTTAATTCTTCTGACTGGGAGTGATAGGAAGACACTACTGAATGAAGTAATATCTTCTTAATTACTAATTCCTCAAAGAGACAGAAGTAGATCTTTTCCCTTCCTCTGGTGTAAACTTCTGCTGATATTTCAGACCTCAAAAATCTGCTTAGGAGTATGTAAGGATACTATAGACCATTAAGCTGATTTAAGACATCCTAGGTTTAACTGTATGGAAAAGGTGGAATATAGCAAAATCCCTTTATTTGTGTGTGCTCCTTGAATATGTTTAGCTGAAGAAAATGGAAAAATTTTGAAATGTATACCAAAATAAATTCATTTCCCTGCATAATTCTGTAGTTACTGCATTTTATGGGTTGGTTTGTTTTTCTTCTCAGAATAAACAGAGTGAAGAGAGAAAAAAAAATGTTGCCCAGGAGGAAGAATTAGGACTTCAGGTTTACATTTTTATATTATCAACCCTGAGCTTCTCTCCTATTTTTTAAGTTATACCAGGATATACAAGACCGGGCTGACACAGTCTCATAAATCATCTCTCATTTAAATGAACAACCATGTTTCTTTTTTTCTCAGTACACTTAATGTTTTATAACCAAATGATTTTTACAGTTGATGGGCTAAAATGAGCAACATACTTGCAGCTATGGTGCACTATTTTCAGCACACAAAAATATCATAAAATTATAATGTAAGATTGACTGAAACTAATTATTCCATTACTAACTTTAAAAAGAGGTAGTTATTAACAAATTGTACACTGCATAAAAAGAAGATATATTATTTTAAAAAATGGCTGCTATGAAGTTCTAAGAATCTGATAAATCAGGTTTGATTTATGTCATTATAATTCAAACAAAACTGTAAAAACCGTAAGCTAATACATATGTTATGGAATCCATCAAGAGACAGATATATATTGCATAAAGTAAACCCACACATTCTAGACTTTTTATGTGGACAGTTAGGCAATACAGCCACTGCTACAGTGACTTTGATACTTCAAGAAAATCTATGTAATAAATTAGCCAAGTGTTGAAAGAATCTTAAAGTACCCTCTGAGTTTAAGTACACTTCTGTTTCTCTTGTTACATGCCAGAAATTCATCCTGGTCACTTCTGATTACCGTAAAAGAGTTCTCCATTCCCTGACTTCTGTGACTGCAGCTGTCCCTTTGGTCCAGACAGTTTCTATCTGGGAAACACTTTATTCGCTTTTTTGACAGCTGACAGTGGCTGAGGTACGCAGTCGCTCACTGTATGCATTTGTCAGACTTCAGTTAGGAAAACCTTGTTGGCATTTACAAAGGCATCCTGAGCTCAAGACAGCTTACAGTCTAGTAAAAATAAAAGCGTTCATTCACAGCATCCAATACAAACAGCTATGTTCTTTGTTTGTTTGTTTTGATAAAAAATGCAGTTGAAGAAATAAAAGTTAAGTAGGATTAAGACAGAATTGTCATAAATCTTTCGATTCCTCTGTCCGTCAGACCACCTTTGTATATTTGACATTGTCATAGCAGGGTTTCTGTCCTTCTGCATTTCTTGTTTCTGAGGTTACATCTTAAGGGAGAACTCTTGTATCTTAGCATCTAGGTTATATAACTGTTTTGCTTTTAAAGTACTTCAGAGGGCCTAGAAAGTTTAAATCCTACTGAACTTCATTCTTTCTTTTTTACTAGAAGGTATAGACTGGCCACTCTTTCACTGAAGTATGCATGCCTTAATATCTGTGGAGCTGGAAATGTCCCTTTTTTTGTACTAGATATCAGTTCTTGGACTTGACTGGCCAGTTTATGACTATTTGACTACAGAAGGAGAAAAAAGAAAGTCTGCCTTTACCGTCTCAGACACAATTACACATGAACTACAGCCAATCTAACCTGGGTATGCAGCAGCCCTACCCTTTGCAACCCTCAGCTGCATAGTTCAGTTATTAGTGCTAGCTGTAACACTCACATAATCATTTGGTGACGTTTTGTTTAGCTGTTCTGGCTGAAAACTAACCACTTTGTTTTATAGGACCATGTTTGGTTGAAGACGCTGTGAAAGCACATTCTCATCCTGCAGCTATCTGTCAGTGTGAAGCACCTTCTCCACCGAATTTTGCCTTCTGTATTAGTTTGTACATTTGCTAACATATTTAATAAAAAGGTGAGTAAAATAAATTTTGATCACTAAGAAGCCTCAGTTGATTGAAATTTACACCACTTAATGTTAACAATGTGCTTGCTGTGACTTATCGTTTACTACCCTTCTTTTAAGGGCATTGCATGCAGCACAAAGCAGTTTATTTGTAGACAGGAATCAAAACAAAGCACTTGCCTTACAGATATTTTATTAATTAGGTTATAATATTTTCTTAGTGCAAAATGAATAGACAAAAATGTAATCTAGAATTTCCATCCAAGGACCCAGCCTAACATTTACCAACAGTTTGATCCTCTACCAATTGTGACTAGATTTAGAGGAGTTAGAAATTTAGTCACCAGTCTTGTTGACTGGATCATTCTGAGGTGACAGACTCATTTCCCAGGATTGTGATGTCTAAACTGTTAGGGGTGTTGGGACTTTCTCTAAGGCTTTTATCTTGAGAGGAGAGGAGAGGACAGGATCATAAAGAGATTGAGCAAGGCAACAAATACAGTAGGACTGACACTAGAAAGGGAGATACCAGTAAATTAGTTGTAAAGAGAGCCAGCAGAGATCAGGGACCCATGAGAGAATTCAGGTTTCTCTTGCTAATTCCAACCACCTTCATCTTCCACCACCCATTTGTTCCGTGTGTAAATCTTGGAAATAAAACTTACAACATGGATGTATAATTTGTAAATTCCTGCCATTACTACCAGTTCCCTTTGGGATTCTGAGCAAGCCAATCATCTGCAGGACTCAGCTCATATTCTGTAAAAGTGGACACTTTTACATAGCACTTCTCACCAACAGTATCATAGATTATTCTGAGAAGCATATTAAGAAGTATTCCAGAAACTGTAACTAAATTCAGAAATACCAGCAAAGACATCTGAAAACATTCAAGAGTTTATCAAATAACAAATTTGCACAGTTATTTAGTGACTATATCATAGTGTCTGCCCTACACGTAAACTGGGAGTGTTTACTTTTCATTTGCATGACTTTATAATGAATGATAGGATATTTGTATGTAAAGGGAAATTTCTTCTCTTCTTTTATCAAGTCAGTACAAAATTTAAATGCGTCTGTTGATATACACTGATATAACATGTTATTGGGATATAGTGTAGTTTTTCAACTAAGATTTCCATGGCCATTGAAGTAAAAATATCTAAACAAGTTCTAAAATTCTACTCATTACCTAAAAGATAGCCAGTCCCCATCTGCAGATTGTGTCTGATTCCTTACTCTAATCCATTTTCAACATTTAAATACAATTTTAGTTCCTTTATGCCTATTAAAATCGATATTCTTTTGTGCGGTTTCATTTTGTTTTGTTTTTCCATATAGCACCCTACAGTCAGTATTGCATGAGAAGTAGGGCAATCTCTTGCAGTTGAACAGTATCAATGTATGAATGCAGTAATCAGCTGTCCGAAAAATACATGTAAAGGACAAAAGAAAGTGAATGACTCAAAAAAGGAAAATACTATAAAGATACATAGGAGTCATACCAAAAAAGAAGCAAAGTTTAGCTGGGAAAAAAATTGCATAGATCACTGAGTTAAAATAAACCAAGTGAGTATAAGCAGAGGTTAAACACTCATAATGAAGGTGGTTTTGTGTGTACAGACCAAACGTAGTCCCATGTTGAAATCCACTTGGTCCCAGACAGGAACCCAATGTATTCTGGCAATAATATTGCCATGTCCATCATTCTGATTTCTGAACAGCTAAAGAGAAAAGTCAAGTTCAGACCTTCCTGGCTCAACAGAAAGTTGGACCTACTGTGAAGAGTCATCTAATATATCTGTCTTACACTAAAATATGATGTCTGTTTAACAGATGCACTAGGATCTGAGTGGAAAGCTAGAAATGTAATTCAGTCAAGCACTGGTCTCTATGCTGATTGTTTAATTGGTTTTAAGCTTAATCCTAGTGACCATTACATGTCTTTACTTTGGTATAAGTTTACTCTAAGTTCCTCCAGTTCATATTAAGACTTTTCATGAGTCACTTTATTAGCACCAAATTTTTATGTGCATTTTATATTTAGATTATGACATTAATTATTATTTGTAGGATAATGTACTTATCCAAAGTAGCTAAACGTAGTTTCTCGAGTACTTGTATTTTCCAGGGCCTATATGTTTGATATTCACAAGAGGAGTAGTGAAGTGTAGAATATCTCCCCTCAGGATCAAAACAAACTCTGTAAAACGCATGATAATGTTCATTCTTTCAATGAAACACATATTCGTCAATGTAAGGTGAGTATCGAAGTATCCAGAAGAAGCATTTTTTGCCCAAACAGATGAAATAATTTACCTTTCACAAACATTGAATATAAATAATTACATATATATGTATTAGTAGTACAGTCTCTGTTCATTTTAACTCATTAATATTAATCTTAACTAGAAACATAGAATCACAGAGTTGCTAGAGTTGGAAGGGACCTTGAAGATCATCTAGTTCCAACCCCCCTGCCATGGGCAGGGACACCTTCCCCAGACCAGGTTGTTCAAAGCCTCATCCAGCCTGGCCTTGAACACCTCCAGGGATGGGGCATCCACAACTTCCTTGCACAACCTGTTCCAGTGCCTTACCACCCTCACAGTAAAGAATTTCTTCCCAATATTTAATCTAAATTTACCCTCTTTCAATTTAAAACCACTAAGCCTCATCCTAACACTACATTCCCTGATCCCTGAGTCCCTCTCCATCTTTCCTGTAGGCACCTTTTAGGAATTGAAAGACTGCTGTAACGTCTCCCCAGAGTCTTCTCTTCTCCAGCCTGAACAACCCCAACTCTCTCAGTCTGTCTACATAGGAAAGGTGCTCCAACCTTCTGGTCATCTTTGTAGCCCTCCTCTGGATTCACTCCAACAGGTCCATGTCCTCCTTCTGTTGGGGCCCCAGAGCTGGGGGCAGTACTCCAGGTAGTGTCTCAAAGAGCAGACTAGAATCACCTCCCTCAGCCTGCTGACCATGTTTCTTTTGATGCAGCCTAGGATGTGGTTGGCTTTCTGGCATGCGTGAGTACATAGCTGGGTCATGTACAGCTTCTCATCAATCAATACCCCCAAGTCCTTCTCCTCAGGGCTGTTCTCAATTCATTCTCTGCCCAGACTGTATGTGTCCTTGGGATTGCAGAAAGTGAGATCCTAAAGTAGCTCAGAAAATATTAACTCATGCACTGCTTACTACTAGGTAACATTTTTCCCCTTATGCTGTTGTAATTGACAAGCTGTATTTTTAACATCAGTAAGAGAGATATCTCTGTGTAACATTTGTGTCTACCTTAATGCACAATATGTGAGTATCCTGAATTTGGAAATAATATGAACAGTAGCAAACAGTCAGTTTGAATAAGACCATGTCATATTTACTTCCTGGTCTGTGTATCTTCTATTTGTATGGTTTCCATAGTTAGCTTCTATATTTATTTATTACTATATCTTATTGAAACTGAGCTCAATCAGTAGGGGGAGCTTTAAGACCCATAAGCCAAAATTGTTTTCGTGTTTTGCTACTAAAGGCTTAAAATGCCTGAGGGCTTCAGTGTTAAACATATTGCTCTGCTCAATGAATAGCGGCACAGAGATTTCTACAGATGTATGTTTGTTTCCAAAGCACTTGTAGGGTGCCTATAATCACCTTGTCCTTTGTAACATTGATTTTTAATATATATGGTTAGCCTGGGATATTTTATAACCCAAATGAAAAGCTCCTGGAAGTAAATATCACAAAGGACTGGAAGTGTATGGTTTATGTATCCAGAAATAGAAAATAATTTGTTTAAATAAACTCAAGCTGAGCACAGTAATTGATGGCTTCTTTACCCCCTGAAGTTCCATAAAATGACTGTGCCTTTATATAGTAATTAAAATGTGCCAACAACTACTTTATTGTCTCCAATGGAATTGTCAAGCATTGTTCCAAATACAAATCAGAGACAAAGCTGCTAAACATGGTATTATCTGCCATGGTGATTTTTAGGTTTGTATTAAAAAAAGACCAACTGTCACATCATACATATGTCTCTACTAACAATTAAGGTCCCGAGACCCTCTGTTCCTTTCTTATGTCTTAGATAAAAGGTAGTTAATTTCTTTTTCTTAAATAAAAAAAACTGTTCTATCTTGTTGTTCCTCTTTAAACCTACAAGATGCAGAACTACCGTCTTTGTATCCTGTGGACAATGTTTTTATTTATTAAAAAAAGTAAATTATAAACCAACTTTAAAGAAGTGTTCTGGTTCAAACTTATTTTGAAAAGAAAGGTCTACATGCCAAAGGGTATCAACAAAATGGTCTGGGAAAAAAAATATTTTAGAGATTAAATTTAAGTATAAAGAATTCTGGAAATATGCACTCTAAATACCCATGGACTATACCAATTTAGTTTTCATTTTCACTAAAACAGAAGACTAGAAATGCACAGTGTCTGTACATATCAGCTGTTTCTTTTTCCATGGAGCCTATAACCAAACAAACAACAAAACAGGAAATTCAAAATCGACTTATGGATTCTTATTTTTTATTGTACTAAGGCAAGGTTTTCTTTATTTTAAAATACAAATGCATTTGTAAGAATTAAATACTTATAATTAAGTATAAGTATATATATATTATATATAATATAATATCTATAATAATTAATAATTTTTATTTTTATTGTTTACTTATTGAAAGCAAAACTTATTTCTCTGCCTGCCAATCATACTGTTCCAAACAAATCATTTGACACCATCACATATGTAGAAATATGGAATATGAAATATCTCTTCCACAGAAAGCACGCTACAGTTGTTAATAAGCCTAAAAATTACATATGTAAAATTCACAAACTACCTTAAATCTTAAATATTTCATTAAGCAATCTTAATTACACTGTGTGCCTTCTGTTACTTCTGCAGGACCTCTTTCTCACACAGTGAACATGTTGGAATGTGACCATTGAAGAACGTAATTTTAGAATATATCCATGTATTCTTAATCTGTAAAAGTAATGTTGTGTCACTATACCATTCTTCTTACTTGCAATTTAGAGGATCATGACACAGTATCCAGCTTAAAGGATTTACACTAACATCCTCCAGTTCTATTTTCAGTTAAAATATTTTACATCTGGAGTTACTTAACAGACTCTCAAAATAGATCTCAGAATTTGGCTCCAAGTGATTTGTCATGACTTTACTGTTGAGATCCCAGAACTCTAAGGATATCTCAGATGGAAGGGGAGTGACTTAAGGCTTTCAGTATCCTTTTTTAGTACTTATCTGTGTTTATCTACAACTTCATCAATAAGACCTTGGGGTTTTGGTTGTTAGGTTGGTTTTTTTTGACATCACCTGTATGCTTATAAAATGTCATTGACTGTAATAGGTCACTGACAGCACATGCAAGAGAGAATGTTCTATTGGACTGCAATATGCTTAAAGTTAGCAAATGTCACAAAAATCCTAAGCAGGATATAACTACAATAGGATTTTTGATGATGTGGTACAAACTTGATATAAGCAAAACATGTCAGCATGGAAAAAATTCAAAGAAATAAAATCTCTTCTTAGATAATATAATATTTTTTTCTGTCCAGACACATAATTAAAATATGAATGATTTTTTCCAGAAAGGTAAAGGGAAGATTTTCATTATCATAAACCTATTGAGTTGGTCACAGCAGAAAGAAGGATGATCATATCTTAATGTAGTTTAATTAGACTGCAACTTCATTAACTTTTTATAATTATATATTTCCAAGCATAATTGACCCAGTGTGAGCAAAACTTGTCTTAATAAACATTCCCTGAGGAAAGCTAAGTTCACATATAATTTGTCCTTAATCCACCCTGCATCCAACCTACCACCTGTCCTCACTGAGGCTGAAGACAAATAGGAGGCTGCCCTCTTAAATGCACATATGTAAAACTTCTTGGCTTCTTTTATTCTTTGTTCTCATACCATTTAACTTGGGATCTAAAATTCTTTTTCACCCTTCAGAAGAAAAGAACAAATACTCAAAGCAGCAGCAGCTCTGTTATCATAGCTGCCTTTCCCATCTCTGTCTAAACTGATGTATTAGAGCTTCCAGATAGTCTATTTAGGAAAAAAAAATGTAAAAGAGCTGAATTAAACTGTGACAACTGTCATTTTTCTAAATGACTTCTTGACATCTGAGATTTTTCACCTTCACTTTGTCCTATCTGTGAGGTTGCTTGCCATAAAAGTAAGTCCCAGCTCTCCCATCTCCAATGACCCGGCTGCCTTGTAAGCAACATTTATGTTGCCAGAGGCAGTGTCCTTAGCACATATGGTAGTCTTAGCCCTAAAGTAGAAAAAAATCCCCAATATTTGGCTTTTCTTGTGCAATGAATTTCATCACAACATGTTGTTATTTTTCAATTAAATTTTGAATTTTATTTCTAACTTCTACCTTTATCAGTTTTTGTGAAGTTTTCAGAAGCAGCTGGAAAGCAAACCTATGTTTCCTAGTGTATTCTTTTCTTTTCCACACTGTTTTTTCTCTTTGCTACTTTTCTGTCTCTCTCTCTGCATTCTCTTTATTTTAAAAGTGCTAGCCTTAGTCATCCAAGAATCTTTTTTACCATATTGTATTGTGTTTAAGTGTCGAGGTGGGCAAGGGGTGCGGGTGTGTTGCAAGGCAGCCTCTGTGAGGAGAGGCCAGAGACTGCCCTGTGCTGGACACAGCTTGTTCCAACTGGTACCAGAGGGCTCCATCAAGCCCACAGCAGCATACAGCTGAGCCCATCAGCAGAACTGGTGGCACTTCAGTGAAAGCACGCTTAAGACAGGGCAAAAAATGCTGGACAGCGAGGTAGATGGAACAGAAAGAGCGAGAAACAGCAGAGGGAACACAACAGTCAGAGAAGAGGGAGGGTAAGGAGGTGCTCCAGGTGCGCAAACAGGTATTTGCTCTGCAGCCCATGAAGAAGACCATGCTAAAGCAAGTTTTGACCCTGCAGCCCATGGAGGACTACACTGGAGCAGATATCCACACTCTGGAGAACCCCACACTGGAGTATGTGGATATGCTCTGAAGGAAGCTGCAACCCATGGAGAGACCATATGTTCCTTGCAGGAACTGGAGCCTATGGAGGACCTGTGCTGATGCAGTCTGCTCCTGATGGACTGTGGAAAGAACTCATGCTGGAGCGGTTTTTGAAGAACTGCAAAGAAGAACCTTTTGTTATCATACTGATTACAAAATACAGTCACTAGAAACATGATAATTCTAAAATATACACTGGAAACAGGAGTCAAATCCAGAATGGAGCAGGGAAAGCAACAATCCTTGATTATTTGCGTCATAAATAAACTAACCAAAGCTACAGATAAAGAGATCTAGAAGGTGGGTGTTCCATTATGTTAGTAAAAATTAATTTCTCAAAGCTACATGGCAGAGAGAAACATGTTCATATGCTGGAATATCACACTTTGTACTTGTTTCCTCCCAAAAGTAATATAGTAAATGCAATGCCATCCCAACGCAAACGAACTGTACTGCACCTGGTGCTGGAGTTAGCACAGTTTGTGCTGGCTTAAATATAATCATATTTCTCTGCATTGCACTTTTTTTTTTCCTTTTTTTTTTCTTTTTAACAAAGCAAGCAAACCTAGTTCAAGAACAAAGACAGCAGAAAATAAAATTGTGTGTGCATAAAAATGTGCTGGTCAGCTATCTGATTGTGAAGCTAACAGCAAAGAACTTCAAATTTATCTGTTTGGAGATAGTAAGCGTAAGGATGTATGCAAACTATCCATCTTTTGAAACAGTTCACCTTCTTTTAATTGTGCTGTAGAGTTGAGTCCAGGAATACTTATAGGTCCATTTACACACTAACTCAAGCCTGATTCAGAAAAATCACTTCACTAATCTCCTAAACCAAAGCAAGGAGTCCTATAATCCTGGGTCCTGAAATTCTTCAGAGCCCTTAGGGTCAGCAGGTTACAAACTACTTTATGTTAGAAGTGGGAATCATTTATCTATCCCCACCAAAATCAGCTGGGACTGGTCCATTATCTTTACAATTTCTTGAATCAGAAAACTATAACCCGGGTGTTATTTAGACTATTTATTTATTTATTTTTATTTTATTCTATAATTGGTAACTTTTAACAAATTGATGCATAGGTGCTGTTTCTGTAATTTAACAGTAGTATTTGTAGCAAATATTTGAAGAAGTAACATTACATTTTTTTCTCACAGAAAATACTGCAGGTATATGAAGAAGACACCCATTTCATGAATATTATTACAGAGAAGGTAAAATATAAGTGAATCAGAATTTCACAGACTTATATGTAGTGAGGTTGCATGAGGGAGAGAAATTATATTTATTTAAAAATGTTTTGAGGAAGAGTGAGCTGGACAAGCAAAGTGTAAAATACCTACAAAATTTATTAAAGAAAACTATACAATTTACACCCAAAACTGAAGTTCAGACTCAAAAACCAGAAGAAAGCTGATGTCATATGTTTTCAAGGATAGTGTTTGAGGATTATTTTTTAAGAAAGCAAATATTGTACTTGAAATAGAAAACACTAAATTTTGCCCAATCAGTGGCCAAGTTAATGTAATTTTTTTTTTGCTTACAGTAGAGTTAAATTTTCAGTATTTCCTTGACTAGATTTATTTTCCAAGGTTAGCTGCAGCTAAGAGAGTCCCCCTGCACCTCCAATAATAAAAGAGATTGTCTTAGTGCATAATGATTTCTAGGTTACAATTAACTTGATATTAGGTGCGAAATAGTTATATGCTAGGATCAGTAACAAGCAGGAAATACCTTTTTACAATAGAACTAGGATACATCGATCCACAAATTAACACCATAGACAAAGGAGAAAATACATCTAATTATGGAACAAGTGCTATATATCAGTCCTTTCACTTAGGATTAACTGAAATACATGCAGGTCAGAAAAACTTTTAAATATGCTGCTTAAACGTGGTCTTGGAACGTGTGAGCAAAAAGGTATGATTTACCTGCACTGTGCTATCAGAAGAGAAAACTGAAGCCATCCCTATGACACTTCAGTGATAATGATAGGGCTCTCTTTTGAAGGTCTTCACTTGTTTCTGCATTAGATATGAATCAATGACAACAACTCTAAACGAGCTTTTGTTCTGTAGGTAGAAACTTGTTGGCCCATTTATCTTACAGAAACCTCTGAAGGTTCATATCACTCTATAGTCCATGTGCACTAGGAACTGTCTTTGCACATGAAATCAGTAGATGTTTCTTCATAAAGAACAGAAAAACTTCATTTCCAGATGAAAATCACATTGAATAACAAAATGGTTTTGCTTTTTGACCTCTCTCCCTTAATACAAGGCAAGACAGTTCTGAATTTAGTCTGGAGACTATAAATGCCTTTATGGTGAGAAAGGAAAATTCTGGTGCTCATGGTTAAAATATTGATTTAAAAACCTGTACATGAATGTGAATTGCTTTTTGAGATGCTACTGACTTTTTCAACTAAGGACAATGATGAAGAACTGGTAGATAAGTATTACATTCTGTTTACCCAGGGACAAATAACACAGTACATACTATGGAAAATGACTGAGTGCTGTTAGTGTCTGATGTAATGAACCATCATGTATGAAAATATTTTTTTAGTATCTTGCTAGTAAAGTGCATTAAAACAGATATTGAGGTTTCTCAGTGTGTGGACCACAATTATTATTCTAATGAACCTTTAATCCTAACTACACCAAGAAACAACATGAACATTAAAAAAATGAAGATTTTCTACCCATCATAAATTGATAACCCAACATATAAAATGGTAAACCAGCTTCCAGACTGACAGCAGATGTGAATCCTTACTGCTAAGGAATAGTAGCAGGTTAGTCTCTGGGTTGTTTTTCTTTCATGGTACGAGGAAAGTTTTTTCTATTATCTCCAGGAAATACTGGATGGAAATCATAGAATCATAGAATTTTTACGTTGGAAGGGACATTGAAGATCACTGAGTTCCAACCCCCCTGCCATGGGCAGGGACACCTCCCACTAGACCAGGTTGCCCAAGGCCCCAGCCTGCCTGGCCTTATACACCTCCAGGGATGGGGCCTCAACAACCTCTCTGGGCAACCTGTTCCAGTGCCTTACCACCCTTAAAATGAAAAATTTCTTCCTAATGTTTAGTCTAAACCTGCCCTCTTCCAGTTTAAAGCCATTACCCTCATCCAGTCACTACATGCCCTTGTAAAAAGTCCTTCCCCAGCTCTCCTGTAGGCCCCCTTTAGGTACTGGAAGGCCGCAATAAGGTCTCCCCGGAGTCTTCTCTTCTCCAGGCTGAACAACCCCAACTCTCTCAGCCTCTCCTCATAGCAGAGGTGCTCCAGCCCTCGGATCACCTTTGTGGCCCTCCTCTGGACCTGCTCCAACACGTCCATGTCCTTCTTATGTTGGGGACTCCAGAGCTGGATGCAGTACTCCAGGTGGGGTCTCACGAGAGCGGAGTAGAGGGGCAGAATCACCTCCCTTGACCTGCTGGCCACACTTCTTCTGACGCAGGATACGGTTGGCCTTCTGGGTTGCGATCACACATTGCCCACTCATGTTGAGCTTCTCATCAATCAGGACACCCAGGTCCTTCTCCTCAGGGCTACTCTCCACCTGTTCCCCGCCGAGCCTGTATTTGTGCTTGGGACTGCCCCGACTCAGATGTAGGACTTTGCACTTGGCCTTGTTGAACTTCATGAGGTTGGCATGGGCCCACCGCTCCAGCCTGTCCAGGTCTCTCTGGATGGCATCCCTCCCCTCCAGTGTGTCTACCTCACCACACAGCTTGGTATCATCAGCAAACTTGCTGAGGGTGCACTCCATCCCATTGTCCATGTCCTCAACAAAGATGTTGAACAGTATGGGTCCCAGTACTGACCCCTGAGGAACACCACTTGTCACTGATCTCCCCCTGGACATCGAGCTGTTAACCGCAACTCTTTGAGTGTGACTGTCCAGCCAGCTCTTTATGCAGCGAGTGATCCTTTTGTCGAATCCATGTCTCTCCAATTTAAAGACCAGGATATTGTGTGGGACAGTGTCAAATGCTTTGCACAAGTCCAAGTAGATGACATCAGTTGATCTTCCCTTGTCCACTGCTGCTGTAACCCCTTCGTAGAAGGCCACAAATTTGTCAGGCATGACTTGCCCTTGGTGAAGCCATGCTGGCTGTCACCAATCACCTCCTTATTTTCTCTGTGCCTCAGCAGAGTTTCCAGGAGGATCTGCTCCATGATCTTGCCAGGCACAGAGGTGAGACTGACTGGCCTGTAGTTCTCCGGGTCTTCCTTGTTTCCCTTTTTGAAAATAAGGGTTATGTTTCCCCTTTTCCAGTCGGCAGGAACCTCACCAGACTGCCACAACTTCTCAAATATGGTGTCTAGTGGCTTTGCAACTTCATCTGCCAGTTCCCTCAGGACCTGCGGATGTATCTCATCAGGTGCCATGGGCTTGTGCACCTTCAGGTTCCTCAGGTGGTCTCATACTTGATCTTCACCTACAGTGGGCAGTTCTTCATTTTCCCAATCCTCGCCTTTGCATTCTGCATCATGGGTGGTGTGGCTGCAGTCTTTGCCAGTGAAGACTGGGGCAAAAAAGTCATTGAGTACCTCAGCTCTGTCTCTGTCCTGGGTAACCAGTTCTTGCATTTCCTTATGAAGAGGGCCCTCAACGAAGGACACAAATGCAAAAAAGGGCGAGAACATCCAGATTATGTTAAAAAATACAAAGACTGGTTTCAAAGGCATTTTATGGATAGAAATAAAGAAACAATAGGCGATTATGGCAGAATCCCTTTCTTAATGCAAATGGCAGAGGCTTCAGAAACCTGGTACAAATCCAAGTGACTGGAAAGAAAGTTACTGCTCTTTATGTGATCAGGGAGCTTACATATATTTCCTGCTGTGTAGAAGTGTCTCCAGTAGCATTCAGGTCACACAAACAGATGTCCCACTCTAACTGAACTGTAACACATTTATTAGCCTCAAGTATCTTCAGGAGATGAGCAAAAAGAAGAGTGATGCATAGGCCTGGGAAGATCCATATGAGATACTGTTCTCACTAAGTGAAAGTGTGGAGCAGTGAGCAAGTGGCTGTGTGGTGCTTAGTTGCTGGCCAAGGTTAAAGCACGACAACAAACAAATTACTCTGTACTACTTTTGAAACAGTAAGGAAGTGTTGCCTTGGCAAAGCAGAAAATAGCATACGTGGAAAATGAAAAAAAATTAAGAAAATAAATGGGGCTGTAAATAAACCATTCTTTGGCTATGGATGAGGAATAATTAAGTTGATACATTGCTGAAAAAGAGGCAGGTAAAAAAATACTTTTTGTGGCTGCTCATAGATTGCAGAATTCTATATCTTAGAAAGTTAAAATAGTGTTATATATCTTATGCGGTATTGATCTAAAATGTGTTAAAAGTTATTGTTAAAGCACAGGCATAATATGGTAGCTGTGCAGAGCTTTCTTACGCAGTTTCATTGATTCTTTTGTCAGTTGAATAGTTTATTCAAAGATAAGCTTGCCTATATCCTCACATTTGTATTCTTTAACAACTGTATCTATTTCATTGTTTTATTATTATTAAATGTGAATTTACATTCCTGTATGTATTGTTCTATTCAAAATACCAAGAATAACAAGAAAGTATCTGATTGATTTCAAGGACTTGAATTAGGTCCTTTCTTTTTACTTTTTTTTTTTTTTTTTACAATATTTCAGAAAAAAAATGTGCCTCTGCATTAATCTTGTTCCATTTCCTGGAGACAATAAAAGAAACTTTCCTTACACAATTAAATGGAAACAAAGAGATCAAAGAGAAGCATCTAATCCTCACCTTCATGAAGAATAAGTTCCCAATAGTTCAATAAGTTCTTTCATTTTTCAGAGCTGAAAGTTTGCAGTTTAACTGTTTACCAGTGTAGTTATCAAAAGGTAAGGACTGATGATGAAGAAAGATTGGTCATGCTAATTCAAGTGTGTTAAAATGCTGTTCTTACAAAGAACTATCCTGAATCAAATAAAAGCTATTTTTTTTAATTCTTAAGTTTTTGTTTCATACATTTGTACACTTCTTAACTATGATAATAAGATCCTTAATAGGTTCTGATATATTGTGGCAAGATAAGAAGTTTGCTAATATGAGACAAAATTAACTCTGATCTTACTGTAGGAGGGAACATCAAATCATATTACATTTTTGTCTTCCTTCATTTCAGTGGTTATGTATTCTGCTTCACTGATGATTAGATTAGTGTGAAAAGAAATATTTCTTTATTAAAAAAGTTGATTTTCCACAAACTCACCATGATGCAAGATATCCTGGTTTGTTGTAAAATTCTAAAAAGACAAGCAGCTGTATGGAGCAGTTCATATTTTCTAAAAGAGTAAGCAAGGCACTCACATAAAAAATTAATAAGCCATATGTTTTAATCTAAAGGAGAAAAAAGAGGTTTGGACAAGATATATTTAATCTTTTTATTTCATATCACTTCTTTGTTTCTCTGAACCTGTGAACAAAAAAATTAAAATATTTGCAACAGATCCAAATTCATTAAAATAGGAACACAATTTGTTTATGATTTGGACAAAATTCAGGAAAGTCCAGAATGCACTTTCAAATAAGCATATTTGCACACATATATAATGCATACACTTAGGTGTAACAAACATTTTTATTAATGCAAGTCATTTTCTCATATATTCAGAAAAGTACAAAATAAGCAGATTTGTGAAAAAGATAATACTGCACTGCTTTCAAATGTAAAAAATCACACAATTGATATGACTTAGAGGGAATACTTTAAAACAAGGATTCTGCTATGGTTGCACAGACACATACGCACTGCAATGAAGATTCAGATGCTCACCAGATCCTCCTTCAATGCAAATACTGCAATGCAAATTCTCATAGAAGTGATAGTTACAGCAGCAATAATGGATTGGAGTGGAAGCTGTGTGAGGGGGATATTGTAAATGTTCTTTTGTAGAATTTTATTGTTTAATTATAAAATTGAATATCAAAATTAAGGTTGTACAGCTGTAATGACTGCTACACAAATAAGAATAATAATCTAGAAACCAAACTACCTATTTTGTTGTTGTGCAAGGTATTACAAATAGAAACACCAAGGTAGGGTAATATACTTTATACTCTCTAATACTGTCTATAGCTTCTTAAAAATACAAACTAATGTTTAAAATGTTTGTTATGCAGACAGCAGATTCAGGAAAGAATCAATACTGTGTAAATGAAGTCCAATATGCACCCAGTTCTATTTTATTTCCTCCAGCAGTTGTTTCTATAATAAGAACCAAAAGATGATAGCATAGGTGCTGTTATAAAGCCTTTTTTGAAAGCTCTTCCACACAAGACAGATTCTACAGTCACAAGTAGTTTGTTAAAAGCTGCTTTATGCTTGCAAAGTTATCTGAATTTTCCTGAGCACCAGGCACTACTACTTCAAAATTTACACTTAGACATCCTTAGTTCATGTTGTACCTAAAAGGTCAAAAGCTCAAGAGAGGAAGGAAGGTTGCTTATTTGCTTGCTTTTTAAAGCCAGGAGAGTCAAGTATGAAACAGCAAAGAATCACAGAATGGAAAAGCAGAAACCAGGAACTGCAACAGAAATAGGGAGTGACTACAAGGAAACTTTCAGTATATGATTCCTTGATACCAGAAAGGGTAATACTGACCTTCTGTTCCTTTCTAACTCAGGAAATTAATTATGTCTCCTTTATGTTAGCATTAGTGATCATGACGATGTGCAGGAGTTGAGTTCAGTCTAAGAATCTTACCGAAAGCTTTTCCTTTTCCCCCAATTAATTTTTAGCAGAACTATCAAATTCCATGATTACCATGTGACTCAATAATTACTAGTTTATACACAGAAGAGGATATGCAAAAAGCTGGGCCATGTCTATAAAAGGACTGATTCGACATTAATTGTGAAACTATATCTGCAGGAAAGAAACATGATGTTTCTTCACCTGAAAGGAAGTTATTAGGTGAAAGTGAGTTAGCTGAGGAGTCATTCCAACTGTGGAACCCATTTTAAGTATCATCTTTTCTGATGTTTTAAATTACATGTTCCGCTCAATACAAATAACAATGGAACACTATTAAAAAGAGCTGACACTCCTAAGTTTTTCTTGGTAGATAAAATTTTTGACAATGACAGAAATAGATCTTCTGCATATACCAAAGTAATGCAAGAGAAATTAATAAGTGTGCAGGAAGATTGAGTGAAAGAATGAAAGCTGTTGTCAAAAATATCAGAAACTAATAACACTTTGGATTTCAGCAAAGATGGACTGAAAAATATATATGTAATAAAAAACCCAAAATCCTATCATCGTCAAGGAGCATCATGCAGAAACACAGGAAAACTTTAGCTCTGGGGAATCTGCTAGGACTTGTATAATTTGTGGCTGCAATGGTATAAATAAAATTTGCTATATTCTCTGGTTAAACAGGATCCTAATTGATTCCGTCATAAGGTATTTTAACCAACCATTACACATTTGTTCCAGCTGTTTAGATAAAAGGTCAGAGTGGAAAGACAGCTGAATATATTTTAGCAACATTTTGTCCTGCAATCTCATCTGTTGTGTGTGCATTGTGACAACTTTTTCCAGAAATAGGTGTTCTTCTGGAAACTGAGCTTAGTATTTTGCTAAAATGTGGTGTTTCCATTGTTCAAAATTTCTCATTGTGTCTGTCACTTTGTAGGAGTATGCCTCAGGCTACAGAGGGCCTGATGAACTATCACCAAAAGACGTAATATGCAATTATTTTGGTAAGTGGTATTTGATCTTCCCACTGTTTAGAAGCCCAGCATCTACTGAACTGTACATGTATCCTGGTTTGAGGTAAAACAGAACCCCTTTTCTGTTTTGTAATTAAATTCTGGAGCTAAGCCTCTATTCTCTAACTGAACTTTCTGAAATTCACAGCATATTTTCCAGACACTGTTCGCTCTCAGAGTGATAAGACCTATGTTTATAGTTGATGCCAAGACATAGTATGCAGAGAGGCTCTTGCTTATACTTATTGCTGTAACACCCAAGGCCAACCAACTTTGTTGCTTGCCCCATTGGAGGGTCAGAAGGGGAAAAGCGTGGAGGGGTCGCACTTGCTAGGAGGAGTGGACAGGACAGGTGGCACAAAACTGACCAACAGGGTTTTCCATCCCATCTGCCTCATGCTCAGTATAAAAGCTGAGGGATCAAAGGGTCAGCCCTTTTTCTTCAATGGTTGGCATCTGAGGAGGACTCTGTTTGTTTGCCTTTGATCCCTATCTGTGCATTCCTGAATCCAGATCTGGAATCCACCTCCCATCTGTCACTAGTCCAGTCTGGGACCTTCCCAGTGTCTGCCGGTGATGTGATCACCATCCTGGGAGCTTGAGACAGTTTTGTATACATTTCATTATTTTCTTTTTTAAATTATTTTATTAATTTACTAATATTTTCATTAAAGTAGTTTGTTTTTTTCTAAGCTCATGTTTCTTTCTCTCTCTCCCTGCTCTCCTTGGAGAGAGAGGGAGAAAAGCATCTGTCGTTTGCTTCAGTGGCCAGTCCAGCCCAAACCACACCAACACGTATTTAAAAAGCTTGTGTTTATTAGCATGTCAGGATTGAGGAAGTAGTTAACATAAAATCACAGGAATGCTGATCTTCTTATCTTAGGTATATAGAGCTTTACCTAAGCATTCCTGTACTCGTTGGTGGAAATATAAATATTGCCAAATATTTGTTTAAATTTTTTATACTAATAAAGAAATTAAAAGGATTTGGAGACTGACTGCTATATTCCTTCATTTGGGACAGATGGTAGAGTTCGCTCAAAGCTTTGACTAAGAGGTGATACAGATTCATATCTCTACACCAAAGAGGCATTAAAGCATGCATGATAGCATGAAAATGATTTCTTCTCTGTATTGCATAATGGTCAGGGTTGGAAGGGACCTCTGGAGATCACGAGTCCATCAGGCAATGTAATTGTCCATGAGATTGGGAGTAGGGAATCCATTGCATAATTAGCCCAGGTTTGACTTTACTGGCTTTGTGACTGTTGTGTCAGAATCAAGCCTCGTAGGTTTCAGACACTGAAAAGTAGAAGATATTAGCAACTAGTTTCTCATATCAGACTGTTTTTTCCCGTTGCGTGAAGTAAGGTCTCTTCTGCCTTCGTCTACAGGCAATTTAAAGGAAGCGGTTTCACTGTCAGAACCACATTTGAGAGGCAGTTGCTGCCAACAACCCTGTTCTAGTGCCTGTCGCCAGCTTAAAGTAAAGGGTTCGTAGAGTGGACACTCATGTAAGCACCAGTGTCATCTTGGAGGCAAAGTTTAGTGCCACCAGAAACTCCTAAACAAGACTGAAACTTTCCTGTGTGAACCCATCCCTCACGGGTTGGTTAAGCTATGGTGCTTCCAGTACATATCAGAACAACAGAGAAGTAACCACACAGCTGGTTTGATGGAGAAGCAAGCAATGCAGCTACAAACACCATTTCCCAAGTTAAAGGAGAGCCTGACTGCTGGAATGATCTTCCTTGTTCAGTCTGCGAGAATACAGTTGCTAGACTTAGCTTGCAGATATGACTATTCATGAATACCTCTCTGAAGTGGTAAGGAAGAAAATATAGGCCAGGCCCTAGCTTCAGCTGACATTCCTAAAGGTCTCTCAACCATCCATGCTGGGTATTTAAGCTCTGTGGGGTTGGTTTTGATCCTATGGATATCTAGGAAGTACTATACTCCAGGTCAGAAATTGAAAACGTGTGCACCATAGATTTCAGACCAGATGAAATATATTATGAGCAAATAGTGTTAGTGGCAAATGCCTCCCAAACTGCACTAGCTGGTTATAACATTGCTAGAATAACTTTATGGCAATATTTGCTGTTGGCTAGGTTTCTGTACATGATAAAACATTCAGTATATATTTCTTATACTTATTTCTTTGTGATATTTTGCAGCTGTGACTGTGAGAGTGGCAAATACAAATGTTATTTGTACACATAGCTGTTGGTGTTGGTGTTAAGTAAACACTTTAAATCACATAAATGAGTGTTGATATTGTATGGAGAGATTAGCAGTCTGTAGGGAAAGGGATTTTCCTACCCACCACAGATCAAGTTTGGAGATTAAAAAGGTGGGTAGATACTGGTAGATTTTGGAGCAAACTGCAGAAACTTGCTCATATTCATAGTCTACTTTTTGATGAACAGCAACTATAAACCAATATTCATAAAATGGCCACAATGGGCCAGAACAAAGGTCCACTTAGCTAAATACTCTGTTTCTAACAATGAGCGTATTAAGTAAGCTTGCAAAAAGGGTATGAAAGAGAGCAAGCAAAGAATATGCCTTCTGTAATACAGCTTCTCTGCCTATGGCAGTCAACACTTTAGGGAATCTAACTGTATGGTCCAGTATTAGCCCTATAGCTATCATAATATTTATATATGTGCTTTTAGGTAAATAATTGAACTTTTTTGCATTTTTCAACCCTCTTGTCCTTCAGCACTAGCTTATCCTTTTAAAAGTGCATTTGTACAGGACCTAACAATATGCAGTCCTGATCTTAGTAGAGATCTGTAACTACCAGTGTAATTTAATGAATTCTCTTCAGTACTAGTTCAAGATCTAGTTATATTAATTTTTTACAAAGCATACCAAAAATGTACATTCAAAATTGCTAGTGAAGCAGAACTTATCAGTGACTTTAGGACAGATTAATTTTGTCCTAGAAAATAAATATACATAATTCTGCATAACTTGCCAAGCTTTCTTTCAGTTCAGATTTGTTTAAGTGATCCTTACACATGCTCTTTTATCACATGCATAACAAACACTGCAAGAAGTACATTTTTAACATTCTTGGTTTTTATTTAAATGGCTACCATTCTATATCGTTTTCTAATTAAAAAAGCTTTAGGGTAAGAGTAAGCAGGACATATTGCAAGTGAAGTCAGAAAAGAAATTACCTTTTGTGGTGTCAAGATGAAATTCAAATATTTCATTTCAAGGTACGATTGAGAGGTGTAGCACCTAGAGTCAATTATAAAAAATTTTGATTGCCCAAAAGAATAAATAGCTAATGAGCTAAGTAACACTTCTTACTGAAGCTGACTGTGATGCTGCAGTGCAACATGCTAAAGGAATTGTGTATCCCTAAAAAATTTAGTCTTTACGTGAATCATGCAATAAGAATGCTGTGGGCTCAACCATCCTTTGATGGCACAGCTCATACGGAACATTTACAGGCAATCAGAAGAATATGTCCTGGAGAATAGAAGTAAACCCCTTTCTTTCTTTCTCAATGAAAATAGAGACTCTGAGATGGAAAGAAATCTTTGATTATTTTCCTGGGATCATTTGCCGATGTGACAATTAATCCTGCAGGAATAGAAAAGGTTCACTGTTCCTTAAAATTTTCAGGGTAGTATGCCTTAGCATTAGTTTCAGTTTATTTTAAAGGAAGGAGTCCTTTTCAGAAATAGGTACAATCACTCATTTTGTCCTAATACTCATAGATGTTATAGCGTGGAACGAGATGAAAGTCAAGCTCTAAGATAGTTAGACTTCATCAATTAATCTTTCAAAATGCCAGCAAGTTTGAAACTGATTAAGAAGAAAGGGGAGTTTTGGTGTGATGTGATATTCTAGCCGGTTTTGATTACCTATGTATTAATTCACAATTTGTGTCTAGTGCTGTCATAAATTGGTGAGGCATGAAATGGCCTATCTCCTAGAGATTAAGTCAGATAAGACATTAGTGTGGTTTGCATCTGAGAGATATTGATATACATTTGTAAGCATTAGGTCTTCTAAGTTAACAAAAAATGAGAACAATAGAAAGAATTATGATATTAATAACGTTGAATTTGTTGTGCAGATTCTCTCTTTCTCAAGAGTATCTAGAATTCTAACTCATTTACATTAAACATCTTATATTAATAAATACACAGAACATGCTATAACAGGTTCTTTTTAAAATTAAAAAGATTTGGTAAAAATAGAGCTTCGTTTTTTCCTCTTGAAATCTGTATCATTGTCCTAGTTCTTCAGCATACCATGTATTTTGATGTACTAAGATGGTTATGCAGATCTCTCCATCCTACTATTTGAACACCTCCCACATGAATGAAACAAATTAAAGTTATGATGTTCATTTTACATCAACTCTCTTTCATTATTAGACTTTCCCTTTTTGGCATCAATAATAAAATATTTTGATTGGGGAATGCAATAACAAATTCTCTATAGAGCACGCATGTCCAGAATTATAGAACTATAAGACTTTATTATATAATTTAACTTCTATATTTATAATCCTTATGGGAGGAAAACTTCTTTTAAACTAAGGAAACTAAATCTTTTTACATATCATTAATGTTCTTGCAACTGTTTTGAGAGATATATTATATACTGAAAAATACTTATTATACCTTTTTTTTACTTTTTCATAACTACCCATATATTGATCTCTCAGGGTGACATATTCTTTACTTGATTTCTGCTTGGAGGTAAACTGCTTTTAGATAAGTTTTTAAAATAAAATCTCTTCGGTTTGTTGGTTTATTTAAATTATTTTATTTATACATTATTAATTGGTTTCAGGAATATTAGACAAAAAAATCCCTTTTCTTAACAAAAATTCCAACTGCAGCTAACGTTTGAAAGCAGAAAACTGATGGGATTATATTCTGGTTTGGAATATAATTACATGGAGTGTGAAGAACAGTTTTTCATTAAATCATCACATGGTGGTCAACACATAAGTACAAATTCAGAACATGAATGCTTTTAAAAGTTGAACCTGTTTGTTAGCCACTCTCTTCACTGAAAATGCTTCTTGTCATGAGGTTTTTTAATTTAAAATTATCAAAGATTTACTGTCTCACAGCATTTAGAAATACCATCAAGTCGCTGCATGTCAGCTTAGAGGCAATAACTGCCTGTGTATGCATTCTTAGTCCATCATATGTCTGCAAGTCTGTTTAGTAGAACACTATTGCAAGTTTACTTCTGAACACTATTCCCAGTCTGGCTTGATTTCTGATGTTCTTATTTGACCTTAAATATCATACATCCTATTAGGCTTTAAAAATTGAATGTAATAGCTATTGTGTTTGACCTTTGACTCAGTTCCTTTTTGATGGTTCCACTTATGAGACAGCAAGATCATATTTTTTTACGGTTTAGCCTAACCAGTCTGGTAAGGGGAGAACTGAGAAACAGAGGCAAAACTGAGTTCTGACTTCTGATCAGCTTGAAAACTGGTACTCACTCATTCCAGGCTTAAAAGTATGTTTGACATTTCCAGGTCATTCCCAGTCTTTACTGGTTAAAATACAGTAACATAGTTGGAAAAACGTTCTTGGAAACCACATGTGCAAAAATTCTTAGTCATATGCATATGCAACAGGGTGCCGTAGGGAAACCAAATTCATTTCCTCAAAGGCTGATTTTTCAAAATACATAGCTCATAAAGGAAGACTGGACACAGACTATGAAACAATTTATTCCTGCAGAGAAACATTTGTGGATTACATTTGGACAGATTTTGTTGGGTCAAAACATGCTGTCTTGTTAAGGAACACTTGAGGCATGTTTCTTATCAGAAATGGTATTAAAAACTATCCATCTTATTTACCCAGACTCAGTTACACAAGGAAACGGAAGGATAAAACAATAATTTGAAAGACATAGAGAGCAAAAAAAAATCAAAGGATGCTAAAATACTTAGCATTACATTAAGGAATCAGATTACATTTAATTATTATTGTAAGAGATTCCTGACTCTAATCCATGTCAATTGTTTGTTCACTCTGCTGTCAGTTTTTCCATCTCAGAGACTTGCCACAAAGCCAACAGTTTTTACATCCAGCAGATGACAGTATAGAACCCTCCTAAAGGGATACATCTGGAAGTGAGTGTGGAGAAGCCCTAAACTTCATCTACAGCTAAGAAACAGAAACTTTCCCACTGGCTTCATGTTCTTTCCAAGGAGCTTAAGGTGTGTGGAAAGGCTGATCCTTTAGTTCCATGACTACACTCTTCCTGAGGCTATAGAAACCTTTGGCTGGAGGACAGGATCTTGCAATTATTTTCAGTAATCACTATTTCCTTCTTAAGAACATTATCTGAGGGTATTAAAGGACTAAACTCGTATGCAGGAAGGTTAAATGACCAACTAGAAAAGTTTATAGGAATCTACAACACCGGATTATAGGCAGCCATTGTTATGAACTGTAGATGGTTGCTTTACATACCTATAAACAACATAAGCACCGACTTCACTCCTCCTATACAATATAATTAACATTAATAATGAGTCAGAATTGTTGTTGGTAAGGTTGCTAAGAACAGCTCTCTCTAATTTTATGCTATTTTATTTCTTCTAATTGTCAAAATGGGAAATTTTATTATTAGTGTGTTTTCTTTACTAACTTTTTGAATTATTGAATTTTAAAACTGTCTGTATCATTGCTTTTCTTATTTTTGGAAGTGTTACTTTTGGGCTCTGTATACACACTGTGGTGTCCTCCATATTATTCTAAGTTGCCCTATAACATCTGAGAAAGAAAAAGTTTTGTGTAGATGACCCGAAACGGGGAAAATCCCGGAACATCTGATTTTCATTCCTAAATGCTCCTACACATCTTTTTAGTGGTCCTAAGGAAACTACTTTGCTTAAATTCATGTTTTAAAATGGGCCATTATCATCTCTGTCTATTTGCCATAATTTTGCTGTACCTTTACCCTAAGAAATTTCAAATACTAAACCCATCACTGGTAAAAATAAATAGGGTCCTAAGCCTAGTACTGTTAATGCCAGTGTTTTTTGGAGGGTAGGGTGGGAAGGGTGTTTACAAACAAAACATTTTTGTTTTGTGCTCATTGTATAACTTCTTTCAGTGCCTTCATTTTTGAAAGTGAGCTTCATAACTTTCCAGTTGTAATGCATATAATGCTCAGAAGTCGAGTCCATCACTGGGTACAAGTCTTAGTTTTCTTCCTTTATCTCTTTGGATCCTGAGGTGATCCTCTTTGGAGCTGAGGTGAGTCGAGGTTCTCAGATTGAGAGGTCAAGCCTCTGAAGTATTAAGGTAAGAGATCCCTGCTCTCTGAAACTTTCTAAGAAAGAAATAATGTGTCTGAAGCAATAGAAGACAATCAATGTTTGATAGTGCTGAAAAATGTCTCCTCATCATTTCCTACTGGCTAGTTTAGATAGTATTTTCTCTTCTTGCAAGTATTGAAAGAGTAGCTCTCAGATTCCTGCAGCCTGTACTGAGGACAGGATTTCTCTCACTGTAGGGGTGGGTACCTACGTAGCCAGGTGTTTCTTTGGATGAATTGCTCTATTTATAAAATTGTTTTATTGAGTTAACTTAAGTGTACTTGCCTATACAAAGGATAATATATCTTTTGAAATGGCTAAAAGGGTTTTTGGGGGGTTTTTTTTGGAGGCTTTTTTGTGGGTTTGTCTATTTTTTTTTCCTTTGGGAAGCTGTTAATTTTTGCCTTGTACATTTTAATGTTTCTTATTTTCTACAAAGAATTCTAGTATGAAACTTAAAATTAGATAAAGGCAAGTTACACAATTAAAATGGAATAACATTCTGTTCAGGAAAGACTTTGAGAAACACAACTTGACTTTAAAGCACTGAATTACATAACACCTCCTTGGGATTCTTCATTCCAATATTACTATTTGAATTTATATTAAAGAAGTGCATAGCAGTCCAAGTACAAGTTTGTTGTATTTTGCACCTTCTGGATAAACAGTGAGAAGCAGACTGTATCCAAAGAGCTTAAAAAGTAAACAGGCAACACAGATTGAGAGGTTAATTTTAAAAACCCTTTTTGTTCCAATTTTTATAGGCAGAAACAGGGAAATAAAGTGGTCTTTGCTCTAGATCTTTGTTTAAGTACTTTGGTTAGCCTTGAAAGAAGCTTCCTCACTCTGTTTAGGATCTGCAACCTGGGAAACTTGCCTTGAAGGCAAGCAACTGCTTCATTTCACTCAAAAAGCGAAAAGGAACAGTCTTTTATTTTAAACAGAGCCAGAGAACCTGCTACCATTATGTAAGAAAAGATTACACGTAAGGTGATTCTCAAAGAAAGGAGTATCTGTGTTGTGTACATGTCTATATATGTTTGTGAGAGAAAGAACAGCTAGCTCATAATAAAGATACCTAAACAGAAGGACAGAGTCATGCTTTAATTCTGATAATCGGGGAAAGCGTATAAATAGTTCTGGTAAGGGGGTTGAATGGAAAGGAATGAGTTTAACTTTTTCTTGCATAGCATGAATGAAAGGTGCTGTCTCGTCCTCTATATTTTAAACAAAAGCCAGAGTAACCATTGTATTTTTGTACAGAACAATAGATTGGTTGAATACCAACATGCTGGGTAACATGATTTGATTTAAATTTCTCAGGATTTAGGTGAAAAATTATCTTTCTTCTAGACTGTAGCTGGGCTTAGAAATGAGAATAGCAATGAACAGGTAGTAAATACCTTGATACAAACAAAAGACATTTTTATTATATTAAGAAGTTTAAGTCAAAAACATGTTCTTTATGATACAGCAAAGTTTTTCAGGATCGCAGTCTTGGGATTAATATCTGGGCTGAAATTCAGTTGCTTAATCTTAAACGTCTAGTGACATTTAATATGTCCTGTTTATCTGAGGCATTTACAAAAACTATGACACAGAACCATGAGATGTCCCAGCAGGATGCCATTTGTGTCATCTTAGGACATCCAAATTGGCTGATTAACATGGGCATCTAGTGCCAATTTCCATGCCTAATATATGTATTAGATCCCTAAATTACTTACACTGTCCTTTGGGTTTTTGTTTTCTCTTTTGCCTTGTCCTTAAATCTAAGGCTAAGCACATGTCCTATAGCAAAACCAGTCGAAAATCAGAACTTCACTTCTTGAATGCTGTTCAGATAGTTTAAGCATAGGGCAGGTTTTCTTGCTTTTTATTTTTTTCTTGTTGTGCTGTTGGCTACGTGGGTGCTAAAGAAGTCTCTTTTTTTAGGACTGCAAAAGTGAACTTGAGATGACACAGGTAAAAGTCACAAAAAAAGGAAAAGTTAAATACAAAAACTTATCATTTATTGGCATTTTAAAGGTGACTAAGATAAAAGGAAGCTACAATTGCTCCTTCTGAAAGTGTTACAAAAATATTTAACAATAAAATTGGTTTATACTTTTTTTTGGAATATCACTGAAATGTCCATTCACCATTTCATAAAACTTGATTTTTCTTAGTTAACATTACTACAAACTGCAAATGATTCAAAAAGACTACTGTCTTTGACAGAGCGAGGGGGAAAAAAAAAAATAACCAAACAAAAAATCCTGGAAACCCAATTGTCATTCGTCTTCTCACCGCCAAATATTTCTTATTTGGAGTTCCTCCACATTTTCAGTGTACATTAACATTATGCAAACAGAACATAAAATGCTGATATATATAATTAAAGTCCAACAATGAGAGTCTTGCTTTGTCTGAAGGAAATTATTTTAGTGGACATTGAATGTATTGAACACAAAAATATTAAATTGTCTACAGATTGTTTTTATTAGGTCTGCAGATAATTAATTAAGGACAGATGTCTCACCAAAAGGTGAAATGGAATGTATTCAGGGAAGAGGATAAGGAATAATGAGATACTGAAATACAATACATCAAATGAAGAAAATAATATAAAATTGGGCTTAATTGCGTTCTGCATTATACAGATGCTCTGGGATATGGGGACTTTCAAGGCAGGTTGTGCATCTAGTAGTCAAATCTGTAAAATTCTGCTGCACAGATGCTCCACAGACTCTAAGGAGAGCACATTCAGCTGATTTGGGTGAATTTTATGTAGCAAGAGGTATAGGATGTGCAGGTTGGAAACATTCAGGATTTTTCACTTTTCCTGGTTGGTAAGAATTTCCCTGTGCCTTCAGAGGAGAAAGTCCTACAAAGTTTTAAAGGACTATTCAGGCACTCATTTCTTCTAGTTGTGCCACTTCATTTCTTCTCCAGTTGGAAGCCACACAATAGGCCAATGCTAATCAGACTATATCTTTACCACTGAGCACATAGTGGACCTGTAGGACATGAAACTAGCTGATACCCCTTTAGCTCCGAGTCTCCTTCGCAATCCCATCTGTTGCAGAATTTCATCAAAATGGAGGCAGAACTGAAGTATAGATATTGGCTTTCTCATTTAACTTTAATGAATCATAGATGAATCCAAACTCCAGAATCCAGACTGAAAAATGGTTATTTTTTTATGTCAGAGAAGTGATAAATTCAGCATGCCTCTAGTATCCTTAGGATTAAATGAAGTCTAGCAAAGATTGTTAGTGAAATGAAGTGGGACAAGGATTCCAAAACAATTATGACTTCCATCGGAGCATATAGTTGTTACAGAGATATTTCTATGAGCACTGACCTAGGAATTATGGACATTGCATATTGTATCACCAAGGACTGACTGAGATTTTAATTATATACACTGCACCTTTAGAATAGTGTTTCTGTTAGACTGCTACCAGAAATACAGTGAGTAGCTCTACATATAATATTAGTCATCACTTTCCTCGCCTTTGGGGTTTTTGGTATCAGTTTAGGAGGGAATATAATTAATTGATTGCGATACTTTTTTGCATATCCATCAAAAATTTTGTTTGTTAATCAAGTTTTTACTGTACTGTAGTTCTAAATAAAGACTCATCTTTGTGTCTGTGAAATTTCAAATATTGGTTTATATAAATGTACAAAGAAACTATATTAAAATGTTGTATTTTAAGTGTTCTATAGCTGTTACAAAATTTTAATCAAAAATACAGTTCATTTGACGATTTTACAATTGTTTCATTACAATTATTTTAATGTTTTGATGATTTTTTGTTCAAGGAAATTCTGTTTTTTTTCTAAGTTTGAACATATGAATTTCCCTTAAAATAGCAGCAGTAGAAATGTCAGGGAAAGTATGAAATTCTATATGAATAGTGCTATTAGTGACTGTCATTACTGTTGTTACTGGACCAGTTCTTACATCACAGACTAGCTGACTACTTTTGCCAATTGGTTTTGCTTAACTGTCATGCTTTCTTAGCCAAAGGCAGAAAGCATTGAAAGTCTGTAACTGAAGGTATTGGTGGGAGCTTTTCTCATTATAATATGTGTGAGAAACTAGCAGACCAAATGCAGTCTTAAAGATAACGAAGATGATATTGCAAAGGGAATTCAAGGTGACGGTTTGATGAGGTTTTTTGTAACTTTTCCATTGTAAAAATCAGTGGTATATGGTCTGTGAACTACCAGGCAATATTAACATGCCATTCTTTGCAACCAAATTATCCAAGACATGTATTATGTTGGTTAATTTGAAAATATAAATTACCTTGTAACACATAACATGTGAAGGAATTTCATTTTTTAAATCCCCTACACTTAAAAGAATTTAATGGAATGGGAAAGCAGTAGATGATAACTATTATTTGGATACAAACAGAAATGTAAACAGAAACTGAAGAAGAATCATATAAAATATGGATATTAAATGACTAGAGTTCATATTATTCCATAAATAATAAATGCAAAATCTTTAAATGTCTATGTTGCATTGAAAAGAGTGGATTTATGGCAAGGTCTACCCCATAGAGATGTGCATACAATATTTTAAGAAAAATCATCCTGCTGTTCAGAATGTTGCCTGTGCTTCCAAATAGTTTTTCAGCACATAACTAAGCATAAGAAAGATGTTAAGCCTCTGTTAAAAGTTAAGATGTTTGGAAAAAAAAAATCTTCCTTTGCATTGGAAAATGAAATTTCACTACTGATTTTTGACCCAAGCCATAAGAATGTTTTGATTTAGAAATAATTTAGAATAATCTCAAAAAAGAGACAGATTTTGCCATTTTTAAAAGTAAATCATTCAATCTTTTTTTCCCATTGATCTACAAATAAAGGTATTAGGACTTTTGAATTCAGCTTTTACCATGTTAACCTCTAGAGGTGGAAAAGGCTAAAGAATACACAAGAAAAACTGAGACTTAATAAAGCTATACTTTGTCACTGGATGAGAGAGGGATGAAAGGAGCAAAAACCAAGGCTAGGTAAGAGAGAAAAAGAGAAAGGCAATGCAAGGAGCGGAAGAAATATTCCAGTATTTATGAAGGAAGCCAGACTTAGTTACATGACTTTGAAACAGATAGCCACACACACTAAGGGCAGAGGTTGTCATACAGGTGGTTTTTGGCCTCACTGGCCTCAAACAACATGTGGCACTGATGGTGCATGCGTGAGGGTGCACCATCTCAGAGCATAACAAACAGTGCTGCTATAACATTAGCTGTTTTATCATCCTAACCTCCCATGTCCACAGAGCTTTTCCCCATCATCCTGCCAGTTCCCACCTTTGTAACTTTGTAATGGGGCTGGAATTGTATTGGGAAAAATATTCTTCTGGACAAAGAACATGATGAAACTTTTTTCAGGTGGGATCATAAAAGAGTATTTATTTTTAGTCACATTTCCTAGGAAAATGAGACAACAGTCTGTCCTTGTGTTTCTCTGACATGCTCTCAGTGGTTTTGTCAATCAGTTTCAACCATATAGGGGGTAGAGGTCTCAAATACAGGAAATTTCTACACGTTGTGTGACAAAAGGAAGCTGGCTGAAGGAGAGAGATTGAAATGGATGATCCTTGGGGCAGACAGTTATAAACACAACCAAACAGCTTGAATTATAGTACTGTGATTTGCTCAAAACTGTGTTTGCTCAAATATCATGGCCCAAATACAATCTCCTTATTGCTTAGCAAGATTTTGTGTTCTTTATTTTTATTAAGACATTAATCTGGATTAACCTATCTTCTTTCTGTGGACATATACATTAGTTCTTCATGTCTTCGTGTCTGTACTCTCAGTCTTATCATGACACATATCTGTGCGATGCTCATAATATCACAAAATTCAGTGCTTAAGAGACCAGAGTGTCGATACATCCCAGTGCTAAAAGGGTATAGATTAATTGAATCATAGTATGTAACTCTGTGCCACCTTCTCCCCTTTTTAACTATGGGAGGGGAGGAAAGTAGGTGAAGAAAAAACCAGAGGACCCGTTGCACCCTCTCCCTTTACTTACACCAATAAGTACATTATCTGCTTTAGTACATTAATACATTTAGTACATATTTAGCTTTTGTATATTATCTGACATAGTTGCCTCATAGAGATGAGGATGTTGCTGTTCTTGTCTTAGAGAATCATGGGCAAATGATTCCAGAGAACATATGCGCAGCTCGACTCTGCCTGCTTCTTCATACAGGGGCAAGATAGGGGAAGCTAGATTATTTTCAGTGGGGACGCAGCGAAAGCAGTGATGTAATGTTGCTTTTATTTGAAAACTACAAAAGAGATTATAGATAGCTGCTGAAGCCTATATTAATGTCTTCAGCTTGAGGCTTTACATAGTTTGAAGAGCAGATTCAGCAGAGTTAGGAGGGGATAGAGTGACTCCATTTTCCTCCATTGTTCTTCTGTTCCATTTTCTTAATAACGTGGGTTCACAGCTTTGCAATCACAGCCCTAGTTTCAACTCTTCTGACTCAGGTAAGTGACACAAAGAGATACCACTCACTTCTGTCACATCAGTGACCTCACAATCAAAGTAGCAAAAGTAGCCTTACAATCAAACTCACTAAACAAAAGAAAATTTAGACAACATGGCTGGACAAGTCCTATACATAAATGTTTTGAAAGAAATTTTATTAAAATGAACAAAATAAAGCAGTTGAAATAAGATGCCCTGCTACATTTTTAATGGATTCTGTTCTGTTTCTAAATGTTACATCAGTTTTTACATTTTCTTTTAGCAGATAGAATTCTCATTAAATATTTTGGTTGAGATGAAACTGAACTTCTGAGAGAAAAAGTAGTTAATCAGAAATATTTATACCCAATGGTTATGACAATTGTTCATAGTAGTTTTCAAGGTATTTTACAATCATCATCAAATATTTAAATATAATAGTGTTATGAGTTTGACAATTCCTTAATGGCAGTAGCATAATGCAGCACACACAAACAATAAATCTGGTTCTCATATGCCTTGATTTTATGAATTGTACAATCCAATAAATATTATAGAACGACACTTCACAACGGCTTAATAGTGGCTCAAAGGCTGGTATACAGGGCTGTCAAAGTTCCCCTGAGAAACCAATCTATTACCAGCTGGTGATTGCTGGATCTGGAAAGTAATGCTACAGGTATATAATGCTGATTACTTGGAAGTAATTGATTACAGATTACTTTTTCTTTGCTCAGTACAGCTGTTATCGTGCTGGCTACTATGACTAAGTACAATGATATTGCACACAATCAAGACAGGAGTGGTAAGATTGCCAAGAAAAGTAACAGAGAGTAATTAGAGTTGCATGTTCACTTGAGAAGTGCACAGATAACATCTTAGAACAGCATTTTTTTAAAATCATTTCACTTACTGTTCTCGATTCTGTCAATGTTCCTGCAAGTAGTAGTCTGCCTTCTTCGTCTCTACTATTCTGGCACTTTGGAAAGATTGCTGTTATAAAACTGAGTAATTTAGGTACCCTATTAGACAAGCATATCCCATGTATTCGTTCTCTTTTTATCTTCCCTAACTTATACAGTCTTTTCAGTTATTTTTATCTCTCAGGTCTATCATACTTATCATTCCTCCAGGACTGGGTCTAGCCATATTAAAGAAGGAAGATGTGTGATATAACATAGCTCAGCTTCTCACCTCTGAAATGATGTAGAACATGTGACACTCTACACAGCACTGATTAGGGAACCACAGCATCCTGAATCACCTCCACTGATCATCATGTCTTCCGTATCCCTTCAATCTCAAATTTTCTCTCCCTAAAATGCATTAGTAGATGTCTGTATAACCATGTTTTCCCTGACCTGAGAAAGCTTCTTTGTGGGAAAATCTTGTGCTAAATGAACAAAAGATGGCACAATCTTAATTTATGTAAAAGATCACGATGTTATGAATAATGGCTCCTTCCTAACTCCTTGCTCTGCTGAAATTTCTTACTGGAAAATACAAGTCAGACAGGCCAAGGATATGTCAATTCTATTGCTTATGGCTCACTGATTTCCAAATTCTTGTTTCTGTCACCCATAGAAATCTCTTTACATTGTCAATACTCATGCATCACATAAAGAGAAAAGATAGCAACATAAAATTATGAAGACTGAAATGAACAGACCAAACTATGTACCTTCCCTCAGCATAAGCTGGGTCTATATTATATATAGACTCAGAGAAGAGTCTTCACAGAGCTTATTTTAGGCTCAAAGAAGCTTTTTTCTGATTCTGTTCAATAGCATCAATTCACCAGGACCTCCGTCTAGCCTTCATTCTTATTCCAGAACTGTATCAGAACCGTTTTTGCAAAAGAACCAATAATCCTATGCTGGAAAAACTATACAGAACAAGAACTCCACCCTCACCCCCACCACCCTAATATACATCTGTCTTTTCTGTACCTCCAGCAAGGAACCTGCCCACACTCAGTATATTCACTAGGAATCTAACATAAGGCATGTAAATCTGACTCATATCCTACCTGGCTGGGGAAAGGTATATTATATGGTCTGTTATACAGTAGTACATTTACACTACTAACTTTGAGCTTAATGTAGAACATATTTCCAGTATAACTTAGATAGCTTTATTAAAGTGATTCTTACATTGAAAAGAAACACAGTTTAACTGTGTATATTTCATCTTAACAAATGAAGCAAAATGAAGTTCCTACTAATAATGGCAGCTAACTTTAGAAAACACGAAAAACAAATAAAGATAAAAGCTTTCTGAATATGATGTTTTAGTATTTCTGAAGTAGAGGAAAGGGAGGAATTGTTATTTGTCAGATTTCTAAAAAGTTGTCTAATTAACATACAGTAACTAATACAGTTTTTCAGTACATTATAAGCTGGCAATGTCCTCTTTCCCTGGTGTTTCATTTATTTGTTTATTTTTGCCAAGTAAATTCATTTAAAAGACATTTATTTAAAAAAACTCAGGATTTGTGTAAATAAATTCAGCTTTGGCATATGGATAATGTATCCTTTCTAACAAAGAAAGTACTTGAAAAGAAGCCTTTATTGCATCTTACAGTTGATGCAGAGGAGGCTTGCTTCTTTAATAGGCGTATTCCGTTTAATATATGTTCATTTAACTGGACTACACTTTCCATCAGTGCATTATAAAGCATACATGGTAATAGAAGTTGGCAAGATAGCATAAACATATTTTTCTTAATGTTAACTATGAATTGGTGGCAAATTCATGCAGTAAAACTTTTTCTTGTGACTTCATCCTAGATAGAGTTATATAAAGAAATGTCTATGAATATGTTATTTGCTTTGCATTTCATTCTGCATGATAGATTCAGATGAGGCCTACTATATGGTGTGTTAAAAACAAAAATGAAATAAACGTCAATAAAAATAGTTTACCATAGAACTGAATGATTGCTAGAGAAAAAAGCAATGTGCAGATTGTACAGATAATACAGACAGTAATAGGTACATGGTTTGGACACAGATAATGGCTAATGCTTTTGACATTGATTTCATTAATCACTGATAGCAAAACCAGTTCCTTGCTGTAGTGACACATATAAAGCGTTATGAGGTTCATTGCATTTAGGAATACAAATTTAGTGAAGGATAGTCAAAGTTAGTATATGATATAATACCCATGCATTAAGATACTAGGCAAGTAATATTTAGAAATAATGTCCATGAATTGCAATACCTGTTTGATTAGAATCAACAGTATATTTTGAGAAAAGTACTTCAGGAAGGGAAATAAAGCAGCATAACAAGAAATAATAATTTTTTGGAGCTAAAGCAAAGGTCACTAATGATATGGTTAAGGGCCAGTCCAGTCATACCTAAAGTACGAGAGCCTGGAACAAAGAGGAGATGATAACTTCTCCAACTGACACTATAGCCACTGTTCTTCAGGACTTTCAAGGCAGAGCTATAAAGTGTATTTTTTTCATCTGTACAAAGATTCTGTTGCTTTCGGTGGGCCTTCCTGACCTGTGAACTTCATGTGTTGAGTGTTGCAACTGATTATATGTATCACTTAGGAAATTAGAGTTTGTTGGGATGGGAGTGTTTAGAAGACCGGTAAATCAATTTTAATCTTTAAAATAAAACTTAACTAGATTGGCATTCATTAATGACACACTACATGCTTACAGGTCTTACATATTATTTATCATTATCACTACTTATTCCAAAGAGTCAGTTCATAATAATCACATCCTGTATTAGCTGTGAGTGTGCAACAGTATGCACAGCTAACAGTTACAGCCCTTTATAAATCTTAGCTATCAAGGTAGTCAGCCTTCAGAGCTTGCTGAAATGCAGTAGTTTTGGGGTTTTTTTCCTCTCCCCCCAGCTTCTCAAATTTAGTATCTTTTCCTTTTGTAAGACAATTGAGTTTCTAGAGAATTGCTAACCCTTAGCCTCCCCTCCCTCCAGACTATGCACTCTGCAATGTTGAAGCAGGATTATTTTCCCAGGCCGTGGCATGTGCCTACTCCTGCTGCTCTGCTCTTTTTTGACTTTGCTCTGCTGCTGCTCCTTTTCTAAAAGCAACACCTGCCTTCACCCAGCTCTCAAGGCTGTGTTTTTTCAGTGATCAGTAATGGACTGTCAGTGAATTGTTTATCATTCTGGGGCCTCTGCTTTCAACCTGTGCTCGTATTTTCAAGGCCTTTCTTCTTACCCCATGATAAAATTGTACATCATAAGAAGAGGCAGCAGATACCAAGCTCTGGTTCACACAGCAAGTTCTTATCACTAGTAAATAAAAAGCCTAATAGGCCATGACTAGGGCCTTGCACAAGAGGTACAGTTAGCATGAGGTCTTTGTTCCTCAACAAAGAATGGATGTTCTGTTTTTACCGGACCACTGGGTACAAAAATGTTTATATAGTTATGCTATACTAGTGTGCTTAGTGTTTAAGTTCAAAACAAGCTAGCAGTAAAGTCTGCTTAAAGCAATTAGAATTGCTTTTACAGATGTATAAGGCCTCTGCTTTAGCTACACCCATTTAAACTTTCCAAGTACCATCCGTTTACTACTAACAATGTCTGTGGAAGTTCTTTAGAAAGCATAATATAAGTTCTTTGTTAGCACACATTTTACTATCAGAAGATCTTTGGATATTTAAATACACAGCTGTGATTCAATGTATCCATTCCGCAGCCATCCAACCCAGCTCATTTTGGCCAGGGAATTCCCTCGGCCCTTGAAATTCCTTGTAATGCTCATGCCTAGAATTGCACTGACAGACCAGCTAGAGATCTAGGTCCTGCATAAACCACACGAGTGTTTAAACAGTAGTCAGATTAGTCTATTCAATGGCCCAATTCATTAAGAGTGCAAACTTGCTGTTACATTTGTCCAGATCTGTTTGGAATCATGGACCTAATGCCTTAGCATATGGCATACATATTAGCTCAAATGTATAATCTGTTCTGGAATAAACAGAACAATGTAACCTGCTTAATATCTTAATGCATGAGTGTGTTATGATTTCCATGAAATATGAGCAAGAAATGTATCAACTAGTTGTCCTTTAATATTTCTTTGATAAATGAAGTATTATATGAAATTATGTTATTCACAGGATCTGTTTATATACAAGATTATATCATGTGTTCCAGCCACAATCCAAAGTCACTGAACTTCTTATGATAAGGAGAATGACTATCCTGCTTCCTATGGAAGAAGCTGTTTAGTTATATCACCATGCAGTACACCCAAACAATGAACATTTAACATGAATCTGTCTAGCGAAAGACTGAATATTATCACAGGAGACATTTGCTTCCACTACCAGCTTTGACCATAATTTGAAAGACATGATTCATTCTTCTCAGAATTATGTCAATACTCTAATTCTCGCTATTTAAGGGGAAAAAAGAAACAAGGAGAGAAAAACAACAACAGTAGAACAGTAGAAAACATTCCAGAAGCAAATGTCATACAGAAATGCAGTACAATAATGAAAGCACTTTGTAAAATGTATCACCACAGGAAGAAGGAAATAGCTTTTATGTTTACAGTGTTTATGTATTTCTGCTTGCGTCTAGTCTCCACTAATATATTTCTCCAAGGTCTCAGTTTATATGCCCTGCTTTTTCAGCTGGTGACAAACTATATGCTTTCTTAGAATCCTGTCTCACTTTTGGAGATTTGACATCTGTAGGAGACCATGTAATAGCGATTTGAATAGTTTGTTACAAAATACACTCTTTTTCCATGTAGGGAAAGAATGCATTTCTTTTAGCTGTAGCTTACTAATTTTCATTTATTTTCTGCATATATTTTCACAGATTACAGGTATTACTTATTAATACTCAAGGCTTAATAAAGTCTACATAGGGCCATAAAAATAAAAAATATTGAACATTTTAGAATTTCTTTCTGAGGCTTCAAAGCAATTTGAGATTTCCCTCATGCTTGAGGCTGTTCCCTCATGTTGTCAGTATGTGCAGCTGATGAACTTTGGAGACAAATTCAAGACACAAAATGATATATTAAATGATAACATTACAATAATTTTTAGTAGCTTATTGAGAAACTGAAATAATGAAACCTGTCTTCTTAAAGATTCATACATAAGAACTGATCTCTTACTCTGGTTCTTTGAAATCTACTAAATGGTGAGTCCATTCACAGTTTTCCCTTGTGGAGACATCCCGCGACCAAGCTCACCCTTCTACTCTGGGTTACTCTGCAGTATAAACATAGCTTAATAAACTTTTTCTCCTCTAATATGGCCATCTATTTTAAAATAAACATATGATAATCTAATATTCTTGAAACTTCTTGTCCTCTGTCCATTAGGATAAAAGTTATTTAACAAGCTGATTAATCACATTACGTTCCATCAGAACTATGTCAACATAGACTGAATTCAATGTAGTTATGCCATTTTTGCACCAGCTAAGGGTTTGTCTTGGTTTTCCATAGTATGCTCTATGCAATATTGTGCAAACACACCATGTGATATATACATATGGTGAGTATTTCAAACTAAAAGTAGTGGTTTTCCTAAAGTATTCTCACAAAAACTATTAAAGTGGTAGTCTATGCTGATCTAATGTCATACTATCCCTGAACAAAGCAGCCTTTTTCTTCATTGTATCCCTTTACCTTTCCTTTTCCCTTATAACTGCCATTTATGTTGGACTAAAACTGAAGCACAACAGATCTCTTCCATGAACTAGTTTAAAATAATACCTTTCTCCTTCCTCTACCCCCAGAATGAACAGCATTCTTCTGAGTCAGTGAGTTACCTAGTAATGGTATAAAGAAGACAAAGAAAAAGTACTGTCAGAACTAGGGGAAGAGGAAGGAAAAAGGGGGAGCAGGGGGCAGGGTAGCAACAGGGATCAAGACCTCTTCTTCGATCGGAGATTGGCTCAACCCTCCTTGTCACTTCAAGCTCAAGTTGAAAGCTCAAATGTCATCTTTAATTCACTGTTTCCTGTTTAATAAAGAAAAAGATCTGATGACATTCCCATTTAGTAAGGTTTCATTTACAGTTGCACATTAAAATAAATCTTAACCCTTATACAACCCGGTATCCAAAACTGACTTGAAACACTCTCACAATTGAAACAGAAGACACTCCTTTGCATATTCCACTGAACTAGTATCTGGATATTCTATTACTCACCTGCCACAGTGTTTTGGGTTATGACACAGAAGGTACTATTTGAAAATGACCCAATATTTCCGATATTTGGGGTGTCTCCTTATTATAGATTAGGCTAAATTTCATATCCAACTTAGTGCCTCTGACCATATGGATATTTTAATTAACAATCCTTAAGTAAAATGCATAAATATTCCTTAGGTCCAGGTTGAAAAATACGTTCCCATGGTTTAAGGCCTAGGTTATTTTCTAACGAGGAATGACTAAATCCTTCCCTAGTAGCTGCTATTGTTTACTTTTTCTGTTCAGTTTTTCAGTTATGCTCTGAAGATGCTAAGTTTAGATGATCAGGATGATCAACTTCATGAAGAACTTTGTATGTGAGGAGACACTAAGTAGATTCCATACATGAGGAAAAGAGTCAGATGAAAGCAAATATAATCTGAAAAATCATAAATGGATGAAAAGGAATTATTGTTTGTAAAACCATGAATGAATGAAGACAGTTTAGATTAACTTCAATCTGAACAAATATTACACTCTCTATCTTCTTGTCTCAGAAAATTTATGATGAAAAAGTAGACTTGTATCAATATGTTTCAGTCTATGTTCATATGCATAATCATGTACAACTTTTAATTAAAACACCGAAGCTAATAAATCTGTTTTCTGGACTGCTAGAAAGGCAAACTGCAGCTATACCAAAAGCAACTAGAAATGCAGAATTAGAAATATATTCAGGTCTTCCTATGACTCAACCTGGGGACCATTTTTTCCTCAGTTTCTTTTGATTTGCACATCTGAAAGAAATATTTTATTTTTTTTCCTTACTTCAGAAAAAAAAAAATATTCCAAATCTTTCAGTCAAACACTTCGATTTGGGAGAGATAAGCACTTGCTATCACAGAATTTGGCACTTGTCATTGTTCTACCATCTTCTCCCTCACATTTAGAGGTATTCTGGTGATTTGAAGAATGGGTAACATTTTGTATTTTCACACTGAGCCCGCTACGGTGTATACTCCTTAACATTTAAAAAAATATAATTCTACTGCAGTAATTCAAAGTGTTTCAGTTGTAAAGCAGTTAAAATATCTCATATGGTCTCATGAACCTGTGGTTTAGAGATCAATTGGTAAGCTCTTGATTAGCAGCTATTGAAGTTTTTAAAAGTCTATCACTTCCCAGAAGCTTTTGACTGGCTTTCCAGGTCCTTGAAGACAAATGAGAATCTCAAACTAATCAAAAGCAATAAATCATTGGGCTTTCTGCTGATTGGGAATCATGTCTTCTACTTTTCAGGTTGGTTGTCAGCTAATATCCTACTGAAACATCTAATGTCTCTCGAGGGGGTTTCTATAAAAAGTGTTGAAGAAAAAAATTGGTCTGCTGAGGAAAAAAAAGAAGAAAAGAGATTGGTGGTAAGAAGTCAGTAAGAGAATTTTATTTTATGCTTACATGTATCTATGCCCAAATTAGAATAAATTTACATTGTTTGCTAATACTAATTAATTGAATTACAGCTACTAATTGAAATGAAAATTATTTATTTTACATTAAAACAGATTTCAGGCTTTTATATAGCCAGACATTATGTAATCTACTGAAGTGAATGCGACTTAAAGCCCCAGATGTAACCGTATTCCAGTATTTAAATATGTATGAAAGATTAGGTACAGCTTTTAAGGATTTCCTGGTATTACTTAAATTCCAGACAGTGTCTGACTGCTGAGTTTTTCACGTACAAGAAGCCTATCTTATTGATAGACAAACAAAAGTAATGTGTTACAAAACAAGTGTTAATCTTTAGCAGAAGCTATGGATGAGGTAGATATGCTTTGCTGTTAATGAATAATGTATTATTAAGTGATGGCTTTCAGATGTCCATTATTTGAAATATGTCAAGGAAATTTTTAGATGTCAAAGTGAATCTTTGGAAAGTGGCTGATTAATAGTTCAGATTTCTATAAGGAACATGAATATAAATAATATGCATTAATTATTTTTACATATTGAAAAGTATAAAGAGGACTGAGTTTTCATAGACCATCTATTTAGATCTGTATTGCTCAGATGCTGAATCCTGCATTGTATAATACAGTTTAAAATGCATAGACCTATGACATTCTCCCACTCACCTCTCTCTTAAATAAAGTGTTGTTCACTTCTGGATGTCTATGCCATTGATCTGAAAGGAAAGAGGGCACATAATACTCTAAAAGAAAGGTGTAATTTGCAGGTTGAAAACATTTTTGATACAAACAAGGCCAGATAACATTATATTAAAGAAATTAATGAGAGTGAAGATAAGTAGGAAAAATAAAGCAGAATATTGTAATGTTTTATTTTAGCTGTTACATAGATATAGTTTAGCTATCACACAATTAAAATCTGAGAGTCACACTGGCATCCATGACCCTCTTGTCTTGATTTTTCACCCCACTTCTGCAACTCCACTCACTTTATACTAACTGTCCTTAAGTTACAAGAATATGAACTGGAAGACAAAACATGCAATAACCAAACGGACATACCACAACATCCAGTGAAAAACAGGAGGGAAATTATAACCTTAAATGACATATTTGTCTTTCTTCAAAACCAAAAACCTTCAGAGTCATACTTATAACTAAATCATCTTTGAGGATCTACATCAGACTTGTTCACATCAAGTTGCTATACAGTTTAAGTTTTCACTGATTAAAATTTTTCTACATCTGCTTCAGAGGATTTTATTCTATGGTGTAATTTAATTCATAACTTCATTTTTCTGGGATGAAAATATGGAAGATTCTATGGGAAAAAAACAAATTGGCACAAACACTTAGAAAAAAATAAAACCGCTATCTTAAGAAATTCTATAGAAAACTAGTTAACTATCTAATCATATAAATCTTGTCAGTGCTTTCTTTTTCTTTCATTTATCATTGTTTTATTATTACAGTGATGATTATTATGATTATTACTTATAATGGGTATGATTTAAAAAAAAGGTTGGTTTGTTTGCTGCATTCAGTACTCATTTTCTCTCTTGACTTCAAGAATTTGGTAGACTGTTTTTCTTTCTAATTTCATGTGGGCATGATCACAGACATTTTTGTCTCCATTCTGTCTCTGGCACCATTTTGTGTTCTCAGGAAGGAAAGTAGATTGCACTTCTTTGACCTGTTAGCATCAAAGACTTTATACTTCCTAACAAGTTGTAAGGTATCTTTAGGATGGCTACTAGATATGTTGGTATTTTTAAACTGCACGTAACTCTGTTAATGCATGTTCTACCTATGAGGTATTAAACCGTTTGACTCCTTGCATTTTGTGGTTCCATGTAGCTTTTAATTTGTTTATTTTTTAAAGACCTGCATAATTTCAGAGAACTCATTCAGGATTATAAGAAAATAGGCAAAAAGGCCTTGAAGTTCTAAACAAGTTTTTCTCTTTACAGAGAAAACATTTCTTTTGTCTCAATTTGTTCAGTTAATAGCAGGCAGTGGTCACAAAGGACCACTGAAAATCAGGAAACCTTTTTCCAGTATATGAACAGAAAAAAGGTATCATAAGAAGAGATCCAAAAGGCCAGGAGAATGATACATATTTTAATAAATTTACTAACCTGCATGTGTTTCTTTATTATAAATCAAGTAGTTTTCACTGAAAAACAAGCTTAGATATATCTTCTCTTTTCCTAATATGTCTAAGACGTATTTCATTTATCAAACTTCTATTTTACCTATTTATAGTTGAATTCCAATTTCCTTTTAGTGAAAGTGTCAAAACTAATGAGTAAAAGGGAACCATCGTTTAGGTACAATCGAGATCTTAATTTTTTACTTGCAGACAAAATATAAGTTTGGAAGTATCTACATAAACGCATATTAAGTTACATAATTGCTTTAAAAAGCAAGTATAAAGCATACAGTTGGTAACAACTTGATTCAGCTAGTGAGAAACAGCATTTCTTTGGGAAAAACCTGAATTACAAAGCAAAACATTAGAATTTACTTTTTAAATCAAGATTCACTGCTTTCTCACTTAAGTCAATCCACTCCACAATGAGACATCTTCAGAGAAATAGATAAAATCCTGCTTAATAAGATGTTGCAACCAGTAGCTTTAGGATCAGAAGTGACTTCCATGAATTTCTATTCATAAAGAAATAAAAGATCAGTAAAGCTTTCTGTTGAGAATTTATTTTAAGGGACAAAGGACAAAAAAAAATGCCTTTGTGGTTGTTTTGTTTCCTTTTTTATTACCCTGAGCAGATATTTTAGTGACATTGGGCACAGCAGGAATTGTAAAGATTTCTAGGACATGGCATGCCTCTTCTGCCATGCCTGAGACACACAATTCATCTCCCCAAAATTACAGTCAGACACAGATTTCATTGCTGTAAATCTGCACATTTTCCTTGAGAATGCCATTGAAAGATACAGTGAGTTACATTGCCACTATACAAGTCACTACACATTTATTTGCATCAACATTTACAAATTTAAGGATTTAGCAAGATAAATAAATAAATGAGGACTTAAAAGATAACTGATGTTTATTTCATTATGATTCAAAATATAGGAATAGAGAAAACTATTGTACTGTTGTTAAATACTCTGCAGCAGTTATGAAGTACTTTACCATATGAAAGTATTAAGACAATAAGTTAAAGGTATTAAGTCTCCTTAAAACATAACAGGGCAAAAATCATATTTGTACATATATGGTAGAAAAATATTGTAACCTTACTGGAAGGTTGTGATTTAGAATGGTAGACAAATTGTACAGGAAGCAGGGAGGTGTTCCTTTTCATCCCAGAACTTGACAGATGCAACACAATATCTAGTGAAATTGAAGATTTTTTTTTAACATTATGTACAGGATGCTATCAAAGACATGCTTAAATTAGGTGTAGTTAGAGATTATACACAATTTGTTATGTGTATATTTCCTTCTACCAAGTATATTAAAAGAAAAAGTAACATGCATATAAATAATATCTGACTTTTAAGCTTTTTCACTGTCTAAATTTTTGTCCTTTAAAACCACGGTCAGAATGCAAACCACTTAGAATTTTTCAAGAAGATAAAAAAGAAAACATTTATTTGATGCACTTTCCTAAAAAAAAAAAAAAAAAAACCAAAAAAAAACCCACCACACTTTAGCATTCACACTCATTCAGCTTTGAGAAAGTCCACTTACTTAGTTTTTCTTTAATCATGACTGAAGAGTCCTGATAAAAGTATTTCTGCTAAAAACGAAAATGAGAGGAAAATATATGTTCACACTGCTAGTCTGTAGCTGTTTAGGAAATTAAAATCTAAAACACTGAATCTCCTGCTAAGACTGAGGAAAGAATTTCAAATGTCAGCATGCCACAGTACAAGCTGATGAACTATTATTAGACAAGAAATACCCATGATGCCTAAATGTGCCTAATAGATGTAGCTCTCATGCTACAGTGCTTATGTCTGTAAATTAAATATATTGAAAGTTACTGTATTTTATTATAACTAGACATTTTGACACTATGGACAAGGAGAGACTACTCTTTTAAAAATTTATACCATATGCAAATTCATGAGAAGCTGAAATAAACTTTTTTTAAAAAAAAGAAAGCAAGCAAGAAAAAAGCCCTCAAGAGATTAAGTTAGAGAAGTCTTTTGTTTTGAGATAGAATGAATTGTAGGTATAGTATACTAGAAAGACTGTTAAGTGCCTCAGTTATTTTCCTCTGTCAAAAGGAGTTCTAGATGAGATGAAATTGCAATTGCTGAGTCCTGTCTTATTACACCTAAAGTTAGTAGCAACAGCTTCAAAGTCATATGCACAGTAATATGTTTGATCTGTAAGGATTAAAACAGTTGGATAAAATAAGTGATGGAAGCCTCTATATATCACAAAACTTACACCTCCACTTATGGTCATAGCTTTACAATTTCTGGAAGATGAAGTAAAGAGAAAAAGAAACTTGTCTTCTCAGTGCAAAGAATAAAATTCACTTTGTGCAAAAGGGTAGTGCAAGTACTTTTCTTTTTCCAGTCTCAAGATGGAGAAAAGAGAAGATCGAATGTTAAGCAGGGAAATGGTAGGAGCACATAGGAAATATTAGCTGGCTGAATTTTTCTGAACAGTTCTGGATTTTTTAATATCCCCTCACATACCTGTTTATAATTGCTTACGTTAGAGAATGCTTTCATTATTAAGGAGTAACCATTCAATGTATGTGAAGTATCTGAAAGATGATAGAAGCTAAATGTTACTTGCAAAAACATCACCTCAGTCACATAGCTTCATAAAAACTTGTGCTAAGCATCTTAACTTTGGGAAGATTATCCAAAACTCAAAGCTTTGAGTTTCATTCGTTCCTAATTACAGGATGAAGATTCTACATCATTTGGTTTAGACAGGTTCTGTAGCAAATTTCATTTCAGTAACACAGTGAAAAAAAAGGGAAGTACTGAAGTTAATTTATATGAAAGCAGTGTTTCTAGTTAAGCAAAATAAAACAAGAACTGCTAACTACTTAAATATTTTGATCTTATTTGCAGCTATCTTAAGTCTGAGCCATTGCAAATACCTGTTTGCAAAGACAGCCAGCTGACAGTACTTATAAAATCCTAACAACTATGGAATGTACAATGTAAATGAAAGCTCCTGTTCACTGAGACCTCAAAGGAATCATGCAGTCTTGTCTTAGGTTGCCATATCTGGCTGCTAGTGCATGTTTTGAATCGTTTGCCATCTACATTTCTGAGAGATCTTCATAGACAGTATGGTCAGCAGTGTTCTCATTGCTCAGAAAGATCTTGCTAAGGATAATAGAAAGGTCTTGCTAAAGATACAGAATAGAGAACGTGCCTGAGAATTTGACATTTCCTGAACGTGTTATTCTTTTGTTCAAGGTAGGTAGTTAAGCAACAAGTGTGAAAAGCTTCCTAATACAACTCTGGAGTGTTCCAGAGGACATGCTGGGGTTACCTGTGCAACCAGCATACACCAATATAAAGTCTTAGCAAAGGGAGGATTTATATGATCTTAACAGTTCATCCGTCAAGCAGCCTGAGTAATGGAAGTTTGTCTTTGACCAGATTCAACTTTGCAAAGATAAAATCACAAATATAACCAGAGTGAGAGTGTTCCTATCACACAGCCAACTTTTCTCCTTCCTTTGCATTAGTTAGCACTTGCCTACTTGAGAAGAGGCGCTAGCAAAAGTATGTAATATATTTCTACTTTGAAAAACAAAAAGATAAATGAAAAAAAATCTTTAAAAATTGCTCAGCTGAAACCAGCTTCTGTAAACTCAGTGAGTAGAAAGGAGTTATGAAGACAGTTCTTAAATGGGATATATGCTTTATAGATTAGGTGTGTCTGCACTAATATCAAGGACTCTCCACTAATCATACCAGAATGGAGATACTTGTATGGAAACAGAATATCAGCAAGATTCTAAATACAAAGTGTCTTCCCTACCTAATTTTCAAAGGTATCAACATAATTAGGTACCGTTCCTACAGATCTTTGTGTTCAGGTACAATAACAATATTTGTCAGACAATCTGTGTCTCTTTGTCCTACCAATTCTCTGATAACACTGAATCTGAGAAACCTCACAAAGAAGCAAGAAAAATAAAATAAATATTTTTAGAATTTTGTATTCCAGTCTACACAGACACAGTAAATGTTTTTGAACTGTGCTCAAATCTTCGGCTTTGAAGGATTAAATATTGGCCTTTTAAAATAAGTATTGGAAAATCTTACTTGTTCTTTAGATATAGGGATATAGGAACAGACAACTGGAAAAGAACCTCCTGGAATACTGAGTTGAATTTCTTTGTCTCATTTCATCTCATTCATGCAAGCTCTAGTTTAAAACTGCTTACAGATATACTTCCCACCCACCCGCCCCGCCCTTATTCCTCTGCAATTGAGGTAATATTGCTTATTCCTGAGGCCAGCAAGTAAAAATGTTGGAAAAGGACCAAAAGATATTGTGATGAACAGAATAATCCACTGAAAGTTGCTAATCCTCTGTGAATGGAGAAGCAAAGTTCAGTTATGTCTTAGTTATTTTTGGATGGGAAAGACCAATAGGGACAGAATATACAAAAAACCAAACTCAAAAGGACGTGTAAAACTGAACTATTTGGAAACATCATTAAAATCAGGGAAATACGGTAAGTTCAATAGTATCTGTAGCATTAGACTTGTAAGAAAAAAAGCACAGTACATAGCAATAACACTAACCACCTTCCAAAATCATTCTCAGAACTCCATACAGTAGGCTGGAAAATTTCTTTCAAAACTTTTTTTAAAAATTGAAAATTACTTCTAAAAATAAATCTGTGTTTTCATTTCTTTAAATTAATATAATTTCTAAGAAAAAATGGAAAAATACATTGAAAAATGGATTTTCATATTTAGCTTTTTTTGCAAATTCTCTTTTCAGGATATCAGACATAGTTTTTCCACTGTATGAAAACAAATTTCAGAAAAGAGTCTTAATCTTAATTCTAGGTAACTTTGAGCTTTCCTAAATGTTATCTTGCATATGCGAACAGTTTCTTTTTATTCTTATTGAAGACTACTGAGGAAACTCCAGACACCATTTTGGCTCTTAACGTCATATTTTTGAAAAAGAATTTTAATAATAATTATCTTAGTTGTGAAGTGATGGGTTTCAGACTTTGGTCATGGTGTTCAAAGATCCTGCACATCTTCTGTAAATGTTCCAAGAAAATTTTAGATTAAAATATTTTAACTGAAAAATTACAGTTTGAATATGTGAAAAAAGTACAGAGATTATCTGTTATTTCTTTGACAATTATTTTCCTACTATAACAGAAAGCCCAGAAAACTAACTAAAATATCACTTGAAACAAGGTGTGGTTTGTTTGTTTGATTGCTCTGTTTTCCTCCCCTTCTCTATTCTTCTTCACTTCTTTCTAACTGTTATTCTGTCCCTATCTATCTGAATCATTTTTAGACTAAAAAATAAGTCAAATATTATTTATTTAATAAATCTTAGAATTTCCTATTGGAAACATCAAGAAAAACCCTTTACTTTTCTGAGAAAAATGTAACTGCGAAACATTATATTTAATCCATTCCTTCCAGTTGTAACAGTGGTTAATATTTCTGAGGAAAAATTTTTAATGTATCAGTTTGAAAGATGCCTGACAATCAAGAAGCGATCATCAGTATCAAGTATTCATGACCAAAAATTGCATGATCTTAACTGAAGATCATAGTTACACATAGTGGTCATTTATTTAGATGTAAATAAATGACTACTTTCAGATTGTCAGATTACTTGCATCTAACAACTGCTGACATAACACATACTTGTATTCTTCCAACCTTGGGTTTCATAATTCAAGAAACCCCTCTGAATATATTTTTTTTATTTCACAGTTCTTTGTCCTGCTTTATTACTTTTGTTTCAGCTACAGAAATGTGTTCCTTGTTTTGCTTTGCTTTGCTCTCTAAGTTCAAAGACAGGCTGCGTATGCTTCACTGACTTTTCTTTTGCAGCAGTGTCATTGGCAACTTTGTGTAATAAGCTTTTAAGGAAGTTTGGTATTCTAATACGATTTTCCTTTATCTAGCTGTTACCAGAACCTATGCCTTCCTCCTCCTTAAGACTGATTATTCAATGGTTAAGAGGAGATGTTGCTAAATAGCTCTGAGTGTGTGATTACTGAAAAGTACACCTCGTAATCCTTAAGCATGTGCTTGTTTATGTGTGTATTTTTGTATGTGTATTATTTATTTGAAGTACGTGTATATTTACTTTTTTAAAGTTAAAACAATCTAGTTTTAGAGAGATAAAGATTAATCACTAGGTAATATTCAAGATTTTAAGTTGAGTGATTGATGACAAATCTAGTTTTCAGAAGTTCCTTCATTTGTAGAAAAGTGATTACTTTAAGAAAACACAAACAGCTAAAACATAAAAGCCATATTTCAGTTTACCTTTTTTAAATAGTGAAGTACTACAATAAAGGCAACGATTGCTTCAAAATTAATGAAAATTTAAATGAATGTAATAAAATCATTAAGCTAGTCTCATTTAAGTATTAGATCAGGATATCAGTAATATTAACCAGACACCTAGGAAACTCTTAGGATGTGTTTCACAAAATTGCAATCACTTTTGCTTTAAAACCCACTAAAGATTTTTGCTGTTGTTGATTTTCTCTAAGTCAATCAAATACAGTTACACTTCTCACTAAAAAGAGCAAATTATTATTGAATGCTCATATCTTTTCTGCAATACCAATTATAAAGATTCACCCGGAGATTTAAAATTCTATTTCCATTTATAGTATAGACTTCCACAAAATTCTCTTGTTGAGTACAAATTTGGCACAGGTTAGTTACACTGCAAATCTAACTAAGACATTATACATGAGAGACTCCAGACCCAGACTCAAAATTTTCAAAGATAAACCTCAGGGCACATGGAAAAAGGAAAAAAAAAAAAGAAAGTATATTTTACTATTGTATGGAAATACTTATGGGGAAAAAAAATATGCATTGCGAAATCTTTGTGAAACCCATATCTAGATAGATAGATAGATAGATAGATTCAGAAAGTCACATTGGGCTTTACTGTTGGTGTATAAATGAGTATTTTCCTGTACACGACTGCCAATTTATTAAACAAGTTCAGCAGTTTCACGCACAATTTAATCCACTGTTAAACATTTGGTCTCAAAGCTTCTGGTTATATCCTGTATGTATATATATTAATCTACACTTCAAATTTTAATTTGTGTGAGTACAGGACAAACTTTTATGAAAACACATGAATTTTCTTTTTTTTAACACGCCAAAATTTATTATTTTTTTTTTCTGGGGGACTCAGAGAAGCAGACTATCAGATTATAGCTTCTTTGTAAGTTCTTATTATCATAGCTAGTAATGGGCAGAAAACTTTCACCTTTCCTCTGGAATTAAGTTATGGATATCAGCAGCAAAAGACTAACTAGCATTTTTCTTTTGGCAATGTCCTTACTGCAAACAGCTTGATAACACACCTAAATGCATGAATGTAGTAAAAGAATGATCATTTCCTGGTTATTAGCCACTTGCATTCTGTCATGTGTCATGAATAAAATATGACTGTCAAATAAATATTCTTAATGCTCCTTAATATTCATTCACTAAGACTAGCAGCAAGTGATAAAATTGTTCAGTACCTAAAGGATTAAAAGTCCAGTTTAAAGTGAATGGGGAAGTTTCCAATTCATAAATGCATTTTGATGAAAATGGCTTGAGTTTGCTTTAGATTTCAGGTTCAAATCAACCAAATATCTCCTAACAAAATACTGCTGCAATCAGTGGCTGAGTAAACACATTGTGATCCCAAAAGCTTAGATACTTTTAGCCAGTAAATATTACCTTTCCTTAAAAATCCTGTTCATAACGAAGGCATCAGTATACGTGTGTTTATGTATATGCTAATAAATAGATATATAGTGGTACTTATGATAATCAGGTAAAGTGTTTTAAGTTGACTTTGAAGAAAATGCATCTAAGTGGCAGCACAAATTTCGAGTGCATGTGAACTTTACAGCAATGCTCTCCATCCAATTCCTCATTCACATTATCAAAACAAATTACTCACAGATTTACTTAAAAGGTCTCATGAATATAATTTCCAGCTTTTCTACTGCTCTGCAGAGTTCTTTAATAAAGAGATAATATAATAATAATATGTAATCACAGTTCTTAAGACATCTATGATTTGTGCCTCAGTTAACAATCAGATCTTTTTTAAGGTCCATTAGATGCTTTTCCCCTCTACTAGGACCCAAAGAAAATTAATTTTGGATCACAACAAAATGCACAGTTAAATTTGTGCCACCCTACAAACTATTGAGGAAAAGTAATCAGGCACCAACTAGCTTCATTGCATCCTTCTTCTTCTCACAGATTCCTTAATATTCATGATATACTTATTGTCCTTAAATCTACCTTTGGACTCAATGAAAGGTCTTTTCCAAACTAAATGATTCTATGACTCTGTGATTCTGTTCAGCTGTTCCTCTTGTAATCTAGAGGTATCCTTCTTAGCTAGAGCTGTTGAAAGCAGCCAGTTGGTTGGAAATATAAAATGTTCTTCATGTTTTTGCTGACAGGTTTTCTAGCCTGTTGATTCATTTATCTGATCTGATATTCGTTTAGATATTGAAGGCTTCTCAGACAAGCAGGAGGGCTACAAATAATTTTAGTGAGAACTGAGTTTTGTTTTAATGAGTCAAATTAATCTCTGGGAGTAGCTCAACTGAAATTAATCAAACCGTCAGTGAGAAGGTATCTCTCCAATATATAGCTCGTCATCCATATTTGGGAGTCTTGATTTACAGAATAGGGTCTGCTTTACAGAGGAATATGAAAATCCTTTACCAAAACAAACTATCCTGTGATCAATATTGCTGGCATATATCATACAATAAGGGCATTTTTGGCTAAGTATTCATGGCACAAAGCCAGAAAGGTACCCTCCTTATCTCATGATAAGCAAGCTAGTGCACAAGTCTGAAAGCATAGTGTGCTAGACAAACAGAGTATTATACGAACATGGAAATATTGCTACTTACAATCAGCATATCTGACATGGCACAGCATTAAGCAGGGTGAACATGCTGTTGATAAACTAACATGAATTTTAGTTTCTATTCTTAACTTACTTATGGTCAGATGTACTCTGAGTTGAATAGTTTCATCCAATTAATTTTCAGAGACAAAACCTCATATTAACATAAGAACATGTAATTCCACTAAAAGTGGTGCAGTAGATCATGATTTCTGCACTGATTATAAAAGCAAAGCCTCTTCCTTCTTGGTTTCCTTTAAACTCTCTCATAGACATAGATGGTAGGTATTTAAAATTGTATAATCTAATCTTAAAATTAACTGGTAAAACCAGTTTTGTCCTTTCTATCAAGGCCAGGCTGGACGTGACCTTGGGCAACCTGGTCTAGTGGGAGGTGTCCCTGCCTATGGCAGGGGGGTTGGAACTCGATGATCTTCAAGGTCCCTTCCAACCTAAACCATTCTATGATTCTATGATTCTATGATTCTATGATGCAGGACATCTGAATTCACTACCCTAATACAGTATGCAGAGTTCAATGTACCTTTTTCAGATCAGTCTACAAACAAAAAATTGTGCAGGGGTACTAAAATTATTCTGGACTTTTAATAGCATCCTTTTGAGGAAGTGAATTTTAAAAGAAAAATTCAATCACGAAAACTGACATAATTCTATAGAAACAACCAATATGCATATAGTAATACCTTCAGCATTTCCTTTTTTTTTTTTTTTTTTACTAAGGTGCACATGGATTCACAGTAGCTATACTTGAGGCTCTATAATGACTAATGCTGTCCTTAAAAGAAATCTATAACCATACATTTTATAGTTCAATAACTCTCTTGATTGTAGGGTAAGTGGCACAGGGATAGAACTAGCAACATAACACACTCTCTAACTACTAACTCAGCGCTATTGATGTTAGCTTTTATTAATAGCAAATATTCCTTCAGAGGCTTTATTTATGGCCTTATTTAATGGCTACAAAACCCAAGACATCTCTGTTACTCCAAAGTATTCCCATCACCCAGTCACCTGTGCATATACCCTAAGGTACTTTACCTTTGTGAACTGATACTGCCTGACTGCACATATGTGTGACAAGCTAAGCTTTATCACATTGCAACTGCCCCTTTTAATTTGAACTTGAGCAACTTATTTTGTTCACAGAATAAAATCAAAATAGGATCACCAGTTCTTCAGAATGTGCTGAATTTGCAAGCAAACAGAAAGTTCCTAAATCACCCAAAACAGCACATATGTGGTTAGGCCATACTGTACTTCTCTTGCAAGCATCAACTCTGCTGTTAGGATGAAACAAAGCCAGAACCCAGACCTCAGTAGCAAAGCTAAATCTGTAATAACTGATTGTTGGGCAGCTTTCACCCAAGCCCGATTTTCTTAAAAGCTGCTAGGCAATATTTATATTTCAGGGCAATCTCCAATAAATACCACTTGACATTTCAACACTATTTAGAACAAAAATAGGCTAACTGGCTTCACTTGCATACCTTTAAAAAGGAGGATAACAATAGCTTCTAGAGGTAATGAGAATTTTTATAAGCGTACCTGTTAGTATGTGTGCAGTACTTAATTACTAAAAAACATCACGAAACTGCATACATAATTATACTGTTTACATCCACCCACTCCTTCATGGCTCACACACACGATTCCATATAAATAAGGGAAATGGTCTTATCTTGTTTCACCCCTTCATTTGAATGCTCATAATAGGTGAGTGTTGAGCAAAGTAGCAGCAAATCTTTTGAATCATGTGGAAATCATTTATCATTCACACCAAGTAGTCAAAACCCAGCTTTGTTATCATTTGCTAGCTTATTCATAATCTGTATCTACCACCAGGCATGTAAATTTAATAAAAGAAATAAAGTAAGTACAGCAAACATCCATGAATTATAGTATAGTTTCACGTGGTGTTTAGGAGCTGTCCCAGTTATATTCATCAAAACACAGATCTTGACAGTTTCAGTGAAGTCACCTCGTGGGAGCTGTTCCTTATAAGTGCAGACCTATCACATTTTTTACACCATATGGCAACTCAATATTAAATCCAAGAGGAAAGTAGCTCTTAAAGAGTTCCTTTCCCTATGTTCACCCCATTCAACTCATATTTCAGTAACTTCTTTGGTAGTTTCCTTCTCACTTCTTCAGTCTAGTAGTTTAAATCCTTTTAGCAAGTTATTTGGAAATGACTGCCTGGTCAGTAGAACCTTTTAAATGCCAAGCCTCCCACACTATCACCATCTATATCTGCTTTAAAATATTCCTTTTCATAGTAATGACTTGTTTCAAAAAAGCTAAATTCTTTGCAGCTATAAAAAAGGTTTGTAAAGGCAAAAAAGGCAGACTCATCTAACAGCTATTACATATTAAAAAAATCTGTGGTACTGTTTTACATATCAATACAGATCACCGCAGAGCAGAAAACACGTTGTTTTCTGTATGCTTACAGAATGAATCAAGCTGATTGCATCTTATACACCACTTAAGTTTTAATTATTTGATATCTTGCTGGGCTACTCTAACTGCTTTTAGAAATATATATATAGTAACCATCATCCTCACACTTTAATGATGGTTCTATAATAGAAAATTTATTCATAAGGTCAATTGTAGAATAAGTGATTTGAAAAGAAATGGAAAGAATTCCTTTGTACTCTAACACATAAGTTTTAACATATTTAATATCTCATTTCATTTTAAGTCCCTATGTGAATAACATCCACAAAACTAGTTGTTATTATTGTTTTGATAATATTTTTCTGTGAGTGCATGAAAAAGAAAAACATATCTTTCAAAACAAATAATTAGGTATAGTTATTCTTCAAATGCTTTAATAATTTAGAGGGAAAACTATAAAACTAGTGGTAATATATAGCGGGGGAAAAAAACAAAAAAAAATGCTTTTAATCTTTCCATATTTCTAATGGAATCACTTAATGATGTTCACATTAATTTATTTGCCAGTTTTTTTTTGTGTTGCCGTCTTCGGGCTATCTAGGAGCTGTTGCACTTTTTTCTCAAGAACAAGTGACACAGCTAGGGTGTAGATCTCTTACGGTCTATCTTTCCTGCACTTTTCTGCACTGTTTCTCTTTTTTACCTCAAGAACAACTTGTTGAAGGACAAAAATAATCCTTTGGTGCAGAGATCGCAGCCAAGCTGTTCGCTTCCATATGTGAGTAGTACTAGACACCAGACTGATGCTCCTCCACCTTGCTTACCATTCTTCTCATCCCACGAGTCTAGAGCTGCTGGTTACAGAGACAGAAGTACCCACAGCCTGAATGTCCCATGGACATTAACTCCAAAAGCGACATGGGGGATTAACTCCTTTGAGTTGTGGTGGGAAAGTGTACCCAGATCTCTGGCATTTGTCTAAGCATTAACCATTCTGCAAAAGCTGAACAGAATCGCTACTGGTTTTATTTGGCCTACTTTCCTAAGGAAAAAAAGCAATAAGGATCAAATACTACTAGTGTCACCCACGCACTTGCATGCATGAACGCAAATTTACTAAAGGGATAAAGACTTTAAATGAGAATTTTGTTGTCTTACTCCTCAGTAGTCACAGGAAATAAGGAGCTAGTACCTATCAAGGACTGAGTTTAAGGATCTGGGAGCAGGATCCTTTCTAAGAAAGTTAATTAACTATACGGTAGCTATCTGACTAAGATATATTTTAGGTAGAGTTGTCATTATTAGACTTCCTTCCCAAGCCCTTCTCTGCCTAAAGATAAAGTTGCACTAAATTCAACCAAAATGTCTTGAAAATTTTTAAATTAATTACAAGACCCTTTAATCACATTTGAAATCGTTATCACTAAAAGATATATTATTTCTGTACATATGTGTATGTGTTTGTGTTAAAATAAAAAAATATTTTGTATAAAAATAAAAATGCCCTGTAATAATACTTTGTGTCTTCATATCTTATCTTGTTTCAGTGTTCGTAGAATCATAGAATGGTTTAGGTTGGAAAGGACCTTAAAGATCACTGAGTTCCAACCCCCCTGCCATGGGCAGGGACACCTCCCACTAGACCAGGTTGCCCAAGGCCCCAGCCTGCCTGGCCTTGAACACTTCTAGGGACGGGGCTTCAACAACCTCTCTGGGCAACCTGTTCCAGTGCCTTACCATCCTCAAAATGAAAAATTTCTTCCTAATGTTTAATCTAAGTTTATCTTCTTCCAGTTTAAAGCTATTCCCCCTCGTCCTATCACTACATGCCCTTGTAAAAAGTCCTTCCCCAGCTCTCCTGTAGGTCCCCTTTAGGTACTGGAAGGCCGCTATAAGGTCCCTTCTTCAGGCTGAACAGCCCCAACTCTCTCAGCCTCTCCTCATAGCAGAGGTGCTCCAGCGCTTGGATCACCTTCGTGGCCCTCCTCTGGACCTGCTCCAACAGGTCCATGTCCTTCTTATGTTGGGGACTCCAGAGCTGGATGCAGTACTCCAGGTGGGGTCTCACGAGAGCGGAGTAGAGGGGCAGAATCACCTCCCTTGACCTGCTGGCCACACTCCTTCTGATGCAGCCCAGGATACGGTTGGCCTTCTGGGCTGCAATCGCACATTGCTGGCTCACATTGAGCTTCTCATCAATCATCACCCCCAGGTCCTTCTCCACAGAGTTGCTCTCCAGCCATTCCCTGCCAAGCCTGTATTTGCGCTTGGGACTGCCCCGAGCCAGATGTAGGACCTTGCACTTGGCCTTGTTGAACTGCATGAGGTTGGCATGGGCCCACCGCTCCAGCCTATCCAGGTCTCTCTGGATGACACACCTCCCCTCCAGCGTGTCTACCTCGCCACACAGCTTGGTATCATCGGCAAACTTGCTGAGGGTGCACTCCATCCCATTGTCCATGTCCTCAACAAAGATGTTGAACAGTATGGGTCCCAGTATCAACCCCTGAGGAACACCACTTGTCACTGATCTCCTCTTGGACACCGAGCCGTTGACCGCAACCCTTTGAGTGTGACTGTCCAGCCAGTTCTTTATGCAGCGAGTGGTCCATTTGTCGAATCCATGTCTCTCCAATTTAAAGACCAGGATATTGTGTGGGACAGTGTCAAACGCTTTGCACAAGTCCAGGTAGATGATATCGGTTGCTCTTCCCTTGTCCACTGCCACTGTAACCCCTTCGTAGAAGGCCACCAAATTTGTCAGGCATGACTTGCCCTTGGTGAAGCCATGCTGGCTGTCACCAATCACCTCCTTATTTTCTGCAGGAAAGCAGGTCTCCATCATGCATAACTGTTACTTGGGAAGACAAATGCCATAACTCCGTATGTCCCACCCTTCCTCCTTCTTTCCCCAGGTTTTATTGCTCCGCATGACATCATGTGCTGTGGAATATCCCTTTGGTCAGCTGAGGTCAGCTGTCTTGGCTTTTTCCCCTCCCAGCTTCTTCTGCACCCTCAGGCTACTCACTGGTGTGTCAGTGTGAGAAGCAGAGAAGTCTTTGACACTGTGCAAGCATTGTTCAGCAATAGTTAAAACATCAGTGTGTTCTCAATATTCTTTTGGTCTCAAATCTAAAACACAGTCCCCTACAAGCTATGACAACGAAATGTAACTGTCTCCCAGCCAAAACCAGTACAGTAGCTAAGCACTGGTTTTCCTTTCAATGCACGTCAGGTTTTATCATATAATTTTTTGCTGCCTGGAGACCAGTAATTTACAGTGGTGTCTTTTCTTTCCTTGTTATCCAAAGATTTCTTCCTCAATAATATATCATTCTTACGTACATTCACAGAGAAAATCTTATTCAGTGCCATTGGAGAATATCCACCACAGTGGATTTGAGAAGAGGCATACAAACTTACGTTAATTTGTAATAGTAGAATATACAGAACACAATATTTATATTATATTACTAATACATTTATTCCATCAGCATTCAGTGAGAAATAGTTCATGCAATACATACTTCAGTGGAAAAGGCTTTTCTGAAAAATGCTAAGCATTGATATTTGACTATTTAATAGGAGATTCAGAATTTGCAATCAATATATAATGGCTCTTTGTCTATTACTAGTAAGCATAACTAATATTCTCTGCTGCAGTTTAAGTTCTGTGTTTTTCTGATGTAAAAATATTTTATTTTAAAATATTTTGTGATATTTCTTCTCTAACTACAGAAAAGTATTATTGAAACAGAGTAGTTAAGACTGTTGATTGCTTCACTGCCTTAAAACTAGCTTGTTGGCATTAATCAGAAAGTACTATATGATCCATTAGCTGTGAAAGGCTTTAAATAATTGATTTGCAGCATGGGGGATTAACATGGAATCTCATTAACCAGAAAGTTTGCTATAGTTTTCATTTAAGTAGAACTTATACTTTTGAAATTGCTTGATAGGTGAAAAAAGCTATAGCTGCCTCAACAGAAACTCATTACAGTAATATTACAAAACCTCCATCATATTATGTATCTATGATTTTTTTTTTAATTGAACATAAGTCTGACATCATAATAAACCTGTGATGTACCCTGGACTTATATTGTCTCATCAAACTATTTGGTTGAGGCTTTTTTTCTTTTCTTCTTTTTTTTTCCTAATGATTATGTGAGTTAGATAAGTCTTACTGTAGATTGACTATAAAGATCAGAATTTTTTAAAAAACAGTGGTGAGGTTAAGCCACAAGGATTAAACTGCTCTGAGGTCCTGGATATTTTACTAACAAATGAGAGAGAGAGAAGGGGTTGGGAAGAACATAGTGAACACACCTTCAAAGAAATGTTCCTCCTTCAGATGACTATGCTTCTCTTCATTAGAGCAGCTTCCTGAGCATTACAAATCCATTTCCTGAGGAGAAGAAATCAATTGCTTAGATGCTTGCATGCATTCTAGAGGTTTCTTCTTCTATTCAGGTATAACATCAGTGACCTGGAAAAGAATTAGTTGAGTAGACTTTTCTGTATCCGCAGCTGACTCATATTGGAGACATTCTAGAAACTAATTATCCTGATCCTTGCACAGACCCAGTTTTATCACTAAATAAATGTATGTGATACCAAAATTATTAAGCAAAGATGCTAATACTGTGTTACAGCAACCCTCCAGGGCATACTGAATGCATGAAAATATCTTTGTTTTTAAGAAAGACTAATATTTTTACAACAATTAATTTATCAAAAAGTGACAGTGTTTTAAATTTTATCAATATTCTCTATCAAAAGATTACACAAGGTACCAAAATATGTCAGATCAATTTTTCCCAACCTTCCTTTTTGTTTCTGATATTTGACATTATTAGATGCCTTTAAAAAAATAATTATAATTTGTTTATAGAATAAGTGTATTCCTAACTCCAAGAAACCAGTGACTGATGTGTTCACTGAAGCATAAGTATTTATCCATCATAGACCCATCAAGCATAACAGAGAGTTTTTATATCCATATGCATCTAAGATTTTGGTTACCAGTTATTTCTACCTTATTAAATTTAGTTGCTTTTGCTCTCCAGGTGCATGGCAAACTTTGCCCTCAATATCCTTTCCCTAACCAAGCAACCTGTAACAGCATTGAATTTGTTTGCAAATGTATTGGACTAAACTGTGTAGTCTTCTTTACTCAGATTTTTTAAACTCCATACAACCTTATATGTACAATGGTACTCCATCACCTTTATATTTTACTATGTCCTTTATACCTTAATTCAGGAGTAATCTATTGGGTTTTTTTAGCTCATCTGAATCAAGTGATAGTCAAGAACAACGTACGTCTGTTAAAATGACTTTGTTTTTAATGTGTTTTTTTTTTATTTAAATGATGGATATTCAGTTTTTCTATGTGTGTGTGTGTGTTTGTTTTGCATTTGCCCAGGTGTATGTTGATTTGATGGTGTATTTGAACTCTCCATTTAGATTTATTTTCTCTGTCTGTTTGTATGACCTCACCCATTCCCTCCATTTCAGCTACTTTTTTTTTCCATCTGTTTCTGGAATATTTTTTATTTTCTGGTATAATTTGCCAGCATCTTATACTGAAATAGATGTTTTTCAATGCTTCCTTCAGCTCCCTGTTTAAAAAAAATCTCCTCAAACATTGTTCATTTTTGGTGCCAGCAAACTAGTAAAACTTTGGTTTGAGATACAGACTTCCTCTAGCTGTTGGTTAACACAAAAACACTACAAATCCTGAATGCACTGTAAATTTTAAAATCTTTTCCTCATACCACCTTCTAAATCACTCAGCAAAATTCTGAAGTTGTTTATGCCTACCTACTTCTGCATAAGAAAGCAGAAACATTTTAGAAAAATGTTATGAGAATTTTTAATTTCTGTCCTTTCTCTGATAATCTAATTGTGTAATCCTAAATGTGGCACGAATGTTTATTATGACATTCTTGGTGTAATTCTTTAATAAGTGTCTATTTTAATAAGCAGCTTATTAAACAGTGTGGACAAAAGTGTTAGCTATGAATATATTATTATTCATGCCATACATTCAAGTTTAGTTCCAACATAATACTTACTGTGCTTTTTATCATTTTATGGGAGGATCACGTGTCCTAAACTGGCAGTTCTGATCCACTGCCCTCCTAATGTGTAGTATCACTACTTTACAAGATAAATGAGTTAGAACAATGGTCAGCAGGCTGGATAATAAGATAAGAATAGCCAAAAAAAAAACCCAAACAGGAATGGTTATGAACATAAAATGATCTCACTGCACTGGGCAATCTCTAATAGAGGTGAACAGTGAACTTACAACAGAAGAATCAAGTACCTGACACTGCTGCCACATAATATGTGCTTCTAGTGCTATTAGTCTGACAGTTTCTGTAAGCAGTTATTTCATTCTGTTTCTCAAAATGGACACTGCTGAAAACACAGGTGTCAAATCTAAATTAAAATATTAAATAATCCACAAACATGTAACATTATGTTGCTAGCTTACTCCTTTCCTTATAAACTTTAGCAAAATAATGCTCTTCAATAACTTATCCCGAGTGAATGAACACAACTTTAACATTGTGGCACGATACAACAGATTGTGATCTAGTTATACATTTAAAGAGGATAAAATGTAGAAAATGATACATGTGTATCATACCTGTGTCTGTACTAGCCACTCCTGTAGCACAGAAAAATACACTAATAAAACTAGTAAAATAAACAAATATAATTGTTTTCTAAAATGTTCTGAAGGTTTAAGAAATATTCTTCCCTATTAAACTAGAAAAAGTCAATAGAGTTAAACCCCTCTAATTTAGTTAAATAATAACATTAATTAATATTAGAGTTTATCTTTTTTCTTTATTCTATCGTACACCAAATCTTAGCTAAATCTTACTGGAATCAGGTCGAAAGATCTCCCATTATCTTCAGTGAAAACTGGGTACGGATCAGAATAACTTCACATCTTATGTCCATATTCAAGTTAAGAGCAAAAGTATCTAATTTATGCTGATTTTCATGCACTAGGCTATACACTTACTTCAATAAATAGGCTCAGAACTTGTTCTATTAGTTATTCTTTGGGCTTAATACCTTAACATAGCCTTGATATTATAGTATTATTTGCAGAGCAATAACATAAGTATGCTATGATGTTCTATTGTGACATAATAGCATGATTTTAGGATTTTTATTTTGTGACTATTATTCTCTTCTATACCCCTCTTTCTAATACATTGCTTGTATAAAAAAAGGGAATTTGGAAGGGACATACAGAACACCCTTGCCAGGAAAAAACTAAGGCATGGAAAGGGAATCTATTAATGAAGGGGCATAGAAGAAAGGCACCCCGATAGTGGTGAAGGCTATGGGAAAGAAGTGTTGGAACGCATTTGTAAATAAAATATACTTATATGACAGAAATGTGCTATTTTTCTTATTTATTTTAAATTTTTTTTTTCCATTTGTGTTTCTGTGATTTTCTGTCACTGGGAAAGTCATTGATTCTGCATTTGGTGAAGTGGCTTTAACTCTGGAATCTTAATAATTCTCCCCTTTCATTTCTTTTTCTTAATATCTTAGCTAGACACCAAACATGCAACCAATAAACAAAACTCTGTTTACTTTGTCTTGGGGTAAGGAAGAAATGTTATTAATGTTGATTCTTCCATAAAAGTGTTACATTTTGTTCATGTTCTTGAAGCCACCACTGCCCAAAACCAGGTAGATGGCATGTGCCCTCATAAGTTAAATTCTATTATTTTAATTGTTTAATAATAACTAATGAAGCCACAGCTCATATACAAATATAGCTAAGTCACTTGTGCAAGTTCCAAAATAATTGATGTGAAAGGAGAATCGCCATACTCATTATATGACATCATAAAAAGCAATGAATTTAAAGTAGCTGACTGAGTTCCAGACAGAAAAACTGATTGCCAAAATGCATCTAAATTATATTTCCTCCTAGCACAAACTCACAAATTGTGCTTCTGCCTAAAAACTAACTACTACAGTGAAACGAAGCCATTTTCAGATTACATGTTTTCAGTATTATGCTTACACACATTCTCTACAAATATACCTGACGTGCTAAGATAGAGGTTAACTGAATATGGAACAATGTCAACTTCTTCATTCTCCACTTTTCAACTTACATACAAACCCCACATATTATTCAATTCAAACTAACATTTTCTGTAACACTGCCCTTCCCTGATCTCTGTTCTTTTTCTTTCAAATTTTCTCTTTGAAAGACTAAACATAAACTTTGAAAGTAAGATGAACTTGTTTTATAAAACTTTGGTTTTCATTAATAGTAGTAGAAAATGTAAGAGAAGAAAACAAAGAAGACAGGTATCAAGGCTCTTGGAAGGCAAACATAACATTAAAGGACAGACACAGGAATTTTAGAGAATTCACACTATGACCATTCCTGCTTTCTAGAAACAGTTTAACATCAATTTGATGCAGAGGCTTAATCACTCATTTCAGATTTGATTAGACTATTTTTGCTCAGCAGCTTTCCTAAAAACTAGATAATTTCCTGATCATATTCTTTAATTTTTCAATAACCTTCCTGTTTTTCAAAACACTCAAATTCAAATTTTATCAAATATTTTTCACTGTCTTCAGCCAATTTATGCATATAATAAGTTTATCTAAATAATATGAAAAACTGGAAATAATACAGAATGTAATATGAAAATTCCTATTCTGGAATTGTGCGGTGTACTAAATATGTTTTCTGCCAATACCATCAAAAGGCCACTGACTTTTTATTGGTCTGAGCTGACTTTAGCTTGTGATAGCTTTGATAGCAACTGCCTAGCAGACAAGTAACTATTTCATAAAATTGTTTTAGCTAAATTTTAGTTTATAGTAATGACAAGAAAAATGTGTATATTGAGCTGTTGATAACTGTCAAATAAAAATTGTTGTAGAAGTGTGTAGACATCGGATAATACCTGAGGTCCAGCTGTACAATCTTGCGAATCAGGAAGAAATGGTTTTAGAGGTAATTGCACAGTTACGGTGAAATTTACTGTTACCTAGAAGTACCAACAGCAATAGTAATGAGAAAATAGCACAGTGAAAAAAACCCTTCATTGTATAAGCTCCATAGCCACCCTCCCCAGATATCAGCTGGGAAACAAGAGAATCCAGAGAAACTTAGGTCTCAAAGCAATACATTTCAGTTACAAATTTAAGATATAAAATTTTACTTAAAATTGTAATTGCCTAATAAAATAGGGAAGAGCCAGAGAATCAAATTAAGAAAAAAGAAAGTTGTCATGTTATGCTAATATGGAATTTAAGATAATGGAAAAAATAAATGAAGAAAAAACTCCTGTCTCTAAATTAATATTTTACTTCAAAGGATACTACTAAATAGTCCGTCTGTTAGGAATAAAATTGCACTTATCTAACTTAAGCTGACAAACAGTATTTAAAAGAAAAATTATGGAAACCCTGAGATGAGCACAAGTTCTCTACCACAATCCATTTAATCTTTTTTTTTTAATCACAAATGCAAAATGACATACCAGTAAAACTAAATTATCTTGATATGTGCAAGGTATGTATATACATATATATCTGCTGCAAGTACATATTTATACATAAGCTAACATATTGGCCATTCTCCAAACATAGTGATTTTCAACTGTTTATATCTCAGAGGAACCTGGCCTGTTTATTTCTTTCCAAATTGTTTGCAATATTTATGTTTGATGGTCATCCTAGTTACTCTGAAAAGGGTTAAAGCTGACTGGGGTATATTTTTGTGATTAACTGTCAGTCATGTTCACTAACCTTTTACTGGTGTTATTTCATCTCATGGTCATTTTACATAATTTATTGTGCTAAGTAATAAACATAGGCATAGTGGAAGGGTTAAAATCTTGCTAGGCCTCTGATTAACAAACAGTTTTGGTTGCCCAGTAATGTTGCAGAATTCACTAGATTCAGACTTCTGAAAACAGAGAATAAATGTCTCTCAAATTTAAACTACTTCAGTGAAGCAAATACGGCAGACAGAAACAGCGAGTTTTCATTGCTGTCTTTATGAAGACATTGGATAAGCTATCATTGTGTTCCCCCAAGTCTTTTCTTTTCTCATCTAAATAAACCAGATTGTTCCTCAGAGATCGTGTTTTCTCATAATCTTACCATTTGTGATATCCTCTGTGAATGATTTATTTTGGCAGAAGACAAATTAGCATTTTTTTTGTGGATTAGGAATGTGCTCAAACCACTGCCATAGCTGGGGGTTTTAGCTACATAACATTATGTACTGCTATGCATGACATCATAGAAACATTTTCATTAGTACTTGGAATGACGGATAAATTAAACTGTCCTTTCCGCTGTATCTAATTGCTTACCATACCAGAATCTGGTGGGAGTCATTATATTATAGAAACATAATGAGATAAATATATTATAAAATCTAACACTGTTTGGCTTTAAGATGCAAACTGCGCTCCTGAAGCCTTAGTATTTCTTACTTCAGAGATTTGGGATCTTTGGCCAGATTCCTCTTGTTCAGTTGTTTGTGCAGGTTTTCTCTTACTAGGGAGGCAAAAGAAGAAGCAGCCAGCATGAGGCAACTTGCCAGGTCTCTGCAGACCACAGTTGAGAACTGCAGTTATTGGTGCATCAGCCTTTGGCCATTCTTAAGCCTAATGCTGAGCAACCAACTCTTACAGTGCTCAATGCCTATATTACATCCCATATCTTGTTCTGTATTTCCTCAGGAGCTTCTGGTTTTGTTGTTGTTAGTTGTGCTGTTGAGTGTCTAAACCTCAAAGTTCCACAGGAAGCCTAACTAAAGGCACAACCATTTCAGGAGCAAAAAGAAAATGTAAGATTGAAGTTGTGAATTGTTTTAAACTTTGTGATATCCGACTGTGGATTTTGACTTTTTATTACTGCAAGCACTACAGGGATAAATGAGTAGAATATGATCCTAGGTTGGAGTGGTTTGAATAATACCATAACAATCCCAGTCACTCGGCTGCTTTTTGTATTTGCCTCCCAGAACAAATTCCATGGTGACTTTTTTTATTCACAGATGGAATATAGACATCCAATTCAGAGGAAAGAGAGGCAAAATATTAGTTTTATGTTCATCACAAACTTTTTACTACACTCCCTGAGAGACCATTGTTACCTCTACAAACAGACCTAAACTGTGATTTAGCAATCAAATTATATTTTGCCTGCTGTTTCAATAGTAACAAAAGAATTTCGGTGTTTATATGTAGTGAACTGCCCATTGCTACTCCTCTTTCTTTGAATAGGTTTAATACGGTTTACATTCCTTCACTGATATTTTCAATTGCATAATTGCAAAACTAAATAAACATTAGTAATGTTTGGATAGATGTATGAATGGATAGATGTATGGATAGATGTACGTGCTTTAATTGTGTTTTTTGTAAACTGTCCAAATATACAAGTTTTACACAAGTGGCCTAAGGAAATCTTTATTTTAAAAAAATCACACAAATTTGTATTCTAAAATTTTATTATGTCACAGTATCACAGTATCGTCAGGGTTGGAAGGGACCTCTGGAGATCATCTAGTCCAACCCCCCTGCCACAGCAGGGACACCTACAGCAGTTGCACAGGACGGCATCCAGTCAGGTTTTAAATGTGTCCAGAGAGGGAGACTCCGCCACCTCTCTGGGCAGCCTGTGCCAGTGTTCTGCCACCCTCAAAGGAAAGAAGTTCCTCCTCATGTTAAGATGGAACTTCCTATGTTCAAGTTTGGGCCCGTTACCTCTTGTCCTATTACCGGGCACCGCTGAAAAAAGACTGTTCCCATCTACCTGACACCCTCCCTTTAAGTATTTATACATCAGCAGTTTTAAATAGAAAGCTTGACTATACTACCAGACATCATGTGTATTACAGACTTTATCACTTTAGAACTACAATACATCATAACCTGCACCGTGTTGTTTTCTAACATTAAAAGGTTTTCCTTTTATTTGCATATAAGCTGTGCAATGGACCTTTGCCAAAGTACTGATGAAACCCAGGTATTATCATGGTTGTACAGAGAGTTTTTAACAACTCAGTGACTCTTTTCCTCATATATGAGAATAACCATGATAGTTCTTATTTACCAGTGCTAGAATTTCAATGCAATTAAAACCCTCAGGGCCACCTCTTCAAGTACAATGCTTGTCAGAGTGTGATAAAAGTCTGGTTTTGTTTCAGTTCTGTCTCTCTTCTGCCTTTAAAATAAGGAACAGGTTAAATTTTTCCCTTTTCCCCAGAATGTAATATATGAACATTGTAGATCTTGCAAATCTCCAATTCCAGATGACCATTTTGTCAATGTTTATTACATATTCATAGCCAAACATTTCCTTTGCCATCAATATTTACAGCTGTCTTGTTGATAATATAACAATTCCTAATTACAAGCTTCTGAACAGTTTTTATGTCCCCTTTGATTTCTGAGTATTCACTGTCCTACTAAATGTGAAATATTCTGATCCTACTTCCTTTTTGTGAGGAAAGTTCACCAAATTATTTTCATCTCGAATTTCAGTATAAATAATGGTTGAATTTCCTTTCTACATATATACCAAATATTTCTTTAATATCTGATTTAAAAAAATATTTATATTTGATCTTTGCAATCAATCTACACTCATATTGTTTGTCAGTCATTTGTAAATCTAAAATTTTTGTACTAGTTTCCTAATCTTCCTAGCTCCATGTTACTATATTACTTTATAAGATACAGTAGTATTTCATAGCTCTTATAGCATGGGACAGGAGCCAAGAACACAGGGGGTTCCCTTCTTGTATTATCTTTCAGTATTATCACAGACAAGCAAAGAGAGCCCAGTTCTAATTGTAATGGGTACTGTAAAGGACTCAAGGTAAAGCTAAGCTCTAACAAACAAGTAATAATCAAATAAGATAGATAAGGTTAAATAAAGTGTGGAAGCTAAATCAAGACATATAGATAGGTATAAGCTTCAATGACTAGAACTAGAAATAGAAGACATATCTTTTTATCTGTTGATAAATTGAAGAATTCCTCTTTCGAAGGAAGAGTTAAAGTTCATGGATTGATAATTGTCCCAGTGTTGGGGGTTGAGTGCCAAAGAAAATACAAACTAAACGTCTGGTTTTGCTGCTGACAAAAAAAAGGATAGATGAGTAACATTATGAAATTCAATACATCAAATAAAACTGTTATTAACATAGGAAGTTTGGAACACTCTGGAAACAGTAAAATATATTTCATGATCTGTTGTAAGCTAGGAAACAGTCATAGCAGTGAAGCAGTCATAATAGTTCTTCATAACGAAGAATAAGAAAAAAATATTTCTGTCATATCAGAACCAGAACTACAGAGGTAATAGAAGCAATGGTTGGTAGAAACATTTAAATAAAATAAATAAAATACTAACTAATTAAAATCTGTGAAAAATTATTTAAAAATTGGAAACAGATGGTGCGAAGAGGGAAAGAAATCAGAAGGAAGAAAAATTAAAAGATCAGTAAGGTTGAAAAAACATAAGAAACACATTCAGTGGTCCTCATGTGTTCTTTTCTTTTCTGTTTTATAAAGGTGACTGCCTTTTTAAAACCATCACTAATCCACAAGCAAGCAGGGTGCAAATGTGTAGACAACAGGTTAAAAATAACTCACTTCTCCGTATGATTTAGCCATACATATACAGTAGGAAAGTTAGCAGAGGGATGTCTGCAAGTAAGAAAGGAAGTGGGTGGTGAGAAAATAGAAAAGGAAGAACTGGTGCTGAGCAAGACCAGGATGCACAATTCTTGGTAAAAAGGGTATCAGTGGGAAAGAGTGAAGTTTGCTGAAGGTAGATTTTAACATCTTCTTGTGCAGTTAAAGAAAACTGGCAGATCGACACAACTGAGAACGTATGTGGAGATATGCAGCCTGAGATGCTTTACATATTCTAATATTCACACAAATATTTTTGTTGTGAAGTATATTGCTATCTCAAATATTCTGTGCTGAAATATTTCTAGCTTATTTGTCAGAACTGTGTAATCATTTTGGCAAATAATAGAGCTCAGTCTGTAATGATGACAGCAATCTGTCATCATTAGGATTTCACAGTGTGGAAGAATATACTTCACAATCTGGTTTTCTCAATCGCTTCACATTCTCTATTTTACTACACAGAACGTTCTTTGGCACCATCCATTCACTGCTAAAAACCGTGTGCAAAAAAATTGTTCCTGTTTAAAAGTTAATTACAACCCTTCAAAAGCAGATAGAAAATGAAAAAGACCTGTCCATTCACATTCCTTCAGACTTGGAATTAGTAGTTTAAAACAACAGATAAGGTTTATTGTTTGTACATTATTGAAAATACAGGCCTATTATTAGGACAACATGTTATTTAAGTACATTAGCAAATTGAGAGATTATCATGGTAATTGTAAAGAAAGCATTTCACTTTTTCCTCCTAATCTTTTAGTTTCTGTATGTTTTCAGTTTAAAATCAAGTGTCAAAACTTTTGTGTTTAACCCTGATCTGGGTACTACTACATGTTTGTAGATATGTTCTCCTTTTCTAGCTACAATGGTTTTCCAAACAGTGAAGAAGAGAATTCGGCTGCTAACCTAGTATTTCTGGTTCTGAGCAGTCTGCTAAAGCTGTGAATTTGTTGGCTTGAACTGACTGTACCCGAAACAGAACCCAAGCAAAGGGTCAGTTCATATATTTCAGATCAGCTGCACTTTGTGTACATGTGCCTTTCTCTGTACGTGAGATCTATGACACCTAACATGTCCATTGTAGATCAGCTATATAATTTATACCCAGAAAATCTCTTCTATTTGCTATGATGAAGGGCCTGCACATAAACTGTAGTCTGGGTCTGTTCAGTCACCGTCTCTACAGTGCAGGAACAAGCCTTTCTCTCTTGGGATTTTCCGTCTCTCCTCATTTCATAGAGTGAAATAACTAATTCTAATCTGAATTAGCAGGAACCTTTTTGGAAAGTTTTATCATAGATTTATAAACATCACTTTTTAATTCTTCTAATACTAACTCTATATTTATTAACAAACAGCCACAGTTCAATATAATTAAACAGGGTATTTTATTTAAAAAGAAAAAAAAAAATCAATTTCTTAACACTGGTTAAAAGCTTGCTAAAGATTTACCTGTCCCAATAAAATACAGGTTTTTAAATAAACAGCAAAATTTAAGTCATAAATATATGTGCATAGTTGTCACTTCATGAACTATGACTAGTGTAATACCATACAGTCTTTCATTTTCCAGTGCACATCCAGCTTCTGCCAAGCAGCTCTCAGACTACATTGTCTTAGTGATTGCTTATGAACCTATTAGGATATCCTAACCATAGCTGAAACAATGTTATTGACAGGACTGTTACTCTGTTATATATGGATTTTTTCCTGTTCTGACTTCTATCAGCTATTTACAGGTATTTACAGAGTTGCAAAAGCTAGAGGGGAAAGGGATGACAGAGGAATTGCTTTAAGAGTATTTAGCTCAAAAATCTTCTGCAAGATTTATAAAAGAATAACTTAAATAAAAATAAAATGTTAAAGAAAATTAAAATATGCTTTACTCTCTTCCAAGCTGCAGTAGTTTCTGCATATGTTTCTGTTTTTTCTGTTTTTCTTTATATGAAAATATAGATAAATCATGTCTGTTCTTACTTAACGTTATATATAAATAGGTAGGTGTTGATTCTGAAATGTGTAGTGACATTGATACCAACGACAGAAGTGTTCAGGTTTTGTTCTATTTTTTTAATGGATTGTACAAAATACTTGTCTTGATATTTGTAAAGAAGCTTCTGGAAATAGTAAGATGGATGACTTTCTTTTAACTCTGTCATAACAAGTAGAAAGAACTGCATTATCACAATGCTTGTTAGTAAGCATGGGGATAAACTAAACCAAAACATAACACAATATTAATGTAGGCTTTTGAGGTTTTTAACGTTTCCTATGTAAGCAAGCTGACAACCATAGGATCTTCTTTACAATTATCTTTACAAGGTTACAATGCAAATCTTAGACGATGGAATATTTCTCCATTAAAATACTTGCAAACAGTAGGCAAGAGCTGAATTGACCTTGAAAGCCTGAAATATGTATACAAGCACGTATTTACATTAGTGTGCATTTACAGAAATTACTGTTTAAAAACATATTAAAACATATTTTGGTGTCAGATGTTACCGAACACTTTTGACTAATTGTCTTTCAGAGACAGGTTACAGATGCTGTAGAGAGCACCACAAGACGTATGCATGTTCTTTAACAACATTAGAATTTTCCTGCAAAATGAGATGTTTTGGCCTAATCAGCTTACTTCGTCATAAATCAAATCCTCAAGAAGCAAATTTGAACCCAGGTGAATGTTTCAGCTACTGAATAGAAGTCTTTGTATTCTTGTTCCCTTTCTGTCTCTAACAGAACACCTAAAGATTAATTCAGTGAATTCAGCAGTCAATGCAGGAAACTCCTTTTTCCTGACACTCCTAGGTAGGTAACCAGGAGAATCTCAATCTTAAATCTTAACCAATTCTTAAAACACCTTGCTCCAGAAAACAGATGCCTGCACTAACTTGTCTATACTTAAGCTAAAATCATCTGCTTTTTGAAGGAAGGTACTGTCTAAGTTCTTCTTCAGGAAAATTTAGAGAGTGTGGGTTTTTTCTAACTCTCTTCTTTATATGTTTACTTGGTAATGTACTATCAACAAATACCACAATGCATTCCAAATTCCATAGCCAAGAAAACTCTGCTTGGCCAGCAAGAAAGTCCTTCTCCATTAAGAAAAAAGAAAGAAAGATATATGTAATGACAGAAAAATTGGTTTTTTTTTCTCTGTGTCTGAAAATATCGGACTCATAATTTGTGTCCCAAAACACAGGTCTAGCGGTCTAGTTATCTAGTCTACAGACTATCTTCCATAAATTAGTGATCTATTTGACTAGTCACACCCAAAGGGAGATGTATAAATCAGTGGGTTAGGGTGTTAACTGAGAAAAGTCCCGAGTTTAGTCATTGTTATCAGAGTTGGTTACAAAATATAGAAATAGTCCAGGCAGCATTTTGAACACAGAGCTGAGAAAGGTTTTCATCCAAAAAACCCCTCTTGTAGTTTGGAAACTTGTGTATGGAATAAGGTAAATTCCCTAAGGCAAAAAAGGGAAGTGAATTTTCATCTCTCAATGTCATGAAAAAGAACCTGAATTGTCTATAATTGGGAGATATGATGGCCAGCAATGCATTGCAGGCATCTGTCTTCAGATTATATACTAGTTATTCTGCTACTCTGAAAAGACATGCAAATTCTTATTTCATGCAACATGTTCTCAGCTGCCTTATTAACTAGCCATATGTACATTTTGGGTTCTGCTTCAAAGTGCCTGGAGACTAATTCTCTGGACACAGATAATGTTTAATGTCTTGCCTTTAGGGGTGTGTGACTATGTGGTGGGTCAAGCTTAGCTGGATGCCAGGTGCCCACCAATCCACTCTATCGCTCCCCCTCCTCAGCTGGACAGGGGAGAGAAAATATAATGAAAGGCTCATGGGTCAAGATAAGGACAGGGAGATCACACACCAATGGCCGTCATGGGCAAAACAGACTCAACTTGGGGAAATTAATATAATTATTACCTATCAGAGTAGGGTAATAAGAAATAAAACTGAACCTTAAAATACTTTCCCCCACCCCTCCCTTCTTCCTGGGCTTAACTTCACTCCCACCCGCAGTGGTGCAGGGGGACAGGGAATGTGGATTGAGGTTAGTTCATCATGTATTGTCTCTGCTGCTTCTTCCTCCTTGCTCTCTTCTCCTGCTCCAGTGTGGGGTCCCACCCATGAGAGACAGTCCTCACTGAACTTCTGCAGCATGGGCCCCACACACAGGGTGCAGTTCTTCATGAACTGCTCCAGTCTGGGTCCTTTTAACAGGGTGCAGTCCTTCAGGAGCAGACTGCTCCAGCGTGGGTCCTCCACAGGCTCACAAGTCCTGCCAGCAAACCTGCTCCAGCATGGGCTCTTCTCTCCACAGGTCCTGCCAGGAGCCTGTTCCAGCATGGGCTATCCATGGGGTCACAGCCTGCTTCAGGTGCACCCACCTGCTCTGGTGTGGGGTCCTCCATGAGCTGCAGGTGGATATCTGCTCCACTCTTAACCTCCATGGGCTGCAGTGGGACAGCCTGCTTCAGCATGATCTTCACCATGGGCTGCAGGGGAATCTCTGCTCTGGAGCCTGGAGCACCTGCTCCCCCTCCTTCTTCACCAACCCTAGCGTCTGCAGAGTTGTTTCTCTCACATATGCACACTCATCTCTCCCAGCTGCTGTTGCACAGTAGATTTTTCCCCTCCTTAGATGTGTTATCCCAGAGGCGCTACCACCATCACTGATAGGCTCAGCCTTGGCAGCTCTATTGGATGAGGATGAAGCTTCAAGCATCTTCTTACAGAAGCCACAACTGTAGGCCCTCCTCTCCCAAAACCTTGCCATGCAAACTCAGTACAGACTAACTATTCTATCTCAATCAGAAAAAAAAAAAAAAAAAAAGAATACAGTTAACATTTAAAAAAAATTGGTAAGGTTAGATTTCTCAGGGAGTGTGATCATGTCAGCATGTGTTAAGTGATATTGTCTACAAAATCAGGACTTCTATGTTTTATTGATGGAATGCCTCTTTTCGGGATTGTGATTGGGCCTAGGATTGAGCAAGATGCTGGACTGCACAGGACAGTATGGGACATAACTGCACAGTTTTAAAATCAGACAGTAAAATTCTTCTTCAGTTTAAGCATCTCCTAATTGAGAACTTCTCTTTGGACTGCAGTATCTTATTTAGTTGTTCCAGTTCTGCTAACATCTAGGTACCAGCGATAGCTGGGAGCCCAGCAGTCCCATCCAAAAGAAGACAGCCTGGAAAGTGCCTAGAGTTGTTGGCCAGAGGGACTGCAATGAAATAACTATCATCTATTCCTAATGCAAAAGATTACATAAATATTTGTAGCCTCTTTATACTAGACACCGTTCATATAGCAGAAACCCACGTATCATCCTAGAGACCTCAGAAAATGGGATTTAGATGAGTGACAAATGCTCTCACAGTCAGATGGGGGCCAGGGAGGGCTGACAGCATGAGTGAATAGGTTAGTAGCTACACGTGGTTGCCACTGAGAATTGATTTCCTTCTTCATTAAGCTCCTTATACACAGAGCCAAGGGAACAGACTAAGATGGTATGATCCTCGATGAAGCAGGAAATTGAGTAATCCTAGTCAGTCTACTTCTAAATACACCTTTCTATTGGGAACTGGCTGCATAAGTCAAGTGACTAGTTCACTTTCCTCTTGCCTCAGTCTTTTTCTACTTAATACCTTTGACAACAGAGGTCAATGCCTTGTAAACACGATAAAAAAAGTAAAGAGAATTATGATAAAATAACATCAATAAAAGAGATACCAAAAAAGTGCTCAATTATAGAGTGTTCAGAGTGGGGTTACAGATACCACACTCTTTAAGGCAATATTTAAGGGCAGTATCAGAAAGACACTCTGGCAATAACTTATCATAAGAGGACAGTTCTGTACTGGGGAAAGTAACACTTATAAAGAAAAGCTTTCAAGAAAGTGATAGGAGTTATGGTGGGTATTATGTTAGCCTGACATTACACTACTACGCTGCTGGCATGTTACAGTGTTCCTTTATGTCTGGGAAGTTTGATATTATTTAGCTTTTAACTGAAATTAGTCTTGAAAGTTTATAAGTGTTTTAAAAAAGACAAGACATTTGGCTAATAACACAGCTGAAGGCTATCAAAATAAAAGTTGTCCCTTCAAAAAAGAGAATCAAAACAAGTGAGCCTGGGTGCTGAGAAAATCTGCTAGATACAGAGTACTTTACACTAAATGATGCGAAGGTGTGCTATTTTAAAAAACCTTTATGAAATGGTCAATTTCTAATTGCCCTCAGTTCGCTAAATTCCCCAGAGAGCTGAGGAAATTCCTCACAGTGTGAAAAGAATTCTGAGAATTAGGTGCAAAAAATTTGTGTTCTCAAACTCAGCACACCGAACTTCAGCTGACATTACTATTGATTTCACAGTGTCTCACAGACATGATGGTGACTTTTTGGAGCACTGGGGATGGGTCAGCATAGATCTGCAGTAAAACCCACTTAACCATCTGGCCTACCTTCTGGAAATCTCTTCCCTCGGTCTGGCATGGACTGAATAAATATCTTCATTTATAATAATTTCCATAATGACTTACAGTGTTGACAGTGAATACTCATTATATTTCCCTCTATACGACCTAGCTAACACAACCCCCTAAGAGCAGATACAATTAATCTTTTCTATTTTAATTTTTCTCCTAAATAATCTCCCTGTAATTAGCAGTGATCATTTATGGTTTGTATTACTTAACATTTTTAGAGTGCCAGCTACACACTCTGGTCAACATGTTCCAGATTTAAAAAAAAAAAAAAAAAAAAAAAAAAATAAGAACTTTAATACAAATTATATATAAAGTCCAAATATGTAAACCTAAACCAAAAAAAGTTCCCATTTGCCTCTCTGTTGATACTTCAGCTGCAACCCTAAGTAAAAATAAATTTTTCATTCTGCTCCAGAAAGAATTTCACAGGTGGGGTTTCTTCATGCCAAAAGTGAAGAACTTACTTATTTCATATATTATGCGTAGGATTTTAAAACGTTTTGTAATAATTTATACTTAAAAGAATTAAAATGTCTCATTATTGACAGACCTCTCCTTTACCCTTTGCTTATTGTACTTCTACTGCAAAATGAGAGTAAAAAATAGTATGGTAATGGTAAATATTAACATGAGCAACAATAGTGTGAAATGTCTTCCAAATAACTTCTTATCTCATAGATATTTGCAAGTCAGTCACAGATATTGTTTTCCTTGGGAAAAAAAAGAGATTCTGGGTACTGACAAGAGGCAGTTATTGTAAACCCCTAACTTCATAATGAAGATTTCAGTGTTATGATTGTCACCCAACACAGTAACCATCATTTCTTGCCAAAACATCAAGCACAGATTAAATATAGGAAAATTAGAAACACCTCTGTTAGATATACAACACGATCACTGGATTAATAGTTTCAAGTTCCAATAATTATCTCTTATTATACTTGATGTTTGTTTATTTCCTATTAAAAATTTCCTATATAAAATTCCTTTAGGAAATTGTTTTTCTTTGCTCCATTATGTCATAATATGATAATATAATACAGAAAGCCAATTAAAACTTGCAGAAAAATAACAAATCCTGTAGGAAAGCACTGTCAGCAATAAAAGCTAAATCAAGGTCAGTTGATTCTGATTTTTTGATTGATGGTTACACCTATAATAACATCTAGATGCACACACAAACATATATACGTACATATAAGCATGTAATGTGTATATACATTTGCTTTTGTTTCTGCATTTTAAAAGGAAAGGCAACAATATTTATTTTTTCATGAATGGAGATTGGTTCCCTGTCTATTTTAATGAAGATCTTACTGATGAAAATATTTTTTTTTAGTTTTTTCCTGTCAAAAAATAAAAATAAATTGTATAATAATGCAGCCATTTTAAGCCTAACATGATATTAAGAGTTACAAAAATAACATTTAAATATCCTTTAATATTAAGCAAAGAAGTCAAATACATTATCGTTTTAAAACAAACAAACAATACAACTCACAAAGAAGGAGGAGAAGGGAAGGAGAAAAGCAGCTGGAACAGATATTAAGAAAAGAAGGAAGAAAAGGGAGAAAAACTTGGACCAACTAACCCTTATTCTCAAACTAAAGGTTAAAAGTAAATCCAGTATACACAAATTCTGTCTAGTTTTATGGTGTTAAATTCTCATAGAAGTCATGTTGCCATGCTTTATATTCCATAATCTAAAGCTTCTAAAAGGCACTGTAGCTGTATTTGCTAGGTTATTTGCCAGGCAGAAAATCTAGATTCAAAAAGTTTCTTTTAAATCTCCCCGTAGATTCAAATAATGTTAGCAAATACAGTTTTATTTTAACTGTATCAGCAAGAGTTTTGTGTGTCCCATACTTTTAATTTCTCCTCACTTGAAACATGCATGTCTGACTAAATCAATTGAAATCCATGGAGAACTTTTCATCTATTGCAATCTATCTGAACACCGTATTTTCAGAAATCAAGGGCAGACAGGATAGGTACATTAGGTTGACAAAGATCATATATTTTTGTTAGACTTTAAAAAAAAGTGTTAAAGAGATTAATTTTATTTTTCTTTCTCATCCCTTTGTGGAAAACAACAACCAATTTACCTGCCATCACACATAATATTTGCAACAAAATACAATGCAATTTCTTCAGTAAGAGAAATACTTTGCAACAAAATCTGAAATATATTTCAGATTTTATTTTTTCTTCCAGTTCACTATCTCTCAAAAGCCTAAACTAGTATTTTAACATTTTTAAGCATTTATTTGTATCAAATCAAATACCTTTGTAAGCTAAAAACTGTATTCTGAATATGCTATAAATAATCTGTCATACAACATAAAGGGAAATGGGAAAAACTGTGCAATTAAGCATATTAAAGTTGATAGTCCCACTCTTTGTTTCTTAATCTACCGTAGTTACTGGTATTAAGTTTGATACATTTAGTAACTAGATATAGCAATAAAATATGTACTTTATGCATTCTGATGTCTGTTTAATACATATAGTCTAACACTACTTGAATTCATGTAACTGTGCTGACAGATTATGGTATCTCTTTCATTAGAATCACCAGCTCGCTCATTTAGACACCCCACCCACACACCAAAAATGAGTTACTGGATAGTTATAACTGGTTTAAAACTATATAGCAAATGATTAATGGTAACTCCAGAGGAATTAGGAAGTACTGGTTAGAGGCTATCTGCTGGCACTAACCTAGGAGGACACAGTTTCATGTGGTATCTTTAACTATTCAAAAAACTGAAATAAACTTAGCTTTCTTTGATTCTGGAATTTTTGCCATTAATCTGTATAACAAAATATTCCAGTTTCAGACAGGCACTCACATATATCTTTCTTGCTGGCAGGAACTCACTTCTCAACTGTCTTACTGCACACAAAACTAATGCTCTTATTCAAGGTCCTATTCATGGTTTCATAATTCTCTTCAAGACATTTCCAGAACAAAAATTAATGAAAACTAAGAGTCTCCCATGTTTACTCAAACCCACTGAAACCTACATATATTTAAGTAACAGCAGACTTGAGTAGAGAGTTAAAGAAAGAAAGAATAAAGTATTTTAAATCAAAAGGAATGTTCTGGTCATACTGACCTTCAAGAATTTGAATTTAGTTACATAGCCAGAGTGGCATTTTCACACTGTATTATGGAACAGTCAGTAGCAAACTAATCTTATTTGCGTAGTTTAAAATATGAGCAAACTGGCACATTCACAACTAAACTGACATGATTGATTGCCACATGGTCTAGAAGTTGGGTACAGCCCAAGTTAAGCTTAATCTAATGCCATCCCAAATTATGAATTTTGAGGAAGATAAACAGGAGTCTTTTTTTAACTTAAGAAAGCAGAAAGAAATTCAACATATAAAGACCTATAGGTAGAAGCTAAAATGGTCAGAAGGGACAAAGAAACATTGCTGCAGTTCTAGCTGGGGGAAGCCTGGTTGAAATTAACCGCAGTAACATGAAGTAGGGCAAAAGAAACATGAAGATGTTCCACTAAATTACAGGTAATTTGTTATCAAACATGTGTCTATTTAGCTAAAATAAAGCAAAATATTGGACCTTGACCTCTGCTAAGATCTTGACTATATTTCAGTTTCTCCACTTTAAAAGCCAAAACCCAACAAAACTTACTTAAGAATGAAAACACTTAGAAAGATTATTTGCAATTTTGGGGGGAAGTGAAAACTGTTTCTCCCCTATCACCATTCATATTTTTGGCCATTCATGTAGATCTGGAAGAAATCAGTTCCTACGCGGTCTCAAAAAGACACCTTACAATTTCGTGCTAATGATCATTTAAGTACCATACAAAAGACATCACAAATGAGATTTTGAATTTTTTTCTTAACTTTCAGATCAAAGATGTTAGGATACATTTACTCTTCTGTTAATTATCTAAATGCAGAATTCCATCATAATGTTAGTCCTTTTAATACTGCACATACATATAGCCACATTATATCTGATCTTTCACCACAGATATTTTCTTAATCTTTATGACATAGTCATAATGTGTCTTGCATGTCCGCTGGACTCTTCAGACCTTGAGAGGAATGCCAGGATGTCAGTTCTTTTACAGACTCTTCAGATGCTAAGAGTAATTGGCAGTATAGAATCACAGGTAATACTTTCATATCCAGACAATATTTGCTAATTGATTGTCTATGCTAGTGAAGCAGAAGTCTTTAGCCTTCATATATTGTGGTACAGATATCTCGGACATCGTATAAAGTATCTCACTCTAGGAGTTGCACTTACTTCTTGTAGCAATATCTTTTCCTTGCTAATTCAGAAAACTCAAGTAAATGATGTATGAAAATCACATCAGTTTTTTTGGCTAACTGGGAAGAATCCCAGTTAAAAGTAGCATATTAACAATTAAGGATAATTAACTATCAGCTTTAGGTGACAATTGCTTTTCTCTTAGCTTATCTTCTGCATCTATAAAACACACTCTTGTGAACTACACATTATAATTATGGAGGGCTTCTGGAGTATGCAAAATTGGAATAATATTTATGATGTATCCATGCATCTACAGTCTATTTGCCTCTGTTAGTAGCCAGAGGAACATAATTTCCAGTGTTAATTCTTTGGCATGGTATTTGAAGAAACAGAAGGGAAATGAACAGCTTATGAGGGAAAATCAGAAATATATAAACTGAAAAATAGACCCCAATATTCTGACAAAAAGAAAGAAGAAGTTTTAGAAGAATGGATTAATTTCGTGGTTAATGACTTCTCTAATTGTTTCTTTAAAATGAGAAAAAGACGGACAACCTTCTATTCATATAATTATGCAAATTAGATAATGGTCTTGCGTTTTGAAATCCAACATCTGAATGTAAAAATATATTAAGACAGATGTGAATAAATGCTGTTTGAAAAATTCTGATAAGTACTTTGTATGAGTTTAGTTACATGCTGTAAATTGTATAGAGAAAAAAAAAGAGAAACTGTGAACAGTAATAAATAAGAGTACTTACATTGGATTATGTTATGACTAAATATACCATAAATCTATTGCTTGCATTGATTGAGCCTTGAACGTCTATTATCATAAAAGAGCCCATAAAAAATACTTCACACATTAAGAGTAAATTACTCACTGATTAAACAGTTGCCACACTTTAAGCACCATTTCCTTCACTTAATTCAAATATTTCACAAATACAAATCTGCCATCAGCTTTAGTAGTCAAAATGAATTCTTACGTTGAGTAAGCTATGCAAAGTATTTGCTGAAGTGCATAATTTAGCTTGGTTCCCATTGAAAAATATGCATAAGTAGGAACATTGTGCTTTCTCCTATAAAAACCTAACTCTTTGTGTTTACAAATAGTATTTAAATAAAAATACATGGTAGTCTCTGAAAAGGAAGCAAATAGTTTAAGCATAATTCTTGTGCTTAGATTTTTTAAGTGCACGGACAATTAAACCAAAATGGTCAGTGTCTTCCCCAGTTAAGGTCTGAATATCTCCAAGGATGGAGACTCCACAACCTTTCCAAGCCTCTCTTCCAATATTTGACCACTCTCACAATAAAATTATTTTTCCCTTTCTCTAATAAAAAATCCCAGGTTTTGTGCTTATTGCCTCTTATTCTGTAACTGTGCACTTCCAAGAAGACTCTGAATCAGTCTTCTCTACACCTGCCTATTAAGTAGCTGCAGACTGCAAAATAATCTCCGCTTAGCCTTCTCATCTTAAGGCCGAACAAATTCAGTTCTTTCAGCCTCTCAAATGTCCTATGTTCCAACTCCCTAACCATTGAGCACTCCTTCCAATTTAGTATTATGTATCAACTTGCTGACAGAGCACTCCATCCCACTGGTCAGACCATTAATAAAGGTATTGAACAGTATTGGTCCCACTGCCCTTCCACAGGGAACGTCACCAGTAACCGGCTGTCGCTTGGGCTTGGTACTGCTGATCACAACACTTTGAGCCTGGCAGACTGTAGGGCATCTCTGCTGAAAGTATTTTATTCCAGGAATCATTACTGCTCTGCTGGGACTCACACTTAGGGTTTAGGAAGCCTGTGTGTTATGAGTATAATCTGTAATTTATAGTGTGTCTTTAGGAAAGATAAAATGTATGTGGTTCAAGGGGTGGAATGCATTGACCCTGATCGGAAGGCCGTTGCATATTTAGGAGTTAGTGAACCAGACAGCAGTTAATGAATGACACAGCAGTTAACCTGAGCAGTCCCAGGCCTGTACTGTGCCATGCTGTGCTGCTTATCCATCGTGACCTTCAGGCCTGTGTTGTGCTGCACGTATTCCTTGGCTGCAGGATAAACTTGGTCATCTTATTGTAACAGAGGAGCCTGCAGGCAGTTCCCACCTGGTACTAGTGATTACACTGCCCGCATGGCCTTGCCTTTATCTAAAACTTCAAGAAGAAGCTCTCATGAGAGCATCCTATATGTCTAGAGTTGTTTTCTTGTAAGGAAATTATGTATTAGCTGGAATGACTGAAAGTGAGAACTTCTCATCATGGACAGGGTCTGCTCAGGACAGTGGACTGTAGGAAAATCCATCTGGGGTGCATCTGATGCTCCACAAAAGTGGAGTGCTCGGCATCTGAAGAGATGTAAGATTTACTCACTATCTATATTCCTCTTCTTACTCCATCTTATCAAAGCAGTTATCTTGTTAAGCCGTTTATTGTGGGTCTTTCTTACTGAGATCCTGAATGAACCCTCACCGCCTCTTTCTCTCTCTTTCACTTCACTCCCCCCAGCTCCTGGTACAGAACACTGTCCATCCAATCTTCCATCCCTTTTGTTGTCCACTTATCCAGGACAGAATTCGCCAGCTGGACACTATGGGAGACTACATGTGGAAGGCCTTCCCAAAGTTAACATATCTAGCATCCACCGCTCTTCCTCATCCACAGTACCAAGCATCTCATCATAAAAGATAATCATGACTTAATGCTTGTAATTATCTTGCTGTAGATGAGGGGAAATGTTTATGCAGCTGAGGAATTGTTATACAGATAGTCATTAGTTTCAATAATATTACTGCATTCTTAATAACTGAATCCAGAGACACTTGCATGAACAGACCCTTATTCTCTTTGTTCCTTGAAGTCAACATTAAACATCTTGCTGATGCCTGTGAGATTGCCTTTCCATTTCTTTTTCAGTATATCTGTCCAGCTTCCAGCAAAAACACAAAAATGTCTTATATCTTTTTGATACATGAGCTGATGCAAGGGAATGTGAATTTCAGCTTAAAGGCACTGAAGGTGCTCCATAGTGAAGAATGTAAATAAGGTTTTTCATAATAATTGATTCTTTCCATCCCTAGATCTAGTAGTTAAGTTCTCCCCTTTTCTTTCCATGCTGCAACATTTGAATATTCGGTTTATGTCACAGATATCTACCTAAACATAGTGATTTCAAACTGGGAATCCTCATCTATCACTTCTTTTTGAAGAATTTCCTGCTTGAGGGAAGGGAACTGCTTTAGCTGTGTTTGATTTCTTTCTGTTAATATTTGTTGTCATTATTGTTCTGGGAAAATTTCAGTGGACCGTATACATAAAATTGTTAGACAAATAAAAGAAAAAATGTTTTTTTTCCTTTCCATGTGTCCTGGTTTGAGGTAAAACAGGACCAATTCTGTTCAGTAACTTTGTTTCTTAGCTAGGCCTCTTCTAGCTACTAACATCCACATTCAAATAGCAGATCTTTTCAATAAGGAAATATGATTTTCTCAGTCACTATTCACATTAGGATTCACTTTGTCAAAGTGATTTTGCCCTGTCATCTAACGTCAGTAGGGTGCATTGCCTTTTGGAGACACCTTTCAAAAGTGATCTACAGTGTTAAGTGACACTTTTCCCCTTGAAAAAATCCACATAAAGATCGGAGTACCTTCAATCTTCAACAAAATGTGTTATATCATCTATTAATGCATTAGAAAAAAAATTAATGTTGCATCACATCTGAGCTTCCTTTTACAATGGGCATCTTCAGATTCATAAGACTAGTGGTACTCCATGCATGCAATAAATACCACAATGCAGTATTTACATATTTTGTATGTTACTTTTAATATTTTGTAAGATGATCCATAATCCTATTTATAGAAACAAACTTAATTGCTTCTGTGATTTGATTCTTCTGAATCCGTATATCCACATACCAAAAAAGATGGAACAATCTAAAGTCTATTTTATAGGTAGTTATTAGGCATTTTAATTTTAAACTCTGAAATTTCCTTCATGTTTTTCTTAATACTTAAAACTTATCCAAATAAGACATGGAAAGACTTGTCAAATTATTTAAAAAAAAAAAGTGAGAAAATTCTATTACCATATACAAAGGAATTTGTCAATGGAATTAAAACATAGAGCCATCAACCACTTGATTCATTAAAAGCCAAAATAATACATTTTGAAATTTACAGTTTGCTGCTAGAATATCAAGATATGACTTGATTGGCAAGAAATATTTTGTGACATATCTACTCAAGTACTCTGTAAATTTTGGTCTAATTTTACTCTATGGAGCTAAGGATCAATCCAACATTAAGGAATGAATTCAGAAAAAAAACCCCATATCTGAACAATCTCAATATTTCATGTTAAAATTTCATTGAGTCCTTTAATAATTTCTAAAATCTTTGCTGAAAAAGGGGAAGCTAGCAGTTAACTAAGGCGCAGCAAGACAAGGAAAGGCACTGAAAAAAAAGAATTTCCTGAGGCACCAGTATTATGCTGAGAAATCATGCACTTGCAAGCATCCTTTTCCCAACACTAGAAAATAAGAAAATGTTCTCATGGATGCTGTTTAATAAAAGTAATAAAATAATCATTGTTTGATTTCTGCTCGTTAAAAACTAAACAACATAAAGATTATTCATTTAAGGGGTATGCTAAAAACCATAGATGAAGTCAGTAAAGAAATAGGCAGATCAGATATGGTCTTTTTTATTGTAGCCCACATTAACTGCTGGTGTTCTATCTTCTTACTTTTGCTTAATTCAGTTATAAATCAAACACAACTTCTAAACAACCCACAAATACCTGGCACCTTGACCGTACTGCAGCCATTTAATCTGACATTTTTACCTATGCACACTTTAAAAAAAATAATCATAAAACCTTTCATTATATATATTTCAGGTCTGCTTTCATTTTCAGCACTGTGAACTGTCTTGTCCTAGTTCTACCATTCAGAGAAGTGAACAACAAACTGTGGAGATTTTCAGGAGCACTTAAGTTGCTTAAGAACAGAAGACAGCGTGAAATTTACTTGGATGGAATTCAAGAAAGTACTTTTTAAAAAGGACAAGAACCTTCTGTTGCATTTAGTTATTTTTCTTTATAAATATGTCATTATTATAATTTTTAGAAAAAAAAGTCAAGTTGGCTGAACGCTGGAGTAAATATAATCAACATAGCTGGACTGACTTCAACAGTCCGTTTCACCTCAACAGACAAGCTGATCGTATTATATTAGATATTTTATGTACTTCCCTCCTTATAAAGTATTTTGGATAACTAAATGACATTCACTTCAGACTCTTTTCAATTCAGTTTGAATTTTCACTGAAATTTAAGACACATCTATATTGCCATACTGTGAAAGCAAACTCCTATGATACCAGACTGTGCCCACATGATGACTTCTTTGGGGTTCTCAAAGAAGTTTCAGACAGAAAAAGCTAAATTTCCAAGTCTAGGACGCATACAGTAGATTATGCTAGATTACTGTCAATGAAGAACAAAGCTGATGTCAGGTAAATATAGCACTAAGAAAGAGCTGGATTAAAATTTTCCCCTTAGGCATTCTGGATTCAGTGCCTTCTCCTGTTTGATAAGATAATGCATTTAAGGAGGGAAAGTACAGGATTTTTATGACAAAGTGCAACTAAAAGTCATATTCTTTGATAACTGTCCTGTTACATGTATTAGTATATGCATATGCCTAACTCCCGACAGCTAGGTTTAACATGTTTAATATAGTCGTGTTTTTGACAAAACACGAGGTGCCATTTGTCTTGGGGAGCTCCCCATTACTGGTCTGACAGCTTTATAGTTCTGTTGGGAAATGAAGTATAACATCAGGTTACTAAGCAACTCTGCAGCTTTTTTAAAATACTTCTTGGAACTCACTTGTTTCTCCTAATTGATTCAGTCCACATCATTTTGAACATAAATGGATCATCATGTTTAGAAATATGCTGCATAACTACTTTTAGCTAACATGTCTTGCTACCTCTGCATATCTAAATCAAGCACTGGCATATAAATGTCATATTGAAAGCAAATTTTTATCTTCTTCCTGAGTTGCATTGACATTTAATATATATAAATTATTTTGACAGTTCAAACTAGTCTCTGAAGTTGTCTGCTGACTGTCAGAAAATAACATGAAAGGCTGAAGAGCAATTTCATTTTTCAAGTTTTACAAAGAATAAAGTTTTAATTAGTCAATCTGACTAACTTCTTTAGTGAATTCATGTGTTATAATATATCAGAATTAACAGGAGATGTATCTCTGTACATTGTAATCATGTTGATAATTTCTTAAGTCACTAAACCTTTGAGCAAGATAGCATCTCATACCACCTCTGAAGATTAGTGATAAATATGCTGATAAATCATAATTTGTGAAGTGTAAAATAACCTTTTATCATTCCTGGCTTCTCTTCCAATTATAAAGGTGGTAAATAGTAAATAATGAAACACTACGGACATGCTGACTTCGGTGTCCTTTCCTCAAGTTAACCTATATGTTTCTTTATATACTTCCTTATTTTTCAAAAGTTTTAACACTTTTTAAAGGAGTTTCAAAATAATACTTTTTGAATTTACTGGAGAAAAATTAAGAGACAGACTGAGGATTAACTAACATATCTTATCTCCTCGTATTTTGATTTTTTCGCCCTCCTTTTGTTAGCTTGCTTATTATTTTGCTGATTAAACCTTTTGTGCCTTCTGCCACCCAGTCTTCCATTTCCTCAAAGATTTATTTTTTTTTTAACTTTTTTTTTCTCATTAATTTATGTAGGAGACAGCTTTCCTGCAACTGTGCCTGGAAAAAAAAATCATTATGTCTCGATGATCACTTAGATCTGTAATCTTTTTACTGTGCTCTATCAATTGTAATACTGTTGGGGGCTTAAATGTAAGATGAGCCATTACTGACTTGATTCAGTAAACTAACATAATCCAAGACTATAGGTTTAAATCATAAGTTAAGACATAAAACATATTTTAAAACTGCTGAAATAACATTCTTCCGCTTTCAATGAAGTATATATTACACTTACATGCTTTTTGCTTACTGCAACTAACATCAGCTTCTCAGTCTTATGGAGAATGTCATATATGCATCTTATGTAAATTTATACATGCACCAGATTATGAAATAACCCCCGTAATGCAGTAAAGCTTTTTGTATGTCTCTTATATGAACAATTTATTGGGCCTCTCTTGGGATACACTCCAATTTGAGTCACAAGGTTGTAGCACTCCAGTTCAGAATGAATCCTCTTCCAGACCTCTGGTGAGGAAGAGGACTTCACAGTGCCTCTGCTGCTCCTGGGACCGTGTATTTGATTACTAGTGAGGGGACCTCCCATTTTATGGCCTGTGGAAGAACCTAGTATTTTGCAAACATTCATGATGCAAGAACTGTGACGAGAGAAGAGAAGGAGGGGATCATATAAGCAAATCTCACAAAGAGTGTGCGAGACTTGTCAGGTTGTATACTGTTTTTATAAAAATCAAGATGGAGAAGCAACCAAAAAGTCCACTGAAAAGTGCAACACAAGAATGAGGTAGGACTCTGAGGAGGCAGTGAAAATCAGAAACGGTTATGTAGATAGTATATAAATTCATATTTTGCATGTATTTTATAACTTTTAAGCATTACTCTTAGGAAAAAGCCCCTATGGAGCATTGAAGACGGTATGAGTGTAAAACACTTCCAATAATGTCAGGCCATGGAAGACAGAATTAGCAACTCAGACAATGTCAGGAACCAGAAAGTACTCAGCATGCAAATATTGAAAGGGATCTTTCAACCCAAAGAAGTATGTGCAGTTTTCACTCATTTGGATTACTATATTTGCTTCAGTAAAATTATTAGGAAACGTACTTATAATACAAACAACAGAATGCTTTGATATTTAGGAAATCACACAATCCATATGTTCTTACAGGGTGAGGGACATAATATGTATAAATTCACAGTTAAAAGATATGAAACATTCTTTAATCCAAGTTACAACTATTATGTTTACTATCACATAAACATCTATACCAAACAAGACAGAGTGACGTAGCTAGTTATCTCCAAGAACCCCTCAGGATTCTATATACCTTTGAACCATTTGAGACTTTTTTTCCTCTTGCATGTTCCTAGCATTTAATGAATCACAAAGGCTTACCGTATAGTAGTTGCCTCTTAGCCTGATACACATTCCTCTCCCTTAGGGTAAATATCTTTCTCTTAAATACATCCTTTTTGGGGTGTCAGCTGCCACAGGCTTTCTTTCCACCCCCACCCCCCCCCCCCCCCCCCCCCCCCCCCCCCCCCCCCCCCCCCCACCCCCCCCCCCCCCCCCCCCCCCCCCCCCCCCCCCCCCCCGCCACTTATAGCTATGACAGTCCAAACAACCAGTGAACAAGGTTTATCCAGATCTGAAAATAACTTTCAATCCAGCTAGTAAAGAATGAACAACAATGAATAATTCTGTAGAAAGCAGAGTAGATCAAATAAAAGGAAGTAACTCATGAAGTGTTCAGAGAAGCTGTAGCTACCCTCATGTTTGTAATTCAACAATGTGGCATATGGGCACAGATTAATATTGGAGATATATGTAGGTGCACTTTGCTGGAACTAGTCAAGAATGAGGTAATAAGAATGTGACAAAGAAAAAGATAAGAGGTTAGGAAAGCCTGCCCATATTTATAGTCCTGCCAAGTTTGAAATGTGACCATAGACAAGCCACTTAAGATGTAGTGAGGTGTTAAAAGGTGATTGAGTCGACAAAAATACAGCAATTCAACTCTCAAGTGTGGTGAAGAGATTTTAAAAAAGATCAGCAAAGATCAGCTACCTACAAAATTAGAGAGAAACTGCTTTTGTTTTCTAAAGGTAGGATTAATTACATATGTAACTTCCCACTGGCAAACAAGAGCGTAGCAGCTAAGGTTTTGATCACAATGAATGGCTTGATTCTGCTGGAACATAAGGGGATGGTTAAACTGGCTGGGCATTACATCACTTTTTATTGTTTTAGTAGGAATTTCCAGGTGTGCTTGCTACACTAGGCCTTGCGTATGTTGTAGTCATATCTACTTGATATATCAGCAGTCTTCTGTTTGCAAAAGCCCATTTTAAAGTCTCAACTTTCCAAGACTAAGGTTAACACAAACTTCTCATTACCATGTTAAAAACAAAAAAGTTAACCATTGTTCTTGATGTTCCAGAAATCCAATAAGTAACACACACATAGTATAGAAGGAAAAGAAAACATTTATTTTGTGGTTATGGCACTATTGGTTCCAGGAGATGGGCTATCCACAGATAAAAAGAGGCAAACTATGAAAAATGGTCAGGTTTCAGGACATTGAGAATGACGGCAGGTACCTCTCTCTCTGCATGGTCATCCCAAGGCTCTGGTACTCACATGTCTTGACTTGCACTCCCCTCTCCTTTTTACTCAATGTGTGGACGTATTTCCAGTGAATGCTTTCTTTCCTCCCTGCATGTTTTTAGCTCTATTTAATAAGAAGCCCTCTCCCTTTCTCCTTCCTGCTTTACAGTTTTTTCTAATCACTGTCTTGCATTTTCTTGGCTGCTGGGAGAGGGGAAAGGATCAAAATCTTTTCCACTACGGAAAATAAAGGGACTGAAGACCTGACATTACCATTATTTCCCCGTGATGCCATGAAAACTCATGGTTGTTAGTTTTAGGAATAATTTTCCAACTTAACTGTCAGTATAAAATACCACAAAGCTCATACCTTGTAGTTAGCACTGATGGCTGCAGTCCTTGGTGATTCTTAGTCATTGAGGTCTGAGTGATCAGTCTTGAAGGCTGTTTGATGAGAGACATCAAAGCCAAAGTGGGCTTGTCTCCTTTCTTCTCCAATTTTCCTTGTTTATACCTGAGGCTTTTATGCTGTTACTCTCCATCCCCAAAAGGGGGGCGGGAGGTGGTGTCTCATCTGCTCCCAATATTGCTTATCTTGTTATTCTTTCCTCTTGGTAGTCATTCCTTTTGCATATTCATGAGGATGTTCTTCCCATTTGCAGTTCCTTGTGTTCATGGTGTTCTTTGTCTGGAAATTTTTGTTTACTTCGATGCCTTTGGAATGCAATTACACCTCTCTTTCTTTGACATCTTGGTGGTCACATTGCTTGTTATTCACACAGTAAAATTATGTCTGGCTGTACAACCACAGTGTTACAAAGTGCTTATATGCTGTTGTTAATTGGACTATTTCAGTACACTACACTCAGGATCAAGGCAAGCTAACATTAATGATATCCTAATTAAGACATTTACGATTTACAGGTGTCACAGGCCTCTGCTTTGGCTACAGATAACTTACTGGAAGAGGGATTATGCTAGCAAGAAGATAACTTCCATTTCTTTTTATGACTTATGTGTCCTGCTTAGTAAAGAGTGCAAGTTAAAAAGTCATTTTCCAGGTCAGCTGAGGGCTGTCTTTTGAGTACATTTTGCAATGGTATAAGAACCTACATTCCAGTATTGTCAATGGTAATGGTAACGTATTATTTCAGAAAACCCTTGCAAAAATCTCCAAGTGAACTAGCTTTCACCTGACAAGAAATTTGTTTTCATCCTATCCCAGGAACACTGAATAACTGGATGTTAATTATATTTTGTTCCAATAGTGCTCACCTAACCCAGAGAAGGGGAAAACAGAAGAAAAAAAAAATTTGAGGTGTGTTTGAAACATGGCAGTATTTCATATGGAGTACACAAACCACAAAGTGATACTATTTTAACTGTACTGAAGAACAGACAGAATGACTTGTTTAGCCTTTAGCAGATACTAAACCTGCAGCATGCAGAGACAATATAACTCAAGATTTCATGCCATTTCATTTAAACTTCTGTAATAAAACGAGACCAACACCTCCCATACAGTAAACGTGACTGGTGACACATAAGTCTATATTCATAGAAGTTTACTAGTAATATTTTGCTAAGCACAGGAAAAGTGTGTCTCTGGCTTATGGCAAATGATAAATGTTTCAAACAACCGTCCTTTGATATAGATATACTGGTGTCTTTATAGGAGTCACCAGATTTTTGGGTTCACATGTGTCCAGGTGAGACTCAGGATTGTCCATCTTTTCCTGAGCATCACAGCTTAAGTCAATGGAATCTTCACAATCACTATCTTAGTTGAACTCCTTCACACAGAAGCTTTCCGAGTCAATATCATAAACTCTTGACCATCAGAAATACTTGATACAAGGAGAGGTGTTACGGCTTATATACACCAGGGCTAGAGAAAGCAGAAGCAATGCAAGAAGAACAAACTGTCTGGAGGGGCTGGGTAATTGGCTGGAGAAGCTGCCACTTTTTACACTTCTTCATGAGCACAGGGCAAAGAATTGCACAGCATAATTTCCTCCCTAACCAAGAGAGAAATCAAGTTCCGAAGTGTCTCAAAGAGAAACCAAGTCTCCAAATCAAGAGAAATGAGGCCTCCAAACTAAGTTGTCAAAATAACCTTCCTAGGATATTCGCAGTAAGTCTTTCTTCCACTTCACTCTTGGAGTCCACCTGGGGTTATCTTTATACATTTTCTTAACACAGTCCGTTTATGTGTTCTTTCTTTTCATCAGTTCACAGTCATTCAATTTCTGCTCTCTGTTATCTCTAAAACAGTTTCACCTGATTCACAAAGCTGCTTTCCTAGGACCTCCTGTAATCATCCTGTGTCTGCACTCCTTCCATACCACTTTTTATTCTAGAGCTGTAGACAATTCATTCTGTACAAAATAGTTTCTGCTATTATGTCATTCTTATAAGCTAAAGCTTAATTAACGCAAGGCAGTGGTTATTTAGCCACTAGACAATTGCAGTCACAGCTGAAACAAGCAAAAATAAGCTCAGGCCAAGGAAAGCCCAGACTAGTCCTGAGATCTCTGCACTGCCAAGTAAATACAAAACCAGTGATCTTTCAGTAGTGATGGAAAAAATGTACTGGGCTTCAATGGGCTTTCTCTTTGAGGACTACAGGACGCTCATCCAGTCCCTGGAGGAGACCAAGTCAGAGCAGATATCCACACTGCAGCTCGTGGAGGACCCCCACATGAGAGCAGGGTGGATGTGCCTTGCAGGCAGCTGCACCCTGTGGAGAGCCCATGAAGGAGCATGCTCTTTGCAGGAGCTGTGGCCTGTGGAGAGGAGCCCACACAGGAGCAGATTTTCTGCCAGGGAAGACCCATGCTGAAGCAGGTTTCTCCTTAAGGACTACAGCCTATAGGAAGGAACCATGCTGGAGCAGGGGAAAAATATAGAGAGAAAGGAGTAGCAAAGATGGACTGATCACTATACCCGCTCCCATCGTCTCTGAGCTGCTGATGGCGGAAGTAGAAGAGTCAGGAGTGAAGTCAAGCCTGGGAGAAGGGTGGGCTAGGGAGAAGGTGGTTTAGTTTGGTCTTTGTTTCCCACCATCCAGGTCCATTTTAATGGGCAATAAATTAAATTATTCTTTCTCAAGTTGAGTTTGTTTTGACCATGACAGTAATTGGTAAGTGATATCCCTTTCTTTATCTCAACCCATAGGCTTTTTCATCTCATGTTCTCCTTCTGTCCTGTTGAGGAGGGGAAGTGGAAGAGCGGCTGGATGGGCATCCGGCAGCTGGCCAAGGTCAAACTTCTACAAATATTAAGCATTATTCAACAAGCCAAAGCTGAAGAGAAAAAATAACAGAAAAAACCCACCTATGACATTCTATATTTCTATAGCTTAGAATAAGATAATATAAAATGTTATACAGTATCTATTAAAGACAGAGAAGAATCTATTTTATTTCTTTTAAAAGCATATATCACTCTGATACAATAATCTTAATTTCCCTGTCTGAAAATATTATACCTATATTTAAAAAAAAAACCAAATTTCAAATTGTAAACTGTGCAGGAATTTTGCTTAGATTTTTTTAATATAAAATATTATTCTAGGACTAAAAATGCCATGTTATAATTCAGTTTCCCAGATCTTTTGACATTCCAGTGGCCACAAACCCAGAAGGATTTTTTTCTTTCAGTTTCTATTTTGTAATGGTAAATAACTGTCATCAGGCTAAAGACAAAGTGAAAAGGATAAAAAAAGGATCTCAGCAATTTTCAGGCTACATGAGTAAGATATTATTGTCATCTTCACTAGAAACTTCTGGCAAGTAAAAATTACATCAGTCTTCCAAACAGAAGAAGAGCAAGAGGTAAGTGGTCTTTTCACTTCCATTTAACATGAGTGGTTTTGGGGTTTTATTCTTGTTTTGTTTTGGTTTTACCTTTCTTCTAAGACGAGACAGTCTTTTTTCGCACTTCAAAGTCTTAAATACATTCTGGATAGAAACAGACAGAAGAATACAACTTGCTTTTTGAACAGTGAATTTTATTTTTTCCTGATCTATGCTGACATTTATAACCCTTACCAAAACCTAAAGCACATCTGTTGGCACTTCTGTATCATACTGTAGATAAGGTTTTCAAGAGCATCACAAAGAAAGATGGACTGTACTTCCATCACAGTTTTGCTTTACTGTTAGAAGTTGGAGGGAAAAGCCTATAGCCTATGATACAAAAAAGTTTTATAAAATATTTTGAGATAGTTTATTAAATTTTGACCTTTCTTTTATTTATAAAATTTTATATACAGTGCAAGGCCTTTGTATTATCTCATCCTGAACCCAACATATTAAATTTCCAGGCACTAGACCAGAAGTTATTTCTACGGGATCACATTTCTTTCTTGTATTTTTTTTTTCTTTCTCCAAACGATATTGTTCCAGGTTTATAGTGGCTTGTTCTCTGTCCTTTAGTCCTTTAGCCGTTTTCTTTTAAATTAATATGCCAGACTCTCTCCTGTTCAATGATTCTGCACCTTACACAACCTCTGATATTAAAAAGTTTCCTGAGCAGCTATTAAGTATGATGTCCACACTGCACTCCCTTTGTCTATGGCAATGATAGTCTCATAGAACTAACAACTTAGTAAGGCATAACCTTCCTATTCCAACTTTTATTTAATCAAGTTGTGCTTCTCTAAGCATTTTCTGATCTGGTGGTTTAAAATAGTTCCTAATACCTTCCTGCAAATTGAAGTTAAACTATTTGCTCTTTAATTTCCTGCTGTGTCCCTAGGCTTTTTCTCAAATAAGGGTATTCTGTTGGCTTCTCTAATTTCTGTTCCCATTCCCATTAGTACCTCTTGGGACATGACTGCTTCTGGAGTCTTGATCAATGTTCAGAGCTTCTTGTACTTAATAAGTTCAAGATCTTACTTGTCCCTTTCTTAATTTATTATAATTTCTCTCCTGTAAATTTGATTTCTCAATTAGTAAAGGCAAATTTCAAGACTAAATATTTTGCAGAAAGCAGTAAGGTTTTTTTTAATTCTTATTTGTATGGTGTTCCCTTTATTTGTCCATAAAACATACCAGACTATTTTATTAATCTTGGAGTTTGTTGCATAAACAAATTAACTTTAAACCAATTTAAATGAAAGTGCTTGTCAGAATACATTCTGATGTGTTTTCTTTCTCTCTCCATACACTTTCAACTTAATTTTAACATTATTTGTAAGATTATTGTAGCCTTTCTGGTGCTAAATTCAAGAACTTCTGCAAAGGCAGCCAAATATCAAGTCTTCCCTGTTTCTTTGTTAATTACCCATCTTATACTCATTGAACGAAGTCTTTATTTGATACTACAGCTAACTGAACTAATTTATCTTGTTCTTAGATTTAATTGACAAAAAAAAAAATTGGTTGGTTTCATTTTATAAGTACAACCCCCCAAAAGTAATGATTGCACTATACGATGCTCCAAATGACAGCCGTGTAATAGAAGTCTTAATGCTACGTATATGTACTCACCCACGTTCACCCATCCGTGCACAGAGACACACATGCACACTAGAGAGATGTATATATCCTTTTTAATTTCCATCTATGATTCCAAAAAAAGATTATGAAGAGATTTTTTTTTCTATATCTTGAAAAGGCTGAACAAAAGAGAATTTTCCAATTAAAAAAAAAAAAAAAAAAAGGTTCTCATATAAACAAGTATTCTTTCTTTCTTACTTTTCCTTCCTTTTCCTTATAGGACTGTTCATGTCCAAAACTCTTCAAGATGCTTTTTTGTACCTCTAATTCTCCAACATTTTTCTGCACAGCAAAGAAAAATTCTTTTAGAGAAGAAATTATTTTTTTCCTGTCTCCTTCTCCTCTTATTAGGAAAAAATAAATAATTATAATAAAACCCCACAAAGGGACAGAGCATATTCAACTGCTAATTCCTGGTTTTAGTGAATTGCTAACACAAGTAGCACTGAGCTTCTTGTAAGAGTAAACCATGATCTGTTAACCTTTCTAAAAAGTGAATACCCAGTCAGAAGGAGAAATCTCATGTCAGAAGGATCTCCCATCTCATGTTCGAGAAATTGTCTTGAAAAAGTTCTTGTTCCTCAGAAAAAGAAAAAAATAAATGGAGAACAAGAGCACCTCCTGCATAAAAACTATTTTAACAGCTGAAGTTGAAAGGAAGCAGCTCAAGAAATTGTAAGAAACTAAGTAGACATCTTAGCATAAGAAAATCTGTTTTGTCTATTGACATCAAAGCGTCTATGCTCCTTCCTCAAGCTACAAAAAAAAGGTGTGTAAGAAGGTTATTACAACAAATGTTCACATTAGATAACAAGTGAAATATACTTAACAAACAACAATTTTGTCTTCTTTGTCCATATAGAAACACATATCAAAATTTAAAAGCCCATTTATTTTATACAAATATCATAGCACATCATAAATCGCTTCTATTTTATTGGCGAATATGTACCCATTCATATAATAATCCAGTCTCTATGAACTTAGAATAGACTAATTAATAGCAAGGAACATGAAGATGTGCAGCAAAATATGTATTACAAAAATAGAACCTCCTTTGATGGGAGGTTTGAAGAGTTTTCCAGCAACTCTAAGGAGTTATCTACTTCTGCTTTCCAGGTGCTGTAATTATTGCCTGGGGCAAGAGATTTTATTTATTTTTGTTACTTTATTTTTCATATGAGATGTCTTAATTAAATTCTAATGAGGTATGTGCTTTGCTTTCTGGTAAAAAATTGTATTCTTGATAGAAGACAAGTAGGTTGTAGGCTTTATTTAAGAAATCTGTAGGACAATAGAGGAAGCTCCCAGAAAATTTCCAGACACATAAACTAGTGAAATATAACTGAAAACAGGTTCATCAATGAATACATGGATCTCATAGCTATCAATCTTCTTGAATTCAGGGACAGACCAGTCTCTGTGTACCTCAAGAAATAACATTTAACAGAATACTTCCATTTATTATCTTCAATTAATTTTGTATCGAGATTGACATAATAATATTACTATTAGTTTTATTTAACTCTCTACTTATGTCTCCCTCTGGTCTTCTCAGGTAGATAGTTTAGGAAATACTAGGCAGTGTAAGTGTACTTTTATTGCTCAGTCTAATGGGGAGTAGAGTTAACTTCAGTCTCTGGATCTTCTCCATTAATTTAACCTGTTGTTTTGAACTTCAGGAAGTTTGTCATTATTTAGGTGGAAAGATGTACTGATTTTGGTTGGGATAGAGTTAGTTTTCATCATAGTATCTTTTATAATACTATGTTTTGGATTTGTGACCAAAACTGTTGCTGGTTACACGTTATCAAGGTCTTTTCTGCTTCTCACACTGCTCTGCTAGCAAGTAAGGTGACAGTGCACAAGAAGGTCAGAGGGGACACAGCTGGGACAGCTGACCCCAGCTGACCAAAAGGATATCCCATAGCATATGACATCACACTCAGCAAAAAATCTAGAGGAAGAAGAAGGAAGAGGATGTTCGGTGTTATAGTGTTTGTCTTCCCAAATAATCATTATACGGGATGAAGTCCTGCTTTCCTGATGATGGCTGAACACCTGCCTGCCGATGGGAAGCAACGAATTAATTCCTTATTTTGCTTTGATTGCATGTGTAGGTTTTGCTTTATCTATTAAACTGTCTTTTTTTCAACTCAGTAATTTTCTTACTTTTACCCTTCCAGTTCTTTTCCCCAGCCCACTGTGGAGGAGTGAGGGAGCAGCTGTGTGGGGCTGAGCTGTCTGAGAGTTAACTCACAGCAAATCAAGATATAAATATTCTGTAGGCCATGCAATGAATGCTTATTTGATCCGTAGATCCTTCTTCCCTTCAACATTTTTTCCTCAATGAGTCCTATCGAAAGACCTTTTTCCACTTAAAATTTGTTTGGGCTGATGGATATGCAGGAACTCTAAATGATGTGTTCACATAAGAATAATTAAAATTTTTTCCGTATATTTTACCAGAAGATGTATCATGTACAACATCTGAGATGTCATAATTCCTTCAAACTTTTTGCACCTGCCCAACTCACCCTATGATACAGACACAATACACAGACACTACCAAGATATGCCAGGCAGTTGCTCAGTTCAACAGGAATTAAGTTACTCTTTGCAGAATAATGGAATTCAATACAGACAAGTGTGTAATACTATTAACTAACAGCAATAGCACTCATGAAGAGAGATGTGAATCCTCATTCTTTTTCTAAGCATTATTTTTCATTTGATCTTTGTTTGGTTGGTTTTTTTCTGTTTAATCCAAATATTATTTTCCCTTCTATAATCTTAATATTAAAGTTCAAAGCCTTGCAAATTTGGATTTTGCATCCACGCTCCCTAGAAAGTAAGCTGTTGTTAGGCTCATGTTTCATCCCTTTTCCTATGTTTTTTCCTCCTGGTCACATAAGTTTTGTTGGTTTTCTTTCTCCTTAGGCCAATGGATATGCAATTCCTCTGGATAAGTGGATCTAAAGGTCCCGAATGCAAGAAAAACTTTAAAGATAGGTCTCCCATTTCCTTTGAAAAGTAAGAGAGAAGGCTTTTAGTTCAGAATTCAAGTTTTAGACAGACTCAATGGGTCTTACTTAATTCTAGCAAAAACTGTGATTGTAGGAACCTTCCATTGGAAGACAACTCTAGGATTTAGAGTAAAGTGGATGAGAAGCTTTTTAGAAGGTCTGGCTTCAGAACTCTTTTTCTTTTTCAAACACACAGCATGGAAGTGATACTGGTTCATTGTAAGTATCTTGTCAATTAAATTGTTGGGTTTTTTTCTCAAATCACCCATCTGAGGTTTCTACCTGTTTGGAATGCCTTAATACCTAGCTTATTTGGGAACTAGGTTCCTGAAATTAGGTCTTTCACCGGATATGGTCTCCAATATACTCATTCCTAGGAATTTTTAGAAATTAAGAGCATTAAGATACATCTTCATTGACAGAAGGAACTAAGATTTTCATTTCCCTTTTACATGTTTACAGGTAATAATTCAAGACAGATCCCTATGACCAAATAAAGGAAGTGTTCTATAAAGACTCAGTAATTAAAAAGCAAAAAAGCATGAAAGCAACAACAATTATCTTCCATACTAATTTCTTAAGCTATCTGATAATATCAGGGTTTGGATACACACCTTGTTATTAAGCCAGCATCATCACTGTTCATGCAATATTCAGTGACATTTTGAGTACAAATACCAAGTTTATTATCTTTTAATATTAAATATTATATGAGTGTTTAAAGTGTCTGTGAAGCATATTCATATTAAATATTATTGCTGACATTTGGGAAAGGTCAAATGGGATGCCCTTATGCAAAAACATGTTAGCAGCAAGACAAAATTATTACAATTATTAACAATAATAATTTGATTTGAAAAAGATCAAGTTTGGGAATCTTGTCTCTTTACAAGTTAACACAATTACCTGTTTAATTTTGATCAAAACTGCAATCTCTTGAACACACTAATGTCAACATCAGGCTTTTGTGTTAATCCCATTGAGCATATGTATTTATTTCCTAGCCAGCCACATATTGAAAAGATAAAGCCACAGAGTGGAGGATGTCACTATTTCCCTTACACAGCACATATAATTACTAAGTTCCCTATGCATATAACAAAGGTGAGTAGGTGAAGCCAAGAAAGATGTTTGTTTACTACTCTGTACTGCAGAAAAAGCTAACATTCTCCAACTAATCTAATTCTGTGCTTGAACAGAGGGCTGGATCCTGTGCAGTCATCAGCCTTTTTCCCCAGACAATCAAACTCTTGTCTCTAATCTGAAACTTTGTTTTGCTTAGAAACTTTATTAGCACTAAACTCATTTTAAATTAAGGTAATAAAAGAACTGGAGAGGAAACTCCAGATACATTAGCTGCAGCTGTCTTCCTTCTTCTTCCCCTCTGAATTTTTGCCAGACAGACATGCATTTATCTTAATGTTCTTACTCAACTTCTTGTCATTGAGGGTGGGATTTTATTGAGTTGTATGTGTTCTGCTTCTGTGTATTTTAAGATTACAAAATTCTGTTTTGTTTGGAGATTCAGATCCTAGAACTGCCCGTTCTTAGGTCAGAGCAGAGTACAGTTTCTAGTCTGGAGACAGAAGTGGGCTATTTTGGTTTCAGACACAGGAAGTGGTAAATAAAATCTACAAACATAAATCAGCAGTCAAGGAACTTGCTTTTTATCTATATCCATGTACAAATTATTAATATAGAGTAACTTACTACAGCTTGGTCTAAAACAATTAGCAGCCTCTCCTTTTCTCTAAAAAAGATACATTTTACAGCTGCTTTATCTCCCACTGGTTAGAGTTCTGATTTCATGTCTGATATCATGTATATGGCATCTTAAATTGTCATTGTTAATGATGAGATATCAATGTGCACAGCATAATCTAATGGGGTAATTCAAGAACTGATATTAGGTATGACACTAATGCTCTTTTATCAATGATCAAGACTGATGATCTAAATATCTTTGATAATAAAATTTGCTGATGACAGAGACTGGGGCGAAGTAAATAAATAAGAGGGCAAGATACTGCTACCATATCTTAATATCTTGGCTAAAAAAAAATTTAATTTCAGTGCAAACACATATAAGAATTGAGAAAGATGGCTATATCTCTAAAGTTCTGAGGGAAATTTTAGGGAATACTAATCGAGAAGGTAATACAAGAGTGTATTATCTTGGAAATCCCATCTGTACTCTGCTTAAAAAAACAAGTGGAAGTAGAGAAAGTGACATATCAGCTCAGTACAGCGCTGCTATGGACACTATTATGCAGTTACAAGGAGGGGGGAAGAAGAAAGAAATCTTTGAAACTTTTCCTGAACCCTTAAGACAACAAATGGCTGAGACCAGAGTCTTCATCAGGATCATTGTGTTAACAAAGACCACCAAGAGTTCATGTGTGCTAAGGAGAAAAGAAGGATATATATAACTCCTGGACAACTTGAAAAAAAAGGGAAAGTGTTTATAAGGAAAGAATAAGAATGCAGTATCTGAAAGAAAGCCTTTGATCATTTATTTCATTCCCAGATATCCCAAGGATGCAAGTGAACAGATAACTTGTGACAGGAAGGGGTAACTTCGTATTTCCATGGAGTTCATCTGCTTAACCTCTTGCTTTCTTGTGATGCTAAGGATGTCTGCAGTAATATCGATATGCAGCTGCCAAAATCATGAGACAGAACTAGCACTTATTTTAGATGGTAATGTAGGAATGAACCTTCTATCTCTTCAAATGACAGCAACTGAACAGAAGGCTACTTTTATTCACAAAATTCTACCCATTTCCAAACATAATACCAGTTAGACTTTTATTGCTGTAAGCAGCACTGGATAAAGCCGAAAGCTGAACTTTTAATAACCAGCCACATGACAGTGATGCTGCGCCTTCTCCAGAAATAAAATATCCCTGAAGCAGTGCAGGAAAGAAAATACAGCCTGAAATGTACGGTTCTTATTAATATTCTGTTTTAAAACAGTAATTATCTTCATGCCTATTTGTGACTTTTGGGAGGCTGTGTATGTGTATGCATGTAGTCATGTGCAACTGAATAATTGTGTTGTTTTTCCATGTGTTTGGCTATTTTTAATTATTATTACTAAAAATGTTTCTAAAATAGTTTCTTGGGTTTTGTTTTTGTTTGTTTTTTTTTTTTCCCCCCCACATTACTCTTCTCTCCAGCTCAAAACACTTATATAGCAGTTGAAAGGCTGCCTCTGATCAGCTGGTGAGTACTGTAGTTTTCATTACAAACTTAAACTGCTATTTTGAGTTTAAAATAATTTGCTAAAAAGATGAGTTTAGTCAGCAAACTGTTATCCAAAACCCAAAGATTTGGTATGTTGCACACTTCAAAAAGTACTTTTATACATATTTTACCTGTCCTTGTGACAGTCATTGTCATTTTCTTTCACTTCACAAAAGGAGCATTTATTCCTAATTTGTGCAAGTTTTATATTCAACAACTAGATTAAAATGAATAATCCATTCCAGGCATTTTATAAAAGAAACTGTGAGGAAATTTACAGATAAACAAAGTTTAAAAATTAATTATATTTACAAATCAAATAACTTGGGGGCAACAATCTTATAAACGTCAAAATTCAGAACATGGACAAATTTTGTTTGCGGTATTAGGAATGAAAAATAGGCCCCTTTTGTCACAACAGAAAGATGTTGTCATAAGAATCTATGTTAAGTGGTAAGTTAAGATTTTTGTCCTTAAAGAACTTCTTGCCCTCTTCTTTAAATGGTTCACTACAGGAATAAGATACAGATGAGTCTTCACTTGCAGAACATTTTGTACAAAGGTGAACTGCTGTTTTTACAATTCTGCCCTTGTCTTGTATATTTTTGCATGCTTACATAGTAACATCTTTTATATTCCTTAAACTATGTATGTATTCCCTGAAAAGAGCAGCCAGATATATCTGAATGAAAGAGGAAACATCATTGAATTTTTTCCACAAATATGGTAGATTTTCTCCCCCACCCCTGATACATCTGAGCTAATAAAGATATTTAAGATAGAGTTCTTAATAGCCTCTTGTTCAGTACTTTTTGAATTGTCTCATTCAAAGAAGGATAAGTTGCAGTTACCAAGTTTTCCTTTTTCCAGTGAATGAATAGCCACATGTGGTCTTTTCTCTTCCACGAATATCTGCCACTGATTAAACACTCTTTTACCTCTTATTTCTTTTCTGTTCCTTGAGTCTGCACCTTCTCTCCACCAAGTAAACTACGCATTTGTACTCCAGTCTGCATAGTAGAAGTTCTGGGTTCTGCATCTCTCTATCACTGGATGCAGCCAGTAATTGCTACTTACCAGTATATGGAAGGAAATAACTATGGCCCTGCTATTTCTCCACTGCTTATCTTTGATTTAGGGCACTAATGGGTCCAGATTTCTGTATTTCATATTATAGAAACTATACTTACGTTTCACCATTTGCAAATTATAAAGGGAAAACCTTCCTCTATTCTTTTCTTTCCTTTTCACATATCATAGTTTGGACCACAAATATAAAAATAAATATATATATATTCTTTTCCTTCCCTTGATTTTTCATATTCCTTTTATTTATTCACAGAAAATTTTCTATGAGAAAGCTCTCATGGTTTTCTTATACCTTCCGACTGAGAAGTGGACTTATGTTCCATAAACTCTTCATGACATTTTTAGAGACTAGGAGGTGTTCCTTCTCAGGAAATGTCTTCAGAAGATTATGACATAATTATTATGTAAACCACTTCAATAATGGCAACAAGAAGGACATGTATTAAAACAACAAGGATCTGAATACAAAGTAAATAGTTTGCTTAATGTTTATTAATTGATAAACCCCTGTATAGAGATTTGCAGCAGAAATATTAAGATTTATATAAACTATGAATGGAAATGTGTGTGTGAGTTAGCACCAGAAGAAAAACAGAACGAGGGGTTAAAAGAATGGACTGCACTGATGCTAGTAGGCACTGCTCACAGGACGCTGTTCCTAGCAGTAAAATTGATGGATGTGTTATTTATAGCAAGACCAAAAGGCGTGCTCTCCGAGAAGACCGCAACACAGACTTGTCAGAAGACCCTTCATCCTAACACCAAGTGGATGACCACAAGGTTGCAGCACATAGCCATTCATTTTCCGTTTAGTCAAGTAGGAAAATAAACTACAGACATATATCTAAAACATATATTCCAAATGAGGAGAATCAGACAAAGAGCAGCAACATGGCTGAAGACTTATGGAGGCTGAAGCAAGGAAGATTCTGAGCCGGAAGATTTCAGTATAACAGTTGACTCCTGAAGGATGTAGATGATATCAAGAAGGACTTCAAAGATGTGATGAAGATTCAGCAACCAGTATCTCTTATTCTCCTTGGCCAGGGCTTTTGAGTTTATGAACGTGAGTGTGTGAATGAGTGAAATCTATTAGAGAGTGAGTGTGAGAGTGTAACTGCATTACAGCAGCTTTTTAAAGATTTTGTGAATAAAAATTACCTTTCCCTTCCGTCAGATTTTGCACTGAATTTCACTATACTAATTTTCCTGCACCACAAACTAAATTATCAATTGTATGATAACTTTTGAGAAGTTTTCCACATTTTTGGAAAGACTTTTATAGCTGGTAAGAAGTGGAAAGGGTTACTAAAAACCTATGAAAGGTGCAGAAAGCAAGCCCATTATAACATAAACCTAAAGAAGACTCTACAGAAAGTTTTATAATGTAATTCTGTAGATATTAATTTTCATACCATATAACTTTAAATTATTATTAAGACAAAGAAAGGGTCAAAGTGTAAATTGCCATTGTCAGAAAGAAAGGTTTTAGAGGAAAAACAATTATTTGTTACCTACACATCTCTATGTTGTGAGAAATCAATATACATATAGAAAAAGTATAGATTTAAGTTCCATATCAGCCTTTACAATGTTCCGTTTGCATTCTCACAAATTATAGCTGCGAGTAAAATAAATCTCCAAAAATTTACCAGAAAACTGAAATAGAAGTGAGAGTGAAGAAAACATCTGGGCTTCCTCCTTCAAAAAGACATGAGGATAGTTTAGTAAAACTATTTAATTAATGTATCCCTCACAATTAAGGTGGAAGAAGAAAAATCTTTACCAGTGTTTAATAGCCTTACCAGTCTTTCATAAGCTTAGTAACTTTGCACAGATGCAGCTTTTCACAGATGGCTATCACTATTTATGAATGTTATTTTTGTAAGAACTTTTTAATCTCTTCTAAATGGAAGAAGAAAAAGCATCCATTTTTGAGACAGTACATTTTTTTTGAATAATGAATTATGAAGAGATAAGTAGATCTCTGTCAAAGGAAAGGTTATTTTCTTACAGATTTATTGCCTTGCTTCTAGATGTAAGCCTGGAGAAGTCTTCTGCAAGACTTCACTCCAAAGCTGCAGAGCAAGTAGCACCAAAAAATGAAGCTCACAAAATTGACTAGAAATCCAATAATATCAAGCACTACTAGGTACTCAATGTTAATCTTTCCAGAGTAATTTTCTGTGTGTGGTTAAAATAACACAAGGAAGGGCATGAATTGTTAACCACATGTGAATTTATTACGAAGCACTGGAGAAATGTCCCTAATAATAGAGAGACTGCTTCAGGCAAGCAGCTTGTCACACCTGCACTAAAGCATAAACAAGAAAAAATGTTACTAAATATGAAATTGTTGTAAACCTCCACAGGGGACACAACAGAAACTTTATAATTGACTGTCAGTCATGTCACAGCAAAACCAATAATCCTAAGTAAATGTACAAGGCTCTTTTCATTATTTTTCTAATGATTTTAATAAGACTTTCCAGGCAGCACTTTCTAATGTCATTACTCAAGTTTCTGAGAAGTTACAGTCACTTTTTTCCTCAGTATTTTGCCATATAATTTTTACCTGTGGCATTATATAATCATCCAGAAATGTATTGTCTGTTTTATTTTAGGAATTAGGAAATAGACAGGAATAAATGGACTATCTCATGAGATAACAAAAATTCTGAGAATGAACTTCACACAGTCCAAATGCACGTAGGGAACATGCCTTTCATAGTATACATTCTTCTGAGACAAATATCTGTACATTAGAATCCCATGCAAAGGATCTGATTCTTCATTCATATCAGAGTAAGTAACTTTTTCAAAATTATAAGTCTAATTAAAATATAATTTAAGGGAGTTCAGAGTTGGAGCATGGTAGGAAGCTTTTGATGTAATATTTTTCCTCAAGATACTGTTAGTTCAATAAAAGCAAAATCATTTTAAGGAAATTTTTATTTTATTTCTTCTTACAAAATTATCAGAAATAAGTTCTAAAGTTTTCAAAAGCATTTACTTTGAAATCATGTAAGTAAATAAATACATTTTTCAGATTGAAATGTTTCATAACCTTTACCTCTTACAGTCAAGAAAAATCATTTAGACTGGATGTAATTTTATGTTTGGTTTGCTTTATACTTAACAAAACTTCAAGATACACTGTTTTTGTTTTCCTGTTATTAACCTTATTTTTTTGCCAAGAAGAAGAAAATCTTTTCCGAGGCAGTTCTAATCACAATCATAACATAATGTTTTCAATGAATGGACAATGGTGCTACAGCAAGACAAGTGTTTGGAAAGCTGTCTTCTAAAGAAAATGAAATAACTTGTAGTTCCTTCAGGATTCAGGAGGTAGGAATGTAACAGTCTTCTTACCAATGACTCATCTTCAGTGAAGCTCATTTTTTTGCACAATAAAGCAAAATATTCATTTGTTAAGTTGGATAAATATCACTTGGAAACTCAGTAGCTCTCACTTTGTTTTTTGAGGCACTGCAGCATCTAAAGTATGGACATATAATTGATTTTTTGTGATTAGAAATGGAGAAAAGGATTTTACTCAAGTAAAAATATTTTGGAAGTGTCTATCAAAAGTTTAATTTTGGCCTGATTCTATTCCTTTGGTGTTGTAGGTATGGTTCTATTTTGTTGTCCTTGAACTGATAAAATTATCTCTCAGAGTTTTTTGAACTACTGGTATATATTTTCTTTTCATACTTTCTATGCATAATAGCTACCAGGTTAGAACAGAAAGCAGGGCTGCTATTTTGAGATTTTTGTTTGTTCTGTCTCACTACACTCTGGAAGCCAGGTAAAAAAAAAAACAAAAACCAACAGAAAAAATCCTTAGGTGTCAACAGGGAAAAAAGGGCTATTGGAAATGAGAATAAGATGGAAATCTGGGAAATCCCTCCTAGCATCTGAAAATAAAACCCCAAAATATACCCTGGATTTGAAAGGGGATGAATCATTTTCCTTTTGTAACAAAAAGACGTTGCAAGATTTGTTTCAGGAGGGTTTTACATAGATTAATTTCCATATCATTACATCCGTTTTGTATACAGTCTTCGGTTATTTTGCAAGTTTTCAATCTTTGTCTTGCAGTTTTAACTACAAGAATCAGTAAAAGAGGAGAGAAGGAAGCATTCTACCATAGCCATCTTTATAAAAGACTGAAATAGAGTGATCAGGACAATTTGACTCTGAACATCTCATCCTTATGAAATAGATGATATTTGTCAGCAAGGTAATTTATTAAATTATTTCTTTTTAGGTTTTTTTTCTGTTCCATTTTGCAAGGCAATTTTTAAAAGGTAAGATTAAAAAAAAAAAGAACTAAAAGCATTTTAAAAAAAACCATAAAATTAGTGTTTTGTCAGTATAAGCAAGCATCTTTTTTCAGTGACTTTGCTTGTGAAATGATGAGTAAATGTGTATTATTATTTGTGTCAAACACTGAGAAAGTATTAAATCACAATCTGTCTGATTTCATTAAGGACTATTCATGGTTATTGTTTTACTAACATGTTGATGATGTACAATTCATTGACCTTTTGATCTTTTGACCTTTTTTACTATTCCTTATCTCATGTGCTTTTGATGGTTTCAATTTCATTTATTTCCCAATGATCTTGCTTCGGCCTAAATTAGTTTTCTGTAAATGATGTGCTATATATTTGTTGCTTAGCTAGCAGTTATTAAAGGAAATAAGAAATTTCATTAAAAAAAAGAAGACAAACTTCCATAACAGAAAAGATTTATTTATATATAACTGCGTACTGTCAACTGTCAACTTGAACCAAGTTAGCAGACATTTGGAACTCAGTAAAAGGCAAAACACTTGACTGTCCATACTGTTTGTCCCTGTGCGACACATGAAACGATGAAAGTAAGCAGTACATTTCATCCTCATTTAAATCAAAATAATTTAGTGCTTAAGTTGTACTAATATTTGTTATATCTATTTACTACAGTTTTCAGAGAGTGATGATAGGTAGTTTCTAGGCAACCTCCTAGATAACTTCACAAAATGAGGCTGTCCTAATCAAGCTCCAGAGAAGTCAGTCAGTATTACAAAATCAGCATGTTCATTACTTGAAATGCTGTATATTAGAATATAATAAAAGTTACAGTTTGGAAGATAATGTGCATTAACATAAATACACATAGGTGTTGGCATACTATCTCTGTGCAACCTATACATACAACTACTTAGCTACAGCAAGTAAATTTTGTGAGGTCTCTGGCCATGATTCAACCAAGTACTTGCTTGAAGTCTGCTATGTGCAGACTTCAGTGCAGCAGTGCACTAGGACTGAAGTGCAGCATTTGTCTATAAAATTCAGAGCAACGTACTGACTTTCAGGTAGATGTATCCTACATTTGAAAACAATCCAACTTATATCTCTTTTGTGATACATTAAAGAAACTTACAAAAGATACAACTGTTTCTTTGTCAGGCAAAAATTGAGGAATACCATTTCATCATGCTTTTTTTTTTCTAAATCTTTTTCTAGCTGGTATTATATCTGTATATGCAAATTTGAAATAAAAAAAAAATATTTTTTTATTTCCAGTTTTATGTGGTCAGGTAGATCTTTCAGTCAAAAATTTTACAGTAGAGGAGTTCTGCAAGTCTTTTTCTTCAGCAAATACTATTGCTCTGGAGTCTTAACGGTTTTGTGATACTGACTATAGGTTTAAATTTATCCACAAAAATAAGTTTTAAACTGAAAGAAAACAAAAACCTTAAGAGAAATAACCTTTCCCAGATTGAAAAGCTTCAGAACATCTACCATAACTAATTTTTTTCTTCAATCTCTGCTCCAAGAGAGGATAGTAACTGTAGTAAATGCAGCTGAGTGAAGTGCACTTTTATTTGTAAGGTAAGTGATGTCATGATGATGCTGCCAGTAAGACTTTGAATTGAGTTAGACTGCACTTGGCAACTCAAGCCTCTTCTGTGTGTATATTGAGTGTATGGGTGTTTACAGGTTCTTCATGAAAAAAATGCACCCGAACCTATCTACTGTTTTTTAATGTCTTTTAATTTTAAAAGATAAGTTCAAAAGATCCCATTCAGCATACCAAAATGACACATTTTGGTTTCTTTTAAATTACTTGCCTAGGGGGATTCAAGTCATAATATCGAAGCTCTTGAAAATGAGAGATCCTTATCTTATTTAGGGAGCAAATTTACAGTTCAGGTATAATAAGGGGCAAGGACAGAGAAGCTACAGGTTTCCAGATGGAACAGAAGTTAAAAGAAAACATCAGGGCTAGAAAGTGCCTGAAGTCAAGAAGAAAATTTGCCCAGTAAGGGGCCATCAGGGTATGCATATACTTGAAACACTATAACCCCTGGCTACAAAACTGAGCGAGTATCTTTAAGTAAAGATAAATAACATCAATAAATAAAAATAAAATAAAGTAAAATAATTTAAAAATCACTAAGTTCTTAGACATATACAGTATTGGTTCCAAAACTGAATGGATATAATTTCTAATTGATCTGGGGAAAACTAAGAACTAATGTTATAAAGCCTTACTTATTTCTTGTTCAAATAATCAAAAGGTTAATAAGACAATTGTAAAAAGGGAGATTATACTAGTGCATACAGTCCAAAACCTTTTGATTCTCACATCAGAAAAATAGAAACAGCACTCTGCAATAATGAGTAAAAGCTAGCACCATCAAAATCAGTGGCATTAACCAGGTTTCTGATTTTTTAACAGACTTATGGATTTTTGTTGCTATTTAAGTCCTAATGGGAAACACATCCTTTGTACATTTTGTCCTATATATAGTTTTCAGATATCATGAACAAGATAATAAGACATGTCCACTGTTCCATTTTGAGCTATGTGGTCAGTTTGTATGTTTACTGAATTACTTCTGCTGAAAAGAAAGTTGATAAGCACTCAATTTTAACACCAGTTTGATATTATATGAACTCAATATACACTTGTATATGTTTCAAACATATATAAGTCGTGATTCTATTACATGCTTTATTCCCAGTTTCTAAGGATGAGGCTTGTTAGAATATGTCAATTTCACTGTTCCCTGTGGAAAATATTTCTGTTTCTTATGAATAAGAAACAAAAAGTGTCTCTCTCAGAATTTGAAATACACATATATGAAATTAGATCGGATAGAAGAGAAAAAACCACTATTTAAAAAAAAAAAAATGTTGCTAAACCAAATCAACTTATGTATATATTATGCAACCACTCACATTTTTCCCTTATGTTTGTTTTCAACTGGAAATGAGAAAGTTCTGTTAGCATTTAGCTTATCAGCATCATATTTGTGCAGGCTATAATTTTGTCTTGAATATTTTATGAAATGTAGAATATTTGCATACATGCACTTAATGTTAAAAAAATCAGGATTCTTAACTGCTTTTAGCAACCCTAAGCATTGTTTATTCTGTTGAATCAAGTCCCCGTACTTGTGGTCTCCCTTGCACACACATCAAAACACCTCAATTCCGTTCTTCCATAATCACAATCATAGAGCTTGAAAGACAAAACTGTGAGAAATATTGGCATATATAAGAGCTAGCTCCAAACTTCTCAAAAACAAAAGAAGAGAAAAAGAGTACAGTAGTAGTGAACTTCGTAAGTTAACTTTTTGATCTAGCTTAGTATTATATTCCCATCCAGCAACACTCAGATCCCTGATCTGACTTTTCTTTTTCTCTGACAGCTAGTGATGATTTTTTTGGTTGTTATTTCTTTCACTTTTTTATTTAATTCACGATTAGGGCACCATTTTCCAATAATGGAGTGCCCTACACAAAAATAGGGTGAAGAATTAATCTATTAACACTTATTAGCTACATTACTGGGGATTTTTTAATTAACCAGCTTTGCAATCCTTAAAGATATGTCTCAGTAAAGAAAACATCTTATAATGTTACCAAAACTCTCTTGAAAGAGGTTTTATTATCACAGTTATATTTTGCTGTTTATCTTTGTCAGCAATCTAGACCAGTTTCCCAAATTTAATGCACAGAATCAATGACATTCAAGATAGCTGCAATAGTTTCCAGCCAAGAAGGGTCTGCCTATTACAGCATTCATGTACTGATTTTCCTGTGTAACATTGACTAAGATAATATCATTTAAATTTGATGGTTTTTGTCATAGCAGACCTAGAGTTTTGCGCTATTTTCTGAATCATTTCTTGCATTCTTTCAATAACCTTAGTAGAAGTTGTAAATATATGATTTCAACATGTAAAATGACAAGAAACAAAATTTGGAGGAAAACTTTAGCTGTGAGAATAATGGAAAGCTGAAACAAAGTTTCTGCCTAAGATATCAAATATCTGACTGGAAGTTTTCAAGAATATGACTAAATACCGTGACCTTGTCTCAGTGAAAACGTGAATTAGCAGATTTCCTGAGATGCTCTTCAGCCTTTCACTCTACTTGTATTTTTACCATAGATCACATTGTGCTTTTTATTTCTAGGTGTTTTTTTTTAATGGAGTCAGCACTGCAAAGGTGCTGTGATAGTGTGTCTTCAGACAATCATACAGTCATTTTCAAGGGGCAGCAGAGGCAAGGTTTCTCCCTAAGGGAAGGTTGAGCTGGAAGCAAGGGTGACCTCAGCACAGGCTGTGGCCTTACCGTTGAGGCACAGCCCCACAGGGTCTGACCAGGGTATGCAGAGCCAGGTGCCGGTAACACGGTCCCTCAATAGATCCAGGCAAGGCAAAGTGTGAAACCAGGCCTGAGGTGCACCCAGGGGGGACCTGGACAGTCAGAAGCAGCAGGAGGCAGGGCTGGAAACAAGGCTGCTATGGAGACCCGAGGGTCCATTCAAGGGAGCAGGACTAGAGACAGGACTGCACACAGAGCACTCTTATGGTGTCACTGGGGATCAGCTGTAATGGGGTCCTGGGCCCATGGGCAGGGGTGGAGGCTGGGCAGGGGACGGTCTAGCCTTGGTGATGCCCCTCAGGACCCAGAAAGTCAGGAGGTTTCTATGAGCGAGAGTAATGGTTTTTTTTCCTTTAGAAAGGGTGCAGTGATTTCCAAATGTGATTAGTGCAGAGGTGGGAAGTATAATGACTTCTGTTTTATTTACAATCCATCATGCAGCCTTTTGGATCTGAGCACCATTGCCATATATTTTCTTTGTATCATTAATATGTGTGTACGTATACCCTCCTTTCAGATCATTTCCTAAATATCTCCTTATGACACAATTCAAAACCAAGGATACTAGTTTAGTGATATGGTTTAGGGCTTCCCACAGCATAGTACTTGATCTGATCTTCAGAACAGCATGAGGGTACTTCTATTTTACTGTATTTTATTTCTCATGTAGTGAAGGCAGTTAATTCTGTATCCTTATTTTTTAAATTCACAGTTCACTTTATTAGGGAAGCTACATTATATTAAGTTATATTATATTATATTATGCTATATTATATTAATTTATATCATTATTTATACTTACATTACTTTGCATTGCATAGCATTATATGTGCAATCACATGGCCATATTTTGTCAATTTGTGTAATTTAATTGTATGCATTTATCTGTTAACAAAATATGATTTGATGTGAATAAGGAAATAAAAAAACAGGACTGGTAATTTTGTAGGCATTGATATAGGTCTTAATTCTTGAAAGTTTTGCGTAATCTTTCAAACATTTTTGGATCAAATACAATCATGTTTGCATTCAGTTCACAGTATTTTTAGAGTATAATGGTCAACTGAATATGAACATTCACATATATCTGGAAACAGAGATTGCTGTGATGGGCATACTGAGAAGATTAATATTATGGAGACAGTTATAAACTCCTTTTAAGAGAAAAAAAACAAAACAAAACAGAAACACAACAAACCAAATCACAAAAGAATTCCCTAATTAAATTCACTTCCTTAACAGCATATTTCTTGCTAAACATTAGTTCTACACAACATTAATACAGAAAGCTGATAGTTTTTACTATTATAAGCTAAATCACTTGTGAGTATACAATACCATTGGAGTTCCTATAGTATAGGTAGTGCAGACAGTTTGTGTTCTTTATGGCCTTTACTCACGTGGGGATGAAGTGATCGTGTTTGAAAGCACCCTGTCAGAAGCTGTACCTAGAAGAAATCTCTTCTTTTACTCCATCATGCCTATTTGTGGTTGACATTTTGTATTATTTGCTCTCTTTCACATCCTTTTACCAGCTCACCTGCTCCCAGTACTGTTATCTTGATTTTTATTTTTTTTTTGTTTGGTTTTTTTGCTATTCATCCTTCTTGCGTATGTTGCAGGGATGTTCAGCTTCTTTTTGCAGTTCCTTATCTTGCCCTTGCTCAGCAACTCTCTTTTTTTTTTTTTTTTTGTATGCCTGCTATGTGCTGCATAGAACTTCTTTGTCTATTGTTGGTCACATTGATCACATATTTACACAGAAATGCATACTCATTGTATCTGGCATTGCCAGCACAGTATTACAAAATGCCTTTCATACTTTCATTGGTTTACATTATTTCAGTATGCTTATATTTGAGTTTAAGGGAAACTAATATTAACTATAAAGTGAGTTAATGCACCTTAATTGTATAGGGCTATCATAGGGCTTCTATTTTGACTTTGCCTTTAAGTATCTTAAGTTACTTAAAACATAATAGTCATGTACCTATTTCTGGGAGGAAAAGTGCATTGCGAGAAAATATCACTGACTATAATCTTACCAAAAGTGTAGTTTACAAGCACGAAGTCAATGAAACACTACAGAAATAGCTAAAGTAGGTATGCACATTATGCATACAAATTAGGATCAATGTTGTGAAAACTGTTGGTGAAGAAATGCTTTTTTCTGAGAGTAATCTCTTCCAATCTGAATGAAATGAGGTGGTTTTGCTTGTTTGCTGTGGTGGATAACTAGAGAAACAAAAATAAGTTTTACCCAACAAGTTTCTACACCTGTATTGCTTTCATGCAACGCTAAGTAAAGTTTTACCATTAAGCATATCGTGTGTGTGAATATTCTGTCTTTAAATAACATTTGCAAAGTTCTAAAGAACACAAAAAGAATGATTCAGTATTGCAGAAACAATATGGAACTTCAGCATTAAAAAGTCAGAATCCTGAAATCCTTGTTTCTCACTTTATAGAGAGGTGACTGAGGGTAGCAACGAGGAGAGACTGGACTTTGACCCGAGTAGTTTGCTGAGAAGACAAAAGAGAGTTTTGTGGGGGTTTTGCACTAACTTTCATATCCCCATAACTCAGACCCATGATTCTAATCTATGAAACCTGGTTAAGACTGGCAATAGGGGAAATTGTATGTCATAGTTATAAATCTCTGGAAACCAACATTAACAAAGTTAACTGAAACTCTTAGCTTTTTATTAAGAAAAATACGTTAATCACAGGATAAATAAATAATATATGGGCTTTCCAGAGCATACCGTGACTGAAACTAAAACAGACACCCAAAAATTGTTAAATTAAATACAGTTACATTATTCCTTTATGTCTTTAAAATAAAGCCTCTCCAATGTCATAACTGGCGAAAAGACACATATATAAAAATATTAACTTCAATTCAGATACGTTCACCAAATTCAAAAGTGTGAGACAAGAGGGGGTACATTGAAAGACCTTTAAATACCTGGGCACACTCTGGAGAAAAGGAGTTTGCGTGAAATAGGCTAAAGAATTTTCAAAGCAGTTACTTTAAACACCACCAAAATATCTCACAAGGGAGCAAACACCACTTTCACAGAATGACTTTTCTTTAAGGCACACAAGGCTGTCCCATTTCACTTCCTAAGCATTTAGGTGGTGGTGTTCTACCTGTCTTCAACAGGGTTGACTTCCTTAGACTCTGAAAATGAGCTTATAATAGAATGCTAACAGTTGATTTGTCTAAACGTGCATGACATGTATGGGCACAAGGGAGAGAGGGATTTTTTGCAAACATGCCAAATGGTTAGACACTATCAGAAAAGAAGTAGGAATCTATTAAACAAATTGCTGTAACGACACACCATTTGTAGGGATATTGTGTTTACAGACAGTCATTTGAAAGACCTTTATGATGTCTCTTGCATTCGTATAAACTAAAAGATTATTTCAAGCTAATATTTATAACAATCAAATTACCTACTTTATATACCATTTACAGTAAGAACCTCTACTTGACATGTCAGATAGCAGTTACAAAAAAGAGGTCACGTATTTGAAACTGCATCCTGAAGGCTCCTGATTCTCATTTAATTGATCTCCTTGTTTTCTATGTTGGAATTTTCTGCTTCAGAGATCATGTCGTCTTCTTTTGTTGGTGAGTTCAAATTCTTTTGTTGCTCTCCAGATGACTTCATTTCAGCACAGTACAAGAATATTCCTGTTTGGATATGCTTTAGTAGCAATTTATGCCTACTTTCCTGTATAGCCAATAAAGACAATTTTACCCTTTTTATTTTATGCTCACCAGTTATACCTAGATACAGAATTAATCACAAGATTCAAGGCTGAAGTGAGCAGGCCTTATTGATGGTAGAGAGAAGCAGAGAGATATATGTCTCTGATGTTATGTTTTGCATATTTCTTGTAATAGGCATCAGGAATTTCTTGCAAAAGGCCTTCTACACATGGAAAAGCTCACCTCTCACAGACTGTCTGGGATCAAGATTGCTGAGGGAGATGTAGTAGAGCAATAGTGCATGTTTTCAAATCCATTGTCTGTTTTTAGGGAGAAAAAAAAAAAGCACAGTACTTGCAAGTAACAAAAGGGTAAAAATATGTTACAGCTCATCCTGAATGCAAATCAGTATATTACCAAGTACTTCAGACAACTCAAACATTTAAAAAGAAAAAAAACAACAAAACCCAAAATAACCTGTAAGGTGTGATTTTAACAAGTTCAAAAACTTTCTCTTTCACCTCTCTACTTCTAAGGTTTGGCTAGCACAGTTTAACCCTACAAAAACCAATGGAAAATGAAAATCATACTGTTATGTTTTGGAATCTTTACAATCATCAGTAGTAGCATTTCTGTTCCTAATATTGTTGCAGTTTTAGGACTAACATCCAGGGAACCTTCAAAGGTTCCAATAGCTATACTTTGTTTTGGAGCTTATTTCTTGCATAGATCTTAATCCTAAAGAGGGATCATTGCATGCCCTTTGCAATACTTGTGCAAGTAGATGACCATGATATATTTTAATAAATGCAGAATAATATTTATGTACATATATATATATCTGTGGCATATATACATACATACACATACATAAATCATTGGAATTCATGAGACCCAATAGGAATGATTAAAATCTCAAATATTGAATCTATGTAAATATTTAATATCTCATAGAATCTTATTTATTGAGGACATAAATATGTATATAACATTATTTAAATGTTTCAAAAATTATTTGAAGTATATTTTGCCAATTTGTTAATTTTATCAACTGAGGCTATTATTTAACAACAAAATAGCAAATATATCACCAAATTATTGAGCTAATTATTTTCACAATTAAAAAGATAAGTAAAATTAAGCCCTTTATTAACATCTGATAGTAAAGCTCTGAGAAACTTGGAAAAAATGTGTATTAAAAAAAGAACAGTCTTACAAAATTCTGAGTAGTATATGCATTTAGGCATGTGAATATCTAAATTAATTGAAACTGAGAAACTAGCCATTGAAAGTTAATTCCACTTTTTCTGTTTAGGCTGGTGTATTGCTTTAAACACTTCAACAAACTGCATAATGAAGGATTTAGTCTCCGTAATGAATGTCATGATCCCAAAAACAAATGTGGTAAAACCGTTTAGAGCAGTGATATGGGAATTGTTTTTTTGTTTTTTTTTTTTTTATAGACTACACACAGAGTCTAGCCTGTTCAAGGCTCTCTGTACCTGGCTGAGATGCAGTATTCATGGCCCAGTACTATGACACCTGCTGTGACTTTGCATTATGCTTCAAAATAATAGGTTCTTCTAGAGGAGTGAATGCCTTATACTACAGTAATTGATTGCAAGCATCAATACAGCAGCTGCTTTTGTGCACTCAGGAATATCTTTATTTTAGGATTGTTGCATTTTTAATAGCTTTACACTTTTTTTTATAGCAGCTCCAGTTATTCTTTAGTGGTATTATTTCAGAGGCCTCTGCTAACAGTAGGGGAGGAGCTATAAAATTGAAAAGAAGGAATTAGTTATTAAATTTAACATCTACTTTGCTGTATAGATATAGATACCTGCCATTAGCTAAATTCCAGCTGACAGGTAAAAGTTGCTTAACTGCAGAAAACTGCTTCTGAGATTTCCATTATGAACAACATAAAATATAATACATAATTAAAATCTAAAAGACATGTATATTAAGTAAGAATGTACATCTTCAGTTCTAGCATTTAGTGAGCACTCAGGAGCCAAGAAAGAAGGGTCAGCACTTCTGTGAACTGCCTAAGCACTGCTCACTCTGTTTCTGTTTTATCCTAGAAACCTTGAATTTTTATTTAATGTCCTCAGGGGCTTAAAATAAGTATAAGCATAGACATACTCATATTTGCATCACATTATTGAGTTAAAAAAAATTCTTATATTATGATATGGGGTTTTCTGAATTGTTTAATACTCAATGCAGTATTATCTAATCACGTCCATCATTTAAACATACATTCTCATGTGGAGAAAATATTTTTAATCTTGATTTCACAACTGTTAATGCTTAAGTGCTTTAAACATTTTTAGCAGCTTTAATTTTCTAAGAGATTTTTAAAAAGCCTTCCTGAGATTGAAATTTACAAAATGTGTATGAAGTCAGTTTTGAAACAGTCAGTTTTGTCTCCCTCATGCCTTATGTAATAGGCCTGTATAATGTACAGGGAGAATTAACCTTTACAGAAAAATAATAAAAAAAATACCCAACCAGTTATGATGAACAGGGGTTAAATTCTCAGTTCACTGAGTTAGACACACACTGTAATCCCATCATCTATGGAATTAAAACCTTCACTCACAGTGGCAACAATTTCAGCTGGGCCATTTCATATAAATAAAAGAAAAAATAGGCCTTTGAGTAGGGAGGAAACAGGAGGCAACAGGATTTTTATCTCATTCTATTTTTTAAAAGGAAGACTAGGGCACTACTGTTTATGACAGGTTCTGTCCAATAATGGACATGAGAAGAGGAAGAGGCGTGTTTCCTAGGCAAGGACAATAGTTGCACTCACAATGATTCCTACATTTTATGCTCTCACATCACGTGGAACAGCCGTAGCTAGAGGGTTGAACAGCTTCACATCATCTTCCCTTATTCAAATCCCACTGGGAAATTTCTGGGATCTGATCAGGTGGGCATTTACTACATGCCAAACTGAATAGCCTGGGGCAGGACTGAAGCACTTCTAGGCAAATTCAAAATAGGAGCTTAAGGTGCTATGAAAATTTGATACAGAAAGTTCAACTTTCTAGAGTATCTAAGGGTATAAAGGATATTGAGGCGCCCCCGGGGAGGGAAGTTTTAAAGATCGATGTTTTGGATGGAGGCACAGTTTTCCAAAATTCCATTTAAATGCATTTCTTGTATGTCCACTGTCCTTCCTAGACCATTTCTGCAGCTTTACTGCTCTGAGCATGAAGCACAGGACATCTAAATTCTTTTCTCCCCTAATGGCTGGGTGATTCAAGAAAGACAAGATGAAAGAAATGCATGAGGCTACTTTCCATTGTCCCTCTTGCAAGGAGAAGAAAAAAGAACCTTATCACTAACAATATTATGAAGAAGAAAATAAATCTTGTCTGTGAAGCTATAGAGAAAATGTCCTGCAGGTTGACAGAACATACAAATGCATAATTACAGGGTAGGGTTTAAACAAATTCATACTTTTCTACCCATATTTTGAGTCTGCTTAGTATAAGCAAATTTTTGGTAAGATGCTACATAGGTGTTCTAGAATGGCCAGGCTAATATGCAGTTTCTCTTAATACTGTGGGAATTGTTTATATTCTGCTTCTAAATGTATATTAGCTGATAACAGCACCACGATAACCCAGATCTATGACATTCAGGCTTCAACTAGTGTGGATTCAGCCAACTTAGAATGCTCAAAGGATCTCATACTCTATAGAGACATAGTAAGAGAAGAAAATTAAAGCACATAATTTATTTTACTACCCTTTCTTGCATTGATATATTCCTTTTTTGACAAACTGATTAATTTTTTTAACAAGCCAGGACTGTAACTTTTTCAGCAACTTAACACAAGATGTAATGGTATGCTAATCTTAATTGTATGCTAGTAACATATTCTATAGAAAGGTTAAAAATTGTCATAATCTTTTATTTTTATTCCCAAATAGTCTGTTGCATTGTCAAACATAGTGAGTGAGATTATATAAAAAGGGAAATGTTTTCTTGCCATTAGAGAAAAAAAAAATCATTTGAGCAATCTCACTTTCATGTTCGTCCAGACTTGCCAGAACTCCGGGGTCCATAATTCTGAGACAGTCAGATATTCTGAGGAACCCTTGGGGAAACCTGAGTAAGCTTTAGAAACCAAAATTCAGCATTCTTAGCCAGCCAGAGACAGGTGAGGGTCTGCCACGTGGCTCCTAGCTGTTGTGAGGTACACTGACAAAAACGGGCAATCTCGAGATGGCTTTTAAAGATTAATGTCCCTGAGACGATTTTATAACTACAGAACCTGAATTGATGTTCAGTGAAATTGATATTTTTGTCAGTTTCATGATGGGTAGACAGCTGTGACAGAGAATATTTTTATATATAATTTTTTATTTAAAAAATAGGAGAGCTTCTAAGAAAAACTGTATGTATAGAAGTAATATCACATATTGAAATGTATATGCATATCTAAAACTGCATAAATGTGTACTTCACAGCTCAAATTTGGAAGCCTTGTATTTTGATCGGCGCTGCTCAGAAGGGTATGATCTACTTGCATTTTTGCAAAAAATCTCAGATATGACTTATCAAGTCATTTATTTTTCTTCTTAGTTTACAATAGGGACAAAACACCTTTTATTTTTCCTTTGTTCTCCGTTTACATTGTACAAGCTGTGCAGCAGGTCTTTCAAGTATCTGCACAATAGGACCTATAGTACAACAGGGCTTTAGTCTCAGCTGGAACATCTAACCATTAGTACGATAAAATACTGATAATAACACATATTCATTCATTGAACTATTTTCAAAGCATAGGCCTTTAAAAATGTGAAAAATTACAGAATGCATTGATGAAGCAGCTAGAGTCAGGGAAATATTTAAGACTAAGACAGCTGTTAGGAGCAATTTTGTATTGTATGTTTCCCATCTCTCATATCTGTCTTTATTAGTTGTTCAAGACATAAAGTTATAATGAGAATGTTATTTAACTGAAATTTGTTTGTTCCATATTAATAGAGATCTGCCATTAACAGCCGCCTACTCCTCCATGACAGCTTCAAGAACAGTTGGCAAACTTTGGCTAAACTTTGGCTTTTCAGGAATGTTTTATGTTGCAGTGCCTTCCAAAAAAATTGAATTTCTATCAAAAGCTGTTGCTGCTATATGTATTTGAATGCTAGGTGATATGCTTTAGGAAGATTGAGCAAATAAAACACAGCAAAAATAATTTACAATGTGTCATAATCAATAATAATAAGATTTAAAGGCTGTATAAAAGATTAAGCAATTGTTATTGTTCAACTCTGTCTACTGAAAATTAAGAGACATAGAGTCATGCATGCAAAATAATGCAAGGAAAGTGGCTAGAGAGGATTTCTTAATTTGTTCAGGGTCTTTTGGAACCTCTTGATTTATTTGAGGAGTTTTTTAATGTTTAAATTGACTGATGCTTTGGGAATAGGTTTTGCAAGAAACTTAAAGATTTTAGTTGTCGTAGGTGGTTTTAGTTGCTCAAGTTATGCAAAATCTGACAGGATGAGGTTCCTAATTATTAAAAGATCATGTTGATTTTTTTCAATAGCAAACAACAACTAAGGAGGAATTATTCATTCTCTGAGCTGTGTAGAGAAAAATAAAATAATTTTGTTAAGAAAACCTCAATATGCTTTTAAATGATAATAGACTGAGGCCTAAGATAATTTAAGCTGAACTAATAACATTTCCTAGGTGGTACTGTTGTATCTATATTATCATTACACAGATATCAGAAGCGTTTCTAAAGTCTTTAGTACTTTCCTACTGAGACCAATATTGAAGTTCCTTTGACTTCAATAAGATCAGAGTTAGCACTACAGAATCCTTTTAAAAATTCCATTCTATAGGTCTGTGGTCTCCCAAATTTTTTTATGCAAAAATTTCTGCTAATGTAGTCTTGTCTTTCCAGGTGCAAAAGAGTAACATAAAGGAAATCCACAGTAGAATTATTTGGTATCTTTCAAAGACACAAAAACAATTAACATGAATTAAAGAGACTTGTTTTCTACCATCCAGTGAATATTTTTTTTTATATTGGGCTGATTTTCCTTCATTGGAAGTCACTGAGTTTTCCTTTTCTGGCAGTGAAAATAGGGGAAAGTCATTAGCTAACTACAGTCAGAATCAAGAATGATCAGGAATAGAATGGCCGAATTTTGAAATAAACATGACGTTTTCAAGAGTCCATCTTAGCAGTGATAGAAATGGCAAGACATTGATTTTTATTTTCTTTATGCTTCATTTCTTAAGCTGAAGAATAAACTTGTTTCATTCTGAAGAAGTCCAAATACAGTGTAAGAATAAACGAAACCACATTTTAAAGTGAACTGAGAAAGAAAGAACATGAAAATTATCAAGTTTTTCTAATCATTGTTATTTTTCTTCTGTCTTACCTGGTAAGGAGATTAATTGTTTAAGGTTCTGATTATCAATTTGCATTTAGACAGTTTCTATCATCATTAATTATCAGCCACGAGTGGGAATGTCTAATAGTACTGCTTTAAAATTATTCCTCTCCTAATGGGAAACTCATTGAATCCATTAAGTTTGATGGTTAAAATTTAGGAATACAGAAATCTAGTAACATTAGTAACTATTAGAGATTCCTACTCACGGCTGATAATTAAGGATGACAGAAATTATTCCTAATATTAAAATAAAAACTTCATAGTTAGGGAAATAATATGATAGCGCATTACTGCATACCAGTTATATGAAACAGCATCATCAGGTATTTAAGACAGAAAATTCAGTATACCAGAGCTTTAAAATTATTCCTTTCCTAATGGGAAACTCATTGAATCTGTTAAGTCTGATGGTTGAAATTTAGGAATACAGAAGTCTAGGAATCAAAGGGTTCCTCTGGATCTCAAAGCCCAGCCCTTAGCATGTGCTGGTCTTTCATAAGCTTCCAGGCAAACTCCACCTCTAACCTGTAATTCCAAATTCCTCCTTCCTCCACCTGTCCAGAGCACAGGAGAAACTCCTTATCATTTAGGTCTGTACTGGTTTTAGCTGGGGTAGAGTTAAATTTCTTCATAGTAGCTTGTAGGTGACTATGTTTTGGATTTATTGTGAAAACTGTGCCTGATCACTACAGTCTGTCCTATCTTCTTATTAAATTCTTTTTTTAACTCTTTCTCTGTGTAATCTCACCCTCTGTCCCCTGTGTGTTCTGCAAGGTGTAGGTGCCAGCCACTGGCAGGACCAGTGTCAGTGGATTTGGGGCAAACCACTGGAGCCAGACAAGGGATCCAGGCACCCCTGGCCTGTGGTGTCAGCTGCTGGGGCCAGTGGGGGTCCCAGTTCCAGCTCTTGGAGCATATGGCTGCCAGCCACTGGGGTGGGCATTGTCTGTGTCCTGAAAACCAGCTACTGGGAGGGACGGGTGTGAGCGAGGTGAGTGAGAGGCTCAGTGCTGGTGTCTGGAGTAAGATACTCTTGTTCTGTATCTCCTCCAAGCCAGGTGTGCATGGGTATTCGCTAGCAAACCTCAAGCAGGTGAGTAGGAGACTCTGGGCTGGGGTGGGGGTATCAGGCAGGGAGAGGACCCAGGCTGGTTCTCAGGGAGACCTGAGAGGGCAGGGTGCCTCTGAATTGAGTGTGTGAGAGTGTGTGTGTGTGTGTGTTTTTGAGCAAGAACCAAGCTTGACCGGATAGTGAGTGGGAGAACCCTGGAGCAGGTAAGGGGGCCCAATATCTGGGCAGGGGTGTTGGACTGACAAAAGAGTCGTGCCGGTACTTGGAAGATCTGCAAATGTGTGTGTTCTTGTGAACCTAGAGAGTGTCATGTGTGCGTGTGCATACCTGCACTGGTGACCTCCTGTCTCTACCAGCCGAAGAGGAGGAGGGCACTTGGCTGTCTGTGCTCATGTTTTGTGTGAGTCTCATATGTAGGTGCTGTCAAAGGCAGAGCCTTGTCTGTGGCAGCCTGTGTAACAGCTCATGTCAGCGTCCTCTGTGTGTGCATCTGGGACACATGTGCAGCTTCATTACTGGTTGAACCTACAAAGGGGAAAGCAGCAACAGCATCCTGCAGCCTGGGCACAGACCCCAGGTCCCCAGGCACCAGGCTGGGTTCTAGCAACGAGGACAATGGGTCCTGGTCCGGAGCTGATGGATGTGCCTGCTGCCCCTAACATCCCTTAACAGTAAGCACTGTATTAATTCTTCTTCAAGATTTTCAGGCCAATTTCTTTTTTGATAGTTCTCCATCTTACAAATTTCTGCTAAGACTAAATGTTCTTGTTCTCCTGATTTCTCCCTACACATATGTAATAAGTGATCAAAATGCATTTTGCTTTCCCATTGGGATCTCTATCTACTGTATGTTCCTTCTTTTAATCTTAAAAGCCATTTTGAATGAGAGAACATTTTGCTCCTCTGTTGGGAAAATGAATTAGTTTTTGAACAAAGTAATTTATCAGATCTGATTGTGATTATCGACTGACAAAGGCTGCAAGTATTATAGAATATATATTTTTTTAAAAAATTTGAGAAATCCAACTTTTTCATCTCTTGAATGAAATCAGTTCTTGAATTCCCTGTCTGTACATTCCCTTTTTTGTGTTGTAGTGCTCTCTTTGGCTCTAGTATAGTGAAAATCACATTAGCCTATAAGCATCTTTTTGAAACCATAATGTGTAAATGGAACATAAAAATACACAACACTACAGAAAAGGATCAAGTCATAGCATTCAGAATTAATTTACTGAAGGCTGTTTTCAGAAACTGGTATGTAATGCAAAGCACTGAAATCCATGTTTAAATATATTAAGATGCTTGCTGATTTTCACACATTCTGAACATCTGCAGTCTAATTGAATTCTATGAAAGTTATTAATGTATACTCCAAACAGTAAGATGATATTTAAAAGCCAAAAGATACTATATCTGGCACTAAGTTTGTGTCAGATATATATTCCTCAGGTGCGCTTAGGGAATAAATGACAAAACCAGATCATCCTAAACAAACTGGAACACTGTGCATAAATTTAACCTGTTCACTTTTGCAGGGGACAAGATTAAATTCACATATTTCTTCCATCTCATGCATGTATTTCTTTCATAAACAAAGTTTTTGTCTCCTCATTTTCCAAATCCAGACATTAATAGAAGACAGTGATTATCCCTATTATCGCTATAAATGAGTGGCCTTAGATTTGCCAGCTGTCCATAGAGATTCTTGCCTGCTTGTGCCCAAACAGGTAATATTTATTTTCAAGGAAGACCAGATTCAGTCATCTACTGAACAGGCAGAGCTCTGTTGTGGCTCTCTTCGCCCACTCTGAAATCTGATTTTTTGTTCCCAGGTGAATATGGTTATCACATGGGTTTGGACCAATGATGGCCTTGGGGTTACGCTCAGTCCTCAGAAATAGCTGGGGTGACCGTGATCTTTCTCCCATAAGATTAGCTACATCTTTCAAGGAGAACCTCTTGCAATCTGTAATCGTTCCGATTGTGGAAGATCGTTTGCAACTAGATGTAAAAGACTAGAGATTATAGTAACGCAGCATCACAATAGCATGGTACCACTGTTATAAAGCATTAATTAAACAGTTAATCAAATGCTCATCATTTACCTGCCATACATTTTAAAAATATTAATTACCTTATAAAGTTTATCTTTCTTTCAATGGGAAGAATTGCTTTTTTGTCTTCTTCCTGAAATTTAAACTCAATTAGTAAATTTCATTTTTGTCAGTTTTGATTGATTTTTCACAGCAACATAAGTTTATTTCAGATTTTCTTACTCATATGTGATTTTCTTATATTTGAGTGTATGTGCATGTAAAAACAATCACACAGAAAAATCTAACTGAAAAGTCTATCATAACATCAGTAAAATATTTCTTACACTAACTTTAAAAAGTTATTTGTGCTTTGAAATCTTTTATTCTGGATGTTTCAGATCACTTTTATGATACCTGTATTTTTAAGAAATATTGCAGTCTTTTGACATTTGAGGATTTTTTGCCTGCACTGCTAAGGTTTTTCCTTTCATTGTAAGTCAAATGGCCTGAAGCCAACTTTTAATTTTAGTAGATTTTCCACTGCACAGTACCGTTAAGCACATAACAAAGTACTGTTTATATTCACTCCAGAAGTATGCATAATTGTTAAAGAACCGAGAGAAGCTGTAAGTCTAAAATGTACTAACGTAGCATTTAAGAAGCTCCAATTAATTGTTTAAATAATCATTTGGTGTTTCATTATAATTATTACCGTATTTTTCCATCTGTCCTTGGGGTATGTCTACATTCTTCAGGGGACAGAGGCATAAAAATTGTTAAACTGGCACTAACCTAAGCCGGTTAATCAACATGGCAAAATGCCACCCTGAAGTTAATAATACTTGGCTGCAGCACCTCGTGAATGTGGCTAGATTGCTTATCAAATCATTTGGGTATCTTTGCACTATATTCTGCAAACAGCAGTAGACCCAATACAGGTGTATTGGCTAACCTTGTCATAAGACGCTGCGGTGCTTGCCACAACAGCTGGTACTAATATATGTGTATGCCATTGCCTTGGGGGAGATGAAAGGATGGGTAATAAACTGAATACATTGTACCAACCTAACCCCAAAATGCAAATGTGGGATGCTTTCTGTGGGTCTATATTCCAGCATTAATTTATGCCAAACCATTGCACTTATGTAGACTTGAGTGTGAACATCCTCTACATCCCCCTACCTATATGTATATCTGAGTGTATATCTGTTAATAACTACATTTGCACTGACTGAAGTGTTAGGGCATTAAGATGATCTCTTTCTAGGACAGCAGTAACTGCAACACATAGCACAATATATGTGGGATAAGTTATTCCCTTAATGTTATTCCTCTTGCTCCCTCTCTCCACATCTTTGTCTGCAGATTAAAAATGTAAAGCTGCAAGCAATTCTTGACACCAAAAAAAAAAGGTTTACTGCAATATATAGCAAAATAAGCTCAGCAGGCCCAATTCATTAATTTTTTATGTGCTTTCTGTTAAAAAAGGAATTAATGAATTTACTCTGAGCTCTGACCTGAAACTCTCTAGCTCTCTTATTGCCTCCAAACCTCAAAGCTATTATGTGTAAATTTTACAACAACTGTGGTGTCCCTCAGAGATGAGCAGCCCCAAAAATAGGCATTTTATAAAGAAAAAAAGACTATTCACTTACAGTAGTTCTAGATCATAAAAATAAATGCTTAGAAACAGAGAACAGTAACACAAGAAAAAGAGTGAAGAATTTCCAGGAGGAGGAGTGGAAGAAAAAAGAACAGGCTGGTTTAGAGGACGTTTTTGCCTACTTTGCTGTTCTCAACAGAAAGTGGATGCCTCCTACAACAAAATAGGCTTTACCCGGTGCAGGCAAGCACATTGGATTAATCCCTATGTCAATGAAAGAATGAACTGATTCAAACTAGGAGCTTTGAAGTTAGGTGCCCTGCTGTCTTTGAAATGCCCACTTTCAATTTTCAGAATGTATTATATTAGTCTAATGTAACACTTCCTCATTACCTGCACAGATGATGGCAGTAGGCAAAGTAACTTTTCCCTTTACGTAAAAGTTGCAAAAAAAAATAAGGTAATAGCAGGAGAGGCACAGACTAGTACTGTGTGTGCTGTGCTATGTGGAAGCTAAGTCAGGCTACATTAATATCAGGATTCTGAAACACAGTAATATTCTTAGTTTGTAATGTGCATTTGCCAAATGGAGTATAAACTTACTACTCAATTTAACAAAACACTAAAGGAGCTTGCTACAGCATCAGGCTAATTATTATTTAAAATTATTTTGTTGCTCCTTGTTCAGCACTAACATTATTCAAGATGAATTATTTGATTTTTATGTGATATGCATGGAATTGCATGGGGATTCCAGGACAATTTAGCATTCACTTTTGTTCATAATTTTAGCAGAGAGACTTTTTAAAAAATAATGTTACTTCACATAATACTCTTCCTTACATGCTGTAAGATCCTATTCATTCTGCAACTACAAGGGTAGTTTTCATCATCTTGCTGCAAGGAAATATATTCAGGCTGACAAATTTTCACATCTTCCAGTCAGTTATGTGCACTAACCACTGCACTCTAGGGTAACTTTTTTTCTGGCTCACTGTCTTCTGCTGGAGTTGTCTCAATTTGAATAAAATGTTTATCGAGCCAAACAGAGTAAGCTGGAATATCAATTTGAACCCTGCCTATCTACATGCCACCTGTACTTACTCTTGGCATTTTCATTATCAATTCATCGTGGCTTATTTTCTTTGTTTCAATATTTATAATATGTACATATTGAGGTCTGTGACTGATCCGATGCCCAGTGGCATGAGAATAGTCTTTCTCATGACATCAGTGGATTTTGCAGAAGACGCTTGATGAATATGACTATCTTTTTCCATAAGGTATTTTGCTCTTGTCAGCTTGGGAAGTATTATGGGCCTACATAGGAGAAATCCTGGCAATGAGGGATATAATAAAAATAAGACCACTTCTTCTATAGCAGATAATTTCTCAAGTGTTCTAGAGAATATCACTTGGGCTGCTTAAAATAATCCATAGATCTAGTCAAATTCATTATTTTCAGCAATATTTATAGTCAATTTTGCTCTTTTATCCCTATTCAGAAATGAAAGTTTAATTTAGATTTTAAAAAAAGATAATCATCATTCTTCTCCTCTTGTAACACAACAGTGATTAACACATCAGTGATATTGCTATAACTAATAGATGTTAATAACAAGTGGCTATCAAGGCATTAAATCTATGCATATCTTCTAATGGATTATTATTTTTGTAGAATGAACAAGTCAATGACCTTAAGACAAGGATATGTGTGTCACTACATCGTGCTGATAAAAAGTTAGTAACGGTTTGGAAGAAACTACAGTTCAAAGGCTGTTGAAGAAAAACAGAGGGCTGTTAATATGTTAACAACTGTTAACAAGTGTGAGAGCAAAATGAGAGTAGAGGCTTTAAAAGTGTATGTGCAGGAGGCCTCAGTGCTGCCAATAGGAATTAGCAGTGGTCAGCAGCTGATCATTAAAGTGATACAAAAACTGGTAGGCTACTAAAACTGATCATACGTTTAAAATAGAGAAGAATGAACCAGTTCAACACAGATAAAATTTTACATACACAGTAAAACTTAGGTATAGCAGATTCAATCACTGTGTTGCTAATTTAATGAATAAAAAGCAAGTAAATTGACAGTGTTAGAAAACATACAAGAATAGACCCAGCAGACCTAAAACTAAACAGAATTAAACACCTCCCTTCAACAACATATTCATCCTCTGAAGGTGTGGAAGCGGGGACGCTGATCATTTGTGACCATCTTCCTGGACTCCTTTTTCCTGAGGCATTGTCAGGGTCCTGAGGGCACTGTCGGCCCTGAGTGTCCCTGCCCAGCCCCCTCGGGACTCCCTTACCCTACCCAGCGACCAGGACCCCATTTCATCCCTCTTTCACTAAACTCCTGGCTCTGCACAAGAGGTGTGCTTCCTTAGTCCACATACATTGCACAATGTTTTCAGTCTGATACGCTCACCGTCAGGCTTGGCTGCCACACACCAGATGCTGTATGCAGCCCGATGCAAACCACCGGCAGTCTGTGGCAGCTCATTAAAAAGCGATGGCTCTACTACTTCCTGCCTTCATCTAAAATGATAATATCTACAGAATTATTTTGAATACAGTCAAGAATATATATTGTTTCACCATTTCCTACTACATGCTAGTGGAACTGATATGCTAGAAAGAGTATACGCAAGATCTGATGCCCCAGTCTCTGTTTTGTCAAATGAAACACACTAGGATTTTATTTCTGGCTTTGAGAGCAAGCCTTGCAACAGAACTGCTATTTCTGGGGCTAAACGCACTGCTCTTCCCAAATCCAGATGAACAAACAAAAAAGGGCAGACTGACCATACTTAGTTTACTGGCTGAGAACAAATTCTTCTCTACTCCATCCCCTGAACTATACTTGAGCATTGTTTAAGGAGAGGGCATTAGTAGGCAGAGACCAAAATAAGCCTAGGGTATGCTAACAGTTAAATAGTATGAATTAACACACACCGTAGCTAGTATCTTGCCCTGGCCCTGTTTAAGTTATTAGTACAGGTGCACCTACGAAGCCCTAGGAAAATTTCTAAGTGATAAGTATGATTCTTTCAGACATTCATCCTGTTGTGCAGTCATTCTCTTTTCATGTTATTTCTTACCACTATTTAAGAAACACATCTTGCTTTTTAGGGAAAAAAAGAAAAAAAGGCACATCATAATAAAATATCCACAGAATGCAAAGTGCACATAAGCTGTGCTCTGCAGTGTTCATACACCTCATGAGATCAGGCAAAAGGAAATTAAGGCAAAAGGAGAGAAGAGAACAGTGTTGCAGTAAGGTCGGGTTAGAGATTACCCAAAGAGGTTCCTTTTAACGATCGCACTGAAAGAAGCTACTCTATGTACAAATGATGTTCAGACTTCTATTGTAGCCAACAGAGTTCACAATAGAGAACAAGCTTGCATTGATTTTTTTTTCTCTTAATTATTGTTTTGATCTATTAAAATGCATTGGAAATAGATTAACTGCATTTGTTAAATATTTATTGTTATTTCATCTGCCTTAAAATCTAAAATGTAAGCAATTTGTCGATTATGCTGAAAGGTCTAATTTTAGCACAGCTTCTGCATTCTTTGCTGCTGAAATGAAACTGTGTAACTGTCTATATTTTCTAGTGCGTTACAACAGATATCCATAAATCATGCAGTTACAGTCCACCCCCCAAATCTTTATGAGATATGTGGACCAGAGAAAAAGGCATCATGCAAAATGTGGTGTTCTCTACATAACCTTTGCTAGGCCACTCTAGAAAACAGAAAAAAAAAATTGTAGAATCATAGAATGGTTAGAGTTGGAAGGGACCTTGAAGACCATTTAGTTCCAACCCCCCTGCCACGGGCAGGGACACCTTCCACTGGACCAGGTTGCCCAGGGCCCCATCCAGCCTGACTTTAAACACCTCCAGGGATGGAGCTTCCACAACTTCCCTGGGCAGCCTGTTCCAGTGCCCTACTACCCCCACAGTGAAAAATTTCTTCCTAATGTTTAAACTAAACCTACCCTCTTCCAGTTTAAAGCCATTCCCCCTCATCCTATCACTACATGCCCTTGTAAAAAGTCCCTCACTAACTTTCCTGCAGGCCCCCTTTAGGTACTGGAAGGCTGCTATAAGGTCTCCCTGGAGCCTTCTCTTCTCCAGGCTGAACAACCCCAACTCTCTCAGCCCTTCCTCATAGGAGATGTGCTCCAGCCCTCGGATCATCTTTGTGGCCTGCCTCTGGACCACAGAGCTAGTTAGCCAGTTTGTGTCCATACCAGGGAAACAGACTGTCTGCTTGTAGAAAAGATGTTTACTTCCAATCCTTATCACACTTGTTTATTCTGCTGTTCAGATTGCTTAGCGATACTAGAATTCTCCTGAAGTGTACAATCCAATGAAAAATAATTATTTTGCTGTTGCTGCTGTTGTGGAGCATCAGAGACAATTTGTTGTTCTTCTTCTTCCCTAGTTGCATGTGGAAGTCCAGAGGTCCGTAGGTGTTACATCCTAAACAGTGTCTCCCTCTGATATCAACTAGTAATTAAATAATTTGTCCATTTTAAGTGTGGAAAATTTAATTTTGCTCATCTGAACTGTGTTGTCTCTACTACAGTCTCTCAGAAGAGCATTTTATAGGTAGATTTTGTTGTGTTTGGGAATGTATCTCCCTTAATCTTTCTTGTTGTAGTGATTTCAATGAAAATAAGCATACAGCAGATGACAGACTATGTATAATTCCTTTTTTTAGTTGTCATTAGGGTACTAATCTGAGGTCTGTAAGAACTTCTCAGACTAAACTAATGAATATTTAAATAATTGAAGTGGAAAATCACCATGTGTTTACCTAGCCAAAATTTGGGGTATATCAAGTTTTGTTTTATGCTCTTTCAAGTTGCTCTACAAGACAGCTGTAAGAAATTCTACTGCTATACTGTTTATGACACTGTCAAACGTACACTATACTTCCGTTTTGTAATGTATCTATTGCACTTAAATTGATGGGATGAAGAACAATAAGATTTGATGGTTGTTCTGATTTACATCATTTCTCTTTTTGAAATTTCAAGTTCATTTAGCCTGACTTGTTTTCATTTCTTTAGCCATTGCAAGTAGCCCATGATTTCTGAACTCCAGTATTCTTTCTTCACAGTATTAAAATTTTCTTTGGTAACACAAGGCAAAAGAACAAAACAGGTACAAAAGCAAGTACTAAGTGGAGGTTTAGGAGTAAGTCTTCCTGAAAATCTTAATGTTAAAAGCATAACAAGGCATAAAGAAACTGCTAGGATCGTCCTTGTAGGAGGCAAAATAAACTATTTCAAGGAAACTTCATTAGGGAAAACCCCTTCAGATTCATCAAAAGTGATCATTTTGACACAATGTCATAGAAAATGGCTTTGAAAGACTGCATGGACAAAGTTTAACAATACGTAAACAATTAAAATTATTTCATTTCTATAAATCTGCAATATGTTAGTGTCATTCAAACATATTGGAATATTTAATGTCAGGATACTCTGTGGACGTAAAATGCATTATATCACTTGCGTCTCAAGAAAGGTTAACTGTGTGGAATCACTTGACAACTTAGCTCTTGAATGAACATGAAAAACAGGGGAAGTAGAGTGAAATCTCACTCACCATGTTTAGAATCTTAGAATAGTCTGGGTTGGAACTGACCTTTAAAGGTCATCTAGTCCAACCTCCCCTGCAATGAGCAGGGACATCTTCAATGTTCCTCAGAGCCCTGTCCAGGCTGACTTTGAATGTTTCCAGGGATGGGGCACTTACCACCTCTCTGGACAACCTGGGCCAGTGTTTCACCACCCTCAGTGTAAAAAATTTCTTCTTTATATCTAGTGTAAATCTTCCCCCTTTTAGTTTAAAACCATTACCCCTTGTTTTATTGCAACAGGCCCTGCTAAAAAATCTGTTCCCATCCATCCTGTAGGCCCCCTTTAAGTACTGAAAGGCCGCTATAAGGTCCCCCTAGAGCCTTGTCTTCTCCAGTCTGAACAACACCAACTGTCTCAGCCTGTCATCATAGGAGATGTGTTCCATCACTCTGATAATTTTTGTAGCCCTCCTCTGGACCGACTCCAACAGGTCCATTAATTTGAGTTTTTTCACTAAAGCCATTGTGAGATTGTGTGTGGAGAAAAAAAAGGGGGGAAAAAAAAGATTGTCATGATTCCAGAGTTCATTTACATATTTTTTCTGTGAAGTGGCATAAGACTGTGATATGTGAGTTCACTCCTATCGACAATTGTCTTCCTCAACTGAAAATAAAACATATTTCATGATACTTTTATTCTGTACTATTACTTCATTGATTTGCTATAATAAAGTGACCACTACATGTAGAAAATGCTGTATGTTCTTAATTTTTTTTTTCCAGAAGATAGATGCAGTGACTGATCTTATTTTATTTCCTAAATGTTGTAGAAAAAGGTGTTCCAGTATACTGGGTAAGTCAGTTATATAGGTATACACTTGAATTGTATCTACTGGTACAGTACAGATGCACCATCTTGAATATTCACATCCCTTTTGCGAAGCTCAGGTGATCACTTCCTTAGTTTTCAAGTTTATCATACCAAATTCAGAAAATTATGACAAAAAAGCATACTCTCACTTTTAGAAGACCTATATTAACTCGTCACAATTACTAACAAGTGTTCTCTAAAGATATTTTGAGATAGTCACTTATAACAACAACTTAGATATCCTCCATAGACCTATGACTATAAACAAGTATTGTGACTCTTGAATATTCTACTTTTGTGATTTGCAATGTAATTTGTAATTTCTTTTATTTAATTAAAATGATTGATAAATAAAATCATATTAATATTTTAAAATGTTTAGGCTTGTAATTCTGTTAATAGCATCACTGATACTTAGTTTTCGGTTAGATGCAACATTATTCTCACAGAAGAGACTATTTTTCTACAGCTACAGGTGAGGATTCCATACTTCTGCTGTTCTGTTTCTAAATCATGATCCCAAAATGAGGCATAACCGAGGCAGACAGTATCCCATAATGGAACTAAAGAATTTTCAGTGAAAGTGCAAGTCCAGGCTAGGCAATTTCTGAATTGCTTGGCAGCAGCCCCTCATTAGCATTCTAACATACCCTATAGTTTCTATATTTTTCTATGGAAACACAGTGCAGTTTATACGAAAACAAAGAAAAAGTCCTTTTGAAGCTGACCTTCAATTTTCCTTATTTGGGGAACTGTCAGAAATTTACAGGTGCCTGAATTTTCTAGTCAGATATGTTCCCAGTATACCAACAGTTTCAATAAAATTCCTGAAAGAAGGGATCGTTCTAGTGGTTTTTATGAGTACCCCAGGAAAAACATAGAAAATATAAATAAACAAACTGTAGTCAGAATATTTTCAGACTGTGTCTCATTAATCGCATCTTAGAAGGAAATTAAGCCATTGAAAGTTTTTTTTCCAAAAGTTTCTGAATGTTATATGGCAAAGCATTTAGATTTTGTGAGCAAAATATGGTAGGATCTGGATGGTGACGGGGAGCATTATTTTTTTTCCCAGAACAGAACACCATTTCCTATCCATCTATCTGTCTGTCCCTCCTTCTTTGATAGTGTCCAAGGTAAAAATATCTAGGGCAATCAGAGAATTGTAGTTGTGACATCCATCCCTTGGCTTCTAGTTAGATCCTTTTTTCTAGTTAGATTTTTTCTAGTTAGATTTTCTTTTTTCTGCCAGTTGTGTTTTCAGGTCTTTCAAAACCATACCGCAACTGGCGTGGCTGTGCTGGTTTTTGCTGGGATAGAGTTAATTTTCTTCATAGTCGCTAGTATGGGGATATGTTTTGGATTTGTGATGAAAACAGTGTTGATGATAACACAGGGATGTTTTAGTTACTACTGAGCAGTGCTTACACAAAGTCTTTGCCTTCTCACACCACCAGTGAGTAGGCTGGGGGTGCACAAGAAGTTGGGAGTAGACACAGCCAGGACAGCTGACCCCAACTGACCAAAGGGATATTCCATATCATGTGACATCATGCTCAGCATATGAAGCTGGGGGAAGAAGAAAGAAAGGGTGGGATGTTCTGAGTTATGGTGTTTGTCTTCCCAAGCAACCATTACGCACGAGGGAGTCCTACTTTCCTGGAGATGGCTGAACACCTGCCTGTTGATGGGAAGTAATGAATTAATTCCCCATCTTGCTTTACTTGTGCACATGGCTTTTGCTTTAACTATTAAACTGTCTTTATCTCAACCCACGAGTTTTCTCACTTTTACTCTTCTGATTCTCTCCCCCATCCCACCGGGGGGAAGTGAAGTGAGCGGCTGCATGGTGATAGTTGCCAGCTGGGGTTTAACCACGACAGGCTAACCATGCTAATCACTGAGTCACAATCTTACATGTCTGCAAGAGCTAAGCACAGAGATACAGAGTCAGAAGTTTAAGTCCAATGCTAAGAAAATAAGAAGCTAAATGCATGGAGAAAGTCTGTGCTGGCTAAATATAGTTAAAAAAAGGCAAAGACAGTGCCTCCCGACTGCCAGCGTTGTTGAGAAAAACACTTCAGTAGAGAAACTGCTAGATCTAATTCTGCTTATCAGGTCTGGCAAAGTGTGAAAGTAAACAGATGTGAGTTTGACCTTTCTGTTGTAATTAGAGAAGACGTTGCATTTTTATTGCATGTCTCCAGGGTTAGGGATATTTGCATAGGAGTATCTGAATGTCTAGGGTCAGATTTGCTTTACAGGTTGGCAGCTGCATCACTTTGAAAGTCAGAGAATGATTAATGTGATTAACTACCTATACAAAGTATCTGAACTGAAGCATAGCTTTTCCAATACAGTGATTCAGTAGCAAGCCCCAATGTTCTATATTTTTAGTGTTGGAGGGGTGTATGTGTTCAGCAGCTTTTAAGCTCATCATTTGTACCAGATTCACTCTTTTCCTTTAAACATCTTTTTTTCCCCATAACTTCTTTCTAAATAATGTGACTGAAATACTGCAGCATGACTGTTAGAATTGTCATGGCATTTAGCTTGTCACTCTGTTCCTTATAGTTTATAGTCTTAATCCAGAGCATCTTAATCTAGTCACAGATTTCATAAATTCATTGGTACTAGGGCTTCATTAAGTCAGCCTATTCAAGAGAACATCCTTCAACTATAGGAAGTCATCTCTTAATCTACACTGCTTTGTTCATCCTCTTCCATTTGCTGGAACAAGCTATTCACTGATGTCATTTCTCCAGTGAATAGGATAAAGGCTTTAAGACTCAGAATCTATGTTTTCTATTTCTTGCTTTGCCATTAACTTGCTACATTATTTCACAAAGCTTTCTTAACTCTCTGTACCTTCTATTCTTTTGTCTTGCCTGTTTAGACTTTAGGCTCTTACGTACAAAGCCCTTACCAGAACAAAGCCTTAATCTCTTGGCATTTTTTTTCCCATGTAGAAATAATAGCATCCAGAACATCAGTTCTGAATGTAGGCACACTGAAATTGGTGAGAGTTTTTATGTTTGTTTCAATGTATGTGACCATGTTCAATGGAATGATTGTGCTGTTCCATACACTAAACACTGAAAACACATCTGGAAGTTATATAATTGTCTACTGAAAACACTTACTGTCAGACTTGATAGAGATTTCTTATTTTTCACAATTTTACCAGTACGTATGAGATGCGTAACTTCTTTTCATCTGAAGGTGTGATCCAGGAAAAGGGTTTAAGGGTCTACAAGTTAGGTGATGTAATGTATTTTCTGTAGTGGATCTCAAAAAGAAATAAAAATGCAATCTTGGTTTTCTAGGTTCCTTTAAAACATTTGTTATGGAAGGTAAGGTACTGTAAAAAATGAAAGAATTTAATAGGCTGAATGGGAAGTTTCTCATAGCTCACTCTCAGAATGCTAAGCTTATCTCTAAAACCTGATCTCCATCTGATTCTTCACTGGATCGTAGGTACACAAAACAGGACTGCAGGTACATTAGGGATCTAAATTCTATAATTTGTGTTCAGAATGAAAGACTGATCATTACAAATGGTTACTACAAAAAAGATGGTCACTGCATGCTACAAATAACTGTCCCATGCAAGAGGTCAACAAGAGATTAATAGAAATGTGCAGCCTGGAGAGTAAAATTGCATCTACATCAGAATTTAAGTTTAGCTCTTGCATTTTTGAAGAAAACGTGAGCTTTCTTACCTACTGCACTTTGGTTCACATTGTGGTACAATCTTAAAGGGCATAAACTGAATTCCTTTTAGACAAAAAATTCCTTTTAGACTGGGCTCACCAGAGAGGCACCCAAGTGTAGTAGCTCAACACTTGTGGGGCAGGATACTTTTGAGAATCGGAAGGCCCACCACCCCTCTAGGGCTACACACTCATTGGCGTCTCCGAAATGCCTGTACACTAATGCGCGCAGCATGGGGAACAAACAAGAGGAGTTAGAGATCTGCATGCGGTTACAGGGCCATGATCTCATTGCAATTACTGAGACATGGTGGGATAGCTCGCATGACTGCAACGGTGTCATGGAGGGCTATGTTCTCTTTAGGAAAGATAGGATGGCAAGGCGAGGTGGGGGAGTTGCTCTTTATGTGAGAGAGCAACTGGAATGTATCGAGCTGTCCCTGGGGGCGGATGAAGAGCAAGTTGAGAGCTTGTGGGTAAGGATTAAGGGGCGGGGTAACATGAAAGACACTGTTGTAGATGTTTATTACAGGCCACCTGATCAGGATGGGGAAGTTGATGAGGCCTTCTACAGACAGGTGAGAATCGCCTCACAATCGCAGGCCTTTGTTCTCATGGGGGACTTCAACTTCCCTGATATCTGTTGGGAAGGCTACACAGCTAAGAACGCACAGTCCAGGAGGTTCCTCCAGTGCATTGATGATAACTTCTTGACTCAGGTGGTGGAAGAGCCCACAAGGAGAGGTGTACTACTGGACCTAGTACTGACAAACAAAGAGGGACTGGTGGAGGATCTTAAGGTTGGGGGCAGACTTGGCTGCAGTGATCATGAGAAGATAGAGTTCAGGATTAAGTGCAGTATGCACAACATGACAAGTAGGGTTGAAATGTTAGACTTCAGGAGGGCTAACTTTGAGCTCTTCAAGAAATTGCTGTGAAAAATCCCATGGGAGAGGGCTCTAGAGGGTAAGGGGTCTCAAGAGAGCTGGCTGGTATTCAAGCATCACCTCCTCCAAGCTCAGGATCGGTGCGTCACAAAAAGGAAGAAATCAGGCAAGGGAAGGAGACCTGCATGGCTGAGCAGGGATCTTCTGAGAAAGCTCAGGTGGAATAAGGGATTTTACAGGATGTGGAAAAGGGGGCTGATGACTTGGGACGAGTATAAGAATGCTGTCAGGGTATGCAGGGATGAAACAAGAAAAGCCAAGGCAGTATCACAATATCGTCAGGGTTGGAAGGGACCTCTGGAGATTGTCTAAGTCCAACCCCCCTGCCACAGCAGGGACACCTACAGAACATTGCACAGGACGGCGTCCAGGCGGGTTTTGAATGTCTCCAGTGTGGGAGACTCCACAACCTCTCTGGGCAGCCTGTGCCAGTGCTCTGCCACCCTCAGAGTAAAGAAATTCCTCCTCATGTTGAGATGGAACTTCCTATGCTCCAGTTTGTGCCCGTTACCTCTAGGCAGCTTTGGAATTGAACCTGGCGAGGGATGTCAAGGCCAATAGGAAGGGTTTCTTTAAGTATATAGGAGGCAAAAGGAAAACTAGGGAAAATGTGGGCCTGCTGTTGAATGAGAAGGGTGCTGTGGTGACAGATGATGCAGAGAAGGCAGAGTTGCTGAATGCCTTCTTTGCTTCCCTCTTCACTGCTCAGGCCAGCTCTCAAGAGTCCCAGACTTTGCAAGTAACAGAGAATGCCTGGAGGAAGCATGACTTTCCCCTGGTCAAAGAAGAAGTTAGGAATCAATTAAGCAAACCGGATATTCACAAGTCCATGGGGACTGATTGGATGCACTCGCGAGCGTTGAGGGAGCTGGCGGAAGTCATTGCTGGGCCGCTCTCCATCATCTTTGAAAGGTCCTGGAGAACAGGGGAGGTGCCTGACGACTGGAGGAAAGCCAATGTCACTCCAGTCTTTAAAAAGGGCAAGAAGGATGACCCGGGAAACTACAGGCCGGTCAGCCTCACCTCCATCCCTGGAAAGATGATGGAACAGCTCATTCTGGGTGTCATCTCCAAGCATCTGGAGGAAAAGAAGGTTCTCAGAAGTAGTCAACATGGATTCACCAAGGGGAAGTCATGTCTGACTAATCTGATAGCCTTCTATGATGGTGTGACTGGATGGGTGGATGAAGGGAGGGCAGTGGATGTTGTCTACCTTGACTTCAGCAAGGCTTTTGACACTGTCTCCCACATCATCCTCACAGGCAAGCTTAGGAAGTGTGGGTTAGATGAATGGACAGTGGGGTGGATTGAACAGTGGCTGACAGATAGAGCTCAGAGGGTTGTGGTTAGTGGTGCAGGGTGTAGTTGGAGGCCAGTAACTAGTGGTGTCCCTCAGGGGTCAGTACTGGGTCCAGTCCTGTTCAGTATATTCATCAATGACCTGGATGAAGGGATAGAGTGTACCATCAGCAAGTTTGCTGATGATACAAAACTGGGAGGGGTGGCTGACACGCCAGAAGGCTGTGCCACCGTACAGCGTGACCTGGACAGGCTAGAGAATTGGGCAGAGAAAAACTTGATGAAATTCAACAAGGGCAAGTATAGGGTACTGCATCTGGGGAGGAATAACCCCATGCATCAGTACCGGTTGGGGGCTGACCTCCTGGAGAGCAGCTCCATGGAAAGGGACCTGGGAGTCCTGGTGGACAATAGGATGACCATGAGCCAGCAATGTGCCCTGGTGGCCAAGAAGGCCAATGGCATCCTGGGGTGCATCAAGAAGAGTGTGGCCAGCAGGTCAAGGGAGGTCATCCTCCCCCTCTACTCTGCCCTGGTGAGACCGCATCTGGAGTATTGTGTCCAGTTCTGGGCTCCCCGGTTCAAGAAGGACAGGGAACTGCTGGTGAGAGTCCAGCAAAGGGCTACTAAGATGATTAGGGGTTTGGAACATCTCTCTTAAGAGGAAAGGCTCAGGGACTTGGGTCTTTTTAGTCTAGAGAAAAGATGACTGAGGGGGGATCTTATTAATGCTTGTAAATACTTAAGAGGAGGGTGCTAGGTAGACGAGAATAGTCTTTTTTCGGTTGTGCCCAGTGATACGACAAGAGGTAACAGGCACAAACTTGAGCATAGGAAGTTCCGTCTTAACATGAGGAGGAACTTCTTTCCTTTGAGGTCGGCAGAGCACTGAACCAGGCTGCCCAGAGAGGTTGTGGAGTCTCCCACACTGGAGACATTCAAAACCCACCTGGACGCCGTCCTGTGCAACCTGCTCTAGGTGTCCCTGCTGTGGCAGGGGGGTTGGACTAGGTGATCTCCAGAGGTCCCTTCCAACCTTGACCATTCTGTGATTCTGTAAAAAGTTGATTCCTTTTAGGTAAAACTAAAAATAGGCTCCTGGAGCTCATCTAACACACGCCAGCTGCTGGCTCACATTCAGTCCTTGCCACCATATCACAGAACATTACTCCTAAGCATGGATTTTGTGAATGCACGTCATCAGCGTCATCTACTAATTGATAATGTAAATGTAGAATCAAGCACTCTCAAGATAGGAAAGATACGGACTTCAGTCTTCAGACTGATTCTCTAAATTCAGCTCCTTCACTTTTTATTCAGTGATGATGTACCTACCAACACTGTTTTAAAATTGGACTTCATATTGTTTAAGATCTCGTCTTGACACCCTGTGCTCAGCCTACTCTGATTGTATCTGTAGAATGTGTCCTTTAGGATAGAGGTACTGTTCTGCCTTTTCCTGAGCTCCAGATGAGCTTAATCAGGAGATGCACAACTCTTAGGCTGTGCCCGAGTTCTGAGCACACATAGAAGCGCAGTTGCAGATCTCAGAAAATCTTTCACACTGAAAGGAAAATCAGCACCTGAGTGTGGCAACAAAGGAGAGAGCAAGTTATTTGGTTTCATTTTGTGGTAGTGTGTTTCTGGATGCACAGCTACTCTTTGATACACAAGGTCATTTCTCCTACCTTTTCAATTTCTGTTTTCCCCAACATTCCTGGCTAAACTACCAGATATACAGAACTTTGTGCTCATTCTTTCATCCTTTTTTCCACACAATTTCTCAATGCTTTAAATACCACTTCACTCACTACTTTATCTAAAAGGCTATTTTAGCTATGAAAATACCCCACTACACATAATTTTCTCCTTCTGATTTCTCTCCCCCACTCCCCATTACATTACTCCCCATATTTTTCCTCTTCTTCCCACTCCTTTGTTCTTTATCTGCTGTTTTGTTCCTTCTGCTTTTCTACTCCATTGTATTACATTTCATGTGTGGGCAACAAAGTAAAATGACAAAATTTCTGATCTCCAAAGAGCCCCTTTCACTCTCCCACCTCCACACAAAATGGAGAAATCCAAATCAGCACAACAACAACAACAAAAAAGACAACCTGCCTGTGCACTGTATCATCACATTCTGACCCACTTTGAACTGCATGTAGGCAACTTTGAACTCCTGCAGCTACTGCAAGTACAAGATGTCAATAAACTTAGGGACAGCTTCAAAGATCATAAACTAGAGGATGAGTTCTTGCCTGGAAGAAATATGTCATTGAGCTCAACTAAGAAGTGGTACATATGTCAGGTATTTACCCCTACCTCCCCCATTACTGATGGGAAAATAAAGAAAAAATTATTGAAAAAAGCCAAAAACTCAGATGCACTGAATAGTCCATAGTAGCCATCAATCAATTTTTTCTTACTACGGTCAGGATCCTAGGATCAATTAACCAGAGAAAGAACTTAAATCCTAGCAATATCTTTGTTGTGCAGAAATCCAGGGTGAGAAAGAGAAAAAACCCACCCTTCCACCCCACCAAAAACCCTGGCTGAAGAGGGAAGATAGACATCTATCCTTCTACCCTCTGTTCAAAGTGTGCCACAGAAAGTATGACAAATCCCTTAAAAATGTAAGTGGCTGACCTTCTCTCATCTGCTTGTTTCAGTTGTCATTTATAAATGGAGTATAACCCCCACAGCTTTCATCATCACAGACACAACAGCATATCCATATTTGTCTCTAAATATGTTCCATTGCTGTTTAATCAGCACACAAGTGTAAAGTGCAACTATTATAAATGAGTTAGTGAGTTCTTCCTTTGTCTCGTTTATTCCTTCTAATTCTTGGCAAACATATATGTTTCAATATGCTTATTTAAGAATCCTTTCCAAAAGGCCCTTCTGTTCTTTTTAGCTAGGACCAGACTGACATGTAGGGAGGAAAAACATGACACCACCTTCTCCGCCAACAATTCAAATAGGAGCCAAAAGGTATCTTGCATTAGCACTTAAAGGAGAGATATCTATTTAAAACTGGTGAAAATGATGAAAGTGTTATTTTATTCCAGTTCATTTTCATAAGGATCCTGTTTCTTGAAGATCCATACTGAGTTCTGCACTGTAAAAGTCTCTCTACCTACTCTACCCTGCCATGTGTCTCTTCTTCAACTTAGTATATGATCCAGGATAACATTCATTACTGACTATGTTACACTCAAAGTTTTATTATTGGCAAAAAGGAAATATACTTCATGTTTAAAGCCAAAAATTTATTTTTATTTTAATTGAAACCTTACTATCCTAATTAAAGAAGTGTTTCTAGTCCAGATTTATTACAGGAAAAGGAGAAAACAAAGCAAAATACAGAAAATACTACTATAGAGAAAAAGACTCAATCAAAATTATACAATTAAAATTATTATGCACGTATTTCTTATTTTCTGCCCTTTTTCCTGGTGTAATGCTCACCCTTCCACTGTTCCTCAAGATGCTAATATTAATGGTTTCTGTCTGATGGGAGCAATACAGTGAGTTGTCAACATCCCACGTTCTGTAACAGAACTATGATGTTAGATGGTTTCTTTTTCTTTTTCTTATTTTTATTTTTATGTTTCTTTCTCCTTTTTTTCCCTTTCCGTTTCCTTTCCCATTTCATTTTTTCCTTTTCCTTTTCTGTTTCATTTTTTCTTTTTCCTTTTCCTGGCAGACAAAGGATTCATTAAATTCACTTGCATTTCCAAGGAGAAGGAGTTACGCCACCCGTTTTTTCTGGCATGGTTAGGTTCCTCTCATTGCTGAGAAAATGGGTACTGGTATATTGTGGAGTCAACCTTCACAGTGGGTCCCCCTGCCCAGCTGTCCACCCATTCATCAGTGTGGGTTGAGGTGTATGGTTTTGTCTTTTGGCTACCTACAATAAAGGTAGAAAATTCAGAGAGTTATGGTAGTTTTTTAAACTCACGTAGCTCCCCTCGTTAACATACATCAAAGAATACAGTCACTTTACTCCAAAAGTACATTATGCTGTGAATACCGGAACTTAGAGATCGAAATCCTCTTGTTCCCAGAATTTCTCAGTGAGGACTTCGTGGATGAAGACATTGAAAATGAAGATAGCAGTTTTCTAGTACTAGTCATTGTTTGAGAGAGAAAAATAAGAAAATACACACACATCAAACAAAATGCCCCATATTGTTTATCAAATCACAGAAGCAGGAGCTGGACTGTCTTCACTCTCAGCTAAATGGAGTAAAGCCTGGGACGAAAGACAGCGTATAATTATGAAAGAGACAAAGAACAAGACAGCCTGGCAATATGCCTAGGTCACAGACAATGAGACTGAGGGTACACCCATATTACAGGGATTAAGTCCCTAGGTTGACACCCTAAGTAAAATTCACCCAAAGCTCTGAACAACTTGATGTAACTTCAAAGTTAGATCCAGCTTTGAAGCTGGTCCTGCCCTGAGTGAGAGTTCCCCACTCCAAACTAAATTATTCTATATCCCATCAAACCTAACTTATTTTATGATTCTGTGAAGATAAAACACCCTGCTGAGATACTTTTGGACTCCATTTGGTAGATGTACAGTGCCACACTTTGATGTGTCCAATGTATTCAGCTCAGGTTGTAGGTTGCTTAAGGGTCTGTCTTACCATGTACACTGTGGACACATCCATTCACTTGTCCAAATGTAGCAACCCTCTCTTTTTATTTCAAACTGCACTACTTCATACCTATATCAAGCTGTTTATCCAGGTCTCAACTTTTTATTCTAGGCTCATGCCAGTTTAGTTAAATGCTGGTTTCTTGCTAAAATGGTAGTTTCTAGACTATTTGCCTTAGTGATGGATCATATAACCTTCACAGTTTAGTAGAATTTGTGTATCTATCTTGACATAAACTTGAATTAATTTGTTTTAGATAGGACAGCCTAGTCTTGCCTCACCTCCAGACTTTAATATGCAAGATTTGTAAACAAATGTCAAAGTAAATGTCAAAACAGCATCTACACTCAGTTGTAGAAAAATGCTTATAAATTATTCCAGAATTACGGAGATGGGAGAGAAAAAAACACACCTAGGGATTAAAACTCCTCAGTAATAAAGATCTTCAAAGAACACCAGAGGTAAGCACAAAGAGAAATTTCTCTAGAAAGCCAGGATCCTTTCTTCACGGAAAAGACATACCTAACATATAACTAAATAGAGGATACCAGGGTGGGATCTTTTTCCAAAGATCATTGTTTATCCAAAGTTTGTAGCTACCATACAGATAGCCTGTGTCATACCAGAAGTACAGAGCATGCTTACATCATTCAGTGGTGCATAAGACAGGAAGCAGCCGACAGCAAATGAGCTGACTCCAGCATCTGTCAAATATACATACATACCTCTGTCAAACCTACTTCTTCTACACCCAAGGTAATTAACCTACCCAAGAAATAATATTAACCAGCACAAGTATCTCACTACACTGATACACATTCTGTGGATACATGCGTGACACTAGGCTTTATCAGCTTCCAGACATATTAGTTAATTTTCACCTGGCTCAATTACAGAGTACAGCACCATGTTCAGTGCACATATGTACAAGTCTATGGAGTCTTACCCAGAACTCCTTATTGTCTACTCAAAATAGCACTACTGAATTTAAACTCTTGTGTTGTTTAAGATGACCTTTTTCTAATTCTGGGTTTTGGTGCTAATATGATGTTCTTGAAAGTATTAGAGCCCATGGAGGCACACTCTCACTTCTATATTCCTTATCTCCTGCTGCCTTATTCTTATTCTCAGGCCTACAACCTGTAAAAAAAGTCGGGATTCAGACAGCAATTTTATTACAAAAGAGAAATAAGGTAGAAACTACCGGCTGTCTCTGAGCCCTCCCAAATAATGGGAAGAGATTTATGGGAATAGCATTCTAAACATTAGGAAAAAGCAGTATTTTGTCATTGTTGCCATGGACACCCATAATGTATGAAAAATACTAATTTGATTTCCAGCTCTCCTGGCTCCTGTACTAGGTAAGCCATGTTCTACCTAGGCTGGAATGGTCTTAGCTTCACTATTCTTGACAAATTTCTAGTTGTAGTTGAAGAAATTAAATGGGAATTTAGATTTCAGCCCCATAAAAGGGAAAAAGAGAAAGAGGGGAGGGTCTCCTCAGAGCAATGGATAGATTTTTTCCAAAAAGAGCTATTCAGGAGAAAAATGTGGAGTACACAGAAGCAATTGCTGCAGTGGACATAGTAGCAGCCAGTCCTGCTAGAGGACTTGAGTAAAAAAATGTTTCCTGGCATCAAAGTCTCACCAAAAAAGTGGTCAAGCTTAGGATGAACTGTTCATATTTACAGCAGCAGTATGTTTTTGAATCACTCACCTTTTTCTTCATCTTCCATTTCATAAGACATTAAAAACTGTCTATCTATGACAAAGTCAACCTCATTTCCAACAGTCCAAATCAAACATGATAAATAGTGCACTTTAGTGCACTATGTTTATTTACATATATTTACATATTTAGTACATTGTATTCTTAGTATTTGTTCAGTTTTCTCTTCGTTTCTTTATTGTCTAATCATGGGCATTAAGTCTTAAAGTCTCCTGCTGTGCACTGTTCTGCTGAATCAAGGTTTTAATATTTATTTAACTTTGTGTTTGAAAAAAGTTGTTATTGAGAAGGAAACAATAGTTCAATAAAATCAGAGCCACTCTAAGTATAATAAAATGGCCTTACATAAAATTATTGTGCAAATACCGAAAACTAAACTGTTATTTCATTGAATACTTACTCACAGATAAATTAAAACTTTATATAGTAAATAACATTTTATCACAACAGTTCAGCCTCTCATTCTCATTACAGAATCATGACTTGTAAATCCCAAATATTTTGCTGCTGTTTGCAGAAAAAAAAATTCTGTGATTCTCAAAGCATCCCAAAATTACTACAATTTTTTCTGTTACCCACTGCTGAGGTTTTAATCTCTTCTTGTCTTAGTTACTGCACTAAAAAAAGAGAAGAGAGAGCACATGAAGTAGACCTGACTGCGCAGTAGGCACAGGCATGTGCCTCATAATCAACCATTATTCTTTATCTGCGTGGTATATCATTACCCTCCTTCTTTCTTCAAGCTGAATGTTCAGTAAATTCTTTAATAAGCAGGGAGGTAAGGTGCACTTGAATCCCTCAGAATGACAGAAGAAATCATACTTCAGGTATGCTAACAAAGGCCTTAAATATTCTTTTTTTTAATTGACAAATATAAGTCAGAACTTATAAAGCGTCTTGTACCATGAAGAATTCCAGATACTTCCAGTGCAGTGGTTTGGAAAGTTTTATGGTTATCAACTATGCTTTATACTTTAGAATACAAGAAGAAAATACCTTTTTCCTTTAACTCAATGGCATGCTGCATGCAAGTGTGCATTTTATCAATAGTCCAAACTAACTACAATAATTTGCTATGTCTTGTTAAGCAGTTGATGTAATACAGCAATATGTGATTGATGATAAGCCATACTTGCATGACAATGGCCTCTAAACTTCTCTAACAACACAAAGTTGTTAATAGCACCCAACGGTATCAATCAAAACTAGAGGTACTGGTGAGGAATAATCTGCTCACTCTAATCAGTAATGCCATCTAGCTGTTTTTTTGTAATATACTTAGGACTGTTTACAAACCCCTATGCACACACACACTCTCATTCATATCTTTGCCTCCACCCTCTTAAACGCTTACAACCTTCCTATCTTCAAAGGTAAACATAAAGAGATTATTTGCCAAATTTTCCCTCATATTAGCTTAAGAATAAGCAATTTTGGTAAAGTACTACTTAAAACATGTCTCTGTGACGACCTACCAGCTTGTAGCAATATTCAGCTAGATGTTGACACAGGGAATGCTTTTTGCTTTTTTTTTGTTTGTTTGTTTGGGTTTTTGTGGGGTTTTGGTTTGGTTTGGTTTTGGGGCTTGGGTTTTATTTGGTTTTGGTTTGGGGTTTTTTTGGTCATTCTGTATTCAAGAATTCTGTTGGGGCTGATTCCTAAGTTTGGGCACATTTCCCAAAACGTTAACTCAATGCCTCACATCCTCATCTTAAAAAAAGAAAAAATACTGGAAAAAATGTAAGTATCCTTTTTCAAGACAGGTACCAGAGTGAAGATAATATTGAGAAGTTCACTAAGCAATGCATGCACTACCGATTCTTCTTGCCAAACCTTTTTTTGGAATTGTGAGTAATTTACAGGTACTTTAATCCCCCCATTAGGATTAAAGCTTCAAACATTACAGCTTTCAACACACATGAGTTATGGTCTCAAAAAAAAAAAAAAAAGGAAATAAAAAGACAACAGAAAGGGAATGTGACATTAGTGCTAAAGGAATTGGAAAATCAGAAGTATGATGTGCTAATAACAGTCGGATTAAGTAGCTGAGCTTTACTGAGGAACAGACTGAGTAAAATGGTAGTTATCAAGACAAATAACATCAGATTCATAAGTCACAATACCAAAGAAAAAGTCCTTATAATCCAAATACAATGATATTGTTAATTAAAGGAAGAAAACAAAGGAAAAATAGTTAAGGATCTCAGTTTGGGTGTGTAAATTAAAAAATTAATTCCATTGAATACTTTGGGCTTTGATTAATTAGCCCACACTAATTAATAAGCAAAAGCATGCTTTTCAAATACTTCTATTTACATGAAGGTTTTAATAAGTTGACAATCAAACAGAACATAAAAATGAAGAAATTAAAAACTTAATAGTAAATATAAATATCAATTAATAAAAAGTTTATAATCAAAAGATTGCACATTTCAGACAAACTAATTTCCATTCACAAAATTTATAGTTTAAAATTCACATCTTTTCCTCTCCATTGACTTTATACAACATGCTCTCCCACATGTAGGTATTACCAATATGATTTTTATTGCATTAATTCATTAGTCTGACACAGACATCACAAACATTCCAAATTAACGTATTCTAAATCAATGTGTTCTAGTCTGCTGAAAACTGCTTTGGTCATTTCAGCTTTCTATTTTATATGCTTAGAATGAAAACAAGCGTAATACTAAGCACAGCCTACATCTGTCAACTTAAAAGTACCTTTGATATAGCATGAATCTATATTTGCTACAGTGTAAGCTGTTAAGTGCTGAAAACCTTTAAGTAAATTGCATAACAAAATAATTTATGAACACCTTTTGCAATATTTGTGGCAAAAAATTATTTCTTAGGCAACGTATGTTGAAATTACATTCTTTACACTTATATTGGCATATTAAGTTGTCTAAATGGCTTTAGATGTACACAATTTGATCACATAGCTTTTTTTAATTTTGGCATTCATGAGTACATGAAATTTAAAATTTCAAAATGGTTCTGTCATTTCTTCATGGATTCTTTCTTTCTTTGCTGGTTTTATCAAAATGTTTCCACATTACAACAACTAAGAAGCCCAGTTTTCTTGTTGCAAAGCGAAAAAATGCAAAACAGAGGTGAGCATTTTTTTCTTTTCTTCAGTTTTCTTTCAGTGCAAGGTCATCAAACTTGAAGTAGTCATACTAGTTTTTCAGTTTAATTTTCACACAGGTATGTGTGGTATTCACACAGGTATTGTCAGCGACATGGACAGTGGGGTAGAGTGTACCCTCAGCAAGTTTGCTAATGATATCAAGCTGTTTGGCAAGGTAGACATGCTGAAGGGGAGGGATGCCATCCAGAGGGACCTGGACAGGCTGGAGAGGTGGGCCCAAGCCAACCTCATGAAGTTCAACAAGGCCAAGTGCAAGGTCCTACATCTGGGTCGGGGCAATCCCAAGCACAAATACAGGCTCGGCAGGGAACAGGTGGAGAGTAGCCCTGAGGAGAAGGACCTGGGGGTGCTGATTGACGAGAAGCTCGACATGAGCCAGCAATGTGTGATCGCAGCCCAGAAGGCCAACCATATCCTGGGCTGCATCAGAAGTGTGGCCAGCAGGTCAAGGGAAGTGATTCTGCCCCTCTACTCCCCTCTACTCGTGAGACCCCACCTGGAGTACTGCATCCAGCTGTGGAGTCCCCGACATAAGAAGGACATGGACCTGATGGAGCAGGTCCAGAGGAGAGCCACGAGGATGATCCGAGGGCTGGAGCACCTCTCCTATGAGGAGAGGCTGAGAGAGTTGGGGCTGTTCAGCCTGGGGAAGAGAAGGCTCCGGGGAGATCTTATTGCGGCCTTCCACTACCTAAAGGGGGCCTACAGGAGAGCTGGGGAAGGACTTTTTACAAGGGCATGTAGCGATAGGATGAGGGGGAATTGCTTTAAGCTGGAAGAGGGCAGGTTTAGATTAAACATTAGGAAGAAGTTTTTCACTTTAAGGGTGGTAAGGCACTGGAACAGGTTGCCCAGAGAGGTTGTTGAAGCACCGTCCCTGGAGGTGTTCAAGGCCAGGCTGGACGTGGCCTTGGGCAACCTGGTCTAGTGAGAGGTATCCCTGCCTATGGTAGGGGGGTTGGAACTCGATGATCTTCAAGGTCCCTTCCAACCTAAACCATTCTATGATTCTATGATTCTATGATTCTATGTAATTTGCAAACAAGTCAAAGAAATACACACTGAATCTTTTTTCTCAGGTACACACACACAAAACTTCATTCAAGTCCACTCTTCAGAAGTTGGGTGGTCTAAATAGCCATATGGTCAGTGAAAAGGAACAGATTATATTGCAGTTAGTCTGGAGTTAATAAGAAAAAATAATTTGTCATGCATATACATAACGAATGTCTGCATTTTGTCTGACTTCCTATAGGACAACATCCTACAGGGAGTTTTGTGATTTTCCCTGTACTCTGTATTGTCCTATGTCCAGGTTTCACCTCAATACTTCCTTTTCCACCAGTGTTTCAGCTTCTGCTATTGTCCCACAGTGACTAGTAAGAATTAGGACAGTGGCTGGGATCAAGCCACACAAGTCCTAGATTAAACAGTGGTCTTTTAAGACACAGACTTATGAAATTTAGGTTTCACATCCTCAATTTGAACAGATTTCCAAGTCCCATATAAGAGAATCTAGTAGGATTCTATGTTCAATGCATTGAAGCTCACAGAATCACAGAAAGGTTGAGGTTGGCAGGGACCTCTGGAGGTCATCTGGTACAACCACCCTGCTCAAGCAAGACCACCTAGAATCAGTTACCCAGGACCATGTCCAGATAACTTTTGAATGTCTCCAAGGATGGAGACTCCACAACCTGTGCCAGTGTTCAGTCACCCTCACCGTGAAAAAGCATTTCCTTATATTCAGATGGAACCTCTTGTGTTTCAGTTTGTGCCCATTAACTCTGATCCTGTCACTGGGCACCACTGAATAGAGCTCTGTCTTCTTTACACCCTTCCTTTAGATAGTGCTTCTCAGCTTTTTGGCTAAGATCATGCATAATATCTGAGTCCACTACGCGTGTTCTCTGATACATGTGGTTTTAGAGTAGTCCTGTCATGTACACAATGTGGCTACATAGCAGTCAGAAGGCTTGAGGATATATTTATGTAAGCATAAGGTTTGAGCTTTTCCCTGTTATAAGATCCAACATGACAATTTATATTTCAGCCTTGTATATCTTACTTCTTCTGTGTCCACAGATAAATTCTAATTCTCTTTTCTGATTAACTTCTAAAAAGTGCAGAGATAAAGATGTAGAAAATACTTTAAAGTTATAAGCACTAAAAGAAATTGGAGCAAGTATTATTTATGTCTGAACACAGACTTCAAAGTTGTGAAATGGCATTATTGCAAACAGTTTCCTTCATTGTCAATGCCCTTTGGCTTAAAAAAAAAAATGTTTTGATAAGGGGGATAATGTTATTTACGAACCCTTCAACTGGCTATCAGAGTTACTGAAAAGCAACAGCTGTATGCCTGTCCATTTCTCATAGTCAGCAGGTTAAAACACTTGCAAATAACATTCCCCTGTATCCCTCCTGCTTCTTTTTTTGGGTCATTCTCCTGCACCTAAGAAGTTCACACTAGACAATTTCTTTCCTCTGGATTTTGTTTCTGTGCTATTACCACCTCCCTCATTTCTTGCCCTCCCTTTTGGAGGGAGAACCAAAGTGAAAATAGTTAACAGAGCTCTAGAAAAGCTGAAAGTAAAGTTGACAGTTTGGGTCTTTCGAGTGGAATTGCTAGACTAGCTTCTTCATGTAAGTGTAGCTTTCCTAGACTAACCTTCATGGAGTTGTTATTGTCAGCATCTTCTAGGACTTGAGTACAAGCTACTTTTATGTCCACGCAGAGGGAGGGTCATGACTCAAGCTGTGATCCAAAGTTTCCGGGTAAGTAGAAGCTGAGCCTTGCCCTCAAATTTTAAGCAAGCCGGAGAATTTTCTGCGTAGATATAAATCATTTCAAAAGTTGTAGAGACTGAGCATTGGGTAAGTTATCAGTATAGCATTAACAATCAGGAAGAATAGATGCCCCCCCATAATTGATCTTAATTTTGATTCTGGTTCATGGTAGACTTTTTATTATCTTCGGCTTATGATCACTCCTTTATAATAAAAAGTCTACCATGAACCAGAATCAAAATCAAAAGCATAAATATTTCTTAAATCAGTAAGAAGTATACAAATGAGCCTCCTGGAACATTGTGGTTTAATTGGATCCTTTGAAATTGGCATTTTAAATAAAAAGAAAGAACTGAAATATAATAGAAATGAACATACACATTAAAAAAAATGTACAGCAACATAACATTTTATTATATGGTCACGTAGGTTTTTTTTTCTATTTGGAAAGTAAAATCTCCTTCCCCACAGGAAAAAAAAAAAGCCTTATTAACAATATTTTCAGTTTCAAACACACATTCTGAAGATGAAAAATATTTTATTTGTAAATTCCCAGCCCACTTTGATAATAATGTATTACATTTGAGAATATTCCAGAGGTTCTGACGAACTATATGTGCAACAGAACATTGACAAGGGGAAATATTTAACTGCATATATATATATATTTATTTTTTTTAATCCATAACTCTGCAACTTCCAAAATATTTTAGACACTGGGCAGACAATCTTTGCTTCTGAGGGCTTATGGTCCCCAGTTAAATCAGCTAAAATGTATAAAGTATACATATGAAAAAGAATCAAAGAAATCAGAGGTAGATTGAAATATTTTTTATGTTTTAGAAACTGGAATTTTAAACGTGCTGAATGTTGAGACTTCTGTAAGAAGTTGTATGAATTTCAAATACGTAACAGTGGAACAATAAATTTCACCCTTTCTGATTTTTACTATTTTATGTTTTCTTAAATGTACATGAACACAGACACATACACACACAGAGAGACAAAGATAATCTATTTCTATTTCAAATTTATATTCTATTTCAAAAATTAAAAAAATTAGTCTTAGTAATCACGAAAAAATTTCAATAAATTGTTCACAACAGGACTATTTTTTTTCTTTTTTTTATGAGATGTATTAATAAATATAGCACTAGTATCTATGTAATTTCTAAGTGTTCCTTTAATTTTTTGTGTTAGGTGGGTAAAAATTAAAATTGTGCGTTTACGATTCAGCAAAACAATCAGGACAATACACTTAAAAGTACTTATAACATTAATTTCATAGAAGAGCTGGAGTTCAAGGAATGGATAACCTGCAATAAAGTCCTCAGGCAGTGCATAATTTTCATGGACTGTAAGTGTCACGGAATCCTAGATATTTCACAAGATAATTGGAAGAAGTGGTGCCAAATAGTACTGAAAATTAGCCAGCTTTTATTTGAATACGTAAGGATTTTGACATTTAACAGTAAACATCTATAGTATAGCATCTACTGTGTTTGATTATTAACTGTATTAAAGCCCTTCTACTTCATTTTGGAAGTGTCAATGCATGTTAAAGTAGATGTACAAGACAGTTTACACACATTTTACTTCAGCAGTGCATTACCTTTTTTCATAAACATATATCTGAGGGCTGAATAACATCATCTCTAAAGGTAACAACTACACAACAGTTGCTGTATATGAATGAAATATAAGTTCCTTATTAATCCTTTATTTAAAAAAAATAAAACAACATCCATAGTTTACCTTTAGTCAGAGGTGAGCAGAAAACAAATACTAATTTTAGCTAAAATAATGGTGTCAATGAATAGAGTCAATGAAATATGAATTGAAGTCCCTTAACTTATTATGCTGCTGGCTTCTGACCTTTCTGAATTCTTTAAAGATTTTCCTAACCCTCAATTTAATCAGAATAGAAATTGCTTCATTCACCATGTCAGTTGTCAGTATCAGTGAATATAATTCAGCTGTCTTTATAGCTTTCATGACCAGTAGGCAAATTTCTAAAGGAAGTGCATTTAAATGTTTAAAACATAATGCAGCAATGTTATAGCAAAAGGAAGTTCGTAAAGCTACAAGCTCTGACACTTTACTTAACAAGTCTGGATGAACTTTCATTCTGAGGCTTCCATGAAACCAACATCCACTTGTGGTACTGGTAACTGTCTTTTTAATTTCTTTCTTTAAAAAAATAAAAAATAAAATTTGGAAGGAAAGAAATGGCAACCACCTTTTCTAGTGTGTTGGTTTAACTACCTGTGGTTTTATTGTTAGCCATAAAAATGTTTAAAACCTTGTAGAATTTAACATCTTTTCCTTAATTCACAGAATAACAGAGTTTCTCAGGTTGGAAAGGACCTCAGGAGATCATCTACTCCATCCCCCTGCTAAAGATTGCCCAGGACCATTTCCAGATGGCTTTTGAATATTTCCAAGGTGGAAACTCCACTGCCTCTCTGGGAAATGTGTTCCAATGTTCAACCAACCTCTTAGTAAAACATTGTTTTCTTCTGTGGAATTCCCCGCATTTTGGTTTGTGACCGTTGTCTCTTATCCTGTTATTGAATACCACTGAAAAGTCTGTCTCTATCTTCTTTACTCCCTTCTTTCCTCAGTTCTTGTTTTCAAAAATGCATATTAGATTAAAAACTATAGACCAGAATAGCTTCTAAGATCACTAACAGTTCATACAGTAGATACTATTAAACCTCATTACATATATATGATTTCACTTCATTGCATATATATGGTATCAAGCTTAAATTTAGATTTATAGTGTGATTTTACTCATAGCCTTTAATAAAGGGCATCACAGTGCTTAGCCATCATCACCTAAACATTTCAAAGAGCAGATTTAAATGAATATTAGCTGTCTAAGTGTTTTTTAAATTTCCTTTGGATACCTACTACATTATTTAGGCACTTGAACAACTTTGATGTCCATATATACATTGCTTTTACAAAAAGCAAAATTCCCAGTTCCATCTTTCAAGCTCCTGGGATGTCTCTGTTTCCTGACAGAAGATGAAAACAGATTAAAAAGAGACAGACACCAATTGACAAAAAATTCCTAGGTTAAGAAATCCAAATAAGAGATTTATTTACTATTACTGAGCTTATGGGTTCTAAGACATTGTCCACTGCAACCTTCATTTAATTTATTCTTCTCTATGGGTTGTATACCAAAACACAGATCTTCCAAAAAACTCAGATATGTATAATAACAAGAATTTTAATGTGACAGACTCCCAAACCTCAGTTACTCAAAGTTACTCAAAGTGTATTAGTACTTACTTACATATCGTAGGGTAACTATTCCTGAAAATTATAAGCTTCTATTGCAAATCTTTTGCTTCATAATCCCAAATCTTCAAGCTTTGAGTTTCTTTTGTTCTTCCTTCTTTAGAGGCTTGTATTTGTTTGAGAATGAAAATGGTTTGACAAAGAACACAGTAGCCCTCTGCCTTTGTGTACAGATGAAATTTGGGAAAATTATGTCAGACACAATATGTGAAAGAATGTTGCACATTGTCTGAGAGAAAATCGCCTTTTCAACAAACAATTAAAGAGTAAGGAGAGAAACCCCAATTTTTTTCACATTCCAAACTGGTATCCAGTGTTTTCTGTTGTGTGGAAAGCTGCAAAAGACTGTTTTGCAGATTTGCTTTTCAAGGAGGGATGGTTCATTTTGACTTGAAACTCTGTTCATTCATTCAATCATTCATTGGTGAGATTACTGAAATATCAGGACACTGGTAAAATTAGAAATATAAAAATTCTAGTTTTCATGGCATTTTAATTCTCTAGATTCTAGTTTGGGGCAATGAAAGAGAATCTGAGTATGAGACTAAGCAAATAGACAATGTTAACTAAACTTTATTGAGCTCTAAAAAAACTACATGACACTCATTGCTTATTATTGAAAATGTTTCCATTATCTTTACTTAACTATGTAATGTTATCTGTACTTAAGAAAATATAAGTTTGAGCTACAGCCAAAGATTATAAAAGATCTTGCCCTTGGCTTGGGTTTTGAATCAGAAAGCTATTCTGCATTAAGTAGTTCAAAAAACTCTTCATCCTAAATCAAAGACAAAAGTTAAAATGAGTCAATTTAATAAGCTGTCTGGATGCTTTTTCTGTGTCTGTTTTTACAAAAATCTCAAACTCTGAACAAAATTTAAACTAATTCATATCTGAAAATGATCCCTTAAATATCAAAGTTTGATGAATCAAAATGCCGAGTGTAAAAAAAATGAAACCTGCAACATTTTTGAATCTATACTATGAAAAATAAGAAGAGATGGAAAATAAGTGGTGTGAAAAGAGAAGGAAAAATCTACAGCCAAACAAGAAAATGTATCCTACAAATAATGGAAAAAAGATATAAACATGCTGATGATTACAAATTAATTAACAAAAAAATCTTTAAAACATAAAAATCTATATTTTAATAGATAATAGATATTCCCATTATATAAAACTGGTGTTTTAAGTGCAACTTCCTTTGTACAAAACCATGTGAAACGCATGAAGTATATTGTCACGCTTAGGTCTTCATAACTGAGGGAACTGAAAACTTAATATTGGAGACCTAAAAGGCAGCCAGTATCAAAAATGAACCACCTTAGGGGCTCTCTTAGTCTTTGCTTGCACCTCCTGACTGCAGATACAGAATATACATCTCCTAAAGTATATATCTTTTCCAGTCACCCTTCATATTTCTGAAGAGTTTCACCAGTGTTAAGACTTTTCCATTTTTCTATTCACAGTATTTTCTTAATCTATTGTATTTCTTGTGTCATATGTTCTCCAATAATCACTTTGAGCCAGGGTGTCTGACAGTGATCAAGTTCTGAACTCAGAATGGTCAGCAAGTGTTGTAGGGTAGGATTCTGGGCACAACAAACTAGTCTCAGCTGGCCCCTTTGAACCCAGATCATACACTGGCAGTGAAAATTCCTCTTCAGGCTAAATTAAAGATTATTGGCAGGGCAATGGAAGGGAACTGAAATTCTAAGGCAAAGATTTTTCCTAAGAATTCCCTTAGCTCAGATGAAAAGGGAGAGAAACTGAGATGCATGTGAATGAAAAGAGTGAGAAATAGAAGGAACAAGAGCCTTGGAAACAGAAAATTAAGGGACAGGAAGAAATAGCTGGAGGGAGAGAAAAGACCGATACAAAAAATCTATTAAATACCAGAGGGGCAGAGAAATGGGAAGCAACTTCCTGTGGGCAAGACAAACATTTTGGGTTGCAATAGAAAGGAGCACCTACTGCATTCACTTTTAGTATAGGAGTTCAGGTTGCATACATTTTCTGCAACAAGAACGATGTATTTCAACGTTGTGTGATATTCTACCTGTTGGAACATTTAGTAATGTATTAGTTGCCAAGGCAACGACATATTTCTGTGAAGCACATTCTGGGTCTGGCTTTCCCTTTTGGAGTTACACCCCTGTGGAGCACGAATAAATGTGACCAAGTTATGCATGAAGAGTCTGAATTTGATGAACCATAGCAAACATCAAATTGCCTGCATTTTGTGCTTCTGCAGTATAATTTCCAGAAGATTATTGTCACAATGATTAGTTTTTCATGACTACAGTTCAAAAAATTGTAATTAGACATAGAAACTCAAATGTTCTCATAGCTAGGAAGGTCTATTACCACTTCATTATGTCCAAAAGCTAAATGATGGTGCTATTGAATTGTTTGCTATTTACATAACCAGGATAACTAGAATATTCAAGAGACACAAACGCACATTCTTATATATATAATGCACTGCAATAGCTGACTGGTATACAGCATAGATCTTAAAACCTGACACATGAACATGGCATAGCCCTATGGCATGTGTTAGTTGATTGTTACCCCTCTCACTAACTTCTGACTTCTCCCTCATTTTTTCTTTTCTGAATTGTCGTCTCTCCCTGCTTTCATGTTCTTACTTCTCTCTTTTACCAATGATGTCTTTTCTTATGGGATTTTCTTTTTGCTATACATTTGCATATACCTTCGTACATTTTAACCCTGACCAATCTGGGATACAGGTAATACTGCTATCAAAAGGTGTAATAGTAAAAAATAATGGGTATTACAGAATTAATAACAAGGGAATCACTTACACATAACTGCTACTTAGTGAAGGCAATTTAATTTAAAAAAGAATTATAAACTGTGAACCTCATACCAAAATCTGGGGTAAATGCCAAATGCCGTGTTTCCAGCACAGAACATGCCAGAAAATCATATGATCTCCAAGCTCATTACTGGCAAAGAAAGGTGAACACTAATATAATTCTGTAAAAGAAAACAAGTGTTAAAGTGCTATTTTGGTGATTGGGCCAAATTTTACCTACTTACTCCCTGCAGACTTCCTCCTAAGAATGTCATCATTTTATTTGATTAGGAGACTCAGTTGTAAAACATGTCCTTCTCTGCAGTGTCCAAAGCTCAGGTGTTTCCTCAGAAAAGGTCTGAAACAGGTAAGCATAAACTGGGACTTCTTTTATTTGGGTTTTGTTGGGATTTTTTTACCAAAATCAGCAGATAATGAACATATCTTTTCTATGAAGAAAGTCATATTCTTTGCAAGATCCAATAGAACAAGTCTGCAAAAACAGATCTCAAATGTCACTGTTGTCTGCAAAATCCAAACAAATATAATGGTTAGTTGGTGAGTGAACTGCACATCCTTAGCACAGAAACTTACTAATCACTGGGCAAGTCAAAATTCTTGTCCCCATGTTGAGTACAACAACGTTTTCTAAATATTTTTAAACAGATTTCCAAGTATTTTAAATAGCTTGTTGTGTTGCTGTTGTATACACATCCCAGAAAGCAACTGATAAGTCAATGGCTGCTGAATGCTGAGTTACATTAACTTATGGGGCCTTGATGTTATATTAAAATAACAGCTCTGTCAGAGTAGAATAGAAGATGGCCAGTCATAAATTCATCACATGATGTCAAATATGCAATAGTTAGGTAGGTATTAAGTCTATTATTCAGTGACAGCAATACATTAAAACTTTTTAATAAGAAACTGGGAGGAAAATATCATAGTACTGAGTATATTGAGTGGTAAGTCTGCTAATAGGCTCATTTACTGATGGAGAATGCTTCTGGATGCTCAGTTTAGTCTGAATTTAGGATAAGCATTTATCATTTCCAATGGAAAAATATAGTTGAGGAGTTAATGTAGCAGTCTGCTTGAACAATGGCAACTCTTACAGCAAAAGAACTTCTCAGGTTTAAAATATGAGTTTAACTGTGCTTCAAAATGAGTTATCAGTGGTCGGATTTGCTTTGTTGAATATTTTAACAAATTTACACTTTTTAACAAAGTTTTTATAAAATGCACATCTGACTGATGACAAACTGTCATCAGTAAGGCTACCGAGTTTAAAAATACAACTAACTGGACAGCAACGGTGATGAACAATTTCACAGACAGCAGGAGAAGACAGCTGGAAGTCTCAGAAACGAGTGTGAAGAATATGGTAGCAGAAGGGCAGTTTTGTCTTCTTTTTTACACCTGAATGAAACCTCTTCCACTTGACATTGTAAGTGTTTCTAGTAGACTTTCCAGGGAAATTTGTAGTACTTGCATGGATACATGTGATCTTCCCACAGAGCAGTTTTCAGTCAAAGGTAAGGAACAACGTGAATCCTTTCAAGAATCGTTAACTGTCTGCCTGTCATCTGCTGCTTAATCCTACACAGCTTGAAAATGAAAGACTAAGGATAAGGTCTCTGATCCATCAGATTTTGATTCCTCATACTGAACTTGTTACTATTAAACACTAATTTGTAGTCACGTATAGTAGAAGACATTTCATTGGTCTTAGCTCTCACTTGAAATATGGAAGAGTGTGATTCTAGTTTTGATATGATTCAAGTAGAGGAAGACATATGTATGTTATCATATCGAATAAACCAGGAAATGGTTGTTTTTTCTGGATTGTGCATGGTCCTTTTCTTATGAAAAATGAGGGAGAGAAATTTTTCAGTTCATCTCAGTGTGGAACAGCAGGATAATGGAAATTGGAAGCATTCATAGGGTAGGAAATTTTTATCTTGTGTAACCATCTCTTGCCACACGCAACCCCTTTGTACTGGTTTCTCATCTAGAGACATATAAAAGTGCATTTCATAATTTTCAGCCCTAAATCACTGGGGATTCTTCTGTTCTGTCCCTGAAGGGAAAACAAGGTGGATTGCTGATAACCCATCAACATTTAACAAGTCTACAATCACTGGATATCGCACAAAATTACTATGTGGTTTATAACCACTAAGACCCTAAGTATATTTAAGATTGCTGTTTATCACAGATGCTGTTAAGTTACATGACTTGGTATGTTCTTTGATAAAATATTATACAAACAGCAAATTATTAAACTGTGGGAAAGAAACACTTTGAAATATACTGTGTTTTGCAATGCTTCAGCCTATTCCAGATGCTTCTGAAGAGCGAGTGGGAAAGTGCATATCTTTGAATGATCGCTAGCAACTCTAGCTACTAGCCATAAAATACTCTTATGTTTTTATGTCTTTCAAGGCATAGTCCTCAATCAGTCAATCATCCAGCTAGAGGAATCTATACTCTGCAACCATGTCAAAAAAATAAATGGAAGATTGCTAAATGTTTCAGAATTTTGTGAGTTAATCTGTATTTCATGTTTTATCAACCCCAGTCTAAAAATCAATGCTTAAATTTATTTCACGCTTTTTGCCCTAGGTGTTTAACATATTTTATTCTACTGTGCATATAAATGTCTGGAAAATACAGACAATAGACACAGTCATCCAGAAGTATGGCTCCTTCATTCTTTTATTTTCAAGTTCAGGTAAAACCTTAAAAGACAAATGAGTATCATTACAAAGTAACAACTAAAAAGCTGGGCACTGGTTAAATAATTTTCAATGGAGAACCCGTCAAAAGATGGGGCAAAAGGAGTATGTATTTATTAGTTTCAAAATATAGGGAAAAATATTGAAACTCCTTGTGAAGATTTTCTGCAGGGATATTTTACTTCTGCAATCAAGCTCTGAAGTATTAGAAATATAGAAAAATATACATAAACTGTCTGCTTGCCCAATCTCAATATTATTATAGTAACCTTTTCTTTCTCTTCATGTTTATGAAGTCAACTCCAAAGGTTTGGGTGTCATCTTGGTCATTTTTTCATGTTATTACATGATACAATACAAAGTTGTCAAAAAAAAGTTATCCTTTCTGAGAAAGGAACATTTTCTTTTCCATGTGGACATTTCAGGAAGAGTTCCATCTCCTTCCAAGTCCTGTATATTATAATTAAAACAAATTTTGTGTCACAAAGCACAACTTATTCTAATTGTCTTAGATGTCATGGATGAAATACACTTATTCCCTTTCAAACATTTGCACTGTTCCTATAAACACACACACAAATAGAGCACAAGATCACTTTATTAGTTCTGATTTTAACAAATGGGTTAGATGGTGATTTCTACTCTACAAGTTTTATTTTTTGTCCTCTGAGTGCATCCTTAAGAGCACAATATAGCAGTTGATGAGTAATTTGTCTATTTTCATGACTGCAGCACTCATACTTAGTCATCCCATGTCATAAGCGGATTCTTATCTCTCTGTCCATCTCAATTCTCCATTATTAGTTTACAAGAGTGCAATTTTCTTATTTTCATGTGCAATATTACAATGTTACATAAAAAAAAGATAACTATGCTGAAAGGACATAAAGATTACAAGATAGAGACCGAAGTTTCCTCTGTGATCTATTTTAGTCCTTTTGTGAACACATATTCTGATAGAGTATTTAATTATAAAATTCTTATCTTGTGCATAGTCATCACTGGCCAAATGGGCAGTCCCAGAGGCTGGTGACCGGTGGCACAAAGTCTAGTTGAAGACCAGGGACTAGTAGTGTATCCCAGGGATCAATACTGTGTCCAACCCTGTTCAACATCATAAATAATGATCTGCATGGCAGGGCACAGTGTACTCTGAGCAAGTTAGCAGGCAACAATAAACTGGGAGGAGTGGCTGATATGCCAGAGGGTTGTGCTGCCATCCAGAGGGACCTTGACAGGCTGGAGAAATGGGCCAGCAGAAACCTCATGAAGTTCAACAAGGGGAAGTGCAAAGTCCTGCACGTAGGGAAGAACAACCCAACGCACTGACATGTGCTGGGGTACACCCAGCTGCAAAGCAGCTTTGCAGAAAAGGACCTGGGGGTCTGGTGGAAACCAGGTTGAACATGAGCCAAAGGCGTCTAACGGTATCCTGGGCTGCATTAGACTAGTGTTGCCAGCAGGTCAAGGGAGATGATCCCTCCCCTATAGTCAACACTGGTGAGGCCACAGCTCGTATTGTGTCCAGTTCTGGGCTCCTCATTACAAGGAAGACATACTGGAAAAAGTCCACTGAAAGGCCATTAACATGATTAATGGGCTGGAGTATCACTCATATCAGCAGAGGCTGAGAGAGCTGGGACTGTTTAGCCTGGAGAAGAGAAGGTTCAGGGGGCAGCTCATCAATGTATATGAATACCTTAAGGGAGGGTGCGATGAGGATGGAGCCAGGCTCTTTTCAGTGGTGCCCAGTGACAGAACTAGAGGAAATGGACACAAACTGAAACACAGGAGGTTCCCTCTGACTGTCAGGAAACACTTTTTCACTGTGAGGGTGACTGAGCACTGGCACAAGTTGCCCAGGGACGTTGTGGAGTCTCCATCCTTGGAGACATTCAAAAATTGTCTGGACATGGTCTTAGACAACCTGCTGTAGGTGGCTCTCCTTGAGCAGGGGATTGAACAAGATGACCTCCAGAAGTCCCTTCCAACCTCAACCGTTCTGTGATTCTGTGTCTCTGTATTGGGATCTTCACTACAGTTCATCACCACTGAGGCTAGAAAGTTTATTTATTGTTGGGACTATGAAATATTGGCTAAAATTCTAGACAACTCTTACAGAAGCCTGATTTGGGACACAAGTTTCTTTTCCATCTGCTCTTTATTCAGTACAGCTCTAAGATGTGACTTATGCATTTACATCAGTGTTTTTCTTCCTTCTACTCTACTTTGTCTCAGTTCTAACACAGGAAAAGTTGAGTGTCATAGAATCATAGAATAGTTTGAGTTGGAAGGGACCCTTCAAGGTCATCTAGTCCAACCCCTCTGCAATGAGCTGACTAGCTGAGGTTGGTCAGAGCCCCGTCCAACCTGACCTTAAAGGTTTCCAGGGATGGGGCATCTACCACCTCTCTGGGCAACCTGTGCTACTGTTTCACCACCCTCAGCATAAAGTATTTCTTCCTTCTGTTTAGTCTAAATATTCCCTCTTTTAACTTAAAACCGTTATCCCTTGTCCTGTCGCAACAGGCCTTACTAAAAGTTTGACCTCATCTTTCTTCTAAGTCCCTTTTGAAAGGCTTCAGTAAGGTCTGCCCAGAGCCTTCTCTTCTCCAGGTTAAACAACCCCAACTCTCTCAGCCTGTCCTCGTAGGAGAGGTGTTCCATCCCTTGATCATTTTTGTGGCCCTCCTCTGGACTTGTTTCAATAGGTCCATGTCTTTCCTGTGCTGAGGGCTCCAGAGCTGGACACAGTACCCCAGGTGGGGTCCCACCAGAGTGGAGTAGAGAGGCAGAATCACCTCCCTCAACCTGCTGGGCATGCTTCTTTTGATGCAGCCCAGGGTATGGTTGGCCTCTGGGCTGTGAATGCACATTGTCAGCTCATACCCAGCTTTTCATCCACCAGTACCCCCAAGTCCTTCTCCACAGGGTTGCTCTCAACCGCTTCAGCCCCCAGCCTGTATTGATACCGGGGCCTGCCCGACCCAGGTGCAGGACCCTGCACTTGGCCTTTTTGGACCTCATGAGGTTCACACCGGTCCACTTCCTGAGCTTGTTCAGGTCGCTCTGGATGCTGTCCTGTCCCTCAGGCATGTCAACTGCACCACTCAGCTTGGTGTCATCCACAAACTTGTGGAGGGTGCACTTGATCCCACCGTCTATGTCATAGATGAAGATATTAAACAGTACTGGTCTTAATACAGGCCCCTGAGGGGCACCACTTGTCACTGATCTCCATCTGGACATTGAGCCATTGACCACTACCCTCTGGATGTGATCATCCAACCAATTCCTCATCCACCAAGCAGTACATCCATCAAATCCATATCTCTATAATTTAGAAAAAAGGATGTTGTGGGGGACATTGTCAAAAGCCTTACAGAAGCGCAGATAGACGACATCTGTAGCTCTTTCCTTGTCCACTGATGTAGTCACTCCATCATAGAAGGCCACTATGTTGGTCAGGCAGGACTTGCCCTTGGTGAAGTCATGCTGGCTGTCTTGAATCACCTCCCTGTCCCCCATGTGCCTTTGCATAGTTTCTAGGAGTATCTGTTCCATGATCCTCCCAAGCACAGAGGTGAGGCTGACAGGTCGGTAGTTCCCAGGGTCCTCTTTTCTACCCTTTTTAAAAGGTATAAGGAAGACTGTTTCACTGCTCTCAATTCTTGCAAACTTGCTATAGCATTTTATGTTAGTTCAGAGCAGCACTTAAAGAGGAATCTCTGTTTAGCCCTTGGAGTCATACTATGATGTGTTCTCAGCGCCTAAGAGAAAACAAGTGCACATCATTAGAGAAATGTGTACACTCATAGCCGGTGAATGCTTTTTGCCAAGGAGGTCTTCAGAAAAGTTAGCTACCTGTCTCTGAAACAAACAGAAAATATTTAGAAGTCTAGAAATCAACTGCATTTTGTTGTTCTTTTCTGAAAATAATTTTGATGGGACTGAGAAAGCACAGAGAATTGAGAGAAATGGGGATGAAAACCCCTTGCAGAATGCACAAGTGACTTCTTTGTAAATTTTATACCTCGGATACAGAGTAGGCATGCAATAGATTCTCAGGATATTTATTTCCTATTTTGTAAGATTAGTGTGCACTGAATGCTATTCTTATTCCTTTCTCAGAAATGTTTGAACTAACTGAACAGAAATTTCAGATTTGTCTGAAAGATACTATCATGCAACATTTCAATCTCAATGGTTGTACTTTAACTAAATTAAAGTAAAAAAACAAAAAGAGAAGTGGCACAATACAAAGTGTGATTAACTGTGGTCTCATCTTGAGCTTGATGTTGGAGCAACATTTTTCCCAAGTATGTTAAGGTCATCATATAAAGGTGAAAAGGGCATGGCAACAGCCTTTTGCCTTCTTTGCCAGCTTATCTGCAGAAAGTATTTAAACAAAAACGTGTTCTCTATACTGACATGGTAAGATTTATAGACACTCATCCACCCATGTATTATCATATCAAGTTGCCAGGTTTCTTATTTCTATAAATGATGGGCAAGATTAAAACCTGAGAAGTTCAGCTACATTTAGTTAAGTGATAAAAAAAGCAGATGCTCACCCAGTTTACTCCATGTCTTTTTGCTCTTGAGTAGGAAGCATTCTGGACTTTTTGCAAGACTTTTTTTTTTTTAAAGTGCAACCAAGAATGATAATCAGAACAAGAAACAGGTAGACAGAACATTTGGGGTTTTTTTTTCTGTCCAAATAACCATTGATCAGCATTATTGTACACACTCCTGAACATGAGTCTGACTGAGGTTTTGCAAGAGATATATGTGAAATAGAAACATTGCTTTATCCCAAGAGAAAAATGCTTGCAGATATAATGATTTTGTTATCATTGGATGTCACTTGGGCAACATGTATGAATACAGTTATTTCCATGTAAAAATATGTTCAAGCTTGTGGTAAATCATAATACTTAATTTCATAATAATTCAGAAGTATAATTAATGGCAATTCAAAATGCCTGTACAACATGACTGTATTCACACTTTTCATGACATTAAAATCATTGTCTCAAATATTTATTACAGGATGCTGGACTCAGAATGTTTTTTGGTATGATCATTTTCTTAAAGCTATATAAAAGATGCTTTCAAAACTGTGTCTCAGAGTGATTCTATTCATAAAATGCCTCAAATAATTTCATGTTTACTGCTAACTCAATAAGAAAAAAATGGTGACTTTAATCACAGGGCAAGTGTCATTTTATTTTTCTTTATTTTTAAGAGTTTTGGGTTCTTGGCAGGTGGGGTGGGGGGTAGTGTTAGTCCCCTAAAATCAAAACTAGTCTCTTTTTTTTGCCTACTTTATCCTTAGTTTGCAAATATTTTCAGCTACTGAACAACTGTATTTTTCAGCAAACAATAAATTAACTTGGAAAAAATACGTTTTGTATATGAATAGCATACATTATAGTATATACATTAAATACATTCATATATAGATATAAGATTGCAACTTCTAGTAAAGGAAATGGTCAAAATAGTCAGGAAAGAAATCTCATACCAAATATAAAGGTCTTATTAGGATGTACACTTTTTGCCTGTAGCATAGCAAAGATAACAGCTGTATTCTGCCCATGCTTCTTAGCACAAGCTCAATTAGGGGACTCACCTGCAGGATAATTTAGACCTTGGGCATATGAGATGTTGTTCTAGCATGCCTAATATGGCTGTATAATTGCAAATGAAGTCTTCCTAAAGATACTTTCATCCCATCTTGAGATAGCAACTGCAGTCAAGCTTAATTGAATTAATACATGCATTTCCACCTAGTCTACTTAATACCCTAAAGAAAATAAGAATGATCACTCATTCGTACCTGTGTCTGTATGCCAGGCCAGTAACAGATGCATAGAGTAACAAGAAAAGCATACAGATGTATGCTTGCAGCTTTCTGCAGTCTTCAACTAGAACTTCCAACTCCACAATCACCTCTTCATCTTTCTGTTTAATAATCACCTGAAGACATTTTTAGATGAATTTATCAAATCATGTTCTTTATACATTTGAATTCAGCCTTCTAGAAGATCATGGGACCGTGATGGCTTAATTCTGTAAAAGAGAACAGAGCGGAAAACAATAAACTACAGTTTTATAACAATTCCCTGTGTAAACCCTGTGATATGAAGATACAAAAAGAGGTATAACTGCTTCCTACAACAGCTTCCTATCACCTTTCCATAGTCAATCTTATTTTAAAATATCTTCAGTTATATTAGACTTTCATGAACTAAATTAATTCTGATATTAAAGAAAAACACACAGCAGTAATGTGCGCACACTGTTCAATACCAGAATTTGCTTCAAATAAGGGGTGTTTTTCTCTCCAGATTTCACTTTTAAAATAAAGCTGTCGAAGTTGTTTGCAGTTATAAAACCATGGTGATCTAGTATTAAAGACGTACAATGATCTTTCTTCTAATGAGAGAGAAAAGTCTACCAAATTATTCAATCAAATGTAGCACATAATACCTCACTCCTTATCATTTCCTCACAGTCAAAGTTTTACTTGAAAAAGATGATCCTGAAGAGGCGAGCATAGAATGGCTAATGAGAGAACACAGAATTCATAGCTGTCCAAAATAAGTGCAGATCATTCACATGATATAGAAAATTTGCAAAATATATCAATACAGATTAAAGGAAAATTACTTGAAATACAAACACTGCTTTTTTAGGATTTTTAAGATTAATAATACTGCATGCATTTGATGTTTTTAACACTACGACATTAATTCTGTTCAGTAAGAACTAGTAAGAAAACAAAATCTATATAATATTAAAGTGAATGACATCTAAATAAAACTTGAACATTTGGATTTCACATTCTTTCTTACATGATTAGCCTGGTCAGCATGGCAGGTATTTGAGATAAATTTGTTATTAACAGAACCACTTTAGCTTCTGTTATGTAGTTGTATGTTTGAAAAATCTGTTTCATTTTCACTGAAATTGGCAGATATTGCTATAGATCTTAACCATATTCTTTAGTTACCTTTTAATCATAAATGCAACAGCAGCAGCAAAGTATGTTAGTACCAATTAGCTGAAAATGACTTGACATTGACAAAACTTCTGTTTGTACTAATTGTTTAAAACATGCACACTATATGCAACCTGATGATATATAACATATTCACCGACAGAATGAAATACAATTTGCTTGCTCTTTTTCACTTCCTTTTTGAAGAACGGTGTATTGTAAAAAGTTGGTACCCTTTGGATTCTGATCTTGCAAAGACTTAATTTTGTACTTTGACTATTTTCACATAAATAACACTGGTCACCCCCTGCCCTCCCCCCAGACAGCACCATTTAAACACTATATTATCTATTTTTGCATATAAATTATAAACAGAAAGCTTTAAAGTATAAAAGCTTGTATTGACAACTCACTGCATAAAGTGAGCATCCCAGGTAAGTTTTCAGGTGTTTGTTTTAAGACAGAACGATGAAATTGATCAACATTTCCATAGCAGATGTATACTGATATGACAGGCTAAACCAAAATGCAATCTTATTTTTGTTCTAGAATGTTTCAAAGCATTTTAAAAGAAATTGTATGTTCAAAGTGCACTGTGCCACACTGCAAATTACCTGTCAGGAACTTGCGCTAAATACTGTACTAGTAGAGGGCCTGTTCTGATCTCACTTACCACAAACTGAAGCACAATCACTTTATGGCTATAAGCAGAGATGCTCTAGTCTTAAAGAAGCATAAGCAGAGAATCAGATACAAAATTACTCCCACAGAAAAGTCTGCAGACTTGGACTTTTCCATGGAAATAAGAATTGTGCTGAATGCTTTAATATTACTGTCAAGAAAATCATAACTTCACAAAGGAATGGAGAATTCATATGTAAATCATACTAGGGAATAGGAGAATATGTTACACAGAATAATACAACATTAACATTATTGGACCATTAATTCACATAAATACAGATATAGATATTCATTTTTATGAAGGCTAAATCACAGTTACACAAACACTTTCTCAAAAGATACAGTTCTCTGTTTGCAAACACTTTGTGATTACACCATAACAAGACACACACTTTTTTTCATTAGGATACTCAAGGATGTTAGACAGAAGAAATAAGGTAAGTGAGCATTGTAAGTGAACCCAAAGCAAAACTTATGTGATTTATCATCTCCAAGAGAGGGCAAAATCACAGAAAGGACTTCTAGGGGATTTATACAGTTTGCACTGGCCTAGCAGGAAACTATAGGCTTCATAGCTGAGTCCCATTTTTGAAATTGCAGGACTCAGATATGAGCATGCCTGATTCTGAAGATAGTTGTAGAGGGTAATGACTGAGGGTTAGTTTCAGGGATGTATAATGCCAGATTTGGTAGACAGAAGAGATGCTATCCAGAGGGACCTTGGCAGACTTGAAGAGAGGGCCCATGTGAACTTCATTAAGTTCAATAAGGCCAAGTGCAAGGTCCTCCACCTGGGTGGGAGCAATCCCCAGTATCAATACAGACTGGGAGATGAATAGAATGAGAGCAGCCCTGCAGAGAAGGATTTGGGGGTGCTGGTAAATGAAAAATTAGATGTGAGCCAACAGTGTGCACTTGCAGCTCAGAAAGCCAATCATATCCTGGGCAGCAGGTCGAGGGCAGTGATTCTCCCCCTCTACTCCACTCTCATGAGACCCCACCTGGAGTAACGCATCCAGCTCTGGAGTTCCCAGCATAAGACAGACATGGACCTGTTCGAGTGGATCCAGAGGAGGGCCATGAAACTGATCAGAGGGATGAAACACCTCTCCTATGAAGAAAGGCTGAGTTAGGGTTGTTCATTCTGGAGAAGGCAAGGCTCTGAGGACACCTTACTGAAGCCTTTCTGTTCTTAAAGGAGGCTTATAAGAAAGACAGAGAGAGACTTTTTACCAAGGCGTGTAGTAACAAGACAAATGGGCAACAGTTCTAAACTGAAAGAGTGTATATTTAGATTTGATGTAAGGAATTCATTTTTTATTGTGACTGTGGTGAGACACTGGAACAAGTTGCCTATAGAAGTTGTGGGTGTCCTCTCCCTGGAAATGTTCAAGGCTAGGACAGACAGGGCTTTGAGCAATCAGGTCTAGTGGGATGTGTCCCTGCCCAGGGCAGAGGGGGTGGAACTAGATGATCTTTAAGGTCTCATCCAACTCTAACCATTCTATGAATCTATAAACCATGGATCAAGACACTTTTTCCAGAGAAGCCTGTCATGTAAGATATGCGTGAAATAAGTTTCTCACATGATGTCTCTATCCCCTAGATTAAGAGTTGGCCAAATGATTACATTAAATCAGCATTTTGAGGAGGAAGCAGAAAAGCAAAAATAGTAATAAGGAAAGGCAAGTTCTTGGGTGCTCTGAATGATGCGTTTCAGCAAATTGATCAAACTCCACCCTGTGTCCTTTGCACAAAGTAGCTTTCCTTTGATGTTTACTATGAGAATAATAATAATAAATAATCTGTTATAAAAAAAAGGTTAGAAGTAAAAGGTATAAAACCAAAGGAGATGGTGCAGTTGCCCAAATTTCATGCATCTGGTATGCATAGTCCTTATCAGAGGAATCTAAACCTTCTTCCAGTTTATGGACTTGAGTGAGGATAATGAAGACAGCATTCGACCAAAAGCACCCATGGGCAAACAGCACTAAAAGCTCAGTCATTCACCTTTAATGAAATATATTTTGGTTGCTGAACTGAGAAGGTAAATTGCATCTTAGATTGCAAAAATAAACCCAAACCTTTGCCTTCTGTGATCGTAATAGTGGCATAATGTACTACTGAATGTAGTAAGATAATCAGGGTTTAACATATAAATGAATAACAAAGCTCTCTGTAGCTTAACTTAGAAGACTTGGTCTTAAATATTATGAGTCATCCCAAGTTTCTAGTGGTAGTTTTAAATAAAATCTATGAGAGCAATAAGAGCTATCGATGTAAATTCAGTATAATATTACATATTTCACTCAAATCTCTGGTACAGAAATAAACAGTCAAAATTTGAACTCTCTTGATGACAGAGAAGATACGTTACTTTTGCCACAAAGTAATAATTACAAGAGGTTCCACTTATCTGAGTTTATGATACAGTTTGTCAGTTAGAACTTGCTTGAGCTAGTGAGTGCTCAGCTTTAATATTTTTGCCTTTCTGGAAAAGATTCAAAACCATAACCACTGTATCTCTTGACATATTTTTTTTTTATTAGTGAAAACAACACTTTTTTTTTCTTGTAATATAGCTATTCTGTAAAGAAAATAAATTAAAATATATTAAAAAAAAAGAAAATAATATCTCAAGGTCAGGACTTGTTAGTATTCTGGATTCTCTCTTAGGGGCCAGAAATATAAACTTTAGTCCCAATTCTACAGATTTTTTCATGTATTTTTCCACAACGCTCTTGGTATATAAAAGCACATGGATCTTGCAAAACAGGCACAAGAACCTATACAGAACTCAGAATCATCGAATTGCTGACATCTGCAGAGCATATAGTCCACCCCCTTTCCCACCCCTCTGGCTCAAAACCTACAGTAGGTTACCCTGGACAGTATTCAGTTGGGTTTTGAATATTTCCAGGGATGTGAACCCCACAGACTTTCTGGGACACCTATGCTACTGTTCAATCACCCTCACATTAAAAAGGTGTTTTCTTATGTTTATACATAATTTCCTGTGTTTCAGCTTGTGCCCATTGCCTCATGTCTTTCTACAGGACACCAGTGAGAAAAGCCTGTCTCTGTCATTTTCACACCCTCCTATCAGATATTTATAAACACTGAAAAGATTCCAGTTCCCACTGAGCCTTCTCTAAGTCCCAGTTGTCTTAGCCTTTTGTCATATGAGAGATGCTCCACCTTCTTAAACATTGTAGTGTCCCTTCACTGGATTCCTTCCACTATGTCCATATCTCTCTTGTACTGGGGAGCCCAGACCTGGACATAGCGTTCCAGATACGGCCTCACCAGTGCCTGGTAGAGGGGAACGATCACCTCCCTCAAGCTGCTGGGCATACATTTCCTGATGCAGTCTACAAGACTGTTGGCCTTCTTTGTTTCAAAGGTTCATTGCGGCTCCTGTTCCACTGGGTGTCCACCAGTACACCTAGTTCATTCTCTGTAGAGTTGTTTTGTAACCAGTCAGCCCCCAGCCTGTCTTGGTGCATGTCATTGTTTCTTTCCAGATGCAGGACTGCATTTTACTTTGCCAAATTCATGAAGTTTCTGTCAGCTCATTTGTCCAGCCATCAAGGTTTCTCTGAATGGAAGCATGTTCATCTGTTGTATTAGCCATTCTTCCCATTTCCATGTGTCCTGCAGATGATAGCTTAATGTTTTAACAACTAATTTTTATCATCATTCTCACTCACTCTCTCTTTCTGAATTAAACTATACCTTATAAAGTGTTATGAACATGTCTTGAGATGCCAAATGTAGGTATGATCTTCCTTTTGGATGAAGAAAGTAAAGTCCGAGTGTTGAACTTGCTAGCTTAAAATTTAAAACAGCACCTTTTTTCCCTTAAAACAAAAAAAGGGGGTGAATTTATACCAAAATTAGTCTGTAACAGAGTCAAACTATTCCAGAATATGAATTGTCTGCTGCTCATACTCGTGACATCAGCTCTTAACTCTGTCCATGTAAATTACTTAAGCCACATGTTACTCTAGGTAGGATCATCAACAGCTCACAAAACCAAATTATTGCCATTTCGTATAATGACCTATACAGAGTACTCCCACAAAGGTCAAACTCAAGAATAAAAGCTGTCTAGCAGTAACTGCTTTAAACCTGTGTCTTACAAACAACTTGATATTATTAGGTAGTAACTGGCTAAGCAGGAGCATTTTATACCATGAGCAAATGGCTATAAGAACTCTCCCTATACAACAATTCATGTTTCAATTCAGAAATTGGGAGAAGTGTAAGGGTATAGATACAGTAGTGTAGAGAGAAGGAGTATTATGAATGAGACAATACTTTTTTAGACACTAGCTAATTTAATTTAGGTTTGCAGGAATCTTATTTTCAGTGGAAGATATCATTATTTGAGTGTCTGATGTGAGAGGATCATAAAAGAAAGCAGGAAGGTGTAGTTAAATTGTGAAACAGACTTCAAACTACACAGTAGTGTTGTGATTATGATTTTTATAAATGCACAAAAAAAGAAGTGCAAATGACTGATGATGCCCACACAGGACAAAAAAAACCAAAATAATAGGTTGCTTAAGCACCTCACAAATGAAATAGTATTTGGGATAATTTTCTGGACTAAAATACCTTAGTTTATCTTGACTACTGCTTTGGTTTAATAAAACCCGAATATGTCTTAAAAAAAAAATCCCCAAATGTCCTACTTCTAACACGTTAGCTATTGAATTTATGCCTGACTGGATCTCTAAGTTTGCAGCTCATTAGATTTATCAAAGTTTGGCCAAACATCTTACCCAGATATAAATTTAAATTGGTATTTGGGTCATGAAAAATGTAACGTCTATTGCAACATTTTATATATATGTATATATCAAGAGGACAAACTCTGATAGGTAATGTCTTCTTTGCTGTTCAGACAATAATATTTTACGTGGTTTTGGTGGAATCTTTGATAAGCAGTAATCTTATATGATAGTGAGCATCTCTGCAAATCAGAACTTAATGCTTTAACAACTAACTTTTATCATCGTCTCTCTCTCTTTCTAATGATTAAAGTATACCTTTATAGAGTTATATGAACACTTATTGAGTGGATGAGGCTTACCTGGATTTCCACTGTGTCTCTGTTCTTCAACCTCTCGCAAACCTACAGTTCTTGCAAATTATACAAGAAATATTTGTCATAGGAAATTACCTGAGACCACTATGCAAACTTAATTCATATCTCAGTGGGCATTCAAATGGTAGTCCTACATGCAAAAAGAAATATGCCTGCACATATACCTCGATGTTTTATAATACATGGAGAAAAGCAAGGCAAAGTAAGAGAATAAACTAAACAGCTAGAATCTGTTAGATACATTTATGACTAGATTGTGAGTTAGAAATAAATAATTTTAATTCTCATGCTTCTCCGATAATAATTATAGTATTACATAGGATAGCAGTAACTTGCATGGTTATTGTAATTTTAAGAGACAAGGAGAAGCAAGTTCATTTTCAGGTTGGTACTTTAATGTAATTATTTTTCAATTAGTATTTAATAGCATTTTATCCAAACAGTTTCACTCTTTATCTTAATGACTAGTTCATTCTCAAATTTCTATGTTTTTCAGCATAGTATAGACTAAAAAGAAAGTGTTAGAGGGTGAAAGAAGAAAAGGGAATACGAACGTTACAAAATTTGTTACAGGATATGGGAATCAATTTAATGCCTAAAGCTGTATTTTAGTGTATGCATTTGAGATCAGAAGTATACTGTGTATATATATATGCATATACACACACATGCACATATACTTTTACATGTATATTTATACTTATACCTACACTTATTGAAAAGATGCAAAGTTTGCTATCATATTAAAATAGGTTTAAAACACTAAGCGTGTCAATACTACTTAAATAATATGATATTTTTTGGTGCAAGCATTCAATTATAGTTTTCTGCAAAGAGCAGAGGAACATTTGCCTTTTAAAGAAAACAGACACACATATTTAAATCTTTATATAGTTACACAGAGGAAATGTTAAATACCCAAAAGTGAAAAGTAATAATATTCTCACAGAAAAGGAAATGGAGATTGCATTGTACAATACAATCATCTCAGCAGTGAGTCATTATCAAAGGGAAAGCACAGTGAGTATAAGGATGTGAACATTATGTGGAAAAGTTAATGTGTCTTGGTAATCTGTTTTTTATGATTTAAACAGTGGCCTGGTAACACGTTTCAATGGGTGCAAAAAAATCTATTCCAAGTAATAGCTGGGGAAACCTCTTATGCTTAAGCTGTTTCACTCCCCAAGTTATTAAGAATTTGGATACTCTAGTGCTGTTTTGAAATCACATAGCAAATATCTTTCCATACCTATACTAGCAAATGAAGAAGCTGCCACCCACTTTTTCCCCCTCCCATACAACCTAATCGGATATGCCAATAAGAAAAGTGTTGGTGGAACTCAGAACCTTCTCAGTCTTGGTCTTGGTCAGAGAAACAGATCAAAAGCCAATGAACTACTATGCTACATAACAGTGAAAAAGATGATATATAGAGAAAACACAATATTTGGCAGGAATAGCCACAGATTTACACCATAAATCACGATCTTGTGTAGACATAATATATACCAGAATAATGCAGTGTTCATTATGCTAAATATAACATATTTGGTTGCTATTCTGTTTTTTGTGGATGATTTTTCTTTATCAATTTGTTACCAAAGCTATATTTAGTATGTGCATTGTAAACTTCATGTGCACACACACCTAAGATACGTATATAGCTTTCATTAGTAAAAGCTCAAAACATCTAACAACCTTTTCGTAAGTTGTCTTTAATATAACCCTGAGGGATTGGAAAGTACTATTGTGCATTCCAAAGTATACGAAGCCGAAGGACAGAAAAACTAAAGACTTGTCAACAGGAAAAGGATTGCAGTCGCAGCTTCTGTAGAGTAGCTCTTTGTGTCTCTCAATACTCCTTTGCAAGTGAAGAAAAAATGCTTTACCTTGGGGCATCATTGTGTTAATAGGTTCAGTCTAGTATACATTTGCTTCTTCAGTCCCAAAAGCTGCCCATAAGATCAAATGCTAAATCTGGGAGAGGGTAAACCCACGAGACCAAAACTTTCAGAGCAAGAAAAAACATGGCCTGAAAGTTTCTCTTAGTGTAACCTCGCCAGTATTTGAAATGTAGGTAGATCAAGAAACAAAGGACTTTTCTGATCTCAGGACTGGGTTTTTTTTGCCAATTTGCCTGGTCATTTTCTTGTCTATTGGTCAAATGGCCATCATACTAGAAAGAATAGAAATAGTGTCCAAGACATACTTTTACCAAAGAAATATTAAGGTGTAACTGGTATACCTAGTCTTGGAATATTTTAATTTTTTTTTTTTTTTAAGATCAGACTGAAAGCATCCTCTGTTGCTCTACCTGGAATTTTTGAATGTTTGAAAGTTTGCTGTAGTAAAGATGAAGTTCAATATTACCAATTAGAATTTTCTTAACCCCACCTTTTTTTCTTTTCTTTCTGTCTAATGTGATTGGCCACCTTCTTTTATTTCAATTTTTACTTTTGATACTATTATTTTGATTATTCTCTTGAGCTATCTGATATCTGCCCTTCTCTCATACCCTATTCTTTAGAATATATGTGTCATTATAACTGCAGAGCAGCGGGTTTTAACTAGCCACTAGATTCTTACCATGACTTTCTTTTCTGATGCAGAACATAAATGAAAACTGTTGTAACTTTTGCAGACTTCCCTTTCCATTTTGGAATTTTTCATAACTTAGATCTCAAGGTAAATTCAATAGGGAGCTTCCCTTTCAGTTGTGGAGATATTACACCAGACGTCTTTTTCACCCTGTGTGTTATGAAATTCACATTTACTAATTCTGTGTTTATGAATATTATGTCCATTAAAAATATACGGCACAGACATCTAAATATGTTGTTCTGTACGATGATCATACTGAGATACTTGTAATTCTTCACATTAATTCAAGAACAGTACTCCCTTTCAGTTCTCCATCAAAACAGATGATTGTAATACATCATGGTTCGGTACTAGTGGCAGATATCCTACCAGAAGACTACAGAGTACAAAGCTTTCAACAAATTGTGGAATGTTATCCACAGGCTGCAGTTTGTGTCTCCACTTCTCAAGTCCTTTGCTATCGCACCAGGTCTGAATTTCTCTGCATAATATAACTGTGTTAGAGTCAAATATCTTATTGTGCATAGAATAACTGCTTGTTACAGTTATCCACATAAAGCACCACACAAATATAATTTTTCATTCTTTTTTGGTCTACAAAATTAACAAATAGGATTTATTCTTGACAGCAGAAGCTGTGAAAGAAATCTCCATGTAGATTTTATAACTGGGTCACTTTTCCATAGAAAGACAATTACATCTTTTATCTGAGAGAGTTGTAAGATTGAAACAAAAAGTCTTCCACCTAAGTAAGATTTTTTTTTTTGTTAATATTATACTAATTAGCAGTGCTCTAATTACCTTGTCTCCACTAGGTCAACAGTAGCAATGAGAACAGATTGAATGCAGTGAATTAGGTCCTGAAGGATGTTATGCTCAAAATCTTGTTTATGGGCAAAGAGGAAGCACATCTTACATATAAATAAAATCCAGAATTTATCTTGAAAGTCTAATCATTAGCAGTCCAGATCTAATTGTTGCAAAAAACCCAGAAAGAATAATGATACAACTAAAATTTTTCTACACACTCTTCTTAGTTTCTATCACTTTTCCTGGTGTTGTGCTCACCCTTCCCCTGCTCCTCTGAGCCCAAGGTCCGTGGTTTCACACCAACGAGGAGGGAGTGTTATGAATTTTTAATATATGGAGTTCTTCACCAGGGAGGAATATGATGTTCATGTTGATGGTATCTTCTTCAGCTCTCTAGGGTTGACTTTGGGTTATTTTGTGTGTTTGCTAACATACTTTTACACCTTTCTCTTTCTTGCTTGGCCTAGAGCTCCAGGTTACATCCATATTTATTATATATTGTGACCTTTACGTATGTTAGATATTATTCATTCGTTTCTCTTTCTTAGCCCTAAAACCCATTCTGCCCAGCTCCAGATCTCCCGTTCTTTAACTGATCATGAGTGCTGTTGCTTATAGCTATGGTGCCTCCGGTGCCAGTCCTGTGACCCACCCTTTCTCATCCCATGCTTGCACACTAAGCACAAGTAAAACAAATTAGCCCTAATGCCTTGGTTAATTAGAGAAATTGCTGCCACTGCCAAACCAAGTTGAGACAAAGATAAAGACAGGTCAAGTTGAGCCAGACCTATTCTGACAAGCTCACTTTTGAGGACTTACAAATCTGCAAAGCTTATGGCCTGTTACCAGCAATAGCAATAGCAATACACTACAGGTCTACATGGTTACAAGGAGCATTAGCTTATATGACAGACATGAAGAAACATACATGAAAGTAACATAGCCCTAGGGACAAATTAAGTAGAAATCAATGTGGGGAAATAGGAACACGCAGTGCCCTAAAAGTCTACTTCTTAGAGGTGTTAATGCTGATCTTTTCCATTAAACAAGAAGAATGATAAAACATATTTCCTTGGAGGATGTTTTTTTTAATGTAGCTTCAATATGCATTATTTTAAAATAGATTAAAATACTTCAGCATACTAAAATATAAGCAGGAAAATTTAAACATGAAGGTAAAAAAGCAAAAAAAAAAAGTTGCAAGGTATAAACAATGAGTTATCTCTCTGAACACAAGTATTAAGTACTGACAAACTAAACCTCTGGAGTAGGGATGTTGAAGAATGGTCACACAGACAGCTGTAGGAAAAATATTATTTTAATGACGGATGCAGGTTAAAGCAGTTAGCTCCAGCTCACCTGCTACTGGATTCAATTCTAGCGAAAAGAAGACATATGCTGTTGCCTTGCAGCAGTATACGACTATAGTGTCTGATAAAAAGCTTACTGAAATCGAAAGAATCCCACAAAGATGTAAGAATCCACCTTGTGATTTTAAGTATCAGTGAATTTCGTATCTGTTTCTCATGAAACTTATCACATGGACACGACGTCTGTGTCATAAATCTTAAGCCCAAGTTTAGTAGTGATTTTTTATTACAAAAAGGATTTGTTGACAAAATTTTATTGTCTCTGAAAAGTGAATGCTTCTCCTGGGGGAAAAAAAAAGCTGTTTTATTTTAAAAAAATTACTTGGAAGGGAAGGCGTGAGGTAGAGGACGTCCTTTCTTTCTTTTGTTCATCAGAAGACAGAAAAAATATTATATTTAGAGCATTATATGTAATTAAATAAAAGAAAACCATCTGAAAGCATAAAAGGTGGTCCTATATTTTGTTAAATTATTAAACAATGTAACTATTTCCCTGCACTGCATGGAAGCAAATTACCATTCTTAAAGAATTTGTAGGTTTTGGGTTTGTGTTTTGCTTTTCTTGTTAGGTTGTTGGGTTTTTTTTTTGTTGGTTCGATGTTTTTTTTCTGAGAGTGAAAAATATGTCCTTATTCCACCTCCCTTAGGTAGTCTTTAAAGGTATACATGCACATTTGACAAACAATCTATATGGCACCAGAACTAATGTTTGGACTCCTAATAGTTCTGCAGCTTTGAGGAGGTAAAAGAGGTTCTTTTTTTGCTTTCTTTCCTGATAACATGGTGAAATTCAAACCCTATGCATCTCACACCTGCAGTTCAGGGAAATAAAATTATTCTGATGAAGTGCTGCTAACACACTGACCAACAGATTATGGGATTTCTATTAAATTCTTTCATTCCTTTCTGTAATTCTTGAACTGCTTAGTCAACATGTTGTTCAGGGCTGTGTAAATTTTTATTATACTTATTCAAACGCAATTATATGTTTTGTTGTGCTTCCCTTTTCATTACACTTTTAAAGAACATAATGTAAAAAGAGTAAGCTTGATATTTGTAGGTATTTATTAGAAAATAACGTCTATGCAGGACAAAAAGAATACTTTACTTTTGCACATTTATGAAATTAGGACCAGGTATACAGAGACAAATCCTTTTGTATAGGTAAATCTCTCTAATATGTCCAGATTTAAAGCAGGAAAATAACATTATAAAGATATAAGATGCTGTATTGTCCAAAAATTTTCAAAAATCAATAGTAATCTGTTATAACATTGTCACTCTCAATGTCAGTTCAGATTGGATTCAAACCAATTTGAATCCCTGAATCCAACCAGACTGACTTGTACATAGCATTTTCAAATAATCATAATTATAGATGTTTTGATTTTTGTGCCAGACAATAATATTTGATGGTTAAATACTGTATTTTAATAATATCATGCATGCTCAATAACAATCTCACAGAGGTATGTAAAATTTCATATTAGTTGGCATTGTTAATACCCTATTGCAGAATACAGAGATCCAGAAGCATAACTTTTTTTGCCAAGGAATTTTTTTTCATTGAGTAATGTGACTAGAGTTAAATATCAGGCAAATCTTCTTAAGTACCACTTTGGGTAATATACCACTTAAACTACTAGAAGCAGTACCTCTCATGATCATGAAGATGCAGGCGAGCAAGTAATTGTCACCTTCTTGGTACCTATGATGTCTCTTTTCCCAAGTCTATACAACCTTTAACCCTTCCAAAGTTAACTAACACATATATTTTTTAAAGTAGAAAATTAACAGGGAGATGTGCACAATTTCTTCTTTATTTGATTTAGTTAACTAAAACTTGCTTCCTTTAATAACATTTATGGCTTTTACCAGACATTAATTAGTGATACAACTGTCCCACTACTAAGTCTCTGCCAAGCACATTAAATTCTAATATGCTACTATTCTCCAAATAGCTGTTTGTGAGAGCCATGAATAAAGCTCAGAAGAAATAACAATGATTTAATTTCTCTCCAGTATTTTGTGTAACTGTAGTTCTCAAAATAATAAAAATGGAAACATAGTACTTTTGACACAGTTTATGCTAAAATGTATTGTATAAACACCAAGAACTTCAAGTTTCGAGTTTATATCGATTGTGGTGTCAGTATGTAATACGGTATTATGTTCCTTCTTGACAATTCTCTGTTCTCGTTGCTTATATTACCCAGAGAAATAGTGACACTAGAGATTAATAGAGAAGTTAGGTCTCAGTCAACTCCCTCACCTATCAAAAATTTATTTAGCTCATCGGCAAAGTCTGTTTTTTCAGTGCAGCTTCCCAGATAATTTCCATCCTCTTCTGGTTTTGTTGGTGTTGTTAAAATAGCTACAGGAATTTTGTCTTTGTTAGTTTGAACTCTTTGTGATCCATTTAATTAGAGTAATGCAATAAGTATCATAGACTCTCACAATCTTGTTAGCTATACATTAGTTATTCATTTAGTACTGCCAAGGACTCTCTTATTCACAACAGCTTTGCATTTTTACTATCCCCTTTTGCAGATTCAACTAGCATTTTCAGAGTTTTGTAAACATTGGTGCTAACATACATGTTATAATATGTTATGATTTCATTTTCTGCTTTCTGCTGTTTCCTGGACTATAATAAATCCAGTGAAAATTGTTTTATAATAATCTTTCAGTATCTGCTCAACTCTTTACTGGGTTCAAATCATGCCTGGATTTAATTTCTTTGACCATCTACAAGGTGTTTTAAAGGATAAAGTCTCCATTCTTCTCTTTGATCTATTAACAGGAAGAGCAATAGCTCTCAATAGGAAAAGACTGGGAATCCATTCTTTTCTAAATCAAGTTGAATTTAATCCTATTTACCAAAATATTTATTGGGGACTTTTCAATTTTCTTTGTTTCATTCAGCTAGAATGGTAGAAAGCAGTTTGATTCAACATTTCAGTGTTATCTACTCCTTAAATATGTAAATTAAAGATTATATTTGTGCAGAAAATCACCATTCTCCATTCTTTGACATCTTGGATTTTCTTATTCTGACAAAAACAAGTGGATACTTGTTTGTCCTGCAGATTTGAACAAGCTGTAGACTTGAAAGGGATAAATTATTTTGTTCTTGTGAATCATCAGCAAAATTGGCAGTCTCAGTCTTGGTCATGAATCTTTTCAATTGGCAAAATACCCCATTTTAATTAGCATATGCACAGTAACATTAATCCATATGCCTCCTGCTCTTTAGCTTATTTTGGTAGAAGCAGGGTTCTATTCTTTATCTCTGTCTTGGTAGCTTCTCTACTCCTAAATGGTTTTCTCACTAATGTTCAACACATCTAAATTATTCTGAATGCTGTTGCTTACTGGGTTGTTACGTATTTCTTCTACAGCATTATTCAACTGGATGTGCTAAAACAGAGGAAGGGATGGCTTGGATGATATCTGTCAACCTTATAATGTAAGATTCCATTTTAGATAGCTTTCAAGGCAAGCAATAATAGCATGTGGCAATTTACAGTGATTTTTGAATTTGCTGATCTTTGCTTCAAGATCCTAGGAAAAAAAAAAAGACACACTTTATACAAGTTAAAAAAGCTTGTGCGTGATGGAAGGGAAAAGAATCTTATTCTCTCATTCTGAAAAGAAGAAAAAGGGGAAGTGAGAGAGAATTTCTGAATATACAAACCCCATAACTGTTGCAGTGTGCTTAAAAGGGAAACAAAATTAAAGCTATAGAAAATAAAACAGATCCAATATTAAGGACAAAACCAAACCAAAAAGCCCCCACACCTTTTCTGGACAAGATGCTAATCTTCACTGACTGGAAGGGTAGATTAGATAGTACTTGGAGTACTGTGACTGCACAATGGCATTGCCCACTTAGTGCAGTATTCCATAGACTGACCTTGGTCCCTAGAAGACCATAAATGGGGTCTATGACAAAACCAGTTATGTTCCTTATAATGCTCACAATTTATCTTGCTCTAGAACAGAAACCGAGGGTAATGAAAGAAGGAAATGGAGTGCTTTACAGGAGTTACAAATACATCCTATCTAATAAAGAGTAGAATAGTCTTGTATACTTACTGTGAATAATACAACAAAAGTATTTGCATTAAAAAAAAAGGAAAAAAGAAAAAAGTCGTATCATGCTGAGGCAGTTGCATTAAGCAATACATTTGGAGACAGTTAACTCTGAATGCTGAGTTTTGTATTTGGTATCTCCAGGAATCATTTCTTGTGGTGTGGAGGCAACAGAAAAAAACACTGGATGAGTTTAACTAGAAAAAAATATTGTGTAGTTAGGTAGAAGAGACAAGCGCAGTAAAAACTGTTTTTTCAAAAACAGTTGATTACATGGGTAATCTAAGGAGAGAGTAGAACCTCCCAAAGCATGATTCATCACTCAGTTTGTATTCAAGTTTTAGGAAACAATGAATCATATCAAAAAGGACATTTATCAGCTAAGTTAAAATCAGTCTAAATGACTATCCTTTACTGGGTATTCAAAATTTAGATAATTAGACAACATAAATTATATTTAAAAGCTTAGGGACTCTTCACTTTCCCATAACAAATATCTAATTAGTACTGTTAGTTGTCCAGTGGCAGTAATGCAACAAAAGAAAACCTAATCTTATTCAGTATAAAAGTATCAATGAGCTATAATCAGCAGCAAGTTTCAGAAAATGGAAAAGGATTTGGGAGTGAAAGGGTAAGAGGGAGGTGAAATACCAGATCAAAGAGCTTTAGGAGTAACCTATACTGCAAAGTTTTACTAATAGCAAAAAATACAGGATAATAATATTACATAAAGTGTTCTTCAAAAAGTATCAAAGAGGTTTTTTAGTTCAAATTTAAAGATATATATTTCTTTGATGTTTCCGTGGCATGTCAGAGAACAGCATAAAAAGTAATGTGATCATTTTGCCAGTTTAACATTAGATCAGAAGGCTTATCAATAATATGAGGTTTAGGTCAGGCAGAAGAAAAATATCTGAAACGTTATTACTCGTTGCAGCATAAGAACAGGCAGAAACCATAAAAAAGTAGCAGGAGCAGGCATTTAAGATGATCATGTGACCATTTCCAGTAATTGTTTTGTTTGGATATTGGGATTGTTTTATTTTGTTTTGGTTTGTAGCAAACAGAACAGCTTAGTGAGGTTACACAGCAGTCTGCATTAATTAAATTGGTAAGGGAAAATCCTTTTTAAAGCTTTAACATGCATACTTGACTTAAAGAGAGGAAATAGAGAAGTCAGGAGTGTTTGCTTTATCCATGTTCATCCTAAAACACAATCCACAAGGAAAACATTGTAATATATTGCATCCTTTTGCATATTTCTGCTCTAGGCAATCCTGCTTTAGCAGGGGAGTTGGACTAGACAATCTCTAGACGTCCCTTCCAACTCTGAAAATTCCATGATTTAATACTGTAGAATATTTGGGAGACTCCAACTTTAGACAGACTCTAGGATGAAACATAACAAACATCTTTTAAAAAAACATTCTATAAGTCCAATATCATAAAAGCAAAAATTCTGGGAAAATGTAGGTTTCTCCCTTCTTTTTGCTGAGTATACAGTTAGCAGTTAAAAAAAGCCAATTGTTTATAGACTGGAATATTGCAAGAAAGGGAGATGATCAGAGGGTTGGAGCACCTCTCCTATGGAGAAAAGCTGAGGGAGTTGGGGTTGTTAAGCCTGGAGAAGAGAAGACTCTGGGGAGACCTTATAGCGGCCTTCCAGTACCTAAAGGGGGCCTACAGGAAAGTTGGTGAGGGACTTTTTACAAGGGCATGTAGTGATATGATGAGGGGGATTGGCTTTAAACTGAAAGTGGGTAGGTTTAGATTAGATATCAGGAAGAAATTCATCACTGTGAGGGTGGTGAGGCACTGGAACAGGTTGCTCAGGGAAGTTATGGATACCCCATCCCTGGAATTGTTCAAGGCCAGGCTGGATGGGGCTTTGAGCAACCTGGTGTAGTGGAAGGTGTCCCTGCCCATGGCAGGGTAGGGGGAGAAATAGATGATCTGTTAGGTCCTTTCAGACCCAAAACGTTCTATGATTCTATAATATGAAAAAAAGTGAAAATCAGCAACCCCTGTCAGATTTGATTCTTGTCCCCTTTATGTGTATAGACAGATTTTTTTTCTTTGTTTTTAATGAGAAATATAAATACTCATCTTATTCCATATTTCTGTTTTTCTAGTAGCCAGTTGCATCAGGTTGAATACGTTTGGTAACCTATTATATGTTAAGGATTTCTGTCTTTGTTTTCCTTTATAGATGGATCACAATTGACTAGAACAGCATATAAGATTTAAATACTACTATAGATAATCAAAGCCAAAATCTGAATCCTTAAGTTCTTTACTCAGTAAAACCCACATTTTTTTTTTTTTTTTTTTAAGTTTATGATGGAAAACTCTTGAAGACAAAACCCATGATTTTAATTCCAGAAATTCTCTGAGAAAAAAAATGACAATATTTTGTGCCGTGCCAGGATGGTCTGAGGGCCAGCAGATCCCCAGAGTCAGGGCACTGGGAGCTGCAGGGGCTCCCCATGGGGGCAGCAGGACACAGACTGGCAGCCAGGGCCTGTCCCACCATCCCAGCTGGAGAGCAGGGAAAGCTGGAAGGCACGAGGGGCAGCCCCAGCCCTTGGCATTAGGCACTTCCCTGGGGATGGGGATAGGCTGAAGTTGGGCGAGGACATGAGCCCACAGGTGGGCCGAGCTCGGCAGGTCCCATGGCTGGGCAGGGCTGGGAGGTAGAGACTGACACTGCTGTGGCATCACTGGGGCAGGGACTGACAGTTCTGGGGGTGCTGAAAGGGGGTGTGAGGTCATGGCCAGAGACTGATGGCCCCAGAGGAGGTTGAGTGGGAACAGTCAGGCCTGGTAGTGCCCTCAAGACCTGGATATACTGCAGTGAAAATAAAGACGTTAATAAAAACAGAAAACAAATAAACAAACAGGTTTTTATCTTTTCTCTTCCTAAGTATTAATAATTCACTACTTTATTCACCCAAATGCGTGCCAACTTCATGTCTCCCTATGGGGTGTAAATAATAGTTCATTTTTAAAATAAAGCAAAAGTGTTCAAAACTCGTATCATTAAGTATAATTTTTCAACTTTGGTGCCTTGAAATTCTATTTGTTTCACTAAAGAAGGATATATAGATCTTCATAAAGTGCAGAAAAATAGTTTTATTTGACATTTTTTGTTTTAATCTCTACATATGTAAAGGAGATATGCAAAACATATATGCAAAAACACATGATTGAGAGGACTAGTCTTATTTAATTGCTTACTACTACTTAATCCCTTTGAGCAAGACAGAAAATTCTATCTGTGGTGCTAGCGTAGTCATGAATTACCAGATGTGATTATCCACTATAATTAGAGATATTAATTTTTCAGAAATAAATTATCATTTTATCACAGTCTCTTATTAGTTGGATATTTTCTATGGTAGGATCTAAAGCAACACTGGCACAATGGATATCACAGGGTTCAAAGGGAGAAAAGAAGAATGAGGAAGAAGTAACAGTAGATGATATGAAATGAAGGAAATTAATAGTGCAAATGATATATTCATTGTATTTGTCATGTTCATGAAGTTGCAAATATCTTGGTCCAGTAACTAGTGAAATTATCTTGGGTATAACCATCAATCTTAAAAATAATATGACAAAAAAGCAGGGCATTTATAATAATATCTTTAAAATCACTCTTAAAGGGCCTTCTCCCTGAAGAATTTACTAGAAAATTATTCTTGAGAGAAAACAGAAACAAAAATAAAGGATGTAGTGCATAATGGCTTATCCTAAATGGCATCAGCATTATACTGACAGTTTTCCAGGAACAACTGTTTTCACATAAAATGGGAATATATCATCTCAAATAATCCCATGTGGGTTATCTTTCCATTTATAATAACATGCCTCACAGGGCAACTGCAGCTAGTTTATGAACAATTGATTTATATTGTCTAAAATATGTTTACAGTATAGTTTGCAATTTTGTATTGAAGTAGACATTAGCCTGATAGTAGTAGTCAAACATTAGATTTATGAAAACTCAAAAGAAGAAATATGCACATTGTTTATAAAATCTGAAGTGGTGTAATTACAAGTGTGTAAAAAATATTCAGCAATAAGATGTTTTATTTAAACTATATTTGACATTTTTCCGTTGGCTGTAACTGAAATTCCTTAAAAAACAGTCTTCTGCATAGTCAAGCACTGAGAAAAAGTTGACAAAATTAACACAGGTCACCTTATATCAGAGAAAGTTGTTGTGAGGAAGCACAAAGAAACTTACTTGGCCTTAGCCTCCCCTTTCTATGTTCCTCTGACTTCTGTGAGGAGGAAGTTTTTGTGCATAATATAAAATGTCTCGTATTCTAAGACATCAGAACTGTGACATACATTGTAGCTTTTACTTTCCGTATAATTTAGATGTTTAAGCCAAGACGTAATATTTCTTTGCTCTGTTGATAAGTAAAAATGATAGAAACTTTTGCAGTTACAACAAATTCAATTCAATTTCTGGAAAAAAAAAAAAGTAGTAAAAAATTTTAGTAATAACTTACAGCATAAAGTTGCTACTGAGGGTAATGAAAAGAAAGGTGTGAATTTGCTAAGTACTCTCTTCCAGAAGAGTAACAAGGAATAATGTGGGGTTTGTTCTTTGATTACAAGCTTTTCTTGAGAATATGACAAAGAGCTTAAGTTAATTTATGTTTGTTACTAATAAGAAATGATTGTTTTCAGTTAGATTTACAGTTAAGCAGTCTAGACCGAAATCAAGCCTGAACCTCAAGACCACAGCAGAATAATCTCCACCACTACCAATTTAGCTGAGAACAAAAGAAGAGATAATATGCAAGGAATATCTGGAAACATACGGCAAACAATTTAACAATCTCATACTTACAAATTATGATGTCAATAGAAATTAGAGCAGAAGATAGTGGCAGAAGTGTGGCTTTGAAATAGTTTAATATATTAAAATGGTATACATATCTTAAAAACTATTTAAATTGTCTAAGAACCATGCAGTTTTGTATAGGATTTTTATTATATCCATTAGCTATGCACAATTAAGCAGTCATACCCTCTGCCTTGTCTGTGTGGAGACTGTAAATGAAGACTAGAGCTGTCTAATTCTTCACGACCATGAATTTATGCTGTAAATTTTGCTTGACTTCTTGTGGCAGGAGGGAATGAGTCTTTATGTAATTAACTAATAGTTTGAATAATGAATATGACGTTAGAAAGGCATTATTCCTTTTCATAAATAGTACAACACTATACGAGGCAGGAAGGATCCCTTCAGCATTCGAGTGCACAAAAAAAAGTAGTAGAGAAACACACAAACCTGTAGTTTTACCAGAGAAAGAGAGGGTTCATTTGAAGCAGACCAAAAAAAAAAAGAATATTTTTTGGTGGATCAGATGTTTTCAAGGCATATCCAATTTCTATTCAGATTTTAGTATAAATCTACATCTCATAGCTCTTAACAGCAGAACTCCATGCTTGGCATGACAAACTTGAGTCCTCATTCTGTCTTTAATTCACTCTTTAGAAAGCCACATTCATGGTAATATCTGGGCACTACGTTCTTAATATTAGTAAAAGAAAGTCCTACAGTCATAAGAAAACACACCATTATTTCATATATTTGATAAACATGTCCAGAAGGAAATCTAAATTCAGCTGAATTTGAGAACTATTAATCTTTGACTCCCTATGTACAGAAGGACAGACATGGAAAAGTCTGATTTAGATTTCTGTATCAAGGATTATGAATATGTTTGGGCTCTCATTTTGAAAAAAGGCAAGGGGCTTTTACTGGTATTGTATTTCCTTTTGTTGCAAGAACTGTTTCAGCATGGACAAATGAGTTTTTTCTTGCCATATTAGTGATGTTGGGTGCTTAGCACAATGCTTTTTCATCGCTGTCCCTGAGTGTTTCAGATGAACTTGCTACTACAGCAGAACACAATAGCATTGAAATGCAGAATGCTGTATAATCATAGCAATAGAAAGTATAAGAAAATTATGTTCAGGACCTATAGATAAGCAGAAGTTCCATTCTTTTTTTGTCCGTTAGAACAGTCATGATCATGGCAATAAAATGCATTGTGTATACATGAATGTTTTGAAGATTTACTTTCATGTCTGCAGTGGAAATAGCAAGCTTTTCCCAGTACTTTCTTTTGGAACTTTTTTCCATGTCTATTACCTCTTAAATGTGAGAAAAGTAGCCCCCAAAGATACACTATTAATACAGCCTGAATGGGATTACTTGAAAAGAATAAATAGTGCAAGAAATAAATTATTACTTAAATTAGTTAATTATGACCCTTGGAATGGGCATGTTATTGGAATCCAATCTGATTCTGTACTTGGCCCCATTTCTCAGGAATTTTATCTCATTGGAACGATGGGATTTGGGTATCTGTGGGTTGGGTTTTTTGTTAACATAGAAAAGCATAAATCTTGAACTTATAATATTGATTATGTTAAGCAGTTGTTTTCACTGAGATCAGGACTGTATTCTTACTGTAGATAACACAATGTTACTGTAGAGGAAGAATGATTGACAATGCTTAGTAACATTGCACATGTACTTACATCAATGGCTGACAGACTTTTTTTTTTATTATATTCTTTGTCTTATTAAACAGAACAAAAACCTAAAAAAAAAATCCAGAAGACAGTTTCAACTCTAAGTTTTCAATACTACATGAGAACATATGGAACAAACATTATCACAAGCAATCCTTCTGACATAAAAAAGTCTAAATACAAAAACCCCCATCTGATTACTCCAAGATTAATGCTAAAATTCTGTATTTGAGTTGATCTCACATAATATTATATATATCTCTGTCATTGACTTCTAACACACAGCTTTCATTCTAAATTCTTTTGAAGTTAATGGTGGGGAAAAGCAACTCTTAGTTCAAAGAATCATTTGTTGGAAGAGACCTTTAAGAGCATCATGTCCAACTGTAAACCCAATACTGCCAAGTCCACTGCTAAACTATGTCCCTAAATGCCACTTCTACACATCTTTCAAATACCTCCATGGGTGGCGACTCAACTGCTTCCCTGGACAGCCTGTCCCAATGCTTAAAAATACTTTCAGTGTAGAAATATTTCCTAATATCCAATCAAACCCCACCCCGGCACAACCTGAGGCCGTTTTCTATCACTTGTTATTTGGGAAAAGAGACTGACCCTCGTCTTGCTACAACCTCCTTTAAGGCAGTTGTAGAGAGCAATAAGTTCTCCCCGAGCCTCCTCTTCTCCAGGCTAAAGAACCCCAGTTCCCTCCACTGCTTCTCATAAGACTTGTTCTCTAGACCCTTCACCAGTTTGAGTGTCTTCTGGCATGTGCCTAATATTTTTCCACTAACTGTGAATGGAGGTCAGCTCAGAAAACATATCCACATTTATGTGGATCAGTCTCAGCAATAAGAACTTCAGTGTCACCAAGATGCTGACACACCAAGATAATAGTTACACCACTTTAATATAGCTAAATTATAACTATTATTCTATATATAATATAACTAATATTTCAATGTTAACAACCTTAGCAAATGGTAGACACTGAATCATTCCAAAGCAATTGCACTGATTGGATACTTGAATTTTGAAAAAAGTTAGGACATGCTCTCAGCATATTTCTCTATTATGTTTAAATCAGGTCACCATGTTGATTTTAGCACTGGTATAAAAATACTATGAAGAGTGTAATTCTACTTCTTTGAGTTTCACTTTCTTTCTCTACTTTTAAATTGTCCGCTTTCTTGTCCATTTGATAGTTGCACTTATATCCCCTTGGCTCCTTTGGTCTTGTAAGTATTAGATCAAGCAGAGGTCAATGTAAGGAAGTGGTCTGTAACTGATGCGTAAGGGGCACTGGTAGAGATGAGCTTGATAGTTCACCTTCAATAAAGATAGCCCTAAATATAATCCATTTGACAAACTATGGGCAGAAAGGATATATATCCTATTTTCTATAGTGACATTTCTCTGTGTGCTTTATTGTTGCAAAAAGAGTTTCCTATAAGACTTCCTTGCTCTAGCTATGGGTGCATTATTGTTAATTTTTAGGAAACACTTTTTGAATTTTTAAGTTTAAGACAAGGCCACAGCAAAGGGTGACAGCAGAGAAACTGCTGTCTCCTACTTAAAAGTTCAAGCTTTCAAAAGTTCAGTTTTTAGTCCTGCTCTACATATTACAGAAAGCATGTATTTCATTCAGGAAGGACCAAAGTCCAGGGGATTTTTATAACCTACTATTTCAGCCATCTCAAAGTAATTTTGAAAGGTCATATATGCCACTATCCTCCTCTGAAATCTTAACTATTTCAGATGTCAACTCCTTACATTTTGTCTGCAAGCAAAACCCCATTTTATAATCAGTGACTGCCATTAACTGGCCAATTAGTTAGAAATACAAATTCATTTTCATTGGAATTATTCTCAGTTGGGATACATGGAAATGAAATAGAAAATATGAGCATATATGACCTGCTTGACTACTCATTAACCCAAATTAAATTTAAACCACAAATGCATAAAATTAAATTGCTATATTGCATTTTTATTTTAACAGGTGGGTGAAATGATTTGGATTCTGCACAGGTTTTAGCTTATTTATTCGAATTTTATTTTGAGAAAAATCATAAAACTGTAGAATGGTTTGGATTGGGAGAGACCTTAAAGATCATCTAGTTTGATCCCCCCTGCAGAGGGGAGGGACATGTTCAACTAGATCAGGTTGCTCAAAGCCCCATCCAACCTGACCTCGAGCATTTCCAGGGGTGGAGTATCCTCAACTTCTCTGGGCAACCTGTTCCAGTATCTCACCACCCTCATCATAAAGAATTTCTTCCTTATCTCTAATCTAAATCTACCCTCTATTTGTTCAAAACCTGTACCCATTGTCCTACCCCTACAGGCCCCAGTAGAAATTCTCTCCCCATCTTTCCTATTTAATAATTAAAAGGCCACAATACAGTCTCGCCAGAGCCTTCTCTTCTCCAGGCTGAACACCAACTGTCTCAGCCTTTCTTTATAGGAGAGGTGTTTCAGACTTCTGATCATTTTTGTGGCCCTCACCTGATCAGTTTCTATGCTCTTGACTCCATCCACTCTTTACTATGCACTACCTTGCCTTCACTATCTTACGGTCATGACATGATTGCATATACATGCATATCAAAATCACACGTGTAGAAACAAATAGTTGTGTTTGAATGAATGAAGAGGTTTGTTCATATTAAGAAATGCTTAAGAAAGGAACAAATTATTTTTCAGCTGCCAAGTATTGTTAATGGGATCTCACATGCACTGGAGGAAGCATTATCAGATACAGTGGATTTATTCTGGGAAGAGACCAGTACAACCATAATTAAAATAAGCATAACATGTGGCACTCTCTTGAGTGCTCAGTACTATCACTGAGTGAAATTAAGAAAAAAAGGCTATGAACCTAGCTAATAAAATAATTTGTCATACAAAATAGAAAATTAAGCCAGGAGAGTTCACTGCTTAAAATGAAATTCCATGCAAGTTTATGGATAGGAGTATGGATCTGGAACAAAGTTTAAATGTTTGGTCACCGATGGACAAGCTCTCAGTACCCTCTAGAATCTCAAAATCAAGTCCAAATACACCCTTCCCAAAAGGTCTGAAACTAGTTCAAAAAGTAAAGTCACAGTATCTTCAAGTAGCCAGAGATATTTTTAGCTTGAGAGTAAAATGTGTGTACACAAACATGTCTCTGTCATACAGCAGCTGTGATTCTGCCTTTATTTCACCCTGATCAGTGCTATGCTTTCCAAGAATGATCTTTGAGTATAACACAGTTGAGCCATTTATAAATAATAAAAATACCAAACCCCCAAAGCTGCTTATTTTACATTTTCATACTTGTGAATATCATGGGAATAATTGCAGGAAAAGCAGGCTAATTAAAGAACTATTTGATTTTGTCTATTGTCCCTTTAAATAATATTAATAAGTCAATACATGTTTTCTCTCTGAATTTTGGACAAATATGTAATTTGTATATTTCTGGGTTTATCCATATAATAGATTCATTTTTAGCAGTAAAGAAATTTGCCCCTTCCTGCCAGCTAGCATTAGAAGCAGTATCATCCCATTGGAGAAACACTTTGAACCGTGAAGCCTTTTGAGAAGTTAAAGGGAAACAAAATAATGATTTAAAATACTGCGTTCTTTTTTTAACCTTTATTACCTTCTTTTGTGTGTTTACCAAAACGTGAAAGCCATTGTCTCAGTACTAATGAACAAGATACTCTACATTTATGTTCAAACAAGATCAAAAGAGGCCAAAAGATCAGTTTAACCTGAAAACAGTAATTGCTGAAAGAATAGATTTATTGCCATAAAAAACCCAACCAAACCAAAACAAGTAAATATGCTAAAACAAGTGGACTAAAAACTGCAAAGCAATTCAAGCAAAATAGTAAATGAACATGTAGTAAAGGGTAATAAAAGTATAGATCTATTGTGCCATTTTGTGAATGGAGACTACATAAAACATCCAAGAAACGAGAGAAATACTATGTAGTGGATGTGGACTATGCTGATGAGTTCTGAAGCAGAGAATAAGAGACAATGCAAAGGAAATACCATAAGAATGTTACAAAACTGCATATTAAGAAACCATGAAGTGACATCTGGAAAGAGGGCACTAAATGTATATTCTAAACCCATTCAGCAAAATACTATTCTTTAAAGGAAAAGAATATATTCTGATGAGACAAAGAACTTAGAGATACCACCTGTTAGAAAATGGTCTGGATTCTGCATTGAGCTTTCTTGAGAAACACAAACACTTTACCTCCACATAAAGAAAGAGCTTCAAGCAGATTTTGCGCTTAGTATTAGTTACCAGGAAAAATAATCACACACATTTCTTTATTTGGAAGAGTATCTTTGGAGTTTCTGGACACAAGCTTCCTATTCTGTAACCAGTAGGGAAAGACTCCTCCCTCATCCTACCACCTATTTGACAGAAAACTCTCCCTACAGTTTCCCTAGCCACAGCTCAAGCCCCCAAAATTAACATGTTTATGAAGTGAAGTGGATGTATGTAACACAAAAATATTAGAATGAAACAATCAGAACTTAATGGCCTTAAAAGAAAGTTTTACAGAGCAGAGGAGAATGCAGAAATCAGAAACAAATGTTCAAAGTGAGAAGAGTTCAGTTAAGCTTCTGCAAACTTTGGACAGAAGCCTGAGGGAAGATTTGTCATACCAATACAAAAGAAGTGTGGCTTACTATTTCTTTTCATTTATGTTCACCTTTAAGAACTTGTAGCAGGTTAGCCCTGGCTAACAGCCAAACTCCCACCAAACTGCTCACTCACTCTCCCCTCAGCAGGACAGGGGACAAAGTAAGAACAGGAATAAGCAATTTTGTAGGCCATGGTAAAGACAGGGACATCATTTATTAATTATCATCACAGGCAAGACAACCTCAGCTTGATGAAGATTAACTTAATTTATAGCCAGTTAAAATAAAAATGTAGTTACTAATTCATGCATTGGAAAATAGAAAGACAAACATTAAGATATCTTTCTTACCCTCCTTTCCCAGCTTCAACATGTGTCCTCCACTCCCAACTCCCCTACCCTGAGCAGTGCAGGGGAGATGGGGGACAGGGGTGGTACTATCAGTACCTCATAGTTTCTCTCTGCTACTCCTTCCTCTCACCATTTTCTCTACTCTGACATGGGATCACTACAGGAGACAATCCAGTTCTCCATAAATACCTACTACCTCCCACCCCTCTTATTCCCTCCTCACTGTAGCAGTTTCTGCCCTTCCTTATATACATTTTTCACAGAGGTGCCATACCCTTGGTGGATGGGCTCACCTGTGTCCCACAGTGTGTCCTTTAGACCCAGCTGGAACTGATTAGAACCAGCTGGAACCAGCAAAGGGCAGCCCCATGCCTTTTTCCCCAGAGGCCACCCCTGCAGCCCCCTCCACCTTGATACTTACACCCAGTGCAGAATTAAACAGAACTTCACAAATATAAATGAAATGGTAAGTATCAGTGTCAAAGTTCTGTCACGCCATGATAAAGAATGAAAAAATATTTTGGAAGAGTGAAATAATAAGTCCCAATGGCTGAATTTTTCATTATATTTTCTGGGTTGCTTGGTGTTGTCCTATTAAATATCAGTATGTTCTCTATGTGGACTTCAGAGGTTCTCTATTTTGGCATAGTTTATAGCCATTGAAAGGACACTCAAAAGGCCTTTATGAAATGACTAGTTCTTTAATCCAGGTAAGTTGAATAGGACCATCATCATGGGCTGCCAATCTCTGCTTCCAGTGCTGAGCAGAATGGAGTTTAACCACAAAAAAAAAAATACTTGGAGCCTACTGGTTGAGCTGTGGTAATAATGGTTTAAATGCAGCTGATATTTATAAATGCTTAATAAAATAGTTGTTTAGAAATAAATGAAAAGGTTTCCAGCCTACCACAGGGTTTGTAAATGATTTTGTGCATTCTAGTATGCAAGTGGTTTATAATCACAGCTAAAACATCATTTGCTAAAAGCTTTTAGATTATTTATGAATAAATCACTGAATGACAGAATAGTTAAAGCTGAGAGGAACCTCTTGAGATTATCTCATCCAAGCCCACTGCTCAAGGAGGGCTACCTAGAGCATGTTGCCGAGGATCATGTTCATTTGTGTTTTGAACATGTCCATGGATGGAGCCTCTACAGCCTCTCTGGATAGGCTGCAGTGTTTGAACACCTTCACAATAAAATTTTTTTTAAAAAGTGTTTTCATGTGTTCAGATAGAATCTCACGTGGTTTAATTTTTGCCTATTGCTTCTTGTCCTGGGTACTACTGAGAAAAGTCAGGCTCAGGTACTTGTACAAATTGAGAAGATTGCCTATGAGCCTTCTGGGCTTGTCTCCAGGATGAAGAGACCCAGCTCTCTCAGTACAGGAAAGAAGCTCCAGTCTCTGTGGTTTTTTTGTGGCCATGCACTGGATTGGCTCAAGTATGTCCATATATTTCTTGCACTGAGATGCCTAGAAACAGACACAGTACTCCAGATGTGAACCTCCTTAATGTTACCTTTATAAAAGTATTTTATATTAATTACTTTTTGTCACAGTATTCATAAAGTTTTCATATCTGTACTTTTATTGTTAAACATAAAGTGAAAATTGGGTGTGCAGTTTCTGTTTTATGTGTACAATAGACAGGGGACTGAGGCACAACTATTTTTAAAAATTATATGATTGACTATTTAGAGAAGAACAAATCAATTTTCACATTTTATAATCCTCACATAAGTTTCTAGCATTGCAAAATTGGAATTAGAATGAAAATCCTTCAAGAACTTATACGGAAAAATTATATGGTAAATTTATATGGTATTATAGCTATTGACTCAGGGAAAAAAAGTAGGAAGCTGAAAGCAGCTGTAAATAGTACGCTATTTTGCCTTAAAAAATTTGACACACTGCTTACAATAAATCAGTGAATACGTCTAAGAATCTACTTCATATAGCAACACTATGCCATCTCACAATATTTGGAATCCATGTGATGACTTTTATAATATGAAACACTTTACCACACATTCTTATTCAAAGTAAAGATGGATGGTTTTTGAACTACTTATGAAGTTTATGACAAAAATATTTTTTCCTCAAATACGATACACAACCCACTGCATTTACTATGGTGGCTTGAGGTTTTTTTCTACTTTAAAAATAAATCTGCAGCCAATCAAGTCTTCTCATTAATGCACTGCAACACTACTAAAGTGATTGAGCTAGGGTGTGCTTAATTGACATTTAAATAACTGGTAGTTTCTCAGGCTCTGTTCTTTATGCTCATTGTTAGCAATAAAAGGGCTAGATTTAATAGAAGGCATTTGGGCATCTTAAAGGAACCTCTGGAAGGTTATTTATCTTGCTTTACAAATGGGTACCCAAGATAGACAGATACACCTTTAGATGTGCCTGTCTTTCACTGTTAACAGTGAAGGGAGCTCAGATTTTGCTGTAGTTATTGACATTATTTAGGGTGACTGAAGCAGGTAGCAAGATTTCTTGCTGTTTGCTATGCCATCTCTTAAATTCATGTTAAAAATATTAATTTAAATATTATAACACTTACTGATGTCCAATAAAATAGATCACAGTGCAACATGAAATATTATGCCTATTAAGCTGTATCCCACTTATTTATCCACTATTCTAGGAATTGTTACCATTTCCCAAGAAGATACCACACTGAACCTGTGTTGCCATATGTTTTTTTTTCCTTATTGGAAAGTTTAGAACACTTCACTGAGGGAATTTATTCTGTATTCATTTTTGCTGCCTCTGCATGGACGGCTTTCCTCTTGTATTTCCTAATAGCAATTCACTGGGAATTTATCAGATACTGAAGACTTGTCTAATTTTTGACACCCCAGAATCTTGGAAAACCTTTTACTCCCATAGACTAAGCAAATTAAAAAGCTTCTTTGCCTAACCATTAATGGTGGGCCACATCTACAAAGCTCTGGCTTTCAAATATTGTATTGTAGATGACAATTCACAAAAGTCTGACTTGACAGACAATAATAGGCACTGAGCTGACAGGCAGGGAAAATAAATCCCTATTACACAGATATAGTGCTCTAATGAGCTGCATAGTATGCATACTTACTTCCCAAACCTCGAAAATTGTGAACTAGAAAACAGTAGCCTTTGTACAGATAGCTAGGCTTTACATTGGCTGAAACAAAATATGCTTCAAACTGTTCGAAGATGTTTAACTTCTAAAACAGTTCTGTAAGACTAGATTTGTCAACTAACCATGATTAATTTGGACAATAGTGATCAAGATGAGTGATTGCTCAGAACCGCACACCTTATTAAAAAAGTTGCTTTATATTTCCAATGTGGTATTTCTTACACACTACCATTGCCTTTTCTGATGCATAGTTCATTTATATACTACTTGGAATCACAGTAAATTTACAAATGCAAAAAACTTGCATAGGGAATGGTATTTCACTTTAGAAGATTTTTCAGAAAATAACTCGGCATCTTTCTTAGTCATCTTTCTAAAAATATTCTCAACAGCTAGCAACGTGGTCTGATAGTATCTTTGACAACCTACATTTTATGTACATCTGCAGAACATCAAGCCATGGCACAAGACAAAACAGGTAAAGAATCGAGTAGGTCTTCCACAGAATCACAGGCTGGTTGAGGTTGGAAGGCAGCCCTGGAGGTCATCAGGTCCAACTCCAGAGAAGTTTGCCCGGGACCATGCCCAGAGTGCCTTAGAATGTCTCCAAGGACAGAGATTCCTCAGTGTCCCTGGGCAAACTGTTCCAGTGCTCAGCAACTCTCACCATAATAAAGTGTTTCCTTATGTTCACATGGAAGGTCCTGTATTTCATTTTGTGCCCATTGCCTCTTGTCCTGTCAGTGGACACCACTAAGAAAAGCCTTAATCAGTCTTCTTTGCACCCTCCCTTCAAATTTTTATACATATTGGTAAGATCCCCCTGTATGTTCTCTTCTGCAGACTAAACAGTCCCAGCTTTCTCAGCCTCTCCTCATATGAAAGATGTACCAATCTCTTAATCATCTGAAAGACCCTTTGTTGGGCTCTCCAATAGCTCCATATCTCTGCTGTACAGTACATCCGTGTGTTTCTTGTACTGGGGAGCATTAAACTGAACACCCCTGATCAGGAGTAGTCAGCATGACTTCACCAAGGGGAAGTCATAATTGACAAACTTGATAAACTTGTATGATGAAGTGGCTGACCCAGCAGATGAGGAGGGAGCAATGGTTATTTTCTGCCTGGACTTCAGGAAGGCCTTTGACACTGTATCCCATAACATCCTTATAGACCAGCTGTTGATGTACAGGCTGGATGAGCAGACAGTGTTGTGGACTGGAAACTGACTGAATGGCTAGGCCCAGAGGGTGGTGATCACTGGCGCAAAGTCTAGTTGAAGACCAGTCACTAGTGGTGTACCCCAGGGATCAATACTGGATTCAATCCTGTTCAACATCTTCATTAGTGAACTGTATGATAAGTGGAGTGTACCCTCAGCAAGTTTTCAGGCAACACCAAACTCGGAGGACTGGCTGATGATATGCCAGAGGGTTGTGCTGCCATCCAGAGGGACCTTGACAGGCTGGAGAAATGGGCCAGCAGAAACCTCATGAAGTTCAACAAGGGGAAGTGCAAAGTCCTGCATCCAGGGAAGAACAACCCGACACACTGACATATGCTGGGGTACACCCAGCTGCAAAGCAGCTTTGCAGAAAAGGACCTGGGGGTCTGGTGGAAACCAGGTTGAAGATGAGTCATCAATTTGCTCTTGCTGCAAAGGCGGCAAATGGTATCCTGAGATGTGTTAGGTAGAGCGTGGTCAGCAGGTCAAGGGAGGTGATCCTTGCCCTTTACTGAGCACTGCTGAGGCCACACCTATGTTCAGTTCTGATTTCCCTGGTACAAAAGAGACATGGACATACTGAAGAGAGTCCAATGAAGGGCCACAAAGATGATTAAGGGATTGGAGCATCTCTCCTATGAGGAAAAGCTGAGACAGCTGGGACAGTTTATCCCACAGAAGAGAAGATTCAGGGGGCATCTCATCAATGTATATAAATACCACAAGGGAGAGTGCAAAGAGGACAGAGCCAGGCTCTTTTCAGCAGTGCCAGTTGACAGAACCAGAGGCAATGGACACAAACCAAAATACAGCAGGTTTGGTCTGGACATAAGGAAACACTTTTTACTGTGAGGGTGACTGAGCACTGGCACAGGTTGCTCAGAGAGGCTGTGGAGCCTCCCCTCCTTGGAGATACTCAAAAACCATCTAGACATGGTCCTGGGCAACCTGCTGTAGGTGGTCCTGCTTGAGTAGGGGGAGTTGATCAGGAAGACCTCCTGGGGTCATTCCAACCTCAACCATTATGTTGATTTTGTGACATACTGCTCCAGATGGGGCCTTCGCAGTGCTGTGTAAAGGGGAAGGATCACTTCCATCGACCTGCTGGACATATTTTGCCTAATGCAGCCCAGGTTACCATTAGCTGCCTTTGCTGCAAGGGCACCCCCAGGTCCTTTTCTGCTAATCTGTCTTCTAGGTGGCCAGTCCTCAGCATACAATGATGCATGGAACTATTCCTCCTTCAGTGCAGGACTTTGCATTTCCCTTTGTTGACTTTTCATGAGGTCACTTTGTGAATTCATGCTGACGACTCCAATCACCTTCTTGTCCTTCATGTATCTGGAAATAGGATTAGTTGCTCCATCACCCTTCCAAGCACTGAGGTGACGCTGACCAGCCTGGGTACTCCCTCTTTCCCTTTTTGAAGATATTTACCAGTGTTTTCTCAGAGATGTCCTGCTCTGGAGCTTTAGGAAGAAACAAAAGCAGTTTTCTTGGGAACACAAGGAGTTAATATCTTTATATGAGATACCACATGCAGTAAAAGCTAATCAGGGTTTATTTATTGTCTGGAAGTTTTATTGATTATTTTTTTCGCTAACACTCTATCTCCTGCAAGAGAAAGAAATGCCTTCATTGAAACTATTGCCAACACGTTAAAATATGTCCCATTAAACTAATTTCCTAATTGTTATTTCTTTTTGGTATTGCTAATTGTTGGTTCAATTTGAATTACTGCTGAGACAAATGTTCTGTTACCATTATTCTGTAAGAATGTTGCATTAAGGTATCAAAGCTTAACGTCACTATTTAATGAATTACAAAGGTTGTTACAGAGCTTATTGTTATCACCAAATTCGAAAGTGTTGCCCTTTTTTCTGACAGTAGTGTCCTGATAACAATACCACCATTACCTCTGTTCTGAGCATTGCGAGATATCTAAGGCCTGTCATTGGCTTCCCAGCAGACAAAAAAATCAATGAAGCAGAGTACATACACTTAGAGTTACTTCCTTTATACATAACAATCAGAAGACACACTTTCACAAATAGAAACAGCTGCAAATTTTTCCTGTCTGCAGAAAGATTGAAATGCAAATCAAGCAAAATAAATATTCTTGGGCAGGACTATTCCTTGTTTTTCAGAGTGCTCACAAGAAAATTACATATAAGAGAGATGACAAGAGTATAAATAAATAAGGATGTGGCTGATTTTGGTAAAAGTAATAATAGTTCTCCTGGATGCAAGAAAATATTTATGTGAATTTTAATTGCAGTTGTAATATATTTCAAGCTGGATAATGTATAGATTAACGAGAATCTGCTTTCTTCATATTCTATTTTAGTAGTTTAGAAGTACAAGAACAATCTTACTAAATGAAACTACACATTTCAGCAAAAGGTTTTGTTCAGAGGCATTGGCAAATAGCAGACATGAAGTACTATTTGATGAATTCCCAGGGAACTCCAGTTACAACAGCTCTTTCCAGAAATCATAGGCTATGTATTGCTGTCTCATCTCCAACATCTTAGCCAAATTTTGCCTTTAAGTATTTGCCTCAAAGAAGAAAATGTCTCTGTTATCTAACAAGTCTACGTTTCATAAAACTAGAAATCTACCTATACTGTATCTTAAAAATAAGCACACTCGATCTCAATATTTATAACTTAATCTGAAAAACAAATAGGTTGCATAGCTCTGTGTCATAGCACAACCTGAAGTCTCCTACTCTAAAAGAAACCTGTTGGGTCTCAGAAACAAGATGAGCTTCCATTATCTCCTTGTGAATTTATTAATCCATAGACCTGTATTTTGACCAGTATATGAATGTATGTATGTATGTTTGTATATGTTTGTTTGAATATATAAATACGCAATTTTTGAAGATGCGGGGTTGTTAATGTCAATTTTTCCCTTTCATCTTCTGTTTATGCCTCTTCTCCGTTATCTAATTCCTCTCTCTTGCTGTAGCTGAAACTCCAGTCTTACTGAAATCTGTTGGCGTTTTGCAATTGATTTGATAGGAGTTAAGATCTCACTCATGATGTTCATACCCTGCAAATATTTACAGAAAGCAAGCTTGCCACCCCCCTAAAACTTCCACCTACCATGATTACTCAGCCAGCTTTGCAGTTTGCATTCAGCAATTCTTTACTCTTTTGTAACTTAGTGTCCTTCACTCTGTAATGTTTTTTTGCTCTTGTTTTAAGCCCCTGAACTTACAAAAGTCAAAAGTTAAATGTCCATTTTCTATAAAATGAGTTCAGTTAAGTCTTAAACTCCTTCAATTAATCAAGAGTTTTATTTAATAAAATATTAGAAGAGTTGGAAAATAGTTGTCTTTGTTGTTGATACATAGGAACACTGGTCAGTTGCTTCTTGGCTTCATTTACACAGATTGTGATGACGAAAGACAGGCAGTAACATCTATTAAAGATAGCTGTTAAGGACAGCAAGGACTGGCTCTTTGGGGACCTCACAGAAGACTACTGGTAGGGGTTCAGAGAGGATATCTGACTGCTGGCTACCTCAGAGCAGCAGCAAGCTTTGATAAAGTGCTAGACTGCATGTCTTGTATGTCACACAGCTACTGTGTGGCAATTCCAAATACAAACCGAGTCTTAAAAATCAACTTGTGGTACTGAATGTATTTATTTTTTAACAGAAGAAGAAAATAGTAACTGCTTTCCCCTCACAAATTCAGTTTTTTTCATAGCCTGTTTTTAGGTCAGTTTTATGGAGGTTATTAATTTAGAGGGTTGCTTTGAGATCTACATTCCTCTGATGCTTCATTTCCTATTACATATTTTGCCTCTCTTTTATATCAATGCAGAGAACAGGTGTTTAGTAGCTGCCAGCTGGTTTTTCATGGAGAAAGTATAGTATAATGTAGAAATACATCAAATCCCTAATTCCTCTGGGTAGGCAATGCATAGTACTGACTTTATTATCTGACGAAAAGACCAAGGTAAAAAGAAAAAAAAAAAAAACCAAACCATTCTTTCCTTTGTTTTTATAAGTGATAGAAGTTCCTTGAGCAGAAAACTTTCCAGAAAATCAGATTAAAATCATGATGGAGTCCTATTAGCTTGATTGAAAAAAAGATCTTCACTAAGCTTGAAAGTATCTTCCTCTTAAGTCTAGGAGTTTAATAGATATCTCTCATTAGGAAAAACCTCAGCACACACTTTTAAAGGAAAATTGGAAAGAGAGTGGGGACAACACATAGTACACCCCCAACTGAAAAAAAAAAAGTAAAGATTATTATTTTAACAATAGTATTAAATGGAACAGTTTTATTACTGTTTATATTTCCTCTTGTGGAAAATAAGATATATCATCTTCTAGTGTCAGAGGTGCTCTGCATGAATTGATAATAATAGACAAGTAAATGTAAACAGGCATGCCTAGCCTTTGGTCTTCTGGAATAAAAGACCCTGGATTAAATAAACGCGTTTGCGAGTGGGAACCTTTTGGTCTGGATGATAGTTTCTTCAGTTCAGATTTCCAGGGTGTTTTACATTTTTTCCTAATGTATTACAAATCCTACATAAGGAAAATTCTTTATTTTGCTTTTTGTATCTAGTTTATCCACAAAAGTGTGATTTTTAGGACAAAGATTCAAAACAATGCTTTTTATAAAAGAAGTGTTAACATAACCTAATTAGCAATAAAATGCATAGAACTTGTGCAGACTCTGTCTTTAGCCTGTGTGCCATGGCTGAGAACTTGTGAGTGCTTCACTCATTTTCACTTTTTCCCACAATGGTCATTAATTTAAAATCCAAGGCCCTTTATTTGCCATCTTATCTCTGTAGGTGATTTCCTATGTCTGTGAGAAATTTAAGTTCTACATGTGTTCAAAGAGGCTGGCCATGAAACCAATCTTCTGAACTTAGGTAGGGTTGGAAGTAATTTTTACTTTTTTTTCCCCTCCATCTTTTTTAATGAGAAAATTACAGTTTCTGAATAATAAAGCTACATGAAAAGATATTTAACATTTACATAACTTTATAATTTCCTACTACACAGCCATTGGTCAATTTAGAACACTTTTTCTCCTCCTAAATAATTTTTCCTCTGTGCTTGGTCAAATAAACTCTGAATGCTGGGAAAAAATCTAGAATGTTCCATCACCAAGCTATTCCATGATATTTTTAAGCTACCACTTCTTCAGTTATTATGGTATGCCAGTCCCTTGTACCATGCCGGGTACAAAGCCAAACAAAGCCAATGGAGAGCTTTTTAGTTATGTAAGGTAACTTTGGAACAAAATTGTGTAAAGGTGCCTTAAAACAATTTATATTAACATTCTCCTGTGATGTGTTTCTTCCTTCCATACAGACCAAAATTACACTGAATTTGTGTTCATGGAGGAAGCTAAATCTATGTAAATAGGGAAATAGGGTAAGGCTGTAAATCTTTTCCAAGTGGCCCCACTGTCTGTGATAAAAGGTCTAGTTTTGATACAATCCAGCTGTGTGTAAGCTTGGCTCAAATTTTTGAGAAAATTCTTAAATTGTGAGAAACAGCTGTGAGAAAGTGAATAAGAAAGAACCATAAAAGATAACAAGGGTAAAAATGCAGGAAGCAGTACGATAATTGAGATAAGACAGTCAGCAACTCAGGCATTAAAGATGAAAAGCACTGATGTGGAAATGCATAAAATCCCAAGAAAAAAAATAAATTCTGGAAAAATGACGATTTAGCAACATCAAGGATCAGCCCATTCTGAGAAGCAAGCGAGGCCACCCTTTACCTTCTGACTAATAACTGTCTACCATCAAAGACACATTGAGTGTCTCATCTCAAATAGCAACCATATTAAATGTTAATCCAGGAGATTATTAATCTTGGCCATCTATTGAACATATTTACAGAAAAAAAAAAATTGCTTTGAATTCTTAAATTATGTGTAACCTTCCTGCATAGTCTCTTTGTAACTTGGACAAGATGCCTGTATTGTGACCCAGAGACAAAAAGGTACAAGACCATCTGAGCTGATAGCACAAATATGCAAAATACTCCATTTTACTTCTGTAAAAACTGCTAAAAGATTACATTATTAGAACCCTAATTCATTAAACAATCCAGAGTTCTTCAATGACATATTAGATAATGTTGTGTGATCCATTGACAGACTTCCATCAATTTGTCAGTGTCTCCCTTAGTCCTTTGGATGTATAATAATTTATTTTTTTTTTCATTCAAGGTTATATGGTCAATTCATTCAAGATAAATGAATTGCCTGCCTTTTTCTTTTTTTTTTTTTTAATATCTAGCTTAAAATGCAATTGTTTTTAATGATGTACTTGCCCTTGGTAGCTTCTTCCAAATAAAATTAATCTTTGATAGCAATATTCTCCACATGCTGTATCATGTCAAGAACTATAAATGTTCCATCACTATTTTTACGTTACTTTATTGCTGTAGAAGGACTAGCAATTTATTAGCTCTTTTACATTGTCATCATTATTATGTATTTCACATAGTGAATAAATGATGAATTGTTGCCACAGAAAGTATTTTATTACAAAAAAAGAAAAAAACCAAAACATCACCCTGTCAAAAACTGAAGGGCCATAGCTCTGCTCTTACTTGAATCCTAGAACAAGAAAATATGAGCTATTTTGTGCTTTTGGCACCATCCAGGGAATACTATTGCTGTGAATTGCCGTTTAGCTTGCTCTACATAAGCAAATGTGAGAGGGTATGTGCTTGAGCTCCAGTCTCTTATTCCCCTGCACCACATGCACTGCTTGAGGAACCATTTAAAAAGAAAAAGAAAAACAAGGGTAACAAAAAAAAAAAAAAAAAAAAAAAGAAGAGAAAGTAGGGATTCCAAGTGTCACTGGTCTTAATATTAAAAAGGGGTGATCATAAAATGTTCTAGCAGAAGTATTTTCACAAATTAGAAAGTATACCCCTTGTCCCATGAACGTGGACACTAAATGAGGTACAGGAGTTAATGATCACGTTAAATTAATTTTCGGCTCTGAAAACATACATAGTAACAAGCAAGAACAGCTTGCAAATTTAGACTTTGTGGAAAGGAGGGAAGCAAGGAGGGGAGGAAGGAAGGAAGGAAGGGGGGAAGGGGAGAGGGGCAGACAGACGAATGTTCATTATCCAGAACTTCATATTGGCTAGTGCTTGTGTTGCACTAAAACAGTATTGTAGTGTCCATGGAAGAGGATATATTTTACTGGGCATCGTTTGAAAGAATCTGTGTGCCAAGAGCACACTACTCACCCTTTCAGAAAACCACATAAGGACAAACAGTCAATGATAGTTCTGTTATTAGTATGCATCCGACAGCAATATGTCAAGAAGATGAAAACCGTTTCCAATTCCTTCATCAGGATTACATAATTAATATATAAAATTGCAGGCATAGATCTACAGGAATCAGTTCCACCAGTGGCCAAATATCTGAATTATAGAAAGAGTTTATATGACAATCAATAAATATTCACTAGTACAGCTAATGTGCTCACAGGGAAAATTTTCAATCATTTTTTATATTCAGCACGCGACATGAAAAGACATTTGTGAAATACGTAGTTATGAATGTTGATTGGTAAAAAAATACATAATTTGAATCTGCAGGCATGAATGTCTACTTAAGCAGTGGATTGTATTAACTGTTCAGAACTACTAGAGAGAGAGAGATCAGAATGATTTGATTACTATAGTAATTATTTCAAAACTGACTAGATAAGATGTAATGAAGTGAAAATAACTGGGCTATCATAACACTGATTGATGTATAGCTATTATGTTGAAAAGGCACAGGCTTCATAAATAATTGTGAAGGGCAATGACAAGGGTTATGATCAGACGTACTTTTAGTGTCTCTATTAGCTCTATTTTATCAGATAGTGTCAATTACTAAAAGCTGATCATGCTTGTTCAAAAATATGAACTTTGTAATAGATCTTATGTAATCAGCTTAGTATATATCAATCTTATAAAATTTATGATTAAGGATATACTCTTGTAAACCATCCAAGTAATAATAATGACAAACAAAAAGTTGTCTCAGGAGAAATGTAATGTATCAGCATTTCACACCTGACCTATATTTTAACTTTCTGCAAGTCAAGAGAAGATTAATCCTCATTCCATAATTCTGCACTTTCACGTATTAGTTAGTATCAAAATCGAAAATGGATATATATGCTTAATGGCTTAAGTACCACTTTGTTATTATCTCTAAAGTGTTACACAAAAGCGCAGTTCTAACATATCAAAGTCTAGAAACTGTTTAAATATTGTATTATATCTATTTGAATTCCACATTTTGGAATTTTTAACTGATATCCCCTTACTACTGATCTATTCCAGATATGGTAGTAGGAAATATATACTGGGCTTGTTATTAGGCTGGTCAGGAATACGCTAGCAATTTTTTTCTTTGTGAAATGTTGATTCATCCAAACCAATTTGTTTGGAGTAGAAACATCACTTTTGAATGTTGCTTTGATCACAAAAGATTTCCTAATTCTTTCTCCTCACACATCCACAGCCAAATCACATATCCAAGTCATGGGTCATATTGGCTTCTTAGGAAATTAGTCTTTTACTCTGAAAATACTTTCTGACACTTTTCTGTTCAGCTACAGTTCATCCCTTGATTGACTTTCATTTAAAGCTATATGTTTTCTTCCATATATGTTCTTGGATGTAACAGGAGGGAGAAGGCAGCAGGGAGGCGTATTGACAGTCCATCAAAAGGCAAAAAGTGCCTCTGAATAACTCTTTGCATGGAGTATAGAGACAGAGAACAGGCTTTCCACTGCAAGTGCTTTGCTTGCAGCAGAATGAGGGTAACTTCTGGGAATGAAGAAGCCCAACTGTGGGGACCCTCTAAGTCAAGAGCATCACCCATGAGGTATTGATGAGCCTTCATGATTATTCTCTGAATAGAGTGCTTCAGCCAAAAGCCAAGGAACAGACAAAGCCTAGGAAGAGGAGTGATGGGTGATGCCTCCAGAAAACTAAAAAAGATAAAGGATGAACAGCACAAAGGATAAAAAATTCCATAGAACTAAAAAAGGATAAAAGCTCTTGTCTTAGTCATGATGGAAGTGGGGGAGACCATCCTTCTTGGATTGTGTTCTAGACACCACAGCCTAATGAGCTATTCATGTACCTTTCATTCATAACTCCTTTAAAGATTTTCTTCTATGGAAATTCACCTTCTCCTTTCAAAGCTTTTGCCAAGTTCCTCCTGCAGCTGGACCTACAGTCACTAACTGTAACATTTTCCTAGCCAAACCCACTATAGTCAAGGCCTGTGCAGCAAGCAGCCATATCTCAAGAAATAAGAAAAGTATTTCTTGGGTTCTGATGAGATATCAGCCAAAGCTTTCTGTCAATACACAGAAAAGGCAAAAAGTGTATAAAGAGAACAATCCAAAAGGGATGACTGATCATAAGTGAAGTGATTTATAGGAGGGTATGAAGATATTTCCTACTGTCTCTTAAACCAAATGTGAAGCAGTATCAATGACTTAGACTTGTTCAAATACCTGTTTCCTTAAGGGAAAGACCTGAAGGGGGACTGTTATCAGTTAATTTAAAGTGTCCTCCCAACATTGTTGCTGCAGCTACTGAACTGATTTTCACACTTGTATATTGCAAGTGTCACCTTGCACATTGTCCAAACTCATAGCTGGGAGGTGGGTTGGTCATCAGGTATCAGATGGCCATTCAGAAAAACAGAAGGAGGATCAGTAATAAGGCTCAGATACTGAGGAGATGGGGACACTAATTTGTTACCCCCTATTTGAGACAGGTGAAAGATTAGTATGGTTCTTCATACAATAGCCCAGAGTTGGGGAAGGAAAAGTTTATGAGATATCCGTTCTTTAGAAAGGTGTGAACCATCAGTGCAGTAGAGGCATTTCACAGAATCACAGAATCAGAGAATGGTCAGGGTTGGAAGGTACCTCTGGAGATCACCTAGTCCAACCCCCTGCCACAGCAGGGTCCCCTACAGCAGGTTACACAGGATGGCTTCCAGGCAGGTTTTGAATGTCTCCAGAGTGGGAGACTCCACAACCTCTCTGGGCAGCCTGGTTCAGTGCTCTGCCACTCTCAAAGGAAAGAAGTTCCTCCTCATGTTAAGATGGAACATCCTATGTTCAAGTTTGTGCCCGTTACCTCTAGTCCTATCACTGGGCACCACTGAAAAAAAGACTATTCTCGTCTACCTGGCACCCTCCCCTTAAGTATTTACAAGCATTAATAAGATCCCCCCTCAGTCTTCTTTTTTCTAGACTAAAAAGCCCCAAGTCCCTCAGCCTTTCCTCTTAAGAGAGATGCTCCAATCCCCTAATCATCTTAGTAGCTCTTTGCTGGACTCTCACCAGCAGTTCCCTGTCCTTCTTGAACCGGGGAGCCCAGAACTGGACACAGGACTCCAGATGCAGCCTCACCAGGGCAGAGTAGAGGGGGAGGATGATCTCCCTCGACCTGCTGGCCACACTCTTCTTGATGCACCCCAGGATGCCATTGGCCTTCTTGGCCACCAGGGCACATTGCTGGCTCATGGTCATGCTGTTGTCCACCAGGACTCCCAGGTCCCTTTCCACAGAGCTGCTCTCCAGGAGGTCAGCCCCCAACCTGTACTGATGCATGGGGTTATTCCTCCCCAGATGCAGTACCCTACACTTGACCTTGTTGAATTTCATCAGGTTTTTTTCTGCCCAACTATCCAGCCTGTCCAAGTCACTTTGTATGGCAGCACAGCCTTCCAGCGTGTCAGCCATTCCTCCCAGTTTTGTGTCATCAGCAAACTTGCTGATGGTACACTCTATCCCTTCATCCAGGTCATTGATGAATATATTGAACAGGACTGGACCCAGTATTGACCCCTGAGGAACATTACTTTTTATTGACCTCCAACTAGACTCTGCACCACTAACCACAACCCTCTGAGCTCTATCTGTCAACCACTGTTCAATCCACCCCATTGTCCATTCATCTAACCCACACTTCCTAAGCTTGCCTGTGAGGATGATGTGGGAGACAGTGTCGAAAGTCTTGCTGAAGTCAAGGTAGACAACATCCACTGCCCTCCCCTCATTCAACCACCCAGTTACGCCATCGTAGAAGGCTATCAGATTAGTCAGACATGACTTCCCCTTGGTGAATCCATGTTGACTACTTCTGAGAACCTTCTTTTCCTCCAGATGCTTGGAGATGACGCCCAGAACAAGCTGTTCCATCATCTTTCCAGGGATGTGTTGCTTTAAAGGGCAAAATAATTTGGCAGAAAATAAACCCCCTTGCGTTCCATCCTGTATCAGGGGGGCTGGGCGTGGCTAGGCTTAGATTCTGAGTGATGCCTAATTTGGTGTTAAAAGTCTGGTCGCGCTCAATATGTATATTGAACTATCACGATTACGGATGCACTAATAACACCATACACAATTCGATCTAGCGGCATTCCATGAACTAGCACGGCCACACTTAAGGAGTTGGGTCATGTTCACTACAAACTCTCACGGCTAGATTTGTGAAAAGTGTAGTTTACTGAAGCAACAGATGCACAAGCTCTTTTGGATTGCCGGTGATAGTGACTGTCTGCAAAGCACGTATAAATACTAAAGATGTTAGTAATATAGCCTGGCTACAAATGCGCTAAGTTATAAAATAACTGTATAGAGATTTCTAAGTTTCCCGGGGAAGCACTTGGTATAACCAAATGTTTGAGTCTTACCCACAAGCGTCCTTATGGGGGTGGAATAGAGGCTCAGCCCGTCGACTGATCCCAGAAGTCAGAGGTGGTCAGCGATGGTGTTTCCCTGATTGAGTTGGTATCTTCCCTGACATCCCTCCTCTCTTAAGCTATTTTTCTATGATTTTTTTACCTTTCAGGTGGAGCTTGAGGGACTCTAGTCATACATATTTTTGTTATGATTGGTGTAAAATTATCTCGCTTCACTTTTAAAGGTATAGACTATGAAAAATTCAGAGTGCAGACTCCGTGAGGAGTGATCGCACCTTGGAGGCAGGTACCTTTTGGGATGGAGGTGTGTTTTGGTATTATAATGTCATTATAATGAGCAACGTTCACCCAGAGGATAGCATTTTGTGAAAAAATGACAGATTGTTGGCTCAGGGTAACAATTAGGCAGCTTATCAGTTCTATCAGACCTTCAAGGGTTCCATTTGACCCTCAAGTTCCCATTTTATCACAGACTTTGGCCGCGGTGTCTCCACTCTGCTCCATCCTCTGCACTCATCTTACTTAGAGTTACCGCACCGGACTCCCCCTATGTCGTTAACATCTAAGGTTGCCTAGGGAACCTTTGTGAAATATGTCCTTTGCACAGCAGCTGCACTCTGTCCCTGGAAGTTTCATCCATGCTGTATGTTTCTTCAAAATGCGAATACAGCTTAAATTCTAAGTCACCTCCAGTAACAATCCCACAGGATAGAGGTGAGGCTGACTGGCCTGTAGTTTCCTGGGTCATCTTTCTTGCCCTTTTTCAAGACTCGAGTGACATTGGCTTTCCTCCACTCCTCAGGCACCTCACCTGTTCTCCAGGACCTTTCAAAGATGATGGAGAGTGGCCCAGCAATGACTTCCACCAGTTCCCTCAGCACTCACAGGTGCATCCCATCAGGCCCCATGGACTTGTGGATATCTGGTTTACCTAATTGATCTCTAATTTGTTCTTCTTCAACCAAGGGAAAGTCTTGCTTCCTCCGGGCTTTCTCTGTTACCTACAAAGCCTGGGACTCCCAAGAGCTGGCCCGAGCAGTGAAGACAAGCAAAGAAGGCATTCAGCAACTCTGCCTTCTCTGCATCATCTGTCACCACAGCACCTGTCTCATTCAACAGCGGGCCCCCATTTTCCCTAGTTTTCCTTTTGCCTCTTATATGCTTAAAGAAACCCTTCCTATTGGCCTTGACATCCCTTGCCAGGTTCAATTCCAAGGCTGCCTTGGCTTTCCTCATTTCATCCCTGCATACCCTGACAGCATTCTTATATTCATCCCAAGTGGTCATGCCCTTCTTCCACAGACTGTATGCTCCTTTCTTCCACCCGAGATTTTTCAGAAGCCCCCTGCCAAAAAATAAACCAACAAAACACGCCACCCCAAAAAAAAAACAACCTAAAGGTGCATTAGGAATCTGGGCACCAACTTTCTCAACCTATTGATTCACAAATATTCTACTGTACTGATTTACTGACACAATAGTTAGCAGGTGTTTAATTTCCATCAGAAAAAACATTGAAGTTAGAGATTTGTCAACACTTAGCATTGCAAAGCTAACACTTCTTATCAATCAGAATATTTCTTATGTAAGTCTAGGACCCTTAGGTTATCATAGATTCCTATGATATGGTCAGCAGGATCTATCAAATAAACAGGTGACTTCAATAAAACAAATTCATGAGGTCATGATGACTTAAATTCCCATCACATTGTTTTCAGATATGCACCATGAAAACTGACAGTGTTTGAATAGTGTCAGAATTGTAAAGCCTGAAATAAGATGCAGGAGAGGAATTGGATCGTTATGACACTGGTAAGATATTGAGATCTCAAAATCCCACTGACTGAAACTGTTGTGTTTATTTCACGCTTTGATATATATGATATCATTTTGTAAAACCATGTTACATTTTCCTGATATAGTTTTATTAATACTGAAAAAATATTTTTGTGTAATAATAATTTTAATACTGAATGAACATTAAATATTTAGAGTAATTATTCTAAGGATTCAATTACCATAAATGCTTATTAAAACGTAAAAGTTTGCAAAAATTATGTTTTGGCTTCACTAATAAAATATTCTTTTCTTGAGTGTAATATTTATAGAATTATTTATATAACAAGGCAGATGGATTACTTTGAAAGTTTAACAGGTACATGCTATTTAGAGTCTCTTAGAAGACATATCTGATTACTGTGACTAAAATGGCAGATGTTACTCTTCATTTCCAAAAACAATCTCAGATTTTGCTTGCCTTCTCATTCAAATGTTTTCTTGACAGACATGCTAAATAAGCTTTCTATTTGGCTTTGAAAATTAATCCTATGGGGTTTTTGCAAGCATATTTATTTTGAAGACAAATGGAATTAGGTAAGCATTGATATATTTCATAAGCTGTTCTGTATTTGACGTAAAAATCCCTAACATAACTCCCACTAATGTGCATAAGATTCTTTCCATTGGTAACTATGGTTGTTAAAGCAGGTGTCTTGCACAAAAAATGTTATGTGTAATATTTCACTCTTTTTCAGGTCTCTAGAGACTAACATTTATAATATGCCCACCCTTGATCATTTATTTTTCATTTCATTTGCATTTTGTTTTTATTTTCCTGAAGTTATGAAAAATTCCCCTTCTTTCCATCTCATTTTCTTAAGTAATTATCATTGCAAAAAGTGTTTGAATTGTATTTGAAAAGCAAATAGGTAAATAGACAACTGTTTCATGATGGCTCATTTCATGATGTTTTGTGTCCTTTGTTACTGTTTCATCATTTAGGAATTGTGGACTAAAACTGTTATATTAAGCGTTGTAGAAACATCTAAGAACAAGGTTTAGAATTTGGGTGATGATTACACATAGGTAAAATGCACAGAACAAGGGTATTATGTAGCTCTATGGAAGTAACAGTGAGATACACTCTGTTCACTGTGGATTTATTTGTAAATTTTGCAGTAATTATGAAAATATTCCCATGCAACTCACCTATAACTAAATTTACATCCTTATGGAGTTGTCACGTAATTTCTGTCCTTGTTGCACAGACACTATGAACAGTTTGTTTAAAAGTAAGCAAACAAAGTAAGTTGATTTATTTGGCCATTTGAATAGGGTAACTCTTATGTGGGGAATGTCTGAAACAAGACACTTAGTCACTGTCCAAATGGAAATGGGAATCTCTGTTGCAAGACTGTAACAGCAACTTCAGCTGGAGCGGGTCTGACTCTTCTGCTGAAGTCTCATGATGGAGGTGGTCCTATGTGACCACCTCAGCATGTGTATAATGCATTGCCATAGGTTTTCTTAATCCACATGTAAAACATCCCCTAATCTTCTTAAGTACGTACAAACCTGTCCTATGTGACCATTTCTGCACCTGCAGGAAGTTTGTATTGCTTAATTACAAGTCTTTTATCTATATACACTTTGATCAATTTTGTAGGAGGAACCACTTCCGGGAGTCTCTGGAAGGAAGGGCCAGATTCTTCACTCAGGACATTAATTAACATGGTTAAACACACAACTTTGTCCTTGCACAGAAGGAGCTGCCTGGAGGGAGTTTTCAAAACAGTCTGAAATTCCCACCAAAAGAACTCCTGCACCGATTAATCAAGTTGTGAGTGTTGCTAAGAGCTCAATCAGCACCAGTTAATCAAGTTGTGAGAGTTGCTGAGAGTTCAATTAGTTACCTAGTACCGAGTTGCTCTAGTTTCTTGAACCTGTCCATTATCTCACATATGAAAGTGACTGGCTGGGGAGTTTCTGGACCACACAGAGAACTAATCTTCCTCAGGAGTATTCAGGTTTTAGTTCTGATCTGTTCATTTGGAATATTATCCACTAGCTATTTTTCTAATAGGTTAAATAGTATACACCTATAAGGTAGCTGAAGAATACACATAGGAGTAATACTGATCCCTCATCCCAGCACAGTTTTATGGTGGAAGAATGTGTCTGTCCTCAACAGCCTACAGGATCTACTGGATCTCAGAGTATTTCCACATTCTGCTATTCATTCATTTTTCTTTCTTCTTTTTTTTTTTTTTTTAAGTAGCAAATACATAGAAGGACCATATAATAGTAATGTGACTCTCTATATTGAGAAAGATACATTTTTCATTGGAGTACTGTGTTTTCAGTATATACCTTATCAATTGGCTTTTTCCCTCTACCGTAAGCTGTCCATGTATATCTGATACCAATACCTGATTTGACTCTTCTAACAAAATTTAAGATACAAATATTTATAATATCAAGAAAATAAACCGGACATGCTGACTTGAAATGATGTTTACTTTAAATATCACAGAAGAAACAGGACTAGAATAATAAGATCCAAGACTCAAGACAAAAAGGAATGCTAAAATTTCCTAGTATTATTTTAAACATACATACTATGTATTTACACTTCTACCATATTCTACCCGATTCTAAAAAATTACTTGGAAGACTATATGGATAGCTAAAAATGACATTATATGTAAATATTGTTATGTTTCGGAAAAAAATCTGTTCCACTTATACAAACTCTTACTCCGTAAACAGTTAAAATATTTGGGTGGTTTTGTTTAATTTTTTATTACACTGACATTGAGCGTTAAAAATATTTGTGTTTATGGATGTGTGTATATATATATTAATTGACAGTTTTCCTAAAAATTGAACTTACTGCTTAATTTAAGAATGGATCTTTTCTTCTAGATAAATCATTTAACGTGAGTTTATTTTAATAAAATGTCATTGGTTTTCTAAAAAATATTTTTACATCTTTTCTATTTTTCTTAATAATTACAACTTCTTTATACAACACCTATTCAATTATTAAGTTGTATAGCAAAGCTTTATATGTCTTGTTCCAGCATTTATTGATTGTTTTACAAATTATTTGCCTTTGGAAAAGCCCTTGGAGATAAAAAATAGTTATAAGAAGTTTTTACCAACTAAAGTAGCCATAAACTTATACAAAGTTACATGAATGGAAATTCATGAATTAAAGTGGATCATGGAGCTTAAAAAGTCTTACCTTTGTGATGAAAGCTGACAAAAATAAATAATAAGCAAGAGTATCCTTAAAATATCTGTATAATAAAGATATTTTTTGAGCATTTACAATTGTATTTTACAAAACCTGAAGAAGGCTAATACAAATGCTAAGTTGTCTCAGAGTCTATAAAAGTTCTTGTCATCCTGTCTCCAAACCTCTTTATCATCCAGTGTAATCTTTTCCTTATTATTCTCTAAATAAGTTCCATTATTAAAAACAAACAAACAAATAACAAAATAATGCTTCTTTCCATGCCCAGGGTTTAAACTTTCTGACTTCCATGTTATGAAATAACATTTTTGAGTAGATGTACTAGTTTCCTTGTTTATATCCTTATGACCTAATAATTAAAAGTCTATTGCTACACCGTTACAAATCATTTGGTCTAATATAAGATATTTCCTCCCACTACCACCTTTGTTTCATAAAAGTCTTCATTCTCCAATATGGACTGATAATCTGTTCTGACACATCACTTCATAACTTGCAGGGAAGAACTTTCTGATAACCCTTTGTCGTTGACACAGGCTCAGTTATTCATAAGTACATTTTAAATATTTGTTATCCTCTTTTGACATTTCAAATATTAACATTATGGGGCAGAGGTTAAGTTCAAGTGAACACTGTGAGTCAAAGGAATAAAATATAGGTGTTTCTTAGGGCCCCGGGCTGCTGAAAACAGTAGTAATGGAGAGAACTATTTTCAACAGCATGAAGAGTCACCTATAGCAGAGTCACGCAGGGTGAAGATGCAAGCACTTTCACTTTGACTCCTATTCAGAAAGGTTAGTGAAAGTTCCGATTCTGCATTACTACACATCCTGCTTACACTTTCAGCCTCTCTTTTTGCCCCTGGCCTCCATGACCTTGCTGCAACATGAGCCAGTGGAAATGCCCTGGGCAGTTGATTGTGCAGTGAGTCTTACACAATCTCACTGAGAAGCGTGGAAATCATTCATAACATGAGAAATTTTATATTTGCTTCAAACTGAAGATTTTATGGTCTCTTAGGAAAGTAGTTGCTGGTTTAGAGGAAGGTTCATAGCTGTGGGGGACAAAAGGGTCATTATCAGTCAAGCAGGCTCCAGGGGATATTTCAGACCATGATTTGTGCCATAGATTCATGCCAGTTATCCTTAGCTGAACCATCTGCATAAGAAAACCTATACACCTTAACTCCGTATAATTTGATTCTCATAAAAAAAACCTAACAAACCAAAAAAAAAGCAAAAACAGGGGGTCAGAGAGCGATCTTATAAGAATTCATTGAGGTTTTCTACTGGTAAAACGATTTAAAATTCTTAACTGGAAAATAAGATAACAAAAGCTAATGGAATTTAAAACAACTTTTATAAAAATATCTAAAACTTTGGAAAGTAGTAACAATTCATTTCAACAAGAGATTCAAATCTATAGCATCACGTATGAAGTCTAATCCACTGAGTCCCTCTGTGCCCTGTAGTCCTACTGAGGTAATGAAAACACAGGCTAAAAATGCAAAGAGATGATTTCTCGATTTTGTTTGCCTTGTAGTCCTCTGGGCAGTCACTCTCCGAACTACAGCCATTCAGTTGAGTTACCCTAAAAGCACAGACTTTAAATATAGACAAAACCATTCTGAATATTATTTTTCTTTCTTTTTCCTTTTTTCCTTTTTTTTTATATCCTTGCATAACCCTCATGGAAAGCCATATTATTATTAGGTTTTTCTATAGTTCTCATCAGCTGAATATCAGGATGCCTATTGTCACTGTTCAGTGTACGTTCCAAATATGAAACTGCTCAGCTCTGGATAGAAGTGTCACTGTAAAGGAAAATCAGAGTGCTTTGGGGAAGACTTTGTTCAATAATCACTGCTTCTGACTGCAATCTGTGAAATCATTTTTTATAAAACTTGCAGAATAAAGACAAGCACAGATGTTTCTTCTTTTTTTTTTCAGTACCATTTCTTTGCTTTCATTATCTTTGTTGCCCATACTCCACATACAAAAATCTGAAAGGTTTTTGGTAACTGTTCATAGAAGAAAGATTTATAGAAGCCAGTTCCGCACTTGGATGCATAAAATAAAAAGTGGTCATAAAAAAAAAAAAAAAGCGTGAACTGTTAGTATGAATAAATCCTACATATGCAAATTTGGAATAGCAATATCTAAACAATTCAGCCATTGCTAAAGATGATTAACTTAAAGCTATGCTATAGTGAGTGTATCACAGTTAGGTTCACATAAACAAAAATATTGTTTTTCAGAATCTCTAAATGAGAAAAGGCAGAAAAGAGTAAAGATTAAAATAAGTAACATTTCTTCAAAAACATGGATATACACAAGCTGTATCATGAAAATTTGTCCATATCTAAGACTTCTATCAAGTAGGATTATTAAAAACTAAATGCATTCAAAGCTGAGGGAAAAGCTCTGACTTATTCTTTAACCAGCATAGGAAAAGACTGCGCATATTTCTTAATTACCTATATACATTAAGTGATAGCTTTGCTCTTCAATGAAATCTTTACTGTATACAAATTTCATCACAGAATTAAAGCATCTTCAAAGGTAGAAAATACTGTGTACTAAAAAGAGCTTTAATCTGGCATAGAGAAATACAGGAAGAATCAGTATCTTTCAACTAAATTAGGCAAATTAAAAGCAGAAATAAGCACATTTTTAACAGTGAGATAAATAATTGCTGGAATTATTGCCAAAGGAGATTAATAAATTCTGTCCATCTTAGACTTTTCACATCAGATCCATTCCAGAAGATAAGTTTAGATGAGTATACATTGCTAGGTTCAACCCAGGAAGAAAAATTGACTGTACTATACACAAGATCGAACCATATTATCTAATACTTTCTTCTGAAATTAAAATTTACATTTCTTTAAGGCTATGTTTGGATGCATTAACAATAATAATTGACTTTAACAAAGTAGTAATCTTACCCAGATTGTAAATCCCCAAGTATTTTCTAAGTAAAAACACATTAATCATTGCATATTACACTGTATTAATGACTTGATATTTAAAAATGGAATACAATTCTAAAAAAACAAAGATTAATTTGAATTAGTGACTGAACAAATAGTGGCTTTTTTCTAAGCTATATCTGGTTTTCTAAAACCAAACTGTAATACAAACATTCGATGATGAACACAAGAACAGAAAGCCACAGTGGCTGGAATTTGGCTAAACTTTTTAAAGAGATAGCAAAAGTAATTACAACAGTTTCCAGAGATAAAAAAACAAAAATTCTTCACATTTTAAGAATATAAATATTTGTTTGCTTTCTTGAGTTTTAAATCCTCCATTGAGTTCACCATTATTTGACAAGGAGGCAATCTTCTTTACTTGTCCAAAGAAAGGCTGTACTTGTTTGTCTTTTTTCCATTCTCCTACTTTCTTCTTATTTCCTCAGACAGATCTAGTAAAACATTCTTGAATAAAGTGATTCTTGTTTTCCTAGATCATTTAACTTGTCCCATTTCAGAAATGGAAATACTGGAGTTTGGCTTTAGTGCTAGTCAATTCCAACATCAAGTAGGGTAAAAGGCAGTGGTAAACAACTCAAGCTCTCCACCATTCCAGCAGAGGAAATTATAGTTCAAATTTCGCAATTTTCTCTGTTTGTTTAGAAGATTCAAAAGATTTCTTTGTTCTCCTTTAGGAATTTTTTTTTTTTTTTTTACTATTGCAGCTATCAAGAGGCATGAATTTTGTATCTAACTAAGTAGATATCAAGTAGACTTTCAAACTCTTCATTTTTCACCTGACCTTATCTTAACTGTCTGAGGAAATAATAAACATTCTCAAGAGGAGAAGAGCAAACTGTAAAAGCTGCATTATTTTAGTGACTGACTATTTTTTTTTGTGCATACACTTCTTGTTTAACCTTCAGTAAGCAACTTTGAGTGTTCAGAATTGTCATTTTTCAGTGCTGTCCTTTTGGCTTCTATGAAGCTGTAAAATATCTCATGCTTCAGCTGAAATCATTCCAAGAGGAATGTCCTCACTGATTACATTTCTGCTAAGAAAACCATGCGCTTGTGATGACACTGTATTTCCTTGAAGAAAATCAGTTTAAAAATCAATTGAGAAAGGGAGATAAACCACTATGTCATCAATGAACATGTCCTATTTTAGTTTTAAGTGCATGCTAACATTTCTTTATTGTGATGTGCTGAACTTGGAGGAACTGAATATTTTAGATTATAAATTTACAATCAATGGTCTACCTGGAAGGATTTTGGAACGGAAGTTGCATTGTGTGACAGGAGATTGGTAAATGTACTATCTGAGTTTAAGAAAAAGCGTGGGGAACAAGTGATACAGGCAAACAGAGGTTCATTCATCTGACTTCTATGTATAAGAGCTTTTAGAAAAAAAATAAAGGTGAAGTTCAGGCATGGAAGTAACTGGAAAAGGCTATAAAATACAGATGAAAGGTAACTTTTACCAGACAAAAGCAAACATTTTCTTGGTAAATTTGCTGATTTGCTAGACAAGGAGAAAGATTTAGCACTGAGTCTTTCCCTATGCATTTATAACACTTATTTTTTCTCTTTTTTATTGTTGATGAGATCATAAACACAGAGAGGATAAGAGTAAAAGGGCTCCTCCTCATTTTTCCCCCATACTTCTATGACACAACTCTACAAACTTACATGAATTCTACAGTGAAAGATTTCTTATGGAAAATATTACTAGTTGAAACAGAAATGGTTTTTAGGAATTTTTTGGTTTAATGAGTTTCCAAATACCTGGCTCAGGGCCATTTTTCTGATGATGAAGGCTACATCTAGACATGTCAGAATTTCCAATCTATACAGAGGGAATGGAAGCATTTAGAATACAATTCTAGTCAGGCTGGGTCCCCAGCTGTGCAGATTTGGGCACTTTGTTTCAAATATCCCATTTTAAAATTATCAGAGTTCTGTGCTTTGATTTCCAATTTCAAAACTTCTTGGCTTATCTGGGACTGCCAGAGCCACAAAGTTCTCACACAAATAAATTTAGAATTGCTAATTTCAATGGAATTTCTTTGGTAGAAAACCAGAAATATTGTCCTGAAATCTAGTAATTTAATTTCCATGTTTTCAAAAGCAATTATTTCATTTCAGTAATTCAATACTTTAGATTTAAACTGTTGGTATAATTTTAACTGGATCCATAATTTTATTTGTCTTTATTAGATTACCAATACTTTAATTAGACTGACTAATATTAAGTTCTTGGTTCCACATGAAAGATCATAGAACCACAGAATGGTTGAGGTTAGAAAGTACTTTTCAAGGTCATCTAGTCCACTTCCCCCCACACAAGCATGATCACCAAAAGCCAGTTGTCCAGGACCATGTCCAAATGGTGTTTGAATGTGCCCAAAGACGGAGACCTCAAGCCCTCCGAGTAACCTGCGCCAGTGCTCAGCCACCATCACAGTAAAAGTGTTTCCTTATGTTCGCATAGAACCTCCTGTGTTTCAGTTTGTGTCCTTTGCCTCCTGTCCTGTCACTGGACACCACTGAAAAAAACCTCGATCCATCTTCTTTACAATCTCCCTTCACATTTTATACACATTCATAAGACGTGTTTATTTAGCCCACAGAAACTGCACTGGGTATTTGATCTACTTACTCATCCTTGAGGCTTGGTTGTAATCTGGAGGTAATGTGTGTTTACGTGTGTGTGAGTGCGTACCTATGGGTATGAACAAGGGAGGAACCAATATGAATGTCGATGAACTAGGAAACATAAAAATCATCTTTGTAACACAGCAATTAACTCAAAAAGGAAATATAAAAAAGGCAGTGTATTTTCTCACACAATAACACTCATTCTGTAAAGCTAGAGCAATAATCTACAAAACATAGCCAGAATATTCAGAAAAATCACTGCTACAAGGCCCTGGCCACTGTAGCAGATACCTTATCAGTGTGTTAGCAGCTGAGACCTCTTCAGCACACAAACACGTACTTAACCTTATACATGTGCAAGTGGTTTTACAACATAGCATGCTTTTCGGCTAAATGTGTGTTTGAATAGTTAGTTGAATTATGTTCCAAGGGTTAGATACAGAATTAATCAGATTCTGAATACGGTTTAATGATGGAAAACACAATTTAGATGGGATTTGGGTATCTTATTCCAAAATTGTCATCCACAGAAAGCTATCCAACTGGTTTAATTTAGTATATGAAATCAGCTTATAACTAAAACCATCTGACATGCACAAAATTGACAGTCTGACACGAAGACAACCTGCTGAGCTTTTGTCTGAACAGATCCAACATATAGCAAATCAGCAATTATTTCAGCATAACTTAGGGTGACCACTGCAATAAGATAGCAGATTGATTTGCTGTTAAATTCCCTACTAGGCTTCTGAGAATTGTTCTAATAACTTGTCTGGAAACTGAACAACATGAAGTTTCAAACTTTTCAAACAAAATTTTAATATTGTTATTTATTTTTATTAAATTACAAATATTTTAAGACAAAAAGTCATTCCTTCAAAGTGAGGCTTTTTGTATCTGCAGCTGATGTAGTCCAGGAGAGGGACTAGAAGACTCTGGAGGTAAGTCAATGTAGAATTTTGTGATTACAAAATGGCTCCACCAACATACTGCTGTGAGTTGGGATGTAAGGCAATTCAGTATCAGAACCTGTTTTATCAAGTACCTCCTTCTTCTGGAAAAAAAGATACCTCAGGAAATTTTTGGGTAGACTTTATATTCCTAGAGACTGAACAGACAGCATTTACATGTAATCTTTTTGTTTGGTAATCTTAATGTTGAAAGAAGATTAATAAAATACTTTCATATCTAGGTCCATGCACATGGAAACATAAAATCTTTCATCCTATTTATTTATTTAATGAATTCAGGTTCACATTCTCTTTTTGTCACTCTTTTCAAGAGAACAATCTTTTTCAAATTAAAAGAAAGTTGTTTCTCATATCGCATCAGACCTCAGGTGCTTAAGTGAAAGAATTTTCTTTTGTTAGAGTGTGGTGATTCCACAGTGAAGTATTTATGCCAGCTGCTATATAAACATTTTGTCCTTGAGCCACAGATGAGGACGCACATGTTTCACAACAATGTGTTCTTACTTTAGGCGCACAATACAGAAAAAATAGGTACAAGCTCTGCAATAGAATCTTCATGGAGTGACCAGAAGGAAAGGAGGGCTGCAATTAGAAAATATATTGAGAACTTTTATTTGTAAATCAAATAAAAGTTTGTTTAAGAGGGATTTCTTTCTTTTGTGACCTCAGTAGGACTATTTTGACTAAAAACATATCTATAAGATCTGGTCCGTCGGCACCCCTGCCCCACTCCCATAAGAGGCAGCCCTAGGGCGCACGGCGACCGGGAGCGCTGCAAACAGTGGGCAAACAGAGCGTGGTGTGTCAGCCAGAGAGTGGCGTGGCAGTTTGTTCGGCAGTTTGCATGGAAAGGCGTGCGGAAAGATGCTGAAGCTGTATCTGCTCCACCAGGGAGCCATGATATCTACCCGGTGGAAAGCCTTGGTGTCCCCAGGCTCTGAACCCAGCAGGACTGAGGCAGCTTCTCAGACGGAGCTCTGGTGGATGCACGCTGCCACCCAGGTGCCAGGCTGCAGGCTCTGCCCTGCTCTGAGGCCAGCATCAGATGACAGCAGTGAGCACGCCTGTGGGAGATGTGCCCAGGTAGAGGAACTCCTCTGCCTAGTGATGGAGCTCTGGGAAGAGGTAAGTAGATTAAAAATCACCAGGAAGTGTGAGAGAAAGAGAGAATCCTGGAGTCACAGCCTACCTTCCCTCAACCAGGCCCTACAGGCAGACAGGGCATGTGATACAGAGGATTCCCCTGTCCTCTTTCTCCCTGGCCAAACGACGTAACTTAGAGGACCGGGGGCAATGAGAACAAGTTTCTGGCCGGTGCAGCAGGTGTGTCTCCCCAGTAACTGCCCCACCTTGCCAGGTACAGCTGTAAAATAGGTACGAGGCTCTGCAAGTGGAACTGAACCATGACAAGAAAGATAATTCAATATGCGTGGAGGTGTTGGTGAGGTTAAGTCAAACTACACCCCCTATGAAAACTTCTTCAGTAAAGAAAAAAAGACGGGGCATCATTGTAGCTGACTGCTTCCTGAAGGGAGCAGAAAGCCCAATATGCAGACCGGACCCACTTCTCAGGGAAGTCTGCTGCCTCCCCGGGGACCGGGTTAAGGATATAAAGAGAAAGCTTCCTTCCCTGGTACATTCTTCAGATTACTACCTGTTACTGATTTTCCAGGCAGGCAGCAATGATCTGGCAACAAGAAACCCGAGGGTAATCAAGAGAGACTTCCGGGCCTTGGGACAACTGGTTAAGGGATCAGGAGCACAAGTAGGGGTCTACTCTATCATTCCAGCTGCAGGGAAGGATGAGGGAAGAAACAGGAAGAGTCAGCAGATCAATACCTGGCTCTGAGCCTGGTGTCGATAGCAGGACTTTGGGATTTTAGATCATGGGTCAATTTACATGACACCGGGCTTGCTGGCAACCAATGGGGTACACCTGTCTCAAAGTGGGGAAAAAGTTCTTGGTGCAGGAGTTGGTAGGGTTCATCGAAAGGGCTTTAAACTATATTTGAAGGGGGAAGGGGATGAAACCACCCTTTTTAAAGGTAAGCCTGGGAGTCATGTGCCGATGTCTGTGGAATGGCATGCTAGTGAGGTCCCTCAGTCTGCTGACTCAGTGAAGGCAGGGGATGGAGATTCACTCTGCAGCAGAGATGTGAGGGACACTGATGGATTAGAAACTACGGCCGCACCTGGGAATGGTGAGATAAGAATTAGGGTTTCTCCAAGCAAAAAGGTGGCGGGACCAATAGCCCAGCTGAAGTGCTTCTACACTAAAGCATGCAGCATGGGCAACAAACAGGAGGAGATGGAAGCCATTGTGCAGCAGGAAAACTGTGATCATACAGGTGATGTTCCCCAGGGCTCAGTACTGGAGCCATTTCTGTTTAATATCTTTATCAACAACCTGGATGAGGGGATCCAGTGCACCCTCAGTAGGTTTGCAGACAACACCAAGTTAGGTGGGAGTGTCAACATACTTGAGGGTAGGATGGCTCTACAGAGGGATGTGGACAGGCTGGATCGATGGGCCAAGGCCAACGGTATGAGGTTCAATAAGGCCAAGTGCCGGGTCCTGCACTTGGGTCACAACAACCCGATGCAGCGCTGCAGGCTTGGGGAAGATTGTCTGGAAAGCTGCCTGGCAGAAAAGAATCTGGGGGTCTTGGTCAACAGCCAGCTGAATATGAGCCAGCAGTGTGCCCAGGTGGCCAAGAAGGCCAACAGCATCCTGGCCTGTATCAGGAATAGTGTGGCCAGCAGGACTACGGAAGTGATTGTCCCTCTGTACTTGGCACTGGTGAGGCCACACCTCGAATACTGTGTTCAGTTTTGGGCCTCTCACTACAAGAAAGACATTGAGGTGTTGGAGCATGTCCAGAGAAAGGCAACAAAGCTGGTGAGGGGTCTAGAGCACAAGTCTTATGAGGAATGGCTGAGGGAACTGGGGTTGTTTAGCTTGGAGAAAAGGAGGCTGAGGGGAGACCTTATCTCTCTCTATAACTACCTGAAAGGAGGTTGTAGAGAGGTGGGGGTTTGTCTCTTCTCCCAAGTAACAAGCGACAGGACAAGAGAAAATGGCCTCAAGTTACACCAGGTGAGGTTTTGATTGGATATTAGAAAAAATTTCTTCACCAAAAAGGTTGTCAAGCACTGGAACAGGCTGCCCAGGGAAGTGGTGGAATCACCATCCCTGGAGGTATTTAAAAGATGGGTAGACATGGTGCTTAGGAACACGGTTTAGCGGTGGTTTTTGGCAGTGTTACGTTGATGGTGGGACTTGATGATCTTAAAGGTCCCTTCCAATGTAGATGATTCTATGATTCTATTCTATATATCGTAAAATTATGTCAGAAGGTAACACAACACATACCAGAAGACTGGCAATCTCACTGGACATCTGAAAAATGCCTCTGTGTGCTGTCATTCTACTGACATACCTACAGTAAATCTTTTGTTAATTCTATATTTTGAATTCTTGCTGTTCTTGGCAAGAATGCAAAAAAGAGTTACAAAAGTTCAACTGTCACATGGATTATTTGTCTATATATGTTGAAATAACTCAACCAAATTTATATGTTCTTACAGAGCTGACAAAATGTCCTCATATGCATGTGACAGATGCAAACCAGTTTTTCTGTTACACCTTTCTGTATGAAAACAAAACCAATCAGACAATAAGCAAGAATTAGTTCTGCTACCATTTGTTTTGTGGAATAAGTCCAAAGAAACTATTGAAAGAAATATTTTATATTTTGTTCTTCTTTAATTTAGTTTGGTTTTTGAATACTGTTATAAATGTCTATTAAGATGAAAACTGCACAGCAGCAATTGCTTTCCTCATGAGGTTTAATGATCATCCTTGACCACATACTTCTCTGTAATGTAGAAAGACATTTCTTCTTTCCTTTCATGTACATTCTTTGCATCTGAGGAGGTGAAAGGTTGTTCTTAAAGTACAGTCTGGTGATTGATCCTTTTAGACACCTTAGAAACACTTTTTTGTTTGTGTAGTCTCAGAGAAAATGATAACAATGGTTTTGTAATAAACGATGCTCTCACTGTGGATCTCCATTCATTCAGTAAGGAAAGCGTCCACAACCGCAACAAAGGGATAACAGTCTGTGTGTATCAAAAGCAGATATCAAAAATGTTTGCGTTAAAAAGCAGATTGTTTTGGAACAGTAAAATGCTGAAAAACTTAATACAGATTACAGAAATATTTCACAGATTACAAAAATATATAGATTTGATTTTTAGAGAATATTCATTTTGTCATGCAGGAATTCAATGCGTGGGAGGCACATAAACTACTCAGTTTGCAAATCTACCTAATACTTATATGTAAATGTCTGTGAACATTCCGAATATTCACATTGGACATCCTTCACAAATTTGTCCTTAAATAGTAATGCATTTGTCTAGCACTTTGAATGGATTTGTGTAAAAGTGGAATGAAAAGTATGGACAAATCAGAGAATCTTCCAAGACAAAACAAAATTGCCTAATTTTTAGTGCACTGAAAGGTGGTAGTTCAAATAAAGTCTTAGGAGTTATGAGAAATTTACAGACTCTCTCCTCTTTCTTCAGGTTCTTGCCAGAAATTTACAATATTCTATTTTCATTTACCCTATTTGTTAAGAACTATAATACTGTGTGAGCTAAAAATTTGTTTACCAGGTACAACAAGAATCACAACTATATTTAAAATGTTTTGACTATATCTTATATGCTTTTTATTCCAGATTTGATCTTTGTCAAGTCAAACTGCATGTATTTCATGATTTGTATAATGCAGAACTGAAGGACATTTTCACAAGACACCCCCCTGCTAGCATCAGTCTGAGCCAGTGCATTTGCATCATGCTGTGACATGCCATAAGGGATTGTGTCCCAAAAGCAGGATAGTCATTGGACAGTGACACTGTGCTTGGACTAATCAGCTTTATTTCTCAACATGCTTAATTAAAATAGACATATTCAAAAAATTACACAAATACACTGCTATGTTTCTGGAGGTGAGATTTCTATACCATACTCCGTAGTACATTATAAGCATGACCTTCTTTAATGTAGAACTTGCATAACATTTAGTTATGTCAGCCTAAATCTTATTTACTTGCTGTGTCAGCTTCAGACTCATGGTAATTTGTAGCCTTAAGGTGTCAACAGGGGACTGAAGTACATTTTCAGCAGTAGTTTCAGTTTTATAAGTTTGAATTATATCATTACTGATGTAACGGGGATCCGAAAAGCTGACATTCTTCCACTCAAAATCCTTGATTTTGCAAAATGTGCCTAACTCTCTAGCAGCAGTGGGCACTGGCAGTAGCTGCTGCATTTTCCTTTAGAAGGGCATGTTTTCCTTTCTTGTGATAGCATCATTGGACAACTTACCCAGAAAACAGGTGAGCGCACAATGATGCTATCTCCAACTCACCCAACAATTAACATGAATTTATCAGGGAATAGGAGTCGTGGGCACCAAAGCAAGTGGAGCAGGGCAGGCCCAGGGGTGGCAGCTAAGGTCAGCCAAGAACCCAAATCACCAGACAAGTCCATAGTGATCATGAAGGTTACTATGTGAAGCTGGGACAGGAATTCGACAAGTAAGAGAGTCTCAGGCCTGCTTGTGGTAACCAGGGTAAGCCACAGTCCCGTGACCATCAGCAAGTCCATAATGATGGGGTTGGTCTGAGGTAAGGCCAGGTAGTCACCTTTGTGGGTGAGATTCAGGGTCTGGATCAACAAAGCACTGGCCTGTGTACTGGTGTAGTTGCCATGTAGCTCAGAGAAGGACCAAAACCAAGAGTTCAGGTGAAAAGCACACTTCAGGAGCTCTCACAGGTCTTTGGCTGTGCAGCCCTTTGCAGCACAGCACAGTTGCAATATCAGAGCTGGTTCTGAGTTCAAGCAACCAGACCCTCAGGAGCGTGCGTATGCGCTCAGAGCACTGACAGATTTATCCTGTGGGGGAAGTTAGGAAAGCGCAGGCTCTGGTAGGAGGGGCAGCCCCAAGCCCTCCCAGAGAAGTTGTGTCACCGTAGAAGAGGCTTAAAACCACTTTGAAACCAACAGAAAGTATGATTGGTGTATTAGGGCAAACATCAGAGAGGGGGAGGTATGGGTGCTTCTCTTGCTTAAAAGGATGTATATATTTTATATTAAACATTATGGACTAAAGTAGAGAAACAATTCCAAAATCAAGGACTAGTGCAAGAACTATCTTTCAGTGAATGCCAATCATAGGTTTCAAGGTAAAATATATCTTTCCAGTGTCTTAAATTTGAACACAATTTATGCATGTGCTTTTTAATGCAGATCATCTCTTAATTGTAATCTTTTTGTTGTGAAAAACAACATATTTCCACTAAGACATTATTCAAATGTTAAAACATGCTCTAGAAAACTTTATCTTCCACCAATAGCCCAATTATTCTACAGAGTCCTCCTGCCCCCAAGCACTAATTATATTAATAAGAATTATTAAATATTAAAATTAACTACGAGAGTTTTCTAAGAACAGAGTAACCTTCTAAATGAGAACGTCTTATACAGTCCTAGGTAGCTAATATTTTTGAGGTTTGGAAATACATTTTTTTATAATATCCAAGGGGGACGATGTTCATACGTGTTACATTTATATTGCTTTAGGCCTATCTTTAGGGCATCTGAATTAATATGAGGCACATCTGACTCATTTGGGGAAAAAAAAATTGGCTTTTGAAGAAGGCTTTAGTATAGTCAGAAATTCACACAGCTGCATACAGCATGTAGATATGGTTTGCTGTTGATTGGAGTATCTTTACCTCTGGTGCTTCATCAGTACACCTCACTCAGTTGTACAGCATTGAAGTCAGTCAACAAGGGTGGTGTAATATTTTATATATATTTATTACACATGCAACTTTCTAAAGGAAATATGATACTTCACAAAAATTCTGATCCAAAGCAGGGTAGAAATCTGTAACAGTCTGTCCTTTAAATTCAGTGTGATTTTGATCAAGACCAAACTGTGTCTTAAGTAAAATACATGTGGTCCCTCATATGAGGTACAGAAAGTAGGAGAATACAAATGCTTGTCATGTTCAATGCCTACACACATCAATAACATCTTAAAGGCAGAGAAGTCTAGAGCACTGCAACTGATACTGGTTATTTTGCTTTTTTGAAGAAAAGTATAAATAAAACCTAACTATCTTCTGGATTAACATAACACCAGGTTCACCATAAAATGAAAAAACAAATAACTTGTTTCGGTTCAGTCAGCTCTTCCCTGAGAAATTTAATTTTCATATAAAAAGTCAAAATAGAAGATTTATTTTTTTATAGTGCTTCTGCTGTTTTGTTTGTTTGTTTGTTTCTTGCCAAAGCTAAGCTATGACTTGACATTTTTAAACAGTCTCAGCAATGCTTTTTTTTCCTCCTTTTTCAAATGAACTATCTCAAAAGACGGTAAAAGGAAAAAAGCGGTAGATCTTGAGCATTCATCTTACACTAGGAGAGGACTAGTTTATTTAGTTCCTGGTAGTTTATTTTGTTCTTAAGGACTGTAGATGAGGAGCACACCAACCCTCTTCCAGTGAATGTATCCCTCTGTTTTATTTTGTATTATTTTATCATGACAAAGCTTATTCGTGGATCTAACATGACCCTTCTATTCAACAATACAAACCCATCAGCCATTGCCTTATCTACCACACATATAAAGAACAGATTATTACTTTCCTTTTCACAAAACTCCTCTATATACTCATGGGCTGTAGTCATATGACTTCTCAGTCTCCACTTCTTTAGGCTAAACAATGCACGTGTGTTTTTTAACTTTTATGTGATTTTTTTTTTGTGAAATCCTTGCTGTGCTTTCTTATCACTAGAAACACTCCAAACATAATCAAAGTAGCATTTTTAATAAATAATGTGTACTTAATCCTAAAATTCTCAAGCACTAGGTAGATGTAAGCATAATTGCTTTAGATTTGTACAGGGAATGGATCACGCATCATTTCAGTTACTTTCCAAATTCACATATCAATCTATTCTCTCAAGCACAAATTCACAAGAACTGCAGCCTATACAAATAACAAAACCAGTTTATTTGCTTCTGCATGTTTTTATACAGTATGATTCTTTTTAGGCAAGGTTCACCAATTTGTGTAACAATCTTGAGCTACTTTCAGATCACTCCCAGATTTCCGGCATCTATATTTTTATGCAAATAAAACTCCTATAATTAAGATCATAGTGCATTTTACATAATGTATTATATGGGTATTTTTCTATTTTCCAAGTTATTTTTTATTATTTACTATTCATTATTTCATTGTTGAAGGTATCTTTGCGTTACTCAAAGTATTCCTTCTCTAATAACAAACACATTAGGAAAGAGCAAAATTAAAATGTGCAGTGACCTAGCATACAATGTAAAACATCATTAAATCCTTTAACTGATGTTAGAAGTTGTCGTGGTTTGGCCTCAGCCGGCAGCAACTAACCACGCGGCCGCTCGCTCAACCCCCCACAGCCGTGGGGGGGAAATAGGAAGAAAAAGGCAAAACTCGTGGGTTGAGATAAAGGCAGTTTAACAGAACAGCAAAGGGAAGAGAAAACAGTAACAATAACACGGATAAAGGAATACACAGACGCGATCAGGGCACCGCCGTTCACCGACCGGACCCGGACCCGCGCCGCCGCAGCCCGCGCTGAGCAGCGACTTCCCGCCCCCTCCCCCGGGCAGCTCCCCCCACCGCCCGGGCATGGCTCACATGGTGTGGAATACCTGTGGCCCCTCCCATCCTTGGGGAAATTAACCCCATCCCTGCCGGAACCAGGACAGAAGTAATAAAAATCATTCTTATATTCAGTGGGGTTTATTAGCAGACTTATACACTTGATTCCCAGTGTAAATCTCACCTATATTGAGTCAATACAGCAGCTGGAAATAAGTAGGGTGTTACACGTAAAGCTCTAATGACTTCTCCCTGTTGTCTTCTCTTACAAATAAAAAACCCCCTTTGCCAGACTTACAATATTTGTTTTCTGTTCTACTGTTATGTTGCAGGAATCTGGAAATTCAACTGCAAGTTTTGGAAAGATAAAGGTAGTATAAAATATAGAGCTGAAAATTGTCTTTATCTGAATTTATTTGTGGGATGACATTTGTAGTATAATTCCAGCAAATGTGGAATGACATTTTTGTTTGAGATTCACTTTTAGGTATAAACCTGTAATAGCACAAACTACTGATTGAAAAATAATTCAGTTTATTCGTATTTCCAATAGATTTCATTAACTCTATAATAAAAAGATCTAGTAAATGCTTTCAGACTAAGAGTAACATTACGGAGTTCTATGGTTACTATTCTAATTCCTTATCTTTATTTTACTGTTTAATTTAATTGCACCATATTTATCTTGATTATTGTGTTTCTCCATTTTTACTGTGGCTTTTTCAGCTTTTGTGAACGAGAGTCATTATCTCTTTTGATCTAACACAGACACAAGGGTCAGTGATGCATACACATATTAAACTTTTTTGTTACTTTGTTGTGTTCTGTTTTGTTTCATTCAGCTGTACAAAATAATTGCAACTTTCTGTTGTGGCAATAAGCCAGCACTACAGCTTCTATAGTTCTTAAATTTTGTTGCTTTAATAACTATGAATTTGAAGAATCACAGTATCACAGTATCACAGTATCGTCAGGGTTGGAAGGGACCTCTGGAGATCATCTAAGTCCAACCCCCCTGCCACAGCAGGGACACCTACAGCACATTGCACAGGACGGCATCCAGGCGGGTTTTGAACGTCTCCAGTGTGGGAGACTCCACAACCTCCCTGGGCAGCCTGTTCCAGTGCTCTGCCACCCTCAGAGTAAAGAAGTTCCTCCTCATGTTAAGATGGAACTTCCTGTGCTCCCAGTTTGTGCCCGTTACCTCTAGTCCTATCACTGGGCACCACTGAAAAAAGGCTATTCTCATCTACCTGGCACCCTCCCCTTAAGTACTTATAAGTATTGATAAGATCCCCCCTGAGTCTTCTTTTTTCTAGACTAAAAAGCCCCAAGTCCCTCAGCCTTTCCTCATAAGAAAGATGCTCCAGTCCCCTAATCATCTTTGTAGCTCTTTGCTGGACCCTCTCCAGCAGTTCCCTGTCCTTCTTGAACCGGGGAGCCCAGAACTGGACACAATACTCCAGATGTGGCCTCACCAGGGCAGAGTAGAGGGGGAGGATGACCTCCCTCGACCTGCTGGCCACACTCTTCTTGATGCACCCCAGGATGCCATTGGCCTTCTTGGCCACCAGGGCACATTGCTGGCTCATGATCATCCTGTTGTCCACCAGGACTCCCAGGTCCCTTTCCACAGAGCTGCTCTCCAGGAGGTCAGCCCCTAACCTGTACTGATGCATGGGGTTATTGCTCCCCAGATGCAGTACTCTACACTTGCCTTTATTGAACCTCATCAGTTTTTTTTCTGCCCAACTCTCCAGCCTGTCCAGGTCACGCTGTATGGCAGCACAGCCTTCCAGTGTGTCAGTCACCCCTCCCAGTTTTGTGTCATCAGCAAACTTGCTGATGGTACACTCTATCCCTTCATCCAGGTCATTGATGAATATATTGAACAGGACTGGACCCAGTACTGACCCCTGAGGGACACCACTAGTTACTGGCCTCCAACTGGACTCTGCACCACTAACCACAACCCTCTGAGCTCTATCTGTCAGCCACTGTTCAATCCACCCCACTGTCCATTCATCTAACCCATACTTCCTAAGCTTGTCTGTGAGGATGATGTGGGAGACAGTGTCAAAAGCCTTGCTGAAGTCAAGGTAGACAACATCCACTGCCCTCCCTTCATCCACCCATCCAGTCACGCCATCATAGAAGGCTATCAGATTAGTCAGACATGACTTCCCTTTGGTGAATCCATGTTGACTACTTCCGATAACCTTCTTTTCCTCCAGATGTTTGGAGATGACCCCCAGAACGAGCTGTTCCATCATCTTTCCAGGGATGGAGGTGAGGCTGACCGGCCTGTAGTTTCCCGGGTCATCCTTCTTGCCCTTTTTAAAGACTGGAGTGACGTTGGCTTTCCTCCAGTCCTCAGGCACCTCCCCTGTTCTCCAGGACCTTTCAAATATGATGGAGAGTGGCCCAGCAATGACTTCTGCTACCTCCCTCAACACTCGCGGATGCATCCCATCAGGCCCCATGGACTTGTGGGTGTCCAGTTTACTTAATTGTTCTTTAACTTGTTCCCCTAGAGCATTGAGGAGCATTGAATCCATTGAGAATTTCTTTCTCTTTTCCAAAACGGTATAGTTGTTGTGTTCTTTCTCTTTGTAAAGCAAGGAGAAGATGAGAGAATTTCAAGGACAAAACCAGATTTCAAAACAACCATGAAATCTAACTGTAAATATGCATGGCCTAGCTACGCAATGTATTTTCTGATCTATTATAATCTGGTAACATCTGACACAGAAGACAAGGAGACCTATGAACTTCCCACAGACTATTTTTAAAAAGTGAAATTAAGTCCCATGCTCTATAGTAGTTATATTAACGTAAAGTCCTGAATATAAATACATAGAAAAATTACAGCAAAGACTTAAATTAATGAAAACTATGGTGCTTACGAGACTTTGCTCATTACTTGCAAGTATGCTTGGTACAAACTCACACGTTTTGGTGGTTGTCTTGACCATGGATAATTCTTTTCTTTAAATGTTACCGATGATCTTTTTCGCTTATCTTCAGTCAGAATATTTCTTCAATGTAGTAACTAATATATATTTTGGAAACCATGAGACTGGGAGATAGTTTTTCACTTCAACATTGAATTGAGTATGAGCAAGTTCAAATTAGTGACACATATTTCCCCCCCTCATTAAAAAAAAACAAAACAATTAAAAATATGTGGAAAAGGGACAATAACATAATGTTCAAAACCAAGCAAACTTCTTTGTAATTGTGGTTATGAAATTTAAGATTACAACTTCACAAATGCAATGAGGAGATATGATCAGATGTGACCAAAGAGGCTAAAAGGAAGTTTAGAGTCTCTGTATCTATCCATGACTTGGTTGTATTTTAGCGTTTCAATTTACAACTGGCAGTATTGTCCAGAAAAATATAAAGCTTCCCTGTATTAATTTATCATTGACAATGTTTCCATGATTAATTTTGCATTATTAGCCAAATCATATGTAGTTATTGTCCCAGGCAACACATTTTCAGGGTTCAAAGAGAACGTCTGGTGTGTTTTGAATAGTCACTCTGTCCTACAGACATCCAAGCTGAGTTTATTCATGAACAAATTGAGTGATGAGTCCTTAACCTGACCAGCTGTAGAGTGACATGGCCCTAAATAATCTGCTGAAACAGTTTAGAACTCTGGAATAGTTTTGTTATCTATTTCCTTAAGTTGCAAGACCTAGAAAAATTGTAATAATTTATGATATCAAGATCATAAAGATGTGAATAAATATGTTTTGAGCAAATAATGTATTCTACCTACCTAATACACCCTTCTTCTGCTCATACAGATTTTCTTAGTTAAATATATTCATTGTTAAAATTATTTATTTTATATTTACCAGTAGTAAGTATTGGCCTGTAACTTACTTTCAAACTGGGTTTCCAGCAAGAATCTGAAATTCAAAATCCAAAGCTTGTTGAGTAGCTTGTGTTGAAAAACAGGCTGTAAGGCATGTTTCTGCTCCCTGATAGGATGAGAGAAATGTTTTAATAACTGAATTTGCATTTGTATTTGTAAACTCAAAGATCATTCTCTACTCATATTCTTTAATATTTGTTTAGAAGCTACTATTTTCAAAGATGTATATAAATTTTTAAATAAAATATGAATGTGAAGAAAACATAACACATACTAAGATGAAGATTGCCTAATTCACTGAAATGTTTTCAGAAAACTATTTTTAGAGGAAGTAGTTATATCTGCCCAACTTCTACATGAAGTATTGTTTTCAATAATAAGTATGCAAACACTTTAAATGATGAAAGGGCACAGTGTCTTCATTTAAACAACATTTCAGACACAGATTACCTGTCTTTGACATTACTTGTTAAGCTACCAATAGTTAAAAAACAACTGAAATGCCCCCTTGGTCATCTCCAAATTAGCACAGTTGCTAGACAACTGCCATCAATAATTTGCAACCAAGTCCTTGCTTATCCATTTCACAGTAACTTTTTCCAGACATGCAATCGAAGTATGAATATGACATAGACGTATTCCCAATGTAAATAGATTGTGTCAAAAAAAAAAGGAAAATGACACATTTGAAGCCACTGTGTAGCATTGAATCACTGGAAAAATGTCAGCTAAAGGTGTTGCAGTCAGGAAGAATACACTCTATTTTCTATTATATAACTCAACAATGAAGAATTTCCTATCTTCAGTATATTTGACTATATTTTCTTCAGTGTATTTTCCCCATGACATAGGAAATAGGACATTACTATGCTCCCATGAAGAATAAGAAAATTGAATACTGAGGAAGAAAAATTCAATTAATTTCCTTTTCTTTGAGCAACAACAAGCTTTTTTATAAAATTTTGCATTAGGTATTATGAGGACTAAGGAAAAATATTGGGATTACTATTCATGAATGTTTTAGATTTTATAAAAGTTTTTAATCTATAAGCTACAACACTATTTTTTATTAACTTTTCCAGACAAAACTGTCATCTACAATATGTAAAAGAATGTATACAAACAGTAAGATGAAAACACTTATTTATCAGAAAAGATCATGACACTTCAGGTATTCTGAAGATCTCAGGATTTATTTGCAATATTATTTACAATGTTCTAATTTTATATTCTGTAAAATGGAAAGATTAAAAAAAAAATTTTTTTTTTACAGCATTCCCAAATGTAATGGGAAGGTGGAATGACACACAGCAACTGTTGTGATCAAAAGTGGTTCTGCTTTTTTACTTAAAATTCTCAATACATTAAAGAATGCTCTGAAATTTTCAATTTTGGTACTCAACTGATGACACACAGAGGTCTTGGTATGTTTCAGGGGTGGACACAGGCAACACTAAGACCAGCAATAGCTTTCTTTTTCACCATACCCACATGAGCTAAGGTCTTGTGCTGGAAGAAAGAAGAAGAAAGAATCTATTCCTGGAAATAGAATTCCCAGAGGTAGATACACACTCTAGCAAGAAGATGAGGAAACAGTAGTTTGAAGGTCTTGTCTTTTTTCTTTTGACGTATTTGAGAATGCAAAGAGAGCCTGCCGCAAATGAATGTCGAAGACTATTGAAAGTATTTTAAAGAGCAGTCAGTTAAAAGAACTCATCTGCTTTCCCTTGACTACTTAATTTAGATCCACTGCAAATAGTCAATTACCAGAGGAATACAGAATAAAACTATTTGACTCAGTCATATCTGAAATGAATTCCTGTATTCACTTCTTTAAGTTCATTACAGTTTTAAGAATGTGGCCAATGTAAAACAATACAATAAATTGAATTTATGGACTAGTTCTGTATGTGCAGTTCAGTATGGCATTCATATGCTAACTAATATTTGAATATTTGAAGTTTTAGCAGTCCAAAAATGAAAAGTTTTTTAAAATCATATTCTACTTGAACATTACCTTTTCACTACTGTCCTACTGGCACCCACTCATATCTCTTTCAGTGTCATTAATAGTCTATGCAATCTGGCCATGCAGTCATCTATTTTAGGAACTAGTTTTGATTTCCTGTTGTTTTGGATCATTACTGTAGGGGAAAAAAATTATATTTTGAGGAGTGGGTAGGAAGAGAGGGGAAAAAATGAAATACTTTTCTTCCACTTTTAATGAATCGGTGGGAGCAGAAACACTAGTTGAATTCTGTTTTGGAGAGGTAATCTGTCCCTTTTGGTTTTATATTTCAAACTATGCTTTTGTGATCATCCTGCACTGTGCTCTGGCTATTTCTTCTGTTTCCTTGTATTTTGCCATTAGGCCAATGAGCCAAATTGTGCTTAAGCAGGCAAATTGCAAGTATGCGGCTCAATACTTTTTTGATAGAATCTCAAATAGCATGAAGGGTCTGTTAGGTTGCAGAATGAATATGACACAATGCTGAGTGTAGTCTTGTAATATGCAGGACTTAAAGGTAAAAGTAAATGGGGCAGTGCCACTTACAGAGTTCACAGAATGGCACAAGCCTTTGTCAAATTTTCTGATAGAGACTTTATAGACACAATAAAAAATGCTTGGAACAGACAGATGCGTTTTCCTTTTGCTTAGCCAGCTGCAGCTCTCTGCATACAACAATAAAATAAAGCAATTTATACTTGAGAAGATCTGGGAATGAGGTATGAAAAATAATTTATCATTTCATTAGTTACTATTTAATCTAGATTTTCAAATATTACATGAGTACTGTGTAATTTGCATGAGAAGAATTCGTAAATTTGTACATTTCTCCCATCATCTGAGAAACATTAAAATTCATCTTTCTAGACATTGTTTCAGCATGCACAAAAAAGTGGAACAATTTGCCTATTGCTTTACTTGAACAGAGAATGCCCATAAGCGACCATAATATATGTATTCTTCTGCAAAAAAAATCATGGCACATTCTAATTCCCTTCCATCCATTCACTTATTCATTTGTTATTTCTGTAAATATCTTCCTATTCAGTGCACTAAGTTATTTTCTGAGTATCATCTATAACCTCAACATCTCATTATCTCCAGTATCTCAGTGTTCAGATCAGAGGTGAGTGATATTCCCAGTTAAAATATCATAAAGGTCAGGCCTTATGGCTCAGAAAATAAAAAAGTTATCTTAAATAGTCCCATCAAAATATAGCTTCTAAAAGCAATTCAAAATTCACAAAAGCACATGCAACTGTTCCCTTAATCAAGTTATACAGCTGTTATTTTGCAGCAGTTCATACTGTTTTAATGAAGGTTCAGCTTTTGTCTCCATTAAAGGTACTGCATTCAGACATTATTTTTTTGTTTTTTCTGATTGCATCAGCTTACTTTTTTTATGATTGACACACATATCACTAATAAACATTGTTTACATGACAAGGTTATTCTTTTTTTAATTTAAAGATATAGAGTAAATGGAGGGAACTAAACATTTATCATGTTTCTGTTACTTTGCTGAACTCTAAAAATTACTATTTTCAAAAATAAGCATTTTAATTCAGTTCAGTTTTAGCAACTTTCTGTATAATATCATGGAAAAAATATACTGGATGTACGTCCATGAAATTTTTTCAGATCTTGTTTGTATATTTGCGTTCATTCTGCCCTTTATGCAACTGATTAGTTTGTAATGGCTGTGTTGTTTGATTTTCTTCTTCCACTATTTCCACGGGGGGGTTTGTTTGTTTGTTGCGGTTTACTTTCCTCTTAATCGGTCCTTTTAGGCAATATTTAAATGTTTTAAAATTACTAAAATAAGTAAGAAAACTCATACTGTTAAAATTAGGGATTTGCAAAGGGTGAACAGTAGTCTAATGCAGATAGCCTGGACAAGTTCCTATACCATCAGGCAATCATTAATCAGTTCTGAACCAAACTTCTGCCTATGGCTACATATTGGGCCATAAATAAAATATTTATTTAAGATAATAAATAAATACTTATTTAAGACATTTAGTCATAAATAAACCATCCATAGGCAGAGAAGCAATTGTGTTTCTTCTCTCAAATTCAAACTGTTCAGAAGAGATGCTGAGTACCTTTCAGTAGCTCTTAACATTTATCTGCATATAGTCTGCACTAAGCAGCGTTACACAAGCGTGAATATGGTGTACATAAACATCCACATCTTGTTTTTCATCAAATCTTGTCTTAAAATAAATACAATCAAAAATTAAAAAAACCTACCCCCCCACAGATTTAAGATATGTTAACATACTTTCTACTTTTTTTTGTGTGTCAAATTTATGTTAATTTTAGAGTTTGAAGGATTTCATTAAATCAGTCATGCTTAGATTTGCACATTGTAGGCTTTTGAATTTCAGACTATCAGAAAACAAGCATATGCAACAAATCCAAATATGAAACAAATATTTTGAAAGATAATTTTTCAATTTATACTTGGATTATGTTGTACCACAAGACAGGACTACTGGTGTAAATACAACATAGCTGTAATGCACATTTTGTTTGTATCACAGTATTTGGTGAAATCATCATTTCAGATTTGCTTTGGTTACAAAACATCAACATGATAGACGGTGTGCAATTCCACTAATAGAGAACAGATTTATACAGATTTGATCGACCAAGAGAATCTTAGAGACATTTGTCAGAGTAACTGGTCTCAGAGGTACAAGTCACCTTCCTTACTTAATCTGCATTACCTTTAAAAGATAAACTTTTTTTTTTTAGAGTTAATTTTTAAGTCATATCCAAAAAGAATTATTTTTTCCTTTGCTTCTAAAAATCAAGCAGAGAGAGAGACTTGTACACCCATTTATGACAACTAGGAAGTATTTTTTTAATCTATGCCAGTATTTTATATATTTATCAATTACTTACATACTTTCTTTTCTATATCTTCGTGCATGTAATTGTAGGAAAAGATCTATGACATGGGAGTATGGTTTTAAAACTGAATTTAAGGTCCATTTGCTGAGGAACTTGACCATTATTTACAGAAGCTGTCAGTCTTGATGTAATTGCAAAAATCTCTCAACAAAGACACTGTAATTCAACATGTGGTTATGTTTCACATTAAATATGATTTTTAGAAGTTTAAGCTTAAAAGAAGATACATGCAATAGGTGAAAAACATTCAAAGTGTAGCTCAAGAAGCAAATTTTCTTTATTGAGCAATATTTTTCCCTATAACATATTGTGATCTTCTCTCTTACCAGAGTATTAGCATTTGCTCAAAAATATTTTGTATTTCCTGGAATATATTTCAAATTTGAAAATACTTCCATTTGACAGGTAAATTGCAGTTTTTTCAGGGGAATAGTTCAATATAAAATGCAAGAAAATGTTTATTCCCTATTAAAAAGGAAACAGGACAGTTTAAGAGATCAGGGAAACTGCCCAAGAGAAGGCAGTATGAGAGTGCCGTTTTGGGAACTTCTTTTATCACAATCATGAAAGAGCAAGTGCAATGTCATCTGTACAACATTAAGAAAAAAAAAAAAAAAGAAAAAAAAAAAAAAGGATCTCTTCATCTTAATGGAAGTTTGGTTTATTATGTTCAGAATTACATGGAGGTTTTGCGGAGCATCCAAAACAAACAGTATTTGCCTGCGAGTGTTATTCATCACAATCTGCCATGTAGTAATTCACATTACATGGGATCAAAAGACAGGTTGGGCAAATATGGGAAGGAGGTGTGGAAATACATCCTGAGTTTCAATTACAAGGAAAATCGTCTGGCTCAAAAAGTGTTTGTGGCCAAAATGGTTGGAAACTAAGAAAGTACTCTAGGAGATGTCTACTAGACATATGCTATTGTCTATTGCTAGAGTCAGCATAAATTAATCTTTCACTAGATTAACCTTTCACCTGACATTGTACAGCTCTTCTGTTTTAACTTCCCTCATTATTCACGCTATGTTTGCTGAAAAAGTGAGTAAACATAAGAGCCTGTACTTAAACAGAGGTTTTAGGTAGAAGAAAAGCAAAGAAGGTGACAAGGCAAGAGGAGAAGAGTAAAGTGTTAAGTCTGTATGTTCAGGCCCTCAGAGAATAAGACTCAAATTCTGATAATTTTTTTACTCTTTATTCCATGCTGTGATGAAATAAAATGTACCTTGCAATTACGTTTATTATCATTTAGACAAAAATACAAAGACAAGTATATTTGCATCCAGAGGGGAAGAAAATAAACTCAAAACAAAGTGAAGTTTTAAAAGAGAGCAATGTTTTTTTTCTCTTCCTGTAAATGCTATTTTTGCCTTGTAACACAGAGCAAGAGTTCGTATTACATACTGACGAAGTTTTTCCTTTAAGAAATACACCGTATCTCAGCAACAGCACATGTACTGTGGATTGTTACAGCCGTTTTCTCTCTTCTTCCCTTATATTTTTCTCTTAGAGTAAATAAGCTTTTAGGACATCATAGAGTGCTCCATTTGACATCTCTGTAGCTCTTTTGTTTCCATTTTCATCCCAAGATATTTTAAGATTCTTAATGGAAAAATTGGTATTTTCAACTTGAAAAAAATATTTTTTTTGTCTCTTGTTCCCTAAAGATGTTCTATCCAGTACATCAACAAATCAGTTATTTTACAGTGGTGAGAATACCACAGCTAAATCATTTACATACATTAAAAATAAATACTTAAACTGATTCCTCAATTATTTTACCAATTATGTTGTTGTATCTTTATGAATGTCTTCATGAATATATCAAGTTGTGAAGAGCTGAGTACTGAATAGCAAGGTAGCCAGATGCTTTTATAAAATATATTTAGCTATTAGCATCTCTAAAAATATCTGAAAATGAACAAATCTTTCTTTTTCAGCTAAGCATTAATAGATTTTTCCTTTAGAAATCTGTTTTTCAAATCCATTGTGGGGGGGGCAGAGAGATTCATATGCTGCCTTGGACATTTTAGTGCTCATTTTTCTGTCTTTCTGTTTCCAGATTTTCTGCAACATCTTCTAATAAAGAGTTGAAGTCTGAGTATAAAAAACAGAATAATCTGACCTATTACCAGTTCTAATACTTAAAGATCTATAGAGCAAATTTTAAAAGAAAAATTAAATCACTTCAGTTCCCTCAGTTTGACCTTCTTGGATAGACTTCCACTTATGTTTAGACTCTCTAAAAGAAAAGATGAAAGAAGTGAATAATGTAAACACAGTAAAACAGAACTTGAAAATATAGATTATATATACCTTTTTAATTAAGAAAATATATCATCAACTAATAACCATAAAATAAATACATAATTACTTAGTATTTATACATTGCTACATAAGCATACAAGTATTAAAAATATGGCATCATCGCTTTGCTACCTTTCTATGTGTCTTTGTTAAAAAAACCCACTACATAGCACATTGTTTTGGTCTGGAGCTTGATGTGCAATGAACACTGCCAATTCAGTGCCAGAGAAGCTGTTTGGCAAAGTTTGAAATATTTGGTTCTTCTTATTTTTATTTTCATAATAAACTGAGTAAAAATAATCCTATTCCCTAAAGCAGAACATTGAAGTCAATAAGACAGAAGCTGTCAAATAACAGTCAGCCATCAATCTATATTTGTTATGTATTTTATGTTATTTTATGTATAGTATAGTATATTAATTATTATAGTATATTAATTATTGTATTATAGTGTATTGTGTTCTATTTATCATACCATACTTAATAAAGTAATAGGGATTTCAAACACAAAGTATTCGTGGTATTCTCATTAAGTTTTTTAGTCCTCCCCATTACAAAAAATCCAAACTGGATAGGAGCTCCAAAACATTTTAAAGCCACTATGACTAAATTAATATGAACAAATTCCATCTACTTTGAGGCAATTCTAATTTGCACCACTGGTTAGCAAAGTAGTGAAAGGAACACCTTGTATGTTAAAAACATAAAATAAAATAGAATTTCTCTGAAATTAAAGTCTATGGACTCACATGAGACGTTATCTCTTAAAGAACTTGGAGCATCAGACAGTGTTAGCAAGTACCATAGGTTTTTTCAAAAATAGTATTTTTTTGTGTTGAAAAAATTTGAGTTCCAGGAGACAAAGAATGATGATCTGGTAACTGTAACTACATTCCAAACTTTTCACCATAGATATATTTAAATATCAGCAGGCTTCTGGCACAAACAGAAAACATTTTTATTTAGTTCACTCAAAGACATTTTCTTTTCCCCCTTAAGGTCATCATATTGATTCTGGCAAAATACTGTAAATATTAAATCCTCCAGTCAATAATCTTAATACTGACCTGAAAAAGTCAATATATGCTTACTACCTGCAAAACAGTAAGAGAACTTAGCTTGGTGTACTCTGTTCTGTATAACACCCTCTGTGTAAAAGCAGAACAGTGTTTTTATGTTTTAAAGGAGTGGAAATGTTCTTTGCTGGAAAAATATAGTGGCAAAATTTTTCAAGACATTGAGATTATCAGCATCCTCTATTCATGAGGATACTACTTCAAGTAGTATTTTAAAATAATGAGATGAACGATAGCATTCTAACCAAGTTGAGTGTTTTGAACAACCTCTTTTTAAAGAAGTGGTCACATAAAAAACTTACAAAAATGTCATATGCCAGAACTAAGGACAAAAAACAGTCAAAGAAGTTTGAAACAAAAAGCTCTAATCTTGCTGAATATATAAACTCACACAACATTGACCATTTGCTGCCAGTTCTCTCTTCAAGGTGAAAAACAAAGAAGTCAAGCAGTAAGGCTTACCAGGGTGTAGTTTCAAGCTCTATTATGTAGAAATTTGACAAAAATGCATTTAAATATTCTAAGAATAAAGCAAAAGATTTAGTGTATAAAAAGCTGAGATTCAGAAAGGAATTCAAAATGGTTGAAAGTAGTAATGACTTCAACACAAGCTCTCAATGTAACCTCAGAAATTTGCTCTTTTCGCCAAAATATTATTCCAAACATAAGTATTTGCTTTACGGCTTGAACTGTGTCTCTAGGAAGAAAAATTTTTTTTGTCAATGGACAGTTTAATGGGGTGGCTTTTTAGTTTAGTAGTCTGATTTTGCCCATTTCTGTCTAGAATCATTCAGAACTGGAGGAGGATGTGTGACAAGATAGGAAAATTACCAAAGTGAGCAAAATTTCTGATCTTTTGATCACTGAACATATGCATGATTGTATGTTGCCAATATAGAGTTTACATCTATATTGGGTCTCACTCTTTTATCACAGTGTGGTGTAGAAAGACATTTTTCTCAATCGGTTTTCTTAGTGTGTTTTTTCTTATGTGTTCTGTAAACAAAAATGTCCCATCATGAATGTGGTTCATGCCTTTCCAAGGTCTCAGTTAACAAACTGCTCATTCAGTTAGACACTTCTTATGAAGGTCGATGTGTTATTTTCCCTTTTGTTCTGGCAGAAAGAACAAGATGCATAGTGATTCTATAGCTTATGGAGTTAAGATGCTCCACCATATGGATAGCACAGCATGTTCATTGTTCATAGGTGGTAAAACCTATTTGCTACATAATTGTCTCTAGTAGAAGATTAATTTATCTCAATAACGGTGTACAAAATTACTATGCAGGACAAATTATTTGTAGTGACTAGTTCACTAAATGTAGCTAAGTTGTAATTGTACAGACGAAAATGAGGAGAACATCTAAAGTAGGGGGATGTCAAAGGCCAAATGCATTTTGAAAACTGTACTTTCAGCAGGAAATAGGTATTTTTTCACATTGACATTGATATTATTAGCTGATAGACATTATTAGATAAACTGAACAATGGGTTTTACACACAGATCATTTGTACATGCACAGTACGACTATTGATTTGAATTATCTTAATTTTAGTTTCTAAATTTAAGAATTTCTGTAATGCTTGGCTTTCAGAAGTAATAAAATAGTCCCTAGGATATAAAGTTGGGGGCTGAAAAGATAAGACCTGCAACAAAAGGAAACAAAGGCACAAAGATATAGTTAAAATATAAGAGAATACCTCAATCTATAGAAATATTCATATCTATCATCATATAATGAGCTGAGACTAGCTAATATATATGCTAACTATCACAAGTTACAGTATGCATGTTGACGCAAGTGTCAACAACTTAATGTTGTTGACAACAACAATATTAGTTGGTATAAAACTTGGGCTATATGTTCTCAGAGAGATTTACGTTACAGAATTACAGAATGGTTGAGGTAGGAAGATACCTGTGGAGATCATCCATCCCCACCATCCTGCTTAAAGCAGGGAAATCTAGAGCAGGTTCCACAGGACCGTGTCCTGTCAGTTTTTGAATATCTCCAAGGATGGAGCCTCAAGAGTCTCTCTGGGCAGTCTGTTTCTGTGTCTGATGACCCTCACAGTAAAAAACAGATTTGCTTTGTTTTGTTTGAGTTGAGTTTTTGGTTTGGTTTTATTTTGTTGTTTCGGTTTGCTTGTTTTTTAAATGTTTAAATGGAAATTCCTGTGTTTCAATAGAAATTGAAAAAAAATTGTGTCCATTGCTTCTTTCACTGTCACTGGGCCACACTGAGAAGATGCTACATCCTCCTTACTCCCTTCCATCAAATATTTTTGTAAGACCTCTCTGAGATCTTTTTTCCAGGCTGACCAGTCCCAGCTCACAGCATATCCTCATATGTTAGATGCTTCAGTCCCCTAATAACCTCTGTGGCCTGTGGTCCCTTGCTGTACTTCCTCCAGTACATCAATGTGTCTCTTGTATTGAGGAGCCCAGTACTGGACTCAGCACTCCAGATATATTTTACCAGTGGTGATTAGAGGAGAAGGATCACTTCCCTCCACCTGCTGCACAACCATCTTCCTGATGCAGCTGTAGGCTGGTGACTTTTTTTTTTTTTTTGCCACAAAGGCACGCTAGTGGCTCATGTTCACCTTGTTATCCATCAGAACTGCCAGGTCTTTCTCTGAGAAGCTGCTTTTCAACTGGTTGGTCATCAGCCTCTCCTGGAGCATGAACTTCATGTGCAGGACTTCACATTTCCCTTTGATAACTTGATGAGATTCCTGTTATTCTAGGAACAGACACAGTGCCAAGCATAGTAAAATCCCAGGGCAGTCACGGAGGATTTTACAAAATAGTGAGCTTACTCATTCGCTATAAGATTCTGAAACTACTGGGGGCAGTGTCCACTTTTTTCACGTTAGCCAAAATGCTATAATCATTCTTTACTTTCCTGAAGAGAAAGATGGCATAAACTTTAACTGGAAACTACCATGATTGCTTATAGATTTGTTATTGTTGTGTTTATAATTAAAAGTTACAGTAAATCAGTTTGAACTGTGACATAATGCTGAAATTAGATGCCATTATAAATCCATATGTAAAATGCATTAATGCAAATATTTATTATGTTATTCATCAGCATTTAAATTAAAAATTAATTCTATTTTTAAATGAGTTATAGTTTGGGGTTTGTTTTGGTTTTGGTTGGTTTTATTTACAGATATAGAATTTACTACAACCTAACATTAACAAAGAGTCTGAGTGCCAAAGCTGTGTTCCTCTTTCTCATAGGAAGATAAGATGATATTCTCACTATATAAACATTCTACCCAACTAATTAGTTTTACTTTCCTGGCGCTTAATTCTGTAAACAAGTAAGGAAAACTGGCTTTCAGTTCCTTTTGTCCTCCTGGCTCACAGACTTTAAGAGGTGAATCTAAAGCTTCCTGAGGAAATAAGGACAATTTCAGGAGTGTTCCCTTTCTGTTCTGCTTCCAGGGGTCATTATATTATAGAATAACATAATTCAGAATAAGATACTTCAATGGGATATCTAATTCCTTCCCCCACTGTAAGGTAAATTCAAAATACTAATACTTGACAATCCAGATAATTCCTGTAGTACAATATAGTGTGCACAGTTAGCTTTTCATTCCTAGTCTGCTAGCAGAATTTATGTAGCAAACAAGGTTTAGAATGATTGTGGAATCCTAATGGCACTTCCACACTTATGAAAATCTAAGTAAAAAGGAGCTTAGCATGAAGGAGAACTGTCTGTACTTCTGTTTACTGGCACTGAATAATAAAAGCACAATCAAACAATAATCAAGCAACAGTAGCAGCCTGGCAGGATGCTATTTTAGAATGCATATGTAGAAGTAGAATGATGTCTTTTCCTTTTTCAGGTCTCTACAGTACTATCATAGTTACTTTCTTTGTAAACTTTGGCTTTTTTCCATTGCTGGCTCCCTCTTCTTGAGAGTATAAGACTTCCCAGAAAGCTTGCTCTGTTAACAGAAAACATCATCAGCTGCTTACCGAGCTTACAGAGCTCACACTTCAATCTGTGAGTATGGTGTGCTTGCTGCAAAAAGCTCTCAAGTAATCCATCTACTGAAATTCAAAATGACAAAAAAAAAAATAGAAAAAAAGGTATCTGCTTGTAGACTTGTTATGTACATTGTGATAAAAGTAATCATTACGTTTTTTATAGCAATACATTCATCCATTTACACTGATCAAACTGTGTAACCTTAATCCCTTAAGACAGACTGCTATAGATGACCCTGTAACTATTCCCCAAAGAAGTCACAGTGGTGCCTTCATTTTTCCCAGCCTTTTTACTTCCCTGGTCTTATTTCATATGCAGAAACGTGACCTTTGGTATTCTTTATTTCTGTTTCTTTTCCACAAACATTTAGTATAGAATTAATAAGTATGTCGGTCTTTAAATTATTTTAGTGTCTTTTCAAGTAATTGTAAAGGTGATTGATCAAGACAAGCAAAAGAGAGAATTTTGGGAGGCAGTTATCAGACTTTTAATAAAATACAAATTTGAAAAAAAAATGTTTCTTGTAAATAAGGGTTAAAACAGAGTCCGGCACAGTCTAAGTGAAGAAATATCTGTGGACATAGGCTAGAGAAGAAAATAAACAGCAAAGAACAAAATTACAGGGAGCAAATAACATTAACATAGGCTGAAGTGCATTTTAATAATTTACATTTTGAGAGAGGTGATTAATTTAATCCAGGACTGAACATTTTAGACATAATATACGGACTACATTACACTGAACTTGCTCAGGTACCTTCTGATGCTCTGCTTGGTTCCTGAATTCAAAGTTCCTATTCAGTGTGCAATTAAATAGCTATAATTAAAAATGTTTATTTTTTGTCTCTAAATACATTGCTTAACATATAAGGATCTGCCTATTACGGCATATCCAGATCTTCCAAACCCACAGTGTAAAAGTGCAAAATAATACATAGCATTATTTATTTACACTATGCAAGTATTCTTAGTTTTAGAGACTTCATAGCGTGATCGTAATGCTTTATCCATTTTTTGCAGTGCAAGTAATTAACATATCATCAACTGGTATTAAATTCTGATATGCATACTAATGATTTAATTTGATTTTATTCATTGACAAGGAAGAAAACAGACAAGTACTAATGAACAAAAAACAGTAGAAGCCTGTGTAAGAGAAACTGGAAAAGTGGATCACTGAAAGAGTCATCTTAGTTTTCCAGGTGCCACAAAACATTTTCAAAAACAGGTATCATTTTGTATTTAACTCTCAGGCAAAACTGAGCTTGAGTTTAAATGAATAGGAGAAGTTTAAATGAAAGGAGAAGAAAAACGATGCAGTTTTTCCTACTTCCCCCTCTGACTGAAGCTCCATAGCTTATGTCTTTGTGATATGAAATAGAAGAGACAAATGTATATCACTTCTTAGCTCCTATGCATTTTAAATATGCTTTTTAAATATGGCTTGAAAGAACTCCATGATATATGCTTAGTAGGAAAACTAGGAAGTGATGCAACTTCAACACTTCCAATTTTATCCTAAATGACATGACTTAACCTTCTTCAGCTACAAATGGATCCACGACACCTGTGTTTAACAGTGACAGTGACAAGACTAGAGGCAATGGGCACAAAAAGAAACACAGGAGGTTCAGTCTGAACATAGGAAACACTTTTTTACTGTGAGAGTGACCAAGTACTGGCACAGGTTACCCAGAGAGGTTGTGGAACCTTCCTCCTTGGACATATTCAAAAGATGCCTGAATGTGGTGCTGGGTAACCTGCTCCAGATGGCCCTGCCTGAGCGGATGTGTTGGACCAGGTGATGTCCAGAGGTCCCAACCTCAGCCATTCTGTGGTTCTGTGATTCTGTGATTCTGTAACCTTAGGAGAGTCACGGGAATAAACTTGAAATTCTTGGTCATCATAATGGACACTGCCAATTTGGATATTTTAATTCTAAAAAAAAATTCCAAAAACTTAAGTGCTTTGCAATCATAGAATATTTTTGCATCCAAATGCACATAGAAATTACTGTAGGACATGCTAGAGCATGAAATCACCATACATGAGCTGTTCTGTGCTAACTGGCCATGTTACTTTATGACAGATTTGAGATAGCCTATTGTCTTTCACTGAGTAATCTAGTTTGAATTTGTCATAGGCTTAGACAAGATATACAGGCAGTTACAGCAAAGAAGCTGAAATGAATTAACTTGTTTGACTTGACAACTTGATTGCTTGTTGATAACCCATTTGCAGGTCCTAAAAGGACTTTCTGAAAGACGAAGTCAGGAACACACATAATAAATTTATTCAGTGACAGAGCTGGTTAAGACTGTTTGCAATGCATTTTGCAATACATATAGACTTACATTTTTATTCCATAAATGTATATAAACTCCAAGGGAACATTAAAATACGAGACAATCCCACTGAACACTTAGATCATTTGAAGATAAAAGCTAAAACCCACACAGGCACACAGGTGCCTGCGGGCATGACTACACACGAGCACAGAGTCAGCTGGCCAAATGTACAAGTAGCTCTGGTATCGAGGTTACGACTGTGTATTTGCATAGCAGTATGCCAAAATTCATTTGGCCTTAGGAGCAGAGAGCACAGAAGTAAAACTTGGCAATACTGGAAAATGCTATGTCTACATTTTTCAGAAGCCGTTTGGACTTGCTAAAATAGGGTATGTCACAGGATGAGAAAGATCAGAATACAGGAAAGCTATTGGTTCAGATATATTTGTGCTGTACCACCTTATAGTATTAACTGAAAAATTAAAGGGAATTCCAGAGCAGAGAATTATATTTAGAATATTCTTCTCATACATGAGAAAAATCAGTAGAGGAGCTAGGCTACACAGGTGGAAACTTTTTAGCAAAACCTGATAGAATTTCTGAAAGATAATATACCTGTGGCAAATCTTTTTAAAGTATCAATGGCTTGCATAAGTTCTCAGATAAATGTGGCCAAGGATGAGCTCTGTCCCAATATGAAACTGCATAGAACTTTAAAAATTCTAATAGAAAATCTTAGGAAATATGTTGTAGGCTGGTATATTTTATACACCAAACTTCAAAAATGTTCCCACTTCATATTACCTTCCTTTTTTTACTTTTATTTGGTTTAATTTCTGCTCTGGATGGAAAAGTGTAAGTAATCTCAAACCGGAAAGTTATTTCTTCCCATAGTATTGATCCCACTTTCATATTTTAAGTTCCTTTTTATTGCTATTTTAGAACACCTAATCAAAATGGATATGTGACTATACTAAACTTCTGTTTTGAAAAACCCTGTTTTTTCTATTGAAAAGTACGTTGAAACATTCCCATCCACTTCCAGGTTAACATTTAAGAACACAAACTCTGCTATTAAATTTATAACCAAATTAAGTAAACAACAAAAATAAGCGAAAAATTTGTATAAATGTGTCCTGCATAAAGCAGGATTGTGCCCAGTAGACAACTTTCACGTTTATCAGATTCTCATAAGAATACATTAGTGCTAATAAGCATTATTTTTTAATTCCAAGAATTGGAAGGTGCATACTAAGAAAAAGTTGTTTGTTTTATTTTTTTAAGCAGCATATGAATTTAATTGTTTTGTTAGCTTAGTGGCAAGAAGACAATAGAGAAGTTGCATAAAATGAATACAAGAGTGCACAACTGGAAATGAATGCTAGTAAGCTACAGTTAGCACTTGTTACTTATTGGAGTGAAATTCTGTCTGCTTCATCCAAATTATATAAGTGCTGTTTATCCATTGCTGAAATACTTTACACTGGCTCCATTTGCTGGATATTGTCCTAGTTGGGTTTCTCAGGGCCCAGCTTGACTGGATTCAGTTATGGGATACTTATTTACTTATTAATAAGACTTTCAATTGGTACAGAGACCTGCACTCTAAATCAATATAGGACTAATACAATATGAAAATAAGACAAGGCTGTCAGAGATTCTGATAGTGGCTGTGCTGCAACTAAAAAATATTAGGGCTGGAATTTTCAAAGGGACAAAATTAATTTAATATATCGATTCCAAGAAACTTTCAGCAAGTATTTAATATTTACCTCTATGGAGATTTTCAAGCATTTCCAAATTAATTCTTATGGTTTGATTCCAGTCTGATATACTGATTTAAAAGACTACACTCTTACCCTTATATCGAAATCCCATAGGTTTCAGGAGGTGTCATCTGTTCACAGAGGTATCTGCAAAATAGGAGTTCAAATAAAATAAACTCAATTTCTTAAATGATAATAAATATTAATTTTTAATTAGAAGTTTGATACACAGTATATGAAATCAGATTATTTTTATTTGGAGAAATAAACATATCTTCTCTGATCTGTTAACATCTATCCTTCAGATTTATCTAAATATGACTTAATCTTTATCTGCTTCAATCTTTTGCATACTGTTATGTACTTTCAACAAAGAACAAAAATGCCGCCTTGCCTAAATTCATCTTACTATTTAAAACTGTATAAATTGCAGGGTTGTCACTAAACTCTTTTAGACTAAATGCTCTCTTTCACTGAGTAGCACCAAGCAAATATGTTAATTTTTCAGCTAAAGACTGTAGAACTTTTAAACAGAATTAATACATGCAACTGAATGTCATAATGAAAGACTTTTGTATTTTTCTGATTTTAAGCTGATTGATTTAATGGTATGTATTTTTATTCTGATTGTGTCAATAGTACAAAGTTTAAATAGCTACACTGTAGCTTCATTCAAGGGAGAAATTGTCCAGCTGAAAATTAAATACTTATTCAAACTTATCTAAGAGATGTTGAGTTTAGGAAAGCTAGTCTTATGGAGTTTTCCCTTCTTTTTTCTTCTTTTCTTTTCTTGTAAGGAAAATTGCTTTTTGCATGTCTGAAAGCATATAAAGCTAGGGAAAGCTGGCTAACTTTAAATACACTTTACCAGATGAAGTAGTAGCTTCTTAGCATACTTTATACACTTAGTTCTTATGACTTCTTTTTCTTTCTTTTGAGATTTTAAAAATAAGTCAGTGAAAGCAAAACCTTTTAATAGAATTACACTACAGTAACTTCAACATGCAGAAAATAGAGTATCCTGAAAACTTCTACAAATAATATTTGCAAAGCTCTTATGGTGTGAATAACTAAATAACAAGTCTTAAACCAGGTACAGGGATATGACTACTGCTAGTGAGTACTACTGAGACCTCTTTTATTTATTTTTGCTTCTTATTACCACTTTACTTCACTTTTTTCAGTACTTTGACCTCCTGACACGACTTCAAGTTAAGATGTATAATTTGCCTGAAATTATCCATCCAAGAAGATGGAATTTCTGACAAAACAAGTGTTTTCACAGGATATTATTGTATTATCACTGAAGATTCACCTACATGTACTTGGAAGTATATATGTTCAGGCATTATACTTACCTATGACAGAGATTTTTGGGGTAGGCAAGCAGGTTTTAAGTATGCTCTGTAACGCTGAAAATATTACACCATTAAAAGTAAAAGTCCTGCTTCCAGTGATCCCTAGTGGGCATCTCAGACATACATTCTTATATTCTAACTGTCTGCACACTGGAGAGCTTTATTTTATTGACACAAATTTGGCCATCATACTTCAAAGTCTTCAATCCTTTTATACAGCAAGAAACTCTTTTATACAGTGAGACAGAAAAACAAGAGAAGTGACAGAATAAAAGGAAAGTAGAAGCACTGAGGCTTAACTTCATAGAAGAATGGCATAGAAAATGGGTTTGTTCTTACTTTCCATCAAGAACAATTAATCTACCAGACCTGCAGTTAATCTACAAGGAGACAACAGGAACAGTGTAACTAAGTGATGCATTGGATCAGTTTCACAAATTATATTCAGTCTAATAGCAGGCAGAAAATTATTTTTTCTGGCTCAGATGAAAAGGTGTAGGCATGTTAAAGGAACAGAGGATATCTGAAACAAGGATCAAAGACTATCTCAGAGATTATCAAGTGATGGAACTGATTTTATTTTGTTATTTAATTCGTAAATTGTGAAAAATAATTACATATGTATTTTTTTTCTCAGATTAACTCCACAGTAAATTGTATTAGAAATCTGAAGATAAGAAGCATATAAAGCTACTGCTGAATGCACTGAAGGCTTGTCTAAAGCATTGAATACAAAATAATTTTCTCTTCCTATGACAACCAACGTTTTCAGAGTGGAGGGGAGGAGGGAGAATATTTGACTACTTACTTTTAGAAAGACTGCTATGACATATTTCCCCTTCTTTTGCAGCCATGATTTATGGTCTCCAAGTTCAGGACACAGTATTGCCTGCATATCACAGTATCACAGTATCGTCAGGGTTGGAAGGGACCTCTGGAGATCATCTAAGTCCAACCCCCCTGCCACAGCAGCGACACCTACAGCACATTGCACAGGACGGCGTCCAGGCGGGTTTTGAATGTCTCCAGTGTGGGAGACTCCACAACCTCTCTGGGCAGCCTGGTTCAGTGCTCTGCCGCCCTCAAAGGAAAGAAGTTCCTCCTCATGTTAAGATGGAACTTCCTGTGCTCAAGTTTGTGCCCGTTACCTCTAGTCCCATCACTGGGCACAACTGAAAAAAGACTATTCTCATCTACCTGGCACCCTCCCCTTAAGTATTTATAAGTATTAATAAGATCCCCCCCTCAGTCTTCTTTTTTCTAGACTAAAAAGCCCCAAGTCCCTCAGCCTTTCCTCATAAGAAAGATGCTCCAGTCCCCTAATCATCTTTGTAGCCCTTTGCTAGACCCTCTCCAGCAGTTCCCTGTCCTTCTTGAACCGGGGAGCCCAGAACTGGACACAGTACTCCAGATGCAGCCTCACCAGGGCAGAGTAGAGGGGGAGGATGACCTCCCTCGACCTGCTGGCCACACTCTTCTTGATGCACCCCAGGATGCCATTGGCTTTCTTGGCCACCAGGGCACATTGCTGGCTCATGGTCATGCTGTTGTCCACCAGGACTCCCAGATCCCTTTCCACAGAGCTGCTCTCCAGGAGGTCAGCCCCCAACCTGTACTGATGCATGGGGTTATTCCTCCCCAGATGCAGTACCCTACACTTGCCCTTGTTGAACCTCATCAGGTTTTTTTCTGCCCAACTCTCCAGCCTGTCCAGGTCATGCTGTATGGCGGCACAGCCTTCCGGCGTGTCAGCCACTCCTCCCAGTTTTGTATCATCGGCAAACTTGCTGATGGTACACTCTATCCCTTCATCCAGGTCATTGATGAATATATTGAACAGGACTGGACCCAGTACTGACCCCTGAGGGACACCGCTAGTTACTGGCCTCCAACTGGACTCTGCACCACTAACCACAACCCTCTGAGCTCTATCTGTCAGCTACTGTTCAGTTCACCCCACTGTCCATTCTATCTAAACCACACTTCCTAAGCTTGCCTGTGAGGATGATGTGGGAGACATCATATCACATCTGTGAAAGGATAAGCTATAAAAAAGAGTTTCCATCCAAGCTGCCAGTAACAGTATGATGTCCTCATCTACTTGTATATTAGTCTGTTGTGATGAAATAATGACCCTAACTCACTTTTTCAGTGGTTGTCCTGTGATTCTGCACACCTCAGTTCTTACAAAAAAACCCAAGCAGCCACTCACCTGATTCTGATACCTGATTTTCCTCTGGACTCTTAATTATCTGGAAACAGTATTTATGAAATACTGAATTAGATAGTGGCCCTGAAACGAAGTACAGATTTTCTTTTCTGCAAGTTAAGTCGTATAGTGAGAATTATGCACGAGCTATTGACAATAAGCAAAATATGCAACATATTTTAGCTTTCCTTACCCAGAATAACTGCATCTTGTATCTTATTTTCTGAGATGGCCATGAAGCAAATGAACAAATGGAAAGCCTTTTTGGCTTGGCATATTGTAAACCAGAAAACTACTGAAACAGATACACATCTATCTCATTTTCTGTTTCTTGTTCACAAGAATCTTATTATTACTTTCTAAGCATTTAGCTTTCTACTTTAATTTAGAAGCCAAGTTAAAAAAGAAAAAAAGATTTGGCTGACTAGTTTTTGCATTTGTTCGGGTTCTTGTGGGTTTTTTTCCCCCATTCCACATAAGTACTCAAGATCTTTAAAAATTATTGTTCTGTATCAGAATTAAAACCAATTAGCCTGTAGGTGGAACATTCATGAAGAGGTGAGACTAACATTTATGCTCAGGCTTTGTTCAGGTTTATATTCAGATTTACCCACAAGCTAGTGTTTATTCCAGGACAATTTATTTTCTGCTTGCCTTTCTGGTGCTCTCCTTCCTAAATATTCACTGGACGAGGAATGTAGGTCTGAAATTTCAAGGGCTATAAGTGCTATATGGGCTGTACTGTATGTAGCTGTATGTAGCTATTTATACAATGTGAAACTGCTCTCAAAGAGAAAGCCAGAGATTTTCTCAGAGATTGTCCCCTCATACTGATGAAATCATATTATTTAGATCACATTAGCTGGGGAATCCTCTAATCAGTGAATAATATTTATATATTTAGAAGACGAACAGAAACATTACTGGCCAAGGCAGTTAATGAGATCCAGCATTGCTTAGTGTTAATTTTCAGTGCTGTTGAAATATGTGCAACAGAACTAACTCCAGCCGCAGGTAAACGCTCCATTACTTATTTTTTGATATCAGCTCTAGTGAGACTGCCTACATGCCCAGAAGTTGTGGCCAAAATCCAAGGTGAAAATTGCCACAGATGTAAAGACATTATGTGATCAGGCTTTGGACATTTATGGCTAGGTAAAGGTTATTTAGTCAGCTAATTCTATTGAGGTATGTAAACTCCCATTAAAGTTCAGCTGTTTTAAAGTTGCCAAGCCATTGTTGTGTGTTTGATCTGCCTGTGGGTACCAAAACAGTCTAACAGTTTAAACTTTAAGATCTTATTTCAGTAGGAACTAACCACCTAATTTTCTCAGTGAATCTGTTTTGACAAAGCAGTGTTTCACAAATTCGGTTTAATTGGAATAAAGGACTTGGAAATTACCTACTGATTTTGAGAAATTTTCCACGAAAAAAAGCAGATAGAAAGTCTTATTCAAAATTAAAGTTAAATTTTCACAAGGTCTATTGGAAAAAATGTGATATAAAGAGAGGTTATGGACCAGACATAATTCGATGAGCTAAATGTGGCCTATTTTGCCCATTGTTTTTTGTAGTGCTCCTAATGTATTGACATTACTGAAATTAACTATCCCATCATTTTTTAAATAGAATATGATAACTAATCAATGCCTTGGCCCTGTATTTTCCAAATTATTTCATTAATTTTTATGTATCACACCTTAAAAGCTTACTGAGTTCTGATTTGGAAAAAAAAAAAAGGAATTCAACTTGATGTATTCAAAACCCACTGAAAACTGTTAAATAAAACCCACACGTCTACCTTGATAAAACACATATAAATATTTGCCTCAGGACAGGTGTGATGGATTCTAAACTATCATTGACCCACATCCCAAATAAAAGAAACAGAAGTTGTTAGTCTGAAGAAAAAGAGTGGTTAGTGGAGAAAAATCCTATGTCATAATATCCATCCAGCTGGTTAAAGGTTTAGGAAAAGATTAATTGTTATACTACAAGTTAAAATTTGAACATAATAATGTAATTTTATACCACTTTCATTGTAACTAAAAAAGTATAATGGAGAGATGGAAGTGGTTAGAAATGTGCAAGTAATGAAGTCCCAAATATTGTGAACACATGGGTAATTAAACGGAAACTAATCTTATCCGAAATAGTATTGGTCATTTGCTAATCAAATTGATAATGGTAGCCTTGCTATCTAAGAAAGTAATTTTCTATTCCAGACATTTTGCAGTTTTATAATGCATCATGTTGTTTTTGTTGCTGTGGGCTTTAATTGGGAAATGTTGTTTCAGAGCCTGTTCAAGATGCAGACTGAAACATCCTAACAATGCATAATTCAAAGGATTGCATTTAATTTTATTAAAATTATATTTAGATTTTGTACTTAGATTTCCTAGAATATGTCATGCTTTTTGCATTTGCTGTCGTGGTATTTACTCATTGTATTTACTATTTACCTTTGTACGCATTGTAAAAGTTCTGTTAAATTTATGTAGCAACATATATGAATATTTTCCATGGTTAATCCTTGTAAAACTGCTTTCACTTCTTTTGCATAATACTTTTTGTATATACAGTAAAGAGGGAAGAATGAGATGCCAAGTATTTATTTGGATGGGGCTTTGAGCAACATAGTCTAGTGGAAGGTGTCCCTGCCCATGGCAGGGGGGTTGGAACTCGATGATCTTCAAGGTCCCTTCCAACCTAAACCATTCTGTGATTCTATGATTTTTCTTAAAATTCAGTTTTCTTTTCCATTTGGGCCACCCCCAGTGTCAGGCACGATCATACAGCAGAAGAGTAGTGAAAACTGGACTGGGTCTAGGAAGATGTCTCCATCCTTCGTTTGAAAATGAAATTGCCAATAAGCCTAGTATGCATCACTCATAATTAGATGGAAAGATGTCAGACCTTGAAGTCAGGCTGCAAAGCGTGGTGTGAAGACTCCTTGAGCTTTGCTTTCCAATCATATGTATTAAAAAGGTAGGAGGGAGTCTTACTCAAGAAGGAGAGGCAAGCACTACTGATCTCATCTTTATAATCTTCATAACCTAGTTTCAGAAGCCCATCATTATTGCTTTGTTTGTGCTAAACAAGCTCAGGTGATGAATTTTGTCCTTTGTACTTCTGAACACAAGTCACCAATATATGTACAGTAACATATGTATTCTGTCCAATATATACTGTGAAGAGAATAAAACCAACCCCTTCAATTATATTTTATAACCATGTTCCAAGTTATACTATAATTCTCAGTCAACAAAATATAGAGCTAAAGTGAAATAACTAGATGGGAAACTTTTTAAACAGTTCTGATACAAATCTCTCTCTCTGTTTCCAAATTCATCAATGCTTAATCCACGTGTCATTGGAAGTGTATGCTCTGTCAAGTGTTGCACTACAGTATTTCACATTAAAATTCTCTTTAATTTTCCAGGATGCTGGAAGATATGTTAAACAAACATTTTTTTTCTTTTAGTTGTCTTAGTGGTGATTCCATATAACTTCCAGTCATATCAATTTTTACTGAGCATAAAGTGCATTGCAGGAAACCAGGCAAGCAGCATAATTGGTAGTCACAGAGATGAAAGAAAAATCTTATCAAACGAGTAGTCTGCTACAGTATCTAGGTAAGATTCACATTAGGAAATGAAATAAAAATCCACTGTTGTAAACTGTTTAGATTTTTAATTTTGCTTTAATCAAAACCATTTTCACAAAGTAATTCAATTTGTCTGACATTAATCAGAAGTTGCATATACAAATAATGAAAATGGTTCTCATTAATAGGTAGGCGGCTGGATTTTCTCCATAAATATTTCAACAGAGAAGTCAATCCCTAATATTATTGATTGAACATGAAGTAAAAAGCGTCTATTTTTCACTTGCTGAGTGCACAAGAACTGATGTTCTGCTAATGGGAACTTCATATCCAGCAAGAAACAGAAAAATTGTATTCATGTGGCCTCTTGCTGTGGTGACTTCAAATCTCACAGGTGAAGTAGTGTGTCAGACAAAATCTGAATCTGTATATGAAAACAAAAAATGAAGAGTCAAACAGCTTCAGGTACTTATGCTGGTAGTTCAGCAGTTGAATTTTTTCCCTCCAGTAAGCTGTGAACTTGAATTCCATCATGGTTCAAGGGGTCATTCTGCAGCTGGAAATAGTGTGTTCCAAAGTCTTGATATAATGCTCATTAAAAAGCCCATGTCAATTTTAAAAGAAAGTAGGTGTCTTTAACTCTGATATCTAGAAAAATTTCTCATCCAGAAAATTCTTGGATACACATTTACTTGCTTTCTGAAAAAAAATCATATACAGTTAGTCAAAGATATGTAATACAGCGTTAAAAAAATATCACAGAATCATAGAACCATTCACTGTGTCATCTAGCCCAGCATCCTGTTCAAAACAAAGTCATCACTGAAATGATGGGATTACTCCAGCTGAGTTTTGAAAACCTTCAAGCCTGGACACTGTGAAGTCTATCTGGACAACCTGCTCCAATGCTTAATTGTACCTGGATTGAAGAATTTTCTCTTTGTATCTCATTCAGCCATAACCTGTCAATTTCTAACCAGTATCTCTTTTCCCTGCCGTGCACATCTGTAAACAGCCTGGCTACCTTATCTAACTATCTTTCATTTAGGCATTGGGGGGCTGCTGTTCAGCCCTCTGAAGCTGTCTCTTGTCCAGGCTGAAGAAGCTGAACTTCCTCAGCTTTTCCTCACAGGGCAAATTCTTCAACCTGACCATTCCGGTGGTCCTTTGCTGAATTGACTGCAGTCTGTCAATGTTTTTCCTGCATTGCAAGTTCAAAAACTGGATGTTGTATTCCAGATACAATCTAATGAGTACCAAGCAAAGGGGAATAATCACTGTTCAAAGTCCACTGGCTGTGCTCCTGTTAATATAGTCCTGTATGCTTTTAGCCTTCAGCACTCATTTCAACAGACAGAAATCCTGCAGTAATGTAGAAATGCCTTTTCAAAACTTACAAAAATGACCAATTTCATCTGGAACATAGTATGTAGGATCTTTGTAATAAGAAAGTTAATTTTACATGCATATATCTGTTTGCAGCATTTCTTTCCAATCCCAACGCACAGGGCATCCATCTGTTTAGTCCATGGTCATGACACCTCAGCTTTCTGCTTTGAGCTGTGCTTGTACCATTTATATATGTTCCTTTCTCTGGTTGGTAATCATTAGAAGTTAAGAGCTGGTCACTGGCCTTCTACATTCTCATCAGCTTAATTAGCTCTGCCTATATGCTAGCAGTTTCTGGTCATACATTCCCATCAGCTGGACTACATTATCGATGTAACAAAGAACTGAACTGGAAAGAAATTAACCCTGCAGTCCTAATGAAACACAAGACTACAGTGAGTGGCTCATAAAAAAGTTTATAGTTTTATATGAAATTTACAAAAACATGTTTTCCACAGTTCTACAGAAAACAGGGAATAAAACCAGATTACCACAACACTGAAGTCAGGGCAAAAGATGAGCGGGAATAAGATGGCTGGGAATGGAGGTGAATTATTGGGAAGGCTGGGACAGCAGGAGGGAAGGTGATTCTTCCTTCTCCCAGTAGTGTCAATTTGCAAGGTTAACTTTGTCATCTCATGTAACTTCATAAAATTGGGGTAATAATCTGAATGGAACTCTTAAAGGAAATCCAAGGAAGACATTTGCTGTCATAACTATCATCAGTCAGCAGGAATTAATCCTTTCTAATTAATGTAAAGTGAACTGGGGGGTATGCAGAAAGACAGAATCTTTGACGATGCGAGGGGCCCTCACACTCAAAATAATAATTTCCATCTTCTCTTGCCAAAGAGCTTTTGAGCTCATCATCTTAACCTCCAGGACTGAGATCATCAAGGACCACAGCCTGAGCACTAACTGTACAACATTAGCTCCTGGTAGTGTATACTCAAAGCTAGGACCATTGCTTAGGCAACAACTGCTGAGAACTGACTGTTTTGTGTATTTAGTGATAGAGATCAGTAATGTACAAGAGCTAGCCATTAGCATGAGCAGTGAATGAATTGAGTAAAGTTATGTTTTAAAGTTTGAAGCTGGCTTGATTTGTCAGTCTTCCAAACACAGAGCAGCCTCTGATTCATGTACATGTACATATGTATACTCAGCTGCAACTCACTTTTCATCCCTTGATTTAACTGTGCAGTGAATGAGACTAATTCATGCAACATTGTATGAAAATTAGAAATATTTTCAATACTACTTCAGAATATTCAAAAGGTTAGAGGTTATACTGCTTGAGAAGGTACACAGGCCAAACTGAATGGTGATGACAGTGGCCAGTGATCAGGACCAAATCAGGAAATCTCACTCCACAGAGCCATGCAGGAGTCAGTTCCACATTGTTTGTTCTTTCTGAATGTATGATCCCAGCTAGGAGTACAAGACCTATTCCTTCAGAGTCTGTTAATCAAGAGTTTTGACTGGGAAGAAGAAAACTACAAAAACTGAAAAGTACAAAAAGACTGAAAACTACAAGACACTTTCTTGCTCCCTCCAAAACCTGAAACTGCTGCTTCTGCAGCTGTTGCAGAATCTACCTCCCTGGGAACCATGAAATGATCCTCAGCCTCAAAGACATATCTCCTATCAGTAATTATAGAACAAAGTGCTACGAGTGCTAAGAGAAGTCTGTTAATTTCATTTTGAAAAATGCTTTTGCTAGTCCTGCTGTATCAGCCTCATCTTCTGTTCCATCAGCCATCTGAAAGCAGTATTTTTTTTCCAATCCCAGAGGTATCACAAAGAAAATCTGAACAGTTTTATAAAGTATTGGCAAGTAATAACAAGAAAAGAAACAGGGAGAAGTTGGTGGAGAAAATGTGAGAAATTAAAAAAAAACAAACAAACAACACAGACATGTGGATGGATTGCTGTGGGAGAGAAATAAAACAACAAATAACTTTTTAATTCCATCCACAAAATTGTGGGATTTTTTTAAATAAAACAAAAAGTATGTGGAAACAGAAAGACAACATTTTTGTGTCTAGAGCAGCATTTCATGATCAGAAAAAAATTAACTGAAAATTCACCAATTAAGACTTAAATTTCACAGGTAACTGTGAATTCCTGTAAGTTTGGGAAGTAAGCTCAAACATTTTACAAACTCCTATTCCCCCCACGAAAAAAAAAAGTAGTTGTTTTGGAATCAATTGCTTGTTTGACTGGAATTATTAGACATAGCAGATGTTTTCTGGAGTTCTCTTTGTTCAGTGAACACAGAAAAAAACAAACCGATTTCTTGGGTCATTGTATAAGACAATGTAATCAAGATAACGAAGAACAGAATTCATTTAAAAATCATGTTCTATAATAAAACTGTTCCTTTGATTCTGCAAAAAACAAACTTTGCTGTTGAAATGTTACATTTGCAAGTGAGTATTAAAAAATAGTGAATAAAATTAAAATGCAGACCATCATTTTTTAGAACAATATTTTAAAAATATGCTTATTTTTATCTAAATATAACTTTCAAATATCATAGCTTATTCCCCATTCAATTTAATACGCACTGTGGGCAAAAATAGGTAGCGAAAGAAACATACTCATAACCGACTGTAACGCTTAGGGTGATATTTGTTGATAAATGGGAGGTCAGCTTCTATTTAAGTGCTCATAAAAAACTCCTCTGGAGATCTGGCTGTAAATTTTTTAGCCCAGTACAAATGACAAACACATGTCAGTGTGAATTACCAGCACATTAGTGATGTGAAAATTGTGTTATTTAATATAACATTGCACTGGGTCTGGCTGGGATGGAGTTAATTTTCCTCGTAGCAGCACTCATGGTGCTAAGGAGGTGTCCTGTGACCAAAGCAGTGTTGACAACAGACCTGTATTTTAATTATTGCTGAACAGTGCTGACACACTGTCAAGGCCTTTTCTGTTTCTCATGCTGCTCCACCAGCAAGTAGCCTGGGGGTGCACAAGAATTCGGGAAAGACACATGGGACAGCTGACCCCAACTGGCCAAAGAGATATCCCATACATATAGTTTCATGGAATATCTCGTTCTCCAGGGACAAACCATTACAGTGTTAGACAAGTTGTTCTCTGTCTTGTTTATAACATACAATGCAACGTTAAAGACCAGGATAGCATGATATAAAGTTTTGGAAGAAAAAACATATGTGCCTATGTCCAGAAAGATTCTTGCCTTTCTTGAGTTTGGCTCACAGGCAGGAAAATACCACTTCATTCACTAAAAAAACACCAGACAATAACCCCCCCAAACCCGTGAGGATAAATTTCAACAGTCTAGACTGACCAGGTGAACCTTAGAAAAGTTCACCTATTTTAGCTTAGCTATGTGTTTCACAGACACAATTGACGATCACATTCAGTGTAGCAGTGAACATAATTTAAACAATCTGCCAGCCTATACAGTCTGGTTATATTTTTCCTCTTTTAATTAATATGTCCAGGATTATATTTGAAATTAGTAACTTTAATAAGATTTTTAAGATTTCAAAATCAAGTAGAATTCTATAATTCCCATTTCATAGAATCATAGAACCATAGAATGGTTAGAGTTGTAAGGGAGCTTAAAGATCAACTAGTTCCAACCCTGGAATGGGCAGTTCTTCGTTCTTCCAGTCCCTGCCTTTGTCTTCTGCAACTTGGGTGGTGTGGCTGGAGCACTTGCTGGTGAAGACTGAGGCAAAAAAGTAGTTGAGTACCTCAACCTTCTCCATATCCTAGGTAACCAGGTCTCATGTTTCCTTACGGAGAGGGCCCATATTTTCCCTAGTCTTCCTTTTATCACGTATGTACCTGTAGAAACTTTTCTGTTGCCCTTGACATCCCTGGCCAGAGTTAATTCTATCAGAGCTTTAGTTTTCCTAACCTTATCCCTGGCTGCTAAGACAATTTCTCTATATTCCTCTCAGGCTACCTGTTCTTGCTTCCACCTTCTGTAGGCATCCTTTTTGTGTTTGAGTTTGTCCAGGAGCTCCTTGTTCATCCATGCAGGCCTCCTGGCATTTTTGCCTGATTTCTTTGCATGGATGGGTTTGGAGGAGGTAATACCTGAGTATTAACCAGCTTTCTTGGGCCCCTCTTCCTTCCAGGACTTTACCCCATGGTACTCTAGCAAGCAGATCCCTGAACAGGCCAAAGTCTGCTCTCCTGAAGTCCAGGGTAGTGAGTTTGCTGTGAAACCTTCTCACTGCCCTAAGGATCTTGAACTCCATCATTTCATGGTCGCTGTAGCCAAGGCTGCTCTTGAGCTTCACACTCCCCACCAGCCCCTCCTTGTTCATGAAAACAAGGTCCAGCATAGCACTTCTTCTCATTGGCTCCTCTACCACTTGGAGAAGGAAGTTATCATCAACAGATTCCAGGAACCTCCTGATTGCTTATGCCCTGCTGTTTTGTCCCTCCAACAGATATTGGGGTCATTGAAGTCCCCATGAGGACCAGGGCTTATGAACCTGAGGCTGCTCCTATCTGTTTATAGAGGGCCTCATCCACTCAGTCTTCCTGGTCGTGTGGCCTGTAGCAAACCCCTACTGTAACATCACCTGTCCCTGCCCTCCCTTTAATCCTGACCCATAAACTCTTGGTTGGCTCCTCATCCATCCCTAGGTGGAGCTCTGTGCGCTCCAGCTGGTCACTGACATAGAGGGTGACACCCCCTCCTCATCTTTCCTGCCTGTCCTTCCTAAAGGTCCTGTATCCTTCCATTCCAACACTCCATTCATAAGAGCCATCCCACCATGTGCCCATGATGCCAATAAGATCATAGCCCTGTAGGCATGCGCACATCTCTAACTCCTGTTTATTCCCCACATTACATGTGTTTGCACAGAAGCATTTAAGTTGGGCCACCAATGAAGCTGACTTACTGGCTGGAGTGGCTGCAATTCCTTTGTAGTGCACTTCAGGTGCTCTGCTGCTGACCTGTGATCCTTCTCCAGGCTCTGGGCATCTATTGCTGGCACTGGCATCAAACTGGTAGGAGTGGGATGGATCGAGGTTCCCCTTCCCTGGCAACTTTAGTTTAAAGCTCTCTTCACCAGCTTGGCAAGCCTTAGACAGAAGATGTTCTTCCCCTTTTCTGACAGATGGACCCCATCAGCCCCCAGTAGACCTTGTTTCTCAAAGCGAGTCCCGTGATCTAAGTAGCTGAAGCCCTGGCTGTAGCATCAGTCCTGTAACCATTTGTTGACTCGCCAGATTCGATTGGCCCTTTCAAACCCCATCCCTTTGACAGGGAGGATTGATGAAAAAAATACCTGCACCACAGAGTCCCTGACCACTGCTACCAGGGCTCTGTAATCCTACTTGATACTCCTCAGGCTGCTCCTGGCAGTATCTATCACTGGTGCCCACGTGAAACAGCAGCAGATAATAGTCAATGGACTGCATGAGGCTTGGTAGTCTCATGGTGATATCCCTGATATGAGTGCCCAGTAAGCACCATACATCCCTAGAGAGTGCATCCAGTCAGCAAATGGGCACCTCTGTACCTTTCAGAAGAGAGCTGCCTACTACTATCACCAGTTGCCTTTTCTTAGTTGTGCTGGTTGTTATACGGGGACCAGATCAGGCTGCCTTACTCAGCCCCAGAGTCTCTCCTGATGTTACAAATCTTTCCTCTTCAGTCTGCAGAGTGGTGAAGTGGTTCTGCAAGGGCATGTCAGGCTTCGGGGGAAGTCTTTTCCTCCAGCTGGTCCTTGCTGTTGCAAGCTTCCATCCTTCTGCATTATTGCCCCCCCGACTTCTGTGTGTGCTGGTGAGGGAGTTTTTGACTGTTTGGCTGTGGGCTATGGGTCCACTGGAGACTGGGCTTTGAACCAGCAATTTAACTCCTTCTCAGCCTCCCTCATGTTACACAGCCTTCTCACCGCCTCCTGCAGCTCAACCACCTGCTGCAGGAGGTCCTCCACTTGAGCACATCTTTTGCAGGCAGGTCTGCCACCTATCCCTGTCCCAGGAGAAAGGTCGAGGCACTTCCTGCAGTCTGAGGTCTTCACCATAGCCTGTCCCTTCAGCAGCTCCATCTGGGTGGAGGCATCGGCCGTCTCTGGAGTAGATGGTCCAGACCCCCCAGCCAGAGCTGCAGCCTTTGCTCTCAGACGAGTGCCCACCATTCTTCCTTGAGGGTCAGGTAGCATGAGTGCCCTGGATCTGTGCAGTTGGCCACAGAATGGTGCCTGGTTTCTGGGTAACGTGCACTTCAAGTCTCCCACTTGGCCTGTGGAATGCCCCTCCTGCAAAGAGACGACTCCCTGCATGCCCTGCCACGCAAACTGCCATACCATACCCTGGCTGCTGCATCATGCCCTGTTTGCCGGTCATGTTGGCAGTGCTCGTGGTTGCCAGTGCTCCCTAGGGTTGCCTTTTGTGGGAGCAGGAGGTGGCTGCTGTTACTCCTGGCCCCGACTACACCTTGTCAGCTGCTCTCATGAAAGCTGAAGCCTTCTGGTGGGTCTCTGTGCTCCCCTGGGGATTCCACAGCTCAGGAAACCCCACTGTGTGCCATGATCCCTGGCTCTGCTGTGGAATGAGCCTGCAATGGAGTGGATCACCTTGGAAGTTTGGATTTTAGTATCTCAAAATATTCTTGGGATTTTGAGTGGGATTTTTAAAATTATTGTTATTATTTGCTTTAGGGGTTTTGGGTTTTTGTTTTGGCGTTGTTTTTTTTATTTTTATTTTTCAGATATACCCCCCAAAATTTTTATCCTAATTCCACTTTTTTTATTTTAATTTTCTAAAGTAGCTTTCACTGTAGTCTTAGCTAACAAGAGTTAAATGACTTTCCCATTAAAGTCATTTAATGTATCCCAAAATATTTTAATGAATTACAGATTGCAGTCAACTTGTGAAGTCTGGGTAAAGAAAAGATGATGAGGCAACCACATTCAAGCTTTGATGCTTGTGTTCACACTTCTTACTAGCTTCAAGGTATTTAAAGAGGAATCTAAAGGACATCCTGAAGTTCTGACTGATGACCCTGGCTGTTGAGTTCATTGCTGTGATACAAAAGAAAATTTTAGTTATCAAGATTATTCTTTCTCTGAAAAAAAAAAGACCAACCAAAAAAACCACAAAACAAAGCTTAAACAAACAAACAAAAAAACAAACAAAAAAACCTAATCACAGTCTTTCTTGTGGCTGCCTGCAGAATATGGAGCAACTCCATGAGGAAGTTGAAGAAAACCAAGAAACCTACTTGTCTGTTGTGCTACCATTGTGCAGGCAAGTTGTACTTCTTCATTCTTGCCTTCTTAAAAATGTAGTGGGTTTTGATGTGTTCATTACATTTTATAAATAATCCTGGTACAGTACATTGTTCCTAAGAACATGAGAGAGAAAAATAACTACATATGGAACATATTAGTAATATTGTTTAATAAATTGAAGAAACTAATTATGATACCAAAATGATGAAAGTAGTACAGGATATTACAAAAACCATAACTCGCTGTACTAGTGACAAATGCTCCACCTAAATATTTTACATAATTGAAGTTTTGCAAACAATACAGTGCTAGTGGAAAAAAATACATTGTAAAAAAACCTTTTTTTTTCTATCCTTTAATATCTTTCCCTGTTTTCTTTAAAGTAAGGAGAAAATGAATGTTATTAGTTAAATAGATGATAAAAGTTTGTGATAATAAATCAGGATATGTCAATCAAAACAAAAAAATAAGATCATTGCAGCAATTTGTATCAGATCAGTATATTTCTTCAGGCTGCTAAGACTGTAAAATCATGATGGCTTATCCTCACTTCATATAGGCATTTTCTTGATTGGTTACTTTAAAAATATTGTGACTTCAGGGGTGGAAGCAGATGTAGATTCAGTGTTGCAATATTGCATTTAAAAATCCTACCCAGTGAAATCCTTCTTAATTATTCAATGCAGCAATAAAGTTAATTAATTACTATTACTTACTGAATCTTTGTCAAGAGATAAAATATAGTTATATTCTATGGTTTTGAGCTGTAAAAAAAGGCAGGATAAAACAGGCATTTGTCATAAAACTTTCCTCAAGCAAGTATGCCCAGATTCCTACTTAAAAAAACAGAGGAATGACAGGTCTGAAGTGCCGGTGGAGCAAGCTTCCAACTTGGAAACAACTGGAATTAGGAAGAACATCCCAGAGTTGGGTAGGAAAAGGACTGAAGTTCTTCTAAGTCTAAGAATGTCTTTATAGATGTGGAGTCAGATAAACCCACTGGGAAGTCAGAAGTCTTTTCCAGAAATCAAATGGGAAAAGGATTGCCTACATCTGTAATTTAAATATATGGATATTGATTACTAAATATACTGAACATACAATAGTTTGGCCTCATCTCTACTTTATGCAGATTTTGTTATGATCTGAAACTGGCAATTGTGGATGAATATCTAGTTTGACAATTCAGTGGAACGTATGTCTCAATATGCATGATATCACCAGTGGTAGGTACACTGTCATCAGAAGGATCTTACTGATGGAAATGTAATCATACCAACATTTTAAGTGTACCAGTAGCTGCAGATCAGCTTAGGACAAATTGTTAGAATGTCAAGTCTAATGACTTATCCATTTAACTTGGAAGTTAGATGTCTTAAACCTTTGTGGCTATCAACACAAAGACCCATAATACATATATCCAAAAAAAAAAAAAATATATATATATAGCTGGGAAAAAATTGGCTGGAAGGCTGGGCCCAAAAAGTTGTGGTGAATGGAGTTAAATCCAGTTGGTGGCCAGTGACGAGTGGTGTTCCTCAGGGCTCAGTACTGGAGTCAGATCTGTTTAATATCTTTATCAGTGATATGGATGAGGATATTGAGTGCACCCTCAGTAAGTTTGCAGATGACATCAAGTTTGTCGGGAGTGTTGATACGTTTGAAGGTAGAAATGATTTACAGAGGGATGTGGACAGACTAGATCAATGGGCTGAGGCCAACTCTACGAGATTCAACAAGGCCAAGTGCCGGGTCCTGCCCTTGGGTCATAATAACCACATGCAATGCAATAGAACTTAGGGGCGGTAGCTCACAGACAGCTGAATATGAGCCAGCAGTGTGCCCAGGTGGCCAAGGCGGCCAACAGCATCCTGGCCTGTATCAGAAATAGAGTGGTCAGCAGGACTAAGGAAGTGATCCTCCCCCTGTACTTAGCACTGGTGAGGCCCCACCTCGAATATAGTGTTCCGTTTTTGTCCCTTCACTACAAGAAAGACATTGAGATGCTGGAGTGTATCCAAAGAGCAACAAAGCTGGTGAAGGGTCTAGAGAACAAGTCTTATGAGGAACGGCTGAGGAAACTGGGATTTTTTAGCTGGGAGAAAAGGAGGCTAAGAGACCTTATCACTCTATAACTACCTGAAAGGAGGTTGTAGCAAGGTGGGTCTTGGTCTCTTTTCCCAAATAACAAGTGATAGGACGAGCAGAAACAGCCTCAGGTTGTGCCAGGTGAGGTTTCAATTGGATATTAGAAAAAAATTTTTCACCAAAAGAATTATCAGGCATTGGAACAGGCTGCCTAGGGAAGTGTTGGAGTTGTCATCCCTGGGGGTATTTAAAAGATGGGTAGACATGGTGCTTAGGAACATAGTGTAGTGGTAGACTTGTTAGTGTTAGGCTAACAGTTGGACCCGATGGTCTTAAGGGTCTTTTCCAACCTAAACAATTCTATGATTCTATGATCTCCATGAAACATGCAAATATGTATATATACTAATATCAAATATATGCATAAACTCATTTTAAAAAGAGGTTTGATACTACTACAACTGACGGCCTATAAAGATACTGTCCATAAGTATTTTTAGGAAAAATAAATATAAGAAAAATTAAGTCTGATGTACTTTTGTGGCAGGATAAATGTTATATTTACACCTGATACATGCAAGAAGTTTATTTTCCTCAGGTGTTAATTTCCAAAAATTGCAGACCTTTGCAAAATAAGACAATACATTATATAAGGATATTTTCATTATGCTGTTCACCAGTATCATGATTATGCTTCAACTTCCCCAACAGAAGTTGTAAGCCAAAGATATCTTATGAAACAGAATGTATATGCTTTCAAAAAGCTAAAATAAACTAGTAAAAAACCAAAAGTCACAATATGACAGTGATTATAAGAATAATAGATTCAGAAGTCTGCTATTCTTTCAGTAAAATTGAACATATAGATAATCTGGGACCTTTTCAGGCAGTCCAGGCTTCAGCATTTTTTGAAAATGTTGCTAACTCACATTTATGTCTCTGGAAATAATAAAACTAGGAAAAATCTCAGAACATTTCATGTTAACTCTACCTCCTTTTGGGAAAATAATGTCCTCTGTGCTTATAACTGTCAGTTTTCTGGGATGGCTGTAGAAGACATCCTCAAGGCCACCATCAGATGTACAAAGCAGCAAGCATCCTCAGTTTAGATGGATGTTCCTCATTTCATTTTCTAAAAAGTTAACCTTGAAAGGTTCACAGCTTGATAACTGGGCTCTGTAATTTGTTCTGAAGGAGAATGTGAATTGATAATCATGATAATCAGTAGACTGCTAATAGAAAATTTTTGAGTGTGATCTCCTTTATCAAGTGTTACCAATGTTGAAAAAGTAACTATCTAATATTTTTTAGCATGTAAAAAAAAAGAAATCTAAACTCAAATATGATAAACCTGCAGCTGTGTGTATGCCACTGTAATCACTATGCAGTAAAAGTGCTATTTGCTTAGGATGGATGAAGAGATGTAGCTATTAATGAAAAGGCTTTCTTTATTGATCTGATATTATCTTTTCCCCCAAAGCTTCCTGTCTTAAGTCATGTAGTTTCAGTTATAGTAAAGGGTGAAATTTATTAGAGAGTGTTTGCTTTAATCTGCTGGGATAAGAATTAACTTGATCTTCTATTTTAATTTTCAGATCTGATTATGTGTAAAATGAGACAGACTTTAAGGGTCTTGACCACCTATCTAATTACCTGTGTATTCAGCTCATCATGGTCAGAGTGTTCACTGACATCCTCAAAGTAGCATATCAGATTGTCCTCAAATAACTCATAAATGCATGATTTTCTGCCAGTAACATGTGCAAAACCAGCTAAGCATGGATGTTTCCATATAGCTGAGCTATATTGCTGAGCTGTAATTAAAGCCTTAGAATTCTTTGGTGGTGGTCCCAAGCACAGTCAGGCACTCAGCATGTAATGCTGTTGTACACATCTCATCTACTTCGCACAATTGCAACTTACTGAAACAGCATTTTTTCAGGGGGTGTATCTGAGATGAAAGCTTGAGCCTGGTACAAAAGATTTCACCTTAATCCTCTGTGCAATTGTCCTTCCTGATCATCATGGCACTGGAAGAAGGTGTTATGGGCTTCAACATACTGGGAGAAAAGTCACAGGGAACAGAGTTATACTTTTTCTGGTTTGCTGTTAGAACTTATAAAGCATATTACCTCCTGTGAAACTTAGTGCATCACCTAGATGCTTTCAAAATATTCCTGCCTGTAATAGAATATTTCTATAAATACTCTGCTTGAAAAGTATGACCATCTAACTTAATAAAAGTATTCTTTTTGGTGACACAGAGATGCTGATAAGATGTAATGGATAAGAAATCTGTTCTCTTTGGTGTGTCTCTTATTACCATCACTTCAGAAAGGAATGGCAAGAGGTTACTTTATCAAAAGAGTACAGAACCTTTTAAGGAATCAGAAACATGAATAAAAAATAACAATCTAATATTATGTCTTAGAACTGAAAATTATTACATTGTTTTTAATTTAATTTGTTTAAAGCATGCTCTGAGCATCGTAAACTTACTTCATATAAGTATTCTAGCAATTCTGCTTTGGTAAAAGAACATTTACTGAAACAGCAAATTTTTCCAACATTAAAAAATATGTTGAGGAGTGTACACAGGATGAATCTATGAAGTTACAGAGAAGTTATCTAAAATATCTTTTGCCAGTTTCGTAGCTTTTTTATACTGAGTACGCTTAAGCATAGCAATCCATGGGGCTGAAAAGTTCATGGCACAATCTTTTGTCTAGAACTATCCTCAACTCTCCCATGTGCTTGCTTTCTCTCACATCTTTAAAAGTATGGCCCATAGGATTGCCACCAAACTATGTTTATCCCGAAGAATGTATCCTTGAGAAAAAAAGGCTTAGAGGAGGCCTTATCACCATGTTCCAGTATTTAAAGGGTGCCTACAAAGAAAATGCAGAGTCCCTTTTTACAAGGAAAATATGAGAGGTAAGGAGTATAAGTTAATCCTGGGGAGATTCTGAATTGACACAAGAGGGAAATTTTTCACGATAAGAACAACCAGCCATTGGAATTATCTCCCTAGGGAAGTGGATTCCCCATCATTGGACACTTTTAAGATTCAGCTGGACAGGGTGCTGGGCCATTTGTCTAAACTGTGTTTTTGTCAAGAATGGTTGGACCAGGTGACCGTTGAGGTCCCTTCCAACCTGGTGTTCTATGATTCTATGATCCTGAAAAAAAGGGCTAGAAATTAATGTTTGGATAGTACATACATCTTGAACAGCTGCATATTCATTTATGTTCCTATAAGTAGACCATGACTCTTTGGTGCACCTAAGAAGAAACGAAACTGAATACTTTATATTGCTGCACCATAGAGCTACTGAATTTGGACTTCCATATATATGTATATGCCAACTAGAAAGAGAATCCAGTAAGGAATAATATATAACCCTTTGACTTATTAATAAACTTTCACTGCGAGAGTAATCAATTTGTAAGTCCTAAAATGGGAACAAGAAGTGACCAAGGTCTGCAACTGTACATAAACTATACATAAAAAATCACTCCACTATAACAGTAGTCATTTAAAATTATAATTATATTTGCATGTGGAGAAGCAAAATCCCTGAATTGCTTCAATACATTTCAAATGGTTTTCTCCACCTGAGAAGTTTTATCCCACTTACAGTGAAATTTTCCTCTGAGCCAAGACATCTTTCCCTTATAATGCAAAATTGTCACCTATCAGATTATTTTTAAACAGATTTAATGGGTCCTGTTACTGCTTCTTCCTTATCTGCTCTTGCCTGATTGGGATAGGAAAGAGATGTTGCCACTACTTAGAAAAAAAATTGATTTTTTTTTGTTGTTGTTCTGGTTGCCAGTAATTATATCGGTAATATATGGAGAAAAATGGGTCCAAAACTCCCTCAGACTTTAGCAGATTTGTAGTCTGCTTTTTGGGACTTAGCCAGTAAAGGAAAAAGGTAAAAGTCACTGCTTATGCTTCCATCCCCTTTTCTTTTTCTTAAAATAACCATAACTCTTCTCTATTAGGTGTCCAAATTGAGTGGAGACTTAAGAGATTCCAGTTTCCCATTAGTTATGTGTATAACTAGTGGGCAAAATCCATCTGCATTATCCTGACTTAGGTGAGCGATATTATCTTCAGAAGGGATTTTTTAAATTTGTATTAAATTCTACTATGGATTCTATTCCTTCTTTTCTAGAGGCAAAAGTCTGCAGTTTTGTTGGAACAAGGACTGCAGGATCAAACAGTAACTATTACCCCTCAATGAAAAACTAGAGGATTTTCATACTGTTGTACTGTCAACACTGGAAAGTAAACAAAACCTTTTCAACCAATTCTGAAAGAAAGCATGAGCTTCCTGCCACTCTAGTAAAATGTTCTGATGATCAGTGGAATATTAATTGTACCATGGATCCAAAATTGCAAACATCAGAGAAATTGAGAACCGGGTGCAGATTTTTGCATCAGTGCCTTATGTAAATCTCAGTTTGATTTAAGTGCAGAAAGTTGATGATTCTGTTTGTTATCATTGCCTCAAAAAGACAGCCAATAGCATGCGTGTTAGAAACTTTCAGACATAGTGCTTCAAGTTTTCAGATCCTTCATAATTCATATGATTTTTCAAGCACTATGCAAATCACTTCCTGATCTTTTGATTTGTCATCAATTCAAATTTCTGTTTTGATAAAGATTTATTATAAAGGCTAAAAAAAATCTTCTGGTACACTCTACAATAGTGAAGGAATCCAAACAACATAAATTGGCTGAGGCATCCAATTTCCAGAATTTTGTCTTAGATATCTAAGTTTCTTTGGTTTGCTAACACAAATTCACTATGTAGTAGAGACAAAAAAAGGGAATGATCATTGACTAGATGGTAAAATATTCATATAGAGATGTACGCTGTAACCTCTACTGTAGAGACTTTATTCTCTATAGCCTCTGCTAAAGAGGCTCCTACATTCATGATTTTTTCTAATTAATGAAAATAATTGATCTATAAAATATGCTAATTAAATAGGGAATCAAAAATTTTGACAAGATCTTTAAATTAATTATTTAACTCAATGCTGTTGTCATCAACTGTTGTGAGAACAATGAAGTTTAATGTCATATCCTGTGTGACACAGCCTGTGTTAAAAAATGTGACAATTCAATACCAAAATTCTCTAGAAATAAACCTCATAAATGCTAACCCTCAATGAGCCTTCAGCATAGTAACGTTCCATCCTGTGTGATCATTAAATTTTAGACAGAACAAATATATATTCTTTGTGGGACATAATTACAATTGTTCTATCTGAGGACAAGAACATATACCATGCTATAGATATTGGCAGCGTGGTGTAAATAATGGAGAGTATCTAGATTTCTTCTAAGAAATCCAAAGCACTTACCATTCTGGTGAAACATAAAGGAGACTGAAGAAATCTGTTAGCTGCGTAAATTAGGTCACATAATGTACTCATTATTTTCACCAGAAATTTTCCAGTACAGTTACACAAAGAACTTTAATGTTGTCTAATATTATGCCCATATGTCAGGCATTCCACCACAATGTGAACATTGTCTGACTTTAGACAGCAATTCTGCAAAATCAGCCATATGCTTGAATATTGATCCACTTAACTCAGCTGAATTGAGCAGGACTTAAGTGTTAGTCATTTTTGCAACTATGCATTTATTAGACAGGTGCTTTCATAAACCAAAGCATCTCTGTGACTAAAAAAAAAAGAAGAAAATATACGTATTGAATACAGTGTTACAGAATACATACATTTCGCAGATCACCCCAAGAATAGTGCTTCTTGCCTGTCAAGTAAAATAGTTTCACAGAAGAACAAGATGTTGTATTATGAGACCATCAAAGCAGAATACAAGAAAACCACAAACACTAATTATGTGAAACATCCTTTTCATAGAAAAGCCAATATTTAAGTTTTATAAATTTCTTTAAATTTCTTCTATAAATGAAGATTTCATTTTCAACTGAAAATCAACTGAAAGCCAAGCAACTGAAATAAGATAGCTAACCCGTTTTGCTTGTTTTATTTTCAATAATTTTTACAAATTTAATTCCAGATCCCTATTGAATTTAATAATTGAGTGAATCAAGTTATGCTGTCCACCAAGTATCTTTTTTTTTTAAATGTAGCTTTCAAACACGAGACATCCAAAATTTCAAGCTCTAGTGGTACTTATTATACAAGAATAGGTTATTTCTTAAAAACACCTCCTGATTTTTTTTATAATTAATTTTTCTCTTAAGCAATTTTCCTCTCCTGTCACCCAAAAAATCTGGGGAACGTGATTTTTTTTAGTACAGCTCTTTGTTTTTCTTATTCTGATTACTTCTTTTCCCATTACTTTTCTGTTGTTGTTAAATATCATCTTTATTTCTCTCACTTTTTATTTCTTGGAAGCAACCAGACTATGAAAATACAACAGAGAAGTACCACATATCTTTTTCCTTCTGCTCTGTTCATTTGTTAGAAACATAACAATATGGATATAGTTGCTATTACTCTTATGTAAATTTGGATTCCACTTAGATTTCAGGTTTTTTAATAGCACAGTGTGATGAAGAAAAAAGGAATAGGAAAATTATCTCTTTTTTGAGAAATTAAATCTATACACTATACATAGTATTTTTAGGGTTTTATATACATGTTCATTCTTTTCAACATGTATGCAGTGAATCTCAGTATTAAAGATTATAGTAATAGATAATATACATCACATAAATTCTTCACATGAGTCAGGCAGCTTCTAAGCATTCCTTTCATTCAAAGCACTTCTTAATCAGTTTAGCCTAAAGAAGAAAAACTGTTCTTTCTACCTTCTTTGAAGCTGAACATTAATGACATAAGTTCTCACCTTTGTCACTGATGGTGACTAATACTATTGGTTGCTGGACTTCAGGGCCAAAAAATCCAACTATGGGTGCCATTCATAAGAAGATACACCACACAATACAAAATTTTACTTTATAAAGTTTAAGACCTATTTTTCACAGTTACAGGATCTCAGAGTGGTATCAGACTATATCTAATAAATCCATCTGATTCTGGTGGAAAGCCCTGGTAATGTTTCAAGACTGTGATCTCCTAGAACACTTTGTAAGTTTTATTTTCATGAAAGCATTTGGAGGGGGGGGAAGCAGCATGTCCTTTTCTCTGTGATTACATTATTTATCACTCTTCAATGGAAAGGACAAAATAACGGTTATTGTACAATCCTGTTTTTCTCTCTGAACAGACTAGCTTCATCCATGAAACTGAATTAATTGCTTGTCATCATGTATGAGCAATATTAGGGTCATTTACTGGGAATGTAGCAGTGTAGAAATTCTCCTACTCTTTTGTAAATGAAGGATCCACTTCAATTCTAATTATTGACTGGTTTTCTAATATTTTTTGATGAAATAATGCAGTATAAGGACCTTTAAGGAAAAATCAAATACATGCACAGTCTCCTACACCATTAAGCATTTCTATAAATTTTATTTCACACTGAATTTGCAGGCTGTGAATGTGTTAATGCCATTTCCTCATAATAATAAAAACAACAATAATATAGGGCCCAAAATCAGAAAAGAAAGATTAAATGATTAAACACCTTTTAAAAATCTTATAATATAACAAAAGAAGATGGATCAGACTTAATTTTTCAGAAATATAACACATTTAAATTGTCTCTGAATACTTCAAAATCACAAAAAATAAAATCTAGGGCCTAAAATGCTAGGTAATATACAAATTGTTTGCTGCTATGGAAACAGACAAGTTTAGAGATGCTTGAGTTTCTGTGTGTAATTTTAATATACCTTTCTTATATGGATTTCATGAATTTTATTTTTTATACCAAACCTTTATGTAAAAAGAGTTCTTTTCTGAGGACTGCTTTTGGATAGTCATCTATAACCTGTTACTAGGATGAAAGGTATGGAAATTTCAGAGGCTTAAATTCCTGTAATATTAGTTATTATTAAAAAAAAAGTATTTTAAAACCTAGTGCTCTTGTATGAGAAACTAAACTCCTTTAGATTGGTGAGCAAAGGGCCATTCAGCCGAACTGGTAATAAATGTCATTTGAGCACATTCAAACTGCCATTGAATTTTTTAAACTGTTTAGTAAAAACAGTCCTTTTGCTAGATTTTGCATTTTGATTTTTAAACTGTTCCTAGCAAAGCTTCATCTTCTATTTATACCATAAAATGTACCAACGCTTCTTACAGGTGTGTCAGCATTGCAGAACAAGTTTTTGCACGCTGACTGCGTAATACTCATTCAATACCTATTGACTATTAATGCAAATCAGCCAACCATCAACCAAAATTACTGATATAAGCAACATGACACATACATTAGTTGTAGAGATACTCAGAAAATAATATTTCTGTACTGCAAAATTTAAGAAACATAAGAATATTATTTGAATTGCTTTCAAAATGAAACCTAACCTTGTCACTCCCGAATATAAGAAAAAAAACCAACCTAAACAGACCAATAGACAGCCTATTTGGGAAATTCTAGCTGAAGTTCCTTCTTACCTTGACCCAGAATAAACGCCTTACCTCATCATTCCACATTTACACATGACTGCTATGATCATCAGGCTATTTTCATACTAACTTTTGTCAAAAAAGACAGGGTACAATAAAATGGTTCAGTTTCCATAGTGTAACACTTTTAATTGAAAAGCTTTGTCAAAATCTCTATTTCTCTAACTTATGAAAATATTACCACTCCTTACCTTACCCAGACTTATCCAGAGCAAGTTTCCTTCTGCTCTGAAGATAAAATACCCATAATGCATTTTTTCGGTTTCTAAAATCCACATTCAAATTCACAATATTACTTTGGAGGAAATAATTTTATTATAGTAATTTGGTGCTGGGTTTTTTGGACGAGAAAAAGAAAATTTTTAGTTTTCTGAAACCAAAGTTTGCCCTTATATGGAAGTTGATGGGTGTATGAGAAGTCAGGTAGCTGCTCTGATGTTTAAGTATGTGCTTAATATTTGGAAGTACAATTATCATCCTCTATACTTCCTTAAAAGAAGATGTAGCTTTCCATCATATGAAAAGAACAGTGACAGACTGGAAGCTGGATGGTTTTCTTTCTCCACTCACATAAGAAAAGCTGACTGTCTCACACATCTGAAGAAGGTACACATGCATGTAATTTGTGCTGATTTTATTGTTTTAGCTTGAAGAACACAAAAGAAGTCACAAGATTTCCAAGGAGAATTGTCAAAAATGTCTAATTTCATAAAGCCTCTCTCAATGTTTCAGGCCCAAATACTATTATTAAAACTGTTCTCTGAAAAGTTAGTGTTACTAAGCTTTCTGTTTATGTGTTTTCTATACAAAATTTTCTAGACAAACAGTAGCATGAATAAAGGCTGCTTCACATAAATAAAATTCATTTTATTTTTTCACAAAGAATCAAAAGATCTATAGAAAATGTAATAATTTTCAGTACAGAAATGGTATGACATTATTCTCATTCACCATCAGAAATACTATTCTTATGAATCTGAGTTTTCTACTTTTAAAAATTATCATTGTCTTTGCATTTGTATTTCCTAGGAAATACCAGCCCTGGGAACTGCAAGAATAGCATAATAAGCAAGATCTGCTGTATTTACCCTGCTGTCTAAATTAGGATTTCACATTTATTTTACCCTAAAGAGTTTGATAAAGGCAAAACTGCCCTCATTTCCAAGTTTAGTACTGTAGTTACCAGTTACAAATTCTATTTGTTTTCTTTCTAGTGCCATGACACAGCAATGTAGCTTCAAAAGTAAAATGAAATTAGCAAAAGAAAAAGGGTGGAGGGGGGAAGATGCATGCACCCTCCCCCATATTGAGGTGATCTGGGTGCTTACTTTGAGCTTTGGAGGTACAGGACCTAAGATATAGAGCAAGTCATCCCATTTCCTTGGCTATTGCACTATTTTTTCTTCTTTATTTATTTTAGTTTTAATATGCAATGGTCTAATGCAGTTCTCATCATCTTGAGATCTCTATAGTCTTTGAAAGTGCCTTTAGTTTCATAGAGTGGCTGAGGGTATATCTACGTTACAGTTTTGGTCTGGATCAGGAGAGTGCTTTTAAAGATAACCACCGCATATATTGTGCTCTGATTCACTTCATAGCACAATCTCAGGGCATAACTGGGTTCATTTCAAGTGAAACTAATCTGAAGATGCATGCCAAAGTACATCCAATGAACTCCAGTCACTAATGCCATTCAGTCCATGAAAGAAGACTGAAGACAATCTGAACCCCACATGAAACATGCTAATGGTGGATGTCAAGTTCTTGACAACTACTTTGATTTACAAGTCCATTTCTGTTGTACTGCCTTACTTGCTAAAGTAGACATAACGTACAAGATTCTCCACTTCAGCTCTCAGGAAATTTTCCGTGTTACAGTACAATCAATGAAAAATACTTAAGCTTTTCTCTAGAGAACACACAAGTTCTTTCTCTTTTGCGCTGCCTTTGAGCACAAGTACCTAGCAAAGGTTTAAATAGCAGAAGCCTAGTACTGTGCCTCTAAGAGAGAGCAGTGAATAGCTACAAAATATGAAAAATTAAAAAAAAAAGTCATCATAGGGTGACTGTAGTCAGGTAGCATCCATGTAAAATGCTAATAAGTAATAGGTGTACTTTATGCATCAACTGTTTAACCAGAGACCGAAACTTAGTGGAAAATTTCTACCATGGAAAGCAGAAGAAAAGTACCAAAATGAATTTTAGTTTTGTTAAACAGCAGCAATGTTTTCTACTGTTATGATCCCACAACTAAGAAAACACCCTGTATAGACCTTACAGTCTAAATAGCTGGAAAAATGACAAAACCGAATAAGAAAGCCAAAGAAGAATGTTTAAGTAAGCTATATTCATTGATGACAGATCCAAACATGAAATTTAGCACTTACAAGCTAGCTATTTCAGTGACTGATTATTCAATCCAAACCTCTGAGTTAGGCACTGTATATGGGAGAATTAGGTCTCTTTGAAGGTTGTCAGAATTCCTACGAAGTGATAATAAAACATTTACAATAACTAGTGAAAAATACTGAACATGAGGTGCTTTTGAACTTCTGCCTTTCTGCAAGGGCTCCGACATGTATCTTGGGATGAAGGCAGATGCCTCTCTTCAGTCTCTGGCGGTGTTTCAATATATCATTTAAAGGAGATGTGAAAAGTTCATGTAATACTTCACCAGAAAGCCAGGAATGACAGCATCCAGTTTCAAAGGAACACAACTTGGTCATTGCTAAAAAAACCACACAATGGTAATTCCCTACTACTCCCCTCTCAGCTCCTGCTAACGAATGGAAAAAGGAAGGAATAAATATGCTATGAATTCTCTCCATATATACAAAAAAGATACAACACATGCATGTAAGACAGCACCTCAGGCATGAATTTTTTCTAGAAAAAACTATACTGCCCTTTTCTGCATGTATGAATATGCAAATTTTTAATTACACATTGCAGCAAGGTTCCCACCTTTCACAGAGGATTTCAGCAAGAACTGCTCCTAGGGAAGAAACTTAGACTACCTGCACACACCAAGTTAAAGGTGTTCATTGGAGCACTCTGATTAGAATTGTGCCCTAATCAATAAGATACAGGGGTGAGGTGGGCCTCTCAATCCTCTGGAAAGTGTGACCCTGTACAGGAAATATTTCAACATTCACTAGACCACAAAGAGAAGACTGTTGCCAGTATGAACATACAGCCTAGCAGTTATTTTATTCACATGCAATGGGAGATTTTGATCAGAACTTCTTTTTCAGATGTGAATGAAAATCCGTGATGGCATCAAATAACAAACAGAAGGGTCATCGGTAAGTATTGGCACACAAAGAGTAAGATAGGCAAAAGCCAAGATCTCTTGGCAGGTTGGATGTTTTTATGAGAATAGGTGTACAATGAACCACTTGAAGAACTGTAATCCTTAATTATAAATGACAAGAAAATCTATATCTATCTTTTCATAAAATCACTGTTTTGCAATGGTGAACATTTCTGTGCATTAGTGACATAATTATAGATGTGACTTTCACCCCTTACACAACTTAAGTAAAATTCATAGTTGGTTGGAATATATGTGGTATTAGAGAAGAACTCGTACTTTCTGTAAATGTAATATGAGACATGAATTTAAAATAATGAAAGTTTACACTTTATTTTCAGTACATGATACTCTTCTCTTCTCCTTTGCCTTCCAAAAGGAAATGCAGAGTTCTGGTTTCTCTGTCTTTTCTCATTATGCCTCATGTGTTGATAATCTCCTTCACAAATTCAGATTCAGCTTCCATGTCTGTGTTTATGCATAGTTCCAGACTTCTTGCTTTTTTGTTCAAATTAAAATTTTGCTTCACTTGTCTGGATTTGTACTTTTCAATCCATGGTCAACATAGCTAAAACAGCTTTAAAATTCTGACATGGTCTTCGTTGAGGGATGACACGGGCTTTATTTGCCTGTAGTTTTAAAAAAATGTATCCAACAGTCAAGATAAGGATGACATTCGACATGCAGTAGAAGCTGAACTAGACTGGCAGTGTCATCCCAATCCCTGCACCACATATCCTTTTCCTTGTGCCAGTTTTAGTGGTCAGAAAGCCACAGGGAGGGCGGTATCACCGATTTTAATTTATTTTTTTTCAGGGATTTCACACAGATCAACAAGCTGTTCCAACTCACCTCATAAGTAGTTGGTAGTTTCACAATCAGAGTTAAATCCTCTCTCTCAGTTGCAGTGGGGTCTTAGTTTTGTTCACATGGATCACGAAATTCTGTGCTGTGCTGACTTGACAAAGGAATTGAATTCAGGAGCCCTGGTGCTGCAAGTGTCAGAATGATGGCCTCACTGTTATCTCTGCAGATTTAACCAGTGTTTTCTTCCATGCAGCATATCCTAAATCTTTAAGGAATTCAGGGATCTTTAGAGAATCCTCAAATGTCATAAAATCCTTCTCTATGCCATTCCATGTTTATTTTTTAAACTGTATATTGACTACAGCCTGTAGGAGAGGCTATGTACATAGGAGCACGTGCTTTCTTTTAAGGAGGAAAAAATTAATAAGAATATAAATGGAATGATATTTTGACATATATTTAGTTATAGAGAGAGTAAGCCCAAAATATTTTGCTATGAAAATATAGGTTTGAGTAAATAAAATAACTTAGTACAAATCATGTAACACAAACAACATTGTATATGCTGAAAACACTTTAAGTCCATATCAAAGGGATTCAGTTCATTTTTATCTACAAACTTAAGTTGAAGTCGGTAAGGGAAGACTTAAATATCTTCAAAACTGAGCTTTAGTATGCAAATATTTAATGAATTTTACTGACTATAATTGAATATTTCAAGACCAAATTTATTTTTTTACCATGATCCAAGACATAACAATTAAAAATGCACCGTACTTTGACTTTTTGGCTCATATAAAATAAAGCTTTGATAGTTTTAATGTTTGTTTAAACAACTAAAGCATAAATATCCACAATAACTATACCTGCATTTTGCGAGACTGATGAACAATACTTTTCAGGTTCTAATATATTAAGAATATTACTATTTAAATAACTGATTATGCAAAGCATGGTTTGTAGTTTATTTTGTATACTGATGTATACCTAATATATGCATTCTTATAACTTTTTTTAGTTTTTTAATCATACAGTAATTAATATGCAGTATACATATTCACACTCAACTGTCTATATTGAGTATTTACATAGGTTTCAACAATGTATGACTGCTAGCTAGTAACATTAAAAAGGCAGAAAGAACAGAAGAAGAAATACTGAATTCAACTCACAATTCATGAGAAAAGAAAGAGTTTAATTATTTGGTGTTTCACACCTACTTGATATACTTTTTTCTTTTTTTTCTTATATTAAACATTTGAAATTACTGTTTCCTTTGTTGGTTTTATATTTGTGATGGTTTTAAGTTATCAAAATATAATTAATCTAAGGTTCAGGGTGGGGGTATGTGTAGCATCATGTAGTATTCTGGGAACTAATTTTAATAATATGTGTAAGTATATGCTTAAATTCTACTTACACTGCACTTAAGTATATTGCTAAATGTAAAAATATGCTGTAAGTTTTATTGAAGAAAGATTAATTATAAGTTAGAGCCAAAGGGCTTGGACGCAGGACCAATTTAACAGAAGATAAAAATACCCATTATCTGTACTGACTGTCTGTACAACAGGTGCTTTCCGTCAAAATTTAAAATACAAGTAATTTGAACTAGTTTAGCTGCACTTGTAGAAGTTTAAAAGAATGAAGAAGCTATTGAACATCAGCTCACACACGTATCTTTTTCTCTACCTAGATATGAACATTGGAACAGGCTGCCCAGGGATGTGATGGAGTCACCATCCCTGCAGATATTTAAAAGACGGGTAGACATGGTGGTTAGGGACATGTTTTAGTGGTGGTTTTGGCAGCGTTAGGTTGATGGTTGGAATCGATGACCTTCAAGGTCCCTTTCAACCTAGACAACTCTATGATTCTATGATTCTATATCTAAAATGTTCATGATTTTGATTAAAAAAAAGAAGTTTAATATATAAGGATACCTCTTTTTTTTTTAATCACATAAGAAATTGATCCAGGTAGAAGAAGTAATATTTTTAAATGCCAGTATGGTCCATTCAGTCTCTTCTCCTCTCTCCTTTCTGACTCTTTTTTGATTTTTTGGGGATCATTTTTCTGTCTTCTTCTTATCATTTTCTTCTCTGTTCTTGTCTTAAGTACATGTTCTGTACAAACTCATATTATGTATAGCATATGCATAGTTATTTATTTTTCTTGCAGATTGTTGACAAAAAAATCTGTCAACCATACCTGATACTTTGTAGAATTAGGTTGATTATGGTTTTTATATTAATTCTGCATTAATGTGTAACCTGTGTTCCAGAATACAGCATTTCTACTGTTACTGGTTGTGATGTTCCAGCATCGTTTTCAACATATATACGATATGAGACCCACATCTCACCACAGGCCTCTTAAATTTAAGGAATGATTTTCTTCTGGCCATTCTTTCTGAGAGATTTTTTTGTGTAAACATCACTAGTGTTTCCTTATAATTCAGTTGTTTGTATGCAAAAAAGGGCTTTAAACACTTCTTTCTTCCTACTTTTTTCTGTGCCTTCTTTTATCAGTTTGGCCAGCTGTTGTAAAAAGTGGAATGACTTTTCTAAGTTATTGAAGGAAAAAAGTATCATACAGAGAAGTAGTATTTCAATGAAGTCTCCTTACAGATGTTTCTGACAGGATTCATAAAGTTTCTGGCCTAGAAGCTATTGTTTCAAACAGATAAAACAAGTGTAACAGAAAAGCATATAATCAAATGATTAGTAAAACAGGCAAAAAAAAGCCCCAACCCTCTCCTTACTTTATTTATTTAGCAATGCATAATGATATTTATAGAAAAATGCAAATATTCTAGGATTAATTCACCACACTGCCCCACAAACAATGTGAAAAATTGTTAAATGGAAAGAAAAATGTGAAACATGCAAAGCATTGTGGTGATTATGCAAATGCAAACATCATTAACCAGTGTAATTATAGAAGTGTGTTCTTTTCAGTTGTGCATAAATATTTCATAGTCATCTCCCAAAAACTCAGAAAAAATTTCTTGCACATTTCATTTGTTCTAAAACAATGAACATAACTTTCATGCTACTTGACCTTATGACCTACTGGTTAGTTGACCTCTGGAGAAACAATGGTTTTCTGGAGATGTAATAAATTTATTATACTTCGTTTTGAATCAGTAGATCACAAAATGAAGTGTCTACAAAATAAATAAATAAATTGCACAGTAAGTGTCTCTTACTCTTCCAGTTAAACATTGGACCACACAAGTTTGTTTGTTACATGATTGTATACAAGGAAGCCAAAAGATTTCAAATACAAATGGAGAGGTCAGGATTCTCTTTTTCTGTCATGGAACCAACAGTTCTTGGGTCAACCTCTTTACAGAGAACCAGAGAATGTAATGAAACAGTTGAACTGTTCTGTGAAAAGTAAATAGCATCTTCATATTGTGAGTGCAGGAAGATCACCTAATATGAGAAGAAAAGAAGATAGCTCACTGCTTCAAATGGAAAAAAAAATGCAATAATATATGAAATTACACCAAACACTATTTAAGAGTAAACAATAATACATCAAAAAAATTCAAACTTACTTTAAAAATTGCTTAGTCACTCATATGTGAGTAGAAAATTATACAACTTCACTCATGTCTACACTGTTATTCAAGCACAGTTGAATTTCCAAGAGAACGTTATGTTTTAGACAGATCAGAGACTGTGAATATTACTATCTTGCATTAATTCTACCTCATAGTGTTACAAAGGTAGTCTTCTCTACTAACCCTGACTTCATACATTGAATGTGAAAGAATACAAATTTAACAACATTGCCTTCAAATAATGCAAGGGTATATCTAATAAGGAAATAATTTTTCAGTCCTGTATCATGCAATCCTTCCCTTAGTGTTTGGAATATTTTTTTCACTCTCCGTCTTTTTCTAAAGGTTTAATCACATAAACAACACTAGAGAATTAACACATTTCTCTATGTATGCAGAATGGCTTTTTCAAAGTCCTAGTGTTTTTAAACAGAGCTAAGGGATCTTGTTCAGTTTGAGGTCTCTCCACATTCAATACCAAACTGATTAAGAAATACGTTTACTTTCTCTGCAAAGTTACATTTGCGTTCATGTTGAATGTCTATATATTTGCTAATTTTACTATCTTTATTTCAACCTTTATTTTCCTTGCTGTCTGATTTTATGACAGTAAAATTGTCTCCAGGTTTTTCTCAAGACCCGCTTTCTCAAGAGCTAAATCTAACAGTTTTAAATTGCTTGCTGTCATCAATTATCTTCTCATTTCTTTGTCTAGTGATTTTACATCTAAATTTTTTAGAAATAAATGAAGAATTCTGCCTGAGAAGTAAAAAAGTGGACAGACGGTGGCAAAGCAGAAATACTTTGTGTCCATGACTGAACAACCAGAGAGGATCCTAAGAAGTAGAATTTTTCATATCACTAAATATCAACTTTAATAATGTACAGTCTTCCCAGAGTCACTTAACTGAGGTAAATGGGACAAGGTGCAAGCTACTAGAAAGTAATCATCTCCAAGTTTGTTAATCTCTAACAGGAAATATTGAGTGACAGCTAAACTGCCTTTTTTTTTTATTATTATCCTTGGGCTGTTCTGTCACTTCTCTCTCTTATTACCCACCTACGTCCCATTTCATTTTTCTACTTCTCTGGCATCTGTCTTGCTGTGACTTGACTTTAAAAATGTGTGCTAAGTATTTAAACTACATATGAGGTCTTTAGCATTAGCAGTTGTTGAAGGTTTATTCATAATGGTGGCTTAGCTTTGCAATTGCAAAAAACAGCTGTGACCCCTTGGCTTTCCTAGGCAATTATATGGTTAATCCTTTGTCATATTCATTGCGTCAATCATATTTTTTAATTAATTAGCAAATTATATTGTTCCACTTTGTTATTTTATATAAGGAACCTAAGGCATCTATACAGATGTCAAAATTTAGCAAAGCTGAAATTCTGAAACACCATAAATGAAAAAGTTGCTACTATTTTCCTTACCCTCAAATGCTTTTTAATTCTTCAAACCAGCTATGAATGGGCTGCATGAAATCCACCAACATAGTGCTTCCCAGCAAATTCTTGCTCTTGATTCAGAGAAAGTTAAAATGGCTAGAGAAGAAGGCAGGACAACAAAATATTTTGTTAGGAAGCTAAGTTTCTCCTCATTGTAACATGGGCAAAGCAAACTTTATGAACCATGATTACAGACAAATGTTAAATAATTTTGACTACAAGAACGGGGACATCTGCAAAAATCATAGGATCATAGAATCATAGAATATTTTGCGTTGGAAGGGACCCTTAAAGGTCATCAATTACAACCTCCTCTGCAATGAGCAGGGACATCTTCAACTAGATCAGGTTGCTCAGAGCCCCATCCAACCTGACCTGGAATGTTTCCAGGGATGGGGCATCTACCACCTCTCTGGGCAACCCGTGCCACTGTTTCACCACCCTCATTGTGAGACTTTTCCTCCTTCTGTCTAGTCTAAATCTGCCCTCTTTCAGTTTAAAGCCATTACTCCTTTTCCTATCGAAACAGGCCCTGCTAAAAATTTGTCTTCATCTTTCTTTTAAGCACCCTTTAAGTACTGAAAGGCTGCAATAAGGTGTCCCTGGAGTATTCTCTTCTCCAGGCTGAACAACTCCAAATCTCTCAGCCTGTGTTCATAGGAGTGGTGCTCCAGCCTTCTGATCGTTTTTGTGGCCCTCCTCTGGACCCGCTCCAACAGGTCCATGTCTTTCCTGTGCTGAGGGCTCCAGAGCTGGACGCAGTACTCCAGGTGGGGCCCCACTAGTGCAGAGTAGAGGGGCAGAATCACCTCCCTCGACCTCCTGGCCACAATTCTTTTGATGCAGCCCAGGATACGGTTGGCTTTCTAGGCTGCGAGCACATATTGCTGGGTCATGTCCAGTTTTTCATCCACCAGTACCCACAAGTCCTTCTTGGTAGGGCTGCTCTCAATCCCTTCATTCCCCAGCCTGTATTGATACTGGGGGTTGCCCCAACACAGGTGCAGGACCGTGCACTTGGCCTTGTTGAAGGAGGTTCACATAGGCCCACTTCTTGAGCTTGTCTGGATTCCTCTGGTTGGCATCCCATCCCTCAGGCATGTCAACCTCGGCTTGGTGTCACCCACAAACTTACTGAGGGTGCACTTGATACCACTGTCTATGTCATTGATGAAGATATTAAACATTACTGGTCTCAGTACAGACCCCTGAGGGACACCATTCATCATTAATCTCCATCTGACCTTTCAAATATCATGGAGAGTGGCGTGGTAACCACATCAGCCAGTTCCCTCAGGACTCTCGCATGCACCTCATGAGGTCCCCTAGATTTTTGCATGTTCAGGTTCTTCTCTTACAGTGGGAGGGACTTTGGTCTCCCAGTCCCTGCCTTGCAGTCCATCCACTTGAGAGGTGTGGGAAGTGAAGTTACCACTGAAGCAAAAATGTTGTTGAATGTCCATTGTTACCAGTTTGCCAGTCTTGTTCATCAGTGGGGGTATGCTTTCTTTGACCTTCCCTTTCTGACTGACATACCTGTAGAAGCCCTTATTATTATTCTTTACAACCCTTCCCAAGTTCAGCTCCAGTCTTACCTTGGCCTTCCTGACCCCATCCCTACACAATCAGGCAGCGTCCCTATGCTCTTCCCAGGATACCTGTCCCTGCTTCCACTGCCTGTGCATCTCTTTCTTGCCCTTTAGTTTGATCAACAGGTCTCCACTCGGCCATGCCAGTCTCTTGCCCTCCTTTCTTAATTTCCCACACCAGGGTATCAAGAGCTCTTGTGCTCTCTGGAAAGCATCCTTAATGATCTGCCAGCTCTGTCCTGTTCCCTTGTCCCTGAGGGCAGTTTCCCAGGGGGTCCTATTGACTAACTCATTGAATAGCTGGAAGTTTGCTTCCCTAAAATTCAGGGTCTTAACTTTACTCTTCACCTGAGCCATATCCCTCAGGACTGCGATCTCCACTAGTGTATTACTGTAGCCGAGGCTGCCTCTAATGTTGATGTCACCAATTAGCTCACTTGCATTGGTGACCATCAGTTCCAGTATCGCATGCCCTCTGGTAGGGCTGTCATTACCTGGCTTAATAAGTTATCCTCAATGCCTTTCAGGAGTCTCCTGGATTGCCTACAGCTCACTGTGCTACTTTTCCATCAGATGTCGGGGTGGTTGAAGTCCCCCAGCAGCACGAGAGCATGAGAGCACGATGCCTCCTGGATCTGGAGTAAGAAGGCTTCATCGATAGGGTCCCCTTGATTGGGTGGCCTGTAGTAGACACCAACCACAAGGTTCCCTTTGTTGCCTTAATCTCTTACTCTTACCCATAAGCTTTCAGCCTGCTCATGGCTATTCTTCAGAGGCAGCTCTTCACACTCTATCCATTTCTTGATGTAGAGGGCAACACCTCCACCCCTCCGTCCTTGCCTGTCCCTTCTGAACAGCCTGTAGCCATCAATAGCCACACTCCAGCCATGGGATTGGTCCCATCACATTTCAGTAACGGCAACTAGATCACTGCTTTCTACCAGCATGGTGGCTTCCAGCTCCTCCTGTTTGGTGCCCATGCTGCATACATTGGTGTAGAGGCGCTTCATCTGGGCTCTCAGCCGTGTCACCTTCTTAGAGGAACACCCCTTAATTCCTTTGAGGTATTTCACTAGTGTTTCCCTCTTGGCTCCTATTACCTCAGGAGCCCCTGGCTCATCTCTGTAAGACTTCAAGTGTGCTGCAGTGTATCCAGCATGTCTCAGAGCAACAGGCTGAGGGCCTTCGCTAGTACCCCATCGCTCTAAACTTGGCATGTCATCCCACAGCTTGTCACAGGCACACCTGGTATTATTCCCCTCTCCCTTCAAGCCTAGTTTAAAGCTCTGTCAATCAGCCACACTAGCTTGTGAGCAATAACCCTCTTCCCTCTTTGAGAAAGGTTAATCCCATCTGATGCCAGCAAGCCTGGTGCCGTGTAGGCCATCCCATTATTGAAAAAAAACTAAAATTGTGTTTTGAAAATTGTGCATCAAAAAACCCCAAAAATTTGAGTATGTAGATCACTTAACTAAGAAGTAGGTGCATTTCCTAATATTTATATTCACAAAATGGCTGGGTCAGAAACATTTGTTTGTTTTATAGGCCTCCTCTGACGTGCTACTTCTGATACAAAATTAAGTCTGAAGCTGTAATCATACAATCCTCCGCTTCATCAGAATCATCATATTATGTTGCCTCCACTGCTGGACAACAATTAGATTTCATTTACTTCCAAGAATTTTCTTGACAAAATTGCATGCACAGTTTTCTCCATGATCTGCCATTGTACATGAGTAAGTTGTGGTCAGCAAACAAATATTTATGTGTGCATATGTTTAACAGATAATGATACACCTACATACAATTCTAGATGGATTGTCTCAAACTAAAGAACTCTAGTCTATGTGTTAGAAATCTACTGTGCTTGCACAAAGCAGATTTTCATGACTGCATCTAAACACATGATTTTATTGATTAAAGAAAAATGTTATTGTCTCTTTCATGCTCCTAAAAGATTTCTTTCTGCAATCACTATAGGAATCAATATGTCCATTGTGAATAATTTTTGTGAAATTTAGTTATCTCCACAGCAAAAATTTTGGAGTTTCTTCATGTTTCAAAACTAGTTCAATAACATAAGCACTATGTCATCTATGTGGAATCAAACCTCTAAACTAATCTGAAATAATTCAGGACTATTTGATGTTTGTTTCCTCAGCATTGAGAAGAAAAACTATTCAAAAAATGAAAAATTATTACAGAGATTGTTCATTGTATTGATGTATCATTGATAAGGGTTATCAAAGCATATCAAGTTGCTTTGTTTCGCTTGTTAAACTTTTTCTTTTGATTCATCTTTTTTCTCTATTTTTCTGCCTCATTCCAAACTGGCTTTTGATTTACTTGATTTTTTTCTGCTGTTCAGACTTGCTAAAGTGCTCTTGTCAACAGTTCAGTGGTTGAGTGAAGCAAAGTGTTAGTTAATAGTGTGAAAGCTTGGTGTGCTGTCAGAAAAGGGCAGGCCATTAACTTGTGAAATTTTGCTTTCAATGTTCCACAGCCCTAGTGCTGGCAGAACAAATCTCACTGATGATTTACTATTAAAGTTACAAATGGCATATGAATTTATGACACTTTGTAATTAAGCACCACACTTCTGCCTAGAGCAGTTAAGATGGCAGCCTATGGAACATGGTTTATAACCAAAAAAAAACCCAAAACCAAAACAAACAAACAAACAAAACTCAAAACAAACAAAAAGAAAAAACAGTAAAAAAAAGGAAAAGAAAAAATACAACCACACTGAAGAGCAGCTCCTTTTCACCAGGAGCAGTAAGCATGTCAAAGGAATGCAATCTTGACATCACAATCCTATCTTTAGACTATCAGATCAGTCAGTACCTGGTTGTAACAACTGTGTTAATTACTACCATTATATGAACAATAAGAAGAGATTACCTTGAATGTAAAAAATATTATCTGATTCCAGCCCTGACAAGAAAGGAAAGTGATACCTCTAAATTGCAATAGAGTCCTGAAATGACAAAGATCTTTTAAAATGATAAATATTATGTAATGATAGGGTATATTACACACTGTTTTTCTGTCTTGAAAAATGACATATCATTGCATCTAAAGCCCTGCAAGACAGCTGATCTCAAGTCTAGTAAGTTCAAAACATCTGTGCCACTTGTAATTTCTATCGTTACCTGAAGTTACCTTCTAACAACTACTAAATAGTTACAGGGTTGTTTGGTACAAATGAACAATGCTCATTTGGGAGACCTGCTGTGGACCTGCTGATAATGTTGTGGCTGTGCTTTTTCTCTCCTGCCAAATTTGCTCAATTTTTGGCTACATGTTAAAATAAACAAAAGTATGTCACCTTACAAATCTTGTATTTCTATTGCTCCTGTTGATTTTGAAATATTATGTCATACAGTTTTGACTACAACCATTAATTTAATTCCCTCTTTTCATTGTTGTTGCCTTTTGATTTGACACTTCTTAATATGTCCATTTCCTGTTCTAAATAAAAGAAATCAGTTGGCCATTGAAAATTAAGCTGAAGAGCAGCTACAGACTTCATTGTAAATATCCACAGTGGTGGATTAAATTATTCATACTGATTATAATTTATTTTGTCCTTCCTCTCATCTACTCTCTTTTAAACTTCTGTTTCACCTGCATGGTCCATCTTTTTTCAAATTATGTTGTGAATTCTTCAGGATGGACTTGTGGGTTTTTTGTGGCACAACACAGACAGTGATTTTTATTTGTTTCCTCAGTGAATGAGAATATAAGTATGCCCAAAATCAACAGCATTAAATCAGGCTTCAGTAAACAAAAAAGCAAACTTATGTACTTAAATATGAAACTCTGAAACTGTGAAAATCACACTCAAAAATTAAAAAAATTAAGGCTTCAACTTGCAGGGAAATCAAATGACAAAATCTCCATTTTATTCAGTAGTAAAGGAGCCAGATTTTTCAGTAGGTCCTATGTATGAAAAGTTACAGAACAAATCACTTGCTGTATTCAGAGGAATTTTGCAATGAAACCTTGTATAATCACTTTGAAAGATATGGTCCTGTACACTTACATTATTTGCAGACAACAGTACACTTATGTCTTAAGACTCATAACAAGAAAAAACTTCTTACTGTTGAACCTTAAATAAATGGAGAATGCTAGGAAGAATTTACACCTAAAATTTTATATTTTTGTTGTTGGGTTTTATTTGATTAAAAGATAAGTACATTCTTAATTGTAAGTTTTTTAATTGTAAAATTCTGTTGGTTTTAGTCAGCAAATAATTTCCAAATCATAGTCAATATTTAGAAGGAACCTGTCGAGGTCCATTAACCATATGTTCATTAACATTCAGATGTAGACCTATCAAAGGAAGTCAGTTACCAATATTTTTTTCAGACCTGTATAGCGGGAACTGTGGATGACATCGTTCATATGTTGTTACATTAAAAGAAAGGAAAAAAAAAGGCATTAAACTGGTAACAAGAAGTTTGTTTTAAGAGCCTAGGCATTTAGTCTGAACAGTAAGTGAAAAAATATACAGAACTCATTCTTAAAACACTTGACAATCTCCTCTTAGTGTATGACATGTTCAATGTATACAGACTGTCCTTGAAGGCTGATGAGAACAGAAATTGTGGTAGCTATAGGCAACTTTCCAAATCACAAAGTGATTCCATGGAGCTGTTGTCAACCAGTGAGAGTATGAGTTTTAGTAGAAGTTTATTTCACCATTACACATTGATCTGACACATTAAATGATGTATAATTACAAGGAAATTACAAGTACCATATAAAATTCGTTTGAGGAAACTGTGTTTATCTTTTTTTGGTTCACCTATAAAAGGCTTTTTGAGATGGGGAAAACAAGACTGGAATATGAGAATAGATAACGGTAATTATGATTAAAGATGATGCAGGGGATCAATGTAGGTACTTTTATTTTGGCATCATGTAACCTTTAAATATCTCTTGTGGCGTTTTTTTAAATATCAGCCTATAATGATTTATTTTTAAACATCATTATTCCATGTTTACCACTTTCTTCTCCCAGATTTGAATCCTATGACCGTATTTCCTATTATTATTTAAAATATGAATGGTGATTTTTTTTTTTGTCACTAGAATCAGAGTTTTTCTTTATAATTCAGACAAAGTTAGGACAACTGCTATAAACTGAAGGTTTTTGCAAATGAATTAAATCATTTCCCAATGAAGCTGACTAAAATTACACAAACATAGGTTCATGCATACAACTGTTTCTGTAAGAACAGTTATGAAGTCATCTGGAATGCAGTTATATGGTCTGTTTTTTAACAGGCCAGTTCTCTAAAATAAAAATGTTTCAACATTTTTAGATTTGACTTTTGTTTAGGCACTAACTGAAACAAGATCAGAACCAACTGAAAAATATTGAGTCACATATTCTAAAGTCTCAATAGTTGTTGGTTTGCTGTTGAAAGATTGCCAACTATTTCAGCTCAGACCAGATCTCATACAAGCAACTGTCAGAAAGATGTTTAAGCGATAGCATTTATAAATGCATAACTGGCCTCTCATTTTCAGTTGTGGTTTTTTTTCTGACTTCTCACTTACTAGTTTCAGCCCGGATTGAAAGTATAATCATTGAAAGTATAATCAAAACAGAGATCTAGGTTCAGATTTTAAACTGGATTAAGAACTGTAGTTACTAAGTCATTGGAAGTAAATGTAGAGGCCAAAAGTGGACAGACTTCATAGGTGAGAATCAAATAAGGGAACAAAGGGGTCCATCCAGGACGGAGCACTGGAGACAAGATACCGGCAACATCAATGCAGGAGACAAAAAACAGAGATAATGCTGGTGTTCTGCCTGTCAGTGAACAACACTGACTCTCTATGTTAGTGCGTAAGAAGTGTGCAAACATACCCGAAATATCACCTAGCTTCCTGATTTTGGGCTCAGGAATGTTTTGAGTTGGTTATGATAACCTTTTTGATTAGTTCCCTTTTATGAAATTTTCTGAGTATATAGCCATTTTGAATCCAATTTAATTTTCTGTTGACACTGTATTTTGTGCAAAGTTAGTTTGGTTGTAAGATTCCACATCTTGATTTCACCTAGTTTTGTTAATTCTCTATTTCTAAAGCAATGAACAATTACTTGTTATTTATTCTTTTCATGATTTGACAAACATTATATTCCTTTTAAGGTGTCTCTTCTCTTACTTTCAAAGAGTTTCTGCTCAGAAGCTTTTCCGTAACTTTGGTCATCATTGTTATCATTCTTTGAATCTGTTCCAGTCCTGTTGCATCTTTTGTAGCAGAGTCAGATGAACAGGGGCAGATAGTACTCTAAATGAATATCCACATTAGGCTGTCTTAGCAAATAAAATGTTGTTCTCGCTCTCTGATTTGCCTCTTTTACTTTTCTAATCAGTCCTAACATTCAATTTACTTTCTTTCACTGCCAGTTCCAAGGTATTTAATTGGGTGCCCAAAATTCAGAAAAATATGCAATTAGTGGCCAACTATGAAATGTTTGGTTAAAACATTCCTTGGCATCACATAAAACCTCTATGGCAGAAGGCAGATTTCAAATGCTTTAGCCCTCAAGGCTCTGTGTCCTTTTCCTGTAATCCTCTTCATCATTCTCTCCCAAATGTGAAAACTGTGCCAAATAAAACAAGTTCTTATGGAAAACAGTCTGCTTACAAAAAGCTTTAATTTTTACACCTCCATCCTAGCAAAATATTAAAGTATAGGATTAACTTTAAACATGTTATTACACTTAGCAGTAATTAGGAATACCTCATTAATACCTTTCATTTATTGAGACAAGGGAAAAAAAAAAAGAAAAATCATGTTCCTTATGTATATATCAGCAGTTGACAATAAAGTTCATGATGTATTCTACTGTGGTTGTGGTGTATGTATGGCTTACATACGGTAATCAAGGTATGATACAAAACCACTGAAAATGATTTTAAACCCCAAGATTTTAATATGAACTACCCGAGATAATTTATTCATTGTTTCCAGGCATTACTTTAGCATCCCTCACATGTGATGTGCTTATCCATATCCCTTCTGAGTTAAGTTATTGCTGACTCTTTTTTCCCTTGAGGTTACAGGGATAGATATTACAAATTTCATGTGTGCTGAATATGTTGTTTCCTTGTGATTCCTTTCGCACAATGCTGCATCAGAAAAGAAAGGGACAACAATAAAGATAAGACTGACCAACTACGATATTTTTCCTTTTTTTTTTAATATTAAAACTGTGTAGGCATGATAATTTCCCAACACAGTGTAATTCATATATTTTTATTCAACTCACAAATAATTGTAAAAGGTTGCCAAATTTATGTGGAAATAAAAACCAAGACATATAAACCCTGGCAAAAAAAATATATATATATAACCTAAATCTCTTCATTCATATTGCTGGAAAAGAAGTTAACTAAACTTGAACAGCAGTTTCAATAATGGAAGCAGTTAATGAAAAGTTAATTTAAATAAATATATATATCCTCCACAATCATACGCACAAAACATATATACTCTGATTATCCTATGTGCTATGGAAATAAAAAGTAAATATTTACAATGAAAGTTTTTCCTATTTCCTAACTCATAGAAATCCTGTCTGCTTTATATAATTCTCATGAGACGCAAACAAGACTCACACGTTCAAAACTGTCTACAGTATTATATGACTATTTTTTCTCTATCTAGAGCTACTATTTCTGGCAAACGTGCATATCAACAATATCATTTAATATACAGACATGATAATTTTGTTTCCAACATCTAAGAATAGAAGAAACTAATATAAATGGGAATTTTTTTGTCATTAGCCACTACCTAGCGTTATACCATAATTTCAGAAATCAGAAATGTAATTAGATAGCACTTTATTCAACAACCGTATTCTTTTTATGTGTTCTAAATAGTAGCTCTGTATTAGAGAGAGTAAAATCTAACTGATCACTTCAATATTGGAAAATATCTAGAAATACCTATATAGCTGAAACCTACCTGGCATCCTAAATACAAAAGTGTCTCGAGTGACATACATGCACATCTATGTACTGCAATCACACAGATTTCAAACACGTGTTTTCACTTAGGGTACTTGGGTAAAATTTGATTTCCTACATACAATACTTTTGTGAATCTCTTTAATCCAAGGCAAATGAGAGACACCAGAAAAAAATAACAACTGGGTGTCACTTAAAAAACAAAAGCCATATTGAATAATATGAAGATAGTAAAGATTAGAGTCCTCTTTCTGATCATTATTGTGCTACCATCTCAGTATCATTTATTATTTGAACTGTGTTTTAAATGCAGAGCAACTATGCCTTTTGGTAGCAGCTGGAATTTCAACAGGAAAATTATTGCAAGCTGGACCCAGATGGGTAAGAATCAAGTTAAATGGCCTGGAAGCTTGACTTATATGAACGCTTATGTTGTCACTATAATTTCAAAGATATATTTTTGTGTTTCAAAACAGCTGACAGCTTTCCACTATGGTACAAGACACTCTACTTTTGACTGGCACTTACTAACCCTAAAGATGGTTGTGCAGTCTTTTGTTTTGTTTACAAAAAAAGTTGTTGTTTCCAGTTGATTGGTTGATAGGACTTGGGAAAGATAAGCTTTTTTTTCCCATGTGTTGCCAACTCTTACTATTCATACCAAGGATTTTTCAGAATACTTACTCTTTATTATCTCTTTCAGGAATAAGTAGTTTTCTCTGAAACTAAAATAAGCTGAAAGTAAACATTATTTTCAGACTTATCAAAGGTGCTCAATGGGCATTCATAGGGCAAGTTTTCAAAACAGCCCAATTCTTACTTATTCCCCAAATAACTGGTAGCTTTTGAGAGGAGTTGAGCTACACAGAAAGGGTTTGAGTAAGTGGTTGAGTAAGGACCTCCTAGTCAAACTGAAACATGCTTTAACTTGGTCAGCCCTGAACTGGTCAGGCAATTGGACTAGATGATCATTGTAGGACCCTTCCAACAGAAATAATCTATTGCAGTCTATTACTGTCTTACCAAACACAAGACAAAAATGCATAGGCAGTGTAGGCAGGGACGCACATCTTGGGAAGAAAATAGGGATACTGCCTGGCAGCGTAGGGATGGGATCAGGAAAGCTAAATCACAGCAGGAGCTGAGTTTGGCAAGGGATGTGAAGAATAGTAAGGGCTTCTACAGGTACATTAGCTAGAAAAGGAAGTATGAAGAGAATGTACTCCTCCTGATAACTGAGACAGGTGATCTGGTGACAACTGACATGAAGAAGGCTGAGGTACTCAACAATTTCTTGCCTCAGTTTTCATTAACAATTACTCTTGTCGCATCTCTTGTGTCCCTGAATCTCAAGGCAGGGACTCGGGGAACAAAGTTTCTATTTCTTGTGGGAAAAGATCAGCTTTGAGACCACATGAGGAACCTGAACATATGCAAGTTCAGATGAGATGCAATCCAGGGTCTTGAGGGAATTGGGAGATGTAGCTGTTAAGCCACTTTGCGTTATGTTTGAAAAGTCATGGGAGTCAAGCAAAGTGCACCGTGTCTGGACAATAGGGAAACATCACACTCATTTTTAAAAGTGGTAAAAAGGACGACCCTGGGAACCACCAACCAGTCAGTGTCACCTCTATGCCCAGTAAGATCATGGAATAGATCCTCCTGGAAGATAAGTCAAGGCATGTGGAGGACAGTGATTCAAGACAACCAGCATGGCTTCACAAAAGGCAAATCATGCCTGATTCATCTGCTGGCCTTCTATGACAGAGCAACTGTGTTGGTGGATAAGGGAAGAGCACCCGATGTCATCTGTTTGGACTTCTGTAAGGCCTTTGACACTGTCCCACACAACATCCTTGTCACTAAACTGGAGAGATACAAGTTTGAAGGATGGACTCTTCGATGGATAAAGAATTGGCTGGATGGCCACATCCAAAACATTGCAGCCAATGTTTCAATGTCGAAACAGAGTTCTGTAATAAATGGTGTCCCTCAAGGGCTCTGTATGGGAGCAGTACTGTTCAATATCTTTATTAAAGACTGAGTGCACCCTTAGCAAATGCGCAGATGACACCAAGATGAGCTGTGCTGTTGATAGTCTAGAGGGAAGGGATGCCATCCAGAGGGACCTGGACAAATTTGAAATATGGGTCCATGTGAAGCTCATGAGTGCAAGGTCTGACACCTGGGTCAGGGCAATCACCAGTATCTTTACAGACTTGGGGATGAACAGACTGAGAACAGCCCTGTGGAGAAGGACTTGGGGATATTGGTAGAGGAAATATTGGATATGAACCAACAATGCTCACTTGCAGACAAGAAAGCCAACTGTATCCTGGACTACATCAAAAGAAGCGTGACCAGCAGGTCAAGGGAGGTGATTCTGCCCCTCTACTCTGCTCTTGTGAGACCCCCACCTGGAGTACTGCATCCAGCTCTGGGGCCCCCAACATAAGAAGCGCGTGGACCTGTTAGAGCAGGTCCAGAGGAGGGCCACAAAGATGACCAGAGGGCTGGAGCAGCTCTCCTATGAAGACAGGCTGGGAGATTTGGGGTTCTTTAGCCTGGAGAAGAGAATACTCCAGGGACACCCTATTGCAGCCTTCCAGTATGTAAAGGGGGCCTACAGGAAAGATGGAGAGGGACTCTTTATCAGGGAGTATAGCAATAGGACAAGGGGTAATGAAAGAAAGTAGATTTAGATAAGCTATTAGGAAGAAATTCTTTACTGTGAGGGTGGTGAGACACTGTAACAGGTTGCCCAGAGAAGTTGTGAGCGTCCCGTCCCTGGGGCTGGTACATGTCCCCTATGAAGAAAGGTTGAGGGAGTTGGGGTTGTTCTGCCTAAAGAAGAGAAGTCTTGGGGAGACCTTATTATGGCTTTTCAATACTTAGAGGGGACTTATAAGAAAGATGGAGAGGGACATTTTACCAGGCTCTGAAGTGACAGGACAAGGGGTAATGCTTTTAAACTAAAAGAGGACAGATTTAGATTGGATATGAGGGAAGAAATTCTTTACAGTGTGGGTGGTGAGACTCTGGAACAGGTTGTCCAGAGAAGCGATCGATGGGACCCATCCCTGGAAGTGTTCAAAGTCAGATTGGATAGGGCTTTGAGCAACCTGATCTAGTGGGATACGCCTGTGGCAGGGGGTTGATTTATATGATCTTTAAAGGTCCGTTCTGAACCTAACCGTTCTACAACTTTATGATCATTTTTTGTAAAAAAATCCATTGTGACAATTTCTGCTGTTTTATATATGCTGTTCTCATTTAAATTCCAGGCTTTCTTAAACAAGTTTTGATTCCCTTCTCTCACACAGACTTCCCTCAATTTAGTTCTGTCTACCTATCCGAAAGATGGGTGAAATGCTCGTCCAATTAAATCGACATTACAATATCCATTAACTTCCCTATGCGAGCACTTCACTCACAGTTCCCATCTTTGGAAAGCCACCCCACATTTTATCAAAGCTATTTCCTGCATTATGAAAGCTCCAGTAACTTGCTAACAAGTAACTAGCTTTGAAATAAAACTGAAACACTGAGAGTATTTGTAAATATATTTAACAAACATCATTCAAGTTTCTTAAATTGAAGTACTGTCAAAATTACTAATGTTGCAACATGAGTGTAAGTACAGTTAGATCTCCATTAAGTCAGAGATTTATAGCACTCAGTCCTGGAAGAACAAAAAACTTATCTTATCTAATGATGTTATATGTCACTGTTCCTGAATTTCACTTATGTTACAGTCAAACACAAAGATAACTATGAACCAGAATGATATCCCACAAATCTTGATCTGAGGAGCAGTGAGACTACGAGCCATCACTTTCTTTATTATCATGTTCCAATCATTAATTGTGCTTTCTGTTAATAGCAATTTTCACCTTATTTTCTACTTTAATCTGTCAAACTTCAGTTTTCTGCTTTAGGTTATTGCTAAACCTTCCTGTTTATGTATACAGTACTTTCTTTCCATGATGGCTTTTTTACACTGTAATCAGGTCACCTTACCTTTTGGTCTTCACTTGGTTTCCTTTGGATTAACTGCAAAGACTAAGTACATTTCATTTCTTGCTGTGCAGATTTTTTTCTAGCTTCTACATTATTTTAGGGTTTCTTTTCTACATTTCTTTCTAGGCTTCTATCTCTTTTTAAAAAGAAGGCAACACAGTTGAAGAAAACATTCCAGCATCAGTACCACCATTATCTTTGTCTAAGTATGCCAGGTTACATGTTGAAAGCTGCCATTCTCTTTTCTTGATCTATCATTGCACCCCAACTTTATAACTGTGAGTTGTCCACTCTTGTTCCTTAATAAAATTTTTGCAGTTCCACTTCTTCTTTCAAAATTATGTAGCTGTTGCTTAAACTTGTGTGCACTTGTGTATACATGCACATGTGCATTAGGATATTTGTGGAGTGAGAGATTAATGTTAACTTTGCTTTTGGCTGAAAATGTATTTTATTTGAAAATGTCCCCCATCAAGCATCCATAATGCATTCTCTAATTGCCTTTTACTTGTTGGCTACCACTTTAACAGCTGGAGTTGGTTAATATCTCCCCATTTATTTCAATTGTTATTAAAGCAGTGCCCTGAAAATAATTTTGATAAGCTGGTCCTGCTTTGTTTTTCCCAAGTCATGATGCAGTGTGTGCAAAAGCTCTTATTCTTTGTTTAAATTGTTCTCTTTGGAATTCTCAAGAGAACTTTGTCAACTTTTACCAATGACACAGATATGAGTTATAGTTTGAGCCCATCACCAGCTGTTTTGTTTAAGGTTTATCATGCTCTTAACATTGATATATTTGTGAGAACACAAAGAGTTTGAAAGGATTCAAAAAAGTGGAAGTGCTGCAGGCTTTCTACCTTGTTTTTCTGTGCTGCTTTCTGTTTGTGCTTGTGTGTTGGTATCCTAGGAAACCGCTGAGGGTGGAATCTGTGAGCTGAGAGCTCACAGTTATATTAAACATTAAAAAGATTTCAGTTTTGAAAATTTTGTTAGGAAATTAAGTAATGCCAGTTTCATTTTGCGTGAAAAAATATAATTATGATTGCTGTGCAGAAAGATTATTTAAGTAAGCCAAAGTACTGGAAAATGCACAATAAATAAACCGACAACTTTGTCAAAACATCTGGAAAAATGTTCATTCAGTAAAGTTCCTTTAAAAATCCAGGGCATGATTCTCATCTCTGTTAGTTACTTCAGTACCATGCCAGTGAAGCCCTACTGAGAGCAATGCAAGTGTATAAGTGTAAAGGAGTATATTTCTGATTCGATCAATCATCAAACTACAGTACTTATTAAATGGAAAGGTGGTAAGAGATTCTAAAACCAGGAGATCTAACATTGAAATCAGAAATCAAGATTAAATTACTTTGTACATCACACAGAGAGCAATGAATATATGCAGTGAATTATTGAAGAAGGTTATGAAAGTAGAATGGAAATAAACTCACGTTAGACCTAGATTTATTCATGGAAAATCAGTAGATGAAAGTGTAGAATGGAAAAAGAGGATACTGGCATTAAAACAAGAATTAAAGAGTAAACGATGTTTTAGAGTCTGTTAAATTCTTGTGACAGCTATAGCATATATTGTTCTGAACACAGATAAAAATGAGTAAAAAGGCAAAATTCAATATGCAGGTACTCTATTTGCATGGGCAGATAAGCGTGCAGTTAATCGACAGCTATTCATTATTAAGCTGCTGAGAAATCCATAAACAGTGGGCTTCTTGGGAAAGCACGTGACTAGCAAATATACTGTCCACAAAATACTGTCAAGCCCAAATTACAGTTTGTATGCTATGAAAAAAAGACTACTAAAAATGATAATCTGACTGTCACTCTGGTTGCTGGAATCTGGGAATAAGTAAGAAAAGATGGATCACTGTATTTTCCTACTTCTTAGACTCTTCCCTTAAGCAGCTGCTGTAGGGAAAGAGGAAAACTGAATATGTTTTCAGAACAGCCTTCTTTTCAGGTGAGTCATGATAACACATTCAATCGGTAAAGGAAAAACGTTTATGGCACCAGTCTCCCTTGCACTCTTTTCTCCCCCACATGTGTCCAGGATTCATTTTCAGCTATGGAAACTGTAAAGGAAAGTGGACTGTGAGAACACTTACTTCATTAAGGTTATCAGATCAAGGACCTTTTCAGTTCAAAGAGAGTTGTAACAGGGCAAGTGATAAAACACACAGACACACACCTGATAGACAAGAGATAAAAGGAACAATAACAAAGACCAATACTCTTCAGCAATTAATTGATGGGCTCTTAAGAAACTCCAGGCATACCTTTGGAGAGGGTCAGCCTGGAATTTGTAACCGATAAGAAGGGGAAAACAAAATGATCACAAGCATTATGGATATTTGAGAGGGGCCTTGCGGACTGTGTAAAACTTACTAAGGAGTGTTTCACAACTGGAGAAGCCAAGAGAGTGACTTCAGGACCAGTAACTGGAGTCAAAGCAGGCATGACAGGGTTGGTACATCTGTGACAGAGTTGGTGGTCAAGCACTGGAACAGGCTTCCTAGAGAGATGGTTGATGCTCAAAGCCTGTCAGTGTCTAAGGAGCATTTGGACAATGCCCTTAAACAACATACTTTAACTTTTGGTCAGCCCCAAATTGGTCAGGTAGTTGGACCTGATGATCGTTGTAGGTCCCTTTTTACCCTAACCCAATGTGTTGGGGTGCACGTGTTTAATTCATTACCAAACTTCAATCTGAACTAGCCAGCATATAAGAGGAAAACCTTTCTCTGGGGTGGGTGAGGGACCCCAGGGTGCAGGGTGTCTATGAGATGAGTGTGAGCGTGGGCATCTGTTCACTAGGGACATCAAAACACCACTCAGGAGGGTGCCCCAGGTCTGGGCAGGGGTATCAGGCAGGCAGAGGGCCTGTGCAGGTACCTGGGGAGACCCCTGGGTGTCGAGTGCCTGTAAGACGGGTGTCTCAGTGTGTGAGTGTTTGCTAACGAGCACCAAGCTGGACCAGTTGGCAAATAGGAGACCTACGGAGCAGGTAAGATGGGCCCTGTCTGTGATAGTCCATGTACCTGACCATGTCAGTGTCCTCGGCATGTCTGTGTCATATACACACAACACTGGCTGGACCTGCAAATGAGAAAGCAACAGCCATGTCTCTCAACCTGGAGACTGCTGGGTCTCAGGATGCCCCGGGCTGGGCTCCAGCAGCGGGGACAGAGGAATCCCCGGGCTCTGGAGCCTTCTGGGACAGAGGCTTTACAACATCCCTTAGCAGAAACTACAAGGAGAATAAAAGGAAGAACAGGTAAGAGAGCAGCACTGTTATCTTTTCAAAGCTTTGAAGGCACTAAGTTAAAATCAACAAAATTTGAGAAACCGTTGTCCGAAAAGTTTGTACACTAACTGATACTACCAGTAAGGCCTTGCATTGCTCTGCGGGGTTAAGAACAGTTACATTCAGAAATTATTTACTAGCACTGACTGCAAATAATTTTTTAGCTTTAGTAGCTAAAGAGAAGTGGATGGAAGTTTTAAGTGTAGATACCCATCTTGCAAAGTCAGGTAGTCTATAGAAAGAGCTCAGGGAAGCAAAGGCTTGCTACTTAAGCGATTTCTCCATGTTTTCAAAATATTTTTGAAAGGAATATTCATGTGAAATATAGATCTATGTCATGGTTATTTAGTAAATAATTTACAAACTAAAAATAAAAAAATTCAGAAGCAGAATTATCAGATACTTTTATTGTATATATTGTCTGCAATTAATTATGTGCAATTGGTTGATATTAAACAGTTTTACAAAAAGACTCTGTTGCATTTTAGAATGTCATAATTATAGTTTTAGAATTTTTTACAGAGATTTAGTCTTACTTAATTTAGTCTTACTTAATTGTGGGACTTATCAGAAAGTATAATTTGGAAAGATGGATGATCTTGGTATTTGAACACTGGATTAGGTCACAAGAGAGTTACTTCTTGACTTTGCCAGAGATCTGTGTGACCTAGGACAAATGGTCACACCTTCAGTTCTTTATCTGGTTAAAAAAAACAGAAAAAGAAAACAGGGAAAAATTGATTTTTCTCTCGTTGTTTAGACAGCCCCTCCCCCCCTGCCCCAGATTTGCAAGTGTTAGAGTTTTCAGCTTTTAGTATATGACCAGTTTCACTGAAATAATTGCAAATATTTTAATTATTTTTTATACTTACCTGTATTTCTTTGATAACATGAGCAGACTTTCACTGGACTATGTATTGTATGTGATTATATATGAATTGTTGAGATACACTTCGCGATTCACTTTTCTGGAAAAGCATATTCTCTCCCATTGTATGCTTCGCTCTATGCACTTACACAAAAAGGCTGGAAGTATAACACTGCCTGAGGACTTGCAAACCATATGTGAAGGGGAACGGCGTCATAAAACAAGTTGCTGTCTTGCCAAACACTGCTTACAAGAGAAGGTCTGCTGTTTGTACTCTTTTGTCTTTGTACGCACAACATGCACTGAATTGCAAGGAGAAAGAAATTACTATTTGCACTGCATTTGCAGTCAGTATTAGTATATACAGCATTACTTTTCATATACATAATTGTTTTATATATTTTATATATCTAACATATTTTATGTTCAGTACAGTTAAAAGTTTTCCCCACTCTATAAAGCAAGCAAACAAATAGCGTTATATTAATACTGCCATCCATCTTTCATCTAACATTAGTATTTTTCCCTTTTATATCCACTATTTTTAAATAATTTAGGTTTTTCCATCAACTCAATGGTTTTGGCCTGTGTATAGTGCTTTCCAAGGAAATTTATAAGAAATCTAGAAAATACTCTGGTAGCAATAATTCATCGTACTTACAGAAATATATAACACTCAGCAGCGAGGAATAGCATATACTAGATATCTGGATTAAGGTTGAAGGGTGAAAAAAGTTTTACCTGGGATATTTTCTAGATATAACTATAAGGCATAAGGTCTTGTTATATTTTGATGTCATGCTTTTATGAATAGAACAAGTAGCAATTGTCTTCATAGAAAATAAATAAGGTTAATTGGTTACCTTTGCACTGTCTCTCAAATGAAATTCACAATTTCATTCTGAGGAGCATTAGATTTTTTTATCTTCCTTTATAAATTAACAGAGATTTCTTGGAAGTCAGTGAGTCCATAACTGCTTCAAAGCTAATAATATACTTAAGAATTGTCTTAATTTGCAGTAGAGCTAAACGTGCATAAACATTTTCTTGGAATTGAAACTAGAACACACATAAGTCATAGAATGAACTGAAAATAGTGATGAATATAACTACCTATATGCATGCATGTATATGTATACATATATAAGGTACACATGTACATAAAAATACATATATAACCAATTACATATATATAAATGTGTATTACTGTGTTAAGCCTGAGTGTCCAAAAAGTCCTAATTACAGGTATTTTGCAAAGTAGTGTACAAACACAAAGCACATATATTTACTAAAACGTATATCAGAGTCTGAAGATGTACATCTTATTTCACAGAATCATAGAATGGTAGGGGTTGGAGGGGACCTTTGGAGATCATGTAGTCCAACCCCCTGCTAAAGCAGGTTCATCTAGAGCAGGTTGGACAGGAACGCACCCAGGCAGGTTTTGAATATCTCCAGAGAAGGTGACTCCGCAGCCTCTCTGGGCAGCCTGTGCCAGTGCTCCGTCACCCTCAAAGTAAAGAAGTCTTTCCTCATTTAAGACAGAATTTTCTGTGTTCCAGTTTGTGCTTGTTGCCCTTTGTCCCGTTGCTGGGCACCACTGAAAAGAGTCTGGCCCCATCCTCTTGACACCCACCTTTTAGATTCTTATAACTTCAATTTCTTTCACATCATAATACTTAAAGGTGATTCATATACTACTGTTTCTTTCTTACATGTAAGCTTTCACTCTGAAAAAAAATACATATAATCCTGCATTAATCCTTGTATTGTGAGCCCCACTGAGTTTAGTTGAAGTGAGACCAAGAAGAATCTGTAAGAATAGGATTTTATATGAATGATTAAAAGTAATTTCCAGGTAACTTGAATTAATCACTATATTTTAACACTCAAGTTATATTTATGGTCCTGGTATATGAAAGATATTTAACTGTTGTATGTGAATCATGTTTAGAATAACAAAGCATAGGAAACTAAATAAGGCACTTAAGTAATGGCTCAATTTGACTCTTGCTACATAGTGGGATACTGTGCCCTACTGATATAATCATGAGCACAGTATGAGTGTGTCTCATTATGTCAACACAATTTAACATACTATAAAACCCCACAGAGTAGAAATAATAAGCTGGAGAGAGAATGTGAAGGATGAACATTAAATACTTTCCACTTTACAAAGGAGATATTGAGGTACAACACAATTATTAGCTTCTTATCACACATGCAAAATACAGAGAGATCTACAGATATAAATTCTATATACTCCCCTGAATATCATTTTTGCTATTATTATTATTATCACTTTATTAACAACAAGAGGACTGAAAAGTAATTTAACATTACGGATAGGTCACAACAGAGCTTGCCAGGTCAAACTGTAAATCACTTATAAACAGCTTTCATGAAGAATGTTTAATTAGACTGTATGTGACATGAAAGGGATTCAGAGAAAGTAAATATATCCAGTTCTATTGTAGCTACGTAAAGTGTCATTCTAAGCTTATCTCTGCATTTTAAGCAGAGTCCAAAAGCTAAGTTTGACACCATATTTGTAGGCCATGCACTGTTGAATCGCAGATTACCAAAGGTGGTGTTTAGAGCGTAGCAGCTCCTATTGCCCAAGGAAAATGACTTGGGAATATGACATATTCTAGAGCATTCTCAGGAAAGCACATTCCAGAAATGTAGAGGGTCACTGGGAAGAGTAGCCATTCTAATTATTTCCATACATCTGACTTGCCTTGTTGTAGTAGGTGCATCTATACTCACTCACTCTCCCTGCAGCGGGATAAGGGAGCAAATCAGAAGAACAAAAGAAAGAATACCGTTTGGTCAAGATAAAAACCAGTTTAATAAGCAGAGCAAAGCTGGATGTGCAAGCATAGCAAAATGAGGAATCCTTATACCCCTTCCCATGGGCGAGCAGACAAGCAGGTACTTCCTAGAAAGCAGGACCCCAGCATACATAATGGTCACCTGGAAAACCAAACACTCTGACCATGAACGTTCCTGTTTCCTCCTCCTTTTCCTGAGCTTTTATTGCTGAGCACAATGTCATAAGATACGGAATATGGTTTTGGTCCATTCAGGTCAGCTGTCCTGGCTGTGTCCCCTGCCAACTTCTTGCATACTCCTAGCCTACTCACAGGAGATTCAGAGTGGGAAAAAGAGAAAGTCTCAATGTTGTGCAAGCACTGCTCAGCAATAGCCAGAACACTGGATGTATTATAACTCGGATTTATTCACAAATCCAAAACACAGCACCATATGGGTTGCTATGAAAAATCTAACTCCGTCCCAGCCAGACCCTGTACACTTGCCCTTGAAACATAACAAAATCACTAGAGACGATGGTTTGTATTCTTCCTAGAAGAACATTGGCTAGCCTGAGCGTTGGCTTCTGTGGGAATAATGGGACTTAGCCAGCCTGTGTTCAGAATACCTGAAGTCCACATCAATTCACTGATCATCTTGGCAGGCCGGATTTCTGAGGACTATAAAAATTTTCTATAATCTGACTTCTTCAGGATGAGTGTAGGTAAAGTTAAAATGATCAAGTGAGGTAAGGATACTGACAGATATTGCCATCAGTAGAAGATATGTCTCTACTTGTCTGTTGTACTCACCAACAGAAATGATTGGTTGCCAGATGGAGTATACATGTTCAAGTTAAAGTGTACATCCTTTTTGGGTATAACAAATGATTCTTCTGCTTCTCCTCTAGAAATGATAATTCAAATTCTATAGCTCATAGAATGTGTATGTGTGTGTGTGTGTATAATGCGTATACATGTGTGCATAAACAGGTGTATACATCTTTAATGTAAATCTTCACATTGTTATGTTTGTGGGAAAGAACGATGAAACCAATATTTCGTTAGATATTCTACAGAAAAAAGGGAATTTCTTTCTCCAAAACAAACCAATGAAGCAGCCTTCTAGACAATTAATTTTTGCATTGGTGGAAACTAGAATAGCATATTTCTTTCTTTTCCAAGTAATTCTATCTTTTCTTTTTTTTTTTTTTTTTGTGTGCCTTTAGTTAAGCTACAGTTTCATTCAGATACTATGATATAATTTTCTAATATTTAATATAGGGAAATAATTCAGAATAATTTTTTTCTGTCTGGATTTATGTAGCACTACAAAGCAACATCATGGATCTTAAGCTGCTTCCAAGAAGAGGAGTATTTTAAGAAAGCCATGAGGTCAGGAGAAGTTGCAGGTTTGAGGATATTTGAAAACTAATCATTAATCATCAGCTCTAATTTTGTCGGTTTTAGCGCAGCATGTGATTTATTTTAAAAGCCATCAGAAACGTTAATTCTACAGCATGTTATAGGCTTACACCATAATCCTTCTTAATTTTCTTTTATGCATAAGGGCATCTATGGACAGAAGTACATATTAAACTTCAGTATCAAATGTCAGACTCTTGTTTTATCTCATGGAAATCTGGACATTTATTTAGAGGTATTCTGCAGTTGTGAAACTTTGAAAATTTTATGCTGTGCTTAGTTGAAGCTGGAGTTAATTTTCCTAAAGAGATGGATAGAAAGCTAGATTTTTCATCTTTCCTTCTAATGATTCTATGTTCTGGCCCAAAGCCATACTTGTAAACATATGTCTGTGCTGGTATTTTTGCAGTAGAGTCTGATTTGATTAATGAAATTGAGTTTCTGTGGCTCTGTTAAGCAAAAATTAGTCTTATTTTTGAAACACACATCAGTAGCCACAGATGTCTCATAACACTTCATAGACAACAGATCCCCCTTTCTTGGACAATACAAAGGATTATATTTAAAGACTGTGTCTGGTGTTGCAGTTTATCCACCAAATTGAAGAGTTGCTTTAAGCATATGCCTAAACATAGTCTCATCCTTGCAGTATCCTTCATCGTTGCCTAACGCTCACACAAATTGGTCTTTGGGGAATGCTGAGTCTCAGCACTCTAAAGTCCCCTATGTTTGAGCTTTTATCCTACATAGGGTAGGAAAGGAAAGGAAACTATGCATATAAAGGAACTAAAATTACTGATATGATAAATTTGAATTGTTTCATTCTTGAAATCACACAGAATATAGATAACCACTACACATTTCATAACTCATTTGAAATAAAATGGATAAACTTTTTCTCTGTAAAAATTTTTTCAAATGCTTAGCTGCTTGGTTTCACCCACCTCTTTTCTACAAGTCCAAGTATATCCAAGTATATTGGATTGAGGATAATCTCATTTAACATTCATGGGGTTTGATGGTTCATTCATAAGGTAAATTTTTTGTGGTGATAACTCAGATGAAGTACTCTATTTTTTTGTTTTGATATGATCTGGTTCCACAGAAAATTTACCTTACAGGAGGAGTAAGTGTATAAATGAATCCCTATTACTTTTTTTTTTTTTCTTTTTCAGAAAAAGGGACAAAACTGTTTCTTAATAAGGCTGCTTTAATGCTCAAGAGTAATACTAACTCTGTTGTCTCTCCAGATAACTCTCAAGCTATTTGTGTTTAAGTTTGGAGCTAATGATTGCAGCAAGCAATTTGCCAGTGAGAAATGGTTCTGTGATCTTAGTTATACTTTTGGTAACAGTTACGATTTGTCTGCAGATTGGTCTCACAGCAGTGAAGTAGATGCTATCTGAAATAAGGAATCCTGAATTTCCCTCAATGTCAGTGTAGTCAGTGTGGGTTTGAAGTCAAAGCTTTCTTTACCGAGTATAAGTATAGATTATTTTTAAGGGTAGAGTCCGTAACACTTAAGATAAAGCAGAATCATTGGTCTACTCACAAAGATGCCATATACCTTAAACACAAACTTTCAAAGATCTGTTTTCAAATTCCCTCCCCTGCCACCTTTCAGATAGGTTGTGGTTTTTTTCCTGCCATGATTTTTTTTTAGCAATAATAACTCCCTTTATTTAACACAGTCTTTAAAGCCTGTTCTTGAAAAATCTTTCTTACTCTCTCACTTAAGAAGACCATGGAATCTAAACATCCATGTTCCATATCCTACCCCCCACAGTCTTCTGTAGGCCTAGTTACAACTCAGACTTCTTCAGGGTGGGTTTTTTCAGAAAATTCTGTTGTTGACAGAGTTTCAATTTGAGTGAAATCTTTAATTTTAAAATATTCTGTGGAAAATATTGTTTCATTCATTTTGTAAGTTTTACCCCTAACAAAGTATTGCTGCCATCAACCCTGCTTTACAAAGATTTAAGATTTTACAATCCAATATTTTAAATAGCTACTAATTTCACTGGAAAATTTCCAATCATCTCTAATCTTTAATCTTCTTTCTAGGCTTCTTTTTTAATTCCCTCCACTTCCTTTTGACTATGATAAAGAATATGTCCACCCAGCCCAACTATTTATCAACAAGCAAGTACTCCTTTCACACTCATACTCACAGACTATGAAAAAAATTATAAAAAAAGAGAAAGAGATGATAAAAAAGCTGATAAATGCAACTTCCTGCTTATGTAAAGGAGATGATGCAATACTTTATTACTGATGGAATTTATGAGATAATTTTGCTTACATAACCATACACACACACAACCATACACACACACACACACACACACACTGACTACAGGAGCCTGTGTTTTCTTCTGTGTTTAGGTACTTGTACATCTCGTACCTCACAAGATTCCTGGTCCAGAAGGATGAAAGGTCCTTCTTTAATTTTCTTAAAATTCGGCAGATTTTGGAGGACTTTATTCCTAGCATTTCCTGGTTTGCCATACAACACATTTCTCTTCCTTTTCAGAAATCCCTCCTTTTCTCCTGTGATTCTTATCTCTACTTGCTACTTTTTTAATCCAAAATTGTCTCCTTCCCTTATTCCCTAAAAAAAACCCAACAGCTTTGAGTGCTACCCTATTGTTTCAAATACCCTAATTTCTCTACTTCAGTGAAATTTTCTTGTCCCATGCTCATTTACTGCCTCCACTCTCTCAGGTCTGCTCTCCTGATATTTCTATTTCTTTTCAAATCCCTTTTCAGCCATAAATCAAGTTCAACTGAACTGAAAATCACATCCTCTTCTATAAAAGAACTTTCTTTATTACATAATCAAACCTTTCTCATGAACCCTTTAGAAACGTGCTGAGCTAGCAGATAGCTTTTGCTGAGTGCCCAAAGGGCAAAAAATTCTTACCCTCTGTTGTGCTAAGTATGTGAAAGTAATTATTGATAATCTAAGTTCACCCCAGTGAATGTTTAAATAAAAAAAAACTGGTCAACAGAGACCTTTTAAAAATGATCTGCAAATGAAAACACTAATGTATTTGCTACTAGCAACAGGCCTCAGAGAGAATTTGTTTAACACCAGAAGTTTAATGACTATCTTGTTCTAAGAAAGTGCTGTGGAGTGATGCCTTTAAATTAGCTTTATAATCAGTCAGAACACATTTGAAGAGGATTTTATTTGCAAGGTTTAACCATCAATCTTGTCTTAAATCTATAATCTCTGGTGGGTTGGTCATTTCTCCCACAAAGAATTTCAGCACCAGCTGTTCAACCTTTGCCAAAGCTCTGTAAATTGATTGATCTGTCCCAGTTCACACCCTCAGGACATAGTTGGTCTGTTGCCCCCTATAATCCTGAATGACAGTGTGGATTATAGCATGCACAGCATCTGAATTAATTTGTATTTGTGAGTGGAATACATTCTGTAAGTATGCTTTTAAATTCTAAACCATCTATTTTTTTTATTAGCCTTGTGTACTATAAGAATAATATTATACAAACACACATGCAATTAACTTCCATATGCAAAGAAGTTTACAGCCTAACAGCACAGTCTGGATACAAACATATTTTGCAGCCCTAAATTCAACTGCACCCAGTGAAAGGAACCTTAGGTGGAAGAAAGGTGGAAGAAACATCTAAAGAATGAAAGCTGCTCTTAACCACCAAGTGTTTCATGTTCATCATGATGAAATTAGAAAAATGTCCTTCTCTGTTTATTCTCTTGGATTTTTAGTAATTGATTGTATTAAGATACTTAGTAAATGCTAGAATAATTTCTTAATCAACATTGAAATAAATCTACATATACTTATTTCTTATCTCATTACAGATAAGGCATGAATACCTTTACTGGCTCTTGTACTCCCTGTGTATTAGAATACAATAAAAGAATACTTTGAGGGTGGCAGAGCACTGGAACAGGCTACCCAGAGAGGTTGAGGACGCTCCTTCTCTGGAGATATTCAAAACCCGCCTGGATGCATTCCTGTCCAACCTGCTCTAGGTGAACCTGCTCTGGCAGGGGTGTTGAACTAGACAGTCTCCGAAGGTCCCTTCCAACACCTACCATTCTGTTATTCTGTGATTCTATGATACATTTTTACATTAAAACCAGCAGTAAGATAGGATGCTGAAGATTTAAAGTAATGATGAGTTCTTTTCCAATTTACTGTCAATAGGGATATGAAAAGATTAGGGTAATGTGCAATAGAATGGCTTATCATTTAACAAGTCAGCATGTTCCTGTGGAGACTGTTTGAAGACTAAATGAAATCAACGGAGATCTTTTTTCTGAGTCTCCATGTGTACTTCCTATTTGTGGTTGGTCCCAAAAAGGCATATCATGGGTATGTTTTAAAACAGAAGTCTGAACACTTGAGTTCCAGTCCTGTGCTCCTCCTTCAAACAAATTTTCTTGAGCTCACTGGAAGTTCTTGCCTTGATAATTATGGAATAAAATGGCTGCTGATGAAGAGAAGTATGAAGACAACTAACTTGAAATTAAAAAAAAAGGGCCAAAACCAGATATTTAATTTATAGTCTTGCCCCTAAATATGTTGAGGTTTTGTTTTGGTTTTGTTTGCACACTGTCTCTTCTTTCCTGCCAGTTAAATTGGGTCTTCACAAGTGGGAGACATTACATATTTTTTGGTGGAAAGTTTTCAAATTTAAAAATTTTATTGTTATTTCTTGGCTTACACAGAAACATGTTTTGTTCAGAAATTATTAGAAGTGCCCAGTCTATTTTTTTCAGGTTAATTTCTTCTAAGACAATGTGGCAGTAAACAAATAATCTGTGACTTGATTTCACACAGTTGGGCATCCCAGCATGCACTGGAAATAGAGCAAATGAAAGAATCAGGATATTTATAATAAAGATCCCTGCAGACTCCTTATTGGCAATATCATTTAGCATTACAAAAATTCAGTTCTTGAAGCTCAGAAAAGCATGTCAAGAAACTTGGAATTCCTAAAGTACTTAAAAGCATAATGTGTTTTCTTACTATATTTAATGCATTTTTGTTGAACAAGCTAATTGTTTAGTTAGGACTCCTACATCCTTGGTAGTACAAATATTTTACTGAGTTAAGGATCTTTTTACATCTCTAAAGCTTTTATTAAAAATCATCAACAAATTTAGTAAGACAACTGAAATTATTTCCCCATAGTTATAATCTGTATGTTAACTGTCATCTACACTAGAGAATTTTTCCAGACAGCTGTGTTAGGGACAGCCATGATTTTTGAAACTCTTCCTTGGTATGTTGGGAAGAGTATTACTCAAAATGTTGTTCCAGTTCATCTTCCTTAAATAGAATTTCCAGTTTCAGAAAAAGTTTTATTCGTAAAATGATTTTTTCTGTGTGGTGGTGGTTTTTTTTAATAAATGAAGGTTTATATGAAAAAATAGCAACAGTATTTTCAATCTTTCTGAAATAAAAATTCACATAATATGTATTTCTTTTGTCTTTCTGAGAAAATAATAAAACCCCAAAACCTTTCAATAAAACATCAATTCTGTGTAGGAGAAATAAAAAATAACTTCTTGTGGAAAATGTAGAAGTTTTACCCTTTAAAACAGCTAATGGAAAAGTTACCTTTCACTTCATGACTCCTTTATTTTTACATAATGTATAACAATAACTAAAAAAAAAAAGAAGACATCATTCTTATATATCTGTCTTAGCAAATGTATCGGTTCATACAACATACAAATATGGTCCTGAATGGGTTGATTTAATGTTCCTAAACTCTGACTGATTTTCTTGAACATTGAAAACTTCTAGGGTTTTGAGATTTAAGGAATCAAAACTAGGCTCCTAATGTTTACAATTAGGTAATTACTTCTAGGTATTTTTATATTTATGAAGTTTAATTTATATTGTATTTGACTAATTTTACTAACTAAGCATTTCTTAATACTAAATCAAAGGCATACCTATTAATCTATTCACATATACATACAGACATACATGCATTATACCTACTGCATTAAAAAAATATCATGGTCTTTTTTTTATTAAACTATTTTCAATATTTGTCTAAGTATGTACTAAACAAAGAAATGAAGTTGATAGCAAAAATATTTCCTCTTTATCAGCTAGGTAATACATTTATTTTTCGCTCAAATTGCTCAGATGATAGAAAAAAAATGGGGTAAAAGTTACAAATACTTCAAAGTGAGCATTACACACAGGCTTGCTGGCACTGATATAAACAGCCAATTGTAGTGACAGGAAAATATTATCTAAGAATGGGAAACCAGCACTTCCCTTTTTCCAGAGGACTGCAATACCTACTAGTGAAGCTCTAGCCAAATGGCTTTGAAGGACAAGCTAGAGAGCAATTGCTTAAAGATCCTCTCAGATTCCTGCTCTCCTGTAAAATAACTCTGCCATCCTGTTACATTTTAATTGTATATCAGAGATCTCTGATGGGAAACTTTTCAATTTCCCTTTTCTTTTTACAACAAAGCTTCACAATTCCCTTTCCTTATAAGATTGAATCCTTGAACCAGTAGATCTTGCCTTAATCTATTATGATTGTTTTCCTGTGGAGGAGAAAGGGAATGTCAAGAGGGAAAAGGAATAAGCTAAATTAAGGCAGATGTTTTCTAAAGTTGACTAAATAAAAAGTTTTGTCTTGAAGAATCTTAACTGTTAAAAAGTAGACTTACAGTCTGACGTGCTTAGGTAAAAAAGATATTCAATCCAGATGAGTGATTTAGGTAGACTAAAGAGGGACCTGAAGCAGATCATAGTACAGTCAAAATATATCTTTTATTCAAAGACTGCTTTTGAAACAAGAGTTTTATCAGCCACATTTTTTATTACAGTTATAATTTCTTAAGAGTTTCAACATAGACATGAGCATAAGATTGTGCCCACAGTTAGGAGGAGAAATTATTATAACTAGAGCTGAGCAGTTGGGTTGAAATGACTAGTGATTACACTTGCAAATTGTTGCACAAGACACATCTAAATTAATATCTGATATATTAGGCATACAAATAATGTTTATTTTATGAAACACTTCATCCTGAAGGTAAATACATGGCTGAGGTTTGAGGTCAATATGTTTGCTTTAAAATAAGTACATAAATGCATTCAAAACCCAATTTCATATATGAAAGGAAGCTGACCTTTAAAACTGTGCTTGCACATATTAATTGCAAGAATATTACATTTTATTTGTGGTAGCATAACCAGCTGTTTCAATACGATTTCAAAAAGCATCTCTGTCAATTTCATGCTTCAGAATCTCTGAAGGCTGTGTTTTCTCTAAATACACCCAAATTGTCTGACCGGTGCTGTTTAACATCTTTGTTGGACACATGGACAGTGCGATTGAGTGCACCTGCAGCAAGTTTGCCGATGACACCAAGCTCTGCTCAGCAGACAACTCACTGGAGGGAAGGAATGCCATCCAGAAAGACCTGGACAGGCTTGAGAGATGCAAACATCATGAAATTCATCAAGGCCAAGTGCACGGTCCTGCACGTGTGCTGGGGCAATCCCAAGCACAAATACAGGCTGGGTGGAGAATGGATTGAGAGCAGCCCTGAGGAGAAGGACTTGGGGGTGTTGGTTGAGGAGAAGCTCAACAGGAGCCGGCAATGGGTGACTGCAGCCCAGAAAGTCCTGGACTGCATCAAAAGAAGCATGGCCAGCAGGTCAAGGGAGGTGATTCTGCCCCTCTACTCTGCTCTTGTAAGACCCCACCTGGATTACTGTGTCCAGCTCTGGGGCCTCCAACATAAGAAGGACATGGACCTGTTGGAGCAAGTACACAGGAGGGCGACAAAGATGACCAGAGGGCTGGAGCAGCTCTCCTATGAAGACAGGCTGGGAGATCTGGGGTTGTTCAGCCTGGAGAAGAGAATGCTCCAGGGACACCTTATTGCAGCCTTCCAGTACATAAAGGGGGCCTACCGGAAAGATGTACAGGAACTCTTCATCAGTGAGTGCAGTGATAGGATGAGGGTTAATGGTTTTAAACTGAAAGTGGGTAGATAGAGATAAGATATTAGGAAGAAATTCTTTACTGTGAGGGTGGTGAGGCACTGGAACAGATTGCCCAGAGAAGTTGCGGATGTCCCATCCCAAGTGTTCAAGGCCAGGTTGGATGAGGCTTTGAGCAACCTGGTGTAGTGGAAGGTGTCCCTGCCCATGGCAGGGGGGTTGGAATTAGATGATCTTTAATGTCCCTTCCAACTCTAGCCATTCTATGGTTCTATGATTCTATTGTCTAAATGTCTGGCTTTAAAATAAATAATTATCATGGTATAGCCAACATTGGATATCCTCAAATAAGAAACGGCAATGACTTCACTTTTTTAAGCATCACTGCATTCTCTCCGTGATGTCAAATGCTTTGATTGCCACCCTGGAAAAATACATTTTCTTAATACTCTTACTCCTATTGTCACTGCAATGAGGGAAGGAAAGATGATGCACGTAGCGATTTCTGATTCAAACTCTTGGCACCTCTCCTTTTTTTTGTGGTAGACAACAGTGATTCTTTCTGTGTAAGGGAGATTTTTCAGCTTTTACAGAGTTTATTCATCTGGTATGAGATAGGGAACAATACTACAGATATGTCTAAGACTGTGGAATTGCACCTGTAAGTGAAAGAAAGAGAAGAACGGTAGGAGCTAAGGAACAGACAGAAAACACAGCCAAAACTAATGGATGTGAGAAAGAGAAGAGCTGTACCTAGGAGAAACAGATACATGTAGAGCTAGAGGAAGAGGACATAATTTTCTAGGATTTAGAATAAGTTTGGGTGGCAGAGAGCGTACCTTTTCTTTATTATGAGCAATCAATTCTCGCTGTCTTTGCATCATCCCTGAAAACTATTACTTAACCCTTATTTTAAGGAATATTTCTTTTGCTTGTCAAGTGAATAAGAAGGCAAAAATCAATCAAACAAGCTTTCACAAAGGAACATTAAACAGTGTTGCTGTCAATTAAATCTTATTTTCAGTACAATATTGAACCTTTAGGAAGACAACCTTTGGGCCAGAAAAAAAACGCCACAAAATACAATACACAAAAGGCTACTTCTTTTGTGTTGTTTAAAAGTGCAAATACTGCATGGGCTTAAGACACTTTGCACATTATCATAATCTCTATGTTTGTATTTGGAACCCAAGTAAGGAAATGGCATTCAAAGAAGAAAAGGTCTGGCAATGTTAATTAATGATTAAGTGAACAGGAAATACAGAAAACGTTCAGTGAGCACAGGAAGAATACAGAAACATTACCCAGACATTCAGAAATGTAATAAAGCCAAAGCTCAGCTGGACTTGGAAATGAAGAAGAGATACAAAGAGCCAAAAGACAGCTTCTACATTTACAGCTGAAGCAAAAATAAACCAAAGAAAATTATATTCTCATGCAAAAAGAGGTGGGAGAACTTATGACAATGGACCCAGAAAAGGGTGAGGCAACCAGTGCCGCCTTTGCTTTTGTCTCTAGTGACAAGGTTTGTTCTCAAGTGCTTCAGGTTTATGTTGCCTAGTGGCAGAGTGTGAAGGATTACAGTACTATACATGACATAAGAAGATGAATTCAGGGATAACTTGAGCAAACGGGATAGGCATAGGTCCATGGGACTGGATACCAAGGGTATCAAGGGAACTGATAAATTTTATTACTAGGCTACTGTCTGTCATCTTTGAGAAGTCACGATAGACTTTCCCAATGGCAAGAAAAGAAATGATATGCCCATTTTTCAGAAATAGCCAGAAAATAACTCTAGTTTAGCCTTTTTAAAACTAACTTCTTAAGGCTATGATGTGAGGAAATTTGAAAATACAGATACATAATTCTTGCATCAGAACCAATAAAAAGTATATGACATAATTACTTCTGGTCATTCACAGATTACTTAGATACTGTGGCAATGTTTTCCAGGACTGACTGAAAAACTGATCAGTTTGGGTATGGTAAACATTAGTAAACTGCTACAGCTATCTTACCCATTCTTTCAGCTGAAAACTGGATGAAGGACACTGAAATGAAATCCTGTTTCTCTGTGGCTTCACATCACTGAGATATCAAAATATTTAGGATGACCAGTTGTTATGCAGCAAGTAAAAGGAGAAAGTTATTTTTTTTCCCCGTTGGTTTCAAGATACTCCTGACATAAACACTAAAAAGTGCAAAAACTTTACTATAGTCATACAGTTTGACTTTTTCTGATGGATCACAGATTTGCAGCTGATAATGAAAACATTAAAGTGGGACAGAAAGATGGGCAAAAAGAAGGGCTTCTAGAAGTACCTAAGTAGCAAAAGGTAGACCAGGAAAATGTGAGTCTGCTGCTGAATAGGGAAGGGGCCCTAGCGACACAGGATATGGAAAAAGCTGAGGTACTGAATGCCTTCTTTGCCTCAGTCTTTACTAGTAAAAACAGTCTTTGGGAATCCCATGGCCTGGAGACTGGGGCTGGAGGAAGTAAAACATAACTTTGGTGGAAGTGGACTTAGATAAGCCCATGGGCCTTGATGGTATGCAACCACAAGCACTGATGGAAGCTGGCTGATGTCATTATGAAGCCACGCACCATAATCCTTGACCGATCATGGCAATTGAGAGATGTGCCTGAGGACTGAAGGTAAAGCCAAAGTTACTCCTATCTTGAAGAAGGGCAAGAAGGAGGACCTAGGGAACTACAGGCCAGTCAGCCTCACCTGAATCCCTGGGAAGGTGGTGGAGTGGCTAATCCTGGAAATCATTTCCAGGCACATGAAGGACAAGAACGTGATCAGGAGTAGTCGACATGCATTTATGAAGGGGAAGTCTTGTTTGACCAACCTGATAAACTTTTATGATGAAATGACTGGCTTGGTAGACAAGGAGAAAGCAGTAGATATTGTCTACCTGGGCTTCAGGAAGGCTTTCAACAATGTCTCCTGAGTGACCTCCAGAGGTCACTCCCAGCCTTAACCATTTTGTGATTCCATGGGACATACCAGTGTGCAAAATGTTAGAATGAGAGTATTTGCTATAAACAATATCTGAGATACTGTACAATGCAGTAAATTAAATTAGTCATGGCATTATCTGATAATAAATACTAGCTAAAAGTTTCAATTAATTTTCCTTATCTGCAAAAAGATTGAGAATTACAAAGGATATTTCTTTGTTGTCAACCCTTCATGATTGGAACTGTTGAGGAAAGCTCCAAGAAAAGAGTTGTCTTTAAAACCTGAAGTTTTAAGGCACTTTAATGTCCTTCAGATATTAAAAAATCTGTTTTTACACATCATAAAACTATTTTAAAGATGTGGGAGTTTTAAATAAATGTCAGTAATTAATATGACAGAGTAAAAATTTATTATGAATCTTATTTTTTTTCCTTCTGAATATTAAGGATTTTTTTCTGATATGATTTTTTTAATTATAAAACCTGAATTTTCTGAAGTTTATGACAGTCCATGATTTAAGAGGTAAATTGCCATAAAGATTTGATGACAGCTTATTTGGGTATAGTACTAATTTATCAAAAAAATTCAGTCAAGCAGGTATAAATAAAGAATTCCATTAAATATCATATACTGGCTGTCAAATAGTGGATTAGATATTCTTAATTTTACCAAGAAAAGTCACTTAAGTGTGAAAAAACCTCACTCATTCTTTCCACCTCAAAGAATTTTCCAAAAAGTGAAAGCAGTATTAAAATTTAAAACTTAACAAAAGCTGAGCATGTATTACTTTAGGTTAAGAAAAAATGGCAGTTTTCAAAGTTTCTTTATCGTCCTTTCTTTTTGTTGTTCCAAAAGGAGATAGATCTGTATGGCTGAGCAAGAAAATCAATTGGTAAACTGATCCACCTGAAAAATTAACAATTTTTCCTTTCTTTCCTGAGTTAGTTTTCAAACAGTTCCCTCATCCAATGTTTAATATGACATGGCAGATCACGATAAGTGATTGAAAAAGTAGCTGAAATGGAAAATAAGGATAAAAGATGTTCAAAACAGTTGAAGTCATAATTCCACTGAATGCAAAACTATAGTCTCAGAGATTCAGTTCAGTTGAGAGTTCATGCTTCAAGAGTCTTGCCTTAAAAGAAGGTTTAATAGTCTGTCATCAAATTCTAGTCTTTTAGTTGTCTTTATCTCAAGGAAGAAATTAAATGGGAAAGAGACAGTCATACATGAGAAAGTGGGAAGTATTGGGTTGAAGAGAAAGGCTAGGGAAGAAAGAAGACTTCAGCACAACTAAAGAAGTAAGTATAATAAGAGAAGGATGAAAAAGTAGAGAAAACATGCTAGAAAGATAAATTAAAATAGCAGAATAGAAATAAAATGTCTGAAAGCAAAAAAAAACCCCAAAGATATCTAGTGAGACTAAAAAAAACTGTATCCCAAAATGTCAAATTATTACAGAAAAATACATATAAATTTTTGTATATGTGTCTGTCCACATTTTGCCCAAATTTGAGGGAAATTTTCAAATTCTTGAAAAATGCATTACTTCCTCTCATGATGTTCTATTAAATTTTCCTCTCAGAAGCAAGTCTTCCTTTCAGAGCTGATTTAGCTGACTTTTTGATGATCCATCAGCAAAATCAAAATGTAGGATTATAGTATATTTTATACGGTTCTCAGTTTGGCTGTCAGACCTGCACAGAAAAATTTGTTTAATTCACTTTGTCTGTTGGAAGAAATGACATTGCAAATGATTTTCACAATTAAAATTACTCCTTGCACCTTTCAATCAAGATTTATTCCCTCTCTTTCCCTGCTAGTTCCATCTCAATGTGTAGATTCAAAGCATATTCAGCTGATGTAAATCTAGGCTAACATCTAAAGTTAGACATTTTCTCAAAGGTAGGATTAGGTCACAACAATAAATGGTCAAAAAGACAAAGCTCCAGAGAAGTTTGTCCCAGTTTTTTCACACAGGTCTAAAGATGAAGAATTCTTGGTTTTCCAAGAGAATAGCTGAGACTGTACGCTTAACTTTCAGAGGATTACAGTTACAAAAGAGTTCCGATCACCTTCATTTATACTGGTGTTCATGCATGCATACATGTGTATGAATGCAGATATATTTTTTTACGTTTAATAAAAATTATATTTACGTATCAAAACAGACATTCATAAGAAAAAGCATTCTCAGAATTAAGCATAATGGGATGCAACGAATGCTCAGGCAATCTGTTTAAATGCAGTTGGGGACAACAAAGCTGTACAGAAGAAAGCATTTTCCTCAAGTAGTGCAGTACCGTAAATTAATACATGGAATAGCAAGAGAATAATAACTATTCCTTTTATATTTTTATGCATCTCCTTCTAGTAATTTTCTTCACATTCAATAATTGTTTTACAAGAATCAAATGTAATTTGCATTACATTTTACTAAGGATTTCATGTTACTATGTTAGTGTGCTTCTTTTCACAAACATCTGTGTGCTGTGAAAAATTTGGTTGATGTCATTCCCAACAAAAAGTGCACAGACTTCTTGTCCTCGCTGTGCACTCTGCTCACAGAAAGCTGATGCACTCAAAGTCACACAGCAGAACTTTCAGATTCCATAGGTCTTCCATAGGCTCTGATCTTTAATTCTTAGCCAAATTTTGTATCAGGCTACGTGATCCAGTATATCTTTATTTAGATCCAGAACATTATCAAAACAATCAGTACAAATTATTCCGGGGCTTATATTTGACTACACAGTGATGTCTTATTCTGGCAAGGTGCTCAGTGTCTCCTATCAGGTGAAAAAGGTTATTTTCCCACTGAAATCAGGGATGCAAGGAGACTCCATACTTTTCAGATTCAGATTTACTGGAATAATTCACTTTTACCTAAACATTCATGAATACACACACACAGAAATACACACACACACCATCATCTGGAAACTGTTCAGAGTATTCTATTACTCTGAAATCTTATTTGGCAATGAATTAAGATAATACCAGTGTACCCCACTGAGGTACATTCACTGTGTTTTTAACAGGACTTTTAAAAAATACTGTGTAAGATATCTATTTATAGTAAAGACTGTCAGGGTCATATAGGTTCTACGTACTGTAAATGTTTGTTTTTCATGCTTCATGACACAGGGCATTAATTAAGCTTGCTAGAATGTTCTCAGCCTTTTCAATATGGCTTCAAAGTAAATAGAACACATAATTTTTTCAAATTACTGGTGGTGTTAAATGCATGCTAACAATAGAGATTTTTTTCTGACTTGCTACTATATGATATTGCTGGGCAATTTATCACTAATTTATTTATCCATTTTCATTATGCATTACATGAGCTGGGGAGTGCTGATGCACCATTTAGAGCTACAAACTAGGGAAGTACTGGTGACTTCATAATAACCATTAAAGATGAACAAATAGTTTTTAACATTTTACTGAAATGTCGTTTCTGAGTCCAAATCTTTTCAAGTGGTTAAGACCTCATCAAATAAGTATAAACAAATCTGCTGAAACATATTTGTATAAAAAAATGCAAATGCAAATAAAAGATGAGGAGATAAAAACACTTCAAGTATATATATTTTATAAAATATTTAGAAAAACAATAAAACAATATTTATATGCAGCCATCTCCATGCTGTCAGAAGCCAAATTACCACTACAGCAAATAGTGACAACTGAGAGAGTTGGGGCTGTTCAGCCTGGAGAAGAGAAGGCTCCGGGGAGATCTTATTGCGGCCTTCCAGTACCTAAAGGGGGCCTACAGGAGAGCTGGGGAAGGACTTTTTACAAGGGCATGTAGTGATAGGACGAGGGGGAACGGCTTGAAGCTGGAACAGGGCAGGTTTAGATTAAACATTAGGAAGAAGTTTTTCACTTTAAGGGTGGTGAGGCACTGGAACAGGTTGCCCAGAGAGGTGGTTGAAGCCCCATCCCTGGAGGTGTTCAAGGCCAGGCTGGACGTGGCCTTGGGCAACCTGGTCTAGTGAGAGGTATCCCTGCCTGTGGCAGGGGGGTTGGAACTCGATGATCTTCAAGGTCCCTTCCAACCTAAACCATTCTATGATTCTATGATTCTATGATTTTTAATTGCAGAAAATGATCATTGTTTACTCCCATTTACTCAGTGACCCACCAAATATTGGCTATCACAATATCTGTCCAGTAACTAGCATTTGGTTATATATACAACTAAACAAATATACAACTAAAAAACAACTAAACAATATAAACAACTAAGCTGTATCTATTGTGATGGTATTTCTAACATGGGAATCTCTGCTGTTTGAGTACAATTTATAACCAAATATGCAGATAAACCATTAATAAAACAGCAACATCTATGTTTCTGAACTCATAAAACAATAGGTACTTTGATATGAAAGACTTAATTATATCCACATATGTTATCAGCTTATTATTTTGTAGAAGAAGCAGAGCCCTGTGACACATAAATTAGCATTTTACAGATGCATGCGAGCAACTTGCCCATGAAAAGGGCAAAGGTGTTGTACATGGGAGGCATCCAAGTAACAGAAAGTTGGAAAACAAAGAACGAGAGAAATGCAAGGGGCTGCAAATACATGTCCTGACTAATAAATTAGAAGAAGTATTGGCAAAAACAAAACCAAGAAAAACATATCAGAAGGCAATTTTAAGGTCCTTCTTTTGAGACAGGAATAAACAGTTGTTCTGGTTTCAGGATTTGTAATTCTACTTTGCAGCTAAGCCTCTTCTAACTAACTGAACTTTCTGAAATTAACAGCGTATTGTCCAGACACTGATCACTCTCAGAATGATAAGATCTGATTGTTTCTAATTTATGCCAAGGAATGGTATACAGAAAGGCTCATCAAAGAGAGCTCACTTTGTTATTTGTCCCTTTGGAGGGTCAGAAGCAGAAAAGCGTAGAGGGGTCCCAACTGCGGGGAGGAGCGGACAGGACAGGTGACCCAAAACTGACCAACAGGGTATTCCATCCCATCTGCCTCATGCTCAGTATAAAAGCTGAGGGATCAAAGGGTCAGCCTTCTTTCTTCAATGGCCGGCGTCTGAGGAGGACTCTGTCTGTTCGTCTGCCTTTGATCCCGATCTGTGCATTCCTGAATCCAGATCCAGAATCCAGTTCCTATCCATCACTAAGTCCAGTCTGGAACTTTCCCAGTGCCTGCTGGTGATGTGATCATCATCCTGGAAGCTTGATACTGTTTTGTATATATTGTATATATTTTCATTGTTTTCTTTTTGTTATTTTATTAATATTTGCTAAAGTAGTTTAGTTTTCGTCTAAACTCATAAGTTTCTCTCTCTTCCTCCTCTCCTGGTGTCATGATTTGAGCAACACAGGACAAGTTTCTCTTCTAATGTTTGGGAAAACTGTACTTTTAGAAGACTCTAGTGACTGAATTTGTGAAAATATTCACTCGATGGCCAGCTGTGGTATGTGGGTTTCAAGGTCTCAGTGTTTTTGAGTTAGCCTGGTGCAGGGATGAGGAAAAGCAAGACTCAGGCACTTGACCCAAGCTGGCCAACAGGATTATTTCATACCATGAAATTCAATATAAATTAGAAAGTTTGCTGAGGAGTCCTCTCTCCCTTGATGACTCCTGAGGAACTTCTTGACCCGGTGCTGGACCCCTGAGCCCTTCCTTTCCTCCTGAAGCCGTAGCACTCGCAGCGTCCAACATTTGCTGTCCACTGCTGGGAGTGCACAGCTTCCTACTGATAGAATGGGCTGAGTATAATCCCTGTATATTTTATATTGGTATTGGGATCAATATTGGTTCTTTATGTTATTAATTTTAATTATTAATCTTGTTCTGTTAAATCTGTTTATATTTCAAACCCCAGGTTTCCTTGTTTTTTCCCCGATTCCCCTTCCCAGGTGGGGAGGGGTCATTGAGTGATAGAATAATAGTCTAAATGACAGTAAATTTTTGTGGGTTTTTCAAACCATAGCACCCACAAGGGAGATATTCTGAAGGGAGAATGGTCAGAGAGCATCTGTCGTTCATTTCAGTCGTCAAACCTTGACAACAGCATGAAAACATCAAGTATGAAGAAGAAAGATGGAAACACCATGAGGTGTACTACTAATGAGGAATTTAGTAAAGTTTAGTTTTAAAGTTTAAAACTGGCCTTAACACTTATCACTGTCTAAACAGCCCCACCTCAGCAACCTATAAGATGCCATTTATTCACAAAACAGAAGTTGAAAAGCAGCAGTAAATTTCTTCAGTAGCAAGAGCTTAATATAGTAAATATTTACTCAAAATGAACTGCAAAAAAGTACAACCTAAATAAATGTCATTCCAAATTTCACATGTATCTGTGTATGTACTGAGTGTAGTTAGTCACTAAATCATATTATTTTTGAGTCTGAATTATACCAGGCTTCCAATGAGTAATGAACATAAGCTGTTCTCACAAGTCCCTTAAAACTCTGGCAGAGTGTACTAATTATTTTTTTTTTTAGTACTGCTGTAAAGCATACAAAATGCCAAGCCCTCTCCACACATATCATTAGAAACAAAGTAAGTCTGGCATTGCAGCACAATGAGTGTAACCAGCTGGATTTGGTCTTTGGGTCTTTTGGTCTTTGGGGATTTAATTCTTTTGTTTGGAGCTGCCTTTAACCCCTTATTCACACCAGCTCCCAGCCCACTTTGCTCCAAATAGAACTTAAAATCTTTGTCCCTGTCTGCCATCTTTTTTGCATGGCACTACTGACACTTGCTACTAGGGACATTAGTAATAGCAATTCTGTCACAGGAGAGCATGATAGTTGTTGCTCCTTCTTTTTCACATCTCTTTGGTAATGCCAGTGATCGTCATACATACATTATGTCTCAGCCCTGAAAATATGTAGTACAATACAATATTCCATCCAACAATAATATACTTGCAATGAGTTTCCTAACTTGGAAAGTCTATGAGTTTAACATTATTTAGCTTGTCCACTAAGGCTGACAGATTTTGAACACAAAGAACATCACCAGCACAGAAAGAAGCAGTGAAAAAACTTGCAAAATAACTCAGCTATTCATCTACACATCAGTAACTTTAAGTGGTGAAACCCCATGAACAATATTAAAATCCATTATTAGAGGTTAAAGCAAACAGAATCAGAATTTGTCCTCACTCCTTTTGTCTGAAAAAACAATCACAGTAAAGGGAAAGTTTGAGGCACAGGTCAGACCTCTAGCAAGTCACAGTTCTTTCACTGAAATATAGCAGAGATATTAATTTTCAGTATGTTTCTAAATAGTAAGGCTTAAAAAATAGATTATTCCATTAAGTAAACAAAAGACAATAATGAGCTTGCAGCAGAGTTTTTAACTTTCTTCTCTATTCTTGTAATATTTCTTGGGAAATATTACAATTTCCCAGGAGTAGGTTAAGGTATTGGTAGTTTTTACATCAGTAGAATGTCTCCAAATTCCTCTAAACAAAACATTGCTAAAACACATAGTTTCTTGTTCCAAGAGCAGTCATATTTCATACACGACACTGACCGCATATATTATTCTCTAAAGAGTCATACATCGTCCAAAAGATTCTCTTAGTAATTGTTCATGTGATTTAACGGATGAATAGAAATACTGAAAGGAAAATAATCTAGCAATTTCTTTTATTTCTCTAATAACATTTTTGGAAAAGAAAAACTATTCACTTTTGACCAAGCAAAGCATTTTCTTTCAATATAAATGGAAAACTCCTTTTTTCAAGTCTATTAACAGTAACAAAGGAAATGAAGAACTACGTAATATGTCTGGAAAAGGAAGAATTTAATTCAGAAGTCCTTTTATCCAAAAGCCATCTCATTAAACCAGGACATGAAGAAAAAAAATCAATTTTATCTTCTGATAACTGGAGTATTTTCATGTGCGTGTGTTGGGGGAAAGCCCCTGGATTCTAATTCCATGCTTAATGCATATTCAAGTATGCCACACAGAGCATAACAGTATGAACAATATAAAATGAGAAACTCACAAGATATCCAATAATATAATCATACCACATCTCACTTAACAGGTAAAACACAGCTGCAAATCCTTTGGGGAAGAAAAATTTGTGACTAGCTGAGGAGCCTAACCACTTGGCTATTGGTTAAACCATAAAAAAAGCCCCAAACTGCTAGCATAAGCAAATTTAACCTGAACTAACCAGGTGAAAAGGATTCTAATCTGTTGTGATTTCTGTCCACCTGCCAGTCTCCTTACTTCTTAGAGATGCCTGATGGCATTGGCTGTAGTAGTTTCACCTCTTGTAAGAAAATCTTGTTGGCTTCTTAGCCCAGCCTAACTTTGAACTACAGGTTTGCATTCCTCCTGGTCTACTCAGTCAACAGGTGTTTTGGCCTGTGAATATTGATCACCTGGTCTTATCTCTGGGATAGACCATCTACTTTTACACTTTTTATGCTGGTGGGATGAAAAACTAAATTTATCTTTACAATTCATAGTACAAATCTAATGTTTAGGTACTTTTTTATTGCCCTTTAAGTGCATGAAAATAACATTTCAACACTTGGAAACCTTTATTATTTCCTCATTTTGATTTTAGGTGAAATGAAAATTTCATCTCTTATGGAAAAATTGACACAATTCACAAATGCTTTTGATCACTACTCAAAAGCCTTTTAGTGAATAAAATGATCTACAAAGCCAAACAACCAAACAAAAAAAAAAAAAAAATCAGCCAGTCTTAAACAGATCGTAAGCTGTCATGTTCAAAAAACGAATATTTTTATGGTTGATACTTTGCGGTAAGACAGTGTTAAATAACTGCAGACCTGATCATTCAATCAAATGAGCTTCATGGACTCCAAGTGTTCATTCTATAACAGTGTTCAATCTGTGAATCATGGCTACAATATTAACTTCTACATGAGTTTACCTGCTTATGTCTCCTTTGCTTGAAACTCCCTGCCGTAAAATACTGAGCTGCTATTGCTGTCATGGTGCTTCATCACAGTTCAAAACTCCCAGCTTTCACACAGTGCAAATTACTAAATAGAGCAAACAAATCCATGAAGTAGGTGGGTATGTTGAACTTACATATAGTGGGAACCAAAGCAATTCAGTCTTATAACAGTGACAATTACCTATAAAATTATATGCACTTAGACAATTTACTTAAATGGAAACTCTTAACACAGCAATTTGTGAACTAGACCATTATGACTGTCTTTTTTGTTTCAATTTTAGAAAATTATTTCAAAAAATGTATTGTGTCAGGAATGTTCTTAAGAAGATAATTATTGTAAAAATCTGTTTGATATAATTATATTAAGATATCGCTGTATGAGAATAAAGATGTGTATGCAGAAAAAATCCTCCCGTCTCTAAAAAAAATCCTCAGAATTATTGAACAAATAAATAAAATTCAAATATTTCTTCCATAATTTTACTGTTGGAGCACAAAGAAGCCATTTTGTTGTTATGAAATTAACTGCATGAGAAATCAACTAGAGGCCCAAGCATAATTTATTTAGAGAATATTATCCAATAGAAGGTAACAAAAGCTTTGAAAAGCCACATATATAAAGCTATAGTAATTTTTGTCCATGGGCTTCCATATCACTTCACTGGTTTAGAGTTTTCTTTACCTGTTAATACAAGAGAAATAGAGATGTCTAAGAAATCTTTGATAGAAATATTTTGAAGAGCAGAAACATTTAGCTTTGTAAATATATTTTGATGAAAAAATAATACTCACCCTTTCTTACAACTTGCTACTGACTGCTCATCATTGCTATGGACTTTGAAATTCAACCAAGTAATCACAAGACTTATTTTTTTATTATCTTATGAGAGTCAGAAGTAATTAGGATTACAAGGCAAATGTGAATTCCTCTATTTGTGGCCAGAGATGTAACATGTTCTAATAAGTACAGAAGTAATGTAAACACAGCCTTATGTAAGCATATGGCATAACTATGTATCCTTGTTTACACTATGTCAAATCACTTATTCTATAAGTGAAACAAAAGCTGCATCAATACAGAAAAAATACGTTTATTTGTTTTTCCTTAGAAAAACTCTTAAAAGTCCCAAAATAAAAAGTATACAAGTAAACAATTGAGCTTTGCAGGAATAACCCCTCTACTGTAGGAGCTGAGTAAACACTACGAATGCTCTGCCTTCAAATTGAGAGTTAATTGTCTCAAGTCCTTTGTATCCACACTGCAAACAGCTGCAGGTGTCAAGCGTGTAATAATCCTCCCCCTGAATTTCCCTCCTGGAAAAGTCAGTTCTGCAGAAAATGTGAAGGATTTGGAGAGTGATATAACTGTGTATACGTTGGTTACACACCTAGAAAGGATTGTAAACACTCCCTAACTAACTCTTACATTCAGATGACTGTGTCCTGACAGCAATAAAAACAAAACAAAAGGAAAAAGAAACAAAGCCACCAAGGTCAGGAAAACCACATCAATCTTTTCTGTGTCTCATGATTCCACCAAAAAGCCCTAGGTAGTGGGCTCAAAGTAAAGCATAGCAAACTAGAATCTAACGCTGCTGTGTGAGAAGTGAATCAGGAAGCACAACAAAGTGTATTTGCACACAGATAGATAAAACATCAACACAGGCTAAATTAAAGTCTGGACAAAAAAAATTGTTAATGAATTTTTTTGTGGATTCTGGGAGTTTGAGTGGGACATATTGCCATGAACTCATATGCAGCAGTGTTTTACAAGAGTTTTTAACGCTTCTTCAGCAAAGTTGGGTTCCTCGAATTTTACTCTTTTAGTGTTCCTTGGGGTTTAAGTGGCACTTTCCCTAGATATACTGCAAGGGAGAGCAGCAAAAAATCGAAGGGATCAACACAACAAAAGAAGAAGAACCCCACCTTCCCCCCAAAAAACCTCCATACCTTCCCCCAAAAAAAACCAAACTGAGATTCATGTTTTGTCTTTGGCCAGATTCCACAAACAATCTCTTCAAATCATCCTCATCAAGGGGAAGGAAGGTGTTTAAAGCTTATATTCCCCACAAAACAACAGGAGGGGAAAATATCCTCTCTTTTACCAAAACAAGTATAATAAATTCTAGAAAAGCAAGAAAAAAAGTTTGTGTTTTCTAATAAAAAATTAAATGGGAATCTGAAACTTTCATCTGAGTTCTACAACCTGTTGCCTTGACATGATTTTTCATCTACAACAAGTCACAAATTAATGAGACCATTTTGGGGTTTTCTTGGGGGGTTTTTTTGGTTGTTGTTTTGGGGGTTTGTGGTGGTGGTTTTGGGTGGTTGTGTTTTTTTTTTCCTTAGAGTCCCTATAACCTGACATATAGTGACAATTTTACTTTTTCCTTCTTTTTTAAGTACTTTCTCACCCATTATCATTGTAGAACTACATTTGAAGATAAGAATCAAGGCTCAAAGACTCAATAAATAAGGAAGGAAAATTAATCTTACATGTATAATTTAAATTTCTTAAGTCTGTTCCATAAGACTTTTTCAAAGGCATGATTCATAGTTTCTGAATATTTGGGACTGTTAATGCTTATTATTACTCCATAAGTACTTAGCAGTGCCCTTTGTACTAATATACTTCATTCTGTTTCTATTATTCAAGTCTTCAAGGTAACCTCATTCTTCTTGTATGACATTTTTATTTCCTTCTGTATAAAACCTCCCAGCTCCTTGTCACCAGCAGATTTTCTTAGTGCATCCCTTATTTTTATGTGTAAAGAAAACTGATGAAAACATTCAATGAAATTATTCCCACATAGTCCCAAAGTTACATGAATATCCCTTTCCCTCTGTGAAACTACAAAAGTGGCATTCCTCCTTCTGCAATACTTTCGTCCCCAAAATCAATCTGATTAGTCTAGAGGAAATTAGATATTGACTAAAATGCAAAAACTGCTGCCTCCATGGAAAGATATCACTGGCCTTGATATGAGTATGACATATTATTTATTCTTTTCCTGTGCTCAGTCGGGTAATTCTTTATTCTGGATCTCAGAAACTGTTTACCAGGAAGTAGTTTAGCTAAAACTGTTCTGTTAAGGTCTTTTTTCTTCCTAAAAATTTAGGCATTTAACTACAATTCCACATAATAAAGATCCCAATAGTCCTATTGTAAATCTTTATTACCATTCAGTTGCTTGCAGTATTGATTAATGCAGAACCCATTCCATTTATATGGCCGAGCAATACGTTTGAAAAATAAATTTTACAAACTTCCTAACCGTGTAAAAAATAAATGCTTTTTTAGATGATCATGTCTATTCTCTGAGTCTCTTTAGTCAAGTGGAAATTCACATATGATAGACCTGTAATTTCTAAAAGACTTTACAAGATAAAACTGGTTGCACAGAATCCTGTGTAGTAAACCACAGACTAACTATGAAACTGACAGACTGTTGTAAACTTAATACAGGATTTCATCCATGCAAATGGGTTTAACTCTTCAAAAATTCTTTCTACTAAGCCAGAATCAATCAAAAAATTGTGGTTTATTTATTTTTCTCCATAACAGACTTTGGGAGCAGAAAAAAAAAAGTAGCTCTGGATATTAAAAATCTTAGTTGTAAGTTTGCAATGTGACCCATGCTCAGTGGCTTCATTAGACTTCACAGTTTGTTTCTCCTTTTAGAATAGTACATTGATCATAGGAAAAAACTGCATCTGAAAGCGATTTTCTACCAGCCCAAAGGAAAAAGATAAGTCCAAAGTAAAGATTTCCTAGGGCAATAGTCCAGGAAGGCAACTAATTTTCATATTCTATAGAACCAATTAGGAGGATAATATTATGCATTTTTTTACTCTAATTTCTACTATATTTCCACAAAATTTCTGTGCTCACTACATTTTTTCTTGTTTTTCTTTCTTAAATAAACTGAATTGTATGACGGAAAATTCCAATTTGCAGAAGCCTCATTCCTTCAATTCAAGTTTTACAGTTACACTTTCTTCCTTTTACTGTTTCCTCTTCTCCGTCACTGCTTATATTGTTTGCAACAGCTGTAGTTATATACACATTTGATAAAATGGAAAACTGGGGAAAGAAGTTACTTTTTTACTTCAGTGATTTGTATAAGACCTCATTCCAAAGGCCAATATACCACAGGGCAGTAATTTTTTTTCTGTAAATTAATAAGGGATCAACTAAAATAAAAATCTACAACAAGTTCTGTAACCTTTTTTTTAACTTCTGTTTTCTCCCTCTTTCTTTCTCACTGCTTTTACTTAAATATTTATAAGGAACAAATGTGTCTTCGAACACAAGCGCACAGACTCATGGAAAATCTGTTGTTTTGGCCTCATGAACACCAAAATTATGTTTGCAGTTCCAAATAATATAATATTAATCAGACTTGCCTTCCTTGTCTTTTCTGAATTATTTTCTCAGGTTTATAAAGAAGCCAAAATTAAATGAGTAGCTATGTTTTGGAGACAATAACTAATTTCTTCTTTTGCCAGAGTAAATATGAGATACTGAGGTAAAATGAAATTTTTTCAAAAGCCATTCTGAGGGGCTTCATCTGCAGGAGAAAAAAGAATAAAACCAAAAACCACCTTGGATTATTATGCCTCTATAGTATTAAATTATTGTAGATTATTGTATTAAATAATTTTAAATTTCTCACTGCTCAAATATGCTATCCCAGTACTCAGGATGTCAGCAGCAGTATACATGGTGTATATCTAAAGGATCAAAACAGCAATAATACATAAATCTCCTTTTGAATGTTTAATTTCATTCTGAAAACAGACTGAAGAACATATATGACTGTGATTCTGGTTTCCCCCATTTGAGTAGTCCTTTGAAATGCAAATCTTTAATGAAACAAAATGAAAAATTATACCAAAAAAAAATTTGGTAAATGCATTTTTTGCATAAAGAACACTCACACTTCCCCAGCTGAGTTAAAATAAATAAATAGATAAATAAATAAAAATAAAAGCATTTGCTTAGAATAGACAGACTCCTATTTACTTCTTCCTTACATTAGATGTTAATAAATTTTGACCATTTTATGGTCACTGAAGAGAATAAAACCATTTTCAACCCTCAGACCACTGGTAAGCTGTAAATACTATTCTCATATAATTGAGTTATCAAGCAACAAGCAACTAACACAGTGATTTATAATTCATGTTCTGCTGTCAGACTAAATGGAATAGGCTCTTCCCATCATTTTGCTGGTTCAGTACTGCTAAACTATAGTGCTGTCTAACATCAGGAATTTCTACTTTCCCTTGGACAACTTATCATTGGCAGAGTAATCTTGTTGCTATGTTATCCCAATCTAGTTTTATATTCTAGTATTCAGCATGTTAACCATGTTAAAGGTCAAGTTCAAAATTGTTATATATGATACTAGATTTTCAAGTCTTTCCTCTAACATGCTTGTGCATATAATAGGAATAGAGAGAGGGTATTCACAGCCACTATTTTAGCTATTTCCTAAATTAGAGGCTTAGTCTTCCTAAATTCTCTCTACACAGTCATTAAGGGTAAACTTGGTAAGAAGCATTATCAAGACAAAGCAAAAAAAGAAATCAAACAAAACCTACGTAAATTAGGTTATAAGGACGTGCACTGTAAGCACGGAAGACTGTTGGATAGAAGCCGTGGACTGTAGAGGGCCCCTCTGCTGGGTCAGCAGCTGGGGCACCAGGAAAGACAATCTCAGGTTAAGCGACCACACAGATAATCCACCTGCAGGTATTCAGATGTCTACTTAACTCCTTTAGGAGAGGTGACTGCTTTCTTTCTTAATTAATCACAAAAGGCATTTACAGAAAATCAGCCATTCTGGAAATACACCAAACACATGGAGCAAAAAATTTGTTGTTAACCTGATTAAAATCTTAAATGTCTCATCAAAATAAATCAAACATACCAGCACTCATAGTCTAAATTCATAGAGAAAAGCCTCAGTATCTTTAAAATTGCTGTACAAAAAGACCTGCTAATATTTGCCCTTTTCCTCTGGCAATATACTCACCCCTCCACTGTCCTTCTGGGTCCTAAGGTTCATAGCACTAGTCTTCCTCAGACAGGGAGGTGGTGGGAGGTCACAGCAAGTTATCAGCATCTCAAGATTTTGATGGGAGTAGGTACTCACAGACCTTCTTCCGAAACAGGTCACTAGGCCACCTGCCAAGTTAAACCAGCTAAAATCAGTTTGAGCCAAGGGAAGCCCCAACTGGTCCTGAGACCCTGTAATCTTAGGTCAGTATAAAGCCCGTGGCCTTTTATTAGTAATGACAAAATCAAATTACTGAGTATGCCACAAAGCATCATCTTATTTCTGTGATATACCTGAGTGAGGGGATCTGGTCAGACCCCCCCAAAAAAATCACAATGGTTTAGCCCCATGATTATGGACAATCAGAATTTGTAGAAAGGCCAGAATCTTCACAGGAGTAGACTTCCGTTTTGACACAGGAGATTTATGAGATCAGAGTACTTTGGGAAAAACGACAAAAAAAATCAACCTCCTAGAAGTTCAGTAAGACTTGCGTGACAGATTTTTCTTGCTTTCTGGAAACCCTATTGGTTTCATAAAAGAAAATCTACAAAGTTTTGTTAAAAAAGCCCAAGCACACTATTTTTTGTGTAGTTTGCTTGAAAGCTACTTCACAGGGGATCTGGAAGGTGTAAACAAATATAATATGTTCAGTACTTCTGGCAACAACCACCTAGTAAGGGTAATGGAAACCTCTGTAATAAACTACAGTGTAGTCACTGATAATCACTAATCACAGTCAGAGTGGTATGCTGAGCACTACCCAAAAGAGTCTATCAGTGCATAATTAATTCATTGTTCACTGTATTACTTAGCAGATTTTTGCAATATTATCCACAAATATACCTATTATTCAAGAATTTATAATGATATTATTTGAGTAATGCTCACTAAATATAAAATCTCAAGAATTTGCATTTTCCTTATTTCCTTCTCTGTCCTTCATCTTGTTTTTCTGTGATGAAATCAGTCAGCTGCATCATGCCTGGTTGCATCCTGAGACTGGAAAACTTAGCATCCTGAACACAAAACCATGATTATACTAATAAGAAAAAAATATTTGTAGTTTGGCGAAAATTAATTTTTACTTATGTAACAGCTATACTGAGCACAATTGTAGTAAATAAATAAACCAATTTGTTATTAATCTGTGGTCATAAAAGTTTGCAAAGACATGGAAAACAGCTGCTCTGTGAGGTAGAGTCAGTTTGATTCTATTACAGTGCTGAATTTTATGTCTTTTACACAAATAGTGCTTTAATTCAGGAAGAAATAAAAAGTGATGCTAAAAGATGAAGTGTGTGTAGTATTTATAAGACATAGCGTCTTGCTGTTCACTATCCCCTGACAGAAAAAACGGAAGCCACAACTGCAAATTCAAAGCTGAAACAGTTCAATAATATCACTAAAATTAGATACTATGAAGTCTAGTTCCTGAAAGAAAGAATTCTACAGGAAGGAAATTTCGTTCTCTGCAAAATCTCTCTTCATTCATCCTTCCTCTTCTGAGAATGCTTTAGTAGTTTTTATGGTGTTCTTTACTTGCACCGTAACTGCTGGCTTTGAAGTGAATATGGCTTCAGACTCATCTACCAACCTAGTAATCACTGTATAACAACAATAATCTTTTGGGTCAATTGGCCTGGAGGAAGCTATTCTTCAGCTTAAAAATTAAGTTGGGAACCAGTGAGCTGGTTCTTACATACTGTAAGAAGGAAGCTGAAGTATGCTGACGCTGAATCTGCTCCTAGCTGCTTTAATGGATATACCACATACAGTATAGGAAGAGATGTGTTTCAAATGCCCATGGTATTTTTTTCGTATAGTATTGACTTGAGCTCTAGTGTCAAATTTATGTCTTACAATATAAGTGAGCTTATGAGAAATCAGCAAATCTTTAGCTTGCCCATAACGTGTGTGTTTTTTTGTGCATCATTAGCACAGCCTACATCAAGAGAAAATTTGCTGTGATGAGAAACATTGTTTTGTCACGGAACAATCAATAGTACGCTTGGCTTTTAGATCAGTTCTTCATTTCTTTCCAAAGTGACTACATCTATACATAATGCAGAATGATGACTTTTTGTTAAGCAAATGTGAGCTCTTATATCTTTCTCCAGAGTTTCTAAACAAATATTTGTGACATTGGTTATGCAGGTTTGCTTATTTATGTGGCCTTGTCTGGGTAACCTTGCATTTCTTTGTGAGAACTGAGTATTTGCCAGGAAATGTAGATGTTTATTAGCAGCAAAAGAAGGGCCAGGGAGAGCATCCATCCTCTACTAGATGCAGGGGGAAACATGGTGACTAAGGATGAGGAAAAGGCTGAGGTGCTTAATGCCTTCTTTGTCTCAGTCTTTAGTAATAGGACCAGTTGCACTCTGAGGATCCAACCCCCTGAGCTAGAAGATAGAGACCGGGAGCAGGATGATCCCCCTGCAATCCAGGAAGAAAAGGTCAGTGACCTGCTGCAGCACATAGACATACACAAGTCTATGGGACCAGATGGAATCCACCGAAGAGTTCTGAGAGAGCTGGCAGAGGTGCTCACCAAGCCACTTTCCATTATTTTCCAACAGTCCTGGCTGACTGAGGAGGTCCCAGCAGATTAGAAACTTGCCAATGTGACACCCATCTACAAGAAGGGCCGGAATCAGGATCTGGAAAACTACAGGCCTGTCAGTTTGACTTTAGTGCCAGGGAAGCTGATGGAGCAGGTCATCCTGAGTACCATCACGCAGTATGCACAGGACAACCGAATGATCCAGCCCAGTCAACATGGGTTTATGAAAGGCAGGTCCTGCTTGACTAACCTGATCTCCTTCTACAACATGGTCACCTGCTTAGTGGATGAGGGAAAAGCTGTGGATGTTGCCTATCTGGACTTTAGTAAAGCCTTTGACACCGTTGCCCACAGCATTCTCCTGGAGAAACTGGTTGTTCATGGCTTGGATGGGCAAACACTTTGCTGGGTAAAAAAACTGGCTGGAAGGCCGGGCCCAGAGAGTTGTGGTGAATGGAGTTAATTCCAGTTGGTGACCAGTCACGAGTGGTGTCCCCCCAGGGCTCAGTACTGGGGCCAGTCCTGTTTAATATCTTTATCAATGATCTGGATGAGGGGATTGAGTGCACCCTCAGTAAATTTGCAGATGACACCAAGCTGGGTGGAAGTGTTGATCTGCCTGAGGGTAGAGAGGCCCTGCAGAGGGCTTTAGACAGACTGGATCGATGGGCCAAGGCAAACTGTATGAGTTTCAACAAGGCCAAATGCCGGGTCTTACACTTTCACCACAACAACCCCCACCAATATTACAGGCTTGGGGAGGAGTGGCTGGAAAGCTGCTCAGCAGAGAGGGACCTGGGGGTGTTGATTGACAGCCGGCTGAACATGAGCCAGCAGTGTGCCCAGGTGGCCAAGAAGGCCAACAGCATCCTGGCCTGTATCAGGAATAGTGTAGCCAGTACCACCAGGGAGGTGATTTTACCCCTGTACTCGGCACTGGTGAGGCCGCATCTTGAGTACTGTGTTCAGCTTTGGGCCCCTCACCACAAGGACATTGAGGCACTGGAGCATGTCCAAAGAAGGGCAACAAAACTGGTGAGGGGTCTGGAGCACGTCTTACGAGGAGCGGCTGAGGGAACTGGGGTTGTTTAGCCTGGAGAAAAGGAGGCTCAGGGGACACCTTATGACTCTCTACAACTATCTGAAAGGAGGTTGCAGAGAGGTGGGAGTCGACCTGTTTTGTCAAGTAACAGGTGATAGAACAAGAGGAAGTGTCTTCAAGTTGTGCCAAGGGAGGTTTAGATTGGATATTAGGAAGAATTTCTTTACTGAAAGGGTCATCAGGCATTGGAACACATTACCCAGGGCAGTGATGGAGTCCCCATCCCTGGAGGCATTTAAGGGTCTGTCCTGGTTCCGGCAGGGATGGGGTTAATTTCCCCAAGGATGGGAGAGGGCACAGGTATTCCACACCATGTGAGCCATGCCCGGGTGGTAGGGGGGAGCTGCCTGGGGGAGGGGGCGGGAAGGGGCGGGAAGTCGGGGCTCAGCGCGGGCTGCGGCAGTGCGGGTCCGGGTCCAGTCGGTGAGCGGCGGCGCCCTAATCGCGGTTGTATATTCCTTTATCGGTGTTATTGTTACTGTTTTCTCTTCCCTTTGCTGTTCTGTTAAACTGCCTTTATCTCAACCCACGAGTTTTGCCTTTTCCTTCCTATTTCCCCCCCCACAGCTGTGGGGGGTTGGGCGAGCGGCCGCGTGGTTAGTTGCTGCCGGCTGAGGCCAAACCATGACAGGGTCATATAGATATAGTGCTTAGGGACATGGTTTAGTGGTGGGCTTGTCAGTGTTAGGTTAGTGATTGGACTAGATGACCTTACAGGTCTTTTCCAATCTAGGAGATTCTGTGATTCTGTGATATGTTTCTGTGATGAATGCAGTTCTTTTAGACACATTTCACATAATAAGAATTCTGTTACATAGGTTGCCCTACCAATTTTTTTTTAACATCAAATAAAAGAGATATAAAACAGGGTTTGTTTGCTTATTTTTTTTTACCATTTAACCCTAAGATACACAACTATAATCAATATGTTGAGAATTTCAAAGGCACCAAGCTAGAGGTTATTGAAAATACACACATACACAAACTTTTCAATGGAAAGCACTGCTTTAAACTATGTAAGATGTTTTAAACAATCTGCTCTTCCCTGAAAATTTAAACTCAAAAAAACAGGGGGTTTAAACCTTTTTCCTTTTGTAGTAAATCTGTTTCTCTTTCCCCTTTTATGAACATCAAAATGTTACATTCAGGACTTCAATTTTATCAACGAATAAAATCATGGTTGAATCAGAGAATTTTAGCAGAATGTATTTTTATTCCTTCAGTTTAATTAAAATACAGGGACAATAACCTAGTCTTTTACTGACTTGATTCAAAGAGAGTGAGCAGCTCAAATCACAATATAGAATCATAGAATTGTTTAGGTTAGAAAAGACCCTGAGACCGTTGAGTCCAACTGTTAACGTAGCATTGCCAAGTCCACCACTAAACCATGTCCCTAAGCACCACATCTACACATCTTTTAAATACCTCCAGGGATGGTGACTCCACCACTTCCCCAGGCAGCCTGTTCCAATGCTTGATAACACTTTTACTGAATAATTTTTTCCTAATATCCAATCAGAACTTCACCTGGCACAGCTTGAGGCCATTTCCTCTCATCCTATCACTTGATACTTGGGAAAAAGAAACCAACACCTACCTTGCTACAACCTCCTTTCAGGTAGTTATAGCGGGCAATAAGGTCTCCCCTCAGCCTTGTTTTCTCCAGGCTAAACAACCCCAGTTCCCTCAGCCGCTCCTCATACAACTTATTCTCCAGACCCCTCACCAGCTTCGTTGCCCTTCTCTGGAAATGCTCCGGCACCTCGATGTCTTTCTTGTAGTGAGGGGCCAAAACTGAACACAGTATTTCAGGTGCTGCCTCACCAGTGCCATGTACAAGGGGAATATCACTTCCCTAGTCCTGCTGGCCACACTATTCCTGATACAGGCCAGGATGCTATTGGCCTTCTTGGCCACCTGGGCACACTGCTGGCTCATATTCAGCTGCCTATCGACCACCACCCCCAGGTCCTTTCCCCAAGCCTGTAGCATGGACTTGTGACCCGAGTGCAGGACCTGGCACTTGGTTTTGTTGAATCTCATACCATTGGCCTCGACCCATCGGTCCAGTCTGTCCAGATCCCTTTGCAGTCCCTTTCTACTCTGAAGCAGATCAACACTCCCACCCAGCTTGGTGTCATCTGCAAACTTACTGAGGGTGCACTCAATCCCCTCATCCAAATCACTGATAAAGATATTAAACAGGACTGGATATTAAACTGGATATTAAACAGTACTGAGCCCTGGGGGACACCGCTCGTGACCGACCGCCAACTGGATTTATCTCCATTCACCACAACTCTTTGGGCCTGATCATCAAGCCAGTTTTTTCCTGTTTTGACAGTGGCCAGTAGATGGTTTTTAGAAAAAGAAGAATGAGTAAGAGCAGTATAGGATGATCTTTCACTGGCATACTGTCTTAGGCTTTGGCAGTCAGCAGGTTAATAGCTTCCAAAGCTAGAAAGAATGTCATAGAATCATAGAATAGTTTGGGTTGGAGTACACCTTTAAAGGTCATCTAGTCCAACGTCCTCTGCAATGAGCAGGGGCGTCATCTAGATCAGGTTCCCCAGAGCGCTGTCCAACCTGACCTTGAAGTTTTCCAGGGATGGGGCATCCACCACCTCTCTGGGCAACCTGTGCTACTGTTTCACCACCCTCAGCATAAAATGTTTCTTCCTTCTGTCTAGTCTAAATCTGCCCTCTTTTCATTTAAAACCATTCTCTCTTGTCCTATCACAACAGGCCCTACTAAAAAGTTTGTCCCCATCTTTCCTGTAGGCCCTCTTAAGGTGTCCCGAGACTTCTCTTCTCCAGGCTGAACAACACCAACTCTCTCATCCTGTCCTCATAGGACACATGTTCCATCCCTCTGATCATTTTTGTGGCCCTCCTCTGGACTTGTTTCAATAGGTCCATGTCTTTCCTGTGCTGAGGGCTCCAGAGCTGCACACAGTAGTGCAGGTGGGGTCTCACCAGGGCGGAGTAGAGGGGCAGAATCACCTCCTTCAACTTGCCAGCCATGCTTCTTTTGATGCAGTCCAGGATATGGTTGGCTTTCTGGGCTGTGAGAGCACATTGTCGGCTCATATCCAGCTTTTCATCCACCAGTACCCCCCAAGTCCTTCTTGTCAGGGCTGCTCTCAATCCATTCATCCCCCAGCCTGTATGGATACTGGGGCTTGCCCTGACCCAGGTGCAGGACCGTGCATTTGGCTTTGTTGAACCTCATGGGGTTCACATGGGCCGACTACTCAAACTTGTTCAGGTCCCTCTCAATTGCATCTTGTCCCTCAGGCATTTCAACCGCACCACTCAGCTTGGTGTCATCTGCAAACTTGCTGAGGGTGCACTTGATCCCACTGTCTATGTCATTGATGAAGATATTGAACAGTACTGGTCCCAGTACTGAGGGACACCACTCATCACTGGTCTCCATCTGGACATTGAGCCATTGACCACTACCCTCTGGACATGACCATCCAACTAATTCCTCATATGCTGAACAGTCCACTTATCAAATCCATCTGTCTCCAATTTAGAGAGAAGTATGTTGTGGGGGACCATGTCAAAGGCCTTACAGAATTCCAGGTAGGCGACATCCGTAGCTCTTCCCTTGTCCACTGATGTAGTCACTCCATCATAGAAGGCCACTAGGATCGTCAGGCAGGACTTGCCTTTTGTGATGCTATGCTGGCTGTCTTGAATCACCTCTCTGTCCTCCATGCCTTAGCGTAGCTTCTAGTAGGATCTGTTCCGTGATCCTCTCAGGCAAAGATGTGAGGCTGACAGGTCGGTAGTTCTCAGGGTCCTCCTTTCAACCCTTTTTAAAAACGGGTGCAATGCTCCCCCTTTTCCAGTCACGAGGGACTTCACCTGACTGCCATGACTGCTCAAATATTACATAGAGTGGCTTGGCAACTACATCAGCCCCTCAGGACTCTGGGATGCATCTTGTCAAGTCCCTTAGACTTCTGTATGTTCAGGTTTCTCAGGTGGTCATGAACTTGATCTTCTCTTACAGTGGGAGGGACTCTGCTCCCCCACTCCCTGCCTTGCAGTCCATCCACTCAAGAGGTGTGGGAAGAGACGTGGCCAGTGTGGACTGAGGCAAAAATGTTGTTGAGTACCTCACCCTTCTCCTTGTCTGCTGTTACCAGTTTGCCAGTCTTGCTCATCAGTGAGGGTATGCTTTCTTTGACCTGCTTTTCTGAATGACATACCTGTAGAAGGCCTTCTTATTATTCTTTGTGTTCCTTTCCAAGTTCAGCTCCAGCCTCACCTTGGCCTTCCTGACCCCATCCCTACACAACTGGGCAGCATCCCTGTACTCTTCCCAGGATACCCATCCCTGCTTCCACTGCCTGTGCATCTCTTTCTTGCCCTTTATTTTGACCAGCAGGTCTCCACTCGGCCATGCCAGTCTCTTGCCCTCCTTTCCTGATTTCTTACACCTGGGGATCAAGAGCTCTTGCCCTCTATGGAGAGTGCCCTTAAAGACCTGCCAGCTCCATATTTAGCTTTTTTCTTTAATAGCCATCAATGTTTGAGCATTATGTTGTATTCTTTTTGAATTTATTGCATATGTGTTACATATATGCTTTCTATATATAATGCAGTGTATAATTTACTGATATATATATGTACACACACATGTTCACCTACAATACTTTAATGGAGCACTATATAAGAATGTATATTTTACACACTTTATTATCTAATTGCACTGTTTTCAAAGAAAACCAGTCCTGCCAATAACTTGGAGAAATTCTTTGCCTGCAGAGGTAAAGATACACAGGAGCTTTTAAGGGACAAACAGGTAGTAAACGTCCCTTCTGTCACTCATGCAGGTATGAAACTCACAGTGTTACTGAACCAAGAGAAAAGGAAAGATACAAAAAGGAAAGCAGTGGAAAGAGTTTAATGAAAGACTATGAGTTCTGTGTATAAGAACACAGTACTTCCTTTTTTTGTTTTAATCTCGATGCTTTAGGTTACTTCCTTTTATTAATTTTAATCCTGCTAATTTAGGCTACCACTAGTTTTTGCATAATGAACAATGCTGAACTCTCTGTTGAACTTCCCCACACCATTCCTCCTCATTTATCTCTCCTACATACCAAACCATCCTAATCTACATCCTTGACTGGAAGACATTCTGTAAATTTCAACATCATCGTCATCTCTACCTGGATTTTTTTAAAATATGTCCTATATATTTATAGAGATGTAGTGAATAGAACTCTATATAATGCTAAAGATATCAGCAAACTGGAATTCCTTCCAGAATTTTAGCATTAATGTGGCATATATTTCTCCAAATTCAAATAATTCATCTTTTGGTCCTTTTTTATAACTATGGAAAACAATTTTCATGGGACTGACTTTTTTTTTTTCCTGTTGAAGGCTGAAGTTTTGCCAGTTTGCTATTCCATGCTGAGGGACTAAGCTTTCTTTATTTATGCTGGAAGGAGATATTTGTTAGAAACATACTTCTGTTTCAATTTGCTATTTTTGACCTTGACTGTACTTCGAAAAGTACTGTCTCTAGTCCAACAACTGTGCATCTGCCCCATAATTCATGAAAGGACATAGAAAGCCCAAGTGCGGACATGGTCCAGAAAGTTTCATGACAAAATGATAAAATACTGCTCAGTTCAGCAGATATACTTGTGGTGACCCAGATTATCTGCACTGCAATTATCTGGAATGAGCTTGTCTTTTCTTGAAATGTAATACTGGGAAATCTATATGTGGTATTTATATTGTTCTTGTTACAGAAAAATGTAATCACCTCACAATCATTAATGTTATCATCCTCAAAATACCCAAGAGAAGTTGGGAGATGTTATTATATCAAACAAATAGAAAAGATCAGATTCAAGAAAAGTAAACCTCTTAGAAACGTTTAGGTACACAAAAATGTAAAATAGAACGAGTGGGTTTACAAGAGCACGATGTCATGTGTGGCAAGATTTTGAAAGCTGGCAGTGGCTAAGGCATACAGCTTCTCTGTCCAGTGGACGGAAATCTTACATATACCACACGTACCAGCAGAATGAACTGAGAATGCATAAGCCTGAAGTACCTATTTGGTTAGAGATAATTGAATAGCTGTCTGGTTTTGTTTGTTTGTTTGTTTGTTTTTGTTAAGAAGACAGGAAGCAAGAGAGGAGGAGAGTACTTATATGCACTTTTCCTGTGGTCACAATAATCAGCAACTCTGGACTTACTTATTTTCAAGTTAGCCTTGTTACTCTGCAAGAGCATACCCTAGCTGTTAGACTATAGTGCCAGTGAGTGCAAAGCACATTGTGACCTGGACACTATCCAGATTTTGTGTGGAACATTGGATTAAAACAGAAATAGTCTCAAAATGAGAAGCCAAGCTTTGTTCCTTCTTCCAGATTAGTCAAAATATTAAATTTCATAGTCACATGTCCTCCTGTCTCCACCCATAAGACTCCCTCTCTGACCATACTGCAGCCTAGTTTTACCACGAGGAATGAAGGCACCCCTCAAGGCACCCCTCTGCCAAAGTAGCAGCAGTAGCTCCCGGGTGTTCGCTTCAGCCAGACAGGTGCAAACTTAAAATACCTTCTGACTCTTAGTACTTAAACGCTTTTAAATCACCCTCTGGGTCTCAGATGACCATCTTGTACTTCAGATGCCTAAGTGCACTTTTGGATCCTCGCTACTACTATTTATTGATTTCAAAGGCACTTAAAGGCTGTGGTGCTTTCAAAAATCCCATTCATCTTCTATCTGTATTTTTAGGAAGCCATTGCTTTTAAAACCCATCACACAGCAAAAATCTGAACCTGGATTAGCTGAATCATAGGCTAGCCAATCTAATCAATGATGTGGACTTCCTCACTAATCATGCATTTGCTAATGTACATACAGTTAAATAATAAAAGCCTATTCCAAAAGTCTGAGTTAGCACACGTACTTACTTCCATACAGCTCAGTGAACCAAAAAGTCAATTGATGAAAGTAACTATTTTACAGTATATATCCCATTTTCATTTAGAAAGATTTTAGTTCCCTTTTGATGCATGTAATTTTTCCTTTTCTTTTTTTCGTATGGAAGACAGGCATAATCTACAACATATGGAAATACAGCCAATATCTATCCACTCAGTTTTCTGTGAGTACAATGGCAGCGCTCATCTTAGGGAAACGTATTTAAAACATTCATATTAGGTTAATGACCTTTTATGATGAAAAATATATTATTTGCTGTACAGATACTGGTAACAACAGGAACAACAAAGTTTTTTTTCTGTCACAAAAATATTCTAGACATGTTGAGGTCACACCTGAAGTGTTCATCTTTCAGTTATGATAGTTTCTTTGTCCAGAAACAAAAATAAAAAAACCCCACAGAAATCCCATAAAAGTGTGTTCCTGTAAGAATAATACAGAAAGATTTACTTTTCAGAAAATGATTTCAGTTATACTGCAACCCTCGCATTTCAAAAAGAAGAGGAAAGGAGAAAATATTGATCCACAAAACATACAAGAGCACTATGTACAGTATGTAATCTTGAAACCATTGTTTTCCTTTATAGTTTGCTTGCAAGTAGGTTTCCCTAATAAAAAGTATTTAAAAGAAACAAAAGCACTTTTGTATAGTTGTAAAAATATTAATGTGGGTGAAATTATTTCGCATAAAAGGAAGTTTATTTTACATTTTGCCATTAAAATAAGTTTGGTATTGTTATTTGAACATCATTATTTTCTAAATACACCTAATAAAATAGGAAAGACTGCATTTCAGAGTCTTAAAACAGTTCTGCTGTTCTTTCTAAGATGAGATACCACATTTACGGAAAGCTTAAAATATTTATGAATCCTTACTTGGTATTCTCTTCATTTTTTTTTCCTTCTAAAGCTAAATGCTTAAAAGATAATAAGAAATCTTACTGGCTAGTCAAAACATTTGCTGAAATTTTCACTATGAACCTACTCAGTACTGCTCTATCTGAAGACAATGAGTATAAGATTTAGGACTTTTTTTCTTTACCTGGAAAGTCACTAGATTGAGGCTACTGTCAGATAATTTTATCTGATTTTATATTACAATATCATTATCTTTTTGGCTTTTACCTTTTTACCTTTCTGGATTCCTTAAATAGGAAAAAATAAATTTCTTAAGAAATAAAGAGAATATCAATATACGTAATTATAAAATGAGAAAAGAAATACAAAATAAAGAAAAGTAATTCAGAACAACGAACTATAGTGCTACTTGCATAGAGCTTTTAAGCAGTTGCTTAAATGTTTCGCTAATTTGTTGAAAACATTTGTCACATGTTTTCAAGGAAAGATACTGAGATAAAATTGTAAAGAATTACTAAATTTTCCTGAATGGATTTTATTCCTGATATTTCTTATCGCAAGTCATGTCCTATTCTACTATTGTAATGTCACAGGTAAACCGATTCTGATTTTGCTCGTATCATTTACCTTTGTAGCTTGTAGTACTGCACACTCCTGGAGGTGTGTGCAAGCAGGTTAGAGGTGTGGGTGCTCCGGCTTTACACATATCTATGCCATTACCTGTAATCTGCTAACGCTCACACCAGTGAGAAAGCATGCCACTCTGCCAGTTACACATCTCAAGGCGTGGGTCCCTACGAGCTGCACCCCGTACTGTCACTCCAGGAGGCTGTGCAGACTCCTCACAGTGTCTGATGGAGAGGCTGTTCTGTCCAGCCAGCCTGGGCAGAGGCCATGATGCCCTGTGGAGACTGGCAGCACCAAAGCAGGTTCAAACTCTTGCTGTTTCTTCTACTTATCTTTTGACAGGCTTTATCTTTTACAGGCTGCCCAGGGAGGTTGTGGAGTCTCCCACACCGGAGACGTTCAAAACCCGCCTGGATGCCGTCCTGTGCAATATGCTGTAGGTGGCCCTGCTGTGGCAGGGGGGTTGGACTTAGATGATCTCCAGAGGTCCCTTCCAACCCTGACGATACTGTGATACTGTGATACTGTGACTCTGTTAAGTCATCCTGAAATCTTAAAGTGAAATGGAAGTCTTTAAGCATTCAGAATGTCAGCCATCAAAACCTCTAACAGTACAGCAATTGAGACATGATTTTCTTTGCTGCTGATGCTGTAAAAAAACAACTAAGACTTTGCTTATACATCTGCAAAAAAACTAAGTATGCACATGTCATTGGGGTAAAATGCTACTAATTTTGCTTTGTCACTTTTTTTGACTTTCAGCTCATTTCCACCTTGATCCCGCATCAAATCCATGCAGCTCTGTTCTTTGGTAACTCTGTTTTGCAGCATTATGTTCTTGCATAGTCAAAGTAGAAGCATCAATAGGTTTCTTGTGGTCCTAACATATTCTAGAGCTTCAGAGTTTCTACAAGAAATATAGTAAGATAATCACCAGTCCTTAAATCCTCAGCCACATTGTCAAGCAAAATATTTTCTTTTCTATACTAACTCCAGCCAGTACATCACCATCAAACATTGAGAGGTGATTCTCCTTCTAAAGAAACTAATCAGGTGCTATAAGAAGGTCATACTAGTGAATGAGAATTTTTTCACATACTAATACTGTAGCTATAGGAAAGGTGATTCTATAAACTTCAAACATTCAGAAGGCCAGATGGATTTGTTAAATGTTTTCTTTTTAATCGACTACTAAAATTGGTTAAAATAATGCTACTTTTATCTTCCCTTCTTCAACCAAAATTCTTCTTTTCCTTTGTCTTAACTTCTTCAATTGTGTGGGCTTTCAGTACTGTGATATGAAACTCCTGTACAGCTGGATACTTGTGGGGGAAATGGCAGCAGATAAGTATAATTTCTTTTAGAATTCATACTTAATATAATATGTATGTTAAAGTAGTTTAAAAAAATAAGAGGAGAATTTGCAGTTTATTTTTCTCATTTTTGCCTTTAACTTATGGTCACAGTCAAGAGTGCCATGTTGTTTTTATGTTAATGGCAGGATATATTTGATTAACTGCATAAAAATAGGTTGCAACCTTCCATTTTCAGATGATGTTCTCAGTGCTCCTTATAGTGGTGGCATTGCGGTGTGATCATGAGATATAGTGCTTTTGTGTTTTACAAGTCAGTGATTTCTGTGACTGTAAAAAATTTGCTAGATTTCTGCCTTCAGTCCAATAGAAAATCACAAAGAATTTGTAAATAACAGCTTTGCATGGATGACCGTGGCTTTTTTTCTGTATTGTCAAGTCACATTATATTTGAAGATGAAATTAGCAGGTTTCCAAACAGATTTTATGTGATGAGACCTTCATACAGTAGAACAGCCTGTTTCAAAATAGGATTTGAAAAGTATTGTTCTTTATTGATTTTGTAGTACAGTTCACAAATGAAGTGTAAGGAATGAAGTGTAAGGAGAAAACTTCTACTTGTAATTTCCATTTGTATCAAAAATAAAATAAGAATTTTTATTTTTTATTCCCTTTATATCTTTTTATATTTTCTGAGTTTCCTGAGATATTCATGAGCTAACACTTTATAGAGCATATTCACTAGGAGGGGAAATGGTGACATTAAATAATTATATAAGGAAATCTATCAAAGGAAATCTCACCAAGATTTTGTGCAAGGTGAGGGAAAACATTTCCTTTCTGTGTGTGTATCTAGGTCAGTGTAATTTTTGTCTGTAGTTATGGTCACAGCTAAACATACTCATAATGCAGAGAGACAAACTCATCATCTAGATGTAACAATTTGGAGGAGATGTAAGACGATTCTGAATAACATTTTAAAGGATACTAAGGCAGACATCTTAAGTGGTTTATGAAGATTCATAAAGGAGAAAATGACTGAGACCTCAGTGATGACATTCACCTGAGACACATTAATTATAGATTCCTTGTCATTCAGGATTAATGTATGTCTAACCATAATATAAGAAGGGGCAGATTGAACAAAGATGGAAAAAATGTAGTTTCATGGTGAACAAGGGGCAACATAAGAGAAAGCAGAGCCTTACTGTGCCTATACTCGCTGCATTATATTTCCCTTCCTCTACAACATAACACATGCTGACTTTTTTAAGGTACTGTGAGACAGAGATAACAGAAAAAGTCAAAGACTACTTACCCATTTCCAATAATGAAGGTAAAAATAAAGAAGCATATGAAAAAATGTTCTTTTCCTGTTCTTACTTGCAATCTAGGTCAAGCAACTGGCATGTCAACAATAAGCAGTACCTTATGTCCCACTTAACTGAGCAGACATACACAAACCAAACCACACTTTGGTAACAAGGTAAAAGATCTGTCTAGACATTCATTCTGTCAATTCTGCATGTCGTCTTACACTGTTGCCATTTTATTTTTTCAAGATCTGGCTTGCCGTATGATAGTTCAGTGGAAAGGAATTAAAAACAACAAATAAAAAAAACAACTTTTCTCTCTGTCTGTGACATATCCTCTTAAACGGTCAAAAGCTAACAGATTTATCTGTGGTAAAAGAGCACTCTTCATAATAAATTACTATTTATGCCCACAGGTCAGAAGGACCCTTTGTCTCCCTGTACAAAATATAAAGATGACACAATGACATTTATCTCCGTGGGGCTTCTTTAACAACATTTCTAATGGAGAACAATATATTATACATGCATAACAAAACACTAAACTGATGGCAGGTCCACAGAAAATCTTTTTTAAAAGTGTGATACTTATATCACACAATACACTACAGACACTGAAGCTACCCACATTAAGTTTTTGTGCAATTAAATTAGAATAGATTACATGTCACTCATGAATTATCTTCTGCTCTTCTACAGTAATTCATTTAATTGGCCTCAATGATCAACTCTGAGGTTTCTCATCTCTAGTGAATTTGTTCTGCCCAGGAGCAGAGTTTGCAGGAGATATATCAATTCTGAACACTTTTCTTCAGTTCACTGAAGGTTCTCAAGTGATTACATGACTAGACATGCATGAGGATTCAGCAAAAGTCACCAAAAAACATAATCCAGACAATTTTTGAAATATTACTTCTTTAAAGTTCCTGATTAGCTTCTACTTATCCAGCAAGGCATGTCTTTAAATTTATTTCTCACCAGGTTATTTTTGATCAAGTAACGTCCAGAGTTAAAAGAATATAGCCAGCTATAGTATTGCGTCTAACACCTGAATTTAAGTTTGAAAGCAGTGGATATACAGAATTAAGAGCAAAGGATCTTGTAGTCAAAGTATACGACAATATTACAAAATGTATGGGTCAGTAGCTGAAATCCCTCTAATCAGGTTGCAGAGGATCATACTGCCTTTTTTTTCTTTTCTTAATACTATTTAAAGCAGACCAGTATCAGGAATAAGAAACTATTTGAAAGTGCAGATTAGGACAGGGAGATGAAGATACTAATTCAATCTGATACAACTTTTTTTCCTTTGCCATTATTGTGTGTATGTATGTGCATGGGTGGGTATGAATATACCGGTACTATTGTGTGTGTTTTACTAGGTATCTGCATAATCCATAAAAAGCATCAACATTTTTGTTTAGAAAATCAAGCCCATCTAGATTAAACAGTTAATTATAATTTTAAAATGTTTCCTCACCTCCGAATTTGTTTGTTTTACTATTCTGGCAAAAGCATTTTTCTCCTTTTTCTGAAGCACGGCTTTGAAAGTTCAGAAATGGAAACCTTCTCTCGCTGATTCCAGGGTCTGCTTGCCAACCTCAGTACAAGCGTTGCCACAACTGTAATAAATCCACAGCTTTCCGTTAAATCATCACATAGTCAGCCACCCAACTCACAATAGTAATCTATTGTAGTGGCTGCCTGATTAAGCTTCATAAGTTGCCTCTGAAGAGAACTCAGACAGGAGAGTCAGCAAGGAAGGAGCAGACCTAGGGTTCTCCCATTGCGGCAAAGCTGCACAGCAGAAGCAGGAGCAACCAAAGAGCTGGCAGGAAGCCACTCCACACCGATTTGGTTCTCCACTCCCTTTCCCACTTAGGTAGGGAATGAGAGGCAGCAGGAAGGGCAGTAGGAAGCTTTCACGAGGGGGAGAAAAGGGAAGAAAAATATGTCTCTTTAAAGCTAGACCCAGAAAGTCTAACAAAAGCACAGCTGGATTAGTATCTCTTTCCATTATATTCCTACATGACCACTCAGACGGGTCACTAAGTAAAAATGTTAATGAAAGAAAAGTTTACTATTACCCTCATTTCACAGGGAGGATTGGTTGAACTAAACTTTGAATGAAAATATGAAGTCCAGGTATTTCTATGAAATAACTTTGAGATTGTTTAAGATAACAGTAAACGAGGCAGTTAATGCCTAAAGATAGAAACAGTAATCACATGAGAAAGAGGGCAGGAAAGTGAAAGGAATTTTTGAAAGTGGGGGTCTGGACCACATGCCCTAGTTCTCCAGAGGGACTTTAGCCTCTGCCATCTGCTGAAATGGCAACGCAGCAGGATGCAAGCAATCAAGATTTCTGGTGTGTGTCAAGGGTGTGTTCCTGGTACAAGTATCATGGTGATGCACAGGGGGATCTGCCAGCCACAAAAAGGGAAGAACTGGTCAGGGATGAGATAACTAATGGCAGCCTTGCATAGGCAATAGGTCGAGGGGAGTCATTATCACCTTTACTCAGTACTCAGGAGACTCCGTCTAGCATACCATGTTCAGTTTTGAGTCCCCCAGCACAGGAAAAACATTGACAAAATAGGATGAGTTCAGTAGAGGACCCCCAATCTGGGCAGGGGCTGGAGAACTTGCCCTGTAAGCAGAACTGGGCTTGTTCAGCCTGCAGAAAAGATGGTTTTGCGGAAGACCTAACAGCAGCCCTCCAGCGCCTACAGGGAGGTTAAGAGAGAGTGGTTCCAAATGGATAAATGTTTTCCCCATGAGAATAGTCACATGTCGGATATCGTTGCCCGGAGAGGTTTTGCAGCCTTCATCCTTGCAGTTGTCAGACCCCACGGGAGAAAGCCCAGGGAGGAACCCAATCTGATTTTCTAATTAATCCTGCTTTATTAATGGAGACATGAATCATCAAATCGTTACGTTTCAAGATACCTTCCAACCTCAACAATTCTGCAATTTTATGTTTTCAGTAATAAATTCATCTTGGTAAAATGTGTCCAGTTTTTGTTCTTTTTGACAGAAATCTAAAATGAGAATTTTTAATACTTTTCTAGTGCTTAATATATGCTATTTTCAAAAATGAAGGCATATTTTCAGTTTCATATTTTCAGCAAAAATTGTATTTTTAATAGCACTAGCATTAAAGGTTAAATTTAATTGCAATGGAGATTTAGAGACTTGAGTACACATTTTTTAAAAAGGATGTATTAAGTGGCTGAAAGATCAGATTATAATATTAGTCAATCTGCCAAAATTATTATGTAAATGAAGTAGAAAAGGTAACAAAACTTCTAGAATTCTGTTTTTCTGGATTTTGGACTCTTGATTATTCCACAGATAGCTCTGATGAGCTAGAACTTCTTCTCTTGCCAAAGTTACGGATGAATCTGTAGAGAATGCCTGCATCATTTTTCCTGTGGAGTAATTTTTAAAGGGTTGTGATACTCTAGGCCAACAAAGAGTGCTGGAGGTTTCATTACTTTGGATCACAGCTGTTATTGAGAGAAATGTCCCTTACCAGATGTAAAGAAAAACTATGAAAATGTCTTCCTCCAAGTCACTCCAAGGGAGCGGGGGTGTACTCTGAGTACTCATAATTGCCCTCCTAAACATGTTTTTATTCCCTATACATAAGCATATTGGTTTGTTCATTGTATGACAATCAGTATAGGAAGTTCTCTTAAGTCTGTGAATGAAATACGTTTCTAATTTTACAACGTTGCTGTTTATACCAACATACAATTTTTTTTATGGTTCCTGTCAACAGAAACAGGAAAGTCTCCAAGTGCCACTCATTTCTAACGTGAATGTTGGTCAGCAAGTTTAAAAATTGGTGGAATAGAGCAAAATAATTACTTGATATTTGAGGACATAAAAACTCTGTTTTCTAGATATCGACAGTTACTTCAATAAAAAAAGACTTGATTCAGTTGTACCTGACTGAGCAAGCTGCCAATGAACACCTCTGGAGTTGCACCTGAATTTTCTCAATACCTATGAAAATGGAAGATTCACAGCAGTCTTCAGTGAGCTGACAGCTCTTTGCAGGAATAGATTAGTATTCATTTCTTTCCTCAGCTAAGCTGTTGTATTTCAGAACTTCAGCATTTTAATTTATGCCTGAGTAGTTATCTAAAGACAGGAAAGGGTAGAGCTAGAATATTCATTTATTCATATTCATTTAACAGACTGGTGGTATCTGGATTTAAGTTCAGGACCCATGTATCAGGAGGGTACTCTGGAAGTTCTGTTTCAAACCTAGACCTCTAAAATGTCTTGGAGATTAATAAAGAAAAATCATTCTCTTGGAATATGAGAATTAATTTGCAATAGTTGTCACATATTATAACTCATTCTAATATTTTATCACAAAGTTTAGCTAATAAGAGAGACTCTTAAAGGTAGAAATACCTCCAGAACACCACAACACTAAAGAAATTTGGAAAATTAGTTGGAATGCAGCCTTTATGTCATTGGTCAAGAAAATAACCTTAACCATACAGAAAAGATCAGTTGATGATTTATTTTTTTAAAAAGTTTATTATTGGGGAATTTCAACTCACAAACCTGAAACAGATAGCAACAATAATAGACACATTAAAAATATTTTTAAAGTATAGAAATGTTATTGCAGAAGATACTTACTCCTCAAAATTAAAAGATCAGTTCGCTGTTTGAGAAAGGAATGAACTGTGTGGAACAAGTTACAGCTTAGAAATCACATAAATCATAGAATCATAGAATGGTTTAGGTTGGAAGGGACCTTGAAGATCATCAAGTTCCAACCCCCCTGCCATAAGCAGGGACATCTCCCACTAGACCAGGTTGCTCAAAGCCCCATCCAGCCTGGCCTTGAACATCTCCAGGGATGGGGCTTCCACAGCTTCTCTGGGCAACCTGTGCCAGTGCCTTACCACCCTCAGAGTGAAAAATTTCTTCCTAATATTTTAACCTACACTCTTCCAGTTTAAAGCCATTCCCCCTGGTCCTATCACTACATGTCCTAGTAAGAAGTCCTCCCCCAGCTCTCCTGTAGGCCCCCTTTAGGTACTGGAAGGCCGCAATAAGGTCTTCCCGGAGCCTTCTCTTCTCCAGGCTGAACAGCCCCAACTCTCTCAGCCTCTCCTCATAGGAGAGGTGCTCCAGCCCTCTGATCATCTTCGTGGCCCTCCTCTTAGACATCAGCATTATTTTCTGCTTGTTCTGTGGTAACACCTCAGTAAAGATTCAGAACATTTTGATCTGAGGTTTGTAATTGAAACACAAAGGACAAATGTTTAATGCCCCCAACATTTACACAGTGCTACTACTCTATATTAGCCAAAACCCACTGTGATGGGTTGACCTTGGCTGGATGCCAGGTGCTTACCCAGCTGCACTGTCACTCCCCTCCTCAACTGGATACGGGAGAAAAAAAAACAAACAAGAGGCTCATGGGTAGAGATAAGGACAGGGAGACATCACTCAGCAATTACTATCACGGGCAAAACAGACCTGGCTTGGGGAAATTAGTTTAATTTATTGACAATCAGAAAGTCAGAGTAGGGTAATGAGAAACAAAACCAAACCTTAAAACACCTTATCCCTGGCCCTCCCTTCTTCCTGGGCTCAACTTCACTCCCAATTTCTCTACCTTAGTCCCCTGAGCGTCGCAGGGGGATGGGGAATGGGAGCTGTGGTCAGTTCATCACATGTGATCTCTGCCGCTCCTTCCTCCTCGCTCCCTTCCCCTGCTCCAGCATGGGGTGCCTCCCATGGGACACAGTCCTCCATGAACTTTTCCAGCATAAGTCCTTCCCATGGGCTACTGTTCCTCATGAACTGCTCCAGTGTGGGTCCTTTCCACGTGTCCTTTCCACAGGGTGCAGTCCTTCAGGAATGAATTGTTCTAGCATGTGTCCCCCATGGGGTCACAAGTCCTGCCAGCCAACCTGCTCCAGCATGGGCTTCTCTCCACGGGGTCACAACCTCCCTCAGGCACATCCACCTGCTCCCGTGTAGGGTCCTCCACGGGCTGCAGGTAGATATCTGCTCCACTGTTAACCTCCATGGGCTGCAAGGGGACAATGCTTCACCATGACCTTCACCACGGGCTGCAGAGGAATCACTGCTTCAGTGGCTGGAGCACCTCCTCCTCCTCCTTCTTCACTGACCTTGGTGTCTGCAGAGTTGTTGCTGTCACATATTCTCACTCCTCTCTCCAGCTGCAGTTGCTGTTGTGCCATTTTTTTCCCCCTTCTTAAATACGTTATCCCAGAGGCCCTACCACAGTCTCTGATGGGCTCAGCCCTGGCCAGTGGTGGGTCCGTCTTGGAGCCAGCTGGCATTGGCTTTATCAGACATGGGGGAAGCTTCTAGCAGCTTCTCACAGAAGCCGTCCCTGTAGCCCCCCTGCTATCAAAACCTTGCCACATAAACCCAATACATTCCACCCATCGCTTCTGTGAATCTCATACTTAAGAATTTTCATTAAAATACACATTCATCCCACAATCTTCACAAACTTCACAAACTTCACAAAACTCACTCACATCAACAAAGAGAATTCCCCACACCAAAATCAAAATAACATCATCACAACACCAAACGAAAGTGGACAATTTACACACAATCCACCCTTGTCCCTTCACCACAATTACAACAACTGAAATTCCCCACGATCATTCCACTATTCACTCTCTAGCTGTGTTCAGTCCATGTTTTGCCAATTACCTCTCCCAGTTACTATCCTTATCTCAAATTCCTCAGGCCACATGTTCGGTGCCAAAAAGGACTGTGGTGGGCTGACCTTGGCTGGACAGTAAATTGATCATTGAAACCCACATGCTTGTGGTGATGTTCCAGAAAAAAATCAAACATATATTCACATGAGCTTTAGACTCGAAATTTAACATCAAAAGTCATCATGATGCAAAGTGCTAATCTAGAATAAATCCTCTCTGCTTGTATAGATTATTAACAAGATGTTGGCAGGCTGCTTTTGTATCAGCCTGCTTTATCTTGGATTGCTTACCATCATTTCTTACCCCTCAGACTTTATGTCAGAGGAGATATAATTTCTCATCTTGCAGCCGTAGTAAAGCTGACATTAAGGCATATGGCCTAACTTTAACTGAGAACAGTGTGCTCCAGCACATTCACAAATGCAGTCTTGTGCCAATAACCCATCTAGGTACAGCCATCCTCCTGGGTGTCTGCCTGGTGCACTGGACAGCTGCTATAGCACAGTATTTCAAATAAAAATAAATTAAATATAAATTGTAAACTACTAACAATGAAAACAATACGTCTTCCAGAGTACATTATATTAAAATTAACCTAACAACGGCTGAATCCAGATATTTCTGATATGATAAAATAAACAATCTTGTTTTGGATTAATTGCTTTTTTCCCTGTAGAGAAACATCAGGTGAGGCCGCATTTAGTGCTTAGTCATTGTGGCAATTTTGTAAGGGAGGCAACATTGTATTGCAGCACTCCTACAGATTCAATTTCATAAAACTGATAACCCAGGTTAGGCCTTTATTCGGAGAGGAGAGTGCAACAAGGCTTTCCTTTCCTGTTCCCATATTTCTCTTATTTTTCAATGGTGGAATGACTACCTCAAAATAAGATCAGGTTTGGGGAATTTGTATGTAGAAAAGATTGTTTCTCAGATACATTATCCAAATTTCAGAATAAAAGTTTAATAGTTTCAGAGAATGTTCAAACTACTGCAAATATGGGCAATCTAAACATTTGGGCAAACTGCAACAAAGACTCTTATCTTATTGTACTTTAGTGCACATGTTTTTCAGGGAATGCAAAACCAGTTCGTACTTGTCTTGATTCATTACTGACAGTACTTAAGGCTAAACCTATGCATGAGTCACATTCTTCATTTCTTAGAAAACTTCATAATCGCAATTCCAATTTTTTTCTCTAATGAAAAAAAGAAAGTTGCTAAATTATTTGGAAGATATTTATGATTTTTTAAAATATGATCATAATGTTTTTATGCATGTAGATTGGTATTATGTGGAATTTAAATATTTTAAATAAAAAGCTATTACAAATTGTAAAATTAAAACATCCTTTCTTAAAAAAAAAGAGATATTTTGACTACAAAAAATATGAGAAAAAATATAAATACATTCTTATGGACTATGACACTATTTTCAATAAATATTTAATTTCAGAAAAACACCATTTCAAATAGGGAAAAATAAATCCTTTGTGGAATGTGTTCAATTTCCTTGTCAGGCTAGATTGTCTTAGAGGTCCATGTAGATAATAAAGTTTATTTTTCAAATCTTTGTGTAGGATAGATATGTTTGTTTTGCCTTAAGTGATATGCCTCTCAAAATTATATGTGAGGCATTGTCTTGCCTGAGTGAATAGCAATGGAAGGTTTTTTCCTAATTACAAAGAAGCTAGGCAGAAAGGGGGAAAAAACGGCCTTGGTGAGAAAAAATCACTCAAAAACAATGGCTAGTTTACAGCTGGGAAGGCACTACTCCTCGGTTCTTGGCAATGAGGATGTTACGCTCTGGTTGAGAGAAGTAAGATCAAAAGGCAGCAATCTGTTAAGAGGAGGACACTACAGTGAGTCAGAAGCTGTCAGCTTCTTGAGGCTGACACTGACTGATTGAGAATCAACATTTACAACAGATGAGCATTTACTGGGTCCTCAAACACCAATATACACTATATTTATGTAGGGACTGAAGGGAATGCCAAATGTAAGTCAGTTAATAAGTGTATTTTTGCTTCAAAACCACCTCTGGCTGCTGTAAAGATTTTAGCAAAATAGACCATACTTTGTTTTTAAGTATCCGCTCTTCAGTTAGATAATGCTGTTACTTTCCAAGGCTTTCAAAGGAAAATCTTGAAGGCACCAGGAAAATTACACTATTTCTAACTTTAAAGTTAGCAGTCAAGGCAGTGTACCTCAAAGGCTAAAGCAAGAATGATCTGTTCATGGAGAAACAGAGGTGTAAGTCACCTACTTCGATCAGGCACAGCGATGGAACTGAGCAACAAAGGGAAGGGCTGACTCAGGGACCCTCTTATTCTGAAAGGTGTACTTCAAAAATAAGAGTCAATTACTCAGGTCCTCAGCAGTAAGCGTAAGTATTTTGTGGATATCAAGAATACTTTCATTTTCCGAATCATAGAAAATTTACATTTTAAAAATATATTTTACTTCCTCTAGATGGCAGAAATCAGGATGAAACCTTATATGGGTGCAAATTATCTTGTATCAGTCTAGTGTCAGATCCTCCACTTTTCTGCAAAATGGGACCTGAGGTCAGTAAAAATCTTCCGGGCTATAAATGTCTAATAATTCTTGTAAGGTTTAACAGGATTTATATAAACGCATTTATATAAACTGTATGGCAAAACACAACCATTTGTTATATAAAATACTCACACACATTTCTTCCTGCTCTTCCTTGGTGCTTTTTCCCCAGTTTTCCCTGCCTTTTCTGACTTAACAGCCTACATATATATATGCTGTTTAGACATAAATGAGTCAATATTCCCCTCATACAAAAAACTTCATTGATATTTGCACGTTGCTTTTAACTACCTGAGAGAAAAATATTTTGTAATAACAGAAGTTGAAACCTTCTGTTTCACCAGAGTCCCACCAAGTTTATTTTTCATACAGTCTGCTAGAGCTACTACATAAAGTGTGTTTCAACTGGTTTAGCTATTTTAATTTCAAGAAAAAAAATACTCAGGTTCTTACAGTTTCCCAAAGGAATCTATTAGGTAGTTTAATGGACTTCAGCAGAAAGCACTTTTCAATACAAATGTTTCATGCTCAGATTCATCCCATTATTTCTAGAATCTCCACATATTTCTCAGAAACAATAATTTATTGCAGAGGGGGGTTGTAGTGTTGAGACTATTCAGATATGTACAAATTGTGATAGGTTTCTCCTAACAGTCATTTATTCTGTATTCTATTAATAATTGCATAATACATGAAGACAGTAAAATACAGGACAGAATTTTAAACGATGTCTGTGATGATTTGCACATTCTAAGCAAGTGTATTTTGTATTTTGGTTTGCATTACAGAATCTGTGTGTAGTTTTGATATGCTGCAATCTATTTGGAATGTGTAATGTGTTTGATTTCTCTGCTGCCTATTGGTTCCATAAAGTTAAAAAAAGGAGCTCTAGAAGTGACAGGAGAAGAAGGCGTCCTTAAACTTGGACCACTCAAGTGAAGATTCAGGAATGCCCTAGACTGATAATTACAGCACTCATTTGGGAATGCAGGCAGCTGAGTTCAACCTCGGTTGCATATATAATTTGGGAGATTTAGTCAGTGAATTTGCAAAGTGCACTGAAAGTCCTGGAAGCAAATATGCAAATGCTGTGCTCCCTTTTTCTCCACCATAACCTGTAAGCTTGTTTTTTCTGAACCTGCAATTTGTCCATACCTGGCTACAACAAGCCTAGGCTTTATAAAGAAAGAGTAGAGGTTGACCTCTCTTCATTGTATTCCCGGTAATATGATTATGCTTGACACTTAGGGTACCATACAGCAAAGCAAAAGTGGTCTTGGTGAAGAGCACTAAATCTAGTTATTTCACCTCCTTAGCAGGAATTATTACTTTGGAGCAAAAAGTTAGGAGGTCACCTTTCCAACTCCTCTTTGATACAGAAACATCTCTAAACTTAGTTTTTTCAGTGAGCTGTGACACGTATTCAGACTGAGGGAAGAAGACTGGAAGACTGTATCTGTAGCCTGATGACAGGGATATTCCTCCAGTAAAAAACCAAAAACAAACAAACAAACAAACAAAAAAAAAAAAAAAAAAAAAAAAAAACCCCACACCATTCATATACTTAAATCTTGTGAAATAAGCTCTCCTGCTTTTGGAAGAATATTTCAAACAGACTTTTATGTTATGCACTTCTTTTCATTGAATGGTCTATTGAAAATGGTCAGAGTTGCTAATCTACTTTCCTGGATTCAACTCAGTACAGTGTAATTCAACACTTTTGATATAAGATATTTTCTAAGCGTACCATAATATCAGATAATTTTGCCTGTGTTTAGATGTGTTTCTGAAAATGTGCAGGCATCCAAATTTAGGCAAGTAGTTCATATTGGAGGCTATCTTTCAAGTTTAAGTAGCTCTGGAAAATAGGTTCTTTAGAGTGTTTTATGAGCTCTACATACCTTGACCTTCCTAAATGCCTAAATGTGTGGCTTGGGTTAGCCTAAAGTCATTTAGATATTTTTAAGGATTTAGCCTACACCTCAAACATTTTTGCATAAGAGTTCCAGGAGCTTAAGCAAACTAGTCTTTCAGAACAGGTTATAATTGCCTGGGACTTAAGGAACTGACACACTCTATTTCCATAGTCAAACAGTACATTCATTCTATACCAAGACTGTGAAAAGGAATTTTTGCCATGATACTTGAAATGACTTCTACAGCATTATATACTGTAAAGAAAAGTTTTACATTCTCCTTTAGTTGTAATAAAGCATTTAATGCATTCCGTTTCAATCCAGGCATGATCATTCTCCCAGTGAATTAGTGAAAAATTTTCATTGACTTAATTTGTTTAGGATAAAAAATAAGGAAATATTACTGAAATCTGTTTGTACAGTACTAGCAATTTTATTTTTGGGGGGATGGGGACTATTTATGTTATTTTTATATTTTAAAACATGAAATATAACTTTTTTCTGATTTGGAATTTGATGTTGGCAAGCATCAGTCTATTTTTAGTCGCATAAAATTTCCTAAAAGTCACCAAATGAAATGAGGATGGTCGTGTGTTTAAGACACACAGTTGAGATAAAAGATATCCTGTAGATGTCAAAACTTACTGTCTTGGGCAGAAGGCTTCCTCAGCTCTCCTTACTAGAGAGTAAAATCTGGGTACATTTTCTCAGGAGCTTTTCATGTATGTTTGCCAATACTTTGCCAATTGTTTTGCCAATACAATTCTTATCAGATGTTTGGGTTTTGTTGCTATTGATTAAATCTATTCCCAAATTTTAAGTCAAATACTGTAAACCTGGGGCAGGACAAGAGCTGAGGGACAGCATCAAAATTGTCTTAATATTTACTATAGTTTTAAAAGAAAAGTTTCAAGTTGCAGTGTGAAAATGGATTTCAGTTTGTATATAAATAATTTTGATTGTTAAAGGATGAAAAAGATATCAAGCCAAAATTAAAATTCCCAGCTGGACTGAACTAATGTTTCCAGTGTCCTGAAATTCATGTGTAAATAAATTTGTATATATAAATATATATTCATATATAAATATTTCCTTCTTTTATTGGTCAGAAAAAAAAGAGCAGAAATCCATTGTACATTAATTCTAATTTGACACCAACAGTAAACTAAAAAAAAAAACCAGTTAGTTATGCTTTGCTATTAAAGAACAATCTGAATGAGCATTCTGCAACAATAGAGTATTATCAGAAAATAGCACTTTTAATTTGACAACAGAGAAGAAAAAGCACAGATCAAGAGGAGCAAACTAAAATAATTTCCAACTCTCCCTAAGTCTCCCTAATCAGGGGAAAAGAAACCCTGACTTGTCTGTTAATATCTGACTTGATAACAGGACATATACTTCTACACCCAGCTTCTGGTGCCAGTTATTTTTTCTTAATATTTTGTAAAATAATCTGTCAGTTAGCTTTGAAATGGATTGCAACTAACTTATTTGTGCATCCTTGTATTTCTGTGTAATAATTTTACTCCAGCTAAAGCTCAGCGGCCGCTTTGTATTTGGCAAAACAGCCATTATATACGACTTCTTACAAACAACCACAGACTACAGTTGTTTTATAATTACTTCAAATGGATCCTTTTAACCTTTTCTAACATTGTAACACCACTTTGTCAGAATAGAAACTATACAGGCATATTCAGTTATAGTTCTGGGAATAATTTTCTGTATTTTCCTTAAGTTATCAGAAAAAAAGTAAAAAAAATCAGCAAGAAGAATCATTTGCAACAGTACAGAAATTAATCTAAAATTCCAAGCAAGTCTTGTGGCCCAGAAGTGGTGATGTACAATGAATAGATAACAATGGCAATATATGCACAATAGGATTGAGACCTGATGCTTGAGTCTTAGTCCCACTTCTATCATTGACTGAACTTGACACTTTTCATTTGCATAATTTTGCAAACACGAGATGGGCTTGAGATTGTGTCTTTAAAATAGGGATAGCTAGATAAGACGTACTAGGAGACCTGACTTTTCAAATTGAGTGTTGGAGTCTGTGTCCTTTATGATAACTGAGCCTCAGCAGGATTAATGACATTTACTCTCTTCAGAAATGCATTATGAACATTTAACTGATGTTCACAGGTAACATTTGTATGGAAAATACTATTGAAGACATTGCAAGTAGAAACACTACTTGCAAATTCCTGACTTGCCTGTCACAGTAATTTCTTCAGGTTCTGTATATTCCTATGAGCGAGCTACAACCTGGGTCTGAAGTTTGCTATGTTCTGTCTTACCCTACTGGTTCTTTTTCATTTTGACAGGTGAAAGGATTTCCAGGTATGTCTGAATTGCATCTATCTCCTGTTTCTATTCTGGGGTCCTCTTTTCATACAAACACCTGATAAAATGATTCAAGTTTAAACATACAAGACTGGCAATAGTCATTTTGATCATCTTTCTTAAATTAGTACTCACTAGAAATGCTTTTTTTATGAAGGCACAGCATTTTAATTATAAATCTTAACCTGCAGATTTATAAACTGCATCAGTTTTTTGTCTCTGTTTGTTACATAGTATAAAAGTAAGTCTATTTGAAGTTTCCAATGCTGGTTAAAGAATACCAAATAGACAAACTACAGTTGATGTCTGTTAATTAGAGATGCATTATACAAAAAATCATACATTGATCTAAAAGTGTTTTACCTCCCAGTAATAAGAATTGTATATATCCTAACTTGCTTTGCACAGAAAATTTCGTGAAGTAGGAGTTTCCAGGGACCTCTCTTTTCCACAGGTTTCCAGATACTGGACTGTCTTTTCTGTGTCAGGTTGCCAAGTTTAAAGCACACTTCTTATTTGCAATGAGAGCTAGACTAGCAGATCAGAGGCAAGCTACCATTGCTCCCTTTCCAGCAACATATGCAGTTTAGCTAAAACAGAGAAAAGTTACAGTCACCAAAGTTTTGCTTCCCCTGTTAACCTGTTAAATCCCATGCACCCGTGCAAACCATTATCAATCCTAAAGAAATCATTTGGCCATTCAGCCCTTATACGCATCCGTGAGACAGGTGATGTGTAAGCAAGTCTTGGAGAGAAATCATAGAATTGCACTGGAGTGCGAGGAACTCAAATTTTTTTTACACATCTTAAATACTGTAAAAATACAGACTGCTTCCAATACAAAGGAATTAGGAAAAAGTGTCTACAGAGAATGCTATAGAGCATATAGTAATGCTAATTGACTTTTCTAAGCCTTTTATATAATTCTGTATAAACTAAGGGGTTTAATTTAAATCAAACCAAAAAGAGATACCAAAGGAGGAAAAATTACAGGAAATGAAACTGGGCAAATGACCAGGAAAACTCAGCTTTTGCCCTGCCCACATACAACCAGCCACAGAACAAGATCAGACTGATTTAAATAACCACAGAATATAAAGGTTATGCTAGAGGTTAGCGTATGTCTGCTTAAAGTCAACACAACAAAATAAATATCTTCACATCCCACAGAGCTTGATTTTAATGATTATATAGTAAAAGATAAGCTCTGCTGGAGTTCTGTTCCTTTGGTATGTTTATGATGAGGTTCCCACCTGCATTTGCAATGAGATATTCATTTCATCACAACATAGCAGCTTGGGAAAGATCAGTCCTAACATACCAGCCACCTGAGAGCTTTTATTAATTTAAATCGGTAAATCTTTGAGAATTAAGATATTTCTGATAGGTTTCTAAAATTTAGTGTTTATGTATCGATTGCAAGCACTGTTTCTATTACATTATTTTGATTCTATTGAGTATTAAACTTTTTGTTAGTAAAGTTCCTTTAAAATTAATTATTTTCCTTTCAGAATGAGTTCTTTTGGTTCTCAGCTCATTCCAACAGCTTTCAATAGTGGTAGTGCTTTTATTCCTATAGGATAAGTATTATGCAAGCAAAATAGCATTATGCTTCAATTAGGACAAGCCTGTTCTTATTTATATTCCAATATCACAAGACAGGAAAACCGCTTTAGCATGACAATGACCTCCTTAAATGAAATGGCTGGTTGTTTGGGACTGAGTAATTTGTTGTAGCTTCTATGTGCAACCTGTTTAGAAATAGTCTTAGTAGCTTGAAGTTTTCACTGTATAATTCTCAGGTGAAGATAATTCGCTTGCAGATAATTCCATTAAAACAAAACAAAAACCCCACCATATTGTATTAATTTAAGAGACTAAGATGGTCAAAAAGAAAACACTTGTTTGTTTGTCAACAGATCCTGAGGAGGGCTCAGAGGAGATGGCCACAGGTGATGTGCTTATGAAGCTCGGGGAAGGAGTGCCCAAAGGTGTTGCAAAGAAAGTAGAACTTACATCAACTCAAAAGGGGGTGGAGGGAGACCTTTATTTTATCTGTGTCTGTTGAACAGATCAATTGGCTATATCAGCTGAAGGGAACTGGTTGTGTAAATGGCCTTCCCTGAGTCAAAACGCATGAATGTCTTCTTGAGCCAGCCAGACCAGCATAGGGGATGCAGGGGGAGGGGGCAAGCATGGCTCAGCTCCATCCAACATTAAGTATACACCACGAGCAACCAGCAAAATGAAACTTGAAGAGAACAACAGGCTTCAACTACCTTCAACCCACGATTTCCTTCCTGGTGACTGGGGATGCCCAGCATCGTGATGGTGAGGTTATAGAGACAGAAATGGGAATCATGTTTGTATTGTGATACAATTGCAATTGCAATATTGTGCTTGTAGTGTGATTTCAGTACATTGCTGTGTCACTCTGCTAATCAAAATCCTGAGTAATATCTAATATCTTCAAGTAAGTTTGCTAAAAACATTAAATCCTCTTTGTATGGAATATCTAAAAGAACCTGATGAGAGAATATGGGTCTCTGACAAATCTGAAGGGTATACGACTCATCTGCCTTCAGATTTAACCTAAGACACTTCTCTTTCTACTGTTACACTCCTGGTTGTCTACTGAACAACCAGCATCAAGTATTTCCATGGGAAATAATATGTTCATTTTGAAATTAAATTAATCTCATTATACAATTAAAGTTCCCCTGTGTTTTAGCTTATTTGATAAGCTTTGTTTAAATACATCTATTTCATTCAGCAGTAAACAAATTTCAAGAAAAAGTGTATTAGTAGCCTGATTATTTTTTTTTCTTCATTAAAACATAATTATTGAATCCAGTTTATACTAATGCACTGGATATTTCAATTACAAAAAAAAAGTACACAATAATGTCTGGGGAAAAGCCAGTTGCATTCAAGTCAGTGTCAGCCATATCTAAATAAAAATGGAACCTTTTGTCTTTGAATGTTTAGAAAATAATACAAGTTGTTACACCTATGTAGAGAAATTTCTGATTATGTCAAAAGTTTCTCAATATATAGTGTACAAAATACTGAAGCAAACAAAAAGCAGCGGTTATTCATATTCCCTCACCTATTTTTCCCAGTGCCTGACTCCAATGTGTTCTCGTTCAGTTCTTGACCATAGAAACGTAGAATCATAGAATCATTTAGATGGAAAAGACCTTTAATATCACCAAGTCCAACCATAAATGGAGACCATGTTGTCAGTTCTTCTGTACTACCTACTCACTTTATTTATACCCTGTTTGGCAGTTTCTATTTCTTTCATAAACCACAAAATCTCCTCCAAACAATAGGCTTTTATGTGCTCTGTGTCAATAGTGCCAGGTCTTTATATCTGAAGTGATCATCACTGCTTCACCTGTTTCTATTCAGAGTAGGATCTGCACTTTGCAACTTACATCTTAAAGGACAGGGTCAAGGGAAGAGTCATTCCCTCCCACTTCATGGTTTCACTCATCCCCTAACTGAAACTTGGACTCATACCTTGTTTATTTTAAGAGGTTTAAATTTATCAGAATCCCAGTAACTTTGATAATAACTGCCTTGAGACCCACTAGATTGTTACACTCCCTGAAAACGAGCAAGCATTTAAAAAAAATACTTAGACTGGTTTTCAAAAAAATGTTTTGAAAATCTCCTTGTTGTGTTATGAATGACAGAGAGTAACCAGCAGTCCTGTGAGTGAGTGACAGACAGGATTGCTGAGCAAAGGGCGTGGGTTGATGTGACAGGAAGGGATTGCAAAATCAACAAAATGGGACTTCCGCACCCAGCACTTGCATGTAAGCAAAGAAGCGTTTGCAAGGCACCATTATGGAGAAATCCCCCAAACACTCTCCAGAAACTCAGCTTCTCTAAAGTGCCTGTATATTGGTGCGTGCAATACAGGGAATAAACAGCATGAGTTAGAGATTTGTGTGAAGGTGCAGGGCTATGATCTTGTTGGGGTCATGGAGACGTGTTGGGATGGCTCCCATGACTGGAGTGTTGCAGTGGTGGGGTACAGGTTCTTTAGGAGGGACAAGATGGGAAGACAAAGAGAAGGAATTGCTCTTTACATGAGAGAGCAAGGAGCTCTGCTTGGGGATGGAAAAGGACCCAAATGAAAGTTTATGGGCTAGCATTAAAGAGAGAACAGTTTAAGGTAACATTATAGTGGGTGTCTGCTACAGGCCACCTGATCAGGAAGGACAAGTGAATCAGGCCCTCTACAGACAGCTAGGCGCAGCCTCAAGTTTGCAGGCCCTGGTCCTCATGGGGGCCTTCAACCACCCTGATAGGAAAGATAAATGCCAAATGGAATTGACTCTGGCCAGGGATGTCAAAGACAATGAAAAGGGCTTCTGTAAGTACAAAGGCGACAAAAAGAAGACTAAGGAAAATGTGGGCCCATTACTCTACTAGGTAGGGGACCTGGTTATACAGGATATGGAAATGGCTGAAGTACTGAATGTCTTCTTTGCCTCAGTCTTTACTAGTGTTATGGTTTGAAGAAGCCACAACAATTTATTGTCATTTAGACAACTACTCTATCACCCAATGACCCCTCCCCACCCACGAAGGGGAATCGGGGAAAAAACAGGGAAACCTGTGGGTTGAAATATAAACAGATTTAATAGAACAATACTAAACAATTAACATTAATAATACCAAAGAATCAGTATCAATACCAATATAAAATATACAAGGGTTATACTTAGCCAATTCTATCAGTAGGTAGCTGTGCACTCCCAGCAGTGGACAGCAAATGTCAGACACTGCAAGCGCTACAACTTTGGGACGAAAAGAAGGACTCAAAGGTCCGGCATCAGGGCAAGAAGTTCTCAGGATCACAGCCATCACAGAAGAGAGAAACTCCTCAGCAAGCTTTCTAATTTATATTGAATGTGATGTTCAAAGAATGAAATAATCCTGTTGGCCAGCTTGCGTCAAGTGCCTGAGTCTTGCTTCTCCTCATCTCTGCATCTGGCTATGTCAAAAACACTGAGACCTTGAAACCTGCATACCATAGCTGGCTAAACCACAACAAAAGTAAATATTTTCACAAATTCAGACACTAGAGTCTTCTAAAAATTCAGTTTTCCCTAAAGTTAGAAGAGAACTTACCGAAAAGTAAAATTACTGAAAGAGAACTTAATCCTGTGTTGCTCAAACCAGGACAACTGGTAAGAACATTCTTCAGGAATCCCAGGCCCTGGAGACCGGGAAAAAAGCTGGAACATGAAAAACACAGCCTTGGTGGAAGAAGATCGGGTCAGCGAATGTGTAAGCAAAGTGGACATAAATGAGTCCGTGGGGCCTGATGGGATGCAACCATGAGCACTGAGAGAGCTGGCTGATGTCATTGCGAGGTCACTCTCCATAATCCTTGATCAATCACGGTGACTGGGAGAAGTGCCTGAAGACTGGAGGAAAGCCAAAGTCACTCCTGTCTTGAAGAAGGGAAAGGAGGACGACTCAGGAAAGTACAGGCCAGTCAGCCTCGCCTCAATCCCTGGGAAGGTGGTGGAGCAGCTAATTCTGGAAAACATTTCCAGGCACAGGAAGGACAAGAAAATCATCAGTAGTAGTCAGCACGTCTTCACCAAGGGGAAGTCCCTTGATAAACCAACTTGATAAAGTTCTACAATGACAGGACTGGCCATGTAGATAAGGAGAGGGAAGTAGGTATTTTCTACCTGGACTTCCATAAGGCCTTTGACACTGTCTCCTGTAAGATCCTCATAGACAAACTGTTGATGTATGGGCTAGATAAGTGGACAGTGAGGTGGGTTGAAAAGCAGCTGAACAGTCAGGCTCAGAGGATGGTGATCAGTGGCACGAAATCTAGTTGTCAACCAGTAATTAATGGTGTACCCCAGGGATCAACACTGGGTCCAGTCCTGTTAAACACCTTCATTAATGATCTGTATGATGGGACAGTGTTTGCTGATGACATAAAACTGAGAGGAGTAGCTGATATGCCAGAGGGTCATGCTGCCATCCAGAGTGACTTTGACAGGCTGGAGAAGTGGGCTGAGAGGAACCTCATGAAGGTCTACATGGAGAAGTGCAACGTCCTGCATATTGGGAGGAACAACCCCATGCACCAATATATGCTGAGGGTCACCCAGCTGGAAAGCAGCTTTGCAGAAAAGGACCTGGAGGTCCTGGTGGACAACAAGTTGAACACGAGTCAGCAATGTGCCCTTGCGACAAAGGTAGCTAATGGTGTCCTGGGCTGCATTAGACAAAGTATTGCCAACAGGTAAAGGGAAGTGATCCTTCCCCTCTAGTCAGCATTTCTGAGGCCAAACCTGGAGTCCTGTGTCCAGGTCTGGGCTCCTCAGTACAAAAGAGACATGGACATACTGGAGAGAGTCCAACAAAGGGCCACAAAGATTATTAAGGGATGGTAGGATCTCATACAAGAAGAGGATGAGAGACCCGAGACTGTACAGCCTAGAGAAGAGAAGGCTTAGGGGGGTTCTTATCAACGCATATCTGAAGGGAGGGTGTAAAGAAAGTGGGGGCAGGCTCTTTTCAGTGGTGCCCAGTGACAGGACAAAAGGCAATGGGCAAAAACTGAAACACAGGAGGTTCAGTATGAATATAAGGAAATGCTTTTTTACTGTGAGAGTGACCGAGTACTGGCACAGGTTGCCCATAGAGGCTGTGGAGTCTCCTTCTTGCAGATATTCAAAAGACTCCTGAACATGGTCCTGGGCAACCTGCTCCAGGTAGCCCTGCTTGAGCAGGCATGTTGGACTAGGTGACCTTCAGAGGTCCCTTCCAACCTTAGCCATTCTGTGATTCTGTGAATTATTTTATGTCTATATTCATACATACATGCATAGAACAGCAGAGAAAGAATTCCTGTTTGCATATGTGGCTGTACATACATATATATCCTGAATACATGAAACAGGCATTCAGATTAAACAATTTATCTCCAGAATTTTCTTTGGACTTGGATTATCTCTTTAGATATTGGTATTTTAAGTCTGACTTATTGAACTTGACAGATATCACAGAAACTATTAAGCTGTTCTATCTTGTGTAAAGAAAAACCACCAGTGGTTCAGTAGAGGGGCGTGCACAGGTAGAGACAGCTCAAAGAAAAAAGATAGGGACCCCACATAAGTGTTAACATCATGGAGCACAGCCTCAGAAACATTTCTTCCTACAGCAGGTTATTTGCCTAATTGCAAGGGACCCTGATTAATTTCTAATCTTCAGAAAGATTCAGGGACAAACTATTTTCGCCAGTACCATTGTCATAAATTTACAATTTCAGGGTAGTCTGATGTGGTAAATAGAATTTTCTTAAACATAACAGTCCGTTTTAAAGTTCTCTTTTCTGAATTATATGTCCAGAGCAATAACTAAATTCCCTGGAAAATTGAGACACACTAGCTCAATTCTTTTTTGCGAATTAGGACCAAATATGATGCCCCACTTCGGCTGAAAAAAATATCTGGTAAATACTGGTAAATAAAGAGTGAAGTGTAATTAAAATACTTCACTTGGGAAATGCTCAATTATTTTATTAGAATATTTTCAAAATAAACCACTTTAAAGTGGTATTTTAATTTAGATATCAATCTAATTTACTTTAAAAGCAATTATAAAAATTTAAGTGACACAAGAAACAAAACATTCTGTTCCATACTGAACAAAGGTTTTGTTTTATTCCCATCTGACTGAGAAAAACATGAAAAAGAGTTTTGGTTCCATGTAAGCTTTTCCCTCCTCTCACGATTTTTCTCTTTGTTTTTAGGGAACCTAAAAAAATAAAAAATCTATTATATCTTCGTTTTTGCCTAATAACATTTGATTCCACTGGAAGCAGGCAGAAGGAAATTTGAGAGACAAAAATAGAGGTAAATTTGTAAGAATGCATCATTTCAAGACATGAAGAAGTAGATATTAAAAGGACTATCCACAGAACAATAAAGTTGTATCAACTTCACATTCTCCAGCCTAAAAATAAAGAAAAGAAAAAAAAAATCCTCTCTAAGAGCAAATCTGCAATACCCTTGTACTAATGCACTGTCTGTATACACATGATTAATGGCTGTGGTGAATAGGTTGTGAATGACAGTGCTCTGCTTAATGGAGATGAGTAGACACACATGCACTCAGTACACTTATGAAATAATGTGTGCTTTACTCAGTAAAGGTTGAGACTAAATGCTTTACTTAAAGCTGAGAGAAAAAAATGCAATCTGGTTAATTAATGCATTAAATGACATAATATTGGTCAATACATAATAATTCTTAATAAATTATTGTTTTGCTCCAAATAAGCTCAAATCTTTTATAAAATTATATGCATACGAATGACCTAATAATCATTTATATCGTAAGCATGTTGTAGAGTTACTGTAACAGTATGTGGCAAATGGGCAGCTGTGCACAAATGTATGCATATATTTATATCTTTTAACTCCATTTTATTTGGTGTGTAATGTGATACTGTTTGTATCACACTGTAAGCAGTAAAACTGCCTCTTTCAAGAACTCATTCCCGTAAAATGCCACTTACAACAGATGGGGGTAGAAATAATGCTTTAAATAAGGAACAAATATTTACAGTTCTCAGCATATCATGGGCATCCATTTAAATTCAGCCTGCAGCAAGACTAGAGAATATTCTTACTGATGTGATACTTCAGTGTTTGAAGAAAGCATGTTTTCTCTGCTGTTACACTTATCATTTGGCATATGATGTCACATGATTCCAATAATAATAATAATAATAATAATAATAATTACTTGTTTTCTGTCATTTCAATTGAATATATATTCTTAATAAAATCATAAAACCACAGTAAAGTTTTGACAAACTCTTTAGTCCACCTTTTATAACTACAGGATTCTTTTCCTAGAGTGTGTGACTCTATAAATAGTACAGGACATATTGCACAGGTCTTTGTAGAATTCAGTTTTAAAGGTAACAAACAATGAGACAACTCTTTCCCTAAAAATCTATTTCAGTTATTTAGGGGGGTCAGCCCAGATTTTCTTTAACTTCTGTTATATTTCTCATTCTTTTCTATCTGTACAATAATCTTTATTTCAGATGCTAAATGGTGTATTGTTAGGGTAAAATGATTTCAAGTACTTGCGATTTGATGTCTTGCATGTAAGTTTATAGAAGCCACATCAATTTTAGAATTCACAAAGTTCACTACTCTACTGCAAAAAATTGAATTTCAATGGACTTTCCTGTGGTGTCATTCTACCATTGTGCCTTCTGTATTATTTTCTTTAAAGTTTCCCATTTGTCTTATTTATCACTGTTTCTCCTCCCTTACATGTTGAAACCTAGCTTCAAGTCCATTCTCTGCCAGCTTCTTTAAAAACCAAACTCTTCAGCAGCTACTTACACTTTCTGCTCAAGGGCCACTGTCAAGAATTGCTTCTCATGAGATTCATCAGATAGCCTGCTGCTTTTCATTCAGCTCTAAGGAACACACCTCTCATGTCAACCTATCAAAAGCTTTTAAAATGCTTTTCCAGGAAACTCACAACTAATATCATTACTTTGACAAGAGAATTGCTAACATCTCTTCCTTTAGAAAAATAAAAATAAAAATAAAAATAAAAATAAAAATAAAAATAAAAATAAAAATAAAAATAAAAATAAAAATAAAAATAAAAATAAAAATAAAAATAAAAATAAAAATAAAAATAAAAATAAAAATTGAAAGGAGTGCTATAACGTTCTGTTCAAGCTCTAGTATAACAATCAATATTTGTAGAACTCAAATTTAAAATTACACTAATTTCTCAAAAGTCTTTAAATGTTTTAAGTTGATAAATTTTTGCCCATTTTAGCAATACAGAAAACATAACTTTAAATATTAATTGCATAATATTTTGAAATAACATTTGTCAACTGCCTAAGAGGTGTTAGCTGCTCTATTTCCATCAAAGCACCCATCTTTAAAGTGTAAAAAGAAGAAATAATTTCTCTTAACATCAGTTTCAATTTTTTTTTCTCTAAAATTCATAGGCAGATTATTCATCACTATTTCAACAACAGGCTAATTGTAGATACTTTTTGACAGCAGTAACATAAAAGCAAGATTATTTTTTTCCCGCATAAAAGACAGCAGCTTGACATTCCTACATTTAAATATAATAAAAAGTTAAATAAAAGATTGGTTAAAAAAATCTGGTTTTGATCAACTAATTGTTTTCCAAGAATGAAGAGAAAAAACAAAAGAGAAAACATGATAAACAAAATTGAAATGAGGAAGATATTATTCACATTAACATCAAGTGGTCCATACTTTCATCTAGAACTTTACAGAACATTTTCAGTGTTTCACTCCATAGTTTAGCTAAATTGACTGCAATTATCAGTGGAGGAGATTTATTCTTTTATTTCAAGTATCCCTTCCTTACATTTAGATGGTAACATGATCTTATTTAAATATTTCTTTGTTCTTATTTCATGAATAATCATAATTTCATGTATTTGGGAAAAGTAGTATAGAAGGACATATTCTAGTGTTCCTGGTGCCAAGACTAAAAGTAAACCTCAGTCAAATGTCAAAAATTTCAAAACAGTTTTAATACAAGACTGGCTGTGTAAATTCTTTTAAGCAAGATTAAAACTATGCAAGATACCCAGAATAACTTGATTTAAAGGGAGATATTAAAGGAATTGAAATTTTGGAACTGTAGATTATTGACAGAAGCTAAGGAAATCTCAATAAATAATATATCAAGGAGAAATTCAATTGCTGTAGATGAAGTGGAAAGAAAATGTTAAGAAAGTATAAGAATAGAAATTAACTTACTTAGAATGTTAACACAGAGTACTTAAATCCTTAAGTTTAGTCCTTCTATAGGAAGAGAATATTCTTAGGGCAGCTGTCAATAGTATTATACCAGAATGGTGACGGTGACAGAGACAGAAACCACAAAAACAGAAAAAAAGCAGTAACAGTACCCACATACAGGTTGGACAGTTTCTGGATATTAAATTTGCAGGACGTAATGCAGAGACGAAATTGTTTGCATGCTATAAGTTATCTCACTTGGAGCAACTAGTCTGAGAAACAACTGAATTAGTCCCTGTTCCAGTACTGGTCTGTACCTGGCACTTCTTGTAACTATTGAAAAAACAGTCTACGACAATGATTACAAATGTCCAAACTGACCATTTTACATGAATGAAAAGCCAAAAGCAACAAAAAGTCCATTACAGTAACAGAACTTCATAAAGTAAAACTACATAAAAATGAGAAAACATGTAAAAGTAAAATAAACAGACCCGCTAACAGGGTAGAAAGCTTACATGCAGCATAGCAATTGTTTCAAATTGTAATATTTAAAGCTCAAAGTAAACATATACTACTTTTCTAGAAAAGTGTCTGAAATGACATAGAAACAAAACAAAACTAAAAAGTCACACTGTGTTTCAGTAGTTAATGACTCAAAATAAAAAGGATACATTTCAAAAGCTGGAGATTGTACTCAAATAAAAGACATAGAAAGGAACATAAATTCTTTTATGTGACAAACCACAAAAAGACAAGCCAAAAAATTACTTTGAAGAGCAGCTTGGTAAGGACATAAAAAACAATACTGAAAACTTTTCAATCCCATCAGTAGCAGGATTACATTCCAGAGAGTCAATGAGGCTGACAGATGATAAAGATGTAGAAGGATCACTCAAAAAGACAAAGCCATGACACAGGAGAAATATAATTCTTTGTCTCAGTGACCACCACTGAGAGGACACAATACACTGATATCAGACACTTTTTACAACAGATACATCTGAGGAATTTTCTGAAACCAATGAGTCAGTAGAAGAGATTTTTAAAGCAGTTTAACAAAATTGAGGAATAGTACATTGCAAAGATCAGACAGTCTTCATATAGGAGCTCTAAAGTAACTCACACACAGAAGTGCTGAACTATTAACTGTGGTATATAATGTATTGCTTGAATCTAATTCAAGATCGTATCTATGAATCTAATCCCTTCATATTGGGAGGACAGAAGGTGGCCATTGCAATTTTTAAAAATAGGTGATCTAGAGAACCACAAATTCATAAGTTTTATTTTTCTGCCAGGCAAATTAGGGAGTCTAAAATGAATGGTACATTGCCTAGACACATACACTACATTTATATTAGCAAGATGTATGGCACAATAGAAGTGGATTTGTAGAGTAAACAGTTCATCCTGCATACCTGAATCAACATTTTAAGTGTTTCGAAGGTTTTTGCTTCAGACTAACTCTAGTCTGAGCTCATGAATAGAACATCTGTTAGCCTTTGTAGTACATTAGGAGCATGCTAGATTAAGGTTTATAGTTTAGTTTATCCAAAAGAAATCCAGTTCATGTCCTCCAAGAATATTTTAAGGTATGAATCAAAGCAGATATTAGAGCGCAGCTTCTGGTCAGCTAACACAGCAGCAGCAGCTGTCACAGCAGGGCACCAATGGGCTCAGAACCTGTGCTGAAGTGATGATGTGCTCAGTGATGATGACAGAATCGTAGAACCATTGAATCATCTAGGTTGGAAAAGACCTTTAAGATCACGAAGTCCTACTGCTAACCTAACACTACCAAGTCCACCACTGAACCATGTCCCTAAGCACCACATCTACCCATCTTTTAAAAACCTCCAGGGATGGTGATTCTACCACTTCCCTGTTCCAATGCTTGATAACTCTTTCAGTGAAGAAATTTTTCATAATATCCAATCAAAACCTCACCTGGCACAGCTTGAGGCCATTTCCTCTTGTCCTATCACTTGTTACTTGGGAAAAGAGATCGACCCCCACCTCTCTACAACCTCCTTTCAGGTAGTTATAGAGAGCGATAAGGTCTCCCCTCAGCCTCCTATTCTCCAGGCTAAACAATCCCAGTCCCTTAGCTGTTCCTCATAAGACTTGGGCTCTAGACCCTTCACCAGCTTTGTTGTCCTTCTCTGGACATGCTCCAGCACCTCAATGTCTTCCTGGTACTGAGGAGCCCAAAACCGAACACAGTATTCAAGGTGCAACCTCATCAGTGTTGAGTATAGTCACTTCCCTAGTCCTGCTGGCCACACTATTCCTGATACAAGCTAGGACGCTATCAGCCTTCTTGGCCACCTGGGCACACTGTCGGCTCATATTCAGCTGCCTGTTGACCAACACCCCCAGGTCCTTTTCTGCTGGGCAGCTTTCCAGCCACTCTTCCCCAAGCCTGTAGTGTTGCATGGAATTGTTGTGATGCAAGTGCAGGACCCGGCACTTGGCCTTCTTGAAACTCATACCATTGGCCTCAGCCCATTGATCCAGCCTGTCCAGATCCCTTTGTAGACTTTCTACCCTCAAGCAGATCAACACTCCTGACCAACTTGACGTTGTCTGCAAGCTTACTGAGGGTCCACTTGATTGCCTCATCCAGCTCATTGACAAAGATATTAAACAGGACCGGCCCCAGTACTGAGCCCTGGGGAACACCACTTTTGACTGCATGCCAACTGGACTTGGCTCCCTTCACCACAACTTGTTGGGCCTGGTAACTGAGCCAATTTTTTACCCAGCGAACACGGTATGATGATGGTCTCTAACATGGGCTGAAGCAGCTGTCCCTAGTGCATCAAAGGCTTTGACCCAGGCAAAATCCTGAGGGAAGATACTGCTGTCCAGTGCCTGCTGACTCTTTCTAGGGCTGGGGACAGCAGTATTCTTACCTGTGGTAGGTGTACTCTGGTTACAGCCCTGAGTCACCAGGTGAAGAAGCTGCAAAAGGTGGGCAGACTCCATCCCTTCAGTGAAGACGAACAGATCTACAGGGTCTTCAGGTCTTCACAGCACCATGAGCCCAAGCCTTGGTTTGCAAGGAAGACTCCTGAAAGAGAAAAAGTTCTTGGAAACAGTCAGCATGGATCAACCAGGGATAAACCACGCCTGAACAATGTAATTACTGTCTCTGATAAAAAGTCTGGATCTACACATGAAAAGAGAGCAACCATTTACCTCTTCTGTTAAAGGGGCCTTCCAATACCTATGCAGAGTATTTCGAGAAGGAGGATTCAGACTTTTCACAGTGGTGCATGACAGGAGAATTAGAGACCGTAGGCATTAATTGAAAAAGGAAAGGTTGCACCTGAAGTTAAGGGAAACTTTTTCACCAGCAAGAACTGGAAGAGGTTGCCCAAAGACATCATGCAGTCTCCATACTTGAAGGTTTTCAAGATTAGTCTGGATCAAGTGCTAAGAAACCTGGTCCAATCTCGTAGCTAAACCTGCTTTGAGCAAGAGGTTGGATCAGCAACATCCTTGGGTCCCTTTCAATCTTAATTATTCTGTGATTCTAATTAGGGATAAACAGGAGAAGGATCTGAAAAGTACATCCTGGTCTGAATTAAAACACTAATGTAGGTGCATCCCATAGACATGTACCATATATTGAGGTAGTGTTAATACAGGAAATAAAGGAAATGATGCATCACAAACCCTTCAGAGTTCCTTGAAATTGCCAAAGAGCATTCAGGTGAAGATAATCATGCTGCACTTGCGCACATGGATTTCAAAAAAATTTTGGACGCTGCCCTTCCCCAAAGACTTTGATGGAAACAAATGAGAAGGTGCATGCCTTTTCATGGCTAATATATTTTGAAGGTAAGAAACAAAAGTAGGAATAAGCAACTAGTTTTTCTCACGGAAGATCAGCAGCATACGTCTATGCTATGGACCCTGCTGTGAAAATATTATGATCTCACAAAAGAAATGGGAAAATGATTGACAAAATTTGATGCTGCTACCAAATTATTCAAGTTAATCAGTGTAATGCTGGCTTTAAAAAGCAATTGGATAATGGAATAGCAGGGAAATTCTGTATTGATGAGAGCAACTTAAAACATATTTAAAAAAGCAAGTCTACACATGGGTAATGATGCGTCTTAAATGAGTCATTGAAAGTCAGAAAACAAACCTTAGAAAGACCTTTGATCATGTTCAGAAATTGTCAGTGATAGCTGGAAGTGGTACTAGAATGGTACAAAGGAACAGGAAGCAAAACCCAACATAATTATACCATTATATTAATCTTTGATGCACCTGGATCTTCAATATTGTGTTCAAGTCTCTCTGTTTCAAAATGAACTAAAATAGACACAAAAAACAATGACAAAATGATTACTGAAGTGGAAAGTGATTTCTGGAAATCAAAAATAAAGGAAAATAATGCCACATTAGGGGATAGTAAATAGACCATGCATGTCAATCTGGAAAAGATATAGTTGAAAGAAGCTGTAATAGAGGTCTAAAGATATCATACATGATATGAAAAAGCTGAATACGAAAAGTCTACCTGTTACTCCTCTTAACTTAAGAAGTAGGCAGAAATCAACATAACAATCAAACAGTGGGTTAAAAAGAAACGATAAGAAAGCCTTTTTCACATGCTGGCTAATTACATCATGGAGTTCAGGATACTGTGGGGGCCTCCAATATATGGCTTTAAGTGGAGTTAAACACATTTATGGAAGAGAGTTTCATCAAGATTTATGAAATCAGAGGTCCTGATAAAAATATTCAGCTCTGAAAACTGCTAAAACTCTGGTTGCCAGAAGTTAGGAAGGTATTTCAAGAGAAAAGGTATTTCAAGGGAAAAGGCATCTTCTGTATGTGAATCATTCCTATTCTTTTATCTTAAGACTTTAAGTTCCTATCAGAAGCTTGCACAACTGATTATAATCGGGTTTTTTAATGACAAATACCTATTTTGCATAAGTTTAATATTCAATACAACTGCATGGAGTATGGAGTATGGAGACTGCATGATGTCTTTGGGCAACCTCTTCCAGTTCTTGCTGGTGAAAAAGTTTCCCTCCAATAGTTTGATAAAGGTTAGATTGCACATTTAGATTTAAACACACCGTTAATGTGATAAAGCCAACAGCACATAAATGTGTCTTTGAGTCTCTTGACTTGGATAAATTATTATTTATCATTTTAACTGTGACATGGATCCTTATTTTAGATGAAGATGAGCGTCCCATCTTCTGCAAATTGTTTCAGTTCTTATAGCTGCTGGCAAGCCAATGAACATTTTTTAGAACCCTTGAGACAATGTAGGCTCATGTAAACATTGTGCTTAATTATTACATGAGCAAAATCACTTCTACTGCAAATAACTTCCTGTTCTATTGCTCCCCTGCAATAACTCTCATATGAGACAGCATGCTGATAGCTATCTGTGCTAAATGACTGATCAGTACAAAGATGTTAGTGACTTTGCAGCCCTGCAGGACAGCAATGCATCTCTGTATCTAACACCTGCTTAATGGACCACAGGACATCCGTAAATCTTTTTACTGACATATTTTGAGAAGGCCACCCTAGTGTTAAGCAGCAATGAAGCTGATCTTACTGAGACCAGACTTTTTATTTGCCTACTGGAAAACAAAATATGATGCATACAAAATATCTTTGAAGTGACTGTTGATGTTTCCCAGTACCTGCAGTGAAGATTAAATTAGTGACCATGGGATGTGTTTGTTTTTTTCTCAGCTGGAAATAAAACATGCAAACAGGTTTTCCTACAAAGAAATCTCTCAATGATTCTCCTTTCTCTTGGGAATATTTAGTAAAGAATATACTTATAAACTGACTGTGTATTTCTTCTTGGTGTACGCATATCTAATATGAACAGCAAGCTTGATGACATAATTTTTAAATATGAATAATTTTTAAAATTATTTTAATATTACCTCCTGTAGGTTATGTATACTGGAATATTTGTTTTCATAAATCCTTAGGATCCTCCCATTTCAAAGGTTTAGACACCAGTCTTCCCAGAATCCTAAACTCAGAAGATCCCTCTTTAATCCATGTGATGTACATTACTTTTTGGAAAATATCAGTCATTCTCATATTTTCATCTCCCTTCTTTTTACACTCCAGAGCTTACATCTTAATACTCTGATAATTTCTCTTATCCTCTGTTCCATTAATTTCCTTTCTCCTTTTTTTTTTTCTTTGTCAATTCCCTCCTTGTAAAAGGAATGAGAAGGTTTTTATCAGATGCCAGTAGCACTTAGAAACATTCCAAATAAAAAATGTACTTTAAAGTGCATGATGGTTGTGAATCACATATAACCTACAAAAAAACCCTAAATAAATCACAATCTGCCAAATTAATTTAGTCATATTCCTGTGCCTCCTTAGTCTCCTTCTCTTCTTCTTATTTTAAAATCTTTTCTTTTTCATGTACCTATTTCAAAAATTGCAGTTGCCCCTTGTGTGCATAGAGTTATTTGACCACATTGGGATTACTATTCTAAATTAGGTGGTATTTGGAATTATACTAAATTGGAAGGTTGTTAGTAGGCAGAATAAAGGAGGCAGCAATATCCTTTTTTTATTTGGGCAAGAAAACTTTTCTTTACTTGTCTGAAAGTGCCTCAAAAAAAATTGTAACAATAATTATTATGATGGTTAATAGTAAATATGGAAGCACTGAAGATATAAATTAATTAAATACTGAGTTTCATAGCATAAAGAACTAAGTGGCCTCTCCTAAAACTACAGATATACAAAATAAACGTCAAGCACCATTCAAAACAAGAAAATACATTTATGCTCTAAATGTGGAGAAAGGCATTTCAGACAAGAAAAGATTTGGGGATGCAGAATAGTAACATAAAGGGAAAAGACAAACATTAATTTACTTGACCAAAGGTAGAGTGTCTATCTCTGAGCAAATCAAAATCATAAATTCAACAGCAGACTAGGAAAGATGAAAGATTACAAATTGTGAGGAAGATAAGGTAAGGGTAGCCTGTGGAAAGGTAGGAAGTGCTGACTTGAACATGGCCATACTCAATCCAGAGATAAATTCTGTGAAACGTATAGTTTTGTGCTGCATAGAGAGAAAATAGTAGTACCACAGACAATGGAATTGGGAATGAGATCTCAAATACAGACGTGACCCTTATAAATAGGAAAATGTTAACAGTAGGAAAGGAAATTGATACTCTGACATAGAGTAGGAAGAAAAAACTTTTAAAAACCCTAATAGAGGAAGCTGTAGAAAAGTGTAAAAGCTGCTAGTATCCCAGGGGCTCCAGCAAGAAGTTCACACTAGAGACATCAGAGAGATTATGGCAAAATTGGGCAACCAGTCCGTTTGACTGGAATGGAAATTAATATTTGCTGATAATAGACAGATACACACTTTGCAGCAATAAAACTGAATGATAATTAGGGCTAAACCATCATTTATTCCCCAGAATTGTTCTGGATCATGGACATTAAGTTTAAAAAGAACAGAGTATGGGCCACAGTTCACTCATGAAAAATTCCCCAGATGTGTAAGGGTTTAGGAAATAAACATATAAATGTCATCATGTCAATAGCTTCGTGGAAAAAAAAATATGTTGAAAGAAATGGTTGTGAATATATTGAAGGATACCAGGCTAAGCAGAGTTACAAAACTCAATAAAAGATGTGAATTATATTTCTTGAGGTGAAATTGAAGAAAATACAGGATGAGCTTACAAAAAGTAGATGATGCTAGAAATATTTCTTTTTCATAGAATCGTAGAACCATAGAATGGTTTAGGTTGGAAGGGACCTTGAAGATCATCGAGTTCCAACCCCCCTGCCATAAGCAGGGACACCTCCCACTAGACCAGGTTGCCCAAGGCCATGTCCAGCCTGGCCTTGAACACCTCCAGGGATGGGGCTTCAACCACCTCTCTGGGCAACCTGTTCCAGTGCCTCACCACCCTTAAAGTGAAAACTTCTTCCTGATGTTTAATCTAAACCTGCCCTCTTATTGGTTTTATTTTAGTCGAAGGAAACATATTAGATCTGATCCATCCATAATTTGGCAAAATATTAGATTTGGTTTCATTCATTCATTAGCTAAATTATGTCAGAAAATATAGCTAGATTATGTGATTAAAGAACTGGCTAAAAAATATAGGAGAATAAAATTTCTTGTTAGAACTACTGCATTTAATGATATTACTATGTATTTCTGAGTTCAACACTTCTCTTTAAGTTCTATGTATATACAAGCACTTAAATAAAAGTGTTTAGCTATAGTCATGTTGACAATGAGTAAATGTACTCATGTATCTACATGCATTTAATAAAGATTATGCATATAAAATGTTTACACATGTATCTAGCCCTTTTTCAACTTCTTGAGGCTTTCATTGCTGATTGCCGTTCCTTTTAATCAATGTTCATTACGAAGAAAGGAGGTAGAATTAGATTTTCAGGTAAAATACTTCTATCTGCTTCTACATATTTTCCGTTTACATAGCCCTGTGCATCAGCTCTCAAAAACTTTATTCTTAGATAAAGTTAATATTCTCTTTACATTCTAAAGGCCAAAAGAGGGCACTTTGTGCAGCCTGATATAAAATTTGATCATGAATGTTTAGAAAACTCTCACCAACTCTGTACTCTTTCTGGCAAATATGAAAGTGCATTAGTAATGTCAATATAATGAGGAGGAAAGAGAGAAAAAGATAATGTGAAAGAGATGAAAAAAGGAGCAGATAGTCCAGCCTATGTATTTTCCCTACAAATCATCTTGGTTCCCTCTAAATAAACCAGTGGGTCACACTGACAATCTTTTCAGTTTTAATCATTCTTATACCTCAACACTAAATGTCCTCTAAAACTTGATTACAAAAGGGCCAGAAATGAACATGTATTGCAGATGAGACCATATGAGCATACAACGTTTCAATATTATTCTTTGATTTATTTTTTCACTCAGACTTTTTTATTTTTGCCATTATCTTAGCTATTGGACTTGACATGTTCAGTACAATGTCAACATCCATATCCGGAGCTGATACAACTAAATTCTTGATCCTATGCACAAGTATTCAAATAATTCCCTTTGCATTACTTTTCCTCTATTAGCTTTTATTTTTCTCAGTGGTTCTTATTCATTAATCTCTGTTAGATCTCCTTGGAACTCCTCAGTTGTATCTCTTCTCAATCACCTTTTTAAATTATTTGGTTTTCCAGTATCACTGCTTCTATCTTTTCCAGATCATCAGTGAATTCCATATTACGTAACACTTTTTTTTGCTCTAAGCCACAGTCATCCTCTTCCCATTGAGAACAAAATAAGTATACTCATGCTTTGTTTTGCTTTATTTTAGTCAGTTTCTGATTTCTGATAACACTTGTCTTTTACATAGCAATAATTTAATTTCATAAATAGTTATTTGTGAAGATTTTGCCAAAAGTATCTGAAAAACGTCTGAACATGTTGTGTCATCTAGGTCTCCAGTGTTCATTACTATCTGCAACTCTGGCAAATTTATTTTTGGTAGGGAACAAAAAGAGGAATAGAAACTAAGCTTGAGGACGAGAAGGATGCAAAGTTGAATGTCTGTAAATGCGTAACAAAATTAGACACCTATAAAGGAAGAAAGAAAAGGCAGCATTAAAAGCAGAGATTCAATATATTAAATTAGACAATGGAAGCACCAAAGTTAAGGTTTCTTGCTTTTGTATTTGTGTGTGATAGCTCCCTCCATTGATGATTCATTATCATAATTTTCATTTTCATAAAAAAAGCACTTTTTCTTTCAAAATATTTGCAAACCATTAGCTCAAACTGTCTAGGACCTCCCTCTCTCTTTAAAGCAATGCCTTAACCATCTGTTATTTGACTATGTATTAAGCTCTTCCTTTTATTCCCTATCAAGAAGCTAATGAAGAATATACTGGAACCCATAAATCTGAAATTTTTATTTTAAAGCATTCTACATCTACGTACTATTAAAATTTGTTTATAAGTCTTTCTGTAACTTTTAAGCTGTCTTTGCATCTTATCAGAGATATGGTTACTCGGTGTTAGGAAGTCTTCTCTATTGTATGTAGTTGGAGATCGACAAGCTAACATTACAGCTTAGCTGCAATAGTACATTAAACATTTTGAAAACATCCCCTGGCACTGAGGACAGTTGTCAAGGAAGAATCTCATCATATGCTCGTAAGCTCTCTCAGTTCCCGAAACAGAATGGCTTCATTCAAACTGCCTGCTGAGAATAACTCATGGATCTCCCTACGTGTTGAACTCCATCCAGTAATTATTGGGGAAAAGACTAGTTGGCATAAGAGAAACTCAAGCCCCGTTCTAGCAGCGTACTACCACAGAAGATCACATTCCATTGCCTGAGAATATTCACAGGAAGTGTTTAATTTAATTAAGACACAGCCTCAGTATACCATAATTCAGCTCAAAATATTGATTTATGGACATATACAGTTTTGTTTTTAATATGTTACTTTGTTCAGTGTCCCACTTCTTTGCCCTACGTTGCACTTAGCTTTCAAAAAGTAAATTTTCCAATTCGTCACTATTTCTTTCAGGATTCCCTTGTTTTGTCACATTTAACGACTGCAATATTTATAAACAATTGTACTTTCAGTGATATTGAATGCATCTTTATATTTAAATTCAGTATGTCCCAATGATTATTTTTCTTTGCAAATCACTACAACTGTATCTGTGTTTCCATTTGTTGTTTTTTTTTTTTCTTTTTTTTCCTTCCATGAAAACAGACCTGTTTTCATGTATTGCAGCTTACTTTTGGTTAGGTCCTCTTCTTGTATATACCCATCCTTTCCACTTGTTCACAAGTGGAAACAGAGTGATTGGTAAGTCATCAGTATTCTGGCTTGGTTATTCAGCATGATGTGCTTTATTAAATTTGACAAATATTTTGTGGTAAGCTATGTTACTATGATCATGGAAATACTACTGATGCTGTGTTTATTCATGTGTCAAAACTCTTGATTTGGTTAATTGCATGAGAAATTAAGAATTTAGGGGTTTGTGATCAAGTGGTAAATTGGTTTTCTAGTTACTTAATTTTCAGAAAACAAATTGTGAAGCTTCAAGGTACCTTATTGCAGCCTCTTTACATTAGCTTCCAGGGTCCTACCGGACTCAGTGTTTTTTGCTTAGGCATTCTGTAAATGACAGCAGCTCCTACATTCAGACAGTTATTCACTTACATATAGTACACATCTGACTACTGCTCATTGTCATAGGAAATCTAGCAAATATACCATAGTTATGATTTATACCAAAAAATTCTTTACAACAGAGTATCATTAAGTCACAGTGGGGGCTGGCCTGACCCCTGGGGATGTGGACCTGCAGGGGCTCCCCATGGGGGTGGCAGGAGAGGGACTCACCAGCCTGAGAAACCCAACACCCCAGCCAGGAGGCAGGGCAGGCTGGGGACAGCCAGAGGCAGCCCCAGCCCTGGGCATTGGGCACCTCCATGGGGACAAAGGTGTGCCAAAACCAGGCCAGGACATCAACTCACAGGTCAGTCCCACAGTTAGCAAACTGGTAGATTGCAAATTGCATATCAGCTGAGTTCCTTTAACATTTTTGGCAAAGTGAATCATACAGAAATACGTAAAAAATGTTATCCTTCAAGATATTTAATTTTACTTTTTTTTTTTCATTAGGCTAGTGACTATTAAAATGAGCTAGAGGAAATTAATTAACTCTTCAATAACAAATATTACTTATATTTGATCATTTATTAATATATACAGTAAGATAGATTAAAATATTAAGAAAGATTAGCACTAAAAGTCAACTAACTAAATTAAGTGATGCACTTGATAACTGCACATGATATTTCAAAAAAACATACTAAAAGTTAACAAAACCAACAGTTAATTAAGCCAAGCCAAAAAGGATTATTTTTTTCCCCTTAACCAACTTTCTTCATTAACGCGCATTAGCAGCATTAGCTCCAGTCATGTCTCAACTCATACACAAATTTTAAAATTGTCAGGACAAAGATCACATCTCCTCAGATTTTACAGATTACTCCAAACATCGCCTTGGGAGACTAGCATTACACTACTAATAACAATAGTCAATAGTGCCACGTGCCCTCTTAACCAGTAGCTGTAAAACTGATCCCTGGATTGTTTCATGGGCTCTACAGAAACTATCATATTTCTTTTGCATGAGTCTTAGGCACTTAAGTTGAAGAAATTTTCTGTATGCTTAAAATGAGCTATGTGCTTAAGTATCGTGTTAGAAGAGGCATTTGTAGACTTGAGAGGAAACCTGTACTCAAGCCTCCTAACTGCCTGTGGTATTTTGTTCAGTTAGCTATTTTTGACAGCTGTCCTTCTGAATGATGAATAAGTTAATTTTTCAGTCAACGTTCAGTAAGTTTGTAGTCCAAGAAATAATGCAACAAATCACAGTATCTGTTTTAATATCTCATCCTCAGAATATACACATGCAGGAAAAAAAAGTCTGTGATATTATTCTTTAAATCAATGCAAAATGCAAATTTAGGAAATACAGAACCAATTATATGAATGAAAAGTAGTTTCTTTATTTGTGGACCTATTATAAAATATACCAAAGTCATTTGTTACTGCTTCATTATTTCTAAACTGAGTCTTCAATTACTTAAAGTTAATGGCACACTTAGAGTTAATTTGAAATTTCAGAAGAAAAAAAAGGAATATAGTAGACTAGATATAGCAGAAAACCAATAGTACAGCTAGAAAAGTTCCAGAGAATGTGACACATGTGACAAAATATCTGGAACAGCCTCCATAATGAAGGTAGTGAAATCATGGAATCATAGAAATATAAGTTGAATGATACTTCCGGAGGTTATCTAGCCCAGGATTCTGCTAAAAGCAGCGTTACTGCCAATTCTAGATCAGGACAACCATGGTTTTGTAGAGCCAAATCCTGAAACTTCCAAGGACAGAAATTCCACATCCTGTTTTGGTAACCTGCTCTGGACAGCTCCAGTGCTGCCTTATGCTCCCATAGGAAAAAAGATTTTCCTCATGTCCAGTCCCAATCTTCTAAGCTACAACTTCTGATTATCATAGAATCATAGAATTGTTATAGCTGGAAAAGACCTTTAAGATCATCAAGTCCAACTGTTATCTAACTCTACCAGGTCCACTTCTAAACCATGTCCCTGAGCACCATATGTAGACAGCTTTTAAATACATCCAAAGATGGCGATTCAACCACTTCCCTGGGCAACCTGTTCCAGTCTTTGATAACCCTTTCAGTGTCCAAGTTTTTCCTAATGTCTAATCCAAACCTCCCCTGGCGCAACTTGACGCCATTTCCTCTTGTCCTATTGTTTGCAACTTAGGAGAAGATATCAACACCCACTTCTCTACAACCTCCTTTCAGGCAGTTGTAGAGAGCTATAAGGTCTCCCCTCAGCCTCCCTAGTCTTCCTTTCATCACTTATGTACTTGTAGAAGCTTTTCTCATTGCCTTTGACATCCCTGGCCAGAGTTAATTCTGTCAGGGCTACCTTCTTCATTAACCATGGACTCATCTGATGATCTGAACCTGGATGTCATACCTGGGCCTGCCCTGCACACCTCACTTGGATAATGTGGGATGGAGCTCTGACTGTCCTTGCCCTGATGGATGTGTTATTGTGCTTGACTCCCAGCATCCGCTCCTTTAAGAGAACAGCTGGCCCTCAGTGCTCATCTTCCTCGCCTTACTGCACACTGTTTTTTTAACTTGGTAGGTCCTTTTCTGCTAAGCTCCTACTCAATCAGCCCCTTTCCAGCCTGTTATGACGCCGACAGTTATTCTTGATGAGCTTCATAAAGCTTCTGTTGATAAGTATTGACTCCACAGATTCTCCACTTACTATCAGCTATCAGACGTCAAGCCATTAACCATAACCCTTTGAAGATGATAGTTTACGCAGTCTGAAATCTGTCTAATGGTCCATACATTCAGCATATATTTCCTAGAATAATATTCTTCAGCCTGGAAGAGATAACTGAAGATGAACATGACAGACATCTTTAAAATCAAGGCTGGCATGGAGAAATTCAATAAAGAACAACTATTCACTGGGTCCTCCAATGTAACAGTTAGCGGTCATAAGCTGAAAGGAGCAGGTGGTAAACAAAGACAAGGAATAACTTATTCTGAGAATGAATGGAGAATATTCACAGCTTTTCACCAAAATGCCAAAAGAAAAATTGAATAAATAAATAAATAAATAATCATCAAAAGAAGAGCTACCATTGCTGCTTAGGAGAGTACCTGTACTACATACCACTGTAAAGCGGAAAAGTGTAGCAGAAAATTATGACCAACTCAGTTCTTACATTCTTCCATTGACATTTGCTATTAACCATTAGATGGTGAGTGAGATGGGTGCTTGTTCTAGCATTCTATGCTATTCATGTCTTATCAACGCATTGGTGGTTTGAGTAAGAAAAAGTAAACCTTTTTTTATAGAAATGGAGCCTGGCAATGTATTACTCCCTATTATTGAATGAAGTAAGGCTGCTTACATAGGAAATACAGCCTATTTTAAAAAGATTTATCTACTGAAATACAATAACAAATCACTATGGTACTTACGACAAAAATATGGTGTATATATATACACACACCACACTATGGTATATGTGACAAAAATATTTGTCATACTCTTCCATCTTGATCATCTGATCTGCTCATAGTAAAAATCTAGTGAAATTATCAATATAAACTACTTGCTGCTGCTTGGACTAAAGCTGCTGAGAGGAGATAAATACGTGAAACATTTTTGAAGTTTTATTTCTTTTATCCTTTCCATCATTTAATGACTAGAAGTTCTTCATTGGGAAAGAAAAAGACAAGAGATTTTCTTTGCGAACAAGAACTAACTTGTTAGAAGTTGCAGTTTTAAGTGTATCCTGTTGTTAGGGTAACTAAAGTTCTAAAAATACTTTAAATAAAAAGGACATCACCTTAAAAGCTACTCAAGTAGTCATAGCAACAGTATTTTTTAGAATAAAAGCAGTTCATAGTGGGTGTTTTTTCCTCCTGACCTTAAGCTTTACAAAAATATACAGCCAGCTTCTTTTTATAAACTATATGTGTTTATCCAAAGTCAGATGAAATCAAAATTAAGAATATGCTGAAGTATCCCAAAGCATTTTATGTATATATACGCTACTCATCAACTTGAGTACTTTAAATTTTATGTTACTCTTTTCTGTATTTCCACAAAGCACGTTCCTATTGCACAGTGTTACAACTGTTCATACCAAAAAACACTTTCAATTTATTTGAGATTCACCTTAGTGTACCATAATATATATGTATTGTAGAGTTTTTTTCAAACGTTCATATACATTGTGTATTCATCAGAGGGATAATTTTCTCCACTATTTTCTTTCAAAAATATGTGCTAATGAAATTTTACTCTCTTTTTAGCATTAAAGACATCCATTCCTACACTGAAGAAATGTCTTATTGAAACCTGACATACAACTTTATTACACATTGTGATTGCTCAAAAACAGTGTTTTTTTGTAAAATAGTGACCCTTCTGTGTACCTCTCTACTACATTGTTCTTAAGGGTAAATTTGTAAGACCCTGTTATTTTCATGTATGTGTTCAGACAGTTGTTTAAAATTTGCCTTCTTAAAAAAGAAACAGGAATGCTTTTTATTGTTGTTACTAGCCAACATAGCTAAGAGAGAATGAGAGGGGTATTAATCCTTCTTGCATTTCATTAACAGAGTTGTTAAAGTAATGCCATATTTAAAGCTAATTGAAGTCTGTATAAAGGCAGTCATTGTTTTCAATAGCCTTTGGATCAGGCTTAAAATCTATTTAGTTACAGGTGTACCACCACAATGAAGGTTATGAAATTATGGAGTTATCACTGAGGACATAATTTGAAAATAATGGAATTTCATCTGTAACCAAGGGCCTAATTTGGCATGCAAATCCTTATTAGCAGTGATGACAGATACAAAGAGAAGAACACAGGTTGAGCCTGACGGCTCAGGTTGTGATTTCAGGAGAGAAATTAGAAATAAATACAGTAACATTGTAAATGTTGATATCACAGTTGATAGCACAGTTGATATCATTAAGAGGTTATCAGGCATAGAACTCATGAGACAGTGACTCTTTAAAGCAAAGATATATTCAAAGTTCCTTACCATCTCAGAACAGAATATTGCATCTCCTAAACCAATAAAAATTCCATTCAGACAAACAGTATCCATATTTGGAGTAAATCCACAAGAATTTTATATCAAATATATAATATATATAAATTTATATCAAATTATTTGTGCATGGATAATATGTTAAGCTTCTGAGAAGTTTGAATATAAGCAGCATTGATAAAGGATTAAGGGAAGGTGTATGGGTGAACCATGCATGTGGCATATTCATATTGTCTCCCACAGAATTATTTTTGTCATATATCTCTGCAACTTATCAAAATATTTTTATCACCATCTATGTAGTCAGTATTTTAAAATATATTTATGGAACCACTTTAGAGAAATGAAAAGATCTATGGATTCTATAATATATAGAAAGATGCAAAAAGCAGCATTATAAAATTGTAATCAGGTTATCTGTTAACATAAAAAATGGCAAACACTCAGATTTGTGATTGAGCCACAGATAAAGGCAGTTAAGTTGGAAGAAATCAAATAGTAAGAGTGAAAATATAATGGAAGAAGAGAGAGAACAGTCTACCTTTTCTCCATTGTTACTAACTATATTACTATTAGTAAATCTAATCAGTAAATATGGGCTCAAAAATCCTACTTCACTAGGAATTCTAGTCCAGAGTTGTGAAGATAACTGAAATTTGTGAGAGAACTTTCTTTCTCAATAGCTTTCAAATGGTGCTTTAAAAATTTTGTGCTGTTATCTTTTTCAAAAAGTTTATAGTTGCTACCAAGGTAGTATGACTGTATGTACTTCTTACTCTATTAAGTAAAGAAAAAAAATTAAAGATGACGTAATGAGAAAATATTATGTCTTCCAGGCTGAGACCACTCTTCTGAAGGCTTCCCCAGGGAAACTGAAAGGAATGGAAACTCATGTTATGGGTCCATTTAGGAAACTGAAGCTTTATTAGCCAGTTATTCTAAATTCATAGGTTGATGCTTACACCCAGTTTTCCAAAACAAAATGATCTTTATAGTCTTTGACAGATACATTTCTCCTAGACCACATCTTCAGTCTCCTTTGCAAGAAAGGAGAGAGCTCCTTTCCAAGATGCTTACATGAGACTACCAAACCAGGGAGACTGAGAGACCAAGGAACCAGTTTCCTCATCCCTTGTGGATAAGAAATCTGTGCTTATTTTGTGCTGGATTGAACATAGAATAGGCAAACGTAATCCTGTCTAATGGAATGATTAAGTGTTTAAAATGATGTTTTAATTCAATCAATTAAAAGCATAAACAGCATGAGTTTGATTGAATCAGTTTACAGAATTACACAGAAACCAATGTGGTTGTCAGCAGGGGTGAAAAATTCATGTATCACCTACACACAGCTTGAATTCTGTATTTCTCAATTAGATATTACAAACAACCTACTCTACTCTATCACAGAAGAATAGCTCTTGAGTAAGAAAAAAAACATAGCAAAGCTTTCAAAACATGTGCAGTTAATTAAAATTTAGGCACTCAGCAACCACTGTCAAACATTTAATAAATATGACAGCTTGATTAGTTTTTATTTGTTCTGTGTCTTCCATAGACAATTTCAAGAAAATGTTTAATAGATTTAAGATTCAAATATGCTTTTAAAAGGGGAAAAAAAAGGTTCTGCATTTAATGAGACATGCCTTTTAAGAAAATGTCATTTTCGTAGTCAGTAGATGCGTTCCTAAAACACAATAGAGTAGAGAAAACCATAAATATTTAACTACTGTTAATTGTGTATCAAGTACTTAAGAGGTAGCAACATGAAAGCAAACAAAAAAATCCAATTGCAATTGTAATATAAAATAGTTTCTATCCTACAATACACACATTTATATGGTAATTTGATATGTTCATGTTAGGGCAAGTCTTTCCAGAAGTGCTCAGTTTTGGCCTAACCAAGTATTTACATCAATGACAGAAATCATTGCATTTACATAACTTTGGTTAGAAGGAAACATGGAAGACAAGCTGCTTTTAAAAAGGTATATTCCAAAAATTAACACAAAAATATTAACGTCGAATTTCATATTGGAATGTATGCATTTAATTTCATTCATAGTTATAAAAGGACAACCTGATTATTACAGTAAGCTAATTCAGTTCCATCAACTTCTACACCTTAGTTGATATACCTCTGCTGAACATTTTTGTTCTATTAACTTTAGGTTTTATTGTAACCAATATTTGATATTTCATTTTACCTATTTTATCAGTATAACTTTTTCAGATGGCTAATTGTTGTTTAAAGTTTTACCATCACAGTAATTTCTTCACAGAAGAGCTTTGATTGTCATGATAAGAGCTTAAAAGCATATAATTTTTAAGAATAATGTAAAGAATTATATCCATGGAAGCAAATAACACATTCAAAATTAGCATTCTCTGTTTTGGTTCTTCATACCTCACACTTTGTTTATCAACTTTGTTCCAATAGTCCATCAAGTTTTAAACGAAAAAAAATTATTAAGAATATTTATTGGACTCATAGTGTTCATATCATTCATACAGTGATGAATACCTTGAAATGAGCTGATATTAATGCTTTAATAAGAATATTTATCTCTTGATCTACAAAAAGGGCTGAAGTATTAAACTGCTTCAAGTAATCTAAAATAAATAATCAAAAAATTCAAAATATCTTATATGCCAGTGCAAGAGTTTTACAAGTAAAGAATTGTTGAATTAAAATTACATCATTCAAGACCTTGGCAAAGAATGTGCTCTTAAACATGACGGAGTACTATAAATCAATTGGATACCATATTACCTGAAAATAAGCTATCAGAAAGCATACTTTTGGGACTAATACTATACCTGAAGTTTGCCTCAACCACTAATGAGATTACATTTTTGAGAGAAAAGGATCGTACAAACAGTCTTATGCTGTACGACTACTAATTCACAAGTCAGGTCACATTGCAAGACCAGTGAAAGGTTATTGCATATGCAGTATTAAAGGAAAAAGTGTAGTAAAAGACTTTATGAACTTTAGATAGCTTTACTGTAACTTCAGCTATATAACAACAACTAGATGTCATACCTGGAAAAACTTTAGAAAGGCAAATTGTTCATAATTTTTATTAACAGACATTTACAAGAACTAATTTCAGATGCAACAAATAATTATGACTTTGCTATCCCAGGAATCACATAATATTTTTGCAAAAAGTAACCATAAGTAATCCATGAAGCAACATTTTCAGTCTCGTCAGTTAACAACTGTACAACTCGTGTGATCACAGTCATTTATCAGACACAAATCTATCTGAGTTTCTGTTCCTCCAGTTGGGTAAAGACTGGTTTAAGTGATTTCACTTCAGAATTTATTCAAGAAGATTTCCTATATCAGTACTTAAACAGCAACGTTTAATATTTCATAGTAAAAAATTTTATAGCCAGATGTGAATTGGAGGTCCATGTGCACATCACCATTCATCGACATAGCACTGAAAGAAGGAATTTCATAACTGGCCGCAGTTCTTAGTTTCTCTTCACTTTTCCAAAAAAAGAATCTCTTTTGGCTCTGTCACAGATGGAAATGTTCAACACAGTTATGATTCAGTGGCAATTCAAAATTTATTGATGATTTGAGGCAGATCAAGAGGTTGAATCTTAGCAGCACTTAATCATTAGCTGATTTAAGGATTTACAAGATGATTTAACAAAGTAATTGAACAGTGACTTAATTATTGATTTAAAAATGATAAGATTCACACTAACTTACTAGAAGGTATCCCAAATTAATACATATGCATATGAACACAAACATACAAGCACACACCCCTCAAGGGGTCGTGCACACACACACATGGGTCTTTGCCAGGACCAAGGTCCCTTCGCAGCGGGCGACTCCAGTGAGCCGATGGGTGCCCCTTTTGACTTCTTACATGCGCACAGACAAATGGACAGAAAGTATTTGGATGCAGTAAAGTATCAGAACACCCACCCTTGTAAGACCTAATATGTATATTAGACACACATGGACACAGAGGTGGATGAAAGAGAGGCTAGCTTATAGTTAAAATTTCCCTCTTCAAGTTTGGAGTAAATAGTCACAATGCATCGGCATTCCTCAGCAGGTCATAAGTGAGACTCGAGAGGGTTGACTCACTCTGGCCTTCTAATCCTCGAGATATCTGTCTGAGCAGCATACCAGCTCAGGGGAGATGCTGGTCACAACCCACTGCAATCCAGAAGAGCTCAAAGGGTCTCACTAGAATTGCTCTTTATAGGGTCTGAGATAATTTACTTTCATCAGGTACTTTTCAACTCTGGCCCAGCTCAGACACTGGGATATTCTGGTGCTTTCCACCAGTTGTGCAAGCCCAGAACTTGCCAGATCTTGGAAGTTCTGGTATCACCTCCATCTTTGGGCTACCATTCATATATTGTCATGAGTGATTGATTACCTTTCCTGTTTCTAACCAATAGGAGTCATGGGATCCAGGTGCACTAAGGGGTTACTATAATGTTCTGGTTCATCACCCTACACTTTCTTTTATGTTGTACCATAATGTGTCCCAGGTGTTAATGGGTTGAAATAACATTCTGGTCCATTGTATTGTTACGTGGCCCAGGTTGGGGGGAAATCGCACCAAGCGGCCTAAAGGAGGGGAAGGGGTTGCACCACCACAGGCTTCTAGCACATTCTGTCTTTGCTTCTTTCTCCAATACTCAGGTGGTTGTGTTATACACCAGTATCCTGTTCTAATTGTTGTGCCTGGTGATGAAACCTAATGACTTGAGCATCCTGACAAAGAACAGAATCTTAGCTCATCCTACCCAACAAGCTTCAGAGTTTTCATATATTTAATAAAGACTCGGGTTACTTCATTTCTAGGCCCAGCTGACAGAAATCCAGAAACCATATCCCATTTACCAGTTTAGCACAGCTACTTCCATGTTTGTACAAGCTCTTAATGCACTGAACCTGCCCTGGCCTTGTTAGTTTAACATACACTGCTAGTACATTGAAGTTGTCTCAGTAAATGCTGTTTGCTTCTGGTACAACCTTTTGTTAATGTTTTGTTTGTGTTTTATGTTTAAATTTTAAATTCTTTGATTACCTTCTGCATTATAACTGATGCTCACTCAAGTGAAAGCTGAGACATATGAGGAGCCTTTGTTTAGTATTTCTATCCCAGTCCAGCTCACTGTGTCCTCTAGACTTTAAGGCCTATGTTGATGAACACAGTATAATTGTCATCCCCACAACAATATTGATAGCAACAGAAATTTGTTTCTATGGGACTTTCTTGTATTTTCTTTGCAGCAGTTAACCAGCCCATAAGAGCCTCAAATTGCCTGTAAACTAATCTCTTAATTGAAACATAAAACTATCATAGACCACTTGATCTACACCTTATTCTCATACCAAATAGGCTTATGTTACCCTTAAACTTCATGATTTTAGTATTTTATGATTGAAAGTTTTACTCAGAAACGTAACATTTTCTGAGGTATAAGAGGCTATAGGTGAGCCCTGACTCACCCCATTTCCTACAAGAAGGTGGTCTTCTTTAAGGAAAAATCTGTGTTGTCTTGAAAGGCTGTATATTGGTCATCAAACAACCCAGAAAACTGGGAAAGTATGACTCTCTTTTTAGTGCTTATCCAAAAGTTCTACGTGTCCTTTTGGATAAGGGACTTAAAAAGTTTAGCTTTGATTTTTCCCCTTCCTCGTGTCAGTGTCTCAGCAGAAATAACATTGGTTTAGTCAATTCTTAGAGCAAATGAGTCTAAAACTCCAGAAAAATATAAAATGTCAACTGTATCCTCTCAGCAGATGAATATTCTTTACTGAATATGAAATATTCAGGTTACTGTAAAGTCTTTGACAAGAAGATGAGAATAAAACATATCTTTGCAAATTAGACTTTGGGTGCAAGTGTACAGCTTAATAAAATTAGTCAGATGATAAATAGAAGACCACTTTCCAGAGAAGAAACAAATAATCTGAGCATTCTTTACACTTTTTGGCCTATTTAATGTGTCCTAGACATTTTTTCTGGGACATTTTTGTGTGATATCAGGATTTATCTGATTATTTTCTAGTATAGTTGGGTGAAATCCATATTTTCTCAGGGAAGACAGATCATCTTAAACAGCATATATATATATATAACATTCAAGAGAGCTTGCGTTATCACCATCTCTATATCAAATTAGAAAAAATTCCACTTCTTATCTACAACAGAATTTCTGTGTCGCAGCATTTTTCTGGAAAGTTGAAAATAGACTCCAAGAAGAGAGGACCATATCTACAGCCTTTTGGAAACCTCAGCACTTTGCCTTGTTGTCCAGCTTAACTGCTGCTTCACTAAAGATTTCTGTCAAGTAAGCGCTCTCATATTTGTGAAAGAACAGTATGATTCATACTCAGCAACAAATCCACCATAACTAGCAAACACATCTGGAAAAGGCAAGCTCTAAGAATGCTGGTCCTGGATGAATCTCCAAACTTCAAGGTGAGAAAAGACCTGGCTTACTGTCAGTCACCTGCTAATGCCTCGTACATCTAAAAAGCTGCTCAGCTTCTCAGACCTTCACAGTTTCTGCTCAGGTTAACCCAGTTATGTGTTGCCTTGCTCTATTTGCCTTTTGTATGCCCCTTTTAAATTCTTTAATACAAAAGGAAATTGTAGGTAGATAAGGAATAAGATAAGGGTGACCCTAAGGTGTTTCACTAACTTAATGATCCTTGATTAGATGCCCTAGATCAATAGTGAGGTGGTATTCACAACTTTCTTAAAAAGAATCCCCTTTTTATCCTTCATCGCTTTTTCAGTTTTTACTCCATTTGAGTCACCTTCTTATTCTAGCCAGGTATCAGGTCATTCTGATAGTAATGGATGTGATGTCTGAAAAGTAAAAGAGATGTAGTTGGATAACATCTGCATATCACAGTGCTCTTACAATTTAAATAAAGTGCATGATGCAGTCGTAAATAAAAGTCTAAAAAGACTCAGTGGAAATAGCATTTACTGATCTAAATTTTTATATATATTATTATTTTTTATATATTATATATATAACACTGTCATTCTATAACATATATTACAGAAATTTGCCGTTGCTGTTTGAAACATGTCCAATAAAACTTCAAGTTACAGGAAAAAAAGGATTTTTTGGAGCTGAATGCCATTTTTCCTCTTTATTGTTTCTGGTGTGAGGCTTCTACTTACATTACCATTTGCTGGTTTTACAGGAAAAAAAACAAAGTAGGCAAATTGTTGTCACTTATAAAGATCTTCTAAAAGGAAAATAGTAGCTGACCAGTTCTGGCTATAAACTGAAGAGTAAAATCAAGAATTAACAAAGGTGCAATAAAAATTTTTATAGGCACTATTGTCAAAGGAGGTGACTCAATTTCACATTGTTCTTGAAAGAATGCTGGATGTTTAGACATCAATCAATAATATATTGGAATTTTAATCCAAAATTATAAAAACCCCTTTATTCTAAACATTTTAGTATGCTTTTTTATTATGATTTATGAAAGATTTATGAAAATTATGAAAGTATTCTTCCAATTTTAGTTCCTTTTTTAATTGTTGTCTCCTGGGAAGATTTTTAAAAGGACATATATGCATTATCCCCAAGCAATTCTGAACTATGTCAAGTTCTAATGCATTAAATGCATCAGAACACCCCATGTTGTAACCTATGTAGCTACACAGTATAAAGCTCATGAAAACAGTTTTTAGTTAAAATAAGGTCAGTCTAAGCATTGCTGGTTTTATCCTGACATCAGTTAAGTACCTTAAAGGATTATCTGATGAAGTGTTATAGCTGATTAGTACCCAAAGAAGTTAATTATCATAAAAAGTCATATTTAAACATTCAGCATTGCGTATTTAAAAAAGTATAAGCTGTTGTTGCTTGATGTTCAGAAAAATATACAGTAAGGTAAATCTTCTCTTTAGGTGACTTATCCATCTAGCTTAGTTGGAGCCCAATTACTAACCTGGTATTTATTTTATTCTGTGTGTCTTCTTATAGAAATGCTTATCTGGTACATGAGATACTGAACAATTAATTATAAATACATACAAAAATCCCTGCAAGCACAAAGGAACAGAGAAGGGACTCTGAACCATTAAAGCAAGCTACAGCCTGTTTTTTCCTGTCATCTCCAGCTCCTTTCCTTACTTGTTAATGATAATCAAATCTTGTAGTATTCTCTGAAGGTCATCAAATCAAGGAAAAAATAATAGTAAATAGCAGATTTCATCATTGTAGCTCCAATCATCTTTCACTAACTTATATAAAGAATATAAAAATTCAGATGGCCAAATTCTGATTTGTTAAGGTATTCAGAAGCAGCATAGATACTTTAAAGTTAAATTTAGGAACCGAATCATACATGTGAATTCGCCAGGTTAGGTTTTAAAGATTGGCCTAAAAATATTTATCTGTTGATTTTATGCAACAGTTCAGATTTCAGTAAGCCATAATATTTCATGCTGATGATTCTACTGATGCTACAGGCTATTTCATTTCTAATCTATCATAGGTATTATTCCATTAAAAAAAGGGAGCAGAGGGCAGGGGAAATGAGAAGGGAAGGGGAAAGAGGGAAGTTTTGCCCTAAATATAGAATTAAAAATGCACATAGACAACAGCAGAATGACTACAGTGATAACACAGTGATAACTTGTGATTTCAGAGTGCTTCTGACATTAAAAAGTTTTACATGAGTAATTGAATTTACCAAACATATAACTTCTTTTAAAAATTACTCTTCTTTTCCACAACTCTTCTGTAGTTTATAGGACTAAATAAAAGGTTTTTTCTACATATAAGTGTGAATAAAGGTCTTTATGAGATTAAGATGGAAACACTCAGCTCTGATGATTGGCTCACTAGCTAAATAAAATCCAGGCTCAAAAAATCCTTAATGGTGTCCAAGTGTCAACACAATAGCTTTCTGCAGCCCAACCACGGTTTTAAAAAGAAGAAAATGATCATTTGATTATCCTTATAATGAAAAAGAAATCAGAGTAAACAACCAAAAAAGCATGGGATTTTTAATATAACGTAATTGTAATTGCAATTAATTAGAACATATTGCACTGTATTGTTTCCAGCAGGGTTTATGTGAACCTGTCCAAGTTCTATTCTCATCAAAGATCACAATACATAAAAGATTAGGAAAAAACATTCAAGATTTTAACAGTCCTCAAGAAGTGGAGAGTTTGAAAGAGAATTTGAAGTTTGGGTTGTCATTTTTCTTAGGAAATGTATTCCTTTACACCTTTTTTTTTTTCTATTAACAATTACAGTTAATACGAAAAAGTGATTGTAGAGCTGGAGGGGAGGTGGGGGGGGGGAAGATCAGCTTGAATTTCATGTTACTATGTACATTTTGCAGGTTTAGAACACCAGCAATCTGTTCTAAGACTTGCTAGAAGGAATTGTGTAACTGGATGTAGCCAGATATTATATGTGCTCAAGAACATATGTCTGCATATATGAAAATCCATCTGAAAAAGCTGGCATTTACTTACTGTGAAGCACATTCTTCATTAACAATGCTATCCTCTGTATGTATGGCTCACCAAACTCATGTTGATGCAACTTCATGTAACAATCCAGAAGAAAAAAAAAACATTTTGAAAATGTTATGCAGAATCATTAAAACACCTCAAAATATATGTTACTCCATATGTCATGACTACTATAAGTATAAATGTACTTAATGTATGTTTATGGTATTTTAAAAAGTCATGTTTTAAAGTTAAATGTTAGTCCTTTTCTGGATAATTACATCTGTCAGAAAGCTGGGAATATCTTATTTCCAAAAGTATAAAACACTAATTCTGAACTCAGCAGACTCTATTGAACTGATTTATAGACATGGCATTTTTGAATTTTCTGATCTGGGTATGTATGTAATTTGTGAGGAGGAGGAAGTGATTCTCTGGAAAGCAGATCCAACTTTAGAATTGTGGTCTCTAGGGACCTCAGATTGGTCAGTGCAGGGGAATTCAGAGTGTTGGAATGGTCCCAAGGCTACGCATGGGTGAGAACAATTTTTTGTTTTACCCTCTGCTCACGGCCTGGTGTCAACTTTACTGACAGAACCTCTGTTCTTCATGCAGTTTTATTAACTATGTATGGAGTCAATGCCATTCTGTCTGGTCTCTGTGCTAGTAGAGCACACATATCAATCTATTTTTTTCCTGTTTTTCTTGTCCTGTAGACAGCTCGACATGTTTCTTACACCATTTCCAATGACTTTTTGCTAGCACAGCTTTAAATGGTTCGCTGAATTTTGCCAGCTTATTGTTCCACAGACTACAGAGTAAAAAGTAAGGATTTTTTTACAGTTAAATTCCCTTATACTTGAGACTCGTAAACTTTCTTTCTCCAGATTAGTCCCATCATTTGTTTTTCTTACTTCAGCTTTTTAGCACCTTGCCCTGCAGCCCTTTGTACAAAGCTTTTTCCTTCAGTACATACAGTCTTTACTTCAGCTAAGCTTGTTAATTATCTCCTCTGCTGATATAATAATTGTTTCCCACGTAGATTCTAACATTTTAGGGTAATTGCTCTGTAAAGAGTGGGGAAAATGGGAGAAAAACAGAGGATCTTGTCATACACCTAGCTGGACAGAAAGCCTCATGATTAACAAGCGTATGATCAGAGGTACATGGCTGATGTGCCTCAGCAATGACTTGCTTCTTCGGGCTTGGGGTTAGTTAAAGAAGATTGTATCTCACTCCAAAGCCTATATAATAGTCCATTACTAGCAAATGCTGGCTGATAACAAGTCAGCATGACCACAGGAGCTGCAAAGGGAACCCTGCTGTTGCAGTGGCTTGCTGTGTAAAATGCTGCCAGAAATATTTCTTGTCCTAGAGGTATCTTTGCTCTTTGAACCAGTGACTACATCTTACCCTTAATATATTAAAATTGTGTAAAATATTACCATAAGGAGGGTGGAAGATGTCAATACTGACGATCTTCAGGCTGCTATAATGATACTTACTTAACTTTAAGGCATCTTCTCTTCTAGACATATATAATGACCTGATATGCTACTACAAGCCATATGCAATTTGTTTGCTGAGCAGATAACCCGGCACTGTTGTAATTTATTTCACATAAAAATGTAAAAAAAACGAATGAAAGAACTATTATCGGGATGACCAGATGACATTTCTGAGCAAAGCAATGGTAATAATAATGCTGAGCTGGCACGTTCCAGCCTGTAGTATTGAATATCTGCTTGGCTATAATGACAAACATATTCGGAAGGACTGGAAACTAACATCAAATGTTGGTTAAGTGTTTATCTGGGGGTGTCCCCAAGTGTCATGAGTTCCTGAGAGGAAATTTGAAGTGCTAAGTCTCAGTTGCTTCAACAAAACTGCACCATGCAGAACAAGCTTCTGCCACAGCTGAATAGGATGGTGACTCACGTAAGGTCCAAGGCATTAATTTAAGAATCTGATAAGAGGAATATATTTCATGTAATTCCCCTTCCTGTATTTTTCTTCCTTTCACAGAACTGCTTTTATTGAGCCCTCAATCAGATAAGTAGGAGAAACTTGTAGAAAGGAAAAGTCTACAGAAGCAACAAATTGCTGGATGAAGCTTTCTTCATTTTCAGCAAGCAGGAAGGTTGTTTATTGCCTATATTATAGAAAATCTAGATCCTTTTCTTGCTTAATCATACTTTCCTTGTATGATCTTGCATGAGTAACTCCGCTATCGCATACCTCATCCTCTCCACCTGTTCACGATACAGAATATTTGTCCACAGATAAGGAATCTAGCAAAACTAAAATCATTCTCATGGTTTCAAGATTTCTGAATATCTTTGTATATCATTTTTTGCAATGTGTTACTTAAAACTCCAGGTTGGTAATTTCAGTTCCTTTTATTTTTTTCTTTAATTTTAGTTAGTCATCATCTGTCTCTTTTCTGCATAATGAGGTATAACTTTATTGTAGAAATCCTGATATCAAATAAAACTTTTATGCAAGACTACAAAGGATATGGTTTTCAATAATTAGTTCTCCCTACACATGTTCCTACTGCCTGGATGGATATTCTTGCTTTATTTCAGAAGCTCAGAGTGGTTTTATCACACAGCTACAAGCAGTTCAATTTTATTATGTTAAGGCTAGGAAAACTTCTGTAAAACTTGATTAATATTCATAAAGATGTAAGTAGATGTAAAATTATTTTCTTAATGGTTTGTTGGAATCTACTAGAGAAATAAAAATGGAGAAATATTTTCTGAAATGCTTATTTATACAACATTTCACATGAGTTTTCTCCCTGTCTCTCTGCTTCTAATAACTGTAAGTGACCCACTTCATCATTGCCCAACAAATCAGAGGAAACATTTTTAACCCATTTTGCAACGTTAAAAATGAGTACACAAGCCAAAGTAATGAGTAATCTGGCCCCAAGTGATATTTGCTTCAAATGCAACAAGACTGTAAGATCATTATAAGAAATGCTGATGGAACTAAAGCTCATGTAGGAGTCACAGGGACAGAAGCCAATGGGCTACACAGACATACCTAAGAATAGAATGTTGACTGTAAGCTTTAGCAAACAATCCAAGGAAAAGGCTAGAAACTATTGCACTGTGTAATGTACTTGCTACTGTTAAACTTTTTACTTGTTAAACTCAGTTGCTCTTTTATTGCTTAGCTGGTTTTTGTTGATATTTTTTTGTATAGAGCTAATTTCACCTGCTTTTAGTTCACTTATTATTACTATTCACTTATATTATAAACAATTCTTATTAATTAAAACACAACCATATTCCCAACCACACTCCAAACATAGCCGTGGGTTTGGTGTTACCTGAACATTTTGGTTTTTCTATTCATTTTTTAAAATTATGTGGAGGAAACAGGTAGCAGACTTCATACTCAAGATATCTCAAAAGCCACTACTTTTCCAATTCTAAGCCATCTACCACAGGGCAGCCATTTATTTTCTGAGTGTTCTAGAAGAGTTTTTCCTGCACTAAGACTGCTTAAAGGAAAGAGGAAAATGGAATATTTGTTTTCTTAGATGATGTTTAAAATATATTTAAAGCATTTGGTGTTTCTAGTATACAACACTTGGAACCTAAGTCTTATTATACAGAGACCTTTTTCCCTACTCTGATAATCTACAGAATATAAACAGTCCAGAAGAATTCTGCACAGGCAGAAATGGCTTTTTGAGAACAAATGGCAAATATTCAGCTTTGGCCTTTCCAACTGGGATAAAATATTTGGATCTGGTCTTGCCCTAACACTTAGGGTGTGACTATGATGTATAGCACTGTACCCTTGTTTCCAAGGACATATAAGGCAATGAATGAGTTGGAGAAAACACTATGTTTTGTACTTAATATGGTCTATACTAAGATATGGGTAGTCATAGAATTTCTCAGTCTAATTACATATAACTGTAGTTAAAATTATACTTCCTTGCCTGATCTCCCCTCTTCTTCAGATCATCAATAAAGCAAATGAGAGTGAATTTTTCTAAATGTGGTGAGGGAAGGGGCAAAAACCTTAGAACAAACTCTTCACTACTTCTATAAGGACTACTTATTTGCCAGTGTACTACAAGGTACAATAAATATTATGCAAAATATAAAAATGAAAACTTAATTCTTCAAGAAGTGGATCACCTTTAAGAATGGGACCAAAATCACATTACCCCAAATTAACTCATTCCCTTTTTTTCTAGCATATCTAGGAAAAAGTTTGTAAATAAACAGCATTGGCTGGGCTACTGAATACTCAAAGCAGAATTTTTTTCAATAGACTAGTTTTTAAAACTGTGATGGCTAAAATCACCGGTAGAAAAATGGTAGAAAATGTTGATTTCAAAGTTGTGATTTACATGAGAAAAGTGGTTTTTTTTCCACTTTTACATGCTTAAACTGGACTGTTTTTTCTTTCTATTTCCTTTGCTTGGGATTGGTTAGGTTTTTGGTTTGGTTTGGTTTTAGCTAAAGATTTTTTTTTTCTATAAATGTCACTGAAAAAAAAAAACAACACAAACTTATTTACCCTTACAACTCTTTATACCTATTTTGTGGGTGGGGTTGTTTGTTTATTTTTTTGGCTTGGCTATGCTTTCATTTTCTCCTTTTTACTTCAACTCTTTTCTTTTGGTCATTATTGGGGTTTGATTTTTGCTATCTACTTAGTTTTTTCCTAACATGACTTTTAGCATGGTTTTTGGATGTGTTAGGGAGCAGCAAGAGTATGGCTGCTCCACAAAGAAGGATGACCCATGAGCCAAAGGTGACCACAACACTGGCACTGCTGTCACTAGGAGGGCACATCCCTGCATGGTCTGCCTGCAGCACACAGGGCAGGGTGCTGATAACAAGATCCATCAACAGACCTAGTTTATCTGAGCTCTTACTTTTTAGTAAATAGAAAATTATTCACATGCTAATAGTACTCCGTTAAGTAATTCTTTATGACATGGTTCATTATTAAGTGTTAACTGACTCTCCTGCAGTTCGTATGTATGACTGGGAACATGACAGTATGCTTCAGCACCAGGAAACACATCACCTCATGCACACAAACAAGTACAAAAATATTAGGGTAAGGCTTTGTTTCAGTAACCTTCCCACCTGGATTAGGCTGTAGTGCTCAGACTCCAAGTGCCATCTTATTCAATATATATTGAAATTACAATACAGCAGTGGATTGACCTGTGTCTTCCCACAATACACACTTATTTATTTGTATATATGCTTTTCTGGTGCACTTGAGAAATATAGTTCCTACCAGTTGCCATGGTTGCTGCCTGCAATCTTAATAAACTTCTTAAAGTGTTTTGAAGAGTGCACAGAAATACCATCCTAGGCAGGCTGCCAGCTGGAAGGATATTATAAAATACTGCACTTGCTCACCAGGGGTTTCCCACAATATCTCTCCAGCTGGCAGTCTGCCCTGCTAGACAGGAGCCTCTAGGAGGGCAACACTGTACTTGTTGCTGGCAGATTTGATCTCACAGTAGGGGTGGGAGTGTCCTAGGAATCGTTTTTAACAATTTCTTCAAGCCTAGACATTTATGTGGTTTTATCTCCTCTACAACATCCTTGTGCTTGATAGAAATCTGCCTGTTTTAAAAATAACAGTAACATATGAACTGAAATTTTCCTCAGTTTATAGAAATCTTCACAGAATATTAACATTTCTAAAGACTGTCACACTGGATTTTGAAACTCTAAACCTTATATTGTTAGAATAAATAGAGTAATATTGTACCTCAGCAGTGATCTGTAATGCAGATGTCAAATAGCTCCCTCAGATTTCATTGGTCGACTAAATTAATGTTGATTGCACAGTGTTTTAACATGAGCAAGAGTTGCAGCTTCCTAAGTAGTTTAGAACCATAACTTTGATAGGAAGAACAAAAAAGAAAAGGATTTGTGTTTTACAAGTAACCCAAACTAATTTTCAAAGTCTCCTTGAAGGATCTGAAGAAGACTTCTTTTTTGTCTGTTTTTCAAAGCAATCTTAGGGTTTCTGACTGCCTTTAGGAGGACCATAACAGATTTCTTGGGATAGTTTTTCATGAATGTAGATCCTGCTCTCTGAAGTTTAAGACATTTTAATTTATTGAATGAAGATTCAGCAACTAATAAATAAATTAAAAAGCAAACATTGACCTAAGAAATAAACTTTTAAAATATAAATCAGAACCAATAGCTGTAATTCAGTTAATTCCAAACTTTTCCATCTGTGTCTGCTGACAGAGCACAAATCTTGATAGATGATAAACACAAGGGAGAAGAACGAAGCATAACTGCCAAACTATGCAATTTCAAACATAATAGTATTTAGTCACTGGTAACTGGGACCATTTTTTAATTCCGCAGGATGCTTTTGAGAAGACTAATTGATGAGGATAGAGAATGTTGAAATTTCATATGAAATCAGGAAGGCCTGAATGCTTCTCTTGGTCAGACAAGCAGGTTTCAGCATTTTCTTCAATTTGGGCAGATGTATATTCACATAAACTGTCCATGGTGTCACTTTCTTCAGCCCTTGCAGGTATAGCACAGGTGTTGGTAGTAGCATTTGTGATCTGACGTGGATGGCCAGATTGAGCTATGAGTCAGTCCATGGAATATGAAACAAATATACCCAGTCTGGAGGACAGTATTTTGGTGCCAACAGCAGAGAGCAAGAGCAGGTGTCCAAAACGTTGTAAAAATTAGTTCCTCAGGCAAATCATTGGAGTTTGAAGTAATCAGGCCTTGATTTTGGCAGTCATACTTACCAGATGATGACACTAAAAGAACTATCAAGAACACGGGCTGGGTTTCAGCGGGCACTTTTTCAGGGCAAGACATTGATTTCATAACACGTCAACAAATCAAATGTGAAAGAAGCACAGAATTATGCTTTTAAAATATTGGCTTATGGCAGCAGTTGTCAGGGAGCAGCAAGAGTGGGCTGCACCACAAAGACTATGAGCTAGGAGATGGAGGCAAAAGCAGGGCAGGCAGAGACAGTATCCTTACCAACAAGAGGCACAGTCTCACAATACCCAAGCAAAGAAGGGCAGAGCAGGTCCAGTGACAGTAACCAGGTTCAGCCAGAGGTCAAGTTGATTAGACAAGTCCATGGTGATGTCTAACAACAACCAAGAAGTCAAGTCAGCAGATCAGGAAGGTATGTGGCCAGGCACATGAATATCTACAGCACAGGTCACACAAGGACCAAGGCCAACGGTGTGAGCTTAAATGTAGTTCCCACATGCAGTGGGGAAGGCCTGACGAAGCTTCTCAAAGCTGTTTTTCCACACAGATCTTTCCTCACCAGCCTAATCCAAGGTTAGACAGATGCATAATATCAGATTTGGTCTTTAGCACAATCATCTAACCCCCTAGGTGAGGAAGAAAAACATTGCAGATCCTGCCAGTGCACTCAGGGCCCTGACAGTAGCTGTAAAAACTACCAGAATGAAATGTAAGATTTTGTTAAGTCAGATGTCCTGGAATCAAGTGTCCAAGACACAGAGAGGTCTGCAGAAACATAAAAAGCTTCAGGCAAAATATAAATATTAAAAAAAAAAACCACCAGTGATACTTTTGCATGAAATGCCATTATTTTGGTATTTGAACTAGCAATTGCATAAGATAGCTCCACAGTGTTAGCAAATCAATAATAGGCTTTACTATAGTTTCACTCTCAACCTTCACTATTTATCATACTGTAAGCAGAAGTCAGACATATATGTCTTGGCAAAAGGGCTCTAATTTTCATTTCTTTCCAAAAGAACTGTACTGATAATACCTTTAACCTAAGTGCTATAGCCACAAAGAAAAACAGCATGTTCTATGAACAGAAGTCTCTTCAATGATTTTGAAAACCTGCAAAAAGAGAAAATTTCCAATCCCTTCTAATACTATACAAAACTGTATGAGATAATTGATGCCATAGCACAGTGATCAACAGATTTTACTCTTCCTTATTGTCCCATGAAGACAAACTAAAATGCCAATCTACTCAAGGAAAAAAAAAGTAGGCTGACAGAATCTGGGGGTGAAAAAAGTTCCAACCTTTCACTTCCTACTGTGTAGGGTCCTTCAGAAATGTCTGTCTAACCAGATAAAAAGAGTACCAGCTCTCAGTGTTGCACAGTTACAAGATTTTCACTTTAGCATGAAGAAAGCCCATCTCTTCAGTATCAAGAATTTTTTATTTTTTCCTAGAAAATGCCCGGGAATAGCCTTCTACCTGAAGGGAAAAAATCATTGATACCACATTACTTGAATCTTCTAAATTCTGTGATGTGATCCAAATCAGTAGAGGTAAAGCATCTAATAAAACCATGAGAAAGTTTGAAAAGATACAGCCTTTGAATAAGACACAATTTCACCTTAGCCTCTTGGGCCTTGTGCTTGAGTAGGACGTGATCAGCAACATGCAAGAAATGCTTTGTACAGAATGGTTCATATGTTCTGTTGCCACTTGAGGATCATCACAATGTAATAGTAGTTTAACTATAATAAATACATATGATATAAATCTGTTCTGGGACCCAACAGGCTGCATCCAAAGGTGCTGAGAGGACCAGTTGATGTTTTTGCAAGGCTGATCGCTTTGAAAGGTGATAGAAGAAACTGAGTGATACTTTCAGAATGAAGTTGCTTACTCAGATGATGTTGTAAATTCAGGTATATGTGAAGCTTTTCTTTGGGACAGTGGAGAAGCCCTTTGCAGGGATGATACAGGCTATGTTGATCAAATACTGGCACTAGCAGCCCCCTGGTACCCAGAATGACTGATGCATTCTCCCACAATATGCTGTAGTAGAACGAAGGAATATTTCAGTTTCCTTATGAATGAAGAACCCCCAGATGAGCCTCAGGAATTTGTCTTACTGCAGAGTTTGCAGAATGGACACAAGAGGCTTTTTACTTTTTATTTTCTTAACTTAGGAAAAAAACAATGTATTTTATAAGTACAAAAAGGGCTAGCTTTCATGATTCTATTCTTAGAACTGTCACTGTTGTACTCCATCCCACATTTTAATTTTATGTCTTTCATCACATCTGATTTTATCCTAGATTATAAATGATGGAATAAATATTACGTAGTTTACCACAGAGGTATGCACATGGATCATAACTGTGGTCTGTGTGGGCTACCATTAATAGCTATTTTTCAATAGTTATTACTCAAAAAGAAATTAATTTAGCTTTCTGCTTCACCTAAAGACTTAGTTTAAGAATTCAGAGAGCTCAATTAAACTAATGCAATGCTTTAATGCTGAAGTTCCCAGTATCAAGTACATTAGTCAAGATGGCAACCTTCAAAACGAAAATAGTTCTATTATTGCTCATAGCTAACCCATATGGAGCAACTGGACATATGCGGTGATCTTTCATTTGGGTGTTTTTGCTACTTTGAGAACTCTGTGTGATATAGAATTAGATGAGTCAGAGAAGGAGGATACAGTTTTGCAAAAGTAGCCAAGGAATAGCATAATTGAATGACTTCTGGGTACACTCCATTTATACCGATTTGTTTAAAAGTGCACCTCAGTGGAGTTCTTTTAAGTGCTATAGAGCAAAGTAGGAGAAAGTAGCACAGAAGCAGAAAGAGACCAGTTACTTAGTCATTTTGTTTTACAGTGTTATACACTGGGACTTGCTACACCTTAGGGCAGGCAATAAATTTTATAATCAAAGCATTAGAGAAGTCCTACATCTACAGAGGACACTTCCTGAGTTAATCTTCTGAATGGCTCTGTGGGGTCTGTGATTAGAATCCTAAAAATACTAATGTAGACTGATACAGAACTACTATATTTACAAAAGGCATGACAAAGAATAAAGATTTTTCAACCAAAAATCTGAAGGAATCGTCCCTTAAAATGTTGGTCAAATCAAAGAATGCTACCTTTAAATTGCACAAATTATTAATAATTATGAGGCAGCAATTGACACTGAAGCACTTACCTTGATCACATCCACCAAAAAAGAAAGGACAAAACAACTGCTTAGCACAGCTTTTTCCTGGGATTATTAAAGCAAGCTGCTTGGATTTGGAATTTTTTAACATCATTTAACTGCATAACTGTACTATAATTACAGTAAGATTAATTTAAGATAAGTGAGTTTAAGTTTAATAAACTATAAATGATAATGCACTCCCTCAGTACCTCTGTACTAACAATTCTATTTATACAAGTACTGACATGATGCACGTAATCTAACCTCGTTACTTATTAATTTATATGTTCTCACACTTGATTTTTTTTGTTTTTTCATTCATGTTAGAAATTTTTTCATGCTTTTTCATGTTAGAAAAATTTTCCGAGTTCAGACACTTTCAGAAGCTTGATAACATGCTAGAGAATAACCATTATTAATATAAAGCTAAATAATTGAAACGTTCCCATAAGCTAACACAAGATACTTAAAAAGTGGCTTTCATATAATTTCCTATCCTTTTTTTGTTACAACTTTGTAAGAAAGAGGCACTGGAATAAAATATTTTCAAGTTTAAATTCAACTCTACTGAATTTTGGAGAAGCAGTTAGGGAAGCATCAACAGGTGTTTGAGATAAACCTGTACAGTTATTCTGGAGGTGATTTTGCTTTGCAAAAGCTTCTATTATTGAGAAATACCTAAGTCAACAGTTAACAAACTAATCATAATTATATGGCTTAATTAAGGGAAAAAAAAAAATCAGTCTTTAAGTTGTTAGTCAAGACTTTTAAAATACGACAAACTAAATAAGTCACAGTCATACTAGAAAAAAAAACAAGGAAATGATCCATTAATTTATATAAGTGGGCCACAAAGATGATCAGAGGGCTGGAGCACCTCTCTTATGAAGACAGGCTGGGAGAGTTGGGGTTGTTCGACCTGGAAAAGAGAAGGCTCCAGGGAGACCTTATAGCAGCTTTCCAGTACCTAAAGGGGACCCACAGGAAAGATGGAGAGGGACTCTTTATCAAGAAGTGTAGCTACAGGGAGAGCAGTAACAGTTTTAAACTGAAAGAGGGTATATTTAGACTAGATATAAGGAAGAAATTCTTTACTCTGAGGGTGGTGAGACACTGGAGCAGATTGCCCAGAGAAGCTGCGGAGGCCCCATCCCTGGAGGTGTTCAAGGCCGGGCTGGATGGGGCTTTGAGCAACCTGGTCTAGTGGGAGGTGCACCTGCCCAGGGCAGAGGGGTTGGAACTAGACGATCTTTAATGTCCCTTCCAACCCAAACCATTCTATGATTCTACATATGATTACATAAATAAAAATTGTATCCTAATGTATACGCACAAAAAGGTCAAATTAAGGCTGCAGAGGCATTAGGCCTGTCCTTTCCAAGTGCTAAGTAAAGCTTACTAGCTATCATGCTGAACTATATTGCTTTGATCAGTATCTATGAAATCATAACACTCACAAATTGTTCAGGTATTTCTGTAGAGCTATTTTTTCCCCAAAATTACATAATTATTTAAGGGATAGTAAAATGTGCAATGCTTATTTCATGGTGGCACCAGAATTTTATGTGGGGCAATGGTGTTTATAAATGCATAATGATCTATAACCAAAAAACTTATGAAATAAAGTGATAAATTTTTTCATATGACAATGTTGTCATATGTAAAGCTTGATGTAGCTGATGGAGAAAGATGTATACCTTTCAAGTGGTAAAATCAACTTCTGATGCAATTCAGTAGCATAATATTAAAATAAAAATGGAGTAAAGTATGTTTCAGAGCACCATATCCATTCAGATGTACTTAAGATACAATTTAAGCCATTGGTAAAATAAGGCTTGTTTGTCAGGAACGTAAATTATAAACAGATGTATCAAAATGAACACATACAATGCATTTAAAAAATATATAGTGTGCTCATTTTAAACATTTTCAGAGTATTGAGAGAATATTATTATATTGATAGAATATCTATTGGTGTTTTATCAATAGCAAGCATTTATAGCAACGCTATAAGTGATGTACAGAAAATTGTCTTTAATTGTTGTAAAAAGATATTCCAGAGCTTAACCTTAAGACCTTAACAAAACAATAATTTAGAAGCTACTCAGGTCTGGAAAATTATTCCTAGTTTTTGCCAGATTAAAGCAATAATTGATACTGAGAAATCTTGGCAAAATCCAGATACGTTTGCTGACTGCAGCTATCTAGGTATCATCTTGCCAACGTTTTTTGAAACAAAGATCAATACTTATTTTCTTTTCTAGTTTTGCTAAATGTACAAATGTTTCAAGTCTGTAACACTCTCTAGGGATTTCACTTTTCAAATATGTAGTTAAAGCGATTAGGGCTAGTCAGACATTTTCTGCCAACACCTTTTTAATCAGAAAAATGTTCATGTGTAAAAAAAAAAAAAATTAAAAATTGATGGGAGAGAAAGTATTTTAACCACTGCTATTTTGCAGTGTAAATGGTTCTATTCTGCTGTAGGATGGCATTTTAAACAAAACCAGGAAAAGATTACTGTACAACACAGTAGCCAGTGGTCGAGGAGTATGCAAGCAGGTAAGAAGCCCACTTTAAATCTCCTTATTAAAAAAACCTGATGGTTTAAATGCTCTTAGGGACATAGGAATACTCTAATCACATTATGAAATGTTTCATAAAAGGTGTCTCTCAAGCTCTCTTCTGGGGAAAATGCTCTCCTTTTGTAAAAATACTAATTGTGCCCAAATGAAGGGAAAAAAAAAAGAAAAAGTCAAATAACTGTATTTTAGTGGTTAAAATATTCAGATGCATTTTTGATGATTCCACTTTAAATCTTAAGTCACTAAAGAGTGTTCAATTATACATATAAAATTACTTCTGCATGAGGAAAATGAGAGAATACAAACTGAGAACAACCAGCAGTTGTTGGACATATGATAGGAACAGTGATAACAGCAGGCAGCCAATTTGAAAGCCCTCACTTAACAATAACAAAGATTTGATGTGGTCTGATAAATCTTGAATTCCTTTTCTACATAGTGGAACAAATTCACTAGGACAAGCAGGGAATACCACAAGACAACTTTGCCTTTAGCTGGTGCATCAGTCTCTTACGTTTTAGACAAAGTGAGGTTCACCAGTCTTCTACACTCCAAGATTTTTGTATTCTCTTGTCTGCCACTTTTTTGGGTTTTGTTTTTGTCTTTTTTTTTTTTTTTTTTTTACTGTTAGTATCACCCTTCCTTCCTGTTTACAATCATCACATTGTATCAGTATAGGGGGCCACAAAGAGCAGTGCCATTGCACAAGGAAGAACAACTAAGAGTATCCACAGCACAGGCAGGGCAGCATCCTTACCACCTGGGGTGGACTGGTCAGTGGGCTGATAATGGAGACCAACAACAGCCACCGACCAGGCAAAGACATAAACCAGCTACAGAGTCTACCCAAGGAACATAGTTAGGAGCAGAAAACAGGACTAGAGGCAAGACATAACGTACATATGAGAGGTCCATTCAGGAGACAAACTACCTGCGATGTAGATCCAAGATCCATCCAGGAGACAGGACCAAAACCAGGACTGGTACATTTAAGCCCCAGGCCAGGCAAGGGGGCTAGGTGATCAAGCCTCAGCTTCATTGAGGTTCCTGGGACCCAAGGTAGATGGTGGGGGTGGAAGCTCCAGGTGAGGCTGGTCAGTTGTCATTAAGACCTATGGGTATCTTAAGAGCTCTGATAATCATAGCCTTTAAGCTTCTTCACATGACCACAATTTAGGAATTCAGCCAAACAGGTTTCTAGTCAAGCTGGATTCAGAAACAAAATTAGCCTAACTGTACTGTTAGGTTTCTTAGCTCAGGCATCAACATAGCATCGTATAGATACAAATGTGACTTTTATCAGATCAGTTGTTAAGCTCCTAATGCATAGTTTATTTACTAGCCAAATTTCTGCTTTTGATAATACTGAGAACTCTTTGAGGAATGTTAAGTAACAAGGGACTGAGCTTAGGCTGAAGTTTATCAGCATCCACGAGACAGTCTATGTTCCACTTCTGCTGGAATTCTCACCGGTAAAATTATCAGATTGGCTTCTATTCAAAGTATGGCCAAATAACTGGGAGAGGAATTACTAGTAATATGTACATTTATAAGCTTTTTAAAAAAATGTTGCAGCTATCTACTTGGACAGTAGACAGAAAGAAAGGCTACAGGGAAAAGAGTAAAATAATTTTCAGTCTTTTCTTGAACAGCAAAACGTTATATGGCCATAATGTGAGCCCAGCTCTTATGAAATATGTACAGAATGCAATGCAACGCTGCTTAGAAATACCATACAAATGCTCCTGAAAAAAGGGGTTGCCTTCTTTTCATGCCCAGCTGACTAATACATTTTTATTTATACACAGTGAAGAGTTCATTCCCTTTTGAATTGTCTGTTGTTTTAACCCATCATGGGGCAGAGAAAGTCATCATGAAAAAAACTGTGTGCTGAAAAGAATACAGAAAAAAAGAATAAAAATCTGCCCTCAATTTTCCAACACAAGGCCTGTCCATTCCTCTGTCATGTACTTTGATTACTAGTTGTCACTTCTAACACTCAATATTTAGAACATTGGACTAAATACTAGTTTCAGAAATATGTCAAATGCTACCAAGCCCCCACGGCTAGTAACTTCATACCTCAGACAGAGAGACTTCATATGCAGAAAAGACTGAGAGGGGTCATTTTTCTTTTTGGAAAATAGACCACTCTATCTCTTGTCATACACACAAAAAAAAATATGTAAAAGACATAGGGTTACTTGACAAGAAATCAAGAGAAAGGATTAGCATCATTTGTTATGAAAATAGAATCTTTAAAAAGCAACATTTTCCTATCAAGTTTTTTGTCCTTTTATACTAGAATATATGACATTCTGACCTGACAGAACAAAAAAATTGCCAGATAAAAAAAGCAGTATTTGTGACAAATTACAACCTTAACTTATAACTTTATATATATTTTCACTATATATTTTGAGTCCCATTATATTAGCTATATGTCAATTTATATTTACATCAGTTCTAAAACGATAAGATTATAACACAAAATAACCTTGTAAATATTTTATCAAATCCTTTTAGGATTACAGTAACTTCACTAATAATTTGTAAAAATAGATAAACCTTACAAATACTTTCTCAAAAGTTATCAAAATTAACACATTACAAGACAGTGTTTTCTATTTCATTAATAGAAAATAAATTTCTAAATTTCATCTAATTAATAAAACCCATTCTTTCTTTGCGATAAAGGCAACTTTTTGCTATTATGCTTATACAAAAAAAATTCAACAAGACAACTTTCTCCTGAACCTACCTCTCTTTAATCACAAAAATTACCAACAAATTTCACATGGTCAGAAATTGTCCCTTATGTTTCATAAATCACAAATTGAAATTAATTTGATATATATAATTATCTTTGCATCGTCACCTTCCCAGAAATATCTCAGCCATGTCCTTTTAAGCATGACCAGACATCAATCAGTTCAGCATTTGGCACTAGTGAGGGGAACGAGCATCTGAAGTGGGACCCAAGATTTCTAACAGTGGGTCTTTCACTAAAGTAGTAAGTTCCAATGCCATTAGACACAAAAGCACTTTAAGAGGCTCTGTAGTTTTGCTGTTGTTACTGCTTCATCCACACCCCTACGAGTTGGGCTGAAACATCTGTCAACTGTGCGTGGGACCATGCTGTGCAGGGACAAAAATTTCTTCCTTAAGCTGTCAAAGGAAACGTTCGGGAATAAAATGGAGAGCAGGTTAAAACAATTATAAAAGGAAAACCTGTGTTTCCTTTACGGTCATTGGAAAGGTGATCATCACTTAAAAGGCCAAACTTTGACTTTTTTGGTGAAAATGAGAAGAACAAAAAGATAATTCCAGAAGAGCAGTGAGGTATGCATCAAAAGGGTAAATTCCTCCGTCAGTAACTCAAAAGCAGTAGTGTCCTTTTCAAAAAATAGAGGTAAGGAAAAGAGATTAATTTAGCAACGTATTTAGAAGATCAAAGGGCTCATTTCTATTCAGTTTGATTTTTATTTGTCTTGAATTATATACATCAAAAGTACATACCTCAGGCTTAAGAGAAAAAGAAAAAGAAAGCCGAAGCACTGAAATTAACATCAGGGGAACAGAACAGGAAACAACTTCAAGACCAATAAGTAGCTATGACTTTTTCTGTTATAAAGATAAACATTTTGACCTTTTTAAAATATGACTTCTGGAATTGCAAGGGCAACATAATCAGGGCACTTTCAAAGGACACTGATTCAATGCAATAAATTGAAGAGTTCTCAAAGAGCTGGAAAAAAGTGGAACTAATAAAATGTTAAACCATGATTTACTTGTTTTTAATAATCTTGGCCATTTTAAATTCAAGTGTTAGAACACTCATAGGTTTCTGTACATTTGACAGCAAATTTCAAAACTTATTTGAATTATCAATGCAATGGAAACTTTTTCAAGGGCTTTCTGTACAATTGCATTGCAATGTAAATGTAATGATAACATAACCTTATTGCTAAGTATACATTTCTATGTACATATATCTTATGTATATGAATGAAAAATCATTATTTTTTAGCGATGCAGTCCCAAGAAGTCCTTATAAGATTACAGAAAATATGTTAACAGAAAATACCATGCTGCTCTGAAAAAAGCACAGAAAACTTGGGCTTGTGTGAGAAAAATAGCATGCAATGTGTCACCTGTCTAAAAAAAAATCAGAAAGCTGTCTGTGGGGCTGAGTTGAATAACAGCTGAGAGTATTTTCCTTTTCCCTGAGGCAAATGACTGACAATTTAGAAGAATCCTTTCTCACCTACTTATAAGTTGCTCTCTCAGTATAGTCGTTATTATGGAGAAGTGTGAGCCAGCAGGGAACTGGGCGCCCTGGGGACTCCCCAGGCTGGGCAGGCAGGGCCTGGCAGCCATGGCCTGTCCCGCCGCCCCAGCTGGGGAGCTGAGGGCAGCCCCAGCCCCTGGGGATGGGCTGAGGCTGGGCCAGGACATGGGCCCACGGGTGGGCCAGGCTTGGTGGGGCGATGGAGACCAGCCCTGCCGCGGTGTCGCTGAGGCAGTGGCTGATGGCTCTGGGCAGCTGAAATGGGGCCTGGGCAGAGGTGCAGAGGGGGCCCAGGTGAGGCTGGGCAAGGCCAGTAAGGCCTGATAGTGTCCTCAGGGCCCTGACACAATTGACCTGTACTTTTACATCCAAATAATTTATTCGCCTGGCTTCTATTCTCTGTCTTCATGCTTTAAAGCTCTTCTTATTATGCTTTATGACTGTCTTCTGTGTCTTTCCTCGTGGCACCTCAGAGCACACAGGTCTATTGTGGTCATTTCATATATAGTGAAATCAGGCATAAAAGTAGTTCTTGATTTCGCAGTTAGAAGCAAACATTGTTTGACGTTAGAACAAATGCAAGCTCTGAGGTCATTACTTACTGTTTCATAAGTAAGGTCAATGCTTAGGGGCTAACATCACATACAGATTCAGTTATTACTATGTTTGCAAAATCTAACTTTTAATGTCTCTTTCATAAAACAGAAATCAACGCTTTGAATTAGGTAAGTAGTGCCATTATCTGGAAGGAGTGAAATATCTGAGAATGAAATCCACAAAGACCAGAACGGTAAGAAAATACTTCTATTTTGCTACAGAAAATGCCTGAGACTCAGACTTGAGCATTCTCCTGATTAAAAGAAAATAGAAGAAAAGATGCCCACCAGTGGGGTCCTCTTGTCCTTCCCTATCACCTTCTTTCTCCTGGCCCTGTTTTCCACATCTCTTATTCTGCAGTAGAAAGGCTGGTGTATCTCATCTACCTAGAATTTGTACCAGTCAGTTTTCACTTCTGCCTAGGAAGATCAGTGACATCTGCAAGAAAGGCATGGAAATTACAAAGCAAAAATATTCTGCAGTGGGTAGTGAAGAACTCAGGGTCCCACCAGGAAAGACAGAGTTCAAATTCACCTGTTTGCAGTGTTTCATGGTAAAAGTATAGATTTCTTAGTATAGAAAAGAAAACAATGCAAGTACATCAGTCAGCCTAGCTATTGGAGTCCTCACTGAAGCAAGGATAACTCTGGTTCTAACTCATGCTCCAGTTATTTTTATGGGTTAAAAAAAATAGCTTTCACTTCCAAACATGCTAATTCTGAAGTTTCTGTTCTCATGAGGAACTGCTTTATTCAGCCCTTCTTACCCTTGCTTATTCTCTAGCCTCCAAAAGCATTAACAACAAACACCTTAGATCCTCATCAACCTATCCAATCCAGAACAAACTGACAATTTGAAAACTCCTCTGAGTGGAGGAGGCAGAAATACAATCAATGACAAGTCTTTTCAATGCTATAACTGCTGAGATACTGAACAAAAGAACTGTCCATTCTTCTGACTCCAGGGCAAGAATGTTGACACAACTATACTGATTTTGTCTGGGGTAGAGTTAATTCTCTTCATAGTAGCTCGCATGGTACTCTTTTTTGGAGGTGTGACCAAAACAGTGTTGAAAGCATACCAATGTTGCAGCTATTGCTGAACAGTGCTTACATATCATCAAGACCTTTTCTGTTTCTCATACTGCTCTGCTAGTGAGTTGCCTGTGGGTGTACAAGAAGTTGGGAGGGGATGCAGCCAGGACAACTGACCCCAACTGACCAAAGGGATATTCCATACCATATGATGTCGTGCTCAGCAATAAAACCTAGAAAGAGAACATTCAGAGTTACAGTGTTTGTATTCCCAAGTAAACATTACGTGTGATGGAGCCCTGCTTTCCTGGAAATGGCTGAACACCAGCCTGTTGATGGGAAGTAGTGAATGAATTCTTCATTTTGCTTGACCTGCGTGCACAGCTTTTGCTTTACCTATTAAACTGCCTTTATTTCAACTCATGAGTTTTCTTACTTTTACCTTTCTCATTCTCTCCCCCGTCCCACTGTGGGGGAGTGAGTGAGTGGCTGTACGGGGCTTAGCTGCTTACTGGATTTAACCCGCAACACACAACTTAAGTTTTTTGAGTAATATCGCTTGAGCAATACCATAAGCAATTGTGTAAATTTGATGTAAGTTAAAATAATCTCATTTTCTGGTAGACGTTCTGATTAAATAATCAATACAAATTAGGAAGCACTTAGGAAATAGAGAGAAATTAGTATTTGAAGTTGACAAAGTAAAGAGTTTCATAAGGAAAATATTATGCAGAGCTTTTCCTTTCTGCTAAGCAAAACAAAGGAACTGACTGATGAAAAAAACACAGAAGGGAAGGATCTCTTCCCTCAACCTGCTGGAAACACTCCTCCTAACACAGCCCAGGATAATTTGTTTGATTCGAAAATAAAGAAAAAAAAGTTAGTTTCTGACTCAGTGTCACCCTGTAACTCTATGATAGTTTTAGTATGACTGGTCAAAGATCGACCTAATGAGTGTCACAACTGTTACTGCTTTGTAATTCCAATCCAATCAGAAGGTCAACAAATCTATTCTGCTATGGTTACTTTGACATTCAGTTTACAGTTTCTTTTCCTTAATTTCATGCCAATATTCTAGCTACATCACCTTGTGTTGCACTAAATTATTTCTCTCTGAGTTAATATTTAAATCCATTGACTATTTGAAGCCTGTTAATTCTCCCTGCCCATTATTGCTGCTGAGTCGTTATACATACTTTCTTCTTTTTATCTTTCTTCAGAAATCAATCCCTCTGTCTTCTTGATCTTTTTTTTTTTTTTGCTGTCCTCTGAACTTCATTCAGTTTGTCAATATTTTTTTTTAATGTAGCGTCTAGTGTGAAGTGCCATATTCAAAATGTATTCCCTCCAGAACACCACAAAGAGTTATTTCCTTGGTGATTGAAACCACACCAAACCCTTTGCTACCTTCTGACCACTTTGTGCTCATTAAGCCAGCTGCTAAACCATAATACACCTCCAAGATCCTTCATTATAGATACATATCTCTATCATTTGTCTACCCCTATTTGACGGGGCTCATACAATGGTAGACTTCTTTGGAATGCCAATGAAGGAATCTCTCAGAACTGACAACCATCAGTAATCAAGGCAGAGCACAACAGAAACAGCTTTTGTAAACACCTTGCCTCTTTTATGCTATCTTTACATTCAAAGTTTATATCAGCTTTTCTAGGTTTTGTAGTTTTCATCAAAACTACACAGGTTTCTTGAAGTTAGTAGTGTAAGACCACTAAGGACCCAATAGGTCATCAGGGTTATTTCCCCAGCTGTCATAAATTATATTGTATGGTAATACCTTTATGAGTTTACCAGGCTCCATCTTAAAAGTGTGCAACTCTCCTGTCCTACATTGCAAATTACTCATAATTGTAAGACAGATAAAAACTGCTACTTCTGTTTTGCACACATGGAAATTAAATGTGCTGACTCTAAGAGATTGTTGATGATCTTAAAGGTCTTTTCCAACCTAAATAATTGTATGATTCTATAATTTTCTCCTAGACACAAACAATAGAATGGAGATTGCCATCTCTGAGGTATAGAACTAGCATTGCCTAGGATTTCTGTGCTAGATTTGCTATGCAAAAATAAATTAATAAAAATTACAAAAAAATAAATAATTAACCATGTTGTTCTTATTTTCTGACACCAGTTTACTTACTAAAAAATGCATGTAAGATGCACAAATATTCATAGGAAAACGGCATTAAACTACAATGCAGTTATATATTTTTCTGTTAAAACTATGCACAATAACAGTAAGAAGTAACCTTTTAGCTGTCTACTAAATCATATTAAAAGGTTCTACATATCCATGCAGTCAGAATATATAATGTGAAGTGGTTATCCTTAACCTCAGTTTCTTCTGTGTCTTTGAAGTTAATGTAAAGAAGAAGAAAGTCTATAGAGTGATTATCATTAATCTGTATACACGACAGTACCACACACTTGCTGGCAGGACAAAGAATTCAAGGTTATATCGTATTTAATAAATTTGCTGTATTCTTGTACTTATATTCTCCAAAAGAAAAAAAGAATTATTAGTACTCTTTTTACCAAACTCTGAACACCTAAATTTTTTTTCTGTTTTCAATCTCAATAGAATCTTCAAAATATAAACCATAAAAATATTCTTTTTCTTTTTCAAAAGGCCTGTGATCTTTTTTCCATCTTTTTCAATCAGCTGTAGCCCATTAAAAGGCTAAGTTTTATTGTGTCAAAAGTCAATTTGCCATTTCTTTCTCTCCAGAAGCTTCTGTTATCAAATAAGCATACTGCAAGAGAAAATGTCAAAAATCTTACTGCAGTGAAGTTGTATTTTATTCATTGCTCTCCCATTCAATTGCCATTCAATGCACTGTTGAAAACAAGCAGGTTACCGTGTTTTGCCTTATTAAAACTATGTCAACTGTTCCTGGTTACCTTCTTTTATTGTACATGCTTGGAAGTGGTTTTCAAGAGGAAATTCTTCCTGATCTTTCCAGGAACTGAGGTTAGAGAGATTGCCTGCAGTTTCTAGGTCTTTGTTGTCATCTTAAAGATGTTCATAAGACTTTTTTTTTTTTTTTTTCCAATTGCCAGGAACCCTTTCTTGCCCCGTCATCATGATTTTTCATAAATAGACAGCAGCCTCATGGTAGCATCAGCCAACTCTTTTCAATGAGTCTCTAATTCATTTTCCCCCATAGTTAGTTGTACTTTTCCTGCCATTTATATCATTATTGTTAATCTAAAACCAATAACATGACACTAATTGAAGTATACAAGAGAAAAGAAGAGCAAAAGGGACTTTTTCCTGTAAAATAATGTATTTTATTTAAGAGCACTATAGATCTGTTTAATGGGAACATTTGGCTTATTATCATGTGATGGAAATTTAATTTACCAAAGGTTTTTTGAAAAATTGAATTCCAATGGATACATGCTGGTCAGACTTCCTCAGAAGAAGGTCCTAGAGCTTTATCCCAGCATTATCGATTCTTCTGGCTCTACAGAGAACTTCACAATTTTAGATTTCAGATTTCTAAACATCAGTTTCACAGCAGTTCATAAATAGACTGGCAGCTTTCACAAGACTGGCACAATTCAAAAATTAATTCTTGAAGCACTGAGATAGTCCAAGTCACCATAAATGACTTACCATAACTGATTATAACCAACAGAAAACAGTGAAAAGGCAGATAGGATTAAAAACATTACATATACTTCTTTTAGTGAATTCAGTCCTCTGAAAAATTATTTATTCATGAAAGCCATTTACTTTCCACAGTTCAGTTTAACAAATCTAAACAAAGAGCTAAAGAAGCTGGTGAAGAACTTCTCAATATACGATTTCCTAACTTTCCCTTATGATAATTTTTGGCATTTCTAAGGGGAATGGAAAAAGAAAGTGCGCTAAAATATGATGAAATACAAAATGGTCTGTTGGTAGCATCAGTTCTGTTGCAGTATTTCAGCATTAAATTGATTCTATTAGTTGCTAAGTAACTAACCTTTTAGGACCACAGAACTTAATTCCAAAACAAAACCAAGTAAGTAAAATATGAAGGGAAATTTCCAAGAGAAGGAAAATACTGCTGTTTTTCTCACAAAGTTGTTCCTTTATACTCCAGTTGATTTTTCTCCTTCTCAATAAATACTGATTCTTAAAATATTGTTAATAAATTTTACAGTTGATATGCTTGAACATGTGGAATTTTCACAGTTATTAGAGGAGCCACGTAAAGATAAAGCTTCCCAGTCTTAATTTTTTTGAAGAAGAGTTATTTTTCACTATGACAGAAGGCTATCAACTTTTTTGATTTAAAGAATTTGGAAGCTGAATCTACTACAATACAGAAGCAAAACTGCAACAGGCCAATAATTCTACCTCATTGGAAAAAATGGAAAAGACGAGCTTTACGCATCATTCTCTATGAAGGTTTTAAATGATAAAGAATTACCGGTACTAGTGCCGTGGCCAAACCCTTCCAGATGTTTATCACAGTATGAAAGAGATAAGGATATACTTTGCCAGGGTGAGTAGGAGCCATCTTTTCTGTACGTAAGGATTTGTTGATAATATTAATGGAGCTTGGAACTGCAGCTTGCAAATAATTTGAATTGATTAGTGAATAAAGAATCTTCTGTATAAAGAAGTGTAGAACTAGGAAGAGGAGAGCAGAAGAGGGGTTCAAGAAGAGGTATTTTTAATAAGCATCAGTAACGTCTACTTAGCTTTTTTATGACAGGTTTCTTATAGACCGTGCTATCTAGATGACATCATGACAATGGAGTTGTCTGGTGATTTGACATCCAAGGATTCAACTTTTGTGGCTTTTAAAGAAAGAAATGAGTTCAATTCTTTTCAGCAGGCAAGTGGTTGTAAACGCCACAGATAGATTCACTACATCTGCTTTCCTTTAGTGTGCTACAGGGTAGCAATCCTGTTTTGCTCATGAGATTTGACAGCATCAGTACATTGTTATCTGCTACAGCAGATGGTCTTTAGCTGTGACTTCCTGTATTGTGGAATTAAAGCCACACAACTGAAAATTTCCTGAGCATGTCTTTGTAAATATTTAACTGGCCAGAATTTCATCCACTTACCATATTTTTACGGGTCATAAAAAAAATATCTTTCCACAGCAGGTTCTCCAGAATTCATGCTCAATACTCAAACCACCCTGGCTAAACCTACAGGACCAATGCTTCAGTGCTAAATAGTTAATAAATAAATTATGTCATAATACAGGAATATCAGGTATATGCATGTGGCTACGTTAAGTCTGTGAGTACCCTCTGTGAAATATAAAGTTTCAAACAGTTCAAAACAGAGATTTATTTAGGTAATAAAAAACTTCTTTTCTTCTCCTAGTAAACTTAACTTCAAATTGTTTATTTAGACTCAAAAAAGCTACGTCCTCTGCTTTTTTAATGGAATTCAAACTGATCACCTAGGCCAAGGCAGTTGCCTGCAGTTCTCTTTAAGCTGTTGCTTAAAGGTCCTAGGAGTCCTATGCTGCAAGAATTCAAGCAGTTTCTTGGCACAAGGATGTATATTATGGTGAAAAGTACTAAGAGAATTTACAGAGATTAAGAGAGTAGGGGAAATGAGGCTAGTCTTTTTTTCACAATATCCTAATTCTCACTTAATGCATTGACACTCCATCCAAGGGATGCGCATGTGAGAAAAATCTCAATTTCTTCATCAAATGGGTTAAAAATGGAACCTCTTTTTTGGTCTAATCTATAAAAAAAAATCCTAATCAGGTGGCCTGATAGAACAGTTCCTGACAAAGCATACTCACAGATACAATGAGAGCAACTTTAAATTGAAGCATGCTGAGGTAAGGAGCATAGGTTGGGGAAATAATAATGTAGAGAGAATGATAATCATCTGAAGATAAAGTTGCTTTAATGGACTTTAGGAATCCTGAAACTGTGCAATGAGATGGGGTCAGAGTATAGTTTTATTTGCTATCAACTGAAGAAAAAAACCCTGCAATATTATATCATTCTAAAGTAGCTAAGTGAAAGCAAACAAGTGAGAGTCAAATACTAAAAAAGAGGGGGAAAGGAAACTAATTCTGTCCTATCTTCCCCCCCCTCCCCCTTTCTCTTCCTTATGCACATTTTCTAATTAAACTGAAAGCACTTCAGAGTAGCAACTTATGTATGACTGTAAAAGTTCTAACACACTTCTGTGGACCCTACACAAATTTCCTACAAAATTACTTTAGTGACATTATTTAGACTGATTAAGACAACAATGTAAAACATGAAAATTAACTCCTAGAATCTTTGAAGACAATAGCAGGATTTTGACTTCATTTGAGACAAACTTTCAGTCCAAATATGAAAATATCTTTAAATATGGACATATGTGCCCTTATAACACTCAAGTCCTGAAATATTTTAGGGTTTTTTCTGAATGTAAATCTTCACAAAAAACTAATTGTTTTTTTTCTGAAGAGTTGTGCATTCTTTGAAGAATAAATTGAAAGGGAAGGACTTAAGTCCTTAAGGCTCAAATTCCAAAGAATTCACCTTTAGGGAAAGACTGTGCTGTCAACCTAAAATAGTATCTCTGAGCAGCCCTAGCAAAGTTACTGAGTCCCTAAGAGAGATGAAATTCAAGAAAGTCCTTGTTTTTAATATTGATTCTATGGACTATAACTCTAGGCAGCAATTTTCTAGAGTGGGATTTTTTTTCTTTTCTTTTCTGTGGAATCAATTCTGAAGTGCTTGTTGTTTCCTTTCAGTAAACATGGAGCCTAGGTGTTCAATTCAGGAATGGTCAGTCCCTTTTTGGATTCAATCTTAAGCACCTACTGATATGTCAGTCATGAAACAAACACAAACCTTTTCAGGTATAAGTCTAGGCTTTTCATAAATTGAACTAGGGAAAGTCAGCAAACACTTTTACCTCAGCATCTTCATCTTTAAAAGGCATTGATAATATTCACTTCATACAGAGAAATATTGTGAAAATTAGTGTTTGCCCTGCATTTTGAACACATCAAAGGTTATAAAATGCTATTACTATTCTTTTTCCTGCTGCTTAAGAACCATTACTGCTCATTCTGTACTTGTTGGCTATTCAAAATAATTGGTCCCTTCACCTTTATTATGTCCCTTTACATTTGTGTAGATAGGTACTACCTCTCTCCTTAACGTTGTTTTTTTCAGGCCAAAAAAACCAGCTCTGTTTTAACCATTCTTTCTACGTTCAATTATCCAAACCTTTCATCATGTTTGTTTCTCTTCTCTGAACTGTATTCAATTTCTACTGTTAATTTTGAACTGTTGCATTCCTTACTGATTGAAGGGCTGTGACTGAGGTCTACCCATTGCTGAACAGAAACATTTTTTTAAATACAGTTTATTAGATTTCCATGAGCTAGTGTATACATTTTGATTGTTACACCAACACAATGACAAAAGATTATTTTTAGCTACATCAGTTCCTTTATCCTTCTCACTGCAAAGTCACGAGAACATTAGTGTTGACAGAAGAGGGCAACAGGCAAAACCTGGGCAGTGGGGAAGGCATAACTGCCCCTTTCACAAGTACTATTTCCTTGTGACTAATTAAAGTGACCAGCTTTATCCTAATGCTACTTCCTCCTGTGTTTCCAATCCTAAATAATTCCTTATTGCATTTCATTTTCACTTTATCTTTAGTAGCATTTATCTTTGAGGTTTCCATGTCCAATTTTTTCACAAATTTTTCCCAGGATTTTTTGCAATCTTTGTGGTAATGGCTCAGAAATCCTAAAAGGAGTGTTCTCTATGTGGAATGAAAGTGTTATTAAATGAGGACAAAGACAGAGGTAAATATGAAAGAAACCATAGCTCCTGGCTCTATGTTCCTGCTGGGTTTGAAAGTCAATGGAATGTGGGAGTCCTTCCTCTTCTCAGAGGCAAGATATTGCTAATCAGCACTATCACCCTCTAAAGCAATAGTTTACAACACCTATTAGCTGTAAACTCAGCAGGAACTGCAACCCCCTACCTCTCAAAGAAGCAATATTTTCCCTCTGTGCAATGCAGATTATCCAGAAAAAGGGAGAGAAAGAGATACAAATTAGATGTGAAAATATGCTACAGTCCCATTCAAGCTGCTGTTGACAATGCATTATACAAAAGTCATGATCCCACAAGCTATTGAGTATTTTTCACTTAAATGAATTTTGGTAGGAACAGGATTTGCAGATTACTCCTCCTGTGCGCCACGAGCTCCAGGGATCAGGAAAACATTGCCAAGTGAATTTTCTACACTCCACTGGGTGTAGAAGAGAATATCCTATCCTACAAATGAACAGAAGCTGTATTGAAAGGGGATGGGCACACACAAATACCACAGTAAAATGATCACTTTTTCTGTGTCCAGGAGCCCAAATTACCTAAATACATTGCTAATCTCCTCAGTAGCCTTTGTTGGTAGCATAGCAAATATGGGCTGGTGGAAGTTTGAAACTGTTCATTTAAGCAGAGTTGTAATAAGATCAGGCTTTGATCCTCAACCTATCTTCTTGGAATGAATTGTCCTTTTGATACAAGTATTATGACAGATTCAGATTACAGTTCTTGTATTTCAATCCCTACATAAAACATACAATTTATTATTTCTATTATTATTTTTCAAAGAGGAACAGACATGGAACAGGCCAATTTCCTTTAAAAAGATCAGAGCTTGTCAGGCAAAAATATGGACAACAAATGAGTCACAGAAGCCTTTTCTATAGAAAAAATAGTTGTCAATGAAGAAATGATAGCAACTTGAATATTTAGAACGAGGCCACCACAGTCTTTGTCTCACAAAATACTCCACGAAGATAAAAGACTGGAGAAAATAAAGATTTTTTTCCTACTTAGGCTTGAGATAACCCCCTTCACCATATGCCTGAAGAAACACTCATTTGATGGCACATCATTGCCTTTTGCTGAGACAGCTTAGAAAATTTCAAAACCTCATACCTTATTTCCTATCTCTTCACATTCAAATACACTTTTTTCGGCTCCAGCACATCAAACTCACAAGGTTCATTAAGTTATAACAATCTTCATGCAAAAATTTTCCTCCTCACAGCCCTCTGTCAATTATGTTGCAAGAAAGCAAGAGTTGACTGAATTAGACTGCTTATATGCTCAGTATTCAAATATTGTCTCCCAGCTACATGAGAATTAGTGAAAATACACAGATCTTTGCCAAGCTAGAGAAGATCTGTGGGCTTTGTAACAGGTTGGTTTCTAGCTGGAAATGAAATTGCTCTCAAAAGTTTTTAATATTTCTTAATGCAATTTATTTTTATAAGAAACACTCCAGTCTTATTTGGGCACTGGTGCCCAAACTACAAAGAGACAATCCTGTTAGAAAATACATTAAAATGCCATAAAGTCAAGCCCAGTTACTAATGTATAAAGTAATTAGAACAAAATAGATAGAGAGAGTGTGCAACACCACTGTTTTCCTCCCTTCCTTTTAAGGGAAACCTATTTCTAAAATGTTAAAATAACTCCACCATCAGTTTATTAAAAGTATATTTTTGCTAACAAGAATTTTCTATGGCTAAGAAAGCAAGGGACAAGACTCATCTAAACTGGACACTTAAACAAGTTGTAAAAGTTGCTTAGTTCTTTCTGCTGATGTAAAATGGTATAACTACCAGAGCTGTTAAGGAGCTATTTCCAGGAGAACCATCCAAAAAGCACATATATTGGAAAAGCAACTAATATTTAAATAGAGATGTGAAGAATAAAGTCTGAGGTGGAATTTCCAAACAAAATGTGTTTATTGTGGGCCTGATAATTATAACCTTCAGAATGATGGTGATAGCTTGCAGAAGGTGCATGAAACTTGCAGGCACACACACTATTCATTGGGAGCAGGGGTGGAGGAACTAAGATTTCTGACCTGTCTGTGTGGTCACTGTAGCTTCTTGTTATTGCATACTTCAGTAACGCTGTTGCACGAGAAAGGTTGGTCGTTTGCTGGAAGTGGTTCATCTAGAAAATACGGTCATGTTTCCTACTGTGCCGAGTAATTTTCATTTCTATGTTAGGTACCTTTACATGCATTCTAACTGGGGCATGTACTATGTTGCTATACCTCACGTTTAGGACATTTTCCTTCCTGATACTTTGTTTAAAAGTTTATTACTTCTAATTCAAATTATGACCCCCATAATTAGACTATACACATCTTTGCCTGCCCCTTTTTATGGTACTACCGTAATATAAGCATTAATAAGAGTAATATAACAAGAATTCACCCTAATTGGATCACAGGCAACACTTCTCCTCCCCTCTTATGAGTAAGAGCATTCACCTCTCCCCTTCTTTACAAATCCTTTCTAAGAATAAAAGGTCGTTGTGTCACAAATCTTGTCATTGTATACATCAGCTAAGAAAAGGCAGGGGTCACAGATACTTGTCCTTCACCTTGTTCTCTTTTAAATTTTATTGAATTACTTACTATCTTTAGTGCTTTAGCAATCATCATTCTGTATAAAATATTTTCTCAAGTGTAGTGGCATTTCTTAATCATTCAATAATTTTAAAGGATTTTAGGAACGTTACACATCTGTTGGATACCCACATGCAACACATCCTTGAAATGAAAATGTTAGCGTGGAAAAATGGGTATGAGGGATTTTTTTCATTAAAAATGTAAAAATTCTAACAAAAAATGGAGGACACATTAAAATGGCAAAGGGTGCTCAGCACAGCATGTTGAACAGAGGCAGTCAGACTACATCATTACATTCCTGTTCTGAATGACGCTCCTTCTGCCACCACTCTCATTGAAAGGCAAAGCACAACTAACAGCCTTCAAGCTAGCAGAGGAAGAAGCTGGAAAAATTCGGGTTTTTATTTAGGTTTCTGCTGTTGAACATGAAGTTCTGGAAAACCCTTATAACCCAAACTCTTTGAAAAAATGTTAAAAATTAAAGTTTACAAGAAAGAGATAATGTGAAAGGCAATGAGAGGAAAAAGTAAGTCTTCAGGTCATATTTTTCCTTTTCTCTACTTATGGCAGAGGGTACAACATCAAAGGCTCTTTCCTTTTTATTTCTTCACGTGACCAGTCTTCCTTCTGTCCTCTGTATTCTTTGTAAGAAGCAAAAAGCCGCTTTGTGTTAAATTCCACTTAGCCTCTTTGTCTACATAAACCTCAAGTCTGAATTAAATGTTTCCTCTGAGTGACTTGTAAGTGGTATCCTCAGTAATGTGTAAAAAGAAACATAAATGAACAAATACAATGAGCTGCATGCAAAGGCTGAAGTAAAGTGCTATTTGAAAAAGTTCAAGATTTTAATGTTATGGTTATTATAACTATATACAACTATTATTATATTATAACTATTATACAACTTAACCCAAAGTCAAAATTCTTCTGCAAGTACAGTATGTCTATATACATTTAAGCGACTAAAAGAAAAGACTTGTTTATGATCAACAGTGTTCTGTCTTCACCATTCTGAATAAACTTTACTTACGTTGTTCCTGGTGATTTATATGCTCTCCCCCTGATTATGGATACATTTGCATTTCCTATTTCTCTAGGATTTCAGTTTTCTATAATGTTTTCCATAGCCTAATTCAAACTCTGTTCATCTTATTACTGAGAATGAATTAACACATCATACAGAAGGTTCTCCACTGTTAAATAGTTACCTTCACAGGTAGGTGGGCCGCTGAGGTTCTTTCTCACTCTCTCCCATCACCTTAGGGCATCTCAGTAAACTGTGATTTTATAGTCATAGAACATACTCCAAGGCTGAATCACAATATGAGCCACCCCAGTTTTCCTTACCATTACATTTCACTTAACCAAAAGTATGCCCCTAAGTAAATATATGGAAATCTTTATGGGGAAAAAAAAAATCAGAAAAAGAGGAGGAAGAAGCAGGAAAATATAGTTCTACTTCACTCAAAGGTCACAGATATCTTTCGACTGCAAACATTTTATTGTAATAGACTATGTGCCCTGCTATCCCAAAAGACTTCATAAAATTATCCCGTTCATAGCCTTTTCAATATTCATTTCTCTCATGCTTAGAAACATTCCTGTAACTGATAACCTAAATTTAGTCACAGAGAGTTTATACCTGTTTGTTCTTGTGCAAACATTGTCTTTTAGCTTAAGTCATCCCTTTCTCTGGTATTTATTTCTAGAAAGCAAACATATCCTCTCCCAGGCTTCACTTTACCAAACAGACTATGCTCATTGAATTTCCTTCTATAAAATAAAGTTTCCATCCTTCTGGTCATTTTAATAACCTTTCTGTACACCTGATCTTAAAAAAGATGTCCAGAACTATGCGAAAGATACTATACAGGATTTTACCAATGCCTTGTAAAATGTCATTACTACTTCCTTTTCTGTAACAGAAATACCTTTTCTGATAGACCCTCTATCAGAATGACTCTAGTCATTCTGTAATTGCTGAGAATGTTCATTTCCTCCACTTTGGATGTTTTTTAGTAGAAAATCCCAGTTTATAACAGAAATTATTTTCATTAATACATAAAGGGATGAACCCCTATTATTTCATCCCATTTTTAAGGTCATCTAATTCTTCCTATCAGATATTCTGAACTACTTCTGTATTGACGAAAACTTCCAATTTTCTATCATCAGAAAATTTCATTAGTACCTTATGGTTTTTGGTGAACATTAATGACAATCAAATTTCTTACTCAAAGATCCTTTAGTATAAAGGTATCCTAATGGATAAAGTTTTCTTGAGTTTCCAAAGGCTTTGGAGAGTTTATTGGCAAATACTTTTAAAGAAACTGAGTAGCAATGGCATAAAAGAGCTTTGCAAGGTTAAATTATTTACAGAAAGATAGGAAACAAAGGTAGGAAAAGTCAGGTAGTTCTCATAGGAAAGAAAGGTCAACTACTGGTGGCCTACACTGAGCTGGTGGTGATGAGTTACACTGACAGGACCTGTGAAAACACTCATATACAGCTTAGCAAATGGGCAAGAAACAAAGTGACAAAGTTTGCTGGTGACAGGAGTTTATTCCAGATAGTAAGGATAAAGGCTGGTTGTGAGTAATTGCAGGAGGATCTTACAGAAACTGGGTATTAAATGACAGATTAAGTTCAGTATGAATAAACATAAGATTAAAGGCAATAATAATTGTCTTTACAATTCTAATAAGAAATCTAATAAGCCATTCTAACTTCTCATAAGAAGCGATCAGCTCTGAGCCAACAACCAACCCCGCACAAGCACAGTTTGGGGTTACAAAAGCAAGTATCATAAAAAAATGTTAGCTTAATATTCAGTAGTGGTCATAAAAGCAAATCAGGATATTAGGAGTTAGTAAAAAAAAAATATTAAATACCATGTTTTTTCCACTGTACAGATCCAATGTTCTCCTACATTTTGAGTACTGTGTAAAATTCTGTTTCACTCTCCTCAGTAAGTATAAAATAAAAATGGAAAACAGTCAGAGAATGGAAACAAGTATGATCAAAAGTATAGGAAAACATTCTTAAGATCAAAATCTTAGTATAAGCAAAAGGAAATGCATCATAAATACTATGAATATATATACATATAGCCAAGAATTTTTTTCATAAAAACCGAGCAATCTAATCAGAATAAAACAAGCAATAATAATACCAGCAATCATAGTCTAAATGAATACAGAAAGCCTCATTAATAATAGTACCTTCAACTGCTGCACAAGAAAACTTAAAACTACCTTTCCTCTGCTGTTATGCTCATCCTTCTAGGTCTAGGGAGGGTCTAGGACCCTCCTAGGTTCTAAAGTTGATGTCACCAGTCTTCCTCAGGCAGGGAAGAGTTGGTATCACAGGGAACTGTCAACATCCTGAAGGGGAGATCCCTTCTTCATCAGTGTTGGGATCCATTTGGGCATTGTTTTCTATGTTTTCCAATCACAGTCATCTCCTCCTCACTGGTTCCCAGCTAGTTGTCCCACAACTGACAAAGGGCTGACAAAACCAACAGCTCCACCATAGCCCTGCCATACCCCCTGAGCTGGGCCCATCCTGCACACTGATGTCCTAGCCTGGCCTCAGTCTTTCCTCCACACCCCCAGCCCTGCTCAGCCATCCCAGGGCTGTATCTGACACTGGTTCCCCTTCACCATGCCCAATCCTGACCCCAATGTTCAGGCTGGTGTCCCAGTGTGGCCTCAGCCCTCCCCCATTGCCATGAACCTCCCCAGCAAGGCCAGACTGTTTCTGGCCCTGGTCACTGTCATTGGAGCTGATCCTGAATCACAGAATCATAGAATAGAATCATAGAATAGTTTGGGTTGAAAGAAACCTTTAAATGTCATCTAGTCCAACCCCCCTGCAATGAGCAGGGACATATTCAACTAGATCAGATTGCTCAGAGCCCTGTCCAACCTCACCGTGAATATTTCCAGGGATGGGGCACCTACCACATCTCTGGGCAACTTGTGCCACGGTTTCACCACCCTAGAAGCTTCTAAGAGGATCTGTTTCATTATCTTCCCTGTTCAATGTTCCTGGCTTGTCCTTGGTCTTGCTTCAATACCATGGATTTGCCTGGTGACCTGGGCTCTGTGCTGAGTGTGGTCACCACTGGCAGCTTTCACAAGCTAAACAATCTCAACTCAGGAAATTTGACTTCATTAAATGTATTGCCAGTTATCAGAAGCTTTTAATTATTCATTGAAGTACTGAGAAACAAAAAGATAATTAAACAAACACTTAGGGAAATGCCTCTCCTCCCTCTTCTTCAGGCTCAGCTTCAGTCCCCCCTTCCTCATCTCAAATACTCATGTTTTCACCATACATTATACTCAGTTTTTCCAAACCCTTTTGGTGAGGAAACAGGTGGTGCAAGGGTTTGGGAACATTGCACAGAGGTTTCTTTCTACTATTCCTTGCTTCTTACCGCTACCCTGCTCTGGCATGGGTTACCCCTGGGCCACAGTCCTTTCAGAGATGTCCCCGCCCCAGTATGGGTCACCCAAAGGATCCAGTGCCTCAGGAGGGTCCGTCCTCCAACACAGAGCACGTCTTTCCAGGGGTCCATCTCTATACGTGACCCCAACAATGTCTCTTTCCACACACCTCCCCAATTCCTTTTAATTTTTCTCCGAACATTCCTCTTCACATACCTCCTCATGTGTCCCCTTCTGAGTGTCCTCCTGTGTCTCCTGTCATGTATCTCCTTCTTGCATGTCCTGCCCCTAGCAGCTGCTGTCCTCCTCAAACATGCCTGAAGATAAGTGCTGTGTGGTCCTCTGTCTGGTTGAAGTTTTGGGGTGTGATGGACTATTTCCACCCATTTAGAACCATCTGGAACCCACTGTGAGCAGCACAGGACAATTAGAATCATAGAAACATGGAATCATCTAGGTTGGAAGGGACCTTTAAGGTCATCGAGTCCGAACATAACACTGCCAAAACCACCACTATATCATGTCCCTAAGCGCTACATCTACCCAACTTTAAATACCTCCAGGGATGGCAATTCCACCAATTCCCTGGGCAGTCTATTCCAATGTTTGATAACCCTTTCAGTGAAGAAATTTTTCCTAATATCCAAACAAAATCTCCCCGGGCGTAACTTGAGGCCATTTCTTCTTGTCCTATCACTTGTTACTTGGGAAAAGAGACCAACCCCCACCTCGCTACAGCCTCCTTTCAGGTAGTTGTGGAGAGCAATAAGGTCTCTCCTCAGCCTCCTTTTCCCCAGGCTAAACAAACCCAATTCCCTCAGCTGCTCCTCACAAGACTTGTTCACTAGACCCGTCATCCTTCTCTGAGCTCGCTCCAGAGTCTCAGTGTCTTTTTTGTAGTGGAGGGCCCAAAACTGAACAGAATATTCAAGGTGCAGTCTCACCAGTGCTGAGTACACTTCCCTAGTCCTGCTCACCACACTATTCCCGATACCGGTCAGGATGCTATTGGCCTTCTTGGCCACTTGGGCCACTGCTGGCTCATTCAGCCAGCTGTCAACCAACACCCCCAGGTCCTTTTCTGCCAGGCATCTTTCCAGCCATTCTTCCCCAAGCCTGCAGTGCTGCATGGAGTTGTTTCGACCCAAGTGCAGGACCCAGCCCTCGGCCTTGTTGAATCTCATGCCATTGGCCTTGGCCCATTGATCCAGCCTGTCCAGATCCATCTATAGAGACATCCTACCCTCAAGCAGGTTTACACTCCCACCTCCTCCCATATAAGGCACCTTGCAGCCCCTGCTACCAAACTCTGCCTTTTATACCCAATGGGTTAGGGCTCCCTCCCTGGGGTTGGTGGGGCAGGTGCTGGCTGGTGAGAATTGTGTCCTGCCAGCCCCTGTGAACTGCTATGTCTTACGGCTTCCCAGGCCCTTAAGGAGCCTCTGGCCTTTGCTGTGCTATGCTGTTTTTTGTGCAATGACTATGTAGCTTGTGAGACTTCTACCATACAAGATATTCAAGGAGCTGATGTTAAAACAGGTGTGCAAGTGGCCAACAGCCAGTTGCTAAAACAAGTGAAAATGAGCTGAGACTAACCAAACCCTGATACACTGCTCTGTCACTTCATCAAAAATCCCGTGACCTTCTACTAGGAATGACAAAAATTATATTTACTGGGTTACAGTATGAGGACAACTAAGTAATTCATTTTCTGGACAACACGGAAACTCAAAAATCAGGAAATAGTAGGTAAATCAGAATGGATGGAGCTTATTTGTTCTGTCTTAAAAAAAAAAAAAGTTTAGAATGTATCAGTAAGGTATTAACAGTCAGATTTAAAAAAAAAATGTAAGTTTTTGTTAAAGAAGATGAACTTGTTGCCACAGGATACTGCAAAGATCAAAAACTTACTAAGTCTGAACATGTCAAGGGCAGACCGTAAGAGATTCACTGAAGGCTACGAAGTAGATTCTATGTCTGGATTAGGGAGTCCAAAACTGAAAAGAGTTAGAGGTTGGGAAAGCATTAGGATGAAGCATCACATGTTGGCTGTGTTCTTATTTGGCCCTAGGTAAATATATGGTCAGTGTTGAAGATGGTCCTAGAGGAGACAGATTTCTGTCACACCTGCTACAGACATTCATACTTTCTTGTCTTCTAAGGCTGACAACTACTAAAACTGCTTATTACACTTCTGTCTAACATAGCCACGTGATCCTCAGCATTCATATCCAAATCACTCTTTGAAACCTAAAGTATGGAATTTGTTTTGCTGGGGCCAAAACCAAGTCATTTTTAATCCCACACTAACTTGATCAGGCAATGTCTGATTTTTATTTCCTTATTCTCTATCTATTGAGTTATCTAAAGAATATAAAATTCTTCTGCTGAAAAAAAAAATTGTCTGTTGTTGTACTCCTAGGATGTCTTTTAACATGTTTTTTTCCCCTTACATGAGATTCAAGATCCAAATATATCTGTGATTTATATTGCTGTGATTTTGATCTAGAGAAATTTCATAAATTGTCCACATCCATGTGCCCAAATTTTTTCCTGGTCTTAAAATGAAAACCTTAGAACCAGACCTTTACTTATTCTTTTATATAATTTAAACAGAATAATTTTGATATACTTCAATAAAGGCATACTATCTTCCTCCACCTTATATTTTTACTACCTGCCAGAATCAAACTGAAGGTATCATAATCTTTTAGATAACTTTTCCAGGAATAAGTGGATTTTACAATATTGATAATGTGTGTATTATTGTCTCATTTTATTTATTATTTCCATCCACTGTATCAGTAATGGAGTTAAATGGGGTCTGTTTATCAAGTTGGAATGATTTAGTGTGCATGAGATGTTCATAGTTTCTTTGCTTATATGTAAAATCCTCAATTTCACAGATATTCACCTCTGGAAACCATAAACAAAGACAGCTAAACTTGTAAGAGTAGCCAGAACTGAGTGCACTGGCCATTGTTTTTAATTTCACTCACATTTAGTCTACTTAAATGTTTAACAGGCTTTTTTTAACAACATTTTGATTGTATTTTCTGGTAGATGTAGCATAAACTCTCTGCATAAACAACATGAATATCTCAGAAAATAACAGGATTCTGAACTTTTGTGTGTATTTTACTCTGTTTCAAGGCAAAGTAAAAATGACCCCCTGTCCTGGTTTGAGGGAAAACAGAGCCAATTTTCTGTTCAGTAATTTTACTTTGCAGATAAGATTCTTCTAGCTAACTGAAGTCTGTGAAACTCTCTGAACTTAACAGCATATTGACAAGACACTGTTCGTTTTCAGAATGATAAGACCTGATTAGCTGTAATTTATGCCAAGGAATGGTATGCAGAGAGGTTCTTGCTTATACTTATTGCTATAACAGCTCACTTTTGTTACTTGCCCCGTTGGAGGGTCAGAAGCAGAAAAGCATAGAGGGATCGCACCTGTGGGGAGGAGCGGACAGGACAGGTGACCCAAAATTGACCAACAGGGTATTCCATCCCATCTGCCTCATGCTCAGTATAAAAGCTGAGGGATCAAACAGTCAGCCCTCTTTCTTCAATGTCCGACGTCTGAGGAAGACTCTGTCTGTTCATCTGCCTTTGATCCTGATCCGTGCATTCCCGAATCCAGATCCAGAATCCAGTTCCCGTCTGTCACTGAGTCCAGTCTCGGACTTTCCCAGTGCCTGCTGGTGATGTGATCATCATCCTGGGAGCTTGATACGGTTTTGTATATATTTCACAGTATCACAATATTGTCAGGGTTGGAAGGGACCTCTAGAGATCATCTAAGTACAACCCCCCTGCCACAGCAGGGACACCTACAGCACGTTTCACAGGACGGCGTCCAGGCGGGTTTTGAATGTCTCCAGTGTGGGAGACTCCACAACCTCTCTGGGCAGCCTGTGCCAGTGCTCTGCCACCCTCAAAGGAAAGAAGTTCCTCCGCATGTTAAGATGGAACTTCCTGTGCTGAAATTTGTGCCCGTTACCTCTAGTCCTATCACTGGGCACAACTGAAAAAAGACTCTGCCCATCTACCTGGCACCCTCCCCTTAAGTATTTATAAGTACTGATAAGATCCCCCCTCAGTCTTCTTTTTTCTAGACTAAAAAGACCCAAGTCCCTCAGCCTTTCCTCATAAGAAAGATGCTCCAGTCCCCTAATCATCTTTGTAGCTCTTTGCTGGACCCTCTCCAGCAGTTCCCCGTCCTTCTTGAATTGGGGAGCCCAGAACTGGACACAATACTCCAGATGTGGCCTCACCAGGGCAGAGTAGAGGGGGAGGATGACCTCCCTCGACCTGCTGGCCACACTCTTCTTGATGCACCCCAGGATGCCATTGGCCTTCTTGGCCACCAGGGCACATTGCTGGCTCATGGTCATCCTGTTGCCCACCAGGACTCCCAGGTCCCTTTCCACAGAGCTGCTCTCCAGGAGGTCAGCCCCCAACCTGTATTGATGCATGGGGTTATTCCTCCCCAGATGCAGTACCCTACACTTGCCTTTGTTGAACCTCATCAGGTTTTTTTCTGCCCAACTCTCCAGCCTGTCCAGGTCATGCTGTATGGCGGCACAGCCTTCCGGCGTGTCAGCCACCCCTCCCAGTTTTGTATCATCAGCAAACTTGTTGATGGTACACTCTATCCCTTTATTTATTTATTAATAAATAAATTGAATAAATATTTCATTATTTTCTTTTTATTTTATTATTAATATTTCACTGAAGTAGTTTAGTTTTCTTCTAAACTCATAAGTCTCTTTCTCTCTCTCATTTCTCTCCTTGGAGACAGGGGTGAGGGAGAGCATCTCTTGTTCACTTCAGTGACCAGTCCGGCCCAAACCACACCACCCCACTGAAGGTTTTTTACTTTGCACTCAAATGACTAAAATACCTTCAAATAATGAGTTAGCACATCTCAGGAGATAGGCAGAAGCTAACAGAAGAGCTGTCTGTTACAATTAAATCCAGGGTGGCACATATCTATATACCTTAAGTTCTTTGTTGTTCCATTTCAACAGGCTATTCATCTTTTTCACCAAGTGTTTTTAAGAAGTCTAATGCTGAAAGAAGTAGGAAGAAACAAGAAAAACAAAATCACATGTAGTTAAAATTATTCAAATGGGTCTAAAACTGATCTTGTGAAAAGTAAAGTAAATGATATATGTATTAAATGGTTCACTAAGAGCTTTTGTGAGCGTACCTTTCACTGGCCACAAGTTAGCCTCTCAAATGAATGTGGTATGGGTAGTACAACTCCCTTTCACCCTCTATTCTTCAAACACTTTTCTTACTCATTCTTCTGGAAAAGAGGCAACACCCCTGAAAACAAGTCCATTTTATTTTCTAAATGTCACTTTTGTTCCAACTTTTTTATTAACATTTCCCCAGTGAGGGTAAGCTTCATCATTGCTTCATTTGTTTTTGCATGGTAAAAGTTTTCTCTTTAACTGAATGAAAGAGAAACACTGTTGATCAGAGGACAGGACTTATTTTGCTAATGGGCACAAGGTAGTGCCCAGACTAGTTTTCACTTTAAGTAGAGCCTCTCTCTGCAATCAGTTCATATTGGGCAAGGGCCAACTCAGTAGCAGGGTTTGGCTATTAATAAAAAGTCATTCTTATAATGAAGAAATTTGTTCTACACATGAAGTCTCAGTAATTGCTCTCCAGAAAGGGGTCATTCAATGGATTTTTCCAAGGGCCTAAAGCTAACAACTTCATCCCAAGGTCAAAGTGCAGGACTGTCTATCACCTGGAATATTAGATACAGTTCAAATCCTGAATCCAGTCCACAGAAATGTAGACTCTAGTTCTTTAGTAGCATACAATCAGTGATCTTCTTTGATCCATCTTTTTAGAGGACCCTGCTTCTCTATGGCATAAGAATTTTTCAAAGCCTTGTCCCTAGACAAAATGTTAAAAAGCTGGTGGCCTACAGAACCACTCTAAACAAGCAAATAGCATTCAGGAAAACATGTTGATTTAGAAACAAGTGTCCAAATTGCTCACAGAGAAAGGTGTCTTGAATTAATGTGAATTCAGCATGTGAAGCCATCCATGTTATGTAGAAAAAGATAAATGGAGCTCCAGTTGATTCCAAAACTTAGGCATCTAACTCAGAATTTAGTGCAAAAAACTTTTCCTAATGTTCTGTTTTTTAGGATTTTTTTTAATGGAAGTCATTAAATAAAATTCAGAAAGAATCATAGCAGCAGAGAGAATAATCCAGGCCTCCATCTCACCAAAAAGTTACGGCCACTAGTTTACAGAGTCATACTTCCTTACATCCATTTTCTCGTTTTTATCACCTTATCTCTCTCTCATTCTTTCTGCATGAGTCTTATATTCTTTGCTATATAATGACAGATTAAACAGGAGGGATGAAAAGCACCCTTCTTTTAATATTTTTCTCTCTTCTTCTTTTTCAGAATTGTCCCAAACTACAGGCTGTTGATTAAAGCATTAAGTTGGGAATAAAAATGAATCTGGATGTCTGAATTTCTTCACTCTGTAAAGGTCAGTGGTCTAGCATTAGCACATTCTGAGACAGTTTTCTATCCATCTGGCTACTATGTAATAAAGCAGTCTCTTTTCAGGAAACTACATTATAAAATAATGTAATCACTTAAAATAAAGTATATTTTTAAAGAGAATAATCACAAGCATACTTTTCCAGCTAACTCCTTCTGATATCAGACATATATAGGAATACCTCCTGCACTGAGCCATTAAGAGGATTTAAACAAAGGAACACTTGAATCATTGATTACCTTAATACGTAAGCATGTATTCAGCTGGCAGAGGACATTCTAGTAATGCCCCAAAGTACATGAATGGGTATAGGAGCTAAACATCGCAATGTTTGATTCTTACATGCACTGCTACCTGGTAGAATCCTTTGCTCTGAGTTAGGCAGTCAGTTTTGCTGTACAGTTCATATGGAGAACAACATTCATATATGCCATTTAGAAAACTGACTAATTACATACAAAATGAGAAGACAAATGGAAAAAGCAAATCCTTGTTCAAGGAGTAGGGTGGCACATTTTTCCGTTCACTGCTCAAAGTCACAAAATTATTTTTGAGATAAGAGAGCTAAACCAGAATTCTTGTATTCTATATCCTAACAATCATCTAAGATGGGAAAGATTTGGATTCAAACGATGTTTCGTTTGATCTAGAGATAATTGAATGCCCAGAAATACCACTGAAATATAGGACATTCTAAAAGACATTCAGCTGATTTTCTTTTGAAACTCAGTATAAATACTTAGCTATAAATATACCTAAAATCACTGTAACACAGAACAGGAAATTCACTTCAGAAATGATAGACATAGATTTACAGTCCTCCAAAAGCATACAAAGAAGGAATAGTATAAATCTAGTTCTCTGCTTACAAAATTAAAATGCATACAAGTACAACTACACAAGCATATAATGTATGTGTTCACTAGACTGAAGAACCTCTGTCATCAGATGTCGTCTTCTCCATAGATTCTCACAGATTCTACTGTCATGGACTAACCTTACAACTCAGACAGCATGTCTTAAAAAAATTGTTTCAAACGGGAGTTGACCACAAGGTTGAAGCAAGTTCTGTGAAGGCCGGGAAGTGGCTTCTCCTATACCAACTTCCAGAAGTTTTGAGAAGACAGAATGGCTGCACTTGTGCTAACTGTGGGTCACCCCTCGGTCACGATGAGGGAGGGGGCAGGACGACCACCTGAGACCCTGGGTACCTCACACTCACTTCCAGAAGTTTTGAGAAGAACAACTGTGCACATCAAACAGTACCCTTCCCCTGGGGGAGATGGCAAGTACTGAACTCCATAAAAGGGGGGAGGACTTGAGTCTGTGGACCCCCACCAGCAGCAACATCTGAAAATGGACCTGCAAGACACCGCTGGATCCAAGAGTGGTGATTTCTTTCTTTCTCTCTTTCTTTCTCTTCTTCTTCCCCTTCTCCTCTCTAAATCTCTCTCTTCTGAGGTACATAGTTATATGTTGTAAAATTTGACTAGTTAGCTTGTGGAGTTAGATGTTACAGAGATGCAATACTGTGTTAAAATTATGGCAGGCGATTTTCCCTTCCCGCCTTTCCCTGGTGGTGGATCGACTGACAGAACCGGCAACAATAGCTGGGCTTTTCCCCACCCATAGGCATAACTATAGCAGCACATATGCTCCGTAAACATTCTAATTGGTCGTTTGGTGTCGTTTCACCTTAATTTACTCTGAAGGGATCTCGAGCTTTACACAACCTCTCACACTACCCAGGGTAGCCTGTCTATCAAGTGGTGACATCTACATAGTGTCTGATATAATTTTTTGTTAGTTTTCTGTTTTTCTTATCAGAGAGAGGAAGAAGTCTCTATACAGGCTTTATTTGTATTCCAGGTACCACGTATTTACAAGAATAACTCAACTTTGTGATGTAGTAGAAAATTACTGTAGGATGAATGTCCATTGTACCTGTTATTTTGGCTAGGGAATTTTGACAGTAAATTGAAATATCAGAAAGTGTCTAATATATAACAATGTCTTCAAACTGTTGAAGCAATTTTGAGTGAGAAAAAAGCAGAAGTTATTTGAAACTCTTTCTGGATTTTATTTTACTTAACTACTGAAGGAAATACAAAATACCCATAATATTCTGCTTTTGGATACATGTGTAATTAATGAACAGGAAAGGTATCTATTACAATCACTCATGTTAAACGCCGTGAAGGACTTACATGACAGTAGTATTTATAGTCAAACCTTTGTATTTGTAGGTGAATATATAGGCTGTCAATTTTTGATCTTCTAAACTTTCTCAAAAAACTCATTTTCTGTCAAGTCATATTGCCACAAGAATGTATTTTACTTACAAATACTCCATTTAAAAAAATACCTGTTAGGTGATGAGGTCAAGTCCAAAACTGGTCTTAATCTTCTAAAGGTGGACAGCAGTACCAAGTGACAGCTCAAGTCCGGAATCATTCCTCCATAAAAAAAATCAACAGCTATCTAACTACTGTAGATGACGCCTGTTTGAGATATATGCTGCTTTTCAGATGGTTATTGCCCATTTTTTGTTCAGAGAAACAGTATGACTATCAGTCTTCAACCCCAGGCCAGTGGAAATCAGAAACTAGACTAGGTGTCAATGCTAAGTAGGGAGTGTCAAAGAAGGTCCAGCACAAAAGTGATTATGCATTTAAGAAAACACAGCTGTGGCCACCTTTTTAAAACACAAACAAAAGCGGTCTGGAAATGCCCTCAGTGGCATGAGTTCAAAAGTCACAAATATTCTGCCAGATGGTTCAGGCATGCTCCTGAGATGTGGGTTATGGAGATGCCATCAGAATATCAGGAATGTTTATTATTTGAATGTTTCTTCAAATTAGTGGATTTTTGTTTCAGCCATTGAAACACTGCAAATTACAACTTATTTTTTCAGCCTTGTTTAACAGAGAAGAACTATTCAGTTCCCAGAAGAGATGTGTATGTCCATCCCAGGATAGCATTCCACTCTCAGCAGCTCAAATGAATAAGGGCATTTGACTGGACATCTGAGTTTGATGCTTACATTCTGGCAAAAGACAGCATTGCAAAAACTATGATAAACATTTGCTAAGAGCTAACCCTTCACAACTCCCTATTCAACAGGCTGGTTGAATTGGATAATGCTATTATTTGCTTAACCCTCTCCATACAGACTTCCTAGGCAGTTAATAGTTTTAGCCACCACTTTTTGGTGCCTTTCTTCTTTACTGGTGTGATGTATTAGCCTTGGCTAACAGTCAGACTCCCACCCAGCTGCTCGCTCGTTTTCACTAGTCAGTGGGATGGGATGAAAAAACAGGAAGATGTGAGAAAGCTCATTGGTTGTAGTGTTTAATTACCTATTTGGGTATTGGGAAACAAAAAGACCAACATTAGAACACATAGGGAAACCACGTTTCCTTCCGCCTTCCCCAGGCTTAACTTCACTCTTTCATTCCAGGCTCCTCTCTCCCCTCTCCTTGTTATTGCCAAAGATTGCCTCATTCCCTTCAGCCCCACCATGAGTGAACAGTGCAAAAGCTGGGGAGAGGATTACAGTCAGTGCACAGTGGATTCTGTCTGTTGCTCTTTATAGTGGTTTTCTGGTACCTAAACGGGGCCCTACAGGAAAGATGGAGAGGGACTCTTTATCAAGGAGTGTAGTGATTGGACAAGGGGTAACGGTTTTAAATCAAAAGAGGGTAGATTTAGATAAGATATTAGGCAGAAATTCTTTACTGTAGAGGTGGTGAGACACTGGAACATGTTGCTCAGGGAATTTGTGGATGCCCCATCCCTGGAAGTGTTCAAGGCCAGGTTGGATGGGGCTTTGAGCAACCTGGTCTAGCAGAAGGTGCACCTGCCCAGGGCAGGGGGTTTGGAACTAGAGGATCTTTAAGGTCCCTTCCAACTCTAACCATTCTATGATTCTCACACTTTTCCTCTACTCTGGTGTAGGTTGTCCATGGCCTGCAGGGCAAATACCTGCTACAGTTCCTGGATAACCTCTTTTTCCTCCTCCTTCCCATCCTCCTCTTCCTCCTTCATCCTGCTGGTGAGGGGGAAGGGCCTGAGGAGGACCTTGGATCCTACATGTCAGCAATTGGTTGCACAGCTGGTGTTGGCAGCAGAGTTTCCATTTTAATGACCACGGGACCCTCTTTGAAGGTCAACAGCTTTTTGGAAGAGATGGGATCTTCTTGGCTAAGCAGGGAAAAAGTATTTTTGCCAACAGGCTGCCCAACCTGGTAAAGACAGTTTTAAACTCTGAATGATGGAGGAGGGACAGATTCCTCAATAAACAACCCCAAGTCCTTCTCCTCAGGCCTGCTTTCAATCCATTCTTTGCCCAGGCTGTATTTGTGCCTGAGATTTCCCCGACCCACATGCAGGACCTTGCATTTGGCCTTGTGAACTTCATGAAGTTTGCACAGGCCCACCTCTCAAGCCTGTCCAGCTCCTTTTAGATGGCATCCCTTCCCTCCAGCATGTTGACCACACCACACAGCTTGGTGTCATCAACAAACTTGCTGAGGGTGTACTCTGTCCCAACATCCATGTCACCAACAAAGACCTTAAACATCATCTTGCTCTATCTAGAATGGTTGGATAAATAGATACCCTTCTAGCGCTATTATCAAATCTGGAATTTACTACATCTGTAATTTAGCCAGACACAGCATCACATGAGTGTCTCTTAATCTATTTCAGTTCTAGGTCACCCTTTTTTATCACAGACCCTCTTTATAGGCAGTTTAGTAAATCCTAAACTGAAGCTAATGAAGAGTGCTCACATTTCCTTCTATTTTTTCATTTTGTAATTTCTTTGTCATATTCATGAAGTGATACCTTGTTAGAAAATACTTTGTAGTCTTTTAGAAAGACTACTGAAACGTTTCATTTCCCTTGCCCCCCAAATGATCATTAATGAGCAGTAAAATAATTCAAACTGCCACAGTTTGCTAGAATATTTTTAATCCTTTCCAAAGCAAACCACAAGATGTAATTATTCTCTTAGCATTACAAGTGTCTGATTGCTAGCAGTCTCACATCTCTAGATGCCTGTAATTATCCATAGTAATTTGTTAGCTCATTTGATTAATTCAGAGAGACTGTCTGTTTCTTCTCATACAGAAATATATAATGATATGGACCTCTTACCTCACACAGTGTCCTAATTGCTAAATTTTATTTTGTATAACAGTATAACAACATTTGAAGGTTCAGTGAAGAGATTAACCCTCCCAGTCTGAAGACAGACTAATTAGTCTTACAAATTAACTAGCCCTCTCTCTCATGAGTGAAGAATCTTTGTAATTGATGGTCAGTTCATATACAAAAAATTAGTATCAGCTGTTCAATCATTATTTGAAAATGTTTGCAGTAGTTGATATAATTTATCTGAATTTTAAATGCAAAACAATGTCAGTGAGACTGTTACATGTATTGAGCATATCATTTAATAAATATAATTTATGAAAAGTACTGTAAGGAGCATAATTCATTGTAAGAAATGGAAGCTCACAATATATTACACACTAAAATCATATGCATCACATAATTGCATATTCTTTACTGAAATATTGGGTTTTTACATTTATAAAATATCCCAATTAGATAATTTAAGACTCTGTGCAGTAAAACTTAGCAAAGAAATGCAGGTATATATGCTGTAATCAGTATTGCATTTCGGAAAAATTGGACCTAGATACATAAAAGAAATTAGGGATTTAGTTACACAGAATGTGATTCAGGCAGAATTGAAATATCAAACTACAAATTATGTTTTTCAAAGTTCCATGCTTACATACTCATCTGTTAAGTAAAGCTGGTTTCCTGTTACTTGAGGAACCTAGCCAGTGCTTTGGTGACACTGTTATCACTATTTACTTGACAAAACAATTGTTAGAAAGCTGTGTCAACGGGACTTCAGGTTTTCATTGAACTAAGAAAATTCAAACCCATGTATCTCTCACCAGTACTCCATCTGCTACTGCACTTGCGGTAGGAAACAAGGTAATAATTTTCTTAAAATTGTGTCCGTGTATTGAAAGGTATATAAGATCTATAGATAGATATGCAAGCAGAACTCTGACTCTGCAGTTTATTTTCAGGTAACTCAGTTGTAAGTGGAGAGCCAGGATCTGAGTCCCTGTTCTTTATGTATTTGTCATTAAGCAGTCATTAGACAAAAGTCAGAAAGAGTCCCTTCAGAATAGAATCTTCCAACTATTTCACTTTTTGCATTATTTTTTCATTTGCACAGTGACTTAAAGTCAGCCAGCAAATAGACTAAAAAGAAGTCTAAAGAATCTCACTCTTCATTTTCTGCCATGGGACAATAAGTGTTTAATTATTTCATGCAAGACAGGAACAAATCAGTGAGCTCCATTTAAAGCTGGTGATTAGACATATACTGCTAGAGAATTCTGTTAGTAACTGGTTAAATTCTTCACAGGTAAGGGAAAGAACTTAAATCGCATGTTTTACATTTAAAGTGCTCTAACCTGTATAAAAGGGGAAGGTGGTGACGTTTGTATAATATTTAGCTGTGATCCAAACATCCAACTCCAGAACAGTACTCAGGTTTATGAAATTCAACTGCAAGTTCTACTTGGTCAGACAAGTAGCATCAATCTATTTTCTGTGCCTCACAATATGGCATATTGTAGTTAATCACGAACAGATTTTCCATCAGAGATTAAAGAGAGAAAATAAAATTTCATTCTTTGTTAATAGCTTTGATTTTTTTCAGGAGAGAAAAGGAAAGAAATATTACTATTATTATGAATCATTTGTTTCACTTTATGAAGAAAAAGAGGACAAATACCAAACTCTAACATATAGCTTGATTCATATTACAAGGATGACACGTAAGCACACAAGCAGATATAAATATAGAAACTGTTTATTAACAACCAAATTTCAACTATGTATCGAGAAAGCATGTAAAGCAAAATCAAAATTCTGTTCTTCTACTAGAGATGATTAGTTAACCAAAGTAGTAAGTTTTAATTGTGTCCCTCAAAACAGGTTAAACTCCTAAAATCATTTTTTTGTCAATATCATGGTTACCATTGTGTCTGGTCTTTTCTAAGATATATTAAGTTAACTTACTCATGCAGCTATTAGAAGTATGTTTAAGAGATCTTTTGAATGTGAACTATGAAGTTTATATGTGACAAAACATCACAGTGGGGTTTAAACATTTCCTAGTGAGGAAGAGCACTGTGTCTCACAATGGCTTTGTAACTTGTTAATAGCTCAGCTAAGCAAAGACAGTCATTAACTACCTGTCATAAACCTCATATTAAAATTGTTCAGTCCATTCACAATGCGATTAGCATTTTCAAATCAAAATGTAGAAAATGGTGGCTTGTTGGAAATACAGTTCACCTTCTGTCCTGGTTTGAGGTAAAACAGGACCAATGTTGTTCAGTAGCTTCGCTTCTTAGCTGGGCCTCTTTTAACTACTGAAATTAACAGCATATTGTGCAGACAATGTTCACTCTCTCAGAGTGATAAGACCGATGTTTATAGCTGATGTCCAGACATGGTATGCAGGGAGGCTCTTGCTTACACTTATTGTTCTAACACCCAAGGCCAACCGGCTGTGTTATTTGCCACGTTGGAGGGTCGGAAGCGGAAAAGCATAATGGGGTCCCACCTGCGGGGAGGAGCGGACAGGGCAGGTGACCCAAAAACTGACCAACAGCGTATTCCATCCCATCTGCCTCATGCTCAGTATAAAAGCTGACGGAGCAAAGGGTCAGGGTTTCTTTTTGGCTCCTTCTTTTTTCGCCCTTCTTTTCCCTTCTTGCTTCGACGGCTGACGTCTGAGGAGGACTCTGTCTGTTCGTCTGCCTTTGGACCCGATCCTGAATCCAGATCCGGAATCCAGTTCCCGTCCGTCACTGAGTCCAGCCTGGGACTGCCCCAGTGCCAGCCGGTGTCGTGATTGTCATCTTGGGAGCTTGATACGGTTTTGTATATTTTTCATTATTTCTTTTATTTTATTATTAATACTTCATTAAAGTAGTTTAGATCCTTCTAAACTCGTAAGTCTCTTTTTCCTCCTCTGCCTCTCTCTTTGAAGAGGGGTAGAGGGGAGCATCTGTCGGTCCCATCTGGGGTCCCCTATGTCCCCAGTGGCCGATTTGGCCTAAACCACGACACCTTCTTACTTGGATTAAAGAAAACAAATAAAGAGGAAAGGAAGAGAAAACTATATTAACCCAGGTAACTTCCAGAGTGAGGAATTTATGACAAAGACATCCAGATCTGGAAACTTTTGCAAAGGCTGAAGGACTGTGTGGCTGATGTAGTCTTTTTCTCCGAGTCCAGTGCAACGTATACCAGTTTGTCACACGAACCTTGAGGGGAAACAAATATTTGCATTCATATTAAATCAGTTGTCTTATGTGGTTAAATGTTAATTGGCTAAATCTTAAGCATTTTTCTCCTTTGTCTTTGAGTAGACAATCCTAAAATTTAGTTTCATGAAACATTTTTGACAGCTAGAAATATAGGTTGTTTGCTGGTATTCAAAAGACACAGAATGTGTGTGTGTTACCAAGATAAACATGGCTGGGACCATTTTCTGACACTGAAGCCAACTGGGAAAACAGCTCACATTCATACTTTCAAATTTGTTACTCTCCAAAACAGGTGACTGCCATATAAGGATTTTTCTCTGACCTATGTTAGCTTCAGAACTGTGCCCAGAAACTGTTTGGGCAACTGGTACATGTCACAAAGCAAAAGCATTTCAGGAAACATTCTAACAATTTTAAAGTATGAACAGCAGAGTTTCAGAGCCTGGAAATGTCCCTTGCCTCTGTCTAATTTACTAGAATTTCTTTGTGCGACCTTGCTTCATTAGCAAAGAAAGTCTTGTGACATGCATTGAAGTCATGGAAAGTTAGCCTGCACCCTGAAAGTGGTAAGAGACACACAAAATTCTTGCATTCTGCTTACTTTAAAAGGGAGTTACCTTCACTGGGAGCTGAAATACACCAAATAAGTTTTATAGATGGTTTACTAGCTACTAGATTTCAAGGCGCAAATATAAGCCCTTTCTTAATGTAGATAGATCCTGGGAAAACTATAATATCATTCTTAACGGACAAGAATGAATATTGTTGAATATCATTGGAGAAACTACATAAATATCAGGACAAAATTAGAAATGCTCCATTGGCTCAAGTTTGCCTTGAATCCCGGATGCTGTTTCTTTCCTTGGAATTCTATCACAAGTGAAGACAATAAAAGAAGAGTAAAATATGATGTGCATCATCAAAGAAGAAAAAAATCATAAGGAGACAGAATAACATTGGAAGAGCTAGTCTGCATCATAGTGGAAGCTTATATAGGCTGTGTTTTCTGACAGTGGCTAGTATGGAAAAGTAAATCTCCAATAAAGAGAGAGAAGGAGAAACCTACTCCACAAATTGAAAGTCATCCTAAATTCTGATAATAAAAATTGTCTTGTGATATAAAGATGTATTTAGCATTCACTCCAATTTTATGTTTTTTATTCCTAAGGGCAACTGAGTATTTTATATCCATGTTATAGCTCCAGCTGTTTTTTCCCCACTGGGGAAAAAGAAAAAAAAAAAAGAACAAAACCTTACATTTCGCAGGAACAGTGCTTCCAGATCTAAGTGTTCTCAGACCTCCAGAACTGACCCCTAACAACATCATTCATGTTCTTTAAATGCAAGGTTCTCCCAGACTTCCAATTTTGTTGGTATTCTTTCTTTTTTTAACAGTTCTTCCTTCCAGAGGTACATACTATGAGACAGATACAGATGCCCAAACTTTACACAGATATTGTGGGGCTAAAATGACCAATATAGTTCTACAAACAGAAAAATATTTAGATTTTTTTCTCTCCTTCCCCAGAAGCTTCTGGAACTCAGGACAGTCTTTCAGAGAATATAATATCATTCATTGCTTCGTCTTTTCATCTAAATCATAGCATTCAATAAAGTAACTTAAGTATTCATACCAATATATAGTTTAATTAAAACACATTAGGTTGGGTTGCATTGACATAGGGTGGTAAGCCTTACTCCACCTCTACGTCAGAGTCCTCAGCTTACTCACGCACTTTTAGGAGTTTAGCTGGCTGCACCCAAGGCCAGCTGATAAGAACTGTTCTGAAGAAAAAACACCTCCAGTGAGGCCCTACACCTCTCTCTTGCAGAAGCTGCTTTTAAACTCAGGTCCTTTGCCCCACTTAACTACTTTGCGTCTGCATTACCTCTGTGCCTGACCCATGTACCCCGCTGACTCTCACCCTCACCCATGGGCTCACTTCCTGGCTTAACCTCACACCTGCCTCATCAATATGGACATTTTTGGTTATGGGGTCTCTAGGCTGTCTCCAGCTGCCTCCCCCCTCAGCCTGCCCTGCTGCCTTGCTGGGGGTGGTAGGATGAGCCCTTGCTGGTGACGTCCTTGCCCTGCCAGCCCCTGTGGGTAGCACCTGCAGTTCCTGGGCCCCAGGGAGCTGCCTGCCCATGCTGCACCTTCACATTCCAGATAAATGGGTTGAAAACATTATTAATGACTGAATCACAAGCCACCTCAATAAACTCACTATAAGCAGGACAAACCAACATGGCTTCTGCCAAAGAAATTCAAGCCCCCCTAATCTACAAAAATTGTGGATAAAAGAGAACAGGTTCATATAAATTTTTTTTGACCTTTAAGAAGTCTTCAACAGTCCTTCACAGAAGCTTTTACTAAAACTTCGTAGTCATGTCATGAAAGGTAAAATACTGTGCCACATTTAGATACAGAAAATAAAATGTAAGAATAAATTATAAATTTTCAGCATGACAAAAAAGTTGTTAACTGGATTCCCCAAAGTTTTGTGTGAAGAATATGATTGTTAGATATACTCACTACTGATACGGAAAAGAGGATGAAGAGGAAGGTGGTTATGTTTGCTAGGAGCATAACATTATTCAGATTAGTCAAGGTTGCAGAAATTGTATAAAATTTTCAGAGAAACTGAGATTTACTTCCATAAAGACAGTTGAAATTTAATTCTGATAAATGGAGGTTATTGAACACATGAAGAAATAATTTCACGTACACAACTTGCAGTCTTACATTAATTCTACCCACTTACAAAGTTAGGTTACTGTATCATTATGGACTGTTAAATGGAAACTCCTTCTCAGTTACAATAAAATAGAAAAATGTGTAAAGAATTAACTGGAAAATATAATTTAAAATATTATGAGTCAAGAAACACTATTTTCTGACATAAAATATCAATTTTAATTCCCTAATAAATACATGTATCACAAAAAGAGCAAGCAATTTTTGAGTTTGTCTTTGTATCCTGTGTGATCAAGATAGAATCAGGATATAGAAATAAACTATTCATATTGATAAATTCATGTGGTTTTCATATTGTATAGTATAATAGATCTATAAATGCATATATAACCATGTACATTTATTTTGTTTCATTAGGAAGTCCACGTTGCTGTTTTTGTCTGGGGAAGATATTTGAACTTTCAAGTCCTAGTATTTCTGTGGGTTTAATTCTTACTGTTTTAAACTCAGGAGAAAGAATGAGACTTGCTGACCAAATTTAGTAAGTTATTTCTTTTACCATTATTTTTTTTAATTTCATCTTCCTCAAACCCACAAAAAATATCATTTTAACAAGCTAAAAATATCATAGAGAAATCCTATCTTGTTCCCAACAGTGATGATGTGAAGTTTATGAACTAAATTTACTGTGAACTGTGAAATGGAAGTTAAACTTTGTGAAGGAAAAACATGGACTTTGTAGTATGCACTGACATTTTCTTTGAACATGGTACATAAGTGTACAGAACACACTGTATATGAAGTAATTTAAATGAATAAACCCGCTTACACTTATGGCATAGACATAAATGTGAGATCTATCTTTCCATTTAATAGATAATTATGTAACTGTGAATGAGATGAACTATTAGTTGTGTTAGTTGTTTGATCTTATTGTTTTTTGTGGAAGAAATTAAAATATAAGCAGATGTAACTTCACACTGCAGACTCCGTTATAGCTAGCCGATATTATATTCTATTAGTCTAATTCATTAACTTAGAGATCTGTATTGGTACCTGAAGGATCACGCAAAATTGTATCTGAAAAATACTATTAGCAATAAATGGAGCCAGATAATAAAGAATATTGTTAATGACTCCAGATAGACAACTACATTGTATTCCTCTGATTTGTAAAACCAATCTACATATGCTGTGCCTAAAGCTACAGTCTGAAAGTTCTGAAAATCTCTTTTTCATCCAGGTACGAATTGATATATTGGGGTTTTTTTAGTTCTTATTTATCAGTGACACCCTTCTAACTGAACAGCCCAAGACTTCTTGTCAAACTTCCCTCCTTGTAGAAGGTTTAAGACTCTCAAATCCCATCTCATTCATAGAACATGAAATATTCCCTACTGATGTCTTTTTGTCTCTAACTTTGATTTCCTTAGATTACTATGAGAATTAATGATCCTGATTTCCAAGATTTGTAACAGGAAGGGAAAACAAAACTCTTCCACTTCTCTCACACATCACAAATGAATGTAGGTAAGATGAAACTTGGTTAGTGGAGGAGACAGTAGAACAGATTTTTTTCAAGGGTTGCACAAGACTGTAGAAATGTGTCTTCACTAATGCTTTGCTATTGTGTGTTCTAAATGCAACACACGTTGCTTTGACGTCAGCCATACAAATAAAGCTCATAAACTTATTTCAGGGCCAAAAATTGTAGAGAAACCACCAAAAAGAATTCAATTCAGATGCTAATTCACAAGTCAAAGAAGGTTCTGAGGTAAGAATTTATAGAATATTTTTTCATTAGAACAATCCATTTTCTTTTTTGTTCTGTTTTTAGTGTTGGAAGTATGATGTGGAGGAAGATCTATCAGTAAAAATATTACAAAATGAAGAAAAAAACATTATTTGAAAAACAGCAGTTCAAACATCTACCAAGTCATTTCTTGCAGCTGGACCATATCTATATTTATGTGCAAATGAATATTTATGCAAAACTTCTATTTATTTTTATACACCAGCAGCAGTATTGATATCAGTTTTGGTTTTCAACTGAATTCATTTTTTTCCCAAAGTGTACATATCCAGTGTGTGACAACACCTGGCTTAAAGATGCACTGTTGATAATGATTTCCCTAGAGGCAATATTATCTGGTCAAAAAAGGATAAACCAAACTACCTATCAGATTCTAGTGGGCAAAGGTCAGTGTAACATCTGCCCTGTCTATTTTCTACTTGTTTCTGAATTCACGCACAGCATTCCTCTGTCCCAAAAGTTGTTCAGGCGTATCACTGCACTACCAATGAATTGAATCTTTTTTTTTTCAGCTGATATTGTGACAAATTGTTTTTCAGCTGCAAGAGCAGCTTATTTAAGGTTTTTTCTAGCTTTGTTAAGAGTGAATAAAGTGGCCAGAGACTCTGTACATTAGAGTCTCCTTGCTACAAGAAGTCAGTGATAATGAGCAATTTGTGAAGTGTGATACCTATGCTCCAGTATCAAAAGTAGTATTATCCAATAGATTTTTCAATTTGTACAGCGGCTTCTTTGCTCCTTTTTCAGTTTTACTTTGCTGGTGGCACTAGCTTTTGAAGCCACCCTCCTTTTTAATCCGCTTTTATAACAGGAATCAACTAGTACTCAGCTTGCACGTCTACTGTAATCCATTCCTATAAGAGAACCTTTGAGAGACATAAAGAACTCCAGACTCAGCAGAAGTTCCTGTCTGCAGACCTGCAGACTGCAGCAAACTAAGTTCCTATCTTAGTTTCATTTCTGCAGAAACTTGAAGAAATTTTGAGTAACTGGAACCAGAACTGAAGCTTGTTACTATAGTGAATTTTATTTGATCACTTGTTACATTAATAGCCTTTTACTTGGTGTGTTTGGTCTTTCCTTCTGATGTTTTTACTAACCTCCTACCAAAGGAAGAGAAATATAAGCAAAACAGTAAATCTGGTTAGAAAGAAAAAGTCAAACCCACTGATCAACAGAATGTTTTTTTCAAACAAGACCTTGGATCACAAGGAAAATACAGAAAAGAAAAGTGGAATGAAATGGCAGGGAGTTAGCCGAGGGCTCCACAGTACTATGACCTTTTAGTTCATGATCAAAGCCAGTATAGTTCAATGATTTCTGTGAAAGCTATGGGTTGTTCTGGTCTTAGTGTATGGACATACCATATCACAAGAACAGCATTGCAGTTGACATTAATGGATTTTGCTCTTGCAGCTTGAACAAAGATGCCAAGAGTTAAGTGAGCTTGGAGACTGAACCAGCTGCTGATCGCACCATCTCGGAGTTTGCAATTATGCGTAGAGAAGGAAAAAAGAAAAAATCTCTATAACCATCGGGCTATGTGAGAGATACTAACAGTACTGTACTGCTTTGTAAGGCGTAATTTCTCTGCATGGAGAATTCACCTTCTGCCATAGGCGCATCATTTTGGGAAAGGCTGGAGTGTACACTGGGGATACACAGGACTAGTCTGGGAACAAGGTTTTACAAAATGTGGTAGAGTCTGGGAGCGCTGCAGCATGCCTGAAAGGGTTAACTGATGCTGCCTTGTTCTGCAGCATCAGTACGCGGGTCAAAGGGACAAGAAGAGAGGATTAGGGGTTAGGAAAGCATTATTTTTTCTCTCCTCAACTCCTGCTGGGTTCAGATAATTGTTCTTTTCCTGACCATCTCTGGTTACTTGATGCAGAAAGACCTCAAGAAGCAAGCAGGAGGTGTGAGAGAGAATGAGGAGGAACATTGCCACAGAGAAAGACCAAAGACAGTGGTCGGAAGTGAGCCACTCATCTGCTTGCTCACTACCCCTCTACCATAACCTTCTGGTTTCTGAACATATGCTTAATTCTGATTCTATTTCTTCAAACCTTATGCATTTACTTAATTGTATGCCTCTATGCTTGTGTCTACTCTCCCTATTCCTGTACTTATTTATTCATATACGCCATCGTGCATAATAGTTTGTATACTAAACTGAAGGCAAATGATGTGTCAGTGAAGGTGCAGCATGTGCACAGCGGCTAGGTGAAGACATTTAGAATGAGACAAGTAATGAGTCAGTGCCCTTCGAAGGTCTGAGAGCAAATCATAATCCATAAAGAACAACTGAGTACGAAACATAAGAACTGAGTGAATGGAAGTGAATGTGTCTATGCAATATGTTGAAAGTAAATACTTTATATGTAAATACATGTAATGTATATGTACCTATCGTATTGTATTTGATTATATTTTATACTGTGTATCACATTTGATACTGTGACCAAGCATTGGCACAAGTTGCCCAAGGATGTTCTGGAGTCTCCATCCTTGGAGATTTTCAGAAGTCAACTGGACATGGTCCCGGGCAACTGGCTCTTAGTGGCCCAGCTTGATCAGGGAGGTTGGACCAGATGACCTTCAGAGGTTCTTTCCAACCTCAACAGTTCTGTGACCCTGTAATGGGAACATAAATTTTGAGAACCATACTATATACACTGCATACCTGCAGGAAATCCTTTCTCCCTCTTACGTTCTTCTGTTGTTACCCAGACTATGAGGTCTCAACCTTAGCAAGAACTTCCAGACACTCCTGTAGTGAAATTATTAGCTAATGCAAACTTATACAGGCTATTATCTAACTACGCTGTTGTGTGGTATCCCCAGTAGGCAGCTCAGCCCCACACAGCCACTCAATCTACCCCAGTGGGACAGGGGAGAAAAATGGAAGAATAAAAGTGAGAAAACTCATGGGTTGAGATAAAGATAGATAGGGAAGGGAAGGGAAGGGAAGGGAAGGGAAGGGAAGGGAAGGGAAGGGAAGGGAAGGGAAGGGAAGAAGGGAAGGGAAGGGAAGGGAAGGGAAGGGAAGGGAAGGGAAGGGAAGGGAAGGGAAGGGAAGGGAAGGGAAGGGAAGGGAAGGGAAGGGAAGGGAAGGGAAGGGAAGGGAAGGGAAGGGAAGGGAAGGGAAGGGAAGGGAAGGGAAGGAAAGGGGAAGGGAAGGGAAGGGAAGGGAAGGGAAGGGAAGGGAAGGGAAGGAGAAGGGAAGGGAAGGGAAGGGAAGGGAAGGGAAGGGAAGGGAAGGGAAGGGAAGGGAAGGGAAGGGAAGGGATTTAAACGTATGGATCTTTGAGGAACTCCCTTCTGACATCTTTAGTACAGTCAAATTTGAGTGTAGATTGGGGTTCCAGGGAGCTCCCAAGATTCTTTAGAGAGGTTCGAACAGTCTTCAAATTGGTGACTACACTACAGTAAATACCTAAGTGTGGACTGGTTTTGTCTTTCTGTAAAAATAGTATGGAAGTATCCCTGAGTACTACAGACAGAAGCTCCTCTTCCGTACATTAGAATTTATTTTCTTTTTTTTTAATTAAGCTTATTAAAAATAGAAACCTATGAAATCCAGTGGACATTTTGTCTGGAACAAGCTCCTAACAACCTGAAGAGGAAAAGTGAACAAGGATTCAGAAATAACTTCTTGAAGGTACTTAAATTTAAAATTATATAATTTAAAAATTATAGCAGCAAATTTTGCTATAGAGAGAACAAGATATGTCTTGTAGCCACAGTAACTCTCAGTAACAGAAATTTAAATACCAGCAAATTAGGAGCAGACATTTAAAGGAGGCAACACTGAACAAATCATGAGGTGTTTTTTTTTCCTTTTTTCTTCCTGAAGAAGAGTAATAATAAAAGTTGCAACAAGTACCTTATGTGAAAACAAACTTGTTCTAGCAATGTGTACCACTTCTGGAAACCAAATGAAAAATTTTGGAGCCAAGGGATTCAATGTATATTGGTTTTATTTCTCCTTTGCTAGGAAGTAAAGGTAAATTCTACTGTCAGCAGCATGGTGTAAGGAATGTTAAACATTAGAGCTGAACATAAAACTGAATTTCATCACTCCTGTATTCACTGTTTTTATGACTGCATAGAGTTACATGATAATGAATTTATATTTAAAGGTAGAAAGATGTGGGTTTATAAATCCAATGAGGTCTTTTTTAAAGCAATAATAATTAAATAAAAATCTTAAGTATTATTCTATTTAAACTCAGTTTCACTTAACGTTCACATGGTTTTCTATATTCTGTATTTACCTATCAGGCAAACTTTCCCTCCTTTCCCACAGTTCTGGTGCAATGACTGTTTGGAGGAGTGTCAGGATCACCTAAGTCCTCAAAGTCAAAGAGATGGCTTTTTTTCCAAGTGCCAGAAGACATAATGTGCCTTTGCACAGATACACAAGTAAGGGAAATAAGCTGATTGCAGCCTGCACCAGCCTGTACAGAAAAACTAACAGTAGTCAATATACTTTACCAGAAAAGTAGTGTAGTAGTAAATGCAACTATTCCTGTGAAATTGTGTTTCTTCTTAATTTTGTGAAACCACATTGTGTTACAAAAATCTAATGTGTGTATATGTATATACAGATTTCACAGTCACCCTATGTTGAGATTTCACAACTTCTCCATACTTCACATCTTACTCCATAGTATGTCTAGCTCTAGAATATACATCTAGTTAAGACATTTTTACACTGATAAATGTGAGAATTAAAGCACTGGTGTTCCCACTCTGAGAAACTGAGTCATACACAAGTACATTTAAATGCAGTATATTATTCTTATTATCAAAGAACGAAGTCTTAGGGGAATTTGTGTTGGAGCAGTTGCTTCCATGACAACAAGAACATCATAAAGATTTTAAGTAGGACTGCTGGCACCACCTATTATTAAGGTTGGTCAGTGGTTTGTATTTTCAGTTGATTATAACTTTGCTTAGGTTCAACAGTCTGAACTTAAATTTTCCATGCTGAGTGAACAACTCAGGATGAATTCATTTGAACAGTTTTTCCACCATAACTGTTCAATCAAAAAGATTCCCAAGAAATTGTCTAAAGAATACAAAGCAAAATAAAATATAGTTTCCTTGTATCAAAAAAATCTGCAATGCCACATATTTGGAAATGAGATTTTTGCAAAGTCTGTCAAGAATGTGTCTGTGGTTATCCCATTAAAATTTTCAAATTTGCTCAAGGTATAAGTCTCTGAAAAGCTTTCACATGCTCATCATTGCAGAACTACTAACAATAAAAGCTATGTGGAATTGACTGAATCTTTCCTCAGATAGCTACTATTGCCTGGAACTCCTGACAGCCATACTGGTACTAAATTCAGGAAGTTCACCTTCTTAGGCTATTCTAATAGAAAAGCAGCCTTTTTCAATGCAGATGGAAAGAGACCTGCAATAAGTTAGAAAGAAGAACACGGGAACTGGAACTAGGAACATGATGGACAAGGAATTTTGGACTCAGAGCTCACTTTTTCATGAGAAAGAGAATGAGACTAAAAGACAGAAAGAGAAGAGGTCAGTGGGTGGACAGAAAGCTCAAACGTTGAACTTGCAATGGTAAACAGAAATGACAAGGAAAGATCTGAGAATAAGCAGAACAAAAGAAATGGAGATGACTGGTGAGGAGCCAGTGTATTTGGGTGAAACCTAACTGATGGCACAAAGAGACTAGAAAAAAAGGAATAAGTGAAATAAGGTGAGATGGAGGAGAGAACTGGGAGCAGGCAGAAAGGCAATTTGGTTAATGGGCAGATTAAAAAGGGACAAACTGGGATGCTCCACTCTTTGAACTGTCAGTGCAAGCCAAAGAGGTCTTTCTTCACATTATAGTGGTGAAGCACTCAGTCTAAGACTAGGAAGACTGTGATTTCTACAGTTTTGTTTCGAACTGAACTACATGATAGTTCATTGCATGTGTACCCTATTGCAGGTTCTGTTTATAGGGGACGGTTGAACAACAGGGAAAAAGGTTACTTGTTCAGGCTGCTGCCTTCCTGGTTGAGATGAATGCTTATGGGGGAGGGAAGACTGCTCTCTTAGGGTGAACATCTGGTCAGCTTGAAAAATACTGGGTGAGGCAGGGAGGGACAGAGATGGAACCTACAGGATGAGGGAGACTGAGACCTTATAAGAAGCAAAGGGCCTGTTAGGTAGAAACAAAAGCCAAGCCTGGGAGAGAAAAGATTTCTTAAAGGCCTGGAAGGAATCCATGGAGTTTGTTCACCCAGAACATGCAGAGTTCTTAGATTAAAAAGCAAAGCTGGAAAAAAGATACAGTGGGATTAAGGGAGAATTGTTTCAAACCTTCTCAGTTAATTCTGATGTGTGAAGCAGACTACATCTGGGGTTTATTGGGGAGGTTTCTTTGTTTTTTTATAGAGAAGACTACTTTGTTTCAGTTCATGTATTTTTATATTATAAATAATCCAGCTGTAAAGAGTGAGAGCCTTTGAAGTCTTTTGGTGTGCTCATTTTAAAGAAAGGAACTCGAAGACCTACTCCTCTCAAGGTTCTCCTCTGCTTGGGTTTGTCACAGTCCAGGCATACAAAAACTTTGTGATACAAAGTAGAACAGTTAAATCACATCACTTACAACAAACTTTTTCAATGCAGCAGGTTGTGAGTTCCTCCTTTTCTGGATGTACGTTTAATACCATGAATGGCTAAACTGCTGAACCACAGGGTGCCTGCAGCTGCAGTGGAAGATGCTGGGAACAGTACTCCAAACAGAAGAGCTAAGTATTCTAAAAATAAGTCTCTAGGACTCAAACCAGTTGCAGATTTTTCAGATAATGCATTTCAGTGTCCCAGTCATAAAATGAGGATAATTCTATCTCTTCACCTCTCCAATCTATTTTGAAAATAAATTCAATAATATGTTGTGAGGCAGTGAAATACCATAAAGTTATGGCTGCTGTAAAATATGATGTTAAAATTAACAAGCTTGTTAACAAACCCATTCAAAGCAGGTTTTTACTAGTGTGAATTTAATAAAAGATAGGCCATATGTTGAAGAATGCTTTGCAATGAACAAGACCAGGAGTCCTTTGGAAAATATAGCCAACGTTCATGTTGTTGAAAACATTATTGAGAGAGTGGATGTTAATAAGGGTGCAGAGTCAGGTAAAACAAAAAAAAGAAGCTTGGTTACAATTGAATACTTATAAAAAGTAGAATAACTTTAGATTTATAATTACTACAAAGGAGCTAGACAAAAAATTTGTGCTATACATTTAAGTATCTTCCTTTTTAAAAGTGTCCTTCCAAAAAAAAAAAGTATCAGCATCAAGGCTATTAATGTAATTAGCTCTTAGCTATTAAAGGTATTTTCAAGATGTTCACAAATGTCAGAACTAATACTTCATTTTTACTCATTTAATCACATTTTTTGAAGTATCACTTTTCTTTGACACTTCTAACTCTGGATCTATTTTCCAGACGTTATTAGAGTCACTTTTGCTGTAGTTAAAGCCAGTTCCTTAATAATATTACCTCCCACTGAAATCTAGTCCTAAACAACCACCTACAAAGCTCTAGGTCTCAGTGTCCCACAACTAAAGAATTTGCTTAAGAAATTCAGTGTAACTTGTGGCTAGCCATTTTACAGAAGCAATGACTTAAGGTCCTAGGCCCTATCTTAAGGCCTAAGTGCTAGACATAAAATGATTTGTTTAGGAAAGCTGCAACCACCATAATATTTGGATTTCTGCATGCCAGCTGGAAAATGTTGTATTAGCAACAACTCTTGCATCCTATGTTTTTTTCAGTGTTGGTAGCTTTGCCCAATTCCACCAAGTATTTTTCAAATATAGTTTACAGTAATTTGTTAAGAATATTTCAAAATCTGTTGGGGTGAACTATGATAATGTTTTAAAATTCAAGAAAGAAAATGTTTTAAAATCAAGAAATTATCTAAGCAAAGAATAGGATTTTTTTTGAACTAGGGGTCACCAATTTAAAAGGGTAAGATAGTGGCAGGTTGTAGATATACTCTGTCTGATAAGATTTGGGGATTTCTTTTTATTACAAAGATATTTGTCTGTTCTTAACTTTTTAACAGTCTTTTTAACAGTCTTTTTAACATATTAACTACAGTCTTTTTAAGTCCAGGTAAGAAATGGTAGTTTAAACCTGAAAGAGACATGTAAATATCTGAAGACTATAACTTAGAATAGATTAAATATGAAGGATGGAGTAAAATATAAAGGATTCAGAAGGAAGTGTCCTCATATTGTGTATGAATTTTAAAGAATGAACTGGCTTTTTCTGGGGTGCCTGAAAAGATCCGTGTGCATTGATTGTGCTTGGAGTGTTGAACTGAGTCCTTCTCAGCAAATTTCTGAATCTGGATGATTTTAAGCACCAGAAGCAGGATAGTGAAGGGTATGAGATCATAACCTTTGTGAATAATTTAAGAAATTCTGCTACTATTTCTGGTAGAGATACAAAAACAGTAACGCAATCATACAAGTCAGTAGTGAGACTTCACCTGGAATTCTGCGACCAATAGCTACAAAAATTCAAACTGATAAAGTCCAGAGGAAGATTGCTGAGACAACTTGAAGAAAAAGAAGATTAAGAAATCCTAGGAAAAAAGCAAAAATATCTTTAAGACTGATAAAATAAACTTTTATAATTGTATTTAGGCAAAAACAGGAAGCCAGGATATCTGTCATTCAGTATCAAATTTACCATTAATATAAACTGACAGTCAAAACCCACACAGAACATGAAAAAGCACTGCAAAACTGATGAATAATATCCTAAAAATCTTTTCAAATGTGAGACAAGAATAGAGGAGATAAGGATCATGGAGACGAGGATCCTAGATTTTTCCAAGAGGAAGCCTGAAACATTCCACTTACATGTGGAGCTGTATGGAGTGGTAAGGATTATGAAGCAGCAGAAGAAAGCCAATCCTAGAAATTAAAGTTTGTGAAATAGTGCTTCATGTGTCCCATTTGTTGATAATAAGAGTTTTAGCATAATTCTTAGTTAACTGATTTCTTCAAAGATTCTGCTGGCCAGTGCAGAAGGGGATTTTTTTGCCTTTAGTCATCATTTGGCACCGTGAAGGTTAGAAGTATAGAGGTTTACATTTCTCTAAAGTATCAAATATAGATGACAGTTAGAAACAAGAGGCTTCTCTTGTTCATTAATATTTTTTCACACCTTTTTCTGAGCAAAACAACAGAAAAAATATCAGGAATAAGTTTGACCATATAAGACTAACAGAAACTTCTAAGTTTGGTGAGTTTGGAAGAGCAGAGGGACAGCAGAGCTTACTACTGATGTGTATCTGCCCTCTAGGAGAAAACACTCAGTTTCTTAGTATTGTAAATACCAAAAAACCCAGGTTTTTTAATATTTCGAATTTTTATACTGAAAGTATAAAATTTATTCAGAGTTTTTGACGTGGATTTCATGCCTTGCAGTATGTGACAGGGTACAATGGTAACAGAATGAATATTCTCTTAGTCCCTTGTCATTTAACATGTAATTGTTTCCTCTCACCTCCTGTTATTGAGGACAGAACTGAAGGACTCAGAATATCTCAGGTGAAAAAACAAAAATCTACATTTTTTCCTTTTGCTTTGTCTTCCTTATTCGATACATGCAGATGTAAGGTAGTAGTCAACTGCAGTTTAGATGCTTTAAAGTTAAGAAAGCCTGTACTGACTTCACTTAGCTGAGTGAAAGTTTTATTATCCTGAGGGTATAAATACTGATGAACTTGTCTTCATTCAGCCTGGATACATTTATTTTCCCCTGCTGTCTAAATCAGGTAAAATTGTCCCAAAGATTAATACTTTCTATCTGTGAATGGGCAGATATTTTTTAACTAAATAGAATAATTTTCATTTACATTTATTTTATTCACAATATTTATATAAAAATAGATTTTGGTACTAAAAGACAGACATCAAAACACCTTTCCTCACCCCTCTTCCAGGCTCAGCTTCTCTCCTTCACTCCCAACACCTCTCTCCGCTCTCAGCAGCACAGGGGTGATGGGTGGGGGTTGTGGTCAGTGTCTGTCCCTGTTGCTCCTTCCTCCCCATGCTTCTCCTCAGCTCCAGTGTGAGTCCACCATGGGCTGCAGTCCTTTGAGAATATCCATATGTGCCAGCGCAGATCCTCCACAGGCTGCAGGGGAATACCAGCTCCTCCATGGAGCACCACCTTTTCCTCTTTTCCTGACCTTGGTGCTTGCCCTGCTGCTTCTCACTCTTTTTCTTCTCTCCTCTTCTCTCTGTTCAGCATTTTCTGCCCTTTCTTAAACATGTTTTCACAGAGATGCCACCAGTTTGGCTGAGGTGCTCAGCTGTCTCCGGTGGTAGGTCCCTTGGAGCCAGCTGGAATCGGCTGTGTCCTCACAGAGGCTGCCTGTGCAGCCCCTCCCCGCTGCCAGTGCCTCACCAGTAAACCCAATACTTAATGTGGAGGAAGCTCAGCACAGAACATTGTATATGAACTGTTTAACGACCGAGACAGAAACACAGGAGGGAACAACAGGGACAAGAAGCCAGGCCTCTTCCTTTATAACTGAAAATCTTCATCACAAGGTGGCAAAAGCACACTCACATTTTCCATTCAAGAGGTAGGGCTAGCCTCAAGTTCCAGCTACCTAAAAATTAGATCCATCAATGAGGCGGCATGCTTCCATTTTAGATCCACCCTCAACATGTTTTTAGAAAGATATCTTCAGATCTTAATCAGTGTGCAGAATCAGAGCCATCATAATTTTCCATTGCTGTATTTTTCTCCTAGAAATGGAGCACAATTATGGACCATCCAATGTATTTTGTTGAGGAGATATCACCTACAATTATATAAAGTACAGGATATAATTCAGTTTGCAGGCCTATGCCTAAAAAGTAGCTATTTAGGATCATTCAAAAGTTCTAAAAGCTTAAGCGGATTTCCTTCTGTTTTCAAAACACCCAAAATGAGCACTGTGGTATTTCTGTCCTACAGGGCACTGCTAATACTCAATCTAAACTCCATGGTTACCAGAATTTGATTTAGAGTTGCAGCTCTGATGCTGTACTGCTCAGTATTATTTTCATTACTGGAAGTATATTAGTCTATTAATATATTTCAGAATCCCAAGGAAAACAAAAATGTGCATTCTGTACTGTTCAGCTGATGTTACATACCTACCTGGTCAAACAGAGAAGCTTTCCAGAGTGGGTCCAAATAAGAACAAAATGTAACTGCTGAATGGGATGAAGGGAGTGAAATGATGACAGCAATAGTTATTTATTTCTACATAGAGTATATTGTGACAGCTAGAATATTTTAAGGCAAAGTGAGACAAAACAAAAATACACACGACCTCTATGATACCTTTTCCTATCAACTTCTTCTGGCAGTATAACTTCGAAAAGTAAAATCTTTATATTTTTGTTAAAAAACAAGGTTACAAGTGATATTTGTACCTTCATTTCATGTTTGCATTCTATTTTCAAAGGAGCTTTAGGGGTTTCTTATTTATTCAAGGCATTAAATACTTCGGATGAATGATATTTTTTTTGCAGTGGTTACTTACTTTAATTTCTGTTTGATTTCCCCTAGGCAGATCTTTGTTTGTAAATATTTATCTGAATGTTAAGCAGTATTCTAATACAGCTTTCAAAAAGTTCTTTGTCACTCTTTTCATACCTTGCTCATAGTTGCAATATTCTTTCTCAAACAGTTGCGATATATGTAATCCTGAAAGCTGCTTTGATCCCTGAAAGAAGCTTGTTGGAGCTTATCAGTGTGGATTTGGAAGATATGTATAAGCAACTCTACACATGATTAGAATCTGGATCTGTATACTTACTAAACCACCTGACTCCCCTGTCCTCGGTAAAAAGTATAATTTTTAGCACTGTGGCAGAACATGCAGCATCAGAGCCTTACTTAGAAAAAATTACCTTAGAAAAATTTAAATCCTCCTACTTTCTGAGTAAACCATAACATCTTTTTCTTCATACTGATGCATATACTCCTTGTACCTGCTGTGATGACCCGCTTTTTGTCAATGAATTGTCATAATCACTCACAAGCTGTAGAGGTATAGACCTTTAGACGGAAGTCACTGTACTATTAAAATAACCTGACATTTTGTAGCAAACTCCTGTCTATACTGAATGATAATCAGTGCTTTTAAAGATAATATCAAACTCATTCTGTGGGATTAACAATTAGAAAATTTAGAAAGTATTTTAATTTTCAACCTTTTTGTCCAATCATGGAAGCTCCAGAATAAGTGTAAGAGGTACAAGATTTTCTCTCTATCTTGTTGATAAAAGTAGCGGTTTTTTCTGTGCTTCTGGCATTCACATCGCTACCAAACTTTCATATGACGTTATTTCTAATAACTTTAAAATGCTACTAGAAGTGTAAACGACATTGTTAGACTAGTGCTGACTTTGCAGGCACAGAAAAAATCTACAGAGATGTCTTGGCAACTAATTAGTTCTAGCTACTTGGTATCAGAAAGATTTTCTGCACAAAGAATAAGTACATATAAATTATGTATAATTATTTTATAATAGGTACACTATGTCTATATGAAGTCCAGGTTCAATTTGTAAATCCCTGGATGTACAGAAAATATTTTTAATGAACACTTTGCATTCCCTAGTAATGCAATTAACTAATTACTGGGAGCAATTACTTAGAGATGTAAATAAGTACTACTTTGTGAGTTTATAAGTTTGCCCTTATAAATATTAAATTACATAAACAAAATTTTATCTTCAGGCTAACTTAAATACATTAAAAGAAAATTCAGAACCAATCGGGAGACTACTTGTGTTTTTTCATTGCTTTTAGATATTTTAGGCTGTAGTATAAAATATTTTTTATAGGCCAAGCAGAGGCAGAGTGCAGTATATGCTAATATTCATAGCTTGTATTATCTACCTTGTAATTTTCTTTCAATATTTTGCTCTAATAACTTTCACTGAAACATTTTGGGCAACAATTACAACTGACTTAAAAAACACAATGTATTCAGCAAAACCACTGAAAGCTATGTGATGCTAGATTTTCCTTTTACATATTTTCACAGTGTGGTTTTATCATTAGAGTAAGTTTAATAGATTAGAATAAAATAATGGAATAACATAAATTCTTAGGATTAAAGCTATGGAGCTGAAAAAGGATTAATTGACAACTGAAGAGCTGGATAGCAAATGTCTTCTGTTTCACAAGACTAATATGGAGAGACAGATGGAGAGATTTCAGAGAAGGAAGAAGTTACAGAAAAGCAGAATTGGATGTCTTCTAACAAAGACAAAACAAACAAAAAGAATAAATTATTAAAAAACAAAAAAGAGCAATTTCTACAAGCAAATAAGGAATTAATTAATGGATAAGAACATCCTAATGCTTGGGCTCAACACTTAACAGAAACAGCTGAATTATTTACTTTGATATGGAGTCATATCCTTTTGGAGGACGTGTTTAAACATTGTAGGCATCTGGAACAAAAAAAATTGCATGTGATCCTATATTATTTACCATAACACATGTGTTCTGCTGGTAAAATAGTAGCAATAATAACTGACAAATGTAGTAAAGTGCACAAGCCATTCAAACACACACTAATAACGTGTTGATTTACCAAAGTATGTTCTGAATATTCTGTTCCTTGGCCTGTCAGGATCTTGTCTGTGATCCTGTCCAAGACATCTAATTTCTTTAAATCTCCACTTTACAGATATAAAACATCAAGTCAAAATATATCTAGGCATTTAATATTTCATGTACTCATCAGTACATGGGAGACGCACAGAATCAGAGCTGGCAGGAACAGTTTATATGAGTAAGATGAATAAAATTTATGTTTTATGTCTAACATGCTTAGAAAATTTTAGAAGGGGCATAACATAATAGAACTATTTAAACAAACATTGTAGTTGGGAGGTTATACTTGTTAATGAGTCTGTAGTTCTAAAATAATTTTGTAATGGTAGTTCCTATGTGAAAAAAACACAAACAAACCCCAGACCCAAAACCCAACCAAACAAGCCATTAAAATCATAATGACTCTGTCTTTTATTTATTCTGTTTATTTTTTGGAGGAGCTGATAGCCACCATGGCATAATACCAGCAAATATTAAAACAGGTATTTATAAGGCATTCTAATTGTAATGTAATCTCTAATAAACTGTTGAATTTTATTATTTTTTTTTACTTCTCTCCTCTTTCTCAAGTTTATACATTCAAATTTTTCTGCCTAAATCAACTGAAGACTGAAATTTGCAGTTCCCTGGCTTAGTCTCTGAAGGAAGGACTAGCACAGCTACAAAGACAATGACACTTGCAAGATCCACTGTCAAGTAGTCTTTATTTTTATTTGCACCTCATTCACAGTTTATTAAAAAAAAAGCAAGCAAACAAACAAAAAAAAAAAAACACAAACAAACAAGCTACGAAGCTCCACTCTTGAAGACCCTGCTATGTGCAGCTGATGTTGATTTGTCTTTTATGTTGTCAAATTCACATGTTATATGTACTGAAAAGAAAAATCTACTGCCAGGTGTAAGTAAACACATTCCACAAAATACCACTTGACTATAATGCCAAGCAAAAGGATACTGAAAAGCAGAATTAACTTTGAGAAGTTTGGTTGTCATTCAGTAGTAAGATGTACTAGTAGAATAGAGGGTTTCCAGGGTTTCCAAATTTGCTGTTCCTTTCAGTTCCTTGAAACTGAATTGGCAGAGGCTGGAAGTTTTTTGGGCTATGACATATATCCTAGGCATGAAGATTGCATATCCCTTGAAAGTGAAGTTCTGAACTTATTTTTTTTTTAGACATTCAAAGATTAGCTGAGTTCACACAGCCTTATTGAATGGACAATCCATTCTACATTCCTTTAAGGACTGAGGGAATGAATGAAAAATGAAAATAGGAAACTTCTTAAGGCATAGCAAAAAGTTTCTGGGAAACTGAAATATCAGTATATGGATTTACTAGCTTGATTCATATTTTAAAATATTATAGTAGCTGAAGAAGTTTCCCCTGTGTGAAATTCACTGCACTCCTGCAGCAATAATTCATGATATGTGGCTTAGCATTTTAAGTATATACCAAATTTAAGTATATACCAAGTAATGTGTTATGAAATTACCCCCTAGGAGGATGTAATAAGTAACTTACAAGGTGTCTCCACAACACATTTGTCAGTGATTATTTCACCTTCTATTTCTTTCCTAGCAAGTGGCTGGGTTTACCAAGGAGCAAAATCTTAGTGTATAGAGAGCAGCCGTATGACATGTATATACTAATCCAAACACAGATATTCAGCCTCATGTCTGCATTGCAACATGTCTGCAGTTACTTTCCAGTGCTGCTTCCCTCTGTAGCTACTGAAATATCCTATTTGGATAATGGCAGCATACATTTATTTTTCATTCTTATTACTGCTACTAATAGTATTTCCTACTTCTAACATACATTGTTTAAGTTACAAAGGGAGGTGAAAGAAACCATTGAATATCTCTTCCTCTGGGTCTGATTCAAGTGATTCATTTGATTTGGTATGAATTTATTTTACCCTTTATTAATATGTACTGATTTATTCTTCATTAGAACTTTACATCCAACATTCTGTCATCATATTCCCTTGGGAGGCTGTTGCTTTTCTTCTCCTGCCCCTCGATTTTACATACTCTCTAGCTCTAATTTTTGCTGGCTCATTTAGAGAGAGGGTTATGCATTGCATCACTGCCATTCACTATGAAAATTCTGTTTTCTGCTTCTTAAGAAAGGCATAGTACATGGAAGAGTTGAAAGCTTTACTGTGCCTTGCACAGCACTTTGTGACCTTTTCTCGTGATCACTTAAATTAATACTGAGGAGTGCTCTCAAATCAAGGGATGTCTGAAAGAGTGCTCATCTGTATATTCAGTATAAGGCAGGTACTTAATTTCTTTGCTGAAACAATCACAATAAACCTTTGTCTTTCACAGAAAGAAACAAAAATAATAAAAAAAAAACGCAAAAAACATTCAAAAGGTGCTATCAAATTAGAATCAGTGTTATTGCTTCCTTTTAGGTTTGTTTTCACTGAAAGTATGACATCTGAAATAAAATGCCTTATTTTTTAAATCTGGTTTTTTTTTTTTAACAAGGAATAATAGATAAAAACATTTAGGGCAGAAGCAGAAGCTGAAGTGTATTCACAGGAGGAAAAAAACATGCACTTATTTGTAATGAAAAGAAATGTGGTCTTGTAATGCTAAAATTGTAAGTAAATATACAAGATTAAACTAGAAAAAAATAAAATAAAACAGTCAAAATATGGGATCCATGGATCTCATCAGGGTGGTAAAAATCATGAGAATCCTTGCAGCTCAAAACTATATTGACCTGAATTTTTCTGCTGACGTAATCTATTCCTCTTTGTTTTGCCTGCTAGAGCCAAACACTTGTCGCTATGTGTAGCCCTAAAGCCAAAAAAGAATGCACAGCTCATGTAATATGGTAAGTGCTATCTCCAGTCAGGAAGTCCCTCCTGTGATATTTAAGTGCCAAAAAAAGATGATCTACAAAGCGGAGACAAGTACATAGAATTCCTGAGTATCTGAAACTGCCAACAAGACAAATTGTTTTTATAGTAAGTGCCTAAGAAACCCATTAGTACCACTTCCACTTGGAAGCCAAAATGAATGCAACATAAGAGCACAGTCTGTTTGTAAAGCAAGCCTATGGCAGACAATGACATTGTTGGCACCTGCAGCATAACGGAGGAAATTGAGAAAAGTTGTCCTGGGTGTGGAGATAACTAATTCAGTACTATTAAAGTGAGCTGCATCTGTAGCTGGATTGAGTTTTACACACACACACACACATGCAGGGGCACCGAATCCTGCAAGCTGCACAGCAGGAGCCCAGAACTCAAGACCGTGTATTCTGAGCTTCTACCCTTTTACTTATGCAACATATTTTCAAATGAATGAATGTCAGGATGCAACAAATACATTCAGCTTCACTGGATACATACCTTTGCCTGATGGATGTAATGTAATGAGGTCAGTCCAGAGATGGATAACACTAAACAATGAGAAAACCTCCTATTCTTTTTTTGGTTTATCTTTCACCTAGCCTTCACAGTGATTTTCTCTATGGACTGTCATTCACAATATTCCTGATATTTAACAGTTAATTAGAAGTGAAAACTGAAGACATTATTTTTTAGATAACTTCCAACTGTCTCCTACCTGTCTGAAAAAAAAGCCCAGACTCAAATTGTTCTCTATTTGTTTATGTATCTTTTTGCAAATGTCCTAGATCACTTGGATAGATAACTTTTATATAAATTCAATCATCATTGCTGCTGTTTCAACTTGTTTTGTGGACGGCTAAGAAGGATGTAATATTGTGTGTGTTTACATTGAAAAGTTATCTTCTCAACTAAGAGAGTAAGAAAATTCAAGTTTCACCCTACAGTTTTTTTCTCATGAAAACAAAACAACAAAAAAACCAACAAACAACTGTTGAAGGACCAGGCCTTTTAGAGAGTTTAATTGGTGTGTTTGTTTTCTCATTACAAGTTCATAACCCAACACAGTTTCTAAAGAACTGGAAATCACATTGTAGACTTAGTCCCCTAAGTCTGTGACTTTCAACTTTGCATTCCTAGTGTGAAAAAAAAAAAATCCAAAATAATCTGGAAGGATCAAATTAATGTCTCTTCTAGATTTTGCCTTTATAAATTTATAAGTATTGGAAATACGTCCACTAAAATAATGTTTGTGCTAGATTTTTAATCATATTGAGCAAAGCCGTTATTTCTCTCACGCTTACAGCAAAGTTCTTGCTCGGTTTAGTAGGACCTGATGACACCATTTCTGTATATTTCATGGAGTGTTGGGTCTTTCACAACATTCAACAGATGATTCAGAATTTGACAAAGTATAAAAAATGGAGCAATAGGCAGACATTTTCTCCGCCATAGAGGAAAACAAATGAAAACAAAATGAAAATTCAATGAAAACATGGAAAGAAGCCCAGCTAAAACTTCTCGAGAGATATATATATCCATATATTCTTTTTTGAACATATATATTTCATATTTTTTAATAAGTTTACTTGTCTACAAATCTCAAAGAAAGGAAGAAAATTATATTCTATTCCACAGATTGTAATGCTGAAGCAGATAACATTACTGACCATCTACAAGTCATGGAGCAAATCTGCAGTGAAGCCAAGAACACAATCTACTTCTGTTAAGTGATAATATATAGATATCTATCCCTCCGCATATAGATAGATAGGTAGATATGATACATATATCTAGATATCTAGATATATTTATATATCAAGAAGTTTTAGCTGGGCTTTGTTTCTCATATATTATTAAATACGTATTATTTAATGTTTATATACATATATATTCATAATTAAGTTGCTAACATAATACCATTTTTTAAATCAATGCATACTTTTCCATGGCTTCACAGACAATGGCTTCTCAAAGTGGTATTCGTTCTTCAAAAAACAAGCATGAACACCAAAAGATATAGTCAGTCAATAGCGTGTAGAGGAAGCCTGTACGGCAAGTAGCAAATTTGCTGTATTAACTCCTTGATTTTGTTTCCTGTCAAGAGGTATTAAACTAGAAGGATCCACACAACCACACCAGAGCACACAGGTAGGGATAGTTTGCTCAGCGATCTTCCTGGTTGCCTTGTCTGCCACCTAGTGTCAAGTAAACTGATCATTTTGAGACTGTAGGGATTTTTTTAATATTTATTTGCTGGTTATGAATCAGTTGGAGCTTCAGTTAAAGGAAACTTCTAAGATTCAAGATAATATTAATTGCAAAACAAAAAAGAAGTACATTGGGGTTTGATCCAACATCTTCTGAAGCTTATATTTAATATTACAAACGTAAATTTTGGAAGGACAAAAAAAGGAGGAGGTTAAAAATATCAGTCAACATAATTTTTAGGTCAATTCCAAAATATACAGGTGGGAAAAAGGGGGCTTATAAGCACGTTAAAATCTAAGTAGCCTAATTTCAAGTCTGTTGAACACATAAATCTCATTGGCTTCACAGAATTTATGGAGGGCATGTCTTTCAGAACAGGAAAAAATAATGATCTGTGAGGAAGATCTACAGTGGGAGTTCTTATTTAGTAACTTCTTATTTTATTTCAGGGTTAAGCAGATCTGATTATTTTAAAGATGCACTTTAAATATTGCACAATGATTAAAATGTCTATTCTATGACTGCCTGCAAAAGTGGTGAAGTGCTCTTGATGGCTCTGGTCCCTATTCCTGTAACAAAACTCACATCCCCATTATTTATTATGTACATGATTTGGTCTCACCTGCTGATTAATTACGAAGAGTTTTAGATGTTGATAATCTCACAGCCTGGGCACTGAGCTCTGCAATGTCTAAGCCTCTCCCGGGTTGAAAGAGTCCTTGTCACTTTTCTCTAAAAACTTGTATTCTCTGCCTTTCTCTTGTCCCCCTCCAGTCTACAGAAAACTTTTTCAAAAACTTGTCTTTTGGGAAGCCCTGAAGAGTTGAGGATAGAGCAGCATCTTTAGTCAGAAAATAGCTCAAGGGTATTCAGCTGCAATGTCTAAAGGGCTTTCTCTTCCTCTGCAGCAGGCAGCTGCAGAAATTGATCTTGATCTGACAGAAGGTGCCCAGTACAGAAAGCTGGGTATGTTTTCTTTGACCAAAGAAGGATGTCTTTTGGTTTGCACATGCCAAAATAGCAACCATTTTCTGGTTTTCATCAGGTCATTCAAAGAAGTTTATGAAGAGGTAAACTGAATCTTTTGTCATTATCTGTGTCTAAGCCATCCAAAACACTTCTTTCACATATTTGTGAAAGCATCCTTTTCAACGGACTGGGCTTCCACTTGTTATTTTTGGGTCAGAAGTCCATAGTGCAAATATTCTTTAATTGAGCTTCTAATATATACCTCTTAGGTTTCCAAACACAGAATCAGCCAGCCTCAAGACTTGACACCTGTAAAAATTTCCATTTGTAAGTCTGCAAGCAGTATGAGTACCCCAAGATCAGAAGGCATCTTTCTGAAAACAAAATGTGATTTATTTGCACAGAGAAGGGGTATTCACTGATGAAAAAAAATGCATATGCATACTCTCCTGCCTGTGCTTGGCATTTCCTTCACATCTAGGTGAAGACACAATTATCCCTCTCTCCATTTTGGTCTGCTATTAGACCCATTTTCCTGCTGTGTTTCTCAGCTGTATTTGCTGCCCATCTGACTGATTCAGATGATGGTCACTGACAACTCCTCCGCATCCCATCCTGCAGGATACATCTGTTATTTGAGTGAGTCTTTTGTTTAGGGCTGTATTTTTAACTGCTATAAAGTGGTGAAGTCACAGAGTCAGCTTTCCACAGCTATTATAGTGGCTTTTGTGTTCAAATGATTGTCGATCTGCTCCTTAGTCAATCCTTATAATGCTTTATATGTTTCCAGATTTTCTACATTATGTGTGAAATGCTATTGGACAAACAAGTGATGGTATAATAAAATATTATTTAACATCAACAGGTATGTGTTAATTGCCATTACAATTAACAACTGAGAGTAACCTTCCTGAGCTAAAATATTACACAATTTATTCTATTTTGTTCAAAAGTTTTTCTCAAGAAAGCATAATACAACATTAATTAGAGTAATGGATTCATCTCAACTTTAATTAAAGAGTTACAATTCAATATAAACAGAAGATAATTACTTATGTAAAGAAATATAACACAATTAAAAATATTTAAACTGGTGTGGTAGGAATAAATGTTACTTTGAGGACCTTAAGCATGGAACATTTGCTTACCAACAAGATAATGTACAGATCCAAACAATGTGTATCCCTCTTAAAGGAAAGCACTCTTTTAGGAGATTTTATGGCTCTCTGACTTGAAAAAAGAACTTAAAATATTCAGTCATCAGCAGCAGATACACATATTTCATGTTTAAAAGTACAGTAACCATAATATTGAAGTAGTTCAAAAGATCTTATTCTACCACAGTCTTAGTTTTTTCTTAGTTGACAATAATTGCAATTGCAATTGACCAGTAATACTTGGCACCCACAACAAAGTCAAAAGCAAGGGTGAGATAAAGATTAAAACAATTTCTGCTGAGTTCAAATGTAGGCAAAGCAGTTGTCAATGTGCTGTTAAAATCAATGAGAATAAACCCTGGACTGAGTCATGCAATGTTCATAGAAAAGGACGTTTACAAGCATGACTTCAATGATCTTTGCCTGACTACGCAGTGTTGTGCTAGTTCATGTAAGTAGAGAGTAGCTATGAATACCTTTAAAGGCCCACTCACAGTTTCATTAGCTCAGCAAGACCACAGTCGTGACTCTGACGGTTTTAGTTTAGATTTGGTTTGCATCTGTACAAATTTAAACTATGTGTATGGAGACATTTGCCATCTTCTGCAAAAGGTTTCACAGACATGACTTAAGAGTGGTTTTGTTTACTTGTGTAATGAGAGAGTGGCTTTTCCTATCCAAATTCAAATAGCACTGCATTTTTGCAAATTCTAAACCCCAATTTTTCTGAATGAGAAAGTAAGGATACACCCCCAATGAAGACATACAAGATACACTTGTTTAAAAGTTCTCTCTTGGAGCCTTTTTTCTTTTCTTTTCTTTTCCATTTTAACTACCATTAATAAAGGAAAATTAATATAGAAAAAGCAAATGCATTAATATTGTTTTAATGATTTGCCTTTAACCCTTAAGAAAGTAAGAAAATTCAAAGATAAGGCTTCCAATTAATCTTTAACTTGTAACATAAAAGCACTGATTTCAAGCCTTAACAACATTGCAATTATGAAGGCACAGGGGGAATGTACTGTGGACATAGTCAAAGTTTTAATTCTAAATATGTCTGGCTTTTGTGAATTTATTAGAGCTTTAAAATTTAACATCGTTTCTGTGTATGATATAAACATATGTGTTCTTGACCCACTTCGAAAAACAACCACAAGTGAAATACCATTTGCATTAATCATTCAAGAGCTTTGCAAAAAGATTGCATCTCAAGAGATGACTTTTCCACTGAAGTTTACACTACTTGGCTTGGTTTCATTACTTTTTACATATATTGAATTGCAGCTGCTTGTTGTGCAGAGCATTGGTTTTAGAACTTATTCCCATTATTTCATTCCAAAGGTATACATTGTCACTTAATATCCTGAAAAGAAAAATTACTTTCTATGTAATGATAGTCTTACCCTGACAACTACAAAAATTTCATTGTAAACTAATACCTTGCAAATTAAATTCTATTTTTACCCTTTAATCACTATGTAATAAGACTATGAAGGAGATGTTTGTACAATATTAAAATAATAAATAGACGCAACAACAATTTTTCACACTTTTCACTAGATTTTTTTATTGAATTTTTTATGGGAATAGGGATACACACTAGTGGCTCTCCTTGCAAGACTAAAACCTAAGATTATTACGTGTTTGTAGAAATTACTTTTTCTATCCATGATATAATGTTACATTATGTTCAAAATATTCTGTGACTGTTATTAGCACTAATAAGACAGCAGCATTTAAGGAATCATAGCAAATTAATCCTTGAAGCCATATATCTGGATGTTAGACTTAGCAAAATTTAGCATTTCTACGCCACAGTTTCTTCATAGATCTAGCTCTGAAATCCATTACTCATGAGGAGCAGATTTAAATTACATTTGAACATTTTAAAATCTATACTTTATGTTTACCCGTCTGTGCAAGAAAAAGTATAAGAAGACTGAAAAATATTGATAGTTGAATGTTTGTGCTCAACCTTAGGAAGCTGCATGATCCTTGATACCTCAAAACATCTGTCAAATAAGGAAGATATCCTTGATTCTTGAACTGAATACTAATTTCATTTTTTTACTTAATAGCAAATTAGATACAAATCTAAGCTTGTAAGAGCAGGTGATGCAGAAAAATTTAAATTATATATGAAAGATGCAAATTGTCAGGCATAAGTCTTCCCTATTATGCTTGAATTAGTGCCTTCAGAAGGGTCTCTGGAATGCTAGTGACTGCAATATTAGTTGAGCATTTTTCCTAAGTCCTTTTTCAAAACTAACATGATTGGTAACATTATCCAGCATTAATGTTTTCAGATATTTCCTGGCCTAAGCTGGTTTCCACAGACACTTGTTAGCCTGCTAGATGATGACATTTTGATCCACAATTTTCTTTGGAAATAAAGTGGGACAGTCCACTTTAATTTTCTGGAAAATAGTAACTATGTATATTGTTTTGCTAGTGTTAAAATACTCTTGACACCTTTTCTTTAAAATGTTCTAGCACCTGCCTCTTTTGGAACAAGGTGTTGGAATTTGGCAGGAGGAATGGGACTTTGTGGCAAAAATATAGATCTGAAAACAAATTCTATCAAGTCTGGAAAAGTCATAAGGGTGCAAGAATCACTGTTCATGCTGCTGAGTACTTTATAGTGTTTATCTAATAAGTTTCTGATTATTTTTTCCCTTAATAAATGTGCTCTTATCACAGCTCCTAGTGTGATCAGACTGTGCATACACCAAAATAGGCAGGAAATGAACATCCAGCTCAGAGGTAGAAGAGAGCGGGGATTTTTCCTGCTCTCAGATGCTCTGGATTAAACCCCAATGCTTGAATTAGAAGATGAGAATCCGCTTCTCCTGTACCTGAGTTACCATCCACATCACAGTTAAAAAGAAATTATGAAAGATTAACCCCTTTGACCTAAATGTGTAGGGGATTTGGTCTGGAGAAGACAATGGACTCCTAGAAAGTCTTCCAGGACTATTAGTGGAAGTGGAGGCAGGAACAATTGACTGAAAATTCCTAGTGGGTTGACCCTGGCCAATAGCGAAGCCCCCACCCAGTTGCCCACTCACTCTCCCACCCCAGCAGGATTAGGGAGAGAATCAGAAGGGGGAAAAAATGAGAAAAACTCATGGGTCACAAAAAAGACAATTTAATAAGTGAAGAAAAGAAAGCAAAAGAAAAACAAATAACTGGTGCAAAGGCAGTTACTTAGCACCTCTCACCAGCAGAGCAATGCCCAGACAGTCTCCAAGCAATGGCAAAACTGCTTCGTTGCCTATTTTTATTGCTGAGCACAACGTCATACGGCATGGAATATTCCTTTGTTTGGTTGGGGTCAGCTGTCCTGGTTTTGTCCTCTCACAACCTCTTGCCCACCTCTAGCCCACTCCCTGGGGGAGCACAGTGAGAAACAGAGAAGTCCTTGACATTGTTCAAGCACTGCTCAGTAATTGCTGAAACATTGGTGTACTATCAACCCAGTTTTGGTCACAAATATAAAACCTAGCACCTTATGGGACTCCATCTCAACCAGACTTAGTACAGCATTGTATCAGTCTGACTGGAAATCAGAGAAAAACCAGAAACATCAGGGGACAGAGACTGGAACAAGTTGAACAGGGAGGCTTTTCAACATAAAAAATGGATACAGCTCACTTCTGTATCTGAATTGAATCCCCTAAAGATTTATTTACTGCAGACCAATCATTTTTCTCATTTATTTTATGTTTTCTGAAGGGAGAATTATTCATTTACATGTAGACTTTTCTGAATTAATTGAATGTTTCACAAATATATTTTAGTATATTTTCACAACACCTATGTGAGGCTGTGGAAGTTAGGGACAGTTGTCAGGTAGGCAAAAGAAGCATCTATAAGAGTAGGGTAACCAAATCTGATATTCATTACATGAATTTCAGAGTGCTTTGTATTATCTGGTACTTCACGTGTTCAAAACAGATTTCATTTCAGTTGCAGCTGAGGGCCCTCAGCAGTTCAGATTTCAAGATCTCCACATATGCTGCCACTAAAAAATTTAATTTAAATTAGTTTCCTAGGACAACAACAACACAAAAAATACATGTAGGAGACAAAAGGTATAACTCCAGTAGTCTAAGGAAATAACTGCTTTTTTTCTTCATTTTTGATATGTTCAATCTGGAAATGAAATCATACAGCTTTGTTTTAAAATATGAAACGTGAGCCATCTGAAAGTAAAAACTTATGAACTAAACTAATCTACATTATGTTTCTTCGGTGGAGAATAAATGGAGTGGTGTCTGACGTCTCCTGCTTAAATAAAATTGTGGAAATAACTAAAAGCCCCATAGATGATCACTCAACCCCAAAGCAAGAGGGATGCTGCGATAGTTTGCCTTTTCTAAGTAGAAGGACTCAGAGAGTACCACATGGTACAAGATCTTTTGGAGCTGAAGAGAATAAGAGCTGCCCTGCTGAGTGATGGTAGTATGAATATAGGACAGCTGGCCTGGTCAAGATATTCCCATGAAGGCTATGAAGTGCTGCCAAACATATTAGCCACACATACAGCTGCTTTGTACTGAAGGCACAACACTGCTTTTTTTTTTCCACATTCAAAGAAAATGTAGCTCCCTGAATTAGCATCTTTCTTCTTCTCTAGTCAGCGTCCTGTTTTCTTATGTTACTAATGGTACCATCAGTGAAACTGTGCAATGGTATTAACTGAAAAACACCAGTTTTATCCTGGAGTTACATTACTATTAAATCAAAAAATTGGTACATTGTGAACATAATTTCTAGCTCTCATTTTGATTTGCATCTCTTAAAAAATGGTTGTTTGAGTAAAAAAAATCAGATGTACAAAACCCCAAATTCACTTTACCTGATATTATCACCTAAGCCTTTGAAAGAACATTAGAAGCACCTGTATTTTAAATTGCAGCTGATAAAACAGCAAAGCTCTTGCTGAAGATAATGACCTAAAAAGGGATAACATCACAGTAGAATCAGACAGTGCCATTCAATTGTCTGTTCTGCCATTTGTAAAGAAATGTGCTATTATTTCTTGATTTAAGATTATGAAGAACACTGCTCAGGTAATATTCACTTCTTTTGGAAAGCTTTTCATGCACAGAATCAGATAAACAAGATGCTATCTTCTGAGACTGCTGAAAACCTATTGAACACAACAAATCCCTTTTGTCTTTTTAAAAAGTCAAACAGTAAGCTTTCTCACACTATAAGCATGTTAGCATGTGATTCAAGATCCAAAAATCAAGCCATAAATATAGGTCTCATTGAGTTTTAAGATGACTGAAAGAAGAAAGAAATCGCCTAGGGCTGTCAATGCTGAAACAGCAGAAAATAGGACAAATGTACAATTTATTGGAAGGAATTTGTTCATAACAAAGAAAAGGGGAGGCCAGTTCCTTTGAAGAAAACAGCCATCTATAACTGGTTCAAGGGACACACTGATTTTGAAAGTCTATATCTTTAGACAGTAAATATAATCCTTTTCAATACTTAGAGAGCAGTTATATGCTCTATTTATAAAAGATGAACTTATTAATATTTAAAGAAGAAAAACAAAGGAAAGAACTAAAGTAAATTCCCTATGAAATTGTTCAGTGTGTGTATATCATCCTTGTAGGTGGGTGTACCTGAATATAAGATGTTTCTTTACACTTATACATGAAGCATCATAGCAAAAAGTCACTAGAGGATGTAGAACAGAGAAGGAAAGCCCAGACTTCAGCTTTAACTAAGACCATGATTTTTTTCTTATGCTAAGAAGAAAATAATGGCACAAATTACAATCTTTTTTCTTTCCTGTTCTTCAGGGAACTGATAATCAGAAATGTTGGAGCAATTTTCTTTTGCACACTACAGATTAGTGCTGAGCAAAATACTCACTACTTAGGGGAAAATGATTCAAGTTTCATCAAGCTTTTACCAACATTTGACCTAGTGAATGGTACTTTTGTCTATTAAAATGCACTTAAATGGCATATGTTATTTCTTCAAAAAGCTAAGTGTTTTCTTCTAATCTTTGAGGTATTTTGAGCATGGATACAGATAAGTTTTAGAAAATGCTACTTTTTCCTTCTCCTAGATAAGAATTGGTTTTGATTTTCAAATGAAAGACAGATAGCTGCACTTACTACTCTTTGTTTTAAGAAAAACAGAGATGTCACATATTAAGATCAGAAAAGTGTCAGGTATAACCCTTGCAGAATACTGAAATATTTCCTGGCTTTTTAAATAAAATTAAGAAATGAACTGTTATGCTATCATTAAAGGCTTTATCCTATGGCTATGAAAGTTGACAGGATCACTGTTCTCAAAGTTCAAGCTCAAATTACTTTCAAAAGGAAATAAAGGAAGAATAAAGAAAATTTAAAAAGAGGCTGAAGGCCAGGATGACTGCTTTAAACTGACAGATCTAAATTCTCAGTGGCTATCTTTGTGGGAGAGGTGAGGAAAAATCCAGTTATCAGAAAAAACAGGGCTTAAATTCCCTGCTTCATTAACGAAGGAGGGGTGGCATTTCTGAAAATCCCCATCACACCTGTATTAAGTTCAAAAAAATCTCAATGGTGTGATTCACTATATCTAAGTTAGGTGGCTACCTTTTTCAATTAGGCAACTCTTTCTGATTAGGACCTGATTTGTCTCAGCTTCTTCTGAGGTGGATACCTAAGGGTGGCTCTTTCAAAGAAGATGTAGCAGTGGGTTTTTTACCTTTTGTTTAATACTTTATGTCAGAGCACTTTCCTTGGAATTTGGAGAGGTGCTTTCTGTGCCTGCTTTAGCTCCAAGGGAACTAACCTCATATCTTAGGAAAATACTGAAATGGCTTAAAGGTAAAGAAGCCTGACACTTAAAGGTATGGGGGGTGGGAGTTGTTTGTTTTTTTGGGTTTTTTTTTTTTTGTGTAGCCAGAAATGCAAAATCCCTGAGGACAGCATAGAATAAGAGGGAGCTAGACTCTTACCTAGGGAGCATTAAAACTGAAGCCTGTGTAATATCTATTGTAATACTATTTGTATGGTACTAGGCCATCACTGAAAACAAAAAAAAAAAAAAAAAAAAAGGGTGGGGGGAACCATTTGCTGGGAGTAGACCCTCCTGTATGAGAGTTTTTAACCATTTGGAATCAAATAGCCTCTTTTTCTTTCAGTACCACGTTTCTTTACAGTTCAATAGAAATGCAAAGGTGGCTTTCCAGAATTTAGAAGACAAGAATTAAAATCTAAAAAGGAAACTTTCAGATTTCTCTGATAGGTGTGACAAGCAGCAAGTGATTGTGAAGTAGCTAAACAGCACTACAAGCTAAATGATCAGAATTATGGCGTTTTTTTCAGAATTCCCTTGTAGATCTGAGTGCCTGTTTAGCTCTGCCTTACTCAAATAGAGACATAAGTATGAAATAGATAATTAAGTCCCCAAAATAAATACCTCTAAAAATGTGTGAAAGCATTCAAGATGTCAACTAATCCTTTAGTTGCCTGTAAGCTTAGTCAGGCCTGTAAAAGGATATACATATATGGAACAGCTGTTTAGAAATTAGGTAGGACTTCAGGTGCCCATGATAAGATTTCAGCAGAACCAACACCATTCAGAAACTCACTGATTTGTTTCAAAGCTATTTTTAGAATCAAGCAAGTAACTTGAAGCAGGAGATTAGGTTGTGTTTCAGATCAAGTATATCTAAATCATACTGTATAGTGAAAAGTTAGGCACACGAGGAAAGAAGGAATAATGCAGCAGAAAAAAGGAGAATGATTTTATGCATATTTTAATGAATTTTGCGTAGCTACTTTTTCATCTGCCTATGACTCTACTGTGACTGAATTTTTGAATTCTTTCATCTTTCGTTTGATTAAACAATAGCACTAATGTATAAGGCAATGGAAAATGGGACACAGACCCCAATCACTTATATTTCATTGAGTTAGCTTATAAAATGAATGACAAAAATTTAAAGGTATAAAACATACATTATTAAATCTACCAAATAGAATCCTTATTCAATATGTATCTTTCTGAGTAAGAACTTTTAAAATTGCCACAATTTTACACCATTTCTGAGTGCGTCCGAGGGGTGACCGCACTGATAGATGGACGCATTCTCCAAAGTCACCAAGCACATGAATATCCTAATATCCCTCAAGTATAAACTTTATTAAAATCAATGCAGGGTTGAAAATGTGTTTTGATGGATCTCATCCAACTCTGATTATCAATAGTATTCTCCCTTTGCAAAAATTACTCACCTGTTTAAAAATTCCCAAATGCTAGAATGTCAGAAAATGAAAAATGATGGAATCTAGCCTATTCCCAGCTAAAGTATAAATCTTCATTACTTGTTAGCACATACCTGACAAATGCCCTCCCCTGTCCCAAGTACGTAAAGATGTCCAAAAGTCAATATTTAGGAGATTGTTTTGGATGGAGCCTATAAGATATAGCATTTGGTAATAAATCTAGGATTAGAGTACAAGTTTAAAATCCAACCTGTGTGTACACAGCACCATTCCAAAGAAGAAATGGGATCAGGCTGACTCCATCATGATCAGCTTCTTCACCACTTCTGCTTTACAGTTTATTTTCCTCTGTGCTAATAAGGATGTCTTTCTGTGTCTGCCTGCACTTAGGCAAGTGAGCGAGACAAGTAGTCTGCTTAGAGAAAAATGGTTTCATGTGTCCCCTTCTTTCCTGCATTGGCACACAGTAAAGTGAACTGGTATTAATTTAAGGGTTTGACTTTTCTGGGAGTGGTGACATTTATATTTACATACTATATCTCTTCATTAACATCTGTTAGTATGAAAAGGTATAAATATGTCTGTCATACTTGAGAAGAAGGATTTATGGAAATAGCTGAGAATACTTGTAATGAACTGAAGTTATATGCTGCTTACCTGTATGAATAAGGAAAAGAAAGCAAGAGAGATAACCTTTCTCCCCTTTCTTTCTCTGGTCTCTGTGGTATCTGGAAGTAGAGGAACAAGAGGGCAAAAGTTATGGAGGAAAGTAATTTTGTTCATTAGACCAACTGATAAAGTTGGCAAAGAAAAAGAAATTTTTTGTGCACAAAAGCCTTTCTTGGGAGATAAATAAGCTCCGAAGCACCTTTCCCCCAAATTGCTGGCTAGGGCGTAAAAGATGTGAAAGGTTTCTTCCCTGCACCCTGTTTCTGCTGCTGCACTTAACACAGCAATGTGTGAAAGTTTCAAAGTCACTTATCCCCATTAAAGTTATACTGTGGTATTGCAAATATTAATTGCTAGATGGTGCCTTGCAGGTAGAATTGTCCTTTCTGCTGTGGTTCCACTAAACGTTACAATGACTCCTCTTGAGAATGGTGACAAAAGAACAGTCAGTCACAGCTCATGTCCTCCTTTTCTCTGTTCCACTTGCCCCAGTGCCTGAACACCTCATCAAATTCAATCCAAGTCAAACCAGACAGAAACAGGGTTTAGAGCCGTATTTTCTAACCCTGCATGTTTACTTGAGTAATGAAAGATAGTAATCTTAGTTTAGCAATATATTTGATTCTTGGTAACATGTACAGAAACAGTACACACTGCCTATAAACCTTACCAGGATGCACATGCATGCAAGTATTCTTCAGAATATTTTCAAATGGCTATTTACCCATATTTTAAAAGACAATATGCCTGTGCAAAATATGCTTTTAAAGTCCCGCGCAACGCTGAGGCATCACAGTCCAGTCTTACATAATGTGTGGAAATGACTCCCACAACTTGGGGCTCACCGTGTTTCAAGATTCTGAAAAGTGTCAGGACAATTGTTCCAGTCCAATTTCTGTTACACATGGGAAATTCATCCTTGAATTCCCAAGAACCAGTTTCACACTAAAATAGGCACAAAGCCTATTTTAACAATTTTTTATTTTACCCTCTGTCTGATTTTACCCCATTTGGAGTGTTATATCTAAATTCAGGGATATATTGGTTCTGTATCACAAAAGAAAGAAAAAAAAGATATAATAATCAGATGAATTTCCATTAGTAATGAGAACAACCAAAATACATAGGATGAAATGACATTGCTGTAACACAGGAATCTTAAAGTTCTAGAGTCATTTGGACACTGTTATTATTACCAGAGTTCAGAGAAAGACACACCATGTCTTACAGATTACAGAAGATATCTTCAGCTTTTATCCTTTGATAGAAAAGCAGAAAAGTTCAAACAGGTCCAAATTTCTATAAATAAACAATACTGTATTACAGTGTTCTGTGAATGTGTCAAGTCTTGAAGAGCCAGATTGTGATCCTGGCTTTGTGCCCACACCAGGAATTATGAGGCTGTTCAGCATTCATGCTGCCTACATTTGCTGCCTATATAAGTGCTATCAAGATTAGAAGCAAGAAGCTTCTATAGGGCCCTGGATTCACCCTCTTTACAAGTGGATGGAGAACGGACAACTGGAAAGTTGACCATAAAAGGTATAGAACTCTCCAGTATATGGGTTGAGTAGTCATATAAAGTTACCTGCTCTAACTAAAAGACTGATACATACTGGCATATTTCCCTACCTGAAAAAGAGAGAGGGAAGGAAGTGTGAGAACACAGAACTCTTTGTGGCCTTGAGTCATGATAGAACTTTTTTTAGGCTTGTGCATTATCATTGTTGCTAACCTACAAGTTAATCCTAATTTAATCTTTGCACAATGAGGAAAGAACCCACTCCTGGCTCCTGGTATCTGCAGTCCCATCTGCCCTAATAAATAAAGGAAGGAGGTTGCTCAGGCACCAGACCTCTGTCCATCTACACCTGCTTAATTGGTAATTCCTTCCCTAGTTGTGCTTTAGACTGTTCCAAGTATCTCTATTCAAGACAAAGTGTGAGCAGGCTTTTGGAAACAGTTTACTTCATGAACCGATCCCAGAAGTCTATGCAGATGAAACTGTCAGTTTCCCTCCATATATTCTACACAGTCCTCCAATACCATCTTCACAGGATAATCACCCAGTCGCACATCACAGATCTTCATGTCACACCTCAAAACTTCAGATACATGTTCCTCTGAGTTTTCTAATATAAAATGGTATTCTAGGAAGATGCAACACAGTTTTCATATCAGTTCAGGTACTTTAGTCTGGTGGGGATGGGGGGAAATCACCCAACCCAAATCCCCAGACCTGTAAAACAAAGGTGATCTCTCAGGGCCTTAAGGGTTTAGCTGAAACACAGGGGCAAGTGCTATGCAGTGTGGATCTGGTAAACCTATGCAAGACTGGCTATCTCTAACCAGTGTGGAAAGGAGCTAATCCTCTTCACTTGATCTCCGAAACTGAGACCCTTAGTTCTCAGAAACTCTCACTCCTTGACTATTTTTTACTTAGTAGTGTGAACACAGTCTCAAGTTGCTGTCCGTTCACTGGCCGATACTATCTATCTTTCCCCTGCTATCTGACTATTACATTCTTATGAAAAATATCAATAGCATGGCACGATCCTGAGAAAGCAAATATGTGGATGCAGAGATCCATAAATACAAATCATAGTTTTAAAAGGGAGACATTTACATCATTTGGGGGGTCTTTTACACAGACACTGTTTATCATATTCTTCAAATGCACTAACAGATGACTGCAACAACTTCTAGTGCTATTGTGAAAGCAGACCTCTCTTTTATAAGCTGAACACTCCAGTCGTCTTCCCACTCATTACATCCTACATGTTGTCAATCTTAGTTTCAAAAACTGTCAATCAGAAATGCAGTGGGTGATATGTGTAGTATTTTTTTTAACCACACTAAGGTGGGCATTTCTTTGATTTTCCTTTATTCTCTTGATTGCAAAGTACAGTATGTGTCTTACATGCATACAAGCAAACACAAAAGTACATGAAAAACAGTATTTTGAAACTGAAAACAGAACTTTCATACAGTAACCCTTACAGCTAATCAAAGTCTTATTGTTAGTCAGACATCATCCTGATTATTTAATACAGTGGTTCCAGATATTATAATTTCCTCTTTAGACTTAAGGTTATTGATTTAGTAAGAACAATTATGAAACATTAACAAAAGAGAGAAAATAAAAGTCACAATAATTTGCTGAAGCACCTTGTGGCTTATGTAGTTATACCAGTATCTGTGATCAAGCTGTCAGGAGAAGGAGAAGGAGAAGGAGAAGGAGAAGGAGAAGGAGAAGGAGAAGGAGAAGGAGAAGGAGAAGGAGAAGGAGAAGGAGAAGGAGAAGGAGAAAAAAGGAGAAGGTGGCACAGGAGTGCAAATAAAAACTGTATTAGATGGGTGATTAATCTGACTCAGAATGGGAGGTTTTTTGTTTTAATACTAATAAAATAATTGCTGCTATTCTTATAGATATACAGATGTCTTTCATAACACCGTAAAACACATGCAAAATGCTTCTCTTATTTAATTGATCTATGGAACTTCCATGAAAGATTTTTTTTATACTGTTTGAGGAACCGCATTGTTGACAAATACTTCAAACAATCTCAAGAGGCTTACCCACTGCCATTGATATCAGAAAATGATAGTTTAACTTATCCTTATAAAGCCTCTGATGACATTTATTTTAAATAACTTGCCAGACTTGCTGAGCTGGTTTGCCTCAAAGGCATTAAGGCTGACCAGTTGGTGATCTATTACGGTGTTATAGAATTGGTACTGAAATTATTTTAGCAGTAGGTATATACAGAACAAAATATCTTCAACAGAGAAGAGAATAAATGAAAACAAAATTGCACTTTCCATTCTGGTGCAAAAAAAAAAATATTTTCTTCCTGTCTTCCCTAGTAGCTGAACTTCTTTCAGTGATGATTCATAGAACTGTTTGCTGAGGTACTTCAGCAACAGGGTACATTTCCAGTTTAGACCTGAATGCAATTTGTGGGATGATCAAGAAGTTAAGCACTGATGGTGGTTATTACATCTTTAAAAAATACCCTACTTACACAGTTTGAAATAGCTAAAGCCTTCATGTCTGACAAATGTTGCTTGTAATGAAAATATTTACATTCTCCTAACTACATAGACTGTCAGATGTTGCTAAAATTACCAGTCTTGCACAATACTGAAGGCAACATGAATGATTGTCAGCCACTAAAAGAAACAGGTTCTGTGTTCCAAAAAGCCTTATCAACTCTAGATTCTCTTTTTAAAACTTCTTTCTGTGCCTCAAAAAGTACTGACTTTCGTTAGTGGGGCAACATTATCACTTCTCTTTTGGTCCTTGACACACAGGACACCAAGAGAATAGACTCATTTTCTATTTGTCTGACTGCTGTTTTCTGCAAGGGCTTTTTGAACTATAGTCTATTTTATGGCTAATCTTTTTGGTTTAATTCCCTATTTAGTGGCATTCCAAACTCCTCATCCCTATTAAGGGGCAAAGGAATTTAAGTACACAGAGAATGCAGATATGGTGCAAGATAAGCTTTCACACCCCAGTATTTTTGACGCTATATTTTGGAATTTCTCAGCATTCTCATCCATACCTTGCTTTTCAAGGTTTCACTGCTTTATTTCTAGTGAGAAGTGGTTATCTCTTCTCTGTCTACAGAGTGATAGATGCAAAAATCTCTTGATTATACCTCTGTGTCACTGGTCTCTGCATGTCACATGCAGAAATGAGGGTCATTTCTAACAATGAAGTTTCCGAATAGAACTAAAATAATAGCTCATGTGACCAGAGTCACAAAGTAAGACATCTTTAAAACATACTAAAAAACTGTGAAGAAGATGGACTAGAGCTGATTTCTGAGCAATAGTTCAGTTTGATACTTTTTTCACATGTTCTGAAGTGCTTCTAACCTCAGTTTGCCTTGCCTTTCTTACTTTCACAAAGTCCTTATAGATTTTTGGAAAAGACACTATGTAATGGCTAGATTTTTAGTTTAGTGAGATGCCTATGCATTGGAGTATGGGAGACTTAAAACAAAGGAATATAAGAATATGCAAAATTAATTGGATATTGTACATTCTTTAACTCCTTCCCTTTCCAGAAAGCAAAGATCTGAAATGAATAGGATCATCTTCATCTGCCTAGAGTTGGTGAACCAAAGTAAAAGGGGGAAATAAGACACTAATTTGTTGGTGGTACTTGTCAGTAACAATCATCACAATCCTAGTGCCAAGGTGGCACAGAGTTGATTAAGACTTCTAGAACCACGCACCTCCCCTTCAAATGCTCAAATAGGAGCAATTCCTGTTTCCATTTACCGAGTTTTGTCCTGGAGATTAACCCAGCCCTAAATTAAGAGCTATACATGGTAATTTCTCTACTAAGTGTTTGTAGAATAACCAGAAATACATTTACAAGTACTACAGAGTGGTGCTGATCCACAAAAGTGAATCTTATGCTGCATGTTAACTTCTCACTCCATAAAAAGAGTGAGAAAAAAGAGAAGAAAGTGGAAAGAGAAAACATAAGTAGTGGCAGTCTTGGAGAAAGAGAAAGGATAATTCTTGACTATCTGTCCACATCCAATTGCTATATAGTATCATTCTTCATAACTCAGCTGAATTGCTTCCTGTTTGTGCTTCCTTTAAAAACATGGTTATGCAGACATTGAGTAAATGAACTGAGAGATAGCAAGAAGTTTTTTTGCATTGTAAAGGCCACTGGAAAAAATGTACTGGGAAATTGATTAAAGTATGCAGGCGATGAGATGAATTCAGCAATTCTTTAAGATTTCATATTTATAGAATAATCTGTGAGTATAAGCAATTTTAAATCCTCACCAAATCATTCAGCAGGGAGTAGATTGGGAAAAGGAGAACTTATTAATACAGAGTGTATGCTTTTCAGCATTCCTTTTTCACTCTGACAAAACTACCAAGTACAAGAAGGTTCTCCCAAGTACTAAAATAGGCTGTGGCAAAGAAATTGGCAAAATGATGAAACACATACATGCCAGATGGCTGTCTTTTTACGTTCCAATGGAAGGCTGTTGTAATTCCATTCTTGACCTCAGTTCTTTACATGAAAGACACCAAAAATAGAACGTATCAGAAAACCATATTCTACTGTGAGTATCAATTTTAGGAGTCACGGTGCATAAAGGGAAATGACTGGCTACATCACAATTATTTAAAATGTTTAACATCTCTGTACAATAGAAAAATTAGCACACGCTGCACAAAAAGGTATCTAAAGCTACCTAGCAAAGAAACATTAAGTATAATTTTGCATTTGAGCTCCTATTCCTTTTTCTAGATGTTAGGTGTCTTGTTCAATCAGGGTAGACTTATCTTTTGAGAGTATCTAGTGAGCTGAACAAAATTTGCCGGTTTTAATCAGTGACTAATTGTCCAGTTTTGCACAACAATTTACACAGAAATTCAGAAAAGAGCTCAACTCACCCAGAGGTATTCAAACCTACCTCTCAGATCTATCCTTCCTATTGAAGTTGCACTACAATTCAGCCATGTATGCAGGAGTTCCTTGGCCTGAACAAGAGCATGCAATTTCTGTAGTGTAGTAAACAAAACACTTTGGGTATGGTCTGAATTTTGAATTTGGTCGTTTCATACCAGAGATACACTGAACTAAAAACCAAATATGAAGAGAGGGCAGTTTGGAAATGTAGGGGTTGGGCTCCTTCCTACCTGTTCTTCTGGCCAAAATCCTCCCTTTCCCTCTCAGACAATGTGCCAGAGATTGAGGATCACCTCGAATTTAGTAAAAAATGTGAATTTCTCCATTATGAACTAAGGCTAATACAGACATTTTGAAGTGGTTTTTTGAATGTAGGAGTTTAATTTCTGCTTGAAGTCCACTTCAATTGTCCAATATGAATCTCACTATCAATACTTTATTCAAGTGACTTAAAATTTATGTTCTACTAATAGGCAATGTTCTTCCAACAATATTTTAAAGAGCAGAGTTTGAAATGACAGGCCTTTCCAAAACAAGAGAATGCTTCAAATTTGTTACAGACGTACGCTTTCTTATGCTTAAAGAAATCAAAAAGGAAAGAAGCTTTACAGTGACATGTTCTTAAAAGTTCTCTTTTTACTTTTTTCTGTCTAATTCCTGCAAAACGAACCAGGAAAATGTTTCTTTTTAAAAGTCAATTATGGATTAGACAATACAAGACAAATACTGATGTAATCTACTGCCCTTACTGAAGATATTTTTACTGAAATAAAATTTCTTACAGGAATTTGGATAAGGGGAAGGTAAAGACAGAGATACAGTTTTCTAATAACTGGATAAAACTAGACAGAAGGAGGATGGTTTGGCAAAAAAAAAGTGAGAAAATAACAGGCATGTTAAAAATAGAGTAGAGAGAAATTATCAAGAGTAATTTTGAAATTTATTATATCACACATGAAGAATGGTCGTTGAAAATAAGGCCTTCTGGAAATAATAGTTTATAATAGAAGAAACTGCAATTTAATTTTTTCTGTGTTGTATCAGCGATGAATTAAAAATGGAAAGTCGAGTATTTTGAACATAAAAAGCTGAGTAAGCGTATAAGAAGTAAAAGACATTGACACCAAAACGTCTTCAAAAACAAAGAGGTATACATGAAAGAAAAGGTACTAGTTATGGTCTGCATGTCTTTGCGCAGGAATCTTTGTAGTTAACTCAAGATATGAGAATGGTGTTTCATGGTATGTCTCCTCAGGACATCAGTGCCACACAGAAATAGTTGACAAGATACATGTGAGCTAAGTCACCTATGCATGCTGTCAAACAACTTAGCGCTCCATTTCAGTTCACTCAGAACTTCATTGACTATTCACACTGCTTGTATGTCGGTTTGCTCCTAGACTCTCTTTTGAACTGTCACAGCTAGTTTTCTCTCAGGGAAGCTTCAAATCGGGATAATTTACTCCAAAGTAAACCTATAGGCAGTATGCATCTGCACCACCGCAGTCATACACGTGCATGTACATGCTGAGTCTTCCACAGCAAAGCCAGACATCGACTGCCACAAGTTCTCACATCATACTTCCAGCCATGTGACACACACTTTTGGTATAATTTTATAAAAACACCACTTCTGGTCTACACAGGACCTTAGACTTCTGCAGGAACCCCAAGCCCTATGAGGATGGATGACCACTGCAATATAGATTGCCTGCGATGCCAGAAACAGCACAGCTGTATTAGTGAGGCGCTTAGCCCAGATTAGTAACCCTCTTACTAGCTGTTCTATTACACTGAATACATACATATTTAGAATATCCACTCTTGTGCCTGAATTAATACAGCAAGTTTCATATAAGAAGACAGGGCTTGCTGGGTCCTGGCCTACTGTATGCTATGTACACACACTGATAGTTTCTCAAACAAATAAGTAAAATAAAGGGTGTAGGAGTTCAATATTCAACAGAAACATGCTCCCAGGGTTGTAGATGCACTTACTGGTGGATTGTTGAAAAATGGCTCAGTTCAGAACACAAAAGCTTCACACGGTCAATGTCATGCATTTAATATTGTATAACATTTTATTAAAGCATATCTCAAAGTTATTTACAAAGGAAGCTACTATCTTCCAAATACTAGCACTACCATAACAAAACCCTAATGAATGCGTGATGAGTTTTCCGTTCTCTAACTTCTTTACATATTCACAGCATAGGGAGCCAGACGACACAGGCTGAACAGTTTGAACACACAGTTCATTCATGGAATAAATGTCTTCAAAATTCACCTAGTATATTTAATATCCAGGGTCCTTTGGAAATAAATGTATGTGATAATATATTAAAGACGGCTTGATAGGACTAAATGAAGATTCTGCAACCATTTCTACGTATATGAGCACTTATCTTTTAAATTATATCTTTTATTACTGGTTCATATTTACATTTAGTTAACATGTAGAAATCTTGTTATCAATCTTCTCACTCAAGTAGATATACCTGAACTAAAAACTCATTTTTATAATACTGGTTGTATTTTTCATAAGAACAAGATGGTATCAGGGGCAGCACCACTGTTTATGCCTATAGGCAGAATTAATGTTATTTTCATTTTTTCCAAAGTTGTTCATATGAAAATGACACAACCTGAAACTAGTTAGATAACTAAAAAATGGCCAAAATTTATTGGAAAGGATTTTAATATTTATCATATTATTTATCTCTTTTCCCTAGTTATATGGAAACTTTACAATACTTAGACAGCAAAAACAGGTCAGGGGAAGTGTACAAATCAAGAAATATTTCTGCTTATGGGATCAAAACATACACTACTATGGCAGGTTTGTCTGTTTCCTTAGAGGAGAAAACAAACAAACAAACAAACAAACCAAAAAAAAAAAACCACCAAAAAACAAAAACAACCAAAACCAGAAATAGTGGTGAGAAAGCAAAAAGCAAAAACTCTTTAAAAATGAGGCTTCAGTCTTTATGGCTTTGACACTATGCTGGCTTTCCACCAAGATTTCTGTAGAACAGTGTGCGGAGGCAAAATGTTCTGCACTGCTTCTAGGACATACACTTTCCTTTGCCAAGTACGCCAGGGCTTGCTAACATACTCACACAGCCGACACACCGTCGGTGTTTAAAGTCTAACGTAAAAAATATCCACTCACTAATTTGAAGGGAAATCAGTGTTCACGTCTTGGAGAAGATTTGAGTCAAACCTACCTCAGTTTAAATCATTGGCTCAGAGAATTCAAACATTTCCATTATGTTTAGAACAGTAAACCACTCCCTCCAGCAATGCCTGAAAGAGCCATTTCTTCTCCCTTTCTTCCTTGCCTTTGAAATCGGTTTCTCTCACCATAGGAAACATGCTGGCAAATTGTGAAGTGCAAAGAATTATTAAGATAAGTTATTGAAAGAGGTGGGAATAGAAATCAGGAACTCTAGGCCTAATTCATGCACCTTGAGGCTAAAAAAGAATTATATAATATGAGGTTTCCTATATAAGACACCCACTATTATACATTACACAAGAAAATGCCTCTCAGAAATTTTTATGGTAATGCTTTTTACTTGCTTGGCAATGCCAAGATATCAGCACCTTTTAAAAAATTGAATAAGAAACTACTGTATATTCCATGCATCTTAATGTTTCGATCTATATAAAGAATTCACTAAGTTTATTATACTATCTGCTTGATTTGAAGGGGGAGGAATTAATGAAACACCAAAATCTAGTGAGGCATGTCTCAAAAACTTACTAAATTACTTGTTCTGTCACTGGAATGATGACATTTGAAAAGGTCTTTACTGAGATCAGAGAACTGATTTTTCATCGCAGCAATCTTTCTGTGGGAAAAGCAAATTATTTTTTATAATCAATATACTCTTTCACAACTAGAAAAATAAAGTACATCAATAAAAGTATCATTTTAAAACAGAAGAAGGTGACAGGAAAGATAGTCCAAAAGCAGCAGTTTCTTCTGGTCATTCAGACTCAGCAGAAAATTAACCTTTAGGAGATGTTTGCACTGCATGGAAAAGTTTAGAGCACATTATATATATAGAAGACTTAGGCAGCCATGTTTTGGATGTTTTTTCTTCCTTTGTTATTATTAGGGTCACTTTTAAGGCCTTTGGTCTGAAGGTAGGCAGGTAGGGAGTTTTCTACTGCCATCTGTTGATGAATTAGGAATAGGATTGAAGTCCACTGGACAACCAGCTTGCTCCCACCATCCCTTTGGTGAGCAAGAGGGAACTGAAACTTGGAAAAGGGTCAATCTGCATCAGCTTTCCCCAGGAGGCTCTCTGGGACTCACCAGAAATGCATGCAAACTCCCAACAGCATGGAAAGAAAGAAAAGGTTCTGTTTTATGGTTAAAGGTGCTGCTCAAAGGTCATGCGATTGATCCCATCCCGCCACCAAAGGTTTTGCAAGGCAATGGTACAGATGTGACTGCAGGAAGGCATCTTTGTGGTAAAAGAGCTATTTGGAAAAGGGGCAGAGGGCAGCAGCAGAAAACCTAGTTCTTGTTGTTTGCTTCCACTTTGACATGTCCTGAAGATTTCAGAAGCTAACCCAAAAGCAGAATGGATCAAAACATTGTTTTAAATATGCAGTGTCTCACAGTTACTGTATTGCAAAAAGACAAAGAGAAGCATATATACTCAAACTCTGTACTTAAAGGACAGTGATTCTAGTTAAATAAGAACATTGTTCTTTGGTAGATAGTTTTTGCACACAGGCTGAATATGCCTAAATCTGTATTCATTACCAATTTTGGACAGAAATATAGTAAGATTGATACAGCAATTACTTTTTTATATATACATTTATAGACATACATTCTTAATACATGGTCTTTGCAGAGAATTACAAAAATACTTTCTGTATTAAAATCTGATCTATAAGAAAGCACAATTTCTAGAAGCAGCTTAATAGGTCTACTTTTTCTGCTTGCTTTTAGCAGCAAGTCAACTTCTGTAACACTTTCTTCACTGTAACTTAACATGAGTACTTTTACATTGTTGGGAAGAATGTAGTTAATTGTCCATTTCTTTATCTTTTCTTGCAAAAAAAAAGTAAATGTCTTCCATAAAACTTTTTAAAATTTTAAAATTAATTGAGACTAGTAGAAATTTTCCCCAAGTACCAGTTTAATAGCTGCAAGATAGTAGCACAAGTTGATATCTAGCTTCAACTGCTCATGAATAGAATGAAGTAATTTTTTTTCTTTTATGCTCTCTGCTTCACTGCTGATGTGACACATACCTCCAGCCTTACTGGTTGGGAAATGGTGATTTTCAAAACTCAGGGGGTGGTAAGTGTTCTTATAAACAACTGGCTAATTTGTTCCTGGGACACTTCTTTGTCCCCAGTTGTCGAAGCTTTGGGAGGCTTATGAAAAACAAGTTTCACTCAGTAAAAAAAAAATAATCTCAAACTCAAAAGTTCCCCTGCTGAAACCCAAGTACTTCACATCAAACACAAAGGACTGTCAACCTTGAATTTGAATGATCACTCATTCCCTACTGCAACCAGAAAACTGATCCCCTTGTAAATTGCTTAGGTCACATGAAGACTTGAGCAGTAAGGCAACACTGAGAGACCTATTTGCCTGAGAGTATCTCAGATCCCCAGGATAACACAACCCACTGACACCAAACTGCAACTAGCACCAGGCAACCAAAGTGATATGACAAAGGGCTATTTACTCATCTAATATAGTTTCCTGTGATCAGAGAGACAAAACACTGGCAAGAAACTTTTCCGAACTACTGTGTTGTCCTATTCTCCCCCATTTCTCATTTTTTCACACTGCTGTACTTGACCATCTTCTTTCCTTCAGTTTGCTACTGCTGGCAGCGCCAGTCTGGGCACACAGCCTGAGTTAATACATTCATTGGATTTTTCTCTGTTCTGTGTTTCACCTTTAATGCTGCCACCTTTCTCTAGTGAGAGCAGCCTCACTCAGTGGGAAACACTGAACCAAAGGACTGAAGTGCAATTGGTGTTTTACTAATTGTTTACATAAACCAGTGGCTGACGTATTCTTCTGGAGCTTTCCCCACATAGATTATTCAGTTCTTTTATGCAATGTTGATATCATTTTCTTGGTTTTACATCTCAGTTCAGTACTTGCATTTGAGTGAAAATTGCATGTCAGGAGACCCAGGGAAGGCATTTTGGTTTTTTAGGCCTTTTAAATGGAGGTTAAAGTTAGAGGTCCTTGCAAAGGCCAAGCATAGTGCCAAGAAATTTGCTTCAGATAACTTGACAGAAAGACTACAACTAAAAGCTTTTGATTTTGAAATTTAAATACAAAATTCTATAGTAAAATTTGATTATTCAATTTCCTTCAGCTTTTTTCTCCATGAAGATTTTTCTTTCCAAGATTGCCTGATGTTGGGTCTTTCTCAAGTAGTAGCTAAATTTTCCAAGAATGTCTAATTCCTTATGTGTCTAAGAACTACAGCAGTGAACAGCCCAAATTTGGCCATGTATTTGATGCTTCCCTCTATTGTATGTGAGAGACATAGTCTTGTAACGTATTCCTTATTTCCTCTCCCACTACCTCCTCAACACAGTAACCTTCACACTGAATGAGAATAGCTGGATACAGCTTCCTGCATGGCTTCTCAATTGCTGGCAATTTAGTTGGCCAGATGGGGTTTCTGTGGAGAAATGTGAAGGTTAAGTGTGCCCCTGCAGAGCTTTTGGCTCCTGCTGACTCAGCAAGTGAAGGACACAATCAAATAGTTCCACCTCTTTTCTCCCCTTCTTTATGTCCCCTTCTATTTTCCCTCCTTCCACTCATCCAGGACTGTGTCTCTGCTACTATTTCAGGTGGCTTTTTTTTTTTTTTTCAGTTAGGATCTGCAGTAGCTTGAAATTAAGGGAATCTTTACCAGTCTTACTCAAAGTTCCTACAGGGAAAATGTGAAGTCACAGAGACTAAAGTGAGGCATGAAGATTTAGTAGACACACGAAGCAGAAGCAGTGTGTGTAGATAATATGAAACAGTAGCACAGAGCTCCTCAGCCAGGAACGGAGCATAGTGCAGTGTCTGCATATTGTCTCTGGATGAGTAGCAGAGTGAGGCATCAGTTGGTTTCTGCTCTTACCGATACTAGGAAAGCATTAAGAGCAGGAGCAGCAGCTGAGATATAATTTTTTCCGGAGAAGCCTTAAAAAAGACTAAGTGAGGGCAGATATTGAGGCAAATGAGATTTAAGCCCCATTATAAATGGAAATGTCTTCAAACAGAGTAATTTTGAAAATACGCTGAGGCACCAGTCCATTTAAAAGTCATGGGAACATATTCATTAGACACATTAAAGTGAAGGAAAGTCCTATAAGACACGCTTACATTTACAACTGATTGACTTCAAAATGCCTTAAATTGGCACGTAGATATTTTTATAAAGAATAGACAGCTCTGGGAAACAAAACACTGAAGAAAGCCGGCCAGTCAAACAAAACGCCTTGTCAAGAGCAAGCTACAAGCCAGCAGGATTCTGGCCGCAATACACTTGTACATCAAATAGGAGAGTTTGGCTCTCTGACATCCTTCTATAAAATGGAAGTGTATCCTTTTTTTAGAAAGGTACGCTTTCTTCTTCACAAATATGTGTTGAGTCCAATGAAACAACCACAAGATGGGAATATTTTCGTCTCCAGTTAGCAATAAGGTATAACGAAGAATCACAGAAATCTTACTGCTGTAAAGATAAGGCAAGAGCTGGATATTTAAAAGCTTTATTTTCCCTTTAAAAAGAGCAAAATATTATTTTAAAAATAGTATTTCATGACTGATTAGTCCTTACTCTGGCCCAGAGGTCAGTTTTTTTGAATCAGCAAGTCAGACGTGACGGCGGCCTTGAATGGTGGTTTTGATGAGAGTGCTTGTGTGGGGAGAAAGCAGTATTACATGGGCTGTTCTCAGTCTCAGACCTTACATTTCCAGCATGACTGAGGATCAGTTATGATGTTTCCATTCTTCTACAGGCAGTTAGTTGACATCTAATCCTTCTTGCTAATTAAAAACAAAGCTATTTTCGAAAAAGCTACTATTTTTGTTTTTAAAGTACATAATACAGAAACAAAAGCAGCCTGAAGTACTAGCTCCAAGTCTTTCTACAGATGAATCTAACCTGAGAAAATTGACCATATTCTGTACATCACGGATAAATAATTTTTATCTCCTATTGACAACTCTTAGCAGTTCATAGGATTTTACATCTGTCAGCAGCTGCTTGCCAAATATTTTCTTGTTATTATCAGGTAACCAAATATAAATACATTTATAAATATATACATGCAAGCATATGTATACATGTTGGTTAGGAATCTCTGAAATGGGGGCTAGGTAAATCAGTTTATCTGGAATGGCATTTTTCCATTTCCCTCAACAGGAAATTATCCTCAAGTTCGCTGACCTGTGTCCTCGGGGTCGTTTCTTCCTACCTGAGATATAGCACAGTGACCAAGAGGCTCGCCAGAAGTTTGAGGAAAGGTGGAAGTATAAATGAGTTTTGCTGGAGGAAAAGAAGGAACAGAAAACGTACCTAATTCTGTAGCCTAATAGTTAGGTTACTTAATTGAATGTAGGGTGGCTGTATGTCAAATGACTTTAAATAAATTTTCTAACTACTTAAATGTTTTACATTACATATTCCTTTGAGAAAAACAGAGATATCCCTGGATGAAGGGAAGTGACTCTGGTCGTCTTTTTCACAGATGGATATTTCAACCTAACCTTACCCCAGTAAAATTACTGAAGGCAATTTAACTGGTGATCCAAACTTTTGTTTACAGAACAATATTTAGTTATTAGATCTATGTTGCCTCTCTGGACTTGACGCTTTCTAATTCCTTTCATGGAATCCATTTCATGTCCGAATCTTGTATCTTTCAAGTCTTTCCACTAAATTACATTCCATCTGTGAAGCCTATAAAGCCTTAATCATGCCTTCTAACAAATGTTATCACACTTATATAGCAAAAGATGCCCAGAGAGAAGACTAGAACATTTGGGAACTTTTACCATCTGTGCGTCTCCCACTTATGCTTATTCAAATATCCTTCCCCCTACCCCAGTTCCTTCTTCTCCAAAGTGTTATCTACCTAAATTCATTTCCTTTTGTGGAGATAGGGAACTTTGCTGTCCTCTGTCTGCAATAGAAATTGCTATATGCCACACAATTATATTAAAAGGGCATTATTAAGGTTAAAAAATTAAATGCTCATTTCATAGTTAGAAAAATATCAAAATTAAGTTATAGGTGGAATCGTAGTTCCACTCATTTGTACTTGTGACATCTGACATAGTCTTTCATTAGAGTCATATTTTTTCCCCTCAAGGCCCCTACTTTCTCCATTGTACAGAACTGACCTCTGAAGTGGAGGAAAACAGTGCTTCATGGTGTTAGAGTATCGTACTTTAAAGCTGGAGACTGATGCTCACTTCTGTCATAGAATTCCCCCATGATATTAAGTCACAGAACAAAACATTTTGATTGTGATTTCATCTATTTCTGAGTTCGTACTTGAAATCCTGAGACTGATTTGCAGAACAGTAAGCATCCCCAGGCATACCTTATGTCAGTGAAAGTTTTGGTTTGCACATGTAAAAGCTACGTAATTCTAATTGGACCTAAAATATGGACCTGAAAGGCTCAAATTAGATATCCTAAATCTGTGGATATTTTTGACCCGCATCTCCATATTACTTTCCCATGTGTAATACTGGAATCATAATAACACCCAGTATAATACAGTTCTTCACAAATTAAATAGCATTTTTGAATATTTTGGACAACGCAGTAATGCACATCATAAAAAAATCCATTTAATAATTCTTTGTCTAGGATGTTATTTCAACAATGTGCAGTAAATAAGGTCTTGAGATGAACACTGAACATGGAAAAATAAAAATATTAAACAATATCTTATTAGGTGCAACCTTACACATTAGTTCTGTGCAATTAAATAAAAATGTTGTTTATTTTATTAAAATGTGTTTTTTAATTTTTTTTTTGTTCATTTGTGTCTAATTAAGTAATTCATTCATTTATTTATTTTATTCCAAATTGCAATCCAGTGGAGTAAGAATACATAAATATGTAATTTGATTGCAATCAAACATTGCAATGGATGGTGCAGTGGCATCTGAATTAAGGGTCTGCTGGCAGTATTATTCTGATATTTTCTAACATCTGAGTGTCTGATCTGGCAATATGAATAATGTTCTTGATAATAGTTTGGGGTGGTTTATATTATTTTTTTGCTATATGATTTCCCATCCAAAACCCAACCAGAAAAACTGAAAACAGAATACAAGTTTAATCATATGCTATATTACCGATGTTTACATGGTTGGTCATCAGGACCATATAATTTTGATCTGCTGAATAAGCATTTGCTATTTGAACTAGAACTAAACATATACAATGTCACCATTGTTTATGAAAAGCATGAATGGGATAATTTTATAGTAAATTTCACAGTTATTTTTTGACATCTTTGTTACTGAGGACAGTCAATAAAGTTCCATCATCCTTTTTTCTCTATTCGGATCTGACTTTCATCCCTCTGTGTTCAAGCATGGCAACTTCCTGCTTTACATTGCTACGTCCCTAAAGAGAGGTCACATAATACTAAAGGAAAGTAGTTTCTGAGCAAAGAGCTGAAATTGTCAAGAAAGTATTAGTCAACCACATGTTGGGCTACACCCAGTGTGAATGAAATCTTTCAGGAATTTCTTTTCTAAAAATGTAAAGTCCTTACCTATCTTACGTAAAATTCAGGTTTTTTAGTGGATTGCAACTTGAACAAACTTGGGTGAATGGATTTTGATATTCAGATGAAATACTCAGAAAAACTAGCCTCTTGAAAGCTCAAGTTCACAGTGAAATGTATGAAAGTGTTGAAATTATTTAAATAAGATTGTCTATAAATTCCATCATGGGTAAAATAATCTAGCTTCTTTATCAGTTATCATTGAATCAACCTGACTTTTTTCAAAAATTTAACTATAGCTTCAGACCTGCAAGAAGAAGTTACATGCTAAAGCTCAGTAAAGTAATAAATAACTAAAAAAAAAGAGAGATATTATTTGAAGTGTCATGAAGTCATAATATCTGATGTTATCCTTACTTATAACTTTCAGGGTAGTAATAATACCAAATTAAGTCAATAACTTCTTCCAAGAATGACACATTGGATGACAACTAGAAAACTTTTCTTCTCATTACTTTGTGTTCATGAACTTTTTGGAACTGTAGTAAATTAAATATACCCTCTTTAAACCACAATACAAGTCATGTAGTCTCCCTTGAGAAAAAATAAAATAAAATAGAAGTTTAGTACAAAAATGACAAAATTTTTTTTTAAAGAAAAAAAAAGTTAATAAATAAAAGATAAATAACTTAGTTTAAAAGTAGATTCACTCAGCTGTGCGGATGCATAGTTTTAAAATGAAAATTGTAACTCCCTCAGCTTTCTGAAATCTACTTTTTCTCATTGCTCACTTACAAAATTTTAATTGCATTTGTTCATAAAATTAAAAAAAAAAACAACCAAAATCAAAAAAACACTTCCTTATCTTCACCCCCTCATTATTCTATTTCTAATCTTCTCTTTCTGATCTCTCTCTAAACTTCTCTAAGGTACTTAACAGAAGAATCTTCATGGAAGGATATATTCTAATATCCAGATTTTACTTGTTCATCAAGGACTTAAAATTATATATATAGAGAGAGACACACACACGTTTACTATATATTCAGCCTGGTAACATCTGGTAATTGGTAACATCTGGTAACTGGTAACATCTCTCCTTCTTTGTTCGGATTGACCCTTGACATTCTGGACAGGTCTGTTCTTGTAAAATGCCAAAGCCATGCATGTTTTCAGTTTCTTTTCACCTGGTTCTCCACCTATGCACTATTCAGCTCTTTGGAGGTGCTATGCTCCTTTTGGGCAGATATGGCCTCTTTTGTCCTGGAATGATCTACCTGCCTTTTCACTCTCATTCTCCTTTTCATATGAAGCATTCAGTCATGCAAAATAATGAACTTGCAGATGAATGATGTAGACAATATGTAGGTAATACATAGACAAAACAAACACACAAACATGCAGAGGCAAAATAGCAGAATGTGTAAATAGTATATCACCTTGTAGACTTTAATGATGTCAAATGTAAACCTTCAGATCTTAGACAGAGAATTGCTAAGAAAACAATGGCTTCGCTTTTGCAGAACATGCTATAAATAAGCAAAAAATAAGTAAATTTATAATTATTTACCTAGAGATACCCAAATAAATTATACATTGGTTTGGCTTTCAGTTAGGATTGTGATGTTGAAATGAGGAAATCAATTAATGAAAGTAAAGGTCTGGAAGAAGAATTACCACATCTGAAATAAAATTAATTCAAAGACTACAAAATACTCAAATCAAAGAATCTTCTAACATTCACTCCAGAATCCTGAGGAATTAATACGTATACCTAAACGGTCTAGAACAAGGATTCTGAATAAGTATATCAGGATGAGCATTTATGGAAAATAGCAAATGGCCTGCCTACATTTGAGATGGGAAGCGGAAGGTAGGAAATAAATAGATCTCTCAACATGATTTTTAGATGGTTGTAGCAAAGCTTCAGAGTAAATTTTGAAGCAAAGAATGAGTAACAGCACAGAAGTACAAAGCAAACTTAATAAAATAGATCTAAAGGTTTCACAGATACCATTTACCTGATATCTTTCTTTAATAACTTATCTTCTAAGCAAGGCAAGTGAAGAAGGTGTCACCTATCTGGATTTCAAAACAATTTTGACAGTATCTTATAGGAAAGGTATTAGTTAAGATTGAGAAGATAAAGAATTGACTAATGAAGAGAGGACAACAGATTGTGTTAGGTATTTGCGTCGTTACATAGTAGCTGTTAAGGGGTTCTTCGTGGGAAGTCTTGCAATAGACCTTTTTGACACTTAAAGACTAGATCACAAAAACTTGAAGCATGCTGCTGAAATTTGCTGGTAAAACAAGTCTGAGAATCATCAAGATCATAAAAACATACAGGAAGGATCAGATGACCTTGATGACTTCTATAATAGAAATGGGATTAAACTTAATAGTACAAAGAGCAATGTAACACGATTTTCTGCTATAAGCTGTTCATCAGCTGGAAATGACAAAGAAAAAAAGAAAGAACCAGTCAACCTACTAGAGAAGGACTACCAGCCACCAAAATGTGATGCAGCTATGAGAAATGCTAATATGGAGTATTGGACAAGGTATTTCTGGGAAAGAAAGGGATGTGTAATGCTATTATATCAGATAGAATACGTCTTTGTGGTAGAAATAATGAACAATTCCTGTTCTCCATATTAAAGAAAGATTCAGTGAAAGCTTCGCTAAAAATGGAATGGAGGTGAAGTCATGATGTCAGGAATACAGAACTTCATTCATGAGAGGAAATTGAAAAATCTTGTATTATTTTGTAAACAAGACTAAGATGAGAGCAATGCTCTCTGTAAACACATGAATGGGGAAAAAGAGCCTGCGGATGTTTATAGAGATGTATTGAACTTCCAGATCAATATCAACATAAGAATTTTATATACACATGTAAATATATATTTTAAAAAAATATGTTTTTTCATGTACACGAGTGCTTGCACTAGTGGGGGATAGGACTCAGCACCCAAGGATCCACTGCCAGTTTATTCTGAGTCATAAGCATGATCTCTGTGGTCAGACAAAATAACATTTACACCACCAAGTGGTTTAATGGCATTTATTGTGATTAAAATGCACATCATTTTCTTCTCCACTCATCTGCTTAAGATCTACATGAATGCTTTAAACATCATTCACTCACTAGGTGCCTAATGCAAAGCTTATTTAGTCAAAGTACTTCCATCGACTTCTGTATGCTTTGGATTAGTTTCTATATCCTTACCCATCAACCAGCTGCTGCAGGCTTCCAGTTTTATCACAATATTAGACTGCTTTTCTCTTTTTCCCATGATCTTAAAAGGCAAAGAAAGAGGTATACTTTGGTTTGCCCTGTCTGTTCTTTAATGTGCTTAGATTGCAGTTATTTCCTGCTGAGCTCTGGATGAGGTTTAGTTTGTTGAAGAGCAACTTTTTAATCATCTCACAGAATGAATGAACTGGAAGATATGTCAGGCTTCTATCAGGAGATGAAAAATGTGGAAACTTATCAGTACCTCTCTTCCTCTAGATATATTGTAGGTCATAAAACCCCACTCTGTACAGTACTTATTACTCTTATAAAGGAAGCTAAAAATGTAATTATGCGAAGGATGATCACCAAGAAACTTTGCAAAACAGTTAAAGGGGGCATAAAAGTATGGCTGCCTGTGCACGGCAAAAAGTGCAAAGGAGGCAGCAAATGATTTCAAAGACAGGCTGTGTAATCCTCCCCACAGGAAGGGGCGGCGACAACCCCTTCACTCTTATTCTGGAGAATTAAGGTAGCTGTGAGAAGCATTTCAGAAGCAAAGCTGATCAGGGTTGTACCAGCGTATAGATCAGTGCTCAACAGCATAAAATATATTTAGCAACTGGATGGACTTGGCTTTATTTTTTTTCCTGTTGGTGCTGACAGGATCCTGTTTTAGGGTGGTATAAGCAGGGCCTTCCCAGCCTCTAATTCTCATTTCAGCTCAATGTCAAAGCTCTTCACTAGGCCTGTGCAGTCCTGGCATGGATATATACGTTTATGTTTTTATCTGGTTCAGGGAAAGGTGCAAGGGTCTCCACCTCTTCACACCCGCTCTCTCTTGCTCACCGCTAACAGTAGATGGTAGCAGGTGAACAGCCCTTGCTTTTTTTCAATGAATAGTCATGCCTCTGTTAGGGTCAAACAAAGGATTAAGGAAAAAACAGTCTGCTTCTGCACTGTACAGCTAAATAAAGGTTGTAACAACATGACCTCTAAGGATTCTTAATGTTGCACTCTTCATATGAAAAGAAATGGCAAGTCTAACATTATAAAATACCTAGTAAAGCACTTTTAATCACTGCAGAAAAAAGCCAAATAGACTGTCTAATAAGCAATCAACAGCTTGGTCCTATTCTAAATTACTTTCCTTGCCACCATACTTATTTCCCTAATTTATAATAACTGTGTATTTATATGACCCATATTTCAGCCACAGAGCAATGATTATTTTTGATAAAGTAGACAGAAACATTAGAGCTCCCAAATAAATAAGTGAGTATATGTGTAGACTTCAAAATTACATTTTAGGTATAGCCACTGACATATATCAGTGTTAACTTACAGACGGGAACAGAGGACCACAGAATTCAATTATCCATAACAACATTTGAATTTTGATATCAAAGGTTCTTCCTCTGAACTCTGCAGAGTTGCCATCTTGCTTGGATATTTCCTCTTCTACTCAACAGGCAGCTGACACAGTAGACTCACGAAGGCATGCCGGATCTTTTATTCTATCCTGAATTATATTAATAATAAATTAAAGCTGCACAGGATGCACTAGGAATATCAGACAAAAGATTTTATGATCTGGTGAGTCTCATTTAAAAATGAAAGAAAACTTTAACTCACAGCAAAGATATTTGCAGCATCCTGAAAAAAAAAAAAAGAAAAAAAAAGACCACAAACAAACAAAAAAAAGCCCAGCCAAAGAAAACCCTAACGAAATGTAGAGCATAGAACTGAAAAACAATATTAGGTTGAGAAGCCTTCAAGAGTGTGTAAAGGCAAAATGCTTTTAGAAAAATCTCTGTACTCAGTTCTGTATATAAAGGATAGCTGACAGATATAAGTGGGAGCAGGAGCTGAGAATAACTGTATTTCAATATATCTGTAACACTTTAGTATATTTTACTGCTATGCACCAAATTTCATGATACAAGACTTTCCTTTGTATCTATAGTTCCCTGGAACACAAACTTGTTTTAAACTGTCTTCAGAATGAGCTTCTGACTTTCCAGCAGTCCATCAAATAAAGTGGAAATGATTGCCATTTATTCAAAGACAAATATTGAGGTGAATCCAGAATATATTAAAAAAAAAAATATAGAAGTGCAAAACTGTGGTCTGCTTAACTTAATCTGGAAAGATTTGTTTGTTAGTGGCTTGCTGGGTGACTGAGCAGGGATAATTTAGAAAGCACTTTGAGACCTTCAGTGGGCTCACTATTGATATCAACCTTGGAAACATTATATCAAAAAATCCTGCATTATTTCCAAAAGTAAGTCTGGTGTTCTCCGTTAGTGAATCCATATGTATATCAACTGTACCCATTTAATATTTTCAGTGACAATGAACACATTTTTCTTTCTTTGTCAGTGCTACCTGGTTCTCATACATTTCATTTAAATTAAATCCAGCTTTAATTATCTCCCCTGAATACCTCATTGTATCTCTTTATGTAGGATTTATACTAATGATTCATAATTTCCCTCTATTTTTAATAGGAATTAATCCAAATTCACTTTAAATGTCTTCCCCCCCCCCCAGTTTACTTTGCATTTAGAGAAATTGAACAACAGTTGAATTAAAAAAATAAATCTATAAAATGATGGCACTGAATGCAGCACTCATTTGTATTTCTGCAGATCCAGGAAAGCCAGTAGTTGCCTATGAAGCATAAATCTAAGCAAAATCTGCCTTCCCTCATGAAAATTCATATGCTTTTTTAAGACCTTTCATTAATTTTTCCTTCTGATTTTAAGTATAATCTGTCTGTCATTTCTACACGATTTTGAATGGTTAGATTTTTTGTCAACATGTGGGAAAAAATCTCACTCTAAAAAACCTTTCATAACAGATTCTATAGAATAATGTCATTTAAAAAAAAAAAAAAACTCAAACTTAATCGTTGTGATTTGTAAGGAATATATACACACACACTGCAGAAATTATAGTAAACAGAATCACAACCACTTTTGCTAAATGTTACTTTTCATCATTGTTTATAAATGTGAGAACTCAGAAATGCTGGTGGAATCATGCCTGCCCAAGAACCTTTTATTTTGAACAGACCTCAGATACTGCTTTAAGAATGAGCAATTATAATCATGTGAGATTTAACCACTGTTATCCAACACAGATTATCTTTGCTCTGTCAGTAACTTTTATGGTACATTATCTAGTCCGAAATTCTCACGGAGAGTAAGAGAGAGAGGATTTAAACAAAGTAACTGGTTCCATGCTTAGCTAGCGTTGTTAAATAAGCACAGGTGCAGTTTTTACCTCCTTAAATCTGTGATTTCCTTATTTTAACTCTTAAGTTTTAATGTCCATCAGAAAGGCTGTCGCCACAATGAATAATTTAATCACTTCTGCCCATTACGTGCTACTACACAGCAAGCATATTTGCAAAGCTGTGAAAGACACCGGGCAAGTGTCAGCACCCCCTATAATTCAGGCGACCTCCCAGCATATTCCCTGCGACGAGCGGAGGGAGCTCGGAAGCGGCCCGGGGGGGGTCGTGGAGGGATGGGAGGTGAAGGGATCACGACGGAATTGCACCAGATCAGCACGACACTTCAGAGAGATGAAAGGTCAACCAGGGCTTAGTGCTGTTGTGGTGTCATTTCAGCTGTTTGTCCCTTGGTGGAGTTCTTGAGTTAGTTTCTTCCTTTCCGTCAAACGGCTTTAACTGCTTTATGTGGGGCTTTTGTCCTTGTTTTTCCCCTGCTTTCGAATTTGCTGTCATGTTTACTGTATTTAACCTTTTTCCTCGTATTATTATGAATATGTTACTTTCAAGCCCACCTGAATTATTTTTTTTTTCTCCTTCGGGAGCCTCTTTATTTGTGTGCGCGCCAATAGTAATAGGTAATATATGTATAGAGTGGCACAGATATTTTAATAATCTGTCTCTCTTTAACCCGAGATGGATTCCCGCTGCAGATCCCACAAGTAATTTCCCAGTGAGAGCCACCGACATTCCTAAACTGCGAGAAACCAAATTCTGGCGGGCAGAAAGCGCCAACTGCGGATGCGAGCTCGGCCGCCGGCGGCGGAACCCGGGCTCCGCCAAGAAATGCAGATAAACGAGCCGTTAATTGCATCTGCATATTTTCGCGATGACCCCCGTCTTTCCAACCCACGGCTACAGCAACGCCAGCGAAGCCCCGCTGCAGAGCATCGGAAAGGGAGTTTCGGGGAGGGAGGGGGAGCGGGGGGGATGCAGGGGGGCTGGGGGAGCTCCCAGGCTGCTTTAGGATTTCCCCACGTACAGCAGGCTGCGAATGTCAGCAAGACGGATTCCTTCCCACACGCAAGATGCCACCTCGGTGGCCTTATCAGATGTTCCCTTTAAGGACACAAGCTCTTAGCTCCCCTCTGTGTATCTCCAGCATCTCGGGCTATTTTATTTATTACAGCCGATTACATTTGTGATCCCGCTCCCCACTTGATCTCGCCCGATCAGGAGGACAAATGCCGTGTCGTGTCTGAGCGCGTGTGGGCGTCTGTGTGCATCTGGGGGGGGGGGGGGGGGGGGGGAGCCGGGGAGGGGGAGGGAAGGAGGGGGGAGTTACACTGCGCAACAGATTTGACCAAGAGGACCAAACCTCCCCCCCGCCTGAAACAGCTGGGCTTGTTCCGACCGACACCCAAACAGCTGGGCGCGCACTGGCGGCGGGACCCAGCGGCCGGGGGGGGCGGCGGGAGGGGGCGGGGGTGATTCCCCCCCCCCCCCCCCCCATCCCCTGCACGAACGGGCGGGATGCGAGGGGGCGGGGGGGCACGGACGGACGGACGGCCACGGGGACACACAGCCAGCACAGCCCCGTCCCCCTCCCGGCGAGCCGGGGCACGTGGAGCGGGAGCAGCGCGGCCATCCACCATGCAGCGCACGTCGGGCCCATTTCCCACGCCGGCCGCCTGCCCTGGGGGAGGAAAGGAGGAGGAGGGGGAGGAAGGGGGAATGATAGGAAAAAGGGGGGGGGGGGGAGGGGGGAGGGAAGGGGGGAGGGGAGGGGGGGGCCGTTACCTCTGCTCCGAAAGAGGAACCAATCCACTGTGAAGGACGCAGCACTCCCGAGCAGGAAAGACATTGCACATTCAGAGGGGGATTGCATGTGAAGACGCTGCAAAAAAAAAAAAAGAAAAAAAAAAAAAGGGAGGGAGAGGGGGCCGGGGGGGGGGGGGGGGGGGGGGGGGGGGGGCGCAGACCGCATGTGAAAGGCACAGTGTGTGTAAGAGAGGCCAGCGAGGGTAGGAAGGGAAGGGGGGAGCGATTGCACATAGCAAGAGAAAGAAATCACTCATTCGCTTGAAAAGAGGCTCTCGCAAGGCAGACCGTAGTAGAAGTAGACATGGGAGACAACGGGGAAGGAGACTCAGACAAGAGGCGAGGTGTCCATGCCGTGCAACAGCCCGGAATCCGATTAAAGTTTATGGCGGGGAGGTTAAAAGCGCTTTCATCCCGCCCCTCCCCTGGCGAATACATTAAGTTCCCTGGCTGCGTTTAAAAGCACAAAGGGAAGGGAACAGCGGGAGCTTGGGGTTGCGATTGTATTGCTAGTGCGGGGAGCCAGTGTAATGCAGTATGCTGGTATTCCTACATACTGGTATGTCTGGATCTTACACTGTGGGCAAAAATTCCTCCTCTCGAAGCTCCAGAACAGCGAGGGGGAATTTTGATAAATTCAAGTTGCTTGGCAAATATAATAGGGATTTGGTATTAATCCTACTTAACCCGCTGCGAAGATGCTGAGCTCCCGAACCCCCCTTTTTCCGTCCGGGACTGCGGCGGTGAACACTGAGCCTGCGCCGAGCCGGGTTTTCTCGCTGATGCTGCAGATATAAAGCCGAGTCTCTCCAGCATCGGCGGGGGAGGGTTTTCGTGTTCTGGCGAGGCAGGGGGACCGGCCGGGGCCGGTGCCAGGGCCGAGAGCCGCCGCCGGCGGGGGGGCAGCCCGGCAGCCCTGCGGAGCTGGGAGCAGCCACTCGCTCCCCAGCGCCGATTCCACGCGGCGCGACTCTGCCCCTCCGTGCCTCTGGACTCCCCAAGGAAAGAGGTGGCAACCTTCCCTCCCTCCCACGTTCACTCACCGCCCCAAACGACAAAGACACGCTGTGACCGTTGCTTTGAGCCACCTCAATGTATCCGGCCGCTTTTCGCTCAAATATGTCATCGCGGTGAAAGAGAGACATTTCACGACATGCGTCTTTATTCGAAATAACCATTTCAAACGAGGAATGCACACACGCACACACAGAACCCGCAACAACTTGTTTTCCCACATGTGTTCACAGGGGGAGAGAGAGCAGCTGGATTCCTGCCCTCCCCCCCCCTCCCCCCCCCCCCTTGCTGCGCGCACACACACACACACACACACAAAAACCGGTTCTCTTCCCAGTGGCTGCCCCATGCTCGCCCAGGTCCTCCCTCTCCTGCCAGCCGAGCGGAGTGTCCCTCTTTTCCCCGCGGGATCCGAGCGGAGAGGGCAGGTACAGGAGCCAGGCATCACCCAGGGCGGGGGGGACAGGGGCACGCAAACGCCGCAGGCGATTAAATGGCACAAAGGCAAAAGGAGAAGCGAACTAGGGACGCTAGAATAAACAAAGTTGAGCGGAGAGCTTTAACGTTAAAGTTTATTTCCCACTTACCCAGGTAGGTGACGCTACATTTTAGCAATCATCGAAGCAGCAAGTCTCTGTTCGGAAATAAATCTGTTACTTCTTACATGTGTTTATTCTACTAACCCTCTCGCCCCCTTCCTTGATCATCTTCTCCGAGGGATTTTTTTTTTTTTTTTCTCCTAGGAAACCCACAAACACGCTGAAAAGACACATTCAAATCATGGTAGTAGGAAGAACATCAACACAAAGACCAAAAGGCTCAAACAGCAGTGGGAAACAGGACGAAAGTCTGAGATCTAAGGCAGCCCCCCTTCCTCCCTGGAGTTTTATGCAGTTACAGTGACTGCAGCTATTTCACAAAAGCACAGACACGACAGGGGAAGGTGGGAATCTGTGCGAAACGAGTTTTCTTACCAGCGTGATTCCGCAAAATGCAGAGCCCCGAACGTGCACCAGCTCTGCCTAAAAGAAAGGCGAATAAACATTTGCTTTAAAAATCGTTGCTCGGTTCACAGTCTACAGCGGAGGTGGGGAGGGGAGAGGGTAGGAGAGAATCACTACAGATCACGGGTTTGAGGAGGCAACAGCAGCAACACTCGGGCGGTAATGAGGATCGGTTTTGAGGAATGAACTGGTGTTTTGTGATGAGCAGCTATCCCACTTGCAGCACTAGCAGCAGCAGAGACAGAGGGTAAGGCTGGGCTTTCTGGAGTGCAGCGCTTGACTCGTCCTCCTCCCTCCTCCTCCTCCTCCTCCTCCCTCCCTCCCTCCCTCCCTCTCTCACTCTCGCTCGCTCTCTCTTTGCTCTCCCTCTTTCTCTCTCTCCCTCTCTCTTTCTGTGTGTGTGTAGCGCAGGCGGCTCTGCTGCTGCTGCAGCGTCAGGGAAGAGCTACCGAGAGAGGCTTCAGCAGCTCCCACCACTTTGGGCAAACTTGCCGGTTTACTGACTGCTTCTTCTTTCTTTTTTTTTTTTTTTTTTTTTTTTTTTTCCTTTCCGAGTGGGAAGCTTCTCAGTTGCCATTCAACATTTTAAAGCACAAGCCGCTCTGCCGTGAAAGCGCCTGAGCCACACTTCTCTGAAAGACACAGGAGGGAATACACAATTGCAGATTTCACCCACCGTGGCGGTGCAGATCACAGGAAACAACTGACTGATATCATTTTATTTGCAAATAGAACTCTGTGTCTTTTTTTTTTTTTTTTCCTAACCGCGTCGCGGATCTTTTCCCCTCCCCTCTGCCATTCCGCTTATATGGATGTAATTCAGAATCTGTGTTAATTCACGTGGGGGATCCAGTTACATCTTGTTCCGCTCCGGGTATATTTACGAGAGACCAATAATCGCCTTTGGACACATAGTTTTGTTGCTAACCTTTGAACTGAAAGGATCAAGTTCAGATCTGGTTACCTGCATTGGGACGGGAAGGAAGAGGAGAGAGAGAGAGAGGGAGAGAGAGAGACTGACTGCAATCTCATTTGTGAATCGCTCTCAGTGCTGCAGATCCAGATTGCTCTAACACATGCAGTGCAAATGCAGGTAAGGCACACACACAAACTGCGGATGCAAAAACAAACTTGGGACTGTTGTGTGTGTATGCTCATATCTACAGCCTTGCAAAATCTGAGCAAACGGCTTCTGCAGTTTCTGTACCGTTGCTTTGTGACTAATGACCTTGCGCAGAGTTGTTAAAAAAAAATCCTCTCCGGAGAAAGAGCTGAACATTTTAGGCAATCTCTGAAGATGGATTTGGGTGCTTTTCTGCCAACCAAAGGGGATATTCTGTGGACTGCTCTGTAATACACGGGGTTCTTCTCCTATCAGCTGTGCAGGTACCGACATTATTGGGATTTTTATTTTTATTTTTACCTTTTTAAATTATTATTTTTTTTTTTAAGAACTGCCCATTGCTAAGAGGATTTGGAGTTTCCCGGACACAAGCCCTTTGAATAAAGCGAATCACATTTTTTTTTTTCCCTGTGTGTGCAGAGAGGGAGAAGAATAAAGCTAATGCCTCGGTCGTAAACGGCTGAGAGAGAGAGAGAGAGAGAAAAGAGAGGGAGAGTGTGTGAATTGTAGTTAACTCTAGTGTCGAAGAAGACGACCTGGGGGGCTTCGAATCGCACAGTGCTTCTCCTGCTTTTATTGCAAACCTTGCAAAGTGATTACAGTAAAATCAGAGAGGAGGAGGAGAAGGGGGAGGAGGAGGAAAATCCCATCCTGTCTACCGAGATGAATCTTTAAAAAGCAAAATACACTGTCCCGTGAACTGTAAGTATATCGCAACTGGAAGGCAGGGAGAGCAACAGAGGAGCCAGCAGCAGGGTTTTGACCACCAATTGCACCAGCCATGAGACAATAAGTTTCCAGGAACAGAAGGATTTTATAACTGATCACCTGGACGCTCAGCCGCTCTGTTGGCTTATCAGGGGAGTTTGCTGGGGGGCAGGTGGGAGTGAGAGGAGGCGGGGGGGGGGGGGGTGTCGGTGCGAGGAAGATGAGGAAGATGCGGACTCTCCTTGGCTTTGTGCATTGCTGCTGCTGCTGCTTCTCCTTCTTGCTCCTCCTGCCTCCGCCGCTCTGGGTCAGCCTGGCAGCGGCCAAGCAGCTCCTGAGGTACCGGCTGGCCGAGGAGGGACCCGCCGACATCCGCATCGGCAACGTGGCTTCCGACCTGGGAATCGTGACGGGCTCCGGAGAGGTGACATTCAGCCTGGAATCGGGCTCCGACTATCTCAAGATCGATAACATGACCGGGGAGCTGAGCACCACGGAGCGGCGCATCGACCGCGAGAAGCTGCCGCAGTGCCAGATGATCTTCGACGAGAACGAGTGCTTCCTGGACTTCGAGGTGTCGGTCATCGGCCCCTCGCAGAGCTGGGTGGACCTCTTCGAGGGCCGGGTCATCATCCTGGACATCAACGACAACACCCCCACCTTCCCGTCCCCCGTCCTCACGCTTACCGTAGAGGAGAACCGCCCCGTGGGGACCCTCTACCTGCTCCCCACCGCCACCGACAGGGACTTCGGCCGCAACGGCATCGAGCGCTACGAACTGCTGCAGGAGCCCGGCGGGGACGGCGGCCGCCGCGGTGGCGGTGGCGGCGGCGGCGGCGGAGGGGGGGGGGGGCTCGGCCTCGGCCGCCTCCGAGAGCGCCCTCTACCCCGGCGGCAGCAAGCGGCGGCAGGAGGCGGACGCGGCGGCCCGCAGCAGCGTCTTCGAGCTGCAGGTGGCCGACACCCTGGACGGGGAGAAGCAGCCGCAGCTGATCGTCAAGGGGGCGCTGGACCGGGAGCAGCGGGACTCCTACGAGCTCAGCCTCCGCGTACGGGACGGCGGCGACCCGGCGCGGTCCTCGCAGGCTATCCTGAGGGTGCTGATCACCGACGTGAACGACAACAGCCCCCGCTTCGAGAAGAGCGTCTACGAGGCGGACCTGGCGGAGAACAGCAGCCCCGGCACCCCCATCCTGCAGCTGCGAGCCGCCGACCTGGACGTGGGGGTGAACGGGCAGATCGAGTACGTCTTCGGGGCGGCCACCGAGTCCGTCAGGCGCCTGCTGCGGCTGGATGAGACCTCCGGCTGGCTCAGCGTCTTGCACCGCATCGACCGGGAGGAGGTGAACCAGCTTCGCTTCACCGTCATGGCCCGAGATCGGGGCCAGCCCCCCAAGACAGACAAGGCCACGGTCGTGCTGAACATCCGTGATGAGAATGACAACGTGCCCACCATCGACATCCGGAAAATTGGGCGCATCCCGCTCCGGGATGGGGTAGCTAGTGTGGCCGAGGACGTGCTGGTGGATACCCCCATCGCCCTGGTGCAGGTGTCAGATCGGGACCAAGGTGAAAATGGCGTGGTGACCTGCACAGTGGTGGGAGATGTGCCCTTCCAGCTCAAGCCAGCCAGCGAGGGTGAAGGGGAGCCGCAGAACAAGCGCAAGTATTTCCTCCACACTTCAGCCCCTCTGGACTATGAGGCTGTCCGTGACTACAACGTGGTGATCGTGGCTGTGGACTCAGGCAGCCCCAGCTTGTCCAGCAACAACTCCTTGCTAGTGCGTGTCGGGGACACTAACGACAACCCTCCCGTGTTCAGCCAGGCTGTGCTGGAGGTCTCCTTCCCGGAGAACAACTTGCCTGGTGAGAGGGTGGCCACAGTGGTTGCCACGGATGCAGACAGTGGCAAGAATGCTGAGATCACCTATTCCCTGGAGGCCTCACCCCTCTCCTCAGAGGCACCGGGTGGCATCTTCAGCATCGACCCTGACTCTGGGGATGTGTCGGTGCAGGCGGTGCTGGACCGTGAGCAACGTGACACCTACGAGTTCCAGGTGACAGCCCGGGACAAGGGGGTGCCATCGCTGCAGGGTTCCACCACAGTGGTGGTGCGGGTGGCAGATCGCAACGACAATGAGCCGCGCTTCATGCAGGACGTGTTCACTTTCTATGTGAAGGAGAATCTGCAGCCCAATAGCCCCGTAGGCATGGTGACTGTGATGGACTTCGACAAGGGCCGCAATGCAGAGCTTAGCCTCTCCATCCAGCCTGGTGACCACGACCAGGCAGCTGGCATCTTCTCCATTGAGAATGACACTGGAACCATTTTCTCCACTGTCTCTTTTGACCGGGAGCAGCAGACCAGCTACACTTTTAAGGTGAAGGCGGTGGATGGAGGTGAGCCACCACGCTCTGCCACAGCCACCGTGTCCCTCTTCGTGATGGATGAGAATGACAATGCACCCACAGTCACCTTCCCCAGCAACAGCTCCTACACTGTGCTGCCACCCTCTAGCAACATGCGCACCGTGGTGGCCACAGTCGTTGCCACTGATGCTGACACTGGTCTCAACGCTGACCTCAACTACAGCATCATCGGGGGCAACCCCTTCAAACTCTTTGAGATAGATCCGGCCAGTGGCGTGGTGTCACTGGTGGGCAAGCTGGCCCCCAAGCACTATGGCCTGCACCGCCTCGTGGTGCAGGTGAATGACAGTGGTCAGCCTCCCCAGTCCACCACTGCCCTGCTCCACGTCTTTGTCAACGAGAGCCTGTCCAACGCCACTGTGGTAGAGAGCCAGGTGGCCCGCAGCCTCCACACTCCCCTGGCCCAGGACATCGCCGGTGACCCCAGCTATGAGCTGAGCAAGCAGCGGCTTAGCATAGTCATTGGCGTGGTGGCTGGCATCATGACCGTCATCCTCCTCATCCTGGTGGTGGTCATGGCCCGCTACTGTCGCTCCAAGAGCAAACACGGCTACGAGGCTGGCAAGAAGGACCACGAGGATTTCTTTACCCCACAGCAGCATGACAAGGCCAAGAAGCCCAAGAAGGACAAGAAAGGCAAGAAGGGCAAGCAGCCCCTCTACAGCAGCATCGTCACCGTCGAGGCTTCCAAGCCCAACGGGCAACGCTACGACAGCGTCAACGAGAAGCTTTCGGACAGCCCCGGTATGGGGCGGTACCGCTCGGTCAACGGTGGCCCGGGCAGCCCCGACCTGGCCAGGCACTACAAGTCGAGCTCGCCGCTACCCACCGTCCAGCTGCACCCGCAGTCCCCCACCGCCGGCAAAAAGCACCAGGCCGTGCAGGACCTGCCCCCGGCCAACACCTTCGTGGGCGCCGGCGACAACATCTCCATCGGGTCGGACCACTGCTCCGAGTACAGCTGCCAGGCCAGCAGCAAGTACAGCAAGCAGGTAAGAGCGCTGCGCCCCGCGCCGCCGCCGTCCGCGCAACCCCCCCGCGCAGCCCCCGACACGCACACACACACACACACACACACACACACACACAAACCCACCCCCCGGGTGAGAGAGCGGCCGTGCCCGCCTCCCCCAGCGCCACAAGCAGGCACGACCGTCAGGTTCAATGACCCGTGCAGTCTGTTATCCCCCCCCCCGCGCGCCCCCCCCCCAGGCAGTCAGGTGCCCGGACCGACACACAGCACGCAGGAAAGGAGAGTCCAGAGATCTTTATTATTATCATTTTGATCCTTCCCTCCGCTTTTCAGCCCCGGCAGCCAACCAGCCCGTCCCGTCCGTGCAGCCGCACCGGCGGGACCGCCCCGTCGAGGCGGCGAGCGCGGCGGCCCCCCCCCGCTTTCCCCGGCCTCCTCCGCAGGCGCACCGGCAGCCGGCCGCGGGGGCGGGGGGCGGGCCGGGGACCCGGTCGCCAGCCCAGACGGCGACTTGTAAGGCAACCTGAGGTGCCTTCATTAGCCGCCCGCCCGCGGGACAATCCCGGCGGGGTCGGGGGTGGGGGGGGGAGCCAGGATTCCCCCCCCTCCCCTTGGCGGAGCCGCGGTCCCCCGGCCGCCCCCCCGGTCCGGCCGCCCCCGGCACCGCCTGCCGCGGCCCGGTGCCGCTCGCTGCGGGTGCTTCCCCCCCCGCTCCGTGATGCTTTCCCAGCCTTAGGGACAGGGAGGTCCGGCCGAGGAGGAAAGTTCCGTGTGTTTTGGGGAAAGGGGGTTGCTGCCCGCCCGCCGCCTCCTAAAAGCTGTGGGTGAGAGCGGATTTGCAGCCGCCGGGCTGGAGCGTTCATGGCCGTAATTACCAGGTCGTTAACGAGGACCAAAACGCTTAAATAGCCTACAAAGCCTGTCTGCGCTCTGATTTACACCACAGAGGTTGCACTCACTGCAGCAGTTGCTCTGAATACACGTCAGTGTTAGGGAGTTGGGAATCGCACCCCAGTATGTTCTCGTTGCCTTTTTCTTTTCTTTTTTTTTTTTTTTTTCCCCACCCCTTGTGTATCACATGAAATTCATTCATTCAAGTTGAGAGGCCCTAATTTGCCAGCCCAGCTGCTGCATAGCTCTGTCTGAAGAGAGTGTGACTGCCCTGAGACCTTTCAGAGCGCCGTGTGCCGCAAGGGACCGGCTCGGGTCTCGGCTGTGTTGGCGGAGATGGGTTGAGGGAAGCTCCGAGAGCCTGAAACTGGTGATGGTAGGGACCTCTTTACAGTCCTTGAAACAAAATAGGGATAGCACAGAGGAGGATCAAGCTCGGAAGTGAAAGCGCCTGTTCTGTTTGTTTTATAAGACACATATGTAGCCTGAACAGAGGTCCCTTTTCTTTAGGGGAGTACTTTTTGCGTGATAGTAAAACGAGGTACTTAACACCTGGTGATTTCCGTTACATCTTTCCATGTAAGATAATATTCGGAACGTTTCCTCAGCTACAGTGCACGTTACACAAGAATCTAGAGATAAATGAATGCTGATTCATGTAAATACAGAGCCAAGTCTGGAACAGGGGAATTCTGACTAGTTTGACAAAAATGCTTTCTTCTCAACTTATTAACATGCAAATATGGTACACTGTGATTATTTTTTTTTTATACTTTGAAACGTCTGCTAGTCTACTACAATTGAAGTTTTACAATGTGATGCCAGTACTTGCATTCTGCTCAGAAATACTTAACATACTGTAAAAGAAAATGAATTGTATGAGCCACTCAGTCTTCCAGATCACCAAAAAAAAAAAGTGTGATTGATGTACTATCTGCCAGTATTTTTGTGTATGTTGTTTTACAAGTGATACAGATTTATAGAACGTTTGACACAGTAGTTTCTGGGTGATACATTTCATTAACTCTCTCCTGGAGAGTACATTACAATTTCAGTTTGAAAATAATCTGCATAAAATACAAAGTACTAAAAAAGTTCCTAAACTTCCATCTACTAAGGCTTATTAAGCACATAGTAGATTATGCCTTTTTAGTGAAGACGGGAATAACAAAGTAGCAGTGGAACATATGCTAATCAGATACTACTTCTTTCTTGCTGCTGCAATTCATCTAAACATATGAATTATAAACTGTCAAAGTGTAATTTATTTTCAGTGTAAAAGAATGACTTGCATGCTAAGTGTAGGAATGGTAACGGATTACACCGTTCATACAAATGTACCATACAAATGACTATTTTGTTTGATAAAAAATATTTAAGATTATATTACAAAAATATGGTTTGAATTCCTTAACATTTTACAAGGATATATTTTTATATAAAATACATTAGAAGACTCCTTAGCAGAAGAAAATGGCTTAATTACACTTTTACTTGCAAGAATCAAACCAAAAGAAGTACATGCTGAATTACTCCATTATTTATCTAGTTTGTTACAAACCCAATTTCTCAGTGTCGATAGTTTTCCTATGCGAAATATTTAGCTTGTTATGAAGGTTAGTTCACCTGAGCAGCTTGTAGTCAATACTCTAATGCCTTGTCTTTTTATTTTTAAATATGCAGAAAGTATTTGCACACTTGTAAAGCATGCACATAAGTTAAGGAAAGTGTCCAAGAAAACAGTAAGGGCAGTGCTTATAACTGTCTGTTATAAAATAACAGACTTTCTAAGAGAGACTATCCGGCACGAAACTTGTGTTACCGCTTTCCTATGGGCACTTGCCAGCTTATTGCTCAGTGACATTTGTATAGTTTTGTTCATGCTTTTGCATAATAGTGGGGACGTTAAGACGTATTTGCACTAACAATATGTAGACTTTTCACATCTCCAACACGGACAGTGCGGCATTCCTCAGTTTATCAGGCAAAACACACGAGGAATTTCAACACCCAAACCACGTGGAGCTCTTGTTCAGCACGTTGTTTAGAGAGAAATGTGAAGCGGTTGCAGATAAAGGGCTCTGGTGCGGTGGGTATCAGATGGTTTCATAGTTCAGCTGCACATGTGAAACAGAACCAGCGGCATATTGACGGGACCACGCTAGGGAGACTGGTTGAAATCTCTGAGGCTGCCTTTCTTTACTCTTTGGCAGTTTCCTTTGTTCCAAGGAGACATTAGAAGGTGTATAAAGTTTTAGAACAAATAAGTGAGCACGGCAGAACGTACCTGCTCTAAGTTACTGGAGATGAGAGCAATACTAATTTTCCATTAGTGTAATTAGAATCAGTAATTGATACTTGTGTATATCTACAGCATAGCAGTCAGGAAATAAGGCCTCTACTTACGTGACCGACTGGTGTACCCCAGTGAATACAAGTTGTTTTCATCTTGATTATTTGATACTTCCTTTTTTAAGGTAATGCATCGAATTTCTTATATGAGTTCTCAAATACACCTTGTTTGGTACAGTACTGTATAGGAGAACTTCAGTGGAGAAAACTAGACATGATTTGTAATTCTTCTCCTTCACATCAGGTGTTTTATGCAAAGTTTAAAACTAAATTCTGTATTCAGTAGACTTCTGACATTTCACCGTCACTTTTTTAGAAGATCTTTCACAAGTTTGACCTCTATTCTTGTCTTATTTAGCACAGTGTTACTCTGAAATATTCTCTTAGCCTCCCTTTTATCAATTTTCTTCCATTCAGTAAAGCATTAACATCTACTTAATGGCAAACAAATGTTTACACCACTTAGTATTCCATAAGTCTAAATCACTTGCCAAAAGTTAAAGCGGTACAGAAGTATTTTGCTGAATGGGGATGAGTTTAAACACGTATTTTTCTGGATCACAGGTTTAAAATCTGAACCCTCCAGGTGCTGCACGTTGCCTCTGAGGAGCCTGGATACTACTAACTTCCAGCAAAGGCAGCCAAAGATAAGGAAAGCTCAGTGCCTAAGAGGAATCCTTAATCCTTAATCATAATTCTAATCATAGATTTCAATTGTAAATAATTGTTTATTTTGTCATGTTAGTTACAGATATATGTTTATGCTATATGCTCTTTTTCCCCCTTTCTTTCACAGTGCAAAATAACGGCATATAAGCAGGTTTATTTCACTGAAACTTTTAATCAGGAATATGAGATTAGCATGTTAACAAGCACTGTTTGGAGGACAGGCCTTTTAAACCCTGTTTATATGTTTACATTTTTTGGCCATCGTATTCTCTTGGTTTCTTTTTTACTTGCTCTGCTCAACAAACAACGATTATCGACTACTTAAAACACTGCAGTTGTGGTGTTGCTGGTTGTTTTATTTTGTTGTTGTTTTTTGTTTTTTAAGAGATATTGGTCACCATCAGTAGAATTAGCAGAATGAGTAGAGGAATTTCTGAGCAGTATTATTACTTTGCTTGGGGTATTGGCTTTCTGGCAATTCTGTAATCCTTTATGGATTATCCTTATGTCTTTTCTCATTGGAAATGTACTGTTTAGTGAAGAAAAATGTTTATCATACCAGATAACACACACTAGTCAAAACTAGATGCATTTCCTGTAAAGCCTTATTTCCATGGAAGTAAAATATGTAGAAATTAATTTTTGAAAAAAATTCTTTGTACGGTAGCCCGTTAATTTGTTTCATAACATTTCAAACATTAATCAGTTTGTTCCAATGTAGAAGCATTTTGACTAGTTGGTATCATGTATGTCAATTGTATCTATAAACTAAATGGGGCCATTTCCTCATAAATATGTACACATAACTAGCAGTCTTAATAGGACCCAAAATTCACTCATTAAGGGGGCAATCAGTTTAATCAGGCAGAAAAGCTTTTTTCTTCCTTATGTACAGACACACATATGCACACAGAGGCTTATCTCAAAGACAAATCACAAAACTCTCAAGAATAAAGTTTTTCACAACTTTCAGCTAAGCAAATGTATAATAATCATAAAAATAACAATGTTATGGTAGCACTAAGTGCAATGTAGAGAAAAAAATGGGAACATTGTCATTAAGTGTAAACATTTACATGGGCGACTTCTTTCAGACATTTAATTTTAATACTGTTTGGTGCAAAGTGCACAGAAGTATATTTCAATTTTCTGTTCTCAATTTGCATTATATTAAATACTTTACAATTAGTTTCTAAAAGTGACCCACATTTGACCTTCAGTAACAAATTATGATGAAAGAGGGGCTAATTAAACATGAAATAGATGGATTGTTGATGCTTTAATTATCTATATTTAACACAAAGTGTTCCACTGATAAGTACAGCCTTTATTTTTTTCGTCTTCAGTAAAGTCATCTTGTACAGTGCGCAAATGACTAAGTTACCACTGAATCATTCTGCACTCCCAGGAGATGTACAGAGCCAAAAGGGACAGGATCTGAGTAAAGGAGGATTCATGCTCTGAATAAATAAAGAACTGTACTATTATAGGCAAGGGGTAGCAAGAAACATCTTTGAAAGGATAGAATCTGATATATCAACTCAGACAGCTCTCTGGCATTGTACATACCGGTATGAACCTGGGTTATAACCACGGTTAGCAGTTTGACTGTTGCTGTGTCAGTCTTTGTATTGTAGCTGTGTATTTCTGAGTGTTTCTTTTTCTTTCTCTCTTTTTTCTTCTTCTTCTTTTTTTTTATTTATTTTATGTTTAGTTGCCTTATTTTCTGGTATTTGGGTCATTTGCTAGTTTGACCAACCGTCAGCTGTGTTTCAGAGAAATGCCTGTCTTGCAGCTTCAGGCACATTTTCTTTTAAGGATTTTCTTTCAAAAGTTTTAGAAGGTTTATGTAGGTAGTGATCTGCTGGGCTACTTTGAGATGTAAAACTTATCGAATTGGTGTTGCGTTAAAATATGACAGAAAATCAACAGACTTCAGAAGCAGTTAGCATTGTACTTACGAGTCAATTAACTGAATCCTTCACAAGCACTGTGAACTCTTCACTATATTTGCTGAACATTTTAGTATTTAATTACCAGTCTTAAGACACATAATTTTCATTTTCTTTGACTATATATACAGGAAATATTGATACAGACATATAAGCAATTCAGTACAGTATTTAGCAGGTTGGTTTTCTAAGTTATCTAAGCAAGTCTGCTTCCAACAGATATTTAGAAACTGTTAGAGCTGCAAAACAATTTCCTTTCTTCAGTCTCAGGCTGCAAGTAATATGTTCCATGTAACTTATGTTCTACACTTCTCCTTTTTTTATTGATTACCTTTTTAGGTGTTTTTATCCCACTGTGTCTCAGGCAATCCTATTTCTGTATTTTTGTCCCCTGATTTTATTTTCCTAGAAGAGTAGATTTGTTGTCTGTCTGTTATCAGATTTTGGACTTTGCTAATGTATGCTACATATTCATTTTAATCAATAATTAAACCAAGAAAAAGTAGACCAGCAGTTACTATCCAGAATCAAAAGAAAGTTTTAAATTATTGTTATTTTTTTAATATAAAATTTCATTACTTCCGTTTTCAAATCAAGATTGTAAAAGAAACTCCGACATTCATATGTATGTATGTCAAGTTTACTGACTGCGCAGTTTAATAAAAAGTGTTTTTGGTAATATGGACCGTGCAATTCAAGCTATTCTAACAGTGTACGCTGCATGGCCCAGTAGCAGTATAAGGAGAACTTTTAAAATACTGTTACTAAAAATATTTTAAATTATTTTCTTTCAGTTCGACTCACAATGCCCAGTCCTATCAAGCCTTGCTAGCTCTCTATCCTGCAAAGTGCATGTTGCTAGGTAAATAGTAAAAATGAAATTCACCCATATCCTGTATCTTTTCATGTTTTTTCTTATTTGTACTAAGTTGCACTGCCTGAAATTTTTAAACCTTAATTGAATGTAAGTAAAAATAATGCGTCAATGTAAGGCCTGGGTAAAACAGCAGATGAGGTAAAATTATAGCGTCCCTTTGAATTTTGACTTCTATGAAAAAGATGTCTATGGAGAAGGTAGAGAACATACACATATTATGAAAAAGCTAGGACTGACTTACTGCCTTCCATATACTTCAGGCAATGGAGACTTCCCAAGAACACTTTTATTTTGCTGTTGTGGATAACAAAATACCACGCCAAATCTGGAGTAACTAAGGTTAGTTGGGGCATCTAAAATGTGATGTACAAAAATAGAAGAAGACAGAGGAGGACTTAAAACTTCTTCATTTCTTATTTTAGTGCAATTTCGTCTATAAATATTTAACTGAGAGCAGGTCATGAACAGATGTCAGAATCTCAAAATGTGATTATGCCGAAGTACCAGTTAGTCAAGTTCCTGAATGATGCCAGTGACACACATTGGAGTTGTCCTATAAACTGTGCTTAACACGAGCTATTTGCTCACTCTTATGTACCCATTTTCACTGACAAGAGTTGTAAAATTACAATTAAGAGCAGCTTTTGACTGTATTCAAAAATTAGGGAATAAGTTTGATATGTAAAAGAAATGAGCAGTGTGGAGGAGCTACTTCAGTATTTTTTTTTGTGGAAGGAGACGATGGGACAAGTTAAGAGTAAAAGTTTTGGGTTTGAAAAGTTTGAACAGAAATAATATTCTGGTCATATTTAAAACTGAAAGGTATGTAAAAGTGGTGTGCTTTCTTTTTTTATTGTTTATATCAATCAAACGATCGTCTCATTTAGGTAACACAGCTGTTTTGCAATCAATAGCTTGTAAAATGCCACAGCATAAACCCAAAATTATTGCTTGATTTTACTCAGAGTGGATCACAAATGATACAATTATTAGAAGCTGAAGAAAAGCGTTATGTTTGTCTTTCAAAATTTAATTCACCCTCTTAACTACTGACAAAAGTGAGTCTATTTTTTAAAGGCAAATGTCATTCCATCAGATGAGATTTTGTTGCAGATTTTATGTTCTGAATCAAACAACTTAATGGCTGACTTTGTAATACCTGAATGAAAGAAATATGTTGTTGCAAGTAGCATTCCTGTAGTATTAGGAAGCAATAAAATTAATATTTATCAAAGTATTTGATACAGGGTCTTTCATTATCTACAGATAGTATAAAGTCAAACTATAGATAATGTAAAGTCAATTTTTTAAGACTAGGTACAGAAGGTAGGTGCTAGCTGATGTGCTGAAAATCACTCACAGAATATGTGGTAGAACTAGAATACAGAAATATTGTTTTCCATCTGCTGTAAATTCAGAAAGAATTTTATCTTGCAGCTTTGTCTGATCCAATTCCTTTATGGTACCATATTGTAAGTAACAAAATATTTGTCACATGACAGGATAAAGATTCCTGCATTGCACGGTCACATGACGATTACGGAGAATCCTTCCTAAACTCCCTGAAGAGCAGTTTCTTGACTGGGGTTGTGGCCAGGATGCTAAGGAAGTGTGTGTCTTTTGTGGTATGTGCCAAGTGTTTTCTCTGTGGTGGCTCTTCTCAGAGAGAAGCAGGAGGGGCTGCGGTAATTTATTCTGTCTGTCTGTGTATAGATGTCAAGGACTTTTCAGCCCTGGAACAGTGTAAAATATGAGGAGTAGCCCCTACTTCCTTTGGGTACCAAATCCATGTGAGGCAGAATTCCTTTAACACGTTCTCAGAGACTTACCCTTGGGGAAAATATCCTTTATCAGGACCATACTTTAACAGGAATACAACTTGATGTAGAATTGCGTTTCTGAGTTCAGTGTTATGCTCAAAAGTGAACTAAAGGAAATTATGGAGACTGTCATGGTGTCCTGGGTGTGATTCAGCTATCTAAACATACGCATCCCAGTGTCACTTTAGATACCCTAAACTTTCTGAGATACCTGCACAGAGCTGCACAGACAGGGTGTATGACGCAAGACCTGGGTGTCTTTTGGGACACTCTTCTGTAGCTGCAGCTCAAGGCCAAACAAAAAAGCAATCATTAAATCCTTTGGTTTACTTAAAGAAACAATAATTAGAATGAAACTAAGCACTCTGTGAATGTAGTGTATTTTGGCAAGGTTGAAAATTATTTTTCCCGTAAGAACTTATGCACAATCTTCAAATGCGTGTGTTATACAAGTGCCTATTAATAGAACGCTCACATGCAGATATAAGTTCACATATATACTGGTGTTAGGTTAACAAGTTATTTTTGAATTGACAAACTGTTTCTGTTTTCAGAGAAACAATACTGACAGCAGTTAGCGTAACTGAATTTCCATTCATCGTCGGACCTCTCATGCTGATGTTTATCTCATGTTAGGTGAAACTACTGGTAGTTCAACCAAAGTCAATCAATTTTACCTAATATCAATCACTGTAAGTTAAATCAGGTCATATACTATTCAGAGACTGCTTTCTATTAAAACAAAATATAGATACAGAAGGTCAGTTTATCAGTTTGGATGTTACGCATCAAATCTCCCATATTTAACTTAGCATGTATATAAGTATAATTTGCAAAGTAACAGAGTAGGTTTTGCTCAGGTATTACATCCAAGTGTAAAATTTTCTTTGTAGCAGGCTCTGGGAATGAGGTGGCTTTAATGACATTTCAAAAAGTATGATTTATTATTAAACACGTTCTTACTCAAATTAATGGTACAGCAAGAGTACATGTGGCAAGCTACCTTTGTTCAGTTACCTGACAGGTGACAGCATTTATTCGTGGACTTGTGTGTTACCCCTTGTAGGCATACTTACAAGAAACACTTGGCCTGAAAATTCATATCCACTTTGTAATGCAAAACTTTATCTCTCAGATGAAATCTGGCCATTTGCTTAGGCAAATCTGTTTAATTTATCTGGGACTCCTTTTTTAAACACTGTATTTAACAAGAGAAAAATACTTCATTAGTTTGCAAGCTTTCTAAAGATGAAAAACAAGAATGGAAATATAGATAATAAAACAACAGCAGATTGAAGTATTAGTTGCTTCATCTGGCCCCAACATTTTCACAGTGATATTTTAAGTAACTGTTTTACCACCTTTACTGTTATCAACTTTTATGTCTTCTGGTTTCAACGTACATTTGGTCTCATTCTCCGTCATGTCACTCCTGTTCTAAGTGAAGTTTCACTGTCATAAAATTTGAGTAATGAAATGGTGAATCAGTTTTCTTATCTCCATCCATGTGTTCTAAATTGGTTATAATGACATAACGTGTGCCTTGTGTGATAGTGAGAGAGGATATCCATCATTCTGTTGAATCAGAAAAATGCTATTTTCAATGAGCATGTAATTATGTTCCAGTTGCAGCACAAGTTTACAGAAGGACAGTAATTGATTTCTTTGAGAGAGAAGCATTTGTTTCATTTCCAAGTGACGTTGTGAGTTCTTTTGCACAAGGCATAACTGCACTGGAAACTAGAAATCTCTGCTTAAGACAGGTCACTACATGCTCAGCCACTGAACCTCAGCTCAGATCTTGGGTAAGTCTGTCATGTAGATTTAGAAAATTCACTCAGAAGGCTACTCTGACTGTATACTGATGGATTTATTCTGCTTCCTGCAACTTAAGGGCCTGAATCTATCACTTCATTTTAATGGATTTTCTTTCTGAATGCGAATAAAATTCAGCTATTTCTAGAGCAGGTGTTAATTCATATGAGTAAAAGTGGCAGCAACGGGTGTGAAACAGAGCAGTACCCGTTTTCGTGGTGGCTTTCAACTGCGAGTCTTTTTCCTAGAAATTACAACACATAGTCTGCATCACGTATTTTACCCAATTTATTACTGTATACATATAAAATAGAATAGAATAACATATCTGAAATATCTAAGAATAGTGCAGATGGGAGTAAGTGCTTTATAGGAGTGGCAAAGACCTACCACGGAGGTGCAGCAGGTGTTTCACCAGGATGTGGCTTTATGTACCGTGGGTTCATTCAGTAGGGTCAGACTTGACGCTGGCAACTCCCTTGAGCAGATAGGAAACCAGTATAGGTTGGTGCAGCACAGCAACTCATCCTGTTTAAATTCTCCAAGTCCATACATGGAATTGTAGGTTACTGAAAACGTTGCTGCTTGTGGTGTTTTTATGTGCTTTTTAACATGAGTTAAAAAGAAATACATGAGGGAGATTCAGTTTAGAAGTGAAGGAAACTTATCTGTTTGCAAAATGGCACTGCCTTTGCCGTTCTGTGTTTTGCAGGGATCACTGGACACTTACATAATTTGTCCTATCTTTTTTGTGCAACACCGGTTATTTAAATATTTATTTATTAAATGTCGCTAGTATTCTGGATATTTTTGGCTGTTCTCTATTGCAGAGGAAAAGATAAGCAACAGTGTGAAATTCTTCTGTGCGGAATAAATTGAGAAGATTTTGTTTTCATTATATTGTGAAATATTTTATCTCTTATGTGACATTTAAGGAGACTGGAGGATGTTATATTCAATTGTCCCTTCAAACACTGCTGAATGAATTGAAAATTCATTTGGACTTTCTACTACTGAATATTAGTGCACCTTCCTAGGAACCTCGAATGCTAAATTTATGGGGTTTTTTTCTTTACTAGTTCTTAATTAAATATATAAAGTGACTGAACCCTTCAAATTATACAGTAACCTTCCTGGAGAATTAATGTTATAGAAATATGAAAGGACTGGCTAAAGTGTCACTCTATCAAATGTTTCTAAAAGGCTTTATGTATTTATAAGACTTCATGATCTACTATTGATGCAAATTACTAAGGATAAAAGAAAATCCATCTGTTATCAAAGAAAAAAATAAATGAAATAAGTCGAAGGATTTGAAAGTCTTAGCATTAAGGACTAAGAATTCATACTTTGTGATGGGTTTATAGTAATTGACAGTAGAAAAGACTTCTATTTAGCATTCACAATGTGGTGGGTTCTTTTTTTTAATCGAAAGAAAATGACTTTGCCATAAAAGCTTCTCATATAACATATCCTGTTTCATTTCATAATTTCATATTCTTCACCGAAATGTCTCAATTAAAATATGACCTACACCATTTCATGTTGCATTGGGCATTACTAGTTTTGTTATTATTACCCTCACATTTAATCAAATTGTGTGTAGCTAAATAAATAGCATTTCATCAAGAGCCGTTGGTTTTTAATCAGCTAGGAAACAGATTACTGGCATGAGAACAGATCTAAGGCTAGTGTCTCCGATCTGCAACTAATTGTGCGCTGATAATAGTACTGCCCACAGGCAAATCTTACTCGCTGTCCTGATCTATGATAGATTTTCCTGTACGTTAATATTAAATCAGATGGAGACATTTTGTAATACTGTTACAGTTACTATCTTTAACCTTTCCTTTTTAATTTGAAATATGTACTGTTTGGAGATACTATCTCTGTGTTTCATTTCTGAAAAGAAATGAAGAAAAGAAAAATCTCAAGGAAAATGTAATAGCCATGCTTTTTTCTTTAGCTTCTCCTCTCGAAACAGTCACTTCTTTAGGAGATAAAGGGCTGTTGATACTTAAATAAGTATTTACCTGTAAAATCACGTATTCTACTGCTTGGCCCAGAGGGGAGAGGAAGGTATGTGACAAATTGCGGCAGGAAGCAGTGCTTCGCTCTAACTTGGTGGTGTGTGGGTTGGCGGTCATGAGTGCGGGTGCCAGCGTACTCTCAGGATCAGTTGCAGACCACGTACTATCTTTATACCATACATGCAGATTACTGCATTAAGACATTATAAACATTCACATTTTTCCAGCGTGAAGATGATGAGGGTGACTACTGGAGTACATAGGAGCCCCTGTCCTGTACCAAGACTCCACCATTTCAGGCTCTTCACAAACGCAGAATGTACTGTAAGAGCTGCTTCTAAACAAGGGGTAGATAGAGGGTAGAATAACACGTACTGTAGTCAGCACATTATAGCGCTCTGAAAGAAAGCTGTCTTCTGGTCCGTGTACGTTGTTCTTGTGAAATGATTCCAACGGTTTGAAATCTGTTTTTTCACCTTGCGAGTTATGCAAACAGCTCTTCACTTTTTCACTAAAGCAAGTGGGAATTGTTCACTGTCACAAATAATAAATAACAAGAGTACCCGATCTGCACAGCATGGAAGTGATAAAAACACATGCTTATGAGTGCTTGAGATTTCACAGCTATTAATTTTGAACTTTTTGATTGCAGTTCTGTTTTACAAGAGTGGATGCTGTTAGGGCAGCAGTACACTGTGACAGTGAAAGATTATGACAACGTGCATTTATCATTATGAGCTTGATAAATTCAATGTAAGAGATGGTCAGAAAATGCCCCTAAACCTGAAGTCATAAAACGCGTCTTGCCTTTACTGAAAATCAAACATTTTTTTACTACTAATAATAATCTTTCATACTAATTTAATGCTAACATTAATATGTTTGAAAAGGTTTCTTTGTGCATAATGGAATGTACAGCTCTTATCAATGTTAGTGAATTCCTTAACGTACATTGAGGGACACTAGGAGTTTATGTGCAGGATGCTATTGTGCGTACAACATGTATTCACATGCAGAAAGGTCCTCTACAACAAGTCAACAAATACTATAGCATGTTTGGGATTTAAAAAAGTCAGGAGGACTCTTCAGGCTTTGAAGAAAATTTTTAAATTTTTTTAAAGACACCTTAGCATTTAACGTCTAAATTGCAAGTTTTGCCTAAAAGTAAATCAAAATGTGGCAGATCATGTCTTCCATTTTGAGATCGCAGTATTCACAGTGTGGTAGGAATTTTTCAAATCAGAAACTGCATTTTTAATTTAAGGGTAGAAACAGGGATTTCAGTAATAATTAGGCATCATGTTGAAGCTGTCTACTGTAAGACAGCAGGACACAAAGCATCCAAATGCTGAATCTATAGTATTTCTGATCAAATTTCACAGCCATAGCAGAGAAAAGAAATCCTATGGTATGCAGTAGAAAAAGTCCTGAATAAGGGAAGCGATTCAATAAGATCATGTCTAGAAATGTTAGTACTTCATTTTTTTAGCTTTATCATTCTAGAAAATCCATCATCAGCTTTTCTAAAATCCTCACTGAGCTGGTAATTTTTTTCACATTTTCAGAATATCATCAAAGCCATGCTAATCTGGACCAAGGGCATGTCTCAGAGTCCTAGAATCTCTGAAGAAAACATTTAGCTGTCTTTCCTATTTTTGACATAATAGAGATTCACCTCAAACTTTTAAAAAACACATAGAGAGGACAGTCTGTTTATTTACAAGGCAGGTGTTACAGGTTGCAATCAACAGTTTATAGTTCATCACAAGACTGATAAGAAAGAATTGGAGATCCCAGAGGCATATGCTGTCAGTGAATGTCTAGCTCAATAATTAGGTAAATTGACTATTGACTGCGGTAAGTTTTTGATAGGTTGTGATGTGTATCCCATGTTGAAGGCATTGTAAGATTGTAATCTGGAGGAGGAAAAGGAATAATCTCATGAGAAAAGGAAATCCAGCTTGTAGTAAGTACATCTTTCTGCCTACCACTTTTTTTTTCTGTTGTGGAAAACTGCAGGTGTTTGTTTTGTCTCCCAAAGGAAAGGCCTAGCATTTAAGCAGGGTTATCCTCATAGAAAAGGAGAACATTTAGAGTTCTGTCTTTTTCTTGTTTGTTTCTTTCTTTACCCCCTAGAATTTTCTTTGGAACTCAGAAAGAAGAGCTATTTTGTAATCATTCTAGCACTCCAGTTTCTGGCAAAGTCTTTTATTAAATAATTGAAAAAATATTTTGGGATAACTTTGTCAGGCAGAACTGATGCTCTCTACCTTCCTCTTCATCAAAAGCAGTGCACTTTTAGGACACTGGGGGATATAGATAGGAAAGCTGCATCTTTCTATGCTTTTAGGACTGCCTACTTTTTTTCTATGCTTATATTTGGAATGATTTTGAAGGGCTCTTACATGAAGTATAGGCCAGCTAACTAATATGAAGAAATAAAGGAATAAAACCAAGAGAACCTGTGATTTTTTTCTCCCCAGATTTTCTTTTATTTAAACACAAAGATTGTGAAGAAATAAATTAAACTAATGAACCTTAAAATAATCACCTATATGTCAACTTTATGAAGAGCTGTTTTGAGAGCCAAATAAAGTCAATCTTTTAAATTTTTGGGGTTTTTTTTGAGTGAGAACTTTTCTTGAGGAGGCAGTAGGGTATATATATTGACATATATGGGAATTTTACTCACATATAAGGTACCTTGGAGTCCTATAATATCTGTATCGTAATCCCAGTTGTTGTGCTCTGAGTTTTTAGTGTTACCTTCCCAGTGGCAGTGTGAAGATTTCTAGATTTTCATTTCAGTCTCTGTTCTTCCCATCAAACCAGTTTATTTTTCTAATACAGTAGGAGTCAGATACTACTGTGCACTAAGGGGTCAAATGTTAAGAACATTGTTGAAATTTTGTTCTTTCTGCTGGATTGCAGAAAGTGTTGGAGATCTAGAAGTATGTTACTATTAGTTTCTTGTTGGTGGTTTGTTTTTTTTTTAATAATTAACTTCTTCCATAAAACCTTAAATATTTGGAGGTCTGAGCATATATGGCGAAAGGTAAGACAGTGAAGACAGGAAAGATCTTCATTTACAGAATTTCCCTGTCCCATAGAATAGCAGTACATGTCTGTATGACATTTTGGAAACTGTTTCCCCAAAGAGGGATCTTTTCTCTGTTATAATAATGACAAAATCAAGCCAACAAAAAAAAAAAAAACAAACAAAACCCCTGAACATTCCCCAAATCAGGCTGATTTCTGTCTCCTTGAATCAACATCCCAAGCTAAATTCAGAATCAGTCTGTCAAACACCTATGTCTGACCTGTGCTCTAAAGAGTAAACAGAGGAAATGTCAGTTTTATGACTAATCCTCTGTTTTTCATGAAACCTTTTCTTTCCAAAAGAGGCTTAAGTATTTTGAGCACAAGTGAAATAGTGCCCGTCTTCTCTACTTTTCCATAATTCAAGAGCTAAGATGTCTGATTTGTGAGAAGCTTATTCTGTGACTTTGTGTGTAATTGACAGTGAAGGGGGAAAATGAGGCAATGTTACGCCTTTGCTAGCTCTTTTTAAAGGAAGGAATATACTTACTCATTAATGATCCAAGCTATGAATAGATCTATGGTTTATAGCACAGCCTTAGAGGGGGTTAAGAGAATTTAAGGGTTTAGCACACAACCTTAAAGGGGGCTAAGAGAATTTAAAAGAAAGATATTCAGACTGGAAAATTCTGGGTAAACATTTACCCATCTTCTTGGCAGTTCATTATTAAATTATGTGTTGGCATTTTGCAGGCACAGAAAGGAAAGAAAGGTACAGACAAAGGAATAGAAGCACACTGATGACCTATTGTTAGAGTTTAAGCAGAATAAATGATTAGCATCTAAAGTAGGGAGCAGAGGTAATAAAAGTCACTGCAAACTACTATCCACAGTGCACAGCATCCAGTAATACAATTTAGTTCATTACATTACTGCGTGATGTAGTACTGTATGATGCAGTACTATTATACTCTCTCTGTGCCCTGGGCTTAAACTTGTTCAAAGTCCTGGACTAGTTCTAGACAGTTGATGTTTCATGATGATCTGCAAATGAATCAATCAATGTAATTGTAAAATAATGAAATCACATTAAAGTGTGGCGTTTTTTTTGGGGGGGTGGTTTTTTGGGGGGAGTATTTTTGTGGTTTTTGTTTTTTTTTTTTTTTTCTAAAAAATCAAATATTCTCATTTGTATTTAAGGGGAGGGGGGAAAGAATCCATGTGAGAAAGAATCCATGAGAAATACAGGACCTTGTTAACAGGGTGTTCTCATCAGTGTCCTTTAACATAGGTTCAGATGTGTCTTATTCTAGACATGCCCTCAATATTATGCTTCAGGTTTCTTGTCCAAAAGAAGTGGATAATAGCTTTTTTTTGCCTTCACAAGGATGCTACGAGTTTGGACAGAGGTCAGAAATGGAACCAGTGTTCTTGCTGATTGCAGAATTTTGTCCACACTCCAGATTCTAGACTGCAAGTCAGAGTCCAAGTGCTGTGAGAGTCAGGTTCCCTGATCTGGTTGTGCTGTCGTACATCCTGAGGGAAGTGCAGGCAAGCACAAATTGTAAGGTTACTATATTCGGCTTTTAGAAATGTTAGGGTACTTTTTGTAGGACAGTTTGAAATGACTCTGATAAGGTATCATATATGTTTATAGAGATGGCTTACAGTACAGGATTGTATGAAATGTAATGAATTTCAACATCTTAACAGGGTGTACATGTGGTTCTGTTGTGATCATGATGTTTGTTATTAAATTTCTTACATGTTTTCCTCCTGTTTACTACATCAGAATTAAATGTCTGTTTACTGATTTATGTTGATAGTGGGATAATAGATCTCTACATTCTCTATGTCCTCGATCTATATTTCATTATTAAAGCACAGTAGACATTTCAGCCTAATATTATAGCATAGTGGTCTTATTTAACACTATTAAACGAAGCTTAACTTCATGCACATTGACTGTACAGAGATAAGGTTTTCAAAAGTTCCCTGTACTAATCTAACTCTGTGTTCCCTGCAAAGATTTAATTAACTGGGATAGAATTTATCTTAACTCATTTCTATGAATGTATTTTAATCAACAGAAACGTTGTTAGATCCTTATATGTACCTTAGGTTGAGTTCTCAAGGTAAGAATGAGGTACAAACACCAATTTTAATGAAAAATTGTATTTTTTAAAGTTTGTTACATAAAGGTTACTTAGCCCAGTTCATCTCACCTCAGCTTGCTTGTCGTCTAGCACAAGTTACTTATCTAGGGCCACTTCAAAAGAAGAGGGATAGATACCTTCAGAAGTCAAGCTATTCCAGCTTCTTTAGGTATATACTGTCTCCTGGACCTCTCTTTCCATTGATCATAACAGAAGAGTAACTTAGGTGGCTTCTAAGTCACTGAACTGGGGTGAGATTCCAGCTGTACCATGCCTTTTCAGAAGCAGACATCAGTTATGATTTTACTGGGGTGCGTGCTATATTTCATCTGTACAAATAACTGTGCAGACCCATAATAAAAAATATTTTAAGGTGTTTCTGTACATTTTGACTGTTGGAACATGGACAAGTGGACAAGTGTATTTGGTAGTGTCAGCAGGTGATGGGAACACAGGGAAGAGGCCTGGGGAAGGAGTGCAGCTATGCATCCTTCTGTTCTCTCACCTGTTGGCTCCATATGCTTTCTGGAAATGTGGGAAATGACTGGGGGAGTTGGGAAAGTAAGCAAAATGCAGGTGCTTTATAGATATTCTCTCCAGATACCGGGTTATATCATTATTTCTAAAAATGGTAATTAGCTCTTTACCACAGTTATTTTAAGTAACAAGTGACAATGACGGAAATGATAGCACTGATGTGATGCTGTCCTGATAAAGAAGCTGTGAGATCATCATCAGGATTTATGCAGGTTTTACTTTCACCTGTAAAGAATTTGTGGATAATTTTGATGCTTTGCTTTGTCCTCTCACTCTAGGCAAACCTTGTAGTGAGTAAACATCAGAGTTAATTAAAAAAAAAAGACTTGTAGTATTTATTGCATGTCATAAATAACATTGATGTATTTTGCTGTTTCTGTATTCAAGCCTAGAGAATGAGGAATATGCAAACTGAGATACTAGAAAATATTTATAACCTTCCTAATAACTAAGATAACATGCAGCAGCCAAAACTTTTTTAACTGTTTTATGTTTTGTCCTCTATTTGACATTATCTAACAAATACACTTTGAACTCTTAAGGTCAAGGGAAAATACGAGGTAGATTAATTTTGTGTTATGATATGCACATAGTAGTTGCATATAAATGTGCCAAAGGGGTTTTGTTGTGATTGTAGGACCATCTGATTTTAATAATGCAATGTTTCCTCTTTATCATAATGTCAGTGCTGAAGATATGAAAGAGATTTGGTAAGTTTACCTCTAAGTTGAACTTCTTCAGGAAGAAAAAGGGAAACAAGAAAGAGATGAAAATATTAGCAATGCTCACATTCAAAAAGTTAATAACAACAAAAAAAATGAAATCGTAAAGGTAAAGAAGTTCAAAGAAATCAAATTCCTGTTTGTAAGATTAACCCTGTTTGCAAGGTAATTTGTGAGAACTGTCTGATAAAAACATACTATCCTGGCTTTGTGATAACACAGTATAGAATTTTGTTATAATTTCTGCAGTGTTCCTTATATTGAGACTTTATAAAAACTCTTTCCGTCATTGATCCTTCTTTAGCCTTAAAATACATAATTGGTTTATAGAAATATGAAATAAAGTGTAAGCAGGAATACAGTTGCTCTAACACATAAAGTTTTCATTTTGAAAACAGAAAAACTATATTGTTCTGAATGTCAGATTAATATATTCCCAAAATCTGTGCCTACACATTCAAAGTCATGTCCTGTTCCCTCTTCGCTGAGCAACAACTAACATTTTTGAGGTAGAAAAAATCATGGGGTAGATCAAGGAGATTCAACGGAGAAAATGACAAGTGTGCATTTTTCTTTCCCTAGGAGAAAAAAAACCCCAACAAACTTGGAAATATTTGCACACAGGAATATAGTGGCTGTCTGAACAGGGAGACACAGGTGCATTGGGAATCTTAACAGAAATGGTTCAGAGGGGTCCATCTGACTAACATGGATTCTTATGTCCTTGATAAATGTCTGCCTAGCTGCAGATGTGAGCTATACAGGATGTCATTGAACATATCTTTGTGAAGAGTAAGATGCTGTGACAGAGAGGTCCGTAACAAACTCTTACAGCAGCTACAGAAAGGAGCAGTAACTCAGTATCATGAGTTTTTATGGCAGATTCTGTAACTGACTTATTTCACATGAGTTGTGCAGGAGACCAGGATGTGGTTGTTATCGTCATATGACTGCTTATACATGACCTATAGGCTGTAGGTTTACTCTCCATGCCCAAACAACATAATATATAGGTTGCCTGGACTTTGAATAATCATTTTTAACTTTTAATATTTGAAGAAACAAAGGTTAATAGGTGCCTTTAGATATTTCTCACATATAAATGGTTATATTACATAAATAAACCTCCTCTTTCACAAATTTTTAGACACAGCCTATGAATTTCTAGGGGTCTATAAATCTCATACTGATAAAAAGAATTTTATAAACTGTGCAACCAATTCCTGTGACTGGTTTCTCTAACATTACAGGATGTTGATGTCAATCACTGCAAAAAATTTGTAAGGCCACATCTTGGTTCCTGTTCTTGCAGATTTGTCATCTATAGAGCCATAAAACAGGCAAAGAGCCAGACTGAGCACATAGTTAGAAATGTCATCATTCTTACATTATTAGTCCCTGGTTTAGTGGATTTGGAGAAGATACGGAAGATTTAGTTGTGCCTGTCTCCAAGCTATTGCTTTAATGCAGGCTTAACTTCTGTTCTTGCAAAAGACCATTTGGGGAGCAGTGCGCTGCTGAAATATAGCTGTTGCTGTCATTCAGACTGGGGGGTGACTTGTAAAAAGAAGATGATGATGACTGTTAGAATGGTTTAAAAGAGGTATTTTCTATCCCTTACTCGGATCTTGAACTGAACATATTTTGAAATAAAACCCCCATGTACCAGTGGTTTAGTATTGCTCTGTCCCATTTTTAAAAGAAATGGAGTTCACGTGTGAAACATAGAAACAAATAAAAGGGACAGTCCTGCATACTCTGATGAACATTGTGTTTACAGGACTTAAGGTTAATATTTTTTATATACTGTTTATCCTTAGACTTACTGTTAAATCAATGGAGTTGTTATTTTCAATACCTAAAAAGCCCGTTTTTTTCAGTAATTAATGTTTTGTCCAATACTAATCGAAAAGTGCTTTTTGTTTACCACCTCCAATGTAGTTCGATTAATTTTGTTTACTTTAAAGAATTAATTATTATTCTGCAATGTTAAATTGTTTTTTTGCATGACAATTTAATTATTAATATTATTGAATAGGATTATAAGTGAATATACTTATTTAATTATATTAATAATTAATTATGAATACAATTTAATTACTTTAAAGAGAAAAGAATACATTTTTTTAAAAAAGTTACTACTCTGGATTTTTTACTAAGCTAACATATTAAAAATCTTCTGAGATTTAGCACCTGCACATGCATATAAGCTAGTTTGCAGTTATTTTAGTATAACCTTTCAATTCCAGCAATAGATAATTTAGAAGAAAAAAGAAAAGTCATGTCCATATACACTAGCAATTTATTATTTTATCTTTTCATATACTTGATATACTATTTTTAACCTTTAAATCTTAATTTTTTAATCAGAGATAACATTCATGTAAAATGTGTTATTTTCAAGACCAGTACTCAAATGACGTGTAAAATCTGAAGTTAAATGCTTGTGGATTAAGAAGTGGCACGAGAAGTGTTTTGGAGTAGAGAGCATGGGAACCAGAAAGTGTTTGTAGTATGAGTGTTTTTACAATTGTAGTTAACATCATCGATACAATAATATTTTATAGGACTGAATATTCAGGGGTATACAATGAATAGTATTATCTGTTATGTTTCTGTTTAATTTTAGAAAGAAACTTTTAAAGATGTGTGCGTGTGTGTAAATTTGTGTGGTAAGGCAGACCCTGTTCAAAACGAGAGGCTCATTATTATTTCATCACCAGACATGGTATGTTTATACCACCCTTTGTTCTGTTTTGTTTTGTGGTTTTTGTTTTGTTTTAAGAAGCATAGCCTGCCAGAGTGCAGAGCTACAAATTCTGTCGTGAATTTGATGCACTGGTTGATCACTACTGGGTTTCATTGGTTGCTGGTGGCACAGTGTCAGTGCAATGCGTTAAAATATTTCGTTACATTTCTAGGAGCTACTGGGAAGTGATGTTCTTTGATGTTTCTGTAATGATTTAAAATTTTTGGACATAAGAATTCTTACTGCCCTACATAAGGAAAGATTCTGGCAAGTCGGATAACTGTATAACGGTTTCATTCGCCCGCTGTGAAAGTGATCGGGGACTAAGTACCTTATGTAAGCGTCTGCCTGCTGGCTTTCGGAAGTGATCGAAATTCACTGAGATATACTCGGGAATATCCCATTCTTCCCCCATAATCCCAGCAGGCCAAGTCCAGTAGAAGAGAACAGCTAATACAGTATCTGTGATAAGGAGTTACAAATGTCAGCATAGTCTCCTTCTAAGTTATCACGTTCCCAGAGGATGCCAGAGAAGTTAGTATATTACTCATTGCAGTTTCAGCATTTATCCTCTGATGAGACCTACTTGAGGTTAATCTGCATTATGCATTCTTTGTAGTATCCTGCAGTGCAATATCAGTGTAGAATTTTATTTTGATACTATCTCGGTAGAAGAAAATTAGAGGCTTTTGCTTTCTTTTGAAACAGCCTCTAAGCCAGTGATATCTGCAGTTTATTTCCGTTTCTTTTTAAAATTTGACCTTGTGTGGTGGGGCTTTGACCTTTTTCTGTCTATGCATATGAACTGCGAAGTTCGTGTAGTATTTTAAAGAAAAAGACAGATTACATTTTTTACATAAATATGTGTGTACTTTTATAAAATAAAAAAATGTCTGTTTCCTGCTTTTGTCCCCAGGTACTGGGCAAGTAGCTAAAGCAGCTACAGTTGCTGCAGAGTTTTGGCAACAATGTTCCCGAATTACTGTTTTCATTTTGTGCCTCTTGCACTTTAATGCAAAAATTCATTTAATTAGCATTATTTAATTGATAGGGTCATACCGGTTCTTTGTAAGACCAGCTACCACATTTCTCTTACCTTCTAGAACAGGGTGGCTGGGTTCAAACTATGTACTGGGAATGGTTCCTGGCCTGTGGCAGCTGCTGAGCTGTGGCGAAGCACTCTTGGGGACCGAGTGCTGGTTGGCATCAGCTAAAACTATGCTGAAAGTCATGCGGATAATTTAGTGCTGTGTATCTCCACTTGTCAGAAACTAGGCACGTGCCATGGCCCTCCATAGTTTACTACTACAGATAGTGCTTTACTCTCCACTCAGAAAGCTTTTAGTATATTCCAGTAACGGACTTTTTTTCTAAAAAATAAAAAAAAAAATATTTTAGTGTCACAGCTCCTTGCCAAGGTGTTCATGTATGTACATATTTCCATATGGAAAATAAAGTTTTATGTGTGAATATAAATATTCTTCAAAGTTCAAGTAGACTTTTAAGTGACTTTGCATTCACAAATATATCTTTTTGCACGCACTTAGAAAAATGACTCATAAACATCAGGCTTGTGATTCTGTGCAGACTATTACTTGTAAACTCCTTGCTTTTAATTTCAGATCTCAGCTTAAAAAAATAGTAAAAACAAGAACAAAAAAGCAAAGCAAAGTAATACTCATTATTTGGTAGGTATTTTAACTAGATCTAATTTGTTTTTCTGACTCTCTAAAAAGTTTTTTGTTTTGTTTTTTTTTTTTTTAGTTAAAATCTTTCTAATATAAATACAACCATTGCTACTCTGATTACAGTGCTCTACAGAATCAGGGATCTTTTCCTCTTTCCAATATAAGGCTATTAAGCAAAATCTCATAGGAAGAATAATGCCCACAGCATTTCCCACTAACCAATTGCAACTGCTTTTTGTAGGAATACTACCATTGGAACTGTGAACTCAAATTCTCATTTCAGCTTAGGTATAAAAGCACACTAGAAAAATTATCCTAAATTTACATTTATATAACTGAAAGTAGAATATGTCCCGTGATACTTTTACCATATATCCCTGCAAAGTGGCAATTGAAATATTCCCTCACTTATCACTAAAACTGAAATCCCTGCTGTTGGGTAGGAAGGTAAATTCCTGTTATTGGGAAATATGTTAGATCAGGATGGCCATGGGTACCACAAATTGCCAAAAGCTGCCCCTGAATAGAATGTAACTAACTAGCTATCAGCAGGCGTCAGTGGTATTGAGTGAACCTCAGGAAATTCTGACAATGTAAAGTTCTGACAGGTTCTTGTTCACTTCTTGAGGCAAGATTGGAATTTCCCATTGCAGTAGGTTAATAAAAATGCATTAGGGTTAACAGTAGGAGCTCTGGAAAGGTTTTGTTAACCTCTTCATTCTGGGGATCCTCATTAAAATGTGCTAATGCAGATATGAAAGCTCTGAAATGGCTAATACCAATGAAAAAAATATAGTACAACTGCTAATATCACAGTTTGATGCAGGCTTAAATTGCTAGGAAAAGAAGTACTGAATTGCTCTTTAAGTGCAAAAAAACCCCACCTAAATATCATTCTTTCACACTTAGATAACTCCCAAATGGCTGGAGGGATAGTATTCAAATTAGGAAAAAAAATCTGGCCAAGTATGAGAGTTTTCAGCACCCAAAATAAATTGAGAATTATATAAGAAATAGCTGCTGATAATAAAAGTGCTATTTCAACCTCATCACATATAAAACTCACAAAAGCAATACTCTAAATATGGGTTATTCTAGCTACATCAAGCAGTACTGTGGCATGCCATTCCAAAGCCCATGTTTCTCAAATTTGAATACTTCTGGTTTCAATCAATCTTTATTATCCACTTAAGTGCTTGAGATTGATCAAAACAGCTGGTAATGCTTGAAAAAATGTATCAGGTGTGTGTGAGCCACTAGCCTTTATCACGGTTCATTAGAATATGTCCTGAAATCCCTTTTGCTTCATACAGGACAGGCTGTTGTACACTCACAAGTCATCCATCAAGTAACTGGGAAGATGGCTGTCACATGGCAACTACAGTAGTGATATAAGCACAGATGTATCACTTAATTCTTTTTTTTTTCCTATGGAAAAATATGTGTTGATTTATTTCAAATTGTTTGCAATCTGAGAGGTTTTCTACTAGTTATGAACTGAAGGCACTAAAATATAAGATTTTAACAGGAATGAAATTGTCATACAATGTAAGAACCGTTAGTCTGAAAAAAGAAAAATCTTGGCAAACTCAGGGTAATTTTTGGCTGGGAAAAATGAAGATCACATGATAACACTGTCCTGGGAATTGTATGAGATTTAAATAGATTGATTGTAGCAAGTATTACACACTGGTATATTTTCAGCAATCGGTGTTCTTATGAGGTTTTTACCTTTAACATTGCTTTTTCTTTAATTATAGTAAATCACTTTGGCCATTGTTGCAGGTTGACCCTAGCCAACAGCCAAGCACCCACATAGCTACTCTCTCGCTCTCCTCTCCCACGGGAGGGGGACAAAATAAAAGGAAGGTGAAAAGACTTGTGGATTGAGATAAAGGCAGTTTTATAGGTGAAGCAAAAGCTGCACACACAAGTAAAATGAAATAAGGAACCCATTCACTGCTCCTCATCAGCAGGCTGGGGAGTTTAGCAGCTTGCTCGAAAGCAGGGCTTCATCACATCTAGTGGTTACTTGGGAAGACAAATGCCATAATCCAAAGCACCCCCCCTTTCTCCTTCTTTCCCTGAGCTTTCATTGATGAGTGTGGCATCACATGGTATGGGATATCCCTCTGGTCGATTTGGTCAGCTGTCCTGGCTGCGTCTCCTCCTGGTTTCTTGCTCGCCCCAGCCTGCTTGCTGGCAGAGTGGGAAAAAGATAAAGCCTCGGTGCTAGGCAAGCTCTGCTCAGCAATACCCAAAAGACTGGTGTGTTATCAACACCATTTTTGTCACAAATCTGAAACACACCACAATATGGGCTGCCATGAAGAAAAATAACTTAATCCCAGCCAGACGCTGTACAACCATCTAATTATTTAATTACCTCATATTTGTAAGGCTGCTTCCTACTAGTTAGGTGAACTACCATTTCCCCTGTCTTTTTTTCCTCAGATTACTAAGTCTTAATGTTAAGTTCATGATAACATTAATAAAAGTTCACCTCTTTGAAGCATTAAAATAAATGGATCAAATTCACTGTTTTACCGTGTGTCATGAGGCAGCACAGAGCATTAGATAGAGACTGGTCAATCTGTCTCAGAACCTAATGTAGGTTGAATAGCAAAACCATTGGAAATCGTAACATTGACCTCAGAGTCAGCTGGATCAGCACCTATTTAAAAGTTCAGGAAAAATTGTTCATAGCTGCATATACCTACTGATAGCAGAAAAGAGATGTACCAAACTTTTGGTTTTTTAATTTGGATTAATTCGTGGTGTATTTTTTTTCTGATTTATTCAGAGCTAGTAGTTGCTATAGTATGCTGAATAACATCTGTAAATACTTATTTCTGAAATTACATCAAATGTCAAATTATATTAAACTTTGTGATAGAATCTTTCATAGCAGAATTCCTGAAGGCTTCTGTATAACCTACAGTAGAATGGAGGAATATGTTACTATCATACAGAATTATGATAAAAAAAAGCTAAAAAAATGTGGTATACACTGTTCCGGATAGCCAGAATGATCGTATCTTAATATGTCAGGATGCTGTCCACAATCTTAGAAGCAGCTAACTGTATGAGGCAGCATGATATGTGAATATTTGATCTAGCAGAGAAGGAACAATTTACTTACCTTCAGATGTTCCCTGTTTTAGCCCCTGAACATTAAAGGAGCCTGGGGAACCATTTGGGAAGCATAAGTTGATTATCATTGTTTGCCATTGTAAACAAAAGCTTCTAATTCTGAACTTTAAAGATAAATTGCATTTAGGACACGCTCAGACAAGCAATTCCAGTTTAACTGAAACACATCTTAAACAGATTATTTTTTTTTTTGAAGGAAACCATTTTGACAGAACTGAGTTAAGAAGTAATTGTACATATGGTTCTTCTGGCAGATGTGAGGAGCTTCTTACCTCCAACAGGAAAGAGTAGGGAGAAACAGCTGGTAAAAACAGGGGATGATAACCTCTTAGCCTAGAACAGCATGCTTAATTGTCGTCCTATGGTAGGCATTTCAAAGTGCATTTAAATGTAGAAACTGGTCTTCTGAAGAAAAAGGAAAGAAAATAAGGGATTGGATTTTAACTGGGTACCGTGCTAAATGTTCACTGTTGTGTTGTTGTTTTTTTTTAAAGTTCTGAGAAATTTGAAAGTGTTGAGATTTGCTTAATGACTTTTTCTGTAGATGACTGCAATGCTTGCTTTTGGAAGGCAACCCATATTTCTTTTGAGTCATCTAATTGTAAAAGTAATAGTTCAGTAATGCTTCCTAGAGGAGGGATGTGAAAAGAACTGCTTTTTTGCATGTTCCTAAATGGCACGTTATGAACAATTGATAAATTTGTGGAATAGATTTCTGAACAACATAGTTGGCTGAAGTTTATATTGGTCATGGCAGGAAATCACAGGACTGATAGAGTAAGTGGAGATTTATATTGAAACGGTAGTAAAGAAAAAGTATGTAGTTAGACTGTTTTCCTTCAGGCTATAATTATTACCTATGAGAGGTTTTCCTATTAAACCAGTAACTTAAAGGAAGTCACAAATGAGGAGCCATAAAAATCCATTCTGTTTATGGTGACACTACCTAAAAAGAATAAGGGGAAGAGGCTAATGGAACAGATAATATTAAGCAAATGCTGAATGTTGGCTTTTTACATTTGATTTCCCTCATAAATATCTCCTCTTCATTAAGTGTTTTAGCTCTATTTTTTCATTAATTTAATCTAAGGTAATGAATATTGCTTGCAAAACTTTTCCTACATTGCCTTGTCCATGGAATTAGAAACTCAGAATGAGCCTGACAGGCACAGGAAGGTTTGTTGCTGCCTAGCTCATTATTTGTTTGATATTTTTGTCCAAGCAAAGGCTGCAAGGAGGAATAAAAATATAGTGTTAGAAGTGTAGCGTTAGATAACTTACATTTAAATTCTTTAAAACCTTCAAAAAAGGAGCATTCACTGCATACCTATGTAGAGTGCACTTGTGTTTTACAACTATTGTGTTTGTTTGTTTTGATTTGGTTTGGTTTGGTTTGGTGTTTTTTTTTTCCTAAAAGCTTTGTTGCTGTTGCTGTGATTCTTTGTACTGTTTAAGAGTCCTTCACCTCTGTCCCTAACTGCTCAAGCCTTCTCCACAACTGGAGTCCACTTCCACTTGTTTTTATATACTTTAAGTACTTAAAAATGATAATAAAAGAAAGTTTCATAGAAACATTTGACTGAGAGAAATGAATTAAAGGTGTTGGAAGTATTCAGCAGCCAGGAGACAAAAAAGGAAGTCAGAGTATGGTTTGAAGAAGGTGATAAATGCATAAATTGGCATGTTGAAGTGGTAATGTGGAAGCAAGAGCTGAGGTAGTTTCATCTTTACCTCTCCCTGGTGTACACAGAAAAAAGTTCTTCATTGTCCTTTTATAACATTTTGGGGAATATTTTTAGTCCTTTGATATTTTTGAATAAGCTAGCATCAAGAAAGTTTGTCTATGTTTCATGCACTTCTCATTGTTGCTGTCCTCTGTATTCTTTCTGATTTATCAGTATATCTGGGACCAGATGCTGATACACTCAGGCAAATTCTGGTACCCAGGCTGTGCTTATTATTATAACTGAAGCCTTATCAATTCTGAGTAGAAAACAATTTTCTCAGTGTCCAACATACCAACATTCCTTTTTCTGCATTCTGCATAAGGTGTTTAACTCCTTTACTACACATCTTGGCTTATTTTTAATTGTTCTGCTATAATTTTTGTTGCATTGTAATGACTCCTGTCTGTGAGGCAGCATATAAAGTAATTTATTTGTTTTGCATTTGTATGCTTGACTTTTTTCCTTTTTTCAGTGCTACATTTTGTGGTTTCTACTACTGAGTATTCTTAAGATTCTTTCAATTCTTGCTTTAGTTCAGATAGTCTTTGAATGAACAAACCTGATGACCATTAACTAAAACAAATAAAGCTAGTGCAACTCCTAGAAAAACAAAGCCAACACACCTCCTAGAAACAAATGATAAAGTTTTGTATTTTTGTATTTTCACTCCTAGTGAAGTGAAAATTTGAATATTTTTTGAAAAATGTGTGTATTCAGTTTAAGAGACTGTGCTTTAAAAACACACTAAATACTTACTATACACAGAGACAATTGATAGATACTGAAGGCATTGATTATATTGTAGTCATACCCTAAGTAGGAATATATCAACACAGCAGGTTGGTTTAGGTAGCAATAGCAACATGGAATTCAGAATGAACTGAAAAAAACCCCAAACCTTTAAAATATCTGTGTTCTGTGTTGTTGTAGTTGCACACAACCACACACTGCTAACCAGTTGGTTAACACTGGAACTCAGCTGATTCCATTACCTACATGATCCAGTGACTCCAGGCCCTGCGGCATAAAACTAACTGTAAATCAGAGAGAAACATTGAACTTGTGCCAAAGTTGGCAGTCCTAGAGACACTGGCCCGATCCTGCAGACCAAAATACTTGCTGCTGCTACGCGGTCTATTTCTTTCCTCCATTCTTAGTTCACTTTGCTGCTGCTGCAGACTCCTTTTTTTGGCTTTGAGTTAATTTGAGTACTTCTGACTGTTGAAATTCTAACTCTGTAGATGATAGCTGATAGTGCAGTTTGTGTATCGGCTGTTAATCCAGTTGTCTGGACTTGCTAATTAAATCCATCTGTATTGTTGCTCTTCCTAAAGCTAGGAAAGCAGGAGTGGATTAAGTCAGCTGTAGCAATTCTAGTTTCTTCTTGCCATGGAAGTAGGCACATCATTGCTATTAGCACAGTTGATGCAGGGATTTTCTTTAAGTTTGACATGGTGTAATGGGACAGCTACGAAGAATGAATATTTTTTTTTCATGGGTTATGCGTATGAACTTTTTCATCTGTTGTAGTTTTTGGAGGAGAAAGAATATTTTATTTATTATATTTCCTTTCCCACCCTTCAAAACTTTTTGTTTGGTTTCAGGGAGAAATCTTAATGAATTTACAATTTCTTCAGCTTTACTAATAGAGAAAAGGGGAACAAGAAAGAGTTTTGCTGTTTTGTTTCCACACCATTTTTGCTTTGTCATTTATTCCATTGTCAACCTTTATTATTTTTTACAACATTTTCAAGCAGGAAATGGCAGCAGGAGAAAAATGTGACTGATGAGACTTTTACAAAGCTGTTCATAGAAACAAAAGGGAAAGGTATATCTGTTTTGAGATATAAGACAACAATACCATGTTGAGACCTCAGTCTTGTTAATATTTACATATATGATGAGGATCTTAGGGTACAGCTTATATGCTTCAGTTGAACCCTTTGCCAAAATAAGGTCTTAATTCACATGTGCATGTGTTTGAAAAGTGGAAAAACCTGGCTTTGATTTTTAAGTTGAACAGTAGAAGAATTTCTCATTAAATTGACTTGATTTTTAAGTTCCATGTATAAAATGTGACTTGCAAAACAGCTTTAGTTTGACATACAAAACCAAAAATATATGTGTTTTTGTGCTTTTTTTTTGTTATTCCTTTGGGTAAATGCATCTATGTTTCTGTGTTCTGTAGTTCATTATCTACTGAAATAACATATCTAAGATTTGTTCAAAGAAGCATGAAAAATGTCCACTTTTTTCTTAAGGAGAAAATACCCAAAGATTTCTTCATATTTTTCATTATAATTTTCAAAGTTATTTGCTTTTTCGCCTTGTTTCTCATGTTTATATGAGTGCTTAGATTGATTACTTTTATTCTTACTCCATTAGATTGCACAATCCCTCTACATTTATTAAAATGTAATATTTTCAGATCAGTGGGATCAGTTCAGTTAAAATGGCCAACCACTAGAAAACATTCAAAGACAAGAAGAAAAGTTATTTAAAAAAAAAAAAAAAAAAGGTTACTTGCCTTATTGGAATCATTTAATGATTTCTGGTCTTTCATTTGAGCATAAAGTGAAATTCAGAGTAGAAGTCACATAATTGAGGAAATAGAAACTAAATTAAAATTACAAAATTGCAAGTCACAAAAAATAGTCTATGAAATAAAGTCGTATTATGCCAAACCATTAAAAGCTTGCTTTTCAGGCAGATGAATAAAGACAATTCTCACTACAATCAGTGAAGAGCAGTGGGTGATTAGTGCCTCTAAAGATAACTCCTGCAGGCTAGACCAAATCCATTTTAATTGTTAGAATGAGAGACTTGAAAAGAAAGAATATTCAGAGTTGGAATAAGACATATTTACTCCAGAGGACTGTACCACTCAGCCTCTGTGTATCCCTTCTACAGATTTATTTTACTGAAGGAAACCTCACAGTGAATATTTCCTGTATAACATATTGTATTTTACAACATTGTTTTAAAAAAGTATTCTGGAACACAGCCTGAAGTAGGGATTAGATTTTAAGGAATTTGCCTTATGGATCTGGGGTTAGTTTAAATTTTCAAGCTGGGGCTGTAAAAATTGCTTCTTTTTGTTAGTTGAAGAAGCAGTTCAGTATGCTGGAGCTGTTCCTCAGGGAGGAAAAAGAGGCAAGCGCAGACTCCTGGCCGGAGCCCAGCTGCCTGTTAGAGTTCCAGAGCTTGTCCTGATTCACTTCTATTTGTTCTTCTCTCGCTTGTTCATTCATATCCTTTCCACTGAATCATGAAACAAGAAACTGTGAAATCTTTGGATCAGTGGATTTTGGTATACTTTTGGGTCTCTCAGCATTCTGTGATTGAATGTAGTTGACAGGATTTTTAATACCGTGTTTCCTTAGAGTTTTTTTCTAATTTATGCAGTAGTAGGTGGCAGGTTTTTTGTGTCTAGAAACACTGAACTGAAACACTATCACTGACATTATCAACAGTTTTTCCGAAATGCTAGCACTATAAAAGAATGAATAAATAAATATTTCTACATACATTTCATAGAGTATTTATAAACAAACTTCATAAAATGAATACTTTTAGATCTATTTAATAAACTGAATTCTGGTCCATTACTGAATGAAAAGAGTCGATCAATTTTTGTGGTGCAAACTTGTTTGATTCTCATTTCTCTGTGACAGTAGTCCACAATATTTGGTCTATTGCTAGCTGTGAAGTAATAATGGATGGACCTGTGGAACTCTGGATATGTCTGAATCTAAAAAATAATTCCTTGGCATTATGACAAAAATCTTGAATTTAGCATCTGAAACTGACTACATGTTCTGAACAAGCAAGTGCGTAGGTTTGATCTCATAAAATAAAGAAGGAACAAAAGGGTTTTTTTAATTTTCTGGTTACTAACAAAATAAATGTATAAATCTATAGAAATAGATTTCCAAATGGCAGATTTCCAAATTCTGCTCATGTTTTCTTCTATTGTTGTTCTGTTGGGCTATGTATCAAATTTAGAAGTGGCTAAGTATACCTGGGTATAAGGGAGGCTAAAATAGTGTAATACTGCTTCTGCTTCCTCCAAACACAATACATTTACAGTTGCTTTATGCCCACTTCACCTTAGAGGTCTGATTTCCCCCTGTACTCGGCACTGGTGAGGCCTCACCTCGAGTACTGTGTTCAGTTTTGGGCCCCTCACTACAAGAAGGACATTGAGGTGCTGGAGCGTGTCCAGAGAAGGGCTACCAGGCTGGTGAGGGGTCTGGAGGACAAGCCTTATGAGGAACGACTGAAGGAGCTGGGGTTGTTTAGCCTGGAGAAGAGGAGGCTGAGGGGAGACCTTATCACCCTCTACAACTACCTGAAGGGAGGTTTTAGAGAGATGGGGGCTGACCTCTTCTCCCAGGTGACAAGTGATAGGACAAGAGGAAACGGGTTCAAGTTATGTCAGGGCAGGTTTAGATTGGATATTAGGAAGCATTTTTTCACTCAAAGGGTTATTAAACATTGGAATGGGCTGCCCAGAGAGGTGGTGGATTCACCATCCCTGGAGGTGTTTAAGAAAAGGGTAGATGAGGTGCTTAGGGACATGGTTTAGAAGTGGGTGTTTTTAAATCAGGGTAGGTTAACGGTTGGACTTGATGATCTTAATGGTCCCTTCCAACCTCACTTATTCTATGATTCTATGATTCTATGATTCATGGGTGTGAGTGGCTTCCTTTATGACAATCACTACCTGTGTCTGTCTATCCCTTTGTCACTCCTGTGCAGCTTGATTGTTCATGCAGCAGTTACTGGATCAGTGCAAGCTGAAGCCCAAATATTAAAGAATCAGTGCTTTTTCACCTTACTATGCCAGGCTGTAAACGGCAGCTATTAGCAGCTGCCTCATAAAAAGCCTTGCTTTTCCAGGTATGGGAGTAGATATCTGTGAGGGGGTGGTGAGGTGGACAGCTGAAGCAAAGATCACTGTTAGCTGTCTCCAGGAAAGCTACTCTTTTGTCTTGCATCAGAAGCCCTTAGTTCAAGCTGATATCCAGTTGGAAACCCTTGCCTGTATCTTCTTAGCTTGGCCAATTGATTTTAAGAAAATGTATACATCACATACACGTGATAAAGGCACACAGAAAGTCTGAAAGAAGATAGAAAGTAGCAAGTTTGTGGCAGTAGAACAGAACTCTCTGTTTACTGCTCTGGCAGTTACTTAGTGACTTAGTAGGGACTAAGTACTGGTAATACTGGTGGTACTTAGTAGGGAATCACCTTTCCTCTTCCCCTCCGCATCAGTTTAGCTCCCATGTAATGTCTAAGATGTAGCTCACAGTGTCTCGCATAATTTGACTGTTGACATTTAGTTAGATCACGTCAGCTCATCCTGACCCAATGAATTCAATTTTGAGTTGGAAACAGTTTTCCAGGTTGGATTTTAGATTTGTGTTACTATGAAGTCAAAACCTGTTGTATTTCAGTCTGGTCCAAAGACTTTGAACATCTATCTTTACGCAAACTTAACTCTAAAACATCAGAAGTGTCCAGAATCTTTAGGCTTCATATTTTTTGGTGGTTTTTTTTTTTTTCTTTTTTTCCCTGAGTGAGTGGGACAGCTATAAGAAATTTCAAGTGCTCTTGGAAAGCTCTGGAGGTCCTCTGAGGAGTTCAAAGAATCCCTTGGGTGCTGAAAGAAGCTATCCCTTTAGAAACTTCAGGATGTTTAATTAGTACTCTTTTCTTTGTTCGTGGCTCGCAACAAAGACTTTTTGTCAGCTTTGGGTTAAACCATTAATGAAAAGGGTGTGTTAATTAAACAACTTGCTTATTTCTAATTGGCAAAAGTACCCTAGCTCTCCTGAGACTTAGAACTAAGCGCAGCAACGTCTGCTAAGAGACACTCGTGAGTTGGTAAGAGACGTCATAGAAAATATTAAAGCATACAAGGGAAGTAGCAATAATGAAAATCTTGTGTGCTGAATGCTTCACAACAGACAAAACCTGTGGATATTCATATTCTCAGGAGTCTTCCTGTTTTTTGCTTTTATTTATTTGGGGTTTTTTTGCACAGCATGCAATTTGCACAACTAGAGTTACATCTAAGGCCCATTATTTGGAAGGGAATTGGCATGATCACTTGAAATTTTCAGTTTTTATTGAAGCATGTAGAAACAATACTCAGCTCTTCTTTTTGTTGGTTTGGTGGTTTGGTGTTTTGGTTTTTTTTTTTAAAATCTTGACTTGTTCTGGATGTCATTGATTGAGCGAAAAGGCGAACAGCACGTGTATGAAAACAGCTTCTGAGAAGGAATGCATTGATTTCACACTGCAAAGTGGCAGCATTGCCTCTTTTGAGACAAGGGTTTTTTTTTATTGACATTCACTAATGTATTAATGGGAAGTCCTACTGATAATCCCCTCAATTTAGGTTATGTTACATAGTATCAGCAGTTGTGTTGACAGACTTCCACAAAATCATTCTGTCACAGTATTTAATGTCACTATAATGAAAAGTATCATGATATACTATACGTTTTAGTTTACATTTTTGGAACAAAAAAAAGTGGAATTAGCTGGTATCTGTGAGAAACGCTGCCTATGCTACTACCTTAAAAACACAGTTCATGTTAAGTGTTTTACATGCAATTTTTTTACCTGCAAGCGATTATTAAAACTTCAATGCTGATAGCTTTATTCTCTTGCATACATAAATAAGTTGAAGAGTCATATTTATGAAAGGTATTGAAGAATCACTTTTCTACAGCAGTAGTTTGCTATACACAGAAACATATTATAGTGAATTAATGCAATACTAAAACTCATAAGAATCCAGTTTGAATTTTGGTTTATCACTTATTTATATAGATGCTAATCTATGTTGTCCATTTGCCATTTAACTGAGAGACTAACCAATTTTCACATGGATTTGTAAACATTTATTTTATGAATTTAAGTATTTTATGTACCATTAAAGGCATCACTTTATTATTGAGAAGAAACTAATCGTTTTTATGTATAATTTCCTATATATGTAATCCCACATGTAGAAAGCTCCTTAAAGGACACAGAAACTAAAATAGCAAACTAGACCTGTCATTCTTATGCTAGGTGGTTAGTTTGATAACTCACGTGACAACTTTAACTTATATGCTTCTTACATGATTTCAGTGTATGCTGTGTCAATATTTTGAATTTATGCCAAGATGTATGTGATTTAGTTCACTATTCATTTGGGAATGTCTAATACAGGCTTGCATAAGACTTGGAAGTCTAGGCCATAAACTGCTAAACCACACTGCTTAGCTTTTGGCAATATGGTAGGAATCATAGCATCAGTACTTCCATTTCATTCAGTTTGACTATTTATATGAGCAGAGTGAGAAGAGTTTAGCAAAAATACTTTAAAATTTGTATAATGGGACACAACACATGCTGTCTATTGCCAGAAAATTCACCTCCAGATGAACACATGCATTGTTTCTTTCTAAGCAATATTGAGATTTGCAGGGGAGGCGTGTAATGATTCTTTAGAAATGGTAGGGTACAGAGGATAGTGGCTTGGAAAATAGCATGTTTGGTGTCACACAAGAAATGATTGCATCAAATGGTTTAAATAGCTCTCAGAAAAAAAAAAAAAGATCTTTGTCCAGAAGAATGGTGCATTGTTTACAAATTGAAATCTGAACCCGTGTAGAGAAAATATAAAGGTTGATCCATGAAATTCATATTAATTTTTTGTCTTTTGTGATTAAAAATACCATGAAGACATTAACAGGGAATTTTTCTATTGGTCTAGAAAATAATCAAGCCTATGGAGGTTTAGAGCTTTCTTACTCTCTACAGAAATACTTATTTTGTTTTGTTTCTCTCTGGGCTAGATCTGATAATATCGGTTCAATATTTACAGGAATTGTTCATGGACTGGCTATCTTACAGGCAGGAAACAGTCTTGTAGAACAGTTTTCTAAGAATTAGTACAGTAGTAAAGCTCAAATGTTAAATTTTATGTACTAAGGCCTGTATTGTGGTTTGTGTTTTTTTTTTAAGGAGATCTCGGAGTTATGTAGGGTTCTGGGAAATAAAGGAGAAAAAAAAATCAAATGGACATAGTTTTGAAACCCAGAGATTAAAGAGAGACAGTATTCTTTATACTGTCAGCTGCGCAGCAGCTCAGGGATGTTTTTTCTTTTAAATGTTTTTTCTGTTAAACAGCCAAGGAATCTCAGATTGGCCAGGATTGGTTACTTAACCATCTCCACAATGATGGAAGGCAAATGATCAACACTGCTTCTTGTCTTGGATTCTAAAAATATTTTGAAGAATTAATTGTGAGAAAATATTGATGGTTTTGTCTTGTCTGCAAATTCCCAGTGTTGTCAGAAAGGTCAATAACTTTCTCTTGAATTCTTTGGAGTGTGCTGCAGAAGCATTTTCAAAATGTAAGAAATTGTCTGGTCTTCCTTTTAGTAGTCCCAATACTTAAAAAATCTTGTGAGAAAATGGATGAAGGTATCTTTAGAAGAGCTTTTTGTACCTAGGCTTTGGCATATTATTGTTTGGTTGTAATAGAATATTTATATTAGGTTATATTTGTATTTTTCTTATCCTTTCCTGAAAGGACAGCTCAGCAAGGCCTGGATGGGTGATGATCTGGGTACGAAAGAGCTGTCAAAATAACAAAGCTTTAAAGTGAGGGGCAGAATTTATAACAGTGTGCACATGCAAGTGTCCTTGCTCAGAAGAGGATGTCTAAATGGCTTTGACCTTCTTTGTTTAGTTCCTATGTTTGACTGAGTGAAACTTGAAAAAAATCTTTTATTTACCTAGGACTATTTCCTTCTTAGTAAGAAACTTGAAATTGATTTTAACTTGTCACATTTCTTCTCTGAAGTAATATAAAATCTTTGTCTAATAAATGTATACATAGGCTTTGTGGCCCATCAGGGTACCATGACATTCCAGTGTATTGATTCTGCAGTGTTAAAGGGTGACATATTTGGTGTTAACGGGCCATCAGAGTATTGGGATTTGAATTGTACACTGTAGGAAGCACTGACTTTCCTGTAACATGACAGGCTTTCTAAAGCAGTGGAAGTAACTGTAGTCTTGCATAATTCCTCATGTATAAACTTCTTTTTGTAGTCATGCAGAAATTAAATTAATAAAATCAGAAAATCTTAGAAAAAATCAGGAAATAAAAAAGAATAATTATTGACCTGTAACAACCAAAACCATTCTGCAGTTTGTCATCTGTAAAAATTTTTGACAACCAGAATTTAAAATTCACTCTTGAAAGGCAAATTTTATTTTATACATTTATTTTTCTCTTTTTGCAAAGTGTAATCTGTATCCTAGGCAAAGATCTTAACTTTTGTCAGTGTAGTTCATTTCAGCATACAGGGTTTGTTTACATTTCATGTAATGTCTGTTCTCTTTACTTTATATTGTAGGCTAAAGGCATGTAAGTGGAAATGTGTAGCAATTTTGTGTTACCTTGCAGGCCATCAAATGCTGACCAAAAGATCATGTGGACTGGAGAGGGTTAAAAATTATCTTCTGTTTTACTGTCCTTCAGGTGACGTGTTCTTTTTAGTTCTAATGACCTGGAGTGGTTTCTTTGGAAATGGCATTTTGATTATTGTTTGATTGTATTGTGTTGATTATAATTATTGTGCAGAAAAAATAAGCTAAGTCTAGCCATCTTTGGAAACTAATCGTGGGAGTACCAGATGTATGGATTTAAAAGAGTCTATAGAAATCAGCTTCCAGACTTTTGCACGTTCTTGCTGTTTTGTATGCATGAATACCATTTGTCCTGCAAAGGAGTATAGAAAGCATTTTATATTATATGTTTGCTCTGTTTTCTAACAACATAAGTATTTTGCTTAAGCAGATTTGCTAGGAAGTGACAGCTCTGAAAAATTGGACACAGTGGCTGCTGGAAGTATTTCAGTTCCAGGCAATCTAAATCGTGCAGAAAGGGGAAAATGAAATATCACCATATTTTAAAGATGACAGTTTTGTCAAAGATTCCTTTTCACTCTTTGACTTAAAACAAATTGAGTAGATCAAGTATATCTAAAATGTCTGCGCTCATTGAAGATGCACCACCTTTTTAGTTTCTTTTTTTTTTCCTTCCCTCCTCTCTCCTTAAAAGCATAAGGGAGAACACTGACTTAGTGAATGTAAAACACACAGTGAGGAGCATAATTATTCTGGTTTAATTGTTATCTCTAAACAGTTTTGAATCATAACAGGCTTTCATGAAACATAGTTACATAGTGAGAACCTAAGTAAAATCTGGTAAGGTGAGACTGAAATGAAGTATGATATTCTTCAGAATTATGTTGTTGCTCAGAAATTCAAATATTTTTTGTTCAAGTTCATTTCAGTAAAACAAATTATATTTTAGGAATAAAATCCAGAGAATATTTTGGTCAGATCAGGTTTTCTAAACATTTCATAATACTTTGTTTTAAAATAAATAATGAGATAGCTGTGTCAGATTTTTGATGTGACATCCATCTCTTTAGTTGGGTGGTAATAGCTCCTTGCCACTTATTTACATGGTTGAAACTATCTAAAGTAAGCCATAGATTTTTATTTTTTTTTTAGAATATATTTTGTAACGAAGTTTCATGTGTGCCTGCACCTCTTTGCTCCAAGACCTTGCCACTGTTACAGAGAGTGCAGTTGTCTCCTGCCTGATATCACCAGACATAAAAAGTAGTGAAGGAAATTGAAATAAGGCTATTTCAGCGACTTTTACTTTACTCCCTCTCGGTTTCATGGGTTCCTGCTGCACTTCTGTGCATCAAGAATCAGGGCAGTGACGTGGCCAGCTTGTTTCAATCTTCTTGAATGTTAACAAACATCCACAAATAAATTTTTTACAATGACCGACCTTAAAAGGAGGAGAGAGGGAAGAGTTGATTGAACATGGCTTTTCCTACTTTATCAGATATAATTGCTCATGATGAAATTCCTGTTCATCCCAGTAGCAGTGTGCTGTATGTCCAGCATATACTTCTCTCCTGCTCTATTTTGATGTGGTGCCAGACTTGGTGCTAGCGTGTGTTCCCTTCGCATTTGACACAAAAGAGAAACAATATGTGGAAAGACTTTACTGATGTTTATAAAGTTCTGTTGAGTGGACCTCACTATCCAAAAGTATAAGCTGCCCCAATGTGGTACCCACAGTCTGTGCAGATACCAACAAGGAGATGCCAGGGTTCCTCTTGCTGCTATTTTCCTCGTGTTCCACAACAAATCCGTCTTATTTGGTACTCTGGTCCAAAAAAGGGTCTAGCCACTCTATTATACTAAAACCCGTCATAGATATTTTCGTTCTTAGTCCCCTCTACAATATCTTGAAATGATTTTGCATTATTTTAAATATAGCAGGCCCAAGCAAAAATCTACAGCCTTGGACTTTTCAAGTTCCTGCCTGACATACAAAGAGGGCTTAAGTATTTTCCTTCCTGCAGAGCAGAGGTTTTATCATGGACCTAAATCATGTATTTGTTTATTTCTAGGAAAGCCAGAAGTTGGAGAGTAACCACTAATTTTTTTTTTTCCCCTGATACATGATATGAAGGCTTTAAGAAAAAGAACTCCAAAGGTCTCTCATTTTCTTGAAGAAGCTAAGCCATCTCACAGCTTTGAAAATAATGAAGAAACCTGTAACTGAAAAATTTTAACTGTTAAAGTTGCTTCTTCTAACTCTGCTCAGTAGTTACACAATTTTTCCAAACATTTTGTGAATAGGCAGTTTTAACTAGGGTCCTGCTGCTGTGCTTCTCACAGGGAGAGAAGAACAAATTGTCACCTCCTAAGTGGAAATATTGAGAGTCCTGGAATGACTGAGTGGTTTATGTGTATTTCTAGCAAGTTTCTCTCTGGTTTACAGAGCTGTTATTTCCGTGTCATTTGCAAATAGAAGAATGGAAAAAAATTGGTAGTTGCACTTTCCCTTTTTTCTTTTAACATATGCTAGCTGGTTTTCAGCAGTTCAGTACACTGGTGTGCGACAGCTAACAACAGAAAGATATCTTTCAAAATAATTTAGAAATTTTCCACAAACTTTTCTGTTTGTGGGCATCCTGATTACCAAAGGAGGACTCAAAATAGAAGAAATAACTAATGAAAAGGTATCAGGAAAAAGGTTATGCAAATTTTAAGATTAAATCAGCTCAGTACTCTTGCCATTTGAAGAAAGAGAGAGAAGCCTTTCATTTGTAAAATGTTATACTGTGATGCAGAAAACCAATTATAAGATACATGAAGTATGCACCTGTTATTAATTTCTGAGGCATCCTTCTGTTTGAAATAGAAACCCCCACAAATAAATATCTAAAATTGTCACCTATCAACGTTGCCTGGTGTACTCTACTTGCCAGCCAGGCTAATCAAAGTTTCGTTGGTGTACACGTGTCTCCAGAAACTTATTTGGAAAAATATTTTTTATTGTTTTCTCCGCCCTTCAAGATACAGTATAGCAGCTCTAACCTGTTTTACTACCAAATGTTACAACTGGTAATATGCTGAGTAGGGGCAGTTGTGTAAAAATAAACTGGACTTCTGTAAAGTACCTTGATACAGAAAGTCATTTCACAGTATGCACACACTGCATATGAGATGCAGTTTAATATAAAAGAAGCAGAGACACACTTAAGACTGATTTTGGGTCCTAAAATAAACATTTTATTATTTCATTGGAAAAAGGTGCTTTTTATTTTTGATCAAAAGGGAGAAAAAAACCCAAACCCAAGCTAACCCAAAACCCTAAACAAAACCAGCATATAGTATTAATTCCACATTCCCTTGTACCAATTCTGTACATAAATTAATTTTTGGTGAAGAATTTATGAGCAAAATGACTAGTGGTCACCTAATATCTCTAAGCACGTAAAATACACTATATTTGGATCACCAGAGTGCAATGCAATGTGAGGTAATTTAACTGATCTCACAATTATTTGAATGTAACTTTCATTGCATTCTACTGTTCAGCTACTTTCAGATGTGCACTGTGAGCAGGATACTCTTATTTGGACACATGACATAATTTCACGCATATAACTACTGTAAAATCTAGCTTAATTTTGGTCATTTTAGGTTTAATGTAAAAGGATGACTGACAAATTAAAGGCCACTTCATTAACTGCTCATTTTTCTTTCTTTTTTTTCTTTATTCTACATCATATTTTAAAGATAAAACCAACTTTCTCTGTTTCCATTAACAAAAAGCGAATAGAGAAGAAAAAAGCAATTATTTGCAGAATGTAAAATCCTTATGATAATTTGACAGACTTTAATTAAACCAATCTACCACGCTGTGCTCATAAGACAGACTATGAAATAAGCTCTTATTTGTTAGGAAACACCATACTGCTCATTTATAAAGGACTTCAAAAGTTGCAACTTATTTAGAAGCAGGGAATTTATGTTTCCTTTGAGAGGGAAGACATACATACAAAACCCCATCTTGTTTTGAACTTCATTTTAAGAAAAAGTGAACAGTTGACAATGTAAACAGGTTTACGCTGTTAGTATAATAATTTGCATAGTATTTTGCATATATATAATGTAGTATCTAAGGATAACTGTACTCTTTATAAACTTAGCTCATCATTATGATGCTTTCATAACATAACTTAAGTGAGTATTTAGATTAATGTATGGAGTAAAGAAGAATTTACAACAAACAATTTACAAACCTTTTGACTACAGCTTGGAGGTGCACTGAAGAGGGATTCAGGAAACCTAATTTCAGTGTCTGTCTACTGAATAACACTCATCTTCAAATAATGTGGTTTTGTGAATCTCTATTTTACATCCATGCTTTCTGTGATCTGTTCAAATAGTGGATACAACCTATGCCTATCTAAAACATACAGCCTGTCCCTACTCAGGCATTTCTTTTCGAATTGGTGACAGACAGGTAGCCATGCTTACCTTTGTCTTCTGTCATGTCTTCTGACTGATCATGTGTAATTTTTTATTTAATTTTTACTACAACAAGATGGGTTGTTGTCATTGTTGTCATGATCAGTGAGTTTTCTGGGGTGAGAGTGATACTTAATTGTACTTTGGAATTTGATCTAAAGGCTGGTAGGTCTGTCTTAGCCATTTCCTGCCTAAGGACCCTAGAATCATAAAATCCATAGAGTGGATTTGGGGGGTTGGAAGGGACCTTAAAGATCATGTAGTTCCAACTCCCCTGCCACAGGCACTAGGCCAGGTTGCTCAAAGCCCCCTCCAACTTGACCTTGAACACTTCCAGGGATGGGGCCTCCACAACTTCTCTGGGCAACATCTTTCAGTGTCTCACCACCCTCAGAGTGAAGAATTTCTTCCTTATAGCCAACCTAGATCTAGTAAGGGTACAAAGGAGCCTGTATAAAGTAGTTTAACCCAGCCCTTCCTTACATCTTTTCCTCTCACTTCTTTCCGCAAGTTTTTCTTTTAGTTTTGGCGGCTCTCTGAGACTCTAGTTTTAGAGCCTGACTGTGCCTTTGGCATGATCCTCTGCTGCCTGATGGCTGGAGGTTTATCCACCCGGGGATGGTTCTTATGCTGCTCTGACAGAGTCCCCGCTCCACACAACATTATTGCATTTATTCTCCTCTCTAGTCAATCCCTTGCTGAAGCAAGGGCAGACGTGGGGTGGGAGGGCAAGAGAAGCCCCTGAAGCCTGTCATATCTCAGGTATGGTAGGAGGGTCTATATTGCATGGGGATTACTGGCCTAGTGTCTCCAAAGGGCTGAAGTGTGAAGCATTCCTGTGAAGTCTGTTGTGCCCATGAGATGAAAAGTAATACTTCACACTGCAAAGTAAGCAATAAATGTATCAGCTTGCTATTTCTGCCACATCACAGCAGTCTGTTTTAAATATATCTATAAAGCATTTAATTCCATGAATTCTGTCTCTCAAAAGCATTTCTCCAGAAGTCCTCTTTGGCCTCATATGTGCAAATGAAGACCTTAGTAAGCATCAAATTTAATTGACAGATACCATTCCACGCAGGTTATAAATTAGGCAATGATTTAAAAAGTCCTCCTTAAAATCAAAAAGTTATTAATTTCTTTAAAAAATAAAATTACATTGAAGAATTACATATTTGTCATTTACCTCAGTTTTTGTACACATTAGACACCGAAGTCTTCCTAATCTTTATTTTCTTTCTGTCTTGGTGTGTACTGTATGATGGCTGGGGAATTTATAAACAAGTGCAATACTGTGTCTGAAGTGACAAAGGGTCACTGGTGGAGAACACAGACATTTTGCCTTTAGGCAGATTAATTCTGGGACTTGGAAAAGTACATTCCCAGCTCAATCTATATGGTTTATTCTCTTCAGCATTTGGCTTCAGTAGTAGGCATAGACAATGACTGTAGTGCCGCTGACAGGTAGGAGGAAGGTGGGGAAGGTGACATGGAAATATTTTTCATAAACATGTCTGTGAGGTGTGTGAGGTACAATATCTCAAATGCCTTCTCAGAGACTCAGATGCACAGGTGTTAATTCTGTGTACAGGCATGAGAGGAATTGGTTTTTTTTTTAATGGAATAAATTACTTCATCAGGAAAATTATAAGTAATGAAAAAAAGGAGGAGAAGGGAAGTCAGATAATCAAAGAGGCATACATTATAGGGGTGTGGTCAGTATAGGGATAAGGGCTGACAAATGTCAACTGAGATAGATGTTAAAGGGATGATTAAAATAAAACTTTATTAAGATATATTAACAAAATGAGAGCAAGAGAGAAGTAAGACAATTGTTATGCTTAGAGGTGAAAGATAGTGTAGATGTGATGCAGAAATGAAATTAAAACTTTGTGTTAGTGTTAAACAAAGGTGATAATGTATATAGGAGGCAAAAGCTGGAAGTGTCTGAGATAGAAGCAAAACTTGAAGTCTGAGGTATGTAAGTCAAGGAGGAACAGATAAACGTCATCACAGAATTCAAAGTAATATAGAACAAAGCATCCCAAGTCTTCTTGTAAATAAACCTGTTAGGGCAAAAACGTTGTTACTTTGTTGGAGAACAGCAAATACAGTATTTATATTTAAGTAGTGGGGATGATGGAAAAAAGGGATAAAGGTCTAAAAGTGTGACCTCATTTTTTATCAAACAGTAAAGCAGCATTTATATGAAAAAATTGAGTTGCTGACATAAAGGAAGAAGGAAGATGGGATAAAATGGAAATTGAAAATGGCTTTACTGAAAGGGGTTTATACAAACCAATCTGATACCTGCCTTTGAAAAGATAACCAATTTCATAGATAAAGAAAATTTAGTAATCTCTCCCTTTGGACTTCAGCAAGCAGTTGATACTGTGCCACCTGGGAAATTATTTGTGCACCTAAGGAAGATGAGGATTACTAGAGGAATTACAAACTGTCTAAGAAATTCACTAAAATGAGATGACAATTGGTGTTGTTACAAAGGTAAGCATTATAAATAGAGTGAAAGTGACTCACTCAAGTCAAGCATCAGTCTTAAGACTGATTTTGCTTTATATTTTAACCTTCGTGCACAGAGTGCAAATGTAATAATGAAGCTTGATTATGAAAAAAATACAATAAACATCATGAGTTTGGATGAGGATTAGACTGTACTAGGTGAAGGACTAGGAAACTTGTTAGACTGTAGCAATTAAAATAAAACTTTACAACTCCCAATAGCAAGAAAAAGACTATAAGCTGTAAATTCAGTTGTAAATTCAGATTCAGGAAATCATGAGGTGGAAGCAGTAGAAAAAGGGGAGAATTTAATGAATTACGCAGAGTTATTATGAGCACTAGTGTGACATAGGTGAATTTGTTTCTACAACATAAGGCTGCACCAAGTTGTACGCTGCTGTGAGAGAAACAGACATATTCATGCCATTTGACAGTCATTCATGAGACTTCATGTGAAAAATCTTTATATTATTCTCATCAAATATTTTCAGAAAGAATTAAGCTTGCATTTAGAGATTCAGAAAGAGCTGTTTAATAACCATGGAATATAGAGTTAGCTGTGCAAGAGATGACTAAAAGGGCTTTGCTTATTCAGACTTAAGGCTCTGAGAGACATGCTGTGGCAGGCTAAAACTGGATGGCAGAAGATGTTACTATCCTCAAGGCACGAATACTCGAACCTCCTTTGAATCACTTTGTGAACCACTGCCTGGTATATTAGGGTAAACCAAAACTGGAATTCTTTTACTTTAATACACACCCAGCTGAAGACTGCACTAGTACATGAACTCATTCATAGGCATATCATATAACCCTGCCCTGAAGGCTTTAATGCCCATCAGAAGGGTGGAGCAGATGGATGAGGGTGGTAACTATTCTTGCCATCTGGTTTTAAGCCACTGCTGCATGTACTTCAGAGCCTTAAAAAAATAAACGGTGTGAGGAGATTTGATTGCTCTTCATAAATATATTGGGAATAAATGCCAGCAAAAATTATTAAAGAACAATGTTGATATAATAGCAATTAATACGCCACTATATGTTTAGTCTAGAAATTGAGAAAAAGATTTCAACCCTCTGGAGACATGAGGTGATGTAAAAATATCTTACTAGTTTTGAAATGGAATTTCATCTGTTTAGAAAAAGAATTATACAGATATTCATCTTCCAGTATGTTCCTGTACTCCTAAGAAAAGTAAAAAAAGAAAAGAAACAACAAAACGTGGGCCAGGCTTTTCATGCCTTGGTTTCTTAATGACAGATTAAACTATTAGTAGCATTATCTACACCAAGATCAAGCTGCCTTCTGTAAGCTGTTTAAAGAGCAGCACAGACTTCTCAGAGTGAGGTTTGCAGCATCAGAGGCATCTAAGGATATCAGTGCTCACTGTTCTGTTTTTTTTGTGAGCTTTTTTTTTTTCTTGACACAGCAGTATTACTCAGTTTTCAAGAAAGTCCGGAGTGTTGCTGACTTAAGATTGTAATAAATAGCTTAAATAAGTAACATTTTTATTATTACAGTGCTTCTTACAAGACTGTATTAATGCATTAGTTCAGTAGGATAAGGTGACAGAATTTTAATAAATGTATTGTGGAAGTAATACGCAAACCATACAGAAGTTTGCATTACTGATACTTTTTAGGTAGATTAATCCTATGTTCTGAACATTGTCTACCTGAAATAAGTCAATGCATATGTATTGAAAATGGTATAATAATATCATTATACCGGATTGTAGTGAAGACAGTTCTCCGCTTCAGGAATTGCAAGGCATTGTAGTAAATAGTATTAAATATGCAACATTTTTATTATTACAATGTTTGTGTGAGTGTGGATGAGAGAGTTAAATGGGATATTTTGTATTTTGGGTTTCATTCCTACCTCCTACTAGTAGAAGGTATATGTTTATGATTAATTTACAGCTTTTGGGTTTTTTTTTAGAAAGAACTGATTGCTAAACAGTTAAATACATGTGATTTTTTGCATTCTAAGGTATAAATTCTTCAGTTTATGGGGATGAATTAATTAAGTTTAGGGCAATGGTATGGACACGGTCTTGCCATCTTTAACTGCTATCTTTGCGGTTGACAATCCTCTGGTTCTTGACATGAAGAGTGGTCAATACATCACCATGTTACTGCAAAGCGTAACTATCAACAGAACATAATCCTAATATCCTAATAATAGGAAGTGGTGGGATTAAACAGATGCCTTAAAGTTCACAATTCATTCACAGGCATAATGTGAGCAGGAAATCAATAAACCAGAGAGTTTGTACAGATAATGAATGACAGGTTTATTTTATCAATTTTGTGTGTATAATGATGGGTTAAAATGATAATTTATTTATTTTTCTGGTTTTGGTACGACATAGAAAGTTTAATTTTGATGGGCTTGATTTACCTTTTACGTAACGTGCAGAAGTCAACAGTAGCCACAATGAAGTGGCAAAACTAGACCCAGCTGATGCGAAGTAGTTAAGAATATGGCAAATTGAATTTAAGAAAGGTTAAATGAGAGTATAGTCATGTTAAACTATGTACTAAATCTAGGTGTTTTACTCCTTTTAAGTTAACTATTTTTTTTTTCTTTTAAACTGTCATCATCAGGATTATTAACAGGTTTTCTTATATTAAATTAAATGGTACCTATTACAGAAATTCTGATGACTAAATCTATGCATCTCTGTGATCATATGTAGTAGTCTTCATTCATTTATCATTTCTTATTTAGACAAACTTTTAACCAATTTGCCTATTTTTTTTACCCTATATATGGCTTTTAATGATTCTCAAATATTGTACAAATTGTACAACATAAAGATATTGAGTATTTTATTTACTGATTCTTTTCTTTTGTTTGTTTAAGATTATGAGAATAAGTATTTCTTATTCAACTTATATATTCTAAGGAATATATTCAATACACTTCCTATAGTTCCCCGTATCCCATTTCGATTTCTGTCACAACCTGAAAATGGAGTTGTGTGTGTAAAAGAAGTTTAAAAATAGGTTAGAAGCATCTTGTGAAATGTAACAGGAAATCTAGGGAGATATATTTTTATCTGGCATTTGCTGCAGTCGGCAAAAATGAGCATGTTGTGTCTTTCAGTTCTGTTTAAGACACGTTGAATGTTGCTGAAACTTGTAATTTCTCAAATTTTTAGTAATACACATACACACCAATCAGATCAATATGTAATATATACTACAATCATAATGTATTTACAGACACAGATTTAGTGCTAAGAATAAAGTGAGAGGAGTGGCAAAAAAAAAAATCAACAATAAAAATGCGCCTGAAGAAGTTAATCATTCTGAGTTTCTTGCAATATGTTGTGGCTGTGATCATCTATACTCTGTTAGTGTGGCTCATCACTTATTTAGTGAAAAATTATTACAAATAATAGCAAATATATATCACTAATACTAAAAGTTCACTTCCTAATGGCAATGAATAAGTTAAGGAAAAAGAACAAACAAATATAAATACCCATGAATAAATTTGGGGTTGTTATTACAATAATTTTTATATACTGCAGCATTGAAATTCTGGAACAGATTTCCCATTGAAATATTAATGCAGGAAAATTGTAACCTATCAAGGAAATATGTGAGGTTATTCCTATGATAAATGGGAACTGGACTCCGTATATAATAAGAAACTTCCAGGCCTGTATTTCAGTATTATGGACTGGATTAACAGAGAACTGCGAGCATCTTGCTCATGAAAACTGAGGGAGTGACTCTCAATTCTTCATTTAAGTCTTTGGTGTATTTCATGCTGGGAAATGGGAGGAGGAACAAGGCGGTAATAGCAATTTCCTGGAAATTAGTAAGATTCTTCAACTGCCATAGAAAAGTGAGGAAAACAGCAGCTTATTTCACAGAAATTTAGAGAAGGAGGAAAGATAATGTTCTCATTTTTTCCATCAATCATTATGTATGGATGCATCTACATTAATGATATGGAGCACAGGAAGGGCTTTTTGTGTGTGAATTTGACTTGACTCTATATTTGGAGTCCTTCTGTACACATTTTAGTGCACCACTGATCCTTTTTGAAGCATTGTCTTCCTTCCAGCATTGTCTTCAGGGTGTCATGTGGTGCGTAGCACTTGCAATGCAGATGCAAGGTTCCCCATCAGTTTGCTCTCTATGCCTGAATAGTGTATGCGTAAGATTGGCAAGTGATACAGACTTGTTAAGGTACAGACTTGCTTGTTAAGGTGCAATGTAGAGAGGCACAACAAACTGCACGTTCATCCTTCCCTTTTTACGCTGCATCAGCAGGTAATATAGACACACACACTGAGACTGCCATGATTATTTGAATTTGTGAGGATATAATATATCGCATTTTTGACAAAAAGATTCAACGCTTTGTCCAGTATGTGTCAGGTTAACTGTTTTTGCTTGTTTGAGCTTTTCTTTTGCGTTGGTTTATTATGTGATTTGTTAACTGAAAAAATAGCATGAGTATCTGTCATAGAAGAGAGCTCTAATTATAGAAGAAATCTGTTACATTTATGAACTTTTGACCTAAAAAATATCTTATAAATACACTGAATGCTCACAATTATGTTTGTATCTTGGAGAAATATATTTAAAAAATACGTTAGCAGATCCCTGTTGATTGCGTATTGGACAAGTCTACTATTCCAGTGAATGCATTCTTCTTAAAGTTAGCAAAATTTATTTTTATATGAATTTGAATAACTGTGGAAGTTAGCAACTTTGAGGTACTCAGTGTACTTAAATGATAGGTAGAGAGATAGGTTGATCAATATAGGTGGGTAGGTAGATAGATAGATGCATTACCTATATTTCTATAAAACTTTTTTGCCAGTTTAACATTTTTGCCATTTAGTCAAGCTAAGACAGTGAAAACTGAGCAAAGAGATTTGCATATAATTGGATTGATGATGATGAAGAATTTTACTGAGGCGTAAATATATTTCTTCTGCAACCAAAGCAGAATGTTTTGCTTGTGTGTCCCAGATGGCTTCCTGTAGGAAGATCGTATTTAGATTGAGGAACAGACGTTACTTATTTGAGGACATTTGGGAGTCTTTTATGGATTATGTTCATAGAGCAAAAGCTGCTTTGTAGAGACGCTTGACATTGCTATCCTACACATGTGTAATTTGGTTTTAACTTTGCGTATGTGTAATAGATTAGAAGAAGTGATTCATTAAAATGTTGGAAAATAAGGACTTAGTAGTGAGTGATGTGAAATAAATATAAATTATTAATAATGAAAAAATACTGGAAAAGCTGAAAAGACTGTCTGGTGAATGCCAACCAAACATGCTGTGTAACCAACACATAATGGGTTAATGTTTTTTGTGTAGATGACCTGTTTCTGAGTGATATTTTAAGAGCTGTTTTTGAAGAATATATTGGACAGAAACCTTCACTGTTTATTAGTAGACGTGCATGTCTCTTTAGTGTCTCGTTTCCTTCCTAAATGTATTGATCAAAGTGATTCAAAGGAAGCACTTTTTCCCCTAGTTCTCCATTTTCTTCATGTCCACCTCGTGGCATAATAGTTGATACCTGACATTTTGAATAACCTATGGGTTCACAGAATTGTCATTGTATATTGTGTGTTGCCCTCCAAATCTCCCTTGCTCCCTCCCTTTTTTTTGGTGGGCAGGTGAGGTGGATGAGGGGGAAGAAGAGCTGCCTGTTTGTTTTTTTTTATAAAATTCCTATTCTTGTCTTCTTTCAACTCTCTGGTATTATTAGTGACTTACTGCACTATTTATCCCATCATTTCATGAAGAGTATTTTTTGTTCTGTCTGCAGTAACTATAAGTAAGAAAAGGAAGACCATATAAATCACTACAATTTCTCTGTGATTTAAAACAATCCTGTTCCTGGACATAGTTCACTTCATTCCTTCTTTTTCTTAAACAATATTTAACACTATTCTGTTTTCACTGTCAAATAGTTATTTTATGGAGTATGTTTGCACCTAAGGGAGAGAAGAGGAATCTTTTTGCTCACTTATAAGATCCGTGATGCTGGATTAGGTTAGCCAAACCCTACTCACATCCCGGTAAGCAGACATATATTTTTGTATTTTTTGTAGGTGGATACAATGCAGACTACGCAGCACCCTGGCCACATTGAGGAATCATGTAAAATGAATGTATGTGCTCGTAAGTTAATTATTTATGAAATGAAACTCCAACTCTAAGGGATGTTGGATCACAAAATACATGAACTATCTTTACTCTCATGTTAAGAAATTGATTCCCAGGGGGCAGGGTTACTGCAAAACTAAGTGGACCTTGAAAGCAAAGCTATTTAAAAAAAAACAAAAACAAACCAAACTGAAAAAAACATGATAAATCATTTTTAAAAACCCTGAAAACAAGAGATTCAGATTGCATTTTGAATGCATTTTGAGAGATATTAAACAGAGTCAAGAATCCAAACCAGAAAAACAAATGGTATGTGAGAAAGGTTTGGTAAGCAGAAATGATCATAAGTGGAGGAACAGGATCAAATACCATCTAATTTAGCAGTATGAATAGGATGAAAAACTCACCGTTTTCTGCTTTGTTCCATCTTTGAAAGGACTGAAATTTGATTAGATGATTGCTTCAATTAGTAACTGGGAGATGAGTGTGAACAAGATTGAATTTTCAGTATTTGAATCAAGGAAGTATTTGTGATTTGCTGAAAAAAAAGAACAACCCTGATAATGTGCTAGATAAACAAAGAAAAAAATTTATACCTCAGGACTGAATTTCTGGAAATCCAGATATAGTCTTAGTATTTTAAAATCTTTGTACTACTTGGGACATGAGACAGAGTGTGAGAGAGGAATTAGGGGAAGCAGTCTTGGGTCCTTCAGGTTTTGCTGAGAAAAATGTGTCTACAAGGAAATTGAGGTAGATACAGAGAAGAAACCAAAACATGAAAAATGACTCTACCAGCAAATACGGAAATCAACAGTCACTCACACGTATACACATACAGTTTTGTTGTTAAACACAAGGTAATTCACTTGGCTAGAGCACTCTAGACTAGAATAATTGTGCCAAGGATTGTACAATTGCCAACGTCAAAACCACACGTAGGGAAAACCTCTGACTCTGCAGTCACTATGAAGCTATACACATCATATAAAGAGAAAGACTATAGTGCAAACTCCAATTTTCTACGTATATATACCACTTTTTATATTTATTACATATATATATTTGGATATTACACTATATAGTGTATCAACTTATGATTTAGAGAAAGGCTGAATATTTTCTTCTAAATGATTTATTCATTCATATCCTTCCTCTTCATCATAAGGAACAACAACAGAAGATATTTTAAGTATTAATTATTTTTCAACAAGCTCTTTTTCTTACAAATAAAGCGTAACTTCAGCCCATTCAAGTTTCTGATGCAAAGCTTGTATAACTGTGTGAGGAAACTATATTGTATTTATAACTAAAGTGTATATTATCACTTGCCTTCCTTCATAATATGGCTTTTCAACTGTATGAACAACAATGCTGAAAAACACTTTTTCTCTCCTGATTGTTACGCATTTATGTCTGAATTAGCACACCCTTTGTGTTTATCCCTTCAAAACCGGTAGTCTGCCACTCTTTTCCACTTGTAGTAATTAGTTCCAAGTGGAGGAATTTATGATACAGTAGGGGCTTTGACCTCTTTATTGTACTGAGATATATTATCAAACTTCAAAGTCTGTATACTGCTACTGTATTGATTTTGTTTTCTGTGAACAAAATCAATGAGCAAAATTAAAAGAAAAAAATCAATTCTTTCATTTTTGAATTGATTCAGGTTTTCTACATGTACTTTGTTTATTTAACCTTGATTGCTAGTCTGGAACTCATTGAAAGGAGAAACACATTGAGACCTTTAGTAATTCTGCATAAAAGAAACCTATGGAAACTAACAAAATACAGAAAGAAAGGAAATTAAAGTTAAGAGACAGGAAGGAGAAGGAAAACGATGCAAAAGAGATCAAGAAAAACATTGTTCTCAGTTGGGATGCATTGTTTAAGAATATCAAAGAACCTATAAAAATTAGCACCAACACCTTTGTCAGAAAAATGGGCATATAGATTGTTTATTTTGCACTTTTTAGCCCTTTGTTTTGATTCAATAGGTGGTTAAAAATGGCATATGAAACATCTGCAATCCATTGACCATACTTCATGAGTTCAGAGCAGTTGCAAAGCTTACCTAAAGATAAGAAAATATGACAAAAAATATTTAACATGTAATATTTTGCAGAAACAAATACATTAAATATGCAAATATATTTGTGAAATTTTCAGTCTTTTTGTCAATATAGACGTAATCTTAGTTTAAAAAATGAAAAAAAAAGTTTAACCTGAAAAGTGTAAAGAAAAATATTAAGGACCTCTGGTCAGCTACTTATCTCAGATACAGAAAGTCTGTATTTCAATAAAATTATTCTGCAACCAGGAATGAAATCAAAATTGTGTCTCCTGTGTTCATTGCAACTTCATTCTTCTATATTTAATTTTCTGGTCAGAAGCAATTACCAAGAGAGGATCCTTGAAAAATATTGTGCAACTACTGTAATTTTAAGATTTCACAGACTTTAGCAGCCAAGTAATTTGTATGGAATAAAAGCACTTTTGTATTGCCTCCTGCTACAACACCAATGGGGAAAGGTCAGCAAAACAGTGGGAGACCAAATGAAGGATTTTTTCTTGTGTGACATCAACTTGCAAGTCACTGGTAGTTTCAGAATTACAAGTGGTGATATAGTTTTTTTCAACTATTTCTTTCCTCTTTGCCTCCTACGTCTGCTTCATTGTTGGGCTATGTCTTTTTTTCTGTCAGGATGAGGGAGTGAAAGCCTACATGTGACAAGTGACATTCTACTTTCTGTTTGCCATTGTCCCGCGTGGATAAGAAGAAAAAGTACATCCATATGCCCTTCATTTTCCCACCTTTTACGAGCTTAAGTTAGAGCTTTTAAAGCTAAATCTGACTTGCTTTACTCATACGAGCCGACCGAATAAATCCGGTGAGACTGCTTGTGTGAGTAAAGACAACTCTTCTTTTAGTACCACTTTATTTTCATGTCTGTTTTATACAAGACCACTAAAAAACAAGATATGTCAGCAGTAAACTATCAGGGAAGTTGTGGTACGCAGTTACTTTAGCTAGTTAAAACGCAAGTTAGATAAATTATTAGTAGGAATAATATAGGAAGTGGCAACCAGTGGGAAATAGAGCTGTGTGGCAGAAGATCTCTTTTCTCTTCTTAATGGTTGTACTTCTGGGGATTGTGTACTGTCACAGTTTGTAGAGGCACTCTCACTGATGCCAATCGCAAATTTAAACATAGATGGAGGAGTAGATATGGTCGTCTCAGTAGTACTCAACTTGCTAACCTATCCATCAAAGCTAAACTGAAGAATTAAATTAAGAAAACTTCCGCCACCTAGACTTCATATTAGTCTCAGGGTGAACAATAAAATTTAATTTAAATAAATTGTTTTTATAAAGGTTCATTAAACAGTTTAAAATCTTCACTTGAGATTTCTCAGGCTTATTTAAAACCTCTGTCCCTACTCTTCCTGCAAGCTTCATTTAGGCCTGTAAGTACAGAGGCTTGGATTTACCCACTCACCATTTGTCTGGTCTGGTGTGATAATCTGTGCTTTAACTGTTTGAGAGTCATTAAGTTGACTGAATTTTGCTGAGCTAGTAAAAGATAGCTTTGTACTCTCAAATGCAGTGGTTACATTCAAATTTCCAATGTATGGTTATTATGGACACGTACAAATTCAAGATTATCTCCATCAGCATTGGGGAAAAAATTAACCTATTGTGCTTGCAGACATTATATTTGACTTTTGACATTACGTTTAGGGAAAACTATAATTATGTGAAATGCTGTCCCAGTTTCTATACTGTTCTCAATATTTTACAAGAAACTACGTTAAGAGTGTAGTATGTGACAAATGCCTTAAATAACCCTTTCTGACACCACAAACATGCCTACATCATTTCGTTGCTTAAAATTAAGCTATTTGTTTTAGTTAGAATGTGTCTGAAAATACCAAGAAACCACAATCACATTACTATTCTTCATCATACCATGGTAGATTACTATTTCAGCAGTGAGTTTTCCTTTGATCTGTAGTTCCTAGAAATGGCATCAGAGCTATCTATCACAGGAAAGCAGTTTGTTGCCCTTTCTAAGGGAGTTATGATGCTAATGGGAAATAAAAGTTCATTATGTCCCCTGGCAGTTACAACAGAGCCCTCAGTAGTCTTCAGCAGTGGAATTCAAGGAAGGCATTAATGTTTTCAAATCTAGTTTAAAATTAATTTTCTTCCAAATCAGATTACTTTTCGAATTTAAACAGCCTCAGTTTAGCCCAGTAACACCATTTTGAATAGCAAGTGCCAACCAAGCGAATATCTAAAAGGTTTCTATTATTTATTATTTATACATATTAATACTATATTTATTTATATATTATATTTGAGAAATACAACAGAGAAAAATGTTCTGAAGGATTTCAGTAAACCTAATTATCCTCTGTAGCCTATCTTATCAGGCTTAATTATCTCTTTATGTTACATTTTCCAGAGTCCCTATTCAGGAAAGTAGCAGGGCTTTAAATTGGCTTTTGACACAAAACAACCTTTCTTTAAACCATGAAACTGTACACAGACAATTGTTGTTTCTGGGAAAAAAGGTATCACTTCATGAATACTGTTCAGAGCAATTTTATTTTAGCAAATATGAGCAAAAGAGTGGTATATAGGGTAAGTAACCTCAGAAGACTCTGTGGGCATAGTTCTACATCATAAATGTCCATCTGCTTTTCCATTTTACTGCTAGAAGAATGATGATTTACTTCTGTTATCTGCCACTGTATTGTGAGAATGGCAGAAGTATATAGGGAGGAAAGATAACTGTAGCCTGACTGTTCCTAGTCTCAGCTCCCACCTCTAAGAAGGGAGTTAGCCCGTAACCAGTCACACATGCGTGATTTTTAACAGGGGGATTATGATTATTGTAAAACTTGGTATCTCATCTAAGCTTGCTGTATAGTTTCACAACTGAGAGATTTTATGGTGAGAAGTAGGCCTCTCCGGACACCCGTTCATGTCAGCCTGGGTTGGTTTTCTAATATGCAGGATGAAACCCTTTTTGGTGTCTCTGTCCCTGAGACTACAGAGAGACTTGATCGCAGAGGAACTTTAAATGTGTTCAAGCTCAAAACATTTCTGCATTTAAGTTTAGTGTCAATTAACATGGAACACATTTAAGCAGAAATGTCTCATCTCACTTGATTTGCTTTAGCGTACGTCTAATGATAGAAGATAGTTCATGTATTTGACTTTACTGACCTCACAAAGTCATGTCTGCAGAGGGGCAGAAAGCTAGGCTTGTGTTAGCTGTTGCAGGGCCAGCAACCAGGAGATTCAGTCTTCATTCCTACATCTGCCACTAGTCTGCACCTCTTCAGGGCTATGCCTGTGAAAACAGACAATACATTTTCATTACCTCAGTCACAGAAAATTATTTGATCCATTTTGTTTTGTGACGTGTTTATAAGGTGTGGCGATGAGATCCATAGAAAAGTCTGTAAAGAGTAGTATGATATTGTAGAAATACATTAATGTCCTCTGTTTCACTGAAGTTGGGACAACTGGTTTTCAGAGCTTTTTTTGCTTAACATCTATAAACTGCCTCCTGGCCAAATTGTTTGAAACAGATATTAATTTTCATCATTATGTATATGGGACAGTTCTGTATATATACTTCAGTGCACTTTCATCAAAGAAAGCTTTAGATTTAAGCATGCTGCATTTAAGAAAAAAAATATTTTCTAGGTTACCTTTTTTCCTAAAATATCATATTAGGAAAGCAAATGAAACTTATTTTATGTTGGTTTCAAATATAGATAGCATATTTGTTTTTATATGAGTATTTCATGACTGTGAAGTGTCAATATATTGACATTGTTAGTGGGTAAAGACTTTCAACAAATTGGAAAAAAAGACATAGTATGGAAGAAAGTAATTCAATAATATTGTGAAACCTTTGATTATGTACTCAGTGCTGGCAGTGACACAGCTATACGTAAGCTTTGTCCTAAGGAGTCTGCATTATAAAGAGGAAACTAGACAAGCTGTGGGAGACTCAGTGGTTTTTCTTGTTTGCCTTTATCCTGCTTCCGTCCCTCATTTTCAAATGCTCCCCATGGAGGGCATTAGAAAGTTGTGAATTAAAGCTCCAGGGAGTCTGAAAGAAGCAGCTATAGGCAGCACTGAGGAATAAAAAGGGTAGATTTCCTGGTGTAATTATTCAGGTGTTTCCTATGCATGATGAAAAGTTTGTCGTGTAGAGAGCATAGTGAAAGGAGAACACAAATAGTACAGTTACACGTGTCTGTAAAACTCATGTCATGTCGTGACGTCATGCCATGTTCACCTTGTGTTTCAGGTGCTTAAAAGTATGTGAAGTTGGTCTGAGCGTCTTGCAGTGATAAGGAGTTGATGGTTGCTGGTTACCTATCGTGTTCTGTTTGTTGTCTTTCAGGGATGATCTGTTTGGATATTTTTATGAATCTGACCATGACGCTTGAGCAAAGCTTGTGCCTATGTTATGTATAGACATCAGAGCATTCCAAAAGATCTTGAAGTGTGTGCAGGGAGCTAAAACCAATAAACTCTTTTGGAGCAGTCTCTGGTTTTCCCTTATTTTTCCAGTTTTGATGGTGTCAATTTCTGGCATTAATATTGAAATAAGAAGATGGTAAAAACATAGGTGCAATACCAATAAACTGTATTTTAAATTTTAATTTCCCATTTAAAAGGTAAATTCAGTTTCTAAATATAGTATTAGCGTTTAAATATAACAAAATTTCATTTTGTATTACGTTGTGGAGCACTTCTATGCAGCCTTCTGCACTTTGCTTTCAATCATTCTCACTGAAATTAGAACTGTCAGTGAGCAGCACCAGACAGATTTTGATTTCACTCAAAAAGTTATTTCTAGTAGGATGACTTTTAACAAATATATACTGGTTTTATACATGTTGTTAGGGTGATTTTTATATTAATTTGTTTGTACTACCTTTGACTGAGTTTGTGGCTTATTGCAATATGTTACAAGGTAAAAACAGCTTTCCAAAAATAGGATTTACAACTACGGGAGGTCAGACAGTAATGTCAGGACCTCTGCTTTATAAAATTCATTACTGTAAGTGATGTGAGAAGATGATACATTAGCAAGGCTCAGAAGAAGATAGAAGATTTTTGAAATGCTATTTAGTCTATTAACTTTCCAGAATTCCCTTGATATTCTTGTTTAGAATTCTATATATATATATAATACATGCATACGATAGGAGGTATTTCTGTCCTGTTGTGTATCTCAGTAAAGGTTGCATTTATGGCATGAGCTACATTCATTTCAAATGAATCATCTGTAACAGAGTGGTTTACTACATAGGACTGGGAAGTGGGAATTGGGGGTCTTGCATTGCATTCTTGCTGATGACACTGACCTGCTTTTGTAGGGTGAAAGAAGTCAGCTTTCTGTGCGTTAACTGTCTGGTGTATTAAATAGATATAACACATTACAGGATATGATGAGGATTGTTTAAGTAAATGCTATTCATGATTTGTGAGTGTTAATGGCAATTTGATGATTGATGCCCTTATATTACAATGTATATTACAAAGTTTTGGGACACTCTTCATCTGCACATGTGCAGTTCTTTAGTATGTTGAAGTTAAAAAGTCAGAATCTTGAGGTCTGGCATGATAATTTCAGTTTTGCTATTTTCAGAACACTGATTTTTTTCCTATTACTATGATGAAAAATAAAGGCAGACAATTGTCCATAAAATGTAGCCATTTCATTTTTTTGTCTAACTTATTGGAAATATAGTAAAACATTTTTCTTTTAATGCACTAGGTACTGACTCCGCTGAATCTCTGATGTACTGTCCATAATGAACTGCACCAAAACAGAATTGTAATAGCTATTACAGTGCACGCAGGAAATAGGGTTAAATTTTCAAAAATGCTCACTATAACTTACTCCAGTGATTAACTCTTTAAAAAATATGACCCTTAAGTGTCAGTACTAGACAGATGTACAGATGGTTATCCACATCTTGCAATAACCAGTGTGAATTCAGCCAGGCGGCAGGTGGGAAGATTCTGGACATCTGTATCATCTCTCTGGCTTGTGCATCTGTCTCTCAGGGCCTGTACAGCTGCAGCGGCTGCTTTCCTACATACCATAACCAGGAAAGAAAAGGCAATTGGAATTCTAGTCCCCAGACATGGACATCAATGGCTGGCACCTGATACCGAATTTCTAATTCACTGTGTGTATTTCATGGTCTTTGCACTTCAACAGACTTTTTTGTGTTTCACATATCTCATACCTCAGTGTACACTTCCAAAGTTTTGCAGTACTTCTTTGCAATAGTGCAATTTATTTTAGGACAGAATAAAAATATGGCGCTTTTTTTTCCTACAGGAAATTATAGAGAATAATGACACCAGAAGAAGTATTACTATATTAAAAACTGGAAGATCAAATTATCACTAGATCTTTTGATACTCAGTTTTACAATCCATTGAAATTCTGTGGAAGAGGTTTGTACTTTGTGTAGCCGGAAAGGCTGCCAATCATGCTTCCCTCATCTATTATCTTATTCAAATTAATACTAGTAAGCTTGAAATATCATAAGTAGCTTTAGTCCTTCTGTAATCTACTTTTAATGGGAGGAATGAAATACAGTCCATATGGTAACCTAGATGATCTGTCTTGAATTATTTCTGGGATAAGATCAAATACATACCTGAGTTTTGGTTACATACCCAATCTCAGATTATTTTCATTAAAAATTAAATTCTCCTTTAGACACAATTTGTCTGAGGCCATCTGTTGACTTCATAAATCCTATAGCCTCAGTTCTTGTACTGAATAAACCTCTCCTACGTGAAGGTTAAAACATGAGAGGTGGCAGTTGTGAGATGGGCTTGGAGTGCTGCATGCTAGAGTGAAAGGGTGAACAGCATTTACCTTTTTAGATGCCTACTTCTGACTCAAGAAAGTAAAAGAGAAAAAGAGAAAAGTGTCTCAGTGACTTCAGTGGGTTCTGGATCAGGTCTCAGTGTGGTAAACTGACAAATTATCTGATACTAAGTATGAGTAGATGAGGATAAACAGTGTACTACCCCTTATTAAAGACTTTTCTATGTAATGCTATCAACATAGAATAATAACACATACTTTGTGTTTTTATTAAGTGATGTGTTTCTACTAATTGAAAGAGTAGATAATTTCACAGAGACAGAAAAAAGGTGATTTTAAAAAAAATTAATATTAATTTAAATCTCTAGGGGTTTCAGACTTGTGTTTGAAACAATAGTCTTATGTTCCCGTTTCTAAACTAGTCATTAAGAAGAATACATGGTAGAGTAATCATAATTTTGACTCCCCTTTATAATTACTGATCCATTTCTATATTACATTGTCAAGAGACTACTATAGCCGCTTAAAAAGAAGCCTGGCTTCAGCAATGAGAAAGCAGCACATCATTCATTAAAGCTAACAGCAAGCATGCTAATCCTAAAATAATTTATCATCAAGGCAGCGGTGGTGGTGGTGGTGGTGGGGTGCTTCTAAAACTGGTGATTCCAATCAAGCTGTGTGCAGTCTGCAGTGATAGAAAGGACCTTTTTGATTGTCAGGAGGTGCTATGTTAGTAGGTTGACTGTACATTTCAATGGCCATATGAAATGTTGTGGAAATATTGAGTCTTAATTTATATAAAACTTCCTAATAATTATTTTGGGTTTTTGCAGACTCCAGGCAGTTGAACATACAAGAAGAAATTATATTTACTTAACTGTTTCATTAAAGTTAGTGGATTTCCCAAAGATATAGTTACCTGTCACTAAGAGCTGTTGATGTGTCTATTTTTTATTATGATATAACAATAGCATCACTTTCCTTAGAGCAATATGTGAGATTTAGATAGCATAATGGACTTCCAGGGCCTTTGAGAAACACCATTATTTTTCTACTGATTTTGTATTAAATAAGTATCAGCCTGTATTTGTGGGTTAATATATGCATACCATTTGAAACGTACTTAGTGACATTATGTAATTCACAGATGTTTTATTATTCATAGTACTGTGCATTCATAGCTCTCTTTAGTCACTGTTGTGCAAAATCTAATGAGGGAGATTCTGTGTGTCTTTTGCTGGCCTTTCAGACTTGTCAAACCCATTCAGTCAATTCAAACCACAAACGGTGGGATGTGGTGCCCTTTTCTGATTATTTTGCTATTTGACTGATGAAGTGGAAAGGAGTAAAAATATTGTTTACTTGTAATTTGTGTATGTATATGTCCTGTTGTAAAAATACAGAGGAGGACATAAGAAAAATAAGATCTTGTCTCTCCCCTGTATTTGGATTGTTCTGTAATTTATCCCTTTGAGAGGGGATAAATTGTTGTTAGCATAAGTATTAGAGAAGGATTTTATACACACTTTTCATAGGCATAAATGAAATTACACTGGTATAGATAGAAGGGAACTCAAACAAAATTAGAAAGGTCCTCTGTTTCTGTTGTTGTTGTTGCTGTTGTTTTAAATTATATTAGAAATGCTTTCTCCAGCTGGTTTACCAATTCACTCTCCTTGATTTCATCATCTGATCAGCACCAGACCACTAGCTGATGAAAGAGAAAGTCGGTGTTACTGATTGCAGTGGCATTTATCATTTTCTATTAATATAAAAAACACAGTGTCTCAGTGCTGTAGATCTACTGAGGAAATCATAAATCATAGGAATTAAATGATGTCCAAAAATCCTCACTGGAATCAGAATTTTAATTTGGGATTCTGTTAGGATTTTTTTCCTGATTAAAACCTCTATTATTTTTTACTTTGTATCTTATTAGTCATACCTTTTCTCTGTGACTACTGCATTCTTCATCCCACATTTCTGAACTAGTTTCTTATCTTCATCCCTGCTTGGCTGGAGTTTTTGGACTGTGTAAATATAAACTTTGTAATCTCTGTCTTTTCTTCTATCACCATATTTATCATAAATTTCTTGCATGTTGTGGTATCGTTTTAATTATTGCCATGAAATGTAGTCATTCACTTGGTAAAAATTTTCTTCACACAAACATTCAGTGCTTTAGGTTTAGCTTGTGTTTTTTTTACACACAGTGGCAAGTTTTGGGGATGACAGTTTTTTCTTTGTTTTCCTGTTTCTCCATGGGGAAATATTCTTCTCTGGGAATGGGTGTGGTGAAAATTTAATGTCCCTGTGTTTAAGCTCCCTGTTGTACAGCTTTGTACAGGTCTGTCATGTCTGACTATTTGCCTTTGTGGAAAAGAAAGACATAGTCCTCTGTAGCTTAACCTATCCCTGACTCTAATGTCTTGCAGGAAAAACAAAGCAGTTTGCTGTGTTCTACCTTTCTCTGTTGCGCTAGTGATAGTCTTGCCTTTGCGGAGCCTGGGATCAGTATTAGGAAAGTAAATACATTGAATAATGAATCTGATAGTTTTGTAAATGCGGTGCTTTTCCACTTTAAGTGTTTGTGAAACTGTGCTTTTGATTTATTTAATATTCAACCGTTCACTTTGATGTTCTGTTCATTTATATACCACTTCAGTAAATAAACATGTAAAGCCCTTTTGAGCAAATCATAAACTTCAGTGACAATGCCCATAGGAGACTGATGACAAACCCAAGGAACACAGACACTAATGTAAAATCTGAGACATGTATGGAAAAGTTGAGCTTTCTGTCACATTTAAGAGGAGTTAGTGTAAGAAGCCGGTAGGAAAGTGATTTTTTTTTTTAACCTCCCGTATCCAGTGAACTTCATTAATGTGAGATATGCTCTTGAAAACATCCTTCTTTCTGTGCTACCGTTCTGGCTTCCTGTGCTCTGTCAGTGACCGACAAGGTGCAGTCTTCACACTGGTTGAGGGTATAATAGTCCAAGGTGGTTTTCAGAGCTGTGTTGTCTTTGTAATGTTTTCTAATAAGACTGATAATGTGAAAAAACATTTTGAAGTCTAGCAGTGGTCCATGCTTAAAATTTTTAGGACGTTCCTGCTTTCTTTCTGAGCAGAAGGGACAGAAAACATAAAGCACGCACAGGTTTTTTTTGCTTCAACTTGCAAAATTTATGGAATGGCGAGCCAATGGTGTTTCAGCAAAATAGCTTACATAAAGCCCCCAAAATGGTGAAAAAGGCCTCTTTTGGAGCCCCAGTGGATATCTGTCAGAACAGAACTCCTGTGAGCAGGCAATGAAATTCATTCTAATGATGTGCTCTGCTTCCGTCGCTGGTTTACTCTGTGATGAGTAACAGATAAAGGTTTTTAACAGTTTTATATCTAAATTTGAGGAGCTGCAGAAAATATTTAGTATAAATATAAAATATAAACCAGGAATTATTTCAAAAGAGGCAGCTGTTCTTTGAGGGCTGTGGTACTTTCTAGCCCTTTAGTCCATTCTTTCTTATGTCCAGGCAGGAAACTGAATGGATATTGCTAATCTCACTCAGGAAGATTGATACCATCTTCACCCCGTACAAGGACATCAAGAAAATTTCCAGTCATGGAGATCACATTATCATACACAGCAGCAACACAAGAGTTAGATTCTGTCTCTGGTTCTTTGTCGACATGATAGCAGTCTCCAGATTTAGGTCTGATGAATATAAATGGACAAGAATATGTATTCTACACAAAGTCTGAAGAAAAATGCCCAGGGCAAACTAGCTTCCGTTTGGTTTTATGTGAAAAAATGTAAAAAGCAGCAGTTAGTTTCCCCCTGTGTTTGTCCCCCTAGAGTTTTTTCTTCATTCACTAAGCTTCCCTATTGGAGACAGTTTTGGATTTTTCTATTTCAGATTTTTGCTTTTGTATATGTAGAGAACACTCCAACGGAGGAATAAAGAAGATGGATGAGACAGCTGATTTGTTGAAACAGGGCTGCTCACTGTAATGCCAAAGGAAGATAGGTGGAGAAAAATACAAATAAAGGACAAAACTCAACACATGGTTCTCTAAAAACGAACATTTTTGTCTCTTATGTAAGTAGGTTCCAATTCTCAAACTTGAATCCAGCACAAAATAATAATACCTCTTAAGTGGAGGATGCTGAAAGAAAATAGCTGATTTGAAATGAAAAGTGAAATCCTTCACGTAAATATTTGTGGTGGGTTGACCTTGGCTGGATGCCGGGTGCCCACCAAGCCGCTCTATCGCTCCCCTCCTCAGCAGGACGGGGAGGGAGAAAATAAGGTTGAAAGAAGCACATGGGTCAAGATAAAGGCAGTTTAATAAAACAAAAGCAAAGGCTGCATGTGGAAGCAAAGGAAAGCAAAAGATTTAGCCTCTCCTTCCCATCAGCAGCTGATGTCCAGCCACTTCCCGGGAAGCAGAGCATTGGCACCTGTGTGCTGAAAGATGAGCTAGTGGGGAAGAAGAGCAGCCTGGCTGAACAGAGAGCTTTGGCTGGAACTCAGGGGAAGAAAGAGAGTTTATGACCTTTGAAAGAAGGGACAGGCCACTCAGGAGGACAACAAGGAGTTCATGGGGTTATGCAGACAGAAAATTAGAAGGGCCAAAGCCCATCTGAAACTTAATCGGGCTACTGCTGTAAATGTCAATACAAAATGTTTCTATAAATACATTAGCAACAAAAGGAGCGCTCAGGAGAATCTCCATCCTCTGTTGGATGTGGGGGGAAACATAGTGACCAAGGATGAGGAAAAAGCTGAAGTACTTAATGCCTTCTTTGCCTCAGTCTTTAGTAGTAGGACCAGTTCTTCCCTGAGCACTCAGCCCCCTGAGCTAGTAGACAGCCACAGGGAGCAGAACTAAGTCCCCATAGTCCAAGGGGAAATGGTGAGTGACCTGCTACAGCACTTAGACATACACAAGTCTATGAGGCTGGATGGGATTCCGCCAAGGATGCTGAGCGAGCTGACAGAAGTGCTCACCAAGACACTTTCCATCATTTGTCAGCAGTCCTGGCTAACAGGGGAGGTCCCAGTTGAATGGAGGTTAGCAAATGTGATGCCCATCCACAAGAAGGCCTGGAAGGAGGATCTGGGGAACTACGAGCCTGTGAATCTGACCTTGGTGCTGGGGAAGGTTATGGAGTAGATCATCTGGAGTGCCATCACGTGGCACGTACAGAACAACAAGGTGATTAGGCCTAGTCAGCATGGGTTCATGAAAGGCAGGTCCTGCTTGCCTGACCAGATCTCCTTCTATGACAAGGTGACCCACTTAGTGGATGAGGGAAAGGCTGTGGATGTTGTTTACCCGGACTTTAGTAAAGCCTTTGACACCATTTCGCCCAGCATCCTCCTGGAGAAACTGACTGCTCATGGTTTGGACAGGTATACTCTTCGCTGGATGAAAAACTGGCTGGATGGCCAGGCCCAGAGAATTGTGGTGAATGGAGTTAAATCCAGTTGGTGGTTGGTCACAAGTGATGTTCCTCAGGGCTCAGTATTGGGGCCAGTTCTGTTTAGCAATGACTTGGATGAGGGGATCGATTGCACCCTCAGTAACTTTGCAGATGACACCAAGCTGGGTGGGAGTGTTGATCTGCTTGAGGGTAGGATGGCTCTACAGAGGGATCTGGACAGGCTGGATTGATGGGCTGAGGCCAATGGTATGAGATTCAACAAGGCCAAGGGCTGGGTCCAGCTTTTGGGTCACAACAACCCCATGGATTGCTACAGGCTTGGGGAAGAATGGCTGGAAGGCTGCCTGGCAGAAAAGGACGTGGTGGTGTTGGCTGACAGGTGGCTGAGTATGAGCTGGCAGTGTGCCCAGGTGGCCAAGAAGGCCAACGGCATCCTGGCCTGTATCAGGAATAGTGCGGTAAACAGGACCAGGGAAGTGATCATCCCCCTGTATTTGGCACTGATGAGGATGCACCTTGAATACTGTGTTCAGTTTTGGGCCCATCACTGCAAGAAAGACATTGAGATTCTGGAGCATGTCCAGAGAGGGACAACAAAGCTGGTGAAGGGTCTAGAGCACAAGTCTAATGAGGAGCAGCTGAGTGAACTCAAATTGTTTAGTCTGGAGAAAAGGAGGCTGAGGGTAGACCTTATCGTTCTCTACAGCTACCGGAAAGGAGGTTGTAGCGAGGTAGGTGTCAGTATCTTCTCCCAAGTATTGAGCGATAGAACGAGAGAAAATGGCCTTAAGTTGTGCCAGGGGAGGCTTTGATTGGATTGTCAAAAACATAAGATAATAGATGTCCTGAAGTGAGCATAAAACTAGAATTCATTGACTGCTGTTGATTACTGTTGCTGCTGTACCTTGCAGGAGGGCAGTTTGGTTGTACACTTAAGGTGCTGTGAAGAAGTAACAATACTTGAGTAGAATGATTAGGAGATTGTTACATTTTGGTATAATTTATTTATTTTGACATAGAAACAGAAGTTTTAAGCAAGTTGTTTGTTTGGGGAGATGCTTGGGGATACGAAATCTTATGTATAGTTTTATGACCTGCCTAATGGTCTCTTTCCAAGTACATAGCATCCATACTTGGCTGAGGCTAGAAATACTATTGTCTTCTCAGTATTGCCAAGGCAGAAAATCCTTAGTCTGCTCTTATTTTTAATCCCGAGATACCCATGGTGCTTGATCCATACAGGGGCTTCATCCTCTAAATACGAGAACTTTTCCTCTTCTCTGAGGAGTTCTTCTATCAGCAGAGTGATTGTGTCTTTTGTATAAATGACCTCAGAATCATTGCATTTTTGTTTCCCTGAAGGGTGAGCACACTTCTAGGTGTTTAGAGAACTACTATGTATTTTTTGTTGTATCTCAAAGTTGCTGGTTTAGGGGTTTGGGTTTTTTTGGTGAAGATTGTCTGCGGAAACTCTTTATGAAAGAACTTCAAAACTTAACTAAATTCTTATGACATCATAATTGTTATGGGGTAGGTTTGGCTAAAATAAGAGAGACATGTAGTGATCAATGTACATCCTTAAAAAATACTGTTATTAATATTATAATTTCTGTGTTTGTCAGGCAAGTAAACATAGTAGCAGAACGTGACAAAGGTTTTTTTGGATCTGATTGTCTTTCATGTCTTTTGGGGGATGAATTCCAGCCTCGAAAACCTAAAGAAATTCCTCCCTTATTACACACAATGTGACATATGAAGCATAAAGAGAAGAAGCCCTTTCAGTATGAACCTAGATATGAGTATAGGAAAACAGCAGAAAGAAACTAAGGAGGCCTTGGTTTACATAAGCTAGGTGTAAGAAAATGAAGACTCATGGATGCAAATTTTGCAAATGTTTTAAACTTAATTCTGTCAATGTTTGTTATGTTTGTCTGTGATTTCCACCCACAGGACAGAGACAAAGCAGCTGTTCTAATTGTTATGAATAATTTACCTGTTAGTTTCAAAGGCACTGATATTTGTAGTTTAGGTAAAAAAAAAAAAGAAAAAAAAAAGAAAAAAGATGTACTTTAAAAGAAGTGGTAAGCAGAATACTTTCGTAGTTCTTATGATGAAACATTCCCCATTTGTAGCCTATATGACAGCTCTGGCAACATTATAAATCTTTCCAACCTTCTTATTCCAATTTAGCTATACTTGTGAGGATATATGTTGAGGGCATCTTGAGCATAAAGAAAACGAAGATGCTAAGCTATAAAACAAATATGACAACTAGCATTTTTAACCTGTGTGGATTTGTTAAGGATTTATACTGTATATCGAAGTGCAATTCCTCTATGCCTCTCTGCGGCTCAAGAAATTCACCTACGTTTTTTTCTCAGTACCAGGATTGTTCTGTTCTGTTTCTCAACTCATATTCTAGAAAACTGCATCGCTGAATAGTTGAATATTTAAGAAATGTGCAATATTGTCTATGTTGTCATATATACTCTCAAAGTATTTGGCAATTAGATTTATGTGCTAGTGTAGTGATACAGAAGAATCTCAGTTTTCCTTCTGAAGAAGTAGGGAGAGCTATGGAAATAACATATAAGCCCTTGGCAGCCAGGAATAGACAGTTCTACCACCTTTTCTTTGTGTTTAACTGCAGACATACAGGTTAACCTGTAAGGATGCTTAAGTCATCCCTGTGCTCACCCTCAATGACTTAATGCTGGACTTTAAGAAATTAGAAGGTTTTTAGGAAGTAGGAGGCAAAGAAGTCTTAAAATAGGTACAGCAAGAACAAAGTGAAACAGAACTTGAAGGGAAGAAAGAAACTACCCTCCACAAGCCAAAGACAAAAATTTAAATAAACGCACCAATAAGTAAATAAATAAATAAAAATGTATAATGCAAGTATGTGACAAAAAATGAAGTGGTATTTTCTGATTCCTTAGATATTTTTTTAAATTAGTTTGGAAAAGGAAAAAAGTCCTATTAACATCTAAATTGGTAACAAAATGGGGCAGTGCAGTCCTGCTGTCACAGCACAGTATCATCCCCTTTCAGTTTTTAGTTTATTGCCTGCTATTCAGGATTTGTTTACTTTGAATTTTAAAATGAAATTGAAGAGTAAGAGCAAGAAATTAGGTATTATTTTTGGTCAGAATGATAAACGTGAAGTTTGAAACAGCCTTCCATACGGTGATGCACGCATAAGCAAAGGAGCAGAAAAATGTTTCAAAGGGTCTGTAACTCATGGAGCAAAGGAAGTAGTGTATTTGTTGATGCTTCTCCTTAACCCACAGAAACTCTTCTGTATATATACCTCATAATTAGGGCTTCGTGTGCCTGCAGGGAGGGTACACAGCCAGGGAGCAGCCTTTATGCACAGCATGCTACCCTAGCAACCTGATAGATTTCCAGCAGAAATGTGTGTGGGAGTTAATGCTGATCTTTGCAGAATTAACCCATTTTTGGAGAGAGAAGTATGCACAGCTGTTGTGGACTAGTCAGCATAGTACAGCTTCTGAAATCCATAGGAAAAGAACTTGTGCAGTGTACGTTCATGTTCGGTATATGTACCTGGATTTTTATTCCCTCATCCACCAGATCCCTGCGTGGAAATTAATGTGACATCAGACACAAGAGATGATGCTCACTAACCGTGCTTTTGACCTGTCATAGGTTTGACATTTATTTCTCACCTAAGTGTGATATAAGCTTTGAATATGTATTTTTCACAGTTATACCAGATTAGCCTTTTTATAAGTGAATTTCCTAGTTGCCATTCTAGTGCTACAGAAGAACTCCCAGGAACTGTTTAAAGGATAGTTGGCTTTAAAACATCGCATTATAAACTTTGTCTACTCAGGGTCAGTTTTGCACAGCTGTCCAAGCTGCAGTGGTGGGTTGGCCAGCAGACAAATAGCTATCTGAATCTGAGCTCTGCCAGTCCCAGGCAGAGCCCTAGGACTAATTTGAGTATAAGAAAAAGTGAATGAGTACAGAAGTGAGAGAGAAAGGGGTGAGGACAGTATTTTAAAAGCACAAAGTAGAATATCCCTTGTCAGTGTGCAGAGGGTGGGAAATTGCTTAATGGTCAAGATTGAAAGAGTAAGACTGTGGAGGAGACAGTTTTCTGAATCTCTGACAGGCTGTAGGGACTATTTGCAGTTTGTATAATTTAATTTTGAACCACCAGAGGAAGAATTTATGTGCACAATTTCTGCTGTTATCCATCCCCAAAGGAAAACATTGCTGCATCACAGTCTACCCAATCATCTGATATCCTCATTAATCAGCAGAAAAAAAGATATGTATGATAGGAAGCCTATGTTTGCATACAGTCTCAATGACATAAATCTGTAAAGATTCTGATTTTAGCTGTCAGTTTTACTGGTAATGAAAAGGCTTCCACCAAGATACTTGATCTTCGAGAGTCCCATGCAGCAGGGATTTAAGATTCTAGCTTTACTGAACTTCACTGGGCTTGTCAGAAATAAAAGTTGAGAGCATCTCACTCACTGAAGGTTTCGTTTTTCCTTGTATCAGTATTCTGTCAGTACATTCCAGTTAGGGCCCCTGAATTCTTTCCTTGGATTTACTATTTTAATCTAATGGAATATTGTTGAAAAAAGCTGTTTGGCCTATATCCTCTGTTATTTTCACTGAGAAAATTTCAGATTGATTTATATATAAATTAGGTTTGCCAAACCCTTTCTCTCTGGTAATCAGCTTTCTACTAGTAGTTAAAAGAGTGGGGCAGAATAGTAATGCCTGAATGGGTTGAAGGGAAGTAGATTGTTCTGTAAGAAGTTTTCTCTATGTCTTCCTAGTGTTCCTGGGATGCGCAACACTTCTCCCCAAACAAGAATTATACAAGTCTCCACATAACTGATGTGTAAAGAACTACTCATTTGACTCAAACCAAAATGAAACAGAGGATGAGGAGTCATTGTGATGTACTAGTCTGCTGCAATGCATCTCCATTATGCTTAGAGAAGTCTAAGGTATACTATCTCTGTTGCTTCACTGGGAAAGAGGTAGTTCTACATCACTTTAAGCAGAGAACGGTGTAAGCAGCACAGTATAATTTCAGTTGTTTTATTGTACATTAACCATGATTTTATTTTACCCAGTTGGAGGTGTGAGATTGGGTTGAACTATGACAATTAACTTTATAAATACATCTTTCTCTGTTACCTGGTTCCCTATCAGCCTTTCTACCTACTTTGAAATTTGATATTGCTATCCTTCAATGCTACCATGTATTGGATCTTCTTCCACATAAAATCAATAGCCTTACTGAAATCCCTGCTAGAACTAAAGGACCATTCACCGGAATAGCAAGAAGGAAGGCTATGCAAGGTTTTCTAAAGATGCCTGTCTGGATTTACTGGATCCAATGTAGAATATTATTGGTAGAAGTCATAAAAAAAAGACTATCACTTGGACTGCATGAGAAATGTTTTTGGGTTTTTTTACTAATGGAAAACAATGGAACGATAATTTTCAATTTTTATTTTGCACCTTAAATAATTAAAATTAACATTCAGTGACATTTTTGTCTTATAAGTTTGAAACTTTCATGAATGCAGTCTAAATGAAATTTATACTAGTGAAGGGAGGCCTTTCATATGGTATTCATCAGTTGCTATTCTTGTTCAAAACATCTAACTACTAAGAACATAATCATTGCTATTTAGACTAGTTCTGGCCCCTTGAAAACAACATATTAAAATAAGAAACTATTCATCTCACACCTGGGTAAGTCCATCAGGCAATTGGACATGGAAGATACAATTAATCCTTTTCCTCTTCATTATGACATATACAACTGTGGAAGTTCATTTTCTTGTTTCCAAAATTAAGACAGATATATTAATAATAAAAGTGCATTCTGTGTGTTTCTGAACAGGACACCTGTATATTTATTCATATTAGGCCTAAGGCCTTCTACTCCCACAGTAATGTGTATATGTTGGGTTTTTTTCCACTTTTTACCATTAAGACTCTCCTAGGTCAATACTTTATGGAGTTTAATATCTACATCCTTCTCTAGTAACTGGCTTTAGATTTTTGCATTGTCTCAGTCTCCTTCAAATAAACATAACAAAGAAAAATTGTTTCTCTTTAGCAAGAGTGTCTAACAGCCCTGCATCCTTTCTGCTTCAATATTTGTGCTTGTACGATACCAGAATATCAGTATTCACACTAACCCTGAACTTAATTATTCTTCACATATTTCTCCTGTCATCGTAGTCAAATTTTCACCAGAGCTGTCGTTCCATTTCTCATATAAACCCTTAGGACTGAGACCTCTTTACCTCTTTCCTGGACCATACCATCTTAAGAAATTGATTTCTGGGTTCAGCCTTTGTCAAATGTTGCTTCCTTCTTTTCACAAACACCAGTAATTCCACTAAAATTCATTAATTATCACTATGGCAATTGCAGTCTGATGATCGTATTTTTCCACTGACTCCCATTCAAATTTCAAACATTTTCAAAGCTTTTCAAACATTCATCTATCTTCATTTGCTTTGCTTCTCATCCAGTTCCTCTAACACCTGCCCCATCCTTCCTACAGAGTCGTGCCTGCTGGTGTGAAAATATGTTCTTCTGCATAGTTCTTTGAAACAGCCTACTTGCATTTCTCCTTCTGATCAAGCCTTAATTGCCTTTCCAAACTTAATTATAAAAAGCCTTCTTTTTCTATTTTTTTTTTTATTTATTTCATTGGCCTTTATTTACACACATTTGCTTTCTGTAATGTTGTTATGGGAGTGTGTTACGTTATACATAGTTCTGTCTGCTTTCCTATTCTAATATATATATTTTTAATGGTGTAGGAAATACATGTGGTATGAATTGGACTGCCATTGGTTGGACACTGTCTCTGTATTCTGGGATGGCTGGTCTCATTAAAGTGTGTAGTAAATACAATACTCTCTATGGTTCTGTTCTGCATGAATATAGAGGGAGTTTGCATGATACAGCAAATATCATCTTTTGGCAGGAGTGCCTCCACTGTGGCAGCACGGCTATATGCACTTTTACCTGTGACCATGTCTTTTCAAACTTACCTTTCAGAAGTCAATATTGCAACAGGAGAAGAGATAAAGACATAGAGTTTGAGAGCACTTTATGGTACTAAATAAATCACTGGAGCACTTCAGCCAAGGCTGCTGACGCAGCCTAACAGGAATGTGGGATTACCAAATTACAGCGTATGTGCTCACAGCACTTTTATGAAAGTGAGTCAGTGAGGAAGGGTTTGAGAGGACTGTTTCAAATAGAGTGACTGAGCTGAAACACAAACTGCGTATGTATCCTCTAGGTATGGGGAAGATCCTCACTGGGCTTTTTACTTATGGCTTTACATTTCTAAAGGGCCAAAAGCAAAAATAAGATATCATATATGGATTTAGAATAAAGTCTTAACTTTACCTACAGCAAGATTGTGTGGAAAGAAGAGCGGGAGTAAGAGCATTTAAGATGGATCCAACTTGTAATTTCAATTGTATTCAGCTAGTAGAGTTTTAGCCATGCATATATAGCCATCGTGAAAGAATCCCAAATACCTTTTTGGTAGTTTCTTGACAGGCGTTTGCAGCAAACTTGTCAGGTTCCCTGTAGGACCTGTTTTCTAAAAAATTAGGGTGTTGCTTTACTGTATTGCAGAGACTTTCTCGGAATGCCAACATCCTTCTCCTTGCCCATACTTACTTCAGTTCAAATGGTGTACTACACGTCTCATTTTTACATAGAACACAGATCAGGGTATCCCTGTCGTAAGACATTTGAAGATTGTCATGCAATCTGTACTATGAAAAAACATACTGTGAGCTGCAGAGATCACCCTGTTGTGCATCTTTCAACTGGTGACATTATTCCCTGTTGTTAGGATGGTTGACAGCACTTGCCTCAAATCAAGATTTGTTCTGCTGCTGAATAATGACACTGTGCAGCACTTTGGATGTGTGGTTCCCTTAGAACTGAGGTAATCCTTTCTGTGACAGGTTACGTAAATGTAGTTGGCTTATGCTGCTTTTTCAGAAGCTACAGAAACCATACTGTCATTATGAAAGTTAAAAAAGTTTGTAATTAATTCTGACATCCTGATTTTTTTTCCCAATTGCATCCTGTTACTCTCTGAGCATTTGTTGAGCATGTAGATCTTATGGTCAGATGTAGTTTGCATCCTCTACAACACTAATATCAAAGCCCTTGTTTTTCTGTGCGTTGTGGGATTTTCAGAATAGAAAGAGACAGCATGAAGTGGTATTTGTTTCATATGACAAATTACTCTTATGATGGTCTTAATTATTATGTAATGTTTTAATAAATTATTTATTCATATTTTATTTAATATTATTGAAGGTAACAATATGCTCTTTATAAGTTTTTTGTGAAGTTTTATATAACATTTAAATTATTATAAGGCTTTTATATTATATGTATTATAGGGCTTTTATATATCTTTAGGTCTTTTAAATATTATATGACTGAGGATGCATATGCATCCAATTCCTTATTGATACTTCCACTGGCATCAAGATGAAATGCAGAATCTTTCCTTAAGAGTCTATAAAGAGGGAGAATACAGGCAACTGTCTTTAGATAATGTGATCTTCACTGAGTTTAAGCAGCCATTTAGGTCTACACAGACAGGAACAGGCCTGTAAGATTAGTTGTGTCCAGGAAAACAGAATTGCAATTTATGTTTCTTCTACTGTGCCATTGTTTCCACTACACTCTGCTTATACATTTGAAAAAGTCACTGCCGTGATGGCAAGAAAAATTTATTTTTTTTTGGTTATCTTTTTGGAAGCTGAAAGAACTAGTTATGCTACTTGATTAAGAGTTGGGATAAGAAAAAAGCTTAATTAATTCCATTTTAAAAAAGGAAAGTAAGCTTTTTTTTTTCCTTTCAATCAGAGCAATAAAATATAGATGCATCAGCAGACAGTTCCTGTTTGGCCTGGTTGGCCTGCTAGAAAGCCCTTTAGACATTTTCCTTTGACTTGACATCAATAGTACGAGACCCACTTGCCTCCTTCTTAAAGAGAATGGTATTAAAGCTCATTTGCTACTTTCTTAGACCCTTATCTTTCTAAGTATTGCATCACGTGTTTAAATCTATGTGTAGCTCCGTTGGCTTCCATGTGGTTGTTCACTTGTTGAGAGTTTAATACATACATAATGCTGTGTCCCTGTTACTTGAGTTTATAAATTCTTCACGGATTTGGAAGAGAACTTATCCGATTTCTCAAATTTAGTAAACATTCCCATACTAAATTCTCTAAGTGTTATAAATTTAATCATACTTTTGATTAGAAAATTAAAAAGTTGTTAATGAAGGTTAATAAATAATAAATAAATAATGCAAGGTTCATAAAAGCAAGCAAGATAGTGAAAACAAATTGCAATGTTGTGAAAACAAAAAAACCTGCTTTATATTGATAAGTATTTCCTGCACTGTAAATAATTTTGCATTTTAAGCATTAAGTAAATGTTGGATGAGGAATTATTTCTCTTTTTGTTTTTGTTTTTTCCCATGGGGATGACATTAAAATGTAAGCTCATTTAAAATACTGCTTAGTCTAAAAAGCAATTGATTTTTTTCATCAAATGGCAGATTGAAAATCTTGCCATATCTGTCTGAAGTGAAGAACATAACCTGAAGACTAACCTGGTACAGTAACTACGTACATTTCAATACTAGTTTGAGATGTTTAGTCCTATAGTAATAGATATGCAGATTCTATAAAAAGGCATAAACTATGATGTTTAATGAGGTACTAAGGCACATCGTGTTTTCAAGGAAATCACGAGTCACTGAAATGTCACACAGGATTCAACAAAGATAAAATCAATTCTTTATTTTACATATACTGAGAACATGCTTTGTTGAGCATACATTAATATTTTTGCAGCTTTCCCTTCCTCTGTAACCTGAGGAAAAAAAATCTAACAGTACCAGTTCCTGCTTCCTGCTCATTAAATGTCTTTTAATTTATTTTATCCTTCACTGCACTTTTAATGTTTGAAATGCAGTTGAAGTTTCATCTCGTCTGTCCCTTCTTCTCTGATAATAATAATGATACTCCTTTCTTTCTTCTACACTATCCTTTGCTCAGCTAAGATTTTCTCTTTTCCATTATTGGGCTTTCATTCAAAATCAAGCACCTTGCAGTTGATTATGATTATCATACTAGAAATAACTTTTTTTTTTACTGTGAAGATGAGGCATATTTTCAATATATAAAAGTTGTTTTCATAGTACATGTGTATACTACTAATATAGCATTTTTCCTTATTTGAATGTATATTGCTTATGAAAAGCCTCTGTAAAATATATAATACAAAATTTCAGTACATTTACAAAACTTTTTTAATCATGAATTCCCATTTTCTTAGGAATTTTGTTTTTCATTTCTTTCCAGAAATTATTTAAAAAACTCAAAATAAATTGCTTTTAAAGTACGAAAAATGAAACTAAAAAAATTTACATATAGTCTAAAATAATTAAAATTATTTCAGAATATATGTATAGAACTACACACCTATATAATAACTAGAGATAAGAATCACTAAGAATAATCTTACGAACATACTCAACAGCTGGTTTTAGTTACTTTACATCTTCTTCCCCATTTTTTTTTTAATTCTTTCTCCTTATCTTTTATTCTACATTTTTTAATTCTTCCTTGCATGTAATGTTTATTTGACATTCAAGGAAAATTTTCACCAAGCTCTCTTGACATCTTTTCATAGAATTTCAAAAAAATTGATTCACATGTGAAGACAGAGAGTATTTTGGGGGTGGGGGAGTTATTTTAAATAAATAGCTACTAGGTTTAATTTTCATCTTAAGTGGATAAGATGACATTCCCTAGTTAATATGCTGTTTTCTAGCTTACAGGATTCTTCTAAGAAAACAGACAAGCAAACATGAATTCTGAGTAATGATACACTGCTCAATCATGCAAATAGAATTATGACAGAATTTAATATAAGATTTAAATCGTAAAATTCTTAACCTTTTTCAATGTTAATAAATCACATATGCATTTGTAGTACTCTTTCTGCATGGTAACAGAGATGGCCAAAATAGTTGAAACAATAAAGATCTTTTGTTTACAGTTAAAGGAAGAACACCTATATGCAACTGGAGAGTTTTATAAAGGATGCTGGCACATCAGTTTATTTTCTACAGACATATAGAGCATATAAATTATAGCAGGACAATTTGTTAGTTTACATGCTCATATGCACATTTAGAACACATTTTAAAGACCTGTGTTTAAATCCCTGTTACTTCCCTCTCCAGGCTAATTCTTGCATTCAATGTAAACTTCAATAAGCTCACTTTGAGTATTTTTCTTGATTTAGAAGTATTCAGACATAGACCAGGGCCTGTTATTCTAGATGCATTAAAAATAAGTGTCTTGTGGGCAATGAAGGCAGTTGATACAGAGAAATGAAGATCATAAGCTAATGACTCTACTAATAAAGTTGTCATTAAAACTTGACATGGATTAGAAAAGCAAAAGATCCAAACCACCGCAACATTAAACAAACATTTCTAGACAAATCGTGCTAGTTTACTAACTGTTGGTTTCTTTTTTCGCCCCCATCTGTCTTGTGGTAATCTTACAACAGGCATTCCCTATGTTCTATAAATGTCTGTAAAGGCCTTTCATGAAGAAGGTGTTCAACTAAAACAGATATTATTATTCTTATGCTGTATGTGTAGACTACCATTCGGTGTAAATAATCTAGATTGCTTTTGACTCATTAACAAAGGTTATTAAAGGGTGTGGTTTGGTTTACCGTATATAAATCAAAGTTGTGTATGAACAAGTATGAATCAATTCTGACTGCACTGAAAGTTCAGAACTGAATTAATTAATTCAATAGCTTGAGAAGTCTATTGAAAACTATTCATTCCCCCCCTGCTCCAGCAAAAGGATAGCTTCTGATAGGGAGAATAATACAAATTTTTATATTAATGGTAAATATATCAGCCTCTGTTTTACAACATAATACTCTGTCTAATATATGCTTGAAAAGGTAGTATAGAAATATACACGTTTTGGCTGGAAGAGTTGCAATGAACCTTCAAATACAGCAGCACTTCAATATCCATTAAAAATAAGTTCTATTTGGAAAGTTAACTTAACCCTCAGCAGCGTAAATACCTATGATTATTTCATTGAAGGCTGGAAATCTGACTGAGGTGCCTTCTTGTAAAAATAATCAGGAATACAAAGGAATAATGAATGATAGCACTTTCACTCACTTTTGGTCTTTCACATTTTAATATTTGTTTCTCTGTATTTATGATTTTTTTTTGTGCATAATACCAGTAAATTTCACCTTCATAATCAACTTTTCTAAAAGAGAAATATTTGAATTTCCTGTGCTTTTGGAGTGCCTTATCCCTAAGAATTGCACATAAGGAAATAAAATGTGGGATCAGGGATCTACAATATTGTATTGCAGAATTAAACTTTTTTATAATTGTCATTCTAAAATGGAATTTGTAAATTTAAACTATACATTGACTATACACCAGTTCACACACCAGTCTTCAAAAACCATTGGCTTTCAGTATAAAAAAAACCCGCTACGTATTCAAATTCTGTATAGCCAAATCCTACGACCTAGCTTGACAGAGCAGTCTTTGGCCTTAAAATCTTGTCTATAAAGAACCCTTCATGGGTAAGTGTAATTTCCATCAGGAGTATATACCCATTAGATCAGCATTTTGCCATAACTGTTACTGATTTCCATGGAGTGATACATCAAGTTCATTTGACAAGATATTGATTCAGTGGTATATATTTGGAATTGTCTTGGCCCGGTGATGATGTAGGGATGAAGTATATGAGGAATTAAATGCTTATGTTTGTTGATTATATGAGAGTTTCACATTGTTAAGATGTAATTTAAATGTGCAAAGTAAAAATAGAATTCTATGCCTTTTTTAACAAGGACAAATTAAATGATTCATCTGCAAATTGTGTGTCCCCAAAGTAAGTGAAGGAAGAAGTTATGTTCTATGAATAAATAGGTTCAGTGTGGGTAACAAAGTCTTCTTTTATTTTTCTTTTCCTAAAAGAAAATTGTTAAAATTTGAGAAAATTTCCCCTGACAAGTTACATGATGACCAAATTCAGAATTGCATTTTGTGAAATACTTCTTGTATTTTTCTAAAATTCTTTACATGAACCCTCATAATTTTCATTTCAGCTTCAATAAGCACTGTCCTTTGGTACATCAAAGAGTTTTCCTGGCTAGCTTTGGTCACTGGATGGTTCTTCATGTATACATTACCTCTGAGATATGAGCACCTACAATGGGTTGTGCAGCTAGGAGGCCACCTGATACACCCTCCTTAGAGCTGCAGAGCAACGTGCAGGAGTTCTCACTCTGGTGTAGTGTTCCACTATCCAGTTTTAAAGAAGATTACATGCTAGTCAGCAATTCTGTGACGGTAGTTACCTCCCCCTTCATTCACCACCGTTAAAGTAAAAACAAAGTATTCATAGGCAATACAGTGACAAGGACATATAAAGACATATTTGCGAAGTGGGAAGCTAAGCATGCCCGTATCCACCTTGTATTTTTATTAGTTCCCAAGGTCACCTGGCTGAAGATTGAGTTCTTATGAATTCTTATGCCTTAAATGTCACATCTTCATTTTGATTTCACAGATTGCAGACCCACACTTTCTTTCATACCTCAACTCCATCTTTGCGGGTTATTTGGCTATGCTATCATTCTCTCTTTTCCGTACCTCTCTACAAAACATGATGATAACATGACCAGTTTTGTATGAATACACAGTCATATGTTTTTGATTTTGAAGGATATTATAAAGGCAATTAGAGGTTTTAAGCCACTTTGAATGTTAACTTTGAAGGAACCATCATGAAAACAGTGAGGACAGAACAGCAGGAATATAATCATCAAAATGTGTTTATCAAAGCTACTTAGTATTTTTTTCTGCTAGAAGTTCCAAGAACTGGAAAGATAAATATTCTGATAGATTAGAGAATTTATTACTTTTTGATTGTATAATGAGACAGTGATGGCAACTATTTTCAACTAATTCAATTAAGACCTATCTACTTTCAAATTCATAATGGTGAGAGGGAATATTTCCATCATGACATTTGTTCTTGTGGCCCTTGGTCTGAAGTGCTTTCGTTTTTTCATGTACACACTGAGGTAGGCAGCTGTTTGTGACTCTTCAGCAACTGTGATTGAAACATTATTTTACAGGAAAGCAGGAGAGATTCTCTTCCTATCAAATGAAAAGTGAAGTTTGTACATTTTAACTGTCTTGGGGGACTATTTCCAGTTCCCTCTCATCTGTCTCATTGTAGTAACCATTTAATGTTATAATAACACAATACAATATGACAACCATAAAGTCTTAACAACAGGCTTTATTGTGTCAGCCTTCTTTATGGCTGCAAAGTCGGAAAATGAAAATAAGGTTGTGGAGGCCTTATCCATGCTTCAAATTTTCATGGAGGCTGGATATTGACTGATTTTTATACAGATTTTATATCAATTAAATTATTTTATATAGGAGCATGATATTTTTCCCAATGGAATTGTATAGCATTAATATACATATAGTTATATCAGCTTGCAATAGCTTTGGTGACTCACATTGTAAGATATTGTCCCTTTCCTTACACCTGTATTGGTCTGATTTCTAATACTGCTATATCTACATCTACATTTTAACTAAGCATGGCTTTAAGTATACAGGTATTATTAAAGGGATCAAGCTTTGCGTGTAAACAAAACCAGAGTCTTTTTTCAGGAAAGAAAATCTTCATAACTTTGTCACAGCACCTCTCTGCCAGAAGAGCTCACTCCATGAAGGTGCACCTGAGAAGCAGCCAAGCAAATTCTGCATCCTCAGAAACAGAGCAGTTCTGCTCCCCCCAGCACACAGGACACCTTTCTAGGTTCTGATAATGCTATACACATTTTCACCCCCTTCTAGCCAGATTTAAAGACTGAACCAGAATGGAACCCTGAACTTAGTTTCTTAGAGATTAGCTTGAAATGATGATAAATTACTTCACCCTGACTCAATTCATTTAGAGATTAATAATATGATAGCTCTTATTTTAATTAAAAAACACTTCCTTTTTTCTTTTTTTCCCCCCAAATATGTTAAGAAAACAAGGAAGACTGAATTTGTGTTGTGAAGATGCATGCATTAATATATTTAAGAAAACCTCTTTTAAAATTTTCCCATTGCTCCTAAGCAACCTAGATAGCTTTACAACCTACCTCCTAAATAATCATCTGGCCTGGACAGCATAGCAGCACATGTGTATTAGTAGAACAGCGCATGGAGATCTTTTCACATTCTCCTGTCTTTAAATAAAGGATATATGTGTACAGGAAGTCAATGTCATACTTAAGTGCTAGTTAAATCTCACTGAAGGGCTTTGACCTTTTACAGAGTGGTGAAGCTCGTTTCCCATACGCAGCTGATGGTATTGCAAAAGTGGCAATAAATTGTCAGAGCCATTTTTATAGTCTGACAATATTTTCCAGAGGAAGCAAGATCTCCTCCATAGTCTTGCTATGTAATCTACGTGCAGAGAAGGACAAAAAGAAGCAGATGGCAACTTCTCCTACTTTCTTCCTGCAGCCACAAGCTGGAGTACCACAGGCATGCTGTCTTAATGCTACACATTTTGGCAGATGGCAGCAACAATGTTTAGGCTGTAAATATGACAGAGTTATAATGGAAATATATCCAGTTAGGAGAATATTTGATGTGGTAATGATGGAGAGTGCAGTATCTTTCTAACGTTCTCTGACGTCTGTATTTTCTCTTTAGCTGACACAAACTAGAATAAAATCCCGAAAATTTTTAATGCACCTTCTTTTTCTCTGAGCACTGCTGGGTCAGAACCTCACTCAACAAAACATGAGTAGATCAGTCCCTGTGGACATGTGCGAATTAAAGAAACAACAATATTGATTAACGAGTTTAATAAAGCTTTATTGCTATGAAAAATCTTCAATAGCAAACTTCAAAGGAAGAAAGGATACATGTACAGTGTCTGTTAATTACCGTGGTATTACAATCACGTCTGGAGTGAAAAGCATCTGCTGTTGTAAGATTACTTACCAGATTTAAAGATAAAGAGTGAGTGAGACTATGGTATACCATAGAGTATTTAGTGGGAAATATTGTGAAATATGTTCAGCATACTGAAATAAAAGCATAGTATTCCACATAGTAATCCTGATGTGCACTCCCTTGCTTATCCGTACAAACGAAAGAGCATACAAAAGACTGCATTCTCAGCATCAGTGTTTTTTAACATCAGTCTCTGTTCACATGAGTAGCCCCATTGACTTAATGGGTCTATTCATGTCAAAAAAGATTTCTCATGTGACTATGGTTTGCAGGGTCGCTTGCAGGTTGTAAAAGAGATTTTTCTAGCAGCGCAAACCAGTAAGTAAGGGAATTATGTGTTGTTTCTTACTACACAAGCTTTTGATTTCAACAATTTGGTAATCTGAGCCAGGTTGAAACTAATTACTTGAGGCTTACTTAGGACAAAAACGTGTAAGTGGTAAAGAATGCCCATGGACATGAGTGACCGAGCTCTTTGAAAATGCGCTTGCCCTCCTATTCCTTATAAATGAAATTCAGGTGTAATTATTGTTTCCCAATACAAATAATCTTCATGATGAATGACACACATTAATGTACAGATAATAACTTGTGTTTGACTAATTTCTTATAGTAGTTCTGTGTTTCTGACAGGTTGAAGAGGGGCAGGAAGGGCACAAAGTTACAGTATACAGGGATATCCCATGGAAATACTTGCTGAATAATGTAAAAAGAGAAGGAAGAATGGGGATCATAAACTGCATATTCCAGACGACTATTTATGAGGTTTCTGAGGTTTCTGAGCTGTCCTCTGGTGTTCAGATTGTTTAAGTAGTAAATTAAGAGAACGGTATAATGACAAATCACACAAAAATTTACTTTGAAACATTTCTTCAGCTAATGATAAAGCTGTCAACTTTTTGGTAAGTTTTAAGAATATAGATTTAACACTTCAGAAACACACTGTAAACCTCGATTTCCAAGACTTGGTGTTATGGATCTAACTCATCAAATTAACACTGTTGGTTTGAAAGTCAGTGTCAATGGAAGCCAATCGAAAGACTCCGTGGATTTAGTAGGCTTTTTGTTACGCACTTGTTTCACTAACAATCCCGGATAATTAAACCCTTTGGTAATAAAACAAAGATCCCATTAACAGCATTGGATTTCAAAGAGTGTAAAGTTACATATTTACTCACGTCTCGCATTTGTTAGCTTGCTATTTTCTTAAGTAGTGACTCAGCTCAGAGTCCAGCTCATTATATTCAAGAACGTAAGTGAGGGAGAGGAACCACAAGCAATGAATATTTTTTTTTCCCTTGAAACAACAAATATGCAAGTGTAATATTCTGTCTGATACGTTAGGAGATAGTTTCTGGTTTTGTGGAAAATGAAGAGTAGTATTTTGCTTTGAAAAACAATATTAGGAGAATGTCCATTAAGATTTCCTTTTCCAGTGGGTTCTTTAGATGATGTTGTATGTCTAAATACGTATCCATTGGATATATTCAGACTTTTCCTCCCATCTGGAATTTAGTGGTAAAATTTTGGTGAGCAGGATTTTAAAATAGAAATGCTATGTGAGACGGAGACAGATTTTTATCTGTGTATAGTATGACTAGCTAGAGTGCTTCTTGCCATAACATAAGCATGCTATGAAGATTTCATAGTCTCAATGTTTCTGGACAGACTCCCAGTTTTAGGAGAGAAGATGACCACCACTTTGCCAGTGGTAATAGAAGCCTTGAATCAGAGTCTGGAAAATTAATTCTATGTAAAAGTATTTGGATGCTTTTCCTACTTTGTAGTCATCTTCATTTGCAGTGTTTTATGCTTTGCTTATGGACTCTATCATAAACTGAAGTTGAAAAAAGAAAAGCAAAAGCAAACCTGCTGCCATCAGCAGAAGACAACAGATGCCTCGGTGGGAAATGAGCTTCAAACTGAAAATTAATACAATGAATGGTAGGGCTACAACATGTGGACTATAGAGTGAATTAAAAAGGGGAAATTGCTCTTTCTTTGGGCAAGATTTTTGGCATATTTTTATTCATGCATTTGATAACACTGTTATTCTAACATTGTTCTGCCTGTAAAGCTTTTCCAACCATAATATACAAGAGCTTTGTTTTTCGCTTCACTGTGATGACTCTGTCCTTTGGTATTTTTCATAGCTTGACATGAGGCAGTAATGGTTCTATTAGCTGCACTGTATCTGCTGAGCTTGCTGTTTTCAGGGAGCATGTCATCACCAGTGCCTTTCTGCAGTTTCCTTATTAGCATGTGCCCTTTACTGACTCTGCAGGAGCTATCACCTAGAATTAAATATTTTCTGCTAGACCTGTCCTTACTCTGTGCAAAATGATTACAATCCATTACGCCACCCTTTTGCTGACAGCCAGATACCACAGAGATTACAATAAAATTGTTCCACATTTAAATATGATACTGGCCTGCTGCACTGAGTATTGATAAAAGGAAATGTTGGAAAAAATGCTTTCAGTTCAGTAACTGGTGATGAACTTTTGAGAAGAAAAATGTGAATACTTATTAAAATGATCATATCAGCTATGCTGTAATAGTTGTGATAACCTTAATAACAGAAAATGTAAAGCATTCCAATACCTTTTTGCTTCATTAAGATTGCTAATAAGGTGCAGAGTATCACAGACCTTTAGAAGATACAAAAGCATTGTAATGGAAAACAAAAGCTTTGAAATTATTCATATTTAATTTTGCCTTTAACACAAAAGACAAATGAAGTATTCTTCAGTATTTCCTAGTGCAAGATCTTTACATGTTGTCAAAAAACCCCTGTGTGCAGACTATTGTTAAGTTTTTTTCATTGGAGAAAAGGGAAACACCATAGTTGTCATTGTTGATTAGAATGTAAACATGTTCTTTGTTTTTGAGACCTATTTGTCTTCCTTTCAAACCTTATTCCAATAGAACCTCAGAAGTCTCATTGTACTGTTACCTTTATTTTTACCAAGATACTACCTCCAGCATTGTAGAAGATTTTGGTGTGAGCTACTCCCAGTGGGTGTAATGCTCTTGGTGGAGCTGCTCTGGAACTGATAGGAATCGTTGTTCTGTATGTAAGAGAAGGTGGTTAAGCTTCCCCCAAGTAGGTGCTTTCTGTCTGGGTATTTTGCTTCTAAAAATTGCCTTCCATAAGTAAAATACCGCTTGAACTTAAAGCCTCCTGCATCACTACACTGTCTTACAGGCAGAGCTGTGCTTCCATGGCGCAGTAAAGTCCTCTTTGTCTGTGAAAGCCTAAGGACCCATTTGTAATTCCAACACTTTTTACTTTTATAAGCATGTTGCTTTGCTTTATCTCCACCTCACACTAGCCTAAACCGTTGTAACTGTGATCAGACTGTGATCAGACTCAGTCCTACTCTTTCTGAAGAGTGGCACTTTATAGATATAGTAAGGAAAACTCCCTGCCACGAAGAATTTACCATATAAATATATCGGTATATTCCTAGCCTATATTTTGTAAAATGCTTTACATTTTTAGCCGTGAGGGCTGCCTTTCTTTAGCATCCAGCTGGTTTTTTCACATTTTACACATGAACCTGCATGCACCACAAGGAAAGATAGATCACTGTCACATTAAAATTTGCGTGCCTGCTTCATAAAAGTCATATGCTTCATTTACATAGGATGATTGGCTACAAAGAAATATATTGTGTAATACATAATTTCAAAATTAATATCCATTTTGGACAACACCTGCCTTACTATCACATTGCAGTTTATGTGTGAAGGGTCTGAAGTAGAGAAAGGGACTGGTTTGAATAGGTCTTCACAGGATATGAAAATGTTTAAAGACATTTTCACCACATCATTTTTATATCTAAAAATAAAAGAAATGCTATTTCAGAGATTTGCTGAATTATAAAAGATAATGAAATGCATGTGTTTTCTGCCAGCCCCCTTAGCATATGAAGATTGTCTCATGAATCACTGTACTTTTCTTTAGGCTGTGCTTCTGATTTCAGGGGGTTACCAAGACATTTCCCTAATTTTTTCCTGAAAGTTGATTTGTTTCTTGTTGAAATCACAGAACTATATACTTTATACTACACTTACAATTAAAAAAAAAAAAAAGACTCAAACTTCACGGTCATGTCTTTTCTTCTGGATGCAGGCTATTTTTCAAAGTCGTACCCTGCGTCCTATATTCACATTTAAATCATGCTGAAATTAGGCTGAAATCAAGTTAGCCATACCTAACATGATTGGGTTGTGAAATTAAGGTTGACAGCAAGACTACTTGAACTGCAGCTGTGCCATATGCAGCTTAAACTACCTCAAACGTGGCTTCCTCATAGGACTCATGTCAATGGTAAGAGACCCGTACTGGAGCAGGGTAATCTGAATCAGTCAGAAAGCTGATCAGCAACTGCTCATTAAATTGACATTAACAACTGCTCTGGGACCACCCTGATGCTCAGAAAGCTCCATTCTGCACAGGAACCCCTGTGAGAAAGCCTCCGAAGAACCACTGTTACCTCCTGCCTGTGAAATATATCCAGGGCTCCTCCTTGGCCACTGAATATGTATCATGCGGCTCTTGACCGTATGGCATATTGGTATGCAGTCTGTAAGGTCCTGCGCCTATGGCATAGTATTAGAACTAGAATCTGTTATCACTGAAGTCCGTGCAAAAATGCTGCACGGATTGAACATGCAAACACTGTGTGTAATGTACTTGGAAAGCCTTTGTGTATGAGCTAGGATTTCACACCCTTTTCACCAAATAATTCTGTAGTTGTAGGGACGGTATGAGCTAGTCTCTTGTATGTGAATTGATGTGAACATGCACAGCAATGGAGGTAACTATGCCTGCAGGCAGGCACCCACAGAAGTTAGGAGCTGCTTTCCCATTATGCTTTCTGGCAACTACCAACACATGTCTTCCAAGTGTGTGGGAATATACGTGTGTGTATTTATTTATTTATTTTAGCTTGTTTTGTAGACTGTTTGCTGGTACCTGAACTGCCAGTTATCTATAGAGCAGCGTTGGAGTAAGAATGCCTTAGTGGAGTCTGGTATAAGTACAAAAAGGGGACATGTATTATTTATTATGTCTCAAATTATTTCTTTTGCTAAGTAAAGCAGTGAAATATGCTCACCATATTGAACCCCTAGAGAGAAATGCATTATTGAGATATCCTGGGAACCAACACTGGTCCTAAGATCCCAAATCAGTTGAGCTCTAAGTTCCCCCTTCACTGAAGTGAAAGCAAGAACAAAATCTATACCAACAAAAAAGGCTCGTGAGGCTGGAACAAGGAACAGTGTTTGTAGCCAACTGACACACAGGCAATGTGTAAGCATATGGGTCCAGCATCTTGTGACTCAAACACAGATGACTGTCCAAGTCAGGGAACTCCAACAGAGCTCTGTAAGTCCCCCCAGTTATTTCTGTTAAGGTGCCAGTACACAGTGTATTTCCTTGTTCCTGTGATAGAATAAATTCACCTGAATCAGAAATGGTTGACAGGTCTTGTCTTTACTAAAGCGAAATTTTTAGCTCCAAGTTTATGTTACTATATGTTACAGGTACATTAGTCTTACATATAGTCTTTTCAGGTTCCTAAAGCACAGGCTTCCTGGAGAAGGAAGGATACATAGGATATTCTCAAATGTAATTATTAAGTGGCAATAGTTTTTCTGCTTCATTCAGTGATTTGCTATATCTCCCTAGCCCTGTTAACAAAGATGGAAGTTTATCCAGGGTAAAACACTTCCCAGAAAGTGTTACCATTGCCACTTAAACATGCAAATTTAAAAATATACTCTTGTGTATTTTTTATGATTTTATAATTTCTCCTACAACAAAACCTACAAAAATATTATTTCATGTACTTCATTATGGCCTATATATTCACATACTATGTGACACTCCATTGATATTCCACTGATGATATGTTATTCATTTTATATACATACACACACACAAAGACTAACAGATAGTTTTTGTATGTCTGCCCAATTAGAAAGTGTTGTGATGATGGATGAAGGGTCTGCCTTTTTTTTCTAAATCGTACATATAGTACTACATGGAAAAAAAAGTCTGGGATCAGGGAGATAAAATTTAGGAATCAGGAGGGACAAATTTGGTAACATTGTAGATATTTAAATAATTGTCTTAAAACTAAAAATGTAAAGAAACTGCTGTTGACTTAAATAACAGTTTTATCTCAAGTATCTCTTACATATGAATAAATTTAGTGAGAATTATATCAAACCATTCCTATTCAAGAGAAACTACTTTGCTTTCTAGTCTACTCAGTTGTTTTAACATCCTTGTACTGTCCTCAGTAGTAGTTACATTGAGCTACACAAAATGTTAATGTACAAATGTGTCCTTAACCAAAGGTACACAAAAAATCCAACAGTTGCAAGCAAAATCTTCAAAAAAATGGGTTTCCACTGCCATGTTTAGAATTAGCAATACTAAAAGACATTTTCCATCTTCCATTTTCCATTTAAATGTACTGAGTGCTACTGAGGTTCAACTCATCAATCCAGTAGTTTCTTTTTGTATTTGGCTGTATTAATCTTACAACACATAAAATATGTATTTCTGCCCCAGAAGCGGGGAGCAGAAATTGTGATTGTCTTCATATTTTTAGAAAACTTACAACAATAAGGTCTAATCAGAAGGTACTTCTGTACATTACCCTAAACATTGCATCATTTACATAATAGATGAACAGTCTGTTTCACACCTTGCATTTCTCTGCATAATTTCCAGTTGAAGCTTTAGAATTTTAAGTAGCTCACGACTGCGAATCAGATATTACTGCATTCCAGATGTGTATACAGTGTGTATGTTGTCTATAGTTGTCTCAAAAGAGAAGGCCTGCTTTTGAAAATATTTCCTTTAGTTTCCTACTTTGTGTGTAGTTTCTTTCTATTCAGAATTTCTCACCTTTATCAGGTTCTTTTCTGTGACCTATATCTTCCATTAAGAATAAATGAATTGAACTGCACTTAAATAGAGAGAGAAATGACTGAAATCTAACCCAGAAAATAATGAATTTTGAAAGAGAATTTTAATCCTAAATATTTGGGTTATTATTGCACATGTTTGTAAGGTCCAAACCTTATCACAAGAAGCAGCTTTATTGTTACAATGTTGAAAATCCTGTTGTTCTGATATGAGGAATATTTCTAGCACCCCAAAATGGAATTTTTCTCTTTAGAGAATGCATTTGTAAAATGAAAAAAAAATGCAGCAATATGTATGTGTGCATAATCTACACGCTTACATGCATTAGCATTTAAAGCATACCATTTGCTTTATGTTATTTAAACAAACAAACAAAAACCTTATGCATTTCCATTTGCACTTTTAATTAATTTGTAAGTAGCGAGGAACAACTATGGGGTATTTAGAAATCCAGATTTTGTAATACTTCTTTTGTATACAAAACACATTCTGCGTCTTTTAGCACTTTTCAGCATCATGTTGTATGAAAGAAAATTCAAAGGAAAGGGAGTGCTATTAATGCTGAGTTATTCATAGAAGAGAGAGCAGAGCATAATTAGCTTGTCTTTTGCAGGGGGTTCAGCAGCAAGGAAGCTGATTGGTGGCTACCGTGTATCTGTGACTGCCAGTAATGGCCTTATTTCAAAGATCTCTGACACAGGAGTAAGCAAAGCAAGGAAGACAGTTTATTAATATGGTTTTCACTGTGTTTTGAAGTCACTCTTAACATGTGAAGGAGTTGTTTTAATAGCTCTTATTTCATTTTCTTAAAGCATATCAAAGGCAAAACGTTAAAGCCAAGCAATATAAAATACAGACTGTCATGCAAAAGATGATTTGTCATTTCTGCAATCAGCTTTGCATTTTCCATTTTGCTAATATATTTCTCTCCTCAGTAAAACCTGCTCTGTAAATTCCGTTGATTTATGAAAGGGACTATTATTTCAGCTATTCGTCTGTACTATTATCCTTGGATTTCTTTAATTTACTGGGAGGGACAGGGTTATTTTACTACATTTATATAGATGTACAGTTGTTCAGCTGATCCATGAGCCAAATGAAAAAACTATCATTCCAAAATAGCAATTTTCAAAGACTGACCTTGAACTCAATGCCAGACGAAATTTTGTTATCTCGGTGTTACCTCAGCTGGAATATACTATTATTGTGTACGTGTAGCTCTTGCTTGTGTACCAGTAGTGTGAGTGATTGACATATAGAACTGAACATACCAAAGTGAAAGTGTGGTCTTTTTTGTAGTGAAGCCTTGCTTAATTCATAGGCAACGGAAAGAGTTGTCTTTCCACTGTATGAATGAGAACTCAAGCATAAATTTAGTAGTTATAATTGGAAAGGTTCAAATTCTCAATGTCCTGTGAAAATTGTACCTTGTTTCTGCAGGTGACAAGACGGAGGGGTAAATTGTTTTGTTGTGGCATGCATGTGTTGTCATGGGATTATATTATCTGTCTACTTAAACCACTGATGATAATGCCAGGCTGATTAATGTGTCCATTTTTATGGCTCTGCTTTTGAACAAGCTTCAAAAGGTCTCAGTGGTTTACTTCAGTGCTTCTTGGAGCTGATCGTATCTGACACACTTTAGGCACTCTGGTTTCATCTGCCTCAGCACACTGGAATGTTCTTGGCTACTTGACATAAATGTAAAATCTTTAAGGTGTAGAAACTAGAATTCAGTGCAATATTGCAGGGATAGACAATCAGAGAGGAAAGCGCTCTGTTGCTTTTAAGTGTTTTGGACACTTTCAGTGGGAGTCTATAGCATTCTTCAAGTACAATGGTCAATTTTGTGGTAAAGAAAGATGAGCAGAAAAAAAAGGTATAAAAGGGAGAAAAAAAATCCCAGAGGAGACTTTACATTCATCTTGATTAGGTGGATTTAGACATAATTGAAATGCTGTTGTTACTGGTGTCTGCCCGCAATGAAAAGTTAAAAAATTACGCTTTTATAGCATCCTACACAGGCACGAAAGTCATTGTGGGGCTGTCTGGTTTGACATTAGGCAGTATCAAGAAGAGACAGGCGTGTGGAGAAGGGGACGGTAATTAAAGTGAGCTTGTTCATTACCAAAAATATTCTTTGAAGACTGATGATCAATGTATTTAACAGGATGAATAACTGGATAACTTTTAAAATATATGCTAACTTGTGGTTTTGTTTGTTTCACCTCTACATGCTTTGGTTTTGTTAAATTTTTGAAAGAATATGCATTTAGTACTTAAGAAGCCAGAATACTTAAATATGATAAGAAAAGCCAGCAGCAATTATTGATACAGATAATTATAAGGGAATTAAAAAAAAAGAGTTTTTTGTTTGAAAATGTTTCTTTTCTTAAGAAATTTTACGTTTTCCTTTGAGGTAATTTTTAACTTTGAAACCTTCAGCTGTTTCTATTTTTTTTAGAATCTATTTCTAAATACCCTTTGTTGTTTATGTGACTGTTACATGTGACCTGATACACCAAGACCTTATTGGTGTGTCAGTATTATCTAAAATTAGTAATAGTTCTTCCCAGTGAGTAGCTGAATAAAAAAAGTGAAAATGAAACAGAAATTTAACATCTATTTAAAAATTTCTCTTTGCTTGATCCACCAGCTAATGTTTCCTTAAACTTGAACCATTTTCAAGTTATTTCTATTTAAATTCATAAAAATATTTTCACTTTTTTTAAACAAATCTTCAATGAATTACACCCAAGAAACAGCAGAAATTAAGGTCATTTAAAAGTTGACAAAGCAAAATTTTATTCAATTCCTCATCAAATAAGAATTGCAGAACAGAGAAATTCATCAAAAGATGGAAAAGAAAGAAAGAGTAAAACACTCATATTTTCACGTCGTGTCTTGACAACATCTTCTGAAAGAAAAAAATATAAATCTTGTCCTTGATATCTATACATATAACGTACACCAGCTGACAATATCAATGTGGAACTTTTACATATATTTACAACAAATCACAGTATTTGTGACAGGCAAATCTTTTGTCTCTTCATGACCTTTGTACAGTGAAAAATTGACATAATCTTCAAAACAGATCTACCACAAAAAGGTATGGCTTTGTCTATAGTGAACTGTTAATTTAATTTTTTCCCATTCCTCTAAAAAAAACCCCAGGTGTGTGAACAAATTTAGTATTTTATGGTACTAAATTTTAATCTGGAAATACTACACTCTAATGGAACCAAAGAGGGCCCAGGATGTCTAAAAGAATTACTGCAGATGATCTTTCATGATTATCTCAGCTGTTGGATTTTTTGGGTGACTAAGTACTGAAAAAAATTGAAAGACTTTGGGAATGTCACCTTCTCCAGATTATTGTCCCTAGTGCCACTGGTGAAAACAGTGCCTAATCATGTATTAAGTATAGAAAAGAGCACATACATTGTGAGTAATCTTTTATCCCTAGTATAGAACAGTGTTAAAATTTGAATTTCAGGGGATCATTTCAGTTGAAAGAAGGTTTTTTTTTTGCATGGAATCTCTCAAATAATTATGAATAGATGATCTATTCTTATAAATATAAGGTTATTCTTATAAAGATGCAGTAAAAAACCAATATTTTTCAACTATTGGTTATCTGCAACTCTTTTTCACTATCTGAGCTGTGCTGAATTGAGCTGAGCTGTAGGTCGTTGGCTACTGTTGTAAACAAATATTAGAATAGAATACATACATATAGTCTTCTTAAAACAAAGGTCAGTGGTTAAAATGAATCATAGAACCATAGAATCATACCATTTTGGTTGAAAGAGACCTTTAAGATCATCAAGCCCAATCGTTAACCTAACACTGCCAAAATCACTACTAAACCATGTCCCTAAGCACCACATCTAGACATCTTTTAAATACCTCCAGGGATAGTGACACTTCCCTGGGCAGCCTGTTCCAATGTTTGATAATCCTTTCAGTGAAGAAATTTTTCCTAATATCCAATTAAAACCTCCCCAACTTGAGGCCATTTCCTCTTGTCCTATCACTTCTTACTTGGGAGAAGATACCAACTCCCACCTCTCTACAACTTCCTTTGAGGTAGTTGTAGAGAGTGGTAAGGTCTCCCCTCAGCCTCTTTTTCTCCAGGCTTAACAACCCCAGTTCCCTCAGCCGCTCTTCATAAGACTTGTGCTCCAGACCCCTCACCAGCTTTGTTGCCCTTCTCTGAACATGCTCCAGCACCTCAATGTCTTTCTTGTAGTGAGGGGCCCAAAACTGAACACAGTATTCGAGGTGGGGCCTCACCAGTGCCAAGTACAGAGGGACAATCACTTCCCCAGTCCTACTGGCCGCACTATTCCTGATACAAACCAGGATGCTGTTGGCCTTCTTGATCACCTGAGCACACTGCTGCCTCATACAACCGCCTGTTGACCAGCACCCCGAGGTCCTTTTGTGCCGAGCAGATCTCCAGCCACTCTTCCCTAAGCCTGTAGCGCTGCATGGAGTTGTTGTGACCCAAGTGCAGGACCTGCCACTTAGTCTAGTTGAAACTCGTACCATTGGCTTTTCCCCATTGATCCAGACTGTCCAGATCTCTCTGTATAGACATGTTTTTTGGATTTTATTCTTACTATTCAATACAGGAAAATTTGAATGTTGTTGAAATTTAAATCAACAATTACTCAATTTTTTTTTATATTTTCCTTGCCATAGAGGGGATACTATTACCAAAATATCCTTACAGATCTTTTAATCTAATTAATCAGTGCTGGTTTGTTTACTTCTCTATTTATTTATTTTCACTTTTAACCGGAGTCATTACTTGTCTTTTATTTTCCCTTGACAACCAACCCCTGCTACCACTGTAATACATTTTGCTTAACATGGGAGTTTTAACAAAAAAAGTTGCTGTAAAGCATCATGCACTAACTGTCAAAATCATTTGGGTTGATTCTTGCATTCTTACTCACTCTGCATAGTATCTTACTCTTTAAAAAGTCATACCAATTTCGTTGTGGAAGGATTCTAAAAAATACCAGTCTGCTGCTTAGATTTTAATTTATGAGAAATCTCTGAGAAATTTGGAAAACAAGATGAATCATTAACACTAGGAATAGAATTATCATTCATTTAGATTTTCATCCAAAATAAGCACTCCAGAGGACACCTAAGACTTTGAGCAACCTTGGCATGTATTTTAAAACATAATGTAGAGACTGCAATAAATAAAACTTCCAAAAAAAGCAGCACTCTTCTGTCCTCCCACTCTCTAACACCCCATTTAATTTCTAGTCATAAGACCCATGCACCTCCATCACACCTTCCCACGAGATATCCCACCCGTTACTGCCTCAGTCAGCTCACACAGATGGACTTTGTAGCATACCCAGAATGTCAACAGTTTATGGCTATTTTAGACCTTGGCAAGGAAAAGCATTCCAGAGGAAAAGTCCCTCGCAGCAGAATGCTTTGCCAGCAGCTCTGCAGTCTTTTATAAAGAGGAGAATCAAGTTGGAGGGCATCTGCAGGTGTCAACAATGGCAATGTGAATTGTACAGACAAGTGCTGACCACAACTCAGATAGGCATCTTTGCAAAAAAATCTGTCTACTATATCATTGACTCAAAACACTGGTTTGTTACATATTGAGAAAAATGGTCTCATTTTTTATAATGACCTTCCTGTACCTACGCTTTGATTGCTACCAGCTGCTTTTGATTACATTTAATGGATCATTCAGTTTTGCCTAGTATTATTTAATATTGTTTCCATGTGTGATAATGTTAAGCACAAATTAATAATTAATTTATTAAAATAATAATAAACTATTATAGTCATTTGCATTTTCTCTAGATTGTAATCGTGTCCATTGATTAGTTTCCTATTGTTTTTCTCCATCATAATACAATTTGTATTCGTCATAAAATTCTCCTAAATCATACTCTGCAATTTACTAATATTTGTTAATTTATAATTAAACCCAAAATTACATGATAGAATGAGATGGATAGATCCTTCACAGATATATATAACTTCGCTAGTAATCCCATAGTACTGAGTGTGGTACTTAGCAGGGAAATTTTTTCATGTTCACAAGTTTTTGTAGTATTTTTGTTAGCCTCATGCATGTTAGGAGTTATCATTCTGATAGTAAATCTCTGTGGAAGACATCAAAGACCAATGTATGTATACCATGTGGGTCTGTATACATTTTATGTGTGATTGTAAGAAAAGATACTCAAGATCCCTCTGTGTGCACATATATGTTTTGATTTTGCTTATGTTTTCCATAGTCATTAAAACAACTTATAAAACAGTACAGAATAATAGCATTACAACAACTGAAAGTTTCATCACAAAAAATGATGTCCTTAGTCCATGCATATGAAGAGCAGTTAATTTTAATACCTTCCAAAAGTTTGACTGAAAAGCTTAAGCACGTCAACTAATTTTTATCTGTTATATTTCTGCCTCCCACATACTGAATGAAGAAACATAAATTTGGCGTTCAAAGGAGTAAAATGCCCATAATTTTGCTGCTGCATTCTTTAACATGTTGGTCAGGTATAGTGCAAAATGGAATGTTCTGTTTTGCAGAAAAAAAAACATTAATTTGCAGTCCATTACAGTGCCACCATTGCAAAACAATAATTAACAATAGTTTCACATTAAATGTTAAAATACGAAATGTATGTGTGTATTTAAGAAAGGCAGAAGTGTATTGTGAATCATGGAATTTTTTACTGCTGTCTATACTAGCGTGATCAGTTTGAGATTCTCCTGGTTGCAGGCAAAATCAAAGCAACAAGACATTCCTGCTGCTGGAGAAGCAAAGGAGCAGCTGATACCTTGCAGCAAAGTCTGGGATTTTGTCAGGCATCCTATTTAACATACTGGAGTGAATCCCGAAGAGGGCCACCAAAATGGTTAGAACATATGACACCCAAGAAGAGGTTGAAATAATTGAGTTTTCTGGCTAGATGGTGTTCTTGGATGCTGTTGTCAGCCGTGTAGTGGGTGCTTGAGCTGGGCTTTTCTCAAAGGTGGACAGTAACAAGAAAAGGGACAAAGCTCAAAAGCTGCAACAAGAGGAATTCTAATTAGGTATTGGGAAGGAAAATTTCACCACAAATGTGGTCAAACAGTACAACGGGTTGCCCAGAGAGGTTGTGGAAACTTCATCCTTGGAAACAACTGGGCAAGGCCTTGAGCCTCCTGCTTTTAAGCTGTCCCAGTTCGAGGCAGGAAGATGAAACAGAGGCCCCTCCTACCTGAATCATGCAATGATTTACTGTGCAATACACTTCGCATTCCACCTGAGGCAGTGATTGGAAGCTAGTGTTCACTACAACACAGATACAAGCTCCCTGGAAAGATTAAGTTTATGGATAAGATTTTCATCTGATATAAATTGGCATAGCTTATTTGAAGTCGTGGAAGCTTGACTAATTTAATGTAGGTGAAGCTCTGCTCTTGTATCCTTTAAAATGTAATTTGTGGGTCATATTTAGTTAGATATCTTTTTTTGCTTCAAAATGTTTAATCTAAGGGCTTTGGAAATATTCTGTTCTCATCATGCTGTAATGTTATCACGCTGTTCCACATCTGCCTTTCAACTATAGAAGGTGAGATTTACCCATGAACAGGTATTCTAACTTCTTATGCTTTGTCTCTAAGAAGTCTGGAATTTCCAAAAGAACTAGGTACTCAGATCTCATTGATATTCTGTTTTGACATTTCCAGGCCAAATTCTCTCCTGACTTATAACCTATTGATTTAATTGGAAGAGAGTTGGGCCCTGAGTTTCTCAGCATCAGATGATTAAATTAATTATCCCCCTTGCCTTCCACACCTCACACCCCCAGCCTTGGTCTCAGTAAAAACTTTTGTTTATTGCTCTTACTCTAGTACCAAACTCAGATTAATGGTGAATCACATTCTGACTTTTTATGTTGCTTAACAGAAAAATCCTTCGTCTTTAGCTCTCTGTTCCTCTGTTAGGGGGAATCTGTCGATCTAGGAAGCAAGAACTATAAAGTAAAAAATGTTTGTGCAATAGTTTGGAATTTTTTTTGTGATTGTCAATAACGTGTAATGAGGTATGTGTGCATTCTACATTGTTTGGGCTAAGGAATACCTAAACAGTTAAAATATTCAAGCTCAGAATTTATCACAAACTCTGGAAACAATTTAAACATCAAAACAGTCAACAGTTAATTTCTTTTAATCCACACATTCAGCTTTTTATTACATGGTATGAGAGATCCATGCACATTTTGGGAGGGCACTCTTTGTGCAGGCCATTACCACACTGTTATCAGACATTTGTGCACATAAGTGGATACGTTGTACTAATTAGCTCAGACAGTTTTACAAATGTATGTCTTGCCACTGAGCATGCAAAAGTGCTCATGAAATTCAAGTCTTACAGTATGAAAAGCTGATCATTAAATTGTCAAACATTAGGATTCACCCAACATAAAAGCTGAAGTACAATTCCCATCATTTTTATAGTAATAGTTTCAGTCCGTCTACATAAAAAAGTCATATCATAAGAAATTCAGCATAAGAAATATCTCAGTTCTCAAAACCTAATTAAAAATTAATAATAAACTGTGCAGAAACTGATGATAGCAGAAAAAATGCTGGTACCGTTTCATTCCAGTCCCTGATCTGGAATGACAAGAATCTCTGGAGTGATGGTATCTTTTAGCTTCCTTCCTGACACAGAAGGATGTCCTTGAGGATGTCTGTAGAGGGTGCAAAGTATAAAAGGAAACCAGAGCTTTCAAACAGAGTTTTTCTGCTTACTTAAGAGTAGAGGGATTTGTTATGACAATTCCTAGTTGTAAAAGGCAATTCAGTTCACATACATAAGAAATGGGACTGGAAAAAAATTTATTGTGTCATCAAATCCAGTTCCCTTTTTTGAAGCCCAATATACAAACCCATTTACCAAAGGCATCAAATACCATCTTAAAACTATTGTTTTCCCTGACTGTTCTTAGTGGAAATAACCTAATTTATTTGAAGATTTATAAACCCTTCTGATTTCTAAGTTTTCTTCACGGTTAGGTTGCAACCACTTGGGTCTTTCAAGCAAATAGTTTTTTTAAAAATCTTTTCTCTTTTCTTATTTTCCCTGATAGTTACTGTACAGTCAGTAATAGTGTATGTATTATCAGCTTTTTTATGAAGCAAGTTGTTTGACTCTCAGGCACATACTTACAATAAAAAGATTATTTTGAATGATCCAGCAGTATACTTTCTATGCCTTATTTTAAAATAGCATGAGTTTTGCCTGCTCTGGAAACGGAACATGATTATTTGCTTTCATAAAGCTTAAGGAAATGTGACTCAATGAATTCAGGAGACACCATGGTTAATCTAAGGATTCTGTTTTGTTTTACTTGATTCAAAATTTTACAGATGATCTATCTTGTTTCTCTTTAAGAAAAATGTCGGTCTGCTCATGGCCTGCACAAATACAGAAAGAACATCTTTTATTCAATTAACATTAGCTAAGACTATAGCATTCAGCTATGCATTTAGGGGAAAACAATAAAAAATCAATATGCTATAGCCTATGAACATTAAAGGTCCAAAGCTACTCTTTGTTAGTTTGCAAGTCATTATCCATTGTAGAGATAGGTGATTGCAACTTTTCTCCTGTTGTTTATAGCAGGAACACCTGACAATAATTACACCACTGTCAGCAATTTCTCCTGAAATCATTTAGGGTGTAGTAGCTCAGATGAAAGAGACTTGGATTTGGTACAAGTGATTCAACTGTATCTTGAGAATGACGAGCTGAATTAAAAATACATGTCCAGATTTTCCATTCTGAGATTATTTTTTTTTTCACTTTGAGGCTAGAGACAGTTTTGAAGTGGGTAACTAAGATAAAAATTGATGCTTGTACAAGAAACAGTTTCTTAGAAATCTTTATTGGTGTGCATGTGTGTTGATACTGTTGATTATGAGAGAAGAAAGCAATGCATGCTACAGGGAAAAGTCTGTTTAAACACTTTTCCAAAAAGGGTTTATAATTATTTGGTAAATTATTACCATCGAAGTTACAGCTGACCTTATCTTCTTTTTATCATATGACTTCCATTTAACAAGTAAGAGGTCTTCTGTTCTGCTTCCTCATATATAGATTTCCTTCCACTGGTTAGTTTACTCCAATTATCTTCTTGGATGCAGACTGTAGTGAAGTATGCTTGTGCTCAATTATGTACGTGTAAAAGTCCGTAAAACAGTTTCTTGTATTCATGTCTGGGCAAAATTTGGCATTTCTTTTATCATGGGAGTGTAATAGATTTGTGAGGTTGATGATAGCTGGCTTCTGTTTCCTTTATGAAGCCAAACTGTAGCCTGATTGAGTTGATAAATACGTTCCACATGCTTCCGAGATTTGTGATCAACAGCCACTGTTTACTCAACACAGTGTGCTAATGTGATATTAAAGATGAAAACAAAAGTGGCTTTGGTTCGGATAACATCTAATTATTGACACCAACTCTTTGTGGATGCCTCCTCTCTCTGATTCTTTTGGGCCTCCTGTTACTGTAGCTGTACACTGTAAATGAAATTATAATAATGATATTAATATTCACAGTAGTCTTATTTGTCTTCTTCTTTCTTACTGTTCAGTATTTTAGTCCTTTTCTTCCCCTGTTTGGATTTTCTTTTGTTCATCTTCATTTGACTATTTTGTCAAAAAATGTCATTATTTGAAAAGATAATTTAGAAAGGTTTAAAAAAAAATACAGTTTATATCTTTTCATCTGAACAACAATTTTGGTCAAAGCTTAGGATTCTAAGTAAAGAAAAAAATGTTCTCCAGACATTCCACTTGAGATAGAATCCTTTTTCCTCATATTTTTAAAGTTTAGTGGTTTTGAAGACAGTCAACTACTACCAGTTATAGTCAAGGATACTTCGAGTAATCTCTTCACATGTGTTCATGTCTTTCATGACTCTACATTATGGAGTGGTACTTGCAAACCACAGTATCAGTTTCAACTTTCCAGTTTTAAAAATGTTAAGAATGAAGTTTCCAAAGTAAGTAGCCAAATTAAGTAAAATTGAGCCAATTAAGACAAATTAATCCCTCCCTCCCATCCAATCAGTATAAGGAAAATTAGCTTTTATATACCTGCCTTGACTCCACAGATACAAAGTTCACCTTCTTTTGCATAAAAATGTGTAAATACAAGAAAAAACAAATTGTGTACAAATCAGTTGCCTTCTGGAATTGCAGATCTTAAAGTACATTATTACACAAGTCTGTACAGCTGCTGACTGCCTGTGTCTCTGTGGTAGTGCCAACTCTTCTGAAAAATTTGAATCCTGTTCTGCATAATGGACAGAATTGTATCAGAGTCTTAAAGTCTGAAATAATCTTTAGGTAGTCAGACAGTTTAGTATTGAGAATAGGAGGTGTCCTCGCCTTCATAAACAATTATCAGTTTTCTGCTTTAAATGCATTAGATTCTTAAGATTCTTTCAATCATGGTCACTTTAAGTGTGACCTACTAATTTAAAAACTGGCTTCCTTCATGCAATTCCTGCTTTTTAGTTGTCAGTATATATCCCCTTGAGATAAGTGTGGACCTTACAGAGGCAAGAATCAGAACAAACGGTCTTCTCTTCCTACAGATCTCTGACAGAGAGAAATATATTTCCATATTTAACAGTAAGTTAATTCAGGAAATAGAAAAAGATGTCTAGAAGACTGCTACAGGAGAAATTGTCAACTAATACCTTGCGTTAACTGATTTATGGAAACTTTACCTGAGTACTAACTAACTTGTTTTACTTGTAAGTATTTTATTTGTCTTTTATGCCACTACAGGATAGTTCTGAATGGTACTACTTAATCAACAATTAAGGAAATAATAATAACAATAATAGTATATTTATATTCTTTATAGCACAAACTTATGGGAGAACTATAAATATAGTAACAAAAAAAGCTAAAAAAATGTGAACATTAGGAAGAAACAACAAAATTTCCAACATTTCCATATCTTACAGTAAAAACAAAAGTGATAGGATTTACTTTTGTGTTCCTCTTGAGGACAGAAATTACATATTTTTCCTTATCCTGTAGCCTTTCCATAGCATAATAAAACAATCCTTAAGCACCTAAAAGCCTCTATGTTTCTCATTTAGTTTATGAGACCAAACACAGGTATCACTTTAGGGAATACATCCCCTTTGTTTCAAACAAATTTCTTCTTCAGTAGTCCTTGGAGACAATACTGGACAATAATGGACAATACTCAGATACTACAGAGGTTTAGGAAATGGTTAACGCTGATTAACAACTGTAGGCATTGAGGAAACAAAATCCATCTCTGTGACAAAACAAAAAAAAACAAACCAGAAAACTATCAAACTATCTGTTCTCTTGTTAATACTCTACTAGGCATGAGCCTGAGGAAATCATCTGCAATCTACGCAAGGCTTAATTTTTCAGTCGGTTACATCAGTTTCGTATGCTGCATCTCCACTGAAAATGAAAACAGTACAATGAGTCGAGAAAAGTACTATAAACAGTTGTGTAAATCTAGCATTACATGGATGAAGCATCAGTGAATCAAGAAACATTGATAAGTTTTATCAACCCTTTACTACGTTCACTAATTTTTATATCATCCAGGGGAGTAATTCAATTGTTACCAATAGTGTTTACAGATCACCTGAACAGAGTGGGTAATTTGTCAGTTGGACTTCTATATTTGTTAGTATAACTACTTTTATAATTGCTTATATTAATGGCACCTATAATTCAGTTATGTATTTATATAGTCCACCTATTCAGAACTTGTATTTGCAGCGTTTAATTAATATGATCAAGAGTTCATTCGAAACTAGAGAGAAAATTGACTAAAAAAATCAATGTTATATTTCTTGTATTCAGAGCAAACCTATATTCAATGAGCTAATTTTTTAATATTTTTGGCTAGTAGTTCATTTTTCAAATTCTATTATTTATATATTCTATGACAAGGCTGGTTTTGTCAGTATTGCTTATCAGTATTGTTTATTCATGTTCATAGACTACCTACTGACATATTAGATTCTGTATCACCAATTTAACCATTTTGCTTATCTTTTGTTACTTTGTTTCTGTAGAAAGTTTCTGTTAGACTCAGAATGATTCTTCTCTTAATTCAGCTGTATAGTAACAGTACAAAAAAAAAAAAAAGCCTCCCATCAAATTCAGTGTAGATTTTACAGATAATTTTATAAAGATTTATTCTCCTTTTTTTTTTTTCATGAAAAATTCAGAAGTGTAGACTGGTTGTGCTGGTGGTTAACCCTCCCTTGCTACATGGTGATGCACACACAGTGTTTTTTCCTTTGCCATTTCACTGTAGAAAGAATGAAAAACGTAAAGAAAATTATTAAAAATAAAGAGCAATCTTTTTGAATGTGTTCAGAACACAAATGCTCTTTTTTTGTTTCAGCTCTTCTTAGAAGAGTTGAAATAGGAATTTTAGTTTTCTTTTCAGAGTTATGTTAAAAGATGACCAAGAGACGTTCAAGACACTAGAGATAAGGTCTGTCAGCAGTTCCATTTATAAAACCCCTCTGCCTCTCCACAGTGTTTTAAAAGCTTTTTTGAATTGATTTTTAGATGCTTTGGAAGCAACAAGCTTATTACTGGTTACATACAACATATAAAAATAAAATTAAAACTTAATAAGGTAGGTGGTAAGTGAACAAGTCCCACAGAGTTTTTGAACTTCACAGAGGAGTGTCTGTCCTTACACGGTATTAATAGCAGCATCTCTTTAAGCAGCTGTACATTAAGAATATATTAAGGCCATCAACAAAGGGTTTATCTGAGGTCAAAAGAGGTTCAGGTGTTTTACCTTTTATTTCAGAGATACATATATATGTATATATTTACCATAGACATCTCAATCCTTTCCAGTGAAATTACGTTTATATTTTATATAAGGATCTCTTTAGCCTCAAATACTTTAGTGAAGTCCCTGGGAAATAGAGATGTTTATGGCTCATGCCATACTATATTATGGTAAGGTCTCACATGGCTAACTTTTCAAATTTGTCTGGAAAGCCCAACAGGTTTTATACATTTTTCTGCTTAGCTCAGAAGCACAACAAAATCTATGTTTTTAGATATGCTTGTGTCTTCAGACTCCTGTGAAGTTTGCAATCCAATCATGAAGCATCCAGGATGGTACTGCAAATTAAGGCATTCAATGCTTTGCATTGATTTCAGACGCTGTCAGAAAGTAGCTAATGCTAGTGAGTAAGCAGCCTGGACCAGTCTATGAGATACAGTGATTTGAAGTCTGTCCAAAGTTCCAGGTTTGTTGCAGAATAGCTAAAATATGACTAGTCTCATTCTGGTATCCCTATGAAACACAAAGGTAGAATTAATTTGTTGTGTAAAACCTGTGTGATTATTTTAGCTGGTTTTGGTGTGGGTTGTAAATACACTAGTCATTTGTACTTGATTATAAGAGGAAGCAGAGCTGCAGAAATTATAGGTGATGTAAATTATATGGCAAAAAGGATACAAATTAAGTATTTATCATTGAACAGTGTATTGCAGCCCTTAGTCAGAATTTTGGTTTTCAAGGCACTGACAATGAATCACTTTGTACAAAAGTGCTTTAATGCAGTAATCCAGAACTGATAACAAAACAGTAAATTTCTTTTTTAGAGAACTAATTAGAAAAAAAAAACACCTCTAAATCAGGTGTTCATTTAATATTTATACTGTCATTGTAGTTTAAACTGTTTTATTTTTTGCAACAATGATTAATATATTGTCTCCACAGAGAATAAGAAATTTACCTTTTTACTTTGGCTTTTCTAGAATTTGTGGGATTTTTTCTTCAGATGATACTGACAATAAATCATACTTCATCCTAAGTATTAGTTCATTGCATTTTTCAGCAAAGCTGCATGCAAGGTTTTTGCTTGAGAAGGTAAATGTTTAGACGGAATTAATTTACATAAAACATGGAAGAAAGTAGTTATTCCAGATGTGGGGAGATATTCCAAAGGATTAGTCAGCCTCAGAACTGTGCTAAAGGAGAATATGTTCTCCAGTGTCACTATTCTGTCTAATCAGCTCCAATTCTGACACATCTCTGAGTGTACTTGAAATGCAGTAAAGTTTCTGTGAGTACTGCAGATGCAGAAAGTACGGAAATAGTATCCTACCAAAAGAACAGCCGGATAAATGCCATTGGAGAGAATGTAAAGAAGTCCAAAGTATCAGAGATTTTGCTTGCAGTCAAGAATATTTGGCAAGTTTTTTTAACTGCTGTTCATAAAAACAAATAAGAAAAACTTGTAAAATACCATTATTATTACCATGACCACAAACCTTTATAAAGCAAATAGGGTGAAAGGATATAACACATTTTTGTTAAGCTCATGCATGCTCCTTGTGTTTTCATTATTGTAATTTTTTTCTTTTAAAATAAGTATAAGATAAAGGATTTTCTAGAGATAGGATTTTTTCAAGGTTAAAAGTTGGATTTCTTTTAAATTTATTGGAGGAGAAATTATTTCTGTCATTCTGAGCCAGTTCTTCTAAAGATGTAAAATACAAAAAGACAGAAAGATGAAAAATGTTATCTTTCATGTCCTCAATTTCTGTGGATTATTACTATTTTAGAGAGAATCAAATACTGGTGTATGAGTCTACTAAGCAAACAGTGACCAGTGCTGGCACCTAGGTTCTGTTATGGTCACCAAAAATAGAACTACACATTATATCCAGTAAAGTCTCCAAATATCCTTATAACTTGCAACTCTTAAGGTGTTTGGAGATACACATAGTTTGTCTGTGGAAAGATCCAGATATTTCAAAATAAAGCTCTGAAATGAATGCAAATTTTTATTATACAGGTACAAACTACAAAGAGTGACAGGTATCAAACCAAAACAAGACCCTTAGGGAAAGTCCAAAGAACAGATAAATCTTTATAGCAAAATAAATTAAATGTTTTCTATCTAACATTATAATAATAATATTTTTATTATATTTTTGATGGGAAAATTCTGATTCATTTGAGCTGAAAACATTTCTCAGTCTGCTTCAAAAACCTTGTGTTTCTTTATGTTAACATACATTTGAGAATAATGAAATATCCTGCTTTTCAGCTTAGAAAATGAAAGTGAAATGCTTGATTTCAAAATGACTTTTCATTCTGGAAACGTGTTCATAATAGTGGTGCAGCATACACAACAATGATGCACTTTGAGTACCTCAGCAAAAGGATTTGATGGCCTGTTTTTAGGTTTTTTTCCCCAGTTATTATTTTGTAAGAAAAATCTGAATTATCAGTTTTGCATTTCAACTTGGAATCGGAAAATTATATCAAAAAACATTGAAAAGAAAGAACTAATTAACAACGTCATGCTAGATTATGGCCCACATGTGTCCGGAGAAGTATGTCAGTTTTACCACCTTAAATTATATATTCAAATCATATACAGTAAATTTAATATTTTCAGTATATTGCCTCAAAGAAATCTTAATCAAGATAACCATAAATGAAAATCATCCATAATTTTTAACTTAATTAATATTTCATGATAAAAGTGTAATAAATTTAAGTAATAATTCCGTACAAATTTTCACTTTACCTGTTTTCATATAGAGTTGCTGTAAGTAGTACACTTTTTTTAAAGTGTGCTGACATTCCGAAAGACCCTTTGTTTAAAAAATGCAATTTAGACCTCTCTGTGGTTTATGATAAAACACTTAATAATGGCATGTGACCACAATTCATTCAGCCTTTTTTTCCCTTTCAATAAATGTTGATTAGATAGAATGCTTTTGGATTGCTCTCTGTGCTTACGCAGCGGTATTGCAGGATAATGCAAGCTGTTGACTGAGTCAAGCTATCTTAACATAAATACAACACAAATTAAAATGGATAGTAATTGATAGTGCTTTCTAAAGGTTTTTTGGAATGTCTTGGTCCTTCAAATTGAATGGTTTTCTTATGTAAACCATTGTTTGCACTGATTCTTTTAATAATTTCTCTTATTCCCATTTCTCGTGTGAGTGCAACGAGGAATTCGACTAAAACTTTTTCACCTTACCCTGTAGGATGCTTCTGATTTTCACAACTAGCTCCTTCCTCCGGAAGAATGAAAGCTTTAATTCTGCAATAGCCTTAATTACCTGCAGAACAAACCCTTCCAGGAGGTTGGTTCAATTGTGAATTCAAGTTAACACACCTTTATGAAGAAAACAATGGAACTATATAGTAATACACTTTTAATTGTTTTTAATTCTCTAAATCAGATGAGGTTTAGCTTCACAGTCTTTGGATCATATTGGTAAACTTGGTTAAGTGTCAAAGTGAGCTGCAAAGATAGGAGTCTTTTGGAGCCTAATCCTACTCTTTTTCTACTTAAAGCAATGGGAAAGTAATTTATTATTTGCTCTTAATAGGTCAGAAGTGAGAAACTTCTGAGTCTTTAATTTAAAAGTATGAACGTATTATGAGATTAAATCTACACTGAGTTGTGATCTGTTAGACAGCTATTGTCATCAGTAAAATATGTCAGCATTATTAACGTTAGAGACATTAATTCAGTAATTAGCATCTGAAAGCAATGACAAGTAATTTTACCTCAGTATAAACATAAAACCTAATACGAGTGTTTGTGGGGTATTTTTAAAAAATATTTATTATTCCCCTTTAGTTCCTGTTTTGCAAAACTGATTTTGTTATTTCTTCATACCAACTATGATCATAAAAAGAAAATCAAGTTAGAATTTGATATTTCTAATGATTATTCTCAATCATGTCCATCACACTGATACTACTGTAATAGTGGTTACATGCAGATAGATATAATAAATAGCATAAGTGTATCAGTGGTTGTTGTAATTACTGTTATTTTATGAACCATCAAGGTACAGGAAGATTCCCAAGAGATATAATACTGATGATCTTGAAATATCACTAAACTCCCTCATCATAACTCCTTTTTTATCCTTTTTTCTCATTACCATTTTGGACTGCTTTTACTGACTGCTTTATTGGGAGCTATTAGAAGTTAAGGCTGTCTTAAAGTGCAGAGGGACAATATCAAATGGTATGAGATCAGCAAGACTATAACTAACAGTCGAGTGGGAGCAAATGAGCAAAATGAGAACAATTGAACAACCTGATTTCAGAATGGTTGTCATTAAACATTCATTTTCATATGAAATACTACTTGATAAGAAGATTTCTCTTTAAAAAGAGAGTATTTATATAGTTCCAGCAATTATCCATGTCTATAAATCAGGCAAATTGATGACAAGTATACCTGATGGGACTTTCATAATTCTTGTTTCCATTACAGTAAGTAGAGAAACCGTTCTAACTGACTGGGTAAAGTCAGCATTGTATCCACAAAGTTTAATTATTAACAAAAAAGGCTTTAAAAAAGGAAATATTAATTACTTCTGATATCAAGCTTTGATCATGTTTTAATGTTATTTACATTCCACAATTATAGTAGAAAGTGAGCGTGTGTGTGTGAGAGTAGTTTAGAAATGTATCTGGAATTAATGCCTTTTTTAAGTATTGATCTTAAAAAAAGTATTCTTGAATATTTACTTCAATCACATAGATCTTTCCAGAAGAAAATAAGCAATTTGCTATTCTAACTTAAAAATGTGAATATGAACATACAGGCAGTATTGCTGAAGTGTTGGTCCTGTCCCTGGGCACCTAGAACTGCAGGGAAAGGCCAAACTGCATGAGAGAGTGAAACAGGCTGGTGCTTAGCATAATTAAGTCTCAGGTGTGTTAGTTAATTCTGACTTGGATGTGAGATACAAAACAAGAAACACTGAACGCTAATGGTTCTGTTGCTTCCTTGAAAATGGTAACACGCAGCAGGGTGTGTGATTGTTGATTAATAAACAAGCACCTAAAGTGCATGATGAGTCACAGGGTAAAGCCAAATGTTTTCAGACACCCTTGCTAGGCAGCTACGTACACAGGTGCCGAGATACTGAGGAGACTGTAACTGAAATTGTTTCATAAGTAGTTAAGAAAAACAAAGCACCCACAACCCTTGCTCTCCTTTTAGTATGTCTGTGCAGAACGTATTATGAGTGAACAGTCAACTCGTGGTAGACGGTGATTTTTTTAAATAGCGGTGTTTACTGGGTCTATGCATAATGCTTGTGAGTCTTGGGGCTACTCATGACATCACTCTGTTACCTCTTGCTGCCCATGCCGATCAGAGCAAAGCTAAAGGGTGTCCAGTCTGCTACCTTTCATTGTACTTCTAGACAACAGAAGACCTCTTGTGCTCTGCCTGTGCAGTCATTCTTTTTACTGCTGGCTATTTCAGGTGAAATATTGTGGTGGACAAAACAGTGGAACAGTGGTGGGGGTTTTTTTTGGTCTTTTTTTTTTATTTCATTGAAAGAATGCGCCTTAGTAGGTAGAGCATTTATATTTGGGAAAGATGCATCTAACATACAGCTTGAAAGTTGTTTTTTCTGAGGAAGTGAAAGTTTAAAAGACACCTGTTTCAAAATTTGCCTGGGGGATTGTTGTTTCACAGCAGACCTGTGAAAAAAACAGATTTTATGCAATGAGAGGGGCAAAGTCATCAGTAACACTAAATCCTAGGCACTAGAACAACATGCTTTAATTGATCTGAAAAAAAACATGGGTCCAGAAGCTCCGTTTCAGGTCAGACCTGGCTGTTCCTGAGTTGTTGTTTGAGTTTCCTGGGTTGAGCTTGAACCTGGCTTATTACCTTGCTTTAGCCTGATGCTTACTAGGCTGTTGATGGGACATGCTGGTGTCACCATCCCGCCCTGCTTGCCTGGCTGAGGTGCAATGGGGCAGCTGCCATTGTCTGGCCTGTGTCATTGCCACCCTGGGCTCCTGGCTCACTTTCCTGTAGGGATCAGCCCAGCTCTTGCTCCTCCCAGATATTAAGCATCTTTTCTGGCATTGAACTGAAAGTTTTCCTTTCTACTTGACTTCAGAGACATTCCAGAGTACCTTCTGGGCAGAGTTGGATAGCACGGTGTTATTTAACCTTAATTACTATACATTTCCTAATGGGATTTGGCAAGCACTAGGGGAGTGGGAGGGATTTCAGTATTTCGCTCTGAAGCACAGTCAGCATAAGAATAAATCACAATAGCTGACTAGCCAGAATTACAGTGGTGTGCATTCAACATGCCACTTTATCCCTATTGATCCTACAGAGGATACTTACCATATTTATCCTCTTGGTATTTTTATTCTCTGTGTTAATTAAGGAAAGACCAAGCTTCCTCATTCGTGTTGACATCATTGACATAGAACTTGAGGCCCATAACTGATGGTAACAATAGTAATGTCAACTAAAAAAAATGCTACTATTGTGTGCTAGTGCAGTCCATTGAAAAATTGCATTCCCTATGGAAATACAACCTACAGTTTCTAGAACTGACGTCACTGTAGTTAGATAATAATGATAGTCTTTTCCCTCCCCCCCCCGCCCTGAGGAATCAATAGCACTCTAGAAATTTCTGTAGCAAGCTGTGTATCCTACCACAAATGGTCATCTCAGTCATGCAAATTAAGGAGTTCGTTTGTTTGGTTTTTGTTTGCTTGTTTTTCAGGAGTAAGTCTGGATTTCAAATCCTTTATTCTAGGGAGTCATGAAATCAGTCTGGATGCTTTATTCCCACAGGAGAATAAGATCATGTACTCTTGTTGTTTCTTCTGGTTTTGACATAACGATCAAGGTTTAAAGAAAGAAAAAACATAGTCTTTATAGGCATAATGACCAATGAAATTTGTCTGAAGGACCAACTTCTGATTTTTAAATTCCATTTGAAACAATCAGTTTCCCTGTCCTTTTTTATTATTTGGTATTTTTTGCTAAACCTCCACATGATATCAGAAAAAAGAAAATTAATCACAAAAGTCCAGGTCTATGCTTTATTTTATGCAGAGGACTTAGTCATTATGATTTTGCACCATCTTTTTCTTTCTGAAGCTTGATATACAAAATTTCTAACTATTTCATATCAAAGAATGACAACATTGATCAAGTAATGCACGTTTCTGGGTTATCAGCTAGCTGGTACATATCTCCTACATATCTAGCTTACGTCACTAGAATCCAGATGACCACAATTGCCTGTGTCAGAAATCTGGCAATGTAATTCAGTAGCCCTTAACAAATACTAAGGCTTAGACTCAGTTTCTGCGTTCAATACCATGTACAGGAGAATGTATTACAGCTTTTGTTTTCATGAAGAATCACGAGTTCATCACTACCATCCCAAATGGGTACACATTTCTGCTCTCCTACAGTGTTCTACTCAAAGACTTGGTCTGATGTGCATTTAAAATACAAAATAATTTGCTTTACAGTTAACAATTTTTCCTATGATACCACAGGCTGTCAATATAAATCACATTATTAATCCCGTTAAGAATTCTCAGCTTCTGCGGTCTTTGAATGAGCAAGTAATGGAGATCTCTAGATAGAGATGGCTATGGACAGTGTTCCTGTTCTCACCTGCCCACTATTTATGTTTTCCTGTAAGACTGTGCGCAAGTACAAGGTGTACGGGTGGCTCTGATGGATTCTTTTGTAATAATAAATAAAATAAGTTTCAGTGGCCAGGTAGCATACCCATAGCATGAAAAAGAAATTACGTCGAGTGGAGGGTATCCAGAAGTTCAACATGGAATATTTTCTGTTAGAAATGTCATTTGTCAAGTTTAAGATAGTTTGCAAAAGTGTACTAATATTTACAGATTTTTCAGGGAAACAAAAGATTTATTTTTATTGCTAGTATTGAAATAGATTTTTTCATTTTAATATTGTAAATAAAATAAGAAGCATCCAAGCCAGATGATTTATTCAAACAGCATACTTTAATTGATCTGAAACAAAACATGGCAGAGTTTTCCATGGAAAATTTATTCTGAAAGGAAAACATGGTATGCAAATCAATGCAAATCTCTGCTACAGTTAGGCTTGGGTCAATATACATGTTACAGAGATCTTGCATTATTACGTTGAAATAAGACAGTGAGACTAGAAGCAATACTTGGGTGTCAGACACTTGTAACAATTTGCAAAATATTTATTGTAACTTCTTCTGGATTTGTAATTTGTCCTTTTAATGTTTCTAATGAATACCATAAAAAAGACTTAATTACCTCCATAATTCTAATTTATAAAAGATTTTCAGTTTTTTTTGTAGGCCTTCTGGGCTTGTTCAAGACCCGTAGCTCTAAGTATGCCTGGAGTCTCTCTTGCTCTTCTCTTTGCATCCTGTGTGCAGCCCTGCTTGCTACTTTTTCAGTTATATTTTTGATGCTGCTTTACCCACAAATGTCCTATTGCAGCTCTGGGAAAGAATGTGCATGCTAATTTCTCCACAGAATAGTACAAGAAATCAATGTTACCATAAAATGTGCATGAAGAAGGAAATAGAACTGAGTATGAAAAAAACCGCAGGAAAAAAACTGTAACATTGCAGCAGATAGAAACAAATAACAGTGCTGTTCTTACTCACTCTTCCCAAAAAAAACAACAAAAAAAGATAATTTCTGGAGAAAAATGATTGACTACTCATTCCATTAAATATTTTTAAAATGCATCTCCTCCAGTACTACTTATCTTTGAAGGTAAAGTAGTTTTTCTTAAGGACTAGCACTGAGTACCTCAGTAAATGCATGTATTTCTCAGCACTGTTTGTCTTCCCCTCCCTTTGGGAGCCCACTCAGACACCCACCTACATACAGATGTTTTCTGACCTTGTGAGTTTTAAAACGTGCATTCTAAATAGCACAGAATTGCAGTAGCTGAGGTTAATAATTAACCATGCTCCTTAAACCCCTAGGAGGCACTCACTTGCTCACTTACTAGAGACCCATCATCCCCAGGAGACACCTGTTACTGTGCTTGCTCACTTCAAAATTAAGTGTTCCTATTTCTGTCTCAAATGTTGGAGAATAGGTTAGTGCAGACTCAAGGCATATTGCTGCCAAGGGTTTACTTCCAATTTACAATGGCTTGAAGAGAAAGCGATCTGGAAAGAGCAAGTAATGTACCAGCTTGTGACTGAAAATGTATTTCGGGAATTTAAAATTCAGTTGCTCATTTGGTTTTTTTTCCTCCCTTTTTTAATACATCATTTGTAGTAGTTACAGTTATATTGAGAGGCAGAGTTAATCATATATCTGTCAAACCCCAATAAATCCCTCTAGTTGAAAAAACAGCTAGAGAGGCTTGAACACATGTAGGTCAGCAGACAGAATGAGTTTCTTTTTGATCCTAACCTATTTCTGTATAAACAAAAAGAAAAAAATTGTATTATTAGTTATTTTAAAAATTATTAATTATTAGTTATTAAGCTGAGTATGACCTGTACTAAGACATCCCAATTCTAATAGCCCTCTGCAGTTGTTCAAAGTCTTTGTAGCTCCTAGAAATACGCTTGTATTTAATCTTTTGTGAGGTGTAAGTCTATTTCACTACTGGTTACAATATGCTTGTCATTTATAGCCTACAGAGGAAATCAGCTCCCATTAGCCATTACTCCTTCCCTGAGAATATGTATGGCAGCTGATCCATCTCTTCTGCAGTCTAGATTGTTCTCTGATGCCTTTGGGAAGAACTAGTTGTGCAGCTCCCAACACTCCCGTGGCAATCCTGAGAGCTGCTTAAAAAAAAAGAATTCTTGTAACTACCCTTTCAGTCTAGCATTGCCATGTTTACACAGAACAGAACATATTAGGAAGACTGATCTTGCTAGATATGGGAGGTTGAATAAAGTAGAGCTTCTTTGCAATTTAGAAGACTGATTTTAACCTCACTCATGCCCTTGCAACACCATCATAACTTCTGTGAAGTCACCCTCTGATTTAAATTGCACTGAATACCAGAATCCCTTTCTGAAACTGTCTCTGTGTCCCATTTCTGTCAATGATCTTAATCTAGGATCGCAAAGGGATAGTTTTTTATATTTATCTGAACTAGTGATGCCACTAACTGAACAGGAAAAGAGATGTTATTGACCATCTGTGAAAGACCACAGTCAGAGCTAAAGCTTAAGTATTTATCAACTGGACTAAAGAGAGCAGTGCACTGGGACATCCTTGTTATAGCATATGAATTACAGTGAATTAAAACATCTTCTGCTGCCCTGAAGATCCATACATCTTGTGCTTTTCCTTACTTGGTATTGTTACTTCCAAATAACAACCAGAGTTTACTGGTACTCATTCATATTCTGAATCACTTGTAAATTACAATGTCATAGCCTATTCTTCAATTTACATCATGTGATTCAGAAAAGTGAAGTATTGACAAATATCTGGATATTTTTAAAGTGCAGGTATTTATTTACTGCAAGAGAGCTATGTCCAAGAGTTGTCTTTATGCTGAAGCACTGGGCAGTAAAAATGTTGGACATAAACTTTAAGAGGAAACTATCCATGAATCTGCTGTTGCTGAGTAAACAGGTAACAACGCCAAACAGTTGACAAAATATCTGGAACTATGCAAGTGACTTATGAGTCTATATTTCAGGACTATGAAAAGCATTGGAATGATAATGTGTTTTCTGAGCTTAGTCCCTACTAATCTTTCTGCTCTGATTGGATGTCATTGTAGCATTTTTCAATATGTTGACAACAAACATGGCCATCTGTGTTGTTAACGTATGTCCCCATAACACCAACTTTCTGTCACCAGAGTACTTTCTTACCCCTTTTTTAAGTCTGGAAGTGATTGAATCTGCTGTTTTCTTGTCAAGTGTAGTTCCTCTTAAGTAGAAAGAAAACTGAAACCTGGGTTTGATTGTGAAATATCAGTTTAGGAGCACCCAAAATAGAGACTAACATAAACCAATAAAATATCTACAGAGTTTGTTAGTCTTACTTAACAAATAAAATTTAGAATAATGTTCTGAGCTGCATATTTCTCCCATTCTGATAAGATGACTTGGAAATCTGTGTATATGAAAGAAATTATAACAAAATGCATTGCATAACTATAGTATGCAGGATCAGCTACTTGCTTACTGAAACATCTCCACTGATAATGTCATTGGCAACACTGTATAGATATCTTGAATTTGATATATGTATTAAATATTCATTAGCAAGCCAAATAATACAGTAAGTATAAACAAAAACCAGTAACACATGGGTTTTTTCTTCAGTGCTCTGCATGAACATTCCTAGAGGCTTCAGGCAGATTTTTAATTTTACAAGTTACATTCCATCCTAACTATCCCATCAGAGGAATCTTACATCCACCCAGATTCAGATAAATCTGTTTAACTAGTTGAATGTCTTAGCGACTTGCTACATTTTGTTGTGTCTAAAATCTATAGTAAGCAATAGTGGCAAAAATTCCTAAATTGTTACTAAAACTTGATTTTTAATTGCTGCTCATTCAGATTAGAACTCTTCAAAGTTAATTTGTTCATTACATCTTATCTAAACTATTGAAATGAATGGTTCTGGGGTCGCTATGAGAGCCCTCCCTTGAGTACCAGCTGGTATAGAATGTCACTTCTTGTGTTTAGTCACAGAATGTGGTTTCTCATCTTTGTATTTTGAATTTTATATGTTCTCTGTAGTTTGCAGAGGATACAGGTTAATTTCCTTTTTTTTTTTTTTTTGTTATGAATTGTGAGTCCTAAGCATTATATTAGAAATAATATTCCTTCAGTACTGTCATGAACTTTGGAATCAGCAATGCCAGATTGGTTATTATTTCCGGGAGGTAAGTTCATGGATGCCATGGGAGTAAAGTTCTTAGCAATCAGTTGGTAACTCTGGAGTATGTTCTTGACAGTGTGAGCTGAACCTGAGCTTTTGGTACCCATTTGGTATTGTAATTCCCTTACCAATGGGTATCATGGCTGGTTATCCCTCTGAACTTGTTTTTTAGTTAGATGTGCAGGGTGAACAAGACAAAGTTGGAGGAGTGTAATTTTAAGAGAGTTCAGTACAATTTTCATTATGTGAACTATATTCAGATATTATGTGACCTTATAAACACATACTGTAATAAAAATCATGAAAGCAAGGGCTTTAACATTCCTGAAAGTTCTCTTAGCTGTTACTGATTTCCTATTTGATCTTAGGTGTGAAATGAGCCTGAAAAAAGAATAATTTGTTCATTTGATCAGCAATGGCTTTAACCTAGTTACCTAGGATCTTGACTTTCTGGATAGACAATGTTAAACATTGCATATCACATATATAGTGGATTGAATTATTCTGTACTGGTGTGAATTATTACATGATAGGTCATTCTTAACACATGGAAACATTCCATGTGTCCATTAAATATGGGACTTATCAATGACCTATGCACACCACCTATATGCAATGGGTCAAATGTACCCAATTTTTTAGAGAAAAATGTGAAACCTATAATTGGGGAAATCACTTTACTTTTCTCAGCCTGTGTTTATTCGTTGATGAAGTAATCTGTAATGGTGTATTTGTAAATAATGCTCTATAGTTAAAAGAATTTGTATTTCTGAAGTCCTCTGAGCTTCTCGAGTAAAAACAGACCATATCATTGTATTATTCCAAGGAAAGATCTGAGCTTGCTCATACTAAGCATTTTTTATGTCAGTATACTTTTGTGTTTAATATTACTTAGTATTTTCTGATAAATCTCATAAGAGATTTAGTTCAGTCCAAAATACACATAGTCCATAAGTTGTTTTATCAACAAAACACTATTTGGCAAGAAAGACATATATATGGGTAGTCAGACATCCAATTTATTCTTTTCCTTTACTGCTGTCCTTTTCTTTTTATGCTTTTGTCCTTTAAAAATATTTCTTGAACTGGGGAGCCCAGAACTGGACACAGCACTCCATATGTGGCCTCACCAGTGCTGAGTGATCACCTCTCTTGACCTGCTGGCCACACTCCTCCTATTGCATTTCAGGATAGTAGGACATTTGACATGACAAAAGGCAATGGGCACAAACTGAAACACAGGAGGCTCACTCTGAACATCAGGAAACACTCTTACTGTGAGGGTCACTGAGCACCAGCACAGGTTGCCCAGAAAGGTGGTGGAGGCTCCATCCTTGGAGGTATTCAAAAGTTGTCTGGACATGGTCTTGGAAAACTGACTTTACGTGACCCTGCTTGAGCAAGAGGATGGGACAAGATGACCTCCAGGAGGTCCTTTCCCACCTCAACTGTTCTGTGATTCTATGGGTACTTTCAACAGAGACCTGAGCCAGCAAAAGCACATAAAAGCTAAAGGAACTCAGCTTTTTCATGTTTTTTCCCTCGATATCAAGCTACAAGCTGATCTTAGATTCTCTCTAAGTGGAGTGGAGCACCAGCTGGATTATGGCTTTTGTAACCTCTAGCACTGTCCTATCAGCTGACCCAAAGACCAGCATGTCAGACAGACACAGAGGGGAAAGATGGGAAGCGCAAGAAGAGTGAATGTGAGACAAGGGATTACAGAAATGATTCTTTTTGTAAATACACTCACGCCCAGGGTGTGTGTGCAGATTTATGAAATTTCTTAAAAGTTATATGTGTATATTTTAAATAAATTTGTGTGAATTATTGTCTCTGTAGGATTCAGTAGAGACGGTTTTTCTATCCAGAAAATCTCAGTGCACTATATCTGTTGCATGTGGGTTGTGTGCAGGGAGCACTGAAATATAATAGTTCTGATACTTTATAAAACCTGTAGGGTGTTTCCACTTATGGCGAGTAGGGAGAAGAAAAATAAGGAAAAGAAAAAAAATTTATGTGAAAAGATACATTTTTCGTATAAAAATGAAAATTTGCGGGAGGAAAAATGCCAATAGGAAACCAGTTTTTGAAAGCATTTATCCTTTATAAACATGTATTAAAAACATGTATTGCTCAATTCAGCTTAAAATCCAGATAAATTCTGAAAGAAAAAATAAAAATATTTCATCTTTAAATTAAATTCTTTCAAAATATCTTCCTAATTTTTTCACAAAAAAAGCTGAATTAAGTTTGCCCTGAAATCTCTTTGCCCTGAAATGATACTTTTGGTGTCAAACCACTTGCAGCTTAGCTTTAATGAATTTAATTGTCTCAGTGTTATTGAAAAATACATTCTTAAAAACAGACACATTTTAAAACGTTTCAGGAAAATACATGTTTACTGGAAAACTATGAGCATTTTTATCTATATAGGAAAGATTTTAGATATTTGCATACCTAAAAAGGGAATTTCTCCTTCTATGCATTAAAATAGGATAGAAAAATAAGTGAACATAAAGAAAATCTCTTACTCAGGTTTCTTGGGCTTTAACAAATTCTAAAAAAAAGTTTTTCAACAGTTTAAATCTTGTTTTCTTTCCCTGTGCCTTACTAGGTATTTTTGTGTGTGTCCTAAAATGTCTACTTGTGCCATGTTGTTAGATGCTTATCGGGCCAAATTTAGATGATGAATTTAAAGGACAGTGCCAAAGAATATCTATGAACTCAGGCTGGATCTTAAAATTAGAATTTGAAATATTAGCATAATTGTGCAGCTACAGAGAGTCTAGTTTTAGCTATTTTCATAGTTCAGTGAAGTTGAACTTCATTGAAAGCACATATATCCATTACAAATTCCACTGAGACAGAGTAGCCTCAGAATATATTCTTGAAGGTTGGACACAGTCAAGGTTTGTGATGTCCTAGTGATGTGCTCCTCACCATCAGTTATTTTTGCTGTATTTATTTGCAGAGGCTTATACTTTGGAAAGATAATTTGCATAATGATATGCAGTATTGGAAAGATTATGTCAGTGATATGTTTGCATATTTATAGTAGTGTTGCCAGTCAGAAATTTACATATGTTTTTGTTCCAATTTCCAAGAAGATACATAGAAAATGATAAGCATGGAAATCAGCAGTATCCTCTGTGTTCTGGATTCTTAACGTTGTTGTGGCCCCCAACAATAACTTCAGTTATTTGAAATACTATTACATTAGCTTGAGCAGTTTTTCTCATCTCTGCTCCCAACAGTCTCTACCATAAACTTACAAAGTCTACTTACAAGATCTGGGTAACCAATATAGGAAGGTAAAGGTTAATCCTTGTTTTGCATCTACAGACAGGTGAAAAACATAACATTTGTGCTGAGCCAGGAATTAGATACAGACTTTCCAACATCTTTTTCCCTTCAACTTTCTTTCTGCTATCTGAAGTGTTGTGATAAATGTACATGAACACAACTTAATTATTTTACAATTATAAAATTGTGCATTTTCTGTCACCTGTTACACAATGCTTAAAAAAGGTAGAACTTCATCTTTGAAGGCACAAAAAAAAATAGGTTAGTCAATTGATCTAACTACCTCAAAACTTTATTCCATCCACAGTTCTGTATAAGAGCTGTATATTCGATTATACACAGACTATGGGTTTACATCTATTTTGATCCAACAACCTCTAATCATATGGAACAATCTGAGAAAGCAATGTCACTTAAGACGACGATATAAGCATAAAACCAATTATAATCAGTTTATTCAAATCTGCCTTAAAGTAGTCCAATTATTGAATTCCTTTTCCACTTTAAAGTTCTTGAATTAATTTTTTTGGAAGGAAGTTCTGCTCAAAGTTTCTTTCCCCTACATCTGCCCAGACTTTCTGCTTTGTTTGTCCTGAACTGGAAAAGGAATCGTCTTTTTCTACCACTTATCTAGGAGAATTTTTGGACAAACCTCAAATGTAAATATTTGTGCTTTGAAAGTAACAGACATAAAGCTGATACAGTGCTAAATAATTTTGTTGGCCAGATGGCATAGTGGCAGCAATAAAAGCAGCCAAATGGGAGAGCTACATTTAATTCTGGACTTTGCAATATGGGTCTGCTGTTGGTGAGATTGATACTTTTTTATTTTTAGAGGGCATTGACCAGAAAGTGTTCTTGCTAATGCCAGCTGGCTTTATGAAGTGCATGCTGCCTCATCCAATCAAGATCCAAGACTGTCTGCAGCCATGACAATATTGTTGCCCATTATGTTGTTTTGTTTGGAAAAACCAAAACATCTTGGTATAACTAGGGAAAGAACAGATGCCTGAAGTCAGACAACAAGAGTACATTGATTTATATCACTAAGGATTTGACCTCTGTAATCTTATTCATTCACATGAGGTAAATGAAGAAGAAATAGTGAAATTAATCCTGAAAGTTGCAAGGTTCAAAGTGGAAATTGCACACATTCATCTGTATGGCATTGTATGAATAGAGAGGCAAAGCCCTTAAGAAGCTCACAAACAACCTTCCAGCGCCATTCATTTAGAGTTGGCTCGGGTCGCTTCACACGGCAACACAATTTGCGACGCAGATATAAAGCAAGGTTGAGACTTAAGCCCAGATTCCTGTGCCAGAAAGGCTATTTCTGTTACATGCAGAGAGGAAATTGAAGAGTTGTACTTTCCCTGGTGAATCATAAGAATGACCATCTCCTATGAGAATCCCAATACTGGCTGACAGTGCAGTCCATCAGAACCTGCAGGCCAGTCTGACCCTGTGGAAAATGGCTATGCTATTTAGAGAGCATTTCTGGTGGAGATTTTTTATATTCTCATTATGGGATTCTTTTCTAAATGACCTCATATTTTCATTATGTGATCCTAATTTATTTCTGAATGACAATATTGTAAAAACTGGGTTTTAGAATGAAAAATTCTGTTATTTTATTTTAATTAAGTTCTGACTAAATAATATCAAGTTACTCTTTTTCTCTGTCACCTAATTATCCCAAAACCTACATTTTATATTCTGCATGATACTGCACAATGGAAGAATAGAATTACATTAAGTGTCCAAAGCACTTTTTGCTTTAATACTTCCCATACTTTGGTATTGGAGAGAAAGAGATGTGGTTAGGCAAAAATGTTACTTGTCTATGTGACACCTCTTAACAGTAGAACAGATGAAGTTTTGTTTCACCTTGGCACATTTTTTTAATAACATCCTAATATTTAAAACTTCCTTGGAACTGATAACAAGCATCAGAGTGAGCGTCTTGAATTTCAGTCACAGCATTAAACACGTTCTTAGATGAATATTTGAGAGAGTGCATAATAAGAACGAATTTGGCTGGCTGAAAAGACAATGCTGACTACTTTTAATCATCTTTCAATCACTGTACACTTCTGTGGGCCTGTGGTTTCTTCCAGGAAACAGGCTGTTTTCTCCGTGTGACCTTGAAAGTTACCCATCTGGTCTATAGCTGTGGAATAAAAGAACATGAATTCCAGTTTGTGAACTTTTTTAGAACTTTCTTGAGTCTCAAAAAATGTATTCATAGACAATGTTGATAATGTTCTTATGATCAAAAAATATCTGTGAACTTGTGATTGACAGGGATCACTATGCAGGGACTCCTAAAAATGTAGGGTTTAGTGAATCATAATTTGAACTCATTCTTCATCAGCTGCATAAAAAAATGTATCATAAATCTTTTGTTGTCTATTGTATTTATGTGAGATATGCGATCAAAACCAGACATTTATTAAGCCTAGAGTATTTTTCTTTCTATTACCTTATTTTCAGAATTCCTTAAAGAGACTAAAGGAACATAAGCTCTAGCATATAGATGTTCCTAATAACAAAAATACATGCATTTTTCTCACAAGCAAAAAAAAAAAAAAGACAATCTGAAGAAATATCCATCAATATTTGCCACAGTTGAGCTGTGCTGAAAAGATCTTGGAAGGGACTGGAGCAAATGACCTGAATCTTTTAAAAAGGAATCTTTCCACCAATCTGTAGTTTTCACCACTGAAATGCATGCTGCATTCATCAACAGGGGAAAGCATTTTTCCATATTTGTTTCCATATTGTTGCATGTTGATGGCTGTCAGACCTAAAGTTTTGCACTTCAACTTTGTTAAATTGGTGATGAAATGTTACATGTGTATCCGTGTTTTTAATTGAGGAGGTGTTCTTTTTTGGGCTAACCAGTCCCAGAAAACGTCAACTAGTTTGACTATTAAAATGTATGTATAATAAGGTTCTACTTATGAAAATAGATCTATAAAGTTTTAACTATGAACACTTTGAGTTTAACTGCTTTAAATATAAAGCATGCTTTTCTGTTTATATTTTACAGTATTTTAGGGATAATAATTTGATTCTTCTTCAGATACATAATTTCTTTACTGATTTTGTTAAATGTAGGATGAAAATCTTTTAAAATCTTTCAAGTGATCATTTTTGGGTCCAAATTTGAAGTGAAAGATAAAAGTGATTTTGATTTGGAATGCAAACCTGAAAATGAAATTGCACATGTTGAAATCAAGTCCTAGGAAAATAAAACTAAGCATATCTAAGAAGTTAGCAGAGTCCCCACTCTTGTTTTCCAGGCAATCATGTTATTGCCACCTTCAAAAGTCATGCTTTTAATATTAATTGGCTGGAGTGTGTATTGACAAACACATGCCAGGATAATTTTTACTAGAAAACACAAGTTAAATTTTGTTTTCATAGAATTTCACTACTAGACTTTTGAAGAAAAAAAAAATCAAACCACAAACAAACATGTTTTTCTTTGACATTACACTGTTTTCTCATTCAGTAATAACTGTATAACAAGTTGATGGTTGTAATCAATTCCACAGATAAATATTCCAGTACTTTTTATGAGGCTGTAAATTGAAAGCACCTTTACTGCATTAACTACATTCTCAAATAATTACTGACATTTTGAGTCAAGTGTAAAGCAATAGTTTCACATTTCAGCAGCTCTTACACTTAAGCAATTTGCTTCAAATGACATCACTGACAATTACAAATTAACTTTTAACCTAAAGGAACAGGCATGGTGTTGCAGATGTCCATAATAAGAAAAAAGCACCGATATCTACATATGAGTAGGTTTATAATTTATGTAACTAATTTTTTTAAAAAAAATATATTTTTGTTTGTGTATTTGGGATATTTTTGCAGCAATTAGTTCACTATCAGCTAAATGTCTCCTTTTAATTAGAGTTTTAAAATACCCATCAAATTCTATATTGTTTTGTAGACCACCACACATTAAATATTTTCCTACAATTGAAGAAAATGTACATTCTAATTTTACAGTAGTGTTATAGTTTTAAAGGATTTTCAGCATGAAATGTGAAAAAAGAAGCAAACACACACACACACCCCCTCCCCCCATCTTTGGCATGGATTTTAATTATACGAGGTGGCTGTATAGATAATTAGCCTTGGAGTGTAGTTCTGGACATGGACCTCATCTGTTATTTTGCCTGTAACTAACTTTTTATCAGTTTCCTTTTCAATTACCTCTAAATAGATTTCTTCCAACAATCTATTTGTCACAATGAAAGTGTATGTAACCCTGATTAAAATGAAATAATGGAACAAATTGTACTTTTATGTTCATTCATGCCTCTTTTTTCCCTCATCAAATCTATAGTGCATTTTCAAATGTCTAATTTCTGAATAAAATTAACTGTTTTTCTTTTCAAGGCCTTGTATTTTGAGCCCGTGGCATGTTTATTATTATAAGTTGCATAGCTACAGTGTTCAACAAGAACAGCATTTTTTTCATTTAACTTGAGTGATCTAAAAGTTGTGTAGCTAATTTAAATTCCTCAATATTTAGTGAAAAATATTTCCATTCTATTAAACAGCTTCCTACACAGGATACATTGCTATAGTTCTGTCTTTCCACTTCTTGTAGAGAAGTGTAGCTGGCTATCTGAGATTTTATGCCTGAGGTTTTTCTGTCCAATTTATACAAAATGTATGAACCCTTTAAAAATCACTATGCCTTTAAATTTAAGACATATAAGTTTAGACAATAATTTGGGCAATTTAGATGAATGAACAGTAAATAAACATTGAGAACTACATGATGCATATGAATAATAAAAAATATTGAATCTATTACCTAATTTTGGAAAACATTTCAACCACGTATTTTTGAAAATATGTCATCATCAATATAGTTTTGGTGACCACTATAAAAAACCTTATTCCTAATTGCATGAATATCTGTATTTGCACATCTGCCCTATTAGACTTGAACTGCTTGAAGTGCCTTGTTTATGTATTTATATACATTTAGAAATTTATCCTATTTTTCCAAGAGTTATTGCTGAATTTTCCTAAAATTTGATGCAGTGACTTACCTTGTTCATATTGGGCTAGAGTATTTTCTTGTGAACAGCTACTAAAAAGAAAATATTCTCAATGGTATTAATAATTAACCTTTTTAAAAATGATGACATACAAAGTCAATCAGAATGTGAGACTTAAGACCCAAAGAGCTCTACTTTGATGCAATGTATGTATTAATAATTCAGATATTTATTGATGGTTATTTTTTCCTTGTTTATCTAATGAGTACTATACAGAACACTGTGGTCTATTAGCAATATATGCAAAACATTTCATCTAATCTTAGCAACAGGAATGTTTTTCATTACTTAGAAGAAAACATTACTTCTTGTGCATCAGTGCTTTGTTGATACTAAAGCTTGATGTTTTGAAGGGTTCATATATGCTTTAGTTATCTGGCCCTTTGATTTCAATGGCATTCTGGCAAAGATCCCTTTGTAGACACAAGCATCTCTGTGCTGGGAAACGAAACATAGAGAAAGCAATTTTTATAAATGGTTATGTGTACATTAGCAAATAGAATGGCACAAGAGGAATTGATCTGTATGGTGAAACAGCAGGCGCTGTGGTTGATTTTCACACTATATGCATTTTGTAAGGATTTACTGTGGACTGGCTCTAGTCTGATCCTGTAAACTGAGCTCCTGTTAGTTCAAGCTATCTAGGCATGCTTTTGGATCATATCCTTCATTTGAATTGTACCAAAAAGGAGTCCAATATATTTGGTTCAAGATAGTTCTTCCAAGGATAACAAAGTACAATAATTAGGGATAATAAGGAGATTAATTTCTGTAACTCATATCTTATATGTTCACCATATGTGAACTAAAATACTAATGTAGATTCACCTAAAATGCTGTATAGAATGTGACAATTTATATCTATTGTGAACTATTCTGTAGTTCTAAAATATTTTTCCTTTTATATATGTATATATATATAAATTTATATACATATATATGAAGTACAATGGTGTGCCAGAACCTCAAGTGATATATGTACGTATATGAGTATTGCTTAATTGGATTAATTGTTTCTAACACATCACATTTTGACCCACTTGGACTACAATCAATTAAAGGATCATCATTCTACAACCTATGAAAAATATGCGTGGACAGTCTTTCTGGTTTCATCCTTTCTTTAAGGGCAGTTTTATGTAAATGGCTTTGGAAGTAGGCTTATGAATGTATACCTCCCATTTTAAGGTTTTTTAGTGCTTGATAAGTAGGATGAAGGATTATATTCTTTTTCCTTTCAACACATTAAATTATTTTAATAATGTTCCAGATTCAAGAGAAGCTGCTGAGATTTGCAGCCCAAATATCTGGGTGATTGAGTTGGTAGGATTGAAATGAGGGTTTCTTTGTTTTCAGATAATAATATTTGAGCCAATGAGAAACTTTAATGAAACAGTGTAGCAAATACACAAAGATAAAAATTTCTTGTGCTGAAAGGCAGGGGCTAACAGACATAACACCCTCTGTGAGCTAATATGCCTGGGCTAGTCTTGGGCAGCAAATTTTCTGCTGAAAAACACAAGGAAAAGAAACCCAAACAAACCTCTCCAGGAAAGACAGACTCCCCAAATATTTCAAGAAAAGAGAAAGATCTGATCACAGAAAAGTTTGAAAGTGAAGAATGTTAGCCATTGTAAGCGTGTAAGTAGTGAGTAGTATAAGATACTGGAATGACACTTAGCTAAACGAATACTTTTCCAATGTCTTAGCAACAGATTTTGGTCAGACAAAAAAGGATTCAGAGGATTTTAATGAAAATTGTTAGAAAGAGTTGGAGCAGAATACTGGAATCTAACGCAATGAGTTCAGGAAAAAAATACTAAATTCACTGAAGTTGTGTCTAATCTACATGAAAGATTTAGGACAAGCATTTTTAAGAAAATAGAAAGAAATATGATAAAAATCTTATTTCATGTTATAATTGTTCTTGGGAAGACAAAGTGCTTCTTCATCCATTTCTTCCTTGTAGCAGAAAAATAAGAGAGCACTTCAGGGTTGTAGAAGCTTGGTTCTTATAATTCTCAAACAATGGGATACTGAAGTGATAACAAAAGTATATTTTTATGAGCAGGCAAAAGAGTATAATAGAATTATTTTGACCATCTCTGCTGCACATTCTCATTTGTTCTTGGTTTCTTTATGCTCATCTTTCAATAGCTATCAAGAAAAGCTCTTGTGAAATCCTAAGAATATTGGCTTCATTTAAAAGCGCTGTAGATCTTGTTTAATTTTTATAAATGAACTTGTGTGTTATGTTTTGATATGAGGATATCTATCACAAAAGAGTATTATATCTTTGAGAAAGGGGTGTTGTTCATATTATTGGTGTCTCTTCTGATGATATTCAGCGAAATAATAGGCATGCCTTTTATTTGTTTACTTGTAACAAAGATGGGAGTTATTAGGAATCTACTTAATGAACATAGCTAGGTGAATGAAAAGGATTTGGGTCTGATCAGAAGTCATTGTGTTTCAGAAAGACAAATTTGGATAACAGGCAAGAGAGGATATTTAAGAAAAGCACTGAACTTAAAAGGAAAAATGTATGTTTGAATGTTACGGTAAAGATGCCCATAATGTAAAATGCATTCTGAAATATTATCCCTGAATATCAAACCTTAACATGTAGCCTTGGGCTTAAGCAAATAGATATTAGTGGATTTGTATTTTATATTCATACAGAACAAACAAAATATGCTTCTGGTTCATGACCAGGAACTCACTACTGCAACTAAATTTAATAAAAATGCTACCAAAATAAATGGCAATAATGATGGAGAGTCTTTCTCTTGTGTGTAGAATTCTTACCTGATAGCTGGGCCAGTCACAGTTCATCACGGGTGATGTCTGCTACAGAGCTGTAATATTAGACTTTTTTTTTTCTCCCAAAACCTGTTTAAAATTGCAATTGTTACTACTTTTTGCTAAATTTAAAAGAAAATGTTGATTATTCATTTCAATGTGTTTCTCCTCTTTTCCCCTCCTGTTGTAATACTTGTCTCAGGTGTTTCAGTCTTCTCTCTGAAAAATAATGCCTGTTTAATTTAATTTCCTGCCAATTTTGTATTAACCACAATGATAGAAATTTAGAACTGTAGAAATATGTGATTTGAATGGGGGAAGAGTTGTGTGGGTTGAAGCTATTCATGCAGAATAGCAATTGTTCATTAATATTTTGTTTGTCTTCCAACAAGCTTCCAGCAATTAAGAATGAATAGAAAGAAAAGGATAATGACATGTTTTATCAAAATTCAAGTGCTAAAGAAACACTTTGAATTTATGTGATGAGTTGATGTATCTCTTCTGCCTATTTTTCAGATCTACGCTATACGTATCTCAGAGTTGCTGTGTTACTCTTACAAGCAGCTTGACATTGATTGACTTTCTGAAGCTAACAGGAATTATAATATTATTTAGGTTTGACTCATCACCAGTGCTTTTTATGCCTTGGCGCAAACTGAAATACAGAAATGCCATTTGAACATAAGAAAAACCTTCTTTACTATGAGAGTGGCAGAACCGTGGAACAGGTTGCTCAGAGAGACTGTGAAGTCTTCATTCTTGATGATATTAAAAACCCGACTGATTACAGCCCTGGGCAAAGTGCTCTAGGTGACCCTACTTCAAGCAAGAGGGTTGGACTAGGTGCCCTCCAGGGTTGACTCTTTGGCCTGCTTAAATGCTAGTGAACAGCTCAAGATACAACGTGTTATTAAAGTGGGAAGTCATCTGATTTGAGAGTTAGGGAAAAACAAGAACCTTAGTTCCTGATCTTTCAGGGATTTTGGTAATGCTCAAGCTAATGCTGAATGAATTAGAAATATTTAAAACAATATGGCTTCCTTTAGCTTGGTGCTTAGTTTGGGCTTTTTTTTTTATGCTTCCCAACACATGCAGTTGCTTCTTGGATTGCATTTTACAGTTGTTTAAAATGTTTTCAAAAGCCTGATTCTTTTGAGATGTAGGTGTTGTGACAGCAGGAAGGCCTGATAGAATCTCACCATTTTTATCCAAGTGCTAAGTAATTAAAAGAGAAAATTGCCAATTCTTCCTTGTTACACTTTAGTGCATCCACTTTGTATCCAGAATCAATTGCGAGGTAGCTGGCTGAGAAAGGGTTGACGGTTGCAACCTGAGCACTCAATTAAATGTAAAAACAATTCACTCTTGCACCCCACCATTATAGTCCAAATGCACCAGGATTTGGACCAACAGTATTTACAAAGTTGATAACAATTGCTATACAGAAACCATGAAAGAATATAATCTATAAACAATGTGAAGTATCAGGAAATACAATGCAAAATTATAAATTTTAGGAAATAAAAGGGAAATACCCCTCACAATGGCAAAAAAGTGTCACAATTAAGCCTCGTTCGGCTGTATGGGTATATTGATTTTTCACCAAGTCTATCCACAGTCTGTCCCTAATGCCAAACTGTGAAATTAGGGTTCTTCATGAATTAAAAGTATAATATGATTTTACTAGCTTGGATAGGAAAGAGTTAATTAATACAGGCTAAGATAAAAACTATACCATAGAATAAGTTAATAGGGCTCAATTAAGACAGACTGCAAGAAGTATGTATTTTGTGTTGTAGTGATTTTTGTTCTGCTGGTGAGGGGAAAAGAAAATACCTGGTTTATGAAATACATTTGAAACAGGGAGAAATGGTGATTTATCTTTGGGGTATAATGCAAAGGCGTATCTTTTCACTGCGATCTGATCACCTCCATGATCAAATATAATTAAGAATAATTCCATACGCTGTTATCAGAAAATATAATACCAGTTTTTCAGAGGGAGAAAATTATCAGACCTATTGTATTCTTAATAAATGCTAATCTAGTAAGGACTATTCTTACGAAAGGACTACTAAAGTCTTAGGGTTGTTGTTTTGCTGGGAAGGACAAATTAAACAGGTAGTGGGCTTATTTGGGTAAAAGCAGCTCTACCATGTTGATTCACAATGCTGGCAGATGGAGCTGTATTAATGTTGCGCACTGAAAATCAATAAAGCTAAACATAACCCTCTCCTCTTGCCTCATGGGTATGTGCCTTATTTTATCAGCACTTGGAAATTTCTTGTGTCCTTTTTTCTGTGAGATGTTACTGATGTAATTTTATCAATGGAAACACAAAATTAAGCATGTAGTCTGTTTCTTCTTGTTAAAGTGCAGCGTATATACTTATTTTTGGCAATGCAATAAATGTATGAGGTAGCCAACATTTTGCAATCAACTTTTTGGAAATATTAATTTTGGTATTCATCCTCCTTCCCTCCTGTTTGTCTCATTAATATGTAGTTTTCTTTGAAACCTCAAACGTTTTACAGATTAGGATCTGAATGAAGATTAGAGTACATGAAGAAAATTCTAGTTTATGGAGGGGTTTCTTTTGCATTCATAGCAACTGATGAATAAATAGCATTTATTATGTATCAACATTCTAGTGCTCATAACTTTCTTGATAGGGATTAAATCTTATTTAGCTTAAATATTCTTGCTAGCAATGATTAAAGGACTACTATGAGTTAAACGAACGGTAACATTCATACACATTTTTTTTCAGAGGCATTTTATAGCAATCCCATGCTTTTGTGTTTTCATCAACTTTACCTCTAAGATGTCATAGTTTTTTGGGTGTAAAAAAAGGTGCCATAATTCATCTAACCTCAATTTTCAAAGTATATAAAACCTCAGTATCTTTTATGACTAATAGTTCTGACTATTGTGATGTTGATTCAGATTATACTGTCTAAAATATATGTTGTTTTACATATCAGAAAGGATGACATATCAGAAAGGAGACAGGAAACCACAGTGTGGATATCCAATCTTTTCTGTACTTAAAATCCATTAAATTAATCAAATACAGTGTTCCTTAAATATGCAGGTAACAAACATATATATGATCAAGGCCTATTTCTTTTTATCAGAAAAGCACAGGCTATCATATTATTCCACGAGGCATGATGCATTCAGAATTTGCAAGATTTAGTTCTCAGAAGCAATGCAACATAGAGGTCAGAATTGTGATGTTTATACTGGAAACAGAAGTGTAATAAATGCTGCAGGATAACAATTAACATGCACATCATTCTTTCAGAAAGGATTTTGTCACCATTATATCATACTCATTGATATTCTGTGGAATGGGCTGAATTGGCTCTACTGAACTGAATACTGTGTGTGTTAGCTTTGTGTCAGATAATTCCTGTGTAGGAATCTTTGATAGTTCTTTCAAAAACTTATTTTAAATAACATGACTACCTTTCTTGTGGTAACTGCAGATGTGATAAACGGGTGTTCATGCTTGTGATTTAGTTGGCACTGATTTCCAAAAAAAATCGATGGGAAAGGGAACAGGAAGTTTTAAATCATAGAATCATAGAATGTTTTAGGCTGGAAAGGACCTTGAAGATCATCAAGTTCCAACCCCCCTGCCATAGGCAGGGACACCTCACACTAGACCAGGTTGCCCAAGGCCATATCCAGCCTGGCCTTGGACACCTCCAGGGACGGGGCTTCAACAACCTCTCTGGGCAACCTGTTCCAGTGCCTTACCACCCTTAAAGTGAAAAACTTCTTCCTAATGTTTAATCTAAACCTGCCCTCTTCCAGCTTAAAGCCATTCCCCCTCGTCCTATCACTACATGCCCTAGTAAAAAGTCCTTCCCCAGCTCTCCTGTAGGCCCCCTTTAGGTACTGGAAGGCTGCTATAAGGTCTCCCCGGAGCCTTCTCTTCTCCAGGCTGAACAGCCGCAACTCTCTCAGCCTCTCCTCATAGGAGAGATGCTCCAGCCCTCAGATCATCCTCGTGTCTCTCCTCTGGAACACGCTCCAGCAGGTCCATGTCCTTATGCTGGGAACTCCAGAGCTGTATGCAGTACTCCAGGTGGGGTCTCACGAGAGCGGAGTAGAGGGGCGGAATCACCTCCCTTGACCTGCTGGCCACACTTTTGATGCAGCCGAGGATACGGTTGGCTTTCTGGGCTGTGATCGCACATTGCTGGCTCATGTTGAGTTTCTTGTCAACCAGCAATAATACTTGATAATTTTGTTTAATTCCCATTTTAAGTTGCATCACTCTGTTCTTGCACTGGAGATGATGCAAAGTGTTTATGATGCAACATTTCTTTGCCACAAAGTGAGCCCAGGCAGGTGATTATATCTGGAAAAGTAGGTGGAATTGATTCATCGCAATCATTGACTAAAACCTTAAAAACCTGTAAGCAGAACCCTAGGGAGGGGGTGGTACTATTTGCCTCTTCAGATTAAATCTCTAACAAGAATTTTCAGAGATTATCCCAAAGTGTTTTTTGGAATACTTTGTAAGTAGGACCAACATGTAGGTGTGTGGTAACCATGAACTACAAGCTTTGCATTCCACCCTTGAATTCTGCAGGGTCTGTGGGTGTCTGTAAGTATCATGCTCTCCAGTTATCCATGATCAGAGCTGCAGCTGTGTTTTTGCAAGGAGAAACCTGAATAAGGGGCAGGGTCTTCGTATTTAAAATATGAAGGTAGGTTCCATTGAGCTTAGCTCTGAGTTACAGGGCATAACTTTTACTACTTCACAGGCAATCTGTACCCGAAGGTCCTCAACATCTTTTAAAAAGTGGTTGCTAAACTGTGGGCTGTGGTTCCTTGGGAGTCTGAGAATTATCTGGATATCATAGAATCATAAACTCATAGAATCTTTGTGGTTGGAAAAGATGTTTAAGATCATCGAGTCCAACTGTTAACCTAATACTGCCAAGTCCACCACTAAACCACGTCCCTTAGTACTACATCTAGACTTCTACAAACGGAAATTTAGGAGCCATTTTAATATACCCATTAGATACCATCAGTATTCAGTAATACGCAACTTCTTAAAATGGAACTTCACTAAACTCCATAGAAATTGATGGTTTTGCACCATTTTACACCATGTAAAATTTCTTACATTTTATTCCTGAAATGTGTATGTTATGTATGTGCTTACCAGTACATGCTAAGTATGTTTACTAGTATGCTTAAATATTTAATATGAGAGAGAATGTACAGATTACTCTTGCTTTTCTGTGTGATACCACAACAACATATTTTACCATATCTTTTCAACGATAAGCTGTATGATTTACACTAGATCTTACTTTAAAGCAAAATACAGTTTCCCAGCAAGAACTAGTATATGGATATCCTTACATACCCATCTAGTTTAATTGAAAGCAAATTTCTTCTACTCCAAAACCATAAATTTATTTTCACTAAGTATTATTTAGCATACTAGGATAGTATATATATACCCGTCTATTCACCCATACATATACCCATATACCACCCATGCAGCCTGAACCCCTTGACTGCACAGAAGGAGGAACAACCAGAGGGTGTGCTCACTGGAGAGACTCCCAAGTTAGGGAAGACTGTAGGCTAGTGACATCTTGCAAAAAAAGGCAGGCAACTCTTTCACCTGCAGATTTGCAACTGCAGAATAGGGTCAGTGCCCTAGCATCAGGCAGTAGGGTAGAAACTCTGCCTGAGGAAGCATCAAGGTGACAGACCCTCTTCTAAGGAGTGTGGAGGTCCCATCTGCTGAACTGAGCTGCTGTTTAGGGAGGTTTGCTGTGTGCCCGGTGCTCAGATACAGGATGCCTTGCAGACACTCCTGAGGCTTATTCACTCATTGGAGTATTATCTGCTGCTCCTCATCTACATGGGCACCAGTGGCACTGTGAGGATGTTGACTGTATCAAGGGTCACTACATGGCCCTAAGGAGAGAGAGTGAAGGGCACGTGGGACTTCAAGATGTCTCCTCAGTCCTCACAGTGAAAACCTTGGGAAGGAGCAGGTAGGTCCTTTGGGCTGGGGATTTTGCTTTCAGACCAATGGATCCCCTTTAGGAGGACTGAGGACTTCTGGGAGAGATAGGGTCCACCCAAAAAAGCTGGCAACAGCATCTTTGCCACCAGGCTGGGCATCCTGGTGAGAACTTTAAACTAGGAATGGACGTGGAGGGAAATTACAATCCACAGTCAAGTAAGGAAGTGGTGGGCAGGGGTGGACAGCAAAGGGTGCAAGGTGGTAGGTACAAGAGAGACCTCTAGAATAATAAAACAGAGTGGAAGATGGTCCAACTCACAGATGTCATATGTACGGAAATGTGTGTAGCTTGGGAAACAAGCAAGAGGAATTGTAGCTCTGTGTGTGGCCTCAGAAATACGACATTGTTCAAATTACTGAGCTGTGGTGGGACAACACATACATCTAGAGTAGAAGCTCTTCAGGAAAGACAGAAAGTTCTGTCAACAGTACTACTTATAGGAGGCAAAACTTGATCTTAGGATCCATCTGGACATTGCACCAATGAGTTAAATGTGAGTGAAGAAAAATGCTTTTCTTATGTCTTTAGATAGTTCCCTGAGCTGTTTCTTGAATAATAGTAGAACACAATTTAGATTGTACTATTGACTTTGACGTATTTCATAAATAGTGAATCCGTATTTTCCAAACAAATATGTCTCATTTCTCATGTTAGTGGGAATGACAGATGGTAACCTGACATGATAATAATATGATGAAATAAACGTAACTTCAGTGTCAAGACAGTGGAAGGATCCTGTGAGTTTGGTCAGTGTAATAAGAATAGTAAACTTTACTGGACTAGTGAAACCCTAACTTCTACTTCCAAGTATTCTTAAGTGGTCTGAGAATAGTCATATTGGAAAGAAACATCAAAGCTTGTTTACAAGATATGAACTATTGTCTTTGTTTGACATGTTTCTATATACTTAGAAGTACATCTGTGGAACACACATGAAGGGAAATCACTACTTCCATAAGTTAAAAAAAAAAAGACAAAAGAAAATTTGTTGCTCACATCTAAAAGCATAGTTTAGATAAAGACACTTTACCTTTCTTTACATTTATTTACTTATTTCTCTGGGGAAACTAAGGTATGTTTAAATTACCAATAACACAATAGACAAGCTATTATTGAAATATGAAAATACAATACAGATGACACAGACATTTTGCAGGACAGACTACGTAAAAGAGCTTTATCCTTTCTGCACAGTTCAGAACCAGTAGGAAAGCTTTTAGAATTCCTGTGTGGTTCAATGGAGGGATTTTTTCTGAGTACTCCTGGAAGGGAAAGATCTTACTGAGCATCTATGGGGAAAAGATATTCAAATTTTATATTGTAGATATAGGCTCTTAAGACAGCAGTTCTAATCCTCCTCTATGCTTTCTACTATTTCCACATTAGTGAAAGGAGCAGCAAATTTAAACTATTTTAATGTGTTCTTTTAATGTTGCTCATTTGTGCTCTCTGTTCTTTTGTTTTGCTCCTCTATTCTCCTTGCATTTGATATGATGTGAAGTTGGTATAAAAGTGCTTTGCCACTGAAGAATAGAAGGAAATTTTAAAAGTTCAAAAACTCACCATGAGAATACCATGACTTTTCCCTTAGAATTTTCTTATATTTCTAGCAACATTCACATTTATAAACTTTTAATCTGCTTGTGCCAGGAAGACTTAGTATTATATTTGTAGTCCAACCTATTTATCTATTTATTGTCAGCACTGAATATCTTTATATCTTCAAAACTTTGTATCCTCAAAAAAAAATTAAATTGTAACAATTCTAACTGAAACTCCACCCACCCCTCTACTTAATGTGCACTTCTATTCTTCAGGGCTTGTGTAAGTGGTTGTAGTTGCTGTTTCCTCCCTTCTAGCCTGCACATGTACACGTTTCCACCCTATAGTGACCAGAGGTGCCAGTGGGGGTGGTGAATGCCTGTGTCTCATTCTAACGTAGGGCTTGAAACACATGTGAATCTAAGGGCGGGCAGCACTCTCAGACCTCACAATTTAAACATAGGAAAGTCTGTATAGTGTCTTATAAAATGGATCTATCGGTGTTTGTTTTGGAAGGTGCTTTCTAGAACATCAGATATTTCTCTGTGGTTTTCTAGCCTTGGGAACAGTAAGTGATTTCAAATGTATCATTAAGTTATTTGAAATGTATCATTACTGCTTGAGTGTAGTTCAAATCGTAGGAGAATCCCCTAGCTTCTTACTGAAAGTCCCGCCTGCCCTCAGTGTCCTCTGAAATGCGAAGGATCGTCTCTCCCACTTCCCGGGATGCTCACTGGTGCCAGGGTTCAGCGTGTAGGCTTCCAGAGCAACAGTAATATCTGTCATTTTGAATGAATACAAATCTCTAACAATCTATGTTTGCACAGTCCCAGTGGAAACATGTGGTGTCAGCTGTGCTCGCAGTACTTTAAAGGCTTTATTAAGTCAGCTGGCAACACACCCTGTCTCCAGGCACTGAATTTCATGGCAAAGGAGCTAAGAGACTGAACCCTTCCCCACCCCCTCTTGTTTTTTTTTTTTTTTCCTCCTTTCTCATGTCAACTAGCTTTCAAAACCACAGGAAGTGATTTTATGAAAGGCTTATGGGTGTGCTGCTAATATCCACAGTATAGTTTACAGGTGAGCATTTATACCCACCCACAGTCTTACACATACACACGCACACTCTGCCAAGTACCTTTATGCAGTCTGATATAAACTCCATTCAAATTATTACTATTGAGTAAAAGAGAAACTGTACAGAATTTATAAAGAATTATAATCCAGATTTCTTATCCCATGCAGCCATTTGAAAGGAGGCTATGCAAAACTGCATGAAGGTTCTGGACCCTACATCCCAGTAAAAATCCACAGATACTCTGTCCAGTGGCCTTTTCAGGACTGTACTTGCTGTTTGCTTTAATGTAGACAAAACTGTTTAATTGGTAAATGTTAAAATATTAGTTTGCTTAAGTCATGTTTTGAGAATCAGTTGTTCAAAGACTGAACTTTTCAGTGACATTCAGAATCTTTTCTCTTGCAGCCATTTCGTAGAGTGACGTTTTCTGTTGTGAGTCAGCCTCAGGACCCACATCAAGGGTCATTGCAGAGTTGCTATGACAGCGGTCTGGAGGAGTCAGAAACACCAAGCAGTAAGAGTTCATCAGGGCCAAGACTGGGTGCCCTTCCACTCCCAGAGGACAACTACGAAAGGACTACGCCGGATGGCAGTGTTGGTGAGGCAGAGCATATGGAAAATGGTAGGGGCAAACACGACATTCACACACATAATCTCACTAGCAAGTGATACTAAGTAGACTTTTGAAAGGTCAGTCCAAAAAAATAAATAAATATATTAAATAGTTAAAATTGTAATTATTTTATTTTAAAGTTTTTAAAATGCAGATATACAAACTAATGGAACATAACACTACTAATAAAACCAGCACTTTCTTCTCTTTACATGATTTTAAAACCATACTGCAGAAGCAGTTAAAATGTTGAAAAAAATACCAGTAGAGGGCTGGGGAGATGGTAATTGAATTAAATTCCATACTTTTCATTTTAGATAAAAGACCAGAAAGGACATTTATTCTCTTTTCCTTCCATTTTTGATTCAACAACTACTTAAGAAATTTCCCAGAATGTAATATTTACAGCATCAGCAAAAGAAAGTAGGATTTAAAAACCCCACTCCAGAGAATTCCCTTTACCCAAAAATGTTATATAGACTGTTTTCAAAATAACATTGAGTGTCAAAGCCATTCTTCATTATTTGGAACAGAACATTACTTTCCTTTTCTTCACACTTTATTTTGTACAGTACTTTTAGAACATCTCATTTAAATTCAGGGTCTATTTATGTAGAAAGGAAAAATGCTGAATCCTTATTTCTTCTATAGTAATCCTCCAGCTATTAAAAATTAAAGGTAAATTAAATCAAAGGTTTTGTTTTCTTTTCTATCTAAAAGTATTTAGAATTTTAAAAAAAAAATCTTTTCCATTTGAAATGTTTTTTATAAAACCTGAATGTTTTACTGTTCTCCGCTTATTGGCTTTCATCTAAAGTTTTATGAAGTCAGGCACTGACTTCACTGTCTTTTCATTTGCCCATAAACCATAAAATAAATTATTCTATGTCAAAGTGTACAGATTTTTGATAACCAATGATATAATGGGTTTGCTAATCCAATTGGAATTGGTGGGTATATGCAAGAAGGGTGGTGTATTTTCTGTTATAGAATGAATAAATTAGTTTGGTTAAGTGCATGTTTTAGTTTTTCAGGGATTACAGCATTGGATAATTGTTCTTGGGTTTTTGTCTTTCCTGAGATAGACATGTTAACCCAATAAAAATGTGTTATTCTCCATGGTAAGATATTGCCAAATCTGGTATGTATGGCTGAAGAATGGCTACAGCAGTCTACATATGCTTATAACGTATATCCCAACAGCAAATGACTAATTGACCAAAAAGGAAGATGGTATTATCCATCTAAAAAGATCTATTAGGTTATGTATGTGTATCATTATGTGTCTATATATTCTCCTTGGTTATTTCTATGAATATATCTCTTTACATTTCATTTTTCTGGGTGTGTGGTAGGGGAGAAAGTGATACTGGTATTACTAGAAAAATGTCAGAAAAAAGTTTCCAGACTTTGTACCTAAGTCGGGATGATTATTTTATTGTCTGTTTTGTAGTGAGATTTTGTGGTTAAGGTAATGAAACTAAACAATTTATTAATTCCCCTGGACATATAGCAGTGAAGTAGATTGCTAGACATTAAATTCAAATTTCAAAAAGCATGCTAACATGTAGTATGCCTGAACCATATTGGGAAAACCGTAAAGCCACAATTGAATATCATTTTTAATATATCCAGTAGCCACTGAAAATCATCACACCTAGTGAAGTGTAATTGAAAATAAAGAGAGCTTGAGCGGTGGCAAAAATTAAAGCAAACCAGTTTATTTCAGTTTTTGTGTTGATGCGAAAACTGGCATCGCATTCTAATAATTAAAGTATTTTAGACATCACTTTGATTTCTTTGAAGGATTATATTTTATATTTGGTAGGATGAATTTGTTGGATTCAGTTTTAAAAATAGTATTATATAGATAGAATAGACATAGAAATAGACTAGATAAATATATTATTCTATGAATAAGTGAATGAAAACAAAATTATCATGAAAAAAAATTGCGTGGCAGGACTTGCATATGCTATTTAGGAATTCCTTCTCCTTTATAAAACCTTGAACTGAGACCTTTGAAAGGTGGGTGACATTGTGATGAAAATTATTCTCTACAGACTTTTGGATTTTGCTGTCACATTTTAAAAACAAGATTTCAACAGTGGCATGTCATCTGCCTCCAGAAATTTTTGTTAACATTAATCTATAAGTAATGACAGAACAGGATGGAATGTACTTTTGTTCCTACATATATGTAACATCTGACATTTGAGTGAGAGTTTTCTGTGATCTGACTCTTAAGTCCACTTGTATTTTACCTATTTTAAGCACAATTGTATTGTTCAAATTCTAATAATGTAATCTTCAATATTAATGGATCATTCTGACAGAAATAGAATTGGAATTGAAACCTGTCAAGTGTTCATTTGTCACATTTAATTGGAGTCTAGGTAATCTGCAATGTTTAGCCTGGTTAGGATTTAATCAGAATTTATACTGGATTGTCATGCATATTTTCCATGGAAACAGCACTTTGGAAGCTGTCTTAGTTATTAATTGCTATTATTTCAAATATTTACCACTTAATTTCAGTTGGTGTGAAACAATGCAGTTATAACTAATTGCTTTGGATTTACTTTCATTTTAAAGTTTGAAATTATAATTTTCAGCACAGTACGCTAAACCCTCTGATATATTTGATACTTTTTTTCACAAGCTAAGATGACTAAGGAAAACGAGTGATTTTTATAGCTAAGGCAAATGCGAGAACATTGAGTTGACTGTCAGAGTAAATAGGAAATACAGCTTTCTGTTTGCTGGTAAGAGGCCTCTTTCTATTTTCTCAGGCGAGGATAAAATGCTGGAAAGAAAAAAAAAAGGGTAAGGGGGTTGGTTTTCTTAGAATATGCTGTACATTACCTACCAGCCTACATGACTGTCAGATGTAGATTGAAGTTTTGTTCTGATGATTAGCTGTGGTGTCAGATGCAGGAGAAAAAAAAAAAGGGAAGGGAAGAAAAAAAGAAATGTTAGCAGATTGACTGTGAAAATTCAGTATGCAAAGATCTTGTTAATTAGTAAAATCTGCAGAACCAGAAGTAACTTCTGAGTTAATTTATCCTCTGCCCTTGGAGCTTTCCTTACAAGGAAATTCTGCTCATATGTGCAGTCGTCTTCTCTAATTTTGCTGTTAGAATGGCACTGTCTTAACGTAAATTGCACAATAATTTTCTCAAGAACATTTTCATTACATTCGTATTTGTATATCAAGGGTAAAGACATTACCATGGTAAATGAGTTTCCTGGTCTTTAGTCATAGCCTTCTGTTTTTGACAATGCCGAATAACACATATCTCAAAGGAATATCAAAATAAAAACCCTGTGGCAGATTTTCCAGAACTCCCTACCCTCCTGACTCAAAGGGTTAATAGTCAGCATGTGTTTAAATTGTGATTTTCTAAATAATAATAATAATAAGAACAACAACAACAACCACCACCACCTAATTTATCACAAGTCATTAACCTTCTTCAAGTTACTGGCCTGAAGGATGTCTTTCAATAGGAAATTCCTGTGAAGGCTATCAAAATTGTTTTATTTGCTCTTTTCTCTTATTTAACAGTTCTAGTGACTGATCCTTTTTATCATTATGAGAAAGAGCATGGTAGTATTCCATTTTACTTTTTAAATACTGTGGATTATTATGTTTTTCTATAATTTATCTTTCCTCTGAACCATATATATATATATATATTTTCCCAGGTTTTTCAGTCTTTGGTCATCATATAGCTGTTATTTTTTTTTCTTTCCATGAACTTCTGTTTCTTCTAATGAAGGTAGGGATAGCTGTAGATGTATTCTCACCATTTGAAGAATCGACAATACAGCCTTTTCATATTAATTCCTGTTATTAGTTACACATACGATCTCTAAGCAGAGTTTTTCATTGTTCTGTTTCATGTTCATTCATCTGGTTCTGACAGGTCTCTGTCATGGTTCTTGCAGCCTTATTAGAAATATTTCATTATATTCCTTTTTGTTTTTTTATCCCCAGATTTCTGTATACTTGCTATTTATTTATACACATACTGGCCTAATCAGTTTTATTTTTTTGTTGAATTTAACTAGAGTACCTACAGTGGTGAAACTGTAGCACTCTAGATTTTGGCTCACATGTTCTTCCCTGGAGATTTGTTTCCATGCAGTCATAATTAGACTGTTTGCCACACCTGAGATACGTGCGATAAAGCTAGCTCAGGTATTTCTCCATGAACATATCTTTAGTCTGCAGCACAGTATTTTTAGTTACCTCATGTCTCAGTATCAGATATGTAAGGGTTGGAGAACAGCAGTCACCTCTGTGAAAGAAGGAAAATATGGAAATGGTTTACATGTTCCATTTTTACAGGGGGAAATGGAGTAAAGAAAGATGAAGTGACATGTCTGAAGGCACAGAGGAAGTAAGGGGCAGAGCTTGAAAAGGAGCTCAGAATTTTTGTGATTCAGTTACTTGACTCCCATAAAGAAATCAGTAGAAAAATATCACTCTGGCTGACCCAAGAAGAACTAAAAGGCGAGGAAGAGAAGTGCATTTTCTTGGTTCATATAGTCTGATAATATGCTATGTTCTCAATGACAATTTTAGATTTAGACTGCAAGTGTCAAAGTTCCACTGTCAATATAGAGAAGGGGTTCATGGTATGTGAGATAAAGACTTGAAAATGTGAAAGGAATTTTGACAATTAATAAATGTAATTAACTTTATCTATAAGAGCATTCTCTCACTTTTGTTTGTAAGATAGAATGTTAGTCTGTTGTCTGGACCAAAGTGTTAATAGAACGAAAAAAAGAATCCATTAGTTTACAGAATCCATGTTTACAGAATCCATTTCCCTTTAGGTTTTTGCAGTGCAAATAACACAGGTTAATGTTCTTGAAGACTTAGATGTCCTTGTTGTAAACGTTGCAAACCAGACATTCATTGAGTTATTCCATAGAATTACTGTACTTTTGCAGTTCCCATTATTTTCAGGTGTTCTGTTCTCTTGAATTCAGGTCCTAAAATTGAATGTGAATAATTTTGTTTCTAAAACTGTGTCCTGAAAATGTTAATGTAAGTAGTCCATCTGAGAGGTTGAGTCAGTAAAGGTTTTCAATGTAGTGATTACATGCTAATAGTTCATTTTTTGGTTTGTTTTTTTCTTTCAGTGCTGCTACGTCCACTTTTTCTTAAATGTTACCCTGCATGCATAAACCTAAAATACCAGAAAGTGCTGCACAAATTATTATATAATGCTTATTTATACATAAGAATTCTTATCCTTCTTTCTGATAAATCCTAACCTATAATTAGGCACACAAAGAACTCTGGATTCTGTAAACCTAGCAACATATATGGGTAATGTTTTGGAACACATGTATTCAGTGATGGATTATGTCTTGAACCAGTTTGTTTTGAGAATGGAGTATTTTGATAAGATCCGTAAAAAGACATTTTATAAGAGGAAAAAAAAACCCAGTTCCTAAGACAGAGGACACACTGTACAGGGATCCCTGTTATACTGCTGTCATCTCATATGAGGCAACGAACCTGGCTGGGAAGAACATTGGCTGTTTTCCTCCTTGAATTTTTTTCCGTTTTAATCTTTTACCATGTTCCTTTAGATGACCTTACCCCATATGTCTGTGAATTTCTTCAGCAGAGGAATATGTGGTTTGATAACTTATACGCAGAGTAATACCGTATAGTTTCAAGACTATATGGTATTTGTTCCTTAAGAGTTATTGGCATTTTGAAGTGTTACATATGTACACTTACAATAAAAATGAGGGAAGTATATTTTGATTGTGTTACAAATTCCTAGTGCTGATATATTTACATATATTTTTACTTCATTAGGTTAATAACGTACTACAGAAGGATGAGCAATTATTTTAGATTGTGCATTGTATACGATTGCACTAAGGTTTATTGTATCTTGCCTACTATTCTATGTTTACATTGTACTTCAAATGCTTTATGCAAAGTAAAGTACCAAATACAGGCCAACTATGAGCAGAAACAACTCTTGCTGAAGCTGTCAGGATAGCATATTGTTTTTGTCCTCTCTCCTTACCTTTTTGTTTTCCATGACCCTCCAGAGAAATACCAACGGCTTCTCTATGCTATCTATTCATGAGGTATACCTGAGTATCGCTGTGAATTATTTTCAGTTTGACCGGGATTTTGGCTGCTCAGAGAATGTATGCTTGGATCTGCTGGAATCAAAGAAGGAATGCTTATTTCTGCATTGGAAATCCATCCCTACACATTAGTAGCAAAGCTAACAAGTTATTCAGCATTTTCCTGAGTTTCTGAATAGCATTATTTCTATTGCTGTTCTCTATCTGTTGCTTTCCCATTGTATTTGCTCTCGCTCCCTTTGTGCTTCATAGTGAAGGATAGCATACAGCTTTATTTTTTTAAAGCTATATTACAAGGTTACTTCCTCCACTCCTGATTTCAGTATCCTTCTCTTAAAAAGAAAATACATACAGCAATAACTGTTCATCACTCTTAAAAGCAGTATATTGATATCAGACAACTTGAATGGCCATTTACTAAAATTTAGCTTTCTTTAATTACCTTTTAAAAAGGCAGTCCATATTTACATTCCATCAGTTTTTAAACAATAGTTTGAAAATGGAGAAAGACTTTGGATTCTTCAAGAACAATTCCTGCAGTTATATCTGTTAGGAATAACCAGTGAGGGAAGGGTATGTATGTGCATGTGGGTGTGCACACATGTACACATCTTGGTGAGTCAGTTCTTGCTGCAAATACTCATGAGATCTAGAGAGTTGCAATTACATAATCTGCCTCGTCTATGAATTTTGAATCAATTCACTGAGGTGGATACGAAAGAACATGCTGAACTAAGAAGTGGAGAATGAAATAATCAGAAAGCGAAGCGGTATGTCCAATGTCATGCTATGAATTGATCTTTCGTTTGGTAATTGATCCAAACACTGCCCACCCCTCAAAAACTAATGATTTGGACACCAGATTCGAGTTTGCAGTCAAGTTGATGAGGGTTTTCCTATTGACTTAGTGGAGTTAGGCTGTTGTCCAAGTCCTCCATGCCAGCTGCTAGCTCAGGCTGCCTCCCACTGATGCAGACTGCAGAAGTACCTTTGATACTGACAGAGTCCTGAATGCAGACGGAGGACAAAATGCATTCCAAAATTTACAGACTCAAGGAAGAGACATCTGGTTTATGAACAGAATATTTAGCAACCTTTGCATCCATGGCAGCCTCTTTCCTGGAAAAACTCTAATGCATTTATTTTTCCTCAGTTCAGAGGAGCCCTTTCAGTATGCTGTATTTTCCCAGTTCTCTATTTGTATTTAATGACAGTTTCTTCAGTTTCCTGGACAGCATTAGGTCTTTCTGTCCCTTCTAATCTTCAAGTATAATGAAGATCCAAAAGAAGTCCTTTATAGCGGTAGTCTCCATTTCAGCAAAAAATACATTTTGTTCTCTACAGCTGGTTCCCAACTACTGTTCTATTTATTTATTTATTTAATATTCATTGCATCAAGTGATAATATTTTATTATATACTACCTTTATAAAATACATAATCTTACTACTTTTGTCTTTCTCATACAATTTTGATGCTTTGGCTTTGGGTTTTGATGTTTTGGGTTTGATGTGCAAAAAAAGACTGATGAAATTAAGAGAAGAAATTTTATCTTTTCCTTGAGTCCATTTTTAAAAATATCAAGTCTGAATTATTGATTCAGAACAAAAATCTGACTGTATTTTCAAAATTGTGTACTTGGACTGAAGGGACAAGAGTATGTTAAATTTGCCACACAGTTGAACCTAAAAGGAATCATAACATTCACAGCGATCTGATTTTAAAAATCTGTAAATAAATTCAAATCTCAAGTGTATTAACCTGGCGTGTGTCCATCTATGTCATAAACAAAAATTTAAATGTTAACTACCCTTGGTATATTAAGACTTTGAGCAAAAGTGGAGTGCAAGTATACAGAACAGGTAGGTGTTATCCCAAGTTTTTGATATATACACTAGTTTCATAAGTTGTTGCTTTTTCACATCTAAGTAAAGTCACTTCTGTAAGTGTTCTCTTTTTTTTCTTTTTAAAATTATGTAATTTGTAATAAAGGTTTGTAAAATGTGAAGTTCATTGTAACAAAACATAGAACATATAAAAAAGATAAAGACTTAATCTTCCAGTTCTTTTTACATCCAAAACTGCAATTTTACATTTTTTCAGGCTGTAGCTTATCTAAGCAACTAAAAATAGTTTCCTGAAGGCAATATTTTTTTTACCTGATAATGCATGAATTCAGAGTTAGAACAGCAAGTCTACTTATCTAGTCGCTACATAACTTAATTCTTCAAGTCTAATCACAATCTGGAAAGGTTCATGTTCCTGGCAGCATTCCTGTGTGCCAGCCTTCCCCAGTACCATTAATGAATCCCATACATGGGAAACCCAACCAGTGTACAGGGTCAGGCCAAAGATCAGCTGGTGTCCAAAATAGGGTGCTCAGGGAAGAATATAGCAGGGCAGATAAATTGATTCCTCTTTCAACTATTGTCCTATATACCAACAGTTTGTGACTCAGATTCCCTGAGCTACATACAGTAAATTTAATAACTTTATGGATTTATATACACCATTTGCAACTATTAATATCTGGTTTTCCTGACAAGGGTGTTTAAGTGATTGTGTGTCCCATTAGTCTTGGATTGGACAAAGGAAAAATAAACTTGCTAGCCTGGTAGGGACCAGTCAATATGAATTTTCTAATGAGAATGTTTTGCTTTGTACCCATAACGGTCTTTGCTGTTGTCTCTGGAAGTACTTTTCTCTGTTATTATTTCATTTCCTGAGAACAGCAAGTAATTTATACAGGAAAACAGAAATAAATATGTTCTGAAAAACAAAGACTGAAAAGAAGTATGTGCATTTCTCACGTATTTTAGCAAATATTAATGTCAGGTTAGTATGCCAAAAATCTACAGAACAGTATTTAAAGGAATTAGAAGCCCCAGTACAATATGTGACATCTAGAGCTTGGAAAGCTCTATTTTATAAGACGTAATTGCTTTTCAGAGAAAAGTAACAATTTCTTTATCAACCAGAGGATTTCAAGGCCAGCGTAATATAGAGACATTTAAGAATTTCTGACTAATTCTATAGTATCACCTATATGTGTTTTTTTGCCTCAGCAGTAACATAGCATTCAATGTGAATATAAAATGGTTGAATATCTAGAAAAATAATCATGGCATATCGTAGAACTAGGTGGATATTAGGATTTTAAAGAAATTGTACCAATTTATTAGTACTGTAATTTAAAATAAAATTTCAGAGGATGTTGACTTGTTTTGGACACGGAATAACAATAACAACAAAACCCTCACAAACAACAAAAAAAGGATTTCAGGCTCCAAAATAATTTTAATGCACAAATAAAAGCAAAAGCAAAGTCAACATTTATGTGTATTTTAATAATCGGCCTTTTACAAGGGTGTTTTTTGTATCTTTTTGGTTTACTTCAGGCTGGAGTCTTAAATTCTAATAATACTGATTTCGTACCTTATATCACAGTTAACTTAGAACATGCGATTAGAAATAAATTTGCATCAATGATTGATCCAATCATGTTTAAAAGAGCTGTCCATTCTCATACTGCTTTTAATAATTATGGAAAGGACTAACACATCTCAGTAAAGAATAATAAAACAAGATATTTTTTTTTGACACATGATTCAAACCTGCCTGTGGCAGGGGGGTTGGAACTCGATGATCTTCAAGGTCCCTTCCAACCTAAACCATTCTATGATTCTATGATTCTTTCTACCATATAAAATGATTGAAATTAATACATGAGTGTAATTTTCTGTTTGGATGATAAAAGAAGTAAATTGTGAAGGAAGAACAGTATTGATGGAGTTAATTTATTTTGATGGTTGCGTGCTCTCTTGCAACCAAACAAACGTGCCCATACCAGCTTTCCCAACTTGCTTGTCTGAACCTGTTTTTTGCTATATCTAAGGAACAAATCAACCCTAAAGAGCCCTGCAGGGGCACTTGTTCTTTTACTAAGCAATCTGCATTATTTCATCAACAAGGGAAGTAAAATCAAATTGTATCATATCTAAAAATTCATGTAAACAAACCATAGGACAAGCTTGTACCAAAGTGTTTTTTTTTCCCTGTGTTTTTATGGTAGATATTTTTTTCTTGGTCCAAGGATTTTTTTATGTTTTTCTGAGATTGTAACAGTGCTATAAAGATCAATAGTGTCCATAGAAGAAATCTTGGCAAAAGGCTTTTTAAATTAAATCTCAGGGAACCAAAAGTGTGTGGTACTTGTGTCCTGCTGTCTTACCATCTTTAAACTGTTTGAGCTGCACTGTAGATTGTTTTCTTATGTAGATTTCTTTTGCTTACAATTAATTCATATTGCCTTTGAAGAGGAGAATCTGTGCCCCTTTTTGGGGCAGTGCAATGACATTTACATTATCATGAGATGTTAAAATAACATTTATCAGTGGAACTTGACATTGCAAGCTGTTATTACAAAGAGAAGGCAAAGAAATCTGGTCTAATTTCCTTTTCCACTGGTGTTAGCTAGTAACACAAACTTCTATGCTCTCAGTGAAGAATAGAAATCTTTCTGTTTTCTTTAACAGAATATTTGAGAAATAGACTTAAGTATGTATTGTATGTTATTTTATCAATATATTTCAATGTTTAATTCCGTTAGCAGTGGCCATCATGCCCTGCTACTAAATTACGCAATTTGTCCAAGCATTCTTTTCACATTCTGCCATGCATTGCAATAGTAATACAGGCGTTATTGTGATATGCCAGTAGATTAGACAGCTCTGGAAATGGGTTTGTTTCTGCTGTCTCACTCAGCCACATCTCAAGTACATGAGAGACTGATAAAATAGTTAACTTCTGTTGTTTTCTAGGTTTCTAGCGGTTTTTGGGCGTGGGGGGCTTAAGCAGGCAAAAGAGGAGTAGAGTAACCATGAGTGACATTATTACATATGCTGATTTTTAAAATGCAAGCCTTCTGAGTATTTCAGTTGTGTTTGTGGATGTCTGATTCAATGCCCCACAGCATGATTAAGGTACTGTTTTTAATGCAGTTTCATTATTCAGTTCACAGTTGAAATTTTTTGGGGGAAAAACATGGGTAAAGATAGTTAAAATGAAATCTTCTGTTTGCAAATATGTACCAAAAGATTTTATGCTTACTGAAAGTTTGTAATAGCATGATGATAGAAATATCATAATGACATATGAAGCATACAAGAAAATATTTAGGCTGTCCTGGAGCTCTGTAAAGTTGGTGATCAATCCATTTGACAATATGTGAGGAACCTGCACAGTATAACTCACAAGTTGTATGGAACCTGCACATACGATTCACATCCTTTCTGAGATACTGTTTCCAGACTGTTAGTGTACAGAGGTACAATGAACTGGCAGAAGAAAGAAACAATGCGGACTTTGGTTCTACTTTAGCATGCTCTTGACAGCACTCTCAGATTTTATCGATTAGCATATAGGCCTGAGGAAACCTGAAAGGAAAACAGGATTTAATAATTTTGACACCATATGTTATCTTTATTTTTCCAGAAGCGAGTGTAAAATAATCTATTCTGCCCATAGCTCTCCACCTGGACAATATCAAAGGTGTAGTGGAAAGAGTGATAGGAAAAAAAAAATGATCAAATTTTAATCTGTACCAAAATGTCTTTGTGTCTTTTTGATCTGAGGGACTCAACAACAGTGTGCAAAGGGCAAGAGTAGAATTGATTTTTCCCACGCTTTGTTTCCATCTGTACTGGAAATGTCCATATCTGCAGAATTAAACTTTGGGACATAACAATGGCATAAGAAGCTGGCTCATGGACAGACCCTGACGAAGCAAAGCAGTCTGAGAGTCAGAGAGGAATACATACTAGATTTTATAAATGACAATACAGAGGACAGGCTCTATACTGCCACAGTGCACCATTCCTAACAAAGAATGTTCCTTAGAGGCATAGCTCACTTGCCAGTAACATAGATATGGAAACTTGAGACACAGTCAGATCTAATCTCACAAATAGTAATGGGAGAATACAGAAAAACTTAAGATGCCCCCAAAGGTTCAGATAAGTGAATATTTTTCTCTTGCTTTTCTCTTCAAAAGGAAACAATTGCCTTTAGCTTTTACCAGGTAGAGTCCCACATGCTATTGCTCATGCTATGAATTTTAAGTGGAAAAACTCTTCCAGAATATAAAGACCTTATCCTGAAGTTTCTTGATAAATTCTATATTAACAGAGGAACTTAAAGAAGTTATAAAACTAAATTATTTTCTCTAGCACAGTTGTTCTCTGTCTGGTACTGTTATTTTTCCTGCCACGTGTAACTGACTTTTAGACGGTGCTTTTTCAGAAGGGTCTAAGTAAACAAACTGTACTGACAAGACAAATTTGTTTATTACTGTGAAGATAAATAGTAAAAGAAATGAATCAATCCCAGGTCAGTAGTGATAGAAAGTCATTACTCTAAGGTGGCAGTTAAGTGGCTTGTGCAAAATGAGTTAGCACTTGGAGAATATTACCTACTGGAGAGGTGCTTATGCCCCCAAAAACGTTAACTTGCATCCTGGTTGAGACTGTCAGCTAAGGAAGGAGGACAGCTAAGAAGAGCTAAGGAAAAAGGATCTGATACAAAGTCCATTAGTCTTTGAATGGCAGTGGCTGCCAAATGCTTGGTCTTGGCTACCTTTATATCATGGACAGAGTGTTCTGTCTACTCACCTGGCATTTCCCATCAGCACTATGTTTATGTGGGAATAGAAAATCCACCTAGGATTGAATTTCGACAATGGATTAAAATAGTTTTTCTCAACAGAATAGTAGTGAAGGAGACTAGTCAGGGCATAAGCTTCAAAGCAGAATTGGTTCCTGTATTTCCTAGCACTTGTATTAATCTAATTTTAAATGTTCTTAGAGTGAAGGGACTTCACTTCAAGTTCAGATTACCTCAATATAAGAAGGTTTTCCAGTGCCACTACAATTTAAAAATGCTAACTGTTGCCTCCTGGAAAGTGACGGTACTTTATATTAGCAGAACGTAGAAGTGCTTGCATTCTATTAGCTGAAAATAAATTCAGTTGTCCTCTCCCAAGGAAGGGTTGAAGACAGAATGGAATAAACAATATTTTTTTTTCTAGTCTCAAGATTTTCAATCAATTCTGCTCTCCTGCAGAAAGGAACTTTTCTTCCTAAATTTTAACATATTGGCTCACTATTTTCTCTCGCAAACATCTCTTGAAACCATCTTGTGCTGTGGTTTTCCCAGTGCCTTGACTACCTCTTTGATAAATAATCTTATCTTTGTCCAATTATATAAACACACATATATTTACATGTAAATGTATACAATGTAGTTTCCACCTAGGTCCTGAGAGAACAATCAAACATGAAGAAACCCCATTAAAAGTTCCTTTTAAATGTTTTTGCTGTGTTTACTGACATATTCTTGGAGAGCAGAGAATCCCTGTGTTATGCCTCATAATCTCGTCTCAAAATCTCCAATGTTTTGAGCACTGAGAGGCTTTTCTGTGACTTGCTTGCATTATCTCTTTCACTACTAATCCTGAAGAGATTATTCATTTACAACAATTAAACCATAAACTAACTTAGACAGTCTAAATCTGAGTTATTCTTACCTTTCCACATCTCACACAGGACTAAAATTTCCTTAACACAGTGCTGCAACAGTGACTTCTTTTTCCACAGGAGAAATAGTCTGCACAATGATTAAAGTATATAAGCACAGAGTATTTCTGAGATTCAGATATAAGGAGATAGATTAAAACTTCATCCACACTACTATAGCAACTGTGTAAAGAAGGGAATTACAACCAACAGAAATAGTTAAATACAGTTCCATCTTTAAGGCTGTATATTTTGCAACTGCTCTTAACTTAACTAATACTTTATTCTGAGACAATTTACACTGAGAGAAAACACTACAAGTAGAATCTATTCAACCAGGCAAGCCATTACTTAAGGGCTGTGGATGACTAGATTGTAACTAATGCAATCAGTGGGGGTGTAGAATTGTAGGAAATATCCAAACCTGTTATATTTTATGCTTATTTGATAGAGACACTTTGGACCAAATACTACCTGCATGCTAGAACACATTGTCTAAATCCTACAAGCATTGAGCTGCTCACATATAGAATAGAATATTAACATCAGAAGTCATGGAAAACCCCTGTAAGAAAAACAGACAATACATTGACCTCAAAACAACATATAAACATACACAAATTTGGCATAGTCTTATTTAACTTCATGTATTTCATATTTATTTCCTATATTTCCGTACTTCATTCCTAACACCTGAAGGCTAGATTTTTTTTGTGTGTGTTTCTCACAACTCCCAGAGATGTGACTTTAGCAAAATAACAAAATTCTGCAAGCTGGGACTTCTGTATGTGCCACAAGACACCCTCTGGAAAGCATATAAGAAAAATCTGTAGTTTGTTGAGATGATTAGTAAAGATAATTATACTTTGAAAATTTCTTGATATAAAATAATGTCCTGTGTCTATTGCAAAAGACTGCTTACATGTTTTAATTCCATTAGTGATCCATCTTAGCTATGTATATGGTCAGTTCTGAAATAGCATGACTGTTTCACTTTTAACGTTATATAAAATGCTGCTGACCTTAGTGAGTAGTTGCAGGGCTCTGTGTTGTGGAAAATCTGGCAAAATATGCAATGTCTGTGCCTTTCAAGCCTCTGAACACTGGGATATATCCTGAAAAGAATGACAAAAGTTGAGATATGTTTTAGTTATTTTTAAGGAAAGCACAGAAAGTATTATTTCGGTTTTCCTCAGCTTTCTAGCAGGTAAGAGTTTTATGGAAGTTTTAGTGTATTTTCTAATCTCTGAGGTCTGAACTTGGACAGCCTTTGAAATCTTTGCAGTTACTACTATAGCTAAGCAGAGAGAATTATTTTTATCACCTTAGTAGAACTGTCTTGCAAAGACACTTCCTTTGGTGAAATGAGAGAATGAAAACAGAAATGCTTTTAAGGCCTCTCTTTGAAATAAGATGTTCTAAAAAATAAAAAGTTGGAGAATTATTTACAAGGAAATAACATGATACCTTCATTGAAATGGTAAACAAACCATTAATCAGTGATTAATCAGCAACTCAGGTAGCCAAATGCTAATCTTTTCAGGGGATGCAGTTGCATCATGCTGCGTCAGCAAAAAATAACCTGTTTCCACCTTTGAGTCCGACTTAAGAGTTCATTTCACAGCATGAATGGGAATAGATCCTGGGAGCTGGAGAGTCTAGGTTCTGCTTTCAGCTCTGCCACAGTTGGTGTGAGACAATGAAAAGATTTGTTAATTATAAAACAGATGCAAAATTCATTTCATAAAATTAATAGGAAGTCCTTCATAAAGATCAGTGAGCTTCTCAAAGGGAAAGTTGCTGATAATTGCAACTTTCAGGTATGTTCCAAGTTTTAGTTTGATTAAGCTCAACCTTTGCCCTGACTATTCTCATCATCCAAAGAATCTCTATATTCATTGTGTTTTCCAAGCACGTAATTGTTAACAAAGGAATAAAATATTAAAACTGAAGAAACAGAAGCTACATTGGCTGGATATGGCCCAATACATTCATTTTCCAAAATAAATATTTTCCCTCAGAGATGAGAAAAGTGTATTAAATAAGCTAAGCTCCACATACCTGTCCTATTGATTTCAGAAGTGAATTGGCAATGCGTAATTCAGATGGAGTTGCTCTGACCCTTTCCAAGCCTTGGTGATTTTCTTTTCCTCAAGAGGTTCTTTGTTGTTTAGCAGTATATGTAGTATCTGGGGCGGGGGGATGAAGTTTACAAAGCTTCCCCTACTCCAGCAGCATTCCTGAAAGGCCTTTCCTTTCTTAAGCTTAGCACTGAACTTTCATGCAATGCAGTAGTTTTCAGGAGATTTTGGAGACGTGTTTGTATTTTAGGTGCTTTGAAAAAATAGTCTGTTGAGCAGTAACTTACTTTTACTGTAATATACAGGAGTACTGTTGTTAGTAATATAATGCAGGTTATTTTGCTGAATGTTTTAGTAGGCTTGAGGAATAATTACCCTTTTGTCACACATGAAGAAATAGCTAATACTGTAATTAAGACAATGTTAAATCATCTTTGTAGGTGTTTTAAAAATATTTTTTGAAGTTTTCTGATAATAGTGGCAATCTATTCTCTGGTAGTGTTGGATTTCAAAGCCAGCAGCAGTGCCATTAGTGAAGATGTGTATTAGTGAAGATGCTGCTTAGTGCTTCAGAAAAGCAGATTTTTGTTTCATTTGGCGTTTTTAATAAGTTTAAAAATCCTATGTCTTCTGCATACCTTTCAGAAACATATTACCCAACATAGCGCTAGCTTTTTAATTTTTATAATTGTCATAAGAAATAAAGAAACTTGCAGCAGATAATTATATGACAACAGTATAACCACTAATGTGAAAATGACTTCAACAAAAGTAACTTTCCAGCATTAATTATAATAAATGAGATTCGTTAGCTTGAGAGAATGAAAAGGGCATTTTATGTTTATACTAGGATTATACTTAACATTTTTTCTACATTTTAAAGTGTCATAAATCTAGCATTTTAAATTATTTATGTTACATTCAATTAAAGGTTAAGTTCAGCTAGCTAAGAAGAATCATAATTTAAAGGAGAAAAAATTTTGCATTAAATGCTTCATTATGCAGTTTTTAAAAGAAAATGGGTTTTAATGATTTCAAGCACATAGATACTTTGGTATACACTGCAGTGTTTTTCTATTTCTTCTATTCTGTTGAATTAAAATAGTCTGTTTTCCTTGAGTGGTAGATAGGGCTCTGCTTCTGGAAGAACATGCATTTCCCTTCCTACTGCACCTTTACCTCCCTATCATCATTTAGTTATTTATGGAAGTGCTTATAGGATCACAGCCCGGGTGAAAGAATTAAAACTCTTTTCATGTAGATGAAAGCTCACTTACTCTTTTACATTTTGATTTCCTTAAAATACTAGCTTACAAGATTTTCCTATACTCAGGGTGGTATTTTTTAATCCTTCAGTAGAGATAGTTAAAAAAATGAAAAGAAAATAAATAAAAAAAAGACAAAAGAAGGAAAATACTTTCCCTACAAGAAACCTAAATTCTTAGGAGATATCAGCATTCTAAAAGTGGGTTGGTTGGTTTGTTTGTTTGTTTTTTCTTTTTTTTTTTCTGAAAGAATTACAGAATTTTTGGTTTAGTCAAACCTGAGTTGAATCATTCATTTCTCCAGAATTGAATTCTGTGTATGAAACAGATTACTCCTCCTTGGTATTCCAGGCAGTAATAACCTACAGTATATTTTTGTATGCTCTTAGCTTGCTTGGGTATGCATACTGTTGAGGTTTTAAGACTTTCCAATCCTTACTTTTTCTCCCCCTTTATATTGTTTCACTACTAATGTGGATTATTTTTGTTGACATAAATTTTGGAGTTAAGTTTACATTGTGTAATTACTTTTAAAGTTTTTGTATCGTTTTCCTTTATTTCAATATTACGTGAAAAAATGAAAGGGGAATCCGATTAATTTAAAATATCTCTTTCTTCTCTGGAAAACCAATGGGTTTTTAATTTCTAGTTACATTTGGTAGCTGTGTAGGTTTGGAAATCCTTTGGGCTTTTTTATCCTTGTTCTATAAAGATATTATAGTCAATAGGTGATTATACTAATGGTAAAGGAAATTATTTGACTTCAAGTATAATAAATGGGAAAATACTTATCTCTCTTGTGAGTGTTACCATCACCTCATGATGATAATATATCATGTAGCTTATTAGCCTTGCAGGAGTACAAAAATAAAACAGCAGGACATGCTGCAGGAGGAATATTTATATCACTGCATGATGATTTCCTGGCTTATAGTAAAATATCATGCAAACTACTAATATCAAATAGAGACATCTGTAAAAAGTAATTCCTAAGGTTTTTTTTCCCAATTTGTTTAGAGCACTGAAAATGAAAACTTCAGAACTAAAACTAACATAAAGATAACATCTTTTCCTTTGTAACTGCCATAACCAAATCTACCATGAAAAAATACTATTACACATGAGATCTGGTAGATCGCCTGATTCTTTGCTTTGCTGGATCGTACCCGAATGTCTGTTCTTAGGTGAAAAGGAGGCTGAGGGGTGATCTCATTGTTCTCTACAGCTTCCTGAGGAGGGGAAGTGGAGAGGGAGGTGCTGAGCTCTTCTCCCTGGGATCCAATGACAGGACACGTGGGAATGTTTCAAAGCCATATCAGGGGAAGTTCAGACTTGATATTAGGAAGCATTTCTTTACTGAGTGGGTAGTCAAACACTGGAACAGGCTTCTTAGAGAGGTGGTTGACTCCCCAAGCCTGTCCGTGTTTAAGAAGTGTTTGGACAATGCCCTTAATAACATGCTTTAACTTTTATTTGGACTAGATGATGGTTGTAGGTTTGTCTCTTCATACTGTAACTATTCTATTCTATCCTGATTTCAAAAACCTGTTCTTTTCAGGTAGCACGATGGAAGGTTGTGAGTAGGGAAAAAAGAAGAGGAAAGGACACCAGATCTACATTCTAAACTATTTTTCTAGGCTTTTTTTTTTAATAGTATGTTTTCCAGATCTATTAATTTTGTTGAGTTCAGAATATATCTGTAAAGCTCAGATTTTTGTAAACTTCTGATGAAACAATGAAGTTTACTCTAACATGACTAGTTTTTATTTTCAATATAATCCACAAATCAAATCATGTTGGAATAAAAACATTCTTCAGAGATATAAGAAGCATTTATTTCATGCTGCATAGCTTTACTGAAGGAAACTTAAAAATCCAAAAAATGCTTTAGATGTAAATACTCTTTAAAAAAAATATTATCCCTGAGATTTATTTATTTTCATAAAATAGAGATTGTAATGACTGGAAGAGGCCTCCCACTCAGCAGTCCCATTCTCTCACAGACAATTTTGTTGTATACTTTGTGTTATAAATTTGTTAAACTCCAACTTAAAGCCCCTACCATAAAAGGAAAGCCAATTTCTACCCCTCTGTCGTGAGATAGACAGGAACTATGAGTTTGAAGACGAAAAATGATTGTGTGGCCAGTTCATTCCTTTTTGTCCTTATGCCTTTAGGTTTTTCCAACTCAGGGCTATGAGATAATCCAAATTTCTAAGTACGAAATGTTTTGCTGTTCAAGCCTTCGATCAGCCTGGATCAGTGATCTCTAAACTAATGCTCCCATGCTTTTTCTTCTCATATATCTGTGAGTTGTGAGACCAAGCTTTCATCCTTTTTGTTTTGTTTTGTTTTCCCAGCTAATATTAAAATCCAGAATTAGAAAAAGGTTCAGAAGGTTGTGGATGAAGACTTGTGCACGCAGTCTTCTAGCTGAGTTGTTTATAGCTCAGATGAGTCCATGTGTAACATGCAAATGTACATGTGTGTATATACATGTATATTTACATATAGAGAAAACATGTACACAGTAGTAAAAAGGTTTCTATCAAATAGACTAAAAAAATTAGAAATAAAAAGTTTTTATCTGGAATGTGAGACAACAGCAATTACCAGCTAGTAGCTGAGACTACTACGTGCCTAAGTGACTGACCTTTGCTCTACAAATGGTTTAAGGTAAGCTGTAGTGTTTTGGTTGCCAGTTTCTAAAATCAAGCTATTTATTAGAGACTATTAGCAGAACTAAGCAGGATTATTAACTCAGAAAAGCAGATGACTCTACTGGAAGATACTAATCACAGCTGGCTTCTACCAACAAATGAGTGTGAGATGTATTGGTTTCCAACTGGAACCTTCACCTGACCACAGACTCAACAACAACAGTCTGGACAGAGCCAAAATCTATGTTGTGATGAAGCCAGGTTCACCCATACAACGCAGGCAGAGCCAGCGTTCCTCTCCATTGTTCACTTACAGTTACATACTTTCACATGCTCCTTGCTGTTGCTCACGGAAAAGCAGGGCTCCTTCTCACCCCTCAACAAAAGCTATGCTCGTTATCACTGTTCTTGGCTCTAACAAGCAGCAAACCAAAGTGGAGACAAATATTGCCAGCCAAGACTTTTAGCCCCAGACTTTTCCCTTGATTTCAGTACTAGCATGTGCAATTCATTTCCCTCAGTACCTATCCCCAGACCACTGGGGCTTCTAGGAGAATATTATTCTTATTATTCCTTTATATTCAATGTTGAGTGTAATGAGCCACAGCTGTACTGGTGAGTCACCAGTAAGTAACCTGAAACTCTCTGTAGGCTTCTAGCATCTACTACTCGGATAATAATTTTGTTGGCTTAAACCTTTGTGTTTCCTCCCTTACTGAAAAATGTGTGAAGCAATAGCGACAGTTTTAATTTTAGTCAGAGCGTCTAAGAAGACCTCTAGAAGTCATGCAAGTACTCTTTGTATCACAATTATGGTCATATTTAAGGTGTATTTAAAATATGTAGGGGAATAAGTATCAAACTGAGCCAGGTCTTTCTGAACACGATATTGTTAATACCAAGTTTTTTAGAATTAATATTATGGGAAACAGTCAAAGAAAAATGCATGCATCTAAGACAAGGAGCACAAACTAGGCTGGTGGCATGAAAGCTAGAGCTGATAGGAGACTCAGGAAGAAGAGATACTTGTATACTCTTCTTTTCAGGCAACAATCAAGAGAAGACTTCCAAACTCAGAGCTTTGTTTTGTGAAGGTAACCCTAAACAAATAAATGAACTAACTAGGCAAAAGAAAACAAACGCGTGCTAAGTAAACTCTCCAGGACTAACCCATATAAAACTCTGGAGACACCTACAGTGCCTCACTTTTTTAAGCTTATACTCACAAGCTGGAGCAGAGGGAGATGTTTCTTTTCATGTGGGATAAAGAGTTTTCTCTTTATGGTAAGTGCATTTTTGGTGTTTTGGGTTTTTGTTTTGTTTTGTCATAAAAAAGAAATAATTTGGAAATTACAGGAAGGGTGTGGTAACCAAGACCAAATTTTATATTTTGTTTAATTATAATTATATATTGTTTGTACTGACTGATTATTAGAATATTTACATGAGAAATAGAGAAATTCTATTTGAAGTTTCTTCAAGCTCCTTTTCTTTGTTTATGGGAGATGGTAGGGTTGGGTGAAGCATCTTTCTGAACCTGAAGCTGTGACATAATGCAGAAAGGAATGCAGAATTCATTCACTTAGGAGAAAAAAATATACAGAAAGAAATGTAATTCTTGTAGGTAGGTTTCTTGTACAGGTGGTGGGAATCCTGATTTCTGAACTGCACATTGAGAAGCTTATATCATTTTAGTATGTAGGATTTTACAAGGATGTTGAAAGATTTGAAAAATTCCATGAGAACCATGATATTATTATTATTTTTTAGAAGTTTCTGAGGCAATAAGTGTCCAGAACTCATTATGTTTTGTTCATAAAACATAAATGTCAGGATGACTTAGATTTTTTTTCTGTTTTAAGAACATGTTTCATATGTGCTTCACAAGCCATAAAAATACATACTAAAACCCCATTCTGGAATACCAAGACCGACAAAATACAAACACTTTTAAGGTCATAGGAGTTTCCTTGTAGAATGAGCACATAAAATAATTGGATTAGTACTTTAATTCTGTGGTATATAAAAGGGCTGTTCATAAAACACAATAATTTCTGAGATTACATTCCAATAAAGTGCATACTGTACAGAAGTATTTCTAAAGGTACTGAATAATCCTTGTTTGAAATTGTCATTCAGTTACATCTGTAATTCAAAGTAATTTCATTTTCACTTCTTCATGGAGCATACCTCTTTAAAGCAGAGAGTACCTCTTACTTCAAAGTAGCAAGTGAAATACAGTTCTATGACATAATCTACTTTTAATCTACTTTGTTACTTTATCAGTTATAGCTCATCTTCAGTGTGTCTCATGGGGAAGGAGAGCACTATAGATGTTTTTATAAGTTTAAGACATTTTTCCTTTCAAACAGCATATTTGAACATTTTTAGTCAGTTATGCTCTTTGAGTAGAAAATGAAGCTTTTAAACATGAAAATGGCTGCAAAGATTTAATGCACTTAAAGAATGGTAGAGGAACCTTCCAGTTACTCTTAATGTTTAAAATCTTTGTATACATACCAAACAGTAGATGTGGTGGTCTTCTTTCAGATGGCAACATTTACCAAAAGTCATCCCATTTTGGTATCAGAAGTAGTTTAAAGCAATGAATCCTTGCATATATTGACTTTTATAATTATACCCTGTAAATATATATACATATATATAACAGAAGTCATGCTCCGAAACATGTGCCAGTATGTAGATGAAATCAATCCTTTCTAAAAAACCAAATGAAAATGCACTTTTTATATTTTTTTATCATTTTGTGGAATAATATTTCCATGGAAAAAGGTTCATGAAGTAACTTAAAAGATAGAAAATATAATTTATTTTATCATATAAGTAAACCAAAATGCTTCTATGAAACCGCCCATGAAAGAAAAACTACACTGGTGCTTACGATACTTAAAGAACGGAGTTATCAACTGGTAGGACAGATGACAGCGAAAGGTGCTGCAGATCCTTTCATCATCTCCCAGTAGTAAGTTATATCACCAGGATGATATACAGAGAGCTTCCAGTCTTATTCACAGGGCAACTGCTCCTCACCCTGGAATACAAATTAGTTACTTAAGCTCAGTTTTGAAGACTTAGTGGATAGTATACTATGTTTCCCTTTAACCTCCATTATATTCAACTATAAGGAGTACAATTTACAAAGAAATAATGGTATTGCTATCAAATATGTAACAGGTATGATGTTTCAAGATAATTCTATATTAGCAGCTTGTTTTCTACTTGTAGAAATTACTCGCAAACATGATTTTGTCTTTATTGTGCTCTCAAATTGCCCAGACCTGTTTAATATGTTTTTGTGCAAGTCTCTATACTTGCATGCTCAATAGATTTTTGCCTTTTGATGAATTTCTTCTGTCAATGATACATTTAGCACATGCCGTGAATCTGTTTGGAGGTTTTTGAGGTCTAACAATCAGAAATTGTGAAAATTGCAAGACATCTACTGATGGACTGTAACATCAGTGTTGTTTACTCAGGTACAAAGTTCTTGTTTATATTGGAGAGCCAGACTATTAATTTACTTCTGTTTCACCTGTAACTTGAACTGTTCAGGTGTCCTCGTAGCATAAGCAAGGTTCCAAGTATGCAGATGTGTTTGTAATTTACTCAAATGCTCTCAGATTCAAACTGAAATCTTCATGAAAGAGAAATAAAGATTTGGATATGCAATCGCAGAAGGCTTTCTCCTCTGTAACTGCTTTAGTTTTGACTGTTGGTTGCATTACAGGAGGAAATAATGTGGGTGAGCCATATGAATTAAGACAAAATTTGCCCCAAAATAAGTTTGAAAAGCTTATATTCATAAGAGTAATATGACTGGGTTTTTTTCTTGTTGTACTACTAGCAATGTTCAGCGCTCCTTTAGGCAGTTACTGTTTTTTAATTACACCAAGTGATTGTCCAGCTATATGTACTTGTTCTCTCTGAATGACTTTGTCGTTGCGGGTATTCACTGTTGGTTGATTTATTCAAACTATTTGCATAAATTCCACAGTAGTGCTGTTAGTGTAGTAGGATTTTCACGGAAAAAAAGAAGATAAATCCATGCCAACATTTTCTGTGACTAGAAATTACTTCTGTTGTTTCCAGGTGAGAGACCTCTTCACTGAAGTATCATCTCATTTAACATATATAGTAGCATCTAACATATACAATCACCTATTTAATATGTATGGTTACAACAACTTAGAGGTTAATCAAAATATGACTATGTTAACAATGGAAATTTCAATTTAGTTGAGTGGTAAACTGCCTTTTAGGTGGCTTGAAACAAACAACGTCTCTCTTTCCCCAACTTCGGATGTAACAATGTCTGATTGATGAGATGCAGAGTGATTCAACACTTCTGGCTTCATGCCTAAAACTAGTCAGTCAAGACTAAGTCTTCCAAGTGTGGAATATCATGCCAGATGTTGACTAAGCTTATGTTGTGAGGCTAGAAGTCATTAGAGATTCCATATCATCAGTTAATGTAGCCAAATTCTATTTTCTTTTGAAGAGAAACAGACTTTTTTTTTTTTCCTGTGCTTTTGCCTCCGTTTACTGAAATGACCTATTATTTACTGTTGAAGGTATCTATATTATTAATACAATTTTCTAAACTAATGATTCATAAACAAGTTAATTGATTGCATGGTGTTTATAAGTTGTATACTGCTGTTGGCTTTTTTTTTCCTCATTTTCCTTATAGTTTTTGATAAATAGTGCTAGACATTTATCTTATCATGCATACATATTTTCACCAGTGTGTCCTCTGCTGTAACAACTTTACAAAACTTGCTAGATATGAAAACAGAGATGAGAATGAGTTTGGCTTTTGTTGTTTGTTGGGTTGGTTGTTTTTTTTTCCTGATTTTTATCCTAGAAAAAAATGACTTCAATTTGGCTCCAGACAGCTCTAAGTTACGTGACCCGCGCTTACTCAGCAGATTGTTCAAGGTCTCACTGCCCTTAGCATCAAAAAACCAATCACTTTTACATGGATTAACTCTTTTGGGAAACTTATCTAACACATAAGAGATTTAGCATATACTTTTCTTGAGGAAGAGACATGCATGTCTTTCTACCTAATAGTTTCTTCAGCAAATATGTTTATTTTGGCTATTGAATGGAAAACGGGATTTTTCGCTGAATGCTTGAGTTTGTTTGCATATTAGCTCATGTTACTGATGGAGTAACTGATCGTGCACTGCATTTCTCTTGACTTTCTCCCAACTCTCTCTTTTTAAACTCTACTAAACAAAATTTTAGAAGTGATCACTGGTGGTGTACAATATTCCTTCAATGAGTATGCTGATGTCAGAATACTGAGTTTCATTGTTTGCAACTTTGCAAGTGTAGAAACAACATACAAGCAAACTGAAATGTTTCTGTAGACAATTTCAAATAATGATTTAGGTTAATACCACCCCAAAAAAAAACCCCAACCCACCAACGAACACATCTTTTGGAGCATAAAGGTGTCACCATTAAAAAAGCATTGCTATAATAAACTCCTAAACTCCTCTACCAAGACTGTTTTATTCTTTCTTAACTTCTATGTGAAATATTTCACGTGTGTGAATATACACATATATATATTTTGTAAAGTCTTCAAATGCATTAGAGAACAATTTTTCTGTTACATGAATACAGAGTGATCTAAAATACACAGTCTTTTCACTTCTCCCACTCACATAATTTTGTCTGACATGATTGTCAGAGCAAGATGCAGCATTCTTTTCTCCTTTTGTTTTCATGAACTGTATTTAATGCTCCAAAGCATGTTGAAACTGTACTATCCATTTTTTTGCACAATGTATAGTGAGAAGTCTTAAACCATACTTCCTAAAAGAGATGTGACAATGTCATAATATTTCTCTGCTTCAGCAGAGACATATATAGCAATATAGGGATTGTATACTTTTGGATGAAGATAGGCATTTTTTTATCTGCAATGATTAAAACTTTTTTGCTAGTTAAAATAAGGAAAAGAGTTATCCAAAATGTTATCAAAGCATCATTCCTGCTTTGGAGTTTATGCAGTTAGTAATAAGAGTGGGCAACAACTTTTCAGCTGTACACAAAGTTCTCAAACTTTGTTAAACTATACAAAAGCTCCAAAGCATAACAAGAGAGAGAACTAGAGGGTAGAACTTTGTAACTCTTTATCTAATCCTTTAGACCATTCCACAGATGTCATTAAACCTTATTTTTAAGATTATTTTTATCTTTCAGTTATGGTCAGTAAAATACATTGTAACCTCAAATTATTACAGATTTGGCAGGAAGAAATCTTTCTGTATTAACATGAACTTTTGCAAATCTTTATTCAGGAACTTTATTATTATAGCAATTTGAAGAAGGCTACCCTTCCACTTTATAAAGCTTTTAGTTATTTTAATGATGGTTCACCTATTTTTAAAAAAATAGTTACTCACCTTATATTCAATTATCTTTTTTAAACATAACAAACTAACTCTAGTGTGTTTTTTTGAGACTTTTTCCAGAGTTTTGGTTTGCAGCATGTGGTCTTAGTGGGGAAAATGATTGCACTGCTGCACAAGGTTAATGCTTACTTTAAATAAAAATATGAGATTTATAAACTAAATTGGTAGTGGCCATAAAACTTCAAAACAAGATTTTCAATTTAATCTGAAGCAAGCTAATATTAAGTGGGCAGAAAAGCATTTATCTGGGAAGCAGTTTTCAAGTTCTATTTTAAATGCTTTCCTGTGTACCCAATATTAGAGACATATTAGTTGAGGCCCAAAGTGGAAAAGGAACTTCAAGATCGTCTTTTCCATTAACATTTATTTAATGAATGTAATATACTGGAATAGCGTGTGTTGTTCAGAGAAGACCTATGCTATTCTCCAGAAAAGTAAAACTGATCTCAGAACTGTCTACTTAAGATGGATGCTAGGAAAATTCAAGATAAACATCAATAAATTGCTAAAAAAAAATATAATTCTCACAGTATATTTGTCTATAGAACACAAAGAAATAGCATGAATTCCCCTTCATCATTAAACTTGATATTAACTGGAGAAAAAGATTCTGACTGTATATGGAAGCAAATCAAAGATAGTTTCTTCGTGTTTATGTACGTGTCTGTTGATTCTGCTGTAATAATTTGACTCTGCTGATGATTTCAGCTAAATCTGATAGCAGGGTAGAAGATGATGAACAATACACCTGTAAGTTTCATGAAAATAGGCTGCTTATAAAAGAGTGAGATCTTATGGGGCCGCCAGTTACCAGGAAAATGTGCTCTCATCTTCAATATACACCAGAGAATCTCCAAAAGGCAAAAGCGAGGGCGGTCATTCATGCTTGTAAATTTTACAGTGACAGGAAAACCTTTGGGTGGTACTTAAACCTTTTTAAACACCATGATGAGTCACATGTGAAATATAAGATAATTCGGATTGGAAGGGACCTGATGAGGTCACCTAGTCCATCCTCCTGCTACAAGGTCAGGACAACTTGCTCAGGGCTTGAACAACCCTGTTCTTGGAGACCTCCAAGGATGGAGACTGGAGTACATCTCTGGTCAGCCTGTTCCAGTGCCCGACTGTCTTCATGAGTGAGAAGGTTTTTCAGTTGGAACATCTTTCAGCTTAAAGCTGTTTCTGCTCATGTTCCTGCTGTGCAGCACCATTAAAAACCTGTCTGGAACATCATTATTATAATAATCATTTATTATGATGTGTGAGCAAGGACTTTCTAAAAATGGTAAGGAAATATCGTTCTATAGAAGCCATTTTAAAATAATTCTATTAGGAAAAGAAAAAGGTAACAACATCAGTTTTATTCCACAAGTTAATAACTGAAGAAAAAAAAAAAGAGCTTTCTAAGTCAGGAGGAGTAGAGTCACATCATTTTAAAGCACTTGTTAATCAAATAAATCACCAAACTGAATTGTGGAGGCATGTTTCAAAAAGGGTCACAAAAAAGACTGTATGGAAATGGCCAGGTTTGCAAGACAATGTTTAGAACATTCATGAGATCCTTTTAACTTTTTGAGACTATATGACAAAAGTAGCTAATTTTAATGTCTTGAAAATAATCGTTCACTTGTGTGTGAGCAATTGTTGTGTGGGTTTGGATTTTTTTTTATTGTTATTGTTTTTTCTGGAAAAATGATAATTGTTTTTCATTTTACAGAATACTTAGTTTCAAACATATTAGTAAGTGATATATAGTGATATATTAAAAAGAACATCTATCATTTGTTTAGTGGCCAGCCCAGCCCAAACCTCAATGTATATAAAAAAGCTCGCAGTGGTGGCAGGTATATGAAAAAAATGTGTCTTTCAGGAAACTTGTAGGAGTTGGAAGGATGCTAGTAATGCTTTGAATTATAATCATCATCATCACCATCATCTTGCATTTAGATGTTTTCCATAAATTTAGCAATATGTAAGTTTTTAATGGTGTATATAATACGTTCCTGGAATCAGAAGCGCCTGAGAACTCAGGGTTTGCCTTAAATATTATATAACTATTTTTTAAGTGCTCTTAGAACTAAAAAAAATGAATGCAATAATTATTTGCAGGCAAACACTAACTTGCTGACTGTGGAAAAAGATATCTACACTCCTGGAGTTTGGGACCCGGAGTAGAACTACAGTGAGATACTGAGGGGAAAAGCTTGCTAGTGCTACAAATTCTGTCCAGAAAGGTTCAAATTGTACAGCTTTGTTGCAGTTTTGCTTTTTTATTATGCATTTTGTATATAAAACTGGGTGCTTACTTCATCATTGCTCATCAGCACTGTAAAAATCAGCTTGCCCATTTCTCATTTACTGTTTGTCATCTGAGTGGTCTTGGTTTAAAATGGGAGTATAGATAATGGTTCTTGATATTCTGCAATGACACAGAGCTTGAACTTAGTTGCTTAAAGGCATATTGCTGTATAAAACTTCTCATCTCTGGAGGAATCTGCTTCTCGTTGTTGGCTACAGAGGACCAAAAAATGATTTAATCCCTTCAATAGGTGCTAAATAACCCGCATTGAGTTTACGGTTCCTTGTTTCTTCCAAAAATCTAATTTGTATATCTATACATGTAGATTATACATCTACAAAACAATATTTGAAAATTTCAAGTCTTTGGTTGTCATTCCCTGTCCACAGAATCAATTCACACTGGAAGACAATTTGTCAAATCTAGATTCGTACTTAAAGTAGGATCAAGCCCGAACTCGGACTAAGCCCTGCAAATCTCCAAGGACAGATTCCAGAAGCTCTCTGGGCAATTTGGTCCAATGTTTTTTATTTTCACAGTTATGTTCTCTTTCCTTATATCCAATCAGAACTTCCCCTCTTCCGATATATAACCATTGCCTCTTGGTCTCCCACTGTGCATTTCAATAAAGAGCGTCACACTTCTCAGTAATCTTGTCTTAAGGTCTCTTCCAGCAGATTATCTAGTGGAAACACTGGAATTCACTTTGTTGTTTATTATTTGCAAGTAAAGGTTTCATCCTGAAGTTCAGGAGGGGAAAAAGGAGTGTTGCTATGGACTATGTTATCCTTAACTTCTTCAGCCAAATAACTTGTTAATTTTTCAGTAATACGGATGATGGAAGCTCAGACAAGAGGCTTTTCTTTCTTGTCTATTCCTAGCTTCTTGTGAATTGTTAAAGTATCATCTCTAGCATATTAAGCAGCAGGTGGTCAATAGGCTATGCACTGAAACACGTCATCAGGTTGCTGCAGTGCAGATTACTCTTGGTCATCAGAGAGAACATAGATACCAGAGTTGCTTATCAAAAACCCACACACAGTTAATGAACCATGTTTCAATTTTCACAGCCTTGACTGCATTGATACCAGCTAATGGGTTGCTGCAAATTGCAGTCAGGTTATTTGTTTAGTCAGATCTGTTCCTCTTTCAATATAGTTCATCTTGGTTTACCACTAAGGTCAGAAGGACGTTTGCTGTATCACTGTCTGAAATTTCCTCATTATATCAGCATCCATTATGGTGGAGTTTGTTTTGTTTTCTTTTTCTCTTTTTCAGGTTTCTTTCGTTTCTTTGTTTTGTGGTTGTTTTTGTTTTTTTTTTAATGTTGATTATTATGAATAACTCTTCATGTTCTCATATGAAGGAGATATGTTAATATGAGGGTAGTAGTGACCGTCTGATGTAATAAATGATTAGACAAAACCAAAATTTCTTAATCTTTGCATGTTATTCTAGTTTTCATGTTGAGGCCATTAAATTATATTTTACTATTAAATAGTTCTAGAAATAAAATTTTATGATGGTTTCTACAGATTGATACTAGCTACCATGAGATAGGCAGCCTTTTGTCTAACACTTCTTCTTTACAGAAAAAAAAAAGGGAAGATGAATAACTTCTTTTTTAGTTAAACTGTAGCACATCATCAATTTCCAAACCAAAGAGATACCAGAATTCACTTTGAAATGTTTTCTGGATTAAGGTTTTCAGTTCATATGCATGAGAAGGCAGGCCTTTCAAGACCATACAATATTGACACAAGCCTGATCCTGTTAAAGTCACCATGTTTCACTTTTTATGTAATGTATGTTAGCATGATTATAAAAATTCAGCCACTTTCTGTTTCATCTTTTTGATGAGTTGACAGTTAAGAGGCTTGAAATTAGGTGTGGCAGATGAAAAATAAGTTCTTATAACTAAATTTGAAAAAGAAAATTAACTGCCAAGATTTTTTTCTTACAGATAAAAAGAAGTAGAATATTCTTGTGAAAGAAGAGATAGAGGCCTCATACGAACATTTGTAATTGTAGAGCAAGGAACATCTTTTGCTTGAAGGCTACTCTGTTAACCCAGTAGGCATTTCTAGAATTATTTTATGATAAATAGTTATATCTACCAACTACTGCTAAGATTTTTCAAAGATATGTAGTTGTTTATCTCCTTTCTTTAAGTACTCATCTATCATTTAAGTGTCACTGATAGCCTCAAAACAACTCAGCTGAATCTAATCTTTTGAGCATTTGCACTCTTATTGGTGGATATATACAAAGGCATTAAATTGCTGCTACCTTCCTACACCCTTAAGCTCTGGTGTTAGACAAAATCCCCAAACTGTGAACAAGGATTCTCAGAATAGCTATTTTCCTTCCCTTTTTTTGCCTGATTCCTTTAGCTTGCTCTAAGATCTTCTAAGCCATCTGTATGGGTTTCTCTTATGCCAGCAAAGATCAGTGACAAAAGAATTTAGCTGTACAGGCAAACTGGGATTCAAGTCTTTTCAGTTTCAGCAGAGCCTTGAAATTCATACTCCCACAACCCCCGGGAGTGCCTTAACCACCGAGCATTATCCAGTGACTGTCTTGTGTAAAATGAATACAGAACTGCTGGGCTGGGATACAAGATTCTCCATCTTTGACTGCTCTAATCACAGGCAGGAGTCCTGAATTGTAGTTTCTGTTCCTAGGACTGGATCAGTAATATGTGCTCAATAATGGTTAGATGAAGTATGCAAAATTTCCAGAGAACAAGGGTTCTGCCCGCTTTCTGCTTTCTCAGACTTGTGTATTATCTTTAACCCCGTGAGTTTGCATTCTTACTGCAAAACAAGAGCCCCCAGTGTGCAATCCTTTACAGTTTCTTCAGCTTAGCTTGTAACTTTGTGGTTAGCACAACCTTCTGTGGCTGGGATGAAACTCTTAATGACATTAGACGTCTCTGAAAGAAATGAAGTATTAAATGTTAGTAGATTGGCCTTTACTTTCATACAAAAGGTCAATGGAATTTTTTTCCTTTAATATATTTCCTTTAATCTATTAATATTATAATTCCTGCACATAGGAAAAAAAAATACTTATTTCCTTTACACTACTTATGAAAGGATTTCCAGCTTTGCATCATGAACAGCTGGAAATTCTGCCCTACACCACAGCTTGGCTGCAAAATAGATGCCTAATTTTCTTATGTGACAGAATAAGTCATGTTTGTATTTGCTGACGTCCTCAGGTGCGAAGGAAACATCTTGTATATAGATTTTTTTCTCAAAGAAAAAGGAAACATTTACATACCGTATTTGGGATAAGAATAAAAGAACAAAAGTTACACCTGATAAGAGAAAAAATGAAAGGAATAAGGAAAGCAGTCATCTTTGGCTGATGTCATTTTACATGTGGCAAGAGATCATAATACTTCTTGTGCCATTCTTTAGTTTTTATTTTGTATCTATCCTTTTCATTTTAATTTTCTACAACAATTTATGGGTTGTATATAAAAATAAATTTTAAAGTGTTAATTTATGATATTTTTTCTATTAGTAACATATAAAATATAACTTTCAAATTCAACATTGGATTTCTTATCTTATGGACATGACAGATGTTCAGCTTCTCATCAAGCTTAGCAGTATGACTTTTTTTCAGTTAAATGAATCTCTTTTAGATTTTTTTAATTTTTTTTAGAACATGTTGTTAATGAAAGTACCAGCTGACCTGAGTATATTTTTGGTAACTGAAGTGTTCCTAATAGAAAGAGAACACTTATGTGTTTGCTCTTAATGGATATAGTTCTGCATTAAATAAAATCACTGTCTGTTTGAAGATAACACTTCTGTATTATTTTCTAAATAAGACAGAATTATGGAAATGGAGCTGACCTTAACCTTTGAAGTAGTAGAAATTGACTAAACAAATAATCATCATGCCCTCTGAAATTATTTAAGTTGAATACACTTAAAAATGAAACATAAAGGTCTAAAATGCTTAAGTATTAACTTAATGCTAAACTCTGAAGTATAACTTACTGACTGAACAAAGCAGAGAGTATAGATAATAAACGACCACTTTATACAGTTGAGCATTGAGTTAGGTGCCTAATTTTGAGGATGGGGAGAGAAGAGAAATCTATAATTTTAGCCTTGGTATTAAAAAAAAAATAGATTGGCCAATCAGAAAGGTCAACATAAAAACCCAACCAAAAAAAAAAAAAAAAAAAAAAAAAAAAAAAAAAAAATCCAACAAACAAAAAAATACCCTATTCCTCTGCTAACCATTGCTGTTCTAGCACCCAGCAGCAAAGCCTTGGTCCCTGTGAGCTTCTCTTTATTAATCACACTGCATTATCTGGCCATCTGCTGTATCTGCCAGAAGAGCAACATTCCTTTGGTGGTCATTATTAACAGATTTCATGCTTCATATTTTACTTGTGCTGCCTGCTGTTGTCTACCAAACTTTCATCCTCAAAAGAAAAGTGGAAGAAAAAAAAATGGGTGGAAATCCCAGCAATCAGTTACTCAAGGAAGATTAGCCCATATGACTGAAACATGCCATGTGAGTTATATAAGAACAATTTTTTTTTCCTGTAGCTTTATGGTCAATGTTTCAAACTATTTATCTTAGCAGAAAGGCTGCCTTCAGTTCATGCCCAGTGACAGAAAAAAGGATAATGTTTTAAGAAAATGATGTATCTTGTTTATTGCTCTTTCTCATGCATCTGTTATACTTGTGTAGATTCTTTGGTATTTCTAGGTGCCTTGACATTTCTAGACGGGCATCGCTTACTTACTTTTTCAGCTTTGCTGGGTGTTTTCTGGACACCAATAAAGTGGTAGGCGCACACGACTTGCAATTTCTCTTTTACAAATTTTTCTTCTCACAGGGAGCTCAGTGCGCTGGAATACCTGAAGGGTGAAACCAGCTGAGTATACAAACAATAGTCCCTGTTAATCTTCAGTGCAATCCCTTAGACTTCTGTGAAAGTAAAGTGAGAAGAAATTTGGCTTTTCACTTGCAGGCGCTATTACAAATTTCTCTAAACCACAGCTAAAGTATGGGCATAATAATCAAAATAGCTTTCTGGCTATTATATTTGTTGTGCTGTTTCACTGGCATTTTCTTTATTGTAGACAAAAAATTGATGTTAGTAAAAGGACATCAGTATGAGAAACATTAACTCATGTTATGTATTTCATTTGTCTAATGCAGCTTCCTTCCTAGCTCAGAGTAGGTTAAAAAACTGGGATGTGATATGCGCAGGAAAAGAATCCTTCATGGCATTCTTACAGCTGTGCTGTAGTTTCAACAGACAGGAGTTTGTACTTGCCAGCTGGATAGCTAGCAGATAGATTTTGGGGGCAGACCACCCAGTGTGGTTAAGCAGATAGAGAAAACAGAGTAATTTACTAATCCTCTTTTACAATTCAGCTGTTTTGTTCTCATCCTTTGGGGGTGTAAGGTGGATAAAAAAATCTGGAATGTTTTACAGATTAATTATTTTTAAACTGTACTTAAGGCTGGATAAACTAGCCAAGATCCCTCAGCACCTCCTAATGTCTCTGCAGCACCTTGAGATGTACCTTCAGAATTTAAGCTGTGCATGACAAACACAGACGAAAAATCTGTTTGTTCTTTATCCGAGTCGTGACATCATTTCTCCTCTGATTCATTAACATATTAAGAGATTCTTCCCTGATAAAATGCATTGAAAGTGCTACTCCTCAAGATATTACTAGTAAAAAGAAAAAAACTAGGTCATTGATTTTGATCTGATTATGTTAGTTATTAAAGTTATTTTGTTGACTACCATAAATTGTTTTGGAGTGGGGGATGGGCTTGCATTAGCCTTCAGATAAATTACATCCAAATCCAGCTCAGTGAGTGTGCCAAGTTCTTTCTTCATGCTAAAGTTATTATGAAACAAAAAAAATAATAATATTTATGAGCAGCTCTGTACTTGCATGTGGGAGGGGAATATCTCAGATTATGATCCCTGTTCCCATGGCTATTTTTGTTTGTGTCTCATAGAGTTGTTGGATAAAATACTAAGATAACATGGAATAAGATCCTCTTTCTCTTCCATTCCTGCCTCTGCGGTATGGTCAGATGTTCTAAACACTTATATGGAACCACGTTTTCTGTGTTTGCTATTTCTCTTGCCCAAATAGGTTTGACCTCCTACAAACAATGTCCAAACTTCAGCAAGAGGCAAAGGTCCTAGACGTAGACTACACATGGTGTTTGTGTGTCATGATCGGGGAATGAGGACATACGGTATTATAGATATAGGAGGACATATAAACACCCTCTGACTAAGAACTGAATCTTACTCATCCATATCGGAGTGAATGCTTTGAGCAGGCCTTCTTCTTCTTGTAGGCAGAACAACACCTGATTTCCAGAAACTGATTAGATGCAGCTCATACATACCTAGCCCTGTCAAAACCAATGTAGTTCTCAGCATGCCTAGAGGTACATCTTAAAACTTTCAGGCTAAAAATGCAAAATTCCTCAAAAGGCAAAATCAGTTTAGGTTTTTGTTCTCACAATTCTGGACTTTGGGTATATCTATTTAAGAATTTTACTTTGTGCAAAAGCATGCTTTTAAACCATGGACTGTCATGACTTGAAGAGCTTTGTTTCCTGTTGCAGAGCAGTGTTGCAGTGTGAGGATTGGATTCTCTTTGAGTGAAGCTAGGCAAATAGATACGTTCCAGGAAAAAATGTAACGTGCCTCAACTGCTAGTAGGTGTTTCATTCATAGGACCAGCATACTTGGAAGTAAAATTCGCCGAATGTATATTTCGCCACTATGGAGTCCTCATCAGTTATAATTTACTCTTTTATGTGAAAGCACTTACAAAAGTTTACTGTACTTATTTCGATTCTGGTCTGGCCCACAACTTGATGACCTTTCCTTCTGGATTTTTCTTTCTGTATTTTGATTAAATATTTAATCAATAAAAGTCTCCATGGTGTTAGCATCATATGAATATCAGATGACCCTGGTGACTGACTGATTTACGTATACAAATTCAGTATTTTTAAGCCATGTCTATAAAACATACAGCCATATATGAAGTGGCATTTTGCTGTTCTTGTTCCAGTCCTTTTAGTGCACATAAATAAATGCAGGTTTTGTGTGTATTAATTTATCAGTCATATGTAGAATTAAGTGATCCTGGTTCTTTTATAATGTGATAACTTTATATATTCAGCTGCAAATCACACTGGTCTTTTGTTTCATGGCCTAAATTACTGCAAATCCACACCTAATTTACTGTGCACTTTTTACCAAATTTCTTCTGGTATTATGTACTTTCCAATACTTTTATTCCTATGTGATTTTCCTTTCTGAATTATTTTCTGTCTTTTACATTTTCATGCTGAATCTTAGTTTGCAATTTTCTATCCATGTGACTAATTGTTTCCTAATCCCTACGATTTTTTCCCATGCTTCCCTATAGGGCATGCAAGGGATTATTACTATCTAGCTGATTTAAAATAAATAAATAAATAGATCTAATCCCATCAGCTGACATTTCACTTAAAATATTTTAACTAAGAATAGTCTGTACAATGAAAAATTATAATCACAGTGTGCCTGAGTAAGAACAGGGAACATGGATGGAAAGACTGTTTTTGAGATTTTTTTCAAATGTTAAGAGAAGAACTGAATCCTCTTGTTTAGGTAAAGATAGATTCTTGAACACAGGTTAATGCATTGAATCAAAACCATTTAGAATTTGTATTTTGAATGCATTGTCGAGTGTACTGTGTGCATGTTTGTCTGCTGCCTATATTTTTTCATTTATTTTGGCAATTAAAATATTACTTAGAAGTGTAGCTAAAACACAAGCAAAATTTAAGCAAAACCCGTTTTATGCTATAGTGCTTGTTCCTTATTTAGAGCTAACATCTTATTGCAATTTTTGACAAACAGTGGATAACTCCCTGGAACTGTGACAAACAGCAAATACCTGAGTGTCAGTAGATTAACCTCATCAACCCATTTCTTGTCCAGTAATGGATTACTTGAGGTGAACACCACAGGTGTCCAATTTACTTTATTTTCTTAGTTTTTAATACTGTATTTATTTGACAGTAACACTAATCACAATTTAACGCAGTGATGTTAAACCAGGGCATACTGAAATGTTAAGAAACACCTACATTTTGCTTTTGAACAGCACATGGTAACTCAATGTGTATACTCCATTTGAATTAAAAAGTGACTAGGAGCTTAGTCACTCTCCTTCATGAAAGGGAAGAGTGAAGTAATAATGGAGTATTGCATACTAGCTTCTCATTTAGTCTCCCTTGATCTGTTTTGCTTTTCACTCAGATCAAGATATTTTGTATATTCTCTTATCTGTGATCTGTAGTTCTTCATTAGAAAAGAGACTAGCTGCCAGCTACATGCCAGGAGTTGACTCTGCATCTGCCCACCCCTCAAGCTCACTGCAGCAGTGGGTAAAAGAAGTAAAGATATACTTATGGACAATAAGTGTATTTAAAATCCATCTATGCAACAAAAATTCCCTTGGCTGTACAGCAGCATGCGAATATGTTGTAAAATGAGCTAGTAACAGATGCTGGTTTAATGAATTATCAGTGGTAATTTAAATGATGAAACCATTATTTTTTTTCTTTTTAAACAAATTCACTAAAGAAAGATGAGTAAATAAATAAAAGAAGAAAGGATAAAGTGTGAGATGTTATTGCAAGATTAAGAGGAGTGTGTCACCATTTTATCTAACTTTCAGTTATGATATGCCTACTCCTGACAAGATCATAACAGCAATAAAGTCATAGGGGTGTGAATTTGGAAGGGGCTAGCCCATATACAGTAAAACAGGTCTTGGGCTTCTAGTTGCTGCATTAAGACAGTCTATAAATAAGGCCTAGAGCTTAGATATGCACATTATATTTTACATTTTGTTTGTTTTGCTGGATTAGTGCTACAAACCCTTAACTACAGTAACAGGTCCATTCATTTACATAAAACTACACATAAACATGATGTTTTTATGAGCAAATGTCAATATGATTTGGCTGTAGTAGTACAGAAAGTGTTAGATGACCTGTTTCAGTTTAAGCTTAGCTTCAGTAAGAAAGCGAGCACCGAATGGTAGGCAGCACTGTGAGTCACCGTGAACCAGCAGACTGTGAATGTTATCATTCTGTGAATAGTCTAGCAAGGCCAGATGGAAACAAAATAGTCAGCTGGTCATTTTTAATCTCTGCCACGTGAGAAAATACATGGGTGATTTTATTAAACTCAATCACAAGTTTCAATACTGGGAAAGGTATTGATGAAATTGCAAACAATATGGTTTTGCTGATCTGAATTCAGGCTAAAGATCTGACAGTAGCAGAGGCTCGCCTTCATAAGTCAAGCCATAAGTCTTCTGTCACTCTTTGAAACCTTTACACAATTTGCATATGAAGAGCAGTAAATAAAGATGCAGCATTTCAGCAACTGAGTGATGAGACTGCGCCATATGCCTTTGCAGTAAACTCCCTTGATATGAATTACAAGATAATATGGTGTATGGTATGTTATTTCCATCACATAAGATTGTCATGAAACTGTCATGAACTCTCATGGAAATATTGTAAGACAAAAATATTTTTCCAATCAGTGTTATCCAAACAATCCTGTTCCAGTTCATTCTGCTCAGAGATCGTATGACACTTATTTCTATAGGAAGTACTGTAATACGCATCACTACAAGTTGCTAGTGAATAATGTGACAATGAATAAACTATTCTGATCTAAGTATTTGATCCTTTTCTTACCATGAAATATCCAGAATTTTCATGTGTTTCAGAATGTGCCCAGATACAGGGAATCTAGGAAAAAATGTCTTTTCTCTGCTGGATAAACATCAGATATAAAAATAAATAAACTATAGCCTTGCATTGTTCATGTTGCTTGAGCTTTAAAAGGCTGGTCCTCATTATGTAGCATTGTGGTGGGAAAAGTAGCTGTAATCCTCCAACTGCCTTTTTCATTACAGTATGTATGCCCTGGTTTTTTTCAGCATCTTGTATATGAATTGTTTAATGGTCTGAATCTTCTGAACTGATATTGGAGTGATTATCCTTTTATAGTAAAAATATAAGTTGATTCTTTTTCAGAAATGAAACAAACAGTTTTTTGATTAGCTTTGTGCGGGTGCTATATTAAGTAGCACTTTGATCTTGGAGACCTGAGTTCAAGAAATACATAATTTTTAGATAATTAAGAAAAGAATCAGAACTTAACGACCTTTGCATTTTTAAAATGCTGGACTGATATTCATGGCCATAAGCGTATGGGCATAACCTCATTGGAGAGCCATAGTACTTTTTGACATAACTTTGCAGTTGCTGGGAAGGGATGATGAAAGATGAGTAAATGTTTGTGTATGTGAGAACTCAATAGTGTTAAAACAATTCAGTATTTCACAACATGGTCTCTCGTGATCAAACCAATATTCTTCCCTTTTCCCAGGCATTACTAATTACCTTTCACAATAACCCCTTACAAATCTTTCTGGAAAATGCTAACAATGTCCTTCTATATTATTTCTAGAATAAAGTAAGAAATGAGTCTTAGTCCAAAAGTTACATCAGTCAAAACTCTATTCAAAATACTGCTAGTTGATTTTTTTTTTCCCCTTAAATTATTTTTTTTTCAGTGAATATTTCCATAGAATTGAATTAAAAATCATTAAGTGAAAATCAAAACATGTTGTATGTTGTAGACATTTTAAAATAATACAAGATTGGTTTACTTTCAGAAACAAATGGTAATGGTGTTAAAAAAGAGCTAAGGCTTTGGGGAAGAAAGAGCTTTTTTTTTTTATACACAGTCTTCATATGAGATAATACTGAAGAAGTTTTACCTGTGCAGTTCTTTTGGTTTCATTTTTAACCTATAGTGCATAATTAGTAATACTCAATTGTTTGCTTTTTTTCTTTCTATGATATGCAGCAATGCATACAGTGGAAGGCAAGACTGAGATCTCAAATAACTGATTTCAGAAAAGTCTACCCTTGCAGATATCACTAAAAATATACCTAGTTTTATTTCTAGACTTAAGAATAAAAAGTTTTAATAGATCTACATCTTAGAACTACTGAAATCTTCCACGTGTTTAGAAAATGTTTTTCTCATTCTTTATACACAAAAACTAGTAGGTTAGTAATTTTTATGCTATGTATTTATCCTTTTATTTATTTATTTTTATTGAACTTCGGCAAAATTCACAACCTGCAGTAGTTTAACATTATTCTTTTGATTTTATTAGGCCACCTATATTTATAAGGTAGCTATAATCAGTATGCATTCCATGTGGAACTGTAACAAAACTGACATTTTGAAATATGTAATTTCATATTCAAAAGTGTTACTGGATATGCCATAGCCAGAATAAGATCCTGAAACCAATTACTGTTACTTCATTTATCAAATATAACAGAATTGTTATAAATACTTCTAACAGAGTCATAACAGTAGGTTTGCATTTGTCTGTAGATATACAGCGTTAGAATTACACTGTACCGCCAATGTAATGAAACTGTTCCTTCTTGTCATGATTTGAACATAATCACAGCTGTTTTCCATGTTTAGGAAGCTTCTGAGAGCTGTAACATCTTCCAAATATTGTTAAGACCATGAAAGTCGGGGAAAATATTACCCAACGTAAATATACTCTGGCACGCTGTTATGTGCATTTTTTTCCCCACTTATTAACAAAATTATATGTTATAAAACAGGTTAGGTTTAAGTGGTCATGATAAAGTTTTACATATATAAAGATCTATACATTTAATAATAAAGATCATTCAGAAAACAGAAAAGGAATAACAGAGTTACAAAAAGTTTTTACTTCCTAGGGAAATAGATCACTTCAGTTTTTCAGTTAGCTCTTCTATGAAGTCTTGGAGTCACATAATAAAAAAGTGTGCCAAAGAGGACATAGAATATCTTAAGTTGGAAGGGACCCATAAGGATCATCAAGTCCAACTTCCTGCTCCTCGCAGGACTATCTAAAACTAAACCATATGACAAGGAGCATTGTCCAGAAGCTCCTTGAACTATGACAGGCTTGGTGCTGTGATCACCTTCCTGTGGAGCACATTCCAGTGACTGACCACCTTTTCAGTGGAGAACCTTTTCCTCATGTCAAATCTGAACTCCCCACTCCCCCTAATGCAGCTTCATTCCATTTCCTTGTGTCTTATTGCTGGTCACCAGAAAGAGATCAGCACCTCTCCCTTCGTTGCCCCCCGTGAGGAAGTTGTAGACTGTGATGAGGGCACCCCTCAGCCTTCTGTTAGATAAATTTGATCAGAAAATGCTAAACAGAATTTGCCAAATAGTCTTTTCACTGTCTGCAAAGATCCTGCACTTTAATTATTGCTTCTTTGACGTACAGATATTGCACCAAAATTCAGTATGTTTAAAAAATTCTGTAGAGTTTGATGCATCCTTTCTGTTTTGGTGTTCAGAAATGTGAAGGGTGGAGACTTGTGCGTCACCCAGAGCCCACATACATTCCCGCTGAGTGGATTTTTGCACTGAAGAAGACCTGTTGATTTGAAAGGGGTATTGTATGTTATTCCTCAAAGAACAGGGTAGAATACAGGACTTAATTCATTTTCACCATTTATCACTTAACATATAGAACATATTACATATACATATTGCATATTACAGCACAGAGATTTAAGAGTAGCCTCTAATTTTTATTTCTTCAATTACTGATCAGGTTTGGGGTTTTCTTTTTTGGTTTTGTTTTGCTTTTTTTCTTTAACTAGTTAAAGACTTTCTTGGCATGATTTTTACAAGTCCGAGGCTTTCCCAAATACTCACTGAGTTAGTGTGGGTTTTGAGAATTAAGAAAATATATGAAATCAAGCTGAGCTCTCAAATCAGCAAAAATGGGCTGCCCCAAAATTAAAAGCCCTTAAAATCAGAAACTGTTTAATAAAATTTTCATTTATATGAATAACACTATTAAGTTGCAATTCCCAAAATGTTTTAGGTAATACCAAGTCACTTTAAAGGTGTTAGACATTTTAAAAGAGCTTCCTATAGGTGACATTGAGAATTCTAATAGAAGCATTTAATAAAACCCCCTGACACATAAATCAAATTCTGTGCACACTGTGAACAATTAAAATAAAAGCATAAACATCAACGAAATTGTTAGAACTATATAACAGATTACCTCTGACACTCAATATATAAAGACTGTCACTTTTCTAACTGTTCAGCTCTAACTTTTTAAAACACTCTAGTCAGAATTAAGTTGAAACAAAATTTCGATAGAAAAGGAAACCTAACATTTTCCATATGCACTGTCATATTCCATCCCTTTTCTAATATTCATGTTCCATTGACATTCAGTATTGGATGAATCTAGGCTTGAGGATACAAAAGATAAAAACAAACTGAAGTATTTCTCACTTGTTTTGATATTTGCTATCTATACAGTATTTGCTCAGCCTAAGCCATCTTGTTTTATGAAAAAAAAAAAGTACAAATTCTGAGGCAAATAATAAAAATCTTGATTTGTTATACTATTGGATATAGAACTGCCACAGGAGCATACTACGTTCGCAAGACTGAGATTTGCAACACTAAACACTACTACAGCTTTGATCATTTCAATGCTAGAACTTAGTGTTGGAAAATCCTACCCTCGGCGTTGGGAGTTAAAGATACCAAGTGAGACTGGGAATGGAAGACCTCAGTTTACCTGCAGGCTATCTACAGCAATGGTAGTGTTAATGCATGTTTTTCTGTGCTACCCATAAATTAGCTCAGTCAAATCATTGTCTTTCCCAGAAGAAGTTTTGCAGAAAGGTAAATGTGTAAGGTGTCTCGAGTAATCAGTCATTGTTCTTTATATGTCTTTGTACACAAAAGGAAGTTGTACTAGACAATTCTTAGTACTTTTCTATTTTTAACTGAACCTATATGCTTTGAGTCAAGTGATAATTTCATTAATCTGAAACATATTTTGCAATATTTTGCAGATAGATTTTTTTGCAAATGGCTATATATATATTTCCTAAAATCTTGCATTAATTGTTCAATGATAACTCACATGAAAATCACGCAATTGCCATTAAAACAAAACATGGCCGACCTTTTGGTACATTAAAAGTACTGAGCTATAAATTCTTTGTATGTCTCAACTGCAGAAAGCCACAGATATTTGGCAGAGTATTTAGTAGCCGTTTAATGGGGTAGCTTATTTTTCTTTATGGTTAGGAATTTTGGTTTATAAGAATCTTTAATTAGCAAAGGATCAATTTATTATTTACATGATAAGCATTAATCATAGCTGCAATACCTACCACCTGTAGTGTGCCTGCAGCAGTGCATGTTCTGTCTGTTTTATATGCAAATATTGTATGTCTGTAGTGTGTCTACAACTTTCTGTAATACACCTGTAAGTGTGTGTGCTAACTAACCTTTCACAGGTGCTGCAACCAGGCTTACCAACTCTCCAGATTTTACCATGAATCTCGCAATATTTGGTGTGTGTGTGTGTGCTTTTTTTATTTTATTTAAATTGGATTTTCAGTCCAGTCTCATAATTATTGGTAGAGAACATATATACTCATCCTAATTCCTTGTGAATATGTCTTCCATTACTTTCATTTGGGCTAAAGCCATCAAGATAACTGCTATTTCACTGTGCTTTCTGCCTTAGAAGTGAGGTTGCCCTGACCCAACATGCTTAAAATATTCCATTGTTCTCAGACCCACCTTAATATAGATCATTAAATATTAAGGGAAACAGGGACTGGAAACTGAATCTTCCACAATGAAGGTGAGTGTCGTAGACATTTGAGTAAAAAAAGTTAACACCCTTCTGCTCTACAAACTTGGTAAACCATTCGACATTATAAAAAATGGAAGGGCAGAGATATTAAAGCAAAGCGCTCTCTTATTCCTGTGACTGCTGGGCTGCTAAAAGAGGTTCTCCTTCTCTGGTCTTGCATTCAAAGAGGGCTTACCTCACTGAGCGCTGTCAAGCAAAAACAGCTCGAATGAGAGTAGTCATATGTGAACATCCTGCATTCAGCTTGAATTTGGTGTTAAACCTCAACCTGTCTTACTGGCGTTTGCTACCGGCTCGCTTTGGCAAGTTCCTTCTCAACTTTGTGTCCCCTTTAAATAACGTTCACAGTTACCTAACTACACACGCTGTTCAGGGTAATGTAGTACCACTCTCATCACAGAGGCTGATTAAGTTAGCTCATATTCTGCAAGTCTTCAATAACCTTTCAAAGGAAGAAGTAGTTTAAGAAAAAGAAGTCCTTCTATGACTGATTGAGCTTATGAAGATGACCTGTAGGTTGATAAAGCTTCTTTGGTGTCAAATCTAACTGATTCAGGCTGCAGCCTTGCTTGATAAGAGGAATTCTACGGTCTCACTCATCCTGTTTGCATGTAAATGGTGGGAATGTATGATCTGTGAGATAACTACCATGTTGTCACATTAGGTGCAGGTTGACGCCAGTTTCACAAAACATTAGAGCTTACAGAGTGGGCACATAAAATCCAGCTCTTCAGGAAATGTTTCCAACTATTTTATGTGTATCACCAACTGTCAGCATATTATTTAATTAATTTTAATGTTTTGATATGTAAACATTTAGCCAGGAACATAACATCATCAGTAAGCAGCAAAAAATAGAACTTAATTAGACATTTAAGTGATTCCCCTCCCCCCCAAACTGGCAAGATGGGCAATAGAATAGAATTTTTAAGTTATAGAAAATCTGAGTTAGTAATACACAGAAATATATTCTTGGAATATTAAAACCATAAATGATTAGAAATGGCATGTGAGTACAACTAGTTTATACTGTGTAAGAAATTTATGTGAATCAGTTAAATATGTTAAAATGTTGGGCTTTGAAGTTTTTTTACCACTGTGTCATACTGATAAATCAAATGTGTTTTGCATTTCTAGATAAAAGTAAAAACAATTTTTTCTGTTCCCTCCACCAAAATTTATTTTAGTCCTCTATTGATTTAAAGCATTTGAAAACAAAAAAATATGAGATCCTCTGAGAGGAGGAGAAGGATCTTCACAAGTATATTAATGAGATGTGACAATAGAGGAATTCTTCTGCAGGTGCCTGGGTTTTATTGCTACAGTCATTTGTAGGGATCAAAGAAATGATTCTGAAGTTTATCTGAAAGAAGCTTTTCTCCAGGGAGTAGTGCAAATCTCAGAAATATTTTCTCCCTAGCCCCCTCCTGCAGAAACATCTACCTTGTCTGCTAATTTTGTTGAAGAATCTGTGAAATCTCCAAGAAGATGAGTATTATCATTATAAGTATCTGGTATCTTGTGTAGTTACAACAGGTGTTTGTAGACATAGCTATGTTAACAAAGTGGAAAGTGTTGTTTGAACAAGGTGGCAATATTGACAAAAGTTTATTCTGTAGAGAATGACTTTAATAGTCTGATGTAACAAACAGTTTTCATGGCATAGCATTGTTTTCCTGGTGTACTGAAATATGAGGCCACTGTGGAGACAATGAAAAAAAAAGAAACATCAATGAATGCAATTTAAACAAACAAAACCAAAAAAACCCTTCCTATGCACAGGAGAAAAACTGTGTTGGCCCTGTATTCCTTGCTCAACTTTTCAAATAAATTGAGAGCCAAACCTTCTTGAAATGTATCAATTCTCATGGCTGGTCTGAAGGAATAAAAAAAATCCCCCCTCTCTCAGGCATTTGACAAGGGTAAGAGACCAAATTATGAGACCTTTTCTTTCCTGATTGCCAGTCTTGGAAATATATTCATCCTGTATTTCTTTTTAATGCATTATTACCGGTAATAAAGCTTGTTTAGGGTGAATGGTGCTCTATGATGATGGTGATGATTAGGAACCATATTCCTGTTTATTCTCTCAGAACCAGCTTAGTCCTGCTATGTTTTTGTGCAGTTGAAAGAAAAGCATAATAGAAAGTTAAAGGATGTATAAAACAAATTAAAAAACAGAATTTGGATTTAGATTCCAAATACTTCACATATTGTTTGAGTAAATCTGATGTTTTACTTTAAGACTGCCTAAAGGTTATAGGCGGCATAATATTTAGGTTTCTATCCAGGACGTACAGATAGATACAATTTTCTCATTTAACTTAAATGGTTCAAGGATATAGAAAGATGAGATTTTTGTTCAGATCCATATTCAGTTACTTTCATATTCCAGTTGGATATTTTCTTAATGCAAGTATATATCTTTTGATGGAGAAGAAGGATTTGCTTTTTGTTTCTTTGAAGTAATTAGCCTTTTTTTTTTTTTTTTAGGTCTGTAAGGAACTTCACAAACTATTCAAAAAATTCCAAATATTTTGAAATGTGCTGAGTGTGTGTTCTTTTTAAGGCAAAGTGCTTTAAAATATTGTAGACTTTGAGAAGTAAAATCTACAAGAAAGGATTTTTGGAAATGTGGATTCTATATTGGCAAAGTAGTTGATACACTAGAAGGGAATGTTTTTGGTATTTTGAGATCATAAGCAATTCAACGTTTAAAAGAGTATCAAGGGGAAAAGAGAATAGAAAATGAAATGGAAGATGTTGAAAGTACAGTTCCCCTCCCGTTCACAAATAATAAATGCTAACCCACAGGACTTTTGCAGGTGCCAGGCAGTACATGTGCCAGTATTACATGTGCCAGTATTACTAAGGACATTCTTATACAGATGATAAAGACTGGTGACATGCACCAAAGCTAAATATAGTATAGTTTAAGCCTTTAGGGCCTTTAAAATGGATTCAAAATAAATATATGGCTATACAAAAGATGCAATGATACGTTAGTAAAAAACTAATGGCATGCAGTTTTTGACACTTGTGCATGAACATATATCCTAGAAAAGTTAAACGTATAGAAGTCAGTTAGATGTCCATACACTTAATGAAAAGACTGTGCTTTTTGTCTTGGAAAAGTTAACATTTAATAAACATAGACTAAGTTAAAAAATGGAGAAAGAAAGGTGTTAAAACCAAAACAAAAAAGGATACTTTTTGTTGCTTAGGACCTACGTAAGATTTCAGGCACGCAATCAATTAAAGAAAAATAAATGTCAAGGGTACATTAAGTAACTGAATTATTTCTTTTATGGATACATTTAAGAGTGATGTCATCTAAGTGTTCTCACTAATGCAAAGCAAGATCTTGCTTCATACAGCATATAGGAGAGAACCCAGAGTGCTTTCATAGAGGTAAATGCATTACGTATTCATTGGAACAGCTTCACTCGCTCTGTGAAAGCTAAAACAGTTGTAGGACTAAATGCAGGTCTTGATGCTTTCTCTTAGTGGATCTGAAACCATCAGTGTTATTCTTGTTCCTTATAATCAGAAAATTAAAATCAAGGATGATGGATAGGAATTCTGTTTTCAATCAGGCGATACTCGACTTTAGCAAACTGGATGTCAGATATTACAAAACCAGATTTATCTCAAGCTCTCAATTATTCATTAAGGTACTTTCAATTTCCCTCTCAAAAATAAAGTTAATTCTTTGACATTGGTTTATTTTCTTAGAGGATGAAGTGATAATTAATTATAATCTTTAATCTTTCCATTTTCTACATAATGATGTAAAGTAATCTACTCTACACCATGAGGCCACAAAATAATTACTTGCTAATACATGGATGTGCATAACAGGTTTTCTTCTTTCTGCTTAAGTAAACAATTTTAAATTATGCTTATATAGTAGTTCTTTCCTCCCCGCCTCCTCCCCCCCCCCCCGCCAAGTGACTTAATAGGTCTTTCTTGAATCTTGACTTTAATGAAACTGGCTTCTTTGATCTCTATTTTTCAGGCTTCATATCAACCGCCTATGTATAAAAGAGATGTTTTTGTTTTCAGACAAGGCAGATTTATTTGTATCTGTAGTTCCTTAGATGTTAAAGACATGAAGCAAGTAAGATAATGTCAGGCAGGGGGAATTTCTAAACCGTGTCTAGAACACGATTCATTTATCTCTTCTTGGTCTCTTTTCTAGTCCCTCTCTTTATTAATGCTGTAGGTTGATTTCTTCCATTGTTTTTTCTCTTTTGTAGGAGTCTTATTCATGGACATAAGGGTGAGGGGGGCAAGGGAGGTGCATTTATGTTTGAAAAGTGTGTCTGAAGATTCCTCTGATTAAGGAAATAATGTAAGGTTTGGGGTTTCTCAGTTCTCTACATGCTGTGTAATTGTAGTTTCTACTCATTTTCTTAAGATGATGTTATGATACAAATATTTATCTAAATAAATTGGAGATATCTTCACAATATATTTATGTGCAAGGTTAATTCAGCATTGTCTGAATTATTTTCTTTCTTCTTGCAATGAAAATGATTTAAACCAGAGCTGGGAAAACAGTTCAATTATTTTGTACTCTGGCCATAACTATCTGGGTTCTTAATTGCAAAGAGAACTAAAGTAATAAAATTAGCGATCCCTAAATGCACTGCTATAAATACTGGCACAGTATTTATTTGTTTCATCATGAACACTTAGTCAATTAAATGCAGTTTCATTTTTTTTCAAAGCATTCTTTATAATTTTCTGGCTGTTCAGCTAATATTTCAAAGGAATGTTATGGAGTTTAGAGTTACATTTGCTTAAGTAAAATGTATCTGTAACTATGAGATCCAGAAAAGAGTGTATTTTTAGAATATCACCTAAACTATCTGACTTTAGCTAAAACCTTTTTCTAAACATTAAAACTATTCTCTGTTGAAACACTAGGATTTAGGCCAAGGGCCAAGAAGTGTTATAATTTATTTTAAGGTTAGGGAAAGCCAGCTTGGGAATTCCACTGATGCAGTCTTAATTCAACATTAGGTTTGGGAATGTGTTTGTACCGAATAACGATAAGCTGCCCTGATAATTGGCACTATTCAAAACTTAAAAGCTAATTGGCACTATTCAAAACTTAAAAGCACACTAGCTGAACAAAAATAAATGACGCTTTTATTTATCCCACAGTGCAAAAGACATAAGGACACAGTTCGTTGTTTTTTGACGAAAAATGGAAGGTGCAAATGTGCAAGAAGTCTAGTTCCCAGTATTGTAGAATTAACACTGCAGGCATCTTTTTGTCTTTGTGCAGTTAGATACAGCAAGGTGTCTTGGGCAGGTTCTATCTTTTAAGGTACTCGTATGCAGCATAGCGCACTTCCATAGATAACCATTGATGTTCTGAACATAGGTATCAAGTAATTGAACTGAATACTTTGCTAAATTACGTGTTCAGCAGGATGAATAGACAAAATATGATCTGCGTTTTCACTGGAACATACTATATCCACAAATAACTAAAATTACTTCCACCAACTACTTTTTATCACAAACAGAAATAATCTACAAGGACAGTCAGCTATCATACAGTAGATTAAATAGACAGGAGGGCAGAACTTTTGCTGTATAAAGGAATAATAGTGATGTGCACCTTGCTGGGGGAAAAGAAAATAATATTTGTTTCACGAATTGCGTCATGTTGTGCATGATACAGAGTGATTTTGGATTTTCTTTATTTAGTTGTTTTTAGGAGGATTCTTTGTTATTTTTTTATTTTCTTCTTAAACAGTGGATTCCTCTATGGAAGCTGCTTTTATACCAAGCACTTAAGGCACAACCTGAGGTGGCTTTCACATCTTAATATATAATAACATGCTGAATAAATATTTTACTTCTAACGATAATTAGACAATGGTAATTGAAAGTAAATTTAGGCAGTGATTATACTTTCTCAATATTGTTTGGAAGAGTAGACTCTTAAATATATTACATTGTCAAGTAGGATGCTAATGATATATTGATGCATTCTGAACCATGCAATTTAAATTCTAATTGTAAAACCAACTCTGATAATACTGACTGAGATGCAGTAAAAGTTTCGTTTGGAAAAGAATCATGAACAGAATGTAGACTACCCTGTACAGTCATTAAAGATAAAAATGGTTTAGTAATAAGTTTCATGTTTAATGAATTCCCACAAATTTTAATATGGAATGATCAAAACAATAGGTATTAATTTTTATCTATCAATGATAAAGATTTTTCAAATATGTTGCATGAATTTTGTCACTGGGAGTTAATTGATGTTGATTGCACAGCTTTTGCACTCTGTGCAATGGTTGGCAACTGTAAAATTTGAGATGTATTTTACATGGTAAATCATAGGCCAAAAATCTCCTTTATGATTCATATTTTTTTCCTCAGATTGCATTTTTAATATACTACCTTCTTCATATAATAGTTGTAGCCCCAAAAGGGCTATGTAAATGATATGTCTGTATAGTGTTATCATTTTAACGTATCAGTTTTAAATAAAAGTAGCTACAAGCTAGTAGCTTGTTAGATAACTGCAAGATGTTATGAGTATCCTCAATTTTTGTGAAACCTATGAAATTCATCTGAATCTAAAACAACACTTGCTACTAGCAAACAGTAGTTTTATATTAAATGCAAAGTGAAGTCCAATGAGAAGCAGAAAAGGAGTCAGCAAGCAGTATGGAGCAAATTCTCAAATACTAATTTTTGTAGTTCTCCCTCTGTAATTCTGTCCTCTAACCTGTTGTAATATTTCTGCTTTCATTGTGCTGTAGTCTAGCTTGGTTTCTGTGATGCAGCAATTATACCTTTTGCCTAGTCAAAAATTACTGTTACTGGATAGGCATCATATGAATTGTCATGTTCACTCAGTCAGAGTAAACTGAGCTGGAATTCTGTAACAGAAATGCCGCAAAGAAACCAGACATATAGAGAAGGAGGTCAGCAAGTGTTTATGAGTCAGTGTGTGATCTCTTTTTTCCTGTATCTTTTTAACACAACAAAACTCTACTTAAATATCAAGGGCTAGTGCAGTAAAAATATTTTGTTCAGCTGGAGGAATTCTCTTCTTTCCTGTGTATATGAACAGTGCCTCCTTGCTTAACTAAGTACATCCAGAATAGGTTTGGGCTTCATTGTACATTTAGAACATACCAGGTTTAATAAGGTGGTTACAGCTTTATAAATTTTTTTAGTGTAAAACTTATACATAAAACTGCTATGCCTAGGCTCAGGATAGAATCAGAGAAGAGCTTTGGGGTATTTTAGTTTTGTATTTTTTTTCCTGTGTGCTTTCTTGGAAGAATACAAGCTTTTCTTTATACAAATAAAGCTACAATTCACAACAGTGATATGATAATGCCATACAGAATTTGTCTTAAATAATAAAAAAAAAAGGTTTCTATTAAAAACAGGTTCAACTAGATGTGCAAAACTGCACTGAGAGGGAAAGGTGGTGTTGCTTTTGGGATACAATGTGAATCATTCTGACTCACTTTTCAGAAAGCACTATAGGAATGGAGAAATGTACAAGAGGCATCATGTTTCCATGAGACACCTTGTAAGGTCTATGGAGTTTCAAGACTGATCTATATGTTATCTTTAAAGCAGGTGGGTAATTGGGGAGTGATGTAAACACCTACAAAGACATAACATGCCTGGGCAAAGGCCCATTAACACTGTGTATACTGTAGGGTTCCCAGGGTACAGCAGATGAACTTAAAAGCTTAGCAGTAAAATAATTAAACTGATGTCTAAATATGCCAGCTTCAAGGAACTGAATTATGAAGGAGAGATAGGACTTAATAGCCCCATGATGAATGTAAGAAAGTTGCTAAATCATCCAAGATGTTTTAGCAAGTTGGCAGATGACTTGCCCAAAGGCAGAGGCCATTGCTGCGTGGTAGGCCTGGTGCAAGATAAAAGAACAGGCAAACATGCTATCTGGAGGCAGAGTGAAAAGAAGGAGCTTAGCTGAAAAGTTAAAACCAGGACTTGGTTCAGCTGGACTTTTTATGATCAATATCTATGTAAGCTTTCCCAGGAACAGTAAAGAACTTTATGTCTTGAAGTGAGATGTATAGAAACTTCATGGGTTTTATATCTTATGGTTTACCTTTGTTAACATTACATTTTTTCTTATGTTAGAGCATTTCTTTCACTTAAGATGGACATATTTTTATGTATACTTTTCTAGTTTAATATTAGTGCAGTGCAAGAGAATGTTGTGTTGTTTCTGGCTCAGTGCTGAGAGCACTATCCTGGTTCTGCTAACGCATTCTGGCCAAAGGCATAGGAGTGTAAAGGGAGAGTAATTATGAAAAGACCCATCATGATTACCTTTCAGACCTCGTATTTTCAATGTACAGAGGTGCTTCAAATTACAGAAGCTCAGAAATTAAGAAAAAAATTGAAATATATTGTGTTTCTCATCAGATTTTCCTTTGATATTAGGTGTTTTTCTGAAAAAAAGAAAAAAAGGCAGATTGAATTCAGCAGAATTCATTTATGTGCTTTGACAATCAGTGAAGTTCCCACACCACGCTGAAACGTGCTGTGTTATAGTATTCTGTGAAGCAAATAACTCATTTGGTATCAAAATGTTTCTAAGGTTAACACAATTAAAAATCAAATTTTGAATGTCAGTAGAGAGGTAAAAAAATAAATTAACACACCAGTTGGCGTAGTGGTACACAATGGATCTATAAGAATCACATTGTGATGTTTACTTCATTGTGTACAAACCTATCGTCTTAAGGACATGACACTGTCCCTTTAACATTTACTTTTATTTTTAAATTAGAAAGGCATGAGTACTACTTGATAATCTTATTTTTTCCTTAAATACCTCTTTCATTATAAAGTATCTGGCATTTATTTGAAATAAATTTTCCCACCATAATATCACTGAAATATTACTATACTAATAGATCAGATTCAAAGAAGCCAGGAATTTCTGTTTCTGAAAGATTTTTAGAGATTAGTGTTAATTTAACCAGGCGTTCTGTATATAAATTATTTCCTAGTTTCCTAGAGGTCTAGAGTAATGTTTGTGTAGGAACTTTGTCTGTAACATTGATTCAAAAATATTCTTTTAAAGTTGTTCCTAAAGTTTATAAAGCAGTTTTCTGATTATAAGTCCTTTTCCTACAGCAGTTATATTTTCTTATTCTATTTTTTTCCCTTTATACTTAAGCTCTACATGATCTAAACTGTCCTTGTTGTGCTGATTATCGCTTTTAGATCCAAAATTAAATTCCTTACACTGAAATAATAATTTGAGCTTAGGTGAAAATGCGAACACTTTCATATTTCTCTCCTGAATCATAGAATAAATGCAGAGTTATAGGCTGTCTTTTGATTGCACTGGCATGTCAACAGTTTCATGACACACCACAAACAGAACAAAGTATATTGGTGCAAAGATAGGCTTGTCCAAAAGCAGTCTTGTTCATGATAATGAGTACCTTGACTTTTTCTTTCAGGTCTTGCGTTCTATCTAGAAAACTTAGACTTTTCTTTTGATGTATTATTTGCTGGGCTTTGACAGGTTTCTCTGACAATGGAATTTAACCCCTAGAGCCAGAGAGTTGAACATGCTGTGGTTCAACAGAAGTATTAACTGGAGTGTTGGTTGTTTTTTGTCCTGTTCAGGCAACTTCACCTCCCTTTGCTAAAAGTTTTCTGTAAGTTTTCCAAAACCTTATGCTTTCAATCTGAGACATTCCTTGATCCTTTGAGGGAAATTTCTGCGCAAGTACAATAGTAGCCAGTTGTCTTACTGGAAGGGTCTTTTCTGTTTATGGCCTTTTATTTTAAAGATCTACCATGATCAGGAAAGCATCAAAAAATATTTTTAAGTACAATTAAGAGAACTTTTAGTTCCGGTAGAATTATACTGTTGAGTTTAGGTGTTTTATGCACTCTTGATATAGGTCAGGAATGTTACAGGAATGTTACAGGCAAACACCTGTGTTTAACACTCAAGTGTTATTTATCTTCTCCAGGAATGCCTCCTGAAGCTATAGACAGTGTTATTTTCAGTGCAATTGTTTCAGCTGTACCTACTTCATTTTCCAGTGACTGACTGGTAGCAATAGAGACACTAGTCAAAAGTAACCCTTTTTCTTCTGAGAACTGATGGATGCCAATTGCCTTTGTCTTTAGCACCAACTCACAAAGTGAGGAAACTATTCTTTTTATTGCCTTGCTTTCATTTCTGTAGGCTAAGAACCTTTTGTAAGGTTTTTAAACTTGCATTGAATTTTTTTCTAAGCTAACGGAAGGTAGGTCTTATTTCCAGTTGATTTAAAGGTGCTGATATCCATTGGCCGAACTTTTAGCTGGCTTACATTTAAAATAAAACAAAACAAAAACCAACCCCCAACAAGCAAACCAAAGAAACCCCACAAAACCCACCATATTTGAAGACAGCAGAACTACCTACTTTCTTCAAAAGTTGAATCGAAGGTAGTTTGTAAGAAGTGGTTTTGCGGGGCGGGGGTTCTGTTTGATTGGTTTTGGTAGTTTGGGTTTGGTTTTTTTTCAAAGCCTACTAAGATATGATTCTATCTGTTGAATATAAAATAAACTATTTGTGTATTGTATAAACATTTTATTCCTGATACTAATGTGTGACATCTTCAGTGGGCCAATATTTTTTTATTGACCTGTCCTTTGTTTTCCTTTGCTGCTTCAAGTTCAGTGTATAAACTGTGTCCAACGTATGCAGTATTATTATTTAGTTTCTAACTTCATCTTGTGTTGACTTGAGATTCCAGCCTGGCAGGGAAAAATATTGGTTCATTTTATAAGTTGGGAAGAAAAAAGAAAGACTGGTAGCAGACTCTATTGTGTTAGCTATTTAAATGGTCAGAGCTGTGAGCTTGCTTATTACAGTTTCTTTTGTTCACAAGAGTGTTTTGGAATGCAGGCAAATGGGGTATAGAAACAGTCAACAATGAATTTTGGGAAAATGCTGGGAGAAGTTGAGAAGGAAAAAAAAGTTTTGCATAACAGTTTAATAGAAAAAAAGGGGTATATTATATTTTTAAAAAGATAAGTTTAAGGAGTTTAAATTCCATATAAACATCAGTTGCAAAAATTATTAGATAGTTTTTCTGTTATTATGTACCTATAAAACACTATTTTTTGCTGTTCCCTGAACCTCTCAAACAGTGCATTGCCAACAGGATTAATTTCAGATATGAAATATACCATAGTGTTTGTATAAAAAAACTTTTTCAGCAACTGAGCCTTGCATGTGATCAGCCTGCAGACAAAGTCCAAATGCTAAGTCTGTACTAGTCTTGGTTCATTGCCATATAATTGATGGAGGTGCTTCTGTTTCTAGACATTAATATAAAGAATTGAATCTTATTAAAAAAAAAAAGTTGATTTTTCTTGCCTGACTTTCTCCATTCCAATTTTATTTTCCCCTCTTTCATGATCTGGCACTGCTACACTATCTTTGACCTTATTCACTGCTTGGTTTTCAAACTGTGTACTAATTCTCAGTATATAAACTGGCTCAGTTTTTCTAATCTTGCCTGCACAGTCTGGCAGAGCTGTTGCCTCCTGGACTGTCCAGTTACCTTCTGTTGTGCATGTTTATATATACCAGAAAAAATAATGCATTAATGCTTTTATTCCTTGTCTTCTCATAAGTCTTTCAAACTCTTCCTGTCTTTTTTTTTCCCCAGTTATATTCAGCTATTCTATCTCAGTTTTATTCAGTCTTGAATCCCCCAGAGCCTACTGCTGGAATATGTTTCTGACATGCAGATAACATAATGCTCTAACACATAATTCTCCTATCATTGGCCTGTGCAATACTTTGAAGTTCCTTGGCATCCATTTAGGAAACTAATGAACAAAATTAATAATTGAATTATTAAATATTATCAATAAAAGGAGTTGTACCCGGATAATTGTTTCTAGTGCCTAAGACAATAAACGTGATTTAATAGGTCCTTTCTCTTTATTCACGTGATTCCTGGAGGAGCAGCATAACAGCAGGATTTTCATGAAGTTGAGGCCCAAGGTCAGTCCGCTGTTTTTGTATGCAGAGTTACTGCAGTAAAAACATGTTAAATGAAGAAATTTTTGCACTGATATGTATTAGATATACATCAGCATTTTTCATAATGGCTTGTGCAAATACATGAAAACCTTCGGCTTTCATGTCGTGAAAATGAGACCTAAAATATCTGAACCGTGATATTAACTGAAAGAGTTGTATTATTCTGTCTGGTCTAGCACAGTTCCTACCCACAGCAATTCAGAAAATAAATTCCTGTCTCATAGCACAGGTAGTGCTTCTATCTTGTGTCATACTACCGATTTCTCAAAAATATTTTAAACCTGGAGACTAAAGCATACAAATGTGTATCAATATAAGACACAGAGGGAGAAGGGCATGATAAATGCATCCACCTGTATTGTAGTCAATAATTCATTTATGACGAGCTTCACTCCAAACTGCATCTAATATAGGTCACTTAAAAAAGCCTCTCTTGAGAACTACTCCTGAATATTTCAGTGATGATGACTAAGCTATATTTATGTCGAGGAAGAGTTTAAACCTGAAATTTTAAACAGAGTTCAGGATCAGGTGCACACTGGCTGCATGTGCATTTGGTAGTTACACATTTGAAAAGTGCCCATGAATTACTGCTAAGTGACATCTCTGCCAAACTGTATCCTGACGGATAAAGGATGCCTTCTCCTCAGTACTGTGTGCACTTGTAGAAGCCTGTTTAGGCCAATATATGTTGCTTTATTTTGATGGCAAGAATATATGAATATTTTAGAAATCATTGTGGTCATAGCAATGAGAAAACAATACAACCATATCCATCTATATTAACTTCTATAATATTACGTATACAGAAATGTGCAAGTAGAGAAGGAACCCTTGGGAGTAGAGAGGAAGCATCTGAAAAATACTTTGTGGTTCAAGAAAATCTTAAAGTAACTTTTCAACCATGAAGCAAGCCATGCTAATGGACTAGTAAGTCAAATGAAATGACAGTTTTCCATTATTGAGCTCAATTAGTACATTATATACCAGTGTATGTATAAAGACACATTGATAAATATTCTGCATGAGAAATTAATCAGCAGTACAATAGAAGCAATATTTTGTTGAAAGATAGTGTCATTTCTAACTGATATTCTGTGATTCAACATGCCATTTTAAACTTTCTCTTGGAATTTTTTTTCTTTTGCTGCTTTTTTTCCTTTTATTTTTCCTCCGCTTTGGAAAGAATGTTTGCATTCTTCAGTACTGGGTGGAGAAGATATGAAGATATGAAGTATGCCCTTCCTTATGTGTTTTAACTGGAGGCAGCCATGTTTCCTGGTCTCTTAATTGAACTTAGTATGCCAATTAGGACACACCTGTGTTGGAAACAGATAAAAAGAATTAAGAAAATAATGTTGGATTGCATTTCTTCACAGACTTTGTGCAGAGCATCATCGTTAATCCTGCCTCACCACCTTTTGCTAGGTAGAATCTAGCCCTAATTAGATAGTTCTGTATCTAGGCATGTTATATGAGAGGAAAAAAAGGAGACAAACAATGAGACACTTTGTGGAAAAAGTCATTCCTAAACCATAAGAAAAGGGAGTGGAGGCTCTCTTTTTTTAGGCAAAAAGGCTTAGATAAGATTTGTGTGCTATGGGGGAAATTATGCTGGATACTGCTGGAAGCAGCATGAAAAAGGAGCTTTGTCAAAGCAAGTATGTAATACATGTTCTGCAATTAATCTATTTATCATTAATCCTCCACTTTAGGTAGGCTGAGCTACTCCTGACAGAGTGCTGGTGGGAGGGTGGGCTAAGGTTAACGTTTTAGCTTCTTATGGCCAGTTTGATTTCCTCTGTTTACCACTGAATACTTTAAGTCCTTCCAAAGACTGAGCAAAGTATCTTTCTTCCCCTCCTCTCTAGGGTGAGGTAAGTGGGGGGTGGGGGTATTGATTATAGCTACATTAGACTATGGTTTCAGGAGAGCTTACTTGTACTTTAGAACTATAACCCTGTGGTACTTAAAGGGAGCTGGAGTGTCCATCAGGTTACATGGAAATGGACTGGATATTTTAGGGACTGTAGTATTTATCAGTAGTGCCCATGTGATTTTGTTTCTGTATTTTCACTTCCAAGCAAACAGCAGTTGCAATAAAATGAAAAGAGAAAAGGTGGACAGAACTGATACTGTTAGTAAGGGAGGCTTGAATATAAGTTTAAGTTGCTTTCTTTTGTCGTCACTCTGAAATAAAGAGGAAAACAATACTTTGAGGATCATCTGTGTGTGACATCAACATCTACAATTTGCGTTAAGTTTTTTAGAGCAGGCAAATTACAAACTGCAGTTCACCCAGGGAACAGAATAATTTCCCCGCCCCCTACTTGAAGCGGAGATGGAAGTGAAGCTTTCTATTACTTTTTTATACCTTTGTTTTAGGTTAATTCTATTCATGTTGTAACCTAATTTGCATGAAGAACAGTTTTCCCTGAATCTATCAGTTGCATGGGAAAATAGATATTATTCATATGAGTGGAGTTTAAACCTCCTGAGACTGAAAAATATTTCTGTGCAACAAATAATACTTAACACGAGCACTTGAAGTCAATGGGAATTGGGAGTACTATGCTCCATTTAGAATATGAATAGTGTTTCACAGGACTAGGACCTCATTTCATTTGTATCCACCAGAAAAAAAGAAAAATAGTGTAAATATCTTCATCTGTCATAATCTGACAGACCTCAGTTGAGCTTTTGAAATTTTTTACTGCTTCATTATGGTGGAGGGTGGAGCTGTTAAAAATGAAACTCTTTTCAAATTTAAAAATATCTTCTCCCCTCCAAATACATGGTCAGTATTTTACTTATTTGTTTAGAATGGGAAGTGAGATCACCATCACTTTTCAGCATCCATTTGGAAGTGTTTCAGATTTGGAGAAATGTTAAGCCATGATTTTTTTTTCTCCTCAAATTACTCAGATAAATAGAGCAATAAAAAGAGATTAAAAAAAAAAGAGTTTTCTTGTTTTGTTAACTGCTTGGGATTTTTTTTGATAAATAAATCAATTTACATCAGGCTTTAGAATGTAAATTATTCCTGTACCAAAGAGAGTAAGCTTTGACTTTAAAAAAAATAAAATAATTGTTTAAAAGCAGAAATAACTGTTGCTGATGCTCAACTAGCTGGAGTGAGAAGTTTGCCTTTTTACATGTCTGGAAGTATTACAATTTACAAATATTATTGGAAATATTTTATTTTTTTTTTTACAATAGTACTTAAACACAAATTTTGATCAGATCTGCATTTTGTTATAGAAATCAATGGAAGTGCTAATCAGCAGTATTTCTTGTAACATGATACATGATCTATAGTCATTGCTTATGATGAATTATTATGTCTCTTGGTAATATATCATTCAGTGAAGCTGTTTGTGGCTGTAAGTATCCGAATCTGAGTTTAAGTGAAATTGAGAGGAGAGGAGAGGGTATAAGCTCCCAAGCTTTAGTCACCCGATGAATTGCATGGTTGGCTGGCTTACAGGTATGCAGACTGAAGGAGACAGTTGTTAGCTATGACATGCACTTTATTTTTCTTTTGGCTTTGGAGTATTCAGATAAAAAAGTCAAGGTGCAAAGAAGCAGCTGGGGACTATGTGGGTTTTCAGCACTGTTTTAAGAAAGAAGGAGAAGGAAAGATTATAGCTGCCTTAGTCTGTTTTTATTCTGTGTTGTCCTCGCTGGTCCCTCATGTACCAGTAAATCCACGTGTACATAAATAAAAGTTTTAATTTCTTAATCTGACAATTTCTTAAATCTGTATAGAAAACTGAAAAAAAGAACAGTAATTATATACGTATGCACACGTTTTTCTGTACGTTAATGTTGTATTTGCCATTAATAATGTGGTATTAGAAGTGAGTGTGAGCAACTGAACTCTCTTTATCAAAGAAAGTCTATAATACCATGGTTGGATATTTTATACTCATTCTGTACGTGGCTGTTGAGGTATGTTTGTGTCAGATTATGCCAGCTACACATAAAGAGTAATAGGTTTTATTCAGAACCCTTTGCATGCTTCCCAAAGGGAGTAACTTTTCTTCTACTTTACGGTTGTGCATCTTGCTTTTAGCAAATCAGAATGTAGTATCTCTCCAGAACTAATTTTTGTTTTGTTTTGTTTTTTCAAATAAATGTGAATCCATAAAATTTAGGTTTATTCATGTACAGATTATGATGAGAGAGTGCTTAGGAAAAACTTTGCTTTATTTTGTTAATATTGCTAGCCAAAATGGCAAAACCCAATCTTAAAACTTCTTTAGGGAGGAATAATATTTTTACATTATTGTTTAAAAAAAAACAAACCAAAACAAACAAAAAAACTTTTTAATGATAAATCTCCATGTCTTTTGTTTTGAAAATGATACTATAATGAGTAAACATTTTTGTCAGGGGAATACATGGCAATGTAAAGATTGCAGATTCTTCAGGTCTGCTTAATTTAAGTCTTACTAGAAAATCTGTGAAGACCTCTAGCAAGAACTTATTATTCTGCCAGGGCAATAGCTATGATAGTGTCATGGATTACACTTTTTTTAAAAGAATTACAGTATACATAGCACAAGAAACATCTTGGTAAAGCCTTTGCAAGAGTGATCCTGAGACAAAGAGGTTAAATTTAATTAAATGAAGTGAGATACTTGCCTGTTTACAATAATATAAAATTATAATGCAATGTTCCCAAAATGTTTTTGTTTCCAAATCTCATCTGAGCACTAACAATAAACAAATGTATTTCACCAAGACTTTTGCAAGATTTCCAAATCAGACTTTGTTTTGAGATTTGGAATGAAAACAAACTGAAAATCTCTGTGAAGGAAAAGCATCATGACTTTCTTTCATGTATCAAAGAATTTAGTTTGCTTTCCCCTTTTGTAACAATTTTATTTTAAAAGGGTAAGTGTTGTGATATATGAAAAAGGTTGTAGAGCAATGAAAAGTTTTAACAATAAACACTGAAACAAAAACAGATGGCTTTAGTCTTTCTCCTCAGAAAGAAATAAAGCCTATTCAAACCTGTGAAATTTCTCATTTATACTTTTCCAAATGAACTCCAAGTGATTTGACCTAACAATTCGAACAAATACTAATAAGTACTTATTATTGCTTCTCTTATGTAATATTTGCCTAATCATTAACTTCTGTATTTTATTCTTTATTGCTAATATTCCTGGTCTGTACTATATCATACAGCAATATGATATGCTCTACTTTCCCAAGCATCCCAGAAAGCGGCCTGGGTTCAGAGACAGGACCTGGTCTGACCCCTGTGCAAACTGACGCAGTGGCAGAGATGAGTTGGAACCAATTGTGTGAAGGTGTGCAATGTTACAGGCTGTGGAATACCCAACACACCACATAGTACTTTGCACACATTTCACATCAGATACACCTAAAAATGTACTTGCTTGAAGATGTTGAATCACTGAGAGAACTAATGGTTTTAAAAACTTGTTTTATGCTTATGAAGCTTACTGAACTGTGTCCACTGCCATTAGCATTAATAGACTGTGTATAGAAACTGTTGTTAATACCACTCAGTAGACAGAATGGAGAGACTTCTGTGAACTTCAGTAGACTTTAAATTAGACCCTTTTATCATCAAATCATTTTGTGAAATAAAAACGAAGTAAATGAGAAAATATATTCTTGTGAATCAGGGAGTTTATTACTACCCTTATTAACAACAAAAAGACCTGAGGACAGCAAATTGGAAGTGGTATTTGCTGTGTTCAGTACAGTAAACCCCCACAGTTCTTAGTGAAGTCAATGAAGATAATGTCAGAGTAAATTAGCCTAAGGATTTGTCAGTAACTTGTGACTTGCTGCCATTTCTGTAAAACAACAAAAAATGCTCAGTTATTGGTGTCATACAACAAGGATTAGAACTATGCAGCAGTGTTTAAACCATCTTTGAGAAATAGTGTGAAATGCTGTTTCATAAAACTTATCATGAAATGGGAAGAAATCATACTTGTATTGTTTGGGTGAACTTCAGTTTGCTAGGACTAACACCATCTTCATAATTAATCTGCATAGTCCTTATTACATTGATTTATTTTTCAATGTTATTGTTTCAGAAAGAAAAGTTAGTGTTTTTGCCTAGGAGACCTGCATCGCTGTCCTTGTTGCAATGAATGCTTGATTTAAATATTATAAAAAAATTATATCTTTCATCCTTATGTTCCCAGGAAAGAGTCCAAATAAGTCGTAAAGCTAGGGCACAGGTTAATATATCTCAGACTTTGTAACTCAGTGAGAGCACTCTTGAAGTTTAGAAGTGTGGATCTGTGCTTCCTTGGGCAGGGAAGGATTATGGTAATCTACGGCCTGAATTGTATGTCTAGCAATTTAATAGACAGATGAAAAGGACTGTGTTTGTATGACACTTCATCCTCAGTCACGAGTCCTAAAGGCAGAACACAGGAAGAGTTTATGTACATCTGTGGTCAAAATTATCTATGTTCAGGTTGTGGCTAGAGATACTTGTTGTAGCTGCTACAAAATAGTATTAATAGCAATTTAGGTCACAAATGACTCAATATCGAATTTCGTTTTTAAACATTAGGTTTACTTTACAGGTGACTAGCAAAGTCCACTTAGTCATTCTATGTCTTTTAGTTTTGCTTTCTCTTGAAAGATCTTAAAGTATCTTAGGTACAAAATAATGCATTATACAAACTAAGTAGGGATGAAGTAATGGGAATCTTAAGGAATGTGATAAAGCTTGATGTGAATGGTGACTCAAAAAACTACCTGAGTACACAGATAAATCTGTGTAATCTGACTTTTTAATTTCAGTGGATTATAACAGTGATAGACATTCTTTCCATACTTGGAGTATTTTTAAAGTTTCTTTTCATGGATTGTCTTGTTGGATTTTTTTTGTTGATATATTTCCATTTCGGTTTATGGATTAACAGGTGATAAGCAGGATGTGTATATGATTACTCTAGGAGAACAGAATGGGTTTAATTGCTGTCATTAAATAACATGAGTAGAGTTTACTAGATTTCTGTTCTCAGACCTACCTCTGACTGAAGCTTTGCTTTTTGTTTTAAGGTGAATGCATTTCCACAAGTCTCAGCCAGTGAGTTTTACTTGGCTGGTATTCTGCAGTCAGCTCTGTACAGCTCTGCTGTCTGCTTGATGGTAGGACTTGCATAGATTGCATCAGAAGAGTCTTCTAATCAAGTTAGCATCTCTACAGATACGCGGAAGATCTTGACTAACTGAAATCTTGTCTCAAGAGTACAGGGTGGAAATAATCCATGAGCTGCAAAAATGAACTAGATAGATAGTGTTCATAGAACCTCTGTGCTCTTAATTACTTTTCAATTGCTCTTTCCAAGATTTGTTGGGGGGAAGAATACTTTATTTATAGGTAAAATTCATATACAGCACTAAGAGAGAATGATTAAAAAGTTGTAAGTTATAGCTTTGATTTATTTCTGTAGGTGAAAAACGTGTGTGACTTTTTAAGTATTCTAGCAGAAAATGTCCTTCTAAACTTAATTTCTGTGAAATTATTTTAAAATTTTACGGCAATAAGTCTTGCTCTGTATTGTTGGCAGAGTAGGCATTGTTCTGAAGTATTTTAAGCTACAATTTTATATTTTTTTATGGAATGAGGACAAACTGTGGTAAAAGATCATAACATTAGCTTTGAACTTGCTTTTATAGTGACAAATTAATGGAGAAATTGCTGAGTATCTTCTTTTGCAGGGGTGGAAGGGGAACCTTTTCTCATTCTAGAGCAGCAGCATCAGATTTTTTTATCATTAAGCAGTACTGCACAACAATGTCTAAACAACATAAAATACGGTCCTATGTGATATTTAAAACAAATGGGAAATACTGCAGCAGGAAAAGACGCCTGTTACTTTTGAAGTTAGCATTCTGATTGAATATCGGATATATTTGACGTTAGAGACTGCTTCTCAGGAAGACACATGCTTTTTGTACGTTCAAGGAATGCTGTTTTACCCTGGTAGCAGCTGCTCTTCTGTTTCTACCAAGTTCTACTGGAGGACTAGCTGTAGTCAGCCTGTGATCCATTAGGGCATAAACAATCTTCATAGCAGATTAGCTATTGTAGTTCACTGACCACAACTGTCACCCAGAGGAAATTGTTTAACACAGTGTAAATATTTGGTGTGCTCTCCATATAGCTGAGTGATTCCTTATTTCTGTACATAAGCTTAGTTTGTATGAACAGTAAAGTACTTTAAAAAAAAGAGTTTTCATACAGTGGTGATGGTGGTTAAAGTCTTCTCAGACATGTTTGGGGCTGTACTTTGACTGAAAGGCATCCTGGTAGTTGTGAATTCTGAGCAGCACTGCAAATGCAATACATGTATGTATTTGAATAACTTTCATACCAAGTCCTTAGGGCTACTTTTAATTCTTTTTCCTGAGATTTACCCTGAGATTTAAGAAGTTATATCCAGATACAGTGACACTGTATCAGCTACATCTGCTAAGCATATTTAGTTGTTTTCACCCCCAGTAGAATCTGAAGAAAACCTCACTGACTTCATTCCATATGTCTATTGTTACTCTAATGCTTCCTGGGTAACCACAGGAATTGAATAAAGAGAATCAGAGAAACTCAAGAATAGCTGCAGCAATTCTGATCTCATTTTAAAATGATTTTGCAATTACTGTTGAAGAATAAGTCATTCAGCGCTATTGGTTTTCTACTGCTGTGAGGCACTCTGATGCTGTTGTTTTGATGCGAGTTTGGATTGTTCATGCAGTGCTGGAGTGCTCAGAGGAGTCACTGAAGCTGTGATAGGGAGAGCCCTGAAGTATTGGTATGGCTAACATCATAGCACCCTTTCTACATCATGCTTTTCACGGTAATTGCAAACCGCAGTCACTTTGGAGTTGATGGTGCCAGTCTAAAGCTATTCACCCCTTGTTGTCATTCTTGTTTCTCCGAGATGAGTTGAGATGTGTCATATGCTGGTTCTGTAAAGCAGCAGACTCCATGTGGGGATTACAGTCTGAGTGAAAGGTTTGCACAGTGTTGTGCACGACAGCACGGGGGCTGGAAGCCTCATGGCCCTCTGCCAGGCATGGGCGAGAGGATTTTGGCTTCTTTAAAAGCAAGCAAGCAAAGCCCCCCCACCCCCGGATCTTACTGGGTTTTGATTGCACATTTATCTAACTTTGGAAACAACAGCCCTGTGTTCAAAAGAAGACCTGAACTTCTTGGGTTTGTAGCCCCCACCCCACTCCTGCATGTGTTACAACCAGTAAAAGAAAGACACTAATTTCCATTGGCTAGTCACACACAGAGATTAATATTTAATTTTTTTTTCTTTCTTCCCCTTTTTATTAAAAAATTAGAGCTGGAAGAGGAGATAAATGAAAATATTTCAGATAGTATCTAATGGCCTTTCGTGCGTCCAACTCAAACTAATTTTAAACCCCAGATATTGATTCCTTAAAAGTCATTAAAGAAGGAAACAAAGACTATAAATTGGTTGTTTCTTTAAGGAAAGGGGAAAAAAAATAAACAAAAAAACCCAGCAACCTACCCTTGAGGGAAGTAAATCATTATGAAACAAACAAGACCAAGGACCTGGTCTTACTATCAAGACTTCTTATGATCTGATCTATTCAGATTTTGTGAAAAGGTTCAGATGTTTCTGTTGCATGTTTAAACTTTTTGTTGTTTTTTTCTTTCCTAAGAGATTGTGCTCTTCCCCACTATTCCCAGTGGAACAGCTTCCAACCCTCCCACTCTTCCCTGCCCCTTGCCCCCCTTTGAAACAATTTTTAGGAAACCAAACAAAATTCTTTTTCATTCATTCTCCTGCTTCTGTCTGAAACAGATTTTATTTATTAATCTTCAGGTTGTTTCAGGGGGAAATTCCATGTTACAGCTCTGATGGTCTAATGTTTTCTGATTCCAGATGACCGGCCACTGCCAGTCATACTTGAAAAGTACTATCTCCTCCCTTTTCCTGGATCTCGTATTTATGTGTTTTTCCGTAGGGATGACTGAATGAGTCAAACAACAGGCCTCACAGAAGGATAAAGAATTCATCCCTGACAACTGCACCTCCTTATTTTTGTAGAAGCAAACTATTGCTGCTTCTGCTAGCCATTATGTGTGATTCTGTCTTCAGCACATCTCACTTTGTCAAGTGTTTCATTACCAGAATATGAATGTGGGGGCTAAAAGAAATTAGTGTTGTCATTAATTTAGTTCTTACTTAAAAATAGAAGTGAGAATTGTAGTACATTCTTGATGCAGTCTCCTTTTTTATGAACTCCTGAGTTTATAAATATCTTTGTTATTCTAAAAAGTAGCAGAAGCAAGAACTATTGACTTGTATTTTAAAAGTTACAGTTTTTCTGATCCTTGAAAACTGACCATGGCAGTAATGTAGTCCTGCCAATATATAACTTCTACTCTCTTCTGAGAAGAATAAATATAATAAACTTTTTAGGAAGAGTATGTGAATGTATATAAAGTATTTTTTAAAGTCTCAATAAAAATAACAAATATTAAAATTATGATATATTTTCACATATTTGCACACATCAATAGTAAACAGGAAAACATAAGACCTGAAATGATGAAACAGTAAGACAGCGTGAAATAAGTGAAATTCTTAGTTTTTCAAAGCTATCAAAATTCATGCTTATTTAGAATAGAAAATATGACTAATTTGTGCATCTAGTAACTTTAAGGGTTTTGTTGATCATTTCCTGATGTATTATCATTTAAAATACAGGTAGAGGTCAAATGACCTGATTTCACATATGTTGCATTACCATTATGTTGCTCTTCAGAGTTCAGGGAATTCAATTCCACCTGGAGGTAAACAATGCCAGTGGCAGACGTTGTGGACCATATTCATCCTGCATGTAATTCTTTTGAAGTGTATGAATTATACCACAAAGATCCCAATGCCTTGAAGGTATTTCTTAGTAAAATATATTTTAGGGGCAGCTTTGCTGGCACAACAAAAATGCTATGAAGTAAAATATGTTATGCTTATACATATTAATCTTTATGGAGCTATTAAAGGAATATTCTGTTTTCTTTGAACAGAAAGTAATACATTTCCCCCCAAAAATCTGTAGCTTTTTTTCATTTTAAGTCATTGCTGACCTACTAGAAAGGTATCATCCAGACACAGAAGGTGATAACTGAAGTAATTTTTAACTAAAAATTCTTATAACAACATTGATGACTGAAATAGAGTGGATGCACTTGTGGTTCTGCTTACTGTTCTCAGAATAGCAGTTCACCTAGATACTTTTCTGCCTGTGAGAGCCTTTATTCAGATGCCCTTGTATGTATAAACAGAAATGTGTAAAAAAGTGTTTATTGCACGTAACCATTGTGCTATCAGGACCACTTGATATAAATGCATCATGTTGTGTAGATTGTGCCTACTTAGCTGTTGATTAAGGCTACAGCAGGTAGGCTACAGCAGGTAGGCTGACTTTGAAAGAACTTTAAGTATGAACTGTTTTCTTATTCAATTGTGGAACATGAATGTGATAACAGACTTTAATATCTTTGTAGATAGACAAGTGTAATGTGTCAGTTTCAAACATCTTGGAAAAACAGAAGCTAGCCTAACCTTCAATATGCCTCAAGCATGCAATCCTCCAGTCTGGTTAGGAAAAGTTTGATGGAAGACGTTGTTTATGTTATTGCTAAATGACAGTGTTAAAATTACTGAGTTTTCCTTAAGGATGACATTGCGTGTGCTTTTATACAAAGATCTTGTTTACTCCTAGAGGAAACCATTTTCTTTCAGAAACCAAAGTTGATCAATAAAGATGGATTAGCATGATTGAAAATCCCATTCTGATTTAATAGGAGTGCAGCCGCATTATAACGCTTCATAAATCAATCTGTTAAAATTGACCAAAGCCACCAGTCATTTCAGGCCGCAGCACGACCGTTTTAACACAAGGCTGAAGAGTCTGAGTCTGCCTTTAAGCTCCTTGTGAAATGAAGGCCTGTAAAACTTTAGCATTGTATACTTAATAACTTGTTTAATTAGTTTTAATGGAAATGTTGTGGTGGATCACCTTGCCTAAAATATGTTTTTGCTGTCTGTAAAGAAAGTTGGAAGCCAAAACTTGTTGAGCTTCCCATCCTAACCACCTCATTCCCTTTGAAAAATTAGACTGGAAGGAAATGAGCAGCAATTAACGCAGAGAAAGTGATTACCTGGTTAAGAAAAAGTATTGACATCAGCAGATGGTTTTGTTTACAGCTTTTCACTGATCGGTTACTGGAGAAGTAGACACCAAGAACAGAGACTGTGAATACAATCTGGTTCTGTAGACAGATAGGCTTGCCTGTTAGTGATGCCTGGCTATGAGACTTAAAAACTACTACACTAACTCATCTAGGCCAATATGGCAGGTGCAAAACTGTGTGAGTGCTGAGGATGCCATTCAGATACTCATTGGTACAGTAATATTCTTTCTCAGTTTGTAATTCTTCAATTCTTTTTGCTTTTTAGTTACTAATAAGTAAAGAGATGGTATAGTCAAGGAGACATACATGGGAGCATCAGCATCTCATTCCTGAATGCTCAGCTAAAAGCCCTAGCCCATCACTTTCATCTGTAAGCTAATAATATTTCATTCTGTGCTTTTTCCTCCATCTGACTTGGTTTTCCCAGGCATCTGCCAGAAGGAAAGAGTAAAGGAAACATGTCTGCCTGCATGTCTTGTACATACAGCCACCTGCCTTCATTATAATTGCTTTTAATGCATGTGTGTAGGTATGTATGTGTGTACACATACTTACATTTGCATATATGAACACACATTATATAAATATTTATGTGTTTAGTGAAGAATTTTGAAGTCATTCCAAAGTACAGGAAAACCATGACAAGACACTCAGGGTCAGAAAATTCATTTTGTATGAAGCTGTAAATAGATTTGGTGATTATTGTTAGGTTAGCCTAATGCATCTCCTTACTTTCACATTCTGCTAATCAGTGATTAAAAAAAAAAAAAAAGACTAAGGAAAAGGGTACAAGAATATCACTATACTGTTTTTGTCTTGAATATGGGAGCCTTGGAGCCTGACTTATCTTTTTGTATTTGTCTACTCAGTAGATAATTTCTTTTTCTGCCACCAAATAAAACAGACGCTACCAAGAGCTTTATAACGGACTTGTTCCTTAATGTAGCAGGTGGTAAGGTTTGAAACAGGTTTGGAAAAAAACATCTGAATACAATACTTTGGAAGAAAAGAGGCATTTTATTTTTTTTAAAATGTTTTCAAATGCTTGGCATCCTTTCAGATGATAAACCTATTTTTTATTGTTTCTTAGCTGTCAGAAACATGCAAAATGGCCTTAAGTCAATGAACTTCTGTGTATTACAATCTGAAAGGAGAAAGAAGAATTCAAGAGAGTTTGATCACTGTAGGGGAAAAATCAGCTCCTTTTCTTAGATTTTTCTATTTACAACACATGCAACAGATGGCAAGATTTGACAAATAAAACCATGATGTATATGTTGTCTGTTTATGAATTAGTTATGCCCGATTATTGCTCAATTTCCATGTAATTGTGCTCTAGTTAAGGTCTTTCTAATGTCTACGCAAGCACAATTTATCAACCGAGGTGGCTTAATGTGGACAGAGACACTTACCTAGTGTGCATTTCCTGGGCACACGCAATGATACTTGCACAGCAGGCAACTTGTGCTTTCACTGACCTTGGCAGTATTGCAGGCATAATTCTGCTTCCACAAGACTGAAATTGGTATTAAACAATGTCTTGAATTTATTAGGAATGAGTATGCTTGCCTTAACCATCTGGAATGTGTATTTGTTTGTATGTGTTTGACTGCCCTAGTGCAAGAAAACAAAAAATAAAGCAGAACCCTCTCCATTGTAGGCTACCTTTTGTCTCCTCACACACACAATATTTTCATATACTGATGAATTCTATTATTTCTCTGTGATATCTGTTCTGACACTCCAGTTCTGTTTGGTTTTTTTTCACTGGGTTTTGGAAGCTTCAACCAGCTTAGTTTAAGGTCATAGCTTGAGCTGCATTCTATTTCTTGGGCTCCATCTGTGCAAATCACCTGTAACCCTGCGGGTCGGGAAGACAATTTGAAAAATCTAGGTGTAGTCTGAAGTAACATTTTGTGAGTAAGAAAGCTGTGCATAGTGTGAGGGGTGGCATTTTCTCAGTCAGTATGCTTCACATCTGCTCCCCTCTCACCTACCTGGGGAATGCAGAAGGCTCGCTCTGAAACTGACTCACAGGTTATCAACTCCAGAAAGCAGAGGATCTTTATACCTGGTTATTCCTTCCTAACGGCCACTTTGAAATGATCAAATTTAAAGCTACTTTAAAGTAAGAATCGTGGTATGCATTTTAAAACTGGGAAGAAATAATATTTTTTTAATCTGTCATTCTGTTATTTTGTTTTTCTCTGGGAATTTTGTGTGTGTCTTAAGGTCACTTGAGACCTAATTATATGAAAGTACCATTTCTGCATCAGCTTATCTGATACCAGTACAATTTTCTGTATGATGGGGGAAACATTAACCTTTGCTACTACTTTCAAACTGCATGATGTTAGGACAGTGGGAGTTAGCAGGGAAAACTTGAAGGTGTTCATTAAAATGTTGAATTTTCAGAAGTAGAAGGTAAATATTTAATGCCAACGGAGCTGCAAAAACAGATAGAATGTAGTCAAGTATCTACTAAGTTTGTTATCCTGAGAAAAATACTCAGTATGCAGCTTCTTCAATAAATTTCAGTAAAAGAATAAAAATAGAAACCTATCTTGAGAGCTACGTATGCCAATAGTCTTAATGCCTTAATGTTCACGCTTTACTGTCTAAGTGGCTAGATCCCAAGTTGAAGAACTGCTTGTGGATTTGATGTGCTTTGAGTCACATTTTACCAGAACGAGTGGTAGAGGCTTATTTCATTTTCACCTGATTTCTACAATATGGTTATAGCCCATTTAAGTACCTTTCTTCATCACTGCTGTGACTGAAGTGAGATGTAACAATTCTAGAGCATATGGTATTTCAAACATAACTAGAAGATATTAGCAACTGTAATAAAATCATTCTTTTGCAGGGATGAGAACTGATTTCCATCTGTGGTTAGCCTCCTATCCTCAGTGCGTTCTTGCACTTTATAGGCAGAATGAGGTGAAATACGTAACCTGTATGGTACATAAAACCTGTATTCTGTTATCAGAATGGAGAGAGTATTGTACTGCTGAAGGTATTGGGAAAACTTGTACATGTAGCAAGAGAAACACTAGCTTTTACTGCTTCCTTCCAACCTCATGCACAGTACAAAACAGTGGGAGGTTCTGAAAAATGGCAGTCATTACAGTGTAAAATTCCAGAAGCAGATGGTAAATATTTAATAACAATGAAGTAAGAAAAGTAGGATCAATGCCATCAGATAGCTACTAAGTTTTAATTTAGTTCATTGTGAAAATTCACTCTCTTAGCTATTTTGTAGTGAAAGTGTAATAGAGGTTAAAAAGTGTTTAGTAGGCAGACAGCAGTTATGAAAAAATAGAACTGGTTTAGAATATCAGTTTTAGCAGATTTCACAGGTTTTACTATGAGTGTATTTGATTTTGACATGGGAGATTATACAGGTAGTGACACAAGTTGTTATTCTTACAGTGATTTAAAAAAATGTTGCAACTTTTTGGAATTTTTTGCTTCTTTCCTCTTGAGCTTATTCTACCCACCATAGCTTAATTCCTACATCCTCACCTTAACTCCAGCTAAACTAAGAAGACATGGGAGTGGTTGCTCCACTGGGGTATAACAGCATTTGTTAGCTGGGACAGAAGTTCCAGATGAACTTGCATTGACCTTGTGTATAAAGCTTCTAGATCAGCACAACATCTATGATCTTTTTAGGAGACAGGAGTCATAGAATCATAGAATGGTTTAGGTTGGAAGGGACCTTAAAGATCATCTAGTTCCAACTCCTCTGCCGTGGGCAGGGACACCTCCCACTAGACCAGGTTGCTCAAAGCCCCATCCAACCCGGCTTTGAACACCTCCAGGGATGGAGCCTCAACAACTTCGCCGGGGAACATGTTCCACTGCCTCACCACTCGTATGTATTCTAAATCTGCCCTCCCCCAGTTTGAAGCCATTACTCTTTGTCCTATCACTACATGCCCTTGTAAAAAGTCCCTCTCTAGCCTTCTTGTAGGTCCCATTCAGATACTGGAAGGCTGGTATAAGGTCTCCCTGGAGTCTTCTCTTCTCAAGGCTGGACAACCTCAACTCAATCAGCCTGTCTTCATAGGACAGGGACTCCAGCCCTCTGATCGTCTTTGTGGCCCCCTTCTGGACCTGATCCAACAGTCATTCTTATGTTGGGGGCTCCAGGGCTGGAGGCAATATTCCAGGTGGGGTCTCACGAAAGAAGAGCAAAGGGGCAGAATCACCTCCCTCGACCTGCTGGACACACTTTTGATGCAGCCCAGGATACGGTTGGTTTTCTGGGCTGTGAGCGCACATTGCCAGCTCATGCTGAGTCTCTCACCAACCAACACCCCCAAGTCCTTGTCCTCAGGGCTGCTTTCAGTCCATTCTCCTCCCAGCCTGTACTTGTGCATGGGATTTCCCCGGACCATGTGAAGGACCTCGCACTTTGCTTTGTTGAACATCATGAGGTTTGCACAGGCTCACCTCTCAACCCTGTGCAGCTCCCTCTGGACAGCATCCCTTCCCTCCAACATGTTGACCGCTCCACACAGCCTGGTGTCATCAGCAAACTTGCTGGGGGTGCACTCCATCCCAACATCCATGTCACCAACAAAGATGTAAAACAGCACTGGTCCCAATACCAACCCCTGAGGAACACTACTTGTCAGTGCTCGACACTTGGACATGGAGCTGTTGACTGCAACTTTTTGAGTGTGATCGTCCAGACAGTTCCTTATCCACCGAATGCTCCATTAGTCCAATCCTTGTCACTCTAATTTAGAGACCAGGATGTCATGTGGAACAGTATCAAATGCTTTGCACAAGTCCAGGTAGATGACATCTGTTGATCTCCCCTTATCCACCAATGCTGTAACTCCATTGTAGCAGGCCACCAAATTTGTCAGGCACTATTTGACCTTAGTGAAGTGATGTTGGCTGTCACCAACCACCTCCTTACTTTCCATGTGCCTTAGCAGAGTTTCCAGGTGGATCTGCTCCATGATCTTGCCAGGCACAGAGGTGAGAATTACCAGCCTGTTGTTCCCTAGGTCTTCTTTTTTACCCTTTTTAAAAACGGGCATTATGTTTCCCCTTTTCCAGTCAGTGGGAACTTCACTGGACTGCCATGACTTCTCAAATATGATGGGTAGTGGCTTAGCAACTTCATCTACCAATTTCCCACAGGACCTGTGGATGAATCTCGTCAGGTCCCATGGACTTGTGCATCTTCAGGTTCCTCAGCTGGTCTTGAACGTGGTCTTGTCCTACAGTGGGTGGTATCTCGTTGTCCCACTCCCTGCCTTTCCTTTCTGCAATTTGAGCGGTGTGGTTAGAGTCTTTAACTTATCAAAGGAAACATAGCAGTAGCCCCACTACAGAATGCCCTGCTTTGCACTGTTGTATCAAGAGCTAGTGTCATCTATGAAGGCAAGATACCATTCATTCTAAATGTTTGTGGTTCTAGATAAGGTGCCATTGTTGTTTGCTTGTTTAAGGCTGTTTTTTGCTGAAGAAAAACTCCTCAACTTATTCTTGTGTGTTACCACTTCTAATTTAACTGCCTGATAACATACTGAAGTATGTACTGAACCTGCCTACAGCAGGTGCTGTTCATTCAAAATACTGTTTTTTGCAGAACTATTAGCTTCATAAAACATGTGAGTTGTCATTATAGATTCTTAAGATACTAAGGGAAGTTATGTCTCCCTCAGTTTCATTTATAAGATGAACCTGATGTTATACAGCTTGCAGTAAATGGGATAGGAGCACATATATATGGAGAAAAAATGTTTCCTGAAATAAGTAATTGTTACCTATTCCAAGCAGTTATCATATGTAAAAGCACAGCAGAGAAATGCTTGGGAATAGTTCTGCTGATTCCAATTATTTATGGCTCAGCATCAGTAACTTTGAAACTAATTTGTCCAATAATGAACTCTCTCTGTTTCTGAGGTAGATAACAAATTGTATTATAATATTCAACAGCAGCTACTTGTTTCAGTGTTTGAGGAAGTTGCTGTGAATAGTGTTTGTTTCCAACATTATTTAAACTGATGAATATTACATATGGCTTGATCTTAGAGCAGTGGAACACAAGATCTGACAGGTTAAAATGCATTCCATACAGCTGAAGACTAATAGAGGTTAAGGGGGTTTGTGTGTTGCAATTTTCTTCACACAACTGTAATGTGGTAGTCAAGCTACAAATAGTATGTCTCTTAAAACAAATTGCTTGTGTGAGTAGTATTAGAATAGCACACAAATAAGGAGCCTAGAAAACACCCTTTTTTCTTTTCTCTATGTAGTAATGCAGAAGCACAAAAGACTGCAGACGGACCCATTCAAGTTCGTAATGAAATATTGTCTAAAAAGATAAAATCTATTTTTTCTATCTGTTAAATAGCTTTTTTCCCTCAGAGAAGAAAATAAGCAGTGCTCTTTCCTTTGTGAAGATCCCTGTACTAAATTTAGAGCTGTTGTAATTTCACACTTCAACTTGTTTTCTACTGTATCTTTCAATAAATATAACTGATGTGTGTATGTAGTTTACCAAAAGAATCTAACACTTCAGTTCTAGTTACAAAGGGTCAACCTACAGCTTTTTTCTCTATACCTCAAACAGTCGATTCTTTGTTATTTGTGGGTGGATTAACTGGTTTGTAGAGCAACCATGCTGCAGGTGCAGTGACATCAAGCTGCTCTGCTTCTGCCAGGTTGATTAGGTCAGATTAAGCATTGTGCAAATGCAGCCATGATGCCATCAAGATCAAATTAAGTCTAGAACAGTTTTACTGCTTTAGCGTGGCATGAGAACTGAGCTAATAAAACCTGCAAACCTGCAAATTTGCTTGCTTACACCTGATCATTTCTACTGAGTAGCATACTTTAGGTCTATTTTGATGGAGTACACAGACACTTGAACGTTTCTGCTAGGGTCTGTCCAGTTATAACTGCTCTGAAACTCTGGCTCTGAGCTGAAAACACCAAAGGCAAGAGGGATCCATGAAAAATCTTCTGGTTTTCATTCCTTCTTACTAATCTTTTTTTCCTACTGTCCAGAGTATTCCAGTTCTTTAGTACCCAAGTAACGAAGTAGTGATCCAGCAGGCCATTTTAATTAATTTATTTATTTTTAGTTCATTTGTATGTTGTATTTAAAATGTCTTTATATAACCATGTCAATGAGTTTTATAATTCAATGCCAATACTTCCATACTAAGTATTGATAGTATCAGAACTACAATAGTTTGATGCACTTTTTTTGTTTATGTAAACTCCATCATTTTTCGTGTTAAACATGTTTTGCATAAATTTAAGTATCCCTTGCAACCACCACTCCCGAGATCACCATTTGGGTTAAATTCATCTATCTTTCTGACTGTAAAAGTGTAGTTGTCAGGAAGAAACACAAGTAAAAATTTCTGTAGATTTAAATTTGTGCAACTTTAGTCTATGTCATGAAAACAAACATTATACTTTAGGAATAATAAAGGCAAAGAGGAAAGGGGGGACACTATTTGCTTAGGAAGATTTTGAGCAATTTGGACTAGATCTAGAAAATGTCTGTGATATGTAAACTTTTAGAGAATTTGTCACTGGAATCACAGTTCCATGTGAAATATCTCAGCCCCCCTATGCAATGCACAACATGGATGAATAAGAATGAATTCTACAACAGTCAGCATGCAACAACAGTCAGCTGTTGAATTAGCTGATAAGGAATTCAAAAGATATTACTGAGACTTTAATCTCACACTCCTTTAGGACCCAGTAAGCCTGAGCTGCAAGAAGTAAATGCTTCTGTTAAGAGCTGCAGGTTTGAACCCTTTGCAGGGGTTACGCCCTGTCAGTGTTAGAGTTCCCTCCCACCAAAACACAGCTGAAAGAGTATTATATTTTTCAGTAGTTTAAGTGTTGCACTGTAGCTGTGTGAGTATCCAGGTATTGCCTATGTAGACTTTTATGTGCAAACTAGCTAAAATCTCGTGTTTCCATGATGCACTTTCCTGTACTGAAATCTACACACACAAAAGGGTTTTCGGGTCAGTGAAGATCATATTTCTGAAAATATTGGTGCAAATAGAAATTCCCAATGCACCTCAGAAATTACATGAAAGGATATAAGCAGTTGTTGTGGTATATGTGATTGTATATACTATGCTATGTTCATGCGTATAGGAAAATGGTGGACATGGAAATACCAACGGTTATCTATTTCTCTTCCTCCTCTTAGATTACATTTAAATTGGAACCCTTTGCTGCAATTTACAAAAACCAAGAAATCTTCAACACTTGATTCCTTAGACCCTAAACAAAAGTGGGGTGCTCTCTACGTAAAAAAAAATCAGCAACTTTTTCTGAAAGCTTTCCCCTCTACTTCTCGACTAGATAGTACTTAGTCTTATCATGCTTTTGGGTGCGCCGCAAAGTGTGATTTGAAGAATTGTACTCCCTAAATAAAGGGAGTGGCAATGTTTTGCAATGAAGAACTTGTGTGTCTGCGTTCCCCTTTCCATATTCCTTTAGAATGGCACTTAAATGCTAACTGTGAAAATAGGAAGTACTGAGCAAGCACTATTTTTTCCAGAAGTTGTTCTGTTCCAGAGACCAATTAACAGAAGTACAGTTTTGAATTCAAAACTACCCATAGTCACAGAAAATAAATTTTCAGTGTGGAAACAGATTTAGATCTTTGTTGAACTGTTTCCAGAAATACAGCCTGAAATGTCAAAGTTCTAACTACAAGATTTGTGCCTACTGACAAAGATCACAGACAAGATTTTTGGGAGTGGATAATGTTTTGGGAGGTTCTGCTTTTGAGATACCCAGTCTGGGATGTTGCCAGTAAACCTAGTTTCTTTAGAGAGTATTAAATATTTTCTCTCTGAAAATTGCTTTCCCTCGCGCAATGTAATACAAATATCTCTTTAGATAAAACCTTGAGACTGTTTTGCTCTATACATTTAATGGGGCAAGGGTATCATTCCTTCCTACACAGCAAAAATGAAAAAGCAAAAAAACCACTCTAAAAATGTGGAGAGCTCCTACATATTGACACTTATTTGGAAGATATTCCAAGGTACCTGTAGGCCAATGTGTTCAAAGATACTGAAACAATTTTATTAGGCAGGAAAGAAGTATCACAAAAATTATTAAGCAACAGTGCCTCTAAGAGGATTCATATGCAATAGTTTTCCCCAAAACATATACTCTCTGGGACCAAATGCCCTGTTTGTTGCACAGGGTTCCTCTGTCCTACCCAGTCATGTCAAAAGGGCATGAAAATTTTTGGTTAATGAATCTGCCAAATCATCTCCTTCAACAGTAGTCGTGATAAATGTTATACACAAAGCCATGTTTCTGTTTTGTTTGTTTAGGGTACATTCTTTGAGAATGATAAACATGGCTATCACAAAGTAGACCTTTGAATCCTGGTAGAAAGTGTAGTGACCAGATTATAGTACTGTGAATAGCTTTGCCACAACATAGCAGTGTACTGATACCAGGATACTTCTCAGATTTTCTTCCCCTCCCTGCAGGTTTCTATTTCAGCATTTTTAAGGTGCATAATCATGCTTAGCATGTCAAAATCTAGTCACTACTAATTACTATGGCTGCAAATTCTAGCTTGACAGGTGGATATCAAACCACATTATTTGGTGTGCTGTAGGCTACACAACAATCCCTTCTTGTAGGGAATCCATAGAATGATAGTGAGAGAATTGTGCTGACTGAAGTCACTATTAACCTGGCAGCATGGTTTAAAATACAAGTAACAGCCTGAAAGCATAATTTAGATTTTGCTAATGTACTAGTTTGCTTATGTACTATTAGTTGTACGTAAGTACTGCAAATAGAAACCAAAAAAAAACTACTGAGAGAATTTTTTGCAAACGTCACGTGGTATATGTGCTTGTATGTTTTAAGACTTAATAACTTTAAAGTATGTGCAATCTCAACTTGAACAAAGCCACAACATTAAGGAACATGCTTACGACACCCCTCAGAATTTTACAAATTTACATCCCCCCCCTCCCCCCAGTTTATTAAAATGTTTCTGCTAAATGAATTCATGAATATCTAACATTTCATATGCAGAGCAACTGCACTGTTTTTTGTGGAACAAGGTTTGGTTATCTGTGGTAGTTTATGTGGCTCATCAGGATACAAGAAGTAACAAAAGGAATAAGAAAGCTAATTTAAAAGGTGCCATGTGTTACCTTTGCAGAGCCAACAGTTTTTTTGATCATCAGAACCCCTTCCACATGGGGTACTGGTGGGCCTGTCAGCTCTATAAATACATGTACTTTGGGTTACTGGGGTAAATGTCCAAGTCTTGGCTTGTGGAGTTGTTGTTCTATTAACATTTTTCTCCTGTACGGTTTCCATCTAGTTTATGAAATGCAAGAGTAGAAAGCTGGATAAAGATAATGATATTTCTCCTTGTTAATTGCAACATGATTGCATGATTGATTACTTGTCTCCTATTGGCATGACAAAGAAGGATTTTATCTCTAATGTTCTGCTGGAAGCGTGATAACACCATTGCTAGCTTTAATAAAGAAGTTGTTTGGCAAAGAACAAGTACTTCTTTAGTAAAGAATGTTCGACAAATAGTAAGAGCAAACAAGATGTACATTTCATGGGGGGATAATTGATATCATTTTGGGTTGGGAGTTTAGTCAGACAGACACTTTTTCTCCTTCTTTCGTTTGAAAGTGGAAGCTATGGAAAGCATGAGGTTTGGTGTTGCCTTTGTTTTGTTTTTGCAATGGTTGTGACAAAGGATAATAGACATGGTGCAAATATAACTAGAGTTTTTAGAAGAAAGATTTTCATTTCAAGTATGTGCTACTTATGTGTCTTGAGGGTCTGTGTGTTGACTGCAGTTGTGTTGGAATGGGATAATCAAATGGGGCTATTTTGTTCATATTATCATCTACAGACTCCATGAATTACCTCCACATACAGAGTATCAGTTACTAACCTTGACATTAAAGTTCTTTAAAGCATAAGAACTTTTTTGTCTCATGTGAAATAGTAATACCAACCAAAAAATTCCCTGTAAAGCTAATTCCCACTGTGCTTTATGGAAGGTAATTATTGGGTAGAAGATGCGTTATGGATGAGGATATTAATAAACCAATGCCTGTAATAGTGCAGTTTGCTGTTCTACAGACTACATTAGATGTTTCCATTCCCCAAGGACTGGCAGTTCTCACCCCTTGATTCTAAACTGCCCACATTAGCCACCTTTTTTGCACACACTCCTGTTTTTTTCCTGTTTCTCTAATCAAGCAAAAAGCATCTGTGTTTTACTTTTTCCCTCCTGTCTAGCTATGGTTGTATTTCATGTGTCTCCTTATACTGTTGATGAAAGTTTTTATCATTCTTACTACTTTCACCACTGTTCTCCTAAATTTCGTATTTCTGCAGGAAGTCTTTGACACTCTATTGACATGCTAGCCTTTAATTTTCAGTCAAAGTAGTTTCAGTGGTGAAATACAGCTGATGAAAAGTTTTGAGTGTTCAGGGCTTTTATCATTTCCTCTTATCAATTTGGTTCTGAAGGCACCTTACAGATGACCCTGTCTTGATTTGGATGTATTGAGCTATAATTTTCAGAGATATTTGGGTTTTAATATAAGTGAGCATCTGGGAATAGATATACAGAAGTCTATCATACAACCCAAAAACTTGTTTGAGAGCCTAATGTCTGTGGAGCTTACCTTTGATCGTCTGCCTGAGCTCTTTATACCTTTTTCCATGCAGTTATCTGCTGAAGAGACAGACTCGCAGAAGGGAGCATTCTGAGTGAAACTGTCCTGACTAGTCAGTAGGAAATAACTGAGGTGTGACAGAAATGTGCATCTACTACAGGATTCAGCACCTTCAGTCAAGCACCTTAGCCCCATCTTTCAATACATAGATAGAGAAGAAGATGGATTCTTCTCTGTTTTGGTCTTTTTTTTTCAGTAGTGAAATTCTTAGAGCATGTGAATTCCTTTTGGGGAGTTCCAGGTTGCTCTCTCTGACAAGCTCTGTTGTCCATATGATAAGTTGGTGATTGGAGTATTTATTCAGAGAAGGAAGATGAGGATTTCAGTGGCTGCTTTAAATCATGTAATGGTAGATTAACTAAGTTGAACTAGGTCTTGGGCAATTGCAAAAAGTATTTTGAGTACATATCTACACAGATAAGTGATTAAGTACTTTTCAGAGTTTGGAGCTCCATGATAAGGCATGGCAGGATCTCTTATCTGATTGTCTTTTGAAGTTCCTGATTTTCTACATTTTTATGATGGTGATATATGAAACTAGTTTTGGAAAACATATATGTATATGTATTTCACAAGATGTTTTTGGTTTTTTCTTCAGAATATATCTTGGTCATGGAGATGTGAATTTCTTCTACAAATCTGTTGCTATTCTCCTGGAAATTAGAGTAGATATAGACACGAAATATTTAATTCTGAGGTAGCTCACTATTTTTTACAATTTATGGACAGCATAATAAAAGTCTTAAGTCAGTGTGACAGCATCATCAATGATTATCATTGTCAAAGATATCAAAGAATCATGATATCTTAGGACATGATTATGTTCCATATTGACTAGGCACAAGTTGGTTTTTTTGTTGTTTTGGAGAGGGGGAGCCCTAAGTTTATGTTGAAGTTTGCCGTACGTAGCTGACAACTTAAGGAGTAGGAAGGTCCAACCAATTTTCACGTACTTGAACTCACTGAGGTATGTTCTTCAAAAAATTGATTCTTTTTTTCCAAAACTTAGCTGTGGTCATCAGTGTACATGAGATACACCTGATATGCCACGTAGCTCTGTTGTCATTCAGAGGTATGTCAACAGGCTGCAGTAACAGGCCAACAGGAATCTCATGAAATCTAATGATGTGCAATACCAAGTCCTGCAACTGGGGAAGATCAACCCCATGCACCAGGACAGGCTGGGTGCTGACCAGCTGGAAAGCAGCTTTGCAGAGAATAACTTGGGGGTCCTGGCAGACAGCAAGTTGACCATGCACCAGCAATGTGCCCTTGTGGCAAAGAAGGCCAAAAGTCTCCTTAGCTATATGAGGCAGAACATAGCCAATGGGTTGAGGGAGGTGATCCTTCTTTCTATTCAGTACTGGTGAGACCCATCTGGAGTGTTGTGTCCAGGTCTGTGCTCCCCAATATAAGGGACACATGGATGTACTGGAGTGAGTGCAGCAAAGGACGGCAGAGATGATAACAGGTTGGAGCATCTGTCATACAAGGAGAGACTGAGACAGCTGGAATTGTTTAGCCTGGAGGAAAGGTGGCTCAGGAGTACCTTGTCAAGCTGTGTGATTATCTGATAGAGGAAGTAAAAATGATGGACCCAGACTCTTCTCAATGGTGTCCTGTGAAAAGACAAGAGGCAGTGGGCATGAATTGAAACAATGGAAATCCTATTTAAACACAAGAAACTGTTTTATTGTGAGAGTAGTTAAACACTGGAACAGTTTAAGCAAAGATTGTAGAGCCTCCATCCTTGGAGATACTCAAAACCTGACTGGACATGGACCTGAGCAACCTGAAGTAGGTGACTGTGGTATGAGCACGTGGGTTGGACTAGATGACCTACAGAGGTGTCTTCCTACTTCAGGGATTCTGTGAATATATGTGCTGCAATTGCTGCCTGGACTAAGACTCCTCTTTAAACTTTGCATCTTTAAAAATTTGCGTATTGGCTGAGAGAGATATTCATGGAGAGTGGGTATGAATAGATGTCAAGCCTGTTTTACAGGTCCCTCTGACTCAAAGTTTCAAACTGAGAGCTAAAGAGTAGCGGTTAACTTTGGACCATGAGAGCACTGAGGTACAACCCATATGGGTGTGGGTATTTTTATGGTATCAGTTTAGTGCATACCTTGACTACTGTCTTAGTGTTTAATCCTGGATGGCATTAACTTCAATTCTGTGTTTGTCCACTTTTTGTTGGCTGTTCTATCTTAACTGTCAGTTTTGCAGGGCACAAAATATTTCTTGTTTGTATAATGCCTCGTATTTTCAGACCTCAGCCTTTTGGTCTTGTCTGTGTTCCCTTCATGCAGACGATCATCAATATGTTCAGACCTCTTCTGCTTTTCTATATAGTTATGAGGCCACTTACGTAGAAGTTGTGTAAACATTTATACGTATGTGCATCAATTTTGATGTGCTTTGGGTATTATCTTATCCCTAAGAAGTTCTGTGCTTACACAAGTGTTAATCCACACCAGCGCTATGAACTAAATTTGTAGACTACAAGGCTTTCTTTGTTTTAAAAGATTAAATACTCTCTTGCTACAAGACAGAGGTGGTGCTTCTTAGTATGTATAGACCTAAATCCATAAAATTTTGAGGGGAGAAAAAAACCCCTATGATGGTTAGGAAACTTCTGAAGTTCTGATGTGACAATTAGTAACAGCTGTAAGATTATCACTACCAATGTTTTTCTTTGAAAAATCAAAACCACCAACCCTCCCCTCCGAAAACAAACAAAAAGCCCCCACCATCACAAACCAAACCATCCAACAAAACAAAAAAAACATGTCATAAGAAATTTTGTTTCATTGCAGGTGATGGTACCAATAGTGAGTACTCAAAATCCTGCATTTGCAGAATGTAGAAAGGAATGCCATGCTTCTGTAATAATGTACAACTCACCATGGTGGGTTTTTTCACTGGTCTGCTATGTCTAAGATCTCAGGCGTGTACAGCCGAACATACAGAGACTCAAACCAGGAATACTAGCATGATTGCAAAACATGCTGGAGCATGTACACTGTTGCAAGAGTAACTTAGCGTGCCTGTCTCATAATTATCTGATTGTTGCTTCTTCAGCAGTTAAGTCAATTCATTGTCATCAGTCCCTGGTGTGAGACGGACAGCTTCAATATCCATGTGTAAAACTTTGGAATGTTTGCTTCTGCTAACAGGGGTTGGTGGTTTTGCTTTTTTTTCCCCCCACATCAGGCTTTTAGGCTTCTCTCGGAGTAAGTTATCATGTCTGGAGAACAACATTTTGAGTTGCATGTAATTGTGTGAAGTTATATATTTGGAAATAAAATGTTTCCAAATTCACAATTGGTAGGTGAATACACACAATAGGTGTGAATTTGTTCTTTTCCACACATAGTTCCAAAGCAAGATGTGGGTAGACTTTCCAGTTGTGGATATGTATGCAAAATTTGACTAGTGTGCATATATGTTGTCTACATGTACACATAAATTTTGGCAAACTGTTTCTAAACCAAGATGAAAATAAAAAGAAGAAGAAAAAGAAACTAAAGAAGAGGCAAACTTCTCTTTACTTAAGATTTCCCAATTAATACTACTATTCTACAATAAGGGATTTATGCCTACTCCTCAGGCTTGGTGCCAGTAAGAATCTTTCCATGTCAATGGACTTCAAGACTAATTTGCTGCGATTATCTGGGAATTACTTTGTCAGACTTCCTGTTCACTTTTGCAAAGACAGACCTGTTAATTCCAACTCATTTACTTTATGTGGAATGAAAGGTAAATTCAACAAAAGTGGTCATAAGCCTCAAGCTTTTACTAGTAACAGTTGATGTTGGTTCTACATACTGTACTCACAGGATAAAACAGCACAACTGTGCTTTAAAAATGTCAGAATGCTTAATTCATCAAACAAGGGCATTATGGCACTGCAGCAAAGGAAACATTTATAGCCAAGTGCACACTGAGTTTTTCAGCCAAGAGATGCAGCAGAAGCATTAAATCAGAAGGTTGTCTTAACAAAGCATCTTCTACAGACATCAACACAATAGGACAGAGTGCTCCCTTAGAATTTTGAAGGCATTGGTACACAGGAAGGACAACCAAGTGCATGATGTAGGTTTCAGATTAAAACCAAAGGTTATGAAACAGAGAAAATATTGAAAAGCACAGATTTAAATTCCTGCCATGTTTAGAATTGCATGTGAAATAAGAGAAATTCAAGCTGAAATGGAGATGAATTATTATTTAAGTAAAGTCAGCTCTTTTTAAGTTGATTATAATTATTCATCTAAGTAGCCCTTTTCTTTAAAATGAGGATACTGTGTGGCATTGGCATCCAGTATCATCTGATTAGAATTTTCTGACATTCTATAATTAATATTTTTAAAATAAATTATTTTTTTAAATGGAATTTATAACTCCGTTATATGATTACACATGACATAATGAAATGTATTGTGTATATTATTTGTGTGATCTGGAATATTTACTTTGAACTTTATTTAGAACCTCAGTGGTCAGTTGCCTGCTTCAAATATTGAGAAAGAGAGTTGGAGAAAGAAGGACAAGTATATTCAAAAGTGTTTAGCTTTTGAAAGTGTTTACCATCAGTGGTATATTTCCCCCATGCTAAAATGGATAAACAGAGATCTATGTTTTATAATTGCAGTAATAATCGCTTGAGTTGACAAATTAATCACATATTTGAGCTTTAACACATAAATCAATGAAGCTCTTAATTTGAAGGTTTAATTTTAATACAGATTAATAACTGTAAATAAAAAATTAGAATTTAAAATTAAACAAAAATATTGGTTATGTGCCATATTTTTATTTTTCTGGTTATTGCAGTCTTCAAAAATGTGTGTACTATCATGAACATAATAAAATATTTTTTATTGAAATCTAGTATGCAGCAGAATTAGTTCAACTGTGTTCTGTTTAGCTGAGGTTAAACACATCTGCAGTTTGTGTTATGAGGGAATACATGTTTCAGAAAAAAAATAGTTTCGTCCTTTTTTTTTTTGTTTAGACAAAATAAAAATTGCTCTATTTCTGCAGTGATTTTTTTCTTTTTTCTTCTAAGTTGTCATCATATGATCATAAAATATTAGAATGGTTTGGGTTGGAAGGGACCTTTAAAGGTCATCTAGTCCAAACCCCCTGCAATGAGCAGGGACATCTTCAACTACATCAGGTTGCTCACAGTCCCATCCAACCTGACCTTGAAAGTTCCCAGGGATGGCACATCTACCATCTCTCTGGGCAACCTGTGCCAGTGTTTCATCACCTTCATTGTAAAACATTTCTTCCTTATATCTAGTCTAAAGATGTGATGCACATGGGGGAAAAAAGCAAATTGGAATCTTCATTCTGAAGCAAATGATGCTGAGCCATATTAGCAGAAAAGCTGAGCAAAGATTTTGTGTATATTTTAGTTGTTATGTTAGGGATAAGTTGAGAGAATATAGGGAGAAGTTCAGAAAGGTGATGGTGATAGTTTTTGGCATGTGAAATCCTTGATGGATGGTTTAAAACAGCCTCTTAAAATGGCAGAAAACTGATTCCATGCAGTAACTAAAAACCCTCCTGAAAGCATGGTCAGTTTTGAGAAATTTTCTAATGGTGTTATCTAGTCAAGTTTCAAGCGTATCCAATGACGGACATTTCACAACCTGTCCAGTAACATCTTCCAATATTTGACTACCCTCATTGTGACTTGCTTTTTTCTAACATCTAATTGAAATTTCCCTTGCTGCAACTTGTGTTTTTCGCTTCTTGGGTTTTTTTCTGTGCATCTTCAAGAAAAGTCTGTCTTCATCTTCTCCATATTCTCCTGTTGGTTTGTTGAGGGCTGCAACAAGATCTGCCCTTGGTTTTCTCTTTTTTAAGATTAGACAAAGTCTTTAAGTCTCTCCTCTTGTATCACATGCCTCAGTCCCCTAATCATTTTGGTGCCTCAGTCTGAGACAAGCCAGTAAATGAACGTCTGTCTTGTACTAAGGAGACCCAAACTAGATGCATACACCCTTCTCTAACCTGCTGAGTAGCAGAGAATGATCACTTCTCTCAACCTGCTATTGATGCTTTTAGTGGTAGAGACAGGTATGTTGTTGGCCTTCTTTGCCACAAGGATATACTGCTGCTCCTGCTCATCTAGTCCAGTGAGACCCAACCCTTTAAGTCCTTTTCTACAAAATTAAATGAATATATCTTAAAAATAAAATAGGAAGAAGGTTAATCTTCTATTTTAAGTAGAAATAGAATTTTATGGCTCAATGCAACTGCTAGTATAACTGTATGTGGACAGGAAATTTCTATACTGTTGAACACCGGACCAGTATGACCTTATCTGTAATGAAGTATGCTTGTCTAATCATCCATGATTGGTGAATGTGATTGAAGTAGTAAAAAGTGAGGGAAGAGACAGAAGTATGAACGAACTAAGGAGTACAAAGTATGTCTTACAGCAGGAGAAATAAGAGACCTGGAAAAGACAGAGAAAAGGATGTTGCTAGTTCCGAGTGTTTGAATTGCACGGATTGTCAGTCATCTTTATGTAGCTGTGTGCTATATTAATTATCTTTTACCATTAGGTGGTAGTATAATAGCAGATATACTAAAAATTAATTAAAATAAATACATTTACTTTATAAATATGAGTTATATAAAATATAAATAATGTTGCTAATGTTTTTCCTTTCAGATGTTGATATTTTACTTATAACGTTATTTGTAAAACCACCTGTATCAGTACTTCACTGTTACCTTAAAAATCCTTTATAATAAAAGCATATTTTAGCAATTGCTAGACTAGAGAGGAGATTATAGTGTTCTAATAATTCCAAAGTGTTCTGAATAGGGATATTGTAATACGATGGGCATGAGCATGTGTATACTGGCTGTACTGTGAGAAGTGTCAACATATGCAAATCGTGAAGATCAGAAGAAAGTACTAGAGTAAAAAAGCCTCAATAGGAGATAGATGAGTGCATTTTCAATAAATGATTCTCCATATCATAGGAAAGTTTCTAGAAAAGTAGTTATAAATCACTAGCTTATATCTTACCTCCACTACCTGTTTATATCAGTCTTTGTGGGAGACATAGCATATTAATGCCTGAATAAATTGCTTCCAGTTTTGCTTTGGTTCCAGGAGCTGGTAAAGAATACTCTTTTTCTTGATATCGTGACACTGAATTTTTCTTTGTCTAATATAATATTTAACATTCACCTACAATAGACCCACATATTAGATTGGAGTAATATTATTTTTCCTTTTGGATTTAGTCTTTTTCGTTACTTTTGACTTCAGACTACATACAATCCTTTCACGATAGCGTTTTTTGCAAGCTCTCCACTCTGTCTTATGTTCATAAAGTGTTGTAGAATTGGGGTGAAGGGAAGAGTTGCTTATTTTTGCTTTTCTCTCTTATTAGATGCCATGTATTGTATAATAGGTTTTTCTCTTTAGATACTTCAATTATATAAGAACAAGGTGAATTTAAAAATGTTATTTCTGTGGCTTGGTTTTATTATAATCTCAGTTATTTATCATCTCAGCTCTGTGCACGTCATCCATTTTTAACTTCAGAAGCACTTTTCGTGATTTGTTATAATTTAGCTTTTGATTCTGTCCACATGCTTTTATATAATTCCAGGCTTCTAGTGGGGTTTTATATCTCAGTAGAATTAGTGGATGTTCTGGACAATAGCAGCTTGGTTTTGACTTGCTTGCTTATTAGCGCTTAGGTGGTGAATCACATTTTCTGTAGCAATGTACCCATCTTGTCTGATTTTATGAATCAGAATATACGATCTTGTTTGTTTTGCTCTGGTTTTCTACTTGTTTCCCCCCTAAAGCAGTTTATGCTTTTTGCTCAGTTGTTTCCTTTATCAATTCAATTGCTTGTGAAGTGCAGGAGCGTATGTTATACACGTTCTCATTCTTGTGAATGTTTTGGGAGTCCTTACTTAACTCAGACTATTGTTTTCTGATCCATAGTTTGAATCTGTGATGTGAATCTGAGATTATTATTTCTATGTTATAACAAAGAAATCAACATCTTAAGATGTTCCTATCATAGGAAACAGCTGCATCATGTTCACTGTGTATCTGAAACAAATTGAAAAGTGCCGAGCAGGCTTTCTACTGCCATAAAGAAGACCCAGGGAACAGCAAGCTTCTCAGGCTATATACTAGCTTTATGTATTAAGCGCATAATGTACAGGTCCAAAGAAAGTCTTCAACCAGACTGGGTTCAGAACTCTAGCTGAAAATTATAATCTTACATAGTTACATCAACATAATTTTTACACCTATCCAGGCTAATATGTGTTATTTAACTTCCCTGATTTTTTTTTCTTTGTTCAAAGCACATGCCCATTATCTTTATATACTACTGCTAATCTACGTATTTTGAGGATACCTTAAATTTGGAACTGGAATGATGTAGTCACTGCTACGAGATAACATCAGTTGATTTTGAAATTAAGGAGTTATGTTATTCTAGAATATGTTCAGAACTTATGCGCACGCTTTCACTTCTGTTCTATATGAACTGTTCTATTCCCAGAATTTGATGGTTGATCTCGTATTTCTTGTCAGCTTCTGTCTTATCTCATTTACTCTATTTCCTGCCTTGAAAATCTTGAACTAGTTGTAATTCCTCAAATACTTCTAACATCAGTATCTCTTACCGTTTCATTAACATTCATTAAAAGTTTTGTTTCTTTCTGATTTAAGCTCTTATTCTTCATGCTATCTCAAAAGTATAGCCAAGCTTTGTAAAATCCAGAAAAATATTTTTAAAATTTTGATTACTGAAGTTTGCTGAATTCCTGTGGTTTTTTTTCAGAATGTTTAAAAGCATTCCCCCACCCCACTCTAACCTAAATCTGTATACACAAAATCTGGAAGTACCTGCATGAAAACATTTTGCAACCCATTAAACATTTCTCTTAGTCAAACTCTACTGTGTGAGTACTGTCTCATAGCATATGTTTCACCAATATGCTTTCTAAAGATCATTTTCTGCAGGCCACATGCCAGACTTAAATTCTGGTTAGATCTGACTTGCTTAACCACACAATAAACTTTCATACATAATCTCATTTAACTGATCTGACCTAGTATCTCTTTTTTAGTAAATTTAGCTGTATACCTATCAGTTAAGGATTTTAAATGTCGCTTTGCAGGATTTGCTTTGCAGTGTTTGCCCTGCCCCACACAGTAAAGTTAAATTGTGCTCATGCACCAATAATAGACTTTTCCTATCAACTACATTCCCCCTGGAATTCTATTGTGAACTGTGTCCTTTGAAAGATGCTTATGGTTGGATGATTTGGAAATTAATATCTAGCTTGCTGCAGGCTGATTTAATGTTTAGCATTATTATTTTGGTAGAATGTGTGCAACAAACCTCGTACTCTCAGGTTTCTTCCGGTTTTGTGGCTCTTCAATTTGTCTTTTCTTTAAGGGTAAAGCATGCATGATTTACAAACTTTTTTTCTCCATTATCATAATTAAACTAGTTGAAATGTGGGTTTTTTCCTTCTTCAAATGAAAATGAGCTTTTTACAAAGGCAGAATCCTGGGAATGAGAAAATATACAAGGCAAATTGAGTTAAAATTGTCGAAATGCATTCAGAGTGAAACAAATGAGGCTGTACAATTTCATAGTAAGGTATGTTGCTCAGAGAGGTTGCGGAATATCCCTCCTTGGAGATATTCAAAAGCCATCTGGACATGTTCCTGGGCAGCCAGCTCTAGGTGGCCTTACTTAAGCAGGGGGATAGGATAAGATGATCTCCAGAGGTCCCTGCCAGCCTCAGCCAACTTCTGATACTGTGATTTTTGCTTGCAGTTCTTTGATCTCTACTAGGTGTTAGAATATCAGGATGTTTCTTCATACTATCCATCTGTCTTACTGATTGGTGAAAGAATCTTATTATTATCAGTTTTAAGTTCGTATTTATATGTGTGTGTGTTGTAATACTTTGTATAATTTCATACAGAGAGATCATCTGAAAAGAGGAGAAAGACAGTAGATTCCTAAATCCAAAATGCTAAAAATCTAGGTATGTTAAATGCAGCTAATATGTTTTTGACAACATTCTTAGTAAAAATTTTGATTGTGACCTGATGCTGAATATTTTAGGAAAAAATTAATCACTCTTACAATATAGTACAGCACATAATCATCAACCTGGCTGTAACAGCTAGGTCAGTCCCCAGCCGTAGTTGCTTTTGCCTTATACTATGTCACTTAGAAAGCAAAGGGATCACTCACCTGGAGGAATGGACTTTCAAACACATCTGCTTCTGCTTTCTTTTCACTATTTTAAATATATGCATTTGGCATATTCGTGGTCTTAGGTACTATGGGTTTTTTTTTTGTTCGTTTGTTCCCCCCCCAATCTTGTTGCTTTGTTCCTTGTTGTTAAGGAAGAGAGCAAAACTACAACCATTTAATAATAAAGCAGAAAGGAAATAGAAATAGAAAAAGTAATGGTCAGGAGACAAGGAACAGCCCTGAAAAAAGCACAGCTTTATAACAAAATAAATTATACCTAGTGCATTATTATTGTGCACTATGAATTGTTCCAACTCCACACATTTTATTACGGATGAGGCAATTCATTACACAAAACCCATGAATTCATGTCTCACTTCTCAAGCCACTTCACACCAATTTTACCTCAGCAGGTTTCCACTGGCCTTTATGGAATTATTCTCAATGTACATAAATGTAAATGAGGATAAAATCAGGCCTTGTGACTGAGTCTTAGTCTTGCAGAGTGAAGCTACCTGCAAACTGAAGAACACAGAGAGAATAATAATTATCTATTATGACTGCAGCTTTGTAGTGTCTCAGGTTTAAATAGGAAAGGATCAAACAGTCATTGCACTATATTCTGATAAACCTGAAGGCACAGCAGTTATTGCAATCTATCAGCATGATCCCAGCACTAACTGTTCTAGCAAGCTAGAGAATAAAAATGTTACATATAATAAACAGTGAAAGATTCAGGTGTCCTGTCCTGTGAGGACTTTTATAAAAATGCAATGGTTATAAGAATAACTATTACATAGTTCACTTGCTAAGAAAGACTGCACATGAAGGATTTTTACTGTGTGCTTTGTGTAACGCAAGACAGTGGGATTCTAATTCTACCTGAAAGCACAATAATATAGTACTATTAGTACTATATATTATGTAGGGATAGCAGTCGTTCTATATACTATTAACACTATATGTGAGTCTATATCCCTAGTTTAAGTTTTTTCCCATTTCCTTTAATGTATATGTTTGATGTGATTTTTTTTTTTTTTTTCATTTCTTCTCCATTTTCATCCTCTATAAGGATAGACACCAGGAAAATATTAGTAATTAAAAGATGAGAAACAGACTTTGCCTGGGCTGTGTGTACACCTTCTTGAATCAAGATCTGCCTTTTATAAATATAATCCATGTGTTATGAGCTTCACTGCCAGTGAAAATCAATATAAATGATTTCCACCTCCATTCATGATCCACTCTTCACTTGTTTCTCCTTATTTTCTGGATCTACTTTATAAAAATGCCACAGGGCCCAGACAAAGTGGAACAATTTATTTATTCATTTTTCCCCTCTGACTGAATTCATGACACCCAATTTCTACTTTTAATTTTAAATGTCTTTGTGTTACTTTGAGTATGCAACATAAAGAAAAATACATATTCCTTCATGGGCTGAGAGATTCAGGATGTTAACAGCTGGTGCTCATCTTTTTGGTATACATTTCAAGCCTTTGAGCTCTGGGTCATAAGAGTCAACAAAATGGGGTTAAGTCAGGGCCTGCACACTTATGAGGTTTAGAGAGTACATTTGTGTGACTCTGAAGGGAGATAAATATGCTATTATGACAAATAGATGCAAGAATCTGCATTAGCTGCAAATGTTTATGAGCTAACAGAACAGAAAAAGCTTGAAATTACATTGACAAGACTTGCTTGTAGGAAAATTCCTAAAATCCTATTAAGTATTTTACATGGTTTAAAATGTTTCTGAATTTACTGTTATTTATAATAAACTTGTGGATGCCTGATCTAAAACCCTTTTTTTTCTCTCTGCTTTCTTCTTTGCATCAATTACCTACTGGCTGTTGTATATTTTTCCTTGAAGGATGTAGGCTTTTTGTAATCAATACATTTAATAGAAAAATCAGCAGAGAACATCTTGAGGGAACAAGATGTGTGTGTGGGGGGGGGGTTGGGTTGGGTGGGTAGGTCACAACAGTCCCATGCAGTGCAACAGGCTTGGGGAAGAGTGGCTGGAAAGCTGCCCGGTGGAAAAGGATCTCGGGGTGGTGGCCAATAGCTGTTGAACGTGAGCCAGCAGCGTGCTCAGGTGGCCAAGAAGGCCAACAGCATCTTGGCTTGTAACAGGAATAGTGTGGCCAGCAGGACTAGGGAAATTATCATCCCCCTGTACTCAGCACTGGTGAGGCCCCACCTCGAGTACTGTGTTCAGTTTTGGGCCCCTCACTACAAGAAAGACATTGAGGTGCTGGAGTGTGTCCAGAGAAGGGCAACGAAGCTGGTGAGGGTTCTAGAGCACATGTCTTATAAGGAGCAACTGAGGGAACTGGAGTTGTTTAGCCTGGAGAAAAGGAGGCTGAGGGGAGACCTTATCGTTCTCTACAACTACCTGAAAGGTCTCTTCTTCCAAGTAATAAGCAATAGGACAAGGGAAATGGCCTCAAGTTGCACCAGGGAAGGTTTACATTGGATATTCAGAAAAAAATCTTCAGTGAAAGTATTATCAAACATTGGAACAGGCTGCCTAGAGAAGTGGTGGAATTGCCATCCCTGGAGGTATTTAAAAGATGTGTAGATGTGGTGCTTAGGGACATGGTTTAATGGTGGTTTTGTCAGTGTTATGTTGATGATCATAAAGGTCCTTTCCAACCTAGACGATTCTATGATTCTGTTTCTATATATATAGAAGTTGTATGTATATGCAGATATTTGGCAGTAAAAAAAGATTGCTGATATGCTGAATCTGTCAACTGAATCTTCCTACAAAGGAATCACAGTGTGAGGAAAGCTAGAAATTGATTACTGTTTTATTATTTTCAGTTGTCTGATGTTTAAACACTAAAATGTCTTTGTCCTCCTGATCTACATTTTTTTTTGTTATACAAGTTCCAACTGACTGTTTTTTGCTGAGTCATCATGCTATTTAGGAAAGATGTGCTCTGGAGCAGAATTAACCTTAACGATATGACTGTGGTGAAAATCTGGAAGAATATAGAGTTTTTTACTTTAATGGGAAAGAATCTACCCTGTGTTCAGGCATGTAAGTCTCCACTGGAGGAGCTGAGTTTTCTGTAACACACAGGATTGCTAAATAGGAAAGAAATAAACAAAATTAGGAACTGGTATCAAATGTAGAGTTTACAGAACACATACTTGGGGAGCAAGCTCAGGTGACGCTATTTGCTGTAAAGTAAATTTAAATTATAGTCAGATACCTTGACTTTGGGTAAAGAAATCTTTTTTTGTTAAAAGGTTGATTGTCCATTGCAAAAATAAATTAATGTGATGAAAATTATACTAGAAAAAACCCTAAAATAATATTTTAAAGTTATGCTAATAAACTCCCCCCCAGCAGTCAAAATTGATTTCATTTTTTTCAACAGGAAAAAACAAATGAACATCATGAAGAAACAACTCCATAGTTAAGACTTCTGCTTTGAGTAAATTTTCTGTGTTTATTTCAGCATCTTTCAAAATGGAAAGTTCTTTCTGTGATCAATTAGGTAAATGTACAGAGAAAATAATTGCTTCAGATTATGAGTCACGGTTTCTAGTTAGAGAGAGAGTGCTAAATAACAGAGTTCACATCCTCTGGCACTGTACTGTGGGGACAGAAAGTCACAAGCAGATTTCATTGACACCTCAGTGAGAAACATTGCACAGGCTATGAAGTTTTCCAGATTTCTGTGGGGATTCTTTACAGTAAATGTCGACTTTTTATTGACAGTCACATCAAATGTATAATGGAAGTGTAAACCTACAGAGGAAAGAATGAGACTGTTCTTGAAACTCAGTGTTGCCTAGTCTGGATAAGAAATGAGTACTGGAATTCAGCTCTAAGAAAGAAAAGAAAGTTTTCTTCCCTTACATGATCGTTTCACATACTTACCAGAGACTAATGCCTATGTCTGCTGCTGCCCATTACTATCAGGTGGGGTTTCCCCCCCTCCTCTTTTCCTGACAACTTACCTTTTTTTTTTCCTGATCACATTTGGAAAAGAAAACAACCCAAAAACACAACAACAACAAAAAGAAGATGTTGGCTCATAAGTTCACATGTTAATAATTTGGGAATAGTGTCATGTGCATTCAGAGTACAAGAGTATGCCTCTCAGATGGGAGGGATGTGCTGCGCAGGAGAGGTAACATCTGTTAGCAAGTTGAGGTAACACTTACTGTCAGCTATGTAATGACATGTTAGACAAAAAAACTTCCCATTTCCTTTGCCTCCTTCCTTCATGGCCCCCTTCACTGCCCTCTCTCTGGAGACCCCGGGTGAACAAACACAGCACACCATGCTGTTGTTCCTGCTGCGTACATGGCTCACCTCCTGCCCTAGAGTCTATTAACTGCTGATAATGACAAGCACAAGTGGAAGCTGGTGATTGACGATACTCAGCACCTGCCCCATCTGCTAGGCAGATGGTTGCACATATGAATTTGTTACTGCATTGATGAAGGACTTGCTCTGTAGGTAGGGAGCTACAGAAGACAAGGTGGGGAAAAGATGAAGGGACAACATCTGCACCAAGACACACCAGTGTGTGCTTTTTCCTTTTTTTCCTGCCCACATAATCCCACTGGTGCTCCATTTGTGTGGTATACTATGTCTGGGTTTTAGCAGTATGGATTGTTTGCCTTTCCTCTTTTGTTTTTTTTAAATTTTATCTCGGTGCCCTATAATGCACTTCAGCTCCTTAATTGGATGCTTAAAGTTGAAAAAGCTGTCTCTCCTGTTTGTTTTATTTTATACCCTACCTTCTCATTTGAGGAAAGGAGAAAAGTCTGCATGTTGAAAGTTGCTGGCACCTTTTTATATTTTGTGTTACTTTTGAGATATGCAGATATTGTTTACGGAGAAAGGAAGGAAGAAAACTTGGCAGAGGGACTTAGGTCATGCCATAGGGAGTAAATGAAGCATTGTTTTTACTCCGTGGGGCAATCCTTTAGCTGCTGGATCTGCATCTTAGTGGAACATTGTAAAACAGACACAGTAGGGGGTAAGAAACTAAGCTTTATACAACTCTAAATGATTTTACAGACATGCAAAGCTGTAGATGTTATGCCCATTAATGAGATGTTTGCTATTTAAAATTCCTTCCTTTCATGAAGTTACGCCTTTGTGCATAGACATCCATGTTTTGTCCTCTTATTTATAGTTTGTCTGCTGAAATAAATCAAGAAACACAGATTTATAGTTCCCATGAAGTTTCTTAAGCATCACTACTCTATTACAAAGAATTAGACTCTTTGGTGGGGGTGGCAAAATATTAAGGATGCGTTTTTTCAGATCGGTTGGGTTTATGGTTAAGATTTTCCATATAATTTACTTACCGTTTGCTCATTTCTAAAAGCGTCCCAAACACTGTGGTTTGTATTGTATTTTTGTGCTGCCTAATTGAAAAGGCTCATCAATTATCATATTTTTAGCTTGTCAGATAACAGAATATTGTCAAAACACAAGAATCAGATAATATGAGAAACAAGCTTGCTAAACAGATAGTGATAGTGATGGTTATTCAGGTAACAACTTCCTTTTGCCTGTGACATGCTATTCAGTGGTAATACAGCAGTATATAAATGTTGGTTACTGGACAGAATAAAAAGGAACATTTATGTACAAAGGAGATGGATGTGTCCAAGAAAGGTGACATGTCATGTTTGAAGAGCGGAGTGTTGTAAATAGAGCGAGTGTACTGGGTTTTACATTCTTTTAAAAGGGAAAATTGTTCTTGCTGTTGCTGATGGCAGCATGCAAATTTGCTACATTGTGGGTCAGCTGTGACCTGCCTCCAAGTAAGCATAACTCAAGCGACCTCCGTGCAAGTCAGACTGAGTAAGAAAGAAGTAGGTGCCAGGTCAAGGGCTGCTCACTTATCTTATGAGCAAATTGTGTGTACATAGAGTGTTGGTTTTCCTGGTACCCTGTTCTGCGCTCTCCAAACCCATCCCCGGTCTGGCATTTCTGTGTTTACAAAAAAAAAAAAAAGTAGGAATGAATTTATAGACTGAAAATTATTGTTTTTTTAAAAAAATATATATTTTGATTTATAAGATACCACTGGAAAAGTGCAGAGTTTGGGGTGTGTCATGCTTAATGACTCGTCTGTAGAATCTGAAATTCTAAAGGATTAAAAAATAGTTTATGAAAGTGACAAAGATACTATGGCCCTATGAAAGACAGACTGCTTTATTTAAATTTGTTTTAAGGTTTCCTGGTAAATTAACAATGATATAGACAAAGCTTTTCTTTTAAGTACTGAACAAATGAACTGTAGCTCTATCTAAGGTCCAGTATACTTCTCTGGATCCAGATATGCTTTAGCATGTATTTGTCTGGCAAGGTGAGTTATTGATCTGTCACACTAACAAAATCAGTCAGCAGCATAATATTTGAACTGTTTCATTCAACTGAAATGGCCTTAAGTATTTAGACAGACATCTGATGACTAAGGCTTTTCAAACAAGTTGGGGAATGTTAGTCGTATTCATTGATCCTATAAGATGTGATACACGGAGTGGCTTTCTGTTTAAATTAGTAGTCACTGCAGAGTGCACTGCTCTGTTAGCAAAAGTAAATTTTTAGTGTTTTAGACTGATGTTTTCAAGGACATCGTGCACCTAGTCATATGTATAGAAATGCACATAAAGTAACTGTGATAGCTACTGCATAGGGATAGATTTTTCCTCAATAAACTAAGATATAAATAGACATATTAGATACAGATGTTAATACAGAAACTATTTTCAGTTTGTTTTTAGCCGTAACGATATTAACATTTTAAAATAGTTTAAGTAATGCCTGTAAAAATGAAAACTACCAAAAAAATATGCAAATACATTTCACATCTGTATGTCTTGAAATTGGAGTTGCTGTAGGTACTAGTCAGTAGACAAAAGCCCCTCAAATCAATAATCCCAAACTGGGTTCCCATTATTTCAAGGTCAAAATGAAAAAAAAAAAAAGAAGCTTAAACAAAGGGAATTATGCAGTGTTTAGCTGAGCTTGTATTAAGCACTTTAGATGTGTTCAGTCTCACCTTTTGTCTCAGAGCAAAACCTAGCTCTATTGAAGCAAATTCAGAAGCCTTTCTTCTCTGTATTTGCTTTTAGAGGCTTGTTCTGTTGGGATGGTAAATGGATTTGACAGAAGAGAAATAATTCAAAACCTGTTCACAGGTAGAATTGTTTTAGATTCTTACAAGGAGAAAACTTCCCTCCATTTTCTTTGTGGAAAAGCATTAAGAAAGGTTACTGTTAATCTATTTGGAGCAAGTTATCCATTCAGCTCTAAGAAGACTGTCAGTTCTCAGTGAAAATATGTTTAGTGTCATTAAGGAGGTGGTAGCGGGTTTTATTTCTGTAAGAGCAGGATGATGTACTGGTTATCTAAAACAAAATTTGCATAGAGGTGAAGGAAAACCATTATTATTTGGTGTGTTAAGGGATAGGCTGTATGGAAAAAGCTATTGCACAGCATTTGTTGGCACTCATTGATTAGTTATGAAAGTGGTCACATCCACATCCATGACAATATCACTCTATAATTACTTTTACACACACAGAAAATAACCCAGACATTCCAGGAATCTGCAGGTAAAGCTTGGTACTTCATACTTTGCATACTTTTAATCCTCATGCACACACATTCATGTGTTTTTATGGGCCAAACCTAAACCTGTTGGAGGATTGATTCACAGGATTAATTAATGCATAACCAAGAAACATTTTCTTTATTGTCTTAAGACAAATAGAAATGTTATGGCAATGGTAGCATACAACTGCATAGGTGGTCTGTGGCCATGACCTGAAAAAGTATCCAAAGTCCTTATTGGTATAGGAGAAAGAACGGTGCAGAGTTCAAATTACACTATTTAACAATTAATTCTTAACGAATAATGTAATTGTTGTAGGATGTGCATGCTGGTGCCTTAGTTCTTAACATTTTGTTGTTAAATACAACATGTTAAATACAACCCATGTATGTTAGTACATAGTGATTAATACATTTAATTCTGAATAGTAAATCACAGTGACTTGACCATGGTTTCAAAATGCTCAGTTGGGGAAAGATACCTGACTGAAGACTGCTCTTTAATCTAGTAGAATGAAGTTATATCGGTTTACAGCAATTGGAAACTTAAGGAAAACATATTTAAACAAGAAATAAAATGCTTTTCTCATCCAGAAGATCAATTAATAATTGTATCTGTTTGGAGACTTACTAGAATCTCAACCACTTGAAGTCTAAGTTCTTTTATTTACAAAAGTAGAAATACTTTCTTCAGCATTATTTCTCAAATGAAAAATCTTTAAGGCTCTACATTATTATTCTGATAATTTAGCATTTTTTTGTGTGTGTTTTTTTGTGTTATTTGGGGTTTTTTTTGGCTTGTTTGTTTTTAAACAAGTAATTACTTGAAGAACCAAAACACTAGTTTATGGGAGAAAAAAATTGTCAAGGAAGATTTAAAAGCCCATTCTGCTTTCTTTGCCAGGGCTAAGAACACTGTAGAATAGCTTTTTGTCTCCCACCCTTTTCTATTCAATGTCCTATAACTGTATCCAATATGTGTATATATCGATGTGTCTTATAAATTTTTATCCCTCCACTCAACTCCGGCTCTCCCACATTTCTTCTTGATGTTGTCCTGTTTGAAATAATTCTTAGTAGGCTGCAGAAGAAGTCAGTATGTAAGCAACGAAAATGAGCAGAAATTGTTTACCTGTCTAGGATCAGGACAAGAACCATTTCTGCCCGCAGTGAAAGACCAAGTATAAGCTGTCTGCCAAGAATAAGTGTCATTTTTTTGGTGTCTTTATTTTACTAAAGAAATACCATACTGAGTTCATTCTCAGTTTGATTGTCGTGGTCTCTGAGAGAGAGGCTTTGAGACTGGCCTCTCTTTGATCACAGGTGTCTGGAGAAGGTATTTCAGACACTGCCATCCCTTTAAAATTCCTGACTTAGAAGTTAGAATACTAGACCCTCATATATACAATATCAAACATGATGAGAGATCCTTATAGGAATAATGGAGTCTGAACTACATTCCACAGTCTCAGAATCTACTCCTGGGAATAAGTATAACAGTATCTCTCTTCTAAGTAATAAGGGACATGCATGTCTTTTCTTTGAATTTATATTTAGCGTTCCATACCTCAAACAGCGAGAGAAGTAACACTTTGTGAATAAACAAATTATAAATTTGGTGGTACTTAGAAATATTTCTGTAATCTCTCTTTTATGAGAAGATACAGGCTTAGACATAGTAAATGGGGTGGAAAAAATATTTTGGGGAACATGATAATGAACAACTTGTTGCTGAAGAAAAGTACACATTTTTGGTGAGTTATAGTCATAAACTGCAAAATAATTATGTTTTTTCTTCTGTAGCAGAATAATTTGTCCTATTGTTTATGTTGCTGATCATGCAACCTGCAGTTCCTTTTTGTGTCTTTCGGTTAAAAATATATATATATGAGTAAATAAGTGATGAAGCACAATTTTTTCTTGAACATGTTTAAAAATAGATATAAACTCCAATAAATCAATATTTCATTCCTGAAATAAGTTATATAAATTGCTGTGTAATTTATGAAGAGTTTCAATGTATTTACATTTGCAAAATAGAAGACAATGTGTAGTATATTTCAAAGTTAATCATTATTACTTACTCTGTAATCAGGCTATTCATAGATGTGATAAAAATAGAAATAATACTACTAAATAAACTTCCATTTTTTTAATTTATTTTAAAAATAACTAAAAATTCAGTCTGTTACTGAAAACTTTAATCAGAGATGAAAATATCACTGAAATCTATGGAGAATATTTTATGATTTTAGCTAATTTTACTTATAGCAGCCCTGCAGTATCTGAAGGGGGCCTACAGGAGAGCTGGAGAGGGACTTTTTACAAGGGCATGTAGTGACAGGACAAGGGGGAATGCCTTCAAACTGAAAGAGGGGAGATTTAGAATAGGAGGTATCAGGAAGAAATTTTTCACTATGAAGGTGATGAGGCACTGGAACAGGTTGCCCAGAGAAGCTGTGGCTGCCCCATCCCTGGAGGTGTTCAAGGCCAGGCTGGATGGGGCTTTGAGCAACCTGGTCTGGTGGGAGGTGTCCCTGCCCATGGCAGGGGGTGTGGAACTAGATGATCTTCAAGGTCCATGCCAACCTAAAACAGTCTATGATTCTCTGATTCTACTTCGTATATACTATTTTCTTATATTAACAAAGCAGCTATCCACAAAATGAACAAACGTATCCAGTAAGTGAACAACTGTCCACATACTGTAGAACAGGATCTTTATTTTGTCATGGATTTTAATGCGAAATCTTTGGAGCTATCAGACTGTTCAGCAGATGACCCTCTCAAATAACTGAGTAGCATGCAAGTTAAACCAGTCAACCAATTTCATTGAAGGTCCTATTATAATTAGTGGACCCATATTTATTGGGTGGAATTTATATGTAAAATGTGGAATTTTAGAAAGTCTTTTGGCAAAGCACAGTTACCTCAAACTTTGGTCCAGAGTACACAGATACCACTTTTAATGATAAAACATACAGCTGTAAACTGCATTTATTAGGATGTGGCAACTTAAGTTGCACAGTTTAAACAAGTTGTATTAAAGTTTATTTTGATAGCAGAATCTGACAAAACTGACCCTGTCAAGAAAGCTTGTGTCTACACCTACTGCCTTAGGCTTGTGTAGCTGTACTGCAGAAAAATATGTATAGCTACACTGACTGTCATGGTAAATGATAAGTTCTCCAAAATCTGTCTACAGACTGTGCGACCACAAACTTGGGTTAAAGTCATTTTGTCATACACTTGTCTATAAAGAGCTGAGGGGAAAAAAAAGGTGAGCCAATGTGATGGAAAAACATGGCTTTCAGTTCATAACACTAATCTAATGTTTTAGAAATGTAGTAATTTGCCAAGCTTGATGACCATCGTGAGTGCTACTGTATCTTCTACCACATTCAATGAGACTGAATGATGCCTATGAATACTTTTGGCTAACATGCTGCTTGGATGCAAATTCACTTAAACTTAGAAGTTTCTCTATGTCCACGCTTATGTTTGTATTTTAGGGATTTTTTTTATTGGTGTTTTTTTTTTTTTAAAGTCATCTCTACCTGCAGTGAAGTGGAAAAGAAACATAGTAGCCTTGTGCTCAAAAATGAACTATAGAGTCTCACTTTATATTTCTCTCCATCTAAAGCTCCTTGCAGAATAAATATAATGGCTAATATGTAGCCACTTTCTTTTATGTGGGGAGTTAGTTACAGTATTTCTGGCAATAAAGTAATTCTCATAAGTGTAACATAATTTACCCATGCTTTAATCAATGTTTCTGAAAGGTCATTGTTTTAATTCTGTACTTGAAATTAAATTTAAAAAACAAAATAAGAAACCTAACACAATCACTCTTTCCTCCCACTACACATTGAAAAGAACGTATGTGTTTACATGATGAATTGGTTGTTTTTCTGCATTTGCTTGTGAAGACTCAATTCTTCAGTATATATGCACATACTGTAGTTTCACATGTGTAACTTGAGGATTGTCTGGTCTAAAAACTAAGTATAAATTGCCACATGTGATTCTGTGGGTTATAGATGTTGATCCTTTTTTTTAAGTGTAAATTTGAAGGTGCAACCAAAACACCTTTAAAAACACTGTTATTTAAGTGAGGTGTGGCTATATGTATGAAAATATAATCAAAAAAAGTACCATGCACATATGATTTTTGCAACTGCAATTCACTGATTTTGTTTTTTAATAAATGAGCTATATCCTGATTTAAAAAAAGAATACCCACAACAAGAAAAAAATGACATTAATGATAAAGCATAGCAAGATCCAGTAACTAGAAACCTAAGCTGACAGAGGTGTTCTCTTTAATAGAGTACTTAGCCATTGAAATATATATAGTTAAAATAAGCTTTATTTTAATGACCAACAGTAATTTTGAAACAAAACTGTATCTTTCTTTTAAATTGTACTTACTGAAACACTACAATGTTATTGGGCACTAAAGGGGGAAATTTTATCATTGCTAATACATTGATAATCGTGAGTTCCATTTCATCCAACAAAATTGTGGGTCAAGAATACATTTAGTTATATATTACCCCATTTGGATGTATTTGTTTAGCAAAAGAAAGAAAGATTTATTTTTTATGAAAAAAGCACACAGTACTTTAACAAACTGTGTAACGCCTAAATAAAAATTTGCAAAAGTGTTTACCTGGTTTTGGAGTGGAGGGGGGGCTTTTAATTCTGAAAACTTTTTATCCTCCCATTACTATCATAGATGAAGAGGCATAACCTATCTCCTTATTTCCAAAGGACTATTTGAATAGCATAATAAGAGTATGAAACTACAGTGAGTTATAGAATATTTCTTATTTTGTGCCAGTATCTGATTAATTTCAAGGTTCTCTACAAAGTGATTCAACTAAAATAAAAAAATAATTTTTATTTCTTTTGAAGCTCAAGATAAACTTTAAACTTTCTTGAAGGTAAAAAAAGCCATATTCCTTTCATTCTTTCATTTTCTTCTCTTCCTGACTTAGATTGCAACAAGAAATTGAAAGAGGTAACATATGAAATACTATTCTAATGTTGTTTTGCAAACAAAAGCTTTTCAGACTGAAAATGAATGCCATAGAACAGTCCTAATTCAGATGAAATTGAGGAGAGAATCATTTCAGCTCCCGAACTGCGCTTTTTGAAGAGATTTGATCTTGTGGCCTGGTCACATGAAAAATCCCTCCTTCAAACCACTTCAAATTGTTCTAAATAATTGTCATGCATTTAATTGGGAATGACTTTGTCCTACTCTCCAGCTTCTCAGTTAGTAGAAGGGTCTAAAAGGAGTCTCTGTTCCAATTACTGAACTCACTATTCATTTTCACTCTTAAGTTATTAATGATCTATAGTCAGTCTGAGTTAGTTAGTCTACTGCTTTTTATTCCATTCTTATTTTCCAGCTAGTGCAAGTTGTATGAGCGTAACTGTTTATATAAAACTTTTACTGATGTTGCTCTGAATTTTCTTATTTTCTACAATCCCAAATGAACAGAAAGAATACTTTTCATATCTGTGTGCACTAAATATATAAGAAGGTCTTACATTTGCAGAAATGTCCCAGTGTCCCATTAAAAATATAGGGATAGATACCAAGAGAAATTTAGGCAACAGTATAACTCCTTAACTTTTATGTAGCTTGTTGCAGAGGAAGCTCACTGTACATTAAGTAGGGAGCAAGATGTTTCCCAAAAGGGGAATCTTTACAATCCAATGCTAGTAGCAGAAATTGTGCTTGAATTACTGAGGTTAGGGAGACACAGGATTGTGATGCATTTCTCCTGTAAGTGTTCATAAGCTTGAGTGCCTTCAAGTTCATTGTTCAAGAGGCAACTGTCATGCGCATTTTTTATTAATTTTATAATGTGGTCAAAGGACAAGATGCTTCTTTATCCTATTATCACATCCAGAATACTGATGGTGTGAGTTGGCTTTCTTTTTCTGCCTTTTTGCCTCTGAAATAGTTCTTTAATTCTTGGAGGCATCACTGGCAAGCTGGTTACACAGTAAACTTATATAGAATAATGTAATTTCTTCTGCTGCAACTTTTCTGTGTGGTTGAAAATAATTTATGTATGTTGTTGAGAACTGGAGCTATAACACATGTTGCTGTAGCCCCGGATGCTTACCGTGAGGGTGAAAAAAAGGCTTGGGCTTCAAACCCAATTTCCATATGTATTTTATTATTTTTCCTAAGCCTAAGAATATCTTCACTAGTAAGCTATAGAGCCTAGTAAGCTATACTCACTAGTAAGCTATATTCACTCCCACGAGGGCCAGGGAGAGGTAAACAATGAATATTATTTTGTGTAGTACAGAACATTCATCAGGTAGGAATATGAGTATGTGCACAAACACTAAGTTCAGAACAGCTGAAGACTGAAAAGTAGGGTTATATATTGAGCAGGGGATGTAATTGGATGTGGTTTTCCAGTGTTATTAATAAGCATTAAAAACACTGAATTGTAAAGTGAAATGTGCACGGCTCCACCATCACTTTCTTTATCTCCAGATGTGTTCTGAAAATGCCTCAATCATGCATTGTTGTAGCTATAGGTAATATATGAAACATATGGATTAAACCTCAGCTAGACTTCAAGTTGTTTATCCTGAGGCCTGTCTGTTTACGAACAGAAGCAGATCTTAAGACAATCATGGAAATTATGTTTTTAACTTTACCTACTGACTTCCTAGGCTAGTTAAGAGCCAAGCAAAAGGTTTTTCAGAGTTTGTTTTAAAGCTGAGTTTTAAAAATGTGGGTGCATATGAAAGACAACCAGAATTTCTTTGTATGCTTCATTTACTTAAATACTCCTATATTCTGAAAACTGTCCTGTCTTGTGTTTACTACCCTGTTTTTCTGTCCAGAATGTGCATTTATTTGTACAAGTGATTCAGTACCTTTCTAGATATCTTTCAGATTGTTCATGAAAACTTTTAAAGCAGAAAGGATATAAGATGTCCAAGTAATTATGTGATTATTTAGTGTGTTTATGTACAAATGTTAATAACGCAGATAGGAGAATTTAAAGTGAAAACCTAAATTTTCAATATAGATACATAAGAAGTTGTTCAGTACCAATTTCAACTTTGAGCCTGTTTTGTTTGCTTTTTAGCTGCATAAAATAGTATTTTAAACCTTGTGATATTTATTTGATGAACTCAACCTGTCAAACAATTTAGTCAAAAGAACCAAATGGAAAAGAGATTAATATATTTACTGTGCTATTAATGATACCTAGTTGGAAAATACTCATGAAACATACCAGTTTTATGACAACCTAAGAGGTCTTTTTAATATCTCTCTATTGTAAGTTCTCTCAATGTGTTAAATTATAATAATTAACCTTGTGTCTAGAATACTGGATATTAACCTCTTGTGGGAAAATTGTACTCCTAGAGGGATTATTTTTATACTTCGTTTAACTCTCTTTTTTGCCTGTCAATGTAAGGAAAGGAAACACATGAATGGAGAATGTGTTGTGCTTTGATAAATAGGAAAATTTATTTTGTGAGTAAAAGAGAATGAAAATATAAATACGTGATCACTGATAATATCCCTATTCTTCATGTCAAAAACATTATGTGAGATAAATTAATAATTTAAGCTAGTCTAAATATTCTGCATTAAAAATATTTATGTTAGTGATTAAACAATCTTAGTTCTGTTAGGATGGAATACAGTTTTTAAAATGGTTATTAGAATAACTTTTTTGTAAACTACTTCCTACTCCAATAGCTGCTCTACATATTGAATTGAAAAGGTTTATTTAATAGACTAAGGAATACAGTTACTGGGCTATAAAGGCCTGCCAAATCAAAGCCCATTGCATGGTAGAACCAAAAACCAAACTGGAATCTCCGGACTTCATGTTTGCTGCCATAACAGAAAGATGAAAACAGGATTATTTTTTTTTTTTAATAAAATATGACCAACAGAAATTAGCTATGGTTTCTGCTATTATTCACTGTGCCCTGAGTCCTAATACTGTAGAATGTTGTAGTACAAGCAATCATTTAGGTTAATATTTTCTAGGCAACCAAATATAATAAATCAGTGCATTATCTTGGCAAGTTTCATTGACACTTGTTTCTAGAATGAGTCTAATCTTCTCTTTGTTAAAGCAACCCAAATTACCTCAGTAATTCTAAGGACAGAGAGAAATGAGCAAAAAGTAATGGAAAGGGAAATTAGCTTCTTATGCATTATACAGGGTCTTTATATATACACTAATGACATTTTTTTGCGTATGCATTAATATTCCCAAATGTAATGATACTGCAAACTACCTAATCAAAAGATACAAAGGATCACTATTCAGACAATTATTTCTATGTACTTGATCAAGTCAAATGGTTGTTCAGCAGCTGAAGGTCATGCATGAGTATCAATGTTCTTCATCCTTCATCATAAGATCGTACAATAATTCAGATTGCAAGGAACCTCAGGAGGTCTCTAGTCCAACCTCCTGCTCAAAGCAGTCAGCTATGAGGTCAGATCAAGTTACTTAGGTCTTTATGCAGTCTAGTCTTGAAAACCCTCAGGGATGGAGACTGAACAACCTCTTTGTACAGACTGTCCCGCTGCTTGACTGTCCTTGGGGTGAAAAAGTTTCTACTTGTATCCAAGGTGGATTCTGTCTTGATTCAAATCCTAGCCATTATCTCTTATCCCTCCCTCCATGCCTGTAAGCAGCCTGGCTCTACTGTTCTCATTATCTCCTCATAAGTGCTTGGGGGCTACTGTTAGTCCTCCCTGGAGATGTGTCTTTTCCACCTCCCTCAGTCTCTCCTCACAGGGCAAGTGACCCAAGTTTGAACACATTCCAGTTTTCCAGTGTGTCTTGTGTTGAGCAGGAGGTCCAAAACTTGATGCTTGACTCTATCTCACAAGTGTTGATGAGAGGTGGTAATCACTGCCGTGAACCTCCTGACTGTGCTTCTGTTAGTAGAGCTCAGGATGCTCTTGCCCATCTTTGCTGTCAGGACACACTGCTGGTTCGTGCCCACCTTACCATTTACAAGCACCTGCAGGTCCTTCTCAGTAAAGCTGTTCCAAATCCAGTGACATACCAGCCTGTATCACCTCAGGGACTCTTCCTTCCCAGATGTAGTACTTGGCATTTGTCTTGAATCTCATGAGGTTCTTATTGGCCAATTCCTCCAGTCTTCCTATATCCCTCTGGATGGCCATCCTGCCCTCAAGCATATGAATTGGTCCCCCAATTTGATTTCATCTGCAAACTTGATTAGCATGCACTCCATCCACCTCCTCCAGGTGATAAAGATGTTAAACAGGACAGGTCCCAGGAGGGATACTTGTGGTCTCGTTGCTGGAGTGCAGATGGAGTACAACCCACTAACCACTACCCTCTTTGCCCAATCATCCAACCAGGTTTTTTACCTGGTTGTCCAACCCTCTAGATCATAACAACCCAACCTGCATACAAAAATAATGTGGGAAGCAATGTTGAAAGGTCCTCTAAAGTTAAGGTAATTGACCTCCCCTGCTTTTCTTTTATCCACAAACTGTGCTTTTATCACAGCAGGCAATCAGGTTGGTTGGGCATGGTTTACCTGGAGTAAATCCATGCTGACTATTCCCAAACACCATCTTCTCCTTCATATGCTGAGAAATTTATTCTAGGAGGACTCTCTGCCTTATTTTCACAGGGAACAAAATGAGGACTGTGTTTCACTGTGTGACCATTTGGCCTTTTTAGAAGATGAGTTTAACATTTTCCCTTCTCCAGTTCTGGACTTGTATCAGATGAGTTCTCTCATGTAAGCCCCAAATTAATCCTCATCCCCTGCTGATAATTCTTCTCCTCCTTGTCCCTATCTGTAAGCACCAAGGCTTTGTAGGTGAAAAGTGAGGCAAAGAAGGCATTGACTACCTCAGCCTCACTTCTCTTCAATGAGAAGAAATAATAAACCGGTTTCAAAGAGATCTGAAAGATCAGTTCATTGATATTGAAAAATATTTCAGTAGTCTCAGAAATGGGAGCTATGAATGTAACTTCAGTTTTATGCCTTCCTCTTCCCCTCCTCAAGTATTTTAAAGGTACAAATACAAAACAACGGAAGACCAAAGAATGTTGTAGCTACAGCACTTAAACTAGAATATTTCACAGTGGACTGGATATTCACTGACTATGTGAGATTTGGTTGTGATGTATAAAAAATATGACTGTAAAACAGTATAGAGCACTGCAAGTTCATTTTTTACTTTTGTTAGCTTACTACTTCCAATATTTGCTTCTACGCACAATATAGGAAGTGGACCACTTCTCTAAAATATCTCATTAACCTTAAAACCTTGTGACATTCATAGTGTTATTTGATTCTGTTTACTGCTGCGTCTGTCTTTCTCCTCCTCCCCTGCCTCCTGTTACTTAAAAGTAAGGATATCTGCTCATTTTGCTCCTGCCTGCCTCCCCGCCCCAGAAGAATATAACTTATTTCTATGGTAGCCAAATATCTGAGGATTATGTTGTTAATTCTGACATTCAAAGACGACATTATGAGATGTTGTAAGTGTTCCAAAAAGATTAAATAAAACCTGCAGAATCTCCGGATTACTCCAGCCTGTCTATGCTAATTTTTTCAGTGGCAATGAACTACAGAAGTTATTTGAAGTCAAACTTCTAGACTTTGTCAGATAAAACTGATCACAGAAATCCTATTCCAGTTATTTTCATTAATCCATTATTACAGTTTATTCAATGGGGAGATGCCAAAATATCTTGCTAATTATGAAACCCACAGTAGATAACAATAACACTGAGTTAAAAAGCCACCATTTTAGCAAGAATTAAAATGAAAGAACTCCAGAATTCTAGCTGAAAAGTCTAAAAATAATGAATCCACAACTTGTGTTTGGAAATATTCACTAAACAGGAAAACTGAAAATCAAATGCCATGGATTCTAATTGAAGTTGGCAAGTTGCACAGTTCGAAAAATTGTGTATTTTTTCAGACCTGAATAATGATATAAAATACCTTAGGGATGATGATGATGATAATACTTTACCTCTAGTCTGAATTATATGATATGCAAGACAAAAAGAAAATATATCCTTAAGGTATCCTTGTGAATTTTCTCCCACGGGGAATACAAAATTGAAATTAAAAGTTGTGAGTAAGCAATTTTTTCCTTAAGTAATCAACATTTCAAGCTGTCAGTAGGAAAACTGAAAGGAATTAAGCGGTTATTATAGAAATATTTCTTCTCTTTTCTTATCTAGAGATTAATAGATTGAAACAGTGGTTTCTGTGGTGCCTAGAATGTTAATGCTTCATATTTCAGATTTTTAAAGTCTGTAGTATGCCTTGATATAGCCTATCAAAAAATCAGTAGCTTCAAAAAATCTAAAATTGCCCCGTTTAGATCTCTAATGAGACTATATAAACCATTTGGAGCAGACTTGTTTTGCACAGTTCTCAGAAAGAAACTTAATTACTAAGATTCAAATACTAAAGGCTAGGTTATAGTAATTGTGTATGGAATAATATTAATCAATGATGACAACAATGTTCATGATATTGAAATGTAGTGATAAGTACTACAGGACTTAATTTTAGTAGGAGGACATACTGCACCAAACATTGCACAAAATAAAAAGGAATTCCTGCTCTGTAAAGCAAGTGTGCCATGTTTGCATAGTCCCTTTCCATAATCCAGTATTGTTTGACCAGAATTTGTTAGTTCACTGGATTTCTGTTTTTACAAAGTAGAAGTCAATTCAGCCAGTTTAGTTAGTAAGGAATAAGAAAAAGATCCAGGGAGGTGTCACCTTATTATTATTTTTATTATTTATTAAACAACTCATCAATAAAATGGCTAATAATTCTATAGTTACAGTTATTAAAATATATAAATCATCAAAGCTAGTGATAACTTATATTCTATGTTTCATACCATAATACGAAAACTGAATGCACCCTCGACAAGTTTGCAGACCACACCAAGCTGAGTGGTGTGGTTGACATGCCTGAGGGGAAGGGATGCCATCCAGAGGGATCTGGACAGGCTTGAGAAGTGGACCCATGTTAACTTCATGAGGTTCAACAGGGCCGCGTGCAGGGTCCTGCACCTGAGTCGGGGCAATCCCCAATAACAATATATGCTGGGGTATGAAGGGATTGAGAGCAGACCTGCCGAGAAGGGCTTGGGGATGCTGGTGGATGAAAAGCTGGACATGAGCTGGCAATGCACGCTCACAGCCTAGAAGACCAACCATATCCTGGGCAGCATCAAAAGAAGCGTGGGTAGCAGGCTGAGGGATGTGATTCTGCCCCTCTACTCCGCTCTGGTGAGACCCCACCTGGAGTACTGCGTCCAGCTCTGGAACTCTCAGCACGGGAAAGACATGGACCAGTTGGAGAGGTCCAGATGAGGACCCCAAAAATGATCAGAGGGCTGAAACAGCTGTTCTGTGAAGACAGGCTGAGAGAGTTGGGGTTGTTCAACCTGAAGAAGAGAAGGCTCCAGGAAGACCTGATTGCAGCCTTTCAGTACTTAAAGGGGGCCTACAGGAAAGTTGGGGACAAACTTTTTAACAGGGCCTGTTGCAATAGGACAAGGGGTAATGGTTTTAAATTGAAAGACTGCAGACTTAGACTAGATAGAAGGAAGAAATGTTTTATGATGAGGGTGGTGAAACAGTGGCACAGGTTGCCCAGAGAGGTGGTAGATGTCCCATCCCTGGAAACATTCATGGTCAGGTTGGATGGGGCTTTGAGCAACCTGATCTAGTTGAAGATGCCCCTGCTCATTGCAGGGGAGGTTGGACTAGGTGACCTTTAAAAGTCCCTTCCAACTCAAACTATTCTATGGTTCTATGAATGTGGCAAAATGGTTTATAAAGTCAGGAAACCACACCTGGATTAAGTATATCTCCCCAAATTGTCTCTCTTGCATATACTTATATTAAGTCAATTCAGGAACCATTTCTTTCTGTAAACAGATGTTTTCTTGTAGATATTTTGGAGTGCCCTTGTGTTACTGATGAACTACAAACATGAACATGCATTGCCATTAATCATATATATGGTTTTGCAAAAGTTAACCAAACAGGTTTGTTTCTTACATATAGGCTTGATGTATGTTTTTATCTTTGCTATCTTTCACCTTTCTAGATTGTTTCTACTATTTGCATGAATTAAAAATAAAAACAAAACCCAAAACCAAACACAAAACAAAAAAGCAACCAATAAACCAACAAAACCAACCAAACAAAACCCCCTCTAACAACAATAAAAATGACCACCTTGATGGGGTCATCAACATGAACAGATAATGCTTTGCCTCACCACTTCTTTTATTTACAAAAAAGGAAGAGAACTATGACTGTTGGTGTCATTCCCCTTTATTTAAAAATAACTTCACTCAAAGATCTGAAAGAAAAAGCAACCATCAATGCAAACAACAAATGACAAACTTTGTCACACAGGAATAGATCTTGCAGTTCAAGAAATCTCTCTGGATAATGCAGTTCAGGGGAGTACCCTGCGATGTTTAAAAACATTTTATTCTACTTTTTCTTTCTCCATCCGTGTAGCAGTCTGTTGAATAAGTAAAAAAGTAAAACAAAACAAAACAAAACAATACTGTTACAGGACGCTCATAGCTTCATTCGTCTGTGCTCCTCAGGTTTAGAAAATGAAGGAAAAAAACCCTGTACAAATTTGATTTGGTCTTTGGGTTTAAAAGGTTGAGGGTTCAGCTTCTCACCCTGTAGAAGTACAAGTATGTTGAAAGTTTTCTGATTAAGAAATAAATATTAATTCTGTAGAAACTTAGACCTTTATTCTTCCTTACCCATATGCCAGATTAAAGAACAGAGAAACAGACTTCCTCCTTCACCTGGCAGATCAAAAGTACATCTCTCAGAATAATGTCTGAAGGTGTCAGTGTTCACTAAAGGTGAGAGAGAATGCAAGGAAGCGTATATGTCGGATCGGGATTCGTTTGCTAGTTAGGAAATGATTGGCAGAGAAAGAGGTATTAAGCACTCAGGCTCAGAGAAACCAGAATGAATGTACAGCCAAGATTACCATCTGTTGAATATGAAATGCTTGGATCAAGACATTATAGATACATTTCCCCAAACAGCAGGGACAGCAGTCTTTTTTGGAAACAGTATCACAACAGGGTAGGGAAGCATTAAGATAGAAGCAAAAAGCTGTTCACTAAATTTTAGAGAGCAAATTACTTTATTGGTGCAATTGAACTGTATTTAAATTGTGCTGGATCTGTGAAAAACTTTACAACCAACCTCTAAATTAACATGTTGGATTTTTGACAGTTCTTATACAAGCATATTATTATATTATTATTATTGCTAGGTTTTGGGGGATCCAATCCCAAGTGGCCTCTGAGTTGTGGTAGATGACCTTTTAGCCTGAATAAAGCCAGAGATTTTTATCACCTTCAAACCTCCATTTCCTGAACTACCTGACCTTTGACAAACGTTAGAGCAGTGAAAATTGTTCTGCTTCCATATTCAAAGAACTGTTGCAGAAGGTAGAGGGTAGCTTTAACTCATGAGTGTAATGACAGTTGTTTGTCTGTGCAACCACTCTTTTCTACCTTCTTTCTTTAGCTGTAAACTGGAATGTGGAAACCAGAACTACATCTTCATCATCCAAGATTAATTGTATCTGTGCAATCAGCAGCTCAGATGGTATCAAGTCATATAGACTTCCAGAAGGATTAAAGGATATGTTTTGTCCCTTTCAGGTCTTCCTGCCCCCCAGTTTGATTTTTTAGTTACATAACTAAATTATTCAGAGTCCCACTGCCTTTAGCATTACTGAGAGAGCCACCATGAGTAGAGAAATGCAAAAGTATGTGGATGAACATGATAGGTGTGATGTATTTTCACTTCTTCAAGGCTTTTGACTATTGTGTGGTATTTTCTTAAGAAATCTAAGGAATTATGACCAATGAAGCTGGTATGAAGCAGGTTACACCTGGCTGGAAAACTATTTTCACAACAGCTGCTGAAATTTTAGTGTCATACTCTAGAGAGATTTGTCCCAAGTCTGGACTTGCTAAGAATTTCATTAAAAAGTGGGATGAAAGGAGGGTGTACTCTTGTTAAATATCAGATGGTATCATTCTGGGAGAGACTTGGAATATTTTAGAAGAGAGGACTAGAAACCAAAACGATCTGGGGAACAAAAAAAGGAAAAAAAAACCAACAACCCAAGAAACAATTTCATAAAGGTATATGCAAGAAGACTGGCTATAAGATGCATGATGTAATCTTTCTACTCTACTTGTACCAGTGAGGATCAAGTAATGTGTCATCATTTCTGTATCGCTTTTTAGGAAAGATGTCAGGTAAGCAGAGAAAATTTGGGGAAGAACAGCAAACTCAGAATACTAAAAAATACTATACAAGGGCAGAAAGTGACAATAAAAGAGTTTGTTCTAGTCTAGAGAAGAGAGAGATCACTAAGAGACAAGATGATAGTTTTCAACCATACAGAATCACAACAGAAAAAAAAAGTTGTGATTTGAAGCACAAGACATTTACTTTTTATATTAGAAAAAATATTCCAATGCCAGGTAAAGTTAAGCTAGAACTAGATGACTTAGGTGAGACAAGTAAGCTCCACATTAAAGATTCTAGAAATTAAATCAGATAATTTCTGATAACTATCCAGCTGGATTGTTTCTCTCTCAGGACAAGAGGAAGAATAGATGTCCTTTGCACAATTTTGAGGTTACAGAGTATGTATTGATTAATTAAAAAATACATTTCTTCAAAATCCAAGATAAAGAAAGGTTTTCTTTGTACAAAGCCTTAAAATACTTTTTATCTAAGTGTTGCCAAACACAGTTGATGTAAAGCTGTCCAGAGACAAAGTGAAAATGACTGTGTTGGGGAGGGAGGAAACTAGCCTTTCTGGCTAGTTTCAGGGATATTAATAATTCAGGACACTGAGCTCAAGAAAATCACAATTATTTTTTTTATTCTACCTTCTTTCTTACTCGTTTTAAGTAACCCTCCACCCCATTCCCATCTAACACTTTTTTATACCTGGGGGAAAAAAATAAATTACTGTAAAAAAAAACTTACTGATTCTATATGGCTTGTTTTCTAGAATCTACCCATATTTTACCAAAATCACTCTGTTTTATATCAATTGATTAGCAGTAATAGACGATGCTTCCAATGGTGAGAATTTTGCCAAGCAGCACAACATAGAAGAGCTGCAGAGCACAAACTGCAGAAAAGGTCTACAGCAGAGTAGTCAGGAAAAGGATAATTATCTGCATGTCTTTACGGTTAAAGTTAGCTGTGGGAAATGCTCTTCATTATACAAAGATCTGTTGCTTGATACTGCAGTTAAACAGATCTGAAATTGTGGCCAAAAGGCAATGTTTTTCATGTTTTCGAACTGAAGTTCTGCAAAAAATTTACGTTTATGCTGCTTTCTCCAAAACTCAGAATCACATTGTCACCGCAAGACTGTTTAATTTCTTTTAAAAATAATGAAACATTTCAGACTAATATTAATTTTAATTCTTTCTCTTTATAGGATAGATCCTAAAAAGATACAGACTGTAGTATTTCAAGGGTTGTTGGTGAGAAAGCCTTTAACATCAGGATTTATGGGAATACTACCTGGTGAAACAAAGAAGTCGGTAAATGTCAATTCAGGATGATACTTGCAGTATAGCTGGCAGAAGTTTGGCTGGGTGGCAGGCGGTGGGAAAATCTTGAGTTTGCTCAGAGTGGGCAGAGTGCAGTTCTGCTCTGATGCAGTCTCTCAGTATCTGCACCAGTGTGGAGCCAACTCCAAGCTAACATACCTCGCTCCTCCGTATGCTTTCTTAGGCCAGGCTCAGTGTTGTAACAGTGCTGCTGCTCGGCTTCCAGTGAATTCAGAAGTCTTGACAGAGGGAGGTCATTTTTTTTCCATAACACAGAATGCAGACACATTTGAAGACAGAAGGTTTGTTTCACTTAAGTTGTCAAATTCTTAGGTCATCTGAAAGTTGTCAGATTTTCAAAAAGCAAAATTTTTCTGCCGTAATTACTAGCAAATCAACCACTCAGCTGATAATGTTGTGAAACATGTCATGACTTAAGTCTGTGTGTACATAAGTTATAATATTATTATACACATTAGGAAAGAATTTTTTACAGAAAGAGTGGTCGGGCATTGGAATAGGCTGCCCAGGGAGGTGGTTGAGTCACCATCCCTGGATGTGTTCAAGAGCCGTTTAGATGTGGTGTTGGGGGATATGGTGTAGGGGAGAACTTTGTAGAGTAGGGCAGATGGTTGGACTCGATGATCCCAAGGGTCTCTTACCACCTAGACAATTTTATGATTCTATGATTATGACAGCGAGGTTTTGTTTTTAGTTTGTTGACATATTTATCCCTGTTCAGTTTATATACTATTTAGCATTATGAGCTTGTAGTATAATTTAAGTCCTTTATTTTATGAACTCAGAAACATCCATGTGTCATCCTTTCTGACTTTAACAAAATTTTTGTTATCCATCATTATTGTTTCAAACTGTTTTACTTTACTATTGAAAGAGCAGTTTGCTTGACATAGAATATTTCCTTTAGCTAAGAGAGACATGTGTTTGCTCAGTAGCTTTCTATATGATAGGGATTTACCATTACCATTTACCACTAAACTCTCATTGTTAAAGAGCACGAAGAGTGAAGTTAAATGGCTGGAGCAAAAACCACACAGTGGCATTTCTAAATGATAGTGTTGTAAGCTAGCAGGTCCTGAGGGAGAACACAGGGTCACCAACTTCACAGTGCTAAACCTTTCACTTGCTATTGGTAGAGTCTATGAGCATTACAGTTTGGATTTCTATTTACAGTTTGGTCTTGGTCTTGGTCTAGATTTTTATCAGGTATAAAGAAAAAAGTGCAATTGAAGCAAAAATGCCTTCCCTGGAAATGTCAGTTTACACTAATGGAGCAGAATCCTCATTATGCCAAAAATGCTTCCTGATAACTCTTTGTTGCAGCTGCACTTAAATATATCCTGATTTTATTTCTGTCTGTGTAAAGTTAGAAATAGGCCATGTAAGTCAATAGAGTGGGAATTCATGCCAACAGAAATGGAAGGGATTAATACCATGAATGCCAACAGAAATGGAAGGGATTAATACCATGAATGCCAACCCTCCCACTGAAAATTGTTTCTTAAAGTTTTTTGTTTTCTAAGTATTTTTCTTGACCGCATAAGGTATATTGATTCCAAATTTCAAATTACAGTATGTTATCTTTTGCATGCAGCGTTGGGCAAAATGAACATATGTTGTTTTGTAAGCCGGAAAGAGAACATGCTCGTGAGAGAAGCTTATCAAATATGATTTGATCTACCAATTATCACAGAGATCCTCTAAGTGTCAAAAAGAAAAAAGTTGACTCATTTATTTCATTTGTTTTACACACATTAGTCATACAGCTTCTCATGCTTTCCTCCCCTTGTTAAAATCAACAGGAAAAAATAAAACCCCTTTACATGGGTTATGTATATCTATCTATTATTCATCTCAGAGTTTAAACCAACTCCAGTTCTTGTCTGTGGCAGTTTGATACTGTCAAAGGATTGGAAATGTACAGCTGTTTAACTCAGGTACAGTAAATATTTTTTGATGAAATCCCAAAAAGAAAATGAATAATTCTGTTTATTAGATGCAATATTTTGTACAGGTGTATTGTACAGTAATGGTGTATTTTATTAACCTGTTTTGAAAGTAGTATAACCTGATCTTTTTTCTCCTTTTGATTTCAATATGCCATGCTCAATTATGGAAAAAGCAACCGTAATTGAGACACTTAAAGTGAATGGACCAAAGTTAACCATCTGTGAAGAATCTGGAGTATGATGAAAGGGATCCTCCAGAAGGAGTTTAATATGAGATGTCATTCCAGCCCTGTCTTGTGCTAGAAAGGAGGCAGAAATACATAAGTTATATAATAGGGTGTTATGTGGTTCCTTCTACAACATTTCTTTTTGTTCTTTTTGCAGAGCTCAGGATAGTGGAGGATTAGAATAATTAAATGTTAGAGCTGCATGATGATAATATATGTGCCGGTATCCCACGCTTAACAAGGCTCTGCATCTTTGAAAGCAGAAACTGCAGACCTGGGCAGAGCCTACAAACTTGAGCTGGAAATAAGACAGATGTCATAAAGGACCAGGAATGCTCTCTGAACCACTAAGATGTAAAAGTAAGCATTTTTGTACAGAGCACCCACATTTCTTGGAGATGAGAGTTCTTGGAAGGTCAATTCAGAATTTGGGAACAAAGAACAGAGGAATTGTATTTCATGCAAGGCGTTACTTATTCTTCTTGCTCTGCTTTTAACAATGGAGAAGTATTACTGACTTCAGGAGTCAACTGTGTGCTGTCAAGAGTCAGTTTAATCAGGCACTTATGAGTCACATTCTCAAACACTGGAAATCAGAAAGCTTCATTAGTTTTGAAAAAAGCCAAGCCAGATGCAGATCTGAACCATTAATTCAAGCATATGTAGGTAGCTCGGAAATAAATTCCTTCTGATGGGTCAGGGATGTGGTTTGGCCAGTGTTATGTTACTCATTCACCTATATATGCATTCTAAGTCCTCTTCATTGTTTCAGGGTGCTTTTCTCCCTAGAACTTGTCTGTACATGTCCTCATTACATCACATTGCTGAGGTCTGCAGGCATTCATCCAGCCTGCAGATGGGTTGTGATCTACTAGCTGCCACCCCTGTGGATGGTTATATATCTGGTATACGTATGAAAGAAATCAGTTGAGCATGTGTAATATTCTTTTTGTATATTTCCAATATATTTTTTTTAAATAAAGCAAATATTTTAACTCACTATTTCAAATAGATTAAGAAATCCCCCCAAATATATTTTAAAAAAAAAAAAGATGAGTTAATGTATTCCAAATTTATTTGTACAAATGTTGGCTCAGAGCCCTGATCTTACTAACAGATGTTACTACACCATTAGCTAGGAAGATTAGAAAAAAGAGAGTAAAATTTATGTGAATAAAAGTTAAATATGATTTAAAATAAAATACAAGTGGGTGTGATCAAAAAATAATCTTATATTTAGTCTTATGATGTATAAAGCCAGCATTTTGATGAATATTTTTTTTTGGTGAATGGACAGAACATAAATCAACATTTAAGCTCTGATGCATTTATATCATGGGAATGTTTGTTCAATCTTGATCTTTTTCCATAATATGCATCTTTATTTTTGCCTCTCCATCCTGCTCCACTTTACTGACATCTTATTGTTGTGTTATGCATGAGCATTTCCAAATGTTGTCCTTGGCAGACACAGTAAGAATGAGTTTCAAAAGTCACTGTCCAGTACAGATTCTAGTCCAGTAGCTTGTTTTAAAGGCGGCATGATACATAACATCCTATCCCATATACCGCCAACTCCTTGGAGACAACTGCTGTCAACAAAGTTCAGTGTATAATTCTCAAGATTTGTCGTCTTAAGATAGAGATATCAAATGCATAGTAAAACATTTGCAAATACAGATTACAAGGTGATTTTCTATATATTGGAGAGAATAGAGAATTAGTGGGATTCTCCATAGTGATAAAAATTTAAAAGAATAACCTGCACTTGCTTGTGGTGCTGATCTTTCCATTTTAACATTTGAAGCTCTGGGTTGCAGTTTTCTGGTGGCTGAGTGTTGGTTCATCATGTGCACCTTTGATAACTTCACCACTTTGCACCTTTCATTCTTTTATTTCTATCAATAAAAAAAAAAAAAAAGAAAAGCTTGATTAGTAAGGCAGTATAAAAAGCTCTGGCACACAGTGCAAGTGAATCTATATTTCTTGATAATTATGTTATGTTTAGGGGATTACAGGCCCATTGATGGTCTCTGAACTCTACATACTCCCATCATCTGTTTCAAGTATCTGGGAGATTAGGGTTTCATTTTTAGTTTGTATATTGTCTCAGATTATAGTTCTCAAAATAGCTCATCCCCCAAAGTTAAAGCAAAAGTAACCAAGTGCCAGGACAACAGAACTATAACTAGTGTGATCTGAAATGGACTTTGGGCCTGCCCCTTGAAAACTAATATGATAGAAAAGTAATATTAAATGTGGCACTGAAGTAGAATTCCTAAGGTAAATCTAAAGCTCATTTGAATTCATGCCTTGATTCTTTTCCAGATTTAAGGAATAAGTAACGAATAAGTCTTATCTGTCCAACTAGCGCAGTGTCATGGTGGCAAAAAAAAAAAAGGCAAAAATTCTGACTGCTGGTAGTTCCTGATTTCTAGCCAGAGGAGTTGAACTTGCTTACTTAGTATATTAGCAAGGACATCCTGCATTTCTTTTCACTCTCCAGTTCAGAGAACATTCCCTGAAATATTGTTGCAAAATGAGATTCCTCTCCTCTCCTCTCCTCTCCTCTCCTCTCCTCTCCTCTCCTCTCCTCTCCTCTCCTCTCCTCTCCTCTCCTCTCCTCTCCTCTCCTCTCCTCTCCTCTCCTCTCCTCTCCTCTCCTCTCCTCTCCTCTCCTCTCCTCTCCTCTCCTCTCCTCTCCTCTCCTCTCCTCTCCCTCTCCCTCTCCCTCTCCCTCTCCCTCTCCCTCTCCCTCTCCCTCTCCCTCTCCCTCTCCCTCTCCCTCTCCCTCTCCCTCTCCCTCTCCCTCTCCCTCTCCCTCTCCCTCTCCCTCTCCCTCTCCCTCTCCCTCTCCTCTCCTCTCCTCTCCGTATAGGACAGGATGCAGGAAAGAGGTGACAGCCTTAAGAGGAGTCCCTGTAGAAGGCAGTGTTCTTTACTAACCTAGGCTTTTGGTGGTGAGAAACAAAGCATTATTGGGGCAGAATTGGCAACTGCTTGAGACATTAGTGTTTGTGGCGAAAACAAAACCTGCTTTATGATAGAATCATGGAATAGTTTGGGTTGGAAGGGATTTTTAAAGGCCATCTAGTCCAACCTCTCTGCAATGAGCAGGGACATCAACTAGATCTGGTTGCTCAAAGACCCGTCCAACCTGACCTTGAATGTTTCTAGGGATGAGGCATCTACCACCTCTCTGGGCAACTTGTGCCATTGTTTCACCACTGTCATTGTAAAAAATTTCTTCTGTATATATAGTCTTAATCTACTATTATATTAATAAATGCAAAAGCTGTCCAAACCATTGGCTTATTTTGTTTTATTTTTGTATTTCTAAGTATAGTTTTTATGAGTGGATAAAGTGGAGAATAAGATTGGTGCCAGTTTAAGATAGACTTTATTTGCATATGCTATTCATAAGATGGAAAATGGATTGGTAAGATCAGTAATTAGTCATTAAAAAGGACTTTAAAAGTCTCAGAGAAAGGTGAGTTTATCCAACAGAGAAGAACAGCAGATAAGGTAAATGATTAAATACAGACTAGGTGTGCAGGCAATGAATGAAATGTTGAGAGTGTTCCTCCAGTTGTATCCTGTTACACAGTGTAACAGGAGGCAGTGATGATGAGAGAGGGTGACACAAAGTTCACCTGATGAACTTGGCTAAATTTTCTGCCATTAGAATGTAATGTTTCACAAGAAAAAGAAGCTTCGGTCTTGAAAAGAAGGTTATTGAATGCTAAAAGATTTATTATCTAGGAGAAAAGGAAAACTACAAGACAGACTTATCTGTAAATAATTTAGAAGACAACGTAAAGTAAAAAATCAGCAGGTCTTAAAAGCATGCATGTCCAGCTGATAATACAGGAATGACTTGCTTTGCTATAAAAAGAGTTTGGGAGCAATTCAGTTCATTTTAGAGTGTAAATATAGTGTAAAATGAACTTGAGAAAAACAAGGTGGAACAGGCAGATAGATTCCTTTATTTCAGAAAATAGAAGATAACACCTTGAAAACAATTAAATGTAAAAGTTAGGAAGGAATTACTGCTTTATCTATGATATTTTCCTGTGGAATGACAGGACTGTGTTCATTTTTTGTTGGATTTGCTGTTTAAATGGTTGTGGTTTTTTGATAAATATCAGGACAATTAATTAACGTTATTTCTCCTGATAATTCCCATTAAATTCAATAGGAAGAGAATATTTTTCAGTATTATTTAGATTTACAATCTAGAATAGTATGAATGTGGTCTTAAAGACATAAAAAAATGATAATGGTTCTTGCATATTCCACAATGTACACATACAGTGATAAATTGAGGGAGAATTATGTTCTCTCTGAAAGCTTTATAAAATGATCCCTGCGTGCTGTATTTTTATGTTTGCTAGCCCTGATACTGTTTGTTTTGGGGCCACTCAGCAGACCTTCCCTGAGAAAGACAATGTTTGTTTTATACTTCTAGAGAAGAATCTGATACCCCGTGAACAATTCAACTCCACTGTAGGTGGCAGAGTCAGTATGCTCACCCTAAATGTTTTTCCCTCTTAAAAAAAGCAACTAAAAAAACCCAACCAAACCGAACCAACCACCCAACCAACCAAAAACAAAACAGAAAAACAAACCCCAAAACAACCCCAGAAAATTTTATTGAAACGCTGCCATAAATACTTTTCTGTTACAACTGAAACACTGAAACACTGAAAGCCTGAAAGAAGTGACTGCATAGAAAGAAGAATTGCTGCAATTACCTAGGAAAAATGACAAAACAAAGAAATGTCAGGGTTGTATATGTGACTTTGTTTACAGGATCTTGGCATAACATTCATCCTTTCTCTACTTTCTATGGATTCCTTTGAAAATTTTTGGTGGTTGGTTTTGTTGTTGTTGTTTATTTATTTATTCTTAGTACATGTGTACTTATTTAACTTTCTGAAAGAAATGCCTGGTAGTCCTTTTTTTTGCCCTTTATATTTACATAATATATGTGCTGTAACACCAATCATTTGAATATGCACTAATATGGAGTAATTTAACTATAAGTAGTGAAAGTGTTAGACAAATTCTCAAATTGAAAAAAAAGGAAAATTAATTTTGAATTCAGGACTATATTTGAAGTTGACATGAGCAGTGGAAAGAGGTATAGAAGTTTCAAGTCACTCAATTTCAGTGGAACTAACTGTGGATTCAAGTCAGCAAAATAGACAATGTGAGGTTATACTTAGAGACAATGCCTTTCTTGTTTTTTCAACTGTCAGAAGAATGCATTTTCTGTTAATTAAATCACACATAGAAAATTAATGTACAACAGACCTAAAAATATAGTTCATAACACAGTAATTCATTTGCGCATGATCCTAGTATTATAGTGTCGGAATTGATCAGATTAATTTTACTAGCAATTATTGTCCTGGCATTAACATATCATTGTTTTAGGTCATCAATTACTTACACATATGGCTACAGCTGAAAGATTAAGAAAAAAAACCCTAGTATTCCCCAGATGTTTCAATGTTGCCTGTCAGGTATTGCTAATTCCTTTCGGCAGACCTAACTCTAATTTGTATGAAAATCCAGATAGAAATGAAAGCAATGTATTAGCTGTACTGGAGAAAACGTTAAGTCAATTATACTCCTGCAAGATTTATAAGGACTAAAGTGAGTTTAAATCTGAATTGTCAAAGGAAATTTTACATGCGTTAACCACTCAGTAACATCCATCCCATGTATTTAATTATGTACTGGGTTTTGAACCACCTTCTCCAGAGCAGCATAAAAAAGTTTTCATAAACTACTGTTCATAAACATTGCTGTGAACTACACATGTAAAAGATGTGGAGTTTTGAAGCTGAGTCTCACCAAAAAGAGAACCTAATGTTAATATACTCTAATTCCTCTCGTGGCAATGTGTATTACAGTGAGATATTACAGTGTATTAAAGTGAGATTACAGTGAAGATAAACTTCACCCCATTCCCTTGAAAGTTCAACTAGTCAAATGCTTCAAGTAATTTAAGGTTGAAAGATTGCATGTGCACATCGCAGCATATCTGATATTATTTCACTTATTAGGATAAACAGAAAAATATAATTTGGTAAAAAATTAGGAAAGCTGTCTCTGGCATGATGAAACTCATTTTAATCTGTGATTAATAACCCCAATATTAAGGCAATATTTTTGCAACATAACTCCTATCTGTTATGAATCATTAATATTGCAAAAATATCATCCATTACTAATGCAAAACAGCTTAAAGCAAAGTGGAACTAAAACTGTAAACAAAAAAAATCTTTTAGGAATTTTAAAACTTGTTGCATTCACCTTCAAGGATCAAAGTTTTAGCTTCTTTATTCAACCTTCCCATATGCCGTTGCAGGGGTATATGTTCCAAGACCATTTAAATTCTCAGTGAAATAATTTGCAGCCTGAGCCAAATTTCTCAAACTCAACCTGTAAGATCTTCTCTTTTGCTTGTATGTGTGAACTGTGTGCACTAAGAGCATAGTGAAATGGTAACTCTGTTCGTAGCATGCTGCTCTGAATAAAATGGCAGTGATGCAAAAGGTTTATTGGATTCAGGGGGGTATTGCAGGGTCACACATTTTCAGGATGTGTATTTATGTCTATTTGAAATGAATGCTCTCTGCAATACTGGACCAGAAAGGCAGAATGGAGAGACAACTGCAATGTAAATGCAAAATAAAGAGCTTATGTTTTCCTAGAGCTTATATTGATACAGACACTTGAAGATGAGTAGACTAAAGTCAAAATAGAAAAATATTAAAAGATTGGTTCAGCACACTCAAACTGTGAACAATGCAAATTCAATTCACCTTAATCAGAACATTTCATAGGAGCTCACAAGTTTTGATGGAAATATTGTCGACAGGTTTCATAGCGTAATTCACAGAAGAATTACATATTATTATAGGAGAAAGTCACCCAACCTTGAATAATTCCCATGTCTGAGAGAAACTGCAGATTTGAAGCTCTACATTCCTACATCCCATATTTTTATATATATACATATCCGTATATGTAAAAATTGTGGGACGGAAAGAAAGCTACCTGGCTTTTAAGGCAGTCCAAGTTGGTTTGCCTGGAATTCTTGGGACAGAAGTAAAAAAATAACAGTCGAAATGTATTGTGCCCTTTCTGTATATGTTTCTTGGAGATTTAGCTAAGGAAATTATATTCATGTTTCTATTTGTTCTGTGGGCTCACTGTTTCCTAGATGTGATGAAATTAACACAAGGCTTGTTTTTTCTACTGTAGGCAAATGGTGTAGCAGTAAAACTCCTGTGTCCATCTCACTGATTGCACTTGCTATTCCATTTTTCTCTTTTTCTTTAGACAAACACTCTGTGCATAAAAATATATTACTGTGGATTCTGTTTTCCAAAGCATTTTAAGTAGCTACTTATTATGATTTAATTTGAGAGACTCCTGTGCCTAATAAGCTTTCTGTTTAAAATCCAGGCTCTGAGCTTTATAAAAGCTACGTGGTCTACATGTAAACACTGTGTAAATAGCATCTGAATAAAAGGCAGGGACACGCATTAGGAGCTGCCAGAATTGTGTTTGTTGTGGCTGCCCTGCTAGCTGCCGCTTGAACAGCTGAAGTAGAAATGTACTGATCGACTAGTGCCAGCTCAAGCGAAAAATATGCCAGCACAGAGAAAAGTTAGAAACAAACACAGAAATGGGTTCTAGGAAGTGTGTATATCTGTTGGTAAAGGGGCAAGACAGAGCCGTTCAGTATGTGGCTGTAAAACAAATATTTGTTTTTGATTTAATTTAGTACAGAAATAGAGAATCAGGTTCCCAGATTTAGGATCTGTCAGATGATACTGCTCTGCATAGTTTTACAAAGTCTGGTACACCATTCTGACTGCAAAATTGTTTGAAGGGGGTTTGGGGTTTTTTTTTAATGTTTACATAATCTAATACATTGCTAAAACTTTATGACTGAAATGCAGATTTTTTCATACAGCAGGAATGTGCGTGTGGCAGAAGGGTTGTTTTGTCTAGAAACTGAGAGACTGTCCATGATAAAGATGAATGTGTGACTACAATGCCTAGCATACTACCTAGAGAACATCTATTTAAAAGAGAAAAAGAGTTCTTAATTGCTAGTTATGGACTGAAAGCTTCTAATGGCTTTTGCTTCACTGTCCGGTTTTGTTATTTGCTGGGAAACTGCATATTTGTATTTATCTGCTCTAAGCAGCAGATTATGTTTTACTCAGAGAAATTGAAATTAATCAAACATATGTAACATTCACTGGCAAAGATTAGTGTGTTATTTAGAACAGAAAAATCTTAAGGAAATTTGAAATAATAATAGAAGTGAGATTATTGTTTTTTTAATGAAGTATCTATGAATCAATTTATAGGTATAACAAAGTGTTCAGATAGCGTGCCTTTAATAAATTAACATCTATTGTAAGTCCATTATGGTACAAGCATAGTAACAGTGTAATAAGGCTTTTGGGGTAAACAGTGATCAAACCACCTTCCCCCTTTTTTTTTTTAACTTAGTCGTATACAACAATATTAGAGAGATATATACAATTAAATTCTATTGTCTGTCACATAAACTGTTGCAGTAGCACGGTTTAGCTCAGAGACAATAAAGCCATAAGGGAAACAGGAAAAACAATTTGTGCAATTAGAATTTGAAAAAAAAAAGTCAAGAAGATACCTTTGCATGTGTATGATAAAACGGATTGCTGAGATGTTTATTTTTCCTTAAATAGGAGGAAAGCATTGGTTTTAATGGAAAAAGTTGTTCAAAAGAGCTTGAATTCTTTTGGAAATAAAACTGCAGCTAGCAATTTAATTTTTGTCTGTTTACAAATACTTTTTAAAGCCTGGAAAAATGCCTCAAGTTCCTAAAAGAACTCAGCAGGTTAGATCTTTCTGTTAACCTAGGGAAATACACTACAGTTGATCCTTTTTCAGTTATAATTATTCTTTAGAGGACAGAAACTTCTTATTAAGTAAGAGAGAAAGAGTATAGGAAAGGGAAAGGATACTGCAATATGCATACTTATATGGTAAGGTAGGTTTTTCAGTTTTGTAATTTTCTGGTAAGCAAATGAAAGATGAAACAAGCTCCTACAAAGAGGAAGAGTAAGGGTAATTAAAATAACAGTTTACTAGGGCGATATAATAAACTCAACGTTGCTTGGAGTCTAAAAACATACTATTTTCTAAAAGACACATTTTTATTTTGCTTCTGGGAGAGTGAAGATCATAAATTTATGCATTCAAGGAACTGTCTGGAAGGCCATAATGGTATCTTCTGGCCAGAGATATTGAGTCTGAGTGTTTTTGCTGAACAAGTTTCTTTTTATATCAAATAAATACTGACATTACAATGCCTGAAAGTAATTGAATTAGTGATAGTTATGAAGGCTTAAATGTACATCCTGACTGATAGAATTAAATTCTCTCTGGCAAAATTTGAAGGGTTAAAGTCATGAAATTCTTGATGTAATTTGCTTAGCAGACTGATGGGAAATATTAAATGAATATCGGCTTAGTCAGACTGCTTCTAATACTCTTGCAACTCGTGTTCAGTCATGCTAGTTAGTGAGACATTGATTAGTGTTGGGAGACCAGTGATGAGCTGAAGAAACTGAAGTATGACTGGAACAGAGGAGCAACTGCTTTTCACAAACCATCGTGACTGATGCAGATCCCTCAGAGGACTTCAAAATGTCTAGCAAGCAGCATCGTATTGGTTCATGAAAGAACAAGTTGGCCAATCAAATGGCTTGCATTCATTTTGTTACTTTTAGATCATGTTAATAAGTGAATGACAGCCCTTATTTGCTCATAGCAAGCACATCTTAGAAAAATATGCAAGGGTTTCATTTGTGCAATTATGAAAAGTAACGGACTTGAAATTCAGCTAGAAACAAAGTGTCAAGTCTTCCTGCTCAAGCTGACAGATCTCTAATCAGTTGTCATCTTGTATTTACTTTAAAAGACTTTATTGCAGGCTATTGAATATTTTGCAAGGAGAGCTGATAGCTATGGACTTCATGCCATTAATTTGTTGAGAATGAGGTGGTAATAAGCTAAGTTTTAACATTTTGAGGGGCAAAGACTTTATTAATAAATTCAGCTGAATTTTAACCGTCTCTTTTTTTGAAATGCTATTGAAGGTGTCATTCCAGTTAATTGAAATAAATACTTGATAGTATTTCTCTAGAGAAAATGTTGGTAATTATTGTAGTTCAAAATTTAGCATTTGCTTTAGAGTTTAATTAACAGCATTATGATTTGTGTCATAGAGAAGCTCTAGACCTTGCCATTTTCAAACTAAAAACCTTAACACTGGTCTGATAGCTTTGGTGCCAGACAAAGCTTTTATGACTGGTTTGTTCAGGCAAGTGGGAGAGATCAAGAGCATTTATTTCGGCTCTGGAGGTGGGGTTTAGGCATATCTACCTAAAAAAAACAGTTTCAGAAAGCTAATCTTCTACTATCTACCTCACTCTAACTGTGACTGTGTTTTAAATCACAAAGTTACCTAGGAACCTAAGTTAAGACCCACAGCTACAAATTGATTTCATCTGGAAATACTCCTAAAACACATGACCTCAGCACATAGCTTAAAGTCAGAGCAGAAACCACAGACATTTTCATTCAAGCATGGCTACTGGCTTAAAATCAGAGTAGAAACCATAGACATCTCCATTCAGGTATGGCTATTGGAAGTTGAGGCACTATATTTAGCCTAAGGGAATTCAGGTCCAGAGCGTCCAGCTTTTCCTGGTGAGAGCCATCATAATTCTGTAGGCATGTGCTATGCAACCACCATCTGGAGTTCCTGAAAAAGAGAGAATCAGAGTGACCTTGTCTCTGTAGCCTGTTAGACATTCAACTAGGGATGGAGCTCTGCTTTCTAAAACCTGACCACAGGTCCCTTCCTCCCCTTCTAGCTGAATGGTAAACATTCAGCTGGAGAGGTAGATCATGTTCATGATCTCTCCCGTAATCAATAAGAAAAGAGAACACTTGTATGACGTTACTTGGGAGGGAGTGGGGCTGTATATGAAACACTCAAATTTGCACACAGACATGATGACTTGAGCTATCAGTTTCATTAAAAAAAAAAAAAAAAAAAAAGTAAAAAAAATCTCTATTAACTTCCCTATTCTGGGACACAAACTCTGTACTTAGGTTAAGCTAAACCACCACATATTTTGGCAGCATGAGTTTCATCTTAGTAACTTTTACTGACTACTTGTAAACCAGAATATTTTCATAACACCATTTCAATTTGTTTGAAATCTGGGATGATAAAATAAAAACCTTGCAGAGGATCAGCACTGAGAAGGTCATGGCAGATAGTATAATAAAGAAATATAATAATGCAAACTGTCATAAACTTTCTTGTTCCCTGAAATCTGCTGATACAGCTTTATGGAAATAAAATGTTCCTTTTAAAATTGGTGTGCGTAGCCGAGCTCAGAAGACATGTACTTTCGGAACAAGTTAAATATTTCTAATAGTGAGTCACTATGACTTTTCACAGACAAACAAGCAAGTCTGAAAATGTCTGCTTTTGTCTGCAGGACTTTTCTCCATGTCTTAATATATCCACACAAGTTCTTTTCTGCGTATTGCAAAAAAGGCATGGTTCTTTTTACCTCTACTTGCAACATTATTTATTTCTCAGTATTTACAATATGGGAAATTCAAAATATGTCTTTAGTTAGGTATTAGAAACTCATACCTTTTCACAATCAAATTGCATTTAGTGAATAAAAGACTTTTACTTTTTAACTTAAGATTGTGCTGTTACTGCTAGTGAGTAACTCATTTGGGAAGTTATTGTGAAAGTTATGTTCTCAAATAAGTCTCTTTACCTTGAAAAGGGTTGTGTGTGTGTCTGTTACAAGCTGTGAGGTGTTAAGATATTCTGTATTTCAGAATGTATGAGGCAGAATTCTTCTGATGTTTATAACCTTTTAAATAATTTTTTTCAATTCTCTTAGAATTTCTTCCTGCGGAGAAGAACCTCATAATTAAAAACATAATGTAGGACAGAACTGCAGTGCAAGTGCTTTGATGTTTAGATACCTAATAGATTTTCTTGAGATAAGATGACCTATAGTTATTGATAATACTTTTCTTTCTAAGCCAGATTTGCAGAACTACCTGGAGTTAGTTTTTTTGCATGTCATTTGATGAACAACAGAATATTAAGCATAAAGGAAGTAATTATACTATTTGGAGTAAGTCAGGTTTACTGTCTGGGATAGCTATTCAAAACACTACATAAATGTAATTATTTATCTCCTGTTTATGTAAAAGTTGATTTCCTTTAAACTTTAATGATTCCACGTATTTTTTAATAGGCAGGCAAACTTTATAAGCATGAATGCCTCTTTTATGTTCTTTTTAGCCTTCTTTCACTGTCCTTAAAAAGAAAAAAAAAGCAAACAAACAAAATCCCCAAAATCAAAACACTTGACAACATCCTAGTAGGACAGAAGAAAGTTCAAAGTAGAACAGTATGTATAGTACACAGTTGTAAATGTTGTTTGTATTTCAGTTTCAAAGCAGACAGAGAAAATTGGTAAAAACTAGTCTTAATTACTTAAAATAAGTTTTCCCACCCTGTAAGTTTTAGTTCTGTTCTTTTTTCCTCTGTAATGTCATATGATACAATGCCCTTCTACAGTCTGTCAGTCATGTCCCACCAGCAAGTAGGCATATGTAACTGGCAATTTGTATGTTTAATAGGGTGAAACATAATATTTGTAAAACAGGAATGATATATCATAGGAGGCATTTGCTTTCTTACAAATTAATTTTTCCTACAAATTATATACTGAGTTATTTGCAATATTACTCCTTGATTAAGGATTAAGTCGAGTTCCTATTACAGTCATCCTTTTGAACTATGTATTCACGTGAACAAATAGATCACTGCAATTTGAAAAGAAAAGTTTTGTGAATAAGACCAGAACTTATTTTGTTTCATCAGACTGTTTCTGGGTTAGTGAACTTTTAGGGATGTAACCCCTAGGTAAAGTAAAGCTGGTGTGGCTCCATAGGTAGCTTCAGCTTCATTTTTTGTGCTATCTCTTTATAAATTAGTACATATGGATTTCCTAATGTTCCTTTGCTTATATTTCTGTTTGATGGACTGTTTGGTTCAGTCTTGCAATGTAAGCAACTCACCAAGATGTGCCAAAAGCATCCTAATCTCTGAAGTTTTATTTTATTAGATGACCATTAAGCTGAAGATTTATTTTTTTTTTTAACAGTGGAGACAAAGAACTTCTGAGTGAGACAAAATATAAAGGTCTGAAAATGCATCTTACGACTCCTCTTTAACATCCTTTCCTTCCAGACTATTCATTCAAACAACCTTCAGTAGCTTCCTATATGGAATAAACTCCAGAGTCACCTTGAAGTCTCTTTACATCACCTATAAATTTAGGGTTGTTTGAGGCAGGGACACAGTTCCCCCTATGAGCTACAGAAACTGCTCTTGGCTAAGCAAGTTTAATTGCTCTTAAGAAAGGAGCGATCTTCCTTTTCCTCTAGAGTTCCACTTGACCTAAAGCTCAGCAGTCAGAAAAACACACACACTGCAGCTAAGTGGCTTTGTTGAGCAGCTTTACTGTTTTGAACTGAAAAATACAATATAAAGTATTTATATGACAGACTAAAACAAGTCTTTAAATTGTACTTTTTATCATGGTGTTTTATCATCTCTGTCTTTGTAACAGTAATAGTAGAGATGCAGTCAAACGTAGTAAAAAATTTGGTACCATCTTTAATGTACCTGTTTGAGGAAATCTGTCACCTTTTTGGACGCAGAAATGATCTATGATTTGGGTATGCTATTGGTGTCAATGTCTTAGCACAGAGTTTAAAGTTGTATTAATCTTTATCTGCTTTATAATAGTTAACATGTAAAACACATAAATCTCGAGAGACCTAATCTTCTCTTTCTGTTCAACTGAAATTGTCAGTTCCTATCCTTTGAACAGATCTGGATCACACTTTACATTTGTTTCAGATTTGTGGCATGCCACTACCTTTAGCTGATCACTTTGAATTTGCACTTCTCATTGATGACAGAAATATCAGATTCAAAGGATGTCAACGCAGTATGAGGTCAGTCTCTGAATATGCAAAATATTTGTGCTTTTTAGAAATTTAAATGAAGTTGGATTGACCAGGCTTCTAAATGCTATGTGCTAATGATGTAGCACATCTTGTGAAAGCTACACCTTAGGTGTATATTACCTTTCCCTGAAAGACATATTATGTAAAACTGAACGACTGAGAAATTCTCCCAGACATTTATAATTAGAGCCATTGCTCACTCCTATGGCAAATTTGTGTAGCTGAGGTCTTAAAAATAATTTTAAAATTCCTAAGGGAGTTTTCAAAATACAGATTATTGTAGAAAACTGTATAAGCTTTATTTTGCAGAATAAGACATGCCTGCAGCTAGACAAATTTTTATAGAGTGAAGTATAATAAATGAGAGTGTCTAACAACAAAGGAGTTAAATGATACTTGTTTTTTATGACATTAACAAGGAAATTTTATTCCAAATCTGCTCTTTCTTCCTTTTCCATCAGTTCTACCTCTTGAAATTTGAAATTTAAGGTATTTCTGTAAATCTTAATTCAGATTAAAACCTACTTATGAATAACAATGTTGTAATTAACCAGAAGAATTGTTTTCTTATAGCATGATGAGTTACAGTAAGTATTGTAACTCTTTGTATCTGTTACAATAAGTATTATAATTGTATCTGTTACAATAAGTATTGTAACAGATTGCTATTTTGTTATTCCAGAAGATAAAATTATTTTCAGATAGTTTAAACTAGAGGCAAGTTTCGAACAGATGGTGGTGGAAAATACATTAAGTCCTTAGAATCACTTAGTGACAGACAAAAATCTTATAATCTCTTGGAATTTAATTGATACTGCATCTCTCCAATGACTTTCGAACTTGTGGGTTTAGTACACACTATCAGTCATAAAAGCAAAGAAACTTGCTTCTTTAATCTTTCTTTGGATGCAGTGTCCAGCATTTTATATGGAAGAAAATCAGATATACTCAGCTATTCTAGTAAATTACTTTGATACAGAGTTACACATTTACTTAAGGATTTAGTTTCAAGACAGGTAGAAGAGTTGGGCAAATATTTGTTATCCTTTGACAATTATTTGGACTGTACTTGCACCCTGGTAATGTTATCTGTAGAGAGGTAGAGATATGTATGCTTGAGACAATAAATCCGGCGGGGGGTATGGGGGGTGGGGGGTGGAAAGCATTCATATTAACTATTGAACTATGTCAAAGATGAGATAACAGATTTTATCTGAGAATGGCTGACATGAGAAATAAAGGTGTAGAAAATACAAGTAAAATTCCACCTATTAAGTCTGATCCCTTAAAGGAAAATAAGGGAGACCAGTCTCTCTCAAAAATGTCTTGGAGCATGAAAATTGTTTAAAGGGCATCCTAATTTATCCAGTTCACAAAGCTATCTGTGATGGCAGGAAAAGATTTTTTCTTGAAATGGATGCCTTATTCTCTTTCTCCCAGTAGCTGTTCAGAGCCTTTTGTCTATTTATATTCATTATTGTTGCAGTAAGAACAGTGCTGTTTTTCATGATTTCACTGGCATGAGAAGCCCTGATTCAGTTTTGCTGTCAATTTTGACCTCTTTCTGTACCTCCTCTACTTTCAGTGACTAAAAGCATCAGTAAGTAGAAACAGAGAAAACCCCATAAAATACTTCTGCAGCAGCACAAAATAAGTTTAACAACATTCAAGATATATGCAACTGCAGTTCATGTCTATGGTAGGGTAGAGCATGCACTGATTGTTTAGCTGTTTATTGTACTGCTACATATTTAGTGAGTTTTCACATACCTGGTGGGAAAGAGATTTGAGAGTATACATAAATAGTTTAATGAAAAAAAAAAAGATTCTTAAAATACCTTCACACAAAGAGCAGAATAAAATCAATGTTAATTTTAATGCTGATAAGTATTTTTTGTCAAAATGTTCTGAGAACACATTAATTTTTCTGTTTACTCTCTATCTGTATTACTCAAAAGTAAACAGATAGATAGTTTTCAACTTTATCTAGCCAGCCACTCATCTCTGATTTAAAACAGAATATATCTATATAGTTCCATGCTTTACCAGTCCAATTAAATTAATTAACTTGAAGCATAAGTTTCATAAACTAATCACTGGTGTCCACCACTGTGGACATTCAGGAAAATATATTCTGAATGTCCTGGAATGAAGATGCCTGCACAACGTATGAGTTATATGATCTAGCTGTGATACATTGTGGGGGCGATAGCAGGCAATGACCATTTAATAAACGGAAATTAACAGTTTATTAAACACTTGTCTGAAATAATAACTGCCAAAATACCAAACTAATCCTTCCCCTTTAACAATAATTGGCTTTCAAGTCAGATAAAATCTGCAGATTTTGTATTTTTCTGTCTGATTCAGTCTAATAAACTTGTTTTCATCTTCTACTTCTTTATGTTTTGCTCAACTTCACTATTTGACCTCTTTACCACTAGTTTTCTGTGTCTTGTCCAGATTTTCAAAACAATCCAACAGCTGCCAAGTGATTATGAGCACTGCAACTGATACTGGGTATATTAGCAGAAATGACTCTGTGGATTTACACTGGGAATAATCAAGAGGATGATTTTATTTTCCTATATGTAATCAATACATTCAATACACAGATATCTTAATATTCTTCAGTGTATATATCCTTTTAAAAAAAAAGTGTTTAAACTCCCTGTTAATATGTTTTGCTTGACTGGGTTTTATGCTATCCTAGCAGATATAATTAGGGTTTTTTCCTACCTATTGTCAAGAATTTAGTCATGCATTGCAAGTGGAGCAAGCTTAACATTGTCCAGTTTCAAATCTTTTGTCAGTTTTACTGGAGTCTGAATGAAAGCATAAACTAACAATGTAAGAAACTTCTTGATATTCAAATGAGTGAAGCAAGATGTAGATTATCTGATTCATTCTTGAAAAAGTAGATGTTGGCTATGAAGCAGTAGTCTGAAGTATATATAATGGTCTTAAGAAATCTGGAAATGTTGTCACGTCCTGATCTGGGGCGGGGGGGGGGTGAGGGGGGTGGGTCTGGGAGGACCCGTAACGATTCCACGCTTGAGATTAAGACACAAACGAGGTCAGATGCCGTCTGTTAAAGCTTTATTATTATCTCCTAGCCTTGATTACTGAAACGAGCACTAGAGCAAAGGAGGAAATAGAGGAAAGGCAGAAGAGAGAAACAGTATCATGGAGCAAAGCAAGAGTATAGCCACCACCATAGGCCCTTTTCAGCGTCTCGATGGTCCTCTTGGTATCAGCAGCGTCCTTTTGACTCACGATCTTCTGATCACAACGATGGTGGGGGTCCCGGGGTTCCCAATTTGTGGAGGGACATGGTACTAATTTATAGTTAAAATCTGCTCGATACTTGACCAATAAGTATAGAGGCCACTTTTGCTTGACCAACCTTTGCGTAACAAGTATCTCAGAAGATGGTTGCCCCTGATGTACCCCTTGGTGGTCACGTACACCATGTCAGTGGACCACTTGAGCTCATCTTGTAGCTTAGTTCAGCAAGTTTCGGGTGCCTCTGGCCTCTGTGACAAACAGGATATGGCTGGTCTGCTTGTGATGAGAGCCATCTGGGCTACTGGTTTCCTATTGCTTGGTAAGCAAATTTTGAGACATCTTATCTGTCTCCTACAAATGTCACAAACTGAGGAATAATTAAATATTTCTGAGATGTGAAATTTTATCATAGAATCATAGAATCATAGAATCATAGAATGGTTTAGGTTGGAAGGGACCTTGAAGATCATCGAGTTCCAACCCCCCTGCCACAGGCAGGGATACCTCTCACTAGACCAGGTTGCCCAAGGCCATGTCCAGCCTGGCCTTGAACACCTCCAGGGATGGGGCTTCAACAACCTCTCTGGGCAACCCGTTCCAGTGCCTCACCACCCTTAAAGTGAAAAACTTCTTCCTAATGTTTAATCTAAACCTGCCCTCTTCCAGCTTAAAGCCATTCCCCCTTGTCCTATCACTACATGCCCTAGTAAAAAGTCCTTCCCCAGCTCTCCTGTAGGCCCCCTTTAGGTACTGGAAGGCCGCAATAAGATCTCCCCGGAGCCTTCTCTTCTCCAGGCTGAACAGCCCCAACTCTCTCAGCCTCTCCTCATAGGAGAGGTGCTCCAGCCCTCTGATCATCCTCGTGGCTCTCCTCTGGACGCGCTCCAGCAGGTCCATGTCCTTATGTTGGGGACTCCACAGCTGGATGCGGTACTCCAGGTGGGGTCTCACGAGAGCGGAGTAGAGGGGCAGAATCACCTCCCTTGACCTGCTGGCTACATTTCTTTTGATGCATCCCAGGATACGGTTGGCCTTTTGGGCTGCGATCGCACACTGCTTGCTCATGTCGAGCTTCTCATCAATCATCACCCCCAGGTCCTTCTCCACAGGGCTGCTCTCCAGCCATTCTCCGCCGAGCCTGTATTTGTGCTTGGGATTGCCCCGACCCAGATGTAGGACCTTGCACTTGGCCTTGTTGAACTGCATGAGGTTGGCTTGGGCCCACCTCTCCAGCCTGTCCAGGTCCCTCTGGATGGCATCCCTCCCCTCAAGCGTGTTATGGGTACAGGTATACACTTTGGGAACCAAACTAAGTAAAATCTTACTGACTAATTTTAATTTTGTGCTGCAAAACACGAGAGAAGACAAATTGAGATATTAAACATTCTTAAACCAAGAGAATAGATTAATTAAAGAGTACTTTCACTGGAGTCACTTCCAAAAAAATTATTCTATTTTTACTTTGGGGATAGGAAGTATTTCAAATATTTTGGAGGAATATCTCAAGAAATATGAAATATAGAAGGATATGCTCAACTATCCACTCAAGTAAGTGGCTTAGGATATCTGAAGAAAATGTTACCTAGTAGATGGTGAAGCAACTAAAAACCCAGTATCTTCATCTCAGGGATGAGAGATAAGTCCTGACTAATATGCTTAGACATCCTGGTTCAAGTCCAATCTTGCCCTTAACTTCCATCAAAACACAATTCTATTTATAAGGTAAGAATTCTACTTCTTTATCTCCTATAACTGTTGAGTGAATGTAACACTGTAGGATACATAGGGTCAAAGACAGGAATCAAAAAACTATGATATACAATACAGGCTCATTAAATTCCCCCTCCCACAAGAAGGATTGAGACTGCTATTTTTGACAGGCATAGACTTTGCAAGTAAACTTGATTTTTTTGTCTTCTCTGGTTTGTTTCATTCAAATTTTTCTATACTTTCCATTAGTATAAAAAAAAAAAAGACATTATAGTTTTCCATTCTATAGTGAGATAAACAGTGATACTCTAATTTCTTTTAATACAACATCCCTATGATTCATGTGTATGCTTACAGTCTATCTAGTGTACATGCACAAGGGGAATTAGTGCTGTGCTTAATACTTAATTACTAATGGACTGTAACCCAGATGAATCTGTCATAAGTATGTAACCACTCTGAGCCAATGTTTGTAATTAATTCACTAGCTGTAATCTGCACACAGAGCTGAAAAATCAATAAAAAAATTTAATGAAAAAAATCCCTTTGAGCAGGACATAAATCACACTGAGAGATTCATTATCTTTTCATATTTGTCTTTTCATTTTTTGAGGTGTGAAGACTTTTGCACATACTTATTATAAAAATAACAATAACAACAAAAAAAACACCCAACACTCCTCCTCCCTTGCATCATCTCAATGAGAAAGCATCAGTACTTATATCAAAAGTAAAAACTTACTTAGGTGGATTAATTCCAGGGTAGATTTTTTCTCTTCTTAGGAGAAGTTGAGGGTTCCAAAATAATTGATCTAAAGACCAAAGTGGCTTGTGCCACTGACAAGGAATAAAAGACAAGAGTCTGTAACTAGTTAATCTGTAAACCATTTCCTTTCCCTGTGACATGTGGAAGTATTACCATTTATTCCTGAGTTACATGATTTCATATTTTTGCTATGCTTCATGATTTATGAAGATGAGCACTGTATTTTACAAAATTTTAGCTCATTTCTTCTGGTGTATACTTATATAAACAGGAAAAAATGTCCTTTAACAAAATAATCTTAACATGTTTTTATTTCTATTTTTAACATTCATTTAGGTCTTGCATCATGCAGATCATCTGCTAAAGGAATGAAAATGCATGCTTTGTAATTTTCAATTCACCGAATTGAATTAAGTTTGATGCTGTTTCCCAGATATTGCTAGTATGATAAAGCAAGTAAAATTACAAATTTATATCTGTATTTGTGAGCGAAACTTGTATGACATGTTAACAGATAAGTGGGTATTCTTTTCCATTGTGTGGGATAAAGTTCCCTTTATGTGACATAAAAGGTTAAATGGATCCTTCACGACTGCTATATTTCTTCTTACAACACAACTTCCTCTTGACAGCTACTAAAAAGACAAGTAGTCACAAGTTATTTGTTTCTGCTTCATGCTGAGCTCTACATTATTTAGATGATCACTTGCATGCGGAGCATGGAGAACTTTCCCCTTCCTCCCATTTGAAAATAACGTAATATAAACTAATAGAGCTTCAGCATATTTTACAGTTACTGTTCAAGTTTAACCTTTGAGGGTCTATAACTTCTAACAAAATAAACACTAGATGACTCACACAGAAACCCTTCTGGGAACACAAGTAATTCCCTTTTTATGAAAGCAGTACTACTATTTAATATATGTTATTATATAATACTTTATTCTGTATATGCAGGAATGAAATAAGATCCAGAATCCAGCAATGTGTTGCTGCATGAAGCAGAACAGTATGAAGCATTTCATTTTCAGGAATGCAGTGGTCCTATCAAGATAATCTGTTCAAGTTACTATCTCATGTGGCAGAATTCTGTAGAAAAAACTCACTGAAAGATATGAAAGAAGATATTCTCCCTTGAAGTCAATTCTTAAACACAGAAGCATTCAACCAAAACTTTATTTTAGCTTGAGCTCTTGTCCATAGTCACAAGTGCTTCAGTTTTGCCGTTTGTTGGTTGGTTTCTCCCCCACCGTTACTTATGATAAAAAATTAAGCAGCCTTGTGTGTAGGGCTGCTGTGTCTTTTTAATCAGTCTCCCTTTGAACATAAACGTTAGTCATACCTTAGTCATTTTTATATTACTTCAACAAATACCAAGCTTACAAAACAGCTTGCAACTCTGTCAAGTCACTGATTATCGATTCTGGATAATCCTCTGAGATACTTGTGAGATATCCATAAGATCTAATGACATTGAACATTGTTTGAGATTGTGCTTTTAGTTTCTAAATGGAAGCAATACATTCATTAATATCCTCTAGAAAACGTTACTTGGAGTATCTCCAAAAAGAAGCTGCTTTTTGAATGAGACAGGCATAAGTTGGAGGGAGATGAGAGGAAATCATATAAACTTGTTTTTCTCTTGTGGGAAGAGCACTAGCTTTCCTACCCGGTGTCCATTCCTGAAGAAGAAGATACATTATTATATCCTTATCACCAAGAAATACAATAAAGGGGAAGCACAGTATACAGCTGAGATGAGCTAATAATGGCTGCTAGCTACCCTGTTCCCTTGGAGCTCTTGTAGTTCAGTCATTTTGGCATGAATATCAAGGAAATTATGTTGACTTGTGAGCCCTGATTCAGACTTTTCTTAAGTCATCTTTAGGAGAGCTGACATTCTAATTGCTCCATGAATTGTTTCAGCTCAGAGTTTGTTAAGCACTGACACGTTTTACTGAAAAAAATAAAGGTATGTAATTTGACACAGTGACAGGTTAATACTTTAGCATCAGATTGGCAGAACAATTAGACAGCTTAAATGTTTCCTACATCTTAATGTTTATGCTACTTCAGGAAGCCATAGCAAGTCCTACTTTTCTGACAGATATGTTGCTATTTCAGTGATAGAAGTAAATCAGGCTATCAAAGGATTTAACAGGATTACAAGTAGTCTTGTAGCAATTACATTTAAATCTAGAAAATTAAAATCTAGGGAATTTAAGTTCAGTGTGGTGTATTCAGTACAGTACTCACCACTGGTATCACATAAGCTGATACTTCTTAGTCCTCATTATATATAGAATCATAGAATCATAGAATGGTATATAAATAGTTGGTCTTGTGAACGAAAATGAAATAATAAATTCTGAACTACAGGATAAATACAACTTAAACAAGAGAAAAACGTATGTTTCTAATATACTTCCTTTTATATTATAATGTAATCATGGTTTTAAGTTAGTATTTGCCTAGACTTAATTCTGTTGAATTTCATTTCACTTACACATAATATGTATGCAACCTGTATTATGGTCCTATACTGACAATCAACTCATATGACTTGGGCCTGGAAAAGTACAACTATTTTTTTAGTGTGAAAAAAAACATAGGTCTGTTTCTCATATGAACAGTCTTCAAGTCAATTGTGAAATATCGATGATTCCTTGAAGATCACAGCTGCAATACTACAGAGCTGGTACAATCATTAATTTAGGTAGGAAACTTTTTAATGGAGTTGTTCTGTAATTAGAGGAACAGTTAAAGAATATTGTACCTTAACCTGCTGGACATAATTGTGATAGAAATAACTGGAATTTAAAACAGGAGTTTTATTTCTTGGGTAATATTTCTTTGGTTACATGTTTAAGTCAAATAGCTATATAGTCTGGTATAGTCTGTTTAATTAAACAAAAGAAATACTTCAAAATCTTATACATTCTTTATCTTATCTGACTCTGTTCCTCCCTAAAACAGAGGCAGGTATTATGCAAGGGTACACGAACCCAAAATTTCATATAAGAAGTAAACACTGTCAAAATTTTCTGCTTTACAAAGTTTCTCTTACACCAGTTTCAGGCTTAATGGACTTCAGAGGCATGATATTTGTTTTGCACCACTACAGGTAGAAGCAGTATTTAGTCTTTAACTTTTTAATGAAACTGTAAAATGGAATGGATGTGTTGGGACTCTGGCAAGCAGATTTTATAAACTTTAGGTTATCATGTTGGAGCCTGAGAGTGGGTTTTTTTTTAGCATTTCTGTCTTTTTTTTTCTGTATTACTTTGATTAACACCTGTCTTAAATGGTCCAAACATTTCAGTTTTTTGTTTGTAATCCTATTAACATGAAATTTTAAGGAGGATGTAATTCTAAAGTGGATTTTTAGCTGAACTTAAGCCCAACTTCTAAGGCTGATTTATTACCAAATAAGTCAAGAATCTTAACCCAGAAGCAGTTAAGGATTGGGTTGAGGCCAGAGTACATAAGTGTTAGTAATCATATTAACAGAATTGCAGAGTTGAAGGGAACCTTTAGAGGTCATTCAGTGCATCTGTCCTTTCCCAAGGAAGCATTAGCCACGTTTACGTTACCCTTGGGAGAATTTTTTCTAGACATTCATAGAACCGTCCCAGCGGGGGAGACGCTATAGCCTTCCACCACTACATTGATCCTCAAAGTTTTTTTCTAATTTCTAACCTGATTTGTCATTGTTGCAATCAAGCCATTACTTTTGGTCCTTTCCACTATGAGCACGCAAAACAGATTGTTCCCACTCTTGTTTTACTGTAGCTTTTTAGGTACAGGAAAAGTGCTGTTTTCTGCCTCAGATGCCTTCCCTTCCAGCTAACTCACTTTCATTCATCTAGCATGACTTTTTTTCAAATGTTAAAGCATCAGTTACTTGTTTCTATTTTCTTATGGTGTTGCTTTATTGGCTTGTTTTATTTTTATTAGTTTTAGTGGTAGAGGACTATATAGCACCTCACATTTGCTTTGAAAATTCCACTCTGGTCTCTTTTGAAACCAGCTAAGTACTTGGACTTCTGACATGCTATGGCAGTGAGTCTTGCTGTTCTTAGGAATTGTTTAAGGGATACTTTACCTTTTTTCAAGTAAAGAATTGAAAATTCTCTCTTTCATTCTATGTTCCTTTTTCCTTGCATAACGAAAGAATAAAAAGGTTCAGAATTCATTATTTTATATCCTTCTGTCGTACTTCTTCTCACAGTATTAATCATTCAATCAATGTACATGTAAGCCTTTCTGTGCTCTGAAGTATTTTCTTAAGCACTGAAAAGAATTTCAGAATTGGGCATGATATACATGGAATTATTCTAGTGCAAAAGCAATTAATATATTCATTACTTCAGTGCAGTTGGCATGTCTCAAACAGTGGATTTCTGTTTGACTTTATTCAGTAGGACTGTTTCAGAGATGGCATGTGCTATCTCTGCAGTACACGATAATGCCACATTCAGAATGACAGCAGTCCAAGCCTTGGGGCACTAAATGCTGCTTGAGATATGTTCAATTGCTGTTTAACTGTATTTAGCCTTAGGTGCAGAAAAAGAAGTTGCTGATGCCTTCAAACATGTTTAAGTATTTTAATAGGGTCTTGGCATGTCAGAATATGCCACAGCCCTAACTGGGGTGCAGTTCCTGAATTACTGCAATTAGGAGACAGTAATTTCAAAGACTACTGCTGTAGCCGTGTATCACTATAGCTTAGCCTTTCCCCCCTCCTTAAACAGTGATTTTCTAAAATATGTACCCTCTCAGCTGTTTTCTGCATTATTGTTCTCTGATCATGTAGTCAATACTTGTTATGCTTTAAGAGCTCTATTGTGTCTCCAATCACACAGCTCATAAAACAGACAACCATTTAACATAAAAGCTATGCAAATGGACTCCTGTTTAATTACATAGCCTTACTGATGTTTCACTTGAATTTCGGATCGTCCTCTTAATATAATATATTTGTGTATGGAGTACAGGAAAAGATGGGATGAAAAGTGGCTCATCCAAACCACAGTCTCTGTCACTACCATATGACAGTTGCTATTCCTTTTCCTTTTCTCACAGTAATCTCGAAATACTGCACAGGCATTCTTTACAGGTCCTTAGTAACAGGAACCGTGCAGGGATGTTATGGGTCCATCAATGGGGAAAGGCAGCAAAATCTGCATGTAGTCATTGATTTGTCATAGATACTATTTAGAACTCATCTGCCAATGACTCCTCAGATCCTGTGGACCAAGCTGCATGGTTTACAGAAGTACTGTTGCACTGATGTAGTACTGAATGGCTACTGTGGTCCAAGAAAGGGTCTATTGCTAGGAATGCATTCTGGGCACACAGTTCTTTCTGGAAATGTTCAAGTTATTGTATCTAGATAGGGTGTCAATATTGCTCTGGAGGGTTTTCCATGTGCAGGGACAACAAGTGGAACAGAACGCTTCACTGCTTAAGTACACCTAAAGTCTGTCATTACCATAGGCTTTGAGTGTGGTTTACAAAAGATGAGAACATGAAAAGCTCCTTGCATCTTGTCCAAAAGAGTATATGTGCTAGGACCATGTATAATTGATAAAGTTGGGTACAAGAATGATTGTTTAAAAATGTGTGAAGCGGAGCCAGAGTGAGTGTGCATCTTTGATTATATTTCTGCAATGTGTGTGTACAAAAAAAGCAGATAACTTGTAACATGTACTTGTTGACTACTCTGTTCATAATACTTTCTCTGTACTTGATGAAATATATTGACCTTTTTTGGTAAGGAATGGGAGAAGACAAAATAGTGAAAAATTGCTTGGGTGGAATATTTAAGTTGTTATTTTTTGGGGCTTTAAAACGGATATAGAACATCATATTTCCTCTCTGCACACTGCTGTAGTAGGTGCCTTCTTTTTTTGATAACAAGCAATCCCTCCAGCCCTAAAGCAACAGTCAGCTACAATCAACAGAAACATAAGCATACATATAAATAAGTCCATTCATTTGCATGCTTTCATACAAAGTTTTATGGGAAACATAAGCTATCACTGACTCAGAAATTAGTGATAAATGTGTAAAGATTTGTTGAATTAATGAAAACTATAATTAAAAAAAATAACTTTTATCAAGTAACTCTGGAAATTAGTGGTGGTAACTTCTATTGGATGTAATAGAAAGTAGATTGTGAGACCCTGTAAATTACTGTTCTCCAATTTATTTTAAGGTCAAGCCTGAGCAGTTGCAAGTGAAATCTGCTTTATAATTGTTCACTTAGTATTCACTTTTGAAGTCTCCATCTACACATATACCTAAAAACTTCTCTAAATATCTGCATTTTAGGGACTGGGTTTACAATGGATTTGTGAATAGTTGAGCAATACCTAGTTCTGATGTAGAGACACCATAAGCGGATACGTTTGAAAATAACTTAGATGACATCTTCCATTATAACTCTGAAGATAATTTTATGCAAATATAGGCTTAAATTTGAGTAGTCTATGTATAAAGAGTGAAACCTAACCCCAAATCCACAAATTTGTGCATGACAAGAAATATAATTTCTCCAGGTTTACTTTCTCAATAATTAACATTGTGATAAAATTTGTTTGTTAATAACTGGTATTTTAAGCATTTATTTGAGCCAGTTTCCAGATGTGTAACTGTGGTATAAATTAGTTTTACTCTTCCTTGATGATCTGCCAACTGTGCTGACAAATTGTTTGCTGTGTCATATTCCACTAGGCTTGTCAGCTAGCAGTGTGGTCACTACTAAAGTGTTTAACTTTTAAACTACGGAGTACTTAAAAAAGCATGTCAGTTAGAGATAGTTGTGTTTGGATGTAAATTATGCTGGAGGACAAGTAATTTTTTTTTTTTTTTTTTAATTCAGAGATTGTTCACCTCTCCATGGATTAGATAATCTCAAAAGAGGAGCATAAAGTCACTACTCTGCAAAAGAGGGTCACACTGTTCAGGAAATTAGCAAAAATAGTTTTAATTACTTTGTAGCTAAAGTAGTGTGGCAGTTTATTCAAAATGAAGGTTAAAACTCTGTTATCTACTGCAGTGTATAGAAAGTATCCAAGTTGTCCCTAACTGACCAGTTTAGGTACTGGTAATAGTTTAGTCCTGACAGCACTGGGTGTTTTACCTGTCTTCTGATATTACACTGTTGTGGTTTAACTCCAGATGGCAACTAGGATTACACAGCTGTTCACTCAATTCTCCTCCTCCTCCTCCAGTGGGATGGGGAGAAGAATGGGAAAAATAAGGAAAACTCATGGGTTCAGGTAAAGACAGTTTAATAAGTAATGCAAAAGCTGTGCACACAAGCAAAGCAAGACAAGGAACCCATTCACCACTTCCCATCAGCAGGCAGGTGTTCAGCCATCTGTAGGAACGCAGGGCTCCATCACATGGAATGGGTGCTTGGGAAGAAAAAACACTGCAACATCCCCCCCTTTCTTCTTCCCCCAGCTTTATATGCTGAACATGACATCATATGGCATGGAATATTCCTTTGGTCAGTTGGACTCAGCTGTCTTGGCTGTGTCCCCCTCCCAATTTCTTGTGCACTCCCAGTCTACTCACTGGTGAGGCAGTATAAGAAGAAAAAGCCTCGACTGCTTATCAACAAGTGAAAAGATTAGTGTGTTATCAACATTATTCTCATCCTAAATCCAAAACATAACACTACACCAGCTGCTAGTAAGAAAGTTAATTCTATTCCAGCTAAAACCAGTACAAACGCACACAAAAAACATTCCCTCCTTTTATTGCACTGCCCCCCTGCCAAATGCTGAAGTTATGTCCAACTTTTAAATAGAAGAGCAGTTAAATTCAACAGATTTCAAAACACGTTAGATTAAATGTGTACTTAAATGCTCTCGTGATTCAAGCTCTTAGAACAGATACAAGAAAGTGATGGAGTAGAAGGCTACATTAACTGTACGTGCCAAATACTAATTGAAGGGTGTTTTAGAGAAAAATATATCACACTGGATCCGACAGCTTGAGGGAGGCGAGGATGCTGCTATTGCTCCATGTCCCCAGGTCCAACCAGCAGCAAAGATGAATGTGTATTCCCAGTAGGCACACACACAAAGCACACATACATACCAAACGTATACACAGTTGGCCACACAGATCACGCTCAGAGCACTCACATGAACACAGACAGCACCAGTGGCCTCATTCTGCTCCCTTTAGGACAGACAGCGCTGATCAGGCACAGGGCACAACCAGACAAGCTTATTAGTCAGCACACTATTTACATGTGACTGACCCTTTTATCCCCTTATCTCTCTATTTTCTCATTCTTGTTCCTCCCCAGATCATCTAAACCCCTCCCATGTCCTCCCTTTTGTTCCTTTCCTAAACATCTCATAATAAGTCTTACGTTATCTCAAACTGCTTTTCCCCCATATCCTATAATGTGTCCTACATACCTAGGCAGTAATCTCCCCATTTTACAGAAAGGTGATCTGGAAAGCAGCTGCCAATGACTCATGGTGATGGGTTTCACACCCAGGCAATGGGGTTGATGGCTCTGCTAGGGTATCCTTGGGAGGGGCCTGGACAAGCTGGTTGTTCCTTCCAAGTCCTTGATTTGTGTTCCTATCTGCCACTGTACACCCCTGTGCTCTGCTGGGCCTGGGCCAATGGACCTTTGGTGGGCTCATGGCCCTTGTGATAGGCCTGTGAGTAGCCCCTCAAGGTATTATTTGGCCTAGTATTATCCTGCCGGTGTGTCTCTGAGCTCTTTTGTGGGTGTGAAGATGAGGTTTATCACATGACCCAACAGGGCAAGTCAGCCACATGCTGACTTAGAGGTTGTTGCTTCATAACACAGTGCTATAATGTTGAATTGTACAGAGAGTGTCCTCAAGCCTTACAATAAGGAATTCTAATATTTGTCCAGAAGTGAATAGGGGATGCACTACAGTGCAAAATGGTAAATTTTCAAGTGCATGATTCAAGGACTGCTAGCAAGGGAAGGATTTATATCAACCCAAGCAGTGCTGGCTCTTGTTTGCACTAAAAAGAAACCAGCAGATATAATGAGACATTAACTGTTTCAGTCTAGGAAAAACAAAGAAACAAACAAACAAACAACAACAAAAAAAGCCCTGTTTAATAAACACATACTCCTATGTTTTAAATAAAGGTCAGAGGCATTACCTTGATAAGCATTTGCTAATATTCTGCCAGAGTAATAATTGAAATACTAGTAGCAAGCATAATGTTTAATGGTCACTGTTTGGAAATAAGATGCTGTTTGAAGAGTTTATTGAGATTTAGATGGGAAGGGGATTTGCCCAATTTTAAAAGGCTTTCCTGTTTAATAATCAGAGCACAGCAGTTGCAGCTCAGCAGCTAATTACGCTTCTTACCTTTAGGGAGTGCCAGAATAATACTATATTTAGCTGACAAATAGAGAATTTTCCTGTTGCAGTCCCCATCTTTGGTCTACATCTCCAGAACACAGTAATCTGAAAACTGACAGACTGATAGCTGTCCACAGTCTTTGCATTCTTCATTGAAAAAAATTGGGAATCATGGCTGAGTCTAAGTGCAAAAGCTTTAAGTAAAACTGGGCAAAACAAACAAACAAACAAAAAAACCCCAAACCCCCCCCCCCCCAACATCAGTTCCCCCCTCCCAGCCTTATACATTTCAACTACAGAGTTACTCAGTTATGTAAACATCAGTGCTGTTTTCCTTATTAAAATCCGTGAAATACTGAAATATGAAATATTATACAGTATTCGGAATACATATAGTAGATTCTATACAAATGTTGACAATTGGTAATAATAAATAATATGCATGTTCTTTACATTACTACAACAAATTACTAATTAAATGAATGTTTAAACGCATGAAAAAATCAGGACAGACGAATATAAATCTGACTTTCAAGCGCTTTTGCAGTTCTATCAGGATTAAAACTGCAGATGCTGAAATGAAATATGCTTGCTCTGCAAGCACCTGTTGTAAATATTTAAAATTAAAACAGTTTATTCCGGAAGAGGAAAATGATTTTTGTTTACTTTAAAAAAAAAAAAAAACTCAGTAGTTATGAATTTATAAAAATTTCACAGTTGGAATTGTCACTGTTTGAGAAGGTCATCTGGCAGCCAAAATCAAGAAAAAATAGGCAAAATAGAAGTAACAAAATGAAGGCTGAATAGACTTCTGAAAGATATTTTATAAGGCATAGGTTACTACTGGTAAAATTACTGTTCACTTGAATTTGGGGAAGGCAGAAGGTTGCCACAATCCCTGTGACGTACCTGATTGTGTTTCCATGTTGAAGTTCATTGCTCCTTTTCAAAATAATCAATTTTTTATAAAAGAAACCTTAAAGCTTCATCAAATAAGTCATACCACATGAAAGCCATATCAAATAAAATGCAAAAATTAATTTACTTGCAGTTTTTTGTTGTCAAAATTAATTGTTTGAATATCATGTTGTTACTTTGTAGGCAGCTCCAGCTATTTCTTGTAGACCATAAAGTACAGTATAAATGAATAAAAGCAAGGTTTCAGAATCTCACCCAGTGCTTGAAAAAGTTAAGGTAGCTTTTTAATTAAATTGTAATGCAAGTATCAAATATGAATATTAAAAACTATCTGTATTTTTATCAGGTAAAATTCAATCCTGCAGTTCCCTGAACTTTGCTAGTTTTCAGTGAAAGCTCTTACAAGCACAGTAGCTAGAAAGCTTAGACACAGTGATTTGGAACAGGACACCTTCTAACACAACAAATGACATATAAAATGTTAGTGCATCTATTCAGGCAGCACTCAGATTCTCCCTGTCCCTCCCCATGCATACACAACACACAGAACAGCTTTATCCATACGTATCAAATTATGTTTATAACCCAAAGCAGTTTTTTATATGCTCCTACTAATTATTGATTGTATGATTCATGTAACATGTTGCGTGCTAACAATGAATGCCCAAGCCTGAGAAATACAAGCAGAGGTTTACATGATATACAAATTGAGACCCGTTGTTAGTAACAGAGCTGCTTACTTGCAGGGAGTTAAGCATGTTCATAAGTATTTGCAGGGTCAAGGACCTCAGCTTCCTTTCACATAAATTCAAAGTATTCTTTACTAAAAATTCAAAGAAAGGTATTTTTAATAATTTCAAGAAAATTGGCAGTATGGAATTAAGTGCCTGGTTGACTCTATTAGACACCAAAATACATTCAGTACCGAATGCCAAATGCTTTTGAGATGGATTTACAAGCACAGAAAGTGGCTTAATAGTCTTATTTTTCAATTCTGGAGATTGAGGATAACCGTACAGATATGCTTGCTCCCTATGGGCACGTGCAATGTAAAAAAACTATTACCGAGGAACTTACTGCAACGTTGTTACCAAGACCTTTAAAAATACCTTTTTATGAATTTAAGGATTTGCAGTTTCACTGGACGTCATTGCAATATTATTCATTTGTAAAGACAACTCTATTTTACTTTCAGATTCAAGGCCTCTACCAGATGTAGCCCTGACAGGGAAGTGTACCCGAGAATGTGATGAATATGGCCACTCGGACTCCTGCTGGATGCCAGTTCGCACTTCTCCTGAAAGAAAGCAGAAGAGCCAGCCAAAACTCTCCACTTTCATGCCTGTCGATGAACGGGGCAGTCAGGAAAAGCTGGCCAATGGAGAAGCCTCCCTCATGGGTGATCGCAACAGAAACCTCCTTAACAAAAAGTTAACCTCATCCTATGAGACCTTCAGCACGGCTAGTTTCAGCAAAAATGAAGAAGGCAACCCAGAGGATATCCCCCTTACACAGACAGGGGAATACAAGCCATCTCCTGTCAATACTCTAACTAGAAGAGAAGTTTACCTGTAGGCTAAAAAGCAGCAACAAAGTTCTTTCATATTATAAGAAAGAAAAGGGGCAAAAGTCTTAAAATCAAAACAATTTTAACAAAAATAAGAAACAAAAAAGAGGGGGCCACCAAAGAGACAAAAGATCTGCCTGCCACTTCTGCCTCCATAGCAGGCATTTAATTATACTGTCTGCCTGACTATATTGTACAATGTAGAAAACGTTGTTACTTGCATGTCTAATTCCCCCTCACTGATTTTTATTTTCCTAAATCTATGGTTGCAAATTCCTCCCATAGTAACGAGCTTGATTAAAAAGAACACAACACACTGTTGTTTCCCCTCTGCAGAAGCATGAGTTAAGCCACTCATTTTGTTTGATTGTCATCTGGCTTGTTGAGGATAACAGGTCAGGGAAAATGTACTCAAAACATATCATCTGAATATTGCTGATCCCCACCAGGGACAATCCTTCAGAAACCATACAGACATAGAGATAAATATAAAGGAATAATCATTAATAAGCACTTTGTGAAGACCACAGCTTTAATATTCTCACCTCTCATCTGGGGCTGGAAGCAACAGAAACACGTTCAGCCTGAGACTGCAGTCAAAACCATGGCATACTTTCCTATGATTCATGAACTCTGGTTCTGTTTTATCCATAGAACAAGCGTGTTCTTGCTGTGTCTCTTTCTCTCCTTCTCTTTCATTCTCTGTAATGATTACTTCAACGTAAACACAATTAGTAACACGTATACTGTAGGATAGTAATGATAAACTCTTAAAATCATTATTTTGGGCAAGACTAACATCTAACTGGGAAGATGGTAATAACAAAAAGGCCAAAGATCACACAATGGATCAGGGGAACTGCTAAGTATCGGGGTTGGGCTTAGAAAACTAATATATTCACAAATACTCACATGTACTCATAATACACCTTCAGTTACATTTTGCACAGCAGCACAGTTCATGAGCCCAGATGACACAATTTTTTTTTTCCAGTGCAGTTCAGTTGAATGCCCAAAGGAACTGATGTGCGTTTTTTTTGTAATGACATGATATGTTGCAGCGGGCGCTGCATATGATATGCTGCATATGCCAGTTCCAGGGAATTTTAAATATCAAAATTAAAAACTAAGAGTAGTAATAGAAGGCTGTGTTAATGACAATGCTTGGTGGGATGGAATGGGTAGACAATGGGATGATGCAATGACAAGAGAATATTACAAGTCAAACACAAAACCTTCTTTTCAGACTGCAAGGAGTGATTGCTAAGGTTTTTGTCATTGGTTACCAGTTGCTTCAATTATGTGAAAGACATAATGCAGGTTTTCTTGAAACACAAGTGCATTAAAACCAAGAGAAGTGCAATACGAAAGGATGTCAAGACTCAGAACATTTAGGCTATTTAGAAAATGGTCTGATAAACAGCGGTATGATACTCACCTAGTAGATCAAGATGAGTCAAAAGGAGTCCAAACTACCATGATATGCAAGAGCTCCGGGCTATAATGATTCTCATGGTGAGCGCTTCTTGAAAGGAAGAGGAAATGAAACAGGTTTTTGTGCAATAAAAGCAACAAAATGTGTAGAATTTCAACCAGTTGCTTTGCAGCTGATGCTGTAGTAATAACAACAGACTGAGCTCAGACATTCAGATGAGAACGACAATCGAACAACACAGCAAGGACAGCTCGAGGAGGGGGGAAGTGTTCAAATCCCTGGCTGTTTAACCTGGCATTAAGGCATGGCTAGATGGCTGTCTAGTATACCATAGTCACAATGTAGCTTTGGGTAGTTTCTTGCTTTGAAGAATTGCATAGAAATAACCTTAAACAGCCTAAAGTAGAAGTTGGTAAATCAATACAACTCATCACATTTACCTTTCGAATTCTTTTCTCCATGTAGTGGGATGTGCCATCATTGGCCATCTCATTCTCCTCTCTCGAGTTTACTTTCTTCAAGTAACATTAGTTTTCGTATAGCAGTTATGATGAATGGGCACATTTTAGAAAGAAAATATTAAAATCAAAGATTAATAATGATTGAACATTTTTATGTTTAATTATTTAAGTAATACGGAGAGATGCAAACTAGTACTTTGTTATGAGACTGCATACAGCAGTTACTGCTTTGTATAATCTGTAAGTACCTGTTTAAAAATGCTTCTAAAAATGCTTATGTAATGTATACACATTTTTCTTGCACGTTTCAACAGAATACAAAATTGCATAACACAAATGTTCAACAGAATTTCCTTTAATAAGATTTTATTTAATATTACACACACACAAAAAAAATTAGGTAGCTTGGTTCCATATATTCTTAGACCCTTTTTCTACAAGGCTAATAATACAGGTCATAGAAGACCTTCAGATTAAATGGATCAGCAGTCACTCACCAATTTTTGCACCACATAAGACAGTCATGAAATACTTTACTTGTGTGCATCTCCTTAGATGTAAAATGGGTGTGAAAGAGTTTTTTAAAAATTCTATCTACTGTAAGTATTCACAGTAATTCTAGTGGAACTAGCCACTATTAAAATGCTGATTACTCTTCTGACCTGGCATGACACACAAATATATTTTGTGTTTGTATTTTTCCTCTTTATTTGAAATAGGTTAAAACTGGTGCCACTCCATAAATAGAGTGCTTTTGTATAAAAACAAACAAATAAAACTATAAAAAATAATTAGGGTGAATGCGAAATATGCAACTGTGCCTTTTATACCTATTATTATGGTAAAGTGGTAGTTGGGTTTGGACACTGAGGGATAAGGGGCTATTCCCAACTTTTTTGAACCTGTATATTTACCTGTGTTTATTTTCTGAGAAATTATAAATAATATATTAAAAAAAAAAAAAGCCTTTTGCCAAACTCAGTTAATGGACCAGTCCTAAGCATTATTAACACAAGGCTGTGATTTAAGTAGGTTTTGAGGATTTTTTTTATTACTATTTGTGTGGGGTTTGGGGTTGTTTTCATTTGTTTTTAATTCTGCTGCCTGGAAAACTACGATCAGTCTATACTATAGTTATTTAGCAAGGTGTCACCAGTTCATGTTGCCAGGAAAATTGTCAATTGATATGTTTTTTAATTGCTTTTAGCTGTCATCACATTTCAGTTGTACAGCATAGAAATCACCCTTTTATTTCTTACCATGGGAAACTCAAATGGGCTTTGCATGTATTTTACATTAGGGCACCTTTATAGATTGATGCGTTAATATATAACTTTATATGTATTAGAAAATTCAATAGCTTTGGTCTAAAATCTAATGCTCATTCTGGATCTCAGATCCACTATGTTTATTCAATATGGTTTCTGACTGGCCTGCTGCCTGAGTTTCAGGAAAAAAAAAAGTTAAACATTATTTTTATGTGGGGGAAGAACTTAAATGGGATTGAAATGATTGGCTGAAAGGCTACCCTAGGAAGTTGTCAAGCAGGAAAACAAAGAATATGGATAAAGACCTTGCCATAAATCCAGCCATCACCAAACATATTTAAGGAACTTGAACAACAAAATATTTTTCCTTCTGTTTCATTGGTGATAAATATACAGTGTTTCCTTAAGGAATGAAGCAGATGAACTAGCAATAGAAATGAAAGTCCATCAGTTAAGTTGTATTACTGACTGAAGAGCATAAACACAAGGAAGAAGACAACATTCACCAGCTACCTGGGTACGCTTTCAGACAACTTTTTCCTAAATTTTAAAGCACTTGCATTCAGTGTGGTACGATCTGTTTGTAATATTAATCATTGACTATTGTTCTGCAACTTGGATGTTGATAGTGAAGCAGAGAACAATTTATCATTGTTTATTATGAGTCACTATGCACGCAACTATGCTAAACATGGCAAAATGTATTAAACGCTAGTCCACCTCTATTTATGAAATATTTACATAATTTAATTTGCTTTTGTACAGTTTTATGTAAATAAATTGCTTGTCATTTTTGTCTCTGCGAATTAAAATATAACATGTTCAACTGGTTGCCTATTTGCCAGTGTACTTTCTCTGACAGGCTATTCTACTTTTACTGGATTAAATCACATGCTAGTTTGCATTTTTAACCTATATTTTGCATGGAAAAGATGAAACTGCCTTTGTAACTGGCCACATCTTCAGCTGCTGATGTAGCGGAGGTTTTACCCATCTGCAGAGTGAAATTCAGTAGAGGCTATTGTCACTCAGGACAGCATACAACTACTTTCGCGGTAGAAATAAAGCACTTGTAATGATAGCAGTTGTTTCTGATTACTGTTCAAAAGGGCTTCTTATTAAGGTATGTTTAAAACCTTCATATTAAGGGGAATAACAAGTCTTAAGTAAAAGCTCAGGTATTTCCATTACGGAATGGCAATTTTCTAATTATCAACAAGGTTGTTATTTTTTCCAAGAAGTTTGGAAATATTAACAAATCCTAAAATGTCAGTGAAGAATCTATGCTGAAAAGAACAACAATGAATGCAACATTTCAGAGCAAAATGTGAAACAAAAGCCTCCAGTTCTTTCTAGCTGTGAATCAAATTATCCATCTCAGCATAACTACAGATCAAGAACAAATGCTCAGGAAACAACATCTAAGAAGCAGAAAGAGTTTATTCCTTAGCTGCCTAGATCACATACCTTTTTTGTTTATTTGTTTTAAAAAAGCAGGTTCCAAAACAGCCATTAATTTGGGATTTGCATCAGTTGTAATATGTGAAAAATATATTTGTGGGGAGAGGGGTTGAAGGCTAAAACTCACCCTCCTCCCTGTTGTTTTCTACAAAATATGGTATTGCTATAGAGATCTTGCAAATTGTTATGTACAATTTCCCACTGAACACAACAGAAAGTGCTGTTTCTATCTTTTTACTTTAGTTACAGGTTAGGCTTTGATTTTTGTGAATACAGGCTGGCCAGAACTCTTTTTTTTTTTTAAATAAACTTTACATTACCAATTTCTTTCTCTGACTGTGCTTTCAGTTAACATTGCTTGGTCTTCTTTAATGAACGTGTCAAGGAAGATTCTCCCTTCCATAAGCAGAGGTCTGAATCTGCATGCCTATGGAGAGAATTCAATCCGCCAACTGACCCCGGATCTCCCACATCGCACTCGAATGAGCTACCCCTCAACCTCTTTCAGCAGTAGCAGTATTTTAATGAGTAACTTCAATCAAGCTTTCATGTTTATTTTATACGAGATGTAGTATGCAAGGCATGACCTTATGTTTGTTTATTTTGTCTTTTAACTGCATTCTCCTTGTTTACCAACTGCATCCAGGAAAGTGATTACAGGAAGATAAAATAAATTTCCTGAACCACAGAGAGTGGTAAGAGAGGATAATATAAACTGGCAAAAGCTAACAATTTATGCTCCCCTTTAACCCTGGCTTCATTTCTCCCTCCTGCACTGCAGTAAAATGTAAATCTTATACAGAGACTGAAATTAATAAATGTGACCTAGGCAGAAATAATTTCATGTCTTTATTGAGCCTCCTGAGGGGAGTGTATAGAAGATGCTTAATAGTTCATAAATGTGCAAATCATCTAGCTTATGCAAAAGAAGAAAGCAACACCAGAGTTAGACAAGAATATTTAGTATATTGCTTAGTAAAATGATAGGATTCCAGTCAGTCAGTTCATACAGCTATTTATTCTAAAGCAAGTATGGCTGGTTTAAAGACTTACCAAGAGGAAAAAAAAAAGGCAAAATGCCTACTCTGTAGTGGCACGGAATAGCCTCTGGGAGAAGAGAGAACAAAGAACAGCAAAGAAGTATAATGTAATTGGCAAAGAAGTGTTAGAAATAAATCCCTTTAGGACTTTCAAACTGATTTAAGGATCCTGAAATAGGGAGATATTAATGCATAATTTGTAGCTATCAACAGTATGGTACTGTGATTTCTAAGAAAGAATTCTTGCTAATTATAAGGCATGTGATTCTATTTAAGGTGGTGTTTTCAAAGATTTAATTAATGGTTAAAAATATTTATATCTTAGTATTCCTTCTTTGTAAGCTTACTAAAGCAAAATTCAGCAGGCTTCTACATCATTTACTGTAGGAAAAGGCAGGTTTGGAAAGACCAAGATAGCCAAGATATATTTTTCATATTTCTATTCTGTTTTCAACAATGCAACCAACTTCTTTATGTTTACACTATAATCATGAATCAATAAAAAATAAAATTCAAACCTAAACCTTTTAGCTGTCACTGCTTTCCAGAATATTGCAGAGGGAACAAAGTAGCGTAAAAGCAGATTTAGTATAACATCTTAACACCCCCTTTGGTAAATTTTACACTCAGCAAATTCAGTGTCATGGAGAAAGCAACTTAAATACGAATGAATCGCTAAGTTTTTCCCAATTCTGTGGGGAATCAGAGAAGGAAAGAAAGACTAGAGCAAGAGGAAAATAAATGCTGTCTCTTTTTATTACCTACCTCTCATGGATTCCCAGCACTTACAGAAAATCCTATGAACGGAATCTCATACTGGAGCCTCTCTTTTCCCCACACAAGTGTAGGCCTCCTCTTTTTTCCAAAAGAACTTGCACAGTTTATAACTTGTACTAAGTCTAGTTGGGGGGAAACCATCTTTGTGATATTTTTTCTTCTTATATAGTAACTGTATTACATGATTCCAGAAAATGAAGCTGATTCCAAATGAGACAATATTATGGTGGCAGTACTCCGCTCTGAGTTAGTTGAATATATATTTGATAAGACAAGTAAAAGCAAAAAAAAACCAGAATAAAATGAAAGGGATCCTGTTGGTCTGAAAAGATCCACAAACTGCTGCACACGCTGTAATGATTTATTATTTAGGTCTGATCAAAACAGAAGAGGCTGAAAATTTCATAAGCAAAAAGGAGAAAGGAGGATTAAAAAAAAAAAATTACAGATGGAGACCTAATACCAGTTAAGTGTGTGTGCATATATGTATGGTGTATCTATATACACACAAACTTCTCACCTCTGGCTTTTGAAGCAGATCTTAAGATTCTTCAAGATTCCAGAAAATTTTCTACTTCTACCTCTTGTCAATGTCAGAGAGACAGAATACTGGACTATGAGGACCTTCATATAGGTCCTATATCTATTCTAAGGTTTAGTAAGATAGAAAAAAATATGTAAATTAGTGGCTATCATCTAATGTGGCAGGGCATGGTGATCACAGAGTTAGAAAACAGGGTAACTACCAAATTTGCTTCAGTTTGTGTCTAGCTTCCTGTCTCACATAAGCTTCTAGAACAAAAGTCAGAGCATTTTTTAATCTTAGTTGGTCTCCTTTTGCTGACAGTTCCTGGAATCAGTTTGGCACCTAGTTAGCTTTTGCCCACCTTGTTTTCAACTAGGAAAGAGCCCTGGAACAATAGATGATTTCACATTCTTTTTCAGTCTGACCCTTGCGCATCTGGCAGGCGTTGTGTTGCCACCCTTATCTTTAGGAACATGAAATCACAGTAGACTACCTCACACAGAACTCTAAATATGAGTTTGAATATTAAAAGGGTCCTTATAGGTGGTAGAACAAGAAGTATGCCTTGAATTTAGAATAATCTGGTGCTATGCTGATAAAAAAAAATATCCTGAATTCCAGAGAGGATTGAAAAGCTGCTGTGTGTGATAAAGAACAAACCTCATGCTGGGTACAACCCTATAATAACAAGCAGTGCATTTCTTCTTGCTCTAATCTGTGTCTTATGTAGAGATGAAAGGAAAATGTACAAATGCCCCAGGTCCCTCTGAAGTACAGTTAACAGTGTTTCACACATACAAGAAAGAAGGATACATCTTTTGCCCAGCCCTGGTAAGTTCAGCTTGTTTCCAATCAGTTTGGATGTCTCTGTTGTATATTCTGATTGTGTTTATGTGTCATCAGTACAATGATAATGGCAATGATGATGTACCATTATACAACTAGTGTGACGTGCTCCTTTAGGAAGGCATGGAATTGATCGAGGGAAATGATGTAAAAGTGCCACCTGGAGAACTAGGCCTTCAAGTTATAACTCCCATAAGGTGCTATAATGTATCAGCTAGATACATTGCTATGTATTAATACAAAAGTTAAATACCACTTTTGAGTTTCAAAGAAAACTCAGCTAGTCAAAATAAGCATTCAGAAAGAAATAAAGAGAGGTGAGAGTTTGGTTAGTCATAGATTGAGAAGGTCACGTCCAAGTTACAGAATAATTTTTCTGTATTGAATGACTGCAGATGAAATAAATTTAACAACACTCAGAAATAACACGTCTTTTCTTACACAGTGATGGGACCTGAAACTCCAAGAAGTTTACTGTTCAGTGGCACTCAGAACCACCCAGAATTAAGGAAGGATTTTTAAACAGAATAGATTCTGCTGCTTAAATCAAGATGCAGGTGCATAATGAATTTTTTGCACAGTTCTGACCTCTGTCTCTCGATATTAAAAAGGATATAAATACTAAAAGAAATGCAGAGTAGGGGGACCAGAGTTCTAGAATAAATAAGAAAGGAGTCTTCAGCCTAGACAAGAGAACTATGAGGTTTGACAGCGGTCCATATGAAGTCATTAGCAGCATGAAGAGAAGGGGGGGAAACTATCAGTTTTGCTTAATAAATGGGCTATCAAGCATCATATGAAATTATGAAGCAATAAGTTCAAGACATATGCAAGACGGTGTGTTTTCTCACAGTGCATAAAACTGCTCAACTTATTGTCAGAGGAGATCAATTTTTGGGATGCACCCCATGAATCTGCCTCACAAGGAATAAAATAAAAAACCAGCAGGTCTATAGATTGATACTTTTTATGAATGATGTAAGTTAAGAATAACATAAGTAAATAACATATCTCTTTGTTTCTTCTGCTCTCTTACCTAAACAGACACACTAACAATGTGTGTCTGTATTCTGGAAGCAGAATACTGAGTTGAAAGTTCTCTCTCTCTCTCTAAAAACCCCCAAACCGAACCAAACACACACACATACAAAAAAAAAAAAAAAAAAAAACACCCCCACCCCTTAACATCCCTGTTTTGTTAACCAACACAGTAAGAAGCTTTGCTTCAGGAAGTTCTTATTGATACTTGGTGCTTTTGATACTGTATCCCCAAGAGAGTGATGAAAAATAATCTATGCAAAACCACAAATGCTCCTTGGAAATCTTCAGCTGCAAGTCTTCTGCTGAGAAAACTTTCAGTGGGGAAAAAAGAAGTTAGATTTTCTTTTCTCTAAATTGCAATAAACTTACCAATTAAACTGCAAAACTCTGTGCCTCAGGAGACACATAGCTGGACTCACAGAATTTTTTAGGTTATAAGCACTAGAACAGACTGTTACTGGGTTTATTTGGACATGTGAACAGCCCATTACATGTTTTTTTAAAGAAACGTCATGTATTTAACTCCTGTTAAAACCAGTGACAGGCAGTTATCTTGCTGTGCACTTCTGATTGTGGAGACACATAGACAAAACTGTGTGGTAAAACAAACCAAAAGCATTTATAAACAAGTTTCCAAGGGTTTGTGTTGTTTCAAACTTTGTAGTTCTTGAATGCGCATACAAAACAGAAGATAGTAGAAAATACTTGAATAATATAAAAATATGTGAGTTCTTACCAGGCGATGTTTGCGGTCTTTGGAGTATCTGGAGATATCTTGTTTTCGTAATATTCTAGTTACAACTTTTAACATCAGTGATGTAATTAGAACTTCTGCTGTATCCTCTGGTAACAAAGAGAAGATGCATTTTTTTTCCCCAAGACATTTAAAAGTCTTATTTATTCACCTTCACTTTCCATTGGAAAAAGCAATTGGTATTACCAGGACTTCAGTTTGGAGTCATTAGGATCATTGCAGGTTATTCTGCAACATACAAATAATTTCATTTCATACTATTTTTCCCTAAAATTAATTTAAAAACTGTATTGATCCTCATGAAGCTAATAGGCATAACAGAAATATTTCACTGAATACAAGTTTGTATTACTTTAGTTTAAAGAACTTAGAGTCATGCAGCAGTTTCTAAAAATCATGCTGTAACATGACGGGAAAACACAAGATTAAAATGTGAATGTATGGTAGTTTCTTTTACACAAATATTATTTTATGGATTATTCAGAATGCCGGAGGAGTTCTTCATCTACATAAAAATAATCCTTTGGCAGCAATAGTACTGCAAACTCTTCAAACTCCAGATGTGGCTTACGAAACAAATTGCTCCCTACACCCCATGCAGCAGCACAAGTTAAAGACCTGGGGAGTGCATGCTGTTTAACCTTAAAATAAATAAATAAATAGTTAGCATTTACACAAACTCTCAGAATCACAGAATCTCCTAGATTAGAAAAGAGCTGTAGATCATCTAGTCCAATCATTAACCTAATACTGACAAGCCCACCACTAAACCATGTCCCTAAGCACTATATCTACACAACCCTTAAATATCTCCAGGGATGGGGACTCCACCACTGCCTTGGGTAACGTGTTCCAATGCCTGATGACCCTTTCAATGAAAAAATTCTTCCTAATACCCAATCTAAACCTCCCTTGGCACAACTTGAAGCCATTTCTTCTTGTTCTATCACACGTTACTTAACAGAACTGTTCGAATCCCATCTCTCTGCAACCTCCTTTCAGATAGTTGCAGAGAGCAATAAGGTCTCCCCTGAGCCTCCTTTTCTCCAGGCTAAACAACCCCAGTTCCCGTGGCCGCCCCTCATAAGACTTGTGCTCCAGACCCCTCACCAGTTTCATTGCCCTTTTTTGCACACGCTCAATGTCCTTCTTGTGGTGAGGGGCCCAAAACTGAACACAGTACTCACAGTCCGGGGGTAAAATCACCCCCCTGGTCCTACTGGCTACACTATTCCTGATCCAGGCCAGGATGCTGTTGGCCTTCTTGGCCCCCTGGGCACACTGCTGGCTCATGTTCAGCCGGCTGTCACTCAACACCCCCAGGTCCCTCTCTGCTGAGCAGCTTTCCGGCCTCTCCTCCCCAAGCCTGTAGCGTTGGCGGGGGTTGTTGTGGCCAAAGTGTAAGACTCGACATTTGGCCTTTTTGAAACTCACACAGTTTGCCTCGGCCCATCGATCCAGTCTGTCTAAAGCCCTCTGCAGGGCCTCTCTACCCTCAGGCAGATCAACACTTCCACCCAGCTTGATGTCATCTGCAAACTTACTAAGGATGCATTCGATCCCCTCATCCAGATCATTGATAAAGATATTAAACAGGACTGGCCCCAGTACTGAGCCCTGGGGGACACCACTTGTGACCAGACACCAACTGGAATTAACTCCATTCACCACCACTCTCTGGGCCCGGCCTTGCAGCCAGTTTTTTACCCAGCAAAGTGTATGCCCATCCAAGCCATGAGCAGTCAGTTTCTACGGGAGAATGCTGTGGTAAATGCTGTCAAAGTCTATACTAAAGTAAATTTTACTTAAGCAAAATGCATTCTGGTCAAAGTTGAGAAACTGGACAATTTGCTTAGGCTTAAATGACTATATAACTGGAAGACTATAAAGAAAGAAATGCAGTTATTTAAGTGACCAAAGTGAATTAATACTTATCTCCCAAAAGGAGAGAAATACAAACTTATTCATGTACTTTCCTGTTTTTCCAAAACTTAGTTGCCACCAGTGCTACTCAAAAACTACTACTGAAGTTTATTTACCTTATGGATGAAAAGAAAAAGGCTTTTTCCTTCCCAACCTGGTTCTTCAACTCTCTCAGTGTTTGAAGTTTCTTGTACTATCATCAGTAATATCGTTAAGTGCCAAATCTGCAATACCCCTTCAGAAACAAGTTCTAGTAATTTTTTAGCATGGAAATGAGCAGAATACCTTCTCCCTTGAAGGATATTGCTACCATACACAAAGCAACACTGCACAGAGATGTTAACCAAGTTATCTGATATGTGGCTTGTACCTTACTCAAATAATTTAGAACTAGTTCCTGTATCTTCATACAGCTTGATAAAAGGTTTGTTTGCAATGTATGGCACTGGGCTTTTACCTGCAGTACACAGTATCACAGTATCGTCAGGGTTGGAAGGGACCTCTGGAGATCATCTAAGTCCAACCCCCCTGCCACAGCAGGGACACCTACAATACGCTCTGCAGAAGATTAGACAGCAGAATCTATTTTAACTCTTAAAACCCGAGCAACTTAAAGTGTATATAGAGCTCAGACGGTTGTCGTTAGTGGTGCAGAGTCTAGTTGGAGGCCAGTAACAAGTGGTGTCCCTCAGGGGTCAGTACTGGGTCCAGTCCTGTTCAACATATTCATCAATGACCTGGATGAAGGGATAGAGTGTACCATCAGCAAGTTTGCAGATGATACAAAACTGGGAGGAGTGGCTGACACACCAGAAGGCTGTGCCGCCATACAGAGTGACCTGGACAGGCTGGAGACTTTGGCAGAAAAAAACCTGATGAGGTTCAACAAAGGCAAGTGTAGGGTACTGCATCTGGGGAGGAATAACCCCATGCATCAGTACAGGTTAGGGGCTGATCTCCTGGAGAGCAGCTCTGTGGAAAGGGACCTGGGAGTCCTGATGGACAGTAGGATGACCATGAGCCAGCAATGTGCCCTGGTGGCCAAGAAGGCCAATGGCATCCTGGGGTGCATCAAGAAGAGTGTGGCCAGCAGGTCGAGGGAGGTCATCCTCCCCCTCTACTCTGCCCTGGTGAGGCCACACCTGGAGTACTGTGTCCAGTTCTGGGCTACCCGGTTCAAGAAGGACAGGGAACTGCTGGAGAGAGTCCAGCAAAGAGCTACAAAGATGATTAGGGGACTGGAGCATCTTTCTTATGAGGAAAGGCTCAGGGACTCGGGGCTTTTTAGTCTAGAAAAAAGAAGACTCGGGGGGGTCTTATCAATGCTTATAAATACTTAAGGGGAGGGTGGCAGGTAGATGAGAATAGTCTTTTTTCAGTGGTGCCCAGGGATAGGACTAGAGGTAACGGGCACAAAGTTGAGCATAGGAAGTTCCATCTTAACATGAGGAGGAACTTCTTTCTTTTGAGGGTGGCAGAGCACTGGAACAGGCTACCCAGAGAGGTTGTGGAGTCTCCCACACTGGAGACATTCAAAACCCGCTTGGACGCTGTCCTGTGCAACCTGCTGTAGGTGTCCCTGCTGTGACAGGGGGGTTGGACTTAGATGATCTCCAGAGGTCCCTTCCAACCCTGACGATTCTGTGATTCTGTGATTCTGTATGGTCTGACAAGAAGGAGATGCACTCCAACTCCAAATATGTGTTACCACCATTGTGAGAGTACCGATTTACTGTAGAAAGAGCTAGGAACAAGTATAATGCCTCAACAGACCTCTGCCTCTGAGCAACAGAAACATAGCAGTCTTTGCAGACTCTTACAACTTCTATCCTTTGCTTTCATGCTACAACTCTGGAAAGGAAAAAGCATCAGGTATGCCTGAAAGACCTTTATTTGTAATCCTTGAATCTACCTGCTAGTTGTTTGTGAATAGATCAAATTTGTACTGAAATCTATTAGAAGGAAAAGGTTGTTAGTATAAGAAGTGAGAAGTTAAGAGTTTTCAAGCCCTGCTCCAGAGGAAGCTGCATCATCTCTCAGTCATAGAAATAAAATCTTGCCTCGGAATCATTACAGCAGAATATACACACTGAAGAATAACTACCCAAATTCTGCTTGCAATTTACTTACGTAACCAGAACTAATCTGCACAGGGACAAATCTGAAGAAATCTTGTCTCATTGTACTTAAATTACAAGGAAAGAGGGAAAACCAGACAGCCTTCTTTGTATTTTTGAATTTTTTTCCAATAAATTCTCTTCCTTGCTAGACATTCTAGATTCTAGTGCACTCTAATATAGTCTTGGTTGGAATGCTAAAAATGTGAAATCCGTTAAACCTTTCTTCTTCAAAAAGAAGTCTCTTAAAACTACATTGCGATGATTTCAGAGCCCCAAAGGATCTGCTTAAATGCATGATTTTATTGTAATTGTAAACTATAGGTTTTTACCGTTTATTGATATATACCATTGGTACCCCATTGCATTGGCAAAATATATCTTCATCCAATAGACAAAGGAAAACAATATTACTTTGACACATTTTTGTTAGTTTTTTCCCCTCAAACTTTTCCAGAAACTTCTGCTTTTGCTTGCTGACCTTAAAGTCATTACAGAACATTTACCCTCTTGCTCTCAATAGCACTTAAAGACTTTAAAAAGTGCTTCCTGGGGAGAAAAAGCAGCAGTCAGTGTTGGATTAACACAGCAAGGGTTGGATATACATGACAGCAGTATCTCAAGTCTCCACTTGCTCCACCTCCCCAAACCACAAGAAAGAAATATAGTGACCCAACAGGAGCAGCAATTTAGTTCAAAGATAAAGTGCAGTGAGATTTAAAACCTGTGTTGAGAAATTATATTACCTTCCAATACCTATTGCATCCAAAAATGCATATAAACATGTTATTTGGAGATTTTCAAAGCATATATTTTTAACCTAACAGGAGTGGCAGGGATATTTGTTGGCCAAATTCTCAGCTGCAATAAATCAGCACATAACCTATTGAGGCAGGTGAGAAATTCGTTATACCTAGTGTTCTTTCTGATTTGGATGATGATGTTACCACAGCATTTATTCAGTAGTTAGTTCATCAGACATATTTGCAAACTATAGTATATGGTCCCAGTTATTCTAGGAAAATTATTAGGGGCTTATGTAGCTGATGTCTTCAGCAGTGATTTTACTTTTAGACCACAGGGCCCTCTTTTTGAGTGCTGAAGACAAAGCTGGCAAGAGCAAGGAAAGAGAAAGGAAAGTCACAGAATCACAGAATGGTCAGGGTTGGAAGCGACCTTCAGAGATCACCTAATCCAACCCCTCTGCCAAAGCAGGTTCACCTACAGCAGGTTGCACCTGAAGGTGTCCAGGTGGGTTTTGAATATCTCTAGAGAAGGAGACTCCACAACCTCTCTGGGTAGCCTGTTCCAGTGCTCTGTCACCCTCAAAGCAAAGAAGTTTGTCCTTATGTTCAGATGGAACTTCCGGTGTTCTAGTTTGTGCCCATTGCCCCTTGTCCTGTTGCTGGGCACCACTGAAAAGAGTCTGGCCGCATCCTCTTGACACCCACCCTTTAGATATCTATAAGCGTCAATAAGATCCTCTCTCAGTCTTCTTTTCTCCAGGCTAAACAGACCCAGGTCTCTCAGCCTTTCCTCATCAGAGAGATGCTCCAGTTCCTTGATCATCTTCGTAGCCCTCCACTGGACTTTCTTCAGTAGTTCCTTGCCTTTCTTGAACTGGGGAGACCAGAACCGGACATAGTACTCAACCTGTGGCCTCACCAAAGCAGAGTAGAGGGGGAGGATAACCTCCCTCAACCTGCTGGCCACACTTTTTTTAAGGCACACCAGAATACCATTGGCCTTCCTGGTCACAAGGGCACATTGCTGGCTCATGGTCAGCTTGTCCACCAAGACTCCCAGCTCTCTGCAGAGTTGCTTTCCAGCAGATCAACCCCTAACCCGTACTGGTGCATAAGGTTACTCCTCCCTGGGTGCAGGACCCTATACTTGCCCTTGTGGAACTTCATTAGGTTCATCTGTACCCAACTCTCCAGCCTGTCTAGGTCTCACTGAATGGCGGCTCACTGAGGTGTGTCAGACACTCCTCCCAGTTTTTGCATCATCGGCAAACTTGCTGAGGGTACACTCTGTCCTCTCATCCAGGTCATGGAGGAACACATTGAACAGAACTGGACCCAGTACTGAACCCTGGGGAACACTGCTAGCTACTGGCTTCCAACTGGACTCTGTGCCACTGATCACTACCCTCTGAGCTCTGCCACTCAGCCAGTTCTCAATCCACCTCACTGTCCACTCATCTAACCCACACTTCCTAAGCTTACCTATGAGGATGTTAAGGGACACAGTGTCAAAAGCCTTGCTGGAGTCAAGGTAGACAATGACCACAGCTCTCCCCTCATCCACCCAGCCAGTCATGCCATCATAGAAGGCTATCAGTTGGCCAAGCAGTTGGTCAAGCATGATTTCCCTTTGGTGAATCCATGTTGATGACTCCTGAAAACCTGCTTTTCCTCTATGTGACTAGACATGACATCCAGCATGAGCTGTTCCATCATCTTTCCAGAGGTGGGGGTGAGGCTGACTGGCCTGAAGTTTCCTTCTTGCCCTTTTTGAAGACTGATATGACATTAGGTTTCCTCCAGTCCTCAGGCACATTTCCTGTTTTCCATGATCTGTCAAATATTGCAGACATCTTCAAAAAGGCCAATATTTCAACTTCAGAGAACTATAGGCCAATCAGCTTCACTTTGGTGCCTGGGAAAAATCAAGGACCAAATCTTCCTGAAACACAATTCTGGGCACTTGAAGGACAAAGTGCTTGGGAAGAATCAGTATTGATCAAGTATAAACATTCTTGAGAAACCTGTTTGCCTCCTGTAATAAAACAAATGGATTTATGGATGAGTTAGACCAGTGGAGGTAATTTACCTTGATTTTAATCGAGGTTTTCAACACTGTCTCCTGCATCATTCTTATATCCCAATTAGAACATTACAGTCTGGATGGATGAATAAAAATTAAAAAGTCTTACTAGATAAAAAACCCCACAAATGTGATAGAACTCAGAGGGTGGTAATTAATGTGTCCTTCCCTACCTGGAGGCCAGTGACAAGTACAGGGGTTTATCCTAGGACCTGTTCTGTTTAACAGATCATTTATGAATCATCCAGATGTGATGAATGGAGTTCAACTCCATGCAACTCTCATCAAGTTTGCATTTGATGTTAATTTGCTGGATCAGCTGATACGCTTGAAAGCAGGGTGGACATTCAGAGTAGAAAGGATGAAGAAATGGGCAACGGGAACCTCAGCAAGGTTCCTCAGTGAGAAAAAACGCAAGTCCTGCGCTTGGAAAGGAAGAGTCCCCTGCAATGATATGGGCCAGCTGACCATCAGAGGAGCAGCTCTGCTGAAAATATCCTGGCAGTGATGGTGGATACAAGCTGGACACTAGTCAGCAGCACAACCTGGCAGCAAAGAAGGATGAGAGCACCCTGGGCTGTACTAACAGAAGCATAACCAAGAGATCGACAGAAGTGAACTCAGCACCACATCCAGAGTTCCATGTCCAGTCTTGGGCTCCCTATAGAAGAAAGATGGTGATAAAGTGGGTGTGCAGCTCTGCACAGCTGGTCCAGAGCAGGAGTACTTGCTCTGTGAGAAGAGGACGAGGCAGATGGAGGAAGGACAGCTTTGGGGCAACCTAACAGCAGCACCCAAGTACTTATGAGAATGTCCCCAAGAAAACAGAGCCAGGCTGTTCAGAGGTGCATTGAAACAGGGTGAGAGACCACAGGCATAAATTGAAATGCAAGAGGTTCAGACTGGATATAAACATAAACTTTTTCCCCCATAAGGATAGTCAAACAATGGAATAGGCTACCTAGAGAGGCTGTGCAGTCTCCATCCTTGTATATTTTCAGGAACCAACTGGATTAAATTCCCACCAACTTGGTCTGACCTCATAGCTGACTCTACTTGGAGCAGGAGGTTGGACTCAGCTCTCCTGAGGTCCCTTCCAGCCTGAATATCCTGTGATCCTAATATTTTCCAGTTATTTTTTAATATGCAGTACTAGCTTAACTCTGCTTCCACAGAGCTGAGTGACATAACTTGGAATCGTAGATGTTTAAACAACTGTTTAAAAAGACATTTATCTCATGTCCCTCCAAAGATGTGTGAATATGTATATTCACTTATAGGCACCATAACAAAATTTACTAAATTGCTTACACTAATAGTTTCAAATCCTCAAAGGCCATCAATGATGCAGTTACATTGGTATATGTCCAGCTTTCAAGACTAGATTTGCTGTTACCCAGTCCTGCAAATCCTACTATTCTAAGACATACTATTAAACATTTTAATCTAATTTATGTCATAGTGCTTTGGGTACGATCTGTTGATACCCAAGACACCCTGCAGATAGAAGAATCGTATAGGATATACTAAAGTAAATGCACCAGCCTGAAAGTCTATGCAGGGACTGACTGCACTGTGTTCACAGATAACTTGTTTTGTATAGGTTCTCTAGGTAGCACAGTACTGAAGTGTACTACACCTTAAGCCTCACACTCAGAAGAGGCTGTACTTGCTGAATACATATAAATCAGATACGAAGCACATTTGCAGAAGGTCTGATGTGTTCCCAGCTAAATCTATGGCTGATATTGATATTCCAGACTTTGTCTGAAAGTAACTCTAGGATTTCAAGAAAGTCTCCAATTTACAGATGGAGTCATATGCTGACATAATACCTTGGTCATCTTGCCTTTTGTAGCAAACCAGCCTTCTGCCTATGCCTCTCTCCGTCCTACTTTGTTTCTTGCAAACTTGAAGTAAGATCATTTTGTTTGGTCTTAAGATCCCCTTAGCTGAAATGAAGAGGAATCATTTGCATCCAATCTGTATGATGCTGTTCTGAGCTGAGATGCAAATAAGCAAAGTAGTGCTGCTGTGCAGACAGGACTGAAGGCAATGCTATGACTGATGAAAGAGCTACAGTGCTGTCAAGACTCTCACTAGCACCTCTGCACATCACCACACTGCTTTGTGTAAGCAATCCAACTTGCTCAGGGCCAGCTCTCGGGTGTCTGTATTGTTTGAGATAAAAACACTGCTTTTCCATCAAATGTTGTGCCAGGGAGCACGAAAGCATAACACAACCAAGCCTTAAACTAAAGGGAGAATCAAGTGCTTAAGGGCAAGCTTAACTTTAGTTGGAATAAGCTGTGCCAAACAGCATAGCATAACTGCTTCCTATCTGCTGATCTATTGCTTGGCCCGTATTCTCCAACACTGAACATCGAAATCCATGCTACATACATGTTTACCATTAGTTTGGCATCCACAGATGCTGTGTCACAGTGGATCACTAGCTTTGAAAAAAGCTGACTTTACATTCATTAGTGAACATTGTGATAGGAGATTTACATGCATGCAGACACAGATTGCATATGTAATTATCTCTATACAGCATCAAACGTGCAGCAAGCAGGTATACATACAAACGCATACCCAAGGAATGATAGATCAAAATCAGGTTCCTAACAACTATAATGGCGAGCTACTCTAGGAATGTCGACTTTCAGTACCAATTATGTTGCAGAGCCCTTGAAGTGTTGCAAAGTGGCAGCCACACACCCTTAATCATATTCTTTGCTTACACACTGTATTCCAGCTTTCAAACCTGCCTGTGCTGGAACTGCTTTTCAAGGAGTCTCACTGTTTGTTTGGTGGAGGTTTTTTTGTCATCATTATTGATGGTTTTTTGCTCGTTATCAGCATATTATGCAGTATATTTTGTATTCTGCAGCAGCTCATATGTTAGAATCTTTGTCCCTCAGACCATCAGTGGTGCATTTACGGACACTCCAGCTCATGCACACAAAAAATATAATCACAAATTCAACAGTACACTATCATAATTTAACATTGCATTCAAGAAAGGTGTTTTCTTAACCTGTTCTGGATTTATTTTTCAAGGTCAAATTTACATTTCTCAAGAATTAACAGTTTTTATACACTCCTCCCCTACCACTTTTCCAGCCAAACATTTTAAGTTTACAAAATTTAAATCAAGTAAGACTGTCTTACTCTGTGACATATCAAAATATAATTACATATTCTGCTAGTCAGCTGAACTTTGTCCCTAATTTGCATCTTATCTTGAACAATTTATTTTCCCACTTGTCATGAAACCTATGACTGGAGCTGATCTTTTATAGACCACTTGGCAAGAGTGAATAATTAGAATACGGTTCCATCTGCATTAGAATGGTTTTTGTCCAAATTTTGAATGCAGACCTTGCTATATGCCTCCCTAAAACTCCCTAATAGGAGCGCAAGAGATAAAACATGAAGATGAATACAATGAACTACCATCTTAAAAATTAGTAAGCCTTATCCTTTCTAATGTAGTATCATAGAATGGTTTATGTTGGAAGGGACCATAAAGATCACCTAATTCCAACCCTACTGCCATGGCCAGGGACACCTCCCACTAGACAAGGTTGCTCAAGGCCACATCCAACCTGGCCTTGAACACTTCCAGGGATGAGGTCTCCACAACTTTCCTGGGCACCCTGTTCCAGTGCCTTAACACCCACATAGTGATTTTTTTTTCCTAATATCTATTCTAAATCTCCCCTCTTCCAGTTTGAAGCCATTACCCCTCGTCCTATCACTACAACCCCAAGAAAACAAAGTTCCTCTCCAGCTTTCTTGTAGGCTCCCTTCAGATACTGGAAGGCTGCTATAAGATTTCCCTGGAGCCCTTCTTCTCCAGGCTAAACAACACCAACTTTCTCAGCCTGTCTTCATTAGAGAGGGGCTCCAGCCCTCTAATAATTTTTGTGGCCCTCCTCTGGACCCGGTCTAACAGGCCCAAATTCTTCTTATGTTGAGGGCTCCAGGACTGGACAAAATATTCCAGGTGGGGTCTCACCAGAGCAGAGTAGAGGGTAAGAATCACCTCCCTTGATCTGCTGGCCACACATCTTTTGATGCAGCCCAGGATACGGTTGGCCTTCTGGGCTGCGATCGCACATTGCTGGCTCATGTTGAGTTTCTCACCAACCAACAGCCCCCAAGTATTTCTCCTCAGGGCTGCTTTGAATTTATTCTCCACCCAGCCTGTATTTGCACATGGGATTGCCCCAGCCCACTTGCAGGACCTTGCACTTGGTCTTGTTGAACCTCATGAGGTTTGTACAGGCCCACCTCTCAACTCTGTGCAGGTCCCTCTGGATAGCATCTCTCCCCTCCAGCATGTTGACCACTCCACACAGCCTGGTGTCATCAGCAAACTTGCTGAGGGTGTACTCTGTCCCAATATCCATGTCACCAACAAAGATGTTAAACAGCATCAGTCCCAGTACCGACCCCTGAGGAACACCACTTGTCACTGTTCGCCACTTGGACAAGGAGCTGTTGACCGCAACTCTTTGAGTGTGATCGTCCAGCCAGTTCCTTATCCACCTAGTGGTCCATTGGTCAGATCCATGTTTCTCCAATTTAGAGACTAGGATGTCATGTGGAACAGTGTCAAATGCTTTGCACATGTCCAGGTATGTAACTATCTTATTCTCATTTAAGACTAATTTTACCCAAATTAGTGTAACTGGATCTTTATGATCTTTTTCTAGTTCTAAGGAAAAATAATTTATTCCTATCATGATACATAAAATATATTCTTTGAGGAGAGGGTCTTTATCAGGGAGAGTAGTGATAGAAGAAGGGGTAATGGTTTTAAAGTGGAAGAGTGTAGATTTAGATTAGATATTAGGAAGAAATTCTTTACTCTGAGGGTGTTGAGGCACTAGAACAGGCTGCCAAGGGAAGTTATGGATCCCCCATCCCTGGACAAGAGGTAATGGGCCCAAACTTGAAAATAGGAAGTTCCATCTCAACATGAGGAGGAACTTCTTTACTTGGAGGGCAGCAGAGCACTGGCACAGGCTGCCCAGAAAGGTGGTGGAGTCCCCAACTCTGGAGACATTCAAAACCTGCCTGGACGCCATCCTGTGCAACCTGCTGTAGGTGAACCTGCTCTGGCAGAGGAGTTGGACTAGATGATCTCCAAAGGTCCCTTCCAACCCCTATCATTCTGTGATTCTGTGAAGTGTTCAAGGCCAGGCTGGATGGGGCTTGAAGCAACCTGGTCTAGTGGAAGGTATCCCCACCCATGGCAGGGAGGGGTGGAAACAGATGATCTTTAAGCTTCCTTCCAACTCCAACCATTCTATGATTCTATGATTTTGGTTTCCTGTTGCTCCAGCTAAACTGTGTTTATTAAAACAAGCTTGAGAAAATAAATCATTTACTTGTCAAGCATAGCAAACCCGCTGTTTTGAAGTAACATTAACAAGCCACTTACTGTATTCAGTAAAGCAGATATTAAAATTCCATATACGTAGGTAGACTTGTCCTAAATTCAGGCAGCACAGCAGTGTTCAGGATATTCCAAGAATTTAGGCCAAGCTGGATGTGGCCTTGGGCAACCTGGCCTAGCGGGAGGTGTCCCTGGCTATGGCAGGGGGGTTGGAACTCGATGATCTTCAAGGTCCTTTCCAACCTAAACCATTCTATGATTCTATAATTCTAATTTCAGAAATGCGACTAGTTATGTAACAAGTTATGCCGAAGGACTTCATCATTAAAAATTAGGGCATGAGACATAATTAAAATGCAGCTCTTCAACAACATTTTTTCTAAATCTCAGTAAACTACACAAAAAATGAAATGTGAAAGACAGCAGAGTTGCCAGAGACTTATATAATAAAATTAGAAGAGAATATACTTTTGCTGAGAGGAGTCTATGCAACAAGTGATAATTTATCACCTTTCTTGAAACAAGTGTACCTTCCTAATATTTCTCCAGGTCAGAATAGGGCATGATTAACACCACAAGGGGCACAGGAAAAGGCTACAAAGTGAGAAATTCCCCAAAATATAAAGCTAGCCTAAGAATATTCAGTGCCACTCACTCCAATTCCTCTGAGTTTGTTATGGAGTTAGAAAAACTTAGAGCAGACTTTGAGCTGCAGCTCGAGAAGATAATTTCCCTGCTCATAAAAGATTACAGAGGTGATGTTGACTGTCCAAACACAGTTCTGTTTGGTTCAGCAAGGATTAGGAATAACATATCTCTGTGGTATATCTGCCAATGTTGCTTCACTGTGCCTCAAACATACTGTTCCTCACAGCTTTTATTTTTTGAGGTTTTTATTAGACTACAGCATCTTGTTTATTTGGAAAGACAAGAATGGAGTGGCCTAATTACAAATTGATTTTTATGGAAGATTAATGAACACAGAACAGGCCAGGTTCTGCATTCTCTTCCTATTCATAGAAGTTTACTTCCCTCCTCCCACCCCCATAAAACCTATAGCTTTGTGTTTAGAGTTCTTTGATGAGAATGGGAAGATGTGGTCACAATTGTACCTCAAGAATCAAGAAGAGAAATTGGTTTTCTCTTATTAAAATGCTGTCATAGAAATAGTGAGACCAAGCAAGTGAGAACATAAGACTTGAACAGTTCCCAGATGGGGTCCCTCTAGGTGTTTGAGCTCCATGGGAACCTGTTCACAGGTGTCTTATAGCAGCACCTTCTGACACCTAGGTTGTGGAGTGTACTCCTGAAGAGATTTAAAAAAGCTACTCAAAACAACAGGACAAGAGCTAGAAGTAGTATTGCTGCACTGAATTTATGTGGGAAGGGATAATAAATGTTGAAGTTAACTTAAAAGAGGCAAAAATTCAAACAAAAAAATTTCCAAAGCTTCATGGGATTTTACAAATTTAAACTTGCCTTAAGCACATGAAGTTGGCAATGCCCTCTTCAAAAATACACAACACTTTGACTTTGTGTTGGTGCTTACAAACCTCTGAGCCCAATGATCCAGCCATGCAGCTTATTATTCTTTTATCTAGTGCACAACCGATCAACTTGAATATCAGGATACCATAAGGAACTAAGTAAAAACCCTTACAAAAGATAAGGTATACAGTATCTCCTGTGATCTCCTGTCTTGGTTTGCCAGTTGTTTAATTACAGAAGACTATCAGTGGAGTCAGACATACTTTGCCCTTGGTAAACCCATACTGACTTTCCCAATAATCATCATGTCCTTCAGGCAGTTGTAAATGGCTTCCAGGTAAATTGTTTCATAATCTACCCAGACACTGAGGTCAGGTTGACCAGCCTGTAGCTTCTTGAATCCTCCTTGCCCTGCTTGAAGATAGGTGTGACATCTGCCTTTTCACAGTCATCAAACTTGCTCATGACTATGAACATGACCTTTATAAAAATTTATAAAAAGTAAAATCTTTTACGATAAAAGATTTTAAAAAGTTGCCTACTAACAACGTTACCCAGCTTCCTCAGCACCTTTGGAAGCATGCCATCCAGTCTCATGAGCCTGTGTATATATAGTCGGATTAGGTTCTCCCTATCTTCCTCCACAGTAGAGGAATATCTTTTGCTTATCTTCGACTAGTAGTGTAAGAGGCCCAAGAGACCTGGGGTCATACCTGTTTAGTGAGGGCTGGAGGATGGGAGCAGGGTGGAGAGAGGGAGGGGAGAGGAGAGGGGAGGAAAATCAAGTGGTGGGAGGGCTTTCAGTCCCTTGGTCTTTTCCCAGTCCTTCATCACCACCTCACCTGCCCCACTGAACAGCAGTACCTCATTTTCCTTACACTTCCTTCTGCTGTTGAGCTAGTTACAGAAACTCTTGATACCTATAATACATTGCTCCTGGTTGCAAGTCCAGCTAAGCTTCAGCTTTCCTAGATCTATTCCTGCACGCTCAGGCCAAGTCTTTATGTTCTTCCTAGGTAGCCCATTACCACTTCCACGTTCTGTGCGCTTCCCTTTCATGACTAAACTCAGTGACCATGACTGATCATACCTTGATCCCTCAGAGAGTGTATAATAGCATTAGAATGCCAATGCTTAAACTTTCACATGCACCACAATAAACTGAGTAATATATTAAGGAGATCACACCAAAAGAAATAATTCAGCCCACTTTATTTTGCAGCTTAATTATTGATCAAATGTCTGTCCTTGAAGTTTCACATTCTCACATACATAAAAATGACCCTGGTTCTTTGTTCACTTAAACCAAGTCACAAGAATGAAACATTTACGTAGAAAAAGAAACTATTTGAACATAAACTTGAAATAATAAAGTATGAGGATAGAGTAAGAGCAGGCAAAATGTTTTCAAGTGCTATATAATGAAGAAAATTGCTTCATAGGCAGATTCATTTCTAAAGTAAGAGTGAAAGCTGCTGTGTCTGGTTTGTGTTATTATGGTTGTAATTATTTATTACAGTAAAGCCCAGAGGTACATTATAGCAACTATTGTGCAAAAGCACAGTTCTGTAAGATGAATCCAACAGCATGTACATTAGTGCAAAGGGATGTTGAGGCGCACGTTCCATGATGGATTATTTTTCCTTTACTTCTATCCTGGTTTTCTAGTGCTCAGTAATAGCAAACATTTATAGCTCAGACACTGTTGTACTACAGCAGAAGATGGGGTTCTGAGTTCAGGATCAAGACTTCATTGCTGGGGGTTCTGTATGGACATACAAATCTGGCTTTTTCTCAGAGAACATAGGGTAAAGTTGATACCTCTTACAGCTTTAAAACTATTTGCCAGAAGAGCAGTCCCATGCTCCCTCCTCCCCTTTCCACTGGAATTCATTTGACCCTTTCAATTGTACCAGATAAGTTAAATCACAAAAAAACCCCAAACAAACCCAAACAACCCACCCAAAACAAACCCTAAACAAATAAAAAACCAACCCCCCCAAAAAACCCCACACTACACAGAAAAAACACACACCCCCCTACAAAAAAAGCAAAACCAAAACCAAAGCAAAGCAACCCAAACACAAAAAATCCCCAAGCCACCAAAAAATCAGAGTTCTCCAACAGATCGGCAAAACTGAATTGGACTTACTGCAGAGAGACAAACAGAGCCAGTTGAAAGAATAAGAATAAAAACTTTCTCCTTTCAATATATCTGGGGCATGAGTTCAGCTCAAGCCACAGCATATAATTTCACCCTTTGGCTAGATTTTAGAAAGTGTTTAGGCAGCTGAAATAAGAGATATCTATTGAAAGCCTTAGGCTTCTGTTGGAGGTTAGGGTGCATGACAGCCACTGTTCTGCTAGCCAGATAAATCAGAGCTCAGAAAGTTACAGCTGTACACTCCCATCAGACATCTTACATGCACACTCACTTCCACTAAGCACTGGCCATAGTGCACAAGATTATATTGTCTCAAGGTAGCAAAGGTCCACATACCTCAAGGTATACTACAGGTTTGCACAGTATCTGTCCAGAAGATGTATAAGCAGGGCAAGAGATATGCTACAATCATATATTTTCCACAGACCAGTCTTTAAGAATAACATAAACATCTTGATTATGTTTACTTCACATTACTCTGGTAAAAGGAATTCAGATATCCTGAATAGAAATAAAAGACAGCTGAAATTGAGGCTACATAGGTTCATAATCATAGCAGTCACAAAGCACACAGAAGAAACAGAATGTGTGTACTACTGATAGTGAAGAAAAAAAAAACATTTAAAAAATCACTTATGCATAAAGTTAACTGTAGAAAGCAAATCCCCAAGCATCTACCCTTACAACAGCTGAAGACATAGCTGTTTCTAAGTGTTATTCTCCCTGCTTCTAACACATCTGGAAGATGACCTTAAAAATTAGTTGTGCATTTTTTATATTAGCCTGTGTAAAAAACTATGCACTAAACCTCATCTCATGCTGTGTTGATGCAAGCCACAAGTAAATGTTATTATTTAGAGGACTTGGAAGAACAGAATTTGAACATGGTTAACTACAGAAAAAGAACTCACGCATACATGTATAGCTTGAATACAGGATATATAGTGTCATTTTGTCATTTAAGTAGTCTGCAGAGATCTGGTGGGTCCTTTGCCATCAAACCTCAATATTTCACTAAGACAGATGGGATCTGTATGCAATCTGAATTCAGGCTGCTCTTATAACAATGTTGTGGTGGCATATAAGCTAGAATCACTACACTTTCGTGGAGGAACCTTAATGGCTTCCCTTTGGTAATACAGTCTGGGTAACAATGTCTCATAAGACAGGAATGTAAATGTAAGCAGTGTATATGAGCAGAATACTCAAAACTGTTTGAGAGGATACTTGCCAAAAAAACCCACCCCAAAACCAACCAACCAACCAACCAAAACACTCTGATAACACCAAACATGAGGAGTATCTGTTGGATTAAATAATAATCAGGGAATGACCATTAAAATTTTGGGCAAGACAACCAACCAAACAAAAAGGATGAGTCATCTTGAAGAGAGATACGAAAAAAACAGGAAAATTTGTATAAGTGAGAAGAGAGAAATGCACTTATAACGGTTTGGTGCTGCCAGAAGTCTCCCTGGGACATAATGGCTTTTGCCCAGGCTGGACAGAGCAGCCTTCCCATTGGATACCGTGAGGAGTCTGCACCAACTCCTACTCTAACAGTATGGGGCACAGTATGTAGGGACCCACACCTCTGGGGGCTGGGGTGGCACTTGGCCCCCTGGGCGGCTTCATCACCTGTGTGGGCGCTAGCAAGTTGCAGAGAGTGGGCTGCATGGGTACACATAAAGCTAGAGCACCCACATCTCCAACACTGGTGTGTGCAAGTAGGCTGCTCCACAGTGCCAAGAGATGGGGTCTAGTTGTAATAACCCACATTTCCTGTGAGGCATGGGTGGAGTGCATGTGACTGTGTGAACATGTCCATGTCATTAAGACTTGGGAGGATTTGTTAAGGAAGAGTGTTCACAGATTTGTGGTCATTTGTTAACATTTTTAAAATGTCTAGCTATTGGCATGTCTGCTGTACTGCTGACACTGATCCTCAATGTACAGTTCCCTGCTTGCTAGTTAATCATATATTGTTAAAAACCAAAACCTAACCAATAAGCTGCTTTAATCCTTATTTGCTCCCATGTGTTATTATTTCTTGGAATTAAATATTTTGTCTAACAAACTGGCTTTGAAGCAGCAGTGCAACACATATATATACATTTATTTCATTGTAGATTATTTTTTAAGTTTCCTAGTACTAAGGATGTGACCATGCCACTGCATTAAGACACTGACAAATGAGTGTTACACCTGCTTACATCTCTTCATTTGGACTACTGTCAGTCAGGTTGTATCAGTGAGCAGAGAAAAACAAACACAACTGACCCTTTTATTTAGACTACAGATTTAAAGCAATTTGCCTGGATAAGAAACAAAAGCTGTCTAAAGTTAAAAGCTGACTTACTACCAGCAAGCTAGCTGCAATTTCTGCAGCATTCTCAAAGCTAATACATCTTAAGTATTAATTAGTAAGAATAAGAAGCAATTGGCTAATCTAGACTCCAGTGAATTGAGACGTTTGTATAAAGCTGTAAGACACCATTGCTAAGCCATCCCTAGAGGTACCTAACTGCCTACACTTGAACAGCAACTTCCTAGGTTATGATGAGAGGTGATTATCTTTCAGGAGATTAATCTCCATTTATTAGCTGAGTAATTCTCAGTCATGTTCTCTTCTCATATATATACTGTTGTAAAACAGTCATGCTCTTGCTGTTGTCACTCACACCATTAAGAACTCTGCTTTGCAAACGTGCTAGAATTCAACTTTACACAGATTACTACAACACAATTGACTAACTTGATAATGTGATTTTGGTCATCTGGGTTCACTAAACTAAAACTTTTCATACTCAAGTCAGTCACATGCCGGATACCTTTAGAGAGCTTAAATATAAATATATATACTCACATGCATATATAGAAACACACATATGCACATACTTATATAAATGCTTACATACATATTATATATGTACATGTATATACACACACACACGCACAAGTGTGTATATATATATATAAAACCCCATCATACCCAAGCGTGCTGCTTCTTTAAAGCTAACTTAGTCAAGGTAGCTAATTTGACACAAAATCAGGAACAAAAATAATCCTGTATTTAAACTAATGAATATTTTTGACTTTTTGCACTAGAAGCCTTCTGTAGGTGTTCACAGGTTAATATTGCCTATTTCAAATACCTTTATAAGCATTATGCTTTTTTAGGTAGATAGCTCTCTAGAGCCTGTTACTCAAGAGCTTTGTTTCAGCATGTAGGAGAATGCTAATTTGCAAAACAGATTTTTCCAAATCAGATATTTGTGCAGTGGTAATTTAATCAGGTTTTCCTTAAGAACGTTGGCTTGGACCTATTGAAAGAACAGCCAGTTAGAAAGAGTTTCCGAGCTTGTGTGTGACTTTAAGTGCCAATGGTTTGAATTTATTGTAGCTAGCTTTCTGCCAGCAGATATATACCCAAACTACTAGAGCATACTACTGAAAGCAGCAACCAAGTGGGGCTTCTCATGTTAGAAGTGGCACCTATGTGAGTTGTTTAATTACAGCTATTGCCATTGAACACAGAGGGCTTTATCCAGTAACCTGTTTTAGAGTTTCCATAAAATAGCAAGTTGCCTCAACATTTTAGGTTTTAGTTGTCACTCAATACACAAGTCATCGTCAAACAGGACCAACACACGACTAAACCTCCTTCGGAAGGCAAGTCAGTCACACATGTCTTTCTAGAGGGTTTCCACACTCAAGTCTGAAAATTGTATCAACTCCCAGACACTTATTACCTGTTAAGTATTTAGCAAGAACATGTTTCTATATGGTGTTACTTCAGTAAGACACGTAGAAGAGTACATATTTTTAGACTATGGGCGCACACTAGCAACTTAGGTGTATATCAACATTAGCGGTAAATTGCACTGTTAATTAATTTGACCTTGGGGAGGTGAACTTTAAATATTTGTATCTGTGGTCTACCAATATTCCTGAATTCAAAATAAAGCCTGTCTGCAGAGTTGCTCAGTTACTTAAAAATTGACAATAGGGAAACAGGTTATCTGAGAAGAAGGAATGGATTTTGTTATTCTTGATTAATTCTCTGCTTTGCTCACTGAAACACCCGTATTCTGACTCACCACCACTTAACTTTATTGATAGGATGAAAGTTAGATTTATCTTTGCTGATCACTTGTTCAGTGTAAGAGTGCCCCTCTTCTCCCTAGAGTTTCTAATATATCCATAAGCTAACTGTAACAGTCATTGCAGATAGTAATTTAATGACCAGTATCTTTTTGTAGTACTAAGGGATCCAGATGTCACACCTGTACATGAGTAGCAGGAAGCATAAGGAAACAGTTGTTGCTCCTGTCCTTTGCTCAGTGACTAGTCATACAGGAGAAGCAGGAAGGGGGAAATCAGACAAGCACTGTGAAACAAACCTACAATCACATAGAGAAAAACACTGCATGTCTATTGGGAGATCTTTTACGGTATGAATAAGCTATTTTCAGAAGCTTAAAGACCTTCTGAAATAGTAGACATACATTTAGCAGTAATACAACTTCAGGAAGGTTAAGCAATTTTAAGGGAGGGTTTCTTAGTCATATTTTAAATGTGTAAGTACCTCAGCTAATTTGAGAAACTATTCTGATTAGAACTGTTGTTTCTATACCAAAAAAAACATCAGCAGCATTTAAAAAAAAAAAAATCCAAGGGAAAGAAGAGTCTTTAACAAACCTGGGAGGCTTTGTTTGCCAACTTTAAATTTTTGAGCAACTGTTAGGAACGTGCTCCCAACAAACGCATGTGTAAAATGTTTAAAGAGAATGCTGACAGAGCTTAAAAAATTGTTATAGTAAAAATCGATTTTCATTTGTGCAGTTTAAATATGACAGACTGAGTCAATAGAAGCATTTAGCACACCAGACACAACAAGTGGGATTTTAATAAGGAAATAGAAATTCTTTGGAACAGACTTTCCATATATCAAATAGGATCATTATAGTAGCTTTCATTTCCTTCAAGGCAGGTGTTAAGGCACACTCCCATCTATTAGAACAGACAGCCAATAAGCAGCACCTGTCCCGCATCTTAAACACCATTTTTCTCCACACCTATCTAGTCACAAAACAGTTCTGCAGTAAGGTGCTCTGACTTACTCCATTGAAACTTGCAGAATTGAATAGTCATCAGGAGATATAACAGTCATTCTTTCTTTACTTAACTGTCCTACCCACTAGAATAGTATTAGCCTCCTGTCTCATTTTACATAAAGTATGGGAGAGAAAATTTATTTAATCGGGGGGGGGGGGGGGGGGGGGGGGGGGAAATCCTTCCTGCAGTCTCTTACAGCTTCGTGAGTAAACTCTTTTACAAACTGATAAATGTCTATTAAAATAGTTTCATTAAGGATCAAATAGCATTAGTTACTAGTTCCTGTGGAAGTGGTCAGATTAGTGATTGCTTGAATATGTCCAACTGATTCTGTGATAGAGATCACCTGTCATTACCAACTTGTTTGGGTGTTGAAATGCAGTCAGAAGTAAAGTCCTTTCCTGTAGTCTAGTTCCAATTGCAAACATCTATTCTCTCCATACTTTGTATTAGAACTTAACACAGGCAACTACAACATTAATATAGTTTGTTTCAGCTGGGATGGAGCCAACTTTCTCACTAGCAGCTGGTGTATTGCTTTGTTTTGTATTTGGGATGAGAACTAATGTTGATAGCACACTGGTGGTTTTGGTTGTTGCTAAGCAATCACGGCCTTTTCTGCTCCTCACGCTGCCCCACCAGAAAGCAGGCTGGGGGTGCAAAAGAAGCTGGGAGGAGACACAGGCAGGAAAGCTGACCCCAACTGACCAAAGGGATACGCCATGCCATATGATGTTATGTTCAGTATATAAAGCTGAGAGGGGAGGAAGAAGGAACACACACACATTTGGAGTTATGGCTTTTGTCTTCCCAAGTAACTGTTACACATGATGGAGCCCTGCTTTCCTGGAGATGGCTCAATACCTGCCTGCTGATGGGAAGCAGTGAATGAATTTCTGCTTTGCTTGTGTGTGTGGCTTTTGCTCTACCTATTAAACTGTCTTTATCTCAACCCGTGATTTTTTCATCACTTTTACTCTTCTGACTCTCTTCCCCATCACAACTAGCAGGAGTGAGCAAGTGGTTGAGGGATCTTAGCTGCCAGATAGGGTTAAACCACAGCACAGTTGTATTCTGTTTATTACTACGAATAACTAAATACATCAAGCAAGTCATTGAAATAGTTACTGAATGTGGAGCTTGCATGCAAACATCAACAACAGTACTAGGTAAACAAATTTCTTTTTTTGTTTGTATGTGGCTTTGCTTTTGGGATTTAACCACTGCACTACAGAATTCCAACTGAGCATCACAACCCTAGAAGTTTTATGTTTCTTTCTACAAAACAACCAGTTCAGAAGAAGGCAAGAAAATCCCATTATTTGCTCTGTATCCTAAGCAAGATGTGAAATGGGTTTTGATCCCCTTTTTTTTGATGATAGCACAAAACTGTTTTCTTTCCTCAGCACATGTTCAAACTAGTAGATTACTAGGTAAAAGCTAGGTTGACACACCACAAAATAGAAGCCAATAGCACATGATAAGTTAAAATAATTCATTAATTCATACCAGCTATGATTTTTGCTGAAGCCTTCCCAAGATCCTGAAAATGAGTGGAACAGAACCAATCTATTCAAATCAGAGCATACAGGAGGAAAACAGAAAACTGCTTATGAGCTTTCAGGTTAGCCCAGAAAATTGGTTTTATATGTTGGGTTGGTTTTTTTTTGAGGGGGTAAAGATATTTTCTGCCCAGTTAGATACCAGCCTTCTCCTTGCTTTAGTGAAAAGAAAATATACAATATTGAAAGCAAAGATAACAGATTCTCAAAAACACATAATTTGCTTTTGAGTTGTTAGGCCAATGCAGTAAGCATAATAATACAAAAGAAGTCCTTTGTAGATATCTAATAACAACAGTAAAATTCACAGTTTCATTACCAGACTTACTTTGCTCTGTGTGCAATCTATGTCACCTTTGCCTCCTTCCTTTAGGCTAGCTAAACCTACTGCCAGGTAGCCCAGCTCCTTTAGCACCAAGCACCTTAATAAGCCTGAGAAGATTTGAATGCTAGATAAAGAGCAAAACACACCAGTAACTTCCTTCATCTGTCTCCAAAAGGAAACTGGTCCTCAACTTATAAAACACCTTACTTCTTAGGAAACAACTAAATTAGAAACAACCATCTTCACCTGAAGGAAAACACCTCTTATAGTGTATTGAAGCCTGCCAGGTGGTAGAAAGGCCGCATAACTGAGGAGTCCTGATTTTTTTTTTCTCTCAAAATGGAACCAGCTACTCATCTGAGGGTTTAAAGGGCCCATATACCCCAGTACACTTCTGCATATAAGTTTTAAAGTAAATCTTGATTTAGCAAGCATTTAAGGCATAGATTACCAAAAAAAACCCCAAGCCAAAACAGAACAGAACAACCAATCAAACAAAAAGCAAACCCAAAAGCAAGATAAGTATCTGAAATAGGGTTACCATGAACACAACTCTCTTTCCAAACTGACCTGCAGTCACTAAAATTGTGAAGCTAGACAGCTATAGCAATTAAGGTTATGTGTTGTGTTGGAAGGACAGTTTCTCTAATTTCTCTCAGAGAATTCTTAGGTTGGAGATAAAAAACATTTTAGCTAAAAACCTATTAGAGTATCTTGAATGTTTAAAATTGTCTAAAATGAAGAGTCAGAATATTCTGAGACACAGTGAAAGCACACAGAAAGTATTTAAATCATTTGAGGAAAAAATAGAGGAAAATCTCTAATTTTGTCTAAATTAGACAAAAATATCTAGTTTATTTTCAGTAAGAGTTAAACTTTTAGGCTATTTAGGTATTTTTAGTTAGGAAATTGTGTACAGGTGCCTAAATGGCACACTTGAATATATTTGAAAATATGACACCAAATCATGTATAGATCCCATAGGATCAGGATTTTACATTTTTGTCATTTGGCTCCACCATCAAAATGTACATTGATGTGTAGTAACTAAAATATCTCTTAACAGAAATAACAGGGAAAACTTGCCTGATTTAATATGAAGATACAGAGTAGAGGAAAAATCAAAATTAAAAAGTGATTTAATTCTACAGACCTTTCAGACTGAAATAAAGTTTCTTTTCTCACTAGTGGCAAAAGAAAAGAAAAAACCAAACCACAGATAATTACTGGGATGAAAAAAAAACTCCCAACAAAAATGCAAAAATACTTTAATTAACTAAAATTGTTAAGGATTTACATTATATTTTTTGGCAATTATCTTCAAATTTTAATGCTATTTAGTAGAGCATTTGAACAGCACAATCATTTTCCATTTACTGAGCTGTTTTTTTTAGTTCTGTAATAGCAAAGCAAAAGGGTAGGTTGCAAGAAACAGAACAAATGACAAGAATGTGACATGTAATTTTTTATGGCATGAGACATACTATATTTGAAGGTGTTCATTATGCAGGGAAAAGATTTGAGATCACTGCCAATGATAGGAAAGAATCTAAATTATTGGGTTTATGGCACAACACTGAAAAGAGACAGTACAAGAATTTGCATAGCTAGCTCATAACCTGATAATCATAATCTTGCAGAGATCTCATAATCTCCTAGGAAAGACATCGATCTGAATTCACTGAGAATGAGAGCAGGGCTGAACTGTGGTCTCACATTTGCTGAAATAATTTTTTATCCTCCTGCTGTGGGTGAACCCCAGTGGGCAGCTAAACACCACACAGCTGCTCCCTCAATTCTCCCCCTCCCCCAGTGGAACGAGGGAGGAGGATAGGAAGAATAAAAGCAAGAAAACTTGTGCATCAAGATAAAATGGTGGCCAAAGGAGTCCAGGAAGGTTGGATGTTCTTCAAGAAGGAAGTCTTAAAGGTGCAGGAGCAGGCGATCCCCATGTACTGTCAGGGAAAAGGACTGGCCTGGTTGAACAGAGAGCTATGGTTGCAACTCAGGGAAAAAAGGAGAGTTTATGGTGTCTGGAAGAAGACGCGGGCCACTCAGGAGTACTACAAAGATTTGAGATGTAGGGAGAAAAAAAGAAGGGCCAAAGCCCAACTAGAACTTAATCTGGCTTCTGCTATTAAGGACAATACAAAATGTTTCTATAAATACATTAGCAACAAAAGGAGGGCTCAGGAGAATCTCCATCCTTTATTAGACAGGGGGAAACATAATGACCAAGGACGAGGAAAAAGCTGAGGTACTTAATGCCTTCTTTGCCTCAGTCTTTAGTAGTAGGACCAGTTCTTCCCCAAGTACACTGAGGAGGAACTTCTTTATTTGAGGAGGAACTTCTTTACTCTGAGGGTAGCAGAGCACTGGAACAGGCTGCCCAGAGAGTTTGTGGAGTCTCCCACTCTGGAGACATTCAAAACCCGCCTGGACGCCATCCTGTGCAACCTGCTGTAGGTGTCCCTGCTGTGGCAGGGGGGTTGGACTTAGATGATCTCCACAGGTCCCTTCCAACCCTGACCATTCTGTGATACACAGCCCCCTGAGCTAGAAGACAGAGATAGGGAGCAGAATGAAGCCCCCATAATCAAAGGGGAAATGGTGAGTGACCTGCTACAGCACTTAGACATACACAAGTCTATGAGGCCGGATGGGATTCACCCAAGGGCGCTGAGGGATCTGGTGGAAGTGCTCACCACGACACTTTCCATCATTTATCAGCAGTCCTGGCTAACCAGGGAGGTCATAGTTGACTGGAGGTTAACCAATGTGATGCCCATCCACAAGAAAGGCTGGAAGAAGGATCTGGGGAACTACAGGCCTGTCAGTGTGACTTGGTGCTGGGGAAGGTTATGGAGCAGATGATCTTGAGTGCCATCATGCAGCACGTACAGGACAACCAGGTAATCAGGCCCAGTCAGCATGGGTTCATGAAAGGTAGGTCCTACTTGACTGACCAGATCTCCTTCCATGACAAGGTGACCCACTTAGTGGATGAGGGAAAGGCTGTGGATGTTGTTTACCTGGACTTTGGTAAAGCCTTTGACACCGTTTCCCCCAGCATCCTCCTGGAGAAACTGGCTGCTCATGGTTTGGACGGGCGTACTCTTCACTGGGTGAAAAACTGGCTGGATGGCCAGGCCCAAAGAATTATGGTGAATGGAGTTAAATCCAGTTGGCAGCCGATCACGTGGTGTTCCTCAGGGCTCAGTATTAGGGCCTGTTGTCTTTAGTATCTTTATCAATGACCTGGACGAGGGGATCGATTGCACACTCAGTAACTTTGCAGATGACACCAAATTGGGTGGGAGTGTTGATGTGCTTGGGGGTAGGATGGCTCTACAGAAGGATCTGGACAGGCTGGATCAATGGGGCAAGGCCAATGGTACGAGATTCAACAAGGCCAAGGGATGAGTCCAGCTCTTGGGTCGCAACAACCCCATGCAACGCTACAGGCTTGGGGAAGAGTGGCTGGAAGGCTGCCGGGCAGAAAAGGACCTGGGGGTATTGGTCAACAGCCAGCTGAATATGAGCCGGCAATGTGCCCAGGGGGCCAAGAAGGCCAACAGCATCCTGGCCTGTATCAGGAATAGTGCTGTAAGCAGGACTGTGAAAATGATTGTCCCCCTGTACTTGGCTCTGGTGAGGCTGCACCTTGAATACTGTGTTCAGTTTTGGGCCCATCATTACAAGAAAGACGTTTAGGTGCTGGAGCGTGTCCAGAGAACTGCAAGGAAACTGGTGAGGGGTCTAGAGCACAAGTGTTAGGAGGAGCAGCCGAGGGGACTGGTGGTGTTTAGTCTGGAAAAGAAGAGGCTGAGAGGGAGACCTTAACATTCTCTACAGCTACCTGAAAGGAGGTTGCAGCAAGGTGGGGGTTTGTCTCTTCTCCCAAGTAACAAGTGATAGGACGAGAGGATATGGCCTCAAGTTGCACCAGGGAAGATTTAGGATGGATATTAGAAAAAATTTCTTCACAGAAAGGGTTATCAGGCATAGAATCATAGAATGTTTTAGGTTGGAAGGGACCTTCGGAGATCATCTGGTTCCAACCCTCCTGCCATAGCCAAGGACACCTTCCTCTAGACCAGCTTGCTCAAAGCCCCATACAACCTGCCCTTGAACACTTCCAGGGATGGGGCATCAACAACTTCCCTGGGCAATTTGTTCCAGTGCCTCACCACTCTTATAGTGAAAAATTTCTTCCTGATATCTAGTCTAAATCTACCCTTTTCCAGTTTAAAACCTTTGTCCTATCACTACATGCCTTTGTAAAACAAGTCCCTCTCCAGCTTTCTTGTAGGCCCCCTTCAGATACTGGAAAGTTGCTATAAGGTCTCCTCGGAGTTTTCGCTTCTCCATGATGAACTCTCAGTCTCTCTTCATAGGACAGCTGCTCCAGCCCTCTGATCATGTTCGTGGTCCTCCTCTGGACCCACTCCAACAGGTCCATGTCTTTCGTATGTTGGGGGTCCCAGAGCTGGACACAATATTCCAGGTGGGGTCTCATGAGAGCGGAGTAGAGGAACAGAAACACTTCCCTCGACCTGCTGGCCACAGTTGTTTTGATGCAGCCCAGGATACGGTTGGCCTTCTGAGCTGCGAGTGCACATAATGTTGGAACAGGCTGCCCAGGGAAGTGGTTGAGTCAACATCCCTGGAGGTATTTAAAAGACAGGTAGACATGGTGTTTAGGGACATGGTTTAGTGGGAGTTTGGGTAGTGTTAGGATAATGGTTGGACTTAATGATCTTAAAGGTCCCTTCCAAGCTAGATTATTCTATGGTTCTATGAAAATAAAATAATAATAATTGTTTAATAAGTGAAGGACAAGTGTGAGAGAGAAGAAAACAAAGCGAGAGATGCAAAGACAATCATTCACCACCTCCCATGGGTGAAAAATGCCCTGCCATTTTCTGAGCAAAAGATGGCTAACCCTCCTAAAACCTGCTCTTTTCCCTTTTATTGCTGAGCGTAATGTTTTATGGTCTACAATATCTCTTCAGTTAGTTAAGGTCATCTGCCAAGTTGTGTCCCATCCCAGCGTATTACACTGCCCCTATCTATTCAGTGGGGGGACAGAGTGATAAACAGAGAAGGCCTTGATGGTGTGCAAACACTGTTCACCAAAAGGTAGAACATTAGTGTTTTATTGGTATTGTTTTGATCAAAAATCTAAAACACAGAACCATATGATCTGCTATAAAGAAAATGAACTCTATCCCAACCAAAACCAGTACACCTCCAAAATATTTCATAAAAAGTAGGTGGTAGCAGGCTTTCTTTCCCAACTTTAAAAGTAAGGACACAGTTGAATCCTTTGAGTAACTGGATGTAAACACCAAACACCTATCCTCTTGATAAAATCCAGCTTACAAGTGGGCAGAATCTTCCTGTTGTCCTGATTCAGTTACCTAAGGATATTCCTAAACTATGTTGTTAATGATCTCTCCTTGATATTAATCGCAGCTATGGCACATTTGCTTGCAAGTCAAATTTGAATCCATGGCTGATCCATTTGCATGCACTAGGCCTATCGCTGATGCAAGAGTTGGCAGTAAACAGCCTAAAAAGCAGTGAAAAAGAAGCAGCTGCTTTGACTAACTGATCTTTACTTGACAGCATTGCTCTTCTAGCCACTTTCTGGGCAAAGTCCAATGCATTAGTTTACAATGCCTTTGGTGATTTCAGCTAATATGGTAGAGTTTGTACTTAAATAGAACAGAAACTCGACCACAGTCAATTACCTGATCTCAAATGGGAACTGTGACTGCAGCTGACAGGATTAAGGACATGCTTTCTAAGATACCTCTGCTCTGTAAGTAGCAGGAATAGATCCTTCACCTACTTCATTTGCATCCATATGACAAATGTTTGCCCACGTTCCCCAGAAATCTTTTCAACTTTGGTAGTGTTTTGAGCTTTTCTAAATTAGTGCATTTATTGGGTAGCTAGTCAGCTTGTAGCACAGACATTGCTGCACTGAACAACTAAGACATGTAATGAGAGCTGAGGAGAGGTGTGATTTCAGAGTCTTCTGCAGTGTTCTTTATGACACACTTCTAAGTAAACTAATGGGCAAGTAACTAATTATTACTTGGATACTAATTTGGGTTATCATTTTGAGGTAGTTTGCTTTTGTCTCACTGAGGAGCCTAATCACCTGACACAGGATTTCAGGCAAAGCAATGCCTAAAAGGTAAGTATTATGACATTTGATCTGTAAATGTCTACATGTTCTACTGAATCTAGCCCTTTCGATTATTTTTATTGCAGTGATGAGATAGCATTGATATTTGAAAACATAAAAAATATACAATGATGTATTGATACTCAATCATAACAGTATTTCCTCACCATGACCTCACATGAACATCATGCTTGTGATGACCTCAGCATGAAAAGCAAAAGATTTTGTTTCTTTAACATGATAGAGTAAATCCTTTATTACTGTTTCTTTTCTCTTTTCATTGGTAAAATCTTTGCTAAAGTCAGGATGGCAAGGAAGTAATTTGTTTCAGTGTTGAGAGAACAATTTCCTCGCATTCTTTTTAATTACACAGTAGTCATTACTGTTTTGCTTAAAAGCTTTCATAACTGAGATTATTGTGGTGAAAAGGAACATTATTACTAAGACTTCTTACTCAGTGACTGTTTGAAGAGAGCTCATGTAACATCAGAGGATATCTTAAATGCTTTTTTATACAGTTCAGATGCATGTCCAGGTATTCACCTCCTTTTCAAATTAAATTTTTTCTTTAAATCATGTTCTTCTCAATATATGACATAGCTGACATTGAGGATTGGTCGTTTTTTGATTGGGTTGTTTTGGTTTTTTATTTTATTTTTTAAGTTTTCTTGAAAGCTGGGAGCTTTAAATACGGTACATAAAAGTGTCTACATGATTTTCAAGCCAAGCCTGTACCTTCTACAGTTTTGTTGATATTCGTCATCTATACAATTAAAGCAACCTGTAAGTCTGCGGCAGTGAGACAAGTAAATTGCAAGGACGGGAAGGACTAAAGTAGGAATTGTTAGTATCTGCCAAGTCTGATAGCCCAATAGAGTTGAGGCTGCTGCAGCTCCGTGTTCCCAGGTCATCCAGTAATGAGTCTGAGTCCCCAGTAGGTGCACGTGTACACACATTGCATACATGCCTATGCACACAACGGGCCACATGGATCAACGTAGACAGAAAACAGAGCACTCCCACCAACAGCTCCAATGGCCTCGCCCTGTTTCCCAATCTGGCTGCTCAGGCCAGTTTACAGGGGGGGCGGGGAATATGTGTACATATATACAATATGGATCCCTCCAGAAGCTGATCTTAGATACTCAGTCTATCCAGCAGTGGGATGGACAAGCCGCTGAGGCCTGCAGCCCCACTCTAGCTGTTGGTACTTGGACCTACCCTGCCCCATCCCAACCCTATGATCTGTGATCTTAACTCTACTTGCTGGCACCTAGACCTCCTATGCACACATATAAGAGAGTCCCTCACCCAGGAAAAAAGGCAGGACAGACTTTGGTGACCAGGTGGAGGGTACAGCCTCTCAATCATACTGACCAGCTACCTGTTTATATATGACCAGCCCCTTTCTCCTTGTATATATCTACTTTCCCATGCTTGCTCCTTCTCAAAACATCTTGATCTATTCCTTTCCCTGCCTTTGGTTCCTCCTCTAACATCCCATAAGTCTTGTACAGTCCCAAAATGTTGTTCCCCTCATTCCATGATTCCCACAACCCTGTAGGCAGTAAACACCCAGTGATCCATAGCACCCTTCCCTTGGCTCATTGTGAAGGGTGTCACACCTGGGCCATGGGACTGGTGGCTCCCCTCTGATACCTCCATGGCCTCCATTTACCCTGAGTTATTGGGTTTCTTCATCTGTCATTGTTGTTCTGTGTTCCTTCATGTTTTTGGAGGTGAGTCTGTAATCACATAACCAAGCAGAAGAAGCAAGGGATAAACGAAATACAGTGGGCATAAAAGACAATGGGGTGAGGTACTAAAACGTTTTACTGATTATTTGTAATATGTACGTGCCAAACTAAGGTAGAGCTGCATATTAATATTTGCTTAAATCTGACCTTAGACTCTGAACATACGGTGAATAATAACCATTTGAACTGTATGAAAATGAAAATTATGAACAAAACAAAGTTTGACCCCTATTTTCTTTCAGCTTTATTGGAGTCTGTATAGAGGAACAAGTCCTAGGAGGTAACAAACCATTTTGATCCACTAACTGATCTTGCAGTCTCTACATGGATTTTTTTCATTTATCTTCATGTCAATTGACTTTTGATTTCTACATGCTCACAGGTGTATCACAAGAGTATCCCTGCCTATGTAAATGAGTCAAGATAATTCTACTTATTTTAGCATGAGGAAAACTTCCACCTGATGAATGAATTTGCTCTGAATTTTCTTCAAATGATTTAAGGACTTGATATCTCAAAATGTGGTTATGCTGTTCCAGAAAATTCACAACCGAAAGAAGACATTGCAATCATAATATCAAATGGAACTTAAAGAAACATCTGTGCTTGCAAAAAGAGGACGGCAGGAAATAAACTATTAGAAAGACTGTCAATGGCAAGTGATGTTTCCCTATGGAAAGACTGCAAATATATAGATTGATGTCAGAATCACTGCGAAGGCATTAATAATTTCTGTAAGAATACCTTTCTGCTTTGTTATACTGGGAATGATGGAGCCAAAACACTAACATCTCACCTTCTACATCTTAAATCCATTCAAGTTGTAGTGATCCATTCTGTTCAAAGCTGCTCCTAGCTGAGCAAAGTTTGGAATTCCCAGTATGGCTTGTTTCTGTCATTTACAAATGAAAAGCCTTTTCAAACCTTCCTCGCTTCTGTCATGCTGAATAGTCTGGCTGTCACTCTTGGCCTGGATTACATTGTTGAAAGCAAATCTATGTCACTGACCTTAGCAATAAGGTTGAGTATGCCATGGAATGTCATCCCAGGGGACATAATTTAGAAGTTCTCTGTGAGACTTGTTGTCACTGACACGCTAACTATGAGGTAGTGATGATAAGTTGTCAGAATTAATGAATGTTGAAATATGTTTCAAGAAACATTTTGTACTGAGGGCTGCAAAGAGGGTTAACAGATAAGCAAGCCAATTAATGATACTGCATGTATCTGATACACAAAAAATAATTTCAGAAAGCAGATGGAATGTTTTTGGCTTTCCATTTGGAAAGCTCATTTCTAGCACCTAGCAACTCCAGTGAAAGATTCTGAACACCCAACTGTAATAAAAACGAGGCCATTAGTGTACCCAGCTAAATAGGTTTTTAGGAATATAACCTGAAGTAAGGAACATAACCTGAAGTAAGGTTTGTAAGTGTCTCTTTCATATTAAATCAGAAAAGCATTTGCTAAATAGGAGCTTTCTTGACGGTATTCCATGATAAAGATGATTAGGGGCAGGTACAGTATTATCAATTACTATTAATTATCAATATTTATTAATAATTATCTGTGAACGTTTTTACTGTACCAAATGTGGCAATCCTATATTCTCAGTAGGAGTGGGAGAAACTTAAGAAATAGTAATTTCAACATTTACCACACTGCTTTTTATTCTCCCCTATTCTCTTATTGTTATAGTTATAAATAACTTCAGAGAATAATTTTATGGGTTTTTAAGTTTTGAATAAGAAAATTTTGGAGCAGGGAGTATACTGCATGCAAAAGAATCAGCATTAAAATCTGAAGTAGAATTTGGAGAAAGGACAAAACATTAAGACGTTCAGGTGTGGCAATGCAGAGAAGAGATTAAGAGGTATCATAAGACAAAATTAGGTCTAAATTGTATAAGGTCTGGGAGAAGATGAAGATCTTATATCTAATGCACTGAGGAAGAGGGTATCACTATCTGGACTCTTCATTGATATGTAACAGGAGAAATGGAAGATGAGGAAGACAATTTTAGCAGCTGTGATTTGAATAGATTAAAGAGCTAAGATTACCATCAGAGAGACTAAAAGAGAAGTTGCAGTAATCAGGATAAAAGTTAATCTGCCACTCATGTAACTAGCAATGGTATATGGAACTAAATATCTCAGTAAATTTTTTAGCATTTAAGATTGAAGCTTTTACTGTAGGTTATCTTTAAGGACATTTATTCACTGCCATTACTTCACTCACAATTCTTGGGGCTATTGCTGAAAAGCATTAATGTTAATCAACATATCATTGAATCACTTTATGTTTATGTTGTAAAGGGGACATAAGCACCAGTAAAAGTAGAATTTGCCAGAGTTAATGTCATGGCAGAGCAAACTTAAAAAATTAGAGTATTTCCATATGACAAAATGATTGTGATTACAGTGCATGTTAATCTACAAACACCAGCTTGATTTCACTCACATAAGTACCATAACTATCAATGAAGATATCAGCTTAATTTTCTGCTAATGACCCTAGCACAAAGTTGCTTGACCATAATAAAAACCTCCCTACTGTATTCATGTTGCCTCTTTATTAGCTCACTTAATCTCACATAACTTTGTTACACTTTTTTGGAATCACGCTGAAGAAGCGTTCAGTACATTCCACTAAATGATGTTTGTTGCAGTCAAAGAATCACTGACTGGAGTCACAGCCTCTTTGTATCACTGACACACACAAAAAGTGCACTGTGATAGCACGCTGACCTGCAGCGGCTGAAAGACATTGGCAAAAGGGACTTCTAGCATGTGTGCACTGCAGCTGAGCTCTGTGCCTCTGCCCAGCCCCTCCTTACCCTGTGGGTGGAAGAGGCCTGAGTAAAAGGTCTGTTTTGCTAAATCCCTTCAGACCAAGGTAACACTGCTGCCTAGCAGCAGTTTTAACACAGTTACAAAATGAACACAGCATTTATAGGTAATGCATTTATAATACACTCAGTTCTAACAAAATTTTTGTGTTCAGTGTGTCACAAATGCTAAAATACCATTTTTCCTTTCTAAGATGTTTTCTTGTATTTAATAAAATAGAGGTTAGATTTATCCATAAAATCATTTTTCACTGTTTAAAAGAACAATGAGCTGCATCTTTGTTTCTTACATTCTGAAAAGTCTGGATTTTAATAGGAGGGAGGATCTGTGATTTAAATAGGCAGTTTCAGCAGTGTTTGCTTCCTCACAGCCTCACATTTAATTGCACTAATTTAGATAAGGCTCAGGTTTGGTACTAGCTGATAGAATGTAAGTAAAAGCGCCTTCTTATATATCGCTTTTACGGCAGTTTTCTTCTAGTTAGGGCATTTGTTTGGGTAGTACATTTGGAACCTGAGATCTGATGCAACATCAATATTTTACTGGCACCATGACACTAACAGATGAAAAAGCGTGCTTTGAACAAGTACAGAAAGTCTTTCTAACATGTGGCTCAAACAGAACTAATGCAGCTTTATAATGGTGTTTGTAAAACCTCTTCACTTGTGAACAAAACTGTGTCAACCAAAGATCACATCTTTTACCCCTGTTAACTGCCTAAAGCTATAAACAGACACTTCTGCAGGTGCTGATATAGCAGTAATCTGTCCCCTTGTTCACCCCTTTTCACATCTCAGATGGTAAAGTTTATGGCAAATTCTGTCTAATCCACATTCAGAGGAAAGCCAGTCAAGTTTCCAAATGATACAGGAAAACACACCAGCCTGCTTATAACAGACACTACCACAGAATCTGCTACCATCAGGTTAACAACAGAGCTTAAACAGTGTGTATGTAGATCTCAGCTAGCTTGTCTCAGAAGCAGTCCTGAAACATCTACAACTCAGTTGGACGTTCTGAGTGGCATAGACTCCAGCACAGAGGACTAGGAACAACAACCATGAGCACAGCTAGATCTGAAAGAGGATATCTGTCCTTACCCTCAAGCCAACTATTTAAATTGCTTGTGCTCACCTGGGTGATTTTGCTTGAAGAGGATGAGGGATCAATCGCAGAAACCACTCTGCTGGAGGTTACTGCCCTCCCAGTTCTGCTGGCAAAAGGGTAATAATGAGCAGCTGAAGGGCATAACTGTAACAGGGCTTTTCCACCTGCATGCCAATTGTCGCGTGATGTCTGTCTCCAATCTGTTTGACTGACATAACTATGCTAGCTTTAGCTTGTAATATAGACCTAGGTTAATTAAAGTTGCTTTCTAAGTTGCTCGGTATATAAATCCTTAAATGTCTGTGACTGAATCTGTATTTTTATTTACCTGTATTTTCTGGATGAATGTTCCTTTATATTAGTTTAGATTATTAATAAATAATTTAATATGATTTCTCTTATTGAAACATGAAAAGTTTAGATAAAAGCACAGAATATTGTGACTTTTCTACTGAGCTTGATGTTCCTCCATTGCTGTAGGACTTTGATCTTAACAACAGTAAGGCAAAGAGAAGGTGAAGAGGAACACAAAGCTGTCATTGCAAGATCTGTGCAGCTTTACACCAAGAAAGTGAATAAAATATCTGTTCTTATATAAACTAGTTGAAAACTGGACTCAGTAGAAAAAGCATACCTAATAATCATGAACAACTTTCAGCACAGTAAACAATTGCTTTGTCAAGATTCTGAGACAGGTTACAGATAGCTGGATTCAATATTCATTTTCATTCGGTGATGGTCAGCCACAGTCAAGAATTTAGTTTGTCATTTCAAGCTATAACTGAGTGACCTGTGTCCCGTTATGTGAGAAAAAGTTAATCTCAACACAAACAGGAGCACAGAGGAGTAACAGCATATACAAAAACCCAAATAACGCAGCTCTTCCCAGGCCCATCCCTGAAGAGTGAGAAACCTGTAAAAGGTCCATCTTCACAAACGCGAAGGAGCAAGGAAGAAGAACAACATGTGGAGGAAACCCAGTAAGACCGTCAGAGAAATAAACACCCTGTGCTTGCCCTGCCTGGGCCATCTCAGGGGACCCCCAGTCCCAGTGGCTGTGACACTCATCAGACTAGTCAAAGGGAGCAGCTCTTTGGTTCACCTTTTGGACTGAGGGGGATTGCTGCCTACAGGAGTGTGGGACGTGATTGGATGCAGGAGAAGAGCTTCTGGAGATTGTGCAAGACAACAGGATGTTTAGGGAAGGATCAAAGGAGAGGAAAAGGTGTTTAAGGTGTTTGAGGTGTTTTGAGGAGTAGCAAGCATGGAAAAATAGAATTATAGATTCACAGAATCATTTAGGTTGGAGAAGACCCTAAGGTCATATAGTCCAGCCATTAACCTAACACTGCCAAGGCCACCACTAAACCACGTCCGTAAGTGCCACATCTACACAACTCTTAAATACCTAGTCTCTAGAGAGAGACGGGGATGGGAGAGGCTGGTTGCTTGTACAATGCTGGTCGGTGCACTTGCCTGGCCGTGTCTTACACTCCATCAACACAGTCTGTCGTGTCTTCTCATTAAATTCCATTTCTATTTTCTTCCGTGAGGGGCTTTCTTGTTTGTGCATGTGTGTGTATGGGAGGTCTAAGTGACAGTGATTGGAATTTGAGGATCTTATCAATACTTATAAATACTTAAGGGGAGGGTGCCAGGTAGGTGGGAACAGTCTTTTTTCAGTTGTGCCCAGTGATAGGACAAGAGGTAACAGACACAAACTTGAGCATAGGAAGGTCCGTCTTAACATGAGGAAGAACTTCTTTCCTTTGAGGGTGGCAGAGCACTGGCACAGGCTGCCCAGAGATGTTGTGGAGTCTCCCACACTGGAGACATTCAAAACCCGCCTGGACGCCGTCCTGTGCAACGTGCTGTAGGTGTCCCTGCTGTGGCAGGGGGGTTGGACTTAGATGATCTCCACAGGTCCCTTCCAACCCTGACCATTCTGTGATACTGTGAATGCCAGAGGGTCTGCGTGTCTGGGCCACCAGCAATGATGGCGAGTGTGGGTACACAAGTCAGTGTATGACCACTAGCAAACACCAATTCAGATTAGCTAGTGAGTAGTTGTGACCAGATACGTGTATGGAAACGTGTGTGTGTGGCTGAGGTAGCTGGAGGAGCTGGCCACTGGAGGGACCAGTCAACTGGTGGAGAGACTGTGGGCTCTGGAGGTTAATTGGGAGACCTGGTTGTGTGTATGAATATCTATGTGGAGGACAGTGAGGGAGAGGGAGGATCCAGCACTAGTGCATCTAGTACTACCTACTGAAGGGATATATAGTGTGTATGTATGCAGCTGGAGTGCGGTTGTGGCCTTGGAGGTGGCATGCCCAGGTATCAACAACTGGGGAGACTGGAATTCAGGGGCAGCAACTGGGCAGGCTGAATGTCTGATCCCAGCCGCTGGAGGGGTGAACATTATACATTTGTATCTATTCCCACTATGGGATCTTTGTGCTGATCAGCCAGAGAAGGGACCAGGATGAGGCTGTTGGTGCTGTTTGTGTTTGTGCAAGTGCTGCATGTGCCTGTATGTGCTGGCCAGCGTGGCTGGTTATGTATACAGGTGAGCATGTACTGTACACATGTGTTTATGCATGTGCCTACTGGGAATACATGCTACTGGTTAGAGCCAGGGGCATGAAGTTGTGCAGCCTTGCTCTGTTGATGTCGTATTTGGCAACTCCCTAGCAATATATGTAGAAAATGGCATATAGAGTTTTTTGAGATTTAGATATGCTAAAAGCCATTTATCTGCACAAGTTTTATGCATGCTATTTTGGACATATGCATTAATTTTGGGGGAGGATGCGTAATTTCTTTTTTGCATAAATTTTTTTTATTTTGTATAAATTTTTAATAAAATATTTCTTGCACAGAATGTTCTTAAGTACATGGTTAAGCTACAGAAGATGTTAGAGCACTATGTGTCAATATTCTGAAGAACTAGGCCCAGACATGAGAGATTTTAGTGGCAGTAATAAGGTGCTCCCAGCAAATGTCATAAAGATTGATAGTGGAGAAGGGACTGACAGGCAAGATAGGGATGGTATCACATGAAGTACTACCAGCCTCACTGACGCTAGAAGACCCCCAGATATGAAGTAGCAAAAGCCTTACTGCCACTGGAAGAACCCCTGTCTTCAGAAGTATCATCACCACAAATGGCAGCGCTACAGAATATTAAGGTACACCTGAAATCATGCAAGGAATTTAAATAGTTTTCCTGAATTCTTGATCCGAGTCCAAATCCCTTGGCCTGTAACCAAACCAGATGAAATCTAATTAGGCATTGTGCATATATGTCTGAGAGAGCATAGTAATATCTCTATTAAGATCAAATATTAAATTATAAATATAAATTCGTTAAAGACTGTAATTTCCCCTTGAATAGGGGGAAAATATGTATTTGCTTCAATAAGCATTACAATTCTTCTATCAGTCTTAAAATAATCAAACAGCTTACTGAGACTTCTTAATTGTGGGAAACAAATGTATTATTTTAAGGTCAATTATAACGTTAAAACATTTTAACTTTGCTTAGAGATAGGTATGTAACTATGACTTTATCATGTTTTTTTAGTTTGTCTGTTTAAGAACCAGCTTTGTACAGAAGACCAAACCTTGAAATATTTAAATGTGATTAAATTGATTTAATATATGATAGTCCCCCCTGTATGTCATTTCTGATGTACATCTGCCACACACAAAATTAAAAGATAAGTAACATGATTACAATCAGATTAGTGAGTCTACGCAAGTAAATGAGATTGCAAATCTATGCGGGTGAAAACTGCACTTCCTAGTGAGACCACTTTGCATCACATTAGCTTAAAATTTATTTTCAACATTCATATAAGATACTGACTGGAAAATCCAACCTCTGTAACAATACTGTACAAGTCCAGAAAACCTTCCCTCTGTTGGGGCACAGACTACTAGCTATTTCCTGCTGGAACTTTTGACCTGGTATTTAGTTATAAACTAAATAATTCACGTAGATCAATTGTTGATCAAATTAGAAGAATTAGGCTATTAGGGGACAGAGAACTTTCATTTTCGTTGTGTTTGGGCACAAGGCCTAAATAGAAGGATGAACATTTTACTGAAGAAGTACCATGTATATACTCAAACAAATTATGTATGCTCAAAAAAGTATGCAGCTGCATGGGGGTTAGTAAAATAAAGGACAGTAAAATATATATATTTAAAAAAGAATCTTGCCCATAAACCAAAGAAATGGGTTAAGTTTGCAGTCCTGGGGAACAGTTTGCTTTGAACCTCAGAGAACTTGCTTTTCAAATATTCACTTCTGATTGGTTTCAATTTTAACTCCAAAACTTTAGTCCATCTGTACGTGTAACAGTTTTAGACATCACAGTTTGGTTTAGTTCATATGCTGTGTAATATGAGTCTAGTTGTGCTCCAGTGCCACAGAATTTTGACACTAGCAATAAAAAAAGCATAGCTGGGCAGAGCTAGAAATTCTGACAAAGAAATTATTAGGGATTTCAAACTACAGTTCAGCTGAATTGAATTCCAAGTTTTGTTAAGGAGCACCAAAAAATCAATTATATTTAAGTTTGATATTTATCATCCACTGCTTTGATCTCAATGAAATCCCCTGCAATTTAACTTCATAAAGCTTATTCTAGGCTAAGTTGTTTCCAACAGATTTTATTATTAATGTAATGAAAGAGCTTTAAAATTATGGCATTTAAAAATGGATTCTTCATCACTCCAAATCTTTATATCAATATTCACTTCTTTGGAAAGATATGCTCTAGCTCATCTAATATTGCAGGTTTGACAGAGAATTTATTATGGAAGGTATTTTTCCTGAGTATCTTCAGGAATCCATCCTACTTTAAGTTGTGAATTTTAGAAAACATACTCAATTTCCCTGGAGTGATCAAATCACCAAATCTCCAGAATGTCTTGGTCTACCTAAAATAAATATATTCTTTTTATTTATTTATTTATATTTTCTTAAGTGCTGCTCTGTTGAGGAAAAATTAAATTCACTACATTTTAAGATTGTTTTACAAACTCCACATAGAGTGAGAATTTTAAAGCCACTAAACCCATAAAAGGACCAGAAGTGACCACCATTATAGGCTTAAATGGCTTTATTTATTATGGTTTTTCTTTCTTAGTTCAAGAGAATCATAAATTTTAGGTTTGAATGAACATCACTATGTATGCATTTTACTATTATTTTCACATTATATTGTTATTTCCTCCCAAAGCATTCAAATTTATCCAAAACCAAGGACAAGCAATATCATATAGCTGTTTCAAAAGCAAATTATTTCACACAAAACATACTTTTTTTAGTTTATTAATGTGTACAGAAGGTATAGAGAATAACTTTGTCTTTTATATATTCCCATAAAACTAGAGAAACAAGAAAAATATGAATCAAAACATGTTCTGTTAATTTTAGAAATCTCATTGTTAGAATTTGTGTGTCATTAAGGTTATGGATCAGAACAGAGTTTGAATGTTTTGTGGGAAACATCGGTTTTATGAAAGTGGTATAAAAGAGAAGGCCTACAAAGAACATAGTCCTTGCAAACATCAACAAAGAGTGAATGCAAAATGTCATAGCTGTTAAACTTAAAGGGAGGCTATATATCTTTAAAGATCATTTTTATGTAGGTATTACAAAGCTAGAGCAAGCTAGATGGCCATATTCCTTTATTTATATAGATTTTTATAAGTAAATCCTGTAGCTATTCAAGTATTACATTAAGTTTTTGGCAGAGAACATATAGAAACATATCAGTGTCTCTAAAATCAATATCATCCAAAAATAGCTGCAGATGGGGTTAGGAATATGGCTTTCTAAAGGGTTCTTCTAATGGCAAAAAAAAATTATTTATCATATCTAGTTTAACAGCAGTGTCTCTCAAGTGCTTTACCAGCAGGTTTACACACTTGGAAATGTACATCAGAGTACTTCATTTTACTATGTTCCAAGGTCAGAATCTTCATACCATTTTATTCCACTTCATAGTGGTAAAAGAATAAGAGTTTGAATAAATAAATGAAACAAAATGTGAAAACCGTCAACTGTTACATTAGCTGAACACTCAGGATAGTAGTCTGACTTCAGGGTCATAAAAGCATAATTTACTTGCGGAAAAGTTTTTATATTTAAGGATTATAATTAATAAGGTCACAAAAGCGAGTCAAGCTAGTCTAAGAATCACTTACTGTTTGCTTTTGATATGTGAAGACTGACAAGATTCTGCTTGTCACCCACAGTGGAGTATAATACAAAGAATCCTTTTTGTGAACCAGTGGCAATTTTTAATAAGAGATCAGGAAATGTTTATAGTAAAATCAGAAGGTGGGGCAATGGTGAAAAAAAGTCTGAGGCAACTTTTCAGGTGGAAGATCATCATCTTCAGATGTGGAAATTGTAGGGAAAAGCTAAAAAACTTTGCAAGCCTGGCTGATAAATGAGGAAAAAAAAAAAGAGAGAGAAAAAGAAGTATTACTACAGTTTCAAAAACTTGAGTGTATTATTTTAATTTAATTTAAAGGAGATCCATGCCACCTTCCTACATTGTGTATGTCAATGACAAACTCCTCTTGCGTTTTCAGTCTCATAGTATTTCATTCTGAATTCCTTAGATACTAGAGCATAGGAATTAAGGGCAAGCGTTGTAGATATACTATCACATCCAATATTTCTGCATCATAACTTACAGAGTTTAAGGACTTATAAAAAATTCCAGACTGTGTTATTAGAAAATTAATGTCGGTATTGAAAGAACTGCTCACTTAGATTATATGCAATATGATATGGGTCAATGTTAAATGAGAAAATGTCTCTGTACAGGTGTGAAAGCTTAGGGCAGTTTCAACAGGGAAAGCCCTGAGGCAAGTAGAATTTAAATTGGACACAGACACCTACCTGAAAAAAACATTGAAGTTACTGGGTTGCAACATGATGTATAAGTACTGGAATACAGAGTGTCAAACGGAGTTCATTGCTTGATGACAAATTGCCTGTAGCCTCTCAGAAAGAAAGTAAAGAGTTTAAAGGAAGTTTTTCAGAGTTTCTAGGAAAGAGCAGTAGGATACTGTGAGCTGTTGAGATTAGGGGGCATTAAAAGGAAGGAAATAAGGCACTAAGAGTAGTATCACTTTCAGAAGTTACAGAAAAGTTTGGAAGACGATAGTACTGGGAAAACTGCAGCAAGAAAGGACAGCTTCAAAGACTTGATAAAGTTCTTCAGTTTAGCAGTGAATATCTTAGTTCTTTTCCTAAACACATTGGATCACAGTCAGATGTTTTGTATTTCAAGTGGCAGCTATCCCTAGGTTTTTGGATGATTTTATTACATATTGTATATATGGAATCACTTTAGGCTGTTGTGTTCTCAGGAATTTATTCCAAATAGTTCCCTTTTAAGCTTGCAAGAGGTTGTGCCTGGGCAAAACCAGAACTAGAATGAAAAGACGTATGTATCTTTTCTGAGACTCACTGGATAGTCTAAAGAGCAGTATGATGGATGAGAGCAACATGAGTCATGTTAAAAAATAGAAGTTCTCTCCCATCTAAAATGTGAAACCCAGATTACAAAAAATAATTCTGACACGAACACTAATGAAGGACTAAACTAAAAGCACTGCGACTCTAGTAGATGGCAAAATTCCTGACCTTGCTGAAGGTAAGCCTCTGCTATTGAGTAAGAGCCACTGGGGCTGTATAACCATGGTGCAAGACGGTATGATTGCCATTAGATCTCACCATCATGGACCATGCATTTCCCTTTTCTATACCCACCCATCACCATATCTTTTAACTATAGCAACCTTATTCAGAGAGTTTGTATGGAAAACATAAGCCCACAGTGTCTCCTGTACTACTAAATCCAGTTCCATACTGTACTATACTTATTACCTTTTTTTCCCAAATTTGATCAAGATTTTTCTTAAAACTGACCTGCTTTTGGGCTTCTTTCAATCCATATATAAGGTTGATGTAGAGCTGGGATTTTTTTATTTGCTTGGTTTTAGTTTCCAGCCTATTATTTTTATTTCTAGAGATCATTTTCATCACAGACCCTTGGGATTCTGTAGTTTATCTCTTATGAGCCCAGCTGCATTATGTGCTGTGGTTTTGGTAAAGCTTCTTAAAAGTTTTGGCTGCTTACAGATCACTTCTGCCCTTGTGTTGTCTGGAGTAAGATTCATCATAAAAAAATTTTTAAAGAATAAATTTCTTATGTGAATAGTATACGACTAGTTTGTATACAGCTAGTTGAAATAATTCTTAACTCGACTTTTATTAGGTCTTGTAATCTTTTGTGCCTCATACTACTGTTCTCTCAATATCCTTATCAGTTATGTGCTTAAATAATTAAATCTTGTATTATACTGGTTTTCAGAAGTTAGATTCCTGTTTCTAAGGAAACATACTGTGTTTGTTGTTAATTGAACTATTCAGTTCAATTAATACAGCTGATTTGACAATTAAGATACTAGTCTGTTATTCAGCTAACACTTGAAATGAGTCAGTTTTGAACTCCATTCTGGCTTGGTTCAGCATGCCCCTTTGTCTATACAACCAACGATAACAAAGTTCTTACACCCAGTCAGAACCCAGACATTTTTCCTTGTGTCTTCTTTGTGGGTCTCAATCTTTTCCTTATACATTTTCTCACAGCATGCTTAGCATGAGGCTCCTGAGACCTGCAGGTACAGCTATTGCTTTCTGTACCAGTAGGGCAATTATGGCACTGTCATTACCTCTACTTTTACATCTACAGTACTTTTTTCACCAAAGAAAACACGGAGCCAGAATCAATTTCTTCCCATCCACAGCAGCCATGTTAAAATATGTTATTCTGCAGAAAAGAGTTAAAAATACTTTGTGGTAGAGAAGGAACCAGTGGTCCACCAGCAGGTCAAAACAAACAAATTCAACTTTTTGGTTTAATGTAAAAAGTACATTAATTCTATATTACCCAAATAAGAACATTACTAACATTACCTTTACTAAGCTGTGAACTATAATGGGAAAGAGCAAAACCACATCTAATCATGTAGCCTGACTGACAGTAGACTGGAGTTTGCTAGTTGATACCTAAGGAAGTGTATATAAAAAAGGCAAACTTATATGATGCTTCCTAGATAGTCTCCTAGCCTCTTATACTCTGAGAATTCTGCTAAAGTCAGCACTGAGTGTAACATGTAACGTGATTCATTTTCAGACCAAACCTAAGCTTTGTAAGACTGTCCACAAATTTACATGAAACAGCCATTGCATAAAATATAGAACAGTTAATGGAACAGGAAGAAGAATGAAGATCTTTATTCTTCTTGATGAATATGCTAATAACATGGAAAGAACAGTTTCCTCTACATTTTATTTTGGGCATAAATAAACTTAATTGTATCATGTTTCATAATAGAATCCAGAAGTGACACAGCTTTAACTGGAAGGTTAAAGAATGTTCTCTAACCTCAGAGTACTCTATAGCCAGAGGGCTAGAATGTGGCAAGATACTGAGCTGAATGCCACCAGACTTTCCTGGATGAGGGCTTCAGCCATAAGTATAGTGAGACACATGAAGCCATTTGCAAAATGTATCGATCTTTTTCCTTTAAGAAAATGGTTAGGGTCATAGTTAAAGAGAAGGCTAAACTGTATCCTCAGGTAAAAGGCGCGTATGGTAAGATTCAAAGCTTGCCTTTGCTGTTAGTTATTTCATGCCATTTAACTCTGTGCAGCTATGCACTGAAATCTCCCAGGCTGACCTCAGCCTTCACTGAGAATTAGTGAAGAATGACTTCACTAGAATCACTTCATCAGTCAGCAGAGAACGAGCAGGACTTCCAGAACGTGGTTCACCCTATTCTAAGATTGATCTCTAAAACATGAGGGATATAAACTTTTTTTGGTAGTGCTTATTTCTCTGCTATGCCTCTTGGAAAAAAGTTTTATATTTGATAGACCATCTAAAGTTGGATGAAATGAATCCACCTTGAGAGTGCAAGGTCTAAGTGTCCTCTTACTTAGCGAGATAATTATTTTGGAACCAGTTCTAAGGCTCTTAACAGTTTCTCTGAAATATTTAAACCTAAATATTAGTCATAGAGTACTGACTTCCATTCTGTGGAACAAACTCCAAGAATTTAGGAGTTTGGGGCCTAAATCCTTTATGATTTTTGTTTTAGCCTACAGTTATACTGTATCTGATAAAAGCTAGTAAATTTTCCCAACTCTGAATGTTATCCTCAGCCATTGCCAACCTCCTCACAATCAATATTAAATTCGCCTTCATTCAAAAGGCGTCTTTGTGCTTCTCTTTTTTCGCTTTCTTTTGTCTAAACCCCTTCTCAGAGCAGTAACTTTTACTGGTTTGGCTTTGATTGGTTTTGTTTTAGTAAATTTTCCCATAATTTCAATGTATTTTTTAAGCAATCATGATCTATTATCATTACTTCACCTGACTTCCTGCATGTCATGGGCAAAAATACTTAACCTAATTGTTCATAGGTTTTACTCATATCTTGTGGTTGAACCAATACCCACTTGCATTTTTTTTCAAGGATTTGGTTAAAATTCCTCAGATAATAGAACTGATGGCTTGGTATGAACATTAACGTCTGACTGTTGTCTTTCAGTTCTATTATACAAAGTACTTCTGACTATTTCCATGGAGATATATCTGATATTTAAGAAAATTAAAAATTCAGGTTATATCCCACACTTGCAATAATTCTAACTTCAGATAGTTAAAGTTTAAATAAGGACTCTTCCTACTCGTACTCCCAGATCTATATCCAGTCCTTTCACAGGCTTCATTGTATAATTTAAGATAGTACATGGATTAATTTTGGTGCATTCTTACACAGAAAAGAATTGGGGTGGTGGCTTTTCTATTCCTTAGATAATCAATGGGATATTTTCTTAATTTAGGATTAATTTGGGTATTCTTGCTTGCAAAGCAACACTAATTGTACATCTCTGAATTAGTCCTCTGAAGTCCAGGATTAGTCACTGGGCTATTCTGCATGCACAAAAATATAGGAATTTGGCTCTCAGAATATAACTGATGATATTAGATTTACTAGTTGCTTTGATTTGAATCAAGCCTTTGAAATGTACCAAACAGCATTAGACATAATATGACTTTCTTAGCCTAGTTTGTCTTTTGCTAACTGGGCTATGACATAAGAGAAGACAAAAACCTCACCAAGTCTGCATTATGTTCACAATTTTCTTCCTGACTGTCGGGAAAGTGACAGCATTAAGGACACCATAACTTTCCAACCAGAATCATGAGTTAATAATCCTGTTCCAAGTGTAATGAGCTAAAAGGACATTATGAATTCCTGAATTCATGCTTGATTGGTTTTGCTTTATGTTCATGAAGTTAGGAAATGTATAAAATCTAGTAAAGTGGTAGACATGAGGAAAACAGCTTAAATTTTCATCAGAGAAAGTCCTGTTTCTACTACAGCTAGCAAGAAAAAGAACAGCTGAGATCTGCTATGTAGCAGAGATGATGTGATTGCCACAAATCCTCAGACCACAACTGTTCTACATTTCTCTATGAACCCTCATGCCAATGAACTAAATTTTTCTCAACTCTCAACTACCACAGCCCAGATAATTTCAGGGAAGGCTGTGTATGTGTGAATGTGAATAAAACTGGTGGTTTAGAGCCTCAGCTGCCAAGGAAGCATCTTCATACGCATTTTTATTTTATATTTTGTCAAGTGTACATTTACGAAGAAGGACAGAATCTTTTTGTGCATGCACAATTTATATATAGCTTTGTTCTTTCAGCTAGGCTGGTCAAAACTAGTCAGTGAACATTCAAAGGAAGCCTTGTAGTATATAAAATATCCCTAGAGGGAGGGAATAAATGCTGTTTAAGATATTGAATTGCTGGAACAGAGCCAGTAATGCAATTTTTGTTCAGTAACATTTTTAGATGACTCAACAGATCTTCTGCTAATCTCTGCTTTGAGACTAAGGGAGTATGGACTTTAAAATCTCCTGAACATAAGAAACAAAATATTTTTAAAAAACATAATAATCTTTTACACAGCTTAATAATATTGAGGAATCCACCATTTGAATTTGTTTCCAAATGTGATGCTGTAGCTTGTACCAGTGATAAATCTAGAAAGATGAGTAAACACTGTAATCCTACTTCCTATTTTCCCAGGAAAAATGAAAAGGAAATACAAAAACTTGTGCTTGGCTGTAAAAATGAAAAAGAAAACGACCCCTAGAACTAATTTAAAGCAATTAATTTCAGGAAAAGAAAACTTCCACATAAAAAGAATTTATTAAAAAAAAAAAAGAAAAAAGGAACATATACTTTTATTATTTGCAAAGAGTATGCTTTTGCGTGTGTCATTTCCATTCCTTCCAACTGCTGTTCTATGGTAATGATTTCTCCTTTTTTGTGTGCTCATCCATTGCCTTTTAACTCAGCTGCAAATCAAATAGCATCTTCCCATTGCTTGTCGCTTAGCTTCTCAAACACTAAACTAAAGAGATCTGGCTTTGCCAGTCATTGTCAGCAACATTGTCACTTCTGTGCCAGTGAATTTATCTATTAATGATATAAGTGATAAAATTGGTCTTCTCTTACTCTTTTTTCCTTTTTTTTTTCTATTTTTAAGGTGACCAACTGTATAAACAAACTATTACATAGTGTTAGACTTAATGTGGGAAGAAATCAGTCTAATCCATTAGTGTTATACATTTTACAATGAAATGAAAAAGAAAGGAAACTGACTTCATTAGTATAGAAAGAAACAGAAAAAAAAACATGATAGTGATGAACACTGATGGCCTCCAAGGAAATGGTGTGGATAATATTTTTTAAATTACTTACATTTCCACCTTAACAACAAAAACCTACAACATGAAAAGTAATGTGAGTCTGAGAATGCATGATGGCAAAGGCCAAGATGGAAAATATCCCTAGGGAAGGTTTCCATTATTTTTGACATATTAAATGCTTTCTGCTTTTTTTCCTGAGTAGTGGAGAAAAAGGAAAGCTTTGCCTGCTGAATTTAACTACGGGTTATTCTCTGTAAAATGAAAATTTTTAGTTCATTCTATGTTAAGCTGCTGGAGGTGGTGGAGAGAAGGAAACCCTAGTTCACAGACAGATATTACAGCAAACTTCTTTCTAGTACTATGCAGGTGTTGTTTGGTAAACTGAGCTTTAATTCACCTGCTCAGTTTGACAGGGAAGTGGTTAGAACATTGGTTTTGCTATTATTAACACATACCTCCACTGACTCCCACCATAAAGCTACAATTTTGACGATAATACTGATGAATTCATAAAATCATAGAATCATAGAATTATTGAGTTGGAAGGGACTTCTAAAGATCTTGTAGTTCCAGACCCCCTGTCATGGGCAGGGACATCTTCCACTAGATTAGGTTGCTCAAAGCCCCATCCAACATGACCTTGAACAATTCCAGTACTGGAACATCCACAACTTCTCTGGACAACCTGTTCCAGTGTCTCACCACCCTCATTGTAAAGAATTTCTTCCTTATACCCAGTCTACATCTACCTTCTTTTAGATTAAAATCATTACCTCTTGTCCTGTAACCACAGATCTTTGTAGAAAGTCTCCATCTTTCTTATAAGCCCCCTTAACATATTAAAAGGTTGCAGTAAGGTTTCCCTGGAGCCTTCTCTTCTCTAGGTTAAACAATCCCATCTCTCTAAGCCTTCCTTCATAAGAGAGATATTCCAGCCCTCGGATCATTTTTGTGGCCCTCCTCTGGACTCACTCTAACAGATCCATTACTTTCTTGTGCTGGAGGCCCTGGACCATATTGTTGGCTCGTGTCCAGCTTTTCATCCACCAATACCCACAAGTCCTTCTCAGCAAGGTTGCCCTCAATCCCTTCATCCCTCAGCCTGTATTGATACTGGGGGTTGCCTTGACCCAGATGTAGGACCCTGCCCTTGGCCCTGTTGAACCTCATGAGGTTCACAGGGGCCCACTTCTCGAGCCTGTCAAGGTCCCTCTGGATGGCATCCCGTCCTTCAGGCATGTCAACCACACCACTCGGCTTGATGTCGTCCACAAACTTGCTGAGGGTAATACTCAATCCTACTGTCTATGTCATTAATAAATATATTAACTAGCACCAGTCCCAATGCAGACCCCTGAGAGACACCATTTGTTACTGATCTCCATCTGGACATCAAGACATTAACTGTAACTCTGGATGCAGCCAGCCAGCCAATTGCTTACCCATTGAAAAGTCCTTCCATCAATCCCACATCCCTCTGCTTTACTGACAAGGATATTGTGGGGGATCATGTCAAAGTCCTTAAAGAAGCCAAGGTAGATAGTATCAGTTGTTCTTCCCTTCTCCACTGATGCAGTCACTCCATGGTAGAAGGCCACTAGATTATCCAGGTGTGGTTTACCCTTTTTGAAGCCATGTTGGCTGTCTGTAATTACCTCCCTGTCATCCATATGCCTTGACATAGCTTCCAGTGCTAATTCAGACCAATTGTTCTTTTTCAATTCTCTGCCACCATTCACAGCAGAAGTGTCTTGCAACAAAATAAAAATGCTACACTATCAATTAAAAATATATTTATATGATTTTTCTCAGAATCATATCTTTACATTTGCACTCCTCATCCATACTTGAAAATAAGCAGGGGTCTGCTGTAATTCCTACTTTTCAGTTGAGAAGAGGAGGCAAAGAATAACCAAATTGCCTACAGTAAGCAAAACAATGGCATGGAGCAACAGCAATGGGGTTGTTCAAAGCAAGGACTGGTAAGCCAGGAGACAAGAGTGACCACAGTACAAGCAGTGGCCTCACAGACAGGGCAGTACCAGAGGGTCTGAACAGAGTGAGCACAGCTGTGTGCTGATAGCAGGGTCCATTGATCGACCCGGGGAAGCCAAGAAACGAACACGGTTCAGGATCCATCTAGAGAGTCCAGCCAGGAACAGAGATAGAGCCAGAGACAGAACTGAAGACAGACAGAACTCGCTATAATATAAGTCCAAAGTTTTCCGGGAGACAAGGCTAGATACAGCACTACAGCATAAAAGAGAGAACCATCTGGGCAACAGTGCCAGAGAGAGAAGACTGGAGACAGGCACACCCATCATGTAGTTCAGGCAAGAACTGGGTACCCAGACCTGAATGTAACTGCAGCTACTGGGCAGCAGGTGTGGGTTAAGGGCCCGGCTGAGACTGCTCAGAACAGTCAAGGCCTATGATGTCCTCAGGGTTCTGACACTGAATATCGAGGTTGCTTCACTCAATTTTGTGATAGTTCTAAACAGTATACCAGCTTTACCTAGCAACATTTCATTAGGCTCACTTGCAGCAGACTTCATGTATTTGTGTCCTTCTACCTTTAGTCTTTTCTGAGCTAGCTTGTGGACTTAGGAATGTATGTCACACATTTGTTTTCTGTGGTAGGTACTAATTCGTTTTATTGAATATGATTGGTAGACTGATGAGTCCCAAAGACCTTCTAATTTCATTAAAGGTGTATTCTCCAAGCTGTGAACATTCAGCCATGGTTATGACAGAATTATCTGGTTCTAAGACTTTTGAAATAAGTGCAGAATCCCAACCAACTATCAATCATGGCTAGTAGGCCTCAAACACAGAAAAGATTAAACACAGAGATAGAGGGATTATTCTATAGCAAGTTATCATCTATATGTACCATCAACAGAAGCTGTGAAAAAAAAGTGCCTAACCCAACAAGTTTCCATATGCACGGCCATAAAACGAAACCAAATCTCCAAAAGATCCCAACCTAAATTAATCAATTAGGTAATAGATTTAATAGCAGGAAACTGATACAAAATAAATCCACTGCTTATAGCCCAGATATACTTATACTAGCCAGATACCTACCTTCCATTCTTAAGGCAGGTAAGAGTGTGAAAATAGCATTTAAAACAAAACAGTAGTTAGAGAATAATCTAGTCAAAAACATAAGGCTGAGACACTAATTTTGAAGGGAAATGAAGCTAGTCAAAAGAACAACCAACCAACCCACCCTCAAGAAAACCCTAGGCTAATGCTTTGGAAAGATTTTGTTAACCAAGCTGACTGGCAGACATGGATTCAGAAAATTCAATGCGTATGAATTGATTTGAAATTTCTGGAACATATGTAGCAATAATTTCCTGGAACATAAATCATGTTTTCTGGTGATTTATAAAAGCTATTTCTGAAATCCAAATCCTTCCTGGAGCCAAAATTATTAACTCAGAACTTCTGGAACATCCTCACCTGTTAATTAAGATCCACAGTCTGAATTCATTCCATAACACCCATATTTTGGGAAAAAATAGAGCATAATCCATTGTTTGTTTTAATTGCATCCATAGGAAGAGATACAGTGTTCACCATCAGTCTTTTATACAACGCTTGGTTGTTAGATCACTTGCCCAGGAAGAGGACATTTGGTTTCAGGCCCTGAGGGAGTTCAGTCCTCCATCTCTACAACATCAAAGTGCACTGTCAGTTAATCGTCTAGCCTGGGTGGAAAAGAGGCAGTCTCTTTATTCATTTTGAAGAAGCACCAGTGTACAGGAAATAGTTAGGGATTAATACAGAAAAACGAGAGCATAAACAGGAGTACGATTCTGTAACTTAATCATTAGGATACCCATTGGGAATTAGAATTGCGGCTTTGGTTATCCTAGTCTTATAACTGCCTTTGTATTTTATCTAATAAGTAAAATATGTTTCTTTTGTCGAAAGCACAGCTAAGAACATGTTAGACCACTGACTACAAAATATTGTCTTTTCTTACGATTTTTCTTTGACATAAAAAAATTATATTCTGTTCTGTAAGTTCGCTGCTTTAACAGAATGCATAAAGATCAGCCCTACCATGCTGTTAAATTGTTCTCTTGAAATTTGGGGAATGAAGCTTTGAACTTTAAGGAATTAAGATCAAGTTTGTTTCTCCCCAAGTGAATAGCTTAACCACAAAGTTATTAGAAAATAAATGGGCATCACCACAATTTCCAAACAGCTTTAAAAGAAGATGGTCACTGCTGCATTTTGAGGTACATATTTGATATATTTATTACTTCTAGTCATGTCACTTTTTCAAAATCACCTCTGTTCTTTATGTAGAAGTCATATCTTATTATATAATCTATCAAAGATAATAATGAATATATTATTTGATCTTTGTATAGCTGTCATTGGTTTCTTATCCCGATCATGTCTGTCAGCACACAAAAAATAACAAAAAATAATTATCACATTGGATTGAGAACTCATGATTTACTAATCTGCTCCTAGTGTCATCCATGAATCAGATGTTCATACGGTCATATGTTGTAGAATACAATGCTGATTTAAGTTAATTGACAGAAGGAGCAAGGCAATGTGGAAACAACGTTTTTCTCCAAACACACAATGATTCTGAAATAAATGTTTCTGAAAAACTATTTAGCCACAGTTAATAAATAGATCTAGATCAAGCCAAGTCTACAGCAGGCTATAGTTCAGAAATCCCTATGACAATGAAAACCTGGAAAATTAAATATGTGATATTTTTATTCCAAGAACTACAAAAACCTTTAGTGAAATTGCTGCAGGTTTATTAGAGAGAAGCACTGATTATGCCAAATACTTCTACAGTAAAAGAAGATACCGCCCACGTTTGACAACACTGTTTTATGTTAATTAAGATTGTTCAGTACTTATTATTGAAAAAGGTATGTGGAACAGCTATTGATTCACCTTTTCAGTTTGTGGTGTATTATCTAAGCTATTTCTATTCATTTGTCTATTATAGCTCTATTGGATGGACTATAGTATGCTTTGGCCAAATTTTTCTCTCTGTGAAAGATTTGCTGTTATTTCTTTCTTGTACAAGCAGGTTGTTAATATTAAAATGGTACTGTAATTTGATTTAGTCCTTAACTTGAATAAGGCCTTATTTTGCCCAAATTTATCTGAGCTACGTTACTACCTCTTTATAGACACAAGATTGAGATAGTTAGGAAAAACTATCAGAATAAGCTTAAGAAATGCGGTCTGCAATTTGGCCCTGCTTTACAACCCTGAAGATCTATGTTTATTTCTTGACTTCGTCACAAGTTTTGCAAAGCTTTGGACAAGTTCTTAATAGCTCTGTCATTTATCTTATTCTCTACAAGACCTTCTTATTTAGAAAAAAAAAAAAAGAAGCAATTTACGAAGCGTTTAAATGTTCGTAAGTATCACAGAATCACAGAATGGTCAGGGTTGGAAGGGACCTCTGGAGATCATCTAGTCCAACCCCCCTGCCAGAGCAGGGTCACCTACAGCAGTACTGTCATGAAAGATAATACATAAAAATAGGTGGATACTTCTTTGAACATGTCTTCTGAGAAAAGGGATGTATAAAGAAATTACACAAAGAAAAGTATAGACAAGAAGAATAAAATCTGCAGTTACAGGTATTAGAGACAATTAAAAAAATCTTCAAATAATCCCTAGGGTATGGACTTACGTGTCAGTTAACACATTTCACAGAGTAAACAAAGGTTGTTAACATTTCTCAGTTGCCCAATAATATTGTGGAAGCTGGACAACTTCTGAGCTGTTTCTACTAACAAAGCAGCTGGATTTTATAAGTGTTGAAAAAGCACAAAGCAAGCACTTTAGAAAGGCAATATGAAAAACATCCTAGGTAGAATTAACGCATTCCACTAGTTAATAACTGACAATCACAAATAACATTTCAGTTCTAAACAAATACATCCAGCCCCAAAATTATATAGACCATGTTACAAGCTTCATTGCTTGTATTCTCTACTTCTTCCATTTCTCCCTCTTCAAATTTCATGTGCAAAACCATTTCTATTCACATAAAGCCTGCACACTCTATGTATGTGCATATACAGATGTTTCCACTAGAATACTACATAAAGTATGAGGCAAGCTGTAATTCTTTTTTGAAGAGATTCTCTTAGTTCCCATTTCAGTAGCTTAATTGTCACTGTGGGCAGCTTTTGTTTATAAGGTACCCTGTGGTGCAGTAAGCACTAGCGGCCGTAGTCCCTGAAGAGAAAAAAAAATAAGTTAGAAACAAGCAATGAACACCTGCTGAAGTTATTATTGTTCAGATTACAGAGATACTTTTATGTAAGGCTAGAAAGAACACACAATAACAAAAATACTTTTGCTCCTTTTAGAACAGAGCTGTGGTGGACATGGTATCGCTATGTCTAGAAGTAGAGTAGAAAAGGGCAGAACTTCTGGCACTCATAGTGGCCTGGTCTTACTTAAAAAATAAAATAAAATAAAATAAAATAAAATAAAATAAAATAAAATAAAATAAAATAAAATAAAATAAAATAAAATAAAATTATGGTTTCCTGTGTGTGGTGTTACCTCTGAGGATTCCTTACAATGAAACATGTTCTGTGCTATCAGTGCTTATGCTATCTACTAGCTTTGAGTTGCAAAAAAATCTGATTTTTCAAAGAAATGAAATGAGAAAACAAATACATACAGGAAGATTTTCAAGTTATTCTAAATGATTGTGAGTTTGATCTAGCTCAGTAAATTTGTCTTTCTGAGTTAGTGGGATGGAATTCAGTTTGTTGTATGAAAGTCCACATTTAAAAGGTTTTATTATATCCTTCAGTAAGAATGATTCTGTATCTTTCCTCTGTTTTGAATCCTACTGGGAGCATGAAGCTTCGTTTCTGTTTTTTTCCTGACAGTATTACTTTTTCCTCTGGCACATTTTCACTGACAAGTTAGCCCTGGCACATAACACCTGTAACTTCCCTCCTCTTCACACACAGAGCCCTTAGATCTAACTTGAGTAGCAGTTTGCTGCTTAGAAAGCTGTGGTGTAGTTAGCCTTGTCCAGAGAATGGATTGAGAGTAGCCCTGAGGAGAAGCACTTGGGGGTGTTGGTTGATGAGAAGCTTGACATGAGCCAGCAACGTGCGCTTGCAGCCCAGAAGGCCAACCGTATCCTGGGCTGCATCAAGAGAAGTGTGGCCAGCAGGTCGAAGGAGGTGATTCTGCCCCTCTACTCCGCTCTCGTGAGACCCCACCTGGAGTATAGTGTCCAGCTCTGGAGCCCCCAAGGTAAGAAGCACATAGAACTGTTGGAGCAAGTCCAGAAGAAGGCTGCAAAGATGATCAGGGGGCTGGAACAACTCTCCAGTGAAGACAGGCTGAGACAGTTGGGGTTCAGCCTGGAGAAGGCTCTGAGGAGACCCTGTAGCAACCTTCCAGTACCTAAAGAGGGCCTACAGGAAAGATGGGGAAAAACTCTTTATCAGGGAGTGTAGTGATAGAACTAGGGGGAATGGTTTTAAACTAAAAGAGGGTAGATGTAGATGAGATATTAGGAAGAAATTCTTTACTGTGAGGGTGGTGAGACACTGGAACAGGTTGTCCAGAGAAGCTGTGGATGCCCAATCCCTGGAGGTGTTCCAGGCCAGGTTAAATGGGGCTTTGAGAAACCTGGTCAAGTGGTAGATGTCCCTGCCTATGGCAGGGGGTTGGAACTAGATGATCTTTAAGGTCCCTTCCAACCTAAACCATTCTATGATTCTACCAAACTTGTTCAGTTTTGACACTCGGCACTCGAGTGTCGATTATTTTAATCCTGAGGGACTCCCACAATGACATTGCAGCACTCTGCCACATGCCTAGAACAAAATGTTTTTCCCACAAGTCTCTGAGAAACAGTCATATTGGAGTATTAATTTGCTTTATTTCTACAGAACAAAAAACTATCATGAGACATCAGGACATTGAGGTGCTGGAGCGTGTCCAAAGAAGGGCAACAAAACTGGTGAGGGGTCTGGAGCACAGTCTTAAGAGGAGTGGCTGAGGGAGCTGGGGTTGTTTAGCCTGGAGAAAAGGAGGCTCAGGGGAGACCTTATCGCTACCCGAAAGGAGGTTGCAGAGAGGTGGGAGTCGACCTGTTCTGTCAAGTAACAGGTCATAGAACAAGAGGAAATGGCTTCAAGTTGCACCAAGGGAAGTTTAGATTGGATATTAGGAAGAATTTCTTTACTGAAAGTGTCATCAGGCGTTGGAACGCGTTTCCTAGGGCAGTGGTGGGGTCCCCCTTCCTGGAGGTATTTAAGGGTCTTGTAGCTATAGTGTTTAGGGACATGGTTTAGTGGTGGGTTTGATAGTGTTAGGTTAATGACTGGACTAGATGATCTTACAGCTCTTTTCCAATCTAGGAGATTCTGTGATCAGTGCATACCAGGCACTCATGAACACTTTAGGTTTAAAAAGATACTTAAATTTGAAGGTCGATTTAACTGTTCAGTGGAAATGTAGGTTATGATGGGATATAAGCTTTTTCCAGCTTTGTAAGTAAAAATTAATCTAAACCAGAGTGATCTCATTGAGTCAAAATGACTTTCATCAAGACCAATTTTGACATCAAATTATCTGATGTTCAAATTTAGAAAGGAAAAAGACAGGTACTCTGCTAAAATTGTTCAATATAAGATGCTTGTGTACTCATATAGAATCAGATGTTTCCATAGCCTGGACTTTAGAGCACTTAGTTGGGAGAGGCAAGTTCTGGATTTTCACACTAGAAATTGTAAAGTTGCTCAGAGCGCATATACAGGCTCAAACTCTACACATGAGTTAGGAAAAAGAACGGTTTTGTCTGTGACTGATGTTGGCATGTAGGCTTAAAATTGACATTGAGCTGGTTGGCATTTTTGAGACTTGAGAAATTCTCTACGCTCCCAGTGGCTGTAAAGTCAGTACTCATGGTGGTATTTTTAGATTGCTTGGGAATGTAGGCTTCACCATGGATTTTTGTTTGTTTGGGGGTCTAACTCTGAGCTTAGATGCTGAATGTAGCAGTTAGGTGTTGGTGTCTTGTTTCTTAATTGAATACTTTGTGCTTATTTTCCATGTCAATAACCTTGTCAAGTAGTCATTCAAAATAAAAGATTAAAGATTTCATAGTAGCTGCCACATTAAATGTAATAGCCAGTCTTTATAATAATATTGTTACATACTGCATCATCTTAATATCTCCTCTCATAATTTCCGTGTCTTGTAAAACTAAGTGTTATTCAGTAATACAGAAGTAAGTTTTAATTGGGAAGACAGTACCATAGGAAATATATCCTCCTACTATTGATATTTAGTTATTTTCCTGCAGGCTAATCAAGATCTGACAGAGTCTGATGGACATCTTCACTACCTGTGAGTAGCATTACTGAGACGAGTAAGAAGTCTGAGCAAAAGGAAAATAAAATTCAATAATCTCTGAATACTCAGTATAATTTTTCAAATTTTCTGTAAATTTTGGGGCCAAAGGAGATTAAATTACCTCCTTGATCAACCTTCTGGAAGTGGAACATATATCAACACAAGATTAAACAATGTGCTTGAGGACATGCCTGAATGAACATAAACAACCAGTTAGAATGAGCTCCCAACAGGAGACAGCTGAAGCAGTTCAGCATGTAGGTACCTTTGTAACTTCACAACAACACCTACTACTTCTCAAAACTATTCAAAAGGCTTTTCAGATACTGATGCTTATGGAAAGCAACGTTACATCTTCATAAAGAGTTTGCTCTAACTGGGGTAGGTTTTTTCTGCATAACTTAACCTTGAACAGAACCAGAACAAATACGTAGCTATTAGAAAATATCTGTCAGTTAAATGGTTCTTGATTTTCTGCTATTGTTAAAAGAGCCAAATATTGCATAATACTCTATTCATGACCTTACATTTGATAATCTGTTAGGTTATATACACTTTTTCAGATTAGATCAAATAATTTCCGGTAGTAGCATGAAACATGTAAAGACATTCTGCATGCCACACATGGGTTCAAGCAGAGAAAACAGAGAAAAAGATAGTGTTTTGCATAAACTTAGATGCAAATTCCCCAAGATACTTTCAGAAATGGTGCTTAGAAAAGATAAGATTGAAGTTTAGTTCAAAATGTCATTTATTTTCTTTTGGTCTGTTAAAAATATATCATTTTACCCTCGATAAATTTCCTCTAGGTCTTCAATTATTTCAGCCAAACTTTACCAGAAAAAAATTTACTAAACACAGTACAAGGTAAAAGGATGAAGACAACCTTCATATTTCATCTTAGATAGGAACCCAAATGAAATCACTATATACCCGTGGTGATTTCTGCTTCATGCTGACTGTCAGCTCTCTTGTGTGGATTAAGATACAGGTTTTATCTGCAAAGCATTAACCGGAAGTACTTTACTTTTACTTATATTATGAAAAAATATGAAGAAATATCTTAATTTTCTTCTGCATGCAATATTTGCTACTTTAATGATCTGCAGCTGGATTTCCATCCTAGTCTGCTTATGTCCAAATGTCAACATTGCCACTAAACAGGCTTGAGAAACAGAAAGTACCAATGAACTATTTGGTCAAAAATATGTTTCTTGTCACCTTCCCCATTATACCTGTTACCTTTAGAATAAGAAATAAGACATATCTTTTTCTGTCTTTCTGATAAATACAGACCTTTAAATTGATAGAATAGAATCATAGAATCATAGAATAGTTTGGGTTGGAAGGGACCTTTAAAGGTCATCTGGTCCAACCCTACTGCAATTAGCAGGAACACCTTCAACTAGATTAGGTTGATCAGAACCTCATCCAACCTGACCTTGAATATATGCAGGGATGGGGCACCTACCACCTCTCTGGGCAACCTGTTCCAGTGTTTCACCACCCTCATTATAAAACATTTATTCCTTCCAGCTAGTCTAAATCTACCCTCTTATGGTTTAAAACCATTACCTTTGTCATATCTCTACAGGCCCTGCTAAAAAGTTAGTCCCCATCTTTCTTATAAGCCCCCTTTAAGTCCACAATAAGGTCTCCCCAGAGCCTTCTCTTCTTCAGTCTGAACAACCCCAACTCTCTCAACCTGTTCATAGGAGAGTTGTTCCAGCCCTCTAATCATTTTTGTGGCCCTCCTCTGGACCCACTCCAATGGGTCCATTTATTTCCTGTGCTGAGAGCTCCAGAGCTGGAGGCAGTACTCCAGGTGAGTGGAGTGGAGGGGCAGAACCACCTCCCTTGATCTGCTGGCTATGCTTCTTTTGATGCAGCCCAGGATATGGTTCACCTTCGGGCTGTGAATGCATATTGTTGGCTCATGTCCAACATCTCATCCACCAATACCCACAAGTCCTTCTCGGCAGGGTTGCCCTCAATCCCCTTCATCCCTCAGCCTGTATTGATACTGGGGTTTGCCCTGACCCAGGTGTAGGACTCTGCCCTTGGCGTTGTTGAACCTCATGAGGTTCACAGGGGCCCATTTCTCGTGTCTGTCAAGGTCCCTCTGGATGGCATCCCGTCCCTCAGGTAGCTCAGCCACACCACTCAGCTTGGTGTTGTCTGCAAACTTGCTGAGGGTACACTCAAACCCACTGTCTGTGTCAGTGATGAAGGTATTAAACAGTCCTGGTCCCAATAGAGACCCCTGAGGGATGACAGTTGTCACTAATCTCCATCTGGACATGGACCTCTGGATGTGACCATCCAACCAATTCCATATCCACTGAACAGCCCACCCATCAAATCCAAATCTCTCCAAATTGGACACAAGGATATTGTGAGGGACCATGTCAATGGCCTTACAGACGTCCAGATAAATGACATCCATAGCTCTTCCCTTTTCCACTGATGCAGTCACTCCATCACAGAAGACCACTAGGTTGGTCAAGCAGGACTGCCCCTTGGTGAAGCCATGCTTGCTGTCTCAAATCACTTCCCTGTTCTCCATGTGCCTTAGCATAACATCTAGGAGGATCTGTTCCATGATCTTCCCAGGCGCAGAAGTGTGGCTGACAGGTCAGTAGTTCTCAGAATCTACCTTTCTACCTTTTTTAAAAATGGGTGCAATGTTTCCCTTTTTCCAGTCACCAGGGACTTCACCTGACTGCCATGACTTTTAAATATCATAGAGAGTAGCTTGGCAACTACATCAGCCAATTTCCTCAGGACTCTGGTCTCGCAGACTTCGGTATGTTTAGGTTTCTTAGGTGGTCACAAACCTGATCTTCTCTCACCATGGGAGAGACTTTGCTTCTTCAGTCCCTGCCTTGTGGTCCATCCACTTGAGAGGTGTAGGAAGAGAGGTTGCCGGTAAAGACTGAAGGAAAAAATGTTGTTGAATACCTCAGCCTTTTCCTTGTCTGTTGTTACTGGTTTGCCAGTCTTGCTCACCAAGGAGAGTATTCTTCTTGTTATTCTTTGCACCTCTTTTCAAGTTCATCTCCAGTTGCATCTTGGCCTTCCTGACCCCATCCCTACACAACCAGGCAGAGTCCCTGTACTTTTCCCAGGATACCTGTCCCTGCTTCCACTGCCTGTGCATTTCCTTCTTGCCCTTTATTTTGATCAGCTGGTCTTCACTCAGCCATGCCAGTCTCCTGCCTTCCTTTCCTGATTTCTTACACCTGGATATTGAGAGTTCTTGCGCTCTGCAGAAAGCGTCCTGAAAGATCTGCCAGCTCTGGTCTGCTCCCTTGTCCTTGAGGGCAGTTTCACGGGAGGTCCTAATGACTAACTCCTTGAACAGCTGGAAGTTTGCTTCCCGAAAATTCAGGGTCCTGACTTTACTCTTCACCTGACCCATCTCTCTCAGGACTGCAAAGTCCACCAGTGCTTGATTGCTGCAGCACAGGCTGCCTCCAATCTTGACATCACCAATTAGCTCACTTGCGTTGGTGACCATCAGTTCCAGTATCACATGCCCTCTGGTAGGGCTGTCTATTACCTGGCTTAAGAAGTTCTCTTCAATGCATTTCAGCAGTCTCCTGGACTGCCTGCAGCTCGCCATGCTACTTTTCCAGCAGATGTCGGGGTTGTTGAAGTCCCCTAGCAGGAAAAGAGCCTGTGAGAACGTTGTCTCTTGTAGCTGGAGTCAGAAGGCTTCATCAACAGGCTTGCATTGATTGGGGGGCCTGTAGTAGACACCAACCAAAAGGTTCCCTTTGTTGCCTCTGTCTCTAATTCTTACCTATATGCTTTCAATATACTTGTGGCTATTCTTCAGAGACAGCTCTTCACACTCTATCCATTTGTTGACGTAACAGAAATGCCTCCAACACTTCTTCCTCTTCTGTCCCTTCTGAACAGCCTGTAGCCATCAATAGCCACACTCCAATCATGGGATTCATCCCACCGTGTTTCAGTAATGGCAACTAGGTCATAGCTTTCTAGCAGCGCAGTGGCTTCCAGCTCCTCCTGTTTGTTGCCCATGCTGTGTGCATTGGTGTAGAGACACTTCTGTGGGGCTGTCTACCATGTCGCCTTCATAGAGAAACACGCCTTAAATTCCTTTGAGCTATTTCACTGGTGTTTGCCTCAGCTCCTATTACCTCAGGAGCCCCTGGCTCATCTTTGTAAGACTTCAAGTGTGCTGCAGTGCAGCCAGCATGTCTCAGAGCACCAGGATGAGGACCCTTGTTATCACCCTGTCAGTCTAACCTTGGTGCCTCATCTCACAGCTTGTCATAGTCAAGCCTGATATTATGCCCCTTCCCCTTCAAGTCTAGTTTAAAGTTCTGTCAATCAGTCTCATTAGCTTGTGAGCAAAGACCCTCTTCCCCTTTTGGGAAACATGAATCCTGTCTGATGCCAGCAAGCCTGGTGCCGTGTAGGCCATTCCATTATCAAAAAAACCAAAATTGTGGTGATGACACCAGTCAGAGCCATATATTCATACACTGGGCCCATCTGTTTCTTCCAATGTTGCTGCCTGCAACTGGAAGGAGAGAGGAAAAAACAACTTGTGCTCTGGATTCCTTTATCAACTGTCCCAAGGCCCTGAAGTCTCTTTTGTTTGCCCTTGGACTACGTGTTGCAGCTTCATTGCCACCCACATGGAAAAGCAGTAATGGGTAATAGTCCAAGGGCCATACCAGGTTAGGAAGTTTCCTGGTGATGTCCTTAACCTGGGCCCCAGGGACACAGCAGATGTCCCTAAGAGGAGGGTCTGCCTGGCATATTGGACCCTCAGAAGGGAGTCACCTACAAATATAACCCTTCCTTTCTTTCTCATGGAGGTGGTCATGATACGTGGAATAGACCTTTCTAACCTTGACAACACCTCTGGTGTCGATGGACCGTCATCCACATCATCCATTGACTGGCCTTTCACAGACCCTCATGCCTGTTGTGCAGAGGCACCTGGGTCAGCAAGGTGGGCAAGGAGGGGTTTGCCTGCCACCCCAAGTGTGGACTTGCCTCCATTCACTCCTTTCCTTTAAGCTACTGCCTTCAGCCTGGCAGAAGGAGGAGACAGGATCCCCTTGATCTTGTTTTTTTCCTGGTGGATATTCCTGTTTCTGTCTCAGGGAGGACAGAGCACAGTTCCACCAGTCTATCTCTTTCTCAGACTCGCTGGTGCTCCTTAAACTTTTTATTTCCTTTCATAGCTCTGCCACCAGGCTAAGCAGATCATTCACCCGCTTGCATCTCACACAGCTGTTCTCACTACTGCCATCCAGTACCAGCGGAAGGCTCTGGCACACTTTGCATCCTGAGACCTGGATGGCTGCATGTTTTTGTGGGACCTCTGTCTGGGTTGCCACACCTGTTCTGCTGAGTGCAGATGACATGGCTTTCCACTCAGTGGAAAAAAGGAAGGAGATGTACTCCTGCTGAGAGCGTGACAACAACCAAATTAACTCATCTCTTGAGCTGGTAGGGTCACTACACCCTTTCTGTGCACCCTTCCACACAAAGTGACATGCCACACCATGGCTGGTGCCCCACGCCCTCTTTGCCTGCTCTATTGGCAGCGCTCCTGGTCACTCACACTTCCCAAGGTGCTCTTTACAGGTGTGGGGATGGTCACAGTTGGTCTGGCAATGCCCAGGCCTCATCAGCGTCTCCCACAAGAGCTGCCGGCTCCTGGCGGGTCTCTTCTCTGCCCTGTCATTTCCCTGCCTCAGGAGATCCCCCTCTGCTCCGAGATCTGCCTCTCCACTGCAGATCGGGACCGCTCCAGAGCTGCTCCCCACGGCAGCTGACTGCTAGTTTCCCTTTCACCGTAGATATACTTGCTCCTCTGCAATAAAGCTGGGTTACTTTGTTGCTGAATATATGGCCTTTATTTTAGAACATTAGTGTAGAATACCATCGTAACTTTGCACATAAAACCACAATGGTGAAAGTACTATAAATATCTGAATAATGTTATTTATTTATTTTTACTGCATTGGACAACAGAATTAACAAAGCCTCTGTTTAATCTAACAGAAGAAATAAGCATAAATAGTGTACTCAGTAAGAGACTTCTGCTGGTTCAAGGAACAGAATTTTATTATTTGTAGCACTGCTTACTTTCAACTTTACTGAGTCTCTTTGAGGCTTGTAAGCTCGTTGAACATTACAAAATACTTTGCTTATTGTCTGGTGTTTTCATATTTTCAGAATTCTTTATCTTATGTGAACTTTTTTTCCAAAGAAGTATGGAAAATTTGCTTGTATGTCCGCATATTGGTGGGATTCTTATCCCAGACATCCAGTGAAAACTAATTTTAGTTGGTTTGCCTTTCATCCTGTTTCTACCAAGAGCTGTTGAAGTTCTCAATGCAGCTTTACTGTAGAGTACATGATGAGGAAATGTTAAACTGCAATAAAAGTTGTTATTGTTACCTTGGTCAAGCAGATAGGTTATATTAAGGTTCTTGCAAAGTTTCTTTTCAAAGTGGATATGAGTCAAGAATCCTTTGATTTTATTTATTTATTTATTTATTTATTTTCTGAAGTGATCTTTCCTTCAACACAGTGAAAGCACAACAGTGAGCAGTTTTCTTTGCCTGGAAATCTGCAAGTACAATGAGCTTTACATCTGAGAATCTCTAGATGGGAATCACTTCACCCAGCAGGTGAAGTGCTGGTTTCCAGAGGCTTTCTTTAGAATCAGAGAGAAATATATACTTTCAGGTTGCAATTAGTACAGATCTATTTTACGTATGTTTTACAACAAAAATGAATTGGATCGTTTCTTTTCCTTCACTCCAAAGTAGAACCCACTAACCTAGATACCTAGATGTAGCGTAGATATGTTCTGGACAGTTACACTAGAATCTACAGCTGTTCTGCTGCACACAAGGATCAAATTCTGCCTACCTGGCACCCACTTAGCACTACTTACTAGCTTCAGTGAGTTCAGGAGTGTCAGAGACGTAAACAGAAACACTTGAATCTTCCAGCGTGTGGCTCTTAGGGAACTGTGGAGGTACTCTTCTTCAGTTCAGGTGAGGTAATCTACAGTTCATCTGTATTGAATGAAGATGGTTCTGTTTACTTTTTCCTCTGCTATTCTCCCTTGCTCTCAGCTCTCAAATCATGCCCTCTCCTTTTGCAATTCTGATGTTGCTTGGAACTTCTGTGTGCATACATAGTTCATGAACCCAGTGGAAAATTAGCTTCCTTATGCCACATTAGCTTTCCACCATAATCTAAGTTTAACTGACTTTTGATGACTGAGTTGTTAATTCTGCATCCAAAGCAAAAGCTTTGCAACAGACAGATGTAATCAGGATATAAGTAATATTAGCGTACCTTGAACCCAAATATAAGTGTACAAAAATAGTGTAACCAACAACAGTGTTTAAGCATTTTTCTAACACTGTGATGGCATAGCGAAACACAGTGTATAAGGATTTTACATGCATACCTTTCCAAGGTGATCTCCAAAGGGGCAAAGATTGGTCTAGTTGCATGTATGAGGTGTCCAACCAACAAGAAATTGTGATGAGAAACAAATTAAGAACAAAGTGCTGCAAGCAACCAGGAGATCCTGAAGAATACATGATACAATGACGTGTACAATGACTAGTCAAAACCATGTTACACAGTATCAGTAGAAAATGACATCCCTTTCTGAAGGGAATTAAGGTGAAAAGCATAAAACAGGATGACTATAGCAATTATTTATCCATTATATTCTTAAATATCTGAGGACTTTGCTGCCTGGCCACAAGTATATATGATAAACTCAGTTTGCTTCCTGCAGAACTTGGAAGAGAGAAAGTGAGGTAAGATAATTCAATGTATTTAGTTATTCTAGGCTACCAGTATCATAGACTATTGACAAGACCTTCTGAAGTTCTAAATGTACTGATTGCATTCAAAGGCTTTTTGAATTATCTCTAATTTCTTGGCCAGATTTTAAATCTATTATTTTTGTAAACTTACTCGTCGTTAAGTGAGAAGGGAAGCTTTAAATGAATATGGCATCTTCATGTCAGGGCCAACATGATATCTAGTATTACTGAGAACTGTTAAATAGCTGCTGTGTTCCCTTGGGAAATGAATGTATTTAATGCAGTAAAAGTAGACTCATCAAAATACTCTGATAAAATCTGATAACCTTAGTACTTATGAAACTTGATTTGCCATTCTGCTACACAGTGTTCATATTATAATCATCAGTCAATGGAGATGCACCAGCATGAAATAAAAGTAAAGAAAGGAAGAATTGTACCGTATGTCTTGTTCACCTATTGTAAAGTAATACTGAAAATAAAAGAAAAAGAGCCAAAATAATTATTGTTTGATACAGTTTTGGTATCAAAATTCTCTGTTCATTTAAAATATAACATGGTGATTTGAAATATTTTGTTGCAGTAAAAGTAGCATATGAGTATGAAAAAGCTTTCCCTGGCATGTTATCTTTGTTGGCATCTGAGCCATGCTATCCATTATAGGCTAAAAACTGATCCTTCAGTCAAGCATGAACACAAACAGACACATAGAAGCTTATTCTTGATAAGGATGTATTAAGAAAATTATTTGAAAAGTCTCCTCACATCCTTGTAATTAAATTGTTAAGACTAGTAAAATACAATGGGGGAATACATGGTGAAGAGAAGAGAAGTGTCCTGGATTTAAAAATTAATTTCCTGAGGTATCATTGCCCAAGATAAAGACAACTTTATTTTTAAGTGGCATTTTCTTTGCAGATAGATGTGTACACATGCCTGTATTGGTTCCTGGCATTCAACAAAAAATGACCTTTAATGTATAGCTCTGGCTGCCAAAAACTCTAAATCCAGAGAGGAACAAGGGCAGAAAGAATATCTCAGTAGGAGACTATTGTATAACGGCAGCCAAAAAAACTTAGTGACAGCAAATTCAATAAAAGGCCTGTGAAAACACTAGCTCAGTGACAGCTCTTATGTTAAGGTGCTACAGTAATTTTATTACTTTAACTATGCATACATTAAAAATACATTACTAAGTTACAATAAATAAAAAACTAAATTTTACGCACAATGCAATGAAGTTTAACAGTGACGGTAAAATTAAAGCAACTATCAAGAAAGGAATAAAATAATAAAACAATACAACTACAGGCAAGGTATTCCTTGACTAACAAGCAACAAGAAGTAGTTCCATACACAATATAAAATGAAAGTACTTTCAGAGTATTAACATGGGTGAAGATGTTGCTTTTTTTAAATTCCTGTTGCTATGATTACTTCATGTTTCAGAAACTATCTGCCTCGTCAGTTGACCCAGCAGAGCACAACAGTGATCCAGATCAGTGGGCAGAATTACACAGAATCACAGAGTCACAGAATGGTCAGGGTTGGAAGACACCTCTGGAGATCATCTAGTCCAACCCCCCTGCCACAGCAGGGACACCTACAGCAGTTGCACAGGACGGTGTCCAGGCGGGTTTGGAATGTCTCCTGTGTGGGAGACTCCACAACCTCTCTGGGCAGCCTGTGCCAGTGCTCTGCCACCCTCAAAGTAAAAAAGTTCCTCCTCATGTTAAGATGGAACTTCCTGTGCTCCAGTTTGTGCCCGTTACCTCTTGTTCTATCACTGGACACCACTGAAAAAAGACTCTTCCCATCTACCTGGCACCCTCCCCTTAAGTATTTATAAGTATTACAGTAGCTGTGTTTTTTCCAAAGAAGCTAGAAAGCATTGTTTCCTGCTAGTTACAGAAACTTTGACAACCTGGCTACATGTTGCTATTTTGTTAGTGGAAGAGTTTGCTGACTAATCTATGCAAACAAACTAAATCATCGAACGCACTGTTTATATAGCTTTGAAACCTGAATTTGAAAGTATATAGTTACAAAAAATTCTACAAAGCTCTTACTTCACTATAATCATTACATTTGCTGAGAGAAGGAATATTATAGACTCTTACCAAAGGTAAACTTTAAAGCCGGTGGGAGTTTCTGAGTTATATCCAGCTCATAGGCCAAAGTGTTCTTTAGAATATTAAAAGCCACATGCAAGACATTCTTCAAGAACAAAAGAAGTCTCCTCTTGGGTTTATCTTCCAGCCTCATTGAGGCTCTGGGATTAGAGTAAACTTGTATCTAATAGGACTGCAATGAACATTATAGTAGTTAAGCTTGATTCAGCATCTGTCATCTGATACAAAATGGTTATCCAGATTTATGGGAGAGCATTTTTATGTCTCCCCAAATCTAGGAAATTTTTATCATCATAGTTTCTGTCGATTAAAATAGCTACATTTCTATCATTTAGAAAAAGGACACAAAGAAAAAAGAAGTAACCAAAAAGCACACAAAGCAAATCTTGAAAAACAGATTTAGAGATAGGTTGGTTCCTGCTTTTCTATTTCTAGAATGCATTTACAAGTGTATATATTACCCAATTGTACTCTTTGAGAAACTGTGTCACTGAGTCTATATTTTATGTGATGGACAACTATTTAACTTAACTTTATTAACATCAAAAAATAAGACAAACATAACTGTTTGGACAGGTATAGCTGTTCTCAAAACTATTCACTGTTCAATCCTGTATATTACTATAAGATTTTCTAGAACCTAAACTTCTCTATGTAATACTCAATAGATTGTGTTTACCTTCATTGTAGTTCTATATATAATAGTAGAAAACTTAGTGGGAAGAGGGAACAAAAAAAAAAAGAGAAAACAGTAAAACCAACAGCAAATGTCATTCAAAAAGGTTATTTTCAATATTTTTATTACTATTATTGCCATATATAATATAACCTTAAAAAGAAAATATTAATCCTTAACACAAGGCAATTTAAATCAAGTGTTAGAAATCGCGAAATGCTTATTTCCACACTGCTTGGTGTTAAACTTTCAATGTTCACTTCTAAAACAATTCCCTTAGGACGTATTGAATTGCAAAATCCATGAACTGATAAGTTGCTTGCAGTTTATTTCAGTAGCTTTCTTGTTAGCACTTTCATTTGTAACTTCAGTGCTACCCTTACATCCTCTGTTTCCAAATCCCAGGAACAGCATAGTATATGCACAGATAGTTCACTGACTTTCACAAAGTTTTTATGGGTTTCCAAAGATTTAAAACTTTCAGGTGATGTTTGTTTTCATATTATTTGAAATGTGGGCTTATTTTATTTTAACAATAAAAAGTAACAACATACCTGAAGTGACTGATCTTGCAAGCCTTTCTCACATTAATCGTCCCCACCACGTCCATAGTTTAGATGGTTTCTGTGGGGCTAATTACATGAATGACATTTACAGGATCTATTCCCCCATGACTGTTCTCATATTATTTCCTATTGGGGAATAACTGGCATTGCCATGAGATTGTGTGATTTAATGAATTTTTTAAACATAAAGAGATAATTTAAGCCTGGATCGTTTTCTAAATTAACCTTTTAAAATTTTATCTAGTACTAATTGTTAGCATGAAAAAGTAGAATAGAACATATGTTTTTTCTACAGGTCAGTAAGTGAATGCCGTGTGTCACCATTTCTGTTATGCAGAATTTTATGTAGCTTGATATTCGTATCAATAGCTGGTGGCAAAAATGACCTAAAACAGATGTCAAAGCAAAGAAAGTAGTTTCTGTGGAAAAGACCAGTCTTCTGAGGTATTTAAACTCACCGGATAATGCCTTAAGAGGTGAGAACTACATTGACAGTAGGAATGGAAGTTGTTACTTCAGTTGATTAAGAATGGTATTGTTGTTGACACTTTACCACATGTTCAGTTGTACTGTGATTCATTTCTTTATGCCACTGGGGAACACTTTCATTATAGCCAAAGCAGAAGTAATTTTGAATATTAAAGCACCCATTAGAAGACCCCAGGTTTGGGTTTTTTTTAATCTCTTCAGTCTTACTCTCTGCTTCAATGTAACCAGAATTGGGCAAAAATAATAAATTGGTTTGCAAAATATTCTGAACTGTTCTGTCTTTCCTAAAATGATGCTAAACTGTGACGTTTTGGGTCACTTTCCTTTGAAGCTTTGGGAAAATTCAAAAAGTCACTCCTGCTCAAAACATCAATCTGTGAAAAGCCGTCTGCTACTAAACTTCTGAGTCATGGAGAGAATCCTGTCCTTTCTGTATTTGACACGGACATTGTATGGATTTCCACCCTTGGTTTGCATCTATACTGACTTTAGAATAGAATAGAATAGAATAGAATAGAATAGAATAGAATAGAATAGAATAGAATAGAATAGAATAGAATAGAATAGAATAGAATAGAATATTTCAGTTGGAAAGGACAACAATCGTCTAGTCCAATTTCTTGACCACTTAGTATTATTGTCCTCCAACACAGTGCTGTAGTCTGCTGTAACTGAGATACCCACACAAAACTCTTCCTCTATACTCATTTGGAATCTTGCTTTTCTGTTCCTGTGTAGGAAGTATGTCATTAAACCACCAAAGAACTCTAGACAAACCTGGATGTAGGGTTGAATATGTAAAAAAACCCTCTGTCTGTAGTGCTGCCTAACAAAAGAACTTCATTTTGTCAAGGAACTGCCACCTCTCTATACAAAAGTGTCTTGGTAAATTATTATAGCGGAGGCTTAGTCCAAATACCTATAATAATAACAAATAATATCCTTGACTGTGCAACTGATGAGAATAAATAAGGCAAAAGGCATAGAGTATGCTTCAATGAGCGAGTGGAGACATAAAATTCTACTGTACAAAAAAAAATATTTCAGATAGTATAAAATACTTGAGTTACTAAGCAGACAAAATGGACTCTAACAGCACAGTTGAGGTGGTTTTTTTCATTGTTTTTTTTTTTTCTTTTTGAAAGACAATTGACGGCCTATTTTCTAGTATGTTACTTTGTATTGACCTCAGTCTTGCTAGTTTGAATGAAAACATAAACCTCAGTTGACAACAATATAGAATTAATAAACAACATCTTCCAGAAAGAACAGTGTAAGACTGGTTTGTATTCTTATTTCTAGCTCATTTTAATTTTCCCTGTGTTTCTTACATTCTCCCTAGTCACATTAAAATTTTAATATTAAAAGAGGTATTAAAGCAGTCAGTGATAGTCCCCGCTTCTTCAGACAACTGGCATGAGTCATTCACATAACTTCTCATACAGACTCAGTATGTCTGCTGCTGCTGCTGAGCAGTCAGGTTGTTCTCTCTGATCCATTCTCACTCACAACAAAGGAATCCCACTAGAATTCAGTGAACATGCCCATTAAGCACAAGGCCTCCGGTGTCAGCTGCTGAGTTGTTATCACATTAATGAGTTAAAACTCAGCTACATTCTCAGTAATGGCCAAAGGGCATACAGTGCCAGCTGAAAGGTGGAGAAGTAAGTGATTGCACACAAGAGACATAAAGCTTAACTTTGTCATTGCCTAATTCTAGGACACTGGGATATCTTCCAAGGGCTAAAATGGCTTTTTGAATTAATCCACATAATGGCCTCTCAGTTGTCTTTGCCTCTCCTTTGGCTGTGCCTACTAAGCTGTCCATTTCATGAAAATATCTGAGGAGCCTTTAACCTGTTCTTGTGCCCTAGGAAAACTTCCATATACCAGGACAAATACAGTGAAAACAGATGCAATAGTTGTATTATTCTGTACAGAGTAGGAGGGTTTTTTTGATCTTTCACAGACAAATGTGTGCATTTAAATAAACCACATGACTTTGAAAACATTGCTGGTTTAGCATTTTGACTATTCTTTTTCTTAAAATAGAAACTTAATAAGAACTACTAAGGTATATATACCTTAAATTTAAATTACAGAATTATACACAATCCCACATCTTAGAAACTTACAAACATTTATTTTTCTCTTAGGTAACTAAGACAGCAATTTTTTTTTTCACTGAGAAAATGACTCCGAATGGCTCCTGTCAAAAACATGAGTTAAACTCAGAAAAGAAACAGAAGGAATATTAGACATCCTCATACGCATGAAATTCGACATACCTTGAAATTAAGGTACACAAAGTTGACATTTTAAGTAAAATACAAAACTGCACATACTTCAGGAATACATTCATTTTTATAAATATTTAGTAAATGAAAATACTATTTTCCTGACGAAAAGCTGTGATGTGAAAATGGTGTACTTGATGTTACAGTGTGATGTCATGAAGACATAAAATATATTAAAAAAAAACCCACATCCAAAAAATAAATCTAGCTTTGGTCACCAGCTATTTGAAAACAAAATGTATATTAAAACATAGACAGTTTTCCATAAGAATAAGCATAGTTAGTGTTAACATTTATATGGTATAATATCCTACATCTGTATTTCCAGCTTTTCTATATTTGCAGTATGTTGAATGACTTCGTGAGAAGGAAGAAGAGATACACATCTACACAGAAATTGTCAGTCAAAACCTCTTGAAGAGTATAGAAACACACTGAAAATCATCGAATTGTGCTTATATCAAAGTGATACTAAAAGAGAATAGGGAGTTAATTACGTGTTTTTCCAGAAGGTATATTTGTTGATTACAATAATTCTGAGAAGACAGGGGTATTTGGGTCTTGTGTACTAGAGAGAATGTGGTACTGCCCACCTATGTAACGCGAAACTGTTGAAACAATGCCAAATTTTATCAGAGGGATGATGGCTGAATAGGTACACTGTCTACATACACTGTACATCTGAGGCATTCACAATTTTGTGAGTGTTTTAGAAAATGCATATGTGTGACAACTTACTTTGTCTTTTGCTCCTCCAACTGCTTTTGGGATTAGTGCATGTTTCTGATGTTCTTGACAAGGCTCCTCAGTTAAACAAGAAATTGGAAGTCAGAGTATGCCGGAACTGTACAGTATAAACCGGAAGAATTATTAAATATTTAAGTCAAATACTAAAGACTCAAAGCAAGCACATTTAATGATTCAACATGTAACAGACAGAAAACAGCTAGAAAAAATAGTGTTCCTTGTATTTAACAGTTGTATTAATTGTTGCAATTTTTCTGCTTACTGTTATGGTCATAACAGTCCTTTCTGGGTTTGATACCGGGGAAAAAAAGGGTTTGCAAAACCAAATACTTCCCACATGAGCTTGGAATGGAATGTTGTACACGTATGGAATGTGAAACTTGCACAACCTCTGAAAATCCTGAACCACACACTGAGCATAATGCAGTGCCTGAATAGTACTTACTCATGCAAGTAAAGGGACTAGGAGTTTGCAACATCTGAACGAATAATGGTATTCTGTCAGTTGTTAATGACAACAGAAACTAATTGCTCTATGCAGTTTCACACTTACAGACTTCATCATATGAACTACACTCACAGAAGTAGGGTACTGTTTAACATAACTTACCACAAACTGTGTATAACAAGTGAATGCTTATCAACTGGAAACTAATAAATAGCTCCAGTCAAATGCACTGTTCATATAATAGCAATTAAGCTCACCATAGGAATAATAACCAAGTAGAAAACAAGCAGAATTTTTAATGAAACACTTGAATAATGCTTAGCCTAAAGGTGGAGTTCTCAAAGCACTGGCCAAATTCTCTTCTTGTTACACGCAATGAAAATTTCCCACTGTCTTTAGTGAAAGTAGAATTAGATCATTATTACTTTTGAGAGATTCACCTCTAAATGATTACTAAAATTTCTTTTACAAATTATCTTTAACAGACTAGATATCATTGAAGTTCACAGAAGAAAAATATTCGATACATAATTTTAATTGTTTACATTAAGCTATAACATTCTGCATTGTATCACTCCCAATATGGATTTTTTTTAAACGTTAACTGTTCAGTATTTGCAGCCCATGAATTTGTGATTGATCGATCCAAATAACAAGATATCTGAAGGATAACACTGTACAGAGGATAGAGGTGTTGAATATAGAGCTGTTAAATATGTGATATTTACACACTCAAACTCAGGATTGACTGCCAGAATTTCTGTTTGGTGATCAATCTGAAAATTGAGGTCTGTGTTACTGTTGTTGTTTGTTGTTATTGCTGTTGTTTGCTGTTGCTGTCATCATCATCTCAGGAATAGCTTATTTATCATACATGTTTTGAATACCAGGTCTTGCAGATTTCTTGGGGAAGGCTGGTACATCTGGGCTGCATCAAAAGAAGTGTGGCCAGCAGGTGGTTCTGTCCCTCTACTCCGCTCTTGTGAGACCCCATCTGGAGTACTGCATACAGCTCTGGAGTCCCCAGCATAAGAAGGACATGGACCTGCTGGAGCATATCCAGAGGAGAGCCATGAGGATGATCTGAGGGCTGGAGCACCTCTCCTATGAGGAAAGGCTGAGAGAGTTGGGGCTGTTCAGCCTGGAGAAGAGAAGGCTCCGAGGAGATCTTATTGCGGCCTTCCAGTACCTAAAGGGGGCCTACAGGAGAGCTGGGGAAGGACTTTTTACTAGGGCATGTAGTGATAGGACGAGGGGGAACGGCTTTAAGCTGGAAGAGGGCAGGTTTAGATTAATCATTAGGAAGAAGTTTTTCACTTTAAGGGTGGTGAGGCACTGGAACAGGTTGCCCAGAGAAGCTGTTGAAGCCCCGTCCCTGGAGGTGTTCAAGGCCAGGCTGGATATGGCCTTGGGCAACCTGGTCTAGTGGGAGGTGTCCCTGCCTATGGCAGGGGGGTTGGAACTCGATGATCTTCAAGGTCCTTTCCAACCTAAAGCATTCTACGATTCTATGATTCTATGATCTCTGTAATTGTGCTAATTCTCTGGTCTGTATGCAAATAATGCCACCACGAAAACATTCCCATTTCTTCATACAATAAGCTTTATTCACCAGCATAAGGGACAGACAAATAAGGAAGATATATGAATTATTTATTTAGTAATAATCTCTGATACAATTTTATGTTAAAACACCCCCAAAGGAAAAGGGAAAAAACCCCCACTTTTCAAAGACCAATTTCTGGGTTTGCTATTAATATATACTTAGAATGGTTCTTACCACACAGCTGCCACTCTGACATGTCAAAAGTCACCAGAAATTTCTATAAATGGTTCTATTATTCCCAGCTGTCCACTGAAATTTGTTACAAAAGATGTCCTTCAGAAAGACCCTCAATATTTTTTCTTAATATGGGAAGAGCTGTCTGTCTACTTGCCTTCTTTCACAGCAAAACAACAATTATCACTTAGAGAAGGTAGACATGAGATTATATTTGAAGTAGCAAAAAAGAAGGCATTGCTCAGATACTGGATACTCAGTCAAGATGAAAGATGTTATATAAATGTAAGCTATTTATTATCATCATTTATTTGAATCATTTTGTCCAACGATTTGTGTATCCTAATCCTCTAATGGAAATTATCCAAAAAGTTACATGCTACAACCTGAGAACATATCTTCAAGAAATTTGTAAAAAGAATAAAACCTGACATACACTAGAACACAGTGGTTTGCACAGCTATAGTATAAATTAATTGATTTGTAATTGATAAACATCCATCCTACCCATGGCTATTTTCCAAAACCTAGGTAATATAACATGTTTGATTTTAGAGAGATAATCATGATGACAGATTAACAGATACAGGTAATCTCCTTTAATAACTTTTGAGATTCCAGTAAAACCTTTATATTCTCAAAAGGACTACAATTGGTAATTACGGATTCCATTCATTATGCTGAACTGAAGAAATTTTAATCCCCAAACTAAAAAAAGTGATACATTAATAAAAAATTTGTATTAAAAGAGTATGCTTTTCTGAAGCCTACTAATACATATGTAAAGATTTAAAAATCATGAGTGTTGGAACAGGCTGCCCAGAGAGGTTGTGGAGTCTCCCACACTGGAGACATTCAAAACCCGCCTGGACGCCGTCCTGTGCAATGTGCTGTAGGTGTCCCTGCTGTGGCAGTGGGGTTGGACTTAGATGATCTCCAGAGGTCCCTTCCAACCCTGACGACACTGTGATACTGTTTCCGTAAGGTTTCATGCCCTTCTACTTCTCTCTGGTCAGACCCCAGCTGGAGTACAGTGTCCAGCTCTAGAGTCCTCAGCACAGGAAAGACATGGACCTGTTAGAGTGGGTCCAGAGGAGGGCCACAAAAATTATCAGAGGGCTGGAACACCTATCCTATGAGGACAGGCTGAGAGAGTTGGGGTTGTTCAGCCTCGAGAAGGGAAGGCTCTGGGGAGACCTTATAGCAGTCTTTCAGTACTTAAAGGGGGCTTATAAGAAAGATGGGGACAGACTTTTAGCAGGGCCTGTTGTGGTAGGACAAGGGGTAATGGTTTTAAACTAAAAGAGGCTGGATGTGGACTAGATATAAGGAAGAAATGCTTTACTACGACACGATGAAACTCTGGAACAGATTGCCCAGAGAAGTGGTAGATTCTCCATCCCTGGAAACATTCAAGGTCAGGTTGGACAGGGCTCAGACCAACCTGATCCCGTTGAAGATGTTCCTGCTCATTGCAGGGGGGTTGGACTAGATGACCTTTAAAAGTTTGTTCCAAACCAAACTGTTCTATGATTCTATTATGTTTCCAAAGCCAACTGTTGCTTTTCCAACTCCCCAAATCAACATAAATAATTCAGAAGCCCTAATTTTTTTAAGAGTACCTAAGCACCTAATCTGTCTCCACCATGATGCTTTTAGCTTTCTGTAAAGGAACGTGCATATAAAGAATTCAGGCTTTATGAGATAACAGAAGACAAAAGAATTTTGGATATCGTTCCTTACCAGCTTTTTGATCTTGCCTGCTGACTTTTCTATTGCTCTAAGCCTCCATCCTTCTTGGGAAAAAACTATTGCCTGATGAATTTAACTCGAGAACTTACTCTGGTATGAAACAAAATGCGTTGTCTAGTACTATGAATCACCAAGAATCATGGCTCTTCCTTAGAAATGGACATCAAGGTGAATGGTTTTTAGCCTTCTTTCATGTTACAAGTCTATGTATCTGGGAGTTGAGGTTTATTATTTTTGTTAGAGGGAGAAAACAATTGATACTATCCTGATTTGAGGGAAAGCAGAACCAAGTTTCTTTTCAGTCATTTTATTTTGCAGCTAAGCCTCTTCTAACTAACTGAACTTTCTGAAATTAACAGGTACTGTCCTGTCCGCTCCCAGAGTGATAAGACCTGATTGTTTCTAATTTATGCTAAGGAATGCTATGCAAAGAGGCTCTTGTTTATACTTATTGCTATAACACCCAAGGGCAACTCACTTTGTTATTTGCCCCGTTGGAGGGTCAGAAACATAAGAGCATAAAGGGATTGCACCTGAGGGGAGGAGAGGACAGGACAGGTGACCCAAAACTGGCCAACAGGGTATTCCATCCCATCTGCCTCATGCTCAGTATAAAAGCTGAGGGAACAAAGGGTCAGCCCTCTCTTTCTTCAATAGCCGGCATCTGAGGAGGACTCTGTCTGTTTGTCTGCCTTTTAACCCCGATCTGTGCATTCCTGAATTCAGATCCAGAATCCAGTTCCTGTCCATCACTAAGTCCAATCTGGAACTTTCCCAGTGCCTGCTGGTGATGTGATCATCACCTTGGGAGCTTGATACTGTTTTGTATATATTGCATATACTTCCTTATTTCCTTTTTATTATTTTATTTGTATTTTCATTAAAGTAGTTTCATTTATTTTCTGAACTCATAAGTCTCTTTCTCTCTTTTACTCCTGTCCCAGAAGGGAGATGCTCTCCCTTCAAGGGAGAGAGGCAGAGAACATCTGTCGTTTGTTTCAGTGGCCAGTCCACAACGCAAACCACGACAGATGCCTAGAATAGGTAACACTGAGGTACACAAAGCACTTCTTCAATAATTAGAAAGGTAATTTACAGCTAGATTTATAGATATTGTTGCAATATGTGAAAATTAATGTCCATTCTCATCATAACTTTGATTATGAATCAGTGGGAACTTTTAATTTTTTTAAAAAAAATTACTTAATTGCTTTTGAAAGCAATTATTAGAAAGGACGCTCAAATTCCATAAGACAGAGAGATAACTGATCCATTGTTTTTTTACAATGGTGGGAAATATATACATACATAGAACAGTTTTATTAGAATTTACAATCTTTGCAACAAATGAGTAATAATCTGGACACTGAGAAACAGAGGAAAAGACGTGAACTGATTTAACAGAAACATAAGTGAAGAGTTATGGGAGGTTATGGTCTGTGATAATATGAATATGGAAGTGTTCAGGATTCTAAGTCTTCACATTCTTCCCACGTTGGCATATATCTGTGAAAACAATTGCCAAATTGTGTTTCATTTTTTTCTTGTGGTTGAACCACATACAATACTACTGAGTTCATGTGACCAAGGAGTGAAAATAAGCCCTGGCCCCTGGTCAGTTTAAACCAAATGCTGGCTCAGTATTTCACCAGAAGACTTATTTTACATGCAGTACACAGCATGCTTATCTCTGGGTATTGTCTAATCCACACACAGTAGGTTATCTTACCAGCATGTTTTATAAAGGGAAAATGTTCATGTCCACAATGTTATTTATCATTTGTTTCACGCTCGTGCTCCCTGATCCAGCTGCTGAACAGCACAGAATACATGGAATCCGCTTCTTCCAATGGGATGAAGTAGGACAAGCCAGAATCAGGATGAATCACGATAGTTTTTAGGGACTCTTTGGCAAAAGTTCAATGGCAAAATTTGAGAAATACATGATATACATGCAACAGGAACTTTTATGATTTCAAGACTGAAGTCTACTGTGGCTTGTACATCTATATTATAAAGATGGCAAGAAATGCATTTATAGCTGAAGGCCACCTTCCCTTTAGCTTACGCAAGTCTGTTAGTTACTCTTTTTTTTGGGATGGGCAGCACATTCATGATGTTAATTGCATACGTGTACTTCAGAGCAATAACAATCATGCAAAAAAAGACTCTGAGCCTTCACAATCAGAATGTAAACTAACTGAATGAGTGTGTAAAAGCACTAGATGTAACAAATAAAAAATCCTTTTTTATATCTACCTCTAAAAAGAGACCCCAAATTGTAACAGACGTTCTTTTTCCACCACAGTAAAAAAAAAAAAAAAAGAAAAAAAGTTAAAAAAAAGTGACTTCTCCCATTCACTCATATACTCATAAACTATAAATTAGGCTTCCTCTTCCCAAACACTTAATATTCATGAGCTCATTCTTTCCTTGGAATCTGTTACTATAGGGTCAGACATGGATAATGCAAGGTACTCCCACAAGCCAAACAGATAACTTCCTCATTCAGTGAGAGAGACAGATATAGTGCAGATAGGCAGTAATTCAAGGAGACTTCTGTAGCCCTCCCACATAGTCTGAACTCCTGTGCAGAGCCTTCATCTGTGACTGACTGCATAAACACACAGGGAAAGGAAAGATGCAGAAGACGACTCACAGGTCCCTATAAAGAAAAGACACACCATGGTACACTTACACTAAAATATACTTTAAAAACAAATATCAAAAAATCCCAAACCTTACAACAAGGCCAGCCACTCCAGAAATTAAATGTAGGAAATCTGATCATTGCCTAAAACAAAGGACAACCATTTTCTCTCTGTATCATCCACCCTGAAAATATGCTTGCATGTCTGCTGTCACAATGCTGGCAAGCTGGCTACTGGGCTTGTGAAGAGGCAGACGTGGACCTCAGCTCCTCAGGAGGGCTGGAGCAGGACATACTGGAGGAAAGAATAAGGAATCCATCTACAAACAGATTTAAAGAAACTGTTAACTCCTTTTGTGACCTGCTAAGCACAGGATTATTAGAGTAATGTGCACAAGAGGAAACTGTGAATGAGCAGAAGCACTTGATGTTCCCTGTCATTGTCTTTAAAATGCACTTATGTCTTTTCCTTCTATGATTCTTTTTTCCTCTGTGCAACTGGACCAAGACCGAATATCTATCCTGTTCAAAGTTTATGCCTTCAAGACCTCCCATGAGCAGTCCAGTTTATAAAAAACTGTCCTTCTGAATTTTTTATTTGGCTGGCTGTTGCTGTGCTCTCCTAGGTCAGAGGGTGGATTTTAGTCTGTATATAGCCACAGCCATGACCTCTTTTCAGCTAAACCTGTGGAACACAAAGTAATTGGAGTATTTGAAGATACTCCTTACAACTCTTTCCTGAAGACACAAGCATACCATATTGAAAATCTGAATGTGATAGAGTCATTTTACTGTTTGTGGCTGGGATAGTTATATTTCTTCATAGTAGCTTGTACGGTGCTGTGTTTTGGGTTTGTGATGAAAACAGTGTTGATAACACAGCGATGTTTTAGCTATATCTGGACAGTTCTTACACAGTGACAAGGCCTTCTCTGCTTCTCACACTGCCCTGCCAGTTGGTAGGCTGGGGGTGCACAAGTTAGGAGGGGACACAGGTGGGACCCCAACTGACGAAAGGGATATTCTGTACTATATGACGTCGTGCCCAGCAATACAACTGGGTGGGGTGTGATGATTGGCCAGGGCTGCTGTTGTTCTGGGACTGGTTGGGTATGAGTTGCCTGGTGGTGAGCAATTGGGGGTTTTTTTTGCATTACTTGATTTTTTTGGGGGGTTTTATGTTGTTTTTTTTTTTTCTGGTTTTGGGGTTTTTTTCCTTCTCTCTTTATTGTTTTCTTTTCTAACTATTATTATTATTATTATTATTATTATTATTATTATTATTATTATTATTATTATTATTATTATTATTATTAATTATTAAACCATCTTTATCTCAACCAACAAATTTTCTCGCTTTTACCCTTCTGATTTTCTCCCCCATTCCAATGGGTGGGGGAATGAGCAAGTGGCTGGGTGGGGCTTAACTACTGGGGTTAAACCATGACCATCATTCCTTGGCAGATAGCATCCCAGTGACTGCTGTTGGTGACTGTCTCTTAAACATGGTGTTGATGGCAATGCTCTGAGATTATCCATGCAGCAGTCTTAGACAGACTGTTTGAGCAAATGAATACAGGAGGTGTACACAAGAGGAAGAGAACAAGGAGAATCTGACCTGTGTGTACTGTGCTAGTTCTGTGCTTCATCAGCCTTGTCTAAATGGGGAGTAGATGAAGTCATGCTGCTTCAAGTATCTTCTCTTGAAAGTGGCTGAGGCCTTCAAGAGAACAACGGAGCTGTCCCTGTCTGCTGTTCAGATGCTATATATTATGCTGATAACTATCCAAATCAAGGAATGGCCCAGAATCATGTGCCACTGGAACAGATCACTCTGGACAGCTGGTATGTCTATTTTAGGCCAGGTATACCTCCATCCATGCTAGAGAATGGGGGTGCGTTATGCCTTATGGGAAAAATGTGCCAACAGAAACAGAAGTCACAAGGACTAATGCCGTCTGTGGTGGTAGAAGGAGGACAGGGATAAATGTAAAGTCCTCCACCTGGACATCAAGAAGCCCTTGCAACATAGCTGGGGAGCAGCTCTGCTGAGAAGGACATGCATATGTTGATAGACAGCAAGCTGGGCCAAGATCCTCCTGAACTGTAGTATGGCAGGACCCTGGGTGCCCTAATGGGTCTTAATGGCTCCGAGCACACCTACCTTGGACCTCTGGCCCTGGGCCCTGGGCTTCATTTAAGCTTATATCTGGGCCTTCAGTCCCTGCCTGAGATATGTTTTACATGTACCTGCCTCTAGCTCTGACCTAGATGTGCCTATGCCTGGCCATAAACCCTGTTATCTGAGCCTTGACCCATGTGGATTGACTTTCTGGCCTGTCTTCAGCCCTGCTCCGTCACTATAGACCTGACTGGCAATTGCTGGGTTGTTTCTGAAACTGGTTACCACTGCTGGACTTGGCTCTGATGAGTGAGACTTCATGGCTTGACCCAGATCTGCATCATCACCACAAACTTGTGTGGTTGTCTGGACTCTGGGGCCAACCCTGGCTGCCACCCTTGGGCCCACCGACCTTGCCTTGCCCACATACAATGAGATGGGGCTCTTGCTGGCAAGATTCCCGCCCCATTGGCCTTGCTGCCATGCTCAGTTACTGATCTGCTTCCTGACACGGGACCACAGCCACTAGGTAGGGAGGAGTGATGATTGTCTTCAGCTCACCACTCAGAAGACAGTATATAGAGCACAGGTACTGAATTACCGAAGAAACAGCAGCAAAACACTGAGCAGAAGGAGGAGTTTCTTTGCTTCTTCATCCTTAAATTGCTATTCTGTACTCTGACACATATTAGGTGGTTTTGCTTATAACAAACACCCCTTTACCAAAACATAAGCTTGCCTGACAAATGATGAGACTACTTTCTTTTTTTTTTCATAACATGACACTTACAGTGTGTGATGCATGCATCTCAACCATTGCTTGTGAAAATGATATGATATGATACATGGTAGAATAACATTCAAGAATTGTCCCAAGCAGAGACAATGAAACCTGATCCGTCCTTAAGATGTGGCAGACTTACAGGGAACAGATTCTGAAGCCAAGTATCCTTTAAATTAATTTTCTTGAAAGAAATTATTTTGTTTGTTTCAGATGGGACACTGGGATCCAAACAGAATATAAAGAGTGTGGATAGACCTGGAGGGAAACATGAAATGAGCCAAACTGTTAGTGTGGAAAAAATACTGAAGCATCATTGCAAACTGTAATATTTATGTAGAACCAAAAGAAATTATAAATTGGAAACACAAAGAGCAAAGTACCACTAGACTTATTTATTTTGTTGAGACAGGTGGCAGAGGTATGAATGGCAGGTCTACATCCATAGTGTAATGAGGTGACTCAGACGGATAAACTACAATGATACATGATAACATTTTGTTTTAAAAATAGTGTTTTATATATACTGGCATTAAGAAAAAAAAAGAGATTTTGTATTTTGCTGGCCTCAGTTTCTCTGCTCTGGTTTCTTATCCTCTCTGTTAGCTACAAGAGTAGGGTTTGGTTTTGGTTTTTTTTTTCTGTTTTGTCTGCATATGTATGCCCACTTCCTATCCTCACACTACATGTCCAAATCACTGCAAATTTAAGTAGTGATATACCAATATTTCTTATAGAATCATGCTTGTCAATTTTAACAGGGACAGTCTTTTCCCTTATACATGGCTAAGAGAAAAGATTCAAGAGCTGACATATGACAAGGTTTGTTGCAAGCATTAAGCAGCATCTTGACAATAACTATAATTAAAGTTGCCACAGCTTTGACCTGATTAAACACTGAACAATACAACTGCCACTCTTTGACTACCTTAGGCCGGTGAGCATCTGATGATATATAATATCTTTTGGCAGCCAAGTTAATTATAACATAGTTGAATGCATTTCTTTAGAGGGGAAATATTTAAAGAAATTAATGGGAGAGGAACTGTAATGAAAGCTGTCAGAGTAATTCTAAATATTGCTAACAAGCATACCTAATATCTCTGAAGTATGCTAAGGGTTTTTTGCATATTATTTTGTATTTTTAACACTTTTTTCATATAATATAAGAATTTTACATCCCATGTATTAACATTTAAACATACTGAACTTTGCAGTGTCAAAGCTCATACTATTTCCCAAAAGACTCACAAGAGCTGAAAGCTGAGATAGTCACGCACTCAGGGGACTTGGATGTTAATTAATGGGAACTGAACATTCAAATCTCTTAGGTAGCGCTGAGAATCATAACCAATGTGTTTGTTTCAGCCCTCTGTATAAAGATGCTGACATTGGTGTTCCAAACCTATTTCTAACACTGATATATTAACAGCTGGATGGATGAGGTATGTACAAAGCAATTATATGCAAGTAGCACTAATGAGTATCATTGTAACGTGGGATTTTTCAGTGTACTGTGTGACACTTTTGCTGAATCGTTGAAAACTTAGGAAACATACATCATACCAAATATGACCAGTAAAGATTTTTAATACATGCTGATGAGCGCCAGATTAAGAAGGATCTCCTCCTTGTCACTGAATCTATCACAGATAAATAGATGCAGTACTTTATGAAATATAAAATATCTCCCATACAGCTCTCATAAACAAGAGCTTTGCCTACAGCTTCAAGCGTACTAAATGGAAAGTCTCCTGTAGCACACTGACAATCACTTTGTCTCTCTAATTATTATTATAGGGAACTTTAGTAAGGTATGTATAATTTTTATTAACATACTTTAGTTTGTATTTCTGTGCCTGATTAAATATTTAGACTGTGTATCAGACTGCGAATGAAAAACATTACAACAAATATCTTTCTTGAATACCATTTTTTCTTGAAAAACAAGAAAGCGTTTAGAAATAATTCATATCGTCTTCCAAAATTCTGACCTAATTCACTCAAATTTTTCTGAAATCATATTTTTTAGCATAATGAGACCAAAAAGTACTACTTTGTACTTGGAATAGGTGAGAATTTTGGTGTAACTGAACTCTACACCTTCTTTGTACAGGTATAAATGACAGTCCAGAGAGGCAGGCAATGGAGGTTCAAGATTTTCTTACTTAATGCTCATTTGCTTCATAAAAAATTGATGCACATTTTTTATAACCTTTACATTTTGGAGCTGGAAGTTTGTTAAGCCTAGATACACCTGCTAAAAGTAGTTATTTTTATCTTCTCCTTCTTGGACACATGAAGGGTAGGAAACAAATACAATTTTTTCTTTATGAAAAATTATATGTAATGAAAAGACTCAGAGTAACGTTTCACAAACTGTGCACTTTTGGACTATAGGATTGCTTGGGCATGGCATGTGGTCCACAAACTTCCACAGATTTCTCTTGCCTTTATAGGATACTTAGTTCAACGATGATGTGAACTCTGTAGGGTTGTATGGATGACATGTAAAATTTGTCCGTGACTGCCACTTTAAAAATTTGGAAAATGTTATTAGCCTTTTATGATGAGATGACTGTCTTGGTTGGTTAGGGGAGAGATAGTTTACCTTGGTTTTAGTAAGATTTTCAACACTGTTTCTCATAAGATTGTCATAGAAGAGCTGAAAAAGTACAGGACAGATAAGTAGACAGTGAGGTGACCAAAAAACTGGGTGGACAGCCGGATTCATAGAAACATAGATTTACAGAATAGTTTGGGTTGAAAGGAGCCTTTAAAAGTCACCTAGTCTAAACCCCTTGCAATGAGCAGGGACATTTTCAATGAGATAAGGTTGCTCAGTACCCCATCCAACTTAACCTTGAACGTTTCCAGGAAGGCACATCTACCACAGAATCACAGAATGGTAGGAGTTGGAAGGAACCTTCGGAGATCATCTAGTCCAATCCTTCTGCCAAAGCAGGTTCACCTAGAGCGGGTTGCACAGGAACACATCTGGGTGGGTTTTGAATATCTCCAGAGAAGAAGACTCCACAACCTCTCTGGGCAGCCTGTTCCAATGCATTGTCATTTTCAAAGTAAAGAAGTTTTTCCTTATGTTCAGATGGAACTTCCTGTGTCCTAGTTTGTGCTGATTGCCCCTTGTTCTGTTGCTGGGCACCACTGAAAAGAGTCTGGCCCCATTCTCTTGACACCTGTCCTTCAGATATTTATAAGCATTGATGAAATCCCTTGTCAGTCTTCTCCAGGCTAAACAGACCCAGGTGTCTCAACCTTTCCTCATAAGAGGAAATATGATTCTAGGGACATGGTTTAGTGGTGGGTTTTGCAGTGTTATGTTGATGATTGGACTCAATGATCTTAAAGGTCCCTTCCAACCTAGATGTTTCTATGATCCTATAAGTGAGATGTTCCAGTTCTTTGATCATCTTCGTAGCCCTCTGCTGGGTTGTCTCCAGTAGTTTCTTGCCTTTCTTGAACTGGGGAGACCAGAACTGGACATAGTACTCAACATGTGGCCTCACCAAAGCAGAGTAGAGCGGGAGGATAACCTCTCTCGACCTGCTGGCCACACTTTTTTTAAGGCACCCCAGGATACCATTGGCCTTCTTGGCCACAAGGGCACATTGCTGGCTTACGGTCAACTTGTTGCCCACCAGGACTCCCAGGTCCGTTTCCATAGAGCTGCTTTCCAGCAGGTCAACGTCTAACCTGTACCGGTACATGGGTTTACTCCTCCCTGGGTGCAGGACCCTACACTTGCCCTTGTTGAACTTCATTAGGTTCGTCTCTGCCTCTCCAGCCTGTCCAGGTCTCACTGAATGGCGGCACAGCATTCTGGTGTGTCAGACACTCCTCCCAGCTTTGCATCATTAGCAAACCTGCTGAGGGTACACTCTCCCCCCTCATCCAGGTCATGGAGGAATACATTGAACAGAACTGGACCCAGTACTGAACCCTGGGGAACACTGCTAGCTACGGGCCTCCAACTGGACTCTGTGCCACTGATCACTACACTCTGAGCTCTGCCATTCAGCCAGTTCTCAATCCACCTCACTGTCCACTCATCTAACCCACACTTCCTAAGCTTACCTATGAGGATGTTAAGGGACACAGTGTCAAAAGCCTTGCTGGAGTCAAGGTAGACAATGACCACAGCTCTCCCCTCATCCACCCAGCCAGTCATGCCATCATAGAAGGCTATCAGTTGGCCAAGCAGCTGGCCAAGTATGATTTCCCTTTGGTGAATCCATGTTGACCACTCCCAATAACCTTCTTTTCCTCTACATGCTTAGAGATGACATCCAGGATGAGCTGTTCCCATCACTTTTCCAGGGTTGGAGGTAGGACTGGCTGGCCTGTAGTTTCCTGGGTCCTCCTTCTTGCCTTTTTTGAAGACTGGAGTGACATTAGGTTTCCTCTAGTCCCCAGGCACCTCTCCTGTTCTCCATAATCTTTCAAAGATGATGGAGAGTGGCTTCACAATAATGTCTTCCAGCTCCCTCAGCACTCATGAGTGCATCCCATCAGGGCCCATGGATTTGTGGGTGTTCAGTTTGCCTAAATGGTATCTAACCTGATCATCCTCAAATACCTCTCTGGGCAACCTTTTCCAGTATTTCACCACTGTCATAGCAAAATATTTCTTCCTTATATCTAGTCCACATCTAGCCTCTTTTAGTTTAAAACCATTACCCCTTGTCCTATCACAACAGGCCCTGCTAAAAAGTCTGTCCCCATCTTTCTTACAAGCCCCCTTTAAGCACTAGAAAGGCTGCAAACAGGTCTCCCTGTAGCCTTCTCTTCTTGAGGCTGAACAACCCCAAATCTCTCAGCCTGTCTTCATAGGAGAGTTGTTCCAGCCCTGTGATCATTTTTGTAGCCCTCTTCTGGACACACTCCAATAGGTCCATTTATTTCCTGTGCAGAGGGCTCCAGAGCTGGAGGCAGTACTCCAGGTGGGGTCTCACCAGAACGGAGTAGAGGGGCAGATTCACCTCCCTCAACCTGCTGGCCACGCTTCTTTTGATGCAGCCCAGGATATGGTTCGCCTTCGGGCTGTGAATGCATGTTGTTGGCTCACGTCCAGCTTTTCATCCACCAATACCCACAAGTCCTTCTCAGCAGGGTTGCTCTCAATGCTTTCATCCCTCAGCCTGTGTTGATACTGGGGGTTGCCCTGACCCAGGCATAGGACCCTGCCCTTGGCGTTGTTGAACCTCATGAGATTCACAGGGGCCCATTTCTCAAGCTTGTCAAGGTCCCTCTTGATGGCATCCCATCCCTCAGGTGCGTCAACCACGCCACTCAATTTGGAAGATTAGCAACCAGTGATTCAAAGGTTTGTGATCAGTGGCATAAAATCCAGGTGGAGGCTATTCACTAGTGGTGTATCCCAGGGGTCAACACTGGGTCTGGTACCGTTTAATAACCTCATTAATGACCTGGATGATGGAACAGAGTGCACCGTCAGCAAGTTTGCTGATGATACAAAACTGGGAGAATCAGCTGATACAGCAGATAGCCATTGAGATGGCCACACTGCCATTCAGAGGGACCTGAACAGGCTGGAAAAATGAGCTGACAGGGAACCTCTTCAAGTTCAACAAAGGGAAGTATAGTGTCCTGCACCTGGGGAGGAATACTCTTACACACCAGTATAGGCTGCAGGCTGACCAGCTGGAAAGCAGCTTTGCAGAGAAGGACCAGGGGGTCCTGTTGGACAGCAAGTTGAACATAAGCCTGCAATGTGTCCTTATGTCAAGGAAAGGTAATGGCATCCTGTGCCGCGTTAAGATCAGTATTGCCAGCAGGTTGAAGGAGGTGATCCTTCCCCTCTACTCGGCACCACTGAGATGCACCTGGAATACTATGTCCATTTCTGGGCTTCCTAGGACAAGAAAGACTCAGGCTTACGTGTCCAATAGAGAGACACTGGAGCAAGTCCAGCAAAGGCCCACAGAGATGATTAAGGGGCTGGAGCGTCTATCATATGAAGAGAGGCTGAGAGAGCTGGTACTGTTTAGCTTAGAGAAGTCTCAGGGGGATTTTATCAATGTGTATAAATTTTGCATTTAAACTGTTTGAACTGGAGCAGGTTGCCCAAAAAAGTTGTGGAGTCTACATCCTTAGAAATATTTAAAACCTGCCTGGGCACAGACCTGGGCAACCTGGTCTTGGTGAACCTACCTGTGTGGGGTGTATGTGTGGACTAAACAATCTCCAGAGATCCCTTCCAACATCAACTATTTTGTGATTCTGTGATCTTTTTTTTTTAGTTAAGGCACTAACCCATTATAGCTTTAATATCTGAATGCTAGGGTTTCCATATTTTTCTTTGGAATACTAGCGCTTCAGAATACAAGCACTTATGTGTTACTAAGATTACGCATTTCCATCTTAACGCACCACCCTAGTCAAGTGGTCATTTTTATATTTGTTTAAATAAAATGTGGAAGAAATATTTTCTGTTTTCCTCCTGAAGAGTTAGTTACAAATGAATATATGAGGTAAAGGTTACAGTCATATGACATCATTAACTTTGTATGTCATACAGAAAATTTACTATATATTGATGTCTTAAAAGTACACATTATCTTTGATGTCTGGCTGTGGCCCCCTATTGAATTTGCTTTAGTGTCACTCTGAAACCAAGGCATGCAGTTCTATACATGTTCTTCCGTTTCCTTTTTCCTCATACCCTTTTTTTCATAGAAGGAGAAAACAGGATGGATGGGGTTATGGTGTCTTCTACGCATCCAGAACTTGTTATGTGTTACGTTTAGTGGGCATCTACCCTGAAGTTATATGTAGCCTTGGAGTATAATATCAAGTAAAGCTATTTTAATATCCAATTTGTTACTTATGTTCCCTCCCTTTTGTAATTAATGCCATATAGGTATATTAGTTTAAGTTCAAATTCTTCAGGAATCTGGAAGCATGTAGGTCCTCCAAGATATTCAATACACTGAAAGTGTTGAAGCCTATTAGTAGGGTTATACTGTGTGTCTCCTCTAATAAAAACGGCATTCTGAAACCTCATTGGAAGATGAAACAAGACATACTGGTGTCCAATACAAGGAATAGATTCTCTGGTGGGATATTTTGTGAAAAAAAGTTATGCTTTCAGCACTGTAGTTATTGAGATTACAGTAGCTGTCAATAGTACGAAAACACATTTACTTCTGATACCGAGGGTGTACAGTGGAAACAACAACAATGACAGAATAATTAATAATCTAAATGTAGGATCTGTCAGTTTGGAGTTAAAGGCAAAACTCTTTCAACCTTAGAGTTGGCTATTGATGTTCCTGGGGAATCCACTGGCTTTTTGTTGCTTCTGGCAAGAGGGAGCTACCTGATAGAGTGATGTGGAAGAAAATAGGGAAACGCATAAGAGAATTTTTAATTTTTTACTTTGAAATACATTGATCATGATTTTTGTGACATTGACTGTAATGTTTTCACAGTGTGTTTCTTCAAAATGTAAATCAAATATTATTTTTCACATTCAAATTTTTAAATGCTATTTACCAAAAATATAGCATTCTCCTATTGCCGTGTTTTAGGAAATTAAAATATTTATCTGCTATAACAAATAAATTACTTACACAGATTTTACAATGTCATTTAAAATGTAAAGGAAAATTAGGTGAAAAAAATTGTGTATAAAATTAAATAGGAATTTTTTTCCTTTGTCATCTATGTTTTCCAAATTTAGTGAATGAGAAGAATGTTAGTTCCCTTACCTGTCTTTATTAGAAGCTATTTGCTTTTGCTTGAACCAGTAAACTCTTGAAGTTCCTCCAAAAGCTATTTTTATGTACTGAGCTTCCAAAACTACTTCCTAAAGCAGTGAACCAAGACTGTGAGTTACACTGAAGTCTGTAACAATGGTCAATTATTAACGTTCTTTGTTTTCACAGAGGAAAAGGGTATTGAAAGATACCCAGCTTCTGTCTCATGTGAATTTGCATTGGCTTATCTTATAAAATTATTATTTTTTATCTTCTGTGGCTAGTGCTTCTTGATGTGGTTTTTGCACCCACATCTTGATTATTATACTGCAAAATATGACATTGAAAAGAGAAGTAATCAGAAAAATAATCCACAGATAGAAAGTGAGAGGGATTTTGTCTTTCACAGGTGCAGAAAGAGGATCAGAATTTCTGGCTGTTTACAGCACTTTTCTAGATTAAAATTTTGCCTTCAATAGCTTTTGTAACATCTAAGACTGACTGTTACAGTCACTGATGCTACTATTTGCTCCATTCCTAGTCTAATGGTTCTGTTATCAAGATTTTTTTTTCCTTTTTTAAAATATGATGGAAATCAAAATAAGTAACTCAAATGTAGATAATAAAAACAATTTAATATTTTCTATAGAAACACTAGGAACTTTGGACGTTTACTTGCTGCTGAAGATATATGGGTCATAATTTTAGGGACATCTATACTTAATGATGAAATATCTCTCTTTTCAGGAGCAAAAGTTCCTGGTCCAATAAAGCTATATCTGAAATAACTAGTAACAGGATTGCCCTTTATATGTCATTAAAGCATATATTTGGAAAGAAATTATTTGTGAATAAAATTATTTTCCTCAAAAGTTTCTGCTAAATTCTCAGAAAATAAATGATTATAAAATAAATTAATTTAATGTGAATTGAATAAATGTAATCTGTTTAACAATATTCCATAATAGTTTTCTATAGTTGTTGAGAAAGGGTACATTAGCAAGTAAGAAAGCTACATAAATCATAGAATCATAGAATGGTTTGGGTTGGAAAGGACCTTAAAGACCATTTAGTTCCAACTCCCCTGCAATGGGCAGGGACACCTTCCACTAACAAGTCCCGAATTATCTGCAGAATTAAAACAATAACAACAAGAAATCAAAACTGCCCGCAGTTTGCCTTTCTGGGCATTGTACATAATATCTGTCTATTGAGTAAAGTGTCCCTTTCTGTCATTTATGTGTATGTGTATATGTATATGGACTTTTGGTTTTATTACATTCAAACTGATTACAAAATTAGTTTCAACTATTCATCATTTCAGAATCTTAAGATTCGTGAAGTTTGGTAGAAAATGATAATTTCATACAAATCATTCCTTCACAGAGGAAAGAGATACAATACAGTAAGAGAATGTATCTCTAAATGCATTCTCACTTTTTTTTGGTAACATTCAATAATACCTGGAAGAATGAAAATAGAGACTTTTAAATTGCAGTTACTCTCATGCATGATCTTGGGATGAGGACCATCTATAATAATATTTAAGTTGTCAAAGTGGTCCAAGAAAGACTGGTAAGGAAGGAAAACACGTGCATAAGAAAGAAACTAATGAGAGCTTTAATTAATTGATTTCATAAACCATGCCATTTATTGACCCTTGTGACCTTTACTAAGCTTTATAACATTGACCCATTAGGCATTGGCATTTCTCATCAGACATTTAAAAAAAACAAAAAAAGAAGTTACAGCTATCGCTGATTCTTAGAGGAATAACTAGCTTTGCTCTTCTGATTCCATCTCATGCCCCTCTTCCATCAGCTATATAAGTTGGTACTTCATCAAAACAACTATGAGGTAAATGAAAGTGGAAGAAACTGGTGTGCTGTATGTGGGAGTAACCCATAACATTGACGTGTAATAACATATTTGCCCTATAACAATTCCCTTTTTTAAGAGTTGCAGACTTTACTCATAGACACTGCACTTAACACAGTATTATACAATACTTCAATTTTTTAAAAATTTTTTGTAGTCACTCTGTTTCAACATGTATTAAGCCTTGGGTGACTCTGGGATATTTGAATTTCTCTACTGCCCTGGCTAGCAATAACACCAGAAGAGGTCAACTTCATTAGCAAGAGAATAATTCAGTTTATCATGACATTAATGCATTCAACAAAACATTGCTCCTGTGCAGCCATATTGCCATGGGCCCTGATTGTCAGGTCATATAAACTAAGTAAAATTGGGTTGCCAGTAGCTGGATTCAAGAATTCATAGAAAATAAAATGAAAAAAAGGAAGTGACAGAACATGAATAATTTTTTGAGTTTTGGACTTCATTCAAAATATATTCCTAAAGTTTTGGTTTTCCAGGCTCTTTTTTATTGTTTATTTCATTCTACTGGCTTTCTGATAAAACCCCCTATATTAATTCTTTTGACTTAATAATAATAATGAGAAATTTTATTAGCACTTCATCTAATGCTTCCCTTTTATGGAAGAAAGAAAATTTGAAAATAATGTTTGCATAAATAAGATCCTCCTGTAGGTTAGAAGAATTGTTAGTGTAGAAGAATTTTTACTATTCTTGAAGTAAAATTATGATTAAAATGAGAATCTAGGAGAACAGCTAAATTAAACACCTTTGGAAAGAGTTTAAACTAGATTCTGTCTGGATAATTTTTTGTCGACAGTTCCTATTTAGCAACTTTTCAACAAATAAAAACACAGATAACTATAAAGAGAATGAAAAAACCTGACTATATACAAAGGACCTGGCTCCTGTTAAAGTCCATTTCCTTAGTTTTGAAGCAGAGTTAATGCTGCTTCAGGGCAGCAGCTGAAAAGTACACATCTTGTGCTGGTGGAATAGACAGGTGGCCAATATGTGCTGGCTGGAGGGAAGGAGCTGAAGAAATTAGTTCATAAACCTATTCATGCCTTTCACTATCCTATCTGGGCTTATTAACATTTATTTTGAGAAACTTCATCAAATGGATAAAATAAGCACAAGACGTGGAAGCATAAAGTATCAGATAGTGCTTCTGCATTACGGCAGGTTTTCTGGATATTTAGAATAGTGGTAGGTAAAATTTCAAATACATCTTCAAGTTAATAAAAGAAGTGGTTTTGCTTGTAAAAAACAGCATTTGACCTTTTGTTTTCTTCCTAAAACAAAACCCAGCATGGTGCATATGTAATAGTAATCTTCTAAAACTTTTAGCTATTTCTTCAGGGAATTAAGTGGTTATTTACTTATTTTTTTAGAGTAATTTAACACAAGATATTTGCGCTTCTTCTTATACTATGGTATTGTTCGGCTCATAAAATGTTATTTGTTGCATATGATTTGCATGGAGAAAATAGATTTTTTTTCATTTTCATTGTGTATTTGTTAATCCATTTCAAAAAGTATTATGCTAATTATAACAGTGTGCTTTGCATTTAGCATCTGAATTGCTCATTTTCAAGTTTTTTTTTTTAAATTGTAATCTGTTAATTACTTGTTTAATGGAGTGTGTAATTACCTACTTTAAGTTAGAAAACTGTTTCCATTTCAAAGCAAGAAGCTCATTCTAGAATTGAAAGTATGTAAATGCATTCCTTCCAGATACAGTATGTAAGGCTTTTGCTTCAATAATTGTTTCATTTGTGTCTGCAAATAAATTGTTGCCTACCCTCTGTCTGTAGTTATCATTGACACTGTGTTGTAGGATTTTGGGTCCTCACATAAGAAAGAAGTATTTCTTTAGCAAATACGTAGAGAAGGATGAACATTGAAGAATGTATTTTTTAACTAGAAATGAGCAAGAAATCATTTTCTAATCCTGTGAGATTTCTTTGGTGACATGAAAAAAGAGGAAAAGGGCAAGTCTTCACCTTTTGTAGACTAAATTTTTTTTCAAAAATCAAACTGAGTCTGAAATTTAATTTCTAAACTTGTATTTAATTAAAAATTTGAAGTTAAAAGTAGTTTTGAAATGAAGTTCAGAAAGGTAATGTAACCAACTGGCTACACTTGATACTCGATTAAGTGTCACCTAGCTTTAGATAAGCCAGCCATCTACCAAATGCACATATAAGTTTTCTTTAATTTTCTTTTATTAATTATTGTTACTAAAGCTACTGAAATCTTTCAGTGCTGAGCAGGAAGTCACTAAATTGAAGGGCCAAAATTTGGGATTCCTTCTATCAACCTCACTTGCAGGATTGCGTACCTACCATCAGTCTCAGAATATCTACAATTGCTGATGAAAAAAAATCCCATGAATTATGAACAGTAATCATTCTCCATCTCAGTGTTCACTAGCTCAGTACATTGAAACACTCATCTGAGAATGGGCAGATTCAGTGTGAGGAGGCCAAAATTTACATTTTGCTGTAGGTTGCTGAAATAACTTCCAGTATATAGGATTATCTATGGTGATTCTTTATCAGTCTTTCTGAATGAAATGATTTCTTTTTCCATTCCATAATAACAAATTATTTGAGGTAAAGTAAAACAGGTAGGATAATCTTACCATCACTAGATGAAAATTCAGAAAGTTAAGGGATTAAATTTCTTCACAAATGACTGCATCTAATATAAATTTTAAAGGATTATTGGAGGATGGTTTGGAGTCTGTGTCTCCCTCCTTTGAGGAAATAACATGATGACTGAGTCATAAAGTCTCACTCCACCTTATTGGACATTATATTCAAAATACAAGAGTCCTGGCAGAGCAATTATTCCCCACTACTGACTGGAAGTCTTCAGGCAAAGAGTAAAATCAGGACCCTGAATTTTAGGGAAGCAAAATTCCAGCTCTTCAAGGAGTTAGTTGATAGGACCCCCTGAGAAGCTGATCTCAGGGATAAGGGAGCAGAACAGAGCTGGCAGATCTTTAAGGATGCTTTCCTCAGAGCACAAGAGGTCTCGATCCCCAGGCATAAGAAATCAGGAAAGGAAGGCAAGAGACCTTCTGGTCAAATTAAAGGGCAAGAAGGAAATGCCCAGGCAGTGGAAGCAACAAGAGGCATCTTGGGAAGAGTATAGGGACACTGCCCAGTTCTGTAGAGATAGGGTCAGGAAAGCCAAGGAGCAACTGGAGCTGAACTTGAAAAGGTACACAAGGAATAATAAGAAGGGCTTCTACAGGAATGTCAGCCAGAAAAGGAAGGTCAAAGAAAGCATACTCCCCCTGATGAGCAAGACTGGCAAAATGGTAACAATAGACAAAAAGGCTGAGGTATTCAACTGCATTTTTGCCTTAGTCTTTACTGTCACCCTCTCTTCCCACACCTCTTGAGTGGGTGGACCACAAGGCAGGGACTGGGGGAGCAAAGTCCCCCCCACTGTAAGAGAAGATCAGGTTTGTGACCACCTGAGAAAACTAAACGCACAGAAGTCTGTGAGACCTGATGAGATGCACTCCAGACTCCTGAGGGAATTGGCTGATGTGGTTGCCAAGCCACTCTCCGTGATATTTGAAAAGTCATAGCAGTCAGGTGAAGTCCCTGGTGACTGGAAAAAGGGAAACACTGCACCCATTTTTAAAAAGGGTAGAAAGGTGGATCCTGCGAACTACTGACCCACCAGCCTCCCCTCTGTGCCTGGGGAGATCATAGAACAGATCCTCTTAGAAGCTATGCTAAGGCACATGGAGAACAGGGGGGTGATTCAAGGCAGCCAGTGTGGCTTCACTGAGAGAAAGTCCTGCCTGACGAGCCTGGTGGCATTCTATGATGGAGTGACTGTAGTAGTGGAGAAGAGAAGAGCTACGGATGTTACCTACCTGGACTTCTGTAAGGCCTTTGACAGGGTTCCCCACAACATCCTTCCCTCTAAATTGGAAAGATGGATTTGATGGGTGGACTGTTCAGTGGATGAGGAATGGGTTAGATGGTCGCATCCAGAGGGTAGCGGTCAACAAGTCTATATCCAGATGAAGATCGGTGATGAGTGGTGTCTCTCAGGTGTCCGTATTGGGACCAGTACTGTTTATTATCTTAATAAATGACATAGACGGTGGGATCGAGTGCACCCTCAGCAAGTTTGCAGAGGTCACCAAGCTGAGTGGTGTGGCTGACCCACCTGAGGGATGGGATACCATCCAGAGGGACCTTGACAGGCTCAGGAAGTGGACCCATGTGAACCTTATGAAGGTCAACAAGGCCAATTGCAGGGCCCTACACCTGGGTTGGGGCAAATCCCAGTGTCAATACAGGCTGGGAAATGAGGGGTTGAGCCAAGCCCTGCCAAGAAGGACTTGGGGGTACTGGTAAATGAAAAGCTGGACGTGAGCTGGCAATGTGCACTCGCAGCCCAGAAGGCCAACCGTATCCTGGGCTGCATCAGAAGAAGTGTGGCCAGCAGGTTGAGGGAGGTGATTCTGTCCCTACACTCTGCTCTGGTGAGACCCCACCTGGAGTACTGCCTCCAGCTCTGGAGCCCTCTGCACAGAAAGACATGGACCTGTGAGAGCAGGTCCAGAGGAGGGCCACAAAAATGATCAGAGGGCTGGAACAACTCTCTTATAAGGGCAGACTGAGAGATTTGGGTTTGTTTAGCCTGGAGAAGAGAAGGCTCTGAGGAGATCTGATTGCAGCCTTTCTAGTGCTTAAAGGGGGCTTATAAGAAAGATGGGGACAGACTTTTTAGCAGGGCCTGTTGTGATAGGACAAGGGGTAATGGTTTTAAACTAAAAGAGGCTAGATGTGGACTTGATATAAGGAAGAAATGTTTTACAATGAGGGTCGTGAAACAGTGGAACTGGTTGCTGAGAGAGATAGTAGATACCCCATCAACATTCAAGGTCAGGTTGGACGGGGCTCTGAAAGACCTGATCCAGTTGAAGATGTCCCTGCTTATTGCAGGGGGTTGTACTATATGACCTTTAAAGTTCCTTTCCAACCCAAACAATTTTATGATTCCATGATTCTGTGACTGGGAGGTAGGAGATGTTCAAATACTGCCTCTCAAAATTTCTTAATTTTTCTTGCTTTTTGAAATAGGGGTTAATAATGTGATTACTGAATTACTCAATAACCTCCTTTGTAGCTACCATATATAAATGAGATACAGACTTGTAGTCCTAGTAGAAAGCTCAGCCTTACGAATCTTCACAGCTGGTGGAAGAAAAATTCTGCAGTGGAAAATTATGTAGGAGACCTTCCTTTTTGATTTATATTCACTAATTTAGGTAACTCCTTGATGAAGAATCAATTTTGTTTTGGATTTCATTCCTACATGCTTAACTTTCCACTTATATGGAGCCAATTTAAACCTATGGATTCTCCTAGTTCTCTGAGGAACAGCTAAATTTTTTTTAAAGAGCGAATATACTCCAGCCTTAAATACAAGTTGACACACAGGTTAACTGTTGTGCGTTACTCTAAAAGAGCCAAGAAGAGTTCTGGGAGGACAAAGTCATCCCTGGATGATTTAGTTCAGCTTCAATGTTATGCTCACAATTAACTGAAAACTCAATATTGTTCACCACTGCTGGCTTTACATTCTTCTCTGGGTTTTGCCTCAGCTTTGTCCCAGGAAGTGGAACATGTAGGTTACTTGCTCTGGAAAATATCAAGCAAAAGAATTAATAAAAAACAGTATATGAAAATCTGATTTTTTTTTTGTCTGCAGTATTTGTTATAGATACTCTCATAAAAGCCAGAAAACCTCAATAAAGATGGTTGGGTGAACTTTTTGGGGAAAACAGTTTAGTTCAGAAAGTAATTGGCGCCCGAACAGGGACAAGACATTAAAAATGTGCTCTACACCGCAGCCGGGGACAATGGCCCTACCTGGAGCCTTTGGCAGAAAGCACCAGGGGAGACTCGAGGTCGACCCCTAGGATTCTGGAGTCGAGGGTATAAAGGCTCCGAGGCCAACTATACTCCAACTGAGAAAGAAATCTTGGCAGCATATGAAGGAGTTAGAGCTGCTTCAGAAGTAATTGGTACTGAGGCACAGCTCCTCCTGGCACCCCGATTACCAGTACTGGGCTGGATGTTCAAGGGTAAAGTTCCTTCTACTCATCATGCCACCGATGCTACCTGGAGTAAGTGGGTTGCCTTAATCACACAGCGAGCTCGAATAGGAAACCCAAACTGTCCAGGAATCATAGAAGTGATCACAAATTGGCCCGAAGGCAAAGACTTTGGAATGTCACCAGAGGAGGTGGTGACACGTGCTGAGGAAGCTCCACCATATAACGAACTCTCAGATAATGAGAAACAGTATGCTCTGTTTACAGATGGATCTTGTCGTATTGTAGGAAAGCATCGAAGGTGGAAAGCTGCTGTGTGGAGTCCTACACGACGAGTTGCAGAAGCTGCTGAAGGACAAGGTGAATCGAGTCAATTTGCAGAGGTAAAAGCCATCCAGCTGGTGTTAGATGTTGCTGTACGAGAAAAGTGGCCAATACTCTATCTCTATACTGACTCATGGATGGTGGCAAATGCTCTGTGGGGGTGGTTAAAGCAGTGGAAGCAGAGCAACTGGCAGCACAGAGGTAAACCCACCTGGGCTGCTGAATTGTGGCAAGACATTGCTGCCCGGCTAGGGAACCTAGTCGTAAAGGTACGTCATATAGATGCCCATGTACCCATGAGTCGGGCCACTGAGGAACATCGAAACAATCAGCAAGTGGATCAGGCTGCTAAAATTTTCCAGACAGACTTGGACTGGGAACATAAAGGTGAACTATTCTTAGCTTGGTGGGCCCATGACACTTCAGGTCATCGAGGAAGGGATGCAACCTATAAATGGGCCCGTGACCGAGGGGTGGATTTAACCATGGACGCTATTGCGCAGGTTATCCACGTCTGTGAAACATGCGCCGAAATCAAGCAAGCTAAAAGGTTAAAACCTTTGTGGTATGGAGGACGATGGCTGAAATATAAATATGGGGAGGCTTGGCAAATTGACTACATCACACTCCCTCAAACTCGCCAGGGTAAGCGCTATGTGCTTACAATGATGGAAGCAAGCACCGGATGGTTGGAAACCTATGCCGTGCCCCATGCCACTGCCCAGAATACCATCCTGGGCCTTGAAAAGCAAGTCTTGTGGCGACATGGCACTCCAGAAAGAATTGAGTCAGACAATGGGACTCATTTTAAAAACAATCTCATAAGTAATTGGGCCAAAGAACATGGCATTGAATGGATATATCATATCCCCTATCATGCACCAGCTTCTGGGAAGATTGAGCGATATAATGGACTGTTAAAAACCACCCTAAAAGCAATAGGTGGTGGAACCTTTAAAAATTGGGACAAGCATTTAGAGCAAGCATTTAGAGCAAGTTAACACCAGGGGATCCATCAATTGAGCCGGTCCTGCTCAATCAGACCTTTTACATACAGTAGAAGGGGACAAAGTCCCTGTGATGCATGAAAGGAATATGTTAGGAAAACCTGTCTGGGTTTCTCCTCCTTCAGGCAAAAGCAAACCCATTCGTGGGACTGTTTTTGCTCAAGGACCTGGATGTACTTGGTGGGTGATGCTGAAGGATGGAGAAGTTCAATGTGTACCCCAAGGGAATTTAACCCTTGGTGAGAATACTCAATTCTGAGCTGTATGATGCTGATCATTACATAATACTAACAGTGTTCAATAAGTGTTTTTCAGGATGACACAGTGATGATGAAACCTGAGCTAGCTTCATGAACTGGCGTCCAGCAAGCTCTTCAAGATGAACATGCTACCCACGGGCACAAACCACAATGAATTTTGTACCATCTTTCCTGCCCTGAGATGAGATCCTGCAATCATGAATCAAATGGACTTAAACTTTTGTATATAAAGATAATCATAGATGCGTGACCTGCATGTATCCATACATATATATATATCCTCTGTGTGTGCATAGATTTGATAGATAAAAGTAATAGTAATCTGAGCAAGATGCAAATGGTATGGAATAAGGGGTGAAATGTCCTGGTTTGAGGTAAAACAGGACCAATTTGTTCAGTAGCTTCGCTTCTTAGCTGGGCCTCTTCTAACTACTGAAATTAACAGCATATTGTGCAGACAATGTTCACTCTCTCAGAGTGATAAGACCGATGTTTATAGCTGATGTCCAGACATGGTATGCAGGGAGGCTCTTGCTTACACTTATTGTTCTAACACCCAAGGCCAACCGGCTGTGTTATTTGCCACGTTGGAGGGTCGGAAGTGGAAAAGCATAATGGGGTCCCACCTGCGGGGAGGAGCGGACAGGGCGGGTGACCCAAAACTGACCAACAGCGTATTCCATCCCATCTGCCTCATGCTCAGTATAAAAGCTGACGGAGCAAAGGGTCAGCCTCTTTTTTTCTTTTTGCCCTTCTTTTTGCCTTCTTGCTTCAATGGCTGACATCTGAGGAGGACTCTGTCTGTTCGTCTGCCTTTGGACCCGATCCTGAATCCAGATCCGGAATCCGGTTCCCGTCCGTCACGGAGTCCAGCCTGGGACCGCCCCAGTGCCAGCCGGTGTCGTGATTGTCATCTTGGGAGCTTGATACGGTTTTGTATATTTCTCATTATTTCCTTTTATTTTATTATTAACGTTTCATTAAAGTAGTTTAGATCTTTCTAAACTCGTAAGTCTCTTTTTCCTCCTCTGCCTCTCTCTTTGAAGAGGGGTAGAGGGGAGCATCTGTCGGTCCCATCTGGGGTCCCCTATGTCCCCAGTGGCCGATTTGGCCTAAACCATGACAACAGGTCAGAGCTTATTATGAAAGTCTGTTTTCTGAATATACACCAAATCATAAAGAAAGACGCAGAGTTTGAAAGCTGGAATGGGGCTAAGTGTGCTTGCTTTGATATGTTGGCAGTAATAGTAAGGGGTTGAGGGTTTTTGTTTACAAGAATATCTTATAAAAATACAATTGAAAGAAACTACCAGATTAATGAACTAGACTTTCACACTGGAGGCCTGTTTTCCAGTCCTGTTAAATGCACAAATGAGTGAGTTTGGTGGTCTCTGTCTCATTCTCTGTGAACATCTGTTTGTGTCACTAAGCCGTTCATATGGTTTAGCATGATTGGCAGCTCTGTCCAGAAGGGACAGAGTATGACAGCTTGAGCACTGCAGATCAGGCTGAAGGTGCATTGAAGGTGTATAGAACTTCCATGTGATTTGTCTTTATTTTGCTGTGCTGCATTAAATCAAAAACATGGAAACCTCCAAGAAGGTACCTTTTGCTATAGGTGACCATACATATATTTTTTGCAAGGACAAACCCTTTGGAAATAATAGCTAGAGGGAGGTTAATGTTAAAAACATTAACTAATCCCCTATTCAATTTCTGCGTATTTTATAAAGTCCTAAATTTTCTTGAAGATATTTTCCTGTGTTGATATAATTGTTGCTCTTTTCAACCACACAACTCAGTCTCCTGTTCTGATCCCTCTGTTGCAGTTAATTCTTAAAAATTCTAACATGTTCCAAATTTTAAAAAAAGTGCAAAGGAGAAAAAAGCAAGCAAAAGCAAACTTCACTTAAAAAGTTATTATCAAGAGATTCAGCATTTGTCAAAAGTAAATAAACACGCACAGAATTGTCAAATGAAGAACCTATGTTTTCTTTTCTTCATTCTCTTTTCCGAAGTAAGAAAGCAAAGGGGTCTTTGGGGATTTCACTCTGTTCTTGCCCTTCACAAAGATGGATGTTACCCTATATAACTAGGCAAGCAACCTGGCAAAAGCAGTATAACAATAAAGCTATATTTAAACAACTCTAGTTTTAGGTACAGATACCATAACCTCTTTCCTTCTTGTACTTCATTCTCCCTGCAAAAGGCAACTTTTTGACCTAAATGGTACATTTAAAAATAACTTTTAGTTCATAGCAAGGGAATTCTGCTGGTTGTTTACACTCTGCCATCCTTATAAGTACTTGTTCCCTGGTGCTGATAAAGGTTGAGTGCTTTGTTAGAGACCTATTGGTAAATACATCATTCTTTATTGTGCAAGCAATCCAATTTTGTTATTTTAAATAATATTTGCAACCCATTTTTGTGTCCACTAAATAGCAGGATATAAAAGACTATTTTTTTTTAACATCCTCATGGACCTAGGGATGCATATGGGCACTGGTTTTACAAAACCACTTAACTGAATTAAGAGCTTAACTCCTGTTGACTTTCAAAATACTGCACATATTTATGATGCATTAGATTCTAATCTGGTGCAGCACATAGATCTCACATGTTTGTTTTCAACCAAGAAACATTCTTAACAAGTGCTTTTCTGAACCAGGTTTACACACTCATTTGTTCTTTTAGCCACTTGTGGACAGAGAGAACAATGAATGTTTTGCAATTCTATCTTCAAAAATATTTAAAGGGCCAAAAATTGTTTTGTTTCTAGAAAACTTTAAAACCCACATAAACCAAGAATATTTCAAACTCAGAATGTAATATTTTATTTAAATAGAAAATTTTCCACTTCATCCATTTATATTTTATTCAATTTACTTTTTCATTAAAAGGAATGGTGTGGTTTTCACTTACATTCATACAAACTATTTTCTATTTTTTTTTTAATAACTGCTAGTGACCAGAAAATCTGCTATTCCCATGCATCTTCTACTTTTCAAGAAAACTACATTTACCATTTTTATGTATTCAAAATGCAATATAATTTAATGCTTATCAGGAAAAGATGATCTTATGCTTCATACTGTGTAACCTGTTGCTCTCTTTAAGGATTCCTAAAATAGTTTTAACTAAAGAAGTTTTACTACCTTTTTGGAAATATTGCAAAGTAGAATTAGTTCCCACACTGAGATTTAAAAAAAGCCTGGACCTGGTATTTTGTATGTGTTCATAAACGTGCTTTTTCTCTTTCCTGACATAAAATCTGAGAAATTCCTTGTTATTTTGCTGCATTTATGAATAATTTTATGAAGTATTCTTATTACTAAATTCCTTAAAACTCTATAAAATATATCTGCTGACATTTGCTGTGTAACATTATGCCATCTCCAGTCTCATATATTCTCTGATTTGGGACTGAACTACTGAATAGCGCTATAACAGTACTAAATTAAAATAGGGTGATCTTTGCCTATTTGACTTACTGTATTTTCATTGTTTGCGTCTTAAAAGAGAAGATTAAAACAAAAGATCATACTTTCTAATTTTCCTTTGTGGTAGAAGAATTGAGCATAATAAGTGGGAGGACTCAGACCATCATCATGTAAAAATAAAAGAAACACTTTTATCTCTATGGTATTTTCGCAAGCCTCCTGTAAGCGTAGCTAGTGGAAAGACATAGATTAGAGTTTATACAAAAAGCTGCTAAAATCTGAGGGATTGTTTCTAATATGCACTTGTATGCAAAATTTAATTCTTGTCTATATGTTATTAATTAATGAATTTGGGTTGTGTGGGTTTTTTTTTCCTTTCTCTTTCATAGGAAGAGTGTAGGCTTATTACAGAAGAAGCTCCTAAAATTTACATTATAAAATATTCCAAACCGATAGGCAAAGGTACATAGCTAGGAAAAAGGTCATAGAGTGTCAGGAAGACAAAGATGAGGAATAGACAACAGAGTGTTAAGATGGTAAAGCTAAGGGCCAGGGGAACTCCCTAGGTAAGATGCTGAGGGCTAGGGGTCCACCCTCTAAGGACCATGGCAAAACTTGAACTATCCTGCTTGTGGATGTGAACTTGAAAATTGGTATGCGGCTACTGCATACTGCATACTACTACAGGTAGCAACTGTACAAAGATTTACAGACCCTCTGAGCATATTCCAAATAATTCTTTGGCCAATGAGTATAACAGAGCTACTGGACTGTTTTGGACTATTAAGTATTGGGCTCAATTACGTTTTTATTTTCCTTAAGTGTTTTGTACATCCCTATGTATTGGCTTTTTTTACTCCATGTAAATGAATTACAGTGAAAGAGCTCACAGCCAGCTCTGTACAAGAAAAGTGTTTAAAGAAACTACAGGAAACAAAAATCAAATTCTTACCAGGGTAATGAGAACTTTAGTACTGACAAAAATAAACTACATGCAGTCCTACTTTTTTCAGAGTTGTGCAAAGAAACCAGGAGCAAAATAATTAAAAGCATTTATGTGGAATTTGAATAAAACTGTATAAAATCAGTCTCAGTAACTAGATTATCTCTTGCCTTTCATTGAATTTAATAACTAATTTTTATTTAATTCATTACTATTGTTTTTGAATCTCCCTTTGTGTTTTAAACAAATTCTGTTTGCATATTTTGTATGCCATTGGATGCATTCCATTATGTTTTGGGTTTTTTTAAATCATTTTGTGTTGTGCCAGGTATTTTCTTTTCTTCTTCTTGTCAACTGTGTAATTATTAATGCTTTTCTCATTATATTACTGCATCATGCTTTTGTATTATACAAAAAACATATAATTGAGATTTAGTGAGGAAGAACGCAAAATGAGTTATTTATGAACTAAGCTGCCCTTTATTATACCTTTGGATACAAAAAAGGAGCATTAATATAACAAAACAGAAGAAAGAATTTACACAATTTCTTCATTCTCAGAACTGTAATGCAGAGATGTAGAAGTAACAGATAAAGTTTTTCAGTTTGGAATTCAACTTCCTTTAATCCATCCACTTAAAACACATTTAGGTTTTCAAATCATTGCAAGGTACTTTTCAATATTCTATTTTGGGTTTAATGTGAATGCCATTGCATTTCCTGAAAAGCCTTACTCTACACTGTTTCCTGAAGAATCAAATCCTTAAAAAACTCTGAGGATCCTCCTTACTTCTTTTTGCTTAACTGGGAAATGGTTGTCATATAGCAGAACATTTACATACAGACTATATGGGTGGTGTCCTCTCATACAAGAAAAATTTTGCATACTCACCAAGGGATCTTTTTTAAGATTTTTTTTTAAATGTTTTTGAAAATACATCTGTGAAAATAAAAACATTTTGCAGTAGGGTTTATAAAATATTGGTTTTGAATAAGACTCAGCCTGCAATAGATTTGAGATTCCTGCAGCACCCTGCTGTTTTTATTACACTGCATGTAGGCAAATTAACTGAAACCAAACTAATTTAAATGTAGACTTTACATTGTAGCTGCTGACCTTAAATAAGAACCTGTAGTAACCTTATCAAATTTCTTAGATTACTTAAGCGTAACCAGAAGCTTTAAGAACAGGGTCTCCATAAATGTTGACCTGGTTTAAACATTCTCAGAAGCTTGTGAAGTTAACATAGAGAAAATATACTGAGTAATCAGCAAAGGTCAAGGTCTTCTAAGACACATATCATTAAGAAGTTATTCTATGGCATCATGTTTTATAACCAAGTATGTTCAATTCCTAAAGATCATACGGGAGCTAGAGGTCATACAAAGCCATATGCAGCCATGGCAGAACACTGACAACTTTTCAAGGGGATTGAAATTACCCTGTAAATGTTACCTATTTACATATGCAAAAACATGTATTACTGTGTGATCTCATACATATTCATGACAGTCTTCTGGACCCGCTCCAACAGGTCCACATCCTTCTTATGTTGAGGGCTCCAGAGCTGGACACTGTACTCCAGGTGGGGTCTCACCAAAACGGAGTAGAGGGGCAGATTCACCTCCCTTAACCTGCTGGCCACGCTTCTTTTGATGCAACCCAGGACACAGTTGGCCTTCTGGGCTGTGAGCGCACATTGCCAGCTCATTTTGAGTTTCTCACCAACCAACACCCCCCAAGTATTTCTCCTCAGGGCTGCTCTCAATCCATTCTCCACCCAGCCTGTATTTGTGTATGGGATTGCCCCAGCCCACGTGGAGGACCTTGCACTTGGCCTTGTTGAACCTCATGAGGTTTGCATGGGCCCACTTCTCAACTCTGTCCAGGTCTCTCTGGATGGCATCCCTTCCCTCCAGCGTGTCAACCGCACCACACTGCTTGGTGTCATCAGCAAAGTTGCTGAGGGTGCACTCAATCCCACTGTCCATGTTGCTGACAAAGATGTTAAACAGCACTGGTCCCAGTACTGACCCTTGTGGAACACCACTCGTCACTGCTCTCCACTTGGATATTTACAATACTGGTGCACAGAATTGGCACCTGGGTTTCATCTACGTCCCTAGCACAGTTCAAAAAAACTGCATCTTCTCTCTAACCGTTTCTCTTTACTTTTCATCCATGTTGCATTATCATTTTCACAGCTCACAGAAGACCATATCGAAATATGATTTCTAAAAAAAGTACTTCAAGAAACCTTAAAGAAAATCACTACTCTTGTGTTGTTTCTTTATTACTACTATTTCTCCGTTATAATGTCTTATGTCTTACCTTCTAAAGAGGCACCAAAATCACTATAATTTAAATTGTAAATGTACAGGCAATTGTCTAAAAACTTTAAATGAAGGTTGGTTTTTTTTTAGTTCTTCATTAATCAGTTTTAATTATTCTTTATCTTTGTTTATTTTTTTTGTTTGTTTAGATGCTCAGGCATTTTTTGTTGTTGTTTTTAACATTCCTCTGTAATGAGACTGTATTACTGCAACATACTTGAAAAATTGTGTTTCACCAAAAGTAGTATTTATCAGTCCTAAAGGGTAAGAAAGTTTTCAGTTTTATTTCTTCTGTTCTGTTACATTTTATTTATTTGCTTACACTTGAGGATATATATTCATAGGTGACATCTGGGAAATAAATGATAGTTCAGTATCTGATTGGAAACTTTTGTAACAGAACTAGTTGGAACATTTTTCTTGGATTAATTTTTTATCTTATCTACTTTATCATGAAAGAGAAAATCTTCCTAACATCATATCAACAACTTTTGTTTGAAAAAATAGTTTTCACACAGTGAGATAAATAAACTTAAGTGACAATACTTTTAAACAAGACATTTATGTATTTAAGTCTTAAATAACTTTGTCTGCACCTCATCTCTTATCATCCCATGGCTGTACTGCTCTATGCCACATCCTTTGTCTCCACTTCTCAAGGCCCCTGCTATTGTACCAGGTCTGTATTTCTCTAGATCGCTGTGTTAAAGTTGTAAATATGTCATTCTATACAGAATAACTGCTTGTTACTCTCTATAAAACTATGCTTGTACAACATAAAGATAAACACAAGTAAAATAAATTAGCCATAAATACCTGGTCAAATAGAGAAATTATTGTCACAGTGAAACAAAGTGAAACAAATCTGTAAGGCAGTTCAAGTAAAGTTCAGGCAGAGCAAGCCTGACAAACCTCAGTCCTGATGGCTTGCAAATTCAATACAAAGCTTATGACCTGTTAATAGCCATGGCAATATTTATTATCAAGCTACAGGATCCCAGCTTGTTGTGCTTGCAAACAGCTGTCCATCGATGGTATATCCTCATGATTATTCAAACCATACTATAACAAAAGCTGGCATGCTACTTTTATTTGCAAGTGCCATAAAGTACTACATTTTAATTTGGGTCTATTATTTTCATGATTTGCTGGATAAGCCATATTTTCTTAATCTGTAAGTACGTATTATAAATATATATATATGTATATATAAATGCAAGGGTTTATACATTGTTATTATCATTATTATAATACCTACATATGGTTTATGCAGAGTGTTCTGACTAGGAGGAATCTATCAAATTTAAGCAATGACAGCAAAATCTTTAGAAGAGGGCATATTTCCTACATCAGGGAAAACGGATATGAGGTATTAGACTTTAGCTTGTTATGCAGCAAAAAAAAAAAATAATTCAGGACAAAAACCACACCTTCAGTCCTTCACTAAACTTTTAAAGTACAAAAAGCCAATAGATATGCAATGCTTCAAAAGAATCTCACCAAGCTCTGCAGCAGAAGGACGCTGCAGCAGAGGTTTATTTGCTCAGTATCTGGTGATCAGAGGAAAAAAACTGAACTTTTTTTAGCCAGTGTAAAAAGATTTGTTCACTAGAATTCATATCTCTTGAGAACAGCTCAAAGCAGCTCAATATTCTTTGGCTGCCAGTTGTTGCTGATGGACATTTTCTCTGTCAGCGTGGCTGTCAGAAGGTGCCTTTAAGAAAGATTCATTTGGTAAAGAGGACAGAGGTTTTTTAACAAACAGGGATGTGGAATCTGCTTTTTATTTCTTTGCCTCTTTCTTAGCTGAGTGATTTCTCCCTCTGCATGCAGTTTGGACTAACATAACTGATGGATGTTTCCTATCAAACTGTACTTTTAGTTAAACTCATTTAATGAAATGCACTACAAAGAAATACATGTTGTATATTTGACACTGGAGTTTATATTTTATTTGATTTATATTTATTTTAATACCTACCAAATATGTAAGCCTTCTCTTTTTTTTGCTTAATAATGTAATAATGTGAGTGTGGGGAATGGAGTTAATTCTAGTTGGCATCCGGTCACACGTGGTGTTCCCCAGTGCTCAGTGTTGGGGCCTGTTCTCTTTAGTAACTTTATCAATTATCAAGATGAGGGGATTGAGTGCACCCTCAGTAAGTTTGCAGACAACAACAAGTTGGGCAGGAAAGTTGATCTGCTTGAGGGTAGGAAGGCTCTACAGAGGGATCTGGACAGGCTGGATCGATGGGCTGAGGCCAATGGTATGAGGTTCAACAAGGCCAGGTGCCGGGTCCTGCACTTGGGTCACTACAACTCCATGCAGTGCTACAGGCTTGGGGAAGAGTGGCTGGAAAGTTGCCCAGCAGAAAAGAACCTGGGGGTATTGGTTGACAGCCGGCTGAATATGAGCCAGCAGTGTGCCCAGGTGGCCAAGAAGGCCAACAGCATCCTAGGTTGTATCAGGAATAGTATGGTTAGCAGAACTAGGGAAGTGATTGTCCCTCCATACTAGGCACTGGTGAGGCCCCAGCTCAAATACTGTGTTCAGTTTTGGGCCCCTCACTACAAGAAGGACATTGAGGTGCTGGAGCATGTCCAGAGAAGGGCAACAAAGCTAGTGAGGGGTCTGGAGCACAAGTCTTATGAGGAATGGCTGATGGAATTGGGATTGTTTAGCCTGGACAAAAGGAGGCTGTGGGGAGACCTTATCACTCTCCACAACTACCTAAAAGCGTGTTGTAGCAAGGTGGGGGTTGGTCTTTTCTCCAAAGTAACAGGAGATGGGACAAGAGGAAATGGCCTCAAGTTGCACCAGGGGAGGTTTAGATTGGATATTAGGAAAAATTTCTTCACTGAAAGGGTTATCAACCATTGGAACAGGCTGCTCAGGGAAGTGGTGGAGTCACCATCCCTGGAGGTGTAGACATGTAGATGTGTAGACATGGTGCTTAGGGACATGGTTTAGTGGTGGACTTGGCAGTGCTAGGTTAACAGTTGGACTTGATGATCTTAAAGGTCTCTTCCAACCAAAATGATTCTATGACTCTAATTTTTAGTAGTTATGCTCTTGAAAGTCTCACTGTCAAAGAGTGATGTTTACACCATGAACTGGCAGGTAACTGTTCTTGAGTTTAGTGCTAACTGAAAAACTAATTGATTTGTAATATCAAGCAAAAAATGGGGCCAAAATAACCACAAGAATATAAATTCTCCAGCCCCCAAGCTTTAGCTTCCTCCATTACCATCCTTAGTTCAATATATTTTTTCCTTATTTCAGGATGTCTGGAAGCCTCATTGGAGCATTGCTTCACTTCGGCTCTTTGCTGTTCAGACATCACAGACAAATACATATTGCAACACACTTGATATATTTCTTCCCACCTGCACATATGATGATTATAGTATAAAAGAGAAGTAAGTAATCACCAACTGCTGATCACATTTGGATTTGGCTCAAAGCTCAAGGATTGTAGTGATGGTTAACTAAAAAGAAAGGGTAGGTTGGACTCTTTCAATATCCTGATCTGAAAAAAAGGGGAAAATAATTCTTCCTAAAGGGTTAATGAGTTCAGTTATTTTTTGTAGACCACTTGCTTTTCTGAGCAAATGGGTGTGATGGGGAGGCAAGTCCTATGGAAGTAGAAAATACTATCTTGTTACATTACTATAACATAAATAACACTTTTAAGTTTATGTTACACAATTTAAATATATAATTGACATTGGTATTTGATTTAATATATAAACATTTGGCTTTAACACATAACTAGTAAGTAAAGAAAGTAATTAACTTTTTTATAGTTTTTTATTTTATTTACTTTTTAAAAATTTCCAGGTAGCTGGGCTGTACATGACACATGTATATGATGCAAGATAATAGTGCTTTGATAACCAGAAAATAAAACTTCTGAAAAGGGGAACCTAAGCATAAGACAATGAAAGAGAGACAGCTGTTTTTTAAATGAGAAATGATAAACATTCAGAAAGCACTGGAAATTCATTCACTACTGGAAATGAAATAAACAATATCTCTGGCATAAAACTTTATGAAATGATTTTAATGTAATATTAAGTTTCACCCACTCAAAATGTTTAATATGTCATTTACCTCTTCTTTGGTGAATCCTTATTTCTATCTGTTCACAGCTTGTTCTGAACTGTAGTTTTCTGCATTATTTTTCAGTTTCAAGATTCTCTTTTCTAGAAGACAATATATAAAAGTAAATTACATTTTGTTTATGAAATATTGAGGAATCTTCTATTAACAGGGGTTACTAGAGGATTAAACAATACATATTAGTTATTTGTTACCTTGGACTTTGGGTCTACGTACATTTTTCAGCTATCTGCCAGAACATATACCAGAACAGGAAATTATGTTTACAAGTTAATTTTTAAAATATAACCCTCTCAAGAAGAAAGTATAAATGAACAATATTTCTTTTAATTAGAGAAGACAAGGTCACAAAACAAACAGTATAACTCGGATGCTACATTGAACAACTGGTTAGATTTTAATTTTTTTTAATTGGACACAAACTACAACAATAAGATTTTTGCATATTTATGTATTCGTATATAAACTGTTAATTGAATAGATATATAACAAGGAATCCACAAAAAAGTATAAATAAATTGTGGAAGTACCCACGGTCATCAACGGGATGTTTGATTTCAAGAGGACTATGCTTTGAAACTAGAGTGTTAAAAAGCTTTGCATTTAACTGAAGACAGTAAAATAAAAGTGTGTGATATTACTTGGATGTCACAAATTATCTAAGTACTTATGGTCAATTTGGAGATGTCTAGAGGATGGGAACGGGTTTAGGAACTCAAAAGATCTTTCACAGCAATTGAAAACTGTTTGAGATATCTTTAAAAGTATGTATCTTTACCTATGACTTGTAAATATCCTTCTACTTTCCAGAATAATATCATTGTAGCACGAATATAGCATCTCACTTTAAGCAAATATTTGAATTTATACACTAAATATTGGATACCTATTCTGTCTTCCATAAAAATGCCTGATTTCAGACCACACCTACGAGACTGGACAGTGAAATTGACCTCTTAGGATAACTTTTCTTATGAAAACACGAGATGTAAAAACACTCAGTAGCAAAGATATCCCTTCATTGAGGTCATTCAAGTCTTCAGATCACTGCCTTTCTTTAAAGAACTACTGACCAAGGTGTGTCACTTTGTGCAAAGGTGTACTAGCTATCAGCCTCCTAAGTAATGACACAAGTCTCTCCTATGCATTCTTGGTGAAGCTTCACAAGTTATTTAAGGACTAACTACTCAGAAAATCAGAAAATGATGACAGTGTAACCTAGTCATTAGATGTTTGGAAGTTTGAATCTCAAATCTCTATTGCAAAAAGATTTATTTATTGTAAATAAATGCAGAGTAATTGAAAAATTAGATATTCTCCAACTGGAAAGAAGACGACATCCACCCTAGCATACTGTCATTGAAGCCTGCTCGAGACAGGTCCCCTGCAGCCTGCCTGCACTGCAGACAGCTCTCTTGGATACCACCAGAGCAGAATAGGAAGTTTGTGCCTCTGCTCCTCCCCTCCAGAGTGCCCTGCTCCCTGTTACTGAGATTTCTGTTTGGCATTTACTTGGAATTTGGAGCACACCTATAAGACTAAACACAATAATGGAACAAAATCTCTGGGGCTAGGTAAAAAGGTTAAATATACAGGGCACATTCAATAGTTCTGTACTGGAAAGTCATAAGTACATATTTGAAGATCTTAGTGTTAGACTGTTAGATGCAGAAGCCCAAAGTGGCACGTCAATGTTTTATTTTCCTTGATAAAACAGAAAACATGTTTTCCTATTCTAGGTAGAGTAGCATCTAAATCCTTTCAGAACTTGGGTTTCTATGTATGTGAATGATTGGCAATGACAATGTTCAGTACCATTACTATCTGCTTGTTTTGAATTTAGTTTAACTTAGAAAAGAAATAAAAACCCAAAACAACACAGTTGCTTGGAATCAGAGGCTGGAGCTTCTCACAGAAGTAGTCTCCAGAAATCCCTTATTTTATGTAAGTTAGCTGCCAGAATTCTGAAAACAAATTCCACTGATGTGGAAAAGCTACTTATCAGAGTACATAGAAACAACTCTGCTTTTCTGAAATTGTATGTATGAACTAATTTTTCATCTTTCAGACATAATGGGCACAAATCCTAGATGTTTTCCAGCAGTTAAGTGGCTATATGTCTTTTTCTGTGCATTTTAATGGTTCTTCTTGTGACATTGTTAGTTCATGTAATTTTTCCTTCTCTCACTTATTTTTAACTAGTTCCTTCCCTTTGTACACCTCCAGTTTCTACAGAATTTTAAATCTTTAAATTCATATCCAGACTGCAAGCAAAGTATGAGAAAAATGTATAAAAAGATCAAATAACATCCTTTATTAGGAAAAATTTCTTCACTGAAAGTGTTGTCAAGCACTGGAACAGGCTGCCCAGGGAAGCGGTGGAGTCACCATCCCTGGAGGTATTTAAAAGATGTGTATATGTGGTGCTTAGGGACATGGTTTAGTGGTGGACTTAGCAGTGTTTGGTCAATGGTTGGACTTGATGATCTTAAAGGCCCCTTCCAAACTAGATGATTCTATGATTCTATCAGGAAGTCAATATTATATAATTTTTAGCAGATTTTTCCAGATCAGCGGATAAGCAATTAAGGTTAATGAATGTTTGAAAACACCTTGTGGGTTAATATTTTTTCAATCACTAAGATATAAAATAGCTTATTTTGTCTTTTTGTCCTTTTCAAGAGAAACACTGTGTAAGAAAACATAGAGAATATAAACAGAAAAGGATAGTGCTAAGTGTGCTGTTGCTAGCCTGCTCCATCTAATCAAAAAATGGCAACTGACCCTGAAATAAGGAAGGAAAATTCTATTTAAAAACGTCATGGAAAAAAAACCACGAAAGCAACCCCCTGCAGCAGTCAGTGTTTTAACTCTGACTCAATACTGTGAGTAGATACCTATTCTTCAGTATCTGTCCATTAAAAGTGTATGCTTTTGTGGCAGAAAAAATGGCTACCAAGTATATGATTATTATTTAATTATTAAATAGAGAAACAAAACAGCAATTGCAATAAGATGAAGAAATGTTTCAAAAATAAAATGTGCTATTTTGTTTTGGAAATGAACATGGTCTTGTTCCATTGTTTCTACTTAAAAAGAGAATAATTAGACTAATTTTGTCTCGTCTATGGTCACCAGCACAATCTACTGGTTTTAGCGATTTAATAGTCTTGTTCAATTTCATTAGTCTGCATATGCTATAACTTGTATCCCCCCAAAAAATGTTTCTCAATTAAGATCTGTAGGGAGAAAAAAAAAAAGAGAAAGCATCATTCAAAATGTAAATACCCCAAATACTTTCAGTGAACCTGTGCCTCATATAAACAACTACTAGATATTTTTTAATGATTCTTGCTATTTTTCTTCCTCATTTGCCTTGATACCAATCAAACTACAATTGCAAATCCATAAGAGTTTTACCATTTATTTCACTTAGTGCCTCATAATAAACTTCAGTCATTTACAGTGGGTGTCCAAGTCATTAATGTGAATTAGTGAGATTCTTCTGTATTGCAACAGAAGTAACGAGCTTATGCCTCAGAGTATTTAGTTTACTGAACAACTCTTCCTTTTTGTACCTTGCATATTAAACAACATTTCCCTCTTGGAATGGTCTTTATTTTATCCATTGAACCTAATAATAAAAAACATATAATTACATCTAGCCACCTGAATTATTGGATAAGAACTGAATTTTAATTAATCATGATAGGATTGGTCAATTCCCTTTCCTAGGGGTGGTGAGAAAATGAATCGTCCTAAAACTAAGAACATGTTCCTTGACTACCTTCTAGCATAACCTCAGTGTCTTGACTAATTTTCTGTTTGAAAGTTACTTCTATCTACCTAAATACTCTCTGCAGTTTCATTGAAACTCAGTGCTCTTACTTACTTCCTTTTTTAATGTATTTTATAACATTGCTTTGCATGATTAACCTGCTTCTGCAAATATTTCAAGGGCAGCCTTATTTCAATGGGGACAGAAAAGGCTTTTATGAAATTTTGCTTACATTTTCTCTCAGTTTTTCAGAATATATAACATGTAACATACATAATAAAAAAAATACATATTTTCTAAGGGGAGAATTTGCAATAACTCTGATGCTCCTTTTTGATCTGTGAGTTAGGAGGATTTATTTCTTTGTCATGAGCTCTAAAAAACTATAGAATGCCCTCCAATATTGTGATCTTTGTGTGGGTGAGAGCACTGTTTAAAAATTTTGTAAATACATTTGAAAGTCATGTATCAAATTCCGTGGCATTCTTTACTACACTGAATTGTAGTAAACACTACTAAGGATTGTATATATACAATAATATATGCAAATTATTATTATATTCATCATAAATTGAGACCTATAACTAGTTTTACAAAACTTTAAATAGATGTATATTGTACTGTAGAACTGGGATGATATTCAAGCCTAAAATAGACTTCTAAATCTTCCGTGTGAATGCAAGTCCAAATTACTAGATTTTAATTACCGAATAAAAGGAGAAAGTTTAGTTTCACACTGCCTTTGAGTGTGGACTCCTGCATGCACCTGTACTGTCAACAGTATAGGCCAGCCTACCATGAGATTCTTTTTTATTGCTCTGTCCTTATGCTATAAGGTCCTTTCTAGAAGGGAGACTGACATAATATGAAGGTGTAATTTTTAAGTAACTGAGAGGTTGAGTTGCTGTTACAAAACAGAGGAAACCAAATCCTGAGTTAGGTTTCCACATCCTGCTTTTGCTTCTGTGTGTGTTTAGAGTTCCACCTGGTTCTTTCACTAACAGCCCTGCTGATTTTTCTCAGCACACCCAAGTGTCCCTGTAGCTACTGGTCCTGTTGATCTGGGTATGTACAAGCGCAACCTGTAAAATTCCTGCTGCTTCTGAGGGGCTAAAATTTGAACCCTAGTCTGTTTTACAATGTGTTAGGGGATTCCTCCCCACCTTCTTTTTGCTTGGGGTTGGTTTTTTTTTTCCAACCTGCATTTGACTGTATCCTGGGTGTCATTGTCTAAGTGCAAGAGCCGTCTAATTAATTTTAATACTGGCTCTAATATGCAAAATGAACAGGATATGAATGAAAGGTGAGAAGGGAGGGTCACATAGCACTGGAAAGGGAAACAGCACTTGCAGTTCTTCTCTATCTGATTCTGTGCCTCTGCAGAACAAGGGCTTGGTCAAAAAAAGACTGATAGTTGTGTACTGGTTCAGTCTTCATATTTGTGGGAAAGAATCCTGATCTTGCTCCAAAAGTTTCTCCTTGCCACTGCTTCCTTTAGAAAGAAAAAGATTAAAAAAAATACTGCCAAGCCTGTTACCAGTAAAGAAGGGAAAAATAATAGGAGGAATGATATTTGATTTATGCCAAAGACAGAAAGGACAGAGGTGACAAGAAAATAACAAAGAATTTGGAAAATCAGCAGGTAAGACATGAATATATTAGTATTTATTTTGTCATCATAAGCAATTTAGAATAAAAATATTTAAAAAGAGACCCTTACCGAGCCTATATGTGAAAGCGTCTGTCATCCTTTAACAGAGGATCTTGAATTAGATAGCAAGCATCTTAGAACACTGCAAAATATACCTGAACCTATAATGACAATCTTAACTATACCTTATTGTCCTGGTTCTGGCAGGGATAGTGTTAATTTCCCCAAGGATCTGGCCCAGGTCACAGGTATTCCATACCTGTGAGCCATGCCCAGGCTATAAAGGGCAGCTGGCCTGGAAGGGGGCAGGGAGTCGAGGCTTGGAGAGGGCTGGGGCTTCCCTGGTCTGGTGGGTAAGAAGTAGTATTGTAATTGCCTTTATACATTCCTCTGTCTGTGTTATTGTTATTGTTTTTCTCTTTCCTTTGCTGTTCTGTTAAACTGCCTTTATCTCAACCCACAAGTTTTGCTTTTTTTCTTCTGAGTTTCCCCGACATATGTAGGGGTTGAGCGAGTGGCCAAATGGTTCTTTGTTGCCAGCTGAGGCGAAACCCACGACACTTATAAGTAAATTTATCTTATTCTTGACCCCATAAAACAGAATTACAGACTTTCAGTAACACTGTATGAAAAGCTGAATTTTGTGCCCATACTGTTATTCAAGTTAGCAAATTAACTAGGTGTAAGAACACTGAGTTAGGTTATATCTTTGCAAATGCTAAAATAAGTAATCATAATTCTTGGTATCATCCATTACTGCAGTAGGTTGTGATTTAAGTGTAGGTATCAAGCCACTCCTTGTAGAGTGTCACCTAAGAAAAACGGAGCAAGTGCTCTTATTCATTTTATGAAGTGACAGGATGACTAGGTGATGAAAACATTCAATGTGATCAAAAGCAATCACTTACTTCCACAACATGAAAACACTGGCTTCTTCAGGACCATAGCAACATTTTTCTGAGACTCAAGTGCACCACAATATTTTTTTCCTTCTCTTTCTGAACCAATATGGATAACTTAGTAAGCCAAGGGTTTAATCTATAAAACATCATGTTTGTTAATTGACTGATAAGTGTTAGTGGAGCCAAATAATTTTTCAATGGCATGTGAAACATGGGAGTTTGCTTAAAGTTTGACTGTGCAAATCTTTGCATTGTCTAGAAGTGGAGTTTAGATGATAAGGGAGAGGCTGAAAAGAAAATGAAATGGAAACTAGTCCTTGTTATCTTCTTCATGGATTGTGAGTGTATTTTATAAAACTGCTGAAATATAACTAGGACAAATCCAGAAGTTCGGAAGAATAAGTTTAGCATCTCTCAGATTCACCATCTTTGTTTTCAATTGTATTTTTTTTCCTATTTGACATTCATAATCAAGCCTAACTTCATGATACTTTACAGTACTCAGATATTTCAAATAACTGTAATCCTAAAAGCAAATAAAAAATTATAAAAACTTTATATTCTGCAAGTTTATTTATTTATCTCACTATATTATGTATTTATATTAAGAATTATGGTGTTAGTCTTCATTATCTTCATATTTTATCCCTGCTTGAAAGTACTGGTATGAAAACTACAGATGGTCAATATTTTACCCTTCAAATATTACTGATGATGACCAAAATATAATGACATTTTATGACTCATTGAGATATGGATAAAAAAGCCAGGTATGTGACAGGCATAAAGACGCTTTGAGCTGAATGTGAATGCAGACTGTTTCTCTTTTTTTTTTTTTTCTTCTCCCCCCCTTCCTTTGGAAAGTAGAGTGTTTCAAAAAAGAATATTCATTTGTGTTATAGAATTTTAATATCCCTTCTCAGACAGTCTCTTCTGAATTAGAAAGCCAATTCTCATTATCAGTACTCTACCCAGATCTTATTTCTTACCATAATCATGGAGGACTTCTAGTACTTTTTCCACTTCTATAAAAAATGACTAGTTCAGTGTCATTAGTAGCCCTAATGAAAGTATTTTTCATGCCAGGAAAAAAAATAAATCACAATTTGACTTGTTTATAAAGCTGCAGCTAAAGAATAGCAGCACAGAAAACAACATATAGGGATCAGAAAAACCTTCTAAAATTCTTCAAATCATAGGGAGTTCATATTTCAAATAGAGTATTGGGCTGTATTTCCTTCCAGAAAGGGACTGCAGAGTTACTCGCGCTTATAGACTCCTTCATTTCCACTTACTCCTTAGCTGTCTAGTTATACTCCTAGGCTTGGCTTAAGTAGCACAATACAAAATAAAAAGAAACTAAAAGACTATCCTGAGATCAAAGCAAATTCAACAACAGTATTGTATTTTAATTCATAATTGCTCAATGATGCGGGAATTAATTTTAGTATAAGTATTCTTTTTCTAATTTTAGTAAAAGAGTGTTTAATAAATATGCTTAATAGGAACCTAAAATAGTTGTTCACAGATAAGTCCTTAATTACTTGCATTACGTTTATTAATCCAGTTATTTTCCAGTGGTGGATGGCAGGCAGAAGAAAACACATTTCCTCGTCTTGGCTCTGTTCAGCTCTGCCAGTTCTGTTTCCATCTGTGCAATTTTATCATGCCCTTTAATAAGCATAGTTCTGCTCAATTATATCACCTCTTTGACATCTGATGTCTCAAGAGTGTGGTTCAATGAGGCAGCCAACAAGAGAGTCCAGAACACAAAGAGAAACCCTCAACAAAACCCCCTAGATTTCTTTTCTTCTGTACATCTCTTGATCACATTATGCCATTCATCTTACCAAGTTCCACTCTTTTAAGAACATTTCTTAATTTATCTATCTTACTCGTATATGCAAACAAATGAGCCTTCTTATATCATCCACACAGTATTCCTAACTTGTCACAAATTTCAGAAAGCAAAAGACTAAATACTTCAGTGACTTATGACATAGAAAAATGCAATAAATGAAGTAGCCTAGCAGCTTTTTCCTGCAAGGTCTTTAAGTTGAGTGTATACAGGCATCTAAACATGAAATTCTTTTTAGTTATTCATATTTGTACACACACACACAAAACAAACAAACAAACAAAAAAACACCAAACATAAAAGGAACAAATCTGTCTTCCATAAGTTTCAGATAATGCAAGTTCACTGACTGAAAAACCTGGAGACCAACAAACTTGTGACCTTGGCAACCGAGGTAGGTACTAGGAAATACTTTATTTTTATAAAGCGCTAACTTTAATCTATACAAGACGAAAGTTTAATCTATACAAGACAAGTGTTTAAAATAAAGCAAGCATTTCTAAATGGTTCTATCTTGTACCTCAGCTTGTCATAAAATTTACCTGTTAAACATGAAGTTTTGCAGACATTCTCACACAGAATTGTACCTTTGGAAGCAGATAAAAATATACAAGCAGGCAGAGTTACAGTAAAGGAAAAGTATAAGTGGACCATCCATAAGGGCATAAAGAATCAGTAAGGAATTATTGCTTGAAAATACGGTGTACAAGGCTCATGAACTGATCACAGCATGGATTCACTTTTGTTCTACAAAAACTGTTGCCAAGAAGTTTGACACTCCTAAAAAAAGGGATGTGTTAGTATTGAAGTCATCCATAAACACCGTAATAGCTCTCTCAGAGCTGAAAGAGTCTGTAAACCTTCCAGCTGAATGTAATGACGAGGCCATTGACAAGATGACATTCATTTGAGCAGCAGGCAGCAATAGATGGATAGATAAGTCAGACATTCCTTCAGCTGACACAGGCTAAATATGCAGTCGTAATCAGTATTTCAGAACAGTATCTCTAATTTGACACTGATGCAGAGAGGTTTCTATGCAGCTTTCTAAAAATGGACTTTGTTGTCACGTTGGCGTGTGTGTGTGTAAAACATGCTGTCACTCTCACAACCTCTAGTCCTGACTCTTGATGGAGCTCCACTTATTTTCAAGGCATTTATGAATAGAAGAGAGAATGCAAAAACCACACTTGCAGATTTGTCCTGAAGTGAAGTGTCAAATTCAATATGTGTTGAACTGTCTGTTTCAGGAGCGTGAGCAAGACAAAGCAACCAGCAGAAGAAACCCTAGCTTTTATGGTGCTGGTTATGAAAAGGAAAAGACTTTCGCTACAGGTTTTTTCTCACCTTGTTCTCACTGAAGTTCAGAGGAGGGTTTTGGAAGTAAGAGGGGGAGGAACCTTTACTTTTGTCAGCCTAAAGAACCTATGAATATTAATAATGGTGGTATATTCCATGTTTTTCTTTACAGAAAAACAGCTACAGCAGTCAAATGTTTTTGCCTCAGTAGATAACAATTTGATGAGTTCTAGTGACAGATAACTGGATGGAGAGCAACTCTTTAAATACAAAGCATAAATATTTCTTAAAAACAGCAAGGAATAGTAAAATTAGAGAAGACTATGTTAGAAATTAAAATAAGCAGATATGGTAGTTATTAAAAGATTTCTTTTGATAGTATTTTCTTTTTTTGTGTTCCTACAGATGTAGTAACAAGAGTTTTAAAGGTCCAGCATTCAGTCTAACAAAGAATTGGATGCAAACATTGCTAAGCAGCCATAGAAAAATTGTGGAATCTGTGATCTGAGCAACTGCATCAAAAACTGATTCTGGCAGTGATACTTAATTGAAATGTACCCTATTATTCATATGTTCAATTAAAAAACATTAATTTAGAATATGACATTCTTATAACTGTTCAAAAATAATGTTAGTTTTGGTTTTGGGCTTAGATCTGTTGCATGCCAAATATCACAGCAGAAAACAGCGTTTTTCATATACAGGAGTGCCTCAACCCCAACTTGTCTGAAAGTCTGGGGTTCGAGAATGAATTGCAGCTAAATTACAGACCACTTAAGAATCCCAGGTATTGTAGTAATTTGCCTGTGAGCATCCAGTGACAAATGAAGACATCATAAGAAAAAACAGTCAGAAAACCCAAGAATTTCTGATGACAGAAAAATAGGGAAATTGAAGAAAATTCTGTTTGCAAATGTGTTTGACTTTATGATAACATTTTGATTTTCAAAATAAAAATAAATAAAAGGTATGTGAAATCATTTTTGTTTCTTAAAGTCATGACAAAGAACAAACATATAGCATCACATTGTCATTGGTGACTACATTTTCAGCACACATGAAAGCGCCATTAATGGAAGGCCAGACTTGACACTCTCTAAATGAGCTATTTCTATTGGAGGCAAAATCCAGTGGACAACCGGTTGCTACAGTAATAACACATAGCCTCTTCCTGTCCTCTCATTGCTAGGGAACAAAGCAGACACATCATTGTCACATCTGTATTTCTCAGGTGCAAATGTATGCTACAATTAATAGTATTTCATGCACATGCTTAATAAGTTAACACTGTGCCGTAGTCTGTCAGTAACAATTTAATGATATATAGCTTAGCAGTTTTATTTGCAAAGGTGCTAGTTTTTTTTAAAGGCTGAATATGTAAGCAGGTGCAGTGAAACTCTATCATTGAACCAAAGATATGATTAGGTACTCTCTGAAGGCCCCAGACAGGTAGAGTTTTGGGGTTGTTCTGCTGACAAGTTTTTCTTAAAGTGAGGACATCAGAACTGCTCAAATTATTTTAAAGCTCTAAACAATTAAGCAAAAAAATAGAACAAAAATCTTTAAAATGGACAAACACAGAACTGTGGGTGAAAGGGCGAAAGTAATATTGAAGAAATTTGTTCATGAATCTGCCCTCTGGGTCCTTAGTCACCGAGTCCTGTTTGCTGGTACTGTCCTCAATTCAAAAACCTTTTGTGTCCTCCTAAACTCTAACAAACTTTTTCCAGCTTCTTGTCATTCCTGAAAAAAGTGTCTGTTTTCTGTTACTCTGCAGGTATGTAGACTTGTATGCCTTCTTGCTCTATTTCTTCCCTTTCTACTTGCCTGAACACTACACTCGTGAAGGTACCCTCACTTAAGCATTCTGATTTGCTTTTTCTAAGAAATTATATTCCTTCTATTCCCAAGGGTCCAAGTAAAACATAAAAACGTATGTATTTTTAAGCCCTTTTGAAAGGATGAAATCATAAATACATTAATTCCATTGGTGAAAAATGAGATAGAAACCCCTCAGAGAAGATGATTCATATGTTAAGGAAAACAAAGGCACAGCTATAGATACCCTAAGTCACTGTGTTTGAGAATGTGTTATTCCCTTTTCATCAGAATTATGAACTGAAAATGGAAATATTCATTTATAGTGAGGCTTACAAGTGTATTGAAAATATTAATGAAGTCTTATATAACAACACATCTTTCAATATTTTTAAGTACAATTGGTATTCAATCTTTTTTTACTCTAAAGATGTTCTGAACTTTGGTCTAAATTCATTAGTAAGCTCAACTGCTTTGAGTTACTTTATTTTTGAAATGCAACTGCACTTTGTCAATGATTCAGAAATGTATCTGAGGTTTTTTCCTGTGATTCCTGAGATAGAATTATTGCCTCTTCAGGTTTCATTATGTGATCTAATTTTTTTAAAGCAAAACTTTTCAACCCAGTCCTGGAGTCTGAATTCAATGTAACTTGTGTTCTCAAGGCAGGATCTCAGCTGAAACAGTAGAATCCCACTTCACCCACCCCCACAATGGTTCAGACTAGCATCTGAGAATCTGAAGCTGCAGCTGAGACTCACAAGTATTCATAAAAATAGTCTCAGCGTTAACAGTGATAAATTGAAATAACAATTACAGCATGCCTACTGATAACAATGCAGTTGCTCTAGCAATTTTTGAGTTACCACAGACTTTATCAACTCCATGCTTTTGGTCTTTTTTTTGTAAGAATTTTTTGTAAGTTTGTTAAAAAAAGAAGTGGTGACCCTCTTTATGGAGTTAGTAACCTAAATGTGCCTTTGGTACTCATCTGAGGATTTAATCGGTGAAAAGAACAAGTAAATGTTGTGCAACAATGTGGGTGTGCAAAGACAGGAGAACTTTAGAAGGAATTTTTACTTTGAGAATATCTTCAGCTGAAGAAAGGCTTGTTCTTTTAATGTGAAATGACAGACACTTGAAACAGAAATTAGAAGGCTAATACTCTTAAAGTGGGGTGGAATTCCCATTACCTGAGTGAGCACCTCTGTATCTTCTCCTCTAACTGGGTGTAGTTAAATAGAATCGGAAGAATAGAATAGAATTGGCCAGATAATAAAAAGTTCCTGTGTGCTACAGATTGGTACCAATGTAATTTGTACTTCTGAATAGCTCTCTTAGTGACTTAAAAACCCAGGAAAAATGAAGAGGAAATTAACTTAATTTTCTTGAATTTTAGGTATCCTTGTGTGTCTGATCTGATAGATGCAATCAGATTCTCTCTGGAACAAATAAGTGGCAAATTTATGAACAGTACCTGTCAACATCTTGTATGAACCATGTTTAATAACTGAAAGATATAGTATGTGTATGAACTCTTCGTTGTTTTATAGTGGATTTTTTCTGTAATGCTTTTGTCCTAAATAAAATGTACTATTATTTTTTAAAGCTGTTTGGCCACTGGTTAAATTCCCTCATTTTACCTGAGATTAAATTGAAATCTAGGTGATAAACTGAATTCCCACTTGCTAAAATAATCACAATAAATTATGAGAGGAATATACCTTTAAAATGCTACTCTGAAGAGCAACTCTTAAGTTACTGCCCCAAGAAAAATGAGGGCTGGAGACTTAAGACCTAAGTGCATTCTCCAGTGAAGGTCACAGTCTGTCAGAGATGCAGTTAACCTTGTTCAGATAGCAGGTAGGAAAAGAAATCCCTACTTCTATTGCTTCTGAATATAACAATTTTATGTGACATGCAGTACCTCCTTTAAAACTAAGTTGATTGACATTAATGATATTTTTAGTCTCTAATTCTTTATTAGTGAAGTCCTGAATTTAGTTTGAATTATTTTTGTTAAGAATTACTATATACTTTAGTCTGTCATTTCTGGATCACCCTTCTAAAGTGCCAGAATTTAACAAATGTTATGTTGTATTCTGAATTTTTCCCCCAAAATGTATTTAAAATTAGCTTCTCACCTATTCCTTTACTATATTCAGTGCATTGGAGTACCCATATCTTGTCACCTAAAAAAATTTAATTTAGAAGAAACTTGTTTTACAACTTTTATAGACGGCATAGGTAGCGTTCTAAGTTCTTATGTTTTCTTCCTGTTCCTTTAGTCCATACTCTGTATAAAAAATGATATTTTTTTTCCCTGTTAACATCAATATCTGGTTATTGGTTTGCTACTTTAAAATTCTTTTTCTTTTAGTCCTTTTTAGCTTCTTAAGCTATTGATAGATCAGTGCCTTCTTCAGTCGTCTTTTTCACCCATGTGTATTTTTTTGAAAATTCTGATCTTTTTGCACTTGTCTTGCATTTATACATCTCTAAATCTCTAAGAGTTGACAAGTTTTAGTCTGTAAAGTTAAAGTACTTCTGTTTGTCTTCTGAACCACTTAAAAACCACTGCACTGGTGCTGAAACATTGGAAAGGTTTTTCTTTATCATTTGCATTGGAAATGTGTACAAGCATCCCAAAATAAAAAACCGCAACAGCAACAGATCTCAAAATACCATCAATGAACCTTATTTATCAGATAGCTACTACTAGAAATATTTGAAAGAACCGTTTTTTAACTGATGTATTGATTAAAATACCAAAATCCAAGGCTGGTTTAAAATCTAATAAAGTTTGGTGGGATTCTTAGTAATGAGTAGGACAGTTGTTGCTACAGAAAAACATATGCATTGGCTAGTGAGGTTGCTAATAAACCAATATACCAAACATATATATGCCAAACTAAACCAAAATCACAGCTGATGTCTCCATTTGGCAGATCTATATCTTGAAAAAGAACGATACAGATAAGGATTTAGGAATCACAGCAAAATCTATTCAAGGGAAAGGATCGATGGAGATTCTGAAAAAGGAGAGAGAAAGCTGTAGTGATCATCCGATATATGTTTCTATATATGTAAGTGTTTCAGGATATCAAAGACCTTCAAACACTTTTGGTGTTTACATTTGGAAAACGTGAAGACATATAAGATTTGGAAAAGACAGCTAAAAGCACTTTAGCATCCTAAACACTCTAGCCTTAGCTGGGGCTTGAGGAGATCAAATCAACCATCTTATTGAAGAGAAAGTTGAGAAACAATTTCGTCTCTGTGTGTAGGTACGAACATGTAGAGAATGGTAATGGGAGGCTTTTCAGCGCTTTTGACTAAGGTATGAAAGGATGCAAGCATCAAAAATCCGTTTCCTGGCTTTAAGGATAATCCACCAGTGCAATAACATGGCAGGTGATACAATTACCAGTGTTTAAACTCTTTTATGAAGTATTAGATAACCTTTCAAAAGATGTTGTCTAATAGAGTTCTGTGAAAAGTTCAGCAGCATTTTTGCATAATGGTCACTTCTGGCATTGAAAGTCGGGAGTTTTGGAATCAGCATCTTCATTCCTTTTTTGCATGCCTCAATGAACAGAATTGGCTCTGTGAGCTACATGCTTATAACAGTTGCAGCTCTTAGTTAAAACAAAAATTCGTACCTCAGCAGATCGGCTTAGTAGCCTCTGGGTTATATGTCTTTTGTGTGTATGATGCACAATCAGCTTGTTGTCATCTATTCTGCTCCTGTCAGATACTGGCCATGATAAAGTCAAGAAAAGACAGATCAGTAATCACAGACTGTTCAAGGAATGCTTTTCACGTTGATGACTGGCTCACCTCCTTAGGGACATACTGACAGCTAAATTTCAATCTGAGCCGTCTCTTCCCACCACTCATGAGAAATTTTGAATAAATTATACTTTAAACTTGCTCTCCCTGTATTCACCATTCCTTTCCTCCTCTCCACAGTGTGGACAGGATTCAGCTCCTAGAATTACATGGGTGTATTCCACCCAACCAATGCCCTGCTATTGCAAAAGCTTCAGCCATTTCAGCCTTACCTACTTCTGGAATGTTGCACATGGATAAGTTTATAAGAATGAATATACTTTGCTTTTCAGGATTCACATTTGGTTGAAAATAATCTAATTCTCAAAAGGAAGACAGTTGGTTTAATTATGTGATATATTTGGTCAGCAGTACAATTTCTGAGAACGTATTTTCTATCTTATGATTTGGAGGTCAAATATGAAGGAAACAAGCTAGGATGCCACGCAGAAACTTAGAAACTTACAGTGTCATATACATTTCTAAGGAAGACCTTTTAGATAGGCAATATAATCCATTTCCAATCTACTGGCATATTTTATACACAGAAATAACCAGTGTCCCATTCATTTAATTCTTATGTAGCAAAATGATGGCCAGAAAGACCTTCTGAACTTCCCAGGCAAAGCAAAACTGCCATTGTTAAGGAAGGAATTTTCTTCAAGTCAGTTTTGAGCCTTCAAGAAAGAGACAACATGCAGAGCCTTAAAATAAAGACAGCAAACCAAAACAATGAAAATAAATAAGAATAAATATACAGCAAGAAATATCCTGTATAATGATGTTAAACTGTCAGCTTTGTGTAGCTCTAAGTCTGTAAAACTACTCAATTATATTTGCAGTGAAATTCTTTTCTACAGTTTTGGTATGATTCAGATAAGAGAAGAGCTATTTAAATTCCCTTTTCCTATGTTTGTGTAGGTTATTAGAGGAAACTGAATGAAAGCTTTGGTATGTATTTAAGACATTTAAATCATTCTACAGCTACAGTAAGAGAATAGCAAGGGATGGGGAATAATTCATTTACTAAAAGTAGAATAATGATTTTTTATGATTTTTAAGGACAGGTTTTTCTTATGAAAGTTTTGTTCATTTAATTACAAACATAGATGCTGAATTGAAGATGAGAGCTGGCTGATAGAATCACATCAAAGGAGTCCTTCAGAGGAAATAAGTTCTATGGTATGCTAGAAATGGAGCTGTTCCATGTAGCATTTTGAAATTGGAAGGTCAGAAAAGAAGCTTAATGTATAAGATATAACAGAGAACAACACTGGCTTTTGGAAAGTTGGTAATATTGCCTGACTGACACATGAGAGGATTTTTGCAGTTTGTTGACTGCAAACTACAGTTAGGATAAAGAAACAGAAGTGAATAAGGAAAACAGTGAGATGATGAAGTTGCAGTAATCATTGAGATGAGCCGATGTGTTGTCCATCCTAGGAAAGAAAATAAGTCACATACTCTACTTGAAAAAGATTATGACTTAGAAATAAACAAGATACAAAGAGATAATACTGCAAGTGTCATTGATTGTGTCATGTTGGTTGGTGCTCCTTTTCCTCTCTGACACTCTCATGTCATATAGTTAAAATCTGATGTTACAGCTATGAGTATCTTTGGATACTTCAGTCTTTCTGAGTGCCCATTCTCTCTCATTATAGAGATGAGAAGTGTGTTTCTCTAAACAAAATGCCATCCCACAAAACTTGTTTCATTGCTTTTATTCAGAACTATTTCTTAGATTCGTTTCACGTAAATACCCTCATATTTGAGTTTGATTCATATTCAGATGATCAGTAGAACTGATGTTTGTTATCTTAAAAACTAATATCTTATATTGATTTTTATTGTTTCTTTCCCCAATCTATTCACACCTTCCAGAAAATTCTTCTAAGCTAATATATTATTGCCTTAAATGAACTCAGTGTATATAATATTTATTAATATGAACAAGCATAATGCAAGTCACTAACAAAAACTTCCTAATTTTACTGAAAGTGGAAAAAATCCCTGTACTCTCTCACACACTTCAGAATTCATGAAACATATTAATAGACAAAAAAATAACAAATATTTTCAAGGAAAATGTCAGACTACAATTGTTCCTTCTTATAAGTTACATCTAACAATGCAAAACCAACAGTTAAAAACAAAGCTTCGCAAGCACTGTACATAACTACCACTTCAACTAATTTAAGTCTTTATTGTTCCATTATGTTTTTCACTTTGACCAAGTGTTATAAAAGTGTTTGATTTTGCTGAACATAATGAAAATACTGTAAAAAGACCCAGATATAATGTGTTCTATTCTGCACTAAATCAAAAGGTCAAAAGGTTTTTTTCTTACTAAACAAACCTCATCAGTGTAGTTTATTAATACAATTAGATGAAGTACATTCTCCAATTTCAGATATTAATTTACTCTTAGACTCTTTCTGCTTTACTTAATCAAATTGGGAGATTTTTTTCCAGCTATATAATCATCATGTAAATTAAATTGTAAAGAATCTTAAAAAAAGAAAGTCAATTATTTTATCAGTTAATTTTTCCATATGACCTAACAACAACAGTCTTTATTCAAAAAGGGGGGAGGGGAAACACACTTTGGATAAAATACATTTTCATTGTGGTTTTCCTTTCCAGAGCATTGCTATCATTAACATCATCATGGCAAGACAGTAAATTGGTATTTTCATTTTGAGACAAGGGGCTTATACTTATTATGGGATGCCAGCATTTTAATGGGAAAAGATGATTTGATGTAAATGATAAACAGATCATTTAGTAGTGCTAATGCTTTGCATTATGTGCTTCATTAATTGCATGTCCTATGTAGCTTACATTTAAGTATATGCAATTACGTCAAGCTCATTTATTTAGCTATATGTGCTGGCACACTATAGAGCTGCTATTTATCTAATCTAAAATCTGAGGACCCTTTACCATACTCTTCAGCTTTCAATTTATACGCAATTAGAATAGCTACTGTATATGAGATTAATGCAGATAAAAATGAGCACTTACATGGCATTTTATCAAGGAAGTTCAAGAACAGTTCGCTTAGAGTTTATTTCAAGAACTGTTGAAGGTTAGTGATGAACACAATATATGAACTATTGATCTAACACCCACACAGTCTCTACAGGATAATTATGGGCAAATTCATTTACTAGCATAAGACACTAGTTTGCAGTCCTTTGACTATGCAGTGTATTTTCCTGAATACCGATATTCTTTTAAAGGAAATTGCTGAAGCTTCCCTTTAAAGTAGTAGTTATTAAAAGTAATATTAATCAATTAGCTTAGAATTTAAGTTATGTTTCTTCCATGGATCATTCTGCAGTCTTGTCCTTGAAAATTTATTTAGTTTCTTGTTTACATTTTATATCTGTGATATTGGAAATGTTACTTATCTTGCAGTTGCGAAACCTGATATCTGGGACAAAGGAGTTGAGGTTTTTTAAGAAACCTGCAGCTAACACTTAATGCTGTACTTAGGAGTAGTAGGCAATACAAATAATATAATTTCATGCATATCATCCTATCTCTAAGATTCTCCATAATTCTCAAATACTGCTTCTTAAAAGTAAGTTCTGAAAAAATGGGAAAATGATCTTGTCTTGTGCAGGTCATTATGATGGGAAGATAACAAAGGCTTCTGCTCTTTCTATTTTTAGGGAAGAATTCTGAGTATAAGTTTCTCTTTGTAATATCTTTTGGCTATCTGTGACTTCAGCTAGTGTTCTTACAGGCACAGTTGTCAGCATTATCGTGCTGATAAAAATCAGAAAAGAATTTTAAAGACTGACAAGGATCTGGTGAACGATGAAGATTCTTTACTATCAGTTGAGGAGTGTGAATATAATTAGCTAATAATCTTTTTTTTTTACCTCTTTAAAATATTAAAATAGAAATTATCTGGTTGTCAAAAATCAGATAGTTTTAATGAATATGGGGAATAGATGAATGTGAAAAAAATTGATACGTTTCTTTCCTTGTACTTGTGGATATGAAGAAGAAAGGAAGAGTGAATAAGAAGGTACCAAACATTTCCATTCTGAACATAATATTTTGAAAGCAGTCACAGATGTCTTGTCTAAAGAACACAAGCCTATATAGCAAAATCAGGAACAGAACCACATCTTGTCTAACACTTCACGTCTTGACGAGCCAATTTCTCCTTTTTCCGGGTTATGACTCTTTGAATTCTTGGAATTCTTAGAGATATTTTTTCCCCCTTATATGCCTCTGCACAGTTTCTATTTGATTCCCGCTTCACTGAGTATTCAAACCAGATGAAACAAAAATTGATCTCATAAAACATATTTTTTTAAAAAGCCCTAGATGGCCAAAACTCTTGCTACAGTTGCCTTCAGCTATCCTACAGCATTTTTCAGTTTGATCTCAAATTCAAATTCAGAGAAGGTACTCAAGGGTCTGAAACAGGGTCAGTTTATTTCTGAAATATCTAAGTTAACAGAATCTAAAAGGAAATTTCCTCTATGGTCATCTGAAATACACAATACATTGTGTCTTCTTATTAACCCTGCACAGACACCCCATATTTGCTCATGCGATAGCTGTATTTTTACTTCTGATTCTGCTCACTCCATATTTGTTTTTCCAGATGATTTTTTCATTGTCTGCTTTTTCCTTCTTTTTTACATCATTTTTGTAAACAGACTTAGCCCATAACATTCAGACAAGTTTGAAATTAAGCCAGAGAAGCTTACTTATCCAAATGAAGATACTAGTGTGTTAAATTTCTATGAATTAACGTTGTAGCCAATTAACTGAGACAGGTATCAAAACAGGAATACTGCACGTAATTATTCATTGACTATGTCAGAGAAAAAGTAAGGCATTTCTGTGACTGAAAGTGGGCATTGTTACTGCATGTTTGTTTTTCCATCTTCTGTTCCATGAGTGGTTTTCTCTCAGAAACATTGTAACTTTTTTTCATCCTTAGTCTGTTTCTGCCCCATAATGTTAAAGACTATACAAACATAAATACAAACATAAATAATATATCATTTAGGATTATTCCTTTCTTCTAAAGATGTGATTAAACATTTCTAGTGTTTGGTATCTAATTCTGAGTTAAAAAATTTCCTGAATATGAAGAGGCAGGCAACGTTTTCTGAAAGAAAACTGCATGTGTTTGTAATAACCTGACAGTTTCCTGATTTGTTGATCTTAAGGCTGTTGATCTTAAACTTACCACGTAATACAGTTGTTTAAGCATTGTAGAAATAACATCTTTCTGGTATTCTTTAAAAAGTCGTTAAAATAAATGAATGTAAGCACATAATTTAGTATCCCAAAAAACAACATTTTGACATTACATATCATCATTAAGGGTGACAAAATCCTTTCAGCTTGTTCATCATTTGTCTTTATCAATATTCATTGCTTTTGAAATGTCTGGAAAACACTGGAAAAAGGTCTTTATTCAAAATCACTTTTAATTGAGTAAATCTGTGAGTGCTTTGGTAGATGGAGAGAACATATATTAATGTGGCATTTCTACAGCATAGCTGTATGGATATCTTTCAGTTCAAGAGTGAGCTGAAATATTCTATCAATAAAAGTAATTTTTTTTTAAAGAAATGTTGCAACATTGACATTCAAAGGGTTAAGTAAGTGGAAAGATTTAGTATAAACAATAAATATTTCTATATTATTTAAGTAAAGAAAGATAGGTTACTTATCAAAATAAGCCATTTTGAAATGAAAACGGTAAATTCAAGCAGCATGAGTTATTCATGAAATCTAGTTTCTCACTATTATTTCCAATATTTGCTTGTTTTTGAAAGCATTTTCAGCACAGAGACAAGATTCTAAATGCTGATTTTCATATTTAAAAGTCAAAATGCAGGTTAGTGAATAAAGACTACTTTCCTTCTATATGTCTGTGTGTGTATTTGCAAGGTGGATTCATTGAAATATTTTTATAGCTGGCATACCTTACCTTTCTCCCCTTTTCTCTCAGTTGTTCTCAACTGCTTGGCTGGGATAGAGCTTCTCTTCATTGTGTTCTTAGAGTGGGCACATAATTGTTTCTTTACACATTTTCTTTCGCCATCTTTAGACTGCTGAACTAGTCATTTTATTCATTTTCATTTTTCAAGATATCAGCCAGGATTTTCTGACAGGCAAACTCTTAGTCATTTCTTACTTTGGCTTATCTTTTAAATTAGTCTATCTTGGTGGCTTGCAAGACTATCGTAGGGTCACAAATTCATCAGCAAGGTTTTAAACCTTGTGTTGGTTTTAAGCTCAGGTTTTCAATTTTGGATAGCAATGACTTCTGCTTCTCTTCCCAGAAAAGTACACCTTGCAAACATGTCCTTATCTCTGGGGATTTCAGAATCAAAACCATAATAAAGGAGAGCCAGTGTCTGCTTCCAGAATACCTGATTTCCAATCCCATGCATCTGCAATCCCTTCTGCAGCTGATTCTGGCACCTTCCCCCATTCATTTATTACATTTATAATACCCAATCAATACCAGTAATACCCCAAAATCAATAAACCCCAGCATTCCTAGCACCCAGATAAGTTTGTTTCTCTTCAGAGCACGAAGTTGTTTGGGTTCAGAACCTATGAAGACTATACATAATATATGTAAATAGCAGTTTAATCATAAAGACAGAAAGGAAGTAAGACAGGAAAATGCTACTTTACTAAGGACAGAGGTGCTCGCTTTTGAAGACTAAGCCCTAAATTCCAGTCATGGGATCTGTTAAGAATCAATTATTCAAATTACTTTCATTGAGGTGATATGCCAGTTTATGTTAAGGGAGGGAAAAATCATGGAATCACGGAATTTTCAGAGTTGGAAGGGACCTCTAGAGATCATCTAGTCCAACTCCCCTGCTAAAGCAGGATTGCCTAGAGCACATTACTCAGGACTGCATCCAGGTGAGTCTTGAAAATCTCCAGAGAAGGAGACTCCACAATCTCCCTGGGCAGCCTGTTCCAGTGCTCTGTCAACCTAACCATAAAGAAGTTTTTGCTTGTGTTAGAATGGAACTTCCTATGTTCCAACTTATGCCTGTTGCCCCTCATCCTGTCTTTGGGAACCACTGAAAAGAGTCTGGCTCCATCCTCCTTCAACCCACCCTTTAGATACTTGTATGCCAAAATAAGGTCTTCCCTCAGCCTTCTCTTCTCCAGGCTAAAAAGTCCCAGCTCTCTCAGCCTTTCCTCATAAGGGGGATGCTCCAATCCCTCAATCATCTTAGTTGCCCTATGCTGGACTTTCTCCAGTAGTTCCCTGTCTCTCTTGAACTGGGGAGCCCAGAACTGGACACAGTATTCCAGTTGTGGCCTCACCAGGGCAGAGTAGAGGGTGAGAATGACCTCCCTCGACCTACTGGCCACACTCTTCCCTATGCAGCCCAGGATTCCATTGGCTTTCCTGGCGACAAGGGCACGTTGCTGGCTCATGGATAATTTACTATCTACCAGGACCCTCAGATCCTTCTCCCCAGAACTGCTTTCCAGCAGGTCCACCCCTAACCTATACTGGTGCCTAGCATTCTTCCTCCCCAGGTGCAGGACCCTACACTTGCTCATATTGAACCTCATTAGGTTCTTCTCTGCCCAGCTCTCCAGCCTGTCCAGGTCACACTGGATGGCAGCGCGGCCCTCTGGAGTGTCAGTCACCCCTCCCAGTTTGGTATCATCAGCGAACTTGCTGAGGATACACTCTGTCCCCTCATCCAGGTCATTGACGCATATATTGAACAAGATTGGACCGAGTATTGACCCCTGGGGGACACTACTGATTACAGGCCTCCAACTTGATGCTGTTCCATTAATCACAACCCTCTGAGTTCTGTCACACAGCCAGCTCTCAATCCACCTCACTATCTCCTCATCTAGCCCACACTTCCTCAGCTTCCTAATGAGGATGTTATGGGAGACAGTGTCAAAAGCCTTCCTGAAGTCAAGGTAGATGACATCTACGGCTCTCCCCTCATCCAGCCAACCAGTTATAACATCATAGAAGGCTATCAGATTGGCCAAGCATGATTTACCCTTGGTAAATCCGTGGTGACTACTTCCAATAGCTTCCTGTTCTTCAGCATATTTGGAGATGACATCCAGAACGAATATTACCATAGTTAAATATTGCTCTATTTTAACTGTAATTCAAGGACTAGTTTTGGACTTAACAACTCAAACCTCTGAAACGGGATGGTAGAATGCCTGTTTGCTGTCCCAAGAGCAATGACATGGTGAATTACTGATCTCTTTTCAAAGTGAAGCAGGAAATTAGAAAATGGAGATCTCTCTGTGAAACTTGGTGATCTCTGGTGTTTAGTGCGAGTTGAATAGGAGTTTTAAAGGTTTACGTTTTGAATATTTTGCTTAAATAGAACTGTCTTCCAAAACACCTCTTTGTCTAAAGCTCCATTGACTTCTGAAAATGAATGCAGTTCTCAGAGATGGTGAAAATATATTAGCAATTATTGGACTCTCATGTACTACACAGATGGAGCCTAAGATAGATAAATTCCAGTTTATGTGAGGATTGTGCCATTAATCAACCCCTGTCCCTTTTCCTCTTCCATTGACAAAGCATTTTGCATCTAGGGAAAAATAAAAATACAGTTTATTGTTTTGAGTCAATAATGATGACAGGGGTTGTGTTTTTGTTTTTTTTTTTAATTTTGGTTTGTTTTATTGGTTTTGGGTGTTTTTTGTACTTGTTTTTTGTATCAAGCAATAATCATAAAATCATAGACTCATAGAATGGTTTGCATTGTAGGGGACCTTAAGGCTCATCTAGTTCCACCCCCCTTGCCATGGCCAGGGACACCTTCCACTAGACCACCTTAATCAAAGTCCCATCCAGCCTGGCCTTGAACACTTCTAAGGATGGGGCATCCACAACTTCTCTGGGCAGTCTGTTCCAGTGCATCACCACCCTCACAATGAAAATTTTCTCCCTAATATCTATTTTAATTTAGGGTATATAATCTCCACTAGTAAATGAGAGATTAACAATTCTTTTTATAGTCATTGTTTGGCCAATTTTGAAATTTACAATACTTACATTAATTTTAATCTTGAAACAAAAAAGGTTTCTAGAAATTCCTTTGATAAAATTTAAGAACAGTCTGCAGAATAACGCAAAATGAACAAAAGGTTTAAATTTTAAGATCAGAATTTTATCCAGATTCAACTGATATTACTGCATGTATGCCCACTGCAGTTCAAAAGGCATATTTACATTCATATGTAAATACCATATACATGTATCTCTGTATAACAGAGATCCATATTAACATGACCATGTATATCTGCAACATCTTAAGAAAGTGTGGCAATACGGTTTGTTTCTTTTAGCATGTTTCAGTAATAGCACAATTTAAGCAGAAATAGTCCACTTAACATGATTTTTTCCCCACCTTCCATTTCATTCTTTATTGTATTAAAAATTGGTCAGCTTTCTCAGTAAACTTTTTAAAAAACATATCAGATAGTCAAAGTTAGTTTTAAATAGATTACTCTCCTGAATTTTCAGGCTGTCATCTTCAATCAAGCGTGCGGATTTGATTACCTCTTATTTTGGTTTGGTTGATTTTTGGTTTTTAGTTTTTAGTTGCTGTTTGGTTTTTGTTGTTTGGGTTTTTGGGGTTTTTTTTCATTACTCATCTGTAAAATACATGATGCGGTGGTCTTTTATCTAAATACAGTTTTCAGGAATTTATTTAAATACAGACTTTTACATGCTTAACTTTGTGCACAAGAGAAAATTAATCATTATTTAATAAAATACTTAGGCCTTTGTTCATCTCACCCAATTTAGTGAAGTACCTCAATTAGGGGCATAGTTAGATTAGTCTACAGTCAAGGAAAACAGGTCTCGCGTGTGATTTAACACAAGCAAAACTGGAGTCATCCTCTGATAACCTTTCTTTCCTTGCAGAAATAATATTCCCTGTTCCCTCCAGAGGAAGCCTGTACTGCCTGTGTTCTATATACAGATAGGGGTATGCTTTCATTTATCACACTTGAAGTCTACTGCTCATCTCCATTGCCTCCATTTTTATGACCTTTGATATTGACTGCTTGCAGTCTCTGTCAAGGGATGCTGGAAGAAATCCCAGTGTACATACTGTTCTCTCCTGACATGAAGGATGAACATCACTGGCGTGCTTCGTAGCAGCCAGAGCTCCTGTACTGTAGGTAAGTCTGGGAGGCATCATCAGGTCCAATAGCAGCACTGGTGTGCTGTTTGCAAATAGAAAGATGAATTCTCAAGTATTTACAACACTTTAAGGAAAGCCAAATCAGAGAGATTCCTGAGCTTAAAGCACTCCTGTGTAAGACATGCCTGGTAAAAATTCGCGTGGTCTGCTGATGCTCTGAACAGAAAGGACACAAGTTAGCGCCTAGTCAAATGTAGTGTGATAATAGTAGTACTATGCCAAACACAGAATATAGTCCCCTGAAATCTCAGTGGGGGAATGATTCAGGTTCACATCAAACTAATGTGTCCTAACAGCTTTGGTTGGCTCAGAGCACAGGCTGAGCAAGCCTGTGTCTGATAGCAATGTACCATGTCGGCTAAAAATAGTCATATCCTGAAATGCTTTGATAGTGAGGCCTTAGTGCATGCTAAATAGTATGAGATTAAGGTTCTTCATCAAAGGTCATTGTGGAATATGTAGTAACATTAGGGTTTTTTTAATTTGTGTTAATACTAATATCAAATACGGTTGTTCTGGGGTAATACCCTACTGTTCTTTTCCTGCTGATAAGGTTTCATCTCGGTGTACACTGACCGTGCCAAATAATCTCTGGTTAGTTTATTTAATATACATATTTCTAACTAGTAAGCCTATAGTCAGGATTAGTAGAATTTCTTTCATGAAGTTCAAAGCTTAGTATACACACATTAGGGTGCCTAGGCACTTATAGAGTAGCAAGCACATTCCACAAGTAATGAGAACACCTCTTAATTCAGCTGAAGCCAAAGCCTCAAGTGAGTTATAAATGTATTTGTTCCCCAGTTAAATCAATTCCATGCAGTGCTGCAAGTGCTTATTATGTATTCTGTTTATTCCACAAGGAGGAAAATAATAGTTCTCTTCCTATTCTGCTAAAATACCACAGTACAAGGCAGCTTATTTGGTTTAATTTTAACTATACCAATTTCACTTCTAATCAGCTTCTGTGTGATGCTTACAGTGATCTCTAAGCTGTTACTGGATTATTGATTTCTATTAAGAAATAAGAAAGAAGCTTCAGTTTGCATGTCATGAACACTATTTTACTATGTAGACAGCTGGGGTTTTTTTCCAAAAGAGATCTGAATATGCATTTCTTACAAGCATGCATATTAGTTAGTGATGTGTATCACTGAGGCAAGATTCAGGATCTTATATAAAATTACTTTTTTTGTCAATGCAGTTCTCAGTTGGTAATGTCGAAAGATAGCATGTGCTTCAACCAGAAAGGATATTAATAAGCTTTCAGATTGCTTAAGAAATCTATATTGCAGTTCCCTTAGACACTAGAATAACTTGACTTATCAAAGAAAAAACACATTTGGATGTTGTTTCTTCAGAAGCAGATGAGAGAAGTAGAACCTATGATAAATTTACTGTGCTGTGATGTAAAATCTTGGTTCAGAGAGATCTTATGAGGATATTTTACAAAATGAACCATTGGTTGCAAAGATGTATATGCTGGTTATCATCCAAAATAGAACAGAAACAAGCAATGCAAGTACTTGTTCCGTCTTTCCTTCATGTTCTGCATCAGCTAATTAATGACTCGAATAAATGTTGTTACAAAAAGTGAAGAAAAAAAGAAACCATACATTTTACTTTAAAAATAAGTGTATCTGAATAGGCTTAGGAGTATTAAAGGGCTTTGACAGAAACACAGTAAAATACTGGAACACAAAATTGAGAATCAGGTTATAAATACTAAAAACCCCTCTATTTTGAAAAGCTAGTGAGGACTAGTCTAATTAGACACTCTTTTCTTAATTATTTCCTACCAATATTTACCTTGAACAAATTTCTAAAGTAGCAAAAAACTTTTGAAATCCAAGTAATCAATCAGTTTCACTATTTCTCAGCCCTCTTTCTGTCAAAGGACTCTTCGTCATCTATTATGTCTGTCATACCAAATGCTTGGCTGGAGCACTCAGCGTATTTGACCACCAACACAAAAATGACAGCGCTGGACAAATCTGTCAAACTTATCAGCAAGGTGGAATTCCCCTCATAACAAGCGCTCCTCCTGACACGTTTAGATTTCTTTGTCAGAATTTTATTTTGATTCACTCCCTGAGTAGGGCACAGTTTCTTTTCAACTTAGACTTCTAATGATGCATAATATTTAATAACATTCTGCTATTGGCTATAATCATTTCAGAAACTTCATATGCCATTTTACATGGCACAATTAAATGACTGTCTGTTTGTGTCCTTATATATAATAAGGCAAAAGGAATCTCCATACCTTTAGTGACAGAAAAATAAAATAACCTGGCATAGTCAGGCACAGTAAGGGGAAGAGTCAGTACTTTTGAGGGAGTAAATATTCCATCTTATTTAGAGATGAACAGCTGAAGTAGGACTCACACAATTTCTAAAAGAAAGGTCTAGAATATAAAGTTATATTTTCATATGAATGAAAATATTTCTGCAGAAGGCTGCAGTGCCGAGAAGAAAGAAAAAAGTAAGCAACTAATTCTTTATTACTTTATATACTTTATATACTTAGTATAGTTATGCTTTGCTGTTTGTCAGCCTATATGAACTCCAAATCATTCTTGGGAAGTTCTTCATCCACTAAATATGCTTTTCATAATGTCCTGTATATAAATGTTAATTAAAGGTGAGTTAAGAACCCATGGAAAAAACAACCAAAATAACTGAAATAGAACAAATCCTGTGTTAGAATTGGCTCAGGAGATGATGTGTTAAAGGAATTTGCACAATATTTTATTGAATGCGATGTCAGACAAAAGTCAGTAACATTAATTAGAAGCCTAGGGCAAACTCAAAACATGCAATGTTCTTCTGTAAGCGTCGGTTAACAATTTAGTAAGACGCAATCAGACATCACTAGATATCAGCATTAACTGTTTACAGGTTCCATACAAAAACCACATGGATATCAATGTTTTTGGTTGTCACATATATCTGATGTATGATAATTCCTCTTTTTGGAAAAATACTGCAACTGGATGCTGAACCAGCAATATCCCTATAAATATGACTACTCATGTGACTAAGGTAAAGCATCTACTTGATTAACCTCAAAGATAAAGTCCACAGAATTTTGAGGAATTTTCAGGGAATTTCCATATACTGTGTAATATTGTATGATACTAGTTTCATAGCCTGGTTCAGCAAAACACTGAATAGTGTTTAGCCTTATTGAGGTTAAATAGTCACGTTATGTCCTGTAAAACTACTCAGCAAAATACATACTTCAAATCCTTTGCTGTTTAAGTAGTGAGTGATTTACTGATATCTAGGGAAAAAATTGTCCAGTCCTCAGATGAAAGAAAAAGAGATATCCACTTTTTTTCTTTCACTGAGTAGTGATTTAACATACTATACAGAAATGCATATTAGGGACTGAAAAGACAAATTTACTGCTTAAGAAACATATGGAAAATTTTAGGGTTTCTTAGAAATCTGGTGGAGTTAGAACCAGCAGGAGCAAAAGAAACTACAACTGATTCTTGAAAGGGTAAACTCTATCTAAATTAGTCATTGATAATCTGAAGAGTTGCCCCTTCATCCCCAAACTGATAAATAAGAACAGATGGGCACGAAGATGGACATTTTAACAGCAACCGAGATGCTGGAGAATATGCGGGACCTGCTTTATTAATAAATAAATGCATGACCACTTTTAACAGCCCTTGATCATTTTATTAGTAAAAAGAATGTGGATACAACCCTTTTTGGCAAAAATACTGAAAAGGAAATCTATAGCCATATTATTACTTTCTGTTCTTTTGGTTTTGTTTCCTTCTGTCTTCCATTTATTTTTTTTTTCCCCAGAGGATGGTTCTGGGTGAAGGACTGTGTTATTTGTTATTTTTGGAAGGTTGGAAAGGAGGTAAAGGGTTGTTGCTATTTGTTTACACTCAGAACTAAAATTATATCCTCATATAAGAAGTGCTAAACATTACTAGATGGCACTTAGTTCGTGTCAGTGTCATTATTGCTCATAGTACTACATGTTGAAATAGTAATCACTACTACTTGCTAAGAACAGATACAGCTGTTAAGAGTGTTTCAGAACATGAAACATTTTAACACAACCAAATTAAACCAGTTCACAGACGTGTATGCCCAGTTTTAAATCCCGTAACTCTATTTTTTCTTTATTTAAACTCTCCCTATGTGCTTTTTGGTTTGTTTGTTTTAGCTTCATATTGTTCCAGTGTGAAAGACCTCTTCGGGGAAGGATGAATCAAATGCCAGATATAGGAGATGAAATAATTATGAAGTTCAGAAAAAGTGGCTATTAAAGAGTTGTGTAAAAATTTGGTGGTTTGTTTTTTTTGTGGTTTTTTTTTTTTTAAAACTCTGATTTCTGTTTCCATATGTCCTGTCACATTGTCATGATATTCTTAGTCTCTAGTGATGCACTGAGTGGTTGCAGAAGCTTGGTGTTGTAATAAATAGATGAAACCAGTAGCTGCCTGGGTCACCCTTTGGGGTTCTTTTTAGGTTTGTCTTTATTCTGCTTGTGAGCAAGAGAGATGCTGTTACGATGAGTTCTTCAATTTTGTTTTTGGGAGCTATGCTGAAATTTCTTATGTATTTCCAAACAAGAAATAGATTTATTTTATTGACATATGAGGGGATCCTTATGATGTGATCAAACTTCATGAAACACAGCTCTGAATCATTGGATAAAACTTATTCTTCAGAAATAGTGTTCTCAGATGCTTTTGTAATATACCTCATTCATGACCTAAGAGATCCATTCATATATGAATTACTATTGTGTACATGGCTGTTCAAACTCTTGCAAATCTGCCTATGTAATGAAGAAGGTAGAAATGAACATATTCTCCTATGTAGCCACTTAACCAACTATTGTCCAAAGCCATTAAGAGGACTTTAATAAATACATAAATAATCAGTCAGCTTATCAGTAGATAATGCTTAAAAAAGGGTTAAATAGATTGTATTTTAAAAACTTAAATTCAAGGAGCTAACCTTATAGAAGTGATTTGTTTTAGAGTTATGGAATTCTAGCAGTAGATGTTATTCTAATTTAAAATAATACTCCTACTTATACCCATACTAATACTTGGCTGCTGGAGAATGAAAGGAAAGATCATAAACATACTAAGACTAAAGGTTAAGGTTTCAGCCTCCTTCTAAGCCTGTCAGCTCTTTTGCATGGGTACCTTCCCCTGGCCATATTCTCAGCTGTTATAAAGCTGTGTGATTCAGTGGAATCTATTTGAAATCATGCCAATTTGCACTAGACAAAGTTTTGGTCCAGGACGGGTAGTAAAACAAAAGTAAGATCACATTCACCTTGGTATCTACTGGATACCAATACTCATTCTTGAGCATTTACTCACCTTTTAACTTCAATCTTTTCCAGTGTTATGTATTGCAATAATTTTACTATTTCCAGCAGATTACTTAAAAAAACCCAACCAGTCCCAAAATAATTTTTGCAATGAGTTTAGACTAGTTTAAGTTTTAGAGAACTTGAGGAAGAAAGAGAGGATATTACTGGAAATTAGAAAATTAGAGAAAAGGAGAATCACCTGAAGAGAGAGTTAAAGGTGAAGATCAAATATTTTTTAAAAACAGAAATAAAAAGGTGTTTCATAAATGGTGGATGTGGATGTCAAAATTTCTACCTGTGTTCTGCTTATTTTATTATCTGCAGATATTCTCAGTGATTTTCTGTTTGCAATCTGAAAGGGAAGAGATTTGCTCAGTCTGCTTCTGCTACTTCTCTTCTTACCTTTCAAGATTGTTTCTTTTATTCCTGGTTTTAGCAATTCTTCGTCTTTCTTTTATTTTTATTTCAATGTCTTTCAATAAAAATGCCATTTAGGATTTCATTTGTATAGATCAATATTTTGTTTAAAAAAACCCTCGAAGATTCACTGGAAGGCACATATGAAGATAGGGAAGGAGGTGAAGAAAGTGATGGAAAAAAAGGGAAGTGAAAGGACAGATTTGATATATGGATTTACCTGTAATATAGTGTCTAAAATAGTCACTGGGATTATACAAGGAAACTTGGATTACAGATTGCACTCACGTTAGTATAAATTAGTTAAATATTAAATGGAATAGTAACTGCATTTCTCTGCTATAAATTCTCTTGCCGTATGTGCCTTTTCCTCATTCAGGAGGGGCCATAATTAAAGGGAAAAAAACGGTATTGCACTGCTATTATTACTCTGCCTTGTACCTACTGAATTCTCTGGTTACATTCAGCATCTGTATCACTTCACAGGTACGTGTGGAGTACTTGCTCTGCTCTTTCTCCCTAGTGGGTAAAGGCTAATTTCACTTTCCTACTGGTTAAACCAAACAAGCTAAATAGCATGGAGTGTATGATAAGAAAAATTCATCCTCAGCTGTTATGCCTAATATCTTCATAAATCTTCTCTCCTGGTTTAGTTCTCATTACTGAGCAAAAGAGATAACAATATATCGCTTTGGGAGGTTTTAAGAGCGTTTCTCTACTAGTCCATCTAATTTAAAGTGACTTTATGCTAGGAGCAATGTGTAAGCAAATCCCTTCTGTTACACTAAGCGCTGTAAACTGTGGTACATGATAGAAATGGTAAAATAATCAGGTCACCATTTGAAGAGTCAATAGTCACTGCAGTGTCTCTGAAATATTTCTGCTTCATTTTAACCAAGAAGTTAGTATGCTGGCTATGTGGTGGATGACGATATTTTAATTATCACCATTGCAACCCCAAAAATACTTTAAATAAATCCTCAATCTGGGACCTGTGCTGTTAAACTGGGATCTGTGCTGTTCAACACCTTTGTCAGAGACATGGACAGTGGGATAGAGTGCACCCTCAGCAAGTTTGTTGATGATACCAAGCTGTTTGGTGAGGTAGACACGCTGGAGGGGAGGGATGCCATCCAGAGGGACCTGGACAGGATAGAGAGGTGGGCCCATGCCAACCTCATGAAGTTCAACAAGGCCAAGTGCAAGGTCCTACATCTGGGTCGGGGCAATCCCAAGCACAAATACAGGCTCGGTGGCGAATGGCTGGAGAGCAGCCCTGTGGAGAAAGGCCTTGGGGTGCTGATTGACGAGAAGCTCAACATGAGCCAGCAATGTGCAATCGCAGCCCAGAAGGCCAACCGTATCCTGGGCTGCGTCAGAAGTATGGCCAGCAGGTCAAGGGAGGTGATTCTGCCCCTCTACTCCACTCCTGTGAGACCCCATCTGGAGTACTGCATCCAGCTCTGGAGCTCCCAACATAAGAAGGACATGGACCTGTTGGAGCGGGTCCAGAGGAGAGCCACACACATGATGAGAGGGCTGGAGCACCTCTCCTATGAATACAGGCTGAGAGAGTTGGGGCTGTTCAGCCTGGAGAAGAGAAGGCTCTGGGGAAACCTTATAGCAGTCTTCCAGTACCTAAAGGGGGCCTACAGGAGAGCTGGGGAAGGACTTTTTACTAGGGCATGTAGTGATAGGACGAGGGGGAATGGCTTCAAACTGGAAGAGGGTAGATTTAGATTAGATATTAAGAAGAAATTTTTCACTTTGAGAGTGGTGAGGGACTGGAACAGGTTGCCCAGAGAAGTTGTTGAGGCCCCATTCCTTCAGGTGTTCAAGGCCAGGCTGAATGGGGCTTTGAGCAACCTGGTCTATAGTCAACCCTGCCTATAGTAGGGGGGTTGGAACTAGATGATCTTCAAGTTCCCTTCCATCCTAAACCATTCTATGATTCTATGATTTAAAAAGGACTACTGCCTACCCAATTCATTTTAGTGAACACCATAATCATGCTATAAACTGCAACTCTTCTTAAGCAGAAGTGTTTTATAATGTCATATTCGTGAAAAAGTAAATCATGATTGCCATGAAATACAAACACTTTCTCTGATTCATGAATTCTGCTTTCATTAAGTGCTTGCATTATTCTAGACATTGATGTGAGCTGTTAGGAGACAAGATACTTCCAAGCCAGATGCAGTCAGTGGCTATGTGTACATTAGCAAGTAGTGTATATAAATGGGAATGGGTCTAAGGATTAAAACAGTTGGGACTGAAGACCTGAAATCCACACTGTATACATTGAAAGCACTTTTGACTTTGGGTTATCTCTAGTTGGGTCCCATAGGCATAATGCATGTTGAAACCTGGAATACATTAGTTTTGCTCCTGAAGTAAATGTTGTAGCTTACCTTCACCTGAAAGGGATCCAGTTCATGCACACTGAAGCTGCTCTAGAGTGCAAAGCTAAGCACAGTATGTGGGGACTACTGGGAGATTCACTTTAAAAGTCCACTGCTGGCCTTCCTTCAATTATCTGTGTAGAAGTATCCATGAAGGACATTGTTAAGTTTCTGGGCTATATTTGTATGCTTTTAAGTTTTACTGAATCTAAAGGTCTGTCTGCACCTCTCAACTGTTTAACCATTGTAACAATGGGTTTGTTCCTTTATTGTTTTGTGTGTCATGATACTATTTACATACGAACAGACTGAGTAGACAAAATGCAAAATGCTGAAATACTGCATGGTCAAAGTGACAGCAGACTATATTTTTTTTGCAATTATTTTGCCTTGGTTCTGTAACCACTGAAAACATTGGTAGTGGAAACTCCGGCCATTGTCTGTTATTACAGACTTAGTTTCCTCTATAACTCAGACCATTACCAGGGCAGCTTTCCTAAGAGAATCAAAGAATATGTCAAAGTTACAAGACCGGATTTTTCATCTGAGGTGCACATCAGTTTTTTTGACTGTTCAAAGTACTTTTCATTCACCAGATCTTTAAAAGTAACTCTATTTGATGCATTTAATACTCTATAAGCACAGGGTGATTCATACATTGCAACAACTATTTCATAATAACTTATGTTCTTCTTAAGCCGATGTGAAGATGTCACACACAGGTGACAAGTTCATTTGATCCCATGAGAGTATAAAAAATCCCAAAGCTCAACTAAAATTGTCTGTAAGTATTTAACAATTTCTGCTTTCCAGAATCTGTTAGTTATGTTTCAAGCTTCTATTTTTTTAATATTACTTTTTTATCACCTTCAGTATGGTTCACACATTTATGTGTTGTCAAGAATTAGAGTCAATCCTTATAATTTATGGGAAAGACACCAACAGATGACCTTGAAGTTGTATCTTTTAATCCTGGCATTGTATAACGTGTTTTATTAATGACCTAGTAAAAGTTAGAGTTAAAAACATAATGCATGAGGTCCTACTCTACAAATGCATAACAGATAAATGTTACCTCTAACAGCTATGTGCAGATAGTAATTAAAAAATATAACAGATTGATATAATGTATAACATAGAGCAACATCTAATAGCAGCAATGCCCAAACTCTGTAATGATGTGAAATGTGAACTACTCAGAATGAGGCAGAGTAAGGATTTCAGAAATGCCAGGACCCATTAAGTAAAAAAAAAAGAAATGATAGGACTGATAATCCATCTCTAAAAACAAACATCTCTTTTTGTGATTTTAGTAACCATACACATGCTTAAAGGAGCAATGTGTAACAAAGCCAACTTTATTTATACTGCACGAGGAGAAAATTCAGGTGGCTCGAACTCAGCATCAAATTACCTTACACTTTTTATTTCTCTTGGAAGAACTTGGAGGCATTACTGTTGTTATGATGAGGGTGATTAATCTCTTTTTACATGCTGATTAATTTAATTTGAGAAGAAGACAATGTATGAGAAATACATTTTTGAGAGGTATTTTCAAAGTAGAGCAATATTTTACAAAGAGCAGATGACATTACTGTGAATATCTAGTTATTTTGCTGTGTATGGTCAAATTTTGTATGCGACAAATACATATGTATCTGGAAAATGTATGTATATGCATAGATTTGCCCTGTACCACAATTGTTCTTGATGAAAAACAACAACAAAACCAATTCAAAGTTATTTCTATACTGTAGCCAAAGCAGAGAGATATGAAAATTACGAATTATAAGTGAGTTAATCTGCATATAGGTAATACAAGCTTGTCTCTGGCACATTCATTCCTTACTGTCCATACTAGAAATGTGAGGCATCCAAATCTAAATGCCGTCTGTGAAACAGAAGGATATTATGTCTTTGACAGGAAAAGTCTCTTCTGCTAATAAACATTTGGATTATGGTCCTCTTTCTCCACATGATACATTATGTAGGATCATACAGCTTGGGATTCTGGCTATTTATTGCCAGATGATGGGAGTAGAAATAGCAAATTAAAAATATAGCTAATATTATGTCATCATTTGGCTTCCACTTATTTTAAGTATTTTCTCCTAAGCCAGTCACCTTTAGTGAACAGTGTAAAGTAAACACATAGCTGCTGCAGGAGGTGCAATAAATGCCCATAGCAATGCTTAACAGTCCTTCCAATTCAACATTTCTGATAATTTCAAAAGAACAAGGTTACAAAGTTAGACGATGTGGGAAATGAAATTCAAGTCTGATGCAGCACAACCAAAGTCAGATTTTTTTCCCAGAAAAATCACAAATCTACTAATAGTTAGATTTTTTTGTTGTTGTTGTTCTTAAAATATCTTCAGTGAGGTTTTAAATTATAACTTGCATAACAGTAGTGTCTTTTAGCCAAAACCGAATCAGGGCGTTGCTTTTCGGGCATTATATGTAACAATAAGCATCCTTTGTACTGAAGATCTAATAATCTGGAGACAGGCTGGTAGGAAGAAAAAAATTACTCCCATTTTTCTGATGAGGACTTTGACTACCAAGACATCAGGTAGTTCAGTCAGAATCATATTTAGAAGTTGGAAAAAGTGTCAGGATCTGTAGTCTCTGCTTTCTGACTCACACTTATGTCCATAAGAGAACATTATTTTTCTTGTCTTATCTATGATTTAGCACTTTGCATTAGGCCTTAAATGTTTCAGATTCAGCTTCACATATTAGTCAGACTCTGATGCTACTGTTGTAAGTCAGTCATTTGTTTATGGGGCATAACTGCTATGGAAGCCTTTCATAAGTACTTAATACATATACTTCAGAGATAAAGAATGCCAAGACACAAAGAGAAAAGAAATAAAACCATTGAATCATTTTTCTGTAACATAGGAGAGACTTTGGTATAAACTATAGTACAAATGATTACCTGTGGCAAAGATTTTAGTACAGACAAACACAAAATTGATTACACTTTTCTGAGCATGGATATATTTCTCAAACAAAAACCCTACTATTAAGGAAAAACAAAAACAAAGGGAATTTATCTGTGTCTCTGGCAGATGGAACTTTTCAGGATAAACCCTGAAAATTAGGATTCAGAGCATTTAATATTTCTTACTTTATTCTAAAATATAACAGAATATACTCAGTCAACCAGTTATAATGTAAAAGAAAGATATTTTATATTACTCAGTAGGTATTTTAATAGTTAAATCACTATTTTTTTTGAAGTTTGTATACAACCATAGTTTTGTTTCAAAACACAGTATTAATAAGGAGAAATCTATTAAATTATGTGCAACAGGAATTATCCACATGATTATAAACTAACGTTCTAATTTACCAGAAAACCCTAACCAAAAGTAACTCCTAATTTCAAATTGCTAAAAAAGATGGACTTAACACAAATAGGTTCAGAATAATATGGTTTTGTAAAAGTACGCCATTTTGTCAAAGTCAAACTATGTTGTTGAGTTAGTGTACAACAGTGGGTACAACAAATGGAACATGGGCAGTTTGGTAGGATTCTGTTCCAAAAAAATTCTGTGAGCAGAAGTAAAAACAAATTTGAAAGTTCAAACTTGTTTGCAAAACAGAAACATTATCTACCAATCAGCTGTGTTATTAAACAAATATCTAGGAGGTGTGACCTATCTACTTACTTGAAAAAAAGTGGAAGTGAAGCAGGAAGAATTTAAAGAAATCACATAGCCTTCATGGCCCTCATTTGAGATAGCAACTGAGCTTGAGTGTGTCTATATTGACTGCATTCTGGTGTGAGCTTAATTTTAAGTTCCAATTTAATTCCCATTGACTTAATTGTAAAATGGTAGTTTTCTGCAGTAAGACCCAACTGCACAGAATGGAATCTTAACAAGCAGTGAAATGAAGGCAGAAAGAAAAATCACATACGTGGAAACTAAGTGCTTGAAGGGCAGAGACAGAAATAATGAGATGAATCTGTGGTATGAAGAAGAATGTGCACTGAAAGGGGAAGGTCAATGTCATTAAATATAGAATCATAGAATCATAGAATGGTTTAGGTTGGAAGGGACCTTGAAGATCATTGAGTTCCAACCCCCCTGCCATAGGCAGGGACACCTCCCACTAGACCAGGTTGCCCAAGGCCACGTCCAGCCTGGCCTTGAACACCTCCAGGGACAGAGCTTCAACAACCTCTCTGGGCAACCTGTTCCAGTGCCTTACCACCCTTAAAGTGAAAAACTTCTTCCTAATGATTAATCTAAACCTGCTCTCTTCCAGCTTAAAGCCATTCCCCCTCGTCCTATCACTACATGCCCTAGTAAAAAGTCCTTCCCCAGCTCTCCTGTAGGCCCCCTTTAGGTACTGGAAGGCCGCAATAAGATCTCCCCAGAGCCTTCTCTTCTCCAGGCTGAACAGCCCCAACTCTCTCAGCCTGTATTCATAGGAGAGGTGCTCCAGCCCTCAGATCATCCTCATGGCTCTCCTCTGGACACACTCCAGCAGGTCCATGTCCTTCTTATGTTGGGGACTCCAGAGCTGGATGCAGTACTCCAGATGGGGTCTCACAGGAGTGGAGTAGAGGGGCAGAATCACCTCCCTTGACCTGCTGGCCACACTTCTGACGCAGCCCAGGATACGGTTGGCCTTCTGGGCTGCGATTGTACATTGCTGGCTCATGTTGAGCTTCTCGTCAATCAGCACCCCCAGGTCCTTCTCCACAGGGCTGCTCTCCAGCCATTCGCCACCGAGCCTGTATTTGTGCTTGGGATTGCCCTGACCCAGATGTAGGACCTTGCACTTGGCCTTATATAGTATCATTTGCACTTATATAGTATCATTTGCACTTGGCCTTATATAGTATCATTTGCACTTGGCCTTATATAGTACCATTTCTTGCACGTGATTGATTATGTGATTATCACATGCCAAACTTGTTTAAATTCTGTTACTGTGAAACATACTGTAAGCAAAAGTTAAAATGCATAGGGTCTATGGAACAACATAATGTATTTCTGACTGTTGTCATGTTTCAGAAGTCATTAACCACAAAGCATGGCAACTGGGGCACATAAACATTTGTACTTCCATCCCTATCTTTTTTTTTCCCCACTGGTAATTTGGGATATCATCCTTCTTCAGGAATGACTTTGGTCTTTTCAAAAATCTTGTCTGTGCTCCTGGCCTGAAGGATGCATGTGCAACCAGGTTTCACATAGTATACTTAGATAGTAAACATGATCATTTGCACCATATAATTCATTCAGCGTGCTTTGGTTGTTCTGAAAAATGACAGGTTTCTTTAGGTGTATTAGTTGTATTTTCTCATGTGAGGGACCACTTAGAACCACAGTTACCTTTTGCACGTACAGTAGTTCACTTACATTTATGTCCCGAGAGCTATTTATTCAGTTTAACATATAATTGTGAACATCTACTGCTCATTGATGGAGTCTTATTTGAAATAGAATAATTTCATATCATGCATTTGTACACCACTCAATTATGAATGCAATAAAGTTTATATATAAAGTGCATATATTTATTACAGTGAAAACATTATCCTTTAATTCTTTAATATATTAAAAATATTTGCCTCAGACAGCATTATTTCAATATTTATGTGCGTATGTATGTATATATGTAAATCTGTATAAAGAATATGCTACAAAATGAGCTACATTGCAGGGAAGTTTTAAGTTTCTTGAGTGGGTAAGAGGATTTTATCATAACTCTGTTTTAATGTTAGTATTTGTGCATAATACATACCTTGACTCACAGATAAGAGAACAAAATAGTTTTAAGACTGTATTTCTCTTTTTTTCTTTTTTCTTTTTTTTTTTTCTATTCCAAGAAACCTATAGAAGAAAATTTCAGGACCAAGTAAAGGCCATCTAGCTCATCAAGGACAGCATCTTTCCTCAGTACTTTAGTCCCTCCGGGTGCCATCTGTTTTATGAAAAGTTCTGGTGCTTTGTTTCTGCAACCTTGCCTAGTATGCCAGTCTATAAATTTATAATTTGATTGGGACAGGATATATCCTCTTGCATTTTTTGAAATGTATTTTATGACTATTTCTTTTTCATTTAATCTATGGGAAACTAACACTTAGTAACATTTAGTATACCATTTCACCAAAAATGTTTGACTTCTGACCTATAAAGATGTATAAGAGACTTAGAAAAAAATTATTTCTTGCCTTTTACATAGCAGCAGGCCCCAAAGCTAAGCATATTTTAAAATGAATTAATTACCATTATGATCTGAAAAATAAGTCATTCTAACATGTCACATCTACTTTCTTTTTTACCTTCACTTGTCTTTTTCTCTGTATAAGATTCAGTGCAACAAAGCTGCACATCTCAGAAATATTTATTAACCCTTCTGCTTTGTAACTTTTGAAATTTAATTCTATTTAAAGTACATATAATGAAATGACAACAGAGCAATAATCATTGGAACCTTACTGGAAATCATGACTTTTTTCAGAAGAATATAACAACAGCTATATCTTGGAATTTTTATTTATGTCTCCATTTTAAATGTTAGCAACTCTTTCATTCCTGTAATCGACTCATACATCTTTTAGAAAATGTATTTAATTCTTATTTTGATCACTGAAGCTAATGTATGCATAAGCTCACAAGCTGGGAGGCTTAGAGGGACTGAGCTCTTTGTCCTCAATACAGGCAAAAAGCCGTGTCTGGGCAGCCTCATTTACATTAATTATAATGTTGCCTCACCATAGTTTCAATTACTGTTTTTTATTGCTTCGGCTGGTATTTAGTGGATTGTTTATGCCCTTGCTAGGTTTGTTATTGAACAAGGACATAGAAATTCTAGCTGAACAATGCTCCACACTCTTCACCTAGCTAAGAAGGTCATTAGCTCCCTATTGCACACAAAACAGAGAGCAGCTCTGCCACTACCAGCAAATCCCAGTTATCACCTAACTGTCTTCCCAATACTCTGGTGTAGACTCCAATAACGCAATGTCAGGTATAGTTCTCTGTGCCAGGAGAAATTGTTCCTACAATCACAGGCACGCTTTCTTGTACACTTTGTGAGTATGATGGATTCACTTTCAAGCTGGCACCTAACTGAGGTACTTTTAAGCAAAATATTGCTGAATCTGATCAGAATTTTTTTAAATTGAACAGATATTTCTGTTTTAAACTCTGATATAATAATAATTTTTGCAATATATATTTGCCATGTCCTCAAACCAAGACAATGTTAAATCACAATGTAGCTTTGTTTTACTCTCTAAGTACATGAAAAACAACAAAAAACTAGCAAGCTCTCCCAAGATTTCTGGTACACATTTATATTTAGTGGAAGCCTATGTGTTACAAAGACTTTTATTCAACCATTCAGGAATTCCATCTAAGTTTCCTAGCCTAGCTTCTGCAAGAGGATATTAGGAAATCAATGGAACTGAATGAATTGAATTAGTGGTGACGGTATAGAGAAACCTGTCAAGCTTCACAGAAGGTCCTACTTAAATGACTAGTAGTCAGCAGAGACAATGCAAAGCTGACATCCCAAACTATGACAAGCAGAGGGAAAAAAAAGGTTTTTGTAGATTTCAAAGGGCAATGGCAATGCAAATCCCATTTCTGAGTAAGAAGAAATTATATTAGGAATAGCAGTAATGATGTCATAGAATGGGATAGGTTCCTTCTGCATCAGAGCAGGACTCTGCAAAAAGTCATTCTAGGTGTCTCTCGCTTATGAAAAGAATTTTACCTACGTGGGTATTTCTATGCAATTATGCTTTACCCCACAGGACAGATGACTACTAAGCCAATGTTCAGCTGGTTATATTCCTAATGTGGAATTCATGGATTTGGCTTGTTTAATTAAATGTTAATATCATTATACTTTTTTGCTTGTCTGTTTCAATTTTTTTGCCTCCCAGAGAAGTTATATATTGTTTTGTATTTCTATAGACACTATAATTTTTGAACATTTGTGAATGGGAAAACTATTTCTAAAACACAACAAGAAGAGTTTATTTTAACCCCGCAAAAAATGGCAGCACAGTGCTCTGTCATGACTTTCTGCATGGTGTTTAGGGACATGGTTTAGTGCTGGACTTGGCAGTGTTAGGTTAATGGTTGTACTCGATGACCTTAAAGGTCCTTTCCAACCTAAATGATTCTATGATTCTATGAACATAACATCTAAAATTGATGGGCTGCTCACAAATCTGAAGTACCTTATGGAGAGCTGCTCTCACATAAAGCCATGTTTTCACATTTTTGCTGTTTTTGTAAAACCTGGTTAATGGAAATTTTGATTATTTTTAAAAATAAATAATCAATAAATGTAAATAATAATAATAAATAAAAAAATTAATAGATAACATTTAAAATAGTAGCTGTCCAGACCACCTTCTTTCCAACAATTTTAACAGACAATAAACAGCATACTTTCATCCAAGACAAAGACAAAGGCAAGGATGCTTAAGGATCAGAGTTTTGGCAAGACATTATTTTGGCATATTAGGATGCCAGAAGAATGTAGAAGACCAGATGGCTCTTCTGTTTAAGGAAACCAAGTGAAGAGGCTGGCAGTCAGTTGAGGGATCTGATTCCTTACTGGCATAACTAAAGAGCTTCAAGACATGAAAGAAGGAAAAAAGATTTTTTGAAGGCAATGCTTCAAAAAAATTATATGGCCTTTTGCCCTAAGAAGGACAGAAGGACATATATGAAGGAGAAGAAAGAAGATTTTTGTTTGAGTGTTTTTTGCTGTTAAATGCAAAAGATATGGCTTTTTTGTTTTTTTGACTGACAATAAAATACTGCTTCAAAAATTTACATGAGGGTGTTTGGTACATTTGCTGTATTTAGAGGTGTCGGCCATAGCAGCCTGCAAACTTGGGTAATGACTCGTCTAAACAGGTAGATTTTGGGGCCAGAGAGTTCGAGTTGTCACTGTTCAGTAATTTCTTTGCATATTAGAGATTAATTCTTTTTCAGTTAGAAGAAGAACCTGATTCTGAAAAGTGGGAAATGGGTCACAGTCTAGTGTGTACAAGCACTTTTGGAAAATCACATGATTTGTTTTATCATCACCTTTTAGAATTGCATTTGTAAATGTGGTCTGTATGTTTTATCTCTGGAAGTCTTGGACTTATTAAGACAGCTAAAACATTTAAAGGGTAGTAAAACTGGAGGCAAATCAACACAAAATTTTATTCACAAAGGCATATGGAATGGCTCCTGAATTACTCTGGGTACACTCTTCACCCAGGACAGAACACTTCAAATGCCATGTACTTAGTGTCAGACATGCCGAATTATATAAGATTAAACATTCTGTTTTATGAATAGGAATGAAATGAAGTACAAGTTCAAGTTCTTATCTCATTCCAGTGCTAAAAGAACAGGCGTTCTTGCCTGTCTGTGTTGATCTGGATTTCATACAGTTCATTTTGCAATGACTGTTGACTTTGTCATATTTGCTTTATTGCATCTTCCACAATTTCTGCATAGTCATCATAGCTTTATCTGTTCCCTGGACAAGTGTGTAAGCTAGGAGAATAACATTTCTATAATTTATTATGAACTTTCACACTTATCCTTGAATAGACAGATCAAATTTGTCATTTTAGTTTCCACACTACCTCCATGATAAAAGTTATTGAATAGATTTTATGAGGCCAGAGAACAGCGTGACAACCATTTAGTTTGATCCTGACCAAAAAAGACCACAGAATTTAGTGAGGTTACACATTTAAATCAGTAACCCTGAGCTATCACATGTCGTTTCACAGGGCTTTAGGACTTTTAAGTGATAAAGAATGAGAATGATTTTGGATGCAGTTCATTTGACTTAATGCTATAATAACAAAAACAGCAAAAAGCACTGGAATTTAAAAAAGGCATCGCATCTAGTCTGAATTTCTATAGATTTCATACCTTAGTTGACATCTTTAGTAAAACGAGAAATGTCTCTCCACTTGGATACTAGTCAAGTTCCTTCTAGTTTGATAAACAAAAAGTAACTTTCTTTGCCTCAAATAATAAGGCAATCACTGTCAGGAAGCAGCAATAGCAGGGCTGCTCCCGAGGAAGGAATGCAAGGGTGGGAGGGTGGCCCAGGGCAGGCAGGCCGGCTGGTGCTCTTCCCAATGGGGCACAGTCCTGAGGCAGGGCAGAGCAGGGCAAGGTGGCCACGGCAGTGCATCCGCTGGCGGAGCAGCCGTCACCGGACAAATATGAGGTGAAGAGCGAGGTCAAAGATCAGTCTGAGGTGTGCAGTCAGCAAATCAAGATGGTCAGGAGCAGGGCTGAGCTCGGGGACACCTATGGCAGGGCTTAGGCCTGGTGCTCAAACTTGAACTTAACTGGAGCCCCTGGGTGCAGGGGCAGGGAGGTGTATATGAATGTATATGTGCGCATGTTTACAGGGGTATTCAGGAGAGGCTGTTTGAAGCTATTAAGGCCCGTCTATGCACTCAGGGCCATGATTTGCGACTTCTCAGAATATTTTTGTAACTTTCTTCTAAACTCAGTTTTTCAGTGTCTCTTTGTGAAGTGTGGACGTTAGAACTAGATGCTGTATTCCTGTGTGATCCTATTAATCCCATATTAAGTTAACAATGTCTTCTTAAATATCACTCTGCCAATATAGAAAAAAAAAATATTCAGCCTCAGAGCTATTTTGAAAGGTGCTACGTAATGCTCAGTATCCATGTGAACATGAATTCCTAATATTTTTCTGATGCACCCATTTTAAGGCTACAGTATCCATCCTGTAAATGTGAAATTTGTGTTCCTCACTGTATCATCATTTAGTAACTTTATTAAATACGTGTGACCTTTTCATTTATTTGAAACCTGTTCATCTAACATCCTGTTTCTTATTTACAAACACAATATATGGTCTATGGTTTATTTATTATAGAATTCTACTATGCCTGTTGAGTTTTTTTCAGGGATTCATACTTAGCATAGAATTTATTTGGTACAAGAAATAAGACAAATTATGCTAGGCTTATGACTTGCTGGTAACCTAAGATAAGAAGAGGTTTTAGTACTTATCTGATCTGCAAACAGTTCTTTTTCCACTGGCAAAGGCAGTCCACCTGCTGGAAGATAAAGCTGATGGAGTTTGTGTCCTCAATTCAGATCTAAGGCTTAAAATCAATTCAGTTAGGGAAGAGTGATAAAATCATTCTAGTAAAGGTAAGATACCATGGACATCCACGTATAGGTGATTAAGCCCCCAGCTGCTACTGTTTCACAGCATTCATATCTTCCATAAGTTCTTGCAAAGATTGTTGACTGTTAGTTACCTCTACTATAAGAGCATGTTTACAACCTGTAGATTTGTTGATTTATTTTAGTCCATTTTTCTTCTATTAAGTGATTAAGTATGAACTACCAAAAAACCCTGAAAAACACACAATGCATGGTTAATATCTTGATCTTACAAATAAAACATGAATGCAGAAGACGCACAGGTTATTTATAAACATGTAAAGCTGTATGAAAATGGTAATAAACATATTTTTTAAACATTTTGCAAAAGTGTTAAATTTCATATTAACCTCATTTCAGTCTTTTAATTTAAGTGAATCATTGTGTGTCATGAGCATCAGATCATCTTTTTCCAAAACTATGCACAACACAAATGTAATTTTTACCTTTATTAATACATGAATTTAAATGGATACCTAAAGTTTCCTGAAGTTAACATAAGCATATAACAAATATTATATAATATGTAATATGGCATATATTTTGCTATGTAATACACATGTATCATGCATAGTTTATAATATATGATATATTAAACAACTAGAACTCATTACCAGTTAGTTTGGGATTTGTGATTTTTCCACAAAATTTCCTTAGAGTCATACAATGATAAAATCATAGAAATCATGTAAAATCATAGAATGGTGTGGGCTGAAACAAACCTTTGGAAGTTGTCTAGTTGAACCTCCCTGCAATGAGCAGGGACATCTTCAACTGGATCAGGTTGCTCAGAGCCCTGTCCAACCCGACCTTGAAAGTTTCCAGGGACAGGGCACCTACCACCTCTCTGGGCAACCTGTGTCACTGTTTCACCACCCTCATCAGAAAAAATTTCTTCCTTATGCCCAATCTAAATCTACCCTCTTTTAGTTTAAAACCATTACCCCTTGTCCTATCATTACAGACCCTACTAAAAATTCTGTCCCCATCTTTCTTATAAGTCCTCTTTAAGTGTTGAAAGGCTGCAATAATGTATCCTCAGAGTACCCCAAAATTAAAATTAGTAAAATATAACTAAAATTACACAAAAATAATTATTGTAGTTCTGGACACAATTTGAAAATTTAAAATGATCACGTTATGAGAAGAAAAATACATTGTACTGTATTCTGAGTAGCTTTTTGAAGAAAAGTACCTACTAAATGATGATGGAACATAAAGCAGATGCATAAGCTTGAGCCCAAGACAAAATGACAGATTCATTAATACTTTCTTGAAATTCAGGTGGCACAAACCTATAGGGATATTTTTTCTTTTTTTTCTTGTTCATTCCACAGATGTGCACCCTCTGTGACAGTAATGTTCTTTTGTGTATAATTTTAAAGTTACAATAATATTTTTCAGACTTCTACCTTTCCTTTAATTCACAGGGTAAAGTAACTAAAAATAAAGATAACTGAAGATTTACTAATCTACCAGTGTGAAATCAGGTTCAAGGTTTCATAATTTCTAATCTGTATTTGGTTGAATTAGCTATATATATGTTTACTAATGCTTGTACCTGCTTTTGATTATGTTTTTATTTGAACATATCTGTTTTATTAATAATAAAACACATTAATAATAGAATTTTTTATTTCATAAAAGTGGGCTTCTACTGTCCTAGGCACTCTGTACATACAGCAGATATAGATAGATTACACTACTCAAACAACATACAGTCTACATATGTAGACAAAAAACAGTGTTGCACATTGGAGGTATACATAAAGTGATTCCATGTCAATAAAAGTCATGTTGATCATAAACGTATATGATATATAGCATGAACAGAGAATAAGGAGAATGAAGAAAAGGATCAACTAAAATAAAACTGGAAATGAAAAACAGTAGGAGCAATAACAGGAGAAAAGAGGTGATGCAAGCTTGAGAACAGGAGGAAGGTCTAGAAGTGATCAGCACAAGAAGAGATACCTCTATTTATTTGATGTTTAATAACCTTCTCTTTACAGTTTTAACCAAGGAACATATGGAAGAGGAAGTGAAGGCAGGAGACAGAGATATCTGCATGAGACACAGGCAGACAATCTATTACCTAATCTTAGTATAACCAGAGTTAGGAAGCCAATAGTTAAAGCCAATATTTTGGGGATTGAGTGCACCCTCAGTAAGTTCGCAGATGACACTAAACTGGGGGGGTGTGTTGATCTGCTTGAGGGTAGATTGGCTCTGCAGAGAGATCTGGACAGGCTGGACAGATGGGCTGAGGCCAATGGTATGAGGTTCAACAAGGCCAAGTGTCGGGTCCTGCACTTGGGTCACAACAACCCCATGCATTGCTACAGACTGGGGGCGGAGTGGCTCGAAAGCTGCCTGGCAGAGAAGGATCTGGGGGTGTTGGTGGACAGCCGGCTGAGTATGAGCCAGCAGTGTGCCCAGGCAGCCAAGAGGGCCAACAACATCCTGGCCTGCATCAGGAATAGTGTAGTGAGCCGGAGTAGGGAAGTAATCATCCCCCTGTACTCGGCACTGGTGAGGCCTCACCTCGAGTACTGTGTTCAGTTTTGGGCCCCTCACTACAAGAAGGACATTGAGGTGCTGGAGCGTGTCCAGAGAAAGGCTACCAGGCTGGTGAGGGGTCTGGAGGACAAGCCTTATGAGGAACGACTGAGGGAGCTGGGGTTGTTTAGCCTGGAGAAGAGGAGGCTGAGGGGTGACCTTATCACCCTCTACAACTACCTGAAGGGAGGTTTTAGAGAGATGGGGGCTGACCTCTTCTCCCACGTGGCAAGTGATAGGACAAGAGGAAACGGGTTCAAGTTATGTCAGGGCAGGTTTAGATTGGATATTAGGAAGCATTTTTTCACTCAAAGGGTTATTAAACATTGGAATGGGCTGCCCAGAGAGGTGGTGGATTCACCATCCCTGGAGGTGTTTAAGAAAAGGGTAGATGAGATGCTTAGGGACATGGTTTAGAAGTGGGTGTTTTTAAATCAGGGTAGGTTAACGGTTGGACTTGATGATCTTAATGGTCCCTTCCAACCTCACTTATTCTATGATTCTATGATTCTATGATTTCCTTCACCCTTGTCCCATGCAACAGTGCTTAGTTTTGCCAGCTTCTGCAAGAACTCCTTTCAGCTAAAGCCTAATTGGAATCAACTTACCAAAAAATCAGGTGCATTTAGACTTAGTACCTCTAACACTTTCAGAATAATAAATAATGATATGTTTCCAGACCAATTATTCCCAGTGAGAACAATATTACCTAATTATCAGACATCAAACGTATATGCTTGCTACTTGATTTTCTCAAGAGCACTCAAGCATGACAACAGCAACACACATAGACAAGTTCAGTGGACTAATTAGCAATTGGTAATGAAAAGAAAATATTGTCAAGGACTCTCTTGCATATGAGCTCATACATTGGTGGGTGAAAAGATGCTCTTGTTTCTATTATAATATTTGTTTCTCTACATGAAAGTTTAATACTCTAATATAAAAATAATTGAGTAGGCAGTTTAGAATTCCAGTAAACCTCTTGCCAGATTTGACAAAACTTCTTAACTCAATAAATATCCAATGCTTTTGAATTTTGTATAATTTTCCAGGTGTAATAAAAAATGTGAAGAATCCTACTAGAGTGGTATGATAACTACAGCCAGTGAAATATGTAAACAATGTTATGTTTAGGGAAAAATGCAGGAGGTTTTATGACTTTTTAAAAGAAAAAATAAGAATTAATTTTATACTTCTTTTCCAGGCTAATGGGAAGCCTAGCACACAACATGAAGACTGAGGTGTGTTTTATTTTTATAAAATTTTATTTGTTGATATTATCACATTACTATATAATTTTTCATGTAATACCCAGTTCCCTGACAGATCTGAAACTCTAAAAATGCTTAGTAAGCTCTTGTGTGGTTGACACTTCAGCTGTCCAGAACAAAAATTATATGTTTTTCTAGAACATACCTATTAAGTTCTCTTCTGTCAAGCAGCTGTAATACTGAAATATCCCACTGGTAAATTATGAAGCCTTTAAGGCTCAGACTGACCGAGACTATAAATTAAACCAACCTATCATTAGAAGAGGGTCAGAGAAGCAACAAGACAAATTCGGCTACCACATATGGATGTCTCTGATAGTAAAGTATCCCTTCTATTTCTTTTCTCCTATATTGATGATAAGTTAGAGAGAACCAAGTTCATAAATCAGTAGTCTTAATTTTTACTTTTAACAAAGCAAGTTCAATTTGAAAATAATATCTCATTATCTCAACACTGTACATTTGCAAACTCATATCTAGTCAAATTGCAATAAATAATATTGATAAAATGAAATAACTTCTGTTTCATAATAACTTTCTGAACAAACTGAAATTCTACTGTCAAAAAAAGTATATAAGAGAAAAAACATTTCAAGTTTCATGTCATTATGTACTTTATCTCTGTGTACATCTTAGAGATGTTTTGATTTTTTGAAATTTTAACCTAACTAAACAAAAGAAAATACAAAAACGCTGCTGAAGACTACCCAAAAATGTAAAAGGAAGCTGAAGGTACATTCTACCTTTCCAACAAAACAAATTCTAGTTAATGTTAGTGAAGAAGAAGCCTGTGACAGATAATAGTTTGTGTGTAAAACTATGTGTATGAGGAATGTATAGCCACAGGCAAGCCAATGTCAGCAATGGCACCTGGGGACAACAATGAATCACAAAGAAAAGAATCTGAAAGAGAGGAAGGCCCAAACTGTGTACTTGTGGCTTAACGACAGCCGTCAGCCAACAACAGTGTTTAATTCCTTTTCACATGGGGCAGAAGAAAATGAAAGACTCTGCAGCCACTTTCTTTTCCTGGAAGAATCCCTCATAACAAAGAGAACAAGCAAGAAGAAAGAAAACAGATGTCTTTCTACCATACTCAATGAATTTGTGTTATGTTAATACACAGGCACCAGGCTATCAGTAGTAAAGTTTTTAAAATGTATATTTTACAAATAAAATAAAATGTAAGAAAATAGTCTCCCTTAAAAACAAAAATCAAACTAAGCACAATAGAGGTGATCTAAATTTCATAAGTTGTCAGCATGTTGCCAGTCATTTTTCAATACCTCTCTCTTATAGCGGGCATCATTACTCTTTCTGAAAATAATATGTTAAAAAAGGTTTTCTGGGGCCATGTTTCATATACTGATATATGACACACACATATTTTTGTTCTTGTAATAGTCAAAGAGTTTTTGAGAAACCCCAGGCCAACATACCCTGAATTAAAGGAAAGATATTTTTTCACTTATTATTTTAATGGTTTTGGCTCATCATTGATGTGAGCAGCCATAAAGGTGGCCTGGTTAGAACAGCAAAATTACTGAGCAAAAGAAAATGTCTCTTGAAAAATACTGACAGAGAAAGGACTGCCAGCCTGGAACTGTCAGCCTCGGAACTGGGCCTGGGAACCAGAAACATCCTTGAAGTACAGCTGGGTACCTGGAAACCAGATATCCTGAGATACCCATGATGAGCAGAAAAACAAGGTACTGTAACAGCAACTTATCATCTGAAAAGGTGGAAAACAGTCTGGAAAAATAAAATTGCTCCAAAAAACCCAGAAAACCTCCTCATCTATTGGTTGTTACAGGTGAAAAATCAAAATTAACGATATTTATTGGCTGCTGAAAGTAGTATGTCTTACGCCCTCTTACATCTCTATATTATAAAATGTTCTTAATTTTTATCCAAAATGGAGCATCTCTCTCCGAGATCTCCCCATGCTGCTCCTGTTTTAACTTTCCTAAACAGGTTGAATTCTCTGCATGATCTTTCTATGAGATCTTGGACTCCCACTGGGGACTCCTGGCTGACTCCAGAGTCTGTCTGTTGTCTTATTGGACCCCACTTTTAGGGTCAGTTCAGTTTGTCCGCCTATGCCTGGAGTAGTTGGGTCCCCCTCTGGGATCGGTTTGTCCTCCCCTTTGGGATGGTCTGCCCTCTTCTGAAATCTGTGTCTTTCACTTGATAGTGATGATATATATAACCATATAAATAATCTATTACAAGTATATCTGCTGTTATATTGTTGACAAGTTGCTTCACTAACGATAAGTTTATGCAATGGTATATACCTATTTCGCTGTTGCTGTTATTGATTGTAGCTATACAATTGACTACAGTTATTATTGATTGTTGCCATACTTTTAATGGATATTATATCATTGATTGCTGGTAGTAATTTGTAATAGTTTGATATATATATTCACTTTATTAATCATAGATACACTTGCTAGTGGTGATTTTTGTGATAGCTTACTTGCTAGTGGTGATTCATGTGGTGTTTGTGGTAATCTGTAATAAAGTAGAGAAATTTAGAAGATAAAGTTTCTGTGTCCTTGTGTATTAGAGAGTTCTGCGAACCCATGGTCATGATCTTTACACATCTGCAGAACAGGTAACCCTTTAGGTCATGACAATCATTAAACTCAATGAATTCAAGGTTTTTTGTCAAAAATACAGACTAAAATAAAGTGAGTAATTGCCTAAATATCATTAGTCCGAGCATTCACAAGTAATAATTAAAATAAAGATGTGTTATCTTTTTCTTTGAGTTGTCAGAATTTTGAGGGTGCGTAATTTTTACATCAACTGCTTCACAAGAATAGCAATAACTATAAGTAATTTGAATACAATGTTTGGTTATTTAAAAACAGGAGGAGGAATGGGGGAGTTAATAGGATAAGTACCAGGAAGGATTAATTAAGGCTAGAAAGGAGAAAGGATTAGCTATTACTCTCTCTATACAGACGCCTACACTTAATGTAGCCAAAAAAGAAAGGATAGACCAAGTGAGCACTGAAAAAGGAATTTTTTTCCTCAGTCCTAAATTGAAACTTAAGATTTATTAAAACCTGTAGCTAAATAAATCACATACTCTCAAATAAGTAGTAGCAAAATATTTCTTACACTATAAGATTTCAGAAAACAAGGCAAATAGTATTTTTAAAAGACATTTAACACGTTATTGAGGTCAAAGTTTATGGGTGATCTAGTTGGTGACACTTATGTCTATAAAAAGCAGGTTTCATTTAGGTCTTAGTAGTTTAAAGAAAGTAAAAATCACAGAATTGGTTCAATTGTGCAGCAAAGAAGACATTGTAGCCTACTACAAGCTCAAAGGCAATGTTCCATTCAATACATTAATATGTGACCAAAAATCTACATCATGACTTCAAAGGTACGATAAAAAATCCCAATAGATGTATCCCAAGAGCAAACTTTAATTTATGCATGTATACGTGTGTGTGTGTGTGTGAACACATTTCTTGCTAAATCTGTGGATTTTCTGATTTTACTCTTATTGCAGAGCTTTTGATCACTTTTTTTTACATTAATTACATGTGTGTAGCTTGACTTAATACAGTACTCTGTTTCTAAAATGCCTCTGTCATTCTTTCATGTTTACAGGGAAGTTCTAAAGCACTTTATGCATTCCTCATCACATAAGGTTATGCATCCTCAAAATCAAACGCTATTTGTCTAACACTGCCTCCACTTAAACTAAACTCCATTTAAACTAAAACGAAATAGATGAGAAAAACAACAATACCACAAGAATCTGTGATAGGGTCAGCCACCTAGTGGGTGAAGGGAAGGTGGTGGCTGTAGCTTTTCTCGGTTTTAGCCAGGCTTTTGATGCTGCCCAGCGTGTTTCTGGGCAAGTTGTGCAACTGTGAGATGAGCAGATGCACAGTGCACTGGGTGAAGAAATGGCTGAATGGCAGGGCTCAAGAGGTTGTAGTGAATGGGGCTACATCTGGCTGGGGGCCATTCCACGGGTTCTACTATCCATGCATCCTGTGGTGGGCTGAGATCAAGTCCCCACCAGACAAGCTCCAGATTTTTTCACATCTCTTTTGGCAGGACATAGCATCAGGCACCAAGGAAGCCATGGGGGAAAGTGACTCTGCTGCAAGGGAAGGCAGCACAAGCCAGCTGACACAGGCAAGGCCGATGGAGGCAGCAGCAGATTCCCAGTGCCCCATCTGCCTGGGAGATATCAAAGAGGCAGCCTACGTGGCCTTCTACATTCACTGCTTCCACTTTGCCTGCATCTGGCAGTAGGCCAGGGTGAGACGTCTGCCCAGTCTGCTGGCAGCTTTTGGAGCAGCTGTTCCACTTGGTGCAAGGGGACAACAACTATAAGGAGCATGTGCTTGGCTTGCTCCCGCATCTGCACAGGAGGATGGCCATGGAGAGGGCCCGCAGCTGGTCCCCACAGCAGCGATACAGCCTGCACAGGCAGCCCACTGACGACCACCCGTTGACTGGCAGAAGCAGGCCTGAGGGGGCCAACTATGGATAAAAGAAGGGCTCAGCACCAGGGCTCTCCAACACCACCTCCCAGCAGGGTCTCACACCCAATGCTTCTCAGGAGACAACAGTGCCAAACACAGCCGAGCGCTCAGCTGGCCTTGCTGCTGCTCCGGACCAACACAAAGGCATGGTGCTGCTGTGGCCCCTCAGCATCAACCTCTTCTGCATCCAATAAACTCCTTGATGCTTTCCAGGGCATGTGTATTTCACAACCAAAGAGCAACACACCATGGGGAATGCTTTCCAACACTGTCTCAGCAGTGCGGGAAAGCCAAAGGGCAGAATGTCTTGGAGTGCACCATGAGTTAATTTCACCTAAGTGCTGCAACAGGTGATGCATCCCTTCTGCTCTCCCAGCCTCCCACTCCCAAGCACAAGGGCAAGGTTTCCCAAGAACCTTTAGCAGTATCCCCTGGGAATCTTCTTTTGAGGGCTTAGGGCTCCATGAGCGCTGGCCAGTTTTAAAGAACCAATGTTTAAAAACACAGGAGCAGGCAATCCCATTGTGTCGCAAGCCAAGAAAGTGGGGCAGAAGACCAGCTTGGCTGAACAGGGAACTCCTCTTTGAACTCAGGAGGAAAAAGAGATTGGATAATCTTTAGAAGTAAGGTCAGGCTTCACAGGAAGCTGTGGTTCACATATGTAGGAAGAAGACATGAAAGGCCAAAGGTAAATTAGTATTGAAACTAGCTGTTGTTGTGCTGTTAATGGCAAGAGGAGGTCCAAGGAAAACAATGGGCCAATACTAGATGAAGATGGTTCCCTGGAAAATAAGGAAACAGAAAAAGCGGAGGGATTGAATGCTTTTTTTACCTTAGTCTTTAATACAGTATCACAGTATCACGGTATCGTCAGGGTTGGAAGGGACCTCTGGAGATCATCTAAGTCCAACCCCCCTGCCACAGCAGGGACACTTACAGCACGTTGCACAGGACAGCGTCCAGGCGGGTTTTGAATGTCTCCAGTGTGGGAGACTCCACAACCCCTCTGGGCAGCCTGTGCCAGTGGTCTGCCACCCTCAAAGGAAAGAAGTTCCTCCTCATGTTGAGATGGAATTTCCTGTGCTCAAGTTTGGGCTCGTTACCTCTAGTCCTATCCCTGGGCACCACTGAAAAAAGACTCTTCTCATCTATCTGGCACCCTCCCCTTAAGTACTTATAAGTATTGATAAGATCCCCCCTCAGTCTTCTTTTTTCTAGACTAAAAAGCCCCGAGTCCCTGAGCCTTTCCTCATAAAGGAACACATACCTGTGATAGACTTCGGGCTGTCCGGTCCTCTGAGTCGGAGGACCACAGCTGCAAGAACAGTGACTTTCCATTTATGGACATGAAAATTGTAAGTGGCTAGCTGTATTAGTTGAGTGTTCAACTCAATAAGTCCATGGTGCATCCATAAGCAGGATTCATCCCAGAGTACTGAATGAGCTAGTAGATGTTATGGCAGGACCCCTCTCAATCATCTGCCAAAGGTCTTGGGATTCTGGGGAGGTCCCCACTCACTGGAAGTTAGTCAACCTTATTCTAATTTACAAGAAAGGCACAGGGAAATTTAGAATAGAATAGAATAGAATAGAATAGAATAGAATAGAATAGAATAGAATAGAATAGAATAGAATAGATCTTGATCTTTGGTAAGACACAGTCCCACACAATATCCTTGTACTGCTGAATATATTTGTCAATAACATAGCGGGATTAAGTACACCCTCAGCACGTTTGTGGATGACATCAAGCTGAGTGATGCCGTTGATATGCTGGAGGGAAGGGATGCCATCCAGAGGGATCTGGACAGGCTTAAGAGGTGGGCCTCTGCAAACATCATGAAGTTCAACAAGGCCAAGTGCAAGGTTCTGCACCTGGCTTGAGGCAATCCCCAGTATCAATACAAACTGGGGGATGAATAGACTGAGACCAGCCCTGTGGAGAAGAAATTGGAGATGATGGTAGATGAAAAATTAGATATGAATTGGCAATGTGCATTTGCAACCCAGAAAGCCCACCGTATCCTGGGCTGTATTAAAAGAAATGTGGCCAGCAGGTGGTGAGAGGTGATTCTCCCCCTCTACTCTGCTCTCATGAGACCCCACCTGGAGTACTGCGTCTAGTTCTGGTGCCCCCAACACAAGACATAGACCTGTTGGAGTGGGTCCAGAGGAGGGACATGAAATTGATGAAGGGGCTGGAACAACTGTGTTGTGAAGAAAGGCTGAGAGAGTTGGGGTTGTTCAGCCTGAGAAGAGAAGGCTCTGGGGAGACCTCATTGCGGTCTTTCAGTCTATAAAGGGCGTTTAAAAGAAAAATGGAGAGAGATTTTTTTACCAAGGTCAGTAGTGATAGCACAAGGGGTATCAGTTTTAAAGTAAAAGAGGGTAGATTCAGTTCGGATATAAGGAATGGTGGTGAGATACTGGAACAGGTTGCCCAGAGAAGTTGTGGATGCCCTGTCATTGGAAGTATGCAAGGTCAGGCCCCCTGGGGCTTTGAGCAACCTGATCTAGTGGAAGATGTCCCTGCCCACAGCAGGGGGGTTGGAACTAGGTGATCTTTAAAGGTTCCTTCCAACTCTAACCATTCTATGATTCTGCATTTCTAAGTCCTAAAAACATGAAACTTGTTCTTTCTGCCCTCTCTCCACCTTATGTCCATAGATTCTGTTTCCATTCTCTCTCTCTGTGTTGTAAAAAGCAGTCTAAAATACAAGTTATAGATTTCACTGGGCAGAAGTACTAAACCTATCCTTTGTGAATCTACCTTTGGCCCCAATGGTTCATGTCAGCAATCCCCACAAGTTAATTATATATAGTGTATCTGTTATCACTTAATATAATGTTTCAAGTATTATTGAAAAGATTACATGAGTATACTCTCTAACCTTCACTTTGACCGGCACTTGGAGGATTCTTGTATTGCAGTTTTCAGAAATACCGTTATTATTTACATTGATACATTGGTACCTAAAATTCCCAGTCTTCTCGTAATAGGTTGTAAGAGCATATAACAAAGCTTTGCTTCTATCTAAGAAGAAATTTCAGTGTAAGATGCAAGCTGAGAGCTGGTGTATGAATAAAACACTATGAGGGAATAAATGGAAAAAAAACCAAGATAATACGTAACATCTCGTATTTAACTCCAGTTTATACTACATTAAATTTCTAGCCCTCACTTGCATTGGTTGAATTAGCCATTATAGTTCCATTTACAGTTAAAAAATTACTTCAAAGAAATGCATACAGTAGTGTAGAAAATAATTCAAGTTCAATATACAGTGTATCTTTTCTGAGCCGTGTTTACTGCAGAAATACAATCCATCTTACCAGAACGTAATATGATCAATGAAGATCATACAAATAGCTGTTTTTCTTGAAGACATCAAGTCCTGAAAAGGAACTTCAACAACTTTATGTAATTAATTTTTTACATGGCTAAACAAATACAAATCTAGTTTATTTTCTAATCTATGTTATTAAATTATTTCCCATTTTGTGGTATCAAAAGTAATCATGCAATAACTACAGGAGCTTAATTATTGATTGCACTGGTTTGGGCTGGAATACAGCTAATTTTCTTCATTGCAGCTTGTATAATGTTGTGTTTTTGATTTGTGACCAAAACTGCGCTGATAACACATTGTTTTAGTTCTTGCTGAACAGTGTTTACACAGCATCAAGGCCTTCTCTGTCTCTCACACTGCCCCCACAGGCTGGGGGTGCACAAGAATTTGGGAGGGGGCACAGCTAGGATGACTGACCCAAATTAACCCAAGGGCTATCCCATACAATATGACATTGTGCTCAGCAATAAGAACTGAGGGAAAACCAGAGGAAGGAAGTGATGTTCTGAATTATGACGTCTGTTTTCCCAAATAACTGCTACACATGATGTAGCCCTGCTTTCCTTGAAATGGCTGAATATCTGCCTGCCAATGGGAAGTAGCGAATGAATTCCTTATTTTGTTTTGCTTGCGCGCGCAGGTTTTGCTTTGCCCTTTAAACTGTCTCTATCTCAACCTATGAGTTTTTTCACTTTCTCTTCCAAATCCCATTATGGGGGAAGTGAGTGAGTGGCTGTGTGGTGCTTAGCAGCCTTTTGGGGTTAACCCACCCCAGTCCGTTTTGGCACCCTATGTGCATTTTGAAGGGTTTGAGAGAACGAAGATTTGAGTGTGCTAGACTGAATTGACAGCTGTTATTGCTGCCCAGCTATTAATTGGCAGGCCCCTGTGCTTGCCATGGGGTTTGCTTGCCTTATTGTATATTGGAGTCCAGTGCTTGTTAGTGGTTGCTTTTGCTGTTTGCTGTATGTATCGCTTATCATCTTACTCTGCGGTGCCTGGGAACACTCTGATAACAGGAATGGCCACGCGCCTGGGCTGGCAGATTGCCAGGGCATTGCTGCTGTTCCTGTGCTGCTGTACTGGACAGGCTGGAACTCCAGTGTCAAAGTTAAAGGGACTGTGACTTGTGGATAAGTCCGCACGGGAGCAGGAACACCTTAAAGCATCTGTGGACATGGATACGTCCATTTTGGAACACCTCAATATTCAGAGTTATGTTGTTTGCCTTCCCAACTAACTGTTAGGCATGATGAAACCCTGCTTTCCTCAAAATCGCTAAACGTCTGCCTGCTAATGGGAAGTAGTGAATGAATTCCTTATATTGCTTTTCTCATGCATGCAGCTTTTGCTTTAATAGGTTTAAGCAATAGGGGAGTGTGAGAGAAGCTGCGTGGTGCTTAGCTGCCTACCAGGGTTAACCCACAACAATTAACCAAGAGGAGACTTTTAAGTAAGAATACTTCTTTTTTGTTTTGCCTATTATTTTTCAGATTTGTTGCTACCTTTATTCATCAAAATGAGCTTTCACTCTCTTCGTGTCCAGCTTTTGATAAACTTGCAATGAAATAGTGACCCTGTGTGTTAATGAGATGAGTTTGTTACTATGGTAATGGCTGAATAGCTACAAATTAAGAATATGACTTCATTACTAAACTGAAATTACAGGTGCTCTATAAGGTATTCAACTTTTGTTTAAATCCAGATATCTCCAGTAAAATCTTGGTCTTATCTGCTGTGAGAAACTAACTAATTAGGAATGTTTACAATATATTTCTTTAATACAAATTTGTTTAATATGACTTACATGTCTAAAGAAGAACATAGTTGAACTAAGGGCACTGAGACCTTTTAAAAGTTTGCATATATGCTATCTCAAAATCTCAGTACACTCCATCTTTCCTCTAAAAAAGCTAAATTCTGGGTTTATAACATGATATATGGATTTGATTAATTTCTTTGGTTTTTACATCCATAAAGCATTTAGAGAGCTTTCCATACTATTTTTTTTATTATTATTTTTAATGCTCTGTGTTTCATTTTAAAATGTAATCTTAACTTTTTCCATGACAAAGGAAAGGCACGACATGGATAACTCATAAAGTAGTGCTCATTTCAGTGTAGGTAGTGGGTTAATGTCAAAGACAACAGCGATGTGTCTGCTGGACTGCCTGTGCTGTTATAATGGCTGCATTACTGCTACCACCATGCTGGTCTGTTCTCCTCCAATGTACATGCTGGGAATCGGTTTATGATTGTATACCTTCACTATTGATATTGAGCCAATCCTGAAACTGGATGGATGGATGGATGGATGGATGGATGGATGGATGGATAAATGGATGGATGGATGGATGGATGGATGAATAGATGGGCGGGTTGCATCAGAACTAGATCTACAAACTCAGATCTGCTGAGGTCTGCATAACTGAGCATGCAATTATGCTGAAATCAGCACAACTACAGTAACATTGCACTGCCTTTAGACTATTATAGCAATAATTCAGGAAGAAAAGTATGAAAATCTGAGTCATCTGCACTTGAACCCAAACAGACACCAGATCCACTGCACTGTGTAGGAATTCTTACTAGGGTTTCAGTCAATATTGTTTTGTTTAGATATACATATATTTTAAAATAAAAAAATGGTTACCTATATTTTAAAAAAAAGTTTTTTGTGAATTCAATTTCATAGTTTTAGATTATTTCCAGGCATATGTTTATAAAAAAAAAAAAAGACAGTTACAAAAGTCTAGGGAAGCTGTGTCCATCAAGTGCCAGAAAAGAGACTGACTGAATGTTACATGTAAAAAACCTTCATAGTTTGTTATCATTACACTTTAATTAAACCGATCTGCATACCAGAAAGCATTTGATGAGATGCAACTTTCAATATTGTGACACAATCAGACTTAATACAATGTAGCAGGATGCAGAATACTTCGTTCTTTTTGCATCAGCTCTGTTTTAACCTTATCAGAAAGTGAGATCAAAACTATTGTTCAATAATTTGAAATGCATATAGCATAAAATAAAATAAATTAAAATAAAGTAAAATAAAATAAAAGTTTCCTTTTAGTGACCTAGAATTAATATTTTCAAATAGAAGGTTCAAGACAGTGAAATGATGCCTTTGACTTCAAAGGCGCAAGAGCAATAACACTATGATTTCTGTTCTGGTATTTCAAAGAACATAATTCACACTAACTTGAAAAATAATGTTCACTGGTAAAAAGGTTCTTTAAAACTATTGTGGGATTTTCTTGCTTTCTCCATTAATAGTGCAGCATAATGAAATTTCTCAACCATCATATGTCAGATACTTAAAGAATACTGGTCTTTTTAACATTGTCATGCGGAAAACAAAAACTATCTGAATCAAACAAGTCAAGACCCAAGATGCGCCCTGAAAGTCTATTAGTCCTCTGTTATGTCCTTCATAACTGCAACATGTATGATTGATAATACAAGGGAACAACATACTTTTCAAGGTCATTAGAGATTTGTCTGTTTACCCAGTGTTTGGACAAAATGAAGAAAGGATGATGCAATTCTTTCTGGTTTGGCTGTGAATTTTTTGCCTTATGAGAGATTAGTACAGCAGTTGTCATAGGTGAATAAAAAATTGTCATCTTTGAGTGTTGTGCTATTCTTATTTTAAGAACCTCACAAAACTACCTCCTGTGTAATGATTACTACCTGAGTTTTTCGCAAGTACTGAGGAAACCCAGTCTTTGGTCACATCTTATTACAGAAGATATTCTATAAATACAATTTTAAAAAAATTAAAAAATAAAAATATAAAAAAATTTAAAAAAATAGTCTCTTCCTCAAGTAGTTTATAAGTATTAAAGACAAATTGACAGACAAAAAAACATATTATCTGACAAAATCTACATTGAGATGGGTAACTATCATGACTAATTCTTTAAGATATTTTCTGTAGGGTCAATGAAAAGAAATAATTTCAAGTGTAGTTACAATGAGACAATAACAAGAATTCTGGAGATATTTGAGGACCATGACTGAACACTACCTGATAAAAAGTTTAGTATGTGAGCAGTAAAAGCTAGCACTGTGGATAACTTCCTGGAAGTTATTATTTTGGTAGAAAGTAGGAATTAAATGGATAAAGGAAAATGAGAGCTGAGACCCTTGAAACTGGTAATAGACATCTTCCATTTGTTTGGAAGATGCAAAACAAAGACAGAAACAAGTTGAAAGAAATGGATGACATGGAAAGGGACAAAAAAAATTATCAAGTTGTATTTACAGCAATAACACAGATGGCTGCTACTAAGACAAGATGTCTGTCCCAAGCAAAGAATGCTGCTGTGGAAAATACCAGTGAATGTCAACGTTCATGGCAGGTTTAACTATGTGATAACAAAGCTAGTCCTCAAACTGCCTTGAAAGCCAATTGGGCTAAGAAAAAGAAGGGTCGGTTCATAAAAAGGGATAAAAAGAAAATACTACAGATACTGGTATGAGAAGATAGACTGGGCTGTAGTGGAAGGAAAGTGGGATTGAATATGTTTTTATTTCTGTACATTTTACTGAAAAAACTAAACCTTCTTATTGAATTACAAAAATAATTTATTAATTTTTATGCATTATCATGCTCTGCATTTCAAATAAGTGCTCATCCTTACTTTCTTAAGAATTTCTATTGAAATCTTTTCTCTGCCTTTGGGTGGTATGACTTTATAGACATGTGAAACTGGAAGAAGACAGTCATCCAGATGAAGACCTACCTGGATCCTTAGCTGTGGAAGAAAACAAGTTTGGTGCATTATCAGTGGAACAATCTTACCTGTTTGTGTCTGGGCTTAATTCTTTGCCTAAACTCACAAGCTTTTCGTTGGCGTATAATGAAAAATTGCTTCTACCCATAACCAAAATCCCCAGATATCTGGCAGTTCAATTTTTGTTTCTTCACAAGATTATTTAAGAGATAGAGACTGAAAAAAGTGGGAAAGTTAATCTGGTTGACTTTAAATGAAACTTCACGAGGAAAGCAAGGAGGAAGGACACAAGTTCTATCAAATTTCACTGAGCTTCAAATCTTCCCCAGAGGATACCAAGCTAAAAAAATTATCATTAAAAAAATGGTTAATCATATATGATGACATTACCGATACCAGTTATTAACCTTCTAGAAATTAACTGTTTTATGGAAGCAAATGTCTACAGGACACTTGTGTGTGCAATTGATCTGTCCGTGTTCAAAGGGATTTGCAAATAGAGAATTTGAAAGATGACTGGGTTACTCAGGTTACTTTCCTACAACTGTACTTAGCTGTGTATATTGTTTGTTTTAACATCTAATTTCTCACTTTTGAGATAATACTGACTTGAATGTTCAATGCTATTTTGACATGGATTCGTGAAGAGTAAATGTGCTTTCTCTAGTTACTGATACGCTTCGCCCTGGCAGAATGCAAATCATTTAACTGCTGCTTTGAACTCCTTATTCTAGGATCTGATGGTACATCCCAATATGATATTAACTTGGGATTTTTCTTTTTAAAAGGTTCTCATTTAAGCATCATAAAAGCAGCAAGAGCCTGGTCCTTACAGGGTTTTAGATCTTTTTATTCAAAACATTTTTTTCACTAGAGCATTAATTTTCTTTTTTCCATGAGTTATTTCCTTTTTTTTCTGTTTTACTTGTATTTTCAGATTTTCCTTATTTTTCTACTTTTCCTTAGTGTTTCTTTCTTTTGTTTTTTATGACTTCAGTATGAATACTTTTAATTTACATTTAAATTTAATTTATTGGCTGAAAAGACTAAAGCCTTTGCTGTCTGAAAAACTACTATATTATGTCCTCTTACGAAAAAGATGTCTTTCAAGTCTTACGTATTAACTTTGAAAATGAAAAGAAAAAAAGGTTTGACATTTTCTAAGTATCATGACAGTTATTTTTTTTACTTGGTTGATGAGGGTATGATTAATACACATTTCTTATGATCTTCTCTAGATTACTCACATGTATGCATTAGCAAAGAGGATCTGATTAGAAGGAGATACTTTGTCATCTCTTTGACAATGGACGATTTCAGGAAGATAAATGTAATGGGTCCAGAAAAAATCATGTAATTTCAGAAGGTTTTTGATTGTTTGGTCTTGTTAAGGCAAGTCATGGTAAAAGTGCAGAACTCTTCTAGAGGATATGATAAGGGTTTGATTAAATAGGGTTAAAGAGTGGACAAGATGTTCTTCATTGAAACAACACAAAATATCATTGGGGGTTCACTGACAGGCTCTTATTAAGAAAAAAAAAAGGAGGTACTGTATATCTATGTTGTTTACTATGTTTTACAACGTGAGGAAGTTTATCCTTCCCACTGGGTATAGTATATTTATAAATTTGTATTTCCACAACCACACAATGTTGCACTTTCAATATTTGCAGCCACGTTTCCAAACTCTCCTAATGATGTTTAATCTGGTGATACAACGCTAAAAAATCAGTTTCTATTTACTTTATATTTCTTAGATATCACAGAAATGAAACCACCATTATGTATGTTCTATATGCTGTGGCTGACTTAAAGAAGCCTGGGAGGTGGGGGGAAGCCTCATTTACTTCGAGTGAAAGTTTAAAATATATTTCTTCAATTTCTACAGTTTTTATAACCGCTTCAACAACACGCACACAACGATGGCAGCCAACTAATACAAAATCGGCTTTTGATAATTTAATAAAAAGACAAAAGGTATGTTTGTACAGTGTTTGAGGTGCCTTAGTCTCAAGAATACTGAGGGCTTGCTATTTACAGCTCTAACTTTTCAGCTAAGCTGTTGTTGCAGTGTTTTTCCAGAGCTTGTGTGACCATATTCCCATGCGTTCTCATGCTGCTATTCTGGTGCTGTTGGTCTCAGGGGCTTGCACCTGCAAAACCTTAATATTATTGTCATGGCAGGTTCTCATGGGAAGGAACTACCACTGGCGTGAGAATCACCCCCTTCATTTTTTGTTTTGTAGACTTTACTTTGTACTCGAGAAAGCCAAGCATAGTGCGCAGCAAAGTAGATAGTAGTCGCTGAAATTCCTTATAATATCCAATAATCATAGAATCATATATGTGAACAGCCAATAAATATGCAACACTCAAGTTCCAAACAGTTCTAACGGCATCAGAAACAGGAATAAGCAATGGGGACTTTGAGCAAGTCCAGATGAAAAGAGAATAATATTGAAAAAAGAGCGTGGTGAAAATCATCATCATTGGTACCTCATGTGCTTGGAGGAACCACTCAGGGGAGGATGCTCATGTGGGTTCCCTCCCTCCCGTCATTGCTCTTCCTTTTCTCATGGGCACTTTTCCCCTTACCTTCTTTCATTCTTTCTCTCTCTTTTATTTCTTCCAAGATAATGTTCACAGTTGTAGTCGAGGTATGCCATTAGCTACGCACTCTGCTATTAAATATTCATATATATGAACTTGTCTTAAGATTCTTTCTGCAACACTAATATGTTTAGTTAGAAAGTCCCAATAATTTTGTGAACAAGAGAAGACAGAAAGTTGCAGTATGCATTGTTAAATTTATTTCTCATCAGCCCCTTAATACAGTTCAAAATGGGCAAATCTTGAGCATGGTTCTGTCTGCCTCAAGTAACTAGATATTTCAGTTCAGTTTCATGGGTTTTATTTTGTTTGAATGGTTTTATATATTACACCCCTGAAGCAATAAATCATCCAAGTTCCCTAATTGCCCTTCTTGTCATCCGAGAATCTGAACAGAAATATTAGAAACACCCACCTCTTTTGATCAGATCAAAGAATCCTTTAAAAGCTTGTATACTGATTTATCAGCAGGAAAAGACATGTTTTCCCTCTGTATTTTATAAATTATCTGGTTCTTTAACTTTCTGCATTTTTCAGAAGGCTTTTTCTCTCTTTCAATACCAAATGAGATCATACATTTTTAATGTGGAAAAAAAAGTTTTAAAAATAAGTCTTATATCTAATCAATTGACTTGAAAGTCATTTTTACTGTAATTTATTCAGGTATACTTGTATATTAGTTTAAGACTATAATTCTATATTTGATTTACACAATGAAAAAAGCTGAGTAAGGAGATAAATTAGCTGCTAATTCTGTTAGGGAAAGATTCGATTGCCTGATTATCAGGTATTAATTTTCACAGGACATATACTATACCTTCACTTCAGAACATGTACTGTTTTCCAATTAGATTTTAATTGTTTTAAATATTTGTGGGGTGTTTTTTCTCTCCCCTTTTCTTTTTTTCCCCTGGCTAGATTAAGATACAATTATCTTTCATCTTGCTCAGTGCTGAACAATTTAGTGTTTGTTTCTTAAACTTTCTGCATTTTTCAGAAGTCTTTCCTCTTTCTTCCTTAAAGGGCAAGGAATATTTGCGTCAATGTGTTTTCAAAGAGGAGTTCTTACTCTGGAACATAGCAGTAGATTGGAAGACGGGTAAAACACACATGATGCATTTTTTTACTTCAGAAAATGTTAAAAGAACAATAAAGCTTCTTTTCAGAGGGCATGATTAAAACAAAGGCACCACTACAAAAAATAAAAATGCATCAACAGAAAGACACTAACTTGTATAATCAGAAAGGACTGTGGCTTGATTTGAATGAAAGCACAGAAGCCTAGGAAATATTTATGGACTTATTTTGTTATGAAGAGATATAAAAATACTCAGAAGCAGACAAAGAAGCTTTCTTATATGACTGGAAGAAAGCTGAGGAACAGCATTTTGGTCAGTGTGCTAGATAGGAAAAAGCACTAATGAAAATGCACCTTAAGACACCAAGTAAAATAACCTCATCTTATGTGATTCTCTCTATGTTCTTTATGCTATGTTCTTTATAATTAAAACTGGTTAAGCTATTTAATCAGTTATCAAAAGAAACAACCACAAAACTCTAAATATTGGTTGATTCTTAGGTAAAAATATGGCAACTACTTGAGATATCATCCAACAAGTTGACTTTCTGGGCAGCAAAGAGCTTTAATTTCTCAAGGTATTGCTTTTCTTTCTCCCAGGATTTCCCCCACCCCCCAGGTTGCTGCCAGGGAGTAGGGCTCCTCCCCAAAGGAAGATGAGCTAGGCACCAATAGGGACCCCAGCACAGGCTCATCCAATGAAAACACAGTCTCACAATACTTTAACCAGGGCCAGGCTGGTGACAATAACAGCTTCCATAGATAGCATCAGACAAGCCATGGTAATGACATACAGGTCCATTGAAGAGAGTGCAGTAGGACCAGCAAGGGACAGAGACAAAGCTGCCCATAACTCGAGTCAAAGACCCATCCAAGACACAGCTGGAAATAGGATTGGAGACAAGGCTACCTACAGTGTAGTTCTGTAGACCAAACAAGAACACTGATCAGTAAGCCAGAACAAGAGACAAGGCTGAGCCTTGGTACCTAGGCCTGAGTTTAACAGGGCCCACAAGCAGAGAGTGTGTGTAGAGAGCCCAGGTGACACTGACTGTGGTGAATAATTAGACCCCTACAAGACAAGAAGGCCCTGAGAAGATGAGCAAGGGCTGCGTGATCATTGAGCTCAAGAAAACCTGTAGGAGTGACTGGTCTTCCGTTTTGCAAAGAAAGCAGAATTTATCTCAGCGCAAAAGTGGGGCCTTTGTTTTAGATAAAGGGTTGTATCAATTGGATGGATGAACAGGTTGTGTAAACGTCCCTGAGTTAACAAAACCAATCTGTCTTCTCAAGTCAGTTAGACCGCAGGAGGGAGGAAGGATGTTATATGTGTTGCAGCCCAGAACAGTATAAAAACTGAACAATCGACAAAGAAACCCCTTTGAAGAGAGCAATGGGCTTGAGCTGTTTTCAATCTGTGTATTTCTTCTTGGAGATTTGGAATACCCAACATAGTGGTTGTGAACATATTCTAGAGATCAGAAGTGGCTTTTTATGTCAATTGAGGCTGGAAGTGGCTATTGTGTAATTTTCAAACTTTAGCTGGGAACTGGGGAGTAGGAAGAAGATTGTGATAAGAAAAGAAGAAAGAAATACCCACTATGACTGCCATGCTCTTCACCTAAAATTTGGGAAATTAATCTCTATGTAAACTTAGATAGTCCATAATGGAACCTTATCTATAAATGCATACACTCATATCCACAATCAAAAGATTTTGATAAAGATATTATTTCTACTCCTGGACAATGCCTATTTCAAGCAAAATCCTAATCATTCAAAGATTGGATTTAGTGTTTAACTTCAAATTTCTTTAGATTTTTGAGTCACCAAAGCATGTGACTGAAGTGTCCTTGTATTATACAAGCTACACATTAATAATGTGTATATTGTTTCTGTGGAGAATATAGAGATATTGCCGAGTAAATTATAACATCAGACATGATGTTTCTTCATTTGAACCTTCAGAAGTTAGTTTTTTTCACTTTCTAAAAAGACTGTTTGCAACACAATAAAGGAGAATCTTATTTTTCAAGAAGTTAATCTAATTTACTACTAATCATTCTGAGGGCAAAAAATATTCCCCCCTCCCCCAATAAAAAAAGAACTACTGACAGACTTTTAATTGAACTGGATTCTAATGCTCCTTAAGTGCTCTTTCCCTACATTTCAATAACATATTTGGAAAGATATTATTGCATTTCATCCACTTAATTGTAGCCAATAAAACTGGAAAAGAATGTAAGAGAAGCTACCCAATAAGCTGTAAAGAAACCTTTTTCATAACTGGTTATATGATCTTGTTCATCATCTGTGCTGTGGAGTGAAAAGTGTCTCTGTATAGTTTGGTTGCTGCTAGGATCAAAATAGTTTAGCCGAAGGGACTATTTTTTCTCACCTTTTGTATTTGTTTACTGCTATGATATTTGATAGTAGAAAGCTGTTAAAACATACTGCACACAGTGAATGAGAATGATTTACCGGGTAAAGAAACGCACAGACACTTCTGACGCACTATGAAATTGAAGTATCTAGTTTCTTGCACAGACTCACACACATATGCTATATATATAGGTTCAATCTCTTCTTCAGCTAGTAAAGTAAAACATTCCGTTGAACTTTTTTTTTTATTATTTTGACAAAAGCTTCCTTGTTTTTTTTCAAAGTCTACAAAGTTACCAGACAGGCAAGTAAAAATAAGCTAAAGTTTTTACTTTAGTTTTTGTATAACATTCGTTATGAATTAACAGTGTCCTAATCTAAAGCTATGAAAGTAAACCAAATCATTGTTTCTAATTGACATACCAAAATATATAAAGGAAAGGAGTTACTTTTTAGTATATTTTCATAGTACTTTAACATATGTATACAAAGATAATTTAGCTAAGCAAAACAAAATGCATTATGCATAAAAGTTACCTGGACTCATTTGAAAGCAAGCAACTATATACATTACACAGTACTATATACATGTATATATTTATCAGACACTACAATGGTTAAAAATTACTAAGGCATATCTTTTCCTTTTGATGTATCTACTAGAAAGATGTCAGGACATGATGTATTCCTTTAATCCAAAATCTGTCAAAATGAGGGGAATTTAAGACTGCCTTATTTCTATTGCACAGGTGAAATCCATCCATTTGGCAGCTGAAGGTGGTTAAAAACTGGAGAAGAAGCTGGACTCTACCATTCTACCACTCCCTGGAAGCACTTGGAGCAGATGAATAAGCAGAATAAATGAATGTCTGACTGCATCTTAGAACAAGTGAAACACTTTCAAGATTTGGGTCAAAATTAGCTTGAATTTTCACTCTATATGTCTGAAAATGCACGTTGAGAAGAGATTAAAAATGCAATTGCAAGTATGGAGAATGACACACCAAGAGGTATGATGTTCAGGCTTCCTCTAGTTCTGTTCGCTAACAGTTGTATTGCTTGCAGACCTGAAGAGCCACTGTCTGCCTGTTTTTAAGGCAACCAGACCAGGCTTCCCACACAGCTGACATAGTTGAATTTAACAACAAAATAGATATAAATTTCAGATAAAGTCTAGGCCTTTAAACATTTATTTCAGGACATATCTGAGTTTGAGTTGTTTTCTTTTCTTTCTTTTCCCTTCCCCCTCCCCGCCCCCCGGGCTCATTTTTTTATTTTATGATACTTTTGTTTCCAGAGGTTCCATGTTAGACAAAATAGAAACATAAAAGATAAAACACCAACCATTACCATTTTCTTCTTCAAATCAATCACTGCCATTTAAAAAACAAGCAATTACTTACAATGGCACTGAATGGTCCGTAATCATTCATTCCTTCACTCACTTTTAAGGAGGATCAATCTCTTATTGAAGTTAATGACTAAGCTGAGACTGGTTTAAACAAAAATAAAATCAGGTGTCTTTGGCATCCAGGGTGTCATATCTATTGAAAATGCCAAAGAAAAAAAAAAGACAAGTCAATCACAAAAAAAATAATCTACTGACAAAAAATGATCTCAAAAGTGTACTGGACATCTAACAATCCAAAAAAACCACCCCTGTTTGATCATCTTTGTCCTGTCTCACTCCGATACAGCTTTCCGGTCTCCTTTTAAATGTTTCTGCTGATTAAGCAAATAGATTGGGATTAAATTGCAATTTTTCCTTCTAAAAGTAATAAAACTCTTGCAAATTTATATTTTTAAGCTCCTAAGTATTGTGAATTTTTTTATATGAAAAATTACTCAGGAAGAGATAAACTTCTTCGTTAAAACATTTTGGAAAAATAGATTTCTGTTTTGACCAAAACTTCTAATAAAACACTTCAAGGATCAATAGGAAGTAAGAGACTTGCAAAAGGCAGACAGACATTTTCTTTTCTTGCCTTGTAGTTAAGTCATCACCATTTTACAGAAGTAGTATCATAGATATTGATATTATTTATTATATAACTACTATTGAATCCAGTAGTTCAAAGTAAGTGATAATTTTGACAGAAGCATAAACATAGTAAATATTTTGTTTTATCTTTCAGTCATTTACTTGAATGAATGTTCAGTATAACTTTTTCACTATGCAGTTTCAGTATGCTTACTAAATAAATTATTATAAAGGACAAATAATGAATATGAAAAGGCAAAAACCCACTTCTTTTATGTATCTCAGAAATGTTAAAATATTTCATTTTGTGATGTCTAATTTTTATGTTGCTGAATATGTTGCAGTTATATATTTAGTCAGAAAACAACTCTGATATTTTAGCAAACACCAGATCAAATAATTTACTTCCAATTTCTTCTGTCACTAGTCAGAGTATAACACAAAGAAAAGTTCATATAAGTGCAGTCAATATGTATATATGTACTCCAATGAAGTAATGGATATGTGTTACTTCTTTCAAATCATTACAAATTACTTAATTTTCCACATATGAAGCCGCTTTCAAAACATCGTTATATTGATTTTAAAAAAATATGAAAGGTGAATGCATTCATTTCGAAAAACAGTACACATCTAGAATATATAGCTGAAATGAAAGAATCCAAGATTGTTAAGAAGAACAAAACCAGAAGATGTATCTGAGAAATGAAAGATACAGATGATTTTTAGTAGCACTCTCCTAGTTGAATGTAATGGTGGTAATTTCCTCCACAGCATTTTAATCATGTACTGTTATTTATGAACAACTATAGCAATAGTGTTCTGTCAGGCAGTTGTATTTTCCATTACTGCAGTCTCTCCTGGACATTTTATGATCATCTGTGAAATCAGCTGTGTCTGAAAGAAAGCTGTCTGCAGTAAATTTATTTATTGAAAAGTGATGGCAAAGCTTTCTATAAGAAAAGAAGGATGAGAACATAAAAGGGATCAATGCAGTGAAAAAAAAACCCAGCAGCCAGTGCCAGGCTTGTTGCTGCTTTTGAATGTAAAAATCAAATCATTTTTTAGCAAACAGGCTAACAAAAATAAAACTTACAGGTTTTGAAGATATTGCCACTGACTTTTTCGACTGACTTGTTCTCATACAATGGAAAGTAACCTGCAGTTGCCTGCAGTTCCACAGACCACAGAATACATGGCATGTCTACTGTCGATTTAGAAGACCTAGACTCCTTCAGGACTATATATGGAGAAGGCAACAATCTGCATTTACTGTCTCTGCCCATTCCTATGAATAAAATAAAAGTTACAGGATGGAATTTAAAAACATTTTGAAGTACTCATTTTTTTTTTCCTCTACATATTATCAGTTTTCTAATACAGTTCTGAATCTTTCCACAGTTTCATTGTAAAAAAAAAAAAAAAAGTTGTTATAAACAATTCTATGTAATTTTAGATAATTCCTTAAAAAAAGTAAATTTACTTGACCTATTTTTTTTTGTGTGTTTGTAGTCTCATAGGAAATCCAGATGACTTGAGTAGAAGCAGGATTCAAGCTGCCGGACTTACTACTTTCATTTTGAGTATTATATAAATTAACGCGGACTAAAACACTAGTCAAGGTGAGTAAATTAGGAGTTCTTTTTCACTGTTGTACTTTTTCACTGATGCAGAATACAATATACTTAAAATGCTCAAGCAATTACTTTCTTTAGCATGTCTGTAAAGCTCTGTAAGGATGGAGACTCTGTGACCTTTTTTCTTTTTTTTTTCTGTTCCTGTGCTTAATTATGTTCAGTGTAGCACTTTTTATTTCCTAGCATTTAATCTAAACAAAATTTGGGAAAAATTAAGCCAACTTTGTGTTATACCTCAAGTGAATCATGCATGCTCTAGCATGTATACTGAGACATGACAAAAGCTTAGCAATATTCAAAGTATTATAAATGCAAATTATTTGTTTACATAGAAATCTTTTATTTAAAAATGTGCATTTTTAAGAAGCTACATATATAATAACAATATAAATAAAATTAGTGTTCAAAAGATCCCATTTCAGGAATATTTTGACCAAACTTGTTACAGCTTATAGACTTGGAGCTGAAGTTCTGTGGAGTATAACCAAGACTGTGCTCTTAATTATAGAACTGGAACACGTCTACAGTATCAAATATAGAATCAAATATCCAAATTCATTTATTTCAAATATGTGTATCAAACTGAATCAAACCCATATGTGGACACATCAATTCAAAATTGAGTTCTCAAGTTTAAAATACATTCTGGAAGGGTATGTCCACATAGATGCCTGAATGCAGCTTACTAAATTTTCTTTAAAAATATAATTGGATGCTTTTGCCCAGTTTTACTACGTAAAAACTGTAAATCAATATTGAGATTTTACTCCTTTCAAACCTTAAATCTACAGAGGTGCTTACATACATATAAGTATCTGTATACATCTATATACATATACATCTTTGTGTATATATTTATGCATATATATATTAAAAATATATCAGCCAACACTTTTATTTAATTGCAAAACACAGTGTGCACCGGGCTAGTTAAATAGCTTGCAGAACACCTGAAAGTCACACCTTACTTGAGAAGAAACTAAAATATATATATATATTAGAGAGAAATAAAAGAAGGATTAATAGCACAACGAGATGCTGGTGTTAGTATTTTTTGATCTGACAGCAAGTAATCTAGTTGTGGACAAATAAAAAAATCCATGAAAGAATGGGTAACACTGAACTAATTTCTTCCATGTCCCACTTCAGTTTCTGAACCTGGAAACATGCATTATTTGTCTAATTCTGTTTTGGGAGCTTTTTATTTATGTATTCCTTTCTTCTCTTTTTTCTTTTTTTTTTTTTAAGCCCTTTTAAAATTTTTTTTAATGTGTATTTGCTTTTTATTTTCATTTTTTGAAGTTTGTTTTCTTTTGCTTTTCTCAGACACTTCAGTCTCTCATCAAGTTATAACCTGCCTCTCACCAAGTTATAACCTGCCACTACTGTATCATTGCCATCCATTTGTCTTTAAAATTTGTTTTTATTAAATAATCACATAGGACTGAGGACTTTGAACTGCCATAGAAAATAGTTCAAAGGATTATATATGAAAGAGAGGCCAGTGTTGATGTGACAAGCTAGAAGAGAAATGCTCATCATTTAAAGATAGATTACAACAGAGAAATTGAAATATAGACAACAAATCATATATACAGAAAAATACCCCTCACTGCCCCCCTTACAAGTAACTAAAAATCCTTAAAATATCTTTTTTTTTTTTGGACGGCATCAGCACTTTTTCTGTGTCCTGAGAAATTAGTTTGACAAGGCATTTGAGTTTCCTATGCCAGGTGATGTTGTTAAGTGGGCAATGTATGCTATTTCTATCTCAATTTATGTTTGGTTTTTTTTAATCCTTTATTAAACAAGTTTATCTTTAAAATGGAAAAAATACATCATTCGTAAAAGCATGTACTAAAAACTTATATTGGGACAGCAGTAGAATAATCCTCAACAAATGAGAAATATTTATTTTCTCAGCAACACAAAATTACACTTCATGGAGGGCTCTTCTATTGCCGGTGCATACCATGTGGCTGTCAGGATCAACGCTTGGGCAGGATATACAGTCTTCTTGTTCTGGAGGGACTGAATGTTAACATTATTGCTTTCTGTACTGATACTGATCATCCACCTAACGACAGCTGCAGACAGCACCACTTTGCTCCAAAGAGGTGATACCCTGCAAGCACTCCACCCCCACCCAGGGCCCTCCTAGTTCGTCTCTGACTTCAGTGTAGATGGAAGAAAGGACAGCATGCAGACAATATCTACAAAATTTATTGTTAGCTTAATTAATGTTTCAACAGTCTAATACTCCAAACTATGTCGTTGAACAGAAAAGCCTTATTTATACTTTTCTTTAAAATTCTGTGCTAAAGATCCTTCCGAGTATTGAAGGATAGAGAGAAGGTGGAGATAGACTCAGAGGTGCTCACCAAAAGGACGAGGGGCAAAAAACATGCTTCTAACACAGATTCTGATTAGACATTGGGGGGGAGGAAGGAGGGGAGGGGGAAGACAGCCACAAGGCTTGGAATCTATGACCTTGAGGATATTCAGGACTTGATTCTTCAAGGTTCTGGGCAACCTGGCATAAGTTATTCCTGCTTCCATAATGTTAAGAAAGTCTTTGTCTCTATTTAAATAATTATACATTTTAATCCCAGCAGTGGAAAATACCTGGGCTGATAAATTCGTGGTGCAGCATTAATGGGTCTGGAAGTCTTTAGATCCAAGTTTGTAATTCATCTATTTTTTTGGGGTTACCCATACAGAAAATATGTTTCTGAGTCCTGGTGACTTTGGGAAACGTTAGAATATAGGAAATGGGAAACGTTAGAATATAGGCAATAGGAAACACTGACTTGTTTAAAGCAATTATATCTGAGATCTTATAGTGACTATACTGACTAATATTTGAGGGTCATAAAAGGGAAAGAAAGGAGGCACTGAATTCAGAGTAAGATGTTATCTACATATTTAGACAATTATTCTCTGTGCCTTTGTAGAGAAGATGAATATGAAGATAATGATATTAGAAGAAGAACATAAGAAGTCCATTTATTAAAATTCAGTGATTTGAAGTTTAGTTTGTAAAGACACCATAAAATCACTACATTTCACTTTCAGGAGATGCATTTATTTTTGTCAGGAACTGAATTTTTTAGGTGTTTAAATAACAACTAACATACTATTAACTACCTTAGTACATGAAGAAATTAAAAAAAGAATCTTTTGTTTAGGAGTGGGAGAACCCTCTAGGGAAAAGCTAGTGCACTTTTTTCAGATTCATCAGCAGAGATTCTTGGTATGGAAGAAACAGAACAACAGATCTTGTAGCTCCCATGAATTCCATGTACATTTCCACAAGACTGGATACTGATATCATATATATAGAGTGATGTTAGACAGATACTTAGATGGGAAAATTCCATTATGTCCTCAAAAGTAACTATTGCATTTAGTTCTCTAATTTGCCATGAGTTCTTTATCTTATTTTCCAGAATATTTAACTTACAAATTATATTTTTGTCTGTTTGGTTTTATAAGATCACAGTTTGACTTGTGTGACAATACTGCCATAGAAAACCAAAAAAACCCAATACTATCTGCTTTCCATTTATCAATAATTTAAAAAAATTGTAATACAGCAAAGTAATGTGGCTTTCTATAGTTGTTTGTGTCATTTGTGGTAAGAGCCTAAACGCTGCATTTAGATACTATTATAACATGTATATAACTGAAATTATTATTATCTTCACTTGGTATATCCAGAAATTACATTAATTTTTTATGCTGCTAAGTGTCACTCAAAAATTACGATTCTTCCTCTTTAATTGGACAAAATTTAATCTATCAAAAATCTGACAAATTTTTGACGTCACATAATTTTTTTTGTGTACAATGAGTTACTTCCAGCTCCCACTTCATTTTTTTAAGTCTAAATAGGGTACTGAACACAAACTCATTTTGGAAAGGGTAAGATTTCCAAGTAGGTGAATATTTACAAGAATAGGTCTAGATCTTGCTCCATTTAAGTCATTGACACTTTTGCATTTGATATCTGCTGGCCAGGATTTTTTTTCTAGAATTGTATTATATAGATAGGAAGCAAACAAAAGTAGTTAAAATAATATACTGAATAATGCATGGAAGGTCAACAGACAGCTTGTATTTTTACTCTTTACCCAGCATTTAAAAAAATTTCCATTTTATTAATGGATCTCTTTGAGTAGTATGTCATTTTTTATTATATGATGCCTTTCCCAAATCTCAGATGACCAAACTGGAATTAGGGATTAAAACCAGAAATAATGTATAAATTATTCTGAATTCCAAATGCCCCATGAACCTCTTCAAGTGATGTATAGAACACAGACATTAGATTCAATAAATAGCTGCTGTTTTTTGTGTCTGCAGCCACCGTCAGGGCACAGGTGACACCACTGGTACCATATTGTCATTTCTTGATGAATACTAAATGAAAAGTTTTTTAAAGAGTGTTAGCCACTTTGCCGTACCTCATTTCCATAGGATCTGGAGATAGGACTTCAGATGCCTAATTGCCAGGAGCTTTGGACACTGCCAGTTGTTTCATTTGTCTCACTGCGTTTAAGCAGACATATAAAATGAAACTTTTTTTCTTGTACAGAAATTAAAGAACTTCATAGGATCCTTCAAGAATATTGTCACTACTTAATAATTTTCAATGTCCCTACGTACTTCTGCATTACCTAGATCATGTCCTAGACTTCATCCGGAACATTGCCTTCTTTTTCTTCATCAGATTAAGTTTATGCCTGTTAAAAAGTACCCATCTGTCTTCTTTTTTTGGAATCTATTTCTCTTCTTACTGAACCCATTCCTCAACAGAGTTTTTCTATTGAAATGACGAACAGGCTTAACTTTGTCTCTTAACAAACTCTATTTAAAGTGACACAGTATAGTCTCCTGAACTTTGTTAAATAAATTAGTGAAGCATACCCTTACATTTTCTTCTCAAAAAGTTGAAATAAATGAAAAAAACATCGGTTGATTGATAACCAGTTCCAAATGATACCTAGTCCCAATTAAATAAACTACTGAATTCCCATTCATTTCTTTCGTGTTAGGATATACTCTAATAATATAAAAATGAAAGTAGTCCACTGAGCTTAACATTTGGCACTAAACAATACTTTTGAGTTTTTTGTTGTTAAAGGTAGTGAACAAAGTATTAACTTGCACAGAATTAGTTTTGGAACTGAGAAAAATCTCAAATATGGAAGGTACAAATGGTGTGATTTAATTAAAAATTACCTGTCCTATCTAAAAATAAAAAATACAAAAAATTCTTAAGAAGTAATGAACCATTATATTCTATGTATAGATGTTTTCTGTAAATGTGTTTTACAGTAGTTTAATATCATGAGTCATCAGTGTAACCCCATTCATTTTGTTGCAAAGTTAGAGGGTGAAAAATGTGTATCGGTCTGATGTGACAGAGAAATTACGTTTTTGATAGTTACATAGAAGATAAAAATGGTTTAAAAAGTCGTCACTGTTTCCTGGTGATCTCCAAGAGCCAACAATTTAAAAGGATTTTCAAAATGCGAATTCAAACATCCTTTAAAAGAAGGATGAAGACCTCCTCTAACCCTTGCTATTTCTGTAAACTGTGTGTGAGAGTGATTTGGTAATCCAAGACATCTGGCACCCCAACAGGCATGTACAAATCCCATCTGCAGGTACAAATGCTCCTCTGCTTGCAAATGACAATGCACACAAAGCTGTGGTATAAACACAAAGATATTTGATGATTTTTTTTGTTTTGTGTATGTATATGAGTGGGTTCAAAGAAAAAACTTAAACCCCTTTCTTACTCCTTTATCCACACGTCCAATTCTTAACTCCTATAACAACAAGTGCTGACCCTTGAGAAGGCAGTGGCACACTTTACTCTTACTTTATATTCCATTTTCTTTGGTGTTTTTAATATCATTTGACATTATTCAGTATCACCAAAAAACAGGTCAAACAGACCCAGACCGGCTGTGATGGTCTGACTGGTAAGCACAATCATTTCTATGTATCCTGTACTTTAAATATAATTATATTTTCCATATGATTTACCTTAACAGTGTAGACACATAATGTTCTGTCTTTCCCTCTGATAGAAAATTACATCATGACTCATATAGCTAATCAGCAAAAGTTAGCTGATAAATTAAAAAATAGATGTGTGTTTCATCTGGGGCAAGTGTCACAAATTTAGCAACCGCAGGGAAGCTTTATATCTTGAGGCCTGGGAGACTAAATTCTTTGCTGATGAACTGGAATGACTGCAGACACCTTGTGTCAGCCAGTTTCTGCTCTTATTCAGAGTTCAAGGGAGAAAGTGGGGTCTTTTTTGCCCTTTTATGGCTGCCTTTGAGGGTAGTTTCTATTGACTTTTTATAGGAAGGACATTTTCCTTATGTAGCACAGGTGGAGTAGGACTAATGTCTCCAATACTCTGAGTGTCCTGAGCATCTTTTAATGAGTAAAAATAGTTATCTGACACATTAATATTCTTTAGAATGCCTGCCATACGCATACTCTGGTATCTGCTTGAGATCACTAGCTCCTAGAGCAATACGAGTAACATGTAACAAAAATAACATTAATAATACCAAATTCATCATGGATAATTGAATAGGGGCCAAAAATAGCCTGAAAATGTGTGAGAGTTCATGTAGATATTGGTATCCGTGATAGGAAATTAATCAGTTTGCCCCATTTCTACTGTTTTCTACTGTAACATTTTTACACTCATAGACTAAGGCTAATGTTTTCTGATTTTGTCTTGCAAAGCACTGTCAATGTCTTCAAATATTTCCCCAAGAAAATAAGAGAAGGAGAGAGGAAAAACAAAAATAAATAATTTCATTTTTCTTGATAGTTAAATAAGAGTTTCTGCAATCTACATTCTATATGATGGGTACATTATTATCTATACTTTTAAAAGGATGTCATGAGATAGAATGTGCTTATTCAGTACTTGTTGATATAAACCAAAAATACCTTATGTTGTGCAAGCTCTACTTTCAGTATGATTTTGTCTTTGAGGTTAGCAAACAGCTAACATTACGTATAATCAAATGAACTTTAAAGCGCATTTACAAAAATAGGCGGTGCTACTGCTTTTAAAAATCTATTTTAAAATATCTATACTACATATGCTAAAGTTATCTGATGTCTTAAAAATCTATGAAACCTTTTTTGCTGCACTGAAAATCTATTTTTTCTGCACATTTACAACTTGTTTCATTAATTATTTATAGCTAAACTGTGTAAATTTTAATCAGTCAATCAAGCTTCTCTATTGAACTCAAATAACTGAAAGTAGATTACAGGAAAAAAGAAATAAACACAAATTAATTAACTAGCATGGATGTCCTGTTATTTTCTTTATCTTTTCTTTGAACTTCACTGTAAAGTTTGTACAGATGAATAACCAGATATAAAGTTTGTCAAAAGCCCAGTGGAGAAGACACCTTTCTCTGGATTGATCGGGCAATTAATCAATTCCACTATCATCTCCAAAGCTATTCACATCACATTTAGTGATCCAAAACCTGATTGTCATGACACACTCGAAGCTGTTGCAAATAAGTATAGTATTTTAAAAATATCAGTTCAGCTATTGCCATCTTTCAATGATGACAAAAGTTTAGATGGAAGTAACTGAAAAGAAAATGACTAGTTATACTCTGCTGTGAGAGTAATAGTGATAAATGAAATAAGATCTGACAGTTTAAATTTAATCAGTATGTCACTGTTTTGTCTTAATAGAGGAAAATCATTCTATGTTGAGTGTTTAATTCACCATCAGCAGTAACAGAGGGATAATGAATGTGGAATTCCATCACTAGTTTTGTACAGAGGGTTTGGCAATTAGGGCTGCAAATAACAATTCAAATTAGATTTGAGTGGTGGTAAGCCTTGCTAATTTAGGTGAGTACAAGCTTACAAAACACTGTAATCTCAATATAACCGGTTCAGTTCTGAATATATTGAAGACTATTTTGTTTATTACGGTATATTTTTCTGGTATTTATGACTGTCTGTGCTTTTTCATGTATGTAATATGTAAAGTATTATATATTTTACATTTTTCAGGGAAGAAGCATACTGTTAAGAATACCCAATCTTATTTTTTTATACTTTTTTCATTGCATAATTTGCTGTTTGGTAGATGTGATTGTTGCTTTTATGAATTTTGCCTCTTAAAATCTCTCTCACTTCTCGATGTCGTGTTTTAATTTTGACATGAAATTGTTCTGTCAAAATATCTAATCAATCAACAAATAATTAAGCAGTAAAAAGTGTATTTCCTGTGGAACTGGTTATCTGAGGGTTGATTGCTTTTTTTTTTAAGTAGGAAATTTTACCTTATTTGAGGTACTCAATAGGAATAAAATTTATCCCGTAGATATTAACAGTATCCTAGTTTATCTGACTGCTAAAGCACAATAGTGTAAGCTTTCAAAGACAAGTAGTAAGTAGTCTCACACACACAATGAAGTAGCTCCAGGAGTATATTTTATCATCATTAGGGCCAATCCCACTGCCATTGAAGTCAAAGGGGTTTTTCCCCTCACAGTGAATGATGAGTTAAGACTCACTGATAATGAAAGAGTGAAGCTCAAGAAAAAGGCAAGAAAGAAAAGCTTCCAATATATTCCTTTCTGAAGGAAAAGAATGATGTAATAATTCAGCAAAATTTGTTTTTGATGGTGTGAAGCTACTGGTAATCCATCACGGGAGTGAGGCTTTTCAAAGACTGTTAAATACATCATGATATTTTTTAACTAAGTCAGTATGTAAATTTTCTGTAATTCTTTGGTTAAAGTGTTAAGATCCGTCATCTCTAACTGTTGTGGTTTAACCCCAGCTGGCAACTAAGCACGACAGAGATGCTCACTCAATCCCCCACAGCAGAATGGGGGAGAGATTCGGAAGGGTAAAAGTGAAAAAACTCATGGGTTGAGATAAAGACAGTTTAATATCCATGCACGCAAGCAAAGCAAAACAAGGAATTCATTCACTACTTCCCCTTGGCAGGCAGATGTTCAGCCACCTCCAGGACTGCAGGGTTCCAGCGTGTGTAACAGTTACTTGGGAAGACAAATGCCATAACTCCGAATGTCCCTCCCCTGCCTTCCTTCTCTTCCCCTAGCTTCTGTTGTTAAGCACAATGTCATATGGTGTGGAATAACCCTTTGGTCAGTTGAGGTCAGCTGTCCCGGCTGTGTCCCCTCCCCACTCACTGAGTGCCCCCCAGCCCACTTGCTGGCAGGGTGGTATGAGGAACAGAAAACGCCTTGACTCTGTGTAAGCACTGCTCAGCAATAACTAAAACATCCTGGTATTATCAACACTGTTTCCAGCACAAATCCAAAACATAGCATCATACTAGCTACTGTGAAGAAAATTAACTCTATTCGAGCCAAAACCAGCACACTAAGTGTAGTATTGTCTGGAGTCTAGACTACCTTTGTGTCAGGTAATTTTACTTCCTGTCAGAAAGTTAGTTACTTAGAAGCATTTGAGACCTTCATATTATTGACTAGGAAGTACTTTTGACATGTAAGTAAATCTTGGGTGTCAGACAAGTGAGAATAGAAGGCTTAAGATTCAAAATAGACACTTTGCTGTGTCCAAACTCATACCTTCAAAATATTCATGCTCATGAAATAATGTAGCTAGAAGTCTGTTGGCTAAGAAAGGATTTTTAAAAAAGCACTTAATCTAAACTAAATACAGTAATGTATTGGAAATGGCAGGATATACGTATCTCTAGGGGATCTGACCAGAAAGAGGTTCATGTTTATCAGAGTTCTATGTTAAGCTAGCATCTGTGAGGGAATCTTCCCCCAATAAACATCTCCCAGAACTTAATCCGCTTCTCCACTCTCCTAGATGAACCAAATTCTGATGCAGGTGTCTCTTTTCATCTTATATAGTGGAGAGCTCATATTATCTATAAAAATGATTTGGGGCCAGTTACAGAAAGAGTCTGAATCTAGAGTCCAGTGGTTTGTGTGTTCAGTGGAGATGTGGAGGACTGAGGTTCATATCTTTCTGCCAACAAATATTTACTTATAGAAGACTGAGAAGCTTCAAAGTATTTCTTTAAACATCACAGAGTTCAGCCTCTGAGCTGTGCTTTCAAGGATGCCACATGGGCCAGACATACTAAGGAGGAGTTGACAGGGAAAGAATTTTCCTCCCTTCCCTGTGATATTCTGTGGCCTTGTGTGTGCATTTTATTTATTCATTTATTTATTTAAATTTATATATTTTTGTGAGAAAAGACATTGTTCCAGTGACAGTTCCGACTCACCACTACAGCTGACAGCACTGCCAGTGTCCAGATGTCTACACGTCACCCATTTTTCAAACTCTCATCTCTTAGTGCCTCACTCCCTCTTTCTCTATCACTCATTTTTTTCTTGGTTATCTTTCTGTCACCAACTGTCTGCTTTTACAAGTTTATTATACTTTTATGTAGCTACCAAAAATGATAATTGAAAAAAATACATACACTACAGTAAATAACCTATTTCTTTAATAATCTAAGTTAAAATCTGTTTTGCATGGAAACCTGTGTTTCTGCCTTCATAATGTAAAGAAGGTAGTGAAGCGGAATCACATTTTACTTCAGTTCTTAAGTTGGTGAGATTTGGTTTCCATTTCATCTTAAGTGGTAGTGAGTTTCGTAGTGAAATATTGGTCATGCAGAACATTTTGCCAATTTAGTCTGTTTCAGAATGAGTTTCTGCTGACTTTCCCATAGACTGCATTCATTTGTTGAATCACTGTGAAGGGAATGATCTCTAAGATCTGCTTAGAGAGATTTTGTTAGATAAAAAAAAAAAGAATTGTGAAAGTATCGAGTAAGAGACTAAATGTGTGACATGCTTTCAGTGGCTTGTTTTTCAAGGTAATATTTTATATAAAATGGGATTTTCATGGAGATTTCTTACTCAACATAAGGAGGAATGAGCTATAGTAGTTTAACAGAGAAATAAATATATGTGTAGTGTAAATCAGTATTTCTTTTAAATAAAAGACAGAATTTTGGAAGGAAGCAGAAAAAGGAACAAACTTTATACTACCTTGGCAATGATGATGACAGTGATGCCTCTGATAGGAAGAGGTTTCTTGTTAGTCCCATGCATCTTCTTCCTTTTCAGCTGGGTTAAGTGCAAGCCAATTTCATTTCTTTCATGTTTCTCTTGAGGTACTTTGACATTAATGTGAGGACAGCAATGATTCACAGAGTTACAGCCTTTGTTATATTGATGGAAGAAAAATATTTGGAAGTTCAGAAGCTCTCTGTGAACCTCTATGCATGTGCTGAGTGTTGCAAAAATCAGTTTTTCAGGATTATGTGTGTGTAGGATCTGAGGAAAAATGATATGCCCTTGCTCATCACATCAGAGAACTGTCAAAGAAGAAAGAACATGTAAGTTATTTGTTTTTCCTGGTATAGATGTAGACATTGTGTCTTTAGACATCTAAATTTCTTGAAGCTGAATGCTACTCTGAAAGCATAACTTTCATTTGCAGATTTAAAAAACAAGTCCAAATACGCAGCAGATTAGAATCATGTCTTATTAATACAAAAAAAAATGTTTAAAAAAAGAACACAGCCCTGACTGTTGACATTACTCAGACAGACATTCTATTTAAAGGTGTCAGCCCATTCCAACGGAGTGGGTATAAAATGTTATCTGCTGAGGTGGTATTTTCACTGTTGGGGACCAGGGACTAAAGAGAACAATATTGATTCTGATATACTAAGAACATCACTTTAAAAGAAAAAAAATGGACTCCTAAATTTTGCTTACATAGTCTTGTCTTTCTTTTCTGGATGCTTCCCCTAGTCCTACCTCATCTATTCTTCAGCTCAGATAAGAGAACTGGATTAAAGATTTTTCATTTAGAAAAGGCAATTTTAGATTATGCTGAATTCTTTCTGGCAACAAGCTTAAAAGCTTGATAAATTGCATTTGATAATATGACAATGCTGTCGAATAAGGCTTAAAATCAACTGTGAGATAATTACCAAAATGCAATATATTCATTCTACTCATTCAAATGGGTGAAATATATTCTGTTCATTTATAATAAAAATGTGTTGGCTGGAGGAAATCGTTACACATATTGGCAGCATTATCATGGTAAGAGCTGCATTAAGTTGTGAAAGAAGTCATGCTCAATGAACCCTCTTTTCACTTTGGAAGCCAACATTCCAGAATAAAGTGGCCTGTCCCCTAAAGCCAAACAAACATAAAGTGGCCTGTCCCCTAAAGCCAAACAAACATGTCTGAAACATGATTTCTTTAAAGCCATGTAATTCATACTTCCTTATTTTAACAGTCCTTCTGTTAAAACATCAGGAGTTGATTAAATTTTAATGCTCCCTTTTAAAGTGAAAGAACTACTTTTTTTTCCACACCAGGTGTGATTCCATTTATATGTACTTACCATGTTAGCAGTCCTCATTGTAAAATACAGTGCAGCTGGACTTGTAAAAGTAATTTTGCAGTGTTAAACTCAAACGGAGGTGAATATTGTTCAATTACATTGTGAATCAAATTTCAAATCAAATTTCTTTAGGACTAACAAATTAATTAATGAAAATATTTTGTTTTGGGCACACAAGTTGAGGAAATTCAGACCTAGCAAACCTGTCAGGTCTAGTTTTCTGTATGAACAAAAGAAATGGTGGGTAAAGACATGTTCACACTTCTTGCTAGAACTGTCAGTTTGAAAATATAGCTGTGTATTTTAAGGATATATTCTTAGACTTAATAGCAAACTCTATCATCTGTCTTTATCTACATGCATCTTACATCAGGAATTCCTACATTTTATCACACGTAGTCTTGACAGCATGTGAGCTTGATGTACCATACATCCAATAAACAATATAATTTTGAGATATCTTAATGCCTGCATCCTGACATCTTGCAAAAACTACATTACCTACAAAAAACTGTACTACAATTTCAAGATATGAATATGAATCTGTCTGCATTTTGCCTCAAACTGGTGCAATGAAAATCAATAAAAGCAGATTAGCTGCTGCTTGATGAACTACTAAACCACTGTAGCTCAGCTTTCTAGCTAAGATTTTGGATTGTTTTAGTGTCTTCAGTCTATCACTGATCAGTTTACAGACATTACATTCAGTCATTAGAGAATAAAAGTAATAAACACCATGCATTAACATCTGCATGCATAGTAGTTTGCGGAAGACTTTGCTTGGTTTTAATTTTTATTGGTGCATTATAGACACATAGTTTCATTCATTTCTACTGTACCTGGAAAATACTAAAAGGATTACAAAATCATATCAACAACATATGCATGAGATCTAGCATTACAAAATGGTATGGTAAAAAAGGTATGTATTGATATTGGATTTGCTGCATACTAAACCCCCACATTCAACCCAATATAAATATTTGCTTCTGCTGCTAAGAAAGCTGAGTACATTTAAGATAAATAGCATATGATGCTGAATAATTCGTATTTATTACATGTAACATTTTTCATTTCAGAAAAGATCTCAAAGCACTACACAATGATATGTAGTAAATGCAGAAATTCAGTCATTTCAGTTATGCTGCGAATCAAACCAAAAAGTCAGTGGAAGTACGCCATGCTTCACAATGATAAAACGATGATACAGTCTTAGATACACAATTATTTGCATGTTATTTCCCATTCTGTAAAGTGAATTCTACTAAATAAAACAAACTGAAAGTAAAATGTATTTCACAAGACAAGAAATTGTAAGGTTTCTGGACTGCGTATGAAGGAAGCCACTCTTCTTTCAAAGAGAGAAGCTACTGAAAATACATTTTTCCTCTTGTACAACAGAGAATGCTTGCAGCTGTAAAGAAAAGGGTAAGAAAAGGGTAAATATTCTCTCCTTGGTATGGTGTATAATAGTTTGGCATTATGGTCTGCTATCAGGCACTATACGCACACAAAAACATTTAGTATATAATCACTAAATTCTGCAATTGTTTAGTCCATAATACAAGGGTTGTAGTACAGAATATAGTTTTAATGTATCTTTTTTTTTTTCTATGTCTACTTATTCTAGTCTTACACATCCTCCTCTGGAAAAAAAAATCATATGCAAAATAACTTTTTCTTCCTCAGTAATTCTGCCCTTTAGTAGATCAAGTCTGGAGTGTGGCCAGAAAACAGTTCATAAGCAGAAGGGTCGGTGGACAGTCCTGGTGTTACTTTTGAGATCTGTCCTTTGGGACAAGGTCCTTTCAGGGGACATGGTTATGAAAGGATACTGCTAGTAAAAACACACATTTCAACCTCATGGAGTTTAAAAGTGTATATCCGATATACTGCTGGACAGTACCAATTTCCAAATTGTATTTTTGCCTGGTTTATAACAAATAATTGCAGTAAACTGGAGAAGCACAAAAGCATTCCTTTTTCTGTTCAGAAATCAGGATTACGCTCCACGTGCTCAATAACCTTGTGCTCTCTGGATGCAGTTGTGAATCAGCGCCTCTGTATGTGTTCAGAATCAATGGTACTTTTCTGCCACTTAAATTAGAAATTAAAATATTTTTTAATGGCTGACACATCATACCACAGATCAGAGATAAGGAACGCAATTATATTTATTCATAGTCTAAAAATTTGGCAGAAAACAAGTTGTAACAGCATATTGGGGATAGACAACTGAAAGCATCTATTGACTTTCATAGCTTGCTAGTGAAAACAATAGGCAAAAAAAAGGAAAAACACACGCGTATTGTCAGATCTCAGACTGAGTTTGCAGAACTGCAAGTGAAGACACATTCATCTTTGTGTTTATAACATTTATGTTTCATTTGGAAATAATTCTGAATTAATAAATAAGGACACATTTGTTTGCTATTTTTCAGTATTATTTTTGGAAGTGAAACTATTCTTAAAAGTCTCTCTGGGAAAAAAAAATATCTTTGAAACAAAATATTCAGTTTATTTATCTATGTGCTTAAGCATTTATTTACAGTTTAGTACTACTTGGAGATTGCAGATAAAAGCTATGTAAGCATCGGACAAAAAGATATTGTCTTGTCCAAAAATGTTCTCAAGCCAAGTCACGTTTCAAATATTTAATCTGATTACAGATGAAACTGTTTCCCAGGCACTGACTTTTATTTTTCACAAAATTGTTTGAAGTACATATCAGTACTGCTGCTCTGAGATATCAAAGAAGAACTAATTCAGTCTCATACAAAATATTTAAAGTCGGTGAGAGTTCCTTCACATCAAATTCATAAATAAGCCGTTGACCCGGTGGTATTATGGCATCACCTTTGCCAGCAGCTAAGTTCAACACAAATGGGCTAAGTGTGGTGAGCTGGGGCGAATAAGACAATGCAAACAAGAACAGAGAGTAAGGAACTACAGTGCAGATCACAGGTCAACACCTAACCAAAGAGTTCTAACTGAAACTGCTGGAAAAATAAATCACAGAATCATTGTGGACTGACCTGGCTGGTGGCTTGTGCTGACACCTGCTTGAAAGATGCTCTGAGACAGAGGCTGGAGGAACATGGTTACATGGGCATGGGACATGGAATAAGGCACGCACTTGAGGTGGAATCATTGGGTGTCAGAGCCAAGTGGCCGCCAGACCCATACATGAAGCGTGGTCAGAACATCCCATGGGGTCACTGGAGTGGTCACTGGGGAGGTATCAGCAGATGTTGCAAGCGTGTGTGGGGCAGGAGTCAGGGGATGAGCTTTTTTCTGATACAGTCCCCATCGCCTACTTGGCCTGCTTGGTAAGAGAGTCACATTATTTGTTGTTTATTTTCAGCTGTGAAAAGAACTCACTCAAATCTTCAGCTCTAGCTCAGACCAAATTCATTCTAACCCATGTAAGTGGTTTAAAATAACCTGGCTAATCTTTTTTATTCTTTGTGGTTTTTTGATTCTTGTGAGATGAGAAGAAGAAATGATGAAATTCTTTCGCGTGTGGTGTTTTCCTGTTGCTGATATGAAAACCAGAATCAGAATACTACTTCCAGATTGAAAAACATAATATTCAGAAGTTCTCAAATTATTCTTTTTCAGAAGGAGTGGAAATCTTGTTGAAGGTTTTACTTTATCTTGTATCAGTGAAGTCAGACAAAATTTTATTACAAACTTCAGTAGAAACAGACAGAACTTTCATAGCCGTAAATGAAGTAGCTTACGGTTTTTAAATTTACACTTGAACATAGGGCTATCATACTAAGTATGAACATCCTGATACAGCATCAGGGCACTGGTGGCATGACACAATGCAAATTTCCTTGATTTTGAAAAGAAAATAACATCCGCTATTTCCTCATTAGGGTTTGTTGGGAATTATCATGTTAGCTTAAAGCAATTTGGTTTCAATTAATTCATATTTTCTAGTTTAAAACAACAACAAACATCTTGTCTATCTCACATAATTTATGTTAATACTTGCTACAGCAAGTATCTACTACGCAATTGCGTAAGTGCTGCTTGAAAAAAACATATGCTACAAAATACAAGCAGCATTCTGTAAGAGGCTGTTCTTACAGCTTTAAAACTTAACATAGGCTTCAGAAAAAAAAATGTTCAGATATTTTCACAGCCATCACTGTGGCTGCTGGTGCTTTTTTTTTTTTCAGGCAATTTGCATCTACCAGAGATATCCTACTGGTTCACTAGCCTGTTTCTAACAGTGGCAGTAGGATATATTGTTCTGGAGAAGACATGATCCCTGATACTTAAAGGAAGCCCACAGCCCTTTCACCTACCTCGCATTCACAATAGTTGAATTAGAACATTACAGAGTAAATTCTGCCAATTCCTTTGAGTTTCCATTTAAATGTGCAGAATTTTTAGTTCTGAGCTGTAATTTTTGCTAAAACTTACATTAAAAAAGTTCATTCATTTATTTGGTACATATGCATATGTAGTTGTTGTGTGGGAGCACTTTCAATGTCTTTTCCAGTAACTTGCACCTCTCTGGATTTGCCTTCAGTTGTCAGCACTTCTCCCATTATAAGACATCAAATAGAAACAGTATGATGATTGTAGGAGAGTGCAAAGTAGGGTCCATGAAAATAGTTGGCTCTTGTCAAGGATTATTAGATTGCAGAAGTACTGTTTAAAGTTTTGTCTGTATAAAATTAAAGAGAAGTATGTGTTTTGTAATCTTCATTTACGTGCAACGTTGGCTTTATCTTACAAAATCATATTTTGTATGTGGTTAGAGCTATCCTTTGTCTCCAGAGGACTTCTGTCTGTTCTTGCTTGCATGGCTATGGTCCACCTTACATATGTTTATGCCTTCCGCATCAGGCTGTTGATATTCTCTGATGATGGAGAGGTCTGAAATCTTTCTTTGTATGCTGGAGATCAATTTTTTTTTGTCCTCTGCATGCTATTATCTTCTCTCAATATTTTCTTCTTATATTTTTCAAAGTCTTATTATGTCAACAACACAAATATAGTTACATGTCATTACTTTTGAAAAGAAAACTAAATCTTATTTTAGTTGAACTTATTCATTTGACAGCTTTTTCCCCTTTTTTTCTACAGTTTATTGCAAACTGTAGAACTGTAAAGCAACGTTTACATTAACACAAAATCTTTGTTCTTAGATGCCAATGTCTCATTCTAGAATACAACACTGTAAATCATATGTATAGCTTATGTTAGAAGGGGCAAACTGTGGCACAATGATATCCTGGTCTATGGCAGGATCTTCCACAAACCAAATAACAGTTGGTAATTAAAACCAGTAATAAAAGCCTTAAACCAATCTACACTTTTTTTCAGTAACTGTAATAATCAAGGAGAAAGTACACAATAATACACACAGTTCTTTTTACAGATTTTTTTTAAATAAGTATGACTATACTACCCCTCTACAAAAAAACCCAACCTTACAGAAACGTTCTTGTTTAATGTAATAAATATATGAAAATATAGATACATGTGATGCATCAGGTATATAAGTATATATGTATTCAAATTGCACAGAATATAATATATATTTATATTTCATTTTGTATAATATGTAAAATAATATTTAAAACCAATGAAAAATATTCACAATGAAGCAAAATACAGAGCTGGATCTAAGTCAAAATGCTGAACTTAAATTTTGAAAAGTGTGTGTGTGTGTGCACGAGAGAGATTTGAACTCATAGAACAAATAGCTTTTGAACATGTTAGTCAATAAGATGGTCCTAGATATGTTGTAATGAAAATGATTAAAATATGACCTTTTTTCAAATTTCACTGGCTGAATGCAAACAGTACCAAAAAGTTACACTTTAGCAAGCATACAACTGAAAACCACTGGTTGATTTGATTTATTATGAATTCTCTTCTATTCCATATTTACACCTAATTTTTACTATACGTGTAAATTAAAAGACTAGAATGGTAATTCATTAAGACTCTGTTTGAGTGTCTGGAATGTTTATATATTTATTTTCTCTTTTCTCATCACTCTCGTGTTCAAACCAATCTTGGAGTTTGGAAACAGAGCTCAAAAATCTTTCCAGAAATTTTCCAGAAAATTCAAGAAATTTGCTATTGTGAGTGCTTGGGAAGCTAGACAAACCTCTGCACAGTACATAGCAGGTATCTTTTTTATGAAACCATGAGTAAATGCATATATGTATACACATTGCAATAATGTAAATTGCCTTTAATTGGGGTATTGTGTTTTTTCTGTTTATACATAAATATTTACACATGAGAAAAATTGTAACTTACTAACTACCCTAAAAACTATTATCTTAATCACAGAACATGAAGCATGCTCTTAGAATTATAGATTTCTAATTTAGACAACATATAATATTGTATCTTAAAATATATATGGAAATTTTTTATGACATTATTAGTTATTTCAAAGATGACTTTAAGGAACATAAGGCTACCTTGCTTCTCTAGAAATAACTTCTTCCACTTCCACTGGTTTTGTGCTACTATATAGAGAATAGAAACACCAAATAATTGAGTCAATGAAAAGAAAAAATGTATGGGCAGACTGTGCTAAGAAAATGCAGGAAAATCCATTTGAGTAGGTCACAAGACTGAAAAGGAACAAAACACCTACATCTTGCACCCTGCTGTAAATGGAAGGAAGAAATCCTTGTCAGTGATTTTTCAGCTCTTCTGGGAAGTTTTCAGGATGGTGCAGCGAAATCTTCTCACCTCTGCCCAGCAGGCACCAACAGCCTCAGAAGACGAGGAGCATGGGCAGCGTTTGCGTAACACCACCAGGCAACGGAGCAGAGACTAAGAAAGCTTTTGTGCAATATTTTTAAGTGTTTTGTTGAGGCTTTTCTATCTTGATTTGGACTGTGAAAATATATTACTGGTAACTAGACTAATGATTCAGATTTTAAGACCTAAAACATTAATTGGACTAACAGTAAATTCTTGGCTTCACATATGAGATGTTTTTCTGTTTGTCTGTAGCAAGATTTTTAGTATAACATTTTACATAAATAGCACAAAATCGTGGTTATTGTCTTTAGATTACACATTAAATAAGTCCAACTGAGGTGCATTGTAAAATAAAAAATATTTACCTCTTCCACTGTTGTATTTCAAAGATCAGTGTTGAATTTTAGCCACTCCCTGCCTTTTGCAGGGATTGTTCCATAAAACTTATTAACTCTGACTAGATGTGTTTGTGAGCTGGACAGCTCTTTTAATGTTATTTGAACACCTCATGGAAATGTACATTCAGGAAATGGACAAGTGTGTGAAAGTGTAGAAGGAAAGAAATGTCATTTTTAAAAGTTTTGGAAAGATAAAATGCTAATAGTTTCCATTAAGCAGAAGAAGGTTCCCAGAGTGACAGAAAACCATTTTTTTTAACAAAACTAGAAGACGGACTGCCAGATTTGCCAGCTGAGCATTTGCACCTGGCTGACAATATGTTGATGCAGATGGCTGTTAATGCAACATTTGGCCATGTTACACATTGGCTGTAATAAAATATTTTTCTTTGGGCATCAAGTTAATATTTTAACTTCATTACATTTAGGATAAAGTCCATAGTGTTAACGAAATTAATTGACATAAAAGATCCATCTCTGCACACTTTTCCTTTACTGGGGATCATACTCAATCCATCAGCTATCAAAATGCAGATATTTGGCTAAGGATGACTACTTCTTATACGAGGAAAACCTTCGTTTTCCATGTGATTAATTTATTAAATTATTGTAAAATAGACAGAAAAAAACAGCAGAGCTGTAGGTTTTGGTTCTATTTTCTTTTTTCTAATTGTTCTAGGTATGGCTGGGATGGAGTTAATTTTCTTCATAGCAGCCTGTGTGGTGCTGTGTTTTAGATTTATGATCAAAATGGTGTTGATAACAAATCAATGTTTTATCTATTGCTGAACAGTGTTTACACAGCACCAAGGCTTTTTCTGCTTCTTACTCTGCCCACTCTCCCTGGTCCCCAAGGAGTATGCTGGGGGTGGGCAAGAGGTTGGGAGGGGACACAGCTGTGACAGCTGACCCCAGCTGAACAAAGGAATATTCCGAACCAAATAGCACCATGCTCAGTAATAAAATTCTCTGCGTGTGTGTGTGTGTGTGTGTGAGGTAGTAAGTGGTTGTCTTCACATGACTTCTTTTTTTTTTTCTTCACATATAAAACTGTCTTTATCTTGACCCATGATTTCTTCATGCTTTTGCCCTTCTGATTATCTCCCCCTGTCTTACTAGAGGAAGGGAGAGTGAAGGAGAGGCTGTCAGTACTTAGTTGTTGAGTATCAACCCACCACACTAATCAGGTGTTAATTTTTACATATTTGCTGCACACCATTGTAAGCAAATATGTTATTTTTCTATATTTTATTTTAATAAGCTTGTTTGTTTTATTTTAATTTTTAGTTTTACTGTGGTTGTATTAACTCTAAGCTCACCATACTTTAACACATATTCCTGTGAGGTCAACTCCATACTTGTAATTGATCCAGTTCTCGGAGGCCTTAAATTCAACATAAAACTATCTATCTGCTATTTACAATATGGTGGTTTACACTGAACAAAGTGTGAAATTTCTGAAATGTCACCTACATATGATAAGAACTTAGTGGACCTACTGCAAAGCAATTTAGCCTTCTTCTCCTTATTCAGCTTCTTCCCCTGAAGTAAACCCAATGGATGCGTAACAGTATCACAGCATCACAGTATAATCAGGGTTGGAAGGGACCTCTGGAGATCATCTAAGTCCAACCCCCCTGCCACAGCAGGGACACCTACAGCAGTTGCACAGGACGGCGTCCAGGTGGGTTTTGAATGTCTCCAGTGTGGGAGACTCCACAACCTCTCTGGGCAGCCTGTGCCAGTGCTCTGCCACCCTCAAAGGAAAGAAGTCCCTCCTCATGTTAAGATGGAACTTCCTGTGCTCAAGTTTGTGCCCGTTCCCTGTATCACTGGGCACCACTGAAAAAAGACTTCTCATCTACCTGGCACCCTCCTTTTAAGTATTCATAAGTATTGATAAGATCCCCTCTGAGTCTTCTTTTTTCTAGACTAAAAAGCCCCGAGTCCCCCAGCCTTTCCTCATAAGAAAGATGCTCCAGTCCCCTAATCATCTTTGTAGCTCTTTGCTGGACCCTCTCCAGCAGTTCCCTGTCCTTCTTGAACCGGGGAGCCCAGAACTGGACACAGGACTCCAGATGCGGCCTCACCAGGGCAGAGTAGAGGGGGAGGATGACCTCCCTCGACCTGCTGGCCACACTCTTCTTGATGCACCCCAGGATGCCATTGGCCTTCTTGGCCACCAGGGCACATTGCTGGCTCATGGTCATCCTGTTGTCTACCAGGACTCCCAGGTCCCTTTCCACAGAGCTGCTCTCCAGGAGGTCAGCCCCCAACGTGTACTGATGCATGGGGTTATTCCTCCCCAGACCCAATACCCTACACTTGCCTTTGTTGAACTTCATCAGGTTTTTTTCTGCCCAACTCTCCAGCCTGTCCAGGTCATGCTGTATGGCGTGTCAGCCACCCCTCCCAGTTTTGCATCATCAGCAAACTTGCTGATGGTACACTCTATCCCTTCATCCAGGTCACTGATGAATATATTGAACAGGACTGGACCCAGTACTGACCCCTGAGGGACACCACTAGTTACTGGCTTCCAACTGGACTCAGCACTACTAACCACAACCCTCTGAGCTCTATCGTTCAGCCACTGCTCAATCCACCCCACTGTCCATTCATCTAACCCACACTTCCTAAGCTTGCCTGTGACGATGATATGGGAGACAGTGTCAAAAGCCTTGCTGAAGTCAAGGTAGACAACATCCACTGCCATGGAAAAACTAAGTTATGACACAAGGGACTTTTTTATTTTAATTTTACTGTAGTATGCATCAATATAACCAAATAAAATGGGTGTTTCTGAATTCTAAACACAGAAATGTCTACCATGACTTTGATAATTTTCCAACTTAGTTTATTATATATGTTATATTATATATATATATTTTATATACAAATATATGATTAGGGGACTAGAGCATCTTTCTTATGAGAAAAGGCTCAGGGACTCGGGGCTTTTTAGTCTAGAAAAAAGAAGACTGAGGGGGGATCTTATCAATATTTATAAATACTTAAGGGGAGGGTGCCAGGTAGATGAGAAGAGTCTTTTTTCAGTTGTGCCCAGTGATAGGACAAGAGGTAACGGGCACAAACTGGAGCACAGGAAGTTCCATCTCAACATGAGGAGGAACTTCTTTCCTTTGGGGGTGGCAGAGCACTGGCAGAGGCTGCCCAGAGAGGTTGTGGAGTCTCCCACACTGGAGACATTCAAAACCCGCCTGGACGCCGTCCTGTGCAACGTGCTGTAGGTGTCCCTGCTGTGGCAGTGGGGTTGGACTTAAATGATCTCCAGAGGTCCCTTCCAACCCTGACGATACTGTGATACTGTGATATTTCTCCCTATGACAGTTATAATACTGAAAATATAGAAATCTACGTGTGTTAGATAAAATAAAGTCACTCATGTTCGCTTATATCCCATTGACTTTTTTTCCTCCTAAGAGTATATGGAATGCGAAAATCCTGGACTGACTGATTTCTATGAATACTTACCACTGATATGAATGGAACTAGGATTTTAACTTGTTAGTCTGTTAAGTCTGGAGGTGCAATTAAACACTAAGTCACCTAGACTGTGGGCCTATACTAACCTAACATTCTCCTATAGCTTCCATTAAAATATTTTTTTTTTCACTTCCTATTTTATCCATTGCATGCACCTGTTGAGGGCCCCGAGGTTGTTTATTTCACTCATGCATGAAGCATCCCAGGTCATACTGCATTTTAAGCAATAATGAAGATATTCTTTAGATATTGTAAAAGCAAAATCATCATTGCGATCAATGACTAGGTTAGTCACACAATGAAACTACTTACAAAGCATCTTGAAAAATATAATAGAAAGAAAATTCTGGAAGGTTTTCTTCTCACTTCAGCATTGTTTGTTGCTGTTTTTAATGCTTAGAGAGATGTAAGATTTATGCCAAACACTAAGTAGCAAGAAGGTTTTGATATTATGTCTGAATTGTGAAAATAGTGCTGTATCCCTCTAATACTCGAAGCTGACAAACATATAAAGACAAGTTTTTTATACATTACATTAAATTCAGTTGCAAACTTCTAATCTCTAACCAAAGGAGCCTGAATACTCAGAAAAAATGACCTTATACATATTTCATACCACGGTCTTCTAGTTTCTCTTAGCTAGCAATTCCTTTATATGTAACAGAAAATAGTTTCTAAGAGATACAATCAAGCTTTCATCTCTTTTTTTTTCTTTTTTTTTTTTTTTTTTACAATGAGTCTGCAAGAAAGGCTAATTCTCCATATAAACAGATTCTCTTTTAGAGCACACATGCTATGGTTGATAAAAATGCTTATTCTTCTTATTAAAAGAAATTTCATTAGATATGTTTAATTCTCTCTCCTCATACGGAAAGACTTAAGGGATTGGCAATAGAAGGTCAAGTGTCTAAATACAATTACTCTATCCACTACTGTTTCTCTGGATGGATGTCTTCCAACCATTCACTATGTGTAGAAGAAGAATCCAACATTCTGCTTAATGTGTTCCTTTGTAAATAAAAACTTTGTCATAACTGTTCTGAGATTCAAAAGTAATCTTGTTTTCTTCTGCATATCTTACAGAGCCTGATGGAAAATATTTCTCCCTATTATGTTAATGTAAATCAACTATAGTGAGATCAATGCAATTACTGCAAGTCCATTAAAAATTAGAACCGATTATACTTCAAAAAATGTTTGTAATTTTTGTTTGGCAAAAGCTTGAACTTCATTCTATTGATTATTAGCCAGCATGTTATTGTTATAACCATAAGTAGATTCAATTTTTTTTCCTGTTGTCTCATTTATTTTCAACATCAAAAGAAACATTTTTGAAGTGTTAGCCACTGCAGAAAATAAAATATGTAAAAACTTAATTATAGAAAAAGTACTCAAATACTGAAAACCATAAAAAATATTAGTCTGAAATCCTACACTTCAGGCTGTACAGACACAATGAGTAGAAGACACATAAAAGTCTTTCACTAAAAAAAATACATCTGGAAAGAAACAATAGTTGTATTAAGTAAATATATACAAATATATATATTTATATATAAATGTCAAAACCACTTTCTTTGATTCAACTGTTTTTCCAAGGTTTCTGATCTCATAGTTTTTCCTTTCAAGAAGTAGTGACGGATTTGAGCATCTTTGATATAAGCCTGTTTATTTGCAAAAATGCATAAATGTGTGAGGAAGGGGGGGGAGAATTGAGCATAGACACATCAGATAGCAAGGACAAGATTCAACTGGTTTAATTCCCCAGTTAATTGAGAATTTCACATCCTAGGCTTTATTTTGTGCTGTCCATTCTTTCTTTTTGTGATGGATAGATCTTAAATCTACTCCAATGTCTAGATGTTGTACATCTAGCCAAACGCATTTTTTATCTAAACGATGGTCTTATGAATCTTGTTTTCCAGGATATTTCATTTCTAAAAACTTGCCTCTTATATTTAGCTATGCATACACATTTAGTCTTTCAACATGGTTTAGAAAATTTTGACAGGAACAACTGCTGTACTGTCAGGGCCTGTACTGTCCTTTTGGTTCAGAACTTCACAAATAGGAGGGATTGGAGGTGCTGTCTACTATGTATTTATCAACTTTTTAAACACTTTTTACTTGCTTGGAACTTCAGCACAAATAAAATATGCGAGATGAATTTTTCAGTACTGGCTCTTCCTAGCATTTTTCCTACATTATTCCTGACTGTTTATAAATTATTTATAAAAATGAGACTGGTGAAACTATATTGTTTGGGTCCTTATTTTTTTTAGTATGTCAATTAGTATCTACAGCCTTGTGAAAGATGCTGAAAATTTAACAATGAATGTTGACTTCCTGTCAAATATTTTTCTAGCTTTGAAAACTGAAAAAAAGTTTAACATTATTGAAAGATTACAGTGACTTCCTTTTATGCCTTGCTGGTATTCAAGAACCAGGGAGAAGAAAGCTTTCCAATTCAAATATAACAAAGCAAAAAGACCATGGGATGTTGAAAAAATAAAAGGGACAAGATGTTTGTGGTTGCATATAGAGAAAGCAGTTGGGTAAAGTTGAACTTATTGATAAAAACACCAGGAACTCCTAGGAGAGAACAAACTCAACATAGTTATTTCAAGAGACTGAGATTGCAAGTTGAGGCTAGAAGGAAAGAGAATGGGAGACATGAGCAAGCAGGAGATAGATGGATTCTTGGAGGGACTAGAGATGTTAACAATTTGTCATAACACCCTTCTCACACCACCAAGCTGAAGCAACTGACCTTAGGGAAAGTCATGCAAGACTAAGTATTGTAACAGGAAAAAAGGACAGGAACTAAGATTTATTTGTGTAGCAAATTTGTCTATATTATTACTATTAATGAGATTTTTTATAGAAGTATTTTTTTCTTTTATAATTAGATCTGAACTGATAATGACTGTTGGATTAAACTGTTAATATTCAATTATATTAACAATAAATTCTTGGCTTGATGTATAAGGTTTCTTTTCCCTTGCCCATAAACAAGTTCTTGAGTAAAACAAATAGATTACCTTAAAATACCACTAAATGGATTTGCACCAGTAGGTGTGATCGTGTGTGAGAAACAAGTGAAAAATGGGCTAATAATTTATTGATTTTTCCCCTGGTTTTCATTGAAAGGGATAGCTCAGTTTCATTCAGTGAGACAAAGAGGCCCTTTGGGAGTCAAAGAGCTTTTTTTTTCCATGGTGGAAAATGTTGATATGGTCTATATACTGAGGTTTTGCATGTACATGTCTATGTAAATCACAACACTTTTCTACCACCTTCCTCTACACTACTGTTTTATTCCTGCTGTTTCTGTCTACGAGGCTATCCTTTGAAGTGTATTATGTCTTAAAGCTATAAAGTATACTCTCAAAATCAGTCTAGATACTTCTCTGGATCATTCTGAAAACTGGATAAAGAGTGAGAAGAGATATAAACTACTCCCTTTAGATGTAGCAAGTACTGCCACTATGGAACTAATGATCTAGCTAAATGCATTAGTAGTTGCAAATCTGAAGAAAAACCTTGAAGGCGTATTCAGTATTTGTGTTTATTTCACGATGTTTCAGGAGCTGACAAACAGTTGTGTTACAACTGGAAAGAAAACTGGCAGAAAGCTGGAAGCATTTCAAAGAAGTTGTGCACTCAGACATGCTATAGCAGGAAGAATTAAAGTTTTGTTTTCCATTTCTTTATAAAATAGATTGACTGAAAGAAAGAAAAACAACTGTGTGACAGAAACAAACATGACAGTCCTCTGTGAACACAGTCAGTACACCACCTGATGCAAGGATCATCCTTCACTTTCAGTGCATGTGTTTTTAAAATGTCTAGGTTAACCACTACATTTGAAAAAGACTAAATATGGTTTCTAACTATCTTACTTTAGAGGAATTACTTTTTTATATTTCCACTTTCTTTTAATGACAAAAATGGACATGCCTAGACTGAAGAGAAATTGAGTTCTTTTCTCTGCTCACCCCTCACTCCTCAGGTGACAGTAGAAAACCATTTACCTTATGTTTATAAGCCTCTTCGTATTCTAGTCTTCATACATGAACCACAGCTTCTCATGCTGTCAGGGGTAAAACAACACATTTGGTTGGAAAAGCAAACTGTGGAGTGTGTTATGTTGGATACACTTTATAAAGCAGTGTTGCTTTTCAATGACAGTTGCAAGGTTCCCATGAGACCTGATAAAGAGAGACCAAGATGAGGTTAATTTCAAAGGAAAAATGTCAGTGTTAACATAAATTTGAGCAACTGCAAAGATTTCAGTGGAGGTGAATTCTCCACTGAAATCTTACCAACACATGGCAAGATCCCACAGAAGATAAATTGATGTCTAAGCTAAAATCTGCACACAAGAGAATCTAAATAGCTCAGAAAAAGGAAAACTGTTTATTGGCATTTAATTCTTAACATGGTTTAGGCCAGGGACTATTCCCAAGGCAGGTCAGTTATGGTTATCCTCTTTTAGAGGGTAAGAGAATTCAATAATATGGTCTCTTATGTGTTCTTTTTTGCTAGAGAGATATTCTGGAATTGGTTGTTAGACATAGCTGCCATGATCTGCTTACATATGTGTCCTACATGTTATTCCCTAACCTCATCATGTCCACTCTTTTGTGGTAATAAAATCTGCGGAATCAAAATCCAATTTTATTTTAATTTGAAGGAGGAAGAAAAGGACTCAGCTGTGACGTACTTATTGAAGATATTTGCAGGTGTACAAAAAAGTATGTTTGAAGCATTTTAGAGAATTTGGCTGAAAATAGACCAAATTCATGTATGGTGCAGGTACATGATGAATTTACTGACTATCTCACCCAAAAGTGTCATGATTAATCTGTTTTAGGAGAGGCCATGCAGTTGATTCTGTTCAGAGATGTGCAATTTGAGATGCCTTAAAGTATTTCAGACATCCATGTGGGAGTGGCTCATCTGACACAAAGTCTATAAGAGACCCTTGCCCTATCGGACCATCAAGTAGTTACAGGATATTGTACAACATCTCAGATCACAGAATCACAGAATGGCCAGGGTTGGAAGGGACGTCTGGAGATCATGTAGTCCAACTCCGCTGCCACAGCAGGGACACCTACAGCATGTTGTACAGGATGGTGTCCAGGCAGATTTTTAATGTCTCCAGTGTGGGAGACTCCACAACCTCTCTGGGCAGCCTGTTCCAGTGCTCTGCCACCCTCAAAGGAAAGAAGTCCCTCCTCATGTTAAGATGGACCTATCACTGGGCACAATTGAAAAAAGACTCTTCCCATCTACCTGGCACCCTCCCCTTAAGTACTTCTAAGTATTGATAAGATCCCCCCTGAGTCTTCTTTTTTCTAGACTAAAAAGACCCAAGTCCCTCAGCCTTTCCTCATAAGAAAGATGCTCCAGTCCCCTAATCATCTTTGTAGCTCTTTGCTGGACCCTCTCAAGCAGTTCCCTGTCCTTCTTGAACCGGGGAGCTCAGAACTGGACACAGGACTCCAGATGTGGCCTCACCAGGGCAGAGTAGAGGGGGAGGATGACCTCCCTCGACCTGCTGGCCACACTCTTCTTGATGCACCCCAGGATGCCATTGGCCTTCTTGGCCACCAGGGCACATTGCTGCCTCATGGTCATCCTGTTGTCCACCAGGACTCCCAGGTCCCTTTCCACAGAGCTGCTCTCCAGTAGGTCAGCCCCCAACCTGTACTGATGCATGGGGTTATTCCTCCCCAGATGCAGTACCCTACACTCATCCTTGTTGAATGGTACTAGATGTTTGTGTTTGAGGGATTGCACTGTGCCTTTTGATAATACAATCACTAGAGTGCAATTCAGTTGATCAGATATTCATATCTACTTTGTGAAATAACTTCTTAGGCCCCATTAATATTATTTACTAGCTGATTGTGATAGGAGCTTGGTTACCATATACAGACACCTAATTGAGTTGTATTAATCCGGAGCCAAATAACTGGTATAACCTGAAGTGCTTTACTTGTTCCTGTAGATGTTATTAACTCACAGTGAATACAAGCTAATATGTTACAATGTAAGGTACAGTTAAAAAGTTTAAAGTTATGTCACCTTATATTTTCTGAGTTAAGAGCATGTACACAAGGTCCAGCTTCAGCTTTTGAATCTATAACAGCTAAATCTGAGTCAGTGCTCTCAATGTTCTTAAAGCAACATGTAAATAGGACTTGAGTGGTTTTACATTGGCCTTCTGTGCAAAGAAAAAAACATCCAGAAAATAGACATATGTCTTGCTTTCATAGGAAAACAGTTTATGTCAGAATCTTAAAACAGTTGCAAATGTTAATTAATTAATCAACCAATTCTTGCACACTTTTCATCCACCCACTAGTCAATGCTCTCTCCTAGACCGAGTAATTTGGGGATTTTTGTAAATTCCTTTCAAGTCCCCATAACAGGATCCTGAGGACACTTACTCAGATGTAATTTGAAAGGAATCCCATTGACAATTGCACATTTATTTCATTTAATGGCTCATTTGTGTGCCTTTGACTTTTATGCTGAGCAATGAGATAGGGAAAAGACAGTGTCACAGTATGGCAGTCCACACTGTGCAGCTGCACTACATAAAAAGCTAAGTTGCTAACAATTATTTTTATGAAAAAGAAGCTTGTCCTCTGACAGTTACATTCATACGTAGCTTAGACACAGACACAGGCAAAAGAGAAACTGAAAGAACACAAAAAATATTTCCTGAGCTAAAACTGAATGGTCAGCAAATGAAGATTAGCTGTCCCTTTAAAAAATTGCTTTTATAAGGATTTGCAAAAGCTACAGAAATGTGTCTCTTACACTTCATTGTATTTTCATGACATTTGGGAACAGGTTTTGAGATTCTTGGCCATGCTTTCAAAAAATTTGTAGAATTGAATTTGCAGTCACACATGCGATCAAAATAACTGTCCAGGAGACACTTATACCAGGAGACACTCAAAAGCAGGTTCACAAATTTTTATTGTTGTCATTCCCCAAAAAAGTGACTCGATTTAAATGAATTTTGCCCTAAGTAGAGCAGTAAATAGGAAAGAAAAATAAACATTTAATAAGAGATATTGTAGATTAATTTAGGCCTCCCAGATCCTAAAAATAGAGGTTAACATAACATTTGTCCCCAGAAATGTACTTCATGGAAATGCAACATTGCATTCAAGATTTTGTTATGGGCAACATAACATGTGTAGGGAACACACCTTACACATAAAGCTAGGAATATATTGTTAGTCTAGTTGAAGTCTTAACAGCATAATCAAAACACAAACAACAGTTATTATTAGTCCAATTACAATAACACTAGCACTCATAGTCTGCACTATCTAATAAACACATAAAAAGCCTCAATAATATTCTGTCTTAAGTTGTTATATGAAACTTAACTAGTATATACATGTTTCTTTTGATGTTGTGTGTCCCATCTGAGCCCTAAGCTCAGCAGCTCCAACCTTCCTCCAGCAGAGAGGAGCAGAGGGTCAGAGTCAGAGTTCTTCATCAGGACAAGCTTGATAACGATGGTGGGGATCTTCACCTCTTGGGTTTTGATCCACTTCATATAGTCAGCAGACTTGTCTTCATTTCCCAGCTAAATTTCAACTATCTTCACTTAGACATCATTTACACAATAGCCTCTCATAGCACTGGTGAACATGTACGTACCTTGGTGACTACGTAGGTTTGTTGTAACTTTATTACGTTTGGTGTTCAGAGGGCTAAGATAAGAAAAAAAAAAAAAGGCCATAGCCATCTGCTAGACAATTTTTATTAAAGCTGAAACAAGCCAGAAGCGTTTCATTCCAAGATAAGCCCAGACAAGTCCTGATATAAAAATCAAAGCACCAGCAAAACTCTTATTCAGTGGGCTACAGTAGTTTATACTTAAGTTTCCCATGAAATCAGTGGACAAAATTTGATGCTTCAGGAGGATAATTCACAGCAGATGAAGAAAATTGGGTGTATCTGAATGGTGATCCACAAAATTCTATGTACTGAGCTAGCAAATAGAAAATGGGATTGTATTCCCCTTGGGGGTTAGGTTTTATTTTGACAGTCTGAACCATTCTCCTAGGAAAGGCATGTGCCCTAGGTTCTGTACAGTATTTATACAGGCAGAACTTAGTAACAATCAAATATAAAATGCAAATAAACATATTAAAGATTCCCACACTACACAGACTGGTTCTTTTGCTGGAGCTGTCATAAATAACTTTCTCTGGAGCTATTCAGAGTTCTTGCTCGTCTAATAACTGAATAAAGAACTTAAATATTTTTCTTATGCTCTGCTCCCTTCTTTTTCCCCCACCTTCAGGACAATAACCCTAAAATGTAGTTTTGCACCAAAAATTTACATGCATCTACAACCAAGTCACTACCAAGTTACAAGTAAGTTCACTGTGCCCTGGCTAGGAAGTTATCCTGGAAATTAATTATTCAATATTTCATTTATTTTTAATAAGACAGTCTTCAATTTTACAGTCTGGCTTGCAATTCCTTTCTGTCCATTTACTACAGCTTCACCATTCTACTTTTATTTTGTCTTGTTTTTCAGCTTTTCTATGATTGCAAAAATCTATAGGAAGACATTAGCTAAGTGTTTTTTCTTATGCAGTACTTCTGTGTTATGACACACTGAGTAACTCAATGCCAATGGATTTTTTGGGTTTTTTTTGTTCGTTTCTTAGGTCGTTTTTGGTAAGAAAACAGCAGAAACAGCTAGAGTTGGTGAGTAGATAGGATTTCTCTCTGAAGTAGGAGAGGAGTCCTTTATGTCTCATATACATTCACTGCTATTTGTAAAGAAGTCTTCTCAGACTTTCTGAAATGTACTCTTCCAATTAATTAAAGCAGCCATCTTAGGGTTCTAACTTTTGGCATAAACTTAGGTAAGATGTATAACAGTGCATATGCACTTTCGATGCGGCATCTTTACCTATATATACTGTTTCTGTAAAGATTAAATTTATTCTATTTTGTCTTTCTGTTTGTTGGCTCAAAATTTCTCCCAACTTAAAGTGCCTTAGGGTCTTAACCTTTGTCAGATCCAGGAAAAATTTCAGAAATTTCTTTTTGTTATAAATATCTGCTCATGTTTTTCAGAGTTAGTATGGTTGTAGTTTAAGAAACAAGTTTCCACTGTGGTAAACTATCTGTCGTATATCTTTAAACTCCAAAGAAACTGAAGGTCTCACAGAAACCCTTGCACATAGAAGCTTGTGAGGTGAGACTGTGTGTTATCCTCTGTTCTGTCTCACAATTTAACACAGGATCTGTATGTTATGGACTGCTCACCTATGGACTACACCTTTTGTAACTCTGACCCTATTTCTTTCAGCTCTCATACACAGTAACATTCCAGAGGGGGTCTGGTTAAGCAGTTGTTTCTCCGTATTTTTTAGTGCCTTTGTGAGAGACAGTATTCCCAAGTCAGAGCATAGATTCCCTTTATGTAGTTGGGACCCTTTCTAACTACATATGTTAGAGCTTTCTTCCCACTGCTAAACTCAGTTAATCATAGAATCAGAGAGTCATGGAATGGTTTAGGTTGGAAGGGAACTTGAAGATCATAGAGTTCCAACCCCCGTACTATAGGTACGGGCACCTCCCACTAGACCAGGTTGCTCAAAGCCCCACCCAACCTGGCCTTGAACACTTACAGAGATGGAGATTCCACAACTTCTCTGGGCAACATGTTCCAGTGCCTCACCACCCTCAAAGTGAAAAATTTCTTCCTAATATCCAATCTAAATCTACCCTGTTCCAGTTTAAAGCCATTCCCCCTCATCATTACTACATGCCCTTGTAAAAAGTCCCTCTCCGCCTTTTCTGTAGGCCCCCTTCAGAAACTGGAAGACCGCTATAAGGTCTCCCTGGAGCCTTCTCTTCTCCAGGCTGAACAACCCCAACTATCTCAGCCGGTATTCATAGGAGAGGTGCTCCAGCCCTCTCATCATCTGTGTGGCCCTCATCTGGACCCGCTCCAATAGGTCCATGTCATTCCTATGTTGGGGGCTTCAAAGCTGGAGGCAGTTCTCAAGGTGGGATCTCACCAGAGCGGAGTAGAGGGGCAGAATCACCTCCCTTGACCTGCTCGCCACACTTCTGTTGCAGCCCAGGATACTCTTGGCCTTCTGGGCTGCGATTGCACATTGCTGGCTCATGTTGAGCTTCTCGTCAATCAGCACCCCAAGGCCTTTCTCCACAGGGCTGCTCTCCAGCCATTCCCTGCCGAGCCTGTATTTGTGCTTGGGATTGCCCTGACCCAGATGTAGGACCTTGCACTTGGTCTTGCTGAACTTCATGAGGTTGGCATGGGACCACCTCTCCAGCTTGTCCAGGTCCCTCTGGATGGCATCCCTCCCCTCCAGCATGTCTACCTTGCCACACAGTTTGGTGTGATTTGCAAACTTGCTGAGGGTGCACTCTATCCCACTGTCCATGTCACCAATAAAGATGTTAAACAGCACAGGTCCCAGTACCGACCCTTGAGGAATGCCATTTGTAACTGGTCTACACTTGGACATCGAGCCATTGACCATAACTCTTTGAGTGTGACCGTCCGGCCAGTTCTTTATCCACCAAGTGGTCCATCTGTTAAATCCATACCTCTCCAATTTAGAGACCAGGATATCGTGTGGGACAGTGTCACGTGCTTTGCATAATTTTAGGTAGGTGATGTTAGTTGCTCTTCCCTTATCCACCAGTGCTGTCACCCCCTTGTAGAAGGCCACCGAATTTTTCAGGCACGGTTTGCCCTTAGTGAAACCGTGTTGGCTGTCACCAATCACCTCCTCTTTTTCCATGTGCCTTAGCAATGTTTCCACAAGGATCTGCTCCATGATCTTGCTGGGCACAGAGGTGACACTGACTGGCCTGTAGTTCCCTGGGTCTTCCTTATTTCCCTTTTTGAAAATGTGTGTTATTTTTCCCCTTTTCCAGTCAGCAGGAACCTCACCGGACTGCCACAACTTCTCCAATATGATGGATAGTGGCTTAGCAACTTCCTCTGCCAGTTCCCCCAGGACTCACAGATGTATCTCATCAGTTCCCATGGACTTGTGTGCCTTCAGGTTCCTCAGGTGGTCTCTTACTCAATCTTCACCTGCAGTTGGCGGGTTTTCATTTTCCCAGTCCTCGTCTTTGCCTTCTGCATCAGAGGTAGTGTGGCTGCAGTCTTTGTCAGTGAAGACTGAGGCAAAAAAGTCATTGAGTACCTCGGCTTTATCTCTATCCTGGGTGACCATCTCTTCCGGTTCTTTCTGGAGAGGGCCCACATCTTCCCTAGTCTTTCTTTTCTCACTGACATAGTTATAGAAGGATTTTTTGTTTGTCTTGATGTCCCTGGTCAGATTTAATTCAAGCTGGGCTTTAGCTTGCCTAACCCAATCCCTGGCTACTTGAACAATTTCTTTGTATTCCTCCCAGGCTACCCGCCTCTGTTTCCACCCACTGTAGGCCTCCTTTTTACTTTTGAGCATATCCAGGAGGTCTTTGTTCATCCATGTAGGCCTCCTGGCTTTTCTGCCTGCCTTCTCCTTTGTTGGGATGCATCGCTTCTTAGCTTGGAGGTGGAGATCTTTGAATATTAATCAGTTTTCTTGGGCCCTTCTTCCCTCCAGTGCTTCATCCCATGGCACCATACCATGCAGATTCTTCAAGAGGCCAAAGTCAGCTCTCCCAAAGTCCAGGGTGGTCAGCTTGCTATGCATCTTCCTTGCTGCCTCGAGGATCTTGAACTCGACCATTTCATGGTCACTACAGCCCAGGCTACGCTTGAGCTTGACACTGCCTACTAGCCCCTCCTTGCTGGGAAGGACAAGGTCCAGCATAGCTCCTCTCCTCTACCACTTGGAGAAGGAGGTTGTCATCAATACAATCCAAGAACCTCCCGGATTGCCTATGCCTTGCTGTGTTATCCCTCCAATAGATGTCGAGGTGGCTGAAGTCACCCATGAGGACCAGGGCCTACAAATGTGATGCCACCCCTATCTGTCTATAGAGGGCCTCATCTGCTCAGTCTTCGTGATCAGGTGGCCTGTAGCAGATCCCCACTGTAATGTTCTCTGCTCCTGATTTCCCTTTAATCCGGACCCATAAATTCTCAGTCAGCTCTTCATCCATCCCTAGGCCAAGCTCCATGCACTCCAGCTGGTTGTTGACGTATAGGGCAACACTGCCTCCTGATTTCCCCTGTCTGTCTCCCCTGAAAAGCCTGTAACCTTCCATGCCAACACTCCAGATGCAGGAGCTATCCCACCATGTTTCCATGATGCCAATGAGATCATAGCCTTGGAGGCATGCACATGTCTCTAGCTCCTCCTGTTTGTTCCCCAGTTGTCCATAAAAGGATTTTGTGTATGTGTGTATAAGATTTTCTTTGTGTAAACAAAGAGAAACTGCGTGTACTTTATGTTTCTATACTGTGTTAGTTCTTGCTTGGTACAGAAATACTGAAGTGAAAGCATTTTTCAGGAGGCATGAACAACCATCATGCTATCTTTTCAAATCATCATCAGAGTAGAACACAGAAACGAATTTTTCAGTCTCGTAGAATAATTTTACATGTTACTTGGACTGGATATCTTGCTGCATTGCCAGCTGAAAATACAAACCTGAGTACACTCAGGGACACATAGATATGCAACTGAGCAGCTGTCCCTGCAGCATGGAAAAAGGGAAAAAGATCATTATTACCCTTCACCTTATTTTGTTATAACACATGCCACCAGATCAATGGATGATATTGACAGCATTCTACATTACAGAATTTTGTAACAGAATCAGAGGGTTTGAATGATTTGACTAATTATTTTAGCTGGTCATGAACAAGAGAAAAACTAGTTTTAAATAAGCTGAGGAAAGAATAAGATTTTTACTCTAAAATTAGAAGGGAAGAGAGGAATGAGCTGCATAAATGTGGGGACAGAACTGGGTGAAAAGCCTGGGAAACACATAGAGAAGAAAAACTAGTACAAATCAAAACAGACAATGTCAACAGAGAAAGAAATGAGAAATAAAGAAATGGAAAGATCTGAAAATGGGAATGAAAAGACTATAAAGTGACAGAACTGTTAGACATGAATCACAATAAAAATCACAATAATTTGAGTTTTGTGCAAAAATATTTGAAGAAAATTTGATCAAAGTATTCAGAACTCTACTGGACAAGTCTCTGGAGAACCTGATCTAACTGGTCCAGCTCAGAGCTGGAGGGCTGGACTAGATGTCCCCTGGAGGTCAGTCCCAACCTTCATGATTCTATGATCTAATGGAAACATGATCTTCCTGCAGCTATTTTGTTAATGATGTGCTAAAGTCATGTTGCTGGTTTGTTTCTCTTATCTCGTATTTAAAATGTGTTTCCTAAAAAAATTAACAAATCCAGTTATTTTCCCCTTCCTCCATGAGTCTTCATCTCTTCAGTGTTAATTAAAGGGAAAGTGTTTCCATGTGCTAAATCTGTTTTTTTTTTTCACTGACCTATGAAAATTGCTTCATGTTCCCTAATGAAATTTAGTTCAGTTTTTCTGACCACTGATTTCCTGAAAAAATAATTGTTATTTAGTTTTGTTAAATTCTCCTCCAGATTTGAAATGATAGATAAGAACCAGTTCTGCTCAAACACTGCCACATTGTAGGACATGAGCTAATAATAAAAATTTACAGATTTCATACAGAACTGTTCCTTTGGCATCATGCACGGTATTCTTGCTCCATTGCATTAGCCTTTTGATTTCTGCTGGATTCCCATGAAACAGCTATATATGAATGACTGAAAAACTTAAAAGTCAACTGAATACAGAACCAAATTGAAAACTCATCCTAAGAAAGCTAGAGACTTTGTATTTTAAAGAGAAGAAAGCTTCTAATATCCCTTATACTTTCTATTTTTTCTTGGATCCTTCCAATATTACTTTTTCTATCAAGTATGCTTTATGAATACAGTGCCTCTCTTATATTTAATTTTTAGATATCTCTATTATTTTGTAATAGATATGCATATTTTTAGTTTTTCTTTTCCTTTTGGTCTCTAAGAAAATTTGATCTTGCCATGGGACAAGAGAATAAACTACAACTCCAGATACGTTCAATCTCTACATTTATGGACCTCTAATTCTTTCTTACAAAGATGAGCAAAATAGGACAGAATTTTAAATAAATGTTTTATTGATATTTATTTAAGATTTATCAGCAGTTGGGTTTTGTTTCGGTTTGGATTTGGTGGGGGTTAGTTCTTGTTGTTTTTTGGGGGTTTAGGCAGGTTTTTTTTTTTGTTTCTCCATTAATGAAACCTAAACCTGTCTAGTCTTATGTTTTATCATGAGTTTTACATGATCAGCTGGAGTCCCAGTCTGTGTTATGATTTTGCTAAGGTATTTCTATCTTAAAGACTCCCTGGCTGTACCATTTACAACAGACTTCAATGTGTGTTTAGATTACAATCTTCTATTTGTTGGTTCAATTCATAAAAACATAGTATGGACTTTTGTTTTTTATTAAGTTGATAATTACTGTGTACGCTGTCTTGTCACTCTTCTGATACAAAATGTATCATTTCTAACACAGTCTAATATTACCTTTAATGTTAGTGCTCATCTCTATTTGCATGGCAAACGATCATTCTTACTCAAGCAACATCAACAACAAAACAAACTTTCATGCAGATCGGCTAGACTCATTCCAAATGTTTCCGACTGGAAGGACTTAGCAAGAATAAATCAGTGTTCTTATTTATATTGTAACATGAAAAAGAATTGAAGACCGATAGAAAGCAACCTGACATATAGACCTGCTGTCAAATACCCTGTGTAAAGATTAAAGATCATTTAGCTTAAAGATCTGTTACAGCCATCCTGCACGAGCATTTGGAATATAAACCTAATGCATAATATGGCTGGAACCCACCTATACTGTAGATATGAGAATGAGTCATGGGGAGCAGTTCTGGTTTGAGAATTTTTTCCCTATTTTGTTGAACACTAAGTAAACAAGGCTTGACAAGAAACCTACAAACTGACTGTAGTTTAGAAAGAAAAAAGAATTTTGAATAGCAAAAAGAAAAGCAAAAAAGGCCAACCTTGTTCTGAGGTGCATCAAGCACAACATAGCTAGCCGGTCAAAGGAGGTGATTGCCCCACTTTATGCTGCACTGGTCCTGTCTGACCTTGAGTGCTGTGTGGAGCTTTGGGCGACTCAGTATAAGAAGGACATTAGAGTGTGTCCAGAGGAGGATGAGCAAGATGGTGAAACGTCCTGAGGGCAAGACTTACAAGGAGCAACTGACATCACTTGGCTTGTTCAGCTTGAAGAAGAGAAGGCTGAAGGGTGACCTTATTGCAGTCTACAACTTCCTCAAGGAGGGCAGTGGAGGGGGAGGTGCTGATCTCTCTCTGGTGACCAGTGATAGGACATGAGGAAATGGAATAAAGCTGCGTCAGGGGAAGCTTGGAATCAACATGAGGAAAAGTTTCTTCACTGAGAGGATGGTTGGTCACTGGAACAGACTCCCCAGGGAAGTGGTCGCAGCACCAAGCCTGTCAGAGCTCAAGGAGCATTTGGACAATGGTCTTAGTCATATGATTTAAGTTTAGGTAGTCCTGCAAGGAGGAAGGAGTTGGGCTCAATGATCGTTAAGGGTTCCTTCCAACTTGAGATATTCTATGGTTCTATGTTTCTAAGTGAAAGAAAGTCTTCTTTTATGCCCCATGAGATGCTAGTCAAACTGTGCAATTTCTCTGTGCTTTACATGGTTAGTATCAGTTACAGTCATTCATTCTGGACAGTATTTATGCTCCACAAACATTTGACCTGTTCCCTGTGTTAAGCTACAATAACTTCAACCATATTTGAATTATTCAATAAAAGATGCATGATTGCATCAATAATCACCTGATATCTCAAAAAAAAGCCACTCAAGAGGATGGCAAGGTAGAGGTCTGAAACCAGTGGCAAATAGGTTTATACTTAAAGCAATGAAAAATAGATAGATGAAAGCAATTTTTTTGAGGTTTACACACATATACTTCAAAAAAAAAGTAACCTATATATAGCTCTGTAACAACATAGCTCTTCTAATAGAATCATAAACACTTATGTGTGCAAATACTTAATTTCTGCATTTTACTCCACTAGAACTCAAGAATTCAGAATTGCATACATGTTTTCTGTAACCATATATAACATGGGTATCAATACTAACAAAGTGTTACTTATAAAATAATTTATTGAAAAAAAAAAGGCTTAATTAGAGCGTGCTTGGACTTCATGGATGATATACTGCCCCTTCATACTTTTGCTAAATCTATTTGAAGTATACTAGAAGTACACTACTTTCACATAAGTGTATTCAGGCATGAAATAGAATCCTGCATTTTTAAGTAAATTGCTTTCTAACAAATTTATTTCAGAATATGCACATAATAAGAGTCACAGCTCTGCATAGCAGTCATTCAGTATTATATCATTATTTGCCAACCAGCACTTTGTAAACAAGATGCGCCATCTCAGGATATGAGTTCAGTTTCAAAATTTTGCTTGTGCTCGCTCAAAAAGAAGAGGTATTTGAAAGTGAGACATTTCATTGACTAACATGACGTCAGACTTTGATCAAGGAATCATGTTGACAGTAGATTTTTTTCTGTGTAGCTTGATTAAAACAATAGAATTTTAGAAACAATTCAAGTTGTGTCATTGCACATCAGATAGGATGCTACATTTGTCTTGTTCTGGTGATGTGAACTTATCAAGACTTCAGTGTATTATTTTTTTTCTGAAGCTCTGTTACACAGCAGATGGGATGTCTAACATCCTTTTCTATTTAAAACATGCAAGTTCTAATCAACAAGAGGGTTTAGAATGTTAAACCAGCCAGCCATAAGAAATGTGTCACACAGTTTGCTGTCATCCTAATTAATTAGATAGCATTATTTGTTGTCCCCAATGAACTCAGATGAGCTCAATGACTGATAATAGCCTCATTCTTTTCAGGGATTTTCTTTTAATTTTATTCACTTTGATTTAAGAGAGAATGTTTAAAGAGGGAAAAAACAACCTACCACTATGAAGGGTTATTCAGAAATACATACTTGTGACTTATTAATATGAGCTAACATTTGGCCTGTTACTAAGGTCATTTTAATTTTAAATCTTCCAGGGTAATGTTTCTTGAATAATTACTATTCCAGTAATTATCTTGCACTTTTATAACACATTTCTGGACATGTTTTATAATAGAGTTCTTGCCCTTCAGATTGTAGAAAGACTCAATAAAATTATGTGAACATCGTTTATAATACAGGACAAATAAAATCTAAGGGTTAACACAACACAGAGGTCTTCAGATCAATGTTAAATAGAAAAGTTAATGGACTGTTCTCAGTCAGGAAAACATAATTAATTGCTTTTTGCAACTTTAATGCTCAGATTTGCACTAGAACAAATAAGTTTGATGAATACAGAATTGAATGACACAATATTGACATAATATAGAGGACTAATCTCACAATATTTGTCTTTCTCTTGGTGACTATAAAGAAAATTAAAAGTTGTGCGATGAAAAAATCTATAGATAATGAAGGCAATAATGGGACTTTAATAAAGCTAATGGCAGTTTTGTTACTGGTCATGGTTATTTAAGTTTCTTTGTTTCTGGTAAAAATATTGCACTTAAGTAAGAGAATTTAATATTCCTCAGTGGAAGAAGGAACAGAGAATTAAATAGGCTGTTACTGGAAAAGTACATGTCTACAAGTGAGGATATTTCCCTTAAAATACATGTGTTATTTCTTAATTTCTAGGTGCTTAGACTTTATTATTTATGTTATGTGTTATTTTGGTCTGTATACATATCATAGCACCATTTTTAGCTGTTTTGCATTTATGGAACATTTTTCTTATTAAAAATATGGCAGCTAAATTAATTTTGTAAATTCCCATGGCTTTTAACTAACTAATGTACATTCAGGTGCAGTTCTGAGTGTTGAAATGCAAATAGTCTTGCATGAACGACCAAAATCTCAAGAAAAGGTTAAACTAATTGATATCCTCTTTGGTAATAGCTTCTACATCTATAGCAGCAAATATGAAGAAAAAGAGTGCAATAGCAAATACCTTTCTGAAGGAGGCTGCACTTAAACAGTCACATTTCATACTCTTTAATGAATTACTCCTCTAGACAGAGTTCAGTTTTTCATATCATGCCATAAAAACACATTCTATAAAGCATCCATGACAAAATATTTATTCTTGTTTAATATGCTTGATAGTTTCATTGGGTCTTGTTCATAAGAGAAATGCCTACTTCTCCAGGATTTATTGAATATTTCAGTTTTCTCTTTTTCAGACAGAAGAATCACAGTATTATTTTTGTCTGTTCTCCTGCAGAAAGTATTCTGTTCTTCAGACATCCAGTTATCCTTCTATGTATACTTCTTCGTCTGTGTATAGTTTTGGGTTCACAGAGTAACAGCTTTATACAGGGATCAGTCTGAAGGTATATTTAACTTTAATAAATTTCTCTTTAAACTCTTATTCTTTTAAAATTATTTTTTGCAAGCTCATATTTGTGTTATATTTAACAACCTGATTGCCTCTTTGCTTTGCCTTTGTTAGGACACATCTGTTTTTTGAAGAGTGATTTAAAGCTCTTTTATTTGTCTCCTTATGGTCTCCCTGATTTTTCTGAGCATTTTGTTGTCTGTCACCACAGTCAGTGATAGTATAGCTCCAACAGCATATGTTTTTCATCGGATATTAGATAAAAAGCTGTAGAAATTCTACAGTACATTTAATGCAATTCACTTCTTTGATTCCATGCATTTATTAACCTATAACACCATTTATCCATTGGCTCAATAAAATCTGAATAACATTTCAGTAGCAATTTGTATGATTTTATTCTAACTTCTTCCGTGATTTTTTTTACTAAGTAAAAAACATGAATTTGTGCATGAAAGCTATGTAATTCTAAAGGGTGTACTCTTCTCCACCTTCTACCTTTTTCAGTGTTTTAACTTATTCTTACTTCTTCTTACTCTACTTGAGCAAGCTCATTTTGGGTGTCAATTCTTTTGAAGTCCATAGTGGCTTGTTCAGAAAGTAAAATGTATCTCTGAGCTTTATTGAAGAACTTCAATGAAGTTTAATTCATAAGCCACGTTTAAAGTTATAGGACAAGTTTAAGTGACTTTCACTGTACAGAACTCCTTTGAATTAAATATGAACACTGATGTTGATAATTTCTTCATTTCACATGTAATGACACAGCTTTTCAGTTTCTCAAGCATTGAAGAAATGTTAGAATAAAATAATCAAAACTTAAACATGACAAATTTTTCAAAGAATATTTGTACAACCAGAGTACAGTTTAAAGTTTGGCTTAAAAGCTTTGAAATATATTTTAAAATAATAGAAACTCCCAGGACATTTTTGGTGAAAAGCTTAAATAAGGTTAGGTCTGATGTAGGAGTTATCTTCAGCATAAATCTTTATGAAATGTAAAACTTCTGTAAATATTTTTATTGCAGTTCACTAGGGAAGCTCTCAAAAAAGGAATGTTAAAAATATGAGAAAAAATGTCCTACATTTTTCATCAAAAACCACTGATGTAGGTCAACCAAAATATTTTATAATTTCATGGGAATATCTAGCTAATTCACTAGCAACAATAGCAAAATCTGCAAAGGAATGGTGATGATGCAACGCAGGGCACATTTCCCAGCAGGTGCTGGAGCAGCTGTCCCTGCCAGGGCAGAGGCTTTGACCCAGGCAGAGCTTTGAATGACAAATAGAGCTCTGCAAGTCCCAGGTTGCAGGGATTGCCTGGTCTCCAGTTGCTCTGCTGTTGCTGAAGAGCTGTGTCACCATGTGGAGGAGTTACAGGAGGAAGTCAGCGGGCTGTGCGGCATCAGCAAGAATGGGAGAAGGATAGACAGTATCCTCCTTAAAGCCTTTGACATGGTCCCACACAACATCCTTGTTTCTAAATTGGAGAGATACATGTTCTATGGATGGACTGTTAAATAGATAAGGAATTGGCTGGATGGCCACATCCAGACTTGCAATCAACAGCTCAAGGTCCAAATGGAAATCAGTAACAAGCAGTGTCTCTCGGGGGTCCATACTGGGACAAGTACTGCTCAATATCTTCATCAATGACATAGACAGTCGGATTGAGTGCACCCTCAACAAGTTTGCATACAACACTGAGCTGAGTGGTGCAGTTGACACACTAGAGGGAAGGGATGCCCTTCAGAGGGACCTTGACGGGCTTGAGGAGTGTGCCAATGTGAAGCTTACAAAGTACAACAAGGCCAAGTGCAAGGTCCTGCACCTCAATTGGGGAAATCACCAGTATCAGCACAGACTGGGGCATGGATGGACTGAGTGCAAACCTGCGGAGAAGGACTTGGGGATGTTGGTAGATGAAAAATTAGATATTAGCCAGTAACGTGCACTTGCTGCTCAGAAAGCCAATAGTATAAAGGAATAAATATGTTAAGAAACCCCTAGTATCCAGTATTAATATCTGCAGAACTATTTAAAAACAATTAGAAAAAATTAATTTTTTCTGCTGTAAGACTAACCAGCATCTTTGGATGAAAAGTTCAATGAATCCTTTCACAGCTGTGTAAGTGAAGTTAGCAGTGCAGTGGATGAGACCTTTTTCAGTGCTTAGCTTTCATTTGATGCAGGATGCGGTATATCACTTTTTGGTTTTTTACCTTTTTTTTTTTTTAATTTATATTACAACTACAACAATAACATGCTAGGTGGAATCACTTCATTCACTTAAGGAGAAGTTCCCTCTCCGAATGCCTTAAATTAAATTCATGGGTTTGAGTTGACATGACATTTAAACTAATCTGTCAGGACTTACTGATGTGGTATATTTCGGTTAAGCTTCTGTTCTGCCGATTTCTTGTCCCGTTATGTTCTGCCTTCACTACACTCCACAAAAGAATGGCTTTCCTCATTCTTTATCCTTTTTATGGTCCTGCTGCATAGTTTAGGACTATTTTAGAACTAAACTCTAACTTGCTAAGGGGTTTTAAATTGCCTTTTTTTTTTTTTTTTCACAGAACAAAAAACCAAACATAACCAACTCTATTTTAAAGTCCATTCTAAATAAAAATTTAAGAGTTTTCTGTTCTAATACTTTCGGTTCAGCTTTTCACATTTTGGGAAGAAGGAGAAATTAAATCACCAAATTAGAGAAAATATTCTGAAACTTTTAATAGCTTCCAAGATGTTGATACATTCACTGTCTTTAAAGTTATGCAGATACAAAAAGATCATTGTGATAACTGTATAGAAATTGTCATTTGATTTCAAGGAGGCTGCATAAGATGAGTTGTAGACTCCAACGTAATTCTGTCCATGAGAATTAAAGTAATTATTTCTCTTCTAATTTAGTCAAAGTATTTATTTATCATTTATTCTGCTTTGTTAAAAGGATGTCTCGATTTCCTTTGACTTTCTTTTCATGTCTGAGGACTTATATGTGATTTCTACTAAATCACATTTTTCTATCCTAATACACAATTTTCAGTAGAAGCAAAAAACCTTTTAAACTGAGTCAACATATTTGAACCCTTCTCTTGAATTAATGGCTAGTACAGTCTCAAGTTCCTCAGATTCAGGGAGCCCCCAAAACATGTACTTAATTCAACTCAGCCTTTGAACATTCTGAAGTTCTTCTGACTCTTTCAAAGCCATTCCAGTCTTGAATCAATAATGTCTTTTATAAAACATAACTGCTATATTTAACTGGTTGACATACTCAGCTTTATTGGCAAATGATTTGAAATTTTAAAGAGTAATAATTATATTTTTCTATATTGTGGGTCCACTATTAATCATTACTTAACAGAACAGGTTTTCAAATTAAATTAATTTCAATCTTCTATATATTTGTAATGGTTCAGTGTTATTTCAAATATATAATGGCATGGTTTAAACTGAATTCCTAAATTATATGTTTTTAAATATTTATAATTTTCATACAGTGGTGTTTTCATATTCTTTCTTCTAAAGAATGAAAATAGTTTAAATCCTGTGATCAAAAGCCTCGAAATACTTCATTACATTTTACAAATGACAGAATAACATGTGCTTTTTTGGTATTTTTTATCATCTTCAGCATATTTCAAAATTAGAAAAATCTAGATAATCTAAATAATTGTTCCATAATTTTATTAAAGGCCTGAGAAACTTTCTGGGAAATATGAAAAAAAAAAATAAAAAATAGACCTTAAACATTATGTTTTGTGGTGATTTAATCTTTTTTTACCAGAACTGCACTTGGATAAAAGGACCGTACTCACCCAAAAAGCCTAATTCTACAAATATATTGCCCATTAAAATGAAAGGAAAAAACAAGAGGGGTAAAGGAACTACAGAACATATAGGGGAGACACTCAAGAGTGATAAAGTTATAAAGGAAAAGTTCAGTGAATTCAATGATTATTTTGGGAATATCCCACACTTTGCACATTCCCTATAGCAGATAGATCGAAGGAGTGAAATCAATTGGAAGCACGTAGGAAATATTAGAGCACATAGATATATTGTAAACCATTAATTCACTAAATCCAGAGGTCATTTATCACAATGTTTCAGATGTGAACCCACAGAATTGCTGGCCAAGGTGGTAGAAATATTACAAGAACCATGGCAGAGGACTAGTGGGTTCCCAATTTAATTCATATAGACCTATAGGGCTCTAGAGGAGATCCTGGGAACTGTCAGTCAGAAACTCTATTAATATGGCAGAGTTTATAACATAGTGAAATCACTGATGACACAGGCAAACACCATCTTTGTGAAAGTGTCAGCATGTCTTCTTTAAAGGAAGATCTTGTCTCACTAACCTGTTGAAGACTGTATTTTATGGTTGATAAGCATGTTTATGAAGGGAATGTTGTGAACCTAATATATTTTCAAAAATCCTTTAAGTTCCACGTGACAGCCTACTGGAGAAACTAAATTGCCACATGAACTGATAAAAGGTTCTTTTATGGACTAAAACCTGGTTTAGAAAATAGAAAGCAAATGCTCAGGCTTAATGATTTATCTTCAGATTGAAGTGACTGAGAAATACCTGTCAGTGTCAGAAATGCCTTTTTACAAGAATTCACAATACTGATAAAAGTACAAAAGGAGCAGACTACAGATAGCAGCTACCTTTGCTACTCTTGAAGACAGAAGACTGGGTTAGATGAACCCTTGGTTAAAACCTATAGGGTATTTCTGTAGTCAGAAATCTGACTGGGTTCAGATAGGAAAAATGTTTGTTTACAGTTAAGTCTTCCACTTTCAGAACCAAAAAATGGAATGCAATTATCTTATAATTTCATTCAGTAATATATACACCTTTAAATCTACCTAATACATCATATAGTAAATAGGTAAATGAAAAAAAGTGTTACTGTTAAACACTAAATGTAAACACACTCACCATAATATACAGAGTAGAATTTTATTTTTTTAATTCCGTTAAGGCTTAATTTTTCAGCTTTCCTACTGTAATGAAAGGAATGTTACAAAAATACTGTGAAACTCTTAGCTGCTCTAAAAATTCATCTAATGCACACTGTAGGGTATTTTTTTATTTTATTTGAAACTCCTTTATTGAAACATTGTTGAATTGTAAGCACATTTTTGCTATGAGCTAGAATGCAGAAAGACGTTACTGTTTTTCTTTCCAAATGAAATGATGTATCCATAGTCTATCTTGGAAATCTCTAGTGACATCCTCCATTGAATGTTTTTGGATTGTTGCCTGGAATTTTGGATACAGGCTGAAGCTATTTATACACTTTTTTTGCATTGCTAATTTATCCAAATCTTAAGTGCGGATGACTACTGAGACACTAACCAGATGCTAGATAGCAGGATACAACAGTAACACATGATGGAGAGAGACAAGATCAAGGAGAAACACTTGAAATGATTCTTCCATTTTTGACTACTGGCTGTAACCTAGATGAAGAGTTATGCTCAGTGTAGTCAGATCTCTCTGACCTCAGCACATCATATCTCTCAGTGCCAATTGTCCCTTGACATTAAATGAAGGGGGGAATAAAAAGATTAATTTAATAAGGCTGAGTACCTGAAAATACCTTTTTTTCTGTAGTCATTTTATTAAGGTAAATTAAAGATTTTTTTTTGTTTTTTGGCATAATTACCTCAGGCTGCCACAAAATCAGTTTGATTTTATGAAAATAATAATGATTTAAAGCAGTTTTAATGTCTGGTTTGGAGTAGGATTCCATGCATGAAGATAAGTGTGGTTTTATACGTTATATGTTTTTTTCCCTTAAGTGAAAGAAGCTTACAGCTTACATCAGTATGTGGAACGACGTGTTTAACAATATAATAGCATTGAATTTCTGTTAATTCCAGATGAATTTAACAATATGGAAGGTAAAACAAACTCTATGATCAGGGTATCGATATCATGAATATTTAGTTGTGCCAAAAGACCAACAGAAGTTTATACATCAGAGATGTACAGATATCCTCTTCACTCTTCTTACTGAACTAAAGTTTTTTCCTTCTTGCTATATTCCTCCCTCCTCTTGTCTCATCCAGATGGCTGAACATGACCTGTCAGTGTGCCCAGGTGGCCAAGAAGGCCAATAACATCCTGGCTTGTATCAGAAATAGTGTGGCCAGCAGGACTAGGGAGGTGATTGTTCCCTGTACTCGGCACCGGTGAGGCCCCACCTCAACTACTGTGTTCAGTTTTGGGCCCCTCACTACAAGTAAAACATTGAGGTGCTGGAGTGTGTCTAAAGGGCAGCAAAGCTGGTGAGGGGATCTAGAGAACATGTCTTATGAGGAGCGACTGAAGGAAACGGGATTGTTTAGTCTGCTGAAAAGAAGGCTGACAGGAGGCCTTAACGCTCTCTACAATTACCTGAAAGGAGGTTGTAGTGAGGTGGGGGTCGATCTCTTCTCCCAAATAACAAGCGACAGGACAAGAGGAAATGGCCTCAGGTTATGCCAGGGTAGGTTTAGGTTGGATATTAGGAAAAATTTCTCCAGTGAAAGGGTTATCAAGCTGCCCAGGGAAGTGGTGGAATAACCATCCCTGCAGGTATTTAAATGACAGTTAGATGTGGTACTTAGAGACATGGTTTAGCGGTGTTTTTTGGCAGTGTTAGGTTCATGGTTGGACTTGATGATCTTAAAGGTCTTTTCCAATCTAAATTATTTAATGATTCGATTAACCTTGAATTGTTAGTACAAATTCAGTAAGGACAGTGGTTTCCACTTTGTCTATTCAATTGGCAGTAGTGAGGATGTTAGCTGTGTTTTCAAAGCCCTCGGGTTTTGAGGAAACTGGAGCCCATTTCCTCAGTAGATACCTCGTAAAACACAGGAACAGTGAACCCTTGGTGTTTCTCACATACATTATTTTCAAGTGGCAGCAACTGCTGTGTTTCGGGAGGAGCTCAAGAGTTGGTGTTTGCTAGGCATGCTTTATATATACACCAGTGACAGGCATCTTTGGAAACTAGAGGAACAGGGCACCTAGTTTGTGAATTCCAAATGATTTCTGTTTGAGATAAAAGCTGAACCTACATAGTAAAATTTCTGGGAACTAATAGGTGCAAGATCTAATGTCCAGGATTAACTCAAGATGGAGTCAAATTGCAAGCTTGAAAGTGCTGTACAAACAAGGTTCCAGGAAACACTTTCCTAGCCTTCAGTTCCTCTTGTATCTTAGCATGGAAGTTTGCTGTGTTCATAATTGCCAAGGTAATTCTTGAACAGGCCACATCTCACCACACCTGAAGTGTCCAGATGATATATAAACAATTTGTAATACTTGTGTCATATAACGAAAGCTGAGTGAGTCAACTTTTAAAAGCACATGGACTTTCTCCCAGAGAGAGATGTGGTTTCATCACATCTCTTAATTTCTAAAATGAGCTAATGAAAATGAACTGCAAATTGAAGTGAAACTCTGATTATTTGAAGACAGAACTTTTACCTAATCATTCTTAGATGATGTTAAGGCTAATCATGCTTTCAGCAAGCTGCATATATTCTGGTATAGTGATTTTTAATGTGTGCATTTTTTTTTATAATTAATAGTTTTATACTAACATGCTTCCATTTCATTTAAATATCTGATCTTGCTTTCTCTTGCCTTCATTTTAATGCTTACGGTTGCAGAAGAATTATGTTTTTTCTTTTAAATTCAATGAATCCAGATAATTTTCCTTCAGTGTGTTTTTACAGTCATACTTCACATATTAAAAAGTCCGTGTTTATTTCATAGACCACGATATAAATGTTATCTAATAATCAGAATCTAAAAAAAACAAAAGAAAACAAAAATCCTAGTTCTGATTTAATTCTCTTTTCTTCTTTGCTTTACTTTATAACATATCTGTGTTTATACAATATATCCATATCGAATACAATCATCATATGAAATGCTTAAGGTGCTCTCCAGGAGTTTGGAATGTGTTTTTCAGTCATTGCAGCAACATTTGGAATGCTGCTTTACCTCTAGCTTTATTATTTTGCCTTGTAAACCCTAAGACACCCTGCTAAAGCTCTTTCTAAACCTGGGAGAACAAAAAAGAAAATAATTTTTCTGCTGTCATTGAAAATTTAGGTCAAAGCTTCCTGACACATAGATTTTCTTGAAGGATATACCGTTAAGATCAATATAGTGCCATTAAAAAATACATTTCTGCTGACTCATCTGAAAGCAGCTCGGAGTCTTTGTTTTTAGCAAACACACTTAATTATAGAATCTAGATATACTCAGTGATCTGTGAAGGTTAACATCTGTCCATAAAAGTGATGTGCTGAGTTTCTTTTGTCTAGTCACCTAAATGTTAACAGGAATTCTCAAATAGAACTGAATTGTTCACCTTATTACAAAAATAATACTGACTATAAACTATTACCTGTGGGTCAATGAGTGGGTACTTAATGATTTTTAGAAGGTACTTCAGCTTTCTTTTGATGTTCTTATGACACAAATCTTCACACTTGAAATCTTTCAGGGCCAGGTTTTCAGGAGTTTTTTTTTTTTAGCAGCTATGGCAGTATTTTTGCAAATGGTTACCTACTAGCTGCTTGTCTGCATGTTCAGGTAATAACTGGCTTTTTAATCATAACAAATAGATTTCATATATATACACACATATATGAATAATGTATATTGAATAATATATATATTTTATACAAATATTAAAAAAATTTAAATTGAGCAATAACATCTCTGTGTGTATTAATTTTTCCATGATTAATTCTTCTCCTGATTTGTCCACTCACTTCCATGTGTAGAACCCAGAAAAAAGAATTGGGAAAAAAACAAATAAACCAGCACTACCTGCCCCTCCCTCCCCCACAAAAAAAACCCAACACCAAAACCAAAAAAACCCCAACTTCCCCTCAAAAATAATGTACATTGCAGCAACAAATCATCATGATTTTAGATATGTTAAAGAAACATACAACAAGAAAATCTCTTAGGGTCAACTGATGCTTTTTCTCCCTCCCTAAAGAGTGCATTATGTGAAAAACATGTTTTTAATAATCTGAAACTGTTCTCGTTCACAGAATTCAGTTGATGTAAAAAATTGTCAACATTTACAGACTTGGAGGAGCACTGCCCTTATTATTGAAACATACAGGGTTTAGAACATGGACTGTAGGAAACAGAACATTTTCTCTTGGGAATTTATGCCACTATCCATCAGTTCATTTAGGAGATCGTTAACTATCAAGTGATTTAAATGAAAATTTAAATCTCTGCTCTTGACTGTATAATAATTACTCATTAATGGTTACAAGATATAGATTTAAGCTGCCCTACTTGTATGAAAAATTATCTAGTCTTTCTCGTTCTCTAACTGAATGACATTGTAATTTATACAAACATGAAAAGGAATACTAAGAAAGGTCTATTCAAAATACCAGTAACTTAATTCTTAGGACAATTAAGTGCAAATGAGAGAAGCAACAAAACTTTGAGGCAGTATTTAGATCGCATTAGAAAAATTCTTGATGAGATAATCCTCTTTTTCTGATAATGAGAATAATAAATATTTACAATTTAATTTGATCCAGTTTAGAAAGTAAATAATCAATAATTAACAGTTAACTCACATATCTGATACATTGGCAATGTAATGTCATTCTTATGTTATGCATTGATGAGGGAAACATGGAGGTTCAGCTGTGTAACTTAATTCAACTTAGCACTTGGCATTGGACTGCTATACATACATACAGGTGGATCACTAATTACTAAACCATAATTAGCAGATATATCAGGTCATAACAAATGTTCATGTTCAATCATCTCTTTTCTGAAAGGAAAAATTTTAGAAGAGAGCAGCATTCACAGAAAGGCCTGTTCTCTATTTTATTTCCTATGGCTACTTCTCATATAACCAAGTTCAGAAAGAAGACACCTACTTTCAAGAGAAACAATGAACAGGTTGAGAAAGAATGAAAGAAACTTGGTTTCATGTAGAAAGAGACATTTTATAGAGCTAGTATAGGAGAAAAGAGCTTCATGTTGCTGAATGTTCACACTAGAGAGGAAAAGGGTCAGGGTGGGGGATCTAAGAGCAGGCTACTAAGGTCTTCATTAAGAAGACACAGCCAGGCTCTTCACAGCTGTGCATGCAGGAAGAATAAAAAACAGAAGATAAAAATTAAAACAGGAGAGGTTTAGACCTCTGGTAAGGAAACCAATCTTCTTACCATTAGTGGAAGAAGAGTCAAGCAGTGGAACAGGCTGCCTGGAGAGGCTGTACAGCTTCCATCTTTGGAGGTTTTCAAGACTAAACTGGATCAAGCCTCTGAGGAGCCTTGTCTAACCTCATAGTTAATCCTGGTTTGAGCAGGAATTTGAACTAGAGATCTCCTGTGTGTCTCTCCCAAACTGGATTATTCTATGATTTCTTTAACATTTGTCTAATGGAGTAACACTTTTGGAGGTGCTACAATTTTAGATGCTCATTCACTTCTTCTTTTCCTCCTGTTGTCTTCACAAACCTCTGGAAGAAGAGGAGACTTAAGGAATTCCCAAATAAACAGTTGATTTAGAAATGTAATTTCATCAAATCAAAACTTTTCTTGAAAATGGGACAGATCTGTTAATTAAGACTGTCTTCAACACTCAGGAACTTCAAAGCTCATTTCAATGTTCAGAGTGTGGAGTAGGTATTGCAGAAGGCTAGATTAGCTCTAGAGGAAACTCCTTGGTCAAGCTCAAAGGTAATTAAAAAAAAAAAAAGGAAAAGTGTACAAGGTGCAGAAGTAGGAACAAGCTACCCAGGAACCTGGAAATGGAATGGAATTAGAAAAGCCACAACTCAACTGATGTTGAAACTGGAGAGGGACATGAAAGGCTTTCATAAGTACTTAGGCAGCAAAAGGCAAATTAAGAAAAACTAAGGAAAATGTAAACCTATTGCTCTGTGGGGTGTGAGAATCTAATCTGAGGTATTCAATGTTTTCTCACCATCTGTATTTCTTAGTAAGGCTTATTCTTGGGCTTCCCAGTTTCTTGAGGGATGTTGCAGAGTCTAGGGGACTGAGGTGTGACTCACAGTAAGGAACAAAGAATTAGGGAATGCTTAGGCTAATTGGACATAGAAAAGTCCATAGATCAATAGGATGCATCCAAGAGTGCGGAGAGAGCTGGCTGATGTCATTGAAAAGCTGCTCTCCCATTTTTTGAAAGGTCACAGTGATTAGGGGACATTCATTCAAAAACGCAGACATCATTTCCATTCTTAAGAAAAGAGCAGAGAATCTGGAGAACTCTACACTGGTCAGCCTCACCTCAGTCCTTATGGAAGTCCTATATAGGCACATGCAGAAAAGAAAGTTAGTGCGACCAATCATCACATTTATCAAGGCAAAATTGCATCTGACTAACAGTCTTATAACAAAATGACTGTCTTAGTGGAGAAGGAAACAACAGTGGATGTTGTTTACCTTCATTTTGAGAAGGTTCTCACCATGGTCTTCTGTAATATCATTCTAGCCAAATTCGGCAAGGTAAGGATTCACTGGATGGAATGCAAGACAGGTGAAAAATTTGTTAGACTGCTATGCTGAAATGATTGTGATCAGTTCCACAAAGTCCAGCTAACAGCTGAATGCTAATGGTATTTTTCTGAGACTAATACTGGGAAAAATACTGTTCAACATCTTTATTAGTGATCTAGACACTGGGATGGAAAGCATCCTTATGAAATTCAAAGGACATTGCCAGTCTAGGGGGAGTGCTCAAATATCTTGGGGCTACTTTTCAGACCACTTTTTTGACATAGCTGCACTTTATAAAACAGACCTCTGCTTGCAAGCCGAAAGCAGGATGGCTGAGTTTGCCCCATATGCATTTTTTTCAAAGAAATAGTGTGCTAATTGACTTAGTAAGCAACACATTGGCTGACTGAATCTTTTACAACAATCCCTCCAGAGCTGCCTGTAAAATAGTGGTATTTCCTAACCAAACAAATGGTTTCTAAGTTGTAAGTCTCTTAAAAGTAGCCTCCCCAAAAAAATTGGCATAAATATGTCATTTTTTTCATTTTTCTTTTTACAAACACTTTTAAATGGTCATGAAATGAAATTTATTTTTAAAAAAAATCCATAAAGTGGTGAATTAGTTTTCAAGAAGCAGTTCTTATTTTTGCCACTGATTGTATTTGACTTTACAAGAAGCTGAAACCACTGAGTGAATTGATAGTGAATAAATATTTGCTTATTCCAAACATAAGATAAAGATTCAATCTATGTTTCTGTTTGCAGAATACAACCCATCCTTCCTCTATTAACTCCTCAGATCTGGAGCTCAGAAAATGGATCAAGTGAGAATTATGTTAGCAAGAAAAATGAAAATCCTGGTGCTGCCTTTTGATTACCTTTCCTCATATAAATCTGGAGAAAAAGAACGTTAAAGACACCTTCCTTAGAACTATGGAAGGGAGGAAAAAGGGAAAACAAACAAACAAACAAAACAAAACAACAAACCCCACAAAAATACAAATCAGTTTATACACCATAGAACACAACTTTTCATGTACCTTTTAGCAGGACTAGAAAAGGTCCCCCTCTTTTCCCTGCCCTGACACTGTGAGAAGTAATTTCAAACAAAGCTGCAGAAAATATGATAACAAAGATGATCTAGTATAAAATAGTGTCTAATATACAGATATAAACATATTACAGACATACATTTATTACAGAAGTGATGGTGATTTCTATCTCCTACTGATTTGAGTCAATTTGTTCTCACATTTGAGCCCAGTTTTGTCTTCCCATTTCTATAGTAATTTCAAAACATTTGGTTAACAATGGAAATAAATTCCTTCAAAAATGTGATCTTTAAATGAACATTGTCTTTTCAAATGTCTGTGATTTAAATCTGTTGGAGACAGCTCATGTTGTAGGGAGTGAACTTTGCCTGATAGCCAGACATGTTAACACTGCAGCATTTAATTCATTTATTTAATCCACATTATAAATTCAGTTTAAAAAAAAAGTTTGTCATGCCAATTCTTACCCCTAATATTATGGAGTAACAAATCTTTAATGTTACAAGGATCTCATCTTGTGACACCCTGAGAAGCAGAGACAAATCATGATTAACTCCCAAAACTTTCAAGGGTGCCACAAAACTGTGCATCACATTAACCACGGAATCTCCTTTGTAAATCACAGCAAGTTTTTAGGTTATTCCCACATTCCCCCTCCCCATTCCTGCCTTTTCCAAAGATCTGAGTTTGAGTTTAACCATGTAACGAATGAGTTTGAAAAAGACATTTTCAAAAGTTTGGTCAATTAATTCAAATATATTTAGTAAAATCCTCATCTAAATTCACATCCGAAAATTTACATTGAACATTATAATACTAAGAACTCAGAACGCTAGGCTGAAAAGGTCACATTATTTGAATAAAAAAGCATCTTAAATCCAAATACTTAAACAGAACACATTTTTACTGCCAAATGTACCATAGATTTTGGGGAATTTTACAGAAAAACACCAGAAGAACTATTCTACATGGCCTGTATCAAGGAGGAAATAGTAAAATGAAATAAAAGAAATAAAATTTGTGTTACAAACAATTTATTAATGAATTTCGCTGCCTGTTAAGGGATATTGAAGCTAACTGAAACACTAATATCATAGAGACAAAAAAGGCCTTCCCTGGAAAAAAATGAAAAGTGCTACTAGAAAAATGCTTCTTCAGGCTACATGAAGTAATAGTGGCTTTGCTACTATGAAAGAAAGGGAATGAAAAAAGAAACAACCCAAAGAAATTTCATAAACTTTGGGGAAAGAAAAAAGATTCAAAGATCCTTGCTACATGAGACAAGCTTGTAAAAATACAAGAACAAAATCAGTGTGAAAAGAAGATATAGTACTGTGAAAATAGTATAATATTTTATATATGCTTCTCAAAGTTAAGTATTTTGTAAATTTTAAATACAATTTAACAGAATAAGCTTTGTTCTTCTGCCACCTGTAGGGCTATCAACATTGACTGAAAGAAAAACAAATTTATTCCTGCAATGTAAATAAGAAATCTTAAAAGTCATCATCTTATTTTACTATTGGCTCTTTAGTTAGGCTGTCACATCCCAAATGACATTATTTATTTAATGTGCATTCACAGTATCACAGTATCGTCAGGGTTGGAAGGGACCTCTGGAGATCATCTAAGTCCAACCCCCCTGCCACAGCAGGGACACCTACAGCAGTTGCACAGGACGGCATCCAGGCAGATTTTGAATGTCTCCAGTGTGGGAGACTCCACAACCTCTCTGGGCAGCCTGTGCCAGTGCTCTGCCACCCTCAGAGTAAAGAAGTCCCTCCTCATGTTAACATGGAACTTCCTATGTTCAAGTTTGTGCCTGTTATCTCTAGTCCTATCACTGGGCACAACTGAAAAAAGACTCTTCTCATCTACCTGGCACCCTCCCCTTAAGTACTTCTAAGTATTGATAAGATCCCCCCTCAGTCTTCTTTTCTCCAGACTAAAAAGCCCCAAGTCCCTCAGCCTTTCCTCATAAGAAAGATGCTCCAGTCCCCTAATCATCTTTGTAGCCCTTTGCTGGACCCTCTCCAGCAGTTCCCTGTCCTTCTTGAACCGGGGAGCCCAGAACTGGACACAATATTCCACTGCACTTTATCTACTATGTAGAAGCAATCGTCAGTCATGGATCAGTTTGGGATACTCGGGCAAGAACATATTAGGTTGGACAAGAAAGACATATCCCCAACACTATAAGATTTTTTTTGGTAGGAGGACCTATCTACTATTCCAGCAATCAGGAAAGCTGATTCCTTTGGATGTGTCATTTGATACATCCAGATACAAGAGGATACATTTGATACAAGAGGAAGCAGTCACTTAGTGGACTAAATTGAAAGCAAGGTCTTGACCATTTTTAAATCAAGGAGACCACCACTTAGTTTAGGAGCGCAATCATTTTCAAATCTGGAGGAAAGGTAAAATGGTCAGATATAGTAGCATAAAAGTAAGAGAAAAAAACATTTAGGTTTTACATAAAATCTAACACAAACTGGAAGGAAAAACTGAACTGAAGAATATTCTCTCATTAGAATGCGAAACATACATGGCCCAGGTCTTTAAAATCTAGGCTTGATCAGTTATACCTACTGTACAGGATAGCTACTCGTATTGGCAAGGAGAGAGGCAGGTGAATTAAATAGATCCTTTTCAGGTCTAATATCTATTAGAGCATGGATATGCTCCAGAAATGAGCTAACTGGGTTCAAGGAAGTTCAATAGCTCCCAACATAGAAGCACCTGCCTGCCTTGTTACCTCAGAGATGTGCAGTTCAAACTAATTTGCAAATCTGTTCTTCACAAAGCTACTGATTAAATGAGCTAAGTCATTCATATCAATGGTTTGGGTTTTTTTCTGAAAGAGGAAGTCTGACAAAAGCAATGTAAAAAAATAAATGCAGATGCACATAATGAAATTAAAGTATTAGGTGTACTGCAGTGCTATCATGTTTTCCACCTGCTCCTCCTGTGCATGTGTAGTTTGCTGCCAATACACTCAACAAAAAAGAGGAAGACTGTATTTTAAAATAAGACCTTGTTTTGTTGAACAAATTCTTACTGAGATTTTCATCCAGGTTTTTCTAAGGCTTGTATGTTTTCATGATTTGCTAAAAGCAGCTTTAGAACAGGTAGACTAGTGTTGGCAGATATTCCTTTGCATTATTTAGTATAACGGGGCAGGGTAAAATGAATGAACAAGGCTCAGTGACTGTCCCAGAGAGCTTTTACTTTTAAAAGGCTAAATAAGCAGGCAGATCAAACAATGAGGCAATGTTAGATATGTAAAATTGAAGTGAGGTTACCTTGTGTCATTTGATATACAGTGTGTTTTATTTTTTGTTATAGAATTGTGTTAAATAGCAGAAAAAGGGCTTCAAGAAGGGTGTAAATGAAAAGAGTGTGAGCTGTTTGGACAAACTCTCAAACTGTTTTTCCTTCCGTAACAAATAAAATAGGAGACAATCACTGTGTGATGTTGTAAGTAAGTGTGTTGGAAAAAAGTCCTTGTATAACATTCCAAAATTTCTGCTTACCTTTTTTTGTAAAGACTCTCCTTTCCACTTCACTTTTTAATATTGGCAGCTTCTTCAAACAGAACGATACATACATTTAAAAACCAAGTTAATTTCTTGAACAAGAAAACCAAGGTATTCTTTGGTCCAAAAGAAGAACCAAAATATTTCTTTGGTCTTGCTCAGTGATTGAAACTTAAAAAGCTGATGCTCCATTTAATGAATACTTTTCCCTCTTTAACTTAAGCGTTCCTTATTAAAACAGACTGAAATTTACTAATGATATGAACTGCTGCAAATAGTAGGATAATACTGCAGTGAAAATCACAGATTTTAAATGGTGATCACCTGCATGCATAGTTGAATCACAGACTGTAAAAAGGAAAGGTCACATCAATTGACAGGGCAGCGTGGAATAACACAGAACATGCAAAATACTAGTGTTATATAATCATAAATATAAGTGATTGCAGATTTTTAGATTATAAACACTTGCATTCATAATTAAATCAAACAATCTTGATGGAAAATGTCAAACCATCTGAAAATCCTGTCCAGAGTACTCCTTATAAATGAGAATACAATTTTAGAGATTTGAATCTCTCAGCAACTATTCAACAATAACAGTATAAAATCTACAGTGTACACCTTCATCTTTCAATAATATTCCTTTTTGTTAATTGGTGTGGGTTCCCAGAATCATAGAATCACCTATGTTAGAACGGACCTTTAAGATCAAGTCCAACCATGAACCTAACACTGCCAAAAAACACTGCTAAACCATGTCTCTAAGTACCACGTCTACTTGTCTTATAGGTTTATACTTGTTGCATATTATCAGCACAGTATTGAGGTAATGCTCCTTGAAGAGCTTGGAGAAAGGGTAGTTTTGACTACCTTCAGTCCTGAAAAATTCAGCACTGAGGGTTAGCACATCGGAGGATCAACCAAAAAGCCTGATCTGGAACAATAAGAAAGCAGGAATCAGACAGTAACTCAGATATTGCTTCATGATTATTTTTTTTCTTTGATTTCTCCCGTAACGAATATCAGCTTTTGGTGTTAGCACCTGCTGTGAGCTACCTTGCTGATTGCTGTAGCACAGGGAAATGTTTTTGAGAAAATAATTTTTTTTAATAGGATGAAATGAAAAAGAGTTAACTCTAACCTCGTCTCAGCAAAATAAGAGCCCAAAAGTTAGGACAGAGATCAGTAACTTCTGGCAGCAGGAACAGAGAACAACATAGCAAGTAATAATTTGAGGCGCTGGACAGTGAAATGTCTTGCTTTTCATGAGTCTTTATGAAGGAAAGCTGATAGATTTTGGAATCTCAATTTGAATTTTTCTCTTGACGGAAATATTAATGAAATTAACAGCAGATTTTGTGAAAGACATGTTTAAGGACATGAGGTAAACACACCAAAAAAGTAGGCAGAAACCAATTTCAGGCATTCTTACAGTTTGACGATCAGTAGTGCCTCCATTGTGATCAGTTTCAAGTGTGAAAATTGAAATATAAGAGCCATTACACAAATATAAACCTATACTTTAAAGTTAAAGTTGCAGACCACAATCAATCTCAATGACATAATTGTTAGCTGTAAAGAATTAAAAAAAAAAATCAGGAACACGGCAGAAATAATTACAAATACTTTACACAATGATTATGACGCTGCCCTAGTGTACTTCCAGATACTGGAGCTTAATTCCTCATATAGTTTTTTTTGGTCATATTACAAAAGTTCTGCTCAGAACATACTTTCTTGGCTGCACTTTTCACCTCTAGATAACTTCCCCAGCCCCCTGCTTTAACAGTGCCTTTCTTCAAACGCTCTGCACACTGCTTATGCCACTCTCAGAATTTTAATGTGAATTTCTCAGAATATGGAGTGTTATGAAGCATTAACACTTAAACCCACTACTAATCCCCACATGGCTTGCTTTATTCTTTTATATCTGTATATTGTATGAGCTACAGAGAACAATAAAACTGAACAAGTACCTTGGAGAGAGAGCGAGAGCCTGTGTGTGAAATATGCTAAGTAATTATAGCGGTGTTATTTGAAGAACTATAGCCAAGGCTATTTTAACTATAGAACATTTTCAGTAAGATGATTAGCAGTAGTTAAAATGCAGTTTGCTGTCAAAGTTTGCCTTGAGGCCTTCTGTTACCCAGGGGTTAATTCTGATACAAAGTGAATATCAAGTCTGCTTCAAGAAGCAAAAACACATAGGTTTTCAACACATTCACATGCCATTTTGAATTAATAACACAGGAAGAAGAGGTTTATAACAAGTCCTGTTTTCCCAATCCTGTAACTCCAAACTAGCCTCATGTTTACTGCATGCAGTAGAAAAACAAATTTGAAAGCTTTTCATTCATAATACATACTGGAACTTAATATTGCTTTTTTTTTAATGAAATATATGTATTTTAACAACTCAAGTCTAAAATGGGAAATCAAAATACAGCCTATTGAGGATATGTACATATAAATTGCATACTTCTCTTATCTTGCTTTTCTCTTTCTGTTCTGACATGCACATCTTTAGAATTTGTGAAACAACCAGAAAGTGGCATAGCAGATTTTTCATATTCCATTTTTCTTAGAGTCACCATTCTTTTAAGTTCCTGACTAGAGATCACACCACTAAGCAGAAATAAATAGCTACATGTAATAAAAATGCATCAGGAACAAAACAACACAGAGTCATTCTCCCATTATTGCCCCATTCAGAATTTACATTATAATTCAGATATATTCAAATCCAGTGCTACAAGCATAGCTGAAATGCTTTAGAGAAATTGTGAAAAATGTTGATTTATATAACTTCTGGTACCAATGCGTAAATTAACATGTGTTGTGCATACAAATCTACACTCCTGACGTATTTCATGATGCACTTTAAAGATTTTCAACTCTGTTGAATGCTGGGGGTTTTTAGCCTGCTTAAATGAAAAAGCAAAATTGATTTGGCTTTGTGTAAGACAAACACTTGCCTAAATTAAAAAAAAATAATCTATACAAACCAATAAGCACTCCCTTCAATAAACAAGGTACATTGACCATGGACATCTGTCTTATGTTCTTAGTTTTACCTTGGCAAAGAAGGAAATAACATACAGAAGTCTTTAGATTCCTAGAAGAAGTATCTCACCAGTTCAATGATGGTAAGCAGAGTTAAAAAAAAAAAAAGAAAAACAACACAAACAAAAAAATTAATGTCAGCAAAGTGAAAGGAAAAAAATGGATAATTATAAAAAAGGAGGACTTTAAAATGGCTAATAAAATGAAATGATTCTGCAGAGAAACCACATAACCTAGAAAAGCTGACTTTATTGCAGCCTATTAGCTATTTTTCCGTCTATGTTTCCTGGTGCTTGAGAAGTACCAACCAAATCAAACTAGTTTTAGTTCAAATGGTTTTGTTATAATGAAAAGCAAATAGTTTTAAATCTGCACATGTACACTTCGGAGCAGTCATATGAGGACCAACTTAAACTAAAAAAATCTTCCTAACAATACAGATCTCAAAAAATAATGCAGAGAACAGTAGAGATTGAGAAAACCAAATTAATGTTGCTAAAAGTTCCTTATAGAGCAATACTGAGTATACAAGCTCACAGTAAGGTCTCTCTTTTGCGTAAAAAACATTACAGATAAATGAAGAAAAGAGCTCTAAGCAAATTATATGTGAATAATTTACATGAGCTGTTTAACTGAGCTTTTGATAAGCAACAAAAACAAAGGAGAATGAACTAATGTTAACTTACAGTAAGGTCATGGAGCAGAAGTTAGATAACATGAGATATTCCCCTGACAACAATCAGAGAGATAACTTGTTACAAGTATTTTTAAAGGATGTAACGTCAATGCATAGAAGGTTAGCTAAGTTAAAGTTAAGGCCAGAATTTAACAAGGAGAAATCATTTTTGAAAAGGACACAAAATACACATATATTTACCTCTTATAGTTGAGGCTTTTGTCTACCACCTCTGTTACACATGCAATAGCACAGAATCTTTTTTAACTAATATTTTTAGGCATAAAGTCCTCTTGCAGACTACAGGAAAAGAAATCAGAACATCCAACCTGGAAAAGAGGCTGTTTAAAAAGATGAAATGCTGAAGTAAATCCGTGAAAACATCCAGACCATGTTTGACTTAAAAACAGAAGTACAATGCTATGATTGTTGTGTTTAAGCTAGTTTATTTTATGTTATTTAAAAAGCTATTTTAGACTCGATTTCGTGGATGTCTACAGAGACTGTGGAAGTCTTTCAGAGGTCTAGATACTTTGGCTTTTTCCACAGATACCTTATTTGGGCTTTAAATAGTAAGTCACAATTTTGTTACAGTTCCTTTATGTTTACGACTCCCTACAAGCATGTTTTCCAAGGAAAAATAAAGACAGCTCCTATCTACCTATAATGCCTCTTATTTATCAAGCAGGTATTTGCTATGGATCAAACATCTGCAGTCCACATCCATGTTTTTCAACACTGAATAACAGGTCTCCTCTGTTCTACAGGACTAGATCCTGCATATCTATAAAATGACAACAAATATATATGCTGTCTTTCATAGAATTACTAGTGCAACAGCTTATGCTAGGTAAATACATAAACAAGTGGTTAATTTTTTTCTTCTACAGAATTTCCTTCTTTGCCATTGCAAGTACTTACAATCATTCACTCACCATAATGCCAGCCTTCCTTTTCTAACTAGATTTCCTTATGCACAGCTGAATATCTAGAACCATGATAATCAAAGAATTGCACAGTTTCTGTTTCCAACTTCATATACCTTTCTGGTCTTCCTCCTCTTAATGCTCAGCTGCTGTCTTTCAAGACACAACTTCTAATGTTACCAGGTGCATCTTCCAACTTACTCAGCCCCTGGTTTAGGTACAGGAATTGAGGGCTGCCCCTAAGTGCTCACTCGGGCAGATGAAGCCAGCACTAGAGTTGTCCTGGCTGTTTATCTTTGTGTGTTATACAGTACTGCTGATTGCAGTGTAGTCTAAAAGTGGTTCAGTGTAGAATTACAAAAGGCTCAGCTTCAAGCTTCTATGCTGCAGTGACACGCTATCCTCTTTCTACAGGCTAGCATTTCCTTCCAATTTACAGTCACATGTAATCATTAACACCCCTGATTGAACATCAAATCTTTAATTGGACTGTGGAAGTGCAGGCAGCTCAAGCCTCAAGTGACTATTTCTTTTATAATTTTGGCATCTGTTGTAGAGATATCTGGCTGCATAGAATAGGAATGTTAAAGGACATCCTGACAGGATCTATGTATAGTTCATCCACTCAATCACAGTTATCTGATCTTTTATAACTTTAATTACTTTTGATCATTAAATGATTGTACAAGAATTAGCTGAAAAATTGTGAGCTTGAAATGTGATTCAACTTGTGAAATGGAATTTGAGTCCATATTCTCGATTTAGAAGTCATTAGGTACACAACACAAATTAATGCAATATGCAAAAAAAAAAAAAAAATTTGAAGTGTTTTTCTGCTTGTTCCTAATTTCCAGAAAGATGGAGATGTTAAATAGCTACTTGTGAAGGGATACTTCCTTGATATTTCTGATATTTAATGCTTGCTTTCTTGCTTTCTAGCTGACTATAACTTTCCAAGTAGTGAATTTGTAAAGAATGAATAATTAATGAATTAAGGACACAGTTTCTGAAGTTATTAAATGCTTTGCCGGCTTGGGATCTGAATTATTTTCCTGCCTGAAGCATGCTTTTTTTAACTGATTTTAGTGTATGTCTTAAAACGTGGGACTTCCTTGTATTTTATTGTCGTGTTATCCAACTGGGTCCAGAGGTAACAGCAGAAATTACAATGGTAGAAGGAAGAAACATTTGCAGATCAGTCTACATTTCCATTAATTCATAGGTGTTTTCTGGAAAGTCTTTGTGAAAGTATGTGCTGAAAATCATGTTATATCAGTCAAGAAAATTTCTGCTTATTCTCAAATCTGTTCCAAAGATGAAGGTGAATGAAGGTGCTCCAGGTGAAGCACTGGTTATTGCCCAAAATGTGTGAAATAAGAAAGTTGGGTTTGTTTCAGTTAGTGGTGGTCTTTCTAAAATAACAAGTGATTACATTTAGGTTTTTTCCCTGGTAGGATCTGATGAGCTTAGAATGACTTTAGATGCCCACCTCTTAAATTATTATTTACAGGAGTCCTCCTGAGCATTTACCACATCCTGAATATCTCACAACATGCTTAGTTCATTGACCTGAAAGCTCTCGGTACTCCAGCACTTTCCAGGTTGCTCTTGCTTACCCTAAGCAACAAGATGTCTAGCTCTAGGTCCCAAATTCTGTAGGTGTACAAAAGAAAGGATGAGTAATGAACAAATGAAGTTACAGCTGTGGAAGGTAATAACATCACTGACATTTTAAACAGAAAAGGAAAAAAAATGTAATCCAGTTACAGCCAGTAGAAAGTCTTAGTCTCTTGTCTCTTGTCTCTAATTACACTTAACAATGTACACATATATAGTTTGAGGAGTAAAGATTTCATTCTCAAATGAGTATGTTAGTTATTGTGTTCCAGTTTCATATACCTCCTGTCTGGATTTCTGACAAAATGGACAAAAACTCTCTTTTAACTCTTGTGAAAGCATTGAAAGAGGCTCCACCATGAATAGCTTGTAGCTTGGCGTCCAGGAAATATTCATGAAAGGTGAAGGTATGATTTTTTTGGTATAAATTAAATATTGTTTCTCTTTTGCAAGTGTGAGTGAATGTAGCATTAACAGTAAACAGTAAGCTAATCTCAGTTAATGCTGTCCATTTCTGAGGCTGCACATGGACTTGTTTTCTTTTGACCCCAGTTCCCTGTGTTGTATCTATAGCAAAACTCAGATCCATACGCTTAGTCTTTCCTGACTTGTTTTACAAAATCTTCATCTTTTTATGTGTTTTATAGATTAGCTTTCTAAGGTGCACTGTGGGCTGCTCCTGAAATGTCGTTACCTAACTGACATTCTTGGAACTTTATTGGTGACAAGGAACTTGGGATTTAGGTAGGTGTTGCACCTGCTGCATAGGTGCCTACATGTTAAATTAGATTTGGCTTTTAAGTTATTTTTTCTTTTACACCAATTAGTTCACTTCTAATTTATAGCTCTTGTATGTAAATTTTTGCCTTTGTGGGTCCCCAAGGCAACATAGGACATAATAAAACTATTTGTTGCTATAGGCAACAGAAATGTTATTCAACACATCGTCAGACTGATGGTATCATTTGAATTTTGATAGTTTGCTGCAATACTATATTTATGATTGTTCTCACGGAGGCAGATAAAAATATTTTGATTGGTTGGCACATTGTAGGTGTGAGCAAGCACTGTTTCCTGTACTGCTTTTTGAGATGAAAATGATAAATAATGGACTAGTCCCATCTGAGTTGATCTTCATGGAAAGATAATCCTTCAGTTTGATGAAAAATGGTCCTGGTTTGTATAATTTAATGTGAACTTTAGTTTAAAATGCCAGTTTATTAGCAGTCACACTGTATTTTATAAGATGAGTGCACGCAAACACTAGCATATTTCACTGGTTTAAGTACTGAGAATATAGAGTAAAACCATAAGATTGATTTTTTGTGTTGTCATTTGTATGTATTGTTATCACCAGACATATGACTCTGTGTAAAATTAAAAGGAATTTTACTGATGTGAAATTTTTTGCTCTGTTTGGACTTCAAAATTTAGTTTTCTCAAATTCCATTCTCAATGGCAAGTATGATCAGTGATTAAACCTTAGTACTATCCCTTTAATGAAAATCCTTTTCAACTTGAGTAGGGCCTATATTTACTGGAAGAATTGTATCTCTGTTTTCTGTTCTTCTGTTGCATGCCTTCATTTTTATTTTTATTTTTTTCCCCTGAGATGTAAGTTAATGCTGCCTTATGGATGGCTGTTGCTAATTGTAGTATAGAAAGTAATCATAGTACAGAAAGTTAAACTGAATGCTAGACAAGTATCTTTCCTGTTGCTTCAACTCAGTGAATTGCAAGTCATTAATAGTATCTGTAAAACTAGCTTGCTTGAGAAGACTTCATGGACTTCCACTGTACGTTCCATTTCTTTCATCTCCATTCACAGCTACTAATGAAATAATTTATTTCTCTCTCCTTGCTCAACAGAATATAAATTCAAATTATTTTAAGCTAACTTTTACAGTAATCTTTTCCTTCTTTTCCCTCCAGTAAGGGAAGAAATTCCAAGTATTCCCTTCCTAATTTAACTTACTGAATTTTCTAGGCTCAGAAACTTGAAGTTCTGACAAACGTAATTTAAGCAATCCATTTCCTAATAATGCAATTTGCAGTAATATTTCCTAAATAATTTATTTTGTTGACTGCCCTAGAATTTGCAGAATAATTGAAGTGATATCATCCTGAGGCAGGTTATTCTGCTGATTAAAGTCAACTTTTGCTTAATCTTGAGTCGCATTGTAAATCTGATTTCAACCTTTTCTTGCATAAACAAAATAATCTCAGTTTTAGAATCCACATGGTATGTCTGAAATTAAATCAGAAGGTTCCTGAAGCATGGTAAAATTAAATTTAACATATTGTGATAATTACAAGACTTTGTGTAGTTTATAGCTTATATGACCTCTGTATAGCTCTGGCATATGTAAAGCACAGACTGAGTTTTAGCTAGTCTTTGCCTTCTTACTTTCATCTTAGTTTAAAATACAACACTAAAGACTAATTGCAAAATAGTTTTTTTGTTCTTTATTTTTTCTGAACAGAAAATTATTCATTTCTCAGGAGAAATTTTTGCACAATGAAATAACTTCCCCAAGAAATCACGAGTTTGAAAAGGAAAGGCTGCTTTGCCAACTGTTTAAGAGGTGTGTCACAAAGTCACCCAACAGCTCAGGAAGCAGAAGGAGGCACAATTAGGTATCTATTGGATCATTTTCAGCAGTTCAGAATGGAAGAAGCCAATGCAGAAGCTTGATGACATGTATGGCTCATCTTACCACCAGTGATTCACTGGAGACTCCTTTTTGATTTACAATTTCTGTTCTTTTCTCCTTATTTAAAAGCAATGGCCTGTTTAGAAATTCAATGCAGAGTGTGTTCTACCAAGCTGATTGTTTACCTACTGAAGAATTAAATTAGACTGAGTCCTGAAATAGCTCTTATCCACTGTGCATGTATTTGATATTCTAGATAAGTTATTTGAACTCCTATAGACTCCAAAATTGAAGGTGATGACCGGGATTTTGTTTAGTGATCAGAGACGTGAAACACCATATCAGTCTTGTGTCAGGAATTTGATCGTCAGCTAACAGGGATTTGTTGTTCAGATTTTTGTCATAGGTATTTATTAAAACCAAACTAGTTTCTATGTTTTTGGTACATTATGCCAGAATGCACAAAGAATGTAGGAGATAAAGCTCAGTTTACTAAACATCTATTTTAAGTATACTGAAAATATTGGTTGATTTAACTCTTATTTTAAAGCTTGTTAATGTCTTAATTGGTAAATGCAAATGATTCACTGGCTAGGGTGAAACTGGGCCACCAAAAGCCTGAAGAAATCAAAGCCTTCATTAAAAAATAAAATAGACTAAAAAAAGTTATAGCTCTTTTTTCCTTGCAGATATAAATAATAAAAAAAGCTCATTAAAGAAAGCTTTTTAATGATAAATAAATCAGTCAACCAAAATTGAAGCAAACAAATTTTTCCTTTTGTAAATTATACCACGTTAAAATGGAGAAGGAGAGAATTCGGATGTTAGGAATTGCACAGTGGTTTGTGGAGCTCGACAACTAATCTGAAGCAGCATGGTGTTTAACAGACATTACAATGGGGTAACGGAAAAGCTAAAACAGAAGCTGCCAGTGCAGCCTCTCAAAATTCAAGATGTTAATCCAGGATCTCCAATTGAAAAGACTGGGTTTGCAATGAGTTTTGTTAGAGATTATTGCATATATCAATCATTACATGCCACTTCTTAGGTTTGGGATGAGAAGATACCGCCAGTTTCTAAGGAAATGAGCAGAAGCTGACTTTTTCCCTGAACTATCCACCCATGCTATGTTGTTTAAAAAACATAAATTCAAAAGCAAAATGCATCAGTAACTCAAAACTGAGACTGAATGTATATATGTGCATTTTGAAAGCAAATATTTATAGGGTTTATGTAATTGGCTAAAGAAGAGAAAACAAACAAAAATGTGAAATCCAAAAACTTTCAATGTAACGTAACAGACTCGTCACATTGAGGGCTTACGTCCATAATGAAGAGGACTTACACGCCTGTAACTTCTCTTTGCTAGTTGTTTGAGACAATAACACATACAACCCACAGGTTCCAAAAGGGTTTCAGTGTTTTTATTCTTAAAAATTCTCCATCATTCAAAGATCCCTAATAAAATTTTAAAAGAAATGTTGATCTTGACTAAAAAGGCATGGTGAGAATAAAACCTGTAACAAAGGTGTGAAAAATAATAATGCCAAGAACTACTAGAAGATAAAGATGGACTTTTTAGTAATGGGTTATGACTTCTACATCCATTCACAGAGACATCAGATAGGTTTCTCAGACCTTACTTTCTCAGAGCTTTTTATTCCTCTTTGTAATTTCTTCCTTATTTTATGTTTTCTTAAGCACACCTGTGATACAAGATGTTCCTGTTACATTATCTACTATTGAACCGCAATCAAATCGGAGCAAATTAGAGTAGCAATTCCCACAAAATTTTTTAGAATAACTTTGAACTGTGAGGACCTAAAAATGCCAGAGTATTATAAACGACTCTGAAAAATAAACTTTGTTTCTGCATGTGACCAGCAAAACAAGGTAATGAAACTATCTTTTTTTCACTTCTTTATATCATCTATGGAAAGCCACCAAGAGTAGATAATGCTCGACTGCAAGAATAGTAATTGTGTTTGTTCACAGCACAAGAGGCATAGTATCTATGTATTCTCCTTGTGCATCTCTTCCAGAAAGGCCAGAAGCAAGTCTTTCATTAATCACTGAATGTCATGTGCAATAAATCTACCTAAACTCAGCATGATATAGTTTTTCTAAATTCTCAGTTCATTTGTAAATGTTATGAGTATGTCAGTCCAGCCTGGGTTAGCTCTTTTCTTCATCATGCTGCTGAAGTATTTATTCAGCTCTGCCAGAGTTGCCTGAATGTTACAAAAACATTGTTAGTGAGCTAATTAGTAATGACTTTGCTATGCCTACATACCAGTAAGTATTATGTAGACATATCCTCTATTAAATTTTGTATCTGCTATCCACAACTTGGCATCTGTAAGAAAAGAGTGTTGTTTGGTTTGGGTTTTTTTCCTCTTTTCTTTCTTTTTTTTTCTTGGTGTTCTTGTGTTTTGTTTTGTTGTTTGTTTTGGTTTTTTTTTTCCTCTAGTTTTAATTAGTAAGAATACCTTGTATTGTGAGCAGAAAAACTGTGGGAAAAACAAAAGAATTGCCATGTATTCCAGAATGGTAGGTATAACAGATGGAGAATTGAAATGAGCAAGATAACATAGGACTACGAAATTGCTCTTTCCTCCCTGCTTTTCATTTTCCCTGTGCTGAATTCAGTGAATAATTAGAAAGTGTTGAACTTCATGGTACCAAACCACAACAAAAAGTATTAAAGCAATCTGAGAGTTACAATACATTTTAAATGACACAACTTCAATTATAGACTTCTTCAAATTCTAAATATAGGAATTTCTTATCTCTGGCTCAGCATAGATAGAAAATAATCTGTCCAAGTTATAAATTACCATATAGCTGCCACACAATATTCAAACATGGGAAACATCTTTGATCAGTAGAACAAATACCTTATTCTTCCCATCTAAAGAGGAAATCGTCTTGTACTGCCAAATCCCTAAGTGCCATAAATTTAAACGTGAGATTTATCTGATCATAAACTCAAGATTCTGTAGGGATCTTCAGGGGGCGTCTTTGACCCCTGGAAAATCTGCACTGTAATACAGCTGAGGCCGTGAAGTTACCCTAATTGTTGTAGGTGACCTAATCAACTAGTTTTAGAAACTTTATGATAATACAATAAGGAGAAAATTAGTAATTCTGAGTAGCATTGGTCTCTTTACAATGCAGAGTTATTTTTCTGACTGAAAAAAGGATAATAAAGGATTTTTTTGGAATTCTACTAGTTTTCTCAGACACGTATAATAATTGGAATAAATGAAATACTGAATCCTCACCAAAGAGAAAATAAGAGAACCGTAATTGACTGTTCTTAGATTTACAGGGTTCCCTATAATCATAGCCTGTGAGGTACACTGAGAAATGTTCACAGTGTCAATGATTTCTTAGTTTTTAGGGGAACAGACCATCGTAATGATCTGGGTGGCAGCAGAATAGTTTGATAAGGACCTCTGTCTCTTCTCTTGGCAAATCCAACATCATTCTTTCATGAGAAAATTTGAAAGAAATTTAGTAGCTATTTCACGATCTGCACATATTCTATTTACAATGTGAGCAGCTGCACAGAACAGAAATCTGGGGGGGGGGGGGGGGGGAAGAAAGTACAAAAATCATGTAAGAAAAAATTATAGTAGTGTTTGGGAAGCATGTGTATGGAATCAGTGCACATTCATCAAAAAGATACTGAATGATATCCTTTTATATCCTGATGTCTCCATTGGATAAATGGGCTGCTGGCCGAAAACTTTGTGGCAATAAATCTTAATTTGTGCTAACTTCTGTGGAGTTAGAATTTCTATCAATCCATCTGATACAACAGTGTTTATTTTGCAGATGTCAAGTGTCTTGCAGTAATCCCTAGGAAAATTAATTAGACTATATTTAATAACTGGTAATAAAAAGTTAAGATTTTCAGAACAGATTAGGAGTTTAATTGTGTATTGAAATATTGGTGGAAATTGCTAGTTTATGTGTTTGTTTACCATTGGATACTACAAATATGAGATACCTAGGGTCTTCTGTCTATATATGATTTGAAACTTAAAACCATATTCTAGAGTTCCTGTTACTATGAAAATGAGTTGTTGAAATAGATTTTAAAAATGTATGGATTAATGAGGGAGACAAGAGAAGACTTCATAAAATTATATGGGTATTATAAAATCTTCATTTATTACAACTGTTAATAACATGATATTCCAGCATCCCATTTATATTTTATTTGGAAAAGCTGTTAGCGGTCAGGTAAATATGATGACAAAAATTATTTGTATTTGGTTTTGCTTTAAATTAAATAATTCTTCTTTAATCTGAAAGATAATTTATGTGATTTTTGAACTAACAGGTTATTAGAGAAAGGTAGGTTGTTGTACAGTAAAACATTACAGTAACGACCAAAATAAACAGTTAATTTAAGTATTTACATGGTTTTACTTGGTGTTTCAGGTTAAAGAAAAGGTTTCCTACATATTTCACTCCTTGACTACTCATTGGGAAAAGAAAGGAATTCTAATTTCAATAGGCATTTTCTTTTTTCTGTAAGGTTTTGTGATCCTTCAAGTTGTTAGAATTCTCCCACTTGTGTAGACCTATAGAGATTTACACTGTCCTTATCACTTTTAGCTTTGATCAGTGCTAGCTGGAGTCCTATGCAAACACAAACTCTATTCTTCTCCGCGTTCAGTAAACTCTTATACAAATAGGAAACATCTCTAATTGTAAAACTGAGTTTTTTCTTAGTTATTCTCTAAGTCTCATATTAAACATAGTTTTTAACAAAAATTCTGATAAAATTTAATTACCTATATGGATTATTTTTGTTACTTTAAGTAGTTACAACTCAGCTATGGCATGTTGCATTGCAATGTAACTGTAAATAAGTCACAAAAATCTTTGCTGAAAAAAGTTTGTTGTGTTAAGAGGGTTTTGTACAAATCTGTCTTACACTCACATCTGGAATTGTAAAGTAGCCAATCTAGTGCCTGAAACCTTGGCTGCAAGTTAAATATATTCATATATGAAAAAAAAGTTGTTGCTTTACAAACAAAATAAGGAGTGCGTCTGCTTTCTAACCATAATAAATTACACTGGCAGAAGATGTCTTTAGAAAACTAACAGTCTCACTATGCATATTAATACCTACCACCACTGTACTTGCAATACTCATGCTTGCAATACTCTATGATTAATATTTTCTGCTAACACCACTCTTTTGATAGGGTTTCACAGACCCCAAGATAAAGCTTATAACATAAAAGCAAAGAAACATCTTCCCCTCTTCCAGAAAGGTAGGTACATGTCTTACCAATATTTTCAATACATTGTGATCATTATTGACATTTCAGAAAAAATAGATTGTCCACATTTTAATATCTCTTCAATTAATAACTTTTTTTCTGTTTTCAAATCAAATAACTAGAAGCTGAATGACTTGAGGAGTTACTTGATTTCATCATGATGTAACAAAGGAATTGCTGAAACTGTAGAATCATAGACTCATAGAATCATTTAGACTGCAAAGGGCCTTTAAAGTCATCGAGTCCAACCGTCAACCTAACACTGCCAAGTCCACCACTATGTCCCCAAGTGCTACATTTACATGTCTTTCTTTTAAATATGTCCAGGGATAGTGGCTCAACCACTTCCCTGGGCAGCCTGTTCCAATGTTTGATAACCCTTTCACTGAAGACATTTTTCCTAATATCCAATTGAAACCTCCCCTGGCGCAACCAGGCCATTTCCTCTTGTTCTATCACTTGTTACTTGGGAGAACAAACACCCACCTCTCTACAACCTCCTTTCAGGTATAGAGAGTGATAAGGTCTCCCCCCAGTCTCCTTTTCTTCAGACTAAACAACCCCAGTTCCCTCAGCTGCTCCTCATAAGACTTGTGCTCTAGACCCTACACCAGCTTAATTGCTCTTCTTTGGACACCATGATTAAAAAGTATATTTTTTTAAATAACTGGACCAATAACACATACTATGTAACAATTTTAAACCATTGCAACTTCTCCTGCAATTGAACAAGTCATAGGAGGCTGGAATGCCAGACCCCCAGTGTATGACTCAGGGACCTTGAATGCTAATTACCAAATATCACTTTAAGGGCTTTTATTTTGTTGGGTTTTTTTGTTCTGGCAAGTCAGAAATTTAAAGACTCTATTCAAGAGACAGAAAGGAAAAGACAACATCAGAAGGCCACATTCAAATTCAATTTAAATGATATTTCTTATCACTGTCAGATTAGATTTATACAATTCAAATCTTCTCTTCCTATTTTTCAAAAACTTCATTCCCAAATTACAAGTATTTCTTTTGCTTGAAAAAGAGTAAAGTAATGAAGAAACTGAAGATTTGGCTTGTAAATTGAAGTTGTATGTATCTAAATTGTGCATTACTGCTGCCAATATTCCTGGTAGGTTAGATTTCAAACCGTTGAATATCGTAATACTTGTCTGGTGGCAATAAGCATAAGTACAATTTTATGTCTACAGTACTCCTTAAAAAAAAAGTCCTTATTTTTTGGATTGTTAAAGTTCTTAAGTTTTTAATTATGTGCACTAAATAAAAGGTTATACTTCTAATAAAATATACATTATATTTTGCTGACTAAACATTGGGAAATTTCTTTAAATCAGTCTCTCTCTTCATAAATATGTCCACGGCTTGGTCATCTTTTAGATTGTATCCATATGTTTTACATTATCTCTACGAGAACATGACATGATTGCAAATAGTTTATAATCTGGTCTCTGAATCCCTATTTAATCCTTGTTTTAAGGCTTATATAATAGCTTCTATGCTTCTGGAAATAACTTTCACAGAGTTATTAACAAATCAAGACAAGTTTTCAACCTCTTGTGGTTAATGAGAAAACACAGAAAAAGTGAAAAACGTATTGCTAACCCCCTATTTTTGGCCGTGGTCCCTTTCAAAAAGTCTTATGCAGATGGTATGCATATCCAAGCATTATCTGGTTTTGTCCAACTAAATTTCTTGATGGTAGGCAAAAAAGCTATCCTTGAACTCATGTCAGGGACAGGATGATATTTTATGAATAAGCTCAGGACTCCTCATCAATGAAGGCAAAAAAAAAAACTTGTCTCCCCAGGGTAAAAGCTGAAATGGGACACCCTTACGGCAGGAAGAAAGTAGGTAAAAGGAAAAGCTGGTGAGAAGGAAGTAAAATGTTATAAAGAAACATATAATAGCCTCAGAGGTACTCATGACTGAGAAAAAAAAAACACAACCCACCATGAGCATCATCTTCCTCAAGGCAATGGCCTCAGGATGCTGAGAACTTGCTGTAAACCATCCTCCTTTCTGCTTAAAGACGATTCAATTATTCATCTACCTTTGATCCCGATCCATGCATTCCTGAACCCAGATCCGGAGTCCAGTTCCTGTCCATCACTAAGTCCAGTCTGGGACTTTCCCAGTGCCTGCCGGTGATGTGATTATCATCCTGGAAGCTTGATACAGTTTGTATATATTTCATTATTTTCTTTTTATTTTATTATTAATATCTCATTAAAGTAGTTTAGTTTTCTTCGAAACTCAGAAGTGTCTCTCTCTTTCCCTCCTCTCCTTGGAGAGGGAGGTGGGGGGAGAGCATCTGTCATTTGTCTCAATGGCCAGTCTGTGCCAAACCATGACACTAGTATTAATTTGGGGCTTTTCTGCACTAAGCAAATTATTTTACCTATCAGACTGTTAAAATGTTAATTAACCTAACACTTAGAAAGCTTGCAAAGATCTCTTAGGGAGAACGTTGGAACAATGGACAGTTCTAGTTAACAGAATAGGTGTAATCACTTCAATAGGACAAGAAACCCGAAAACAGAAATAATTGAGACCAGAGGCGTTGATTGTACTTCTGATCTTTGATCACTTCTGATTGGTAAATTTATTTATATGCTTAAATACAATTTTAGAAATGAAGTGATTGATATATGGGTTTGGGTTTCTTTTTATTTTGACCAGAATAGGCAATTTATTCTGCCCGCATTTCTTGATATGTTTGTCCTTCATCAAAATTACTACGAGACCATGAGGATTTAGATTTCCTTAAATTTAGAAATATTTTGCTTGCAGGAAAACGTTACTTAATAAGTCAGTGGGACTATTATAAATTTGATTTTTTCTTTCTCTAAAGTTTGACCAAAGATTTACATAGAAGAACTCAAAGCCAGTTTGGAGGTATTGTGTTCTTTTTAAAAACATATTTATTTTTCAAACATTTCATGCCATTTTTCTTTAAAAACTGATTCTATTGGATAATGGAAACATTATTTAAAAGTAATTTAAAAACATGAAGCAGTTATTTAACTAAATAGTTCAGATGTATATTAGGCACTGAGCTTTCAAATAGTATTTTTAATATCCATGAGGTATGGGCTAAATCATGTTGGAAGCCAAGGTGTCTATGAATTTCTGAGGAACTTCAGTTTCAGTCACTGTGATGATCACAGTGTCACCCCTACAGAGGGATCTGGACAGGCTGGATCGATGGGCCGAGGCCAATGGTATGAGGTTCAAAAAGGCCAAGTGCCGGGTCCTGCACTTGGGTCACAACAACCTCATGCAGTGCTGCAGGTTTGGGGAAGAGAGGCTGGAAAGCTGCCCAGTGGGAAAGGTCCTGGGGGTGCTGGTCGACAGCCGGCTGAATATGAGCCAGCAGTGTGCCCAGGTGGCCAAGAAGGCCAACAGCATCCTGGCCTATATCAGGTATAGTGTTGCCAGAAGGACTAGGAAAGTGATTGTCCCCCTGTATTCGGCACTGGTGAGGCCCCACCTCAAGTACTGTGTTCAGTTTTGGGCCCCTCACTACAAGAAAGACATTGAGGTGGTGGAGTGTATCCAGAGAAGAGCAACAAAGCTGGTGAGGGGTCTGGAGCCCAAGTCTTATGAGGAGCAGCTGATGGAATTGGGATTGTTTAGTCTGGAGAAAAGGGGGCTGAGGGGAGACCTTATGACTCTCTACAACTACCTGAAAGGAGGGTGTAGAGAGGTGGAGTCAACCTCCTCTCCCTAGTAACAAGTGATAGGACAAGAGGAAATGGCCTCTGGTTGCACCAGGGTAGGTTTCGATGGATATTAGGAAAAAGTTCTTCACAGAAAGTGTTATCAAGCATTGGAACAGGCTGCCCAGGGAAGTGGTGGAGACGCCACCCCTGGAGGTATTTAAAAGATGTGTAGACATGGTGCTTAGGGACATGGTTTAGTGGTGGACTTGGCAGTGATAGGTTGATGGTTGGACTTGATGATCTTAAAGGTGCCTTCCAACCCAAACCATTCTATGATTCTATGAATTATAAAAGAGGGAACATAATATCTTAGTTCTGTCTGACATGGCCTTGCTAAAACTTATGCCCTCAAAAAGACAGAGGAAACATTACAGCAACATGAGCTGGAAATTTGTCTAGACTTGAGAATATTGTTAAGAAGATCGTGGCCAGTGCCAGGGTGCTGTTGAGCAGATGTAGTCAGCATGGACTCCAAAAGCATTCTAGCTGTGGCAATACAGAGCTATGCAGGTTATTTACCTTTTGGAGAAGCAAAGTAAAGCAACATACAGGATGCAGTGCACTGCTGCACCGGTGGTTTATGTTGAACCCAAACAACCTGTTTAAACCATCCTGTGATTTGTTACATTAGATTATAACTGGTGGCATGCTTCACTATATTTCCTATTCCACATGTGGGAAAAACCCTAAAATGGTATCGAGGAAAAATCCTTTGGATGTGCCTCAGAAACATCACCTAGTGTGCATCAGAGATTCAGAGCATATAAGTGGGAAACTTTTATGAAACATAGTGAATATAATGGCATACAGGAAAATGAAGGTTTGGGAGTTTGTAGGCTTCTCAAATAGGGTGGGGGGAAAAAAAGTTTTAAAAAATTCTATCAATGTTTGAATTAAAATGGATTATTTCTTTTGTTTCACATTTTGAAAGTTTTCCCAACACCTCTGAGCTGCCACCAACATCTTGCAGACACTATTTTATGCCAACCTGGTGTCTTGTTTCTCAAGACAAGGGACAGTCTGAGTATAAGTGAAGGCGAATGTCTGTATACCTGTCTTCATGGTTTGGAAACTATTCCAAGACACACATGTTCTTGCCTTCTTGACTCAGAATCCTTTCTGATGCCCACAGGTGATTCCAGGTTCTCCTGTTCCAGAAAATCCTCCCTGATACTCTGCCTGAATTTTGCATGTTTCTGTTGCAAAATATTAAAGACACGTAAGAATTACAAAATAGATGGATAGATGTTATCTGTGTTCAAAATTCATGATTTATTCCTTAGGGACATTTAAAAAAAAAACCCCCAAAACAGGAACTAAACTCAAACACTTTCCATTCACATTTTGGTTTTCAAACCTTGAGGTGACGCAGTCATTAATACATACGGTATCTGTTGTTGATATTTTGTAGCTGTAAATCATATAACATATTTTGAACAAGGTTTCTCAACATAGTAGCACAGCACTACAATGTCTACAACATTCTATGCAATATGCTACTGGTTTGTTTCATTGTTTGGTATAATATGAGGTAAATAGTATGAAAACTTGTGTGCATGAATGTGTCCCAGGATATCTGGTAGCAAATATGTTCTTATTGGTAAGAGCATGCTAATGGTTGTTACTGGTGCCTTATGTTTTCTTGGGATCGCATTGCCATTGTTATTTAGGCCAACAGTTACAATATCCTTTATACAGCTTATACAAAGAACCTTAATAAAATTATTTAATAGGTTTTATTTTACCAGATTCAATTACTATAAACTCACAGGAGTTTTAATATTATTTTTTTTTTAATTAGCTCAGGACAATTACATAGAAAGCAAAAGCTGATAAATGCAACTAAGAAAATCTTCATTTAGAATCACCCAATTTTTTTTTCATTGTTTATTATTTCCATAATTTTTATTACTAATTAACCTTTAAACTCTACATAAAAATAATGTCACACAACAGGCAACTAATTTTTCTCTCTCTTCATTACTAAAAATTCTGGGGTTTTTCTTCAACTTAAATTTTATAGATTAACCCAAAACTTCTTTAAATTTTACTACAGAATAAACATTAATAATAAAAAAGTATTCCCACCTTTTTACTGTATATGTTTTATACCAGCATAACTTGGATTACAGGAATGAATTTTAGTGTAAACAAGCATTTTTTTTATTTAATTTTAAGTTCATTTTGATAGAGTGAAAATGCAGTTACAAACTGCACCTATTAAAAGGAAAATAGACCTTAAACATTGCATCAAAAAAGTATATAATGGGTGTGATTGTTCAGAATAGTAAAACTGCAGATCAAGGCATTATCTGAAAAATGCTTTTGGTCTCTTCATTTCATTTTAATTTGAACCTTATTATCTCCTGCATAATATTGATATGTTCCTTCTGGCAATAGCCACAGGAAATCTGAACTGCATTTTCAGCACAGACATACCAAAGGTATTGTGAAAAAGTTGTTTAAAATATCTGCATTTGTTTTAGAACATAAAGCGTTGTCCTTAGAATCAGCCCTGTAATGTGAACTATTCCTTATTCTCCATAAGAAATGGGGAAATGAAGAACTAGAACACTGAACATATTATTAATAGCAGATGGCTTGTTTTTCCTTCCACATAAACCATAGCATGTCATAACTAACTCCATGAGAAGTACTGCAGTTCTAACAGTATGGCTATACTACAGATTACACTTAAAACGATACATAAATCTCATGCTTGCCTTAAGAATATACACAATTTGGCAATACGAGAAAATACACTTCATTCTCTGCATTGTCCTTGTTTATAGCTATTTCTAAGTTTTAGAGAACACAGAGTCCCTGCTGAAGGTTGCAGAGCACAAGTGACCTGCTTAGAGTATATAACAGTAACTGCTGCCCTCTCTTCATAGCTCACCCTCCACTCTTGGCCGTGAGATGTTCGGTCATTGTAGTTCCAGGTCCGCTTCAATTCTTTTGTGCTGTCAAATGTCAGCTGTTGTATAATATGTCAGATATTGTATAAGCATATAAATATCTTTCAGATTAATAGTGTGGAGTTCTGGAGCTTGCATACTCAGAAAAATGAGTAGGAGATAAGCATCATGACAATTCCTAATTACTTTAACATAACTTCCTGATTGTTGCCAGGTATATGGAAAATCACTGGAAATTCCCTTTTTGGTGGGGACCTTTTTCTTCCTTTGAACTTTATTTTTAATCTTGTGGTTCGTTTGAAAAAAATTTAATGTGACAAAACCAGGCATTGCCAAGGATTTTTTTCCTGCTTGTATTCACATTTCTTCAGATCACTGTGACTCTGCTGTGAAATGACAAGGTACACTGCAAAGCTGAAAACCAGAAGAAAGATTAAACAGGACGTGCAGAAGGGGCACGGTAACTAGCTGAGATAGTGCTCACTGTTATAGCTGAACTTTACATTTGGCTCCTGTTTCCCTTGCTCTGAACTACAGTGTTCAGCTGAAAGGTTCTTTGGCACTAAGGCAGTCTTTTGTTCATTGTTTGTAGGATGCCTAGCACAGTGGGGTGTTGGCTTGTGACACTGGCTCTTAGGCAGCCCACAACACAATAAAAATGATAAAGCTAATTTACCATTGCTTCTAACTCAATGTGTAGACAGAAATGGAGTGTTCTTTGGGTTTAATTATGAGTATTAGGAGGCAATAATCTTTGCTTCTTTACAATAAAGCATATTTTGCTCAACATTTTTAGTATAAGATCCTAAGGAGGCACTCAAATTGTAAAGACAAACAAGAACTGTCACCTCCCCCTCTGAGCCTGCTCTACGGTTGTGCAGGGCTTCCAGAGTGGAAGTATTCTCCATTTTCTTTCAAGATCTGCGGTGTTAACACAAATGGGGGAGAACAGCAGGTAGAGTTACAGCTGCCTCTGCCACTGGTCACCAGTCCAAATACCTAAGCCATCACCACTGGGAGTTTAGGATGCTTCAACATGGAGAAGACAGTTGATCACTTCTTCCTACATTCAAGGAAAAGCCTAGCAGAATCCTCTGTCTAGACTCACTGTTTTTTCTTCCTGTCAGTATAGTATTTTTTCAGCACTCTTGTAGACGAGCATTTGTGCCACAAATATGCAGAATTATATACTACTTCTGTATTATGCCTAATAGTACATGCCTTTGTAATAAGGCATGTACTTTGACAAGGCTGTAACTTTTGAATAGCCATGTAGGGTGGTGATGCAGACAGCAGAAGTACACCATCTAATGAGAGCTCCAGCACACAATTCTAATCATCCCTAATGCCTCATGTCTGCTGTGGGGGTTGCACACTGTAATTAGTTGCAAGGCACTTTACCGTAGGTACATAGTGTGGGAGCCAAGGATTAACATCACTACAGAGGCATTTGGCTCCATTTTTCTATTGACTGTTTGGAAGTATTGCTTCTAACAACTAGTTCATCAGAGGAAAAAGCTTTTCTGATTAAGCAATTGCAGCACTGGATTTAAACAGTTTTCAGAGCTAATGTATTTTCATCTCACAGAGAGGAAAACACAAAGGGTCAAATTAATCTGCACTCTTATGCTCCCCTTCACCTCTTAAATGTGCAATGGCAGAGGTTGTAGATCAGAATTTGCCCCTAACAAAGCACAAAGTGTGCCATAAGGATGAAGGTAAGTGTCTCCACAAAATCATCTTTTGACCTCACTGTTGCAGGTGGTATTTATTTATATCTTCTGCTCTGCCTGTAATTTCAGTATCACGGTAGTGTCCATGGTGTTCTACAAACACTTCCTAATCTGATGAATTACTTTTAGCTTCACATTCATATTGCCTTGTCCAATCCAAATTTTTTTCTATCACTCAGTCCTCTGACCTAGCCTAAGCTACTTCATGACCTTGGCTCATTTATCTTTTCTACTCCCATTCTCAGTTCACTTTTTCCCTTTATGCTAGAGCAGCACACAATCTAAGTTCTGCAAATGATATATTAATATCATCAAAATTCTACAGTGTCTGGACTTACTAATGTCTGGAAGGCTAGATACTAAGGACCCATACACTTTATTTAAGGGAGAATTTTGCAATACGTATCCCTGCATGTGATCTGAGAGTCCTTGGGTGTGGGGTGAAGGAAGCAGAAATAAAAAACCCCGCTATTCACAGTCCCACTGCAGTAGGCTTTTGACACCTTCTTAAAGGCATAAGGTCAGAACCTAATGGTGTGGAGTGCTTCTTAAATGCTCCTCGTATAATTTAAAAGGACATTTCAAGTCTTCAGTATATTTCAGAAGGCGGTGCCACTTTTTAAGATTGGTTTCAATGCTGCGCTTGTTTTAAACTGAAATAGTCTATCCCCAAATTTTAGTTCTTTGCACTTATTTGTCATGGTCTAATACAGCAAATCTTTACTTGTGTCTGTCTTATGCAATGCCAAGGTGTTCCTTCAGTGTGACTATATGTCTAAGAAAGTAGCTCCCATGTATTTTAAGGTACTATAAAACAACACTGCAACCAATGGGATGGCCATTCCTACTCCTTCCCTGCTATCTCCCTTGTGTCTTTACAAACTTTCATTATGATGACTTGAGGAACAGCTCCAAATGAAACTACCATAGATGAAAAAAGTTATTTCTAATCAGTTTCCTACTCTGATGACAAACTGAACAGGTAGGGTATGATGGAGCATGGGGAGCAGAGAACTGCATCTCTTAGAGGCAGGGCTGGCTTAAAGTATTTATGGAACTATGAATTCAGTTTGAAGGATCAGTTTTGTAGAGTGAGCTAGACAGAAAAGTTAGTAAAAACAATTTTACACTATTGTGAACTTATGGTATGCAACAGAACTGTTTTTCTCCTGTGTTTAACAGTTTATCTCTAATATCTAAGACTGCACTTTTTATTTTAAAGTATATTAGCATATTAGTAATTTTGAATGGAGAACTGTGTGAACATTGTTTACGGCTCAGCAAATAAACAGCATTGGTTTATAGCTGCATGAATGAAACTAGGAAAGTCTCTGCAATTAGATATTTTATCTGCTGTGATTTGAATTTGGAAAAGGATCTTAAGAAAAATAAGAACTCTTTCCCATGTGGGCAAATTAATACACAGAAATATCTTTTTGAAAATATACAGAAACAAACTCTTAGACACAGAAAGACTGTTTCAGTTTTCTCAAGGCATTTAAAAATCATACTCTCAGGAAACATATTTTAAATTCAGCCCACAGTGTTAAAAATTACATAAGGCACAGACTTCATAGTAAAACTGGGTGAAGGAAAGAGTTTGATGAAGTATCATATCATGTGCTACTGAGAAATAGAAACATACTGAGAAACAGAATTAGTACTGTGGTGGAAGGAATAGTGACTTAAAGGTATGAAAGACTCCTCTCCTCCCCTTATCAAACATACCTACAGCCCATAAAGGAAGACATTCTAGTGACCAACACACAACTGTCACTATTCTCCACCCATGTCATCTCTCCTCTTTATCAGCTTCTTCTTAAACAGAGAATACTGAGATCACACTATGACACCAGATCTTGTGTTATCATCAGTTAATTGGATTGCTTTACTTCAGCATCCTATCCCCCTCTGTTCAAAATATTATTTCCGAAATTTTGCTAACATCTATAGCTTATTAGGTTTCAATATACTAGATTCCTTGGAGAAAGGTAGTGGTGGTGTTGGTTATATAAAGTATAACTGAAACTGTTCCCTGGATGAAGCCATTTACTCTGAGTACGCCTGCTATATTGCTTATATTGAAATACATGCTTTCCTGTGTGATATGGTTTAGAAAAATGTCATAAATCATTACAGCATTCTACAGCATTTGGTCTGTTCTGTTGTAACTTTTAAGTATATAGGGCTAATTATTTTTCTTTAGGGTGTGGTTGCTTTACCCTGTAATGAGTTAATTGCTTTTTGTTTCTTTATTTTTTCTAATTCCAACATAAAAGCTGTGGAGATCCATAAAGGGGAAACTTTTAGATGGCACTAGTTGTGACTTCAGATTAAATCCAGGGTTTGTTTACACCAAAACAGTAAGATGTACTGTACTTTACAGTGGTTTAGGACTGTGGATCACAATACTGAAGCTATTGTGAATGAAGAGGAAACCACCTGTCATCCTTGCACTACTAGAAATGCGGACTTCCATTATATTAGTTGTATAGATAAATCCTCTTGTACTGGGCTGAATATTTCCTTTTCAAATTTTTGTGATGACCAGTAGACCATTGACAGGTTTGTTTTATTTGAATACATGTACCATCATTTACCTTATCCCGTGCAAGACTTGTATGTCCTGTGACAATTTTCATTTAAATGCTTGTTTTTCACTTGTTTTTTGACTTCCCATTCTTTTCAATACAGTCTGGTGATGGAATTTCTCCCTTTAGTCGTACTTTTCCCTTTTGTAGAGATTCCATTTCTCTGCATGGCTGAATTTATCCTGTTTATATAAAAACTAATCCTGGCAGGTTAACTCCTTGAGTACTTACATCTGTAGACACCCAAAGCCTGCAAGCTTTTGCTTGTTATCCATCTCCAAACATTTTATTGGGTATGTGAAAAGGGCAATGCTGGCATTTTTATTCTGGACAGGTATAGCTCACAGTCACAGAACATTAAAACAGATGACCCTCCTTGTCAGTTTTGGAAATGAAATGACTATTTGTTTGACAGTGGCTTTTCTTTTGAGATGCAGCGCTAGCTCTTTTACACTTGTGCTGTGCATCTAAATTATTCAGCTGTACATAGCTTTCACAGTTCTTGTTTTTATATGTAGCTAGGTAGTAATGTAATTAAATAATACACCTCTGAAATAAGAGACGTCATTGTCTTTTACATATAGATTCAAATGTTTAAGCCTTAGTTTTTGGTGTGTGTGTTTTTTTGTTTTTTTTTTTTTTTTTAAAGCTCCTGGCTTAGTTTTGTTTCTGTAACCTGAGATAAACTTCCTTTTTTTCAGACTCTTGCAGAACCACAGCAAGCCTTTCCTTTCTCTGTGAATTAACTTTCAAAGTGCTGCTGGTATTATTATTTTCTTTGTGTGAATTCATCCATGTGGTAGGTGGTCAGAACATGCTCTCAACAAGGTTTGGACTGTTCATTTGACCTGCAAGGTAAAGTGTGAGCAGGTTGATAAACAGAGGAAAGTGACTCTGAAAGCCCTGATAGAATTAAATCTGGGCAAGGATGTCAAGGGCAACAAGCAAATCTTCTATAGGTACATTGGTGATAAAAGAAAGACTAGGGAAAATATGAGTCTTCTCCAGAAGGAAACAGGAGAACTGGTCACCCAGGATATGGAGAAGGCTGAGGTACTCAATGACATTTTTGCCTCACTCTTTACCAGCAAGGGCTCTAACCACACCGTCCAAGTCTCAGAAGGCAAGAACAGGGACTAAGAGAATGAGGAACCACTCACTGTAGGAGAAGACCAGGTTCAAGATCATCTAAGGAACCTGAAGGTGCACAAGTCCAGGCGACCTGACAAGATTCATTCGTGTGTCTTGATGGAACTGGTGGATGAGGTTGCTAAGCCACTAGCCATCATATTTGAGAAGTCATGGCAGTCTGGTGAAGTTCCCACTGACTGGAAAAGGGGAAATATAAGCCCCATTTTCAAAAAGGGAAAAAAGGAAGACCAGGGGAATGACAGGCTGGTCAGTTTTATGTCTGTGCCTGGCAAGATCACGGAGCAGATCCTCCTGGAAACTCTGCTAAGGCACATGGAAAATAAGGAGGTGATTGGTGACAGCCAACGTGGCTTCATGAAGGGTAAATCATGTCTGTCAAAATTGGTGGCCTTCTATGGTGGTGTTACAGCATTGGTGGATAAGGGAAGAGCAACTGACATCATCTCCCCGGACTTGTGCAAAGCATTTGACATTGTCTCACATGAAATCCTTGTCTGTAAATTAAGGACCACTCAGTGGATAAGGAATTGGCTGGCTGGCTGCACTCAAAGAGTTGTGGTCAGTGGCTCGATGTCCAAGTGGCAAACAGTGACAAGTGGTGTTCCTCAGGGGTCGGTACTGGGACCAGTGCTGTTTAATATCTTTGTTGCCAACATGGACAGCAGGATTGAGTGCACCCTCAGCAAGTTTGCTGACAACGCCAAGCTGTGTGGCGCAGTTGATACACTGGAGGGAAGAGATGCCATCCAGAGGGACCTGGACAGGCTTGAGAGGTGGGCCCGTGCCAACCTCATGAAGTTCAACAACGCCAAGTACAAGGTCCTGCACATGGGTTGGGGCAATCGCAAGCACAAATGCAGGCTGGGCAGAGAATGGATCGAGAGCAGCCCTGTGGAGAAGGACTTGGGGTTGTTGGTTGATTACAATGACCCAGCAATGTGTGCTTGCAGCCCAGAGACCCAATCATATCCTGGGCTGCATCAAAAGAAGTGTGGCCAGCAGGTTGAGACAAGTGATTCTGCCCCTTTATTCCACTCTCGTTAGACCCCACCTGGAGTGCTGCATCCAGCTCTGGAACCCCCAGCATAAGAAGGACATGGGCCTGTTGGAGCAAGTCCAGAGGAGGGCCACGAATATGATGAGAGGCCTGGAGCATTTCTCCTATGAATACAGGCTGAGAGAGTTGGGTTGTTCAGCCTGGAGAAGAGAAGGCTCTGGGGAGACCTTATAGTGGTCTTCCAGTACCTAAAGGAGGCCTACAGAAAAGGTGGAGGGGGACTTTTTACAAGGGCATGTAGTGATAGGATGAGCAGGAATGGCTTTAAACTGGAAGAGAGTAGGTTTAGATTAAACATTAGGAAGAAATTTTTCACTTTGAGGGTGGTGAGGCACTGGAACAGGTTGCCCAGAGACGTTGTGGAGGCCCCATCCCTGGAAGTGTTCAAGGCCAGGTTGGGTGGGACTTTGAGCAATCTGGTCTAGTGGGAGGTGTCTGTGCCTATGGCAGGGGGGTTGGAGCTCAATGATCTTCAAGTTCCCTTCCAACCTAAACCATTCTATGATTCTATGATGCAACTTTGGCTCAGTAAAGAGACTGGATAAATCAATGAAGAGGTTCTATGGATGTATGAAAGCATGGGATGGGCTTCATTCCATGTTTTTCTGTTTTGCTATTTTACAAAAATGATCTTTGTTCACCTTACTCCTATCTATCCCTGCACAATAACACGTCTGTTAAACTTCATTTTAAATAGCTCTAATTTTTCAGATTAATCAAACGTTGTGCTCTCCTTACTTAATCTGATTTTTGTATTTTTTCACTTAGCAGTTGTGTAGTTGTTTGTTACTTGTCCCTTTGCTGAGGATACTTGGCCTGGTTGCTAGGTGTCAAGGGAGGATCAGGGCTTAAATCTTCCCTTTTGTTTCCCTTTTCTGCTTTCTCACATTTGTGGGATGAAACAAAGCATGAAGTGCTTTACTGAAAAATCTCTTTTATTCTCCTGAGTACTCTTATTCCATTCCTTACTTCTTTCATCTGGCACACGAATTTCTTAGCTGTTGCACATTTAGCACTTCTAAATCTGTTCCCAGATGTCCAGATGTTATTAATTAGATCTGGAAAATATGATGCAAAACCCTCTCTCTGAATATTAGCTGAAATTTAAATATGAATGAAGTTCCCTACTTGACCTTGCTGAGACAGAGTGTAAGGCTCCCTCAGCTAACTGAGTTTGTGCTAATTTTTTGAATGAAAGTTTTTATGGCATACAAAATTTTTAAAACTCCAGAAATGTTATCTTTTCAGGGAAGAATTAAGGCATCATAATATTTTGGTTGAAAAAGTCAGGTAAAAGCTGATTTGGGAAAGGTATCATAAAGTTTTATAGAAGGTGTAATTTGTTCAGCTTGGGCCTAAATATTACAAACATTTTTAAAGTGAAAGTCTGAGGAAAAGGATGTAACTTTTAAGTTGGAGGGTTTATTTTAGACAAGTAAGAACTATTTTATATTAAATTGGATGGAAATTTTCAATCCACGTTACTTTAGGGAAGTACTGTTATTCCAGTGCCAGGTATGCAATTAACTTACAAAGACTGGAAGCTATCATGTACATGCAAGTTTATGGTGAGGCAAGGAGGTCTCTGATCTTAAGGGTTAACTGTCTCTGATCTGTCCACCTTTCTTCCCCATCAGATTTTACTCTACCCAAAATACCTGTGGTGTGTTTTTTACCTACTGAATTAGGCACCAAGTGAATAGTGAAGTTCATAAAGAATCTTTGCATTCAGAGGGGCCTTGAAAGTTCTGCAGATGGAAGAAGTAAAAATGTTTAATTCCTTGTTGTAGCTGAAGTGCTCTCTACTAGCTGTCATCTATCTTAAACAGGGGGAAACACTTTTATTCTATTGTTAATAGACACAAGGCTATAAACTGGGTTTTGTGAAATAATTACTTTCAAGGCTTTGGGGTCACTCATCCTATGACAAGGGTACTGATCATCTTATTTATGATAAGGGACAGTTTTCTTTTTCAGCACCACTGTCAAGACTGTTAGTCTTTGTTTTCTTTCCTTCCAAGGACAATCTACTGGTAATAATCCATTACAGATTGAAGTTTGCAAGAGTATAAACTGCACTGCCTACAGATGAACTTGGAGTATTTCAAGGGGGGCGAGTGTTGGAAAGTGTAGAATAATTCAAGTTAGGCTCCTTTTTGTGATGTATAAGGATTTGCTCATAAAATTTCAGTCTAATATACAGAAGTCACTTTTGATACAAAATCCAATACACGTATATAAAATGAAAAATATATGTGCATTAGTGTACATATCTACCGAGTGAGTCACTGAAAGAAATCTTGTTATTTCTTAATGTAGACTAGGTGTGGAAGCTAATTTAGTGAATCACATCTCCCTGGTGTCTAAAGCACAAAGTGGGCATTCTCTGACCTTGTTTAAAAATGCAAAAGCCATTAGCTGCCAAAACTTTCTGCAATTCAATTTGTAGCATATCAGTTTGGGTATGATTTTGCAAACATCAGATATGCCAGATATGTGTGCATCTGAGCTTTCTTGTTCCTTTTTTCCCTACCTCAGAATAGTTCAGCAACAGACTCGTCATGCTACCTTTTATTGTCTTCATTTTCTGTGAGTACTTAAATGCTCATGATTAACTAAAATGTAAAAATGTCATTAATCGTTCTGTTACTTATTTAGTACTGTGACACATTTCTTGTAAGTGACACTTTCTGGGTGTCACTTCTGCTATTTCAGGCAGCGATGCTAGAGCAAGCAACTTTGCTGGCATGTAGTTGTTTTCAGGGTTTTCACGATCAAAGCTAATTTATTAGGAATGCAACACAAGCACTATTCATTGGAGGATGTGATTCATTTGATTAATGTGAGAATATATGATTTGTAGGCTAAGAAATATGTTAGTCTAGCCAGTGATCAAGAGAAACTCCCTTAAAACGTATAGAGAAGAGGTGAAAATGGTATTTTTTTCATTCCGTTCCAAGATACATTATGATTTTAAACTTTTTACAAGTCAGTTCAGTTCTTCAGCATAATGTTGGTCTCTTGTTTAACAGCTCTTGTTATCTGTGTTTCAAGACTGCATATTTTTAATACTCTTTTTTTCTCTATCAATGTTAGAATCTTGCCCTGCTCTTTTCTTAATATTCTCCAATTGTCCTTTTTGTTCATTTGTGCATTAAGTCTTAATCACATACTGTTGAAGATTGCTGTGGCTATATTTAGACTTTCATACTTACAGTATCAATAGTGGATATGTATGTACTTAAGGATTGCAATTTCTCTTTGTTATGTGAGCATTTCTGTGTCTATGTAAAATAATCAAAATATATACACCTGTACATATACATACATCTTGTGCTGAAAGACTCTTTCCTCTCTCATCAGGTTCACAAGTCATAATTCATAGCTTTAGCATTTCAACTGCATTATGAACATCTCTTCAGGTATGACATTGACTAAGATTTCTTAATTGTAGGTAGTAAAGGTATGATGTCTTCACACATTATCATTTTACTTCTTATGTCTTTCGATCTCTATTTTTTATGTCTTTAGATCAGATTGTAATTTTTTTCCACATGCTCAAAATGCAAGTATTATACATAGAATCATACAACCATTGTTTAAGTTGGAAGGGACCTGTGGAGGTCTTCTAATCCAGCACCTTACTCAGAGGAGCTCTTACTAGATTGGTTGTTCAGAGATTTGTCTAAAGACATAGATTTCAGAACTTCTCTTTCAGTATTTAACCATCCTTCTGATTAAAAAACCAACCAACCAAAAATTAAAAAAAAAAAAAACAACCCACCAAACCACCATATTATCTAATCAGAATTTTCCAGGAATGGATTATCCCAGGAAAAGACATCTGTGCACCTTTGAGAGGGGTATAGCACCATCTTTGTATTCTCTCATCAGGTACCTGTAGAAAGCCTTATCGTCTCTCCTGAGCCTTCTCTTCTTCAAGCTGAACAGATCCAGTTCTCTCAGCTTCTCCTTTTAAACCCTGTGCTCTCGTCTTTGAACAACTTGGTGGCCTCTGATGGGCTTGCTTTAGTATGCCAGTATCCTTCCTACACTGGGGAGCCCCAAACTGGACACAGCATTCCAGATGCAGACTTAAAAGTGCTGAACAGAGGACGAAGATCGCTTTCCTGGGTCTGCTGACTACCCTTTTAATAATACAGCCTGGGATGTGTTTGGTCTCCTTCTCCACAAGGGCACATTGGTGGCTCATTTTTAACTTACTGTCTACCTGGATCCCAGATTTCTTTCTGCAGAACTGCTTCCTCGACAGCTGGCCCCCAGCCTATGCTGTTGACCAGGGTTATTCCACCCCAGAAGGAGATCTTTGATGTGCTTTTATTTAACTTCAAGAGGTTCCTGTTAGCTCATGGCTCCAGCCTGTCCAAGTCCCTCTGAACAGCAGCCCTGCCCTCCAGCAAATTGATTCCTCCTCTCAATCTGGCATTGTTCACAAGCTTGCTGAGAATGCTCTTCATTTGACTCACCAATCAGTCAATCAATCAATCAATCAATCACAGAGTAGGAGATTGTAGGTGGGATGGAAAACAAACTTGTACTCAAACATGGGTTGAGTTCTATGTTCAAAAAGCAGTATAGATGTTACTTCACTTACCTTTTAGGAATGATATAAATTCAGGAAAGAAAGGTCTCCTATCCATGATTAAAAAACACCAAGCTGTATGAGCTAAAAGCTGGTGTAAATTTGACATTTCATTGTTTTGGTTGAACAGAAATAGTTTACATTCAGATTTTGTTGAAATTAGAAAATATTTTTAGATTATTTCTCTACAGCATGAAAAAAACCTTTAAGAATTGGTCCTAACTGAAACAGTCCCTCTGATACAAAACCTATTTGTTATCGGATAAGTTATGCTTTAATATATCAAGTAGGACCAAATGAAAATATGGAAGGGTTTGGATTTGGGCACGGGGGAGGCTGGTTGTTTCATTGTTGTTGTTGTGGGTTTTTTTAATTATTAAAACCAAGCTTTAAACTTCCTTTTTTTTTTTTTTTTTTTTTTTCTGCTTTTGGCTCTCAGAGTCATGAGAGCACTAATAGGTCTTAATGGCTCCAATCAGGCTCACCTGGGGCATTCTTCCACACCCCTGGCCCATGAGCCCAGGACCTCCAGCTATGCTCAGATCTGGGCGGCCAGTTCTTGGTTGAGCTATGTCCAAGGTGTGACTGTCTCCAGTTCTATATCTGCTTGCTGTATGGACTTCATGCCTACCTTGCAGGTACTTTGTTTCCTAGATGTCCCCCTCAGAGATATGCTGTAACTTGTTTCCACTCTTATCTTTGGCCTGTTAGTACTGTTCCTGGCTGGATCCCATGAATTAGACCTCATATCTGTTTTTTCACTTTACCTTGTCTGGAAATATCGATGGACCTTGTTATCAGCAGCTGGCTCTGTCCACTGTGGTCAGACACTGTGGGGCACGACCTGTGTTGGGGTCCCTCTGTTCATGGCTAGCCTTCCCTTAGGGAGCAGCTTCACTTCTCTGATCTCTGACATCAGAAGGCTAAAAGTTTATACTAAATTCATCCTGAACAAATGTTCTTATCATCTTTTTTGGCCAAATTTTAATACTAATTGGTCTCCCACATTTTAATTCTTCAAATAATTTTCCAGTTAACATAATTGATACTTCTCCTTTCACTGCAGGGGCTTACTGGCTGATCAAAAGCAGAACACTTAACTAACAGTGCAACAGAACATAATGAGGCTGATTTCTCTGAAGAAACCTGTCTCAGTCTGTAGAGTCTATTTTTCTATAAGTCCTCCTGACTAGTGCTTTAAAGACAGCAAAACCAAAAATATGTGGTCACTAAAAAAATCTTTTTTCACCAATGCTACATAGAAGAGAATAAAGCTCATTATTGTTGTCAGTTGTGCTAGAACAGAGTGAGTGTAGAGTAGTATAAAATGCCATGTCTGATTTGGTTGCATTTTATATCCACTTTACATACATTTTGTGCTGGTAGAGAAAGACATATAAACTGAAAGCCAAGACTGAACTGAGGTTAGTATATCTAAATGACTCAGTTGAAGCTTAGAGAAAACTTCATCTACGGTTCTTAGAAGTCTTTTTAAAAAGTTTAAATCCCTATTCCCCAATCTTTTATGCACTCCACTTGAAAGACAGATTGATTTGTATTATGAAGACTGTATGAAAGCAATATTGCAATTTCTCCTCTTTCTTATCTCAAATAAGAGAATTCTTAGTTTCTTTTCCCATGTGCATTATAAAGAACACAGCATAACAAGAAGTGAATCCGTTTCCCCATCTTATGGAATCTGTTCCTATTGTACTTTGCACTGAGAGTTATGCAAGAGTTAGGGAACAGACCTATTTTTGAGAAGTAAACTCTAACTAGGTCAACAGGAAAGACTGACTTTGTCCTCTGAAGCAGCCCTTTGCCCCTAGTTTACCTTCTGTTAATCTCAAAGGACTCATTATCTTCTCACAAACTAACAGAAGGCAACAGCGGAATTTGCAAGGAGTGTTTCAAATCCATTCCATTAAAAATATTTACTGCTATTTCTAAATATTGTTTTATGAAATGTTGTAGCGCTATTTATTTTAACTTTCTCACATATAAGTATTTGTAGTAACAAGTTAAATCTATTACTTATTTTTTATTTATCCTTTTTATTTTTTTTGATAATTGGATACAAAGGTTAGGAATTAATCTTCTCAAATTTCTGTTAGACTTCTTGGTAATTCGTGCTATCTTAAAGGGTGTATTCCCTGATAGCTATTTTAATAGTTATCATCTTGTTATGTGGCACAGCTTTTCTGTTGTTTATTCAAGGGGCATTTATTTTTTTCATTATTTTAAAGCTAATTAATGTAAAGCATTAAAATATTAATATCCTGAAAGGCCACAAGAAACACTTGAAGATAACAGATCAATAGAAATACAAGTGTTGGGGTTTTTTTTTTGTTTTGTTTCTCCTATTCTAAAAAACTGACCAGAAAAATTGCTCTATTTTTTGAACATAATCTTTTTCCAAGATGTTTGCAATATGATTGTGACATTAGTTTTAAAATAGTCTTTTCTCTCCAGCAGTTAGGCTGACTAAGACAGAGGAGATATGGTTATGCTGTCTCTCTGCTAACCAAAGCTACTTAGAACTCTTGTTTTGCCAAATACACATATTTTGGAATGAGACAGCATGCAGGAAACAGAAATTGAATAGAAATATTCTGTCATACTTGTGATTCTTTGTAGTTTATGACCAAAATATATTTGGGATGAAGCATACTAAAAGGCATTTGCGTATACATATACTCTATCTATCTATATATACACACACGGTATTTACATACTATAAAAAAAAATATATAAATTCTAGTGAGACTTACTTCCCTTCAGCTGAGTGTAAAGTAAGTTAAGCTTGTTGTGCTCCACCACCAGTGTGGTGGTTAGAGGATCTGAAGTGCCAATTCAAGGCAGGAAAAATGTCATGGCTTACAACAAGGCATAAGGCAGAAAGAAATTATGTGCTCTCTATTACTGTAGGTTTTCTTGTACTTGGCTCGTCAGCTAAACTACAGAAATTTTGTGGCACCTGGATTGCATTTCCAGTTATAAAAGGGAATAATAAAAAGTAACATGTTGCATTGTTGCTAGATACTATCTATTTGCCTTTTAAAAACAACATATGTTTTCACCCTTGGTGTAAATAAATGCCCTTCATTCCACATCGAGTGTTACTTTGTGTGAATAATGGTCCGGATCTTGCTGTAGATGATAATTGATCACCAGCTCAGAAAGAAATTCTGGAGAGGAGTTGATATTCATGGAGAAACCAGCTAACCAACAAAACCCACCATTGTTGTTGTGTGACAAATGAGTGCCACTGATGACTGAAACGTAGGTTGTCCTTATTCTTTAAAAGATGGTGAGACTCATCTCTCACCATGCTATTCCCAGTCCTTTCTGAGTACATTTGCTTGTTTTGCTCCTGTGCAATGTTCACAAAACCTGAGGGAGTTTAGGAGACACTGAACAGTGGCACCCGTACTAACACAAGGATGCAGTTTGGTCACATTCCCACAAACAGACTAAGTTTTTACAAGTATACTACGTGTAGTAAACGCCTGTTATTCAAAAGAGAAAACAAATAACAACTGCATTTTGGTTCCTGACTTCTGCTTTCACCCTGTTTCATCTATCCCGACTTTATTTGCCCCAGCATCTAAAGTTTTCAAACTCTGCAACCCTTACAAGTCTAACACAGAAGTCCTTTCTACTGTACTCTGCACCCCTGTCAGCCCAGGCCTTGCAGACCTTTTATACCCTAGTTTTTAAAGGTGTGACTGTCTGAGCTCTTTTGCTGTTTTTATTGCAGACATACAGGCCTTGGCTGCTGAATTTCCTGCACACTTTGAGATCACAGGCACAGAAATAAGTTTCAACTCGCACAGTATGCAAACAAAAGGTGAAAAGATTTATTGAAAGTGAAGTACAGAGGGAGAAAAAAGAAAGTAAACCACCAACAGAGGAGGGGGACTAAAGTAGCTGGCAGAATTGCTATGCTGGATTAGGTCCCAACAGAAGCCAATAAACTGTTTCTACATCTTCCTGTGAGTAGTCCTCCCTGTCTAGCCAGGAGGGTCGGAGGGTCTGTTTCCCAGACCTTACCCAGAAATACCAAGTAGGTATGTGAAGCTGTGAAGCAGCTAAAGAAGGGTGCCCATCCTGGGTCCCGTGTGTCAGTTCAGGCAGTCCCAGGTGGAGAGAAGCCATCCCGAACTCACTTTCCAGGAGGTAAGGAGTGTATGAGTTGCAGCAGGACTGAGCAGGGATACTGGGAGCTGTAGAAGTCAGTGAAAGGAAAGGGCTCTGCTGGTGATGCATCTGACCCCTCTCAAGCACCTGCACCCCAGGTGGGGCAGACTAAAACAGCAGTAAACAGCTTTAGCACCCAAATGAATCCTATTATTTTTAAGTGTGCACCAGGAGATAACAAAGTAAGGACTACTCAGTGCATCGTAAACTTACATATATCAAATAATTCTCTATTAAAAAAATTGAATTTTCTTTTTATATGGACTGCTATTAAAATAGCAGCTTTAGAAAACGGTGAACATTAGCTTGTGTGCCAACCGTCAGTAAGGATCCATGAGGTGGGCTGAGCAAGAACATTCCCACAGACTCAGAAAGAGAGGTCAGTTGTGTGTGTACATTTTAGACTTTCCCCTCGCCCCCCAAAGTGATATTGTAACTAATGCTAGGAAAAAAAAAAAGAAAGATCCAGCTGAAGTACAGCACCTGTTTACTAAATCACATCAGCCCCGTTATGACACAGTAATCTATCCCTTAATGCTGTTTCACCAGCTGGTTCTGATGACTGCTGAAATTTTAGGTGACATTACAAATGAAAGAGGAATTGTGGAAGTATGTAGGCTCAGTATTTTAGTATCATTAGTATTAACACAGTTTATATAGTTTTCTTCTGCAGAGCCAACTGATTGTCCACCTACTAAAACCTCTGAATTGTTGCTGGTTTCAGAAAAGTTTAACTAAAAGGAGCAGTTAGCATATCAGCTGATTTGAGACACATATATTTCTTGATTATTTTTATAGAATTAACATTTCAATTTGTAACTATTGGTACAGTACAGAAAAGCAAATTAATTGTAGTATTCAAATACTTATGGTACTACTTAACTTTTTTCATATTAACTTTGAAAACTTCACATCCTTTTAATGCAAGTTTTTGTGACTTAGGATGTCTTTATAAATGCAAGGGCACTAACAAGAGCAACCTAAATAATACAGTAGCTGAATGTGTTCATGATACAAGTTCTTAAATGAGTGGAAACTACATTAACTATTTGGAAACTACAGCAACTGTTAATGACATAATGCTATATATATCCAAACTGCAATAAGAACTAAGTAGCTTTATTTTTTTTTTCCTTTCTCATGAAGTTTTTCTAATTTTATATTTGTTAGTGTACTGCATGAAAACGCAGAGTCACTCTACAGCATGAAACAAAAACGTTTTATTTTTCCTGTGGTTGGTAAGACCTCCAAGCTACCGATTAATCAATCTTATATTTCAGATTTCATTCTTCTTGATTTAGTAGTGACTTTGATGGATACCATATATTTTTACAATCCTTTCCACAGACTGAGTGATTGTTCATCGGACACCTTTTAGAAAATTCAAAAGAAGTCCTCCAAAAATCTTAAATTAAAACACATGTGATTTGACTATGAAAAGTAAATAAGCATCAATTTGATTGAAGAAAAAAAAATCCACTTCTGTGTGTTACATCTGGAATATAACAGCTGTTTAACTAAGACATTATTGCTGTTAGATGATAATTGGTTTGTTTTAAGTATTTTTTTTCAAATTATAATATACTTAGAATTGGCATATACATTTTTTGGGGGAGGTGGGTGGGTTGGTGGTTTTTTTTGGTTTGGTTTCTTTTTTCCATTTTCTTTTTCTCTTGAATGATAGAAGCCTGCTCTGGAATTGAGCACAGTAGAAACATATTCATTTACTTTAAAAGTATAAATTATTTTTCCTGCAGATACCTAGTAACATTTTTTTTGAAAGAAGGGGTACTTTTTAGCCAGTGACTATCTTTTATATTTTCTTCATGTTGTTTTTTTTTTGTCACCTTTTAAAGATTTGTTTTTCCTTCATAAGTGTCATGGTTTAGGCCAAATTGGCTACTGGGGATGTGGGGGACCCCAGATGGGACCGACAGATGCTCTCCTCTACCCCTCTTCAAAGAGAGAGGCAGAGGAGGGAAAAAGAGACTTATGAGTTTAGAAGGAACCGAACTACTTTAATGAAATATTAATAATAAAATAAAAGGAAATAATGAAATATATACAAAACCATATCAGGCTCCCAGGATGACAACTGCATCACCGGCTGGCACTGGGGAAGTCCCAGGCTGGACTCACTGATGGACAGGAACTGGATTCCGGATCTGCATTCAGGATTGGGAAAAAAGGCAGACAAAGAGAGTCCTCCTCAGACATCAGCCACTGAAGAAAGAGGGACAGAGCTGACCTTTTGATCCCTCAGATTTTATACTGAGCATGAATCAGATGGGATGGAATATCCTGTTGGTCAGTTTTGGGTCACCTCTCCCATCCGCTTCTCCCTGCAGGTGGGACCCCTCTACACTTTTTCGCTTCCAACCCTCCAATGGGGCAAGTGACAAAGTTGGTTGGCCTTGGGTGTTATAGCGATAAGTTTAAGCAGGAGCCTCTCTGCATGCCATTCCTTGCCGTTGGCTATAAACATAGGTCTTATCACAGTCTGAGAGTGAACGCTGTCCACAAAATATGCTGTTAATTTCATTAGTTAGAAGAGGCCTAGCTAAGAAGCAAAGTACTGAACAAAATTGGTCGTGTTTCACCTCAAACCAGGACAGTAGGAAAGCCATTTAACAGTTTGAAACAGGTTTCCTTGCTTCAAAAAGTACATAACTACCTAAGGCAGGGTTATGTTGGATGTGAGATGTCACTGAGATCTTAAAAATAAAACAAAAAATCAAACCACTTTCCTTCCAGCTGTCATTTAGCTTGCAACATACAGCCTACTTAGATAATGCCCGGTTTCAGTTTTAGGTTCTCTAGTAAGCTACTCGTGTGCCTGTGCATGTCTCCAGATTTCCAGAGTCCAATCAGTTCAAATTCAATTCAGAAACAGACTTCCCTTGGATGCAGAAATTAGGCATTCCTACATTGAAATCTCTTGAAAGAGCAGAGGTCAGAGATAAACTGTTCCTGAGCACATAGCTACTGATGGTTATGTGTAAACTCTTTAGTCAAACTGAAGAGCCCGTGAGCAGTGGCCTAGCTGTTAGAATTTTACATTAATATTTTGATGGTAAGACCATTTCACTAAGTTTAAGCGCATACACTCAGGAGAATACAGCAGAATAATGACAGTATGAAGATTACATTCTCAAAATTTCAGTGAAGTATTCTGACTCTACAAAGGAGAGAATTTTGCATCCTGCTCAGTGCTTTTCAACTAGCTAACTCTGCTTACCAGGCAAGCTTCCTCAGTCTCATCCTGATGTACCATTCTGATTATGTTCATATAGCTGGTAGCTGGTGCAGGTTCTTGATACCTTTCTGGGAACTGAAGTATATGAAACTTTCTGGTATTAGTTACCCATTTACTGTGCTTTCCATACCCTGGACATTCAAATGTGTGGAATATTAAGTATGATATAGTCAAAGATTGGTAATAAAGCAAATATATTAATATATATTGTTTCATAAAAAAATGGGGATTTACTAGGATTCAGAGAGACATTATTTTTAAACAGTTCCTCGTAAGATCTTAAAGACACATCTTTTCTGAAAATGTTTAAAACGTTTAAAAACTTACTCATTTCAGAAAGGTCAAACTTTTTGAACATCTTAAATTAAAAACAAACACACTAAGTTGTATTTACTTTGGCAAAGGATAATACAATTCCTAGAGCTGATAAAAGCAGTGAAAATGTAAATAATTTTTATTGGTTATTTTCTGTCTTAAGTTCTTAATAGAAGCAACACAGCCATTTTCATATGAAATAGAAAGAACTGAGGGCTATGGTATTTGGTTTTGAAAAACCAAATGTCTGGATCATGTTGAAGGAGAAAACTGTAAGTTCCTTAATTCTACCTCTAAACTATTACTACGATGAATAGTCCAGCTAACATCAACAGACAACGAACAGATCTATAATATTAGGTACTTCATAGCATAAGAGATTGAAGTTTTGGTTAAAATAAAAAGGGAAAACTTGCACAATTTTGTCACTTTGTGATAACAGTAGATTTGTAACTGTACTTCAAATGCATCCATACAGCAGTTGTTTTTTTTTTTTTCCCCACCAAAAAGCCTGGATACAACCATGTTAGTTTTTATTCACGTGTTCAAAGCCAAGTTTTGAGCTTACACAGCTCTTTTGAAAGACTTACTCCAAATTCAAGTACAAGATTTTAGAACTTACAAAGCTCTGATCAATATCTTGTTCTGCTCTCTCAGGTGTTCTTAATTTTTCTTGCCTTACTGCAACAAGAATGATAAATGTCAGTTGTGGATGACACTGAATCTGCAACACTCTACTTGATCCATCTTCCCACTCACAGATATTCTTAGTTATACAAGCTTCAGATGTTTCAAACTGGTGTTCTTTAACAGGTTCTGTCACTTGTTTTTTCCTTTTTTTTTTTCACTACTCTTTCCCCTTTAGTTATTCAGAGAAAGGATGTCAAATAACTGACAGTGATGTTTATTTTGAACAGAAGAAGTGTAGAATGTGGTAGAATATGCAACGTTCTCAATAACTTTAACTGAAAACACAGAATAATGTTAGATTAAAAGGTAAATTATCTTGACTTGTTTTAAATAAAGAGAAAGTAGTTATAATACTCATTCAATTTTTTTTTTCCAAACTGGAATATGTTTCCATGAAATAAAAATATATTTCTATAAGATGTGGAGCAAAATCTGTAAATGTTCTAGCTCTGATATCATCAATAAGGTTTGTGCAAAACTAAATTTAAATTTAATTTATTTTTATTTCCAAGTATCTTTACAGTATATTTCTTCATTATTTCTGTTTTCAAGACAAAAGCAAAACAAGAAGGTGTTGTTTTCCATTTTATGAGGAGAGGTTCAAAAGGTGCAAAATTTGATTTTGATGAAGTTTGAATGTGTGTTTGAACTCTCTACTGACTATAGTTCATGAAGAACATTCTAAACTGCAGTTATGCTGTGTATCATATAGATTAAATTCTGGTTTCCTAAAGAAAATACAGTAGAGATACATGGTGTATCCTGTACCATATGAGAAGGCAGCAAAGAATAAAAGTATTCAAGGTTAACGGTCATGACAAATGGGAAATAAGATAATATTAGCATTGAATATGATTTGCTATTTTGGACAGAAGATTCAAAGGCCAGGGCAGAAAAGATCGATTTTGAAATCAGATGTCAAGAGAGTAGTGAGTGCAATTATACATAAAGGAATGAGGAATACATTTAAACAAGCGGAAGAATCATGGAAAAGTAGGGCTAAGAGGTGCCGTTCTTCCATTTGGCTGTATTTCTTACTGTAAGTCTCCCTGACTAGTATGGTAAATAGTCACAAAGATATGCATGAGCATTGTGTGCTTGGATAGTGGTAAGATACTAGGTCCTTCCAACTGCAAAGATTAAACATCTGTCTGGGTTATTTCAATGTCTCAAGAGGGTTTAAGATATGTATCATACTCCAGCAACTACTGTGGCTTGCTGTAATGTGGTAGCTCAGTTTATACACCTAAAGAATACTAGTAATTCTGAGAATTTATTAATGTGAAGTGCCAAGTGAGGGTTAAACACCTTCAGGACTGAGCTTTTCCAGATAATTTTTTGGGGGCATAGGCAACTGACCTTCAAGCTATAGGTCCCATAATAAATGTATATAACATATACTCTGATGCATTTTGATGTGACCAAAAAATCCCAAACCAAGTAGTATTGATGTGCAAGAGGAGATGTATGTACAGTTGATCGGTTCTGGAGATTTCAACGGAGATGTGCATTTGTTGTAGGAACAGGCCTATTTGTGTTGAAGAACATTCCTTTTAATTGTTAGTGTAATATAATGGAGGTGCAGCATTGTAGTAATAAAATTGGTCTATAAAGCATTATCTGGAGTTCTTGAGCATAATTAGAAGAATATGAAGCTGCAAAACCTGATAAAGATTCTGTATTAGCCAGTGCTTTGACTAACTTTACATTAAAAAAAAAGAATCAATGAATACGTTGGGCTGTACTGTAATGAGATGTTAAATTTTATTACAGGTGTAAATGTGATTAAACAACTTCTTATCTTTTATTTAGGTGATTAAGAAAACCATTTACAGTAACTTTAAAAAATCTGATTTAAAAACAACAAACGACTAATGTTACAAGTAAAATTTACATCTTCTTTTAAATGTAAAATAAATAAAATCAGTTAATGAGTTGGTGCAACTATTAACTGCTCTTTATTAAACCTGAAAATAAAAGATAACAGTAACATTTTTTTGCACAGAGAGTAAAACACAGTGACAAGTGACAGTTTCATAATGACACTTCAAATGTGTGCCTATGAAATATGAAAAAAATAGAAACTATTAATTTTGTTTGTGTTCCCTTTTTTAAACAACCACCGCAATGTTGCTGTACTCATTGTAGTGAATTGTATAATGCATCTGTAATTTCATATTCAAACAATGGATTTTTATTGTTACTATTTTAATAAGTCAATTATAACAATTTTTAAGATCTTTGCTCGGCCCTAATAACTAAAATTTGTGTAACAAAAACTACTATTGGATTTTATGTAGTAAAATGTCTCTGATATGAGCTAGTTATTTGCATTTGCTGACCTTGAGTATAATACATGCTAATGAGATACTGTTAGTTTCTTAAGTTATTGAAATATATATATAAGGAGACACCAATAATGAATTCACCTGCTGACATTTTTGGTATTGACAGACCTTACTAACCTCAGATACACTCAAAATTCCAGCAGACTGAAACAATAGTAGCATACATAAGTTCATGAGAGAATAGTTGGAGGAAATGGAAACCTGCTATTTTACTATTCTATTATCAAAAATTTCCACTTTTGCCAGGATCTTTTATTTGTTTTGATGCTGAAATGTAATTCATTCATGAGTCTTATGCTGTTTTACATGAAAAAAACCGGCCAAAACTATATTCTTGGTATCTTGCAGCACAGCCTTATTGCATTCCCAGCAAGCGGCCAAGGAAGAGGTGCTGAGTCCTTCTTTTATGCTTTGTGGTATCCTGTATCCTAGCTTACACATGGAGGGAATGGATGTTTGGGAGATATTCGGTTTCACATCAGTGTATTTCAAACCAGCTGTACAGTTGGAATGAAAAACAATTTCTCTGTCTCATGTAAAGACCAACAAGCTGGTTAATTCTCATCAGCATGCAAATTTCACTGATTTTCACTAATCCAGAGTGCTCTATAATGGTGATTAGGACTCTCTTTTATCACTGAAGAGAAAAATATCATGCTTTAGGGTATATCTTAACCTTCCAATTGAGGTAGTCATCACCAGTAAGTCACACACAGCATCGTGATCTTGGGGGTGACAGGAAGTAGAAACACCAGGAGGGAAGGCATAGTAGAAACATGACTGGTAGATCTGTTTGCTATGTTTAACTTAACTTCAGCTTGGATAGCATAAACCTGTGAAATATGAATGAAAAATGAATAGCAACAAAATTGTTGTCGATTTCTGAAACTTGTTAGCTGGATACAAGCTAAGTATTAGGAAGGATAACACTTCTGTTCTAAAATGATGTTCATTACATCCAGCGTGCTTGCAGTCTGTTTGTATAATTTCTACCCTGCCTGAACTTTTCATATAATATTATTTTATGCTGTTTTGGAAAAATGTGTATAAACTACGGGTACTATGATTCATTCTTTACATAAAGTATGTAATATATTCCTTTAGTGGTAAGATACAGATATACTCAGAGCAGTATGTTGTAAATTCCAAGACACTTTTTTTCCCCCGCAGAGTAACAATCAATAGTCTTACAAAAAGCAAGACACATCTTGTAAAAATACTAGTTGATTTTAATATGATCTTACTGCTGGAAGGATGATGTTGTGGAAACCTTTTATATTTATAAGATATTTATGTTACAGAACAGTCCTTACTTGAAACGGAAATAAGAACAACTCTGTTCATGTTACTTCAAACAGGAGTCTACATAAGAGATTTTATCAGAAACCATAAAGCAGAGCTGTCAAAGCAGGTTTCTTTCTTCTACAGAAATGAAATATTGCTTCAAATCAGTAAAAAAAAAATATAATGAAATTAATTTATGTTACCTTTATCTGAACTTTAAGGCCTTCAACCATTAAGTGAAAGATTAACAACTAGGAAATGCTTTATGGAAAATGCTGATTAATTCAGCATGACTCTGGCTTCCTTGATAATTTCTTACATCATTGAGATGTGTGGAAATCTTCTCATTAACAAAATTTCAGTGTAAAGAGCTACCTTGTTGAGCCCCAAATATTGCATTCCAAATAACTTAACTTTGACATTTTCTGAGTGTAAGTCAGAGTTATCTCACTTCACTTAGTTTTTCAGTTTCAAATAAGCTAGTCACAGAAGTAAGGATGCTGGTTGTCCTGATAGGCTGGTTTGGGAGTGGTGAGAATGAGACGGGATGTTCAGGGAAGAGAACCCCAATAATAACCCTAATTGCACAGTCATGGAAATTTGGAAGCCTGATAAATTCACACTAACACTTAGTCCCCAAAGCTGTAACAGAAATCCCTGAGAAACTCAGGGAGTTGGGTTCTGTTCAGTATAAAAATTTATTACAACCGATTGTGAGTATAGGAACCCAGCTATTGCAATTATACTATTACTAATAAGTGAAGTAGCTACTACAACTTAAAGATACTTTTAAAGAAATAATTAGTTTTAAAAGTTTATTTTGCAAACGTTGCAAATGTTTTGTACAGTACAAAAGTTTAGACTATTTTAAAAGAGAATTTCATGACGTACCAACCTTTTATAAAAGTGAAGGATTATTTCTTTAAAAGTCAGTAAAAGAAGGAATTCACTCTTTTTAATATTTAGGGAACTTTTGGCCACAAAGACAAAACCAGTACAACTATTAAGTTCAGAAAAATGCAATGCTACTGTGTACATGCTCTTTATGAGCTGAAACTGTTAACAAAGGTAACTCATGATGATGCTGAACTAGCGAGAAGATAGCAGCATGTTTAAAATCTAGGCAAGTCTTCAGATAAAGGCTTTCAATGAAGTTGGGAGAAAGAGTGTTGTAACAATGAAATTTTTTGAAAAGTAAATGCAACTTACTTTGCTGTCAACCTCCCAGCACTCCTCAGCTTCTCAGTTTTGCTCGGCTTGCCTCTCTACTGGTGTCTTACTCAACTTTGCCAGGGCTGTGCCTGCAGTGTCTTGAACCACATGTCATAACTTGCCACTTCTACCTACCCTAAACACTTCTGTTTCTTAGAGCTGTCACTCCTGCACCTCTTTGCCTGAGTCTGACCTGGCTACTCCCCATCTGTCAATACTGAATGGACTGCAATACCTTTTATAAGCTTATGAAAGTACCAGTGATAAATACTATGCAATTAACTGTTGTATTTGCATATGAAAGACAAACAAACGACTCATTTTTCCTCTGTGTGTATGAATAAAATATTTTAGGCCTTGCTAAGTTTAGAGCAACTCTCAAAGACATAATGTTGCTCAAAAGCTCTCCACAGAGGGATATAAACAAAAGCCTGTAATTGAAAGAGTAATTGTTTATTAAATATGTTCTGTTCTACATTGTCTTTGATTTGTTCCCTTGCTTTAATAATCAAATAATCACTGTTGATAGCTCTGATTTTTTAAATTTGTTATCTTTTTAATTTGGTGGTTTTTTTGGGCAGGGGGTGGGTTTTTTGCCTTTAACTGCGGCATCCTATGAATCACAGTGAATAACCCTTCTGTGAGGAGGGAGAATTTTTAGGGAGAGAGAGGAATTCTCTTCAAAGCTACTTCAAGTTTTCTATTGATCAAGAGCACCCCGGATTTTCGCTAGGAACATAGCATCTGTCATAGACAAATAGTTCCCCTTGCCTGTGCCTTAATCCTAGTAGTGAGAAATACCATGTGCACTGTTCACACTCGTACAAAGAAGGTGACAAGTTTTAATGTAAATGACCTGACCACAGTCTCATAACTGCTACAGCCCAATTCATTCTCTATCACTATTTATTCAATATCAATAACCAGTTGCCTCCTACCCTTACTGCAAATCCTTTACACTTCTAAGCTATTCTATGGAGTGCTTGCAGATGCCAGAATATGAAATATCTGAACAGATGAACTGTAAACAGAATCATTAAGCAGAAGAACTCATGTAGACTGGTGTCATGTATACACCGTGGCAGATTTTCTCCTTTACTGCTTCTTTGCTTCACGGCAAAGCTGTGCTTTTAAACCAGAAATAGGGATCAAGACGTTCAGTTCAGGTTTTAGAGTAAACAGCTTCAAATACAAGAATAATTGGATCAGTATCTTATGATCTGATCCATTTCTAGTTGCAGCAAATTACTTTGGCATATCACTTTAGATTTTGTATTGCTGCATTTCAGTTATTATTTTAAAAAAGCAAGATTCACATTTCTTCAAAATCCTTGAATATCAAAAGAAATACTGCTTAGTTTTGGGGTTGTTTTGTTTTTAATCTGAAAAGCTCTTCTTACAGATTCCCTTAAAAAAAAAACCAAAACAAAACCAAAAAAAAAACCACCAAAGCCAATGACATATAAAGAATACCATATAGAGGTGCAAGCCAAGTCAGATATTTATAACTGGCACACCTCAAGTTCATTGCTGAAGTCATCTCCAGCTAGAATCTAGGTCTCTATATATATTTAATGAACGTTTTGCCCAGTCTTGAATGTAATAAATCATTTATTCTCTTTGAACTTCCTGTGGAAATAGTGTTAAGAGGTAGTCTTTACCTACAAAATGGCACTGTTTTACCATTAAAAGAGCTGTTCTAAAGAACACTATTTATGGGATAAACACAAGTTCAAGACGTTTAAAGGTCTTTGGGCTTTTGGAGAATATTCAAAAGTGGGGAAAGAAGCAGATGGTTATGCTACTAAATATGGTGTGTAACAGTGTGATCTGATGACAGAAAGAACTAAAAATAGAGACACACACACCCCTCAATGTAGATTTCAAGCTACTTTCCCTGTGAAAAAAATGTTAATCAAATTAAAAAAATGGTCTAGGAGGTAGAGAAGTCCTATAACCAGTCAGCGTGGTTTTTTGTTTGGTTGGTTGTTTTTTTTACATACGGAGGAATAAACAGTATCAAAAGGCATGATGGTGCGGAAGCAAAACTTACAAGAATGTTAAAGTAGTGTCAGAAAGAATGAGGACGGATATGTGCTCAGAGGAAGTTATGTAGTGTAAGAACACTGATCAAAGTGGTTTCAACATCTGCTGTAGCACACGTCATGTTCCTTAGCTGTCCACACTGTGGATGATAGGAGGAGACATATTAAAGATTAATGCGACGTCATGGAAATTATAAAGAAAATTATTACTCACCCAGTACTTTTTAAAGTGTAAAATAAGTGTTTATGGAAAAAGCAGGAGACACAAACAGCTCAGAAAACCTGTTCAAGAATTTAAAGAAGGTAACTTGCAAAACAGAGAAGTTAAGAACAAAATGTCAAAGGAAAAAAATAAACAAACCCCAAAAAACCCATTGTGCTCTATAGGGTATCTCCTCAGATTTATATTTTGACTCTGTACTTTTTGAAATGTATTCTGCTGTGTAAATCCTCTAATTTTCAGTTGTGTGGCATTGTTCCTCACTGAGCAGCAGGACAAGAGAGGTGTCTTTTCTCTCTGTTTCTTATACAAAGCGATGGCTCTTCTGTGGCATGCTGCAGCTTACTTCTTATATGGGCACCATGGCCAAGAAGATCCATCTCATGTTCTTGTAGCTGATGCTTACGGACCTGAAGGGAGTCACATGTAAACTGACATAATCACTCAGAAAGTTTTCTGAAACTGGAAAAGGTATAGCATGCACAATACTGAGTAGACAGTGTGTATACCTTTATGTTTTACTTTTTGTTATCTTTGTATGATATCACAACTGTTTTACGATTATAACATAAGAATGTAGTATAGCAAAATACAGATGTGGTATTATAGCAGAGGCCTTGAGAAGTGGAGATGCTGATGTAACATGGAGGAGCACAGGCATGAGATAATGAGGGGTGCAGCACAGGCCTAACATTGGAGACCCCATGGCCGTGAACAGCTCATCCGCGGTCAGTTAATGAACTGCAGACCTGGAGCTGGATGAAACTGGTTTTAGGGATAGGGAAGAAAACAAAGAAATAATATCTAACTACATAAAAGGCATTATATCAAGCATGTATGGAATTAACATGGATCTGCGGACCAACAAAGAAATAAAGAAATTTAAAATCATGTCAGCAGATATACAAAAGTCATCCCAAGTGGACCCTAAAAGGAGGAAGAAGAAACCATCAATGAACATTATATTCCTTCCAGCAAAGGACTCTAGATGCTGATGACTTGCTGTAAATGCCTCCACATCCTCATCAGCAGAATGAAGCCACCACACTGAGGGCCTAGATGCTCAGGGGAAGGGGGAGCACAACACCAAGAAAAGGGATAAAAACTAAGTGTGTGTAACAATTTTTACTATATTATTTGTCTTTCTTTTTTTGTATTAGATAATAACTGGATCTGAACTAACACTGATTAGAACCGCTAAGATTTCAGTTCTACTAACAATACATTCTTGCTTTTTTATATGTATAGGGTGTGTTTCCTCTTTGTCTGTAGATTTTTAGGGTAACACTGGATAGGAAAATGGATTGATATTCAGTTGAAGTTTCCAGAAACTATCATAGACAAGTGCCTGTTGGTTTTGACAGCAGTTACCAAGCTTCATAGTAAAGACTATCTCTGTGTTATGGAATAAAAATAAATGGTGGGCTAAATATCACTTAAAGACAAGAAAGAGCTGAAAGCAGAATATTTTGAAATAAAAATTGAATCTGTAGAAGGTGAACCACAGAAAGAAATCCCAAGATCTTAGGGACTTTATTTATTACCAATTTTTTTTTTATACTAACTGTCTATGTCAGCAATAGGAGATTGTTTTGGTTTGTTGGCTGGGTTTCTTTTCCCCACATTTTGCAAATAGAATTAACTTTCTGGGTCCAGCAAATTAGGAGGAACACTCAAAGTTATATCTTTTAAATGCTAAGAATAACAGATGGCAAACACAGTTTGATGAAAATAAATGCAGATTAATGGTTTTCATAGCAAAGGGAAGCAAGAAAGCATATTAACTGAAGAAAAAAAAATACTGCATACTGACCAGAAAAAATTATTTGGGAGCTGTTGTACAAAAAGTCCTAATGCTTCATGCCTGATGTTCAGATGTATTAAAAGAAATAAACATGATCCTGGGTCAGAAGAGACTATAAATAAAATATCGTATTATCATTACTAGGTAACACCAAGTAGGCATTACACACAGTACTGCACCACAAAGATTAGCCTCTCAGTCCTTGATTTGCTCCGTTGAGTCTAAGTGCTGCAAGATCCCCAAACTCTGAGGTTGTGTCACCTCCCGTCTACTGTGCGTGTCAAGTCTCCTGCATGTGCTAGACATCATCTCACAGCTTGCTGCTTTGTCAAGTTAATCTTCTGGATCTTGATCCTACAAGGAAATGCTGTCCTCTAAGATGTGAGCTTGCAGCTCAGTTCAAATGAACTTTGTAGTGATTGTGCCTTATTCCTCTAAAGTCTGGGATCTCATCATGCTGTGTTATTAGAATGTTAGGAGGGACAGAAGAGACATGCAGCCACTAGAACAGATAAAAGGAGGGATTTTTACTCTGTGCAAGTCTTGCAGAAAGCAAGTGTAATTTTGAATGAGTATTGAATATTTATTTAAGAAGTGTTCACAGAAAGAGAGGGAACTATGCTAGTGGAAGGGAATGATGAACAGAATCAGGAGGAAAAAAGAAAGGTCATACTAAATATAGACTTTAGGAGTATAAAGAATAGAGAGAAAGGAAAACAAGAATGAAAGCTGAAAGAAAATGTTATTGCTTATTCCACAACGGGAAGGATTCTCATTAAAAATAATATTTGATCCCCAATAGAAGTAAAATGTAATTATTTTACTGTAAAATAACATATAGTGAGTCTCAAAAACAAGCACCGTATGAAGTTTTTCATTATTCTTTCCCCTTTCCTTCTCTGACTTCTAATTCTGCAAAGCAAAAAAATAGGGCTTACCTATGCCGGCAGTCAGTAAAGAAAGCATGTTAAAAAGCCGCGTAAAGAGTCATAGACCAGAAGCAACCTCTGTTTTAGCAGAGTAGGACAGAGCTGTGGAATCACATAGCAAGCACCGTAGGAAAGGAAGAAGAGCTGCTGCAGCAAGACCAGGGTGCACTACTAATCCGTGAGGAAGGAACTAGCAAAATGAAAAAGATGAGTGGGCATGTGATGGGCATGCAGAAGGCAACAGACGGTGTGGCTTTGGACACAGACTCTCAGTGGAAACTCTGACAGGCTGCAGAGCCTAGATATGACTTACAATGCACACTGTTTTGAGGTAAGTTTGGATACTGTCAGCTACCTATTTAAAATATGCTGCTAAAAGTATGGAGATGTGAAAAAAATGATGGTAAGTGGCACACGAGGTACGAAAGTTTAGCTGAAACTGATCAGTTTTTTTTGGTATATTGAGAGATGTTTATTTACACAAGCATTGTACAGTGTCTTCTAGTCAGCTGGAACAGCTTCTTTTCAGTAGCAATGGAAAATTGCTGCCTGGTAGTAGAAGGGAAACTCAAAGGAGAAAAAATATCAAACACCAAACACCAAAAGACCCCAAAAACTTACAACTGAGATGGACATTGGACATTGGGCAATAGACTCAAATATAACTCTTTTGTAAGTGTTTACAGATTAAAAACAAGTGTCAAAATCGATTCAAATTTCAATTACATTTCATCTAGTGGATTTTTTTGTTGTCAGGGGAAGTTGATTTGGTTAAGCAATAGCTGATATGTATGCTTTTTATGCATATTTTTGTTGGTTTGTGTGTTAAGTGTCTTCAAATGACTATTAGGAAGCCAGTGAACGCGATCTGCAGAGCAGAGCTGCAGGAAAGCAAAGAATTTATGTTATGTGGATAATACTTTCAGTAATAATGCTGTATTCCTTATCTAAATAATGTTTATTGTCCAATTTTACAAAACAAACAAACAAAAAAGGAATTCTATGGTGTTTCGCTTGGGCTAGGTCACTTAGTTTGATTCAATATAAATAAAAGGTAGCTGAATTATCAAAGGTTAGATACAACAATATATAGATGATGAACATCTTCATTTTATTGGGTAAGACAATGAAGTATGTTTAGGATCATTAAATTATGGTATAGAAGTGAAGGCAGAAATAGGTTTCATTTACCTTTACTTAGTCTAGAAAAATAATAATCACTGTATCTCTCAGACAGGCCTGATGAACATTTCTACGCAGCCTGAAAATTTATACCTGCTGTTATCTTCTTTCAGAAATTCTATATCTGAAGAGGTATGACTTTGGCTTTGTTTCTCAAGTTGGTTTTGTAAGGTTTCTGTTGTTCACAAAATTTTTCAATAAATTAATTACTGTTTTGCAGTATCCTATTGAAAAAAATGAGTATTTATGTAAGCCAATTTTAGTAGTAAAAACAAGTAAAAAAAAGTAAATAAAAAATAAAGTAAAATAAATAATGTAAGAAAAAGTAAGTAAAAGGTAGCAAAAATTAATGCCTAGAGGACACACACAATGAAGACAGAGGCATAAGCATATACACATACATATATGTAATGATTAAATTATCATTACTTTTAACAAACTTAGCTTTAGAAAATACATATGAAGGTTTCAAAACCATGAGAAAAATGGAATTATTCCTACAGTGCAGACAAAAATCAAGGGTTACAAATGTGAACTGTGACTTCTTATTGAACCACAACCTGATTTGAGATACCGATTCAGGCAATTATTTCTGTCTTGAACAACCTGTGTTCAAAAGTTCATCTCTTTATATTTGGTTAGCAAAGAAACAAATAAACCTCAGGAAGATCTCTTCTCTTGCTCATCTTTCCTTTCTATTTTTCTCCCCTTCCTCCCCCCCTTTTTCTTTTTTCTTTTTCTGTTTTTTCTTTATTTCTTTTTGCTTTTTTCCTTTTTTCTTTCCTCCCTCTTCCCCTTCCCCTTCTTGTTCTCTTCCATCATCCTGGGGAACAGTTTTTCAGTTTATAATAATTGCAAAGCCATGTTTCTTCAAGTGATTTTACATTTCACACATCTGCAACTGGCTGTCCTCCAGTTCTGTACAAGAATAAGTTCAAGGTAAACCACTCACATATGAAGAAGTAAGTTCAAAGTAAAGGTGAAAGGATTTTGTAAAGGACTTTTTGCTCAATGGGAAGGTCAGTTTCCCTTTGCCTGCTTTGGGAATTAGGTACTGTTATTGATTCCCCTCTTCCCTTCACGATAAAACCACTTGCAATAAAAAGGCTATTGAAATCTCCTAGATCAAAGTCCCAATCAGAAGTTCAAACAAAATAGAGGAAATGTTTTCAACCACCTTGATATCAATAGTAACAAGAAACAACATTGATATAAATCTGAGAATGAATTTATTTTCAAGCAAGTTTTATTTTTCTTCCCCCTCCTTTTGTTGTATTCAGCTCAAGAATGGTCATTGGAAGACCTGTATTGTTTCTAGTTTGTTTTAATAGCTATGTAGAACTGTATTAGACTAGATAATATTATACTAGACTCATTACAATGCTTCATTTCCTTGTATTTTCATCTTACTCTCTCCTATTTATAGTGCTATGAATCATGCTTTGATAAAAACAGTTATTGTTAACCATACAATAATCTATGAGATTATATAAATTGTGTTGCACATTTTAGCACACCTGTAATGGAGTTGAAGGAATGACTACCTTAGCGGAATCTTTTAAGAATGCAAAACAATAGTTGGGCAAAAATTGAAACATAAACTTTAGAAGTGTATCTATGGTCATTTATCATGGATGAAGATTTTTGTGATTATACTACAATCTGTGAGAACGTAGTTTTATACGCAGCTATGCATTAGACTACAGGAGTCTATATAGTTCGACACAGATAAAAGAGTTTAAATTAACACCTTATCTGAAACTGACAGCTTTGCTCCTCCAACAAGATGGAACTTCTTTACAATACGGGTAAAGCTCATCTGTGCATACAGCAGAACCTCTACGGAGGCAATTTTAAGACTGTGAAATACACGCCCATAGGACGCACAAAAGCCTAATGATCTCCTGCTTAAAGTACAAGACATTTCACTAAATATACATTTTCCTGCGCGAATAAACTGAGAAAGTTTACATATGAAAAATACTTGGTATAAACAGTTTAAACATATTGAAAGAAAGGCTTGACTTTAGTTAAGATACTGTCTTACAAAAGAAAATACAATGCTGTTAGTGTTAAACTCATTTTAGGTCACTAGTGGACTTAACATGAAAAGATCTTTTTACTAGAAATGGATGGCCTAAGACTATAAAAAGGCACTAATAAAGAAATTGAATCATTCAAAGAAGTTTTTGTATACCTTACTTAAGTATTTAATTATAAAGTCATAATTAAATGTAAATGTGTATTGCACTAGACAACATGCTGAGCTGCCGTCTAGTGCAAAAGAAGAGAAGCAGCTCACATCTAAGATCAATTATTTTTCTAACCTATGCTACTTCACTTCCATATGCTACTTTCCCTGCACAAGAGATTTCTGGAGCACATTGATAATAGCTTCTAGATCAAGGAGCTGCTTAGGGAAAGAACTCCATTGGACCTCATACTTAAAACCAAGGAAGAACTGGTTGAGCATATGAAGGTTGGGGCAGTCGTGACTGCAGTAACTGTGAGCTGTGGAGTTGACACTCATGAGAGGAGGGAGCAAAGAAAATAGTGATGTCCCAACCCTCAGCTTCCAGAGACAGTAGCCTGTTCAGGGACCTTCTTGGAAGAATCCTAGGGGAATATCATCTCAGAGAAAAGGAAGGAGTTTCCAGGAGATTTGGTGGGTTTTCCTAGGGTTACCTCCTTGCCTCAAAAGCAGTCCATCTGGACATATGGGTAGTCAAGCAAAGGTTGCAGGAGGCCTGCATGGATGAAGAAGGAACTCCCAACAAATTTCAAAAAGGGAAGTGTACAAGAGGTGGAGGCAAACACAAGAAGCTTGTCTTTTTATCTATGTCACAGTTGTTTCTGCTGTTAAAAAACTTGCCAACATTGTTCTCTAATTTTCTTATTAGCACGGTCTCAACTCCATTCAACTCAAAGCAGGGGCAGACCAAGATTGCTTGTCAAAAGATCATGTAAACATGCCTACAATATAAGCTTTAATATATATCATATAATTCCATTCAGTGTGTTTTTATATGATCTACCTGTGTAAGTACTTATTGCATGAAATAGCCTTCGTTATGTGCATTGAAATATCCATGCCTTTTGGATGATAACTTTTTATATTACTTATATTGACATTTTCATTAAAAATTAACTATTTTTAACATTTACCAAACCTATAAGGCAAATAAATATCCATTACAGAAATCATATTACAACAAAATTCCATTAGAACTTCATTTTCTTAAATTTATTTTCCGTTATCATGGCATCATTTCATTCGTTTAATTAAATTTCATACTTATTCTCAACTGCTAACAAAGAGTTATCAATTTCATGTGTGATAATGAATTTAATTTTATTGCTATGATGGAATAACCTGATGCTATTCGTGTCATTCAATTAGACAAATTAATATACAACATGCAGATCTTAAAAGTGGAGCTAAGTTTTGCTGATAGAATGGGAAAAAAAAAGTGCAGTTTTTTCTGGTTTTACATAAATGACTATGGGTATGAATGAAATTTATGGAGGCTGAAAGATACATACTGGGATAATTACATTTTGACTTCTGTGTATGGGGTGTTCCTGACATAAAATTCTTCACATCATAAATTTAGTGTAGAGGAAACCTATACTTTCCTCAGGCAAAAAAAAAAAGAAAGTTGGCAGTTTGTTGAAAGGATATCCTAAGGGTTGTTCATGAGCACAGAACGTCTTTAAGGCTGGCAGGAACATCTAGTTATGTACTTCTTACTGTTATTGCCAATGGCATTCTAATGAACAGCTTGTCTTATCAGACACCCGTTCTTTATTACAACCATAAATGGTACCATACAAGGCATCATTCCTCTCTGCAATAAGCATTAGGATAATATATTCCTTTTGTTCAGAATCTGCAGGGAGAAGAAATTCTTTTCTTCTTTTATATTTCGATCTATGGTTGTTGACTATGCATAGAGGGCCGTAACAGCATTTAATGAAAGCTTCCTTGGAAAAAGAAAGAAACCCACAAATTCTTAAGCAGAGATATGCCAGAAGCAGAACACCTGCCACTGACTTCTTCCCATGGATAACAGTAAAAGACACTGTTCATAGGTAACAACCCACCGGCAGTGAGTGTTTAAAAATAGCTTTTGAATCTGATAGCTTTGTGCAACATGACCTGATACAGCCAGTTGTATGCACTACATTGTACCACCAGTTTAAAAAAATGTTGGGATTGAGGGTTTTGTTGTTTTTTTGTTGTTTCATATAAGCAAAGATGTTGTTTCCTTAACAATAAAGTAAGCTTATTCTGATACCAGCATTTTAAATAAAAATTTTGGCATGTCAGTGCTTGATGGACTATAGATTTAAAGATCCAATAATATTGCACCAAAGCCCCAAATCAATTCCAAAAGGAAAATGCTTGATAAAGTACTTTACTGAATTATTTGAATTTGCAGATGATCACAGTATATTTCCCAATTTATTCAATCATACATGATTCTATGTTTTCCTTACAATGTTACTCTGAATCTTTCCACTTCACAGCAGTACTTTCCAGTGCAGTTCTACAGTGTACCTGATGTGTGAAAGACATCCACTGAAACGTAAAAGATGCATATCCACTGCCTCAACACACTTAATGAGACTTTTCAATTTTTGCTCTTCAAAGTGTATCGAGTACCTTCAAATCTGATCACATAAATTTTCTCCAAAATATAAGTCTATCCATACACATACACAAACATGCCTTGTTAAAAAAGAAAGGAGTGACCATCATAGAGTCTAGAGAACTGTGCCAAGGAAGAAACGACAGGCTGGTCAGCCTCACCTCCATCCCTGGAAAGATGATGGAACACCTCGTTCTGGGCATCATTTCTGAGTATCTGGAGGAAAAGGAGGTTATCAGAAGTAGTCAACATGGATTCACCAAGGGGAAGTCATGTCTGACTTATCTGATAGCCTTCTACAATGGCATGACTGGATGGATAGATGAGGGGAGGGCAGTGGATGTTGTCTACCTTGACTTCAGCAAGGCTTTCGACACTGTCTCCCACATCATCCTCACAGGGAAACTTAGGAAGTGTGGGTTAGATGAATGGACAGTGGGGTGGATTGAACAGTGGCTGACAGATAGAGCTCAGAGGGTTGTGGTTAGTGGTGCAGAGTCCAGTTGGAAGCCAGTAACTAGTGGTGTTCCCCAGGGGTCAGTACTGGGTCCAGTCCTGTTCAATATATTCATCAGTGACCTGGATGAAGGCATAGAGTGTACCATCAGCAAGTTTGCTGATGATACAAAACTGGGAGGGGTGGCTGACACGCCAGAAGGCTGTGCCGCCATACAGCGTGACCTGGACAGGCTGGAGACTTGGGCAGAAAAAAAACTGATGAGGTTCAACAAAGGCAAGTGTAGGGTACTGCATCTGGGGAGGAATAACCCCATGCATCAGTACAGGCTAGGGGCTGATGTGCTGGAGAGCAGCTCTGCGGAAAGGGACGTGGGAGTCCTGGTGGACAACAGGATGACCATGAGGCAGCAATGTGCCCTGGTGGCCAAGAAGGCCAATGGCATCCTGGGGTGTATCAAGAAGAGTGTGGCCAGCAGGTCGAGGGAGGTCATCCTCCCCCTCTACTCTGCCCTGGTGAGGCTGCATCTGGAGTACTGTGTCCAGTTCTGGGCTTCCCGGTTCAAGAAGGACAGGGAACTGCTGGAGAGAGTCCAGCAAAGGGCTACAGAGAAGATTAGGGGACTGGAGCATCTCTGATATGAGGAAAGGCTGAGGGACTTGGGTCTTTTTAGTCTGGAGAAAAGATGACTGAGGGGGGATCTTACCAATGCTTATGAATACTTAAAGGGAGGGTGCCAGGTGGATGGGACCAGTCTTTTTTCAGTGGTGCCCAGTGATAGGACTAGAGGCAACAGGCGCAAACTTGAACATAGGAAGTTCCATGTTAACATGAGGAGGGACTTCTTTCCTTTGAGGGTGGCAGAGCACTGGCACAGGCTGCCCAGAGAGGTTGTGGAGTCTCCCACACTGGAGACATTCAAAACCTGCCTGGACGCCGTCCTGTGCAACGTGCTGTAGCTGTCCCTGCTGTGGCAGGGGAGTTGGACTTAGATGATCTCCAGAGGTCTCTTCCAACCCTGACCATTCTGTGGTTCTGTGATTCTGTGATACAGGCTTCTTTTGCTAATTAAAACTACGTGTTTGGATAAATCATTAACATAGATTCAGATCGATATGTCACCAATTTAGAGAGAAGGATGTTGTGGGGGACTGTGTCAAAGGCCTTACAGAAGTCCAGATAGATGACATCCATAGCTCTTCCCTTCTCCACTGCTACAGTCACTCCATCATAGAAGGCCACTAGGTTGGTCTGGGAGGACTGGCCCTTGGTGAAGCCATGCTGGCTGTCTCAAATCACTTCCCTGTTCTCCATGTGCATTAGCACAGCTTCTAGGAGGATCTGTTCCATGATCTTCCCAGGCACAGACGTGACGTTGACAGGTCAGTAGTTCTCAGGGTCCTCCTTTCTACCCTTTTAAAAAATGGGTGCAATGTTTCCCTTTTTCCATTCACCAGGGACTTTACTTGACTGCCATGACTTTTCAAATACCATGGAGAGTGGCTTGGCAACTACCTCAGCCAATTGCCTCAGGACTCTGGTCCCACAGACTTCAATATGTTCAGGTCCCTCAGATGGTCAGAAACCTGATCTTCTCTTACAGTGGGAGAGACTTTGCTCCTCCAGTCCCCATCTTGCTGTCCGTCCACTCAAGAGGTGTGGGAAGAGAGGTGGCCAGTGTGGACTGAGGTAAAAAAGTTGTCGAGTACCTCAGCCTTCTCCTCGTCCATTGTTACCAGTTTGCCAGTCTTGCTCATCAGCAGGGGTGCACTTTCTTTGACCTCCCTTTTCTACAAACCTGTAGAATCCCTTCTTATTATTCCTTGCGTTCCTTTCCAAGTTCAGCTGCAACTGAGCCTCCTTGACCCCATCCCTGCACAACCAGGCAGTGTCCCTATACCCTTCCCAGGATACCTGTCCCTGCTTCCACTGCCTGTGCATTTCATTCTTGCCCTTTCATTTGACCAGCAGGTCTCGACTCAGCCATGCCAGCTCTTGCCTTCCTTTCCTGATTTCTTATACCTGGGGGTCACAAAGCTCTTTCGCTCTATGAAAAACGTTCTTAAAGATATTCCTCATTGCTGTAAACTTGATAGATTTCAGAGTCAGAGGGGGGATATCACAAGTGTGCTCAGATTAAATTGATGTTCAGAGTGACAGGACCTCAGAGGTAAAGTCAGCAAAGTGTTATAGAGGATGGGGCAGTGTAAATAACTTTTTTGTTTCTTATTTTTATTTCTCTCAGGTTTCAGGTGACCAGAAAGAATGTTAGAAATAAACTAGTTGCTTGTTAGTGACATAGCAAAGACAGGCATAATACAGTTTATTTAATACAAATTTAAAGGAAAGCTTGAGGGAAATCATTATTTACAAAATGCTGTAGTATGTGTCATAGTATGTGCTTGTGTAGTTAATCGATACACAAAATCTTAAATGCCAATTTAATTTTACGTGTTTGTTCTAATTTGTTAGCTCTGTAAACTTTGTGTGGTGACTCAGATATCTTATTAGATAGGTATACTAATGATTGTTGTAGGTGTACTAGTAATTGTTTTTAATATGATTTTTTAAATACTTGGGTATGTGTCATTGTGTAAGAGTTACGCTGTGTTTCTTAACTAAATTTCAGCACTTTTTGATTTGCCATGTATGTTTTCAAAAGCTCCCTCATGTTGCGAGCAAGTGTCTAAAAATATTAGTTTGCAAGTGGATACACAGAGTGTGTAGAGGATAAATTTCTTATCACAGAGATTCAAAACTGAGAAACTGAAATGGCTTTTGCAGAAATTTCTGTACAGATTTTTTTTTCCACTTTAATTTTTTCCTTTTAGAGAACCCTGCTGAACTACTTTCAGAATTCTCACATGCATTGTTTGCTTTATTTTTCACTAATGCCCCCGCGCTGAGAATTTGATCTATACAAAACAATCTTCTTCACTAGTTGTATTTCCCATGATGCAAGAATTATTTTTTCCTACTCTTGACTACTAAGGATTCTGATTCAAAGACATGTTTCTGTTGTATAACATTGCAGCAAAAGCAATTATTAACAATCCAACAAGGCAGAACTAGTGTCAACATTTACATGCAGAAAATAATTTATTGTTTCCAATAAAGGTAATCTTATACATTTTCAGTTATTAATAAATTCAGTGAGATTTAAATTAATTTTTAATAACTATTCCTTATGAACAAAAAATGATTGATTGGAAAGTTTCCATAGGAATTAGGCATACTAGTCATACTTAGTTTCACTGTTGGAAGTTGCCTTGGAGTCTTTGGAGTCCTCCAAAAGAATCGTAAGTACACATTAAGTTTAAGAATGTAGTGATGTAAGGATGTGTTCTGTCTGCCTAATTTATGTGTGTATTTTGAGAACTAAATGTCATCTAGGAGAATCAGAGATTCAACCAAAAAAAGTTGGCAAAGTAGGCACATAAATATCTCTGAGTATGGGGATCTGAAGGTAAGACAAAAAAATAACTCTGCAGAAGTTAAGGTCAAATGAACCGAATAGGCCTGATTCAAATACTTCTAGACTTAACAGACTCAGAGGAATTGTTATTCCTGGTAGAAGGGAGCACACAGTCAAAATGTTAGAACCTTTGTTCCTGGAACTGAATGGCTGAAAACTTTTCCAGCTACACTGGTTTATAGTTTTACCAGACTTTTGATCCCTGGTAGGAAACATATTCAACAGTGACTTGGACATGCAATCAGGCACACAGAATATTGAGGAATGTGAATATTTACAGATGTGCGGCAGTCAGTTGTTTAAAATTTCCTTTAAAAGAGGGTAGATTAGTCATTTCCCACCATTTTTTTGTTTGTTTTTTCTTTGGTTTTGTTTTTGAATAATAAGCAATAATAATCATGGTAAGAGGCATTTTATTTTCCCATCTCTTTTACATTGTCTTGCAATAGGAGATTTAAAAGCCAACAAAACTGTTATAGATGACATCTGCTTTGGTCTTTAAAAGTCAGAGATTTTATAAGGAAGGAAAGGTCACATAATATAATCCAAATAGTAATGCCCATAGATGTTATATCTTTAGAAGGTATAATAGCAAAGCATTAGAGAATAATCTGGGCAGCATCTAATGTTGCATGGATATAGTTCAGGGTATTTCTGCCAGTGCACAGAGGTGAGTTGAGTCATAGCCAAGTTCCGTCTCTGGTAGTTCATCAGTGTTATATAATTCTGCTGGAGGTATTTTCTGCCTGCTTTTGCAATGTTCTTCTTAGCACCTTTACATGAATCACAGCTTTTCCTTTTTCTTAAGACTGTCAGGTTTTAATATCTCATTGATGCATGCATCAAGGATACCCATAAATTGGGCCAAATCTTGGAGAACAAAATTTACGAATTCATTTGACAAAATCAGTTAACAATGTCAAACTGAAGGAATGAATGAATAGCATCTGGGAATACGTCACAATTTGCCAGAAAAGAAGGAATGACAGTGTGCCTTTCCTTTGTAGCACTATCAGATACTCCTTTAGTAGGAGCTGGGGACAGGCAGGCACTTCCTGACTCTGAGACAGAATTTTCCACTGAAGCTAAATCAGGAATGAATAGGATTTAAACATATTGGAAAGGAAGTGATCTTAGCATTCATACCAGAAATGTGGAATAAATTACATTAATAAGCAAATTCCTAAAATACAATGAGAAATTCCTTTATTTCTCTCACAAGTGGACGCAGTATTTCTGCATTACTATACTCTAAAGTTTTCTTTGTTTCATGCGCAGTGCTTTATTTCAGACTCAGTAATTGCAAGTGAAGATAAATTGCCTATTGAAGATATCCGAGGAAGGCATTTATTTTTAGAGATCTCAAGAAAATCTGATGTGGGGCTAAAACTAATGGTATTTAATTTAAAGAGGGACTTACAGCTTTTGAACTTTGCTCTTATTACTGCAGATAATAGAGACCAGATAGGATGATTAAATAATAGCAAGGAAAACTCTTTTCATTCCATGTAGCAGCTACAATTCCTCTGGAGGTTTGGATTAGAGGTGAATGGAGGAGTATTCTTCAGAATTCAGCTCTACATAATCAAAAATCTGTAAAATAGCTATTGTGTTATGACTTCAAAGATGAAGAATATTTAAATAGGAAAATGAAAACAAGCTATTCAGAGACCTTAAATATGAGATTCTCAAGATGGATCCTTTATATCTTTTTTTTTTATCAAAAAGAGCTATCAAAGGTGATTTCAGATATTTTATTAAAAAGTTTTAAGGAAAATTATCTGCAACTATAACAAAATACAAAAACCGGTAACATAATAACAACGTTTTAATTCTATGAAACAATCACTTATTTTCTTGGGATAACTTGGCAAATTTCTAATGTACACCACATTGAATTACTCAAACAATAATTTTTTTTTAGATGCTGGAGCTTTCAGATGAAGTTATTCTATGTTACGTTTCAAAATTTTTTCTTTCTGTCACTGTCTAGTAACAGGAAATACTAGTTGGATGCCTGTATTGCCTGTCTGACACAATGCACAGGAAAAATGTAATTTCATAGAAATTTCTAGAGAAAAATAAACGATTTTCCTGAATTCAGTTCAAGAATCTTTCATTCAAGACTTAATATCAGAACTCACAGGCAAGCAGTTGTTCAGCTGGAGAACAGGATATAATACCTAGGTCTGGAAGCAGCTCAAGAAGATATATAAGTTTTGAATAGCAAGCCTGATTTGTCTTAATAAATTGAAAATAAAATATTACAAGTTTTATATAAGAAAAATGCATTTTTTGTTTCAATATTATATAACATGATATTGTGTATTAACATAATTATAATAAATTAATAAATAAGAAAATATTTTATGTAAGCTTTTTTAAGAATTTGTCTTGGAATCAGAGATTTGCTGGCAATTCCACACAGGTTAGAGAGATTTGTATATTCTTTCTCTGCTTTAACTACTGAAGCTTTTAACCTTATCCTATTTGGCTGCACCTCATGGCGACAATTATGTAAGATACAAAAAAAAAATTGGTAGGTAAGTTTCTGCAGTATAGGCTGAAATTGTCCAGCACAATTTTGTTTTATGTGCATGTATTTCTGAAGGACTGCCATTTTCCCAGCGTGACTGTTTCTCGTGCTCAGTTAAGCTGTTTTCCCACAGTCTTGCAGCACATCATCTTCCTTACATACTTGGGACTTACTCTGGCAACCTAAATCCAGCCTCATCACCATACCTGTTGTTACTTACTGGTAGGTTGCTTAGGTAATGAGAAAAACTAGATTTGAGAACAGACATATAGTTTAGACTCTTACACAAATATCATTTAATATTCAAGACCTGCTATTTGTAGATTCAAATATCCCCTTGAGATTCTTATTTCTAGTTTTTCTCCTGATCTTTCAGAGCTAGAACTAGATGGACTGGAGCTACTTTTGTTACGAAAAACTTCCCTCTGTTAAATTTGAACTCCAAAAGACACCTTAGCTCAGTTGAATCCAAATATGACAAGCAATTGGATAACAGGATGATTTCAAAGTTCTCTTTGAAACCAGTACTTTTTTCTCTTTTTCTGCAAGGTGATAGAAATTTATGGGAAATTAAAACTTTTTAGGAGGTGATGTTTTGTTTTGTTTTATTTTGTTTGTTTTGTTTGGTTTGGGTTTTTAATGATTTTGCAGAGCAAACTTACTTGTGGCTGATTCACACCAAACCTTTTCAGAGAATCACAAGATCATTTAGGTTGGAAGAGAACTCTTGAAATCATCTAGTCCAAGCGACTTGCTCAAGCAGGCTCAGCTGCAGCACGTTGTTCAGGATCGTGTTCAGTTGGATTTTGAACATTTCCGTATATAGAGACTCCACCACCTCTGGGCAGCCTGTTCCACTGTTTGACCACCCTCACAGTAAATATTTAAGTGGAATTTCCTGCATTTTAATTTGTGCCTGATGCCTCTTGTCCTTTTATTGGACACCACAGAGAAGAGACTGTCTTGGTCCTCTGCTTCCTACCATCAGGTCTTTATACACATTAATAAGATTCCTTTGACGTGCTGGTAACCATCTTGCAAATACAGCCCAGAATTTATCTGTTCTTTGTTTTGTCCACCAAAGCAAAAAAAACTCATTTAAGGGGTGGGCATGATGTGCACAGCAGTGAAGTGATGAAAACATCAAACTAGCACTATTTCAAGCTGGAATGACCACCAAACACAGGTAACTACAAGAAAAAAACCACACCAATCTGATGTTAGTATCTTTGGTCTGGAAAGAGGATGGACATTTTGCTTGCTCCTGAGCTTTAAGAACTGCCTTTCAGCAGTTGTGAAGCAGACTACTTCCTTTCTCCTGCAGGGATGATCAACAGTATTTCAAGGCTCTTTAAATGGTGAATATGTTTTCAGTACCCTCCCATCCAGAAATCTCCTCCCTGCTGCAATCACCCTAGTAGCCTGTCACTGTGCCTTTTCATCCAAACTTTTCTTTCTTGAGTACTGGCTGTTTACATAAACTGGTCACACCTCTGACTGATGGAGAAGTGTAGCCCTAAACTTTTCAGTAAACACAGCATATCTTTCATCTCCATATTGCATGCTAAGTTTCCGCCACGAGTACAAAATCCTTCTGCAGAAATATATTAATTAACTGACTCTGGCTCAGTGATGACTTTTAGATGCCTCTTTGTCCATGTGAGAGACATACGTAGTCTTTTACAAACCTAGTCCAAACTGCCTTGGCAGAAAGACTTGCTTGCATACTTTTTAAAATGAAGGTTACTGTTTTATGTATGTATGTATTTATTTAATAAAGTCATAAGTACTAAGCGTTAACATAAGAACTGAAATAGTCATCTAGAAAGCAACTGCTGTAGAACAAACAGATTTTGTCCTAGATTCTGAAAATAAAGTTTAATTGAAAGGAATAAACTTTACTCTGGATCTCCTAATCGGGGGGGGGGGGGGGGGGGAGGAGGGGGGGTGTGTTTTTTGTTTTGGTTTTGGCTTTGGTTTTTTACTCCAATAGAAATGTATTCAATTCTGTAGCCTTCTCACTGAAATTTACATGGCTCATGGCAACACAAATGGTCAATTTCCTCTAAACTCATTCCTTCCTAGCAATGTCTTTCATAAGTGTAAGGAACCATAAAAGAGATTGCAAAAATAGTACTTTTTCTTTTGTCATTCAAAACAGAGAGGGAAATTGATTATAAGTGGATATTTTGCAATTAATTTAAATGACACAAAGACATTAGTATTTTTTTTTTTATGACAGCAGCAACCATAAAGCTTTAGGCTAAAAGGAACATAGTGGCAGTATTTGGATGCTGATATTTAAGGAGACCTGTTGTTAGACGTGCATAGGGACTCCTATATTTAGGAATGTTTGGATAGAGAATGTGAAAAATAAACAGTATAGGCTGATACACAGGCCTCCTAGTTGTTTTTATGATGTTATTTTTATTACCTCAGAAGTAAAAAAATGATGTCCAGACTCCATTTTATTGTCTGTCCTATATATTTTAACCTGTACAATCATGCAGGATTTTCCCAGCGTCCCAATACTGAACATTTCAAAATAATCTTCTCACTGAAGTTATGTATTAGCTAACATTACCATACCAAATTCAGGGAAGTGCTTCCCTGAGGTGGTAGGCCCCATCTAATATGTAACTTCACGATTAGTATAATAGGATGTAGGTAACGACATTCTGTGCTTCTGTCATCCCATAGCCTCAGTCTGTACAAGTGCAGCAGTATAAATTTTAAACAATTGCCATTGATTTTAAGTATGCTTCTTACTTCCAGCAGCAGCATATTTTATTAAATTACATCTCAGTATTAAAGCCACAAAGACACCGAGTTCCCTGTCATATACTGGCCTGGGAGGACTCCTTTTAAGAATCACCTTCCCAATGGAAGGTCATAGTGCTAATGCAACCTTCTTTATGAGTTACTTGTTTTGTGGAACACTGAACTGAAATGGGGTTTCTTCTTTCACTTTAGTGAGTCTAGAATCGCAGACAAAGAATTAATCTTGCCTTTTCAGGAATTTATACCAGAAATACAAGCAAGAAAGTTTAGTTGTTGAAAAGACAGTAGCTACTTTGAAATAACCATCAGCAGACCAAATAAAACCCTCAGTAAGAACATGTTATTCTTCCCAGAGGACCATGTAAAAGCCATGTTACTATGAAACACCCACAGTGTTGTGAGTTCATTATTGTACCTGGATGACCTGTTATCACTGACACAATAATCTTTACTGTACCTGAGCTATTTATTGAGAAAGACATGCAACTGTGCAATAAATGACCTGAAGACCTTAAGAAAAAGAAATTCATAAAGATCATTCATAAAGACCATTATTGCTGGTTTCTAAATAAAGATGTGTCTCTATTCTGGAATACATCTAGTCACTGTTATGGTGGAACATGGATTCAGCGGTCTTCTAAAATAAGTCAATAGTCATTAATAAAATTATAAAGATGAAAAATGTGTTTACCTTGCATTCTATAATGATTGGTATCAGACACAACTTCCAGAAAATAGTAACTAATATGTGCGAGTCCTATATATGCCAGATAATTTCACCTGCAGAGTCCACTTACTCTGCCATACTGTTAATCTAGATTACCTTAATTAAAAGGTTGAAAGCTGAGTTTATTACCAGGTATAAGTACCTTCTCAGGAAAGAAGGAATTGAAAAGAGCAGGGTTGAAGGATGGCTATCTCCAGTATGACCTGATGTGCTCTCCACTGCTTCTCAATGAAACAGTTTACCGATTTTCAGGTATGTAGCAGAAGAGTAAGTATGGTCATAGCTAACCTAACTTTATCCAGAAGGAACAAAATTAACTTAAGACAACGTGCACATCTGAATCCCACTGAAGGCAAGGTTTCCTAAGAAGAAGTCAGAAACAATAGATTAACACGCATACCTCTTCTGAATGCCAGGACATTTTTCAAAATGACTGCCCTGTTTGCATCCTTTAACAAAATGCCCTGGAGTTTCTCTACTCCTCAGTGTGAATGAGTTATAGATTTTTTTTTTCCATTTCCTCTTTAATTTTTACCACTTTTTCCTTTAATTATTTTATATCTTTCAGCAGACTAATAGTAACTGCAAACAGATCCTGTAAAGTGCTATAAAGGAGTCAAATTCAGTACCATGTCAATAGGTTTAGGCTAACAGCACACACACTGTCTTCCATAGATGGCAAACTCCTTGAAGCCTTCAAGGTCTACAAGTGCTGCTCTGTCTTGTATCTAGGGTCCCACGACCTTCATAATCTACTTACTGGCAAATTTTCCCTAATCTTACTCCACGTGTCTTTTTTACCTATCTGGAAAAACAAAGAACATTACACAAAACTATAAACATCTGTAGTCCCTAACTAATTATCTTGTTTTCAGGCAGGTGGTTATTCTGGGCTTTAAAACCCAAACTTGTGAGACACAACTGGTTTTCCATGGATCCACCTAAGGATGCCAAAAATGTCCTGGTGGACTACATGGTATTATATCAACTCACATACCCTGGCTTCTTGTGAGGTTTATTGGGGATAACTCATAGATAAGAATAAAGCTGTGAGACTACTATGAAACAAAAATGGACAGCTTGATTTCTCTGCAAATGAAGTTTCTGTTGATACTGTGATATAATCAAGCAATTGGTGGGGTTGTCTGGTAACTGTAGGTCTTCTTTTCCGTCTTTTATTCCCCCTGGAAGACTTCAATTTATCTGTTTATAGCTTATTATTGTATTTTCCTATAGTTAATCTTGATTTCAATATTATTCCTTCTTTCTTTTTATGGCAATTACAACACCAAAGATATAATCTTATTATGCATTCCCTTTTTTTTATTGCGTACCCCTGAGGACATGCTAGGCTCTCAGATAAAAATGGCAGCTGTTGTCAGTTTTGCTAAGGAAATAAAATGGTGGAATAGGTCATGTCCTTGTTTTCTAGAAACCCATCTTTCTTTCAGCTGCAGATTTTTGACAACAGTAAATCTGAATACTGGCATTTAAGTCCTATGTCTATAATAATGAAACTTCATGGGAAATTTTCATATGTGGAAATATTTGCCCAGTCCGAATGACTTCTGCATTTGCTGGTAATCTAGGCACACAAAAGTGAATTTCTAACAGCCATTCTGAAAAAGGTATACTAGAATAGATAATGTATTTAAAAAGTTGTTACAACATAACATGACAATAAAGACATATTCATATTTACAACTAATAGTGTAGTAGATATAATTTAGTGTTAGTGTCCTGAAAGAAAGGTGAGTGAGACTTTGTGTACGGTAACATAATAAGAAGCTACAGACTAATTGTTGTTAATGGAATAAAAAATAAATTATCACAGCCTCTAATTATTTCAGTAGCTTTTGATACACAGAGTAGGACCAAACATACATGAATATTTACCTTTTCAGAATGGAAAAGGTGAGTCTTTGTACTCCTTGGAAAAAAACGACTTGAAAAAATACAGTTTTTGAAAACCAGTTTTATTCAATTGTGAAACAGATAAAATTTGCAACTTATTTGATAAGTTGCTGAAAGAAAGAGAAAATGGCTGAACAGTTGATTCTGGAGGTTTCAGGTTTCTGTAGTGACCTAGGGTATGATCTGTATGCTGGAGGTCTGCAATCATTAGAATCCTCTGGAAAAATAATTCTTGAAATTATTAGTAAGTCAGCTCCTAGCTCACTTCAATGCCCTCTATATACAATTGCCTAAGTCACTGCATTCTTAACATAACTTTAAATGCACCAAAAACTACAGCAACCAAGTTACTTGCCTAAGTGCTTGCATGTATAATTGGTTAATGTAAGACATTACAGCACAGCCATGTAAATATTACCTAAAGAAGAATTCCTAAAGATTTTCATGGATTTAAACTAATGCCTCTTTGGAAATTTTATAGCATTAAAAAGAGGAAAACATTCAAAGTCTAATCTAATGCTATCTTCCTTAGAAAGGGTTATACAGAATCTCATTTCACGCATTCTGTTCAACGATTAAGAATATGAAGAAGGCATCAACTTCTGTTGTAGTTCAAATAAGCTTTCAGCAAAGAAAGGCATGGAAGTTTTCATAGAACTGGACACATATTGACTTGACTTACTCTGTTGTGTGTGTTTACATTGATACCTTGACCTTGATTGATTATATAGGTGTTGAATATGAAATAATAAATATGTGAGTTGAATGTGGCAAGGATTCGAATTGTAAAATTATTATATAACCACTAAATATTATGACCTAAATAAGTCGTAAGTCACTCACTCTTGTTAAATGCTACAGGCATAAATATTAATTCTATTTGCCTGTGAGTATATATGTATATATGAGAAAAATAAATATTTAATGAAATTTTTACAATGCAACTTGAAATATTAATCCAGATCAAAGACAAAGTAACAGTAGCACATTGTCTGAATAATAGTTACAGGAGCAGAGAAAGGACAACCATTTCAGTGTGGCCTGCTGGGATTATGGCCTTTAAAAACATATTACATCCACATAAATTTTTTTTGGCTGCCTGAATCTAGGACCATCTGTTTGGATGGCTGGGTGCCCATTCAGAAGTTGGTAGAACCCTTGCCATTAAGCAGAGATGCCAGGTATCAATAGGATTGAGATAGGAAGGCCTGCAGAACACTGCAAAGGACATCTGTTCTCCAGGAAAAGAGGAGGGAAGTCCATCTTCTGTGACAGCCCCACTACACTGACACCACATGCCTCCTTGCACCTAATGACACCTGTTCATAGTTACATGCCAAAATGCTAAGAGAAAAAACGAAACATCCCTGAACAATGGAAAATGGGTAGCATGGACACTTAAAGGCCTCTGTGGCTGCCAGGAAAACAGGTTTCGCTGTGGTAGGCATTTGGGACACCAAGGCAGACCATATGGGAAATCCGAACGAAAGTCCAGGCATTTTGTATACCAACAAGCCATTGGCAAACAATGTTTCTGAGAAACAAGCAAAATGACAAAAATAGTAAACAAGGAAGATCTAGACACAACTTCTTTGTACTCGTCATTAGAAGTAGACAACAAATGAAAGACATTAACCAGTCACAAGAGGGATGTGTTATTCCTCTGCATGACTTACAAAGAAACAGTACAACTTTTAACCCTCTCAGTTCATTAGAATTATGGATTACATATTATAAAATAAGTATGTACAAGGTAAATCTTCTGTTTTATCTTGTCACCCTGTCAGAATATTGTTGCAGCTGACTAAATCACAGAATCATAGAACCATTTAGATTGGAAAAGACCCTTAAGATCGTCAAGTCCAGCCATAAACCTAGCACTGACAAGTCCACCACTAAACCACGTCCCTAAGCACCACATCTACACGTCTTTTACCTTCAGGGATGGTGACTCAACCACTTCCCTGGGCAGCCTGTTCCAATGCTTGAAAACCCTTTCAGTGAAGAACTTTTTCCTAATATCCAATTTAAATCTCGCCTGGCACGACTTGAAACCATTTCCTCTTGTCCTGTCGGTTGTTGCTTGGGAGAAGAGAATGACACTTGCCTCATTACACCCTCCTTTCAGGTAGTTGTAGAGAGTGATAAGGTCTCCCCTCAGCTTCCTTTTCTCCAGGCTAAACAACCCCAGTTCCCTCAGTCGTTCCTCATAAGACTTGTGCTCGACACCCTTCACCAGCTTTGTTGCCCTTCTCTGGACACACTCCAGCACCTCATTGTCTTTCTTGTAGTGAGGGACCCAAAACTGAACACGGTATTCCAGGTGCAGCCTCACCAGTGCCTAGTCCTGCTCTCCACATTATTTCTAATACAGGCCAGGATGCTGCTGGCCTTCTTGGCCACCTGGGCACACTGCTGGCCCATATTCAGCTGGCTGTCGACCAATAACCCCAGGTCCTTTTCTGCCAGGCAGCTTTCCAGCCACTCTTCCCCAAGCCTGTAGCACTGCATGGAGTTGTTATGACCCACATCCAGGACCCAGCACTTAGCCTGTTGAGTCTCATACCATTGGCCTCAGCCCATCGATCCAGCCTGTCCAGATCCCTCTGTAGAGCCTTCCTGCTCTCAAGCAGATCAACACTCCCATCCAAGCTGGTATTGTCTGCAAACTTACTGAGGGTGCACTCAATCCCCTCATCCAGATCATCAATCAATATATTAAAGAGAACCAGCCCCAATACTGAGCCCTGGGGAACACCACTTGTGACTGGCTGCCAATTGGATTTAACACCATTCACCACCGCACTTTGGGCCCTGCCTTCCAGCCAGTTTTCTACCTAGCGAAGAGTACGCCTAGGTACATCCAAGCCATGAGCAATTCCACAGTTTGTCCAGGAGAATACTGTGGGTAATGGTGTCAAAGGCTTTACTAAAGTCCAGGTAGACAACATCCACAGCTTTTCCCTCATTCACTAAGCGAGTGACCTTGTCATAGAAGGAGATCAGGTTTGTCAAGCAAGACTTGCCTATCATAAGCCGATGCTGACTGGGCCTGATCACCTGGTTGTCCTGTACATGCTGTGTGATGTCACTCCAAATGACCTGCTCCATAACTTTAGCTGGCACCGAGATCAGACTTGACAGACCTGTAATTCCCCAGATCCTCCTTCCATCCCCAAATTAATCTTTCTTCAAGGTGAAATGGCAGTATGACACTGACATAGAGACAATGAAATTGTTGTACAGCCCTGTACATTGTAATTATGGTATCAGATTTTTACATACAGGTACAAATTTGATTTTTATATCATTTCCAGCTTCAAAGAATACATACGTTTAAATTTATTTGCAGTTTTGTTAGCCAGCCTGAAAATTCTATTTGAGACGAAGTTGTGGTGACTACATATTTACATATAAGAACTGCAATTCTAATTTGTAAAAAAGATGCTTTTAGTCCAGTGTCCCAACACTGGCAGTTGTCAATAAAAAATGTGTTACAGTAAGTATGAGAACTAATGTTTCTTTTACAAAGTGATGTGTGTGAAGCAAAACCTTGTCTTTGATTTACAGACGTTTATTTCTGTGTAGAGGCAGCTGAAAACTATTACTTATCTGGTAGCTCAAGAATAGATTAAAAGATTTATTATACCTCCAAGAAGAATATCCTTGGTTTGTGTTTGCATTTGAAAACCAAATATACATCCATTTTAAAAGCTAGGCACTAGTTAGTTAACGTGTTTTGCAGAATGAGCTCCTTTATGATATTTTCCCACTAAATAATGTAGCACTGTATGTTTAGGATGTACTTCTTAATCACAGGAAGAAATTAATATAAAGCCATTTATTGAAGACAACAGCATCATTTATTTTTATGAGTCCGGGATTTAAATCTACATTTTATTGTAATGTATTACATGGAGCTCTGCCTTAGGATGGGTCAGGAGTCAGGCGTCAGTTGAGAACTTATGGGTGAAAATTAGAGGACAGACCTACATCTGCACTGTTGCAGTGGATATCTGTTACACATCTCCTGATATGGAATAAGAAATAGAGGAGTCCTTCTTTAAACAACTGGAAGAAGCTGCACATTCTTTTTCCTAATGGTGAATTTAACCTCCCTGGTATGCAACAGAAGGATAATACAGCAGGGCTCAAGAAATATAGGAGATTTCTTGAGTGCATTGATGACAATTTCTTGGCACAGGTAATTGAGGAGCCAACAAAGAAAGCTATTTTACCGAACTGAATACTTATGAACAAGAAAGTACTGGTCGGGGATGTGAAAGTTGGAGGCAGTGTTGGTTCCAGTGACTGTGAGATGTTGGAACTCAGGAAGAGAGAACAGAGAAAAAACAGGATGACAAAAAACTGGATTTCAAGAGAGAAGACTTCAACCACTTCAGAGATCTGTTTGGAAGAATCCTATTGGATACAGCCCTGGAGAGAAGGCAGGTCCAGTAGAACTGGTTGATATTAAAAGATAACCTCCACCAAGCTTAAGAAAGATGTACTCCAAGCAGTAGGGAATCAAACAAAAGTGGCAGGGATCTGTATGGATGAGCAAGTATCTCTATTCTGAATTCAGACATAAAGGAAGTGTACAACAGGCAGAAGCAGGGGAGCAGACCCAGGAGGAACACAGAGTTTCTGTCCAGTCAAACAAGGATATTGGGTTAAAAAAACCAAGATCCACCTGAAGATGAATCTGGCAAGGCTTGTGAAGGGCAACAGGAAAGGTTTCTATGAGTAAAAAAAAAAGCAAATGGAAGACTACGGATATATGAGCCCACTGCTGAATGAGGTAGAGGATCTGGTGACAAAGGACATAGAAAATATTGAGGTCACTCATGATCTGAATGATGGGACAGAGCGCACCCTCAGCAAGTTTGCAGATGACAGAAAACTGGGAGTAGTGGCTGATGCACCAGATTCAGCCACATTCAGAGGGATGAAAAAAGGCTGGAGAAATGAGCAGAGAGGGATCTTATACAATTCAAAAAAGGGAATGCCAGGTCCTGCAGCTGGGGAGGAAAAACCCCATGCACCTGTATATGGTGGGGACTGACCAGCTGGAAAGCAGTTTTGCGGAAAAGGACCTCGGGATCCTGGTGGACAGCAAGCTGGCCGTAAGCCAGCAATGTGCCTTTGTGTCAAGGAAGACCAACAGCCTGGGCTGCCTTAGGAAGAGTGTTTCTAGCAGGTCAATGGAGGTGATCCTTCACCTCTACTCAGCACTGATGAGGCCACACCTGGAGTACTGTGTCCAATTCTTGGCACCCCAGTACAACAGAGGCATAGACTTGCTGAAGCAATTCCGGCACAAGGCCACAAAGAAGATTAAGGGACTAGAGCATCTTTCATATGAGTAGAGGCTGAGAAAACTGGGATCCTTCAATCTGTAGAACAGAAGGCTCAAGAGGAATCTCATCAAGGACTGGAGCATCTTTCGTATGAGGAGAGGCAGAGAAAGCTGAGATTCTTCAGCCTGGAGAAGAGAAAACTCAGGAGGGGATCTCATCAATGTGTATAAATATCTGAAGGGAGGGTGTAAAGAAGATGGAACCAGGCTGTTATCAGTGGTACCCAGTGAAAGGAGAAGAGGCAATGGACACAAATTCAAATACCTGCAATTCCACAACAAAACACTTTTCTACTCTGAGTGTGGTCAAAATTCTGAAAAGGTTTCCTAGAGAGGTTGTGGAGTCTCCACCCTTGAAGATACTTAAAAGCCAAGTGGACATGGTCCTGGGCAACCCTCTCTAGCTGACCATGCTTGAGCAGATAAACTGGGGTAGATGATCTCAAGAGACCCCTTCCAACCTAAAAAAAGTCCTGTGAATTTTGTGGTTCTGTGATTATTGCAATTTGTGAATGGGATAAATGGTTAAGGGGTGTGTTAGTCAAAAATAACTAATCATCAGAGTTTTATTCCATAATTTTACTTTTATACATTATCATTTTTTTAAAATGCTTGATATAATTATTTTAAGGCTGTCTAAAAAGTTCCAGACTCTTAAGTTTGATTATTCACTAGACATGTTCATAAACAGGACACTTGGGTCAAATGTTAATTTTCCTTTATCACTATGAAGAAGAAATATATCTAATTAGTTGACTGAAACATCTTAAAAGGGAAACTATTGTAAGGCAGATAATATTATTTTGTACTATATAAAGATTAAACAGATTATTTTGTACTGTATAAACTGTTACCATGTATTGCAATGAAGTATTAATATTAACATTTAACTTTCTTTATAACATAAACCCAGCCATTTTTAAGGACATGGAAATGGGTTTCTAATAGAACTGTGAAAGTTTCTGCAGAACTGCAGGAATGACTATTAACTTAGTACCGATCAAGTTGTCAAGCAGAGTTTAAATCTTGCATGTGTGTGGTTATTATGCTCCAACGAGTCCTTCTGACTTTATCAGATTAGACAAACTTCCACATTTGTGCAAAACGTGGCTTCTTGTTTTGTGACTGTCAGTAGGATTCGTGATTTTTTTTTTGCCTTATTACTGGTCTTTTCCTCACATTATGTTCCAAACCGTAGGAGGTGGTTTCATGAACTGTAGATCTTTATTCATATTTATTATGTGTAAATGAGTTCAAATAACAGTTGTTCATTCAGCTGTTCATATTGATAGCCTTTGTGGGTTTACTGGTTTCTCTTGATTCCAATTTCTTATCTCAGAAGCAAATAACCTCTAAAGGATCCTTGTAGCAGATTCAAGATGACAGGCAATGTAGTAAAGACATTTTTAACTGGCTGAAAAACAGTTATTTCTCATTCCAGTGAATTTCTAGACAGAAATTGTATCTCTCAACTGAAAAGCTAAATTTGGTATATAGTGCATCTCTATTAAGTTTTTATATTCTATTCCACAAAGTTCATGTGAAAAGATAAGTTTTTAAACACTATTAACATCAGTCTTGTAAATAATGTGGAGTTTTTGCTGTTAATGTTAATATTTGCAATGTAAATACTAATGAGCTCTATTTCAAACATTCATTTTGTTGAATAGAAATGCTTCTATTTTCATATGATAAGCCTTTAAAATTACATTTATCACTGCATAGTACATAATTTACTAGAACTGGTCAGAAAATATTGATTGTTCAGCATCTGGCTTTTGTTCTGGAACACACAGTGACTAATTACACATTAAAAAAAGGAACCATTTAATCAGCTAGTTTTTCAAAGGTGGTGTGTCTAAAGTGTCTGTTACATACTACATATGCACATAACGAGTACAACAGTTGAAGACTAGTAGTTGAGGGTTAACTAGCAGGAATTTTTACAAATGTATAGATTAAACAAAACCCACATGTGATTTGATTTCCACCAGATGACTACACCTTCTTTCATTTCTGACTTCTTTGTGACTTTCGATTCAGAGAGGACCTGGAACGCTGAAAATATTCCTTCTGTAAGTTATACTTCTGTGCAGTCAGATTTCTATCTTTAGAGAGTAGCAGGTTAGGGAACAGGACTTTGAAATGTGACCTCCATAGCTGATTCCTCACATATTCCTCCCTTGAAATTCTGTCTTATAGGAAAAGGAGTCAGATATCGTCAGTAATTTAACTGACATCCTTCTGAATAACACCCATCAGTTTTTCTCCTACCTGGACTTAAATATAGATAACTTCCTCAGCATATGCATTATTAGTATATATGTACGTGCTTAGCATGCACACAGAAATTCTTTTTATATTATATTTTCATCATAATGAAAAGAAAAAACATAGAATTTTTTTTTACTGTGGGTTGGTTTTAAACTTGTTAATATATTTAAACAGGGGTGTTTGGACAAAATAGTATCTATTCCTTTTTGTCAAATTTCTAATTAAACAATATTTTTTTTCCTTATGTTTCGTGTCAGGCTCAGAAGTATCACTAGAAAATATGCATTTTTAAAGTTATGAGTTCAAAGGTTTTTTAACCTGCCATTAATTTTAATTACAATAGTAGATTTGATGCTGTAGGTACTGGTTCAATATAAAAAATTCTTAAAATAAAATATATTTTTAAAGTTGTCATTTTTAAAATGTACAATTTTATTATTACTTGTGCTCTGCCTCTGTGTGTAACATGTGAAAGTATGAATAATCAAGTCCACACCAGTATCAAAGCTTCTGAACTATATCAGCTACGCTTCTGAGAATAACCTTTCTGTAACTGAAACAATGAACAGGCCAAAGATTAAGAACAATGTGGCCCCAAGTCTGTATACTGCATAAAGAATTAGTGTGCTATTAAGTTAAGTAACTTAGGTTTCTGATTAATATTTTTTGGCCTTTTTAGGGTGAGTAAATAATGAACACATATAAGTCAGAACAGAACAGAAAGTAAAGATTTGTTTGACTTAAAATTCAAGGAGGAAAGTAGATAATTTCTGTGGTTTTGGTGAAATTCAGTAATATTCAGTTCTTAATAACAGTAAAACATTTCTTAGAAAACAATGATCCATTGCTTATAAGTATTCAAGTACTCAAGAACAAATTAAACTTCTTAATTTAAGTATTTGTTTGTTTAAATTAGTTTCACACTTTAAATAGCTCCTCCAATAGTCCTTAGAGCAAGATAAGTGTACCGAATCACCAGCCAAGGGAATACCCTTTCTTCCCTTTTGACTGTTTAGGAAATTTAGAATAGCTTTTCTCCTAGTCTAGACATATCAGGAGCCAAACATTTGATAAAGAAATACAGATATCAGTGGGCTTCTATAATAATCAGAAATTACTGTTTCTCTTTCCAGGATGCAAACTGGCTTTTGTTTCTTTGGGGGAAACTGAGACGATTGTTTCCTCAGCAAAATAAGGTTAAAAGATAATATAATTGATAGAATAAATAAGTATTTTTATCACAAAATGACTAATGACTATCTAATTTACCCACACATTCTTAAAATCTCTGCAATAGTTTATTGCAGAAAAACAAACAAATGACTGGGGAAAGAAAAAATGGCTTGGCTATCAAATCTCTATCTTATCTGATAAGTACTTGTCAGAGTTATGAATGATGAAGAAGATAGTGTGGTAGGAAAAACAGATAGATCCATCTGACAGACAGTAGAAAAGCACAGAAATCAAAGTCTTCTAAAAACTGTTGCAAGAAATCTCCATTCTGAGAAAATCATTAACATAATGAAAAAAAGTAATGCCAATTAATAGAATAAATGTTTTCCTCATTATGTCCCCAAACATAGTGAGAAAATGCTAGATTGAGCCTTGGGGAACAAAATTTATTATGAGCATGAAAAATGTTACAGTTCTGATGCAGTTTTTAAATGACAGCATAATATGTTATGGATCATTTGATTTTTTGTATGAAAACGCTATTCAGCGCCCAAAAAGGCATATGCTGCTAACGGCATGTGTTGCATTCCTTTCCTTATGACAGCTGGCAACTAGCAAATGCCAGTCAAAACACAAAATGTCAAGCAGAAATTTTTCCCAATAAATGTATTAGTTTAGATAATAGCACATAAATAAACTTTACGAAAATGTTTCCATTATTCTTGGATGCAGTGTGCAAATGAGCTACTATATTAACCCTTTAATAGTACCTAAAAATATGTAACTAAAAAGCTGGCAGATATATACCTGTTTTAAAATGAATGCACCTCAAACTTTCCTATCCAAAATATTTAAGTTGACAGGAGAATGTAAGCCTTTCTTTGCATAATTAAAAAAATACTCTTATTTAATAAAAGATTATGACTTGCATAGATTATTGCTACGAATATATGTTGCCTTCATTGAATGCAGTGAATGATGGGATATTTAACAACATTTTGTACAGAAGTTACCATTTGTCTCCATCAGCACTGACGAACTACTCATTCCCATTTCCTTCCTACAAGGTAACTTCTCACAGTAAAATTAATTGTTTTCCCCTCCTATAAATTTCCACATTATTTTTCACTGACCAGCAACATTTCAGTATTCTTTTTTTTCTGCTGCATTAAATAGTTCCCTTCTTGGTTTTGGTTTGGTTTTTTTTTCTTTGTTTGCTTTGTTTTGTTTGTTTTTGGTTTTGTTTTCTTTTTTATTTTGTTTTAAATTAAGATTCTTTATTCTTACAGTTTATTAGGGCTAGAAGGAAACAGGAATACGTTTAGTAAAAAAAATGTCCACCTTTTTAGGAAAAACTTATCAAGTCACTTATTTAAAATTTCAAGTGATTTTCAAAATGGATGGAGACAAAGGTTGACTATTAAAAAGAGTAAATTATGTAGAATGCCACTGACTTAATTTACATATTGTTCGTGTACGTATACACTTCACTTCAGGCATCCTGACTCATGCTGGTTAAAATTTTCAGTACCGACCACTGCTTGGAACTGAGAAACGGTTTCCGTGATTTTTTTTATCTAGATTGAATTGAAACTGATTAGCATGTTTTGAGAGTCTGTGAGAAATTTTTGTGTCAATCAAAGATATCTAAACTAAACTATGCAAAAACCACAAAGATACACTTAAATGAATTGTTGGGTTCCAAACCTCATCAGCAGAAATTTTTTCCAAGATGCATACAAAAACTAATAATTGCATTAATAATTGTATAGGATAAGAAATCATATTAATATACTTTTAAAAAATCATACATTCAAAAAAGTAGAAAAATATAGGAATACACAATCATCATCACATGGAGAAGCTAGCCTTGAGCACAATGAGCAACTCTCACACGTGATTGTGGTGGATTAACCCTGGTAAGCAGCTAAGCCCCACACAGCCTCTTGCTCACTCCTCCACAGCAGAATGGGGGAGACAACTGGAAGGGCAACAGGAGAAGAAAACTTGTGAGTGGAGATAAAGACAGGTTATAAATGAAGTAGAGCTGCTTCTGCAAGCAAAACAAAATAAGGAGTTCGTTTACGTCTTCCTACCAGCAGGCGGAAGTTTAGCCACTTTTTGGAAAACAGGGCTTCATCGCACATAACAGTTACTAGAGAAGACAAACATCAGAACCCCAAACATCCCATCTTCATCCTCCTTTTCCTTAGGTTTTGTTGCTGAGCACAATGTCATATGACATGGTTGGAGTCAGCTGTCTTGGGTGTTTCCCCTCCCAACTCCTTGTGCACCTTTGATACTGTGTAAGAACTGTTCAGCAATACCTAAAACACTGGTGTGCTATCAACACTGTTTTGGTCACAAATTCAGAACTCAGCACCTTATGGGCTGCTATGAATAAGATTAACTCCATCCCAGACCCAGTACACCAGTGGAAGGACAAAAGGCAATGGAAACAAACTGAAATATAGGAAATACAGGAAACGCAAGGAAAATTGTTGCAGAGGTATGTGGAGTCTCCATCCACTGAGATGTTCAAACCCAGCTGGGCGATATCCTGGGTGACCTGTTCTAAGTGACCCTACTTTAAGCAGCGAAATTGGACTAAGTGATCTCAAGAAGACCTTTCCTAACTCAACTGCAGTATAATTCTATGATTCTACTGAATAATACCTAGTGAAAGAGAAGAATGAATCACAGGCAGTTGAATTGTTTTAAATTTTCAAAATTTTGTTTTAAAAATTTAAAATTTTAACATATTTTTTCATATCATTCTAAATATAATAGTGTTTTAGAATTGTGTTTAGTAGGTGACTTACCTGTTAATAACTACAACCAAATTATGTATAGGTTTTACTTTGAAGTATCATTTATTTTTAAAATCAAGCTGCTTGACTTATGAAAGTAGAATGTATTTGTCCTTCGATTTCAGAAATCTAATCTTTTTATTTGGTCTATCAAGCCACTGATTAGAAACAAATGACTAATACCTTAAGTAGGCAAGTGTATTTAAGCATGTAAATATATATATATCTTTGTAAGTCATTCTATTTTGTGAAAATTGTAATTTTGTTTCTATATATTATGAAGCTATTCTTTTAGAGTTTCAACTGACTGTGAAATGTTTCTTTTTCTAAAACATCATTTATATACTGCAACTAATAGAAAAATCATAGCTGAAACTGGTATATTTTTCTATGTAAAAATGTGCAGTAAGTAACGATTATCACTTTTTGAGGTACAATGATGTACCCTGTGAGGGATATCAGTTGATTTGCACCTGCTCAGTTAAATATCAGTCAATCCTTAGAAAACATAAGGTAAAAAAAAAACACCAAACAACCCCTAATCCAACAAAAACAGCTAACAGTTGGTTCCTGATATAATAGCTAATACAACTAACAACAAAGTGTAAAGCAATGCTCATGCCTGAATCTCAGTTCACTCTTCCTCTGTACTAGTGTTTAAGGTTTGTTTCCTTTTTAGATCTCTAAGAGCATATTTATATTTTTTTTCAGATTTTGTTATTTTCCAGATTTCAGTGCAGAACAAGGAAAGCCTGCCCAAGGAAAAATGATTCAAGTCTGTTTAAGAAATTAGTAGAACATCCAAGGGGGAGGACAAAAATTTCTAAGTTCTCTTTGAACCTCTGCTGGAGAAGTAATAGCAACACCTAAAAGAGAAATCCCTGAACATCAACTACCAAGCCAATTCTAACTAAATTGTGACTCGAAAGGTTGAACTAGTTGCAGCTTAAAGGTCAGAATTTGGTTTCGAACTATATTCAAATTTAAGGAAGATTAATTTTGAGGAAAAAGGGGGATAGGAATACTCCAAACTACTAATGGGTAGAGATTTACGGAAGCAGTTCATAAGAATAAAGGCAGAGAGGAAATTCTACTGGCAAGCAGCTGTCCAGTTGCCCAGGAGCCCTACATTATCAGGTGTTCCACGTGAAAAATTGAATGTTTTTAGTTGTGTTTAAAGACAGCTATTCATCTGTATTTGAATAATATTAAGTCCTGCAGGTAGTAAAAAATAGATTAGTCATTATGACAGTTATTAACAGTGACATTCAGGAAGTTGTCTTCAAGTGTTTTAATGAATTTACAGAAACGATCCAGGCAGTGCAAAAAAGGCCCAGAAAGCTCTCATCACTGCATCTGTAAAACCATTAGGCACTTAAATTAATTTGATGCTTGTACATTAATATTTAGAGAGCATGGGTCCCCAATCATGCATGAAAGCACCAAAATATGAGCAAGTAACTTATAATAATCCATAAAGAAAGACTGACCAGTATAAAACCTCTGATTGTATGCGTGAAAAAGTCCCTGCTGATATACTGAAGTAAAGCTACTAGCAGCTGTTTGATAAAAAGTTCACATTAAAAAAAAAAAGTTTTAGATTATACTAAGACACAGAAACGAGGTGGCCTTTGAAACAGAGAAGACTCAGATCTGTCAGGTCATGTAAGTTAAATAAACAGCTTGTAAACTAATCTTTCTGTTACCCAGTGTTTCCTTATGAAGTGGGCAGTTTCTTCTGGTTTGTTTGCCATCAAGCAACTTTCAATCACTTTTGGGTTAGAAGTAACTTCACACAATTCTCACCAGGTCCCAAGATAAATCTTTACAATATTGTAAAGAACAGACTAATGAAATACTATGTGCTCCATTCAGTCCCCTACGTGGCTGCCTGTAACAATTTCTGTGAATTATCAGTGTGAACTTACTTCACTGTGAGCTAAAATGACCACCATACTGAAAGAAAACATAGCCTGGTTATGCTGAAGCCTGCCCTTACTGTTGCTGCATTCACGGTTGCCAAGTTCAGTCTTTCCATAGAAATGCATCAGTGGAGCATTTCGGTTTCTGCACATGTTGCAGTTTCACTGCCTGCTGTGTCTTTTATCTGGCTGCCCTCACTTCTCACACTCGGGAAGATTTCACTAGCTGAACATGCTCAGTTATTTTTAGGGAAAATCTTTTCCTCCTGTGTTATGATTCTTATTATACGGTGCAGAGCTGCTAAGACAAGACAAAGTCAGCCTTCATTTCTTTTGTCCAGAAACTCTTTTAAATCAAGTATACAGTGTCCGTACAGTAAACAACTCACAAACAAAACAGATAACATCTGTCATAGTGCACTGGAGCATGCCTAACACACATCAGCATCCCCGATACAATATAAATCACAGCAGCCATAGCCATACTCCTTCAGCAAATGTAGCAGAAGGAATGGCAAATATTCCTTTTACATTGAATCTGATCATTAGTCTACATACTTCAGTAGTGAGTAGGGAACTTATATTCTAGGTCCCTGCAACCTAAGATTAACAAGGGAGTTTGACTTATAGCACAGTGATAACACTGTAAAGGTATCAGAACAGGATTCTAATAAAGTAAACATTATAGAAGAGATTATGTCTTATTTGAACTGGTGAGTCAATTTTGGAACATTAAGGCATCAAGTCCCTAAAATGAGCACATGGCATAAAACAGAGAAGTCAGGAAGAGATCACAGAAATTGACCTGTGATGAAGCACTTAAAATTTTCCAAGCAGAGGTCATCAGGTCCAGGCAGAATCTGATGGAAAAGAAAAAATAGTCTGACACAGAGAACAGGACTGAGAACAGACAGCTGAGGGATAAAGGCAAGAGAAGTAAAAATCATTCAGATGAGATACCAAAAGGTTCACACGTTATGTTATCTAGTAGATTATATGCGATACATAGAAAAAGCTGTGAGAATGTAATGAATTAAATAATATTGTAAGAAGCTCCCAAAAGCAACAGAATGTGACGGTGTTCTTCCAGTCGTTTTATAAATGACAGTCTCTGATTGCTGAGTTAAACTTGGTTGGTGCTTAGATGGCTTCCACATGATAAGTGCCTTTAATCTCATATGCTTTCAGTGCAGAGTCTGGCAGTGCAGTGAGCTAGTCTGCAGCCATCTCCTCCCTCTGTCTTGAATGGATTACTGCTCAAGGGATGCTGTTTAAAATGGATTGTTATTATGGTATTTCAGTCTTGTTTACTTAAAGCTAAGACATCAAAAGCTTCGGCACTAAACCAAGTGTGATCAGAATTACCCTTAAAGTGTCTTTATGGGCATATGTGCTGTGTTTTTTCTATGCCCTATTTCACTATTTAAGAATTATTTGGACGTTTATCTATCACTTATGTTGACCATGTACCCAGCCCATCACAGCTAGGCATTCATTATTAATGTCTTGATAGACATGCAGTCAACAGATCTTAAGAACCGGTCAGCTTGCCACTGCATCTCCCACAGAGAAGAGCACAGCAGAATGTATATAAAGTTTACAAAGGTGAATTATTTGTTGAAGAAATAGACAATGCTGTAACATGAGATGAATATAGTACCTTCATAAAAGCAAATGGAGCAAAAGCAATTACTTTTAACTTGGACTCCTGTGCACAAACCAATGTATCGCCAGAAACACTGAAAAGCCACAGATTAGAGAAGGTAAATGGGCAAATCTTGGGGATTATAGTGATTAGCTTTTCTTCTTGCTAGAGGAATATACAGAATTGATGGACTGAGAACGTGATTTGTCTAGGTGCTTGAGAAAAGAGTCTGAGAGTATTACCATGCAAAATTGCACAATGGATAAGAGGACAGGTTCAAGAAAATGGAATTGAAGAGCCCATTCCTGAGACTGTAGAGGCAACACAAAAGCAATTTGCTCCTAATGCCTTCAAGCACAGAATTCTTGTTAAGAAATGACCAAAGCTTTGGACCAATAGCATGGGGTCTCAGAAAAACCTAATGTGTGTGTGTGTGCATGTTTTTATATAAATATTGAAAGAAAAGTGCTCCTGTTTTATGAAACTGACCACAAACATCTATCGTCAAAGGGGCAAGGAGAAGACATAATTCCCTTCCTGAAAATAGCTTTACTATTTTTAGCTAGTGGTTCGATCATTTGAAATGATATATTCTGTGTATTGTGTTAAAGTGGTTTAATGGCCTGTTTTGAAATGAAAATGTGGAGAAATGCTTATTTTTATAGCTCCTTTGTATAGCAGAAGCCACTAATATGAAGACATGAACTGAGGCAAATCTCTGGCCAGTTCCTTATTCTAGAATAATTAGTGAAGCGCTTGTTTTGCACCATTTAAAATAAGTGGTGGCATTTGCATTAATTTAAACTACAGAAGGCAGAATCAAGCTTACTTAATATATTTAAAGTGTACTATATTTATTCAAAATCATAATTTTATTGGCTATGTTCTTTTAATTTTCAGTGCCTACTTGCTTCACTTTCTTTTTCATAAACATTTATTCTTAACAAATTTAGGTAAAAAATGGATCCAGGTCTTTCTTTTTTTTTTATTATTTATCTGATCTGAATTAATATTTATTTTAATAAGAAAGACAAAATCTATAGTATCTAGACAGAAGTTGCAAAATATTCCCCCCAAATGCATACAATAAATGTACTCCTGTCCTGATACAAGCCTTTCCTCCAATGCTCATCCGAAGTTAGGCTCAATGGTACCTCTTAAATATACATCATTATAACTAGCAGTCATTTCTTTAGTCTTAAATTTACCTGCATCTTGTATTGGAATTACTGTTATTCCACTACTTAATTACATTGCATACAATTTAACAAGACATGCTATATTGTCAAGGCAGAATTATATAAAATTGTATTCATTATAAATTAATGATTTTTAATAATTAAAACCTGTTGCTTCAAATATATTACTGTTTTCCTGAGTCTAGGTTGCCTTTGAAAATTATTTTGGAGAGCTGTATTTCCTCCTTCAAAATACAGATACAATAAATAGTTTTTTAAAAATACAGATTAAAATAGAGTAGAACTTCTATTTAAAAGATACGGTCTTGTATGGGAAAGGGAAAACAATGTTCTTGCAGTAGGATTCTTTTACCGGGTGGTTTCTGCATGAATAGAAAAATAAGGTATTGTTGAAGCTGCAGTTCAGGGAGGCCTGGGTTCATGGAATGTTTTTCTGTTTCTGAATCCCATCCAACTACCATGTTAGGAACTCCATCCAAAATTTATAGAGTCTCTTGGGGACAGTAAAGGTCAATGGGCACTTAAATTTTTCACTAGTCATCCTTTACTTGTAGACACTGTCAGGTAGAGGCAAGGGCTGGCTGGTCCTCGAGGAATGACAAGCCATCAGCCAAAAGTCAGAGGAAGGCAGGCTGGGGCAGCAGCCTCACCTGCAATGAGCCAGAATGCCGACCCAGCAAGTCAGGGTCAGGATTGGCTCCAGAAAAAAAGTAACTGAGGCCAGCTATAGTCCAGTGGCCATCCAGCAATTCGTTAGTTGTAAGCAAGTTCAAGGTCAAGCCAGAAGTCACATCAGATCAGGGTCAGTCATATACGAGACCACATGCAGACACAGCTGCAGTGGTAGAGATAAGAAACTGTGAAGGTCAGCTGAAACGTCGATGGGTCATATGAAAGGCTTGGGTTTCGAGAACTGTCCTTCTTGTAGGAGTTACTTAATATTTTAACTGATAAGGTAAAAAGAGCATGTAAAAGTTGAACACACTGATGACAAATTAAAAATTTTATTAAAGCAGAAAAGGATTATTAGTGTACTACTATAAGACCTGAATGACCACAAAGATGAAGTAGTAGAAGTGGCAATAACTTTGACACTGGCAAGTTAAAGAAACTGAGGAAAAGGCAACAATAAAGTAAAAAGATAAATTCTAAGTACATGTTTGAAAACTAAGTAGGGGCAAGAGGAAGGGATGTGAGAACTATTTGTTTTGAAGAATAATGTGGGTACAAAAGGAAATGAGCAAAATGAGCTGCAACGAAACTTACCCTGGAAAGAAAGGTTGTGTTTCTAAATGTCAGAGGAAGAAGGTCCAATAACAGTAGCAGATGAAGAAAGACTAATTATTTTTTAAAATAGATTTTGAACATTAACTTTTGATAATCTGAAAGAGCAGGGGGCTCACAAAGTCATTTCCATTCCTATGTCACTATATTAATTTTATTTATGTATAAATAAGTAATACATAAATTACAGATGCATATATATTAGAACTTCTGTCTGTAGCTCATACTATATATCTCCTAGATGACAATTTGTCATTTAACTGCTTATCATATTTTAATTATTTCATATCTCTTGTTATACATCATACCAGAAGTCAGTGTTTTCATAGCTTGCGAACTGAGTACTTGCCTTTTTCATATGCAAGTGAGAACTTTTCTATTGACTTAAATGTGGTTTGGATCTATGTTAGTGTTGATTTGTGTCATTCATAATTGGATGACTTATGCAATGAGTTACTATGAATACAGATATCCAGTTGTACCTGCACATACTGAATTCTAAATGTGCCATTCATAGTATGAAATAGTGTTTTTGACGAGTTATACAGTGCAAACAATTCTTGACTATCATTTCATCAGTCCAAAGAAAAGAAAAAGTACTTTTTGTGATTTTATCTAGTCACTCTTTTTATATTTCCAGAGGCCTATGATGATTTTTTTTTTTTTTTTTACACTGAAGCCAAATTTGGTCTTAGCTTCCCCACAGAAATGAAATAACACCATTAAATCAACTCTGGCCCTTAGCCAGGGCAGACTATTGGAATCTTCTGCTATTAATTCATAAGCCTGAGTGACTCCAAAACCCGTTTTTCCATTTTAATTGAAATTAATTGTGCAAAAAGTGTACCAATTTTCAGAAAAAAAACACCCTTTGGAACAGAAAAAAATTTCATTCAGTATGTCTGAATCCTATTCAGTTGTGTGTGGTCACGTAGCATGTCTCTTTTTTTCTTCAGTAAATGGTTATTCTGTAAGACATGGAAGAAAAAGAAAATGGTTTAAGGATCTTTGTCATTTCTCTTGTGCATCAATATTGTTCTGTCTCTTGTATTATTTATCCACCCCTTAATTGGTTTCAGGTCCCTAGACATCAAGGTCCTGTGATAAACTATGTAAAATGTCTGGCATATATCTTTCATCCCCACCACCCTCTTCCTGCTTATTAGTAGTTTTGAAGATTTATTGGTAGCATATCTGCCAGAATGCAGTCAATGTTCGAGTTCTTGCATTCGTCAAAATTTGCATTTTTTCCATTGTGAAGTTGATACTGTATGACTGCATGACTTTAAAGACACTAAAATAAAGCAATTACTTATATAAATGAAGTGATGTAATGTAATGCTTTTTTTAATGCTATTTTAGCATCTGGAAACTTCATTTTTGACCATTGTTACTAAAGAGACAGACATCTTATTTACTATTATTTTTTTTTCATCTGAAAAAAATCTTAAGTCTTTCTGCATTTCCTTGACATCCCCCAAAGTTTTCTAAAAAAAAATATTTAATCTTGTTTCCTGTCTTTTAGATATTCTGATATCTAAAATATGAAAAAAAAAACCAAAGAAAGACTTGTATTGTTTTACACTATGCTCAAGCATAGATTATTCTGTAGTAGCATTATCCTGTTGAATTACATCATGTCATTTTTTTTTTTCACTTAGTTTGCCTCATCTTTAGCTTCTCTAATGTTGGCATTTTTTGCTAGTATACATGGTAGTTCTTAAAATTATGTGCCAAATTCCTAGTTGAATATGTAGATGAGCTGTATGTCTGCCATAGCATTTTCCTCTAGGGTACCTTTGAATAAAACAAGCCAGAAATATCTTGTTCAATTTGGCTAGGAACAAATTGAATAAAAAGGAAGAGTTAAAATGTACATTTCCACTGACAATAGAAAGAAAATGAGAGTCGTGCAGCCCAACGCTTATGTTTGGGGATATATATTGGGAATATATCTTTAAAACACTGTGAGAGGCCTGTTTTAGTTACTTTGCAATGCAGGTCTATTTTGATATAGGGCATGTAATGCTCACTATGATACATTCCATTCATGCCATTCATGCCAATGTTTAATTTAGTTGGAGGTTGTAATCAGTTTTTGGTAAGTTATGATATCTTCTTCTAATACTTTTTCTCTAGGGTTACAGTGTTATGACAGACTAATATTTACCAATTCTTGACAAAACAAGTAATTAGAAATATTGAATTTGTGCCTCTCGTGTATCAAATTCCCAACTATATAAAACTAAACCAAGAAATGCACTCATTTAATATTATTATTGAACATACTGACAACACACAAGCCCTAATACCCAATAGTATTTCTAGTTTCATGTTTTCTGTATTTATTCTCCTGAAGTATACCAGCACTCACATTAAACTGAACAGCTAGTTGCTCCCTCCATTTGTCCAGGACTGCCTAGAGGCCAGCATAAAAAAGGTACACGGGAACAGCAGTAAGAGAGAGTCTGGTGAGATGATAGAAGAGCACCCAGCAGTCTGGGGAAAAGGAGGTAAAAGAATTAATTTTGAAAAACAGACTATTTTCAAAAGATAAGAAAATAAAGAATCTGTATAGCAAGAGAATGAAGTCATCCTCTAAGGACAAAGTGCTATATTGTGACAGAGACAGTATAACAAAGTCCAGTACAAAGTAAATCACTTGGATATTTTTCACAGGCTTTTTCTGCATCAAGTACTACTCAGTCTTTCAGCACAAACCATACAAGCAGTCTGCATGACAAACAGCAACTGAGGTAACTGTAAATTTTCCAAGCTCTTGATGATGGGGAAAGAGAAAGCTCCAGTACTTTTTCTCCAGAAAAAAAAGTTTTTGTTGAACCTTGTATATGAACATTGTTTATCTTCACGAAGAGCAGTTGGGTGAAGCAGGTTGTTTAGGGACATATATCCTCTGAGGAGCCCTGGCTGGCAAAGAATATGTGAGGGAAGGTTGTAGGCTAATTAACCTGTATTCCTCATTGTACACAGGAAGAAAATCATATTCATACAGAAGAGCTTAAAAAGATAAAACAGCTGGAAAAAGAATGTTGTAGTGAAATGACAAGATCGGCTGTTAACTTGTCAGTGTACCACAGAGCATTCAGAGCATTTAGATAGATCTAAAAAAGCTTTTGTATGCAGATATTAGTTCCTTCTGCCCACACTCCAGCTTGACCTGAGCTCCCAGCAGAACAAAGTAACTGCTATGTTATCACAATACAGAGTGCAAGCTAATGCACTTGTCTCTCATCAGGGATTACCAGATCATGTATGATAACATGCTGAGGAGAGCTACATAGTTCTACATCCAGAAAGAGCAAGGCAGAACAAGGTTTTATTTGCTTTTCAGAAAACCATTTGAACATACCCTTAACAGATTTAAAAAAACCTAACACTTTGATAAATCCCAACAATTTCTGAAGGTATCTGAGCACTGTTTGAAATTTCCAAGTTAAGTGATCCATACAAATTATTTTTAACCATGGTGACCTACTGCTAAGCTTTGGCAGTTACAGGTCACGGCTTTCATACAAGGTCCAAGCCTCATATCAAATATATCAGTTCATTGGCCTTAAAAGGAGCTGGATATATTAATAAAATAGTACTTAAAGATTTACCAGGAGTTTTTAGGATTTCCTGATAGATCTTTAAAACCATATCCTGCTCTGTTTCTCCTCATTAGTATTAGTACCACATTCATTATCATCTTAACATTTCAGAATATGGCTAAAAATTTCTGTTTATTTTTTTGTGGATATCTATCAGGTTTTTTTAGGGTTAGGAATGCTGGATTATAGGTTTCAGTGATGGTTAATTGTATTGTTCTTATTTCTTCCTTGATATTGTTGGCAGGGTATAACAGGCAAGTGACTTTTTGATCCATTATTATTAAATAGGATCTGAACATTTCCACATTTTGATTATTTAATTAAATAATGAAAATGAAAGGTGAGAGTAGAGGTTTCACACTTTGCAGAGAGAGAAGGTAAATGAATAAACTCGGTAACAGACAACATAGGGAAAAACGTTGTAGGGTGATTTCGTTAGTTCAAAGAAGATTACATCTTGTCGTCACTTAATCAAACATTATCAGATGGAAACCAAGAGAGAATCAAAAGTTTAGAAAAGTTCCTAAAAAATTCTAAACTTAAATGAAATGAAAGTGTTCAGTCACTATAAGGGATTTGCTTGAATCCTTCTGGCCCCTTCTCTGTTTCCATGCAAGAGCTGAACTACCATTGAAAAAAACTAATTCCCTTTTATAGAAGACAATAAGGAAGGACAGCATTTGTTTTATGCAATCTTCATATGCATATCCATGTGCATGACATGCACAGCTGAGCTGGATCACTCCCATCCTACCTTCATTCAACAAGCTAATGGTCTCATTCTCATCCAGAGCCTATAAAAATAAAAATCCATGGACTAATGAACAGAGATCTATGAGAAGACTGTGGTTGGCACACATCCCCTAAATAGCTTTATGTGCTCAATCTCCAGTGACCTGAGCAATGCTCGTTGCGTGCACAGATCACCTCCTGCACAGGAAACTGTATTAATATGCAGAAACTGTGCCAGGGGGATGGCCCTTCTCCTTTATTAATTTAAACATTTTAATATTCTCTATATGCAAAACATAATTAGAATTAATGGACTTTAGTGCTAATGCAGTGCCTGAAGCTAGCTAGTGCATCTATCTTCTGCATATGATAAACATGAATTTTGAATCCCTCACCACCAGCAAGGCTGGAAGCTCAGCTCAGTCTGCTGATGTAGTTTGTGTCCAGATAAAGATCATATCAACTGACAGAGAGAGGGAATTATCATCCTTTTGATGAGATAAGCAATTGGTCCTCCAGGGAGGAAGTAAAACATGACTGAGTTGCACTGATTGTTAAACAAGATCTCATTATTAATCTATAAAGGCAGTGTAGCTGCGCTACAGTAACGTATCAGACAGAGAATGAATGTCAAATTTTAGTCTGTTGTATCCAAACCATTGATAGTTTCCATGTGAAGAATCACATTCCACATATGACAGAGGAGGAAACAGAATGCTGTCTGGTATTTCACATTCACCCGAGAAACAAAAAATTATCAAGAAAGAAAAATTAACAAAATATTTGATTTGAAAGTAAGCATGAAAAAATAATGTGGCAAACAGAAGCAGGAATTCAGGATGTGCTGGATGCAAATTTTGAGAAATTACAGTGACTATTATTAAAATGCCAGAACAATGCATGTACTGTTTTTACTGTTTTCTCAGAAGTGGAAATGACTGTGAAGTGTAAGATTTTGTGTTGTGCCAGTAGTATAACCTGAAAATGAACAAAGCAATCTTGAATCTTATATGGTTACTTGCTTTCCCAAATGGGTCCTATAAGGGGAACACCAAAGCACAGGCCTGAATCCAAGATCTACTCCCAAATACCTTAATCTACTATAAACTCTTCCTTTCCTGATGTTGTAGGTTAACTCCAGTAGGAAGGTCAGCCCCACACAGCCCCTCGCTCACTCCCCCTCAGTGGGATGGGGAAGAGAATTAGTAGTACAAAAGTGTGAAAACTCCTGGGTTGAGACAAAGACGATTTAAATAGGTAAAGCAAAAGCTGCATGCATAAGCAAAACAACATAAGAAATTCTTTCACTCCTTTCCCATCGGCAGGCAGATGTTTACCCATTTGCAGAAAAGCAGGGTTCCATAATACATAACTGGTGTTTGGCAAGACAGGCAGCATCATTTTGCTCACAAGATTGCAGGGCTGATTGACAGAGCTTAAAACTAAGTTTGAAGGGAGAGAGGGATAGTATTAGACTTCCCTGTGACAAGCTGTGGGATGACACACCACAGTTAGAGGGACAGGGTGCTAGGGAGGGCCCTCAGCCTGCTGCTCTGAGACATGCTGGATACACTGCAGCACACTTGAAGTCTTACAGAGATGAGCCAGGGGCTCCTGAGGTAATAAGAGCCAAGAGGCAAACACCAGTGAAATACCTCAAAGGAATTAAGGGGTGTTCCTCTAAGAAGGTGACACGGCTGAGAGCCCAGCTAAGTGCACGCAGTATGGGCAGCAAACAGGAGAAGCTGGAAGCCACTGCGCTGCTAGAAAGCTATAACCTAGTTGCCGTTACTGAAATGCAGTGGGACGAATCCCATGACTGGAGTGTGGCTATTGATGGCTACAGGCTGTTCAGAAGGGACAGGAGAGAAAGAAGTGTTGGAGGCATTTCCCTCTACATCAAGAAATGCATAGAGTGTGAAGAGCTGTCTCTGAAGAATAGCCACAAGTATATTGAAAGCATATGGGTAAGAATTAGAGACAGAGGCAACAAAGGGAACCTTGTGGTTGGTGTCTACTACAGGCCCCCCAATCAATGCAAGCCTGTTGATGAAGCCTTCTGACTCCAGCTACAAGAGACAACGTTCTCACAGGCTCTTTTCCTGCTAGGGGACTTCAACAACCCCGACATCTGCTGGAAAAGTAGCATGGCGAGCTGCAGGCAGTCCAGGAGACTCCTGAAATGCATTGAAGAGAACTTCTTAAGCCAGGTAATAGACAGCCCTACCAGAGGGCATGTGGTACTGGAACTGATGGTCACCAACGCAAGTGAGCTAATTGGTGATGTCAAGATTGGAGGCAGCCTGTGCTGCAGCAATCAAGCACTGGTGGACTTCGCAGTCCTGAGGGAGATGGGTCAGGTGAAGAGTAAAGTCAGGACCCTGAATTTTCAGGAAGCAAACTTCCAGCTCTTCAAGGAGTTAGTCATTAGGACCTCCTGTGAAACTGCCCTCAAGGACAAGGGAGCAGACCAGAGCTGGCAGATCTTTCAGGACGCTTTCCGCAGAGTGCAAGAACTCTCAATATCCAGGTGTGAGCAATCAGGAAAGGAAGGCAGGAGACTGGCATGGCTGAGTGAAGACCAGCTGATCAAAATAAAGGGCAAGAAGGAAATGCACAGGCAGTGGAAGCAGGGACAGGTATCCTGGGAAAAGTACAGGGACTCTGCCTGGTTGTGTAGGGATGGGGTCAGGAAGGCCAAGATGCAACTGGAGATGAACTTGAAAAGATGTGCAAAGAATAACAAGAAGGATTCTCCCCATGGCGATCAAGACTGGCAAACCGGTAACAACAGACAAGAAGGTGGCTGAGATACTCATCAGCTTTTTTCCTTCAGTCTTCACTGGCAACCTCTCTTCCTACACCTCTCAAGTAGATGGACCACAAGGCAGGGACTGGAGGAGCAAAGTCCCTCTCACTGTAAGAGAAGATCAGGTTCGTGAAAACCTGAACATCTGAGGAACCTGAACATATAGAAATTTATGTGACCTGACAAAATGCATCCCAGAGTCCTGAGGGAATTGGCTGAGGTTCAACAAGGTCAAGTGCAGGGTCCTGCACCTGGGTCAGGGGAACCCCCAGTATCCATACAGGCTGGGGGATGAAGGGATTCAGAGCAGGCCTGCTGAGAAGGACTCGTGGGTATTGGTGGATGAAAAGCTGAACATGAGCAGGCAATGTGCGCTCACAGGCCAGAAGGCCAACTGTATCTTGGGGTGCATCAAAAGAAGCATGACCAGCACATTGAGGGAGCTGATTCTGCCCCTCTACTCTACTCTGGTGAGACCCCACCTGGCGTACTGCATCCAGCTCTTGAGCCCTTAGCACAGGAAAGACATAGATCTGTTGGAACGAGTCCAGAGGAGGGCCATAAAAATGATCAGAGGGCTGGAATGCCTGTCCTATGAGGACAGGCTGAGAGAAGGTTATTCAGCCTGGAGAAAAGAAGGCTTTGGGGAAACTTTAGTGTGGCATTTCCATACTTAAAGGGGGCTTACAAGAAAGATGGGGACAAATGGGGGGGCTTGTTGCAATAGGACTAGGGCTAGTGGTTTTAAACTAAAAGAGGGAAGATTTAGACTAGCTAGAAGGAAGAAATGTTTTACAATGAGGGTAGTGAAACACTGGCACAGGTTGCCCAGAGAGGTGATAGATGCCCCAACCCCGGAAACATTCAAGGTCAGGTTGGACGGGGCTCTGAGGAACATGATCTAGTTGAAGAAGTCCCTGCTCACTGCAGGGGCGTTGGATTAGATGACCTTTAAAGGTCCCTTCCAACCCAAACTATTCTATGATTCTTTGATTCTGAATCTTCGTTCAGAATTTCTCTTTCACCTTCCTTGTCTTTTCCCCCAGCTTTTATTGCTGAGTATGATGTCATATAATATGCAATATTTCTTTGGTCAATTTGGGTCAACTTGTCATACAGCAACCTGCATAACTTATAATCTTCAGTATCTTTCAGATACCCTAGACAATACATGACTTACATTCTTTCCTTGTATATGTCTTCAAAACAATCTTATTTCTTTCTGTAATTAAGGTTTTGGCATTCCAGTTACTGCTCCTTCTATATGTTCTTGCCCTTAAATCTTTAATGACCACACTCATGAATTTATTTTATGCCAATAACAAACACCTACATTGATATTTCCATAACTAAATCCAAGCTAGAAACATGCTCAGTGTAACAGTGATTTAACAGTGATTTTAAGTAATAACACTATTTTCCTGTAGAGTTACTGGGGTAGTGAAATACAAATTCTCTCAGATTATAGAAAACACATTTTACTGATACCTTTTAAAGAACTGTCAACAGGCCCAGACAGATACACGAAGCAGCACAAGTAAATACTACGACTGAGCATTTGCTTATGTGTACCTACTGAGCCTTATACACTCCACAGACAATAATCTGACTGAAAAAGATTTGTCAGCAAGATAGAAATCCTGGACTGATCCGGGTTCAAGGTAGTTCAAGGTAGAAACTCGGCATTTGTCTGCAACTCATATTGTTAAATGAAGTATAATAATGGCCCTTGTAAAAAACAAGGAATCCAAATTTGAATAAGAAGCCAGGATCTCTGCTGTAAAAACTGCTTAATGTTGCTTCTCAAGAAAGAAACCTGTTGATCTGCAGTAGTAAACTGTTGTCATTGTCAATTCTAGTGTGACAACTCTCTCACATATCCATCCTTATTTGATATATGATAATAACCATGTGAATTGAAAATATAACAGAACAACCATTAAAATTGTAAGTCTAATAAAAAGAAATAAAAGAACTAATACAAAAGTAATAAGAAACAACATCTCAGAGATATGGGAAGAGTGGCAAGACCTTATACAAAGATCTGTGACTTTATCAGGTTGAGAATTATCTAGCAATAATTGATACAGTACATTTTACTATTAATTTCTCAGTTACGCAGTCAATTTAGGGAGGCTGTCCAGCATTTTTTTCCTTCGTTTTCTACGAAAGTCATTGTTACTGGTAGCCCATCACTTTGTCCAAATAGAAGAGGTAAAAGAGTTTGTGTTCTTGTTAACCTGAAAACTTTGAACTCCTTCCCTATTTCTCAGCTTCTGTAGGTGATATTTTCAATGACAATTCAATTTTCAGTATTGCTCAGACTCGCATTTGTTCTCACAGGATGAAATCTTTCATAAAACATCTGTTACCAGAAAGTACCGTCTACAGTAAGCTTGGATACTTGCCAGTTTTCCAGAAAGTTATCTGTTGCACTGTCTAAAATATTAAATTTCCCACTTGACGAAGTGAAAAAAACTCATTACTCAGTATAATAATTTTGTAGATAATTAGTAACTCTCCCATTCCCTATAATTCATTCTCCTCCTTGCATTGTTAATGTTGCCAGCTATAACATCTACTGCAATAGATTATAGTCTTGAGGACAGATTTTGGATCTGATTTAAATTTTCTGTATCCTGATGATTAAGTGAACCTTTTTACAAGACTTTAAATATTTTTCAGGTAGAAATACAAATGTATTTATAATCTCAGGTGGCAGACTCCTGGATCTTCCCCTGTTCCACCTTCACTTCTTTTCAATAGCCACACTCAGCTTTGAACCTTGAAAAGTGCTTTCCTAGAGCATCAATGCAGATCCCATTTTAGCTCTTATGACCCTTTTCCTTGCTCACATCCATTACCAGTCAACACTGAGCTGCTCCGTCTTTGAAACCAGTCTGATTTTGGTTTATCCTGTCGCCACAACATTCTCTCTCTATATCAGCAACTGTTATCTTTTCCTATGCTATTGATGTTAGTGAAGGAAAGGCCTACAGTTTCCTTCCCCAAAGTAAGATTGTAACCTATCCTTCCAGCAGGAACATATGAATTTAGTCAAATGGCGTCACCGTCATTCGTGAATGAATTCCCATTCTTAACATCAGAAATGCCTCAGAAATACAAGCTCTGTGACACTGTCATAGCTGGAAATGTCTTATTCTGAGTTAATCCCAAATATTGCATTTTTGGCTAGAAAAAAAGAATAATGATAGGTACAGACAAGGAACTGACAGTAGTTGGCTCTGTATTGTTTTGTCTGGAAAACGCTCTGTAATACCATCTCTTTTTTTATATATCTGTTTTATTTATTGTTCTCTTTGACACTCAAAAAGCTCAAGCCTTTAATTTTTTTGTACTTTGCATTAAAGAGCTTTAAATTTAAGAAGCCTAAATCGTTTCCTTCTAAACTTCTTATTGCACTGAATGGATCCCACCTTCTCAATAATAACTATATCATAGAGTCTCATTCCTGGTCTCACATATGAGTGACTAACTTTCTCTGCACATTCAGATATATTTCAATGCAGTAACTGTTTTGCATATCTCCTCTATTGCTCATCTTTTTTCTGCGAGTAGTATCAGTCATGCAGACAGGAAAGATCTGCACAGTTTTATTCTTATCTCCTTTGATCCAGTAAACCTGCATGATCCCCAATGTATGTCTGTCAATCACTATGTCTGAATCTACCATCCTGTCTTTTCTGGTAAATGGAGGCTATTGCACAAACTGAAGATTTGCACAGTATTCAGTATCACTTTTTAATTTTAATTAGACTTTGATAATAAATTGAGGAAGAAGGCAGCAGACTGATAGCTGCAAAATATCCACTCTGAGGGCACCATTCCAGCTGTGAAATTGAAGATTTTTAAATTCATGAAAAGTAATAATTCCCCAGCTTTTCTTATGAGCTCCTAATTAGTTCATAATCCTGCTGTAACAGTAACTTGTGAGCTAATATCCTGTTTAGGCATTTCAGACATGAAAAAGAGGTCTCATAATTTTCATTAGTTAGTTTGTAGCACTTCTAACTTACCACCACCCCTGCAGCAAATAGACCTATATTCTCCTGAATAAACCTGCGCTGCAAATGAAATTGTATCCTAGTGTCCCACTGCCTGCAAAGACAATCTTAATAAAGTAGCTAATATTAACTAGGATATACATAATGCCAAAATGCAGAACGGATATGAGCTCTAACATTTTCTGATGTTGCAGGCAGACAAAACTCTGCCCCTTAAGCTCAAAAGCTGTTCTTCCTTAAGCTATTCAAAACTTATTTTTGCCAGCAGTCTCTACCTGTCCATAGAATATTAGAGAACAAATGGTAGATTCTTAAGGAAGTGATACTAAGAAATTTAAATTCAAGATGCTATAGGACATATTGTAAACAGTAGATAGCAATACCTAGAAAGCTTTTAATGATGAGCACAACATTTTTTTATAATGTTTTGACTCCTTCAAATGATTTATTTTTAATAGGGACAATTGGTCTTCAGAAAACTCATGTACTCATGCTGTTGTTGAAGGTCAAAACCTACAATAATTATTATTAATAATCAATTAGATAATCAAATACACTATATTGTTTTCCTCTTAGGAAACTGGCAATGAAAAGCACTATCACTGTTCATGTTGACCTGCTCAGCCTTACTCCATAATGACTACGAATCATTAAAATCAATTCAAACTAAAAATAATTAATCACTTTAAGCAATAAAATGTAATTGGCTGTATGGTTTTAGATAGAGAGAGACATGAAAAATCTGTTAAAACCAACTTTCATATATTCACAACAAATTGATTTCAGATCTCTTACCTTTATGGAACTGTTCCTAAATTCTCTATGTGTACACTTCTATTTAAATAGTCTCCAAACACAATGTCTTTTCTAAAAGAGCAGTAGAAAGTTAGTATTTTGCATTTCCCCCCATTTCTTCTGTTTGTTCTATCTATCTAGTGAACTCTTCATAAAAACTGCAGTGAATCGAGAGCGCATGATATTCACCTTTTCACAGACTGCTTATCCTTTTTTCACAGTTTTCACACACCCCTTTTCCACTTTTTCTCAATGATATACAAGCAGATTTACAGTCTTGTAACTGCAAAGATAATACAACCTCTTAATTAGTCTGAAATTAGTCATACATGTTGGTCTTTCAAGGGATCTGAGAAAAACAGATTTCTCTCAGTTTAACTAACTAAACAATAATAATTTTGGAGCTTCTTTTTTACATACCATAAACATGTGTCTCTACATAAACTAGAAAATATATGCATATATAACTAAAAGATTAGATAAATATATATGGATTGCGGTTAGCTTAGGCAATCTGTTAATATCATTAACTGTTATTCAGAGAAGGCTTCTTTATATGCTCTAAAATCAAAGTATAAAATAAAATTTTATACATGATGAAAAGTAAGTCATTTTACATGTGGTGGAACGTTAGCTGTCTTCAGGCTCAAAAGACTGAAAAAGAAAGAATAGTGCAAAGAATAACAACTAAAGAACATTTTCAAGTACAGAACTTGAGAAATATAATTAATATTGGTTAATAAACCTCATGGGCATCTTCTGTTTGATTTTATATGTTTATTCCACATCAATTTTAAGAAACATCCTACATTCAATCTGCAATTATGGAAAAGGTCACTTACAGTAAATGTCTTTCCAATGACTTCCTACAAACACAGACTATCAAGTGTTGGGTCTTTTTACGGGTAACAAAAACTGAAAAAAAAACCCAAAACCAATATCAAAGATAATTAATGGCCAAAATTCCTATTTTGTTCAAAATCAGGATGAGCGGACAGTGTGTTGCTGCAGCAAAGAAAGTCAATAGGATGCTGGGTTGCATCAAGTGCTTCACCAGCAGAGGTAAAGAAATCACTATCCCACTCTACTCAGCGCTTGTCAGGCCACACCTGGAATACTGTGTTCAGTTCTGGCCCGTGCTATACAAAAAAGATGTGCAGAGGCTGGAGAGGGTCCAGAGAAGGGCCACAAAGATGATCAAAGGACAGGGAAGCCTGCCACGTGAAGAAAGGCTGAGAGAATTGGATTTGTTCAGCCTTGAGGAAAGAAGGCTTTGGGGAGACCTTATCACCATGTTCCAGTATTTAAAGGGTGGCTACAAAAGAAGATGGAGACTCCCTTTTCACAACGAGGCACAGGGAAAAGGCAAGGAGTAATAGGTACAAGTTACTCCCAGAGGACATTCCGATTGGACACAAGAGGAAAATTTTTCCCAATGAGAACAGTCAGCCATTGGAATAATTTCCACAGGGAAGTGGCGGACTCTCCAACATTGGACACTTAGATTAAGATTCATCTGGACAGGGTGCTGGGATATCTTGTCTAGACCATGCTTTTGCCAAGAAAGGTTAGACCAGATGATACCCGAGGTCCCTTCCAACCTGATATTCCAGGATTCTATGAAATCAGAGGCAGAATATTACTACACATGTTACAGCCGTGATTTCACACTTATAATTTGTTTGGTGCATAACATTATTAAATTATGATCAGATTCCCTTCAGATCTAATTGCCTTTAATGATGTTTCTGCAGAGATTTGTTACTATAGGTACTCAAGGAATGAGGTAGAAAAATAGTTACAAAATACATTTGTATGACATTTAAAGCCAAAAAACTCCATTTATTTTAGTACATAAGTTCTCATTTAGAAAACAACTGCTATTCCATAGTCTGTGTGTGTTTGTTTTTTGTTTTGTTTTGTGTTTTTTTAATAGATGCTCTGTATAAGATCCAAGCAATTATTAAATGATAATCAGAGTCAGAAAATATTGCAACACTTCTTTTAAACATCTATTTTAAACATTTCAAAGGAACTTCAGTTGTTCTAATTATTGTTTTTAATATGTCCATGTAAATCATGAGTTATAAAAAAGAATTATGATGCAGTTGTAAAACATTTGGAAATGTTTTGAGTGACAGATGACACACACCCAATGAGTGTTTATCCTATTTTCGAATGTCAACATCAACATCTAAAATGATAATATTTTAAGGAAGTTTAATTTTCATATATGTTAATTTCTAAGAGCTTTAACAAATGAGTATTATGGCTATTTTAGAAATTATATTTTATACCATTTTAATTTTTCATATGGTTTTGCTACCTGCAAAATTTTCAGAAGGAATAAATTCTTCTTTTTATTTTGAGTCTTCTTATGAGATTTTTGGTATAACCTACTGCCCTGGTTCCGGTAAGCATAGGGTTAATTTCCCCAAGGATCTGGCCTGGGACACAGGTATTCCATACCATGTGAGCCTTGCCCAGGCTATGGGGGAGAGCTGGCCAGGAAGGGGGCAGGGAGTCACAGCTCAGAGCGGGCTGGGGCCTCCCAGGCCCTGTGGGTCAGCAGTGGTACCATAATTGTATTTGTACATTTCCCTACCAATGTTATTTCTGGTGTTCTTCCTTTGTTGTTGTGTTAAACTGCCTTTACCTCAACCAATGAGTTTTGCCTTTTTCTTCTGATTTCCCCCCCCACAACTGTGGGGGTTGAGTGAGTGGCTGCATGGTTGGTTGTTGCCGGCTGAGGCCAAAAGCACGACACCTACATATGGATTGCCATAGGCATATTTGTACCTACATTTCAATTTGATAAGGGCCAGAGTTTATCTCATTTGCTTGTTTTAACCAAGTAAGTGAATACCAAAATCACCAGAAACATATATGAATAAATGTGAATGTTATAGATCTAAGTAATTTAAAAATCATATACTCAGTCTATAGTTTATTACACATGGGTAGTAATACATCAAACTGATTATCTCATTTCTTCACTCGTTAGTTAAATGTGATTCATAAATGGCAATGGAAAACAAGTATTCTACAAATGAGCCCATTGTGCCATCCTTCCCCCTCATCACTTCAAACACTGTTGATTAAATAAGTTTTTAGATATTATAAGCAATGTTAGTAAAATTTAGACATGTAATTGCAAACTGTTACAGCAAACAAAAGAGCTGAGTTCTAAGCCAACACAGCCCTACTCTAATTACAAAGCACAGGAAAGGATATATTGCAGGTATCGTTAGATGAATAGGACTGTGTGCATGCACATACACACAAAATCTGTAAGGGGATCTATCTTACCTTATGACAATACGACAGTAGCTATAGGGTACATCTGGCCAATGGAAATTTAAAATCCTGTGTCATCTATTGCAGGAATCACCTATAATTCTTCAGCACTATAGCACAGCAGGAATTGCTTCAGTGTGATTTGGATTAAAAAAACCTCAGAGAATGGAATAAAAGATGCCCAGGAGTAGTGCTTTAGTCACCTGTGTGGATTTGGGATGTTATTATTGAAGTGCGCATTGGATTTTCTCTCTGATTCTTGAGAAGGTAAATTATCAGGTGACTTTTTTCTCTGAAGTAAAATGCTACAGATCTTACAGACTGTCTACTGCTGATAATCTAAGCAGGTCTGAACTTTTTAGGTTATTACATCTCCAGCAGTCAAAATAGCTCCTTAACAACTAAGTTCTTTTTCTCATAAGAAACTTTTTCATCTATTCAGAAATCAGAAAGTCCTTTTCCTCCTCCTCTTTGACCAAACCATTTTAGCAGCTGAAGAAAATGTGTTTAAGTTCTTTACAATCATTGGGTATAAACTTGCCTGATATAAATTCCCAAGTACTGACAATGGATCTTGCTAGATAATGTAATTTCTTTTTGCATTTTCAACTGATTCTAGCCTTTGTACTTCAAAACACCTCAATAACCAGATCAAAATAAGGTGTCCATAAATTGCTATTAAAAGTTAATATCCATCACAGGAGAGATGAGAAAGTATGTTCACAGGATGCTGTATATTTCCATACCAAACTTTCATGCACCTTTCTTCATCCATTCATTCTCCTGCATCCTATAGAAGCAATGACAAATAACAGCATTTTCAGTTTAGCCAATTATTGCTTTTATTTGCAAAGATTTTTACGGTGTTCCACTAGATTTGTCCAGTAAAGGAGGGTTGGTATGACTCATGAATTTGCTTTTATTGCTGATTTTCACCTATGAAATAATTAGTTCAAGCAGCTGATATATGAAGTAGTGGCTGTTTTACATTCCACATTTGAATGTTTATTTTTTTACAAAAATAAGTTAAGATAATGTAGACATAGAAAAAATAAATCAGGATCCTAATGACATTTCAATGGCCTATCACATAGAAGAAATAATACTGTTTGAAAAGAGTCAAATTTAGATGACTTTTCCAATAGTATGTCAGGAGAATTTGTGAAGACAATTACATCTAATGTAGTAGAATCCTTTGAAGTGTGAAGTTGTTCTTTTTAATATATTGCTTCGGTCTATTGGTTTTGACTGTGGCAGAGCATTCTAAGTAATTTTAAAGATACCAGGTAGGGGGATAAGCAGGGAACTCTATATCTGACTAAATAGGTCAAATGACAAAAGGAACAGATGATGGAGTCTGAAATAATTTCTGAAATGGGTTCTGTAGCTGTTTGAAATATCAGGTTTTCTCTGTACATTTAAGGACACACTGACAAATACTGCCCTGACTTCTATCTCATTCAACGCAAAGACATGAATAAAATTACAGAGTATAAAAAATGAGATGGAATTTGTCCCTCTCTTTGTTTGCATTCAGACACTTTTTTTTTTTTTCTCCTATACCAAAAAACCTCAGTGGCTACATTTGAGCATAATAACATTTCAATAACACTGAAAGTGTGTACTTTAAACCAAGGTGTAATTTATGGTACATCTTAGAGAACATCTACTGAGACCTGGGCGCGGTTCCAGTGCTGATATTGCAGTGCAATTGAAAGACATTGAACTATCACAGATGCTGCTTCTTTTCTACTAGTAACTAGTAGAAGATCTTTTAACTTCCAAGAAGCTTCTTGAAGCGGTTAAGAGAGGTACCCTAATAATATTCTGTTTCCTAATAAAACAGATTGTACTGTTTCAAGGCATGTGATGGGCTATTTTTGAGCATTTAATGATATTAGCACTTGGCAATGCAATACTGTACTTGATCCATTGCCTCATGCAACATGAAAGTGTCTTTATACCTACAGTAAAACAAAACATACTATTGTAGATAACTTTCAGTAATAAATCATAGCCTATCACAGCTAGACATTCTTGTTATGGCCGTATGAATCATAGAATCATAGAATGGTTTAGGCTGGAAGGGGCCTTAAAGATCATCTAGTTCCAACCCCCCTGCCACATCAGGGACACCTTCCACTGAACCAGGTTACTCAAAGCCCCATCTAGCCTGGCCTTGAACACTTCCAGGGATGGGGCATCCACAACTTCTCTGGGCAACCTGGTCCAGGCTCTCACCACCCTCGTTGTAAAGAATTTCTTTCTTATATCCAATCTAAATCTATCCTCTTCCAGTTTAAAACTGTTGCCTCTTGTCCTGTCACTACAAGACATGGTAAAAAGTCTTTGCCATTCTTATAATTCCCCTTTAAGTTTTCAAAGGATGCAATAAGGTGTCCTTGGAGCCTCTCTTCTCCGGACTAAATAACTCCCATTCTCTCAGCCTTTCGTCATAGGAGAGATGTTCCAACCTTCTGATTATTCTCGTGGCCCTCCTCTGAACCTGCTATAACAGGCCCACATCTTTCTTCTGCTGGGGGCCCCAGATCTGAATGCAATCCTCCAGGTGGGGTCCCATGAGAGCAGACCAGAGGTACAACATCACCTCCCTTGATCTGCTGGCCATGCTTCTTTTGATGCAGTCCAGGATATGATTGGCTTTCTGGGCTGCAAATGCACATTGCTGGCTCATATCCAATTTTTCGTCCACCAGTATCCCCAAGTCTTTCTCTGTAGGGTTGCTCTCAATCCATTCATCACCCAGTCTGTATTGATATTGGTGATATTCCCGACACAGGTGTAAGACCTTGCACTGGCATTTTTGAACTTCATGAAATTAAAGGAAATTTAGAAAGGAGTGGCAACATTAGGAATTTTTCTTCTTACCTCTGTTTTTGCTTTTGCATTTTAAATACTTACCCTATGTAGATTATAGGCATTGCTGATACTTGCATACTTTAAGACTTTAATAGCACCTTACAATCACTTTAATCCAGATGGTTATGATGCACAATTTCCTAATATAAAGCTCTAGAGAGATGTTTGAATTGCATGTTACTTCAAGGCCAATACATAGTTGCAGTCTAAAAACTCCATCATTGCTCCTCTGAACAGTCAGTAGTGTCATCAGAAAGCAAGAATCAAACTGTTGGAAATATTCCAACAAAATAATGTTGGATTGTTTCCAGAAAGTATGTTCCAAAAGACATTAGTTACTCCATCTCCTTCTGGACTCATGGTTATCCAGAGAATGCCCTATACTCTGTATGACATTAGCAAATGATTCACTGTGTATTATCTATGCCCCACTGCATCATGGATTGTCCTTGGTTTCTGATAGCAAAGAAATAGAAATGTCATAATGATTTTATTATAGATTCCTATGCCATTTTTATCTGCCTTCAGCTACAGGAGAGGGTTGGCATAAGATTGTATTTCTGTCTCATGTAGATTTAGAGTGGGATTGCATGACTCCCAATGTTTTCTGCAGATCATGCCTTGGGTAATAAAAGAGTTGTCTCAGGATTTAAAATGGTAACACATCAATCACTGACCACATGAATAATAGGAAATACTATCAGAGAAAGATTTAAAGTGATAAGGTAGAGTTAACTGGGAAGAAAACTAAAATAGTGCCAGTTCTATTAATGAAATGAGATAGAGTTTGATCGACTGTTTGCAAGAAAGTACCGGAATCCTGAACCCACTCTCATTTTAAGAGACACTGGGTTTTATGAGTGGACTATTTGAAGGTAGATCTTCGAATAATTGTTGCCCTTATTTTGGGCATTTTTGTTATAGTGGATGAGTATTTTTACCTAAATGATGAGTCAGGAATAAAAGTTACATATTTAAGCTGATGAACTTTATGGCAATCAACATAATAGCTTTTTACTGGAACTGTATCAGAAGTAAATTGCTCTTATGATTCTCTCTGAACCAAATCCAAGAACAAATTCATTTTCTGTTGTGTTCCAAAAAATCTGGCCCTCTACAAGGTAGAGTACAGTGTGTAAAATTGCATAGTGGGTTTTGCACATTTTCTTTTTTCAGACAGTGATTTAGAAAATTGATTTTTTTCTTCATTCTCTCTCCTTATCTCTTAAGTTGTCTTTTAATTTCTCAATTTTTACTTTCTGTGCTTTTTTTATATTATGGACCAAAGGATTCTGTGATCATCGTAAAGAGGCTTTTCTTTGCATTTCACAGGCTTCTCTAATTTCCTTGCTTTTATAGGTTATATACTTTTTTAAAAAACAACTTTTTCACCACTAGTCCTGAAGTTATTTTAAAGACCAAGACTCAGTGTATAGATATTACTGAAAAATTTTTGCTTAATTAAAAGCATACAAGTGAAAAAATACATATGATAAATTTATAGACTGTTTTTGATGAAAGCAAGGGTAAAATTATTATTATCAACTGGACCCTACAAATTCAAATTCAGGTAAAGCAAACCCACCAACCAGTTTAAGATATAAAATCAGGGAATCAAAAAGAAAAAAAATTAACTCATGTTCTAGATGACAATCAATCAAATGCATTTCTTTGGAGTATATTATATCTTGAAATTATAATTTCAAAAAATTGGTAATTTTTCTCATCTGTACTTGTCTAGTGTGGCAATGTGCAAATGAGAGCTACAGACATACCTTCAAACAGTCTAGCTGTGACAGAATCAAAAGACTACTTCTGGTAAATTTACTTCTGTGAAAGTTCAGGAAGCACCCTTTTCAATAGATATGTTGATAAATTTGCTCCCTTCTTGCTCCCAATAATAATTTTTTTTTTTTTGTATGGACACTTTTCATCCATGTCTTCTGCTCCTCTCCCCAAAATATTTTAGGCACAGTAGGTAATCATTTTAGAGCTTTATGCTTTGTTAATCAGTCTGACCCTATAAACACAGCATAGTTGGTTAGCTCTTAGCATAATCAATTTGTTGGACTAAAATATCTAAATACATAAGTGAGATGTACATAGCATTAGAAAACCCATGTCATGTCTAAGATACGTATTACAGAATCACAGAATAGCAGAATGGTCAGGGTTGGAAGGGACCTCTGGAGATCATCTAAGTCCAACTCCCCTGCCACAGCAGGGACACCCACAGCACATTGCACAGGACAGCGTCCAGGCGGGATTTGAATGTCTCCAGTGTGGGAGACTCCACAACCTCTCTGGGCAGCCTGTGCCAGTGCTCTGCCACCCTAAAAGTAGAGAGTTCCTAAAGTTCCTCCTCATGTTAAGATGGAACCTCCTATGTTCAAGTTTGTGCCCGTTACCTCTAGTCCTATCACTGGGCACCACTGAAAAAAGACTTTTCTCATCTACCTGGCACCCTCCCTTTAAGTATTTATAAGTATTTATAAGATCCCCCCTCAGTCTTCTTTCTTCTAGACTAAAAAGACACCAATATTATTACGATACTTACTCATATGACCATGCTTGGTGACTTTATGATGAAACTATGTTCCTTATTTAACAATTCTGTAAAAGTGATTTTCATCGTTGTAACTATACGCTCCCCTGATATATATATCTTTTATTGATGTGGACTTCTGTATCAGGAAAGACACTATGTTATTTTTAAGGTTTGTCTTTGTTTCTCAATGTTCTACTCTGTTTTTAACTGGCTATAAACTAAATTAATCTTCCCCAAGTTCAGTCTGTTTTCCCTGTGATGGTACTCGGTAAGTGATTTTCCTGTCTTTATCTCAACCTATGAGTTTTTTTCATTTCATTCTCTACACCTGTCCAGTTGAGGAGGGAGAATGAGAGAGCAGCTGGGTGGGCATGTTGTCAACCTGCAACAATCTCAGTCTGGAAGCTCCATCAAAACTGAAGCAAATGCACAATTTTTTTCAGTTTAGAAAATTCTGCGTCTGCTTGGTGCCTTTATAGACTGCTAGAATGAGCATTTTCACCTGGTTCAAATTACAGACTCATAAAATCTTCTGCAATTTTTTTTTTTGCACCTGTTAAAAAGTGACATTTTAATCTTTGAGTAAAATACAGCCTGTATTAACAGCAGAGGTACACTGCAAGCTGAATTCATTTGGTGTTGATTTTGCATAGACAACACTAAAGTGGTTTTTTGCCAAATTTATGGTCAAAAAATCCTTTCCTGCTCTTTCTCTTGTTGTTTTTAATAGTGAAAACCCTTGTCCCTGTTGATGGAATATAAAAATGAAGTCTTTAGCCAAGTTTGTTCGACACCTGTTTGAGCTTGCTTTGCTTATATACAAATTTTTTCATAACATGCAAGAATGTTCACAGCACAAATCCTTTAACTTAAATTTTCTGAACCTTTATGGTTTAGACAAAGTGGATATAATATCAAGACACAGTTTGATCAAGATTCTCATTTTGCAAAGCCACTTATCATTAAATATCCTTTAAAAAGAAAATTAAAAAACCTAAATGGAGCAGTGCAATTCTAAAGCTGTTTAAAAAGGAGAAGAAAAAGAAAAGAAATAGAAAAGTGGAAAAGATATCAAATCTTTATTTTCTTTGACCAAACTTCCATTTATAACTACTATGAGAACCCTGAACTGCTAAAGAAGCCACTGGTAACCAGTAAGGGGTCATTGTTGTTGTCCTTAAATATGCAATAGTTTCTTCCTGAAATATATCCTTCAACAATGTGGTTGCTAATTAAATTGTTTCATCTGCTGCTTTAAATCCCAAAGAAGTGGTAAATCTGAGTGCAAAACTGTGGTAGATCGGACTCCCACATAAAACTCGTGCAACCACTGACGAATAAAGGCATGAATTTTTTAATAATCCACTGAATTCTGTGTCAGATAATGCATAGGTAGACAATTCTGCAACTCTAAAATGGCAAATAGCTAGGGGACTTGCCTCTAAACGTATTTATTGCTCAGAGGCAAAGCTTTCAGAATATGTCAAGAGTTTCTTTCCAGTATTTTTTTCTGCCTAACATAATTTAACCAATTTTCATCAGTTGCCTAATGTCAGTGTAGCATATGCATAATTTCTATGATTGCGTGCACAGTATCCATACTAAGTCATGGCTGTTGAATATATGTAATGAAGATGGTTGCAGTTATACAGTTGGAATCAGAATTTTTTCTTAATATTTAATTAGCTGTGGAAGTGGAGTTCTCCCCTGGAGATTCTGCTGTTTTCCTAGAAAGAACAACTTACCACTTGTCCTGGATATTGAGCACTGTTCTTACTTTCCCTGACTCAAGCAACTTTGGCTGGTCATTTACACACTTGCTGTTTGCCTATTCAACCATCCACTTTGCATTTTTCAGAGAAATTTGCACAAAGCTCATTTCAGTCCCTGGAAAAATTATGGAACATCTTAGCAGTCTATGAAGGACCAGAAAGTGACTGGGAAAAATCAACATGGTAAGTTGTGCTTGACCAACCTGATTCCTTTCTATGATGTAATAACTCGCTCGATGTGTAACAGTAGAGCTGTGGATGACATCTACTTTGATTTTAGCAAGGTGTTTGATGTGGTGTCCTACAAAATTCTTCTTGATAAACTGATAAAACATGGACTGGCAATAGGGGAGAATTGGCTCAACTGCCATGCTCAAAGTTGAACTGGTGACCAGTCCCAAATGAAGCTTCTCACAGGTGAATATAGGGTCCAGTACTATTCAGTACCTGTATAAACAATCTGGATGGCAAGATTGAATGTGCTCTGATTAAATTTGTGAATGACACCAAACTGAGAGGAGAGGTAGATATACCAGAAGGAAGAGCCACTGTACAGAGAAGGCTTGGCAAGCTGAAAGACTGGGCTGACAAAAATTACATGAGGCTGAACAAAGATAGACGTGAATCCCTGTATCTGGGACAGAATAATCCCAAGCAAAAACACAGGCTGCAGTGTGACTATCTAGGGTGTGGTTCTGCTGAAAACGACCTTGGCATCCTGGTGGACAGTTGATTAAACATGAGTTAGCAGTGTGCCTTTACAGCAATAAAGGACATGGTTTGTCCTGAGCTGCATCAGCAAGAGTATAACCATCAGTTCAAGGGGTGTAATTATTCCCAACTTTATTCAGGATTTGCTGGGCTGCATCTGATAGTGTGCCCAGTTTTGGCCCTGTAAATTCAAGAGAGATATTGAAAAATTGGAAAGAGTCTAACAGAGGGTCACTAAGTTGTTTATAACGTTTGAGAATTTGACCCAGGGAGAAAAGTGGAGGAATTGGATTTGTTCACCCAAGGGAACAATGGGAACTAATCAGTCTTCAGGTATCTAAAGGTATTTATATAGAAATGGAGGTACTCTTCACAAAGCTGCAGGTGACAAGAAGCAACAGGCACAAGTTGCTTCAGGGGAAATCCTGCCTGTATATGAATTCTTTACTCTAAGAACAACCACACATTGGAAAAGACTGTCCAAAAATACAAGACTCAGCATGACATGGTCCTGCGTAACATGGCCTTGGGCTGTGCTTTCAACAGATGATTCGATCAAATGATGCCTAGAAGTCCCTTCCAGCCTAAACTTTTCTATGATTCTACGATTTCTACTAAATAAAAGCAAAACAAAATAAATAGTTATTGTGTTTTATTAATAGTATTCTTACAGTATGTTAAAATTTTAAAACCACAGACATTTCAATTGTAAGGCTTAATGTACAATTGTACTATTTATCTATACATGGAAAGAATATTTAGTCTCTGTTGAACTTGTATAGGCTTTATTTCTGATATTAAGTTTTAATTTTCTCAGCTAATTTCCCACTCATTCCTATGAATGTCTTTTGGTCCTACTCTTCATTGTTAGTTCTATAAGGCTACAAGCTGAAGGCCCTAAGAAACATAGTTCCTTACAGTGCCAGGCACTGCTCATATATAGTAGAATGCCCATTTCTATCCCATTATCCTTAAATACAATTTAATTCATAGTCATAAGCACTTCTTATTTTCCTTTTTTTTTTTACAATGTGTAAATATATGTAAAAATTTACCATAATCCATTTATCTGAGTATATTTATTTAAACAATGTAAACTTTCTTCATAAACTCCCTTCAACTTCTCAATCAAATTTGTGGTTCTTTTCTGAATGCCTTTCAGTTTCTTTACATCATTCTCATATTGGTTACTGCACTCACTATTAATAGTACTGTAGAAAAAATAGGTGATCACTTCAGCTGGTGAAGACCAGCATAATGTAACCCTCATCAAAACACCTCTACTAGTTTACTTTAGTTAATGATGTCTTCTATCATCTAATTAAATCCTCACTGCTTCACCTTTGTATGGAAGATTAGTCAACCAGGATTTGGGGGTAAAAAAAAAGGAGTGAGATAAAAAGTAAGATAGAATGATACTTGTCCAAACTGATATAAATTGGCATAGCTTCACAAACAAAAATTAAGCAGCTGTCATACTAGTTATACACAAATAATATTTTCCTAGTACCACCTTAGTTTTCCTACTGCACTCCCTGCAAAATTAATGTGTAGTTTCACTAACCATTACCACCTATTTTACTACAGTTATTTGTTTTAGAACATCCTACTTGAATGGTCTAAATTTTTGAATAATGAGTGAAGTATTTGGGATTTGTGTTTTGGAGAACCATTGCCTTCTCAATCACCCTTTATACATCAAGTTTTGTCTGTGGATCTTTTCAGTGTCTGGATCCATGATATGTAATTAATATCCAAAATGTTAATTTAAATCAAATTAAAATAAGCCCATCATCAGAAAATGTAAACTATTTCATTTTTCATTGACTATACTCTGGTATATTTAATTACTTTTTTTGTAATAAAAAATAACTTGCAAATATTCTTGTGATTTGAAATAAAACTGTGCAGTTAAGACTAGATAATCACAATAATTTTGAATTTAAAAATTGTGAATATTTGGACTTTCTGTACAAGGGACAACAAACATGCAAATAAAGGAAAAAAGCTGTTCCCTATTCACTGGGAATTTCTAGAACGCTAACTTAGAGTGTTCCTAACACAACTGAAAGAGCAACTCTCCACCCAACGGCTGACAATGGACACATGGACAATCCAACCTTTTCAGAAAAAATTACATTGGGAAGAAACGTGTCATCCAGAAAGTAATCTCAAACCTGTATTTAAGACTTGGCCTGGACGCCTAGCTGCGATTTCTTTGGGTGATTATTAATTGTCTGCATGTACTTGTCAGGGGGTTAACTGCTGTTTTATTTAGTAGTTAAATGTAACATACTCTTAATCAGTAAATGGTAATTTTACTGTCTCCTGTAAATCTCACAGTTTATTTGGAAATATTTGGCTCCATTTCCAATTTTATGTAATATGGAAGTCTTGTAATTTGTGATTTCATTGCCAGGGCACCAGTAGTTCAATACAAATGCTATCCAAGATATTGTACCTAAACAGAGGGCAACTAAAAGGAGACAAATTTCTTTCTGGAATGTTTTTCAAACAAATAGAAGAAAGATTTTCAACTGAGTAGTTTAAAACTTTAAACTGAGTAGTTTTTAAAATCTAACTGTATTTTAATACGCTTGAGAACATCCTTCTTCATGCTGCAGTGAACATTGTAGTTTCTTGTTTTTTTCAGGTCAAATTTTCTGAGAATGTTGAAATATTACTCTTAAGACTTTGAGGGAAAGCTATCTTAAATTAAAATCTGGATAACATATAATGCTGTCCCTCTAATTCTTTTGATTAAGATAGAAATATCAGTGTTTTTAAGGAATGACAATATTAAAATATACACTACTATTAAAAGGCATATTTAAGCTTTTTTAAAGCTGAAATCCTAGAAAACAGCATCCCTGCTATAATGAAAGCATTTTAATTTAATTCAGAGTACACCATAGAAAAATCAACATTCTATGTTACAAAAGCAGTGAATGTTAACATACTAACTTTGCCATGGTGAATACACTACAGTTTTATGAGATAGTAATTGCTGTTATAGTCACAGTACCTAGCACCTGAAGACACTTGATGTGGCAAATTCATTGTTATGAACAAATTGTAACATGCCTGGGAAGCCAATGTCAAATATTCTTTGAGTTTTCCTTTAAGACAATGTTCTGGAATTTTCATCATTCATCCTGTGGTATGGAACATAGCAACTTATAACTAAACTAAATAAAAAATAAAAGAAAACTAACCATTTTTTTTCTTGAAATCTCTGAAATTGTTTGGGCACAACAGTTTATTGTTCTAAGGTAGGGCACATTTGGATTAACTGAAGCAGCGGCCTCTCCTATGTGTGAAAATATACTTTTAGTAAAAAAAAGTTAAGTGAGATGTTAGATAAAGAAGCTAAAAAATAAAAGCAGCTTTACTGAACTTTTAAACAGTTCTGACAGTATTCACACATTAATCTAGTCCTTTGTGTCTTTTTACAGCCTGTCTCTCTCCAGGTCAGAGATTAGAAGGAATATTGTTAGAAGGAAAATTGATTTGAAATAACACGTGCATCAACTGTAAATTTGCTTGAATAATTATTTCTTTCTTGAATCAAAAAGAAAGTTAAAAGGTATATTGAAGTCTTTGCTAAACTAAAATCAGAAATCAACATAACACACTTGTCCAGTTACTGATTCAACTAAAAACTGACATCTCCTGGCAGGATCTGAATCAGCATGAAATCTCTGTGTTTACTAAAGCCTGCAGAGCAGCCTCATGTTACACCTGCCTTTTCATCCTAACATCGTTCTCTCTCTTTCACTGGCAGATTTGCCATCATGTGCAGTGTGAACCTTATTTTTCTTTACCTTATCCTGGTATTGTGTTGGGTTTGTTCTGAAGATCTTCAGGTAAAATACTCCAAGTGACTTCTTACTTTTCTACGGCTACCTTTGTTTCTGCCAGAAGATCCTGCAAAGACCTGCTTAATCCAAGATCTGTCCTTGGTGAACATCCTTCTGTGCATGTGTATGCACTACCATATTCATGTGCTGTGGAAAGTGCAGAGTGTGAAAAGAGATTCTCAACCTCCTCCCCCTTCCCATTTTGTTGATCACTATTACGGTGTTGATAGACATGTAGTGCTGTAGTTCGGCTTCATTTATGTTCCTAACTCCCGTGTACTGAATTTAGGAAATTGGAGAGAGGTTGAAAGATTTTTATGAAAAACAAAGAGCGTCTGTACTCCAGCACTGGTGTCCCCCACATTTTGGTGGAGTAAAGCCCCAGAATAGGCTTATCAAAGCAATTAAAAGAAATGTTAGTGACGTGAAAGAGAACGCAGCCAAGCCAGCTTCAGTCAGAACTAACTTAAAGCAGTACTGGAATGAAAAACTAGATTGGTTCAACCTTTTGAAATAAACACTTAGAACTCACAAAAAGGTGGGACGAAATCCTTTGTGGAAAATCCCTTTGAAACCAAGTCTGTTGTTTGTATTGTCAGTGAGGCAGCAGGGTACCCACTATCAAATGCTTAGGGTATACTAGAAAATTTAGGCTGGATGTAATTCACCTGATGGGGACGCAGGCATCTGAACCTCAGTTGAAGCCCAAAGATCTCAGTTTTATTGCATAGAATTCTCTACTTCCAAATCTATTAGGCAATCCTCTTAGACTTCTAGTTTCCAAGGTTCCTAAGTGTTGTGTGTGTCCTGAACAGCTAGTTCTTCAGACTAGATTTTCATTGTAATTCAGATATAGACAGACAGATGCCTAAATTCTATATAAATATCTCAAAAAGTTAAAAAAATAGAATGTCAGAAAACTTCATGGGTTATATTTCTAGTTTTTAAATCCCATATATTATAGTTTTGATGAAAGTGTGAGCATGAGAGATGTAAATAAGATGATATTGACATATAGATATACTCCAGCATTTTTTTTATTTGTCTGTCAACATTAAGCCTACCTTCTAAATAAAAGTATGCATCTTTATTTGTATTTGGTGTGCACAAATGCAGATCAATTTAAGATAGCTATCTTTTGCAGTTGTGCTTATGACTCATGATATTGTACTGACATATGATTGGTATTGTGCCATTAGCCTGATGGATATAGATGGGCAAAGCTACTTTGAATGTTTTTTTTAATATTATCTACTCCCTTTCTGCCACTTCCTTTTCCTCCTTTAGGTTACCCCATTCTGTTTCAGCTGTGGAATTTCATTTGCCACTTTTTTAATGCACGTTGTACTAAATTAACTTATTGCAGGTACCCATAAAAAAGTGAATGCAATTTTGACAGTGAATTTGTGCATAATTGTCTGGGTGATTCACTATACACATAAGAACAGAAAAGACCACCAGAAGTTTTTTTTAGCTCAACAGCTATTTTTACTGGAAAGTTTCTCTGGCCATAATTATTTTCTTTTAAGATGCTATATTTTTCATTTATACCTGCCAAATCATACTGTACAAATCAAGGACATTTTATTTTGAAGGCAACAGCCTGATAGGGTGATGTCAAGGATAATATAAGGTCAGGATACCACTGGGATTAAAGTTGGTATGGAACAGCCTGTCATTATGACATTTTCTCATAAATAACTCAATCTTTGCCAAGTAAAACAGAAGACTGAAAGTTACCAGTATTTAAAGGGAAGTCAAGCAGCTGCAAATAATGATTTTGACTGAAATCATTAAAACACAATCAGAAATTAATAATTTTCTTCAGAACATGAGCTTTTGCTGAAAAACAAGTAAGAACAGCACATGTAGTTCCGTTACAAAATGTGTGGCCTTTATTAATCAATGACAAAATTCTCAAACCTATGATCACTGAACTAAATTAGGAAGTCTGAATCCTCAGAAGACAATCTTTTTGGTATGAGGTCTGTGTGAAGGGAAAGGTAGGGAATAAAATAGAAAGGCGAACATTTCTTAGATTCCCAGGTGTCTTTTGCTATCTCCAATCTCCTTCTCACACTACTGTGTAATAACAGTAAAGATTTGTATATGTTCTAAGTCATCAACAGGTTCTACAGGAAATGCATTTTGAACAAAGCTTTATTCTAATCAGGAAATTAAGAGTGCTTTACAAGAGTTTGATGATAGTTATTGCAATATCTTTCTTGCATGGTCCAGACTAACAACAACAAAAACAAAAAGGAACACACACCCACACACACCCACACACACCCACACACACCCACACACACCCACACACACCCACAAAAAAAGAAAAAACTCAGAGACAGATTGTCAGAGCCTAGAGCTAGGAATAGAATATCAAACGCACTCAGCACTCAGCAGGTACCAACACTATATAACTTGTTGCTGCGAACAGTGTGGAAAATCTGCCCTGAAGAATTTGCAATCACAGATACCTAAAGACCAGTTCAAATCCAGGTGGAGTGCCACCTACTCTTTCAAATAAAGCCAGTTATACAGTGATATTACGTGTGAGGAAGAGGAAGATCCAGAACGGTTCCAGAAATTCTAAAATACCATCAATATCATCAAAAAGCAATCAATAAAAACTCATCATGGTCTTAATTCATAATAAGAAAAAAGTAAAATTAAAAAGTAGGGTTTAAAAATGGAAAGATCGTGGTAAGTACTAGTAACAGTTCCTTCAAGGTGTAGTTTTTAATGATTATGATTGTATGTCAGTTATTTCCTTTCTTATAACACCTCTCGATTTTCTCCCTTCTCTCTAACTCAGTATGATGTAAATTAAGGACCACTCATTTTCTTTCTACTATTCTTTTAGTAATTGTTCCGCGTACAGACACAAAAGTGTCTAAGTGGATGTCTGACTTAGGACTGCACAAGAGCTGTTACCATCCAGTCTCTTACTCCTGTTCTTTTAATAATTATTACACACATTCCTTATTCCCCTTATTCTTATTGAAGCCCAGGGACCTGGATTATAGTCCAGTGACAAGAAAAGTCTTAGTCATTCTAATATTTTATAACCCTTTGTGGATTCCACACCTTTCTTGTCCTTATTTAACAATTTCCCTCCATACCTTTATTGACACATTGCTGTATGTGACTCATGTCAGTGAAATTGTCATTGACTGTAGAATATTTTCCTCAAATGTGTACTTGGGAACTAATTTTTTAGAATGAAAAATCTGGTGTTGTACTGGTAAAATTATATTTGTGTGCTTATGGGATACTGGTTTAACCAATTTTTCTATGTAGGTAATGCCTAATTAAATCAATCATAAGCTGAGTAATATTAGTCCATGTTTAAATGGACATGAAGACTAACATTACCATGACAAAAGAAAGCAAAATGCAGTAGCTTCTTGTTTCTTTTCTAGGAAAATAGGGGAGCAGATGCTCATCAAGTTAATGAATGGTAAATGCAGGATTTCATTCAAATTAATCTGTGAAAGAAGTAGTAAATGTCCATTTCCAGCTCTCATCTACTGAGCATTTATCCAGTTCCAACACAATGATACTGGGTTTTGAACATACAATACTAATTCAATTGGTGGTTGGTCCTTGTCAATTTATATCGCTGAATTGGTGTGACTAACTTACATAATATAAGCTTTCCAGGGAGTTACTATCTTTATATGCAATTATACAGGATGAATCAGTGAAACATGCAGAAAGGCTGATGTTTTCACTTATTTTCTGCTGGGGTTTAGAGCAATTCCTAGATGTATAAATTTCCCCTTCCCTTCCCAATTTCTGAAATCTCCTACTGATTTAATCCTTTTTAAACTCTCTAGAATTTTTCCAATAGCAAATAAACTGTTTTGTGTTCAAGTTTTCTGAACACCCAAATATTACTAGTGATTGGTTTTCTTTTTGACAGTGGTTTGAATTAAACTTTCAGATGGCTCATTAACCTAAGCAGCTTATTAAAATATTCCAGATAAACAAAGGGAATTTGCTAATGACAGAGTCTCCTTGTTCTTGTACAAAATATCATTCTACTAAATGTTACCTTTTAGAGATGTAAATAGAGAGGACTCTCTGAATTTAGTTTTCTATTTATCTCTCTGAGTTACAAAACTTAGTTACATCCATAGTGTTTCTAATTCTTTCTTAAGACTATGTCCAGATGGTTTCTCAGAGGATACTGGCAAATATCTGGGGATGGGCAAGAAAAGGGCCAGAAGCCAGAATTATGAAATATTATCATTTCAACTTCTCTATTTTACCCAGTTGAAACATAATTAAAAGTTATCCCCAGCAGAGAATCTTTGTTATCAATCTGCTGGCAGCTTTTAGAAGTGAGGGCACTTGCATATTGCATTAGAGACACTGGTTGTTCACCACCTGGTCAGAGACAGATGATCTGGTCTTCAAATCATGCAGTATGTTGTTGATCTGTGGAGGTTTTCTTTAGTAAACCATAAACAAGGAGTTTTTATTGATCTTTGAGCATTAGCGTTATTAGTGGTTAGACTGTATTGAAGATTTACTTCATAATTCAAAGTATTTAGGATGAAAAACTGGCAAAATATCTGTAAAGGTTAGTATATGCTCCCACAACAGTACAAAGATTATAGAGTTATGAAGTGAAAAAAATGAAAACTTTTTCAATAAATATGAAAGTACTTGCTCTTTACAACTACCTGAAAGGAGATTGTAGCGAGGTGGGTGTTGGTCTCTTTTCCCAAGAAGTCATATGACAAGAGGAAACAGCCTCAACTTGTGCCAGGGGAGGTTTAGATTGGATATTAGGAAAAAGTTCTTCAGTGAAAGGGTTATCAAGCATTGGAACAGGCTGCCCAGGAAAGTGGTTGAGTCACCATCCCTGGGGATATTTAAAAGAGGTGTAGATGTGGCACTTAGGGACATGGTTTAGTCATGATTTTGGCAGTGTTAGGTTAATGGTTGGATGCAATGATCTTAGAGCTCCCTTCCAACCTAGATGATTCTATGACTCTGTGATTCTATATTAATTAATCTAATCTGAAAGAAAACCACATCTGCCTAACTCATATTTATTGAGATATATAATAAATAATAAAACTTTTAATGCTTTCTATTGACTTTTTAGTTTTATTTAGAAGGCAAATAAACTTTATCTCATTCAATGTGATTTTTTTCTCTTTCCTAAAACAGAAGAATTTTACAAGTTAGAGATAGAGGTTTAAATTATGAATCATTTTTGGTTAGCTCCTGCTGAGTACCATTTCTTGTGTTACCTACACTTCTGAATATCTGAGTGACACCCTTCTGCTACACAGGAAGTGTGCTATCACAAATATTTTGGACTTAGTTTCAGCAATTGTCTTCTAATTTTGTTAAAATAACCAAGGTAATTGTTAATTCTTTGGCATCATCTCAGATGATCCATGTGGTTTCGTCCTGGACTCTGTTTAGGCTTGTTATATTGCTCAGCAGATTCAATATAATGATTCTTCTTGGTATTATTTAATGTGTTATAAATGTTTTGTCAGGGAAGGATTAGGAATATAATATATTAGCACTATAATTCCTGACAGAGTATTAAGAATTAAAATAAAAAATTCTCATACTGCTGTGCTTGCTATAAATATTGCATGAATACCCAATACAGGAGTACCACCCATTCAAACTTAATATGCTTCTGGCACAGTGGAAAAATGAAGTTGGTTCCAGGGAAAGTTGTAAGAGTTTACTCTATGGATGAATTAAAAACAAAAACAAAAACAAAAGCAAAAACCACCACCAACAACAAAAAAATACTACCCAACATATTTCCTAAGGAATTAATGAGCAGCTTTGCCTCAAGCAACTAACTCTCCCAAATGGCGATTAGTTCATTAATCCCCAGGAAATGCCCTAGGCAGAGTTTCTTAACTCTACAAGTATTTCTAACTGACATCAGGAGCAAAAATAGTCTCATTTCGTAGGGTTAATGCAATTCCTAGAATTGTTAATCTATGACCGCTTAAAATAAGTGTGTATGTGTATATATTCCTAATAAAATTCTATTTTACAATATTTCCATACAGAAATAAAAAAGAACTACTTCTTATAAAATCAATTCTCTATATTATGTATAAAATAGAAAATAATGAAAATTAATAATGGTATTATTAACCCTTATTTTATATCTTCAGAGTACTTTGTAGACAATTAATTAGTATGAGTAAGGTCCTGGTGACAGTGGTGATAAAAGTGAAGTGGTTTATTCAAAGGCAAATATCAACTCACTTGAAAACTTCTTGGTACCAACATAAGTAATTCTCTCATCAAAGAGATACTGGGCTTGTCTCCAGAATTAACGTTATCAAATTTTTCAGAACACAAGGATAATTTCAAAGAAATATTGCACTTCAAAGCTGTTTCTGTTCTCATTCTTGCTTCTTGGCATCATAGGTCCAATATAATTATATTTCTTAGAAAATTCCAGTGAAAAGTTACCTGCGAGAACTATCAGTTTGCTGTTCAGAGTTTATCAGCTTGGAAAGGGACTGGTAAGTAAACAGTTAATACCATCTCAATATGCGCTTTATACAGAGAAATTTAACCTTCAGCACATGTATTGAATATGTCTTCCTCCAACATTTTTCCATTGGAAGTCCTATGGCATTCACTGATAGATAGTTTTAACATTTTATATTTTAAAATTCCTTTTGTCTAGTAATGTACAGGGGATTTGAGTTTAAAGATGTTCAGCTGAAGAACTTTCTTTCTGATTCTAAGGAGAATGTATTTAGTCCTAGTGATTTCTTGTTCAAATTTTTTGTGTTGGCCAAGGAACAGCCATAACACATGAGCTTCCAGTCTGTCTTCTTGACCAGACGCAGGTAGAGTAAAAAACATCTCAGACAATATTGGGTTTGAGGCATGGCAGTAATTATACTAGTGGGAGTTTGGTCGTGCAATTTTAAGAGATGAACTGACATAAAATATCCAACAAGTCTCATTTGAGTGTCCCCGAAAATGTAGAATTTGTTCTAATCTTACTTCTGTGCAATTATTGCATATGCTTCAAATCAGCAGCGGATCTTTGTTTCTACCCCATGCTGATTATCCATCTCTGCATTTGTTTTCTCATTGGACTGTAAAACTTGTTTGATTGTTGGCCTATTAATCCAAGCATTTCTAAAGCCTGAAACTTTTGAATGTCTGCCAAATTGAAGCTCTATTCTCTTGATGCCTTTTGCTAGCAGAAGAAAGAAAAGACCTAATCTCCTTTCTCAAAGCTGGATTGAGAATGTAGGCTCTCAAAAATTAAAGATGACAAACCAGAAGGGGGTTTTCTCTGAACAGTGCTGATGAGACCCATGGTACAGGACTGAGAAGGTGAATCATCTTATTCTCTCATTTAATAAAAACAATTCAATTCATAATATAAATTATATGATATACAATATAAGCTAGGGGCACCCTCCTGTGATTTGAATTTGGTACTATATTGTTCTCATCTCATCTAAATTCACCTATCAGTAACACATACTTGTGCACATATATGTTTTAGTTATGCATACATATCTTTCCCAGATGACTAGAACTAAGAAAAAATAAAAATAAAAACACTGCTGAACTGAATGCACCATTCTAAAAAGGGTACAAAACCATAGTATAAGCGGAAAACAGAAGTCAGCTGAAAACTGTCTTTCTTTAATATTGTACTTGTTGAATAACTACTATTTAACAGTAAATTGCTATGAATCACAAAGATGCTGAGTCTCTTGTGAGAATTTTATGCATTTTTATTTCTTTTTTTCAGAGACAATGGGCAATTTTTTCTGCTTGTTGAGTTAGCTGTTTCCTCTAAACCATTACATGGAATTCTCAGGATCCAGGTTTCACAATGTGGAGGCTGAAAAGAGCCAATTACACCTGTCAGTTATTCTAGAATATATCCAGAGTAATTACAGTATAACTTAGAGCAGAATTTAGTTTTTAAATCTCATCGATGTTACATGGTCTTATTTTTCATGCTTTTGAATAGATTTTACAAATATCCCTGAGTTTTCTGAAAGCACTACTTTTTTAAACAGATGACAGATGACCATTAGAAGTCCCTACCAACAAAACCAGTATGAATTATGATGAATTACAATGTATTATTTAATGATAAAATGGTCCCATAAATGAAATTGCATGCTAAAAGGTATTAGAATAGAATAAATGAAATCAGAGTGCTCATGTATGTTCATTTTGTTTCCTTGAACCATTAACCAAGCATTGCTATTATCTTCTCTGACAGAAACTGTTGATGACTAAAGGTTTGTATATTCTGCTGCTGAGCTACACAGACAAATTTGAATGCCAACAAATTCCTTTTTAGAGGGACAGAGCGAGTCTCATGGCTGCCTCACAGCTCTGATTACAGACTACAAAATATATGCCCTGTTGGAAGATACAAAGGCACGTATTCCAAAATCAAACCTCAGGACAACCAGTAACCTTTCATTGTCAGAAAAGTGACAGTCACTTTACCAAAAGAGAAAACAAAAATGTTTTGTTTGGGAAAGGAATGGGAAAAAAGAAATATGTTTTTCCTTATATGCATAGGTAAGCAAGAAGATATGTAATTATAAAAGTTCTAGGAAGAAGCTTCTTGTACCCTTCATTTATTTGTGAGTGTCACTTTAAATGCTGCAGGATCTCAACAATAGTACAATAAAAAAAAGGTTGCTGTTGGAAACTTTTTATATTCATTTTATTTCTTTCTAGAATCAGAACAGATCTGCAATCTGAATTCTCTATTTTTAGATGTTCTCAGAAGAAGCATACAGCAATAAATGCTTAGAGGGTGTAGGTTTAGCTTTGTGGGGAAAAAATCAGGGATCATAAAAGACATATTGTGATCCACTTTAGGAAGGCTCTTACTTCTGGCACACTACTGACTGTGCTTTTTATACATGTTTTGATATTTCATGATGAATTATGTCAAATTGCCTACACCACTTAATTTTATAGATTATTATATAAAATTAAGGAACACCAGTTCTCAAAAAAGTAACTGTAAAATAAGAAAGAAAAAGTATGCTTCGTATCAATTAGAAATGTATGAACATTGAAATGCTTCTAACTTTAACCCAATTCTTTTGCCAGTCCCTGAAGTCATTCTCAAATTGAGACCTTCAAAGAGATGATCCCAAAGAAGTTAACTATTTAATACAGTAATTCCTCAGGGGCTGGGAATGGCATGGCGGGGGCTCCCCCAGGGCTGGCAGGGCAGGACTGAGGCCTGACTGGGACATCAGCTGGTGGGTGGGGGTCAGGATCAGTCCTGGTGAGAGGAACTGGGGTCAGACACAGCCCTGGGAAGGCCAGGCTGAGCCATGGGGATAAGGCTGGGCTGGAACATCAGTCCACAGGTCACATTACTCTCCCTTAATCACCTGTGAAATGCATCCATCCCTCGTGTTGCTTTCTGTAATTTTTGTCAGATCTCACTGTGTTATTTGTTATGTTCAGAGTTTTCTCATGTCATCTGCAAAAGTTTCTCAGTCTCTTCAGTTAGCTAAACCTCAGGCCAGGATATAAACATGATGATATATTGTATTATTTTAGCGGGTTATATATATCTAACAAATAATGTAGCAAAATGCAGATGCCAAAGACTGCTTTGTCAAGCAGCCCTAGAGCTACCTCTATCTTATTTTATCTTTCATATGGAATTTCTGTTTGAAAATTCTGAACTTGTTTTCTCATACCTAGGTAAAATCCTAACGTTTTGCAAAACTTAAATTATGCCATTTGAAACACAGCAAACATAGGGATAATGTACCATCAGCAAAGCCACATTTATGCTTAGCCAAACGGGTATCTCACCAGGTGACAGAGTGCCAACTATCCTAATTATTTCAGTAAAGATGTCTATGTTATGATTCTGCAGACCAATGTTTTTCTGCTTCTGTTATCACAGAAAAAAAAAAAAAAAAAAGCTTGGAAGTCATGGAGCAACTCTTCCCAGTTGCTGCCCACATCCTTTGCAATAAAAGCAACCACAGGTGTCAGAAGCCTGCTTTGGCTACAAGCACCTCTGCCCCTTGTGTTTCTTCACAAGCTCAGCCCAAAAAGTTGTTCTGATACTATAGCAAAACTGAATTGTTCCATTCCAACAATGAGGACAATATAAGTCCTTTAAGGTGACAAAACGAAGTTAGTTTACAGTATTTAGAATCCTTGAATTGGCTCAGCCTGTCAAGATATATTGCTTTTGTTTTTGATTTGATTGCTAAGTGCAAAGAGACATTAAACCCCTAGATCCGAATAGAGGAAAATTCTCTGGCGAAACGAAGAAAACAACCATTTTTATGAGGATTATTTCACAAAATGGGGACAGGTCTCAAGGTGCAGAGGATGCTTAAAGTAGAATTACTCAGTAGGAAAATTCTGGAGTTTCTGGTAAGTATGAATAATAAAAGTAAGCTGAAAACAGGCGCTTAAATTCAGGCAGCTTCTGCTGGAATGTCAAAAGTATGACAGAATGGGATAGGTGCAAAAGTAATTTTGCCCCTTAATTGTCCCTTATACACTCTTTGCTTTTATTCTTAGAAGAACAGAATAGACTTCTTGTTTAGATAGTCATAGATATACAGTAATAGCATAGGTCTTTTCTGTTTAAGTAATACTGCAGGATGACAAAGGTTCCACAGTTTTGACCTCTGAGATGTTTTAGGCTCCTGAGGGCTGTCATGAATCTAGTGATCCCTTAGTACTATGGAGCAGTTGGTGCTTCTAAGAAAATATAAAAGATGAATTTTAATGTGTTCAACTATAGTCAAATAAGAAAGACAACAATTTAGATTGTTATCAATAAAATATGTTGGTTGATAGTTTAGTGTTACATTGGTACTGATAGAAACTCTACCTGTATATGACTCTAAACAACCTCTTACCCTTTCATTTCCTTTTCAGTTAGGAACTGGATTGTATGCTTTCTATCTTGGAGCAGGTCCAGAAATGGTCTGCGGTGCTTAAAATGGTGGAAATGTCTACCTATGACCATATTTGTGATTAAAAAACAGAATACAAAACACTTAGCATCTTGGACAAAGATGAATGAGCTGACAACTATCTTCTGGACATGAGCACTCTGAAGCAGCTACTACCAATTTTTGGCATTCAGAAAATTGCTTTGACCTGGAAAAGAATCAATGTGTATCACCCCCTATACCATCTCACTGTTCGCCTTGCTATGTGTGCTGAGGCAGGTACTGCTCACCTGAGAATAGACAGTAGTTCAGAATTACATCAATCCTGGTTTAAAATGCAATTCTCTATATGGACAGAATAGAGGACCTTTAAGGTTCATCCTGGATACTGGATTGATAAAGGGTGGGGTTTGTGGGATTTATTATATTGTTTCTTTGTATCTAATTTAACCAAAGCCCATAAAAGTTTACAAGAGATGCAAAGGTGGAAGATGTTTTAAGATTTTTTTTTTTTAAGATATTTTAAGATTGTTATTATTATTAAGAACATTAAGATGTTCTGGCCCAGTTCTTGTTTAATGCAGCTGCACCAAGATATTCTAGTAGTCAGTATTTCATAAAGAAACTGGTGTCTGGCTATCTTGTATCTTTGGCCCATTCTAATATTTGACAGTTCAAGCCCAGTTCAGCAGCAAATACTGTTTCCTTGGATATGATTTCTTTCCATTGAACCATGGTCTTTGCTCCCTTTACTTGCAAATCCTTTTTGACTTGGAATCAAAAGAGTGAAAGCCTTCTCATCAGAGAAAACATGCAGTTTCCTCTAAGATGTCTCAAGCATGTGTAGTTATTTCACTTGTAATCATTTCTGCAAGTGGAACAACTGTTATGAAGAAGTAATTTATGACTGAAAATTGACATTTTGGTTTGTTTGTTGGGTTTGGGGTTTTTTTGTTTCTTTTGGGTTTTTTTTTGCAAACCCTCAACTTCAAGCCCACCCATGGCACACAAAGGATCCAAGGCAAGGATGGTAGAATCATAAATCTCAAAAATCCCCTAACTGTCAGGTCCTTGCTTCTCAATCCATGTTAGAAATATATCTTGGAAGAAAATGCTCTCTCGCAGTCTACAACTGTGCGTTGTTGCAAAGCTTGCCATACAATTTGGTAAGAAATGAGTAAGAAAGTTACAAAAGAGATTGTTTCATGGGAAAATGCAGGCCAACTCAAGCTGTCCTCATAACACCCAAACTTAACAAGTCAGAACTAACTGTAAATTGTTATTAGGATCTTATGAAGAGTTAAATTTCTGTAATCCTATTTAGTCATACATATATATTCAGTTCTACATAAAAAAGTGTAAGTGCACAAACACATGCATACCCATACACACATACAACAGAAAAACTGCTAAATTTGAGTGAAATTTTGTAAACAGTTTCTACATAGAAACTATGGCTTTTTCATTCTATTTTTTCTATGGTTACCATGTTTATACATTTCTAGAATAAAAAAGAAGCAAAAATTTAAACCTGTTCTGTTTTTCAAATGACAAAATAAAAGGAAAAAAAATTCCCAATTTTCCAATCAGTACAAAAATACGGAGGTTAAAACTAAAAGTCCCTTTTATTCACCTGTTTTCCAATAACGTGAACAGGATTTGTGCTTATCTGTCCCAGTTTGAGAACAAAGCATGAGCCTGTGCGTTAACCACATCAGGTTTTGCACTCTCTCTTTTTACACTGACTTTAAATTTTAGCATATGATTAGACCTCTGGAACAAACTAAGGGAGCATACTGCAGTCACTGAAAAAGAGATTAAGTAATTCATTAACTGTGGTTTCAAAGAGTGGATGTCTAATTTCTGTAATCTTCTTAAGTATAAAGAGACAGAAGTCCAGTTTCAGAAATGCTGTCTTTCTTTGGCAAACAGGCATTCTGTGTTACGAGTTCTTGATGTACGTCCACTTAACAAGCAAGGCAGAACTCATCACCACAAAGCAACAAAGAAAACATCCAGACATTTGAAATCTTTGCTTTATTTACTAGTTTTGAAAGTCTAGTTCCAAATATTATACTGACTGGAATCTTTTAGTAACAGAAGAAAAATGTGAACAAAAAGCTGTTGACTTTATTTTACTCAATAAATGTAACTCTTCCAGAGGGAAATTCATACAATATATAAGGAGTGAAGGACTTTATCTCGGTAAAATTTTTCTTTCAAGAAAAAATTGGATGAAATATCTCAATATTTTTTATTAAAAACATATATTAATAATTAGGGTATATAAATAACTAAATCTATTATAACTTTCCCAGGATTTTCTGTTTGTCAAAACACTAGAAAGCAATGAGAAAATTCTCACATTGTAAACTCTAGAGAATGCACAGTTGAAGCATGGGTACTACACCTACACCAGATGTAAACTAGCATAGAAATAACTTATATATAAATCTGTTAAAATGCAAAATTCATTCCCCCCTCTGTTCTATCATCAACATTCCATACTTACTATGCTGTGGAAAAGTCATACATTCAAGTGTCCAAGTGCCTTTGTAAGTGCCATTTTTCCACATTCTCAGACAGGTGAGCTTTTATGTAAGTGCCTCAAAATAGCAACAGCAGTTTATACTATTCAGGTGGAATCCACCCTCGATTCAGAATAATGGATTTTTTGGTTATCTTTTTTTTTTTTTTAACATCCCTCTTGGTTTATTTGCTCACCCACTCTCCATAGACATTATACCTTATGTTTTACATGCAAGGTGTTTTGTTGTTATTGATCAGACCACACGAGGTGCAGGAAAATGGAGTCTTCAAAACTCTATCAACACATAATTGTGATAATGGTTATCTATATTGTAAGCAATTCCTGTAGTTTGGTATTTCAGCCTTCACTCACATAAGTAACCTTGCATACTGAGAAGAAAATTAAAAATTGCTGAAAATCCTTCTGTTTTGCAAAACAATAAACAAAGAATAACACTCTCTTTTTGCCAGCTATGATCATATAATGAAAATGCTAAACACTAAACTTGTCCAGAATGCACTACATATACAATTTTTAGGGTTTATTATTTAAAAAGCTAAAGAGATATTTTCAGCCCAAGACAGAGAAACACAATTTCTGGATTTTATTCTGTTTCTTGCCACCTCACAGTATTAGATAAATCATGAAAACTCTTTCCTCTTCCATTGTCTTCTCTTTGTAAGTTTAGTGTGGAAAAGTTCCTGTTTGCTGGAAGCTACAGGGTTAAATTAAAATCTTCAAAGCATTTTAAGATTTTGTGGAAAAAAAAGTTTTGTGAAGTTCATGTTTGAAAAGCTCAATAAGCCTCCTAAAGGACTTCTTACTTCCTTAACTGCTAAAATTATACTACTTTTGCAAAATATACAGAGAAACATGTAGTCTAATAAAGTTCACAAGATAAAATTTCAATGTATACAATATCAATATCTATTCTCATGAATTATACTGATGATTCTGAGAAAAGTTCTCTACCTTTCTTGGGGTTGCCACTCCCTGGTGACATCATTTATATTGCTTCTCAGGAGTGTATTCTTGATGTCATAAAGTATATATGTATATTGTGGGTGAAAATTGCACTGGGATACACAACCGTGTATAGCCACTAATCTTTGCTCATATTTTCAACTGGGTGTGTGTATGAATATATTTTTTCTTTTTTACACAAATGTGTCTGTATAAGTGCATGTATGCACCGGAAGTAGTTATTGCTGTGATAGGAGCATCTGGAAAGCTTACAAATTGGGCTGTTTTTAAACTTGAAAAGTAAACTTATCAAATTCACTCAATAACCGCATACTTGAAGCTAATGGTTAATTCTTACACATTATTAATTGCTATCACTACTTACACAAAACTGCTAGTCTCTACCAACCATATTATAAGTCGGAGGTGAGTATACAATGCCATGAAGCTGAGGCAAAATAGTTAGCAGTGGCAGCTACAGTCCTGAACGGGCCTAGCAACCAAGGTCCAGGTGACCAGGCTTAAGAGCTCCTTGACAAGAGAAATGAAAACCAAGATGGTCTTGTTTTCTTTCTTCTCCCATTTTCTGCATCTAAATCTGATGTCTTATGCCCCCCCACCCCTCCCCTAAAGAATGGGTCTCTTCTGATACCAGTATTGCTTTTTGGTATGCATTAGGTAAGACGTCCTGCTTGTTTGTCATGCCTTGTGCTTATCTTGCCCTCTGTCTGGCAACTTTTTATTCCTTAGTTGTTTCCTATGTGCGACCACACGCAGATGTGTCCCTTCAGTGGTCACATTGCTGTCATGCTTCTGTAAAATGCTTACACATTGTGTTTGGTTATTCCATGAAAATATTACTAAATACAGTTATTAATTACACTATTTTAGTATGCTCATATATTGGTTTAAGGAATACTAGTATTAGCATATTTAATTGAATAATTAATTAACATTTTAATTGGAATATCTTTAAAACACACAGGTGTCAGAAGGCTCTGCTTTGACTACTTTCTCCAGGTGGGAAATTACATTTGGTGATTTCTAAAAGAAGGATATTTTATAGTGATTTTAGAGGTCATTTAAAATATATTTATTAACACCAGCAGATCAGTCTTTTGGTCTCATTATGTCCCATTGCAGACCTACAGTAGATTATCCAATGTCCTGCTGGGTTAACAGAATTCTTTGTCCATCGTGGGACTGTAGGTTTCATGCTCCAGTTTCGATCACTAAGGGTTCTGTGTGATGCCTTGATCCAAAAGCACACATAATTAAAAGAAGTCACCCACCCCTGTCACATATGCCATGTTGAATTTCACAATTCTACAGTGCCCTTAGGCACACAGCAGGGATAACTCTTCAGAACCCCATGTCCTCTATGTTATTGCTTATCTAATAAGTAACATCAGTGCTGAATTCTGCTCCAGGCTGCTTTACATCAGAGAGCTAACATTTCAACACAAAGGCAAAGTGGCATATCCTGAGTTAACAGTAATCTTCCAAAGTAAGGTAGCTATTTCCTTCATCCATTTTCATGCAAACAACAGTAGGCATGATGTTATTACTGTTCTTTGTGATGTTGTAAAAATATGTAGATACTGACGCAAAATTTATTGAAATATAAATAATAACAAAATAGTGTTTTTTTCCATTTATCAAAACAGAACCTGAAGCCCTGAACCTTATGTCTCCCTCAATAACACCACTTCTACTTAGTTTTCCAAAACCCTTTGGATAAAACCAGAAAGAAAATATGATTTTGTAATTACAATAGAGCAAAAAGTGTTATGATACTGAGCACAAATAAATGGTAGCGATTGCACAATCTTGTTCTGGAAAGTTCACTATGCACATTTCAAAATGAAATGTTGGATTGAATTCTGAAAGATATTAAAGGGTTAGAAAAACAAAATAAACAATTCCTTTGTTTATCACATCTCTCCTTTAACCATACATTAGCCCCTTGGCTTTAAAAGCTTTTAGGGACCCAAAGAGTTTTGCAAAGTCACCTAGGATTAGAGCTACAAGAAGATGCAGTTTCTAGGTCCAAATTCCCTGATAATGTTTTTGTGTACTTCTAAAACATAAATTTGATTAATAATAATTAATTAAACACAACCCTGAAAGGGTTTGAAGTTTTCTGGGAAAAAAGAGTTCAACTTTGAGCCACAAATAGAATTCTAAAGACTTGAACAAGATGACCAGGCACAAATGAAGTCTCTCTCATGTAAGTACTTTGAGCATGCCTGGCTTGCAGTTAGCTTACATACAAATGTGCTGACTCCTATCTTAATGTACTTTATAAGCTGATTGTTATTTGAGGGACAAAAAAGGCACAGAGTGCCCAGCCTTTTCCATTAGCCTTATCACTAGACTCCTTGCCCCACTGAGCAACAGGCCTATCCTTTTTTCTCCTGACAATGTATTTACAGAAACCTTTCTTACTGCCCTTCACCTCCCTTGCTAGTTTCAGCTCAAACTGAGCTTTGGCATTCCTCCGTCCATTCCTACATGAGCGGGCAAAGTCTTTGCATTCCTCCCATCTAGCATGTCCCCACTTCTGCCATCTGTGTACTTCCTTTTTATGGTTGAGCTCAGTCAAGATCTCAGTGCTCATCTATGCTGACCTTCTCCCACACTTGCCTGACAAGAACAGACCGTTCTTGTGCCCTGAGGAGGTTGTCCTTAAAGATCAACCAGCATTTGCATTTGGCAACAATTCATCTGAAAACTGCATGATATTTGACTCAGAATAACAACTTTAACATTTTTTTCTGTGGCAGTTGTCTGTTTTTTTGCTGGAAGCTTGATACCTAGCATCTAATTTAATTTTCAGGATGCCAGTAGATATCTAAATACTTGTAGATCTAAAATCTTGCCCTCAGCTTTCTGTTCCATATTCCTGCTTTCCCAGCATGAGAAGGAAAGATTGTAAGACACTATTTTTTTTTTTTCAGTAATGAAATACATGTAAATACTAAGAATGACAGATAGATTTTACAAGCATTTACGTGTAGTTTCAGTCTCATGTTCTGAAATCCAGTTGTTAATTGTAAACTGTACCCACAGTTAAGGCACCATTTGTTTTGTAAATACACAGCAATAACCTCTCTGAAAAAGGGTAACATTTAAATTTTAAAATATTCCTACATCTCAACTTTGTATCTTAATTGCTGTTCTTATTAGAAAATCAAACTTCAAAAATCCACCCTCCCAAGGGAGAAACAAAAAACAAAGTGGTAAAAAACCTGAAAAACTTCCCTAGGATTAAAAACCAATTACAACTTCTTGTCCTTCTAACATTATGAGAAAGTTATGGACAGTTTTGGAATCACAGCAGCAAGCTGTGAATGATACATGAAATGAAACAGTCCTGCTGAGTATACTGCTGTGTTGTTTGCTATGTCCTATAGACATTCAGGCACACAATATTCATACTGTGGACAGAAGAATAGCATAGTAATGCAAAATTTCAAAAGCAAAATAAACCATATACGTGTGAGAGAGAAGGTTAAGCTTTCAATGTGTAGTCTATTTTCCTTTTAACACTCTTCCTGTTAGATGATCACCCTGTTTCCAGACTAGATCCCATGAAGCAGAGAGAAGAGAATTATTCTCCAAAATAGGATCCTTAGCATGTTAAAGACCCCCTTTACAGGTTAAAATTTCTTTCCCCTTCTCATCACTAGGCAAGACGCTATATTTTGTTTCATGCATGAAGAAGAACAGAAGCAGCTTGCAAAAGAAAAGGAAAATAGCTTACAAGCGTATTTATTTGCTTAAGTGTGTGTAAGAGAACATTAAGATGCCTCAAAATTTGCTTACCACAAGATGTCTTAAAATTAGAATGTCTCAGTAGGAAACCAGTAGTCAAGATGTCTCAAAATTTGCTTACCACAAGCAGACCACCCATATCCTGTTTGCAACAGGGGCCAGAGGCACACGAAACTTGCTGAACTAAGCGGGCACTGAAACTTGCCGAACTAAGCTGCAAGACATGCCAAAGTGGTCCACCAACGTGGTGTATGTGACCACCAAGTGGTACATCAGAAGCAACTGTCTTCCAAGATACTTATTACGACACATGACCAACTGCTAAAGATTGGCCAAGCAAAAGTGACCTCTATACTGATTGGACAAGTATTGAGCAGACTTGGACTCCAAATTAGTATCATGTCCCTCCACAACTGGGACTCTGGAATCCCTGCCATCGTTGTGACTAGAGGATCGTGAGTCAGCGGGACGGCGCTGATGCCAAGAGGACCGTCGGGACGCCAAAGGCATGTGGTGGTGACTATACTCTTGCTGTGCTCCATAATACTGCTTCTCTCTTCTGCCTTTCCTCTACTTCCTCCTTTACTCTAGTGCTTGTTTCAGTAATCAAGGCTGGGAGATAACAATAAAGCTTTAGCAGACGGCATCTGACCTTGTTTGTGTCTTAATCTCACATATGGAATCATTATGGGTCCTCCCAGACCCTCCTGTGCTGGATCGGGGTGTGACAGTATGAAGGCTTTTATCACAAACACCCTATGGATACTACCAATTACTCAATAGACTTGTCTTGCTTTGGACATTGTACTGGACTTTGGTGCTATGCTACATGAAGCAAAGGAGTTACCTCCTGATTATGCAGTATCGGTTAAAGAAGAATCAAGTCTATGGATATGCGATGCTTATCAGTACACAGGTAGTCTCTCACTAAAAATTACCAAATATATGCTAACTTCACTTATGACACATATTTATTAATAATTTGGTGTGAGTTTTCATCTTTGTGTTTAATGAAGAATTTCTTTCTAAATTGTTTTAAAACTGCATCTCATCAGGTAATGCTTTCCAGATAGTGCAGGCATATTGTTTGGTAGTAAAGGCTTATTTGTCCTTAATCTCTGGGTTCACTCATTTAGAGTACCATAATAGCAATACTCTTTTAAGTGGAAAGATAATTCTACTTTTGTGGGTTTTTATGAATTATTAGAGTTCATTAAAAAAATAAAAGTATGTGTTTCACCTTCTTAAGGCCTTTTCTTCTGTTGCCAAAACACGCATGGGTTCTGACAGCAGTGTCATGGCACAACCACACCAACAGAGCACAAAGTGCCATGTTGACAGTGACGAGTCACAGAAAGTGAAGCAATTAGGCAGGCAGCCAGTAGGGATTGCTGATGTAATTTCTAGTTCAGTGAAAATTTGTGGATTTTCAGTTCGGATAAACTTTTAAAGAGTAATTGGTTAAAAAAAGCCAGTGGATTCAGAAACAAAAAGTTTTATAAAATGTAAGAAGTTTTAAAACTGTACTTTAATACAACCTTTTGAATCTTTTCTTTGGTAAAAGCTAAGGATATGCATAATTCATCTGCTGCTTGGTAATGTCTTCATGGAGATGTTGATTAGAAGAAAGTTCTTCCATCCCAGAGATTTCTGCAGTAGATTATGTAGTAATCTTTTTGACGAGTAATACAAGTAGTAATAGCTACAAGAAGATTAGAGAGGCTTTATGACTGGCGAAGCCTATGGTTGAGTTTACACTTGTCCATTAGGCACTCCCAAATCCTCCATAATTATAGTAGGGAATTTGACCTCACTTTAAACCAAAATTACAGAACATGTCTCTATACCTACTCTTTTAGCACACGAATGAGAAAAAGGGCTTCCATGTAAGTGAAGAAATTGTACAGGAGCAATGGTATATCAGTCTCAGTGTTGGGGCACAGAGGGGGCCAGTGGCTCCCCAGTGGCCAGACATGGGGAGTGGTGGGCGCTCCCCCAGGGCAGACAGGGCAGGGCCTCACAGCAAGGGACCATCCAACCATTGCAGCCAGGGAGCAGGGCAGGCCTGGGGGCAGCCAGGAGCAGCTCCCTGGGGATGGGCCGAAGTTGGGCCAGGACATCAGCCTGTGGGTGGGGGTCAGGATCAGGCCTGGTGAGGGGAAACAGGGCCAAACAGAGTTTTGGGGTGTCAGCATGCAGGGTATGCCCGGACCTGTATAAATGGGCCAGGCGCAGGTACAGCTGTAATGCTCTTGAAACTATCCGACAGGTGAGGGCTCAGGATGAGAGCCACAGCTCAACAAAACCTCACAAGGGTATGAGTGGGCAGCCCTCCCAGAGGCCTTCAGCAGAGCTGTTTGGAAGCCTCTCCCCAAGGTCACCAGCTGTACCACCTTGGCCATAAGCCCAGTCCACTAAACCCCCAGGATGAGGGGATGATGAACTTAGGGCCTTGATTGCAATTTTCAAGGAAAAATTTTCCTTTAATTATTATGTTGCTACACTGCATATAAAAAGGATGTATAAGAAGCATGCAAGAGATATCATATATATACTGACCAAGTCTGCTATTAATTGCTGGTTTTGTTCGTTTGCCGTTTTTAGCAGGAATGGGTGATTTTCTTCAGATGTCCACCAAAATTTGCACTACAAAGTGGCATTAACGATCTTCGAATCTGCAACTTCTGGTCAAAGTTTTCAAGTATGTCAGTAGAAACCTTTTTTCTTGAAGAAGGGTGGTTGGATTTGGGTAGTTCCTTTTTGTCTAGTACTCCGGTGGCTAGTGCTCCCAATGAAATGTTGCAAAAACTTGTACTTTTTTTTTCTGTGACTTACAGACACCTAAAAACCTTTACATTTGCTAAGTTTTACATAGCTTTTAATCTCAAAGCAATACTGACAGCAAAACTAAGACAAATCTGTGTTTAGTTCTCACCTGAATATAGCTCTGTCTACTGATGCTCCGGCCTGGGCACGATACAAATCCACTTCACCAAGAAGAAATGTAATAAATATACAGCTTCTGTTCAAAGACAGTCTGTGTTTCTTTGGCTCAGAGCACAGCAGGTTTGTGTCTGCTCGCAGTCAAACTTGTGGAACATCAATGACACAGCTGAGAACTTATGAAGGAGTCTGTGATGTTACGTAGGGAGCACTGAAGAGTCTTTAAAGGTTTGCTTCTGAAGGGATGCTGTGTCTCCTGGGGAACTCAAGGTGCCTCTATATTAGAGTTTTAGTTTTGTTGAAAAGTGTGCTTTTGAAGTTACTTTTATGATTGTTTCTACTTTGATTCACATTATGGATTCAAATCATTCTTACTGGGTTTCTTTTAAATGAAACTAAACACAAAGATGCTCTCCAGGAGCATGCTGAATATGCTTTGACTGCTGGTGGTTATCACATTCAAGTGACCAAAGTAGAATTTGTTCAAAGTAAAATTTCATGGGTTCTCAATACTAACTGTTTCACTGTGTGAAAACTTGCGTTCCTTTTGCTATCGATTACTTGTGACATGTACATAGACTTGGACTGCACTTGGGTCCTGGGAATATGTCTCTCCTCCGATGAGCATAGAGTATATGTAACAATCTGAGTTAAACATATTTTCATATCACTAGTTTTGCTCTTAAATTCCTTCCTATGGCATTGTTGATGAGAAAGCAGAACTTGGTGATTTTTTGCTTTTGTAATGTGCTGCTAGTGGTTTTAGGATTGCTTGTAAATTGTGGCCTGTTTCTAGTACTTTCAGACAAATACTTTTTTAGGGGACCAAAGGGAAAGAATCAATTACTGTGAGACTTCTCATCTGTCTAATAATCTAACGGCCCATACTCCCAATCACATGTAAAAGATCCAAAGCTCTCCTGCCTCTTTTACCTGAAACCTTACACCATTTATTTCAAATCACAGTTTTTCATTGCGTAGACTATAGATTTAACTCTGACCTCTACTTTTCAGGGAAGTGCTTCAGCTGTTATGAAGTAAACAGTTCATGATAGAGACAGATTGTTGTTATTCAAGTAGTGTAGTGTGATGTCATGCCTGGGACTACAAATCCTCCCTCACTTTGTTGATACAGCTATACTGCTTTCTGTTACATAGTTGGCTTCTATGTTCTTTGCCGGGCTTATTTGTGTGCTACATTTATATTCATGGATAACAGAGAACTTGAACAGACTAATATTGTCTTTCAGTGTGTCACTGTCATCATAATTTCAAATAGTGTGAAAGTTAGGGTTCTGGTTTACCTAAATGATAAAAGGCCACCATTTATGTCTTCTGCAACAATGCTTAATGTCCAGCCCACCATACATCGGCTCCTGTGGTGACATATAGAATAGAAATATCTTAAATACTTATTGGAAAAACTTGAATAATGAATGAATAAATCATATTTATTCTGATTAAATTATATATACATAAAGAAACACCAACTTACTTGAAAGCACCATGATCAAAATTTGCCTGTTCATTTATGTGATTGTATTTTATCTGCATAGCTATATAAAATTAATTTTCAAAGTCCATAATTGAAGCTAGATCTAATGTACTTGCCTGATTTTCAACTTTTTCAAATGTATCATTGATTTAAGGACCCAATGCACTAAACTTTTTGCTGATAAACCTAGAATGAATACAGGAGTGAAGTAGTACCAGTGGAGCTATTTCTGACCAAGTTTATGAAAGACTGTCTGACAGAAGTAAAAATTCCTTCTCCTCAGTTAAGATGACAGATTTGGCTATTGTTTTTTCCATTATTATATTGCTTGCAGAATTGTACATAGAACCTTCATTCTCATTATAGGAAATGAACAGCATTGCCAATTATTTAAACATGAATCACTTAGGACCTGGCACAGCTAAAGCTGATATGAACAGAGCCAGAAAGCACTACTGAAGTAAAAAATGCAGGGTCCCTGGCAGAGTTACTTAAATCTTTTCAGTGTCTTATTACCAATGCCAGAACCTTTCATAGAGGTAAGACTTGGATTTCTTAATGATACTTGCTGCAAATTTTAACTGATACCTTGAAATACACTGAAAAAAAATCCAAACCTCAATGTAATTAGACATCGGTTATATCAAACTTGATTAGTCTTGTCAGGTAAAAGGGTAAGCACAGGAAGTGACAGATTTTTAAAAAGATACAGTTTTTCATTTAAATTTGTGAACAAGACTGGACCTACTGAATGAAAAAGTATGTAAGAAGCTTAGCATTATCTGGTACAGTGTATTCCTGATGTCATATTTAACTATGTAGCCCTTGACTACCACATTTAGCTTAGAGGCATGATTGTTCTGTTTAAAAAAATAGTTTGTGTTTTATTTAAACTTCAACAAATTTTTAATGTTCACAGCAGTGTAAGCAATTATTTTGATAATGAAATACAGAGAAATAGGTATTTCCAGTGATGACCTCAAAATTATTTTTATAATCTATACGCTGTTTTCCAATTTTTGCTAGTTTGAAATGAGCCATTATTAGATGGACTGGTTGTGTTGTTATTAATTATGAATTATGCAAAATTCTGCATATAGAGATCACTTGGTTAAAAAACTGAAAGACCAATGGAGGACTTCTGATTTTGTCTTGCATTTTCCTTAGCAATAATTATTCAAGTAGAATTTTTTGGAGAGAACAGGTTATTGATGTTGAACTAATGCTACTGTTACAAAGTTGTGTGAAGTGTCCTTCTTAAGTATCTAATTCTGGGAATGCATATGTAGGTAGCTGAAAGTACCTAGACTTTATTTAGATTTCCTCTCAAAAATTCCTCTTGTAGTGATTGCAAGATATTATAGGTTACATATATCTTCCAATATTGTCCGTCAGGCCTGGAAAATCACTATAAGAATCTAAATTGTACTTAATTTTCTTTCCTCAAATCTTATCTTTAAGCTCTTTATCAATATGAGACACGTACAAAAAATGAACAATGGAAAAGTGCAGGTATGCTAATACTGCTGCATATGGTGGTGACTCATATCACCTTGTCTTTTGGCATGGCTCACACTTCATATATATATTCATCTTCTTATTATTTTCTTATATTTTAGTGACAGACTTTCTTTCATTTTTGCTGTTTATATGAATGCATCCAACACTACAGAAACCTAGTTCATAACTGAAGGTCATATTTTAAAAGACAATACTAAGAAAATACCTTCAAGATCTTAGTAACTGTCATCTTTTTCACTTATTCATTTCATTTAGAATATGATTATGCATAATAATAGTTTCATGTAAAAAACCACTGCACATTGTCATCATGTTTATTTTTCCTTCAGAGGTCGATTTAAAGCATGAGATCGGCAAAATATCTAATCTCATTTTTACAACTCTGAGCCTACTCGTTTTTTTACTGGTATCATCTTTTAGTGCTTAATTATCCTTATTGTTAAGGAATACAATTATGTTCAAGGTGGAGTTTGAGTAGGTTCAAATTCCAGCCTTCACATGTTGTTATATCTCCGTTATTCAAGACAGAAAAGACTACTAATGACATAATTTTTAAGGGCAAATACTAATATTAAATGTTCAAGTACTCTGTCAAAGTTCCTTTCAATAAACCGATTAGGCTGAGTTTGTTGAGTCTCCGAGTGTGAATCTTTTTTCTATGCATTGGATCATTTAGGTGTCCTTCCTTCAATGCTCTGCAATCTTACCCAATTCTAAAATGCAAAGCTTACCTCTTGATATGTCGATGTCATATACAATGACAAAATTATATCCCTTCATGCACTTGATAGTCTCCTTCTGAGACCAAAGATCACTTTCACCTGGTTAGTCTCAACAGTACATTCTGACTTTGGTAAGTCTTCAGCAGTGAGGTGGTGTACTTTCCGTAAAGACGTTTTCCTAACTCAAACTCAAACAAGCTGTATAAGAGTGCGTATTTTGGTTCTAGACAGCATATTTTTCACTACTACTGAAGTCACATGTAATGAGAAAACTTTCAAAGTTGTAACTCTTTTTCCAGTAATTTTTTAGTAGTGGTTTTATTGGTGTGTTTGATGTGAAATTCAGAGTTTATCAGGAGTAGCATTTGCTAAATGTAAGCCTAAAATATATTTTTCTCAGTTCATGGTTGATGAGTTTGGTAATTTCTGATAATAAACATGCATTTGTCTTTGAGTTTTAGTTCCTGTTGCCATTGTTCACGGCCAACAAAATTTTTGTTAATGAAGTTTGTGTTCAAAAGTGTACAACTGAAATAAATAAATACTAAAAAAATTGGATGTTGGAGTGGTAGGTAGGGTGGCTTACCTCAGTCATGTATGGCATGTTGAATTACATAACTCTATCATGTCTGTAGGCATGCAGCAATGTCTAGCTTTTCAATAACCAATGTCTCTCTTTTACTGCTCATCTAATAAATAAGTGCTAGAATACTGCTTTGGGTTTGTGTGCATGACAGTTGACATTTCAAAATACTGACAAAGTGACATATCTTGAGTAAACACTTCTAAATAAGTTGGCTATTTGCAACATTCTTTTTTCATAAAAACAGCACTAAGAATGCAAGTACACTGCTGTTGTTACTGGCATTTGCAGAAAATGTTTTTAAAAAGTGGAAATTGAAACAAGATTACATGAAGTGTTACATCAATGTGTTTTGTATTTGCCAACACAAAACTTGACATTTACACCAGTTAGGTTTGATAAGAAGAACAGACAGAACTAAACGCTAAAACCCATCAGCTTTTACATTATTACAGGCCAATACATATCACTAAGCAAGGTTTCACTTGTTTGTTTCTTTCTTTTTATTTGCTTTACAGAGTCTAGGAGAGAACAGGGAGAAAACTTTCTCAACTACTTGAAAACTCCTTTGCAAACTGAATTTTTAAGAAGAATAAACATTTTACAAGGAAATGTTATATAAGAAAGATGAGTGAGCTTAGAGTATAGATAAAGCACAGTTTAAGAGATAAGAATTTATTTCAATTTGTTGTCGACTTGAACTTACTAAAATATTTACTTTTTTTTGGAGGATATAGTTGAGAAAATATCTTATTTTTCTGCAGCTGTTCTAGTTTTTCTAACGTACTTAAACTTTGATAATAATTCCTTAATGTTTGCCTAAATTGCATTCCATATATCAGTAACATGCAAAAGCTAATTGAAGCAAATTGTCAATACTTTCAGAACCAAGAAAGCTGAGTTCTGGTGGAGTCTGGACAGAAAGTAAATAGCTTGTATCCAGGAGTATTCAGTAAATCTGGTTTGGCTCACAGCTCATGTTCCCTAGCTTAGACCTGGGCGAGAAAGTTATCTCATCTTGCAGGCATTACAGGGGTTCCTGTTCTGCACTGAGATAAATCCAAGATATTAAAAAGTTCACAAAAACTAGGTTCACCAACACATCCAAAATAATCTCATAGTGCTTTATTTGCCTTTTAGCAATCTGACTTCAAGACCATGGCCTAAATGAGGATACTTTAATTTTTATTTTACTTTTTAACTTTGCATATCCCTCCCTTCTTCTAGTATCTTCTCTATGGCTCTCTCTCTGTGTGCTTCACTAGAAATTGTATTTTCAGTATGATGTTCAAATGACACATTCAGGAAGAAAAGCAATGTAATGATAAACGATTTCATCAGAACATTCTTGAATGATTTATCCTAGATTATTTCCCATAGCAATAGTGCCTGTGGATAATGGGACTAAAGTTGTTTGTGTTTTTTTTTTTAATTTTCCTTTCTTCTGATTATTATTCATTACTTGCTTTTAAAGAGGGAACCATTTTAGTCATAAAGAGTGACACCCTTCACTAATGGTAAGGTTTAAGGTTTAACATCTATGAAGCATGTTTCAGAATATCCCTATTCAGACAGAAAGGGGAAATGAGGTATCATTTCTTCTCATTTTTGGATGATTTCCAAATAACATTTGTTCACTTCTTGTTTCACATTTGTGGTATATTTGAGGATTTCAGAGTGTAGTCTGTCATGAGAACTCCTGCTATTCCTAGCGGACAAAACAGCATCTGCAAGTTCTTGAACTACTGCTAATTCTGCAGCAGTTCTTTTAACATTGTGCATTCTTTTCCTCATTTGTCCTGCAAATGGGTGTAAGAAGGTTAAAATACCACACTTACTATTTGTTTTATTGAGAAATATGCCTGATTTTCTAAGGTTAATAGCTGATATTTAAAGATGGCAGAATTTCTGGAGGAGTTCTTAATGACACTTGGTACTTTCTCAAAAGAAAATTAACTGACAAGTTTTTAAAAGTGTTGGACTTTTCCCTGTCTTAGCAGAGAAACCGTTTTTAAAATCCTATTAGTAAACACTTTTTTCCAACATATCCTATTTTCCTTCTGCAGAAAAGGCCAGAAATGTGCATCGTAAATAGAGCCAGATGAACTATTTTGAAAAGGTTTAGGTAATGGGGACAGGTTAACTATGGAGTTTTGTGTCTGCTAATTTACCCTTGTCTGCAGGCTGGGAATGTTGGAGAAAAAAGAATTTTATTTCCAGATTTTATTGGACAAGAAAATATATGTTTTAACTTCTCTTTTACCAGTAAAGCCCCAAATTAAGCAATATTTGTGTTTACATTAGCCAAAGTTGTTTTTAGATTTTCCTCTTGGACTTTGAAGCAGGAAAGAAGGATCATCTATAGACTTTTGGAGAATAGAATATATCTTTCACAATAAATTAATAAGAAAATAAACTCATAAAATCCATTACTGGAAACCATTTTCAAATAAAAGTTATTTCCACAGATTATTTAAATAGTCGTAGAGTGTGAGAGGTGAGAGGTTCCACACCATCTCCTGTTTGTGTTTTTAAATAATTTTGGATAAAGGCCATTTGAAAAGCTGAATTTACTTTATGAAAAACACTAATTGTGGAAATTATTTTAAATTCCAAAACAAAATAAAAACAGCATTCCCCATAAAATTGTTAGAAGAATGATTTCTTATAGTCTTTACCATATTGTATTTTGATATGTTTTTCTTTCCTATATTATCTTTAATCTTTTATATTATTCTATTATACAGGAACTGTTTTGCACAATATTACAAAATGACATTTCATAATTTAGAATTATGAAATATAGAGGTATACATAGACACCCTGAGATATCGGTTATGTCCTGTTTAGATAAGTCCTGTCTAAATCTTTTCTGACAGATATTTTCCCATCTGTTTGTTGTCACTATTTAGATTTTTTTCTGGGGACAGGAACAAGGGGGAGAGAAGGAAAGAAATCTGGGAAGACAGAGTGGTTTTTTATTAAACTCTGGTGACAGAGTTTCAGCCATGTGATATTCCTTTCTTCTTAAGTAAATATGAAAAAAATTCACTGTGACAGCTTTTTGCTTCTATTTTAATGAACACTTTCACCTTCTGAAAACTGCTCATTGGAGAATACTTCCTTTGTCAGCTCAGACAATTTAAACAATAGAATTGAAACAAACAAACAAAAAAAGATTTTGCTGCACTTTGAGGTCCTGCACTGTCGACCTCTGCCTATTGGATAATAATGTCACTTTTCTTCTGTAACTCTTCTGTCTCTTTTAGAGCAAGGCGTATATCTTCACATTTGTAGTAGCTCGTGCATTTTTCCTGCTGCAATTGCAAAATCAAATTTTATGACAGAGTCATAGAAAAACATAGAAGTATGACTTTGATCAAAATCTCAAAACTCCTCTTTTGCAATAGCAGTTTTCTCTTTCTGTCTGTATGTTTGGCATGCATCTCTGGATTATAGCAAATCATTAAAAAATAGAATGACAGATCTTTGGGAGGGATGCACTTCTGATTCTTTTCATTTGAAGCCAAAAGTTCTCATATGTGCTTAAACATGTCTTCTAAAGCATGATAAATCGTAAACGGATCTTTAAAAAAAAAACAAAAAAGCATATCGTGCTTTGGAATTCAAACATATTTTTACAATTGGATTAAGAAGTTAGAATACTGTAGTATTGTATTTGTTATTTAAAAATCTGTGGGTATTGTTATGACACTCTACAATGATGATTTAGACTGAATATTTTAATACCAATCCATTCTTCACATCCAAAATTTCACAACATACTTTTAGGAAGGGTTACTTAACAGTTTATAAATTTCCAGACTGCTCATATGTAGAAGAAATACTTTTATTTGGCAATTTTAATGTTTTGTGGTTGGTTTGGTTTGTTTCGGTTTGTTTTGGTTTGTTTTTAATAGGAGTAATGTTAGTGGTTCCCTTTGGAAGAAGGCATCACATTGAAAACTGTGTTTTTGGTTGGTGCGTGTGGGTTTTTTAGGGTTTGGGTTTTTTTTTTTTGTTGTCAATATTTAGTGTCTTCTGTGTATGATTCTGAGTAAAAACATAATTTCCCATTTAGAATTATGATTGAACCTATTCAATAGTTTATGTTGCTATTTTTTTTCCAGTGACAGAAATACTGAACATGTTTCTTGAAGCAGCAAAAAAAATGAGAAAAGCCAAATGAGTGCCATTGTGTTATACCTCTTCTTATCTCTGTAAGACAAAATATCCTATAACAGCAACTGAAAACCTCAATCCTTAAGTGGAGAGACAGGCATAATGTTTCTTTGTCATAATAAAGTGGAGCCCTTGCGTAAATCTGCAAGATGATAGCAAAAAGCACTTTCTCTTTTGACTTCTGGGGGTAATTTTTGCTAATACGGAGTTAGGTACCCACAGTGAAAACAAACTCCTCTGTCTGACACTGTCTTTGTCTGAGAGGAAAAATAAATAACTACTAAATGGAAACTACTCAGTTTTGACATCGTTAGTAGATGTATCACCAAAGCTGCAGGCCTATAACAAGAGATTGATGACATCACAGACAGGGAGGAACCCATTTACTAAAAACTTGACATTCATTAAAAGGACTGTAAAAGACAACAGAACAGCAGGTGGAGGACAACTTCACTGTCATTAACTAAGTTTTGACTGACGATATTTATTAATAAATATTAACATTAATATTAATATTAATATCAATATTAATATTAACTTGGTTAATATTCAAGCACTACTTCCTCCAAGCTTAAGATTGGAGGAGCAAGAAATCAGGCAAAGGAGGCAGGAAACCTGCATAGATAAGCAAGAAGCTTCCGGAAAAACTGAGATGAAAGAATGAAATTTACAGAATGTGGAAAAAGAGACTGGCTACTTGGGAGGAGTATAGGAACGTCGTTAGAGTATGTAGGGATGCAACGAGGAAGGCTAAGACCCGCTTGGAATTAAACCTGGCAAGGGATGTCAAGGACAATAAGAAGGGCTTCTTCAAGTACATCAGTAGTAAAATGAAGACTATGGAAAATGTGATCCAGCTGTTGAATGAGGTGGGTGGCCTGGTGACAGAGTATGCAGAGAACACGGAGTTACTAAATGCCTTCTTTGCTTTAGCTTTTACTGCTAAGGCCATCCCTCAGGAATCACAGAACCTGGAGGTGAGGGAGAGAGAACCTGGAGACAGCAAGACTCTCCCTTGATAGAGGAGGATCGGGTTAGAGATCATTTAGGTAAATTTGACACCCACAAATCCATGGGCCCTGATGGGATGTACCCGTGAGTGTTGAGGGAGCTGGCAGATGTTATTGCTAAGCCACTCTCCATCATCTTTGAAAGGTCCTGGAGAACAGGAGAAGTGCTTAAGGATTGGAGGAAAGCTAATGTCACATGAGTCTTCAAAAAGGGTAAGAAGGAGGACTGGGGAAACTACAGGCCAGCCAGCCTCACCCCCATCCCTGGAAAGCTCATCCTGGACATCATCTCTAAGCATGTAGAGGAAGAGAAGGTCATTGGGAGTGGTCAACATGGATTCACCAAGGCAAAATCATGCTTGACCAAGCTGGTAGCCTTCTATGATGGCATGACTGGCTGGGTGGATGAAGGGAGAGCAGTAGTCATTGTCTACCTTGACTTCAGCAAGGCTTTTGACACTGTCTCCCATAATATCCTCATAGGTAAGCTTAGGAAGTATGGGTTAGATGAATGGACAATGAGGCAGATTGAGAACTGGCTGAATGGCAGAGATCAGAGGGTTGTGATCAGCAGCAGTCCAGCTGGAGGCCTGTAGCTAGGGGTGTTTCCCAGCAGTTGGTACTGGGTCAAGTCTTGTTCAACATATTCATCAATGACCTGAATGAGGGGACAGAGTGTACCCTCAGCAGGTTTGCTGATGACACAGAATTGGGAGGAGCATTTGACACACCAGAAGGCTGTGCCACCATTTAATAAGGCTAGAGAGTTGGGCGGGGAGGAACCTAATGAAGTTCAACAAGGGCAAGTGTAGGGTCCTGCACCCAGGGAGGAGTAAACCCATGTACTGGTACAGGTTAGAGGCTAACCTGCTGGAAAGCAGCTCTGCAGAGAGGGACCTGGGAGTTCTGGTGGACAACAAGTTGACCATGAACCAGCGATGTGCCCTTGTGGCCAAGAAGGCCAATGGCATCCTGGGGTGCATCAAGAAGGGCGTGGCCAGCTGGTTGAGGGAGGTCATCCTCCCTCTCTACTCTGCCCTGGTTAGGCCACAACTGGAGTACTGTGTCCATTTTTGGGCTTCCCAGTTCAAGAAAGACAAGGAACTACTGGAGAAAGTCCAGCGGAGGGATACAAAGATGATCAAGGGAATGGAGTACCTCTCATATGAGGAAAGGCTGAGAGACCTGCGTCTGTTTATCCTGGAGAAGACTGAGAGGGGATCTCATCAATGCTTATAAATATCTAAAGCTTGGGTGTCAAGAGATGGGGCCAGACTCTTTTCAGTGGTGTTCAGTGACAGGACAAGGGACAATGGGCACAAACTGGAATACAGGAAATTCTGTCCGAACATGAGGAAAAACTTCTTTACTTTGAGGGTGATGGACCACTGGAACAGGCTGCCCAGAGAGGTTGTGGAGTCTTCTTATCTGGAGGTATTCAAAACCCGCCTGGATGCATTCCTGTCCAACCTGCTCTAGGTGAACCTACTCTGGCAGGGGGGTTGGACTACATGATCTCTGAAGGTCCCTTCCAACCTCTACTATTCTGTGATTCAGTGATTCTGTGAGAGACACATTGAGTACTACTGTTTTTTCTATTCTTATGATAAAAAAATTGCTAAAATTTTCAGATGTGAATGAGAAACAGGGATGTTAATTCTCTGCTGAAATTGTCAAACCAAGGTGACCCAGATATCTGTTAATACCATTTAAAGAATCTCAATTTATGATCAGGGTTATAAATAGCTACATATCCCACCATGGTACTGTAGGTTAACTTCAAGCAATGGTTGCTTGCAATTGTATATGGAACAAATTGAATAACCTCTTGAAGTAGAGGTGTTCCTCTTAAAATGAAGAGTAGACTAAGCTACAGTGACCTTCCTGCATTTGGGTCACAACAACCCCATGCAGCACTACAGGCTTGGGGAAGAGTGGCTGGAAAGCTGCCCAGAAGAAAAGGACCTGGGGGTAGTGGTAGACAGCCGGACGAACATGAGCCAGCAGTGTGCCCAGGGGGCCAAGAAGGCAAACAGCATCCCGACGTGTATCAGGAATAGTGTGGTGAGCAGGATGGGGGAAGTGATCACCCCCCTGTACTCAGCACTGGTGAGACCCCACCTCGAGTACTGTGTTCCGTTTTGGGCCCCTCACTACAAGAAGGACATTGAGGTGTTGGAGAGTGTCCAGAGAAGGGCTACAAAGCTGGTGAGGAGTCTGGATGACAAGTCTTATGGGGAACGACTGAGGGAACTGGGGTTGTTCAGCCTGGAGAAGAGGAGGCTGAGGGGAGACCTTATCACCCTCTACAACTACCTGAAAGGAGGTCGTAGAGAGGTGGGGGCTGACCTCTTCTCCCAGGTGACAAGTGAAAGGACAAGAGGAAATGGGTTCAAGTTACCCTAGGCGAGGTTTAAATTGGGTATTAGGAAAAATTTTTTCACTGAAAGGGTTATCAAACATTGGAATAGGCTGCCCAGGGAGGTGGTGGATTTGTCATCCCTGGAGGTGTTTAAAAAAAGGGTAGATGTGGTACTTGGGGACATGGTTTAGAAGTGGTTTTGTCAGATTAGGTTAATGGTTGGACTTGATGATCTTAAAGGTCCCTTCCAACCTCAACAATTCTATGATTCTATGATTCATTACAAGTGTGAAGGGAAAAAAACTGTAGAAAATACTGACTCTAAAAGTTTTTTTTTTCTACTTTTATTTATGGATGAGATATTGGGATTGATAGACCTGTTCTCACATGCTCTGTCAGTGCAGTTGCCACAGAAAAATCCCTCTAATTTGACTGTTGGAAAGACCAAGAATCACCTAATAAGAATGGTGATGAAAGTGGCATGAAATCATGAGCCAAACAGGAGTAAAAAACAAAGAATAATTGTGAATGGCAATTCAGCTTTGTTCTGGGTATCTGACTTGTCAATACAGGTAGAAGAGGGGGGCTCATAAGACAAATTCCACTTACTCTCCTTTATTTATGCTTAAATTCAGCTACTTTTTGAAGAATCCTTTCTGAAAACAGAGAGAAGTAAGCCTTTTAAAATAGAATTGTGATTATAGTTTTAAAAAATGGAAAAGAAGACACTGAAACAAGTGGCAAAAGCTTACAAAGAGAGTGTCACATGCAATATCTAACAGGGGAAAGGTTCCTGCATTTTGTATCTATACAATGAATGAAAGAGTAATTATAAAAATAACTACAAATCTAATAAATATTATGGAATTAAAACCTAGGAAATGTCAATCTTAGGCTTGCAAGCACTACCAAAGAAGAACTTAGGAAGGAATACATATTTCTTTAGAGCAAGCCTGTCACATGAGTTAATATGACTGTGGACAGTTCCTTGGTTTCAGGAGAGGAATAAAATGTTATTTCCTCAAGATGTACCTGTGCTCTTTGGATAGGAAACTTAAATTGTCTTACAAAAATATTAGAAGTTTTTTGCTTTCAAATAGCCAAATATCAAAAGCATAGCAAAAAATCTCCCCCTTGCCCTTATGCTAAAAGCAAATTATTAATGCAGCAAAATCAATGATTCTGAGATCAGGAAATAGTAGACTTAATCCAACCCACTTGTAGGTGAACAATATGATACAGACTGCAGTTTCATGATAATTTACTGTTTATTCTATAGGTGTTCTGCTTTATTTGTTGCACAGAATTGATGATGCTTACTTAATGAGCTGGAAGGAAGGAATCCAGAAGGATCTGGACAGGCTTGAGAGGTATGCCTGTGCAGACCTCATGAAGTTCAACAAGGCCAGGTGCAAGGACCTGCACGTGGTCCCCCTTGCTGGGGCAGTCTCATGCACAGGCTGGGCAGAGAATGGATTGAGACCGGCCCTGAGGAGAAGAACTTGGGTGTATTTGTGGATGAGAAGCTCAACATGAGCCGGCAATGTGTGCTCGTAGCCCAGAAGGCCAACCGTATCCTGGGCTTTATCAGAAGAAGCATGGCCAGCAGGTCGAGGGAGGTGATTCTGCCCCTCTACTCCATTCTGTTGAGACCCCACCTGGAATATTGCATCCAGCTCTGGAGCCCTCAACATAAGAAGGACATGGACCTGTTGGAGCGAGTCCAGAAGAGGGCCACAAAAATGATCAGAGGGCTGGAACCCCTCTCCTATGACAGGCTGAGAGAATTGGGGTTGTTCAGCCTGGAGAAGAAGAGGCTCCAAGGAGACTTAATAACAGCTTTCCAGTATCTGAAGGGTGTCTACAGGAGAGCTGGAGAGGGATTTTTTACAAGGGCATGTAGTGATAGGACAAGGGGGAATGGCTTCAGACTTGAAGAGTGTAGATTTAGGTCAGATATCAGGAAGAAATTTTTCACTGTGAGGGTGGTGAGGCACTGGAACAGGTTGCCCAGAGAAGTTGTGGAAGCTCCATCCCTGGAAGTGTTCAAGCCCAGGCTGGATGAGGCTTTGAGCAACCTGGTCTAGTGGGAGGTATCCTTGCCCGTGGGAGTTGTCCCTGCCCATGGCAGTGGGGCTGGAACTAGATGATCTTTAAGGTCCCTTCCAACCTAAACGATTCTATGATTTTATGATTCTATTTGAATATTTACTTTTTCTTCCCAGTTCAGTCTGTGGTTCTAGATCTTATTTACTTTTTCTCTAAAGAAAAAAATTTAGTTGGACTTTCTACAGCAGTTAACATCACCGTTGTGTCTGATTGCTTCAAAATATTAATTAATGTATTTTCACAATGGTCATAGCATGGAAGAGGGTATATTGTCTGTTTTATGGAGAAGATCTGAATCAGAGACAGATAAATATCTAAAGTATATCTAGCTGTCTTGGTTACTAAATTTGGAATATGCAGAACCAGATTTCTCAGTGTACCTAATATTATAAAGTATTTCATATGTTCAAAGCTTATATCCCATTGAGCAACACTGCAGCTGTGGGAGCTTAGTACAGCTGTAAATAAAGCGTTCACAGTCTGAGATCAGACACCCAGAAAAACAGAAAAGCAAGTAACTGGTGACTTAAAAAAATTCTAATCATTAGCATGGCAGTTCTGGACAGAACCAGGGATAGAAACCATCTCATGAAAAGAAGTTTTCTTAGTTTTAACCTTGAGATTTTGGTTTGGTTTTTTTAATTTTTTTTTTATTCTGTGTCATTTATTTGGGAAGCATTCTACCTGAAACATGTCCTGTAGACAAAAGTTTCCTTTCCATCAACAGTGATTTATCACCAAGGAACTTCTATACCATGCGTTCACACATAACAACATTTTGGTGTAAGATAACAATAAACAATGAAAAAAAAATCCATAAAAGATACTGAATTGGTTATTATTAAATTAGAAGTTGAGTGTGCAGCTTTAATGTCCCTTTAACATACCTAAAGTGAATGTGTCTACTCCTATGTGTGTAATATTATATAAGCTAAATCTGCTATTTCAGCTAAAGGACAAAATGATCACAATGTTGTTTTTTTCTTGCTCAAAAATACAGAAAAATAATGGACAGTTTGCCTAGGGATTTTAGTGATATTAGCTGTTAGAAGAGAAATTATGAAGTCCAAGAATCTTATGTTACACTCTAGGCCATGGAAAGCAGTATAAACACAATTTCACATACTAACATGATCACTTCTTCCTTATCAAGGTCTTGTCATTAGTCTTTCCTTCTGTGTTTACGCCTTACAGACGCTGCACTCTTGCATAACCACATTTAATTTCACTCCTTTCAACTCTCTTTTTTCATTTTCTGAATACTTTTTTTTGCTGTTTCCATGCATACTTCTATATCAGTATCTGTATTTCTTTTGACCTGGCTATTGCTCTGTTTTGCTGTATCAAACAAGTTTCTTTTTTTGTACAATCTCACTCAAATAAGATGAGGGTAAAAGGAGCTTAAAAACAAGGTTCATAAGTTATTTTGATTCCTATTTTTGATTTCATCTGAACTGAAAAATTTTGGTTTTCAGCTAAACTGAAAAGTTTATTGCCCATGAACATACGAGACCAGTTGTTCACTCTTTTTCATTATCAACTACAGAAGAGCGCCTAATACTTCCAGCTCTCAGAGAATTTCTCATGCCTTTAAGTGGCACTTCTGGAAATCTTGCCTACATTAGTAGTCCTGGCCCACATTTCAAAATTCTGATGGCATCACTTCTGGGGCAGTCAGTCTGGAATCCGTAAAAAGGTTCCCTTAAAATTGCCAAAGATCCATGGATCTTAGGCATTTTAGTGGACATAGAATGCAAAATTTCATTTCAATAAGCATTTTTCATTTATGCTTTTTTGTTGGAACAATTCCGGTAAGGGCCACAGAGAATCAGAAGACATTAGTTCAGGTTGAGTACTGTGCTGAAGCAGCTATACAGTTTGCAGATTTATATTCAAATCACTTAGAATATGCACTAAGAAAACTGAGACATGTCTTAATAAGGATCTCTATAAATACAGTGCTGATGATATTGCAATGTAGCCTGACTATAAACTCAGTCATACCTCCGCAGATAATTCCTGTTTCCGTTATTGGAAAAACTTAATTTTTACCAATTTTTTATGGGCTACATATGAGCAGATTTTATCCATAAAGCATATGCTTGAACATTTATGTATGCTTATAGGATGACTCATTCAGGTGATCATCACCTACTGCTGAGAATTAGCAAAATAATTCCTGATATCTCAAGAAATTGTTTTATAGCTAGCTAATGCCAAGCAACAGCTACTCAAGGTTACTGTTCTTAATTTCATAGAATTGTAGAATCATAGAATGGTTTAGGTTGGAAAGGACCTTGAAGATCATCGAGTTCCAACCCCCTGCCATAGGCAGGGACACCTCCCACTAGACCAGGTTGCCCAAGGCCACATCCAGCCTGGCCTTGAACACCTCCAGGGACGGGGCTTCAACAACTTCCCTGGGCAGCCTGTTCCAGTGCCTTACCACCTCCAAAGTGAAAAATTTCTTCCTCATATTTAATCTAAATTTACCTTCTTGCAGTTTAAAGCCATTCCCCCTCGTTCTATCACTACATGCCCTAGTAAAAAGTTCTTCCCCAGCTGTCCTGGAGGCCCCCTTTAGGTACTGGAAGGCCGCAATAAGATCTCCCCGGAGCCTTCTCTTCTCCAAGCTGAACAGCCCCAACTCTCTCAGCCTGTATTCATAGGAGAGGTGCTCCATCCCTCGGATCATCCTCATGGCCCTCCTCTGGACCTGCTCCAGCAGGTCCATGTCCTTCCTATGCTGGGGGCTCCAGAGCTGAATGCAGTGCTGCAGGTGGGGTCTAACCAAAGCAGACTAGAGGGGCAGAATCACCTCCCTTGACCACACATCTCTTGATGCAGCCCAGGATACGGTTGGCTTTCTGGGATGCGATCGTACATTGCCGGCTCATGTTGAGCTTTTTATCAACCAGCACCCCCAGGTCCTTCTCCTCAGGGCTGCTCTCAATCCATTCCCCACCGAGCCTGTATTTGTGCCTGGGATTGCCCCAACCCAGATGTAGGACCTTGCATTTGGCCTTGTTGAACTGCATGAGGTTGGCATGGGCCCACCTCTCCAGCCTTTCCAGCTTTTCCAGCTCCCTCTGGATGGCATCCCTCCCCTCCAGCATGTCTACCTCGCCAAACGGCTTGGTATCATGAGCATTTCAGAGTTTTTCTTCTTTTCCTGTAGGCATTTTTCTTCCCATTCCAAGGTCTACTTCTGAATATCATTTTTTTATCTTTCACTTCCAACACTTAGATATTTTGAAGATCTCTGTGGAGATCAAAATGACTGTAGGCGTATGTTAGTCTTTAAAACTGCCTAACACTGTTTTTTTCTCCCTATACCATACCCTAATCACACGCAGTAATGTTTAGGATTTTTGGTTTTTACTACTGATTAGGGCCTTTCAACACCAGAATTCCTCCTACTGCAGTGAATTAACATCATTGTATATGATACTATCCCATGTAACAGGAGTATAAGGTCGAATTACTTTTGAAAATGATTTTTTTTTGTAGAAGAAGTATGTTATTACAGTACCACACAGTACAACTATTATGATGGTTTTCACTCTTTTCTTAATCAAGCCCTTTCAGAAATATATGATTGAGCTTAAAAATCTACTATGTGATGAAATTGCTTAGAGAGGTTGGAAATGTATTAAAATTATTAAACGTGTGTGTAAATTTGCAGTACTTACTGTGTTTATTCAAGATATGCTTGTTATATCTAAAACACAATTGTCACTTAATTTTCATACGTTGGAGACAGAAATAAAAAATACAGAATTCTAAAAATATATAGACATTCAGTTTATTTATATGTAAATAGCCTAATAACACTTAACATGCAGAATTTCAAAATATCTGTATCCTGGTAGAATCCTGGCATTGAATAACAACTCTTGGCTACATTTTGATTTCAAATGTTGAAATTAAGAGCTTTGCAGTATTCAGAAAAATTGATTGAATGTTCATATGCAAAACAAGAATATTTCTGTTAAAATAGTTCTGCAACTTGCATGCTCAATGGGTAAAATAACCTTTAGAAGTTTGCCTGGGGACAGGAAAGTCACCTTTCAGTTTCTTTATGTACCCTTTGGAGAGCAATTTAGCTGTTTCAATCAGTTAATTAATTTAAAAACAACAACAAATTTCTCCAGAACTTCAAAAAACTTCAAAACTAAAACGCTAATGAACAAATCCTTCTAAGTCTCAGGAGCCATTAGTAGTTGTATGCTTTTCAGCATACAGGAAATCTTCAGAATTTAGATCAGACTTTATTATACAAAACAATGAAAACATAATTAAATATTGATTAAAAGATAATACAATAAGGATTAAATTTGCTATTTTGTCTCTGGGAACTGTTCTGTTGAAATCAGTACTGGTTCACTTGAGAAAGGCAAAATGAGATATGGTTCTTAATAGTTAAACCATGCAAAAAATATTAAACAAAAAAAAAAGAAAGAACCCCACATGCTATAACTTTGTAAGGATTTGGTTTCTTGTCTTTATGGAATGAAAAAATTCTGAAATAATCTAGTATTTGGTAAATCTAGAAAAAATATTTATAGATTTTTTTTTTTTAGTTGATTAAAACGAAAGCAATGATAAAAAATCCTGGTACTAAAATGATTTTATATGCATCTAATAAGAAAAAAGAAGAAGAGAAAAAGAAACAGAAGACAGATATTCCCCGCATTTAATTTCTGTCCTAAAATACACGTAATTCTTAATAAGTATTTTTCATGCAGCTCACATGCTTTGTTAGCTTTTTCATTTAAATATAAATATGATAGTTTGAATGACACCACTTATTAAATTGACTATTGTTTAGCCAGCTTGATAATCACAGGCCAGAGTATTTTGATGCATTGTATTCAGGCATTTAAAAAAAAAAGGAAAAAAAAGAAAGCCACCTTTGATGATATTTCTTTCACTCTTAAGTAAGATAAAAGAGTATACTCAAACAGTTATTACATAGCAATCAGCGCATTGTTAATCACCATACTTATCTTGGGATGTGATCAAACCTAAAATTACTTTTCACTTATGAATTTCTGGGAAGAGTCAAGGCAGTAATGTGAGAAACCAAAATGGATCACAAAGTGATTTGAAATATTAAGAGCAAATTTAATATTTAGTTAAAACTTTACAATGTCTTTCTTGTTTTATGACACTCAGTTGTTGTAACTGAAATAAAAAAGGCAGGCATATGAAATGATTTTTTTTTTTTTTGCTTTAAGGTTCCTCTCTGACGCTCTAGAATAATGTTATGAATTTGGTTTGACCTATCTTGGCAAATCCCATATTATTGATCAGGTCCTGCAACACGTGACACAATCAGTTTTTACCCTATAAAAACCCTGTGCTTCACCCAATGCGCCATTTTCTGAGCAACAGAGGATTCCTGTAGATAATGCATTCTTAGTACACCACCTTCTTCCTTTGTCAAACTTAGAATAATGTCAAAATTTCTGAGATTGTTTACCAATGTTCTTATTCTATAGTTCTGTGACAGAGTATACACTAGTGTCTGCACTGTTTTCTGTTCTAAATTAACACCAGGGTGATTTGGGTTTTACCTTTGTTCCGTATATAATATACAAAACAGTCTATATGTTGCTTTGGAATGATGTTCATAGTCAGATGAGGCAGATCTCATTTTACAAAATGAACATAAGCACTCAGAATTGAGATTAAAGTTTATCTGCAGTTTCCCAGTTTATATTACATATAAGTAACAAATGTAATAAATATGTAATAAATGCTTTTTGTTAAAGAAAAGATTTTAAAACATTTACACTAGAATTAACTAGTGTAACTAGCTAACCAGTGTCCTCCATTCTCTTGGTTTCCAAGAAAATGCTGGCTACATCCGATGGCTCAGCAGTTGCATTTGGCATCCCAGTGCACTCTATTTCATTCCCAGGAGAATGCCTGGGGTGTCATCCAAAGAAGATGAAAGAGCATAATTTTCAGCCTGAATTAAAAATGTAGTCACCATTTTTAGACGTTTCATTGTAAAAATCTAAAGATTTATGTAATTTGGAGGAAGGAACTTTATAGCACTCATTTTGCTGACAATACCTATATTACCCTCTTTAACCTGTTCTGTTATTAGAATGTATTGCCAACATCTTTATAGTGTATACTTTGAATTTCTATATTTTAGTATCTGACACACCTTACCTCATAACTGCAGTAATTTTCCCAAAACAATCTTTTTTCTACCAAACAAAGTATTTTCTATTATGGTATAAAAGTTGATGACCATCTCTTTGCATATCTTCAAATAAAAAAATTCTCAAGCTTTAATTGTATCTTCATTTTTTATTTCCACATGTTTAGCTAATATAGTCTATTATATTTGTAATGGACTTGCTTATAATTCAGAAATTCAAACTACAAGGTCTAATTTCCTAACTCCTACAAACAAGTAGAATGCCATTTTTATTGACAGAACTGAATCTTTTAAATTAGTTATTTCTGTAAAATTATCACAGTATACACAATCTTCAAAAATTTCACCTTCTCCTTTTCAGAAAAGCCTGCACTTTGGAATAATTAGTAAAATCAGTAAAACTAGGAAACTAAAATTAGTATAAACTATTCATTTCACTCTATTAAGTTTCTATTCTTTTTCAATATGAAATTCAAGATACTGAATACTGAATTATTTTTTGGTTTTTTTTATGGTATTATTTTGCATACCATAACATGATATCCATCCAGCAGAAAACCTTAAGATGCTTGCTTGCCTTTTTTTGTTGTTGCTGGGATGAAAGATGATCCTAGTTTAATGTCTTTAAAGATTTTTTTTCCTAGCAAAACTGGACAGTCGTAAGCTGCAATGGTTATGTCATGTAATTTCTATCACTCTCGTAACTCAAAGAACTCTTAAGTTTCATCAGGGTTTCTGAAATTCTTAGTAAAATGAAAGTAAATCAGAGATTTTTTTTTTAAATTAATTACATGCACGTATAGATGGCTTTGAAACAATAAAAATATCTTCAAATCCATGGCATTTAGATTTTTACTGAAGAAAGAAATTATGAAAAGATTCAGATATTATTTTAAAAATGAAATTCTTTTTTGTCTTGAAATAAGTTTTATTTCAAAATAGTGAAAACAAATAAATAAGATAATAAAAATATTTTAAAAAACTATTTGTCTGCCTTGTATTTTCCATTTCATTGACAAACAGAAGAAATCATAGAATCATAGAATGGTTTGGTTGAAAGGAACCTTGAGGATCATCTAGTTCCAACCCCACTGCCATGGGCAGGGACATCTTTTGCTAGACAAGCTTAATCAAAGCCCCATCCAACCTGGCCTTGAGGTCTTCCATGGATGGGGCATCCACGTCTTCTCTGGGCAACCCGATCCAGTGTCTCACCATCCTCTCTCACAGTAAAGAATTTCTTCCTAATATCTAATCTAAATCTACGTTCTTTCAGTTTAAAACCATTACCCTTCATCCTATCACTACACTCCCTTGTAAAAAGTCCCTCCCCATCTTTCCTGTAGACCCTCTTTAGGTACTGGAAGGCCGCCGCAAGGTCTCCCCAGAGCCTTCTCTTCTCTAGGCTAAACAACCCCAACTGTCTTAGGCTGTCATCATCATTAGATTCATTTTACTATAAAATTACCTTTCCCTCCTCAAACATGAGCCTCTGATTTCCAGATTTGCCATGCAGCATTTGAATAAACAGCTCTCATAAGACCATTATAACTGCAACCATAAGTACCTTCTGCTGGAATTGGAAAGAGCTCTATTACAGAAGCCAGTAAACTGATTCCTCACAGTTAAGAAATATCTTACCACTTCATGAACCCTCCCAAAATACTGCAGTACAGTAGAAAATTAAAAGTCAAGTCCTTAAAATTTTTACTAGCGTACGTTTAGAAAGAATTTCTAATGTTAACATGTTCTTTGTACTGTAAGCATTTCCGGCAGCCAACAAATTTCAGAAGACTTTTGTACTAAAAAAGACATGTACAATTTGCAAATGGAAATCTTTCATGTTAAAACTTTTGTGCACCTGAGTATGCCAATTACTGGAATATTATTACAGTTCATTCACTTTTCCATGTTGCCAACCTAACTCTGCTGAGATTCGATTGTGCTCTGCATTTTTTTCATTAGATTTTTCTGACATGTTAACTTTGCTTTCTAATTTTCCATTTTTATTTTCTTATCTGTTCGTTTTCAAATGGCTTCAAGTTTATTAAAAGAATAAAAGAACAGGCACCTATTCTTTACTTACTTTTTTAATTCAAATGAACTCTTAATTGCTTATGTTGCAAAGACATGAAATTTATAATACATATCTTTTTTGTCATCCTACTGTATGTGATTATCTTGTATAATTCATATATTTTTATTGATGGGTAGAAAATACTGAGGCAAAGATGAGTCATTAAGGAAAAAAGCATGACAAATTTCACCTTGACTATAACAAACTTTGCAATAACACAAACCCTTTTGAAAATAAAGTTACAATGAAGAAAAATATAAAATTTTGGCTGGGTGAATAATCATAATGCAAACTGCTGAAATAATTAAAAAGAAAAAAAAAAAAAAGCTGAAGTCTTTCAAGCCTCTTCTGGTCTTTTCTTCTATTGTATTTTAGAATATAGATGACCACACACAATGGTTTTATTCTGGCTGAAAAGATAAATGCCCATATCGCCTTCAGCAAAAGCTATACTTCTTTCCTCTTCAAACACCTGAATGTTTTATTCCGTCTTTTCTATAAAAGACAAATGAGAAACACTAATTTAAATAAGACTCCATCACTGAAGCACTTAAATGTGTAGGTATTATTCTCTGGACACGATGGAATACTCTAAGCAGAGGGGGCTCTAATTTTGAACTTTTTTTAAACTTAACTTGCCCCAGTTAGTGTATGTGTGTATGTGTGTGTTCGTTTTCCAGACGATGGAATACCTCGCATGCTTTAAAGGAAAACTCTGTGGCGATATTGGTAACCTAAAAAAAAACCACAAACCAAACCAAAACAAAAGCCATACTAATAATACATTAAAAGAATAATTACAAATTCATTTCTTTGTCTTCACTTTGATAATTTAGAATAATGTATCAAACGTTATATATTGCCTGAGATTTTAAAGTATCTGCTTTTGAGGGACAACATTCATTTTCTTAATATCAAAGAAGTTTTTGCTTTTTCTGAAAATAATTTACCAATGGCAGGAAGAATACTGAAGATATAAGGGCAGAAAGGATTCCTTATTTTGCAGCTTTTTTTTTATTTCCCAGAATTTTTATCATATTCCCCATTTAGGAATGCTGTTACCACTCAATCTTATATTTCAGCCTTAAAATAATATACTAAGTTATAAGTATTTTATAGATGCATATGATCCAGTATGCCTGTTCTTAAAGTTAGTTTTTGGGCCACAAACAGAAAATCCTTAATTATATTCAGTGTCCTAGGGAGTGTAATTATCTGCCTCACAAGCCAGTACAAGTTCATATAGAATATTATTATCTAACTGGCCCAAAGACCAAACAATTGCAAAAAAGGTACTCTTTTCTTATCTCATAGAATCCATCCCTCCTAATCAGGATCACATAATAATGTTGGAGACACAGAGTTTTCCATGCTTTTACTCTGTCTGTTACAAAGAGGGGTTTCATAGTATGTTGCCTTTCAGTAGCCGTAGAAATATTTAGTATGGGGCTAAAGGATTTTCAGGCCCACCTTCACTCCAAGATAATAACGTAAAGAAAACAAAAGAAAAAATTATGGAATACTGTCAAAATTATTAGTTAATTAGTATAGAAAAGCATTTGATTTACTGTTCGAGTTCAATATTGACAAAAAGGGCAAAAGGGAGCCACAACTGAGCTTAAATTTCATAACACTATGAAAAGTTACATTTCATGGCTATTCCCCCTGAAAAGTATCCCTATCTTGAGAGCAATTTCCTATGGCTTCCTTTAACTAGCAGCTCGGTGCAGACTGAAGAAAGCACAGTTGCCTCCTGAAAGAATAGTGGATGACAGGAATCCTAGTTCTGATATCAACAGTGAGAAACAAATAGAAGCAGCAGAGCAGGTTTATTCTTAAAATCTTTTCAGATTGCTTTTTGCATTCATCCATGCTATCAGCTACGCTTGGTTTTTTGTGGGTTTTTTTTCCTTCCAGTTAAAACTATACGAATCACAAATACCCTAAGGCCTGTCTGATACAAAAATGCTGCTCTCGAATACTTAAATAGCTCTCTATGAAAATTGGTTCTTGTGGCTTAATGTCAGCACTTTGTTTGAGTGTTCAGTTTCAGCAGTGACAGATATTTTGGTTGGAAAGAATCCTTAAGGAAGTAATAAGCTACTGAATTCACGTACAAACCCTAAAGATGGAAGAAAATGCCCACAATAAAAGAAAGAAAAAACAATTACTTCTACTTTGTATATGCGATGTGTAATATTTTAAAAATCATGATTCTTTTACATCCATCCATCTTTTACATGCATCCAACGTATGCTGTTTCATATCCAGTTCTACCAGAAGAACGATTCTTAAATCTTATCTCTTTGAAGACGGAAAGGGAGAAGATTCCAGTGAATGAAGAGATGACTTACACCTGATGTCATCCTAAACAGTTAAGGTGGCAAGCTTAACGGCTTCATGGTGTGTGGTAATTCTGGACTCAAGTTTCACTGTGTCCTGGGAATGTCTCACAAATAATTTCATAATGCCATTGCTCTCCATAAGTGTTCAAAAAAATCAGTATTCAGAATTCTGTTACAAGCATAAAGTAGTTCTGCTGCAGAGTGCTGTATGGAATTTCTACATAGGGATACTTTTATCTATCTCTCTATCTGTCATCAATCATCGGTCTTATCTACATGTTGCACATTTCATCTCAGATGCTTGATTTGAAATAAAATTTAATGTATATGTAGCAGGAAGATGATGTTTATAGACATGCCATTAGTGTCAAAAGGGACCTTTAGATATGAATGAGAAAACTTGTTCATGTAGGTCACTTTAAAACTTTGCTTAGGATATCTTAATCAATGTTTTGCATCTGAAGTGAGATAACATGGACTGTTATGAATTCGTAGGGAAATACATGGATGATATTGTAAGGCTATGTTATTAATGTATGAAAAAGATAGAAACTCCAGAATGAATATGTGTACAGAAGGACATGTAATATTACAATTAGCTTTGGAATCCTGTCCCAGGAATGTCTAAATGGGAAAAAAAATCATATTTTTTTTAGAGTTTTTATCTGTATAATCTAGCTAAATAGCTATTCCTATTACTATTTTATCTCCTGAGGATAAGGAGAAGCTACCTCCACTTTTATACAGTGGACTGAGCTACATAGGAATAATGATTAAATTAATGGTAGAGAACATCAAAGGGAGAGTGAGACCTTGAGGTCTTCAGAATTTTGCCCCAAATATTGTGCTGGTGTTTTATACAAGTTGTGATGTCAATATATATAGAAAAGTTCTGTAAAGCTTGCTTGTGACTATTGCCTGTGAGTACCTTTGGGTGGATGTCAACCTATGAATTCCAAATGGACAAAGGTATTTTTCGGTAACTTTCAGCAAGAAATTAGATTTCATACATATCCACAGCATTTCAAAGTTAGTTATTTTAGGATGAACAAGGATATATGATTTTCTCTAGGCTACACTACTTTCAAGACCTGGCTAATTTTGAACTGCTCAGCTCTGTGTTTTGCGGTTACTAGATCCTTTCTAGCTCTAGTACTCCTGGAACTATTAGTCCATATTCCCACCCTAAAATATCATTAAGAATTGTTTAAACAAAGAAACGCCAAAAAGCTAGTGTGATCAGTCCTGTAGTTCTTGAAATCAAAGGCAATGCTGTGCAGGAACAACATATGTTTGAGGCAGAAATATACTACCTTATGCTAGAAAAACTCCCATACATATTTCCTTCATATTCTGCATCACAAATTACAGAAGGGGTCAATAAAGCACTTGTTTTTATTCCATTAGCAAATTTTCAACAAATTTTCATTTTAAAATTTTTCATAGAAGCTACAAAGAAAGGGCATTCAGATACATGACATCGGATAATAAATCTAAGTAGCGGAAAATAAAACAGCAAATTGAAGAAGAAAAAATTGGGTACCATGTGACTGTACAATACATGCAATAGATAAAACTGTTCTAATTGCCAACACAACACAATTTTCTTCAACAAAAGTACAGAAGTGTTTGTTTGAGAGCTATAGATTTGTTTCTTTAATCTCCTTTCCCTGGAGAGTTATCAGGGGTTGTTCTCTTGCTGGAGTAATATTCCTTTGTCTTGAGCTCTGAATTTCATAATTAGAGTGAAAATCTGCTTTTTGCCTGCTTCTGAGTAGATGCACATTGCTGAAGGAGTTGCTCTCTGCTGATTCACCAGTGTCCACCTCAGCACTTTCAGCCTCCAGGGCAAGCTGTTGGTTTTAATCATAAATTGAATACATGAGGAAGAATAATTAAAGAGCAAACTGTAATTATGAGTAACATCCAAAGGGAGCAAAACCAACATTGAATGTAGGCCTTAGGTTTCTTATTAGTGCATTTAGGATTAACTATAAACATTCTTTTTAAACTCAATTAAATAGTTCATTAGATGGATTTTTCCTATTACAACAGGATAAAAGGCTTGACTTTTAGAACTATACTGTTTGTTGAGGTTTTCTTTTTCTTAACTATTACTGTGTATGTTTCAATGGATTTCCTTTTCCTAGGAGACATATTTAAAAAAAGACAGAAAAAAAGAATCCTTAGCACATCTTTAGGGGGCTGTGCTTTTTTAGTTTCTTTTTATCACCATTCCTCCTACACCCCAAAAGTAATTAGTGATGTGCCAAATGCTGTATGATTATACATGCCTGAGAAACAGTGATATTCCCTCGTTGGTGGGGTTCCTAGCAATTAAGATCTTTTTCCCTTCCCCTACAATTGTCTATTTTACTAAACCTGGATCACGTTTGCTGTTACAATATATAGTGGATATCAGTCTAGAAATAATTGGTTTCTTTGTAATATCTGATGAGTCAGGTTGAGATATATTCTGGTGTGTTTCCTCATGCTATGTCCCATCCTAATCTTGTCAGCTGTGGCTAATGTGTGACAGCAAAATTAGGCAGAATGAAACGATGTGCATTTACTGCAGTACAAATATTGTCACCTGCTAATACTTGATTGAACTTCCTGAGGCTATTTTTGAGGACTACAGGGGAATCAGTGGAAGTACACTGAGAAAAAAACTCTTAAAAATGTTTTAGGGGTCTATTCTGCAGAGTGCTAAGCTCTCCGGTCTTTAACAGTTGTTTAACTGCATATTAAAATTTAATTTAAAATCCACTTTGATTTTTATCAGCTATGTTTAGGTGAGTGCTACACTGTACCATGGATAAAGAGTACGTGTAACACCTGTTGCTCAGTATAGTGAAAAGTTACTGGAGACCCCACAGCTATAAGCAACTCTACAATGGTCAGCTAAAGAAATGCAGGTCTGGAGCTAGACTAAAGTGGTTTTAGGGGTAACAAACAGAACACAACCATGGCATTTTACACACACAGAAAGCAGTTACATAGTAAAATCAGATATGATTTGCAGACCAATGAAGAAAAATGAAGGTGTAAAAGAAATTATATTAAAATAATCCCAAGTAGATCATAGAGTGAAGAAAGAAAATAAACTCAACATCGTGTTCCTCCTTGTGAATGTTGCTCATTGTCATGCCCTGCAACCACCACCAGACCGATAGCATGGTCTTTTAGAGTCAAAAAGGAAGTGGAAGTGTGAGAATAACACCAGCAAAAGGGGTAGGTACTAGGAAGTGTGTGTATATAAAAATTTTAATGGTAGTAATAATTTACATTCTTTTTCTATAATAATTGGATCTGGGCTAATAATGAATCTTTGATCTGACTTAAGATTTCAAGTACGTGGTCGGTTAACCTTGGTCTGCCAGGTGCCCACCAAGCTGTTCTGTCACACCCCTGTCTCAGCAGGACAGGCAGAGAAAATAAGATTAAAAAGATCATTGATAAAGATAAGGACAAGGAGATCACTCACCAGTTACCATCATAGCCAGAACTTGCAGAATATTAATTGAATTGATTGGCAATTAAAATAAAGTAGGATAGTAAGATGCAGAAACATTGAAAAGACCTTCCCCCCACTCCCCCATTTTCCCAGGTTCAACTTTACATCTTTTGTTCGCTACTATTCTGCCTTCCCCTCCCACAGGAGGAAGGCACATTGGGGTGGGGGAATGGGTTTGCAGTCATGTTATGTTACACTTCATCTCTGACACTCCTTCCTCCTCACACTCTTCGTCTGCTCAAGCATGGGGTCCCTCCCATGGGGTACAGTCCTTCACGAACTGTTCCACAGGCTGCAGTACTTCAGGAATTGCTCCAGTGTGGGTCCTTTCCATAGCGTTCCTCTCCACCAAAAGTGAGAAGTCTTTGAAATCTTGTTCTTAACCTAGCTTGAAATCTAAACTCATAGCATGCTCTCACATTTAACTTGGGTCAAATTTTAGTTTATATTTAGGTCAGGAGGTCAGAACAGATGTTCTTAAAAGTACTTCTTGATTTTAACATCTCTGAATTCGTTAGCTTGCCCTTTCATTGTATCTCCTTTGATAATGCAATGCTGGTATAGCAACTGTTAAACCTCAAGTCCATTAGAATTTTCCTTGTAGATCCTGTTACACAAAGAATTAAAAAAATCAAACGTGAAAATATACCTCTAGATGAAACTTAACTGCTTCTTGTTACTGTTCAACAAAGTACTTTCCTGGTTATCTTCAGATGCCATGCATTTTTCCTTGATAGATTAAGCATGGGATTTTACAGCTAGGTGATCTCTTCATTTTTACACTCTGAAAGCAGGGTTTTTTTTCAGTGTTAAGCATCTTTGCTTATCCCATCCAATGTTCTCCACCCTAGAATATTGTTTTTTAAAAACATTAATTATTATTGATAGAGTAGATGAACAACAATAAATGCCCTAGGCTACCTGCAGAGAGTTAAAATAAATACATGTGAGATGTAGAACTTAATTTCAAATGCCAGGTGCAACCTGCTTCCTTTTTTTTCTATAAATTCTATTGTGTGTAATTATTGTCAGAACTTTATTCAATTCTATGTACTAAGAAACCAGTCTCCCTCACGATCCTTCTGAAAAAACAGTAAGTTCATGTTTAGTATATTTTAGCATATTTAAATTGATGGGAATATTTTAGGAGTACATACTCTGATTAATGGGGACAAAGCTATTTTAAATGTCTACTTCTTCCACTGTGCATTAAAATGTAATGATTGCTATTAAGGTTCATTAGATAATTTCATCGATCTATACCACATTTAAATAAAAGCACGTAAAATGCATGTATAATCCAAGACAAAAAAAATAATGGGTTTATCTATTTCTGATCTTACTATCTGAAAAGCATATAGACTGCTGCTAAAGCTATATGGTGCCAGTTTCAAACTCCATCTGACTTGTCAGAAACTGTTCTACATTGCAAAGTACATTTTGTCTAGATTCCCATGTGATATGTCTTGTACAAGTGTGTAGATCACTTTATAGTCTTATTATGAGAAAGAAATGTTTTAAAGAGCTTTTGAAGTCCTAAGCAATTTATGGTTCAGAAGTCATAAGGGAAATGAACTTATGTCATTGCTACATCAGGAAGGCCTAAGTCCCCTGAACACTGAGCAGCTCTACAGATAGGATTCTACCACCTAATTAAATAGAAACATTGTCAACTTTCTAATTCCACAGACAATGGAGAGAAAAAAATGAACATGGAAGAAGGACAATAATAAAGAAATTAGTTTTGAACTTCAGCTCAAGACTCTAGCAGGCAGAATGGCATGATAGCTTTTTTTCTTAAATTACAGCAGCCATAGACAAATTGTTTTCTACTTTCTACTTGTTCAGAATTTCAAAAGTCACTCCCTCTCTTATGAGTTTTCTGTATTAATTTTGCTATGATTATATGTTTTATATTTTGATTGAGCTACTATAGACATCTCAAGGATGGTTAGTGCGTACCAGTATGAGTTATCTCTAATTTTAATGAATGTTATTTTCCTCTTGCATATTTTTTTCCTGCCAGCTAATAGTAACTCCAGAAAATTTAAAAAGAAAGAAACACTGCACGTTTTTTCTTGGCCATTCTCAATTGTTTGTCTCACTCTCATTTGAACTGGATTTATCTTTTATTTTTCTCTCCTCAAATGTCCTGTAAGGTCACAGAACATTTAAAAAGGCTGTTACTTTCCAACTGAGAAGTAGCTGACTTTCAGTGATAAAAGAGCTGATTCTTCTGTCAAGAATCTGTAACACGCATATATACTTTGCAAAGTGCTTTGGTTTCTTTAGCTAAAGGTTAAACAGTGTGAGTTGTTATTATTATCTTATTATTATCAATAATTTATTCTCCTTTTCATATGTGTCCACCAATGGAAATATATACTCTGAAGTGTTGGATGTTGATCTCCAACTGCCTTTTACTCCAATTGGAGCAGAAGGTCTCGAAAAGTACCAAATTGACAAGTAACTGTGAATAAAATGCAAGAAGAAAGAGCTGAAATAGCCTATCTTGAGAAAAATAATATTTATGTTAATGTGCTGTCTTATTTAAAATAACAAGACCTCTTTATTCTTTAAAGTAAATACAATTCTAATTTGAAACTAAGACCTATGAATCAGACACTGTCAAGAGGGTCTTTCCCTTTCCATTGTTGCAACTGAAAATATGTATATGAATATATATATTCACAAAGCTATTTTTTATATATATTTATACACACACACATACCAGGGAGCTAGAGATTACTATGATAGAGTGTTTAGAAGACTGATGAGTTAGGCTGATTTCACTCATTGAGCATGTGTTTATTGCTGATGTTAATTTCTTACACAGTATTAATCATCTTCACTACAAATACAAAACTCTTAATCTTTATCACTTTTAAACTGACTGTGAATATAACATACCACAGAAGGGATGCGGGGTAGTGGGCTCAGGTGGCTGTGGTTCTTGGTAGCTCTTAGTGTCCAAGGCATGGATGATGCCTTTTTACAAGGGCATATAGTGATAGGACGAGGGGTATTGGCTTCAGACTGGAAGAGGGTAGATTTAGATTAGGTATCAGGAAGAAATTTCTCACAATGAGGGTGGTGAAGCACTAGAACATGTTGCCCAGGGAAGTTGTTGAGTCCCCATCCCTGGCAGTGTTTGAGACCAGGCTGGATGGGGCTTTGAGCAACCTGGTCTAGTGGAAAGTGTTTGGGCCCATGGCAGGGTGGTTGGAACTAGATGACCTTTAAGATCCCTTACAACATAAACCATTCTATGATTCTATGATCTGATCTGAAAGCTCCTAATCAGAGAGATAGGTTAACTTAGGCATGCTTCCTTTATTTCTTCTGTTTTATCTTGTTTATGCCCGATGTTCTAATGCCCTCCTCTACTTCTGATACTGCTTTTCTTGTTTTCTGCTGTCTTGCTAGTGTTCTTGTACACTTGAGGAGCTCTACTGCCTGTTTGCAATGTCCTGCTTCCTCTTTCTTTCTCTCTGTCTAGCAACTTCTTCCTTCCACCTCCTACATGCAACTACACACATCCTTGTTAGTCTCTTTGGTGATCATATTGCTTACATAACTGTGGAAAACTGTGTCTGACTATGCCATCACAGTTTTACAAAATCCTTATAAATTGTTGTTATTTACACTGATTTAGTACACTTATATTCAGGTTCAAGACTAATATTAGTCATCCTGTTAGCTTATTTGTATTGGGACTGCTTTCTGTTATAGTATTATGAAAACATAGAAACATGTTGGTTGTCAGTGATCCTTGGAGGTCATCTAGCCTAACTTCTTGCTCAAATCAAAGCTATCTAAAGTTACACCAAATTACTCAAGGCTTTTTCTAGTCAATTTGGAATATCTCCAAGGATGGATATTCCACAGCCTTTCTGAGCAACTTTCTCCAGTATTATACCATTTTTACACTTGTTCCTTATATCTACTCTGAATTTCCCTTGGTGTAATTTGGGTTCATTGCCTTCCACCTACCACTGTGCATCTCTGAGAAGTGTGTCCCTTCATCTTCAATATAAACTTTCACTAGGTAGCTGAAGACATCCTTTGTTTTCTCTTTAGGCTGAACAAACACAGATCTCTCTGCCTCTCCATGTATATCACGTGCTTCAGCCTTGTGACCACCTTGGTGGCCCTCTGCTGGATTCCCTCCAGGTTGTCAATGTATCTCTTGTACTGAATAGTCTAGCTCTGGACACCATATTCCAGATTAAGTTACAAAAATGTCAAGAGGAATAATTACTGTCTTTGACCTGCTGGTATGCTTTTTCTTGTGCAGCTTAGCATGCATATTTGTAGGATTTAATTCATGCCTTCACTTAAATGGCTTGCAACTGTATAAGACTTCTTCTCTTGGTCTGATATCCAAAGGGAAAGGGGACTGAAAACATGCATAAGTAATATGTGTATGAATAAACATGCATTCATCTCAGTATTTCTGTTAAAGAAAATGAGACAAGCCTATGGACATGTTAGCTGTACAGTTGGATTTTTATATGCCCTTTTGTCTAGGCTTTTGGTTGTTTCTTTGTTTGGTTGGAGCAAACACTTCTTCCCGCCCTGATTTTCCCTTTACCATTGTGTTTGTGGCAACATAGTTTAATCACAGTGAACACAATGCAATTGTGTTTTCATCTGTGAACTGAAGTCTATTAAAGGAAGACATCCCACAGCCAAACAACAAAAAACTCCCCCACTGGCATACACAGAGGTGTCAGTAATGAAGAAGAGTGGAAGCTTGTAACAGCAAGGTCCAGCAGGAGGAAGAGACTTCCTCCAAAGCCTGACGTGCCTTTGCAAAACTGCTTCACTGCTCTGCAGACTGGAGAGGAAGGATGCTGGAACCGAGTAAGGCAGCCCGATCTGTTCCCCACTGTTGCAAATAAGAAAAAGCAACAGGTGATAGTAGTAGGCGACTCTCTTCTGAAGGAGTGCAGAGGAACCCATTTGCCGATCTGCCTCACTCTCTAGAGAGGTGTGCTGCTTACAGGGGGCTCGTATCAGGGCTGTCACTGAAAGACTACCAAGCCTCGTACAGTCCAGTGACTATTATCCGCTGCTGTTTTTTCACGTGGACACCAGTGATACAGCCAGGAGAAATCTGAGGAATATCGAGAAGGATTACAGAGCCCTGGGAGTGGAGGTAAAGGTCTGTGGAGCACAGGTAGATTTTTCATCAGTCCTCCTGATCAAAGAGACAGTATTTGAAAGGACCAGTCGAGCCTGGGAGTCAACACATATTTACAGGACTGGTGCCACAGCCGAGCTACTTAGACCATGGGACACCCTTTGAGAAACCAGATCTACTGGGGGCTGATGGGGTCCATCTGCCAGAGAAGGGGAAGAACATCTTTGGTCTAAGTCTTGCCAAGCTGGTGAAGAGAGCTTTGAAAGAAAGTTTCTGGGGAAGGGAACTCAATCCATCCCACTCCTACCAGTTTGATACCAGTGCCAGCAATAGATGCCCAGAGCCTGGAGAAGGATCACAGGTCAGCAGGAGAGCACCTGAAGTGGAGCACAAGGGAATTGCAGCCACTCCAGCCAGTAAGTCAGCTTCATCGGGGGCCCAACTTAAATGCCTCTGTGCAGACGCATGTAGCATGGGGAATAAACAGAAGCTGAAGATGTGTGTATGCCTGCAGGGCTATGATCTTATTGGCATCATGGAAACTGTGAGATGGCTGCTAAGACTGGAGTGTTGGAATGGAAGGATACAGGTGTTTTAGGAAGGACAGACAAGGGGGGATGAGACTGTTCACCCTCTATGTCAATGATCAGCTGGAGTGCAGGGAGCTATGCCTGGGGATGGATGAGAAGCTGACTCAGAGCTTAAGGCTCAGAATTAAATGGAAGGCAAGTACAGGTGACATTACAGCGGGGGTCTGCTACTTGCCACCTGACCAGGAAGACCGAGTGGATGAGACCCTCTATAGATCGAATGGAGCAGCCTCATGTTCACAAGCTCTGGTCCTCATGGAGGACTTCAAACACCCCGATATCTTTTGGAGGGACATAAGCAATCCAGCAGGTTCCTGGAATGCGTTGATGATAACTTCCCTCTCCAAGTGATAGAGGAGCCAACAATGAGAGGTGTTATGCTGGACCTTTTTCTCATCGACAAAGAAGGAATGTGAAGCCCAAGTGCAGTCTTGGCTGCCGTGACCATGAAATGGTGGAGTTCAAGATCCTTAGACAGTAAGGAGGGCGCACAGCAAACTCACTACCCTGGACTTCAGGAGAGCAGGCTTTGGCCTCTTCAGGGATCTGCTTGGTAGAGTACAGCAGGATAAAGTCCTGGAGGGAAGAGAGGCCCAAGAAAGCTGTTTAATATTCAAGGACCACCTCCTCCAAACTCAGGAGCGATGCATCCCAACAAAGAAGAATTCAGGCAAAAACATCAGGAGGCCTGAATTGATGAACAAGGAGCTCTTGGACAAACTCAAACACAAAAACAAAGCCTACAGGAGGTGGAAGCAAGGAGAAGTAGCCTGGGAGGAATACAAGAGAAATTGTATGAGCAGACAGGGATCAGGTTAAGCAGGATAAAGCCCAGATAGAATTAAATCTGGCCACTGACATCAAGGGCAAAAAGAAAATCTTCTAGATGTACGTCAGTGAGAAAAGGAAGACTAGGGTAAATGTACTCAATGACTTTTTTGCCTCAGTCTTCACAGGCAAGAGGTCTAACCCCATCGCCCAAGTCTCAGAAGGCAAAGGCAGGGGCTCTGAGAATGAAGAACAGCCCACTGCAGGTGAAGATCAAGTATGAGAACATCTAAGGAACCTGAAGGTACACAAATCTAAGGGACCTGATGAGATGCATCCATGGGTCCTGCGGTAACTGGCAGATGAAGTTGCTAAGCCACTAGCCATCATATTGGAGAAGTTGTGGCAGTCTGGTGAAGTTCATACTGACTGGAAAAAGGAAAACATAACCCTTATTTTTAAAAAGGGTAAAAAAGGAAGACCTGGCGAACTACAGGCCAGTCAGTCTCACCTCTGTGCCTGGGAACATCATTGAGCAGATAATCCTGGAAAGTCTGCTAAGGTACATGGAAAATAAGGAGGTTACTGGTGATAGCCAACATGGCTTCACTGAGGGCAAGTCATGTCTGACAAATCTGGTGGCCCTTTGCAATAGGGTTACAGAATTGGTGGATAAGGGAAGAACAACTGACATCATCTACCTGGATTTATTGAAAGCGTTTGATACTGTCCTGCACAACATCCTTGTCTCTAAATTAGAAAGACATGGATTTGATGGATGGAGCACTCAGTGGATAAGGAATTGCATGGTTGCACTCAAAAGGTTGTGGTCAATGGCTCAACATCCAGGTGGTGAGCCGTGATGACTGGTGTTCCTCAAGGGTCAGTACTGGGACCAATGCTGTTTAACATCATTGTTGGCAACGTGGACAGTGGGACTGAGTGCACCCTCAGCAAGTTTGCCAACAACACCAAGATGTGTGGTGCGGTTGACACGTTGGAGGGAAGAGATGCCATCCAGAGGGACCTGCACAGGGTTGAAAAGTGGGCCTGTGCGCACCTCATGAAGTTCAAGACCAAGTGCAGAGTCCTGCACCTGGGTCAGGGACAATCCCAAGCACAAATACAGGCTGAGCAGAGAATGGATTGAGGCAGCCCTGAGAAGGACGTGGGGGTGTTTATTGATTTGAATAACCCATCAACATGTGCTTGCAGCCCAGAAAGCCAACCATATCCTGGGCTACATCAAAAGAAGCATAGAATCATAGAATCATAGAATCATAGAATGGTTTAGGTTGGAAGGGACCTTGAAGATCATCGAGTTCCAACCCCGCTGCCACAGGCAGGGATACCTCTCACTAGACCAGGTTGCCCAAGGCCACATCCAGCCTGGCCTTGAACACCAAGCATGACCAGCAGGTCGAGGGAGGTGATTCTGCCCCTCTACTCTGCTGCTGTGAGACCCCACCTGGAGTCCTGCATCCAGTTCTGAAGTCCTCAGCACAGGAAAGACATCGACCTGTTGGAGCAATTCCAGAAGAGGGCCACAAAGATGATGAGAGGGCTAGAGCCCCTCTCCTATGAAGACAGGCTGAGAGAGTTGGGGTTGCTCAGCCTAGAGAAGACTCCAGGGAGACCTCATTGCGTCCTTCCAGTACTTAAAGAGGGCCCACAGGAAAGATGGAGAGGGACTGTTTATCAGGGGAGTGTAGTGATAGGATGAGGGGCAACTGTTTCAAACTGGAAGAAGGTGGATTTAGATTAGATATCAGGAACAAATTCTTTACTGTGAGAGTGGTGAGGCATTGGCATAGCTTGCCCAGGGAAGTTGTGGATGTCCCATCCTTAGAAGTGTTCAAGGCCAAGTTGGATAAGACTTTGATTAAGCTGGTCTAGTAGAAGGTGTCCTTGCCTGGCAGGGGGGTTGGAACTAGATGATCTTTAAGTTCCCTTCCAACCCAAAGCAATCTGTAATTCTATGATACTATGGTGCTGTGACTCTATGAACTTGTTAAGTACTGACTTACTTGTATCCGTGCCCCCTGTACATTAACAGAAGATAACAGATGCTGTGGTAATGGGTATGATATAAGAATCAAAACTGGAGGAGGATGTGTGTATTATTTTCAGACTGTATATATTATTTTCAAATATACAAGAAAAATGCAAGGAATACAGGCCTTGAGGATGAAGTCCTGAATACTTCTGTTTTTAAAAATAAAACCCATTAATTAATCAACAGTGTTGATAATGTCTCTGACATTTCACAATGTTTTCTTGCACAGAAATGGTAAAAATAGTTGAAAAACCAATGTCATCATAATTGATTGTAATTTAGCGATGCTTAATCTAGTTCATTTGCTATACTATCACATTATTCTGTGTAAAAATCCACACTCTCTAAAGCTACTTCTTCTAATTGTAGGAGAAAACATACATTTAAGGCAGGAAGATATTTAGATCCTTCTTAGTCTTCCTTACATCCAGAGCATTATATCTCTCACTTTAAACTTTTATATGTGTTAGCTGTAAATTGAAGTATGTGGAATTTCTCCAAGAAGCGTGAAATCAAGTTCTAGTTTTGCAAGTGAACATTTTTCCCCTTGAGCAGAAAATACAGTTTAAAGGATGCATGGTCAGCACACCAATAATATCTCACATTTTTTTACAAGCAAGGAAGTTAAAACACAAAGAAAAGACCATATAAGAAATATGACAGTTCGAGGCCAGATGAGAAATCTTCATTCTGTCATTAAAAGCAAAGCTTCTAGTTCATGAATCCCTTAAGTTGATATTTTTCAGCATTCAGAAGAATATGTCATCTTTGTTTGTCTGCAAATTGCTGAAGAAATGTTAGAGAGCTGTCTGCTCTTGTCAGAAACCACAGTTGGAGCCTAGCCTGAGGTTTGGAGGGGAGTAACTCTGATGAACTCAGCATAAGCTTTATTGGCTAGTTGTAGATATCTCTAGACCAAAACACTTGGGGCATATTTTCCCCTAACTAGCAGTCTAGCTAAAGTGAAGTATTTGCTATGAAATATTGGATTTCTTCCCATATTGCAATATAAAGGTGAAGAATGATCCACCAGGGCTAAATTTGTATCACACAGGTTACCTCCTGTAGATTGTCTGTAATTTCAATTGTAGATACAAATTATATTTGTGTCTTTAGCTGGTTAAGTGCTTCCATCCATTTTTAACAATTATTTGTTTCAATAAAATTATAATATTGAGTTAACCACTGAACAAACACAATAATAAAAGAGCCTCTGAGTCTTAGAACTTCTGTCTAAATGAGAAAGACAAAAGGAATGCGTTATCTCCCATTTACAGATTGGGAACTGAAGCACAGAACAATTACTCAGTTTGCAAATGCTTTTCATTGGGAATGTATACATAATGCAGTGATGCGCAAAGCAGAGATACTGTAGCTAGCTCTGAGCAAGACATCTCTAGAATCAGAACTGGTATAGATTTCTCCTGAATAAGATAAATCTAGAATAAAAATGTTTATAGCAGTATGATGCTTTTCTCAGCTGAGAAATAAGGGGCAAAACTGTGCAGTAGCATAGGTTATACTTATCCTGAGATATCAACTAGCAGCCCTGCATATTGCCATGTACATACAGAGACTTGCTGCTGCCATTGCAGATTTCATGCCAGGTAGTCATACTCAGTGAGCAGTAAGCACCAATAACTGAACTGAAATTTCAGACATCCATTTCCATAACACAGTATTCTAACGTTACTTTTTAGTCCTCAGATTGCAATATTTTCTACTCCTACTGTATTTTGTTAAAAACAAACAAACAAAAAAAGCCCCGACAACAACAAACCCCCAAGAAACCCCCCAAAACTTCTTTCAAGTTCTGGTAAGAAAAAGTACTTTTTTCAACTTCATTAGAAATTCAAAGCTGGGAATTTAACAAACACAGACACATGCATTATTCTTATACTAAATAGTCAGGACCTAACATATAGCTTTGGCCTTGGTATTTTTTGTTTTACACAGCTCCCTTCTGAGAAAATATTTTTATCGAAGCAATTCTCAGTTAACTGATTTTCTTTGCTGTACCTCCCATCAGACTGTAAACATATTGGGAAGAAATAGAAGCATTCCTAAGTACATTTCAGGTACTGAGGGATTAAAGAACACTGCAGTTCCTAGATATCATGGTGAAAATAAAACAATTTTTCCATAAATGAAGACTGAAACAGAGGGGATCTCTCTTTAGTTCCTTCTGAGCTGATGGACTGTGGCAAGGCCAATGGAACTTAATTCGTATATATGTGAAACTCAAGTTTGTCCTATAGTTGTAATTGTGGTATAACTGAGTATCAGAGCAGTACTTGTCTATACATCCATGCATGAGTCATTAACCCTTTGAGTGGGCCAGGTACTCCCTGTCTAGTCATCTGCACAGGTGAATTAATGGACTGGTTTGAAACAGTGGAAGGACTTGAAACAATGTAATTGAAATCATAGCCACCTTGCCAATTAAGTATTTGACTAATTCATGCAGGAGCTCTCTGGGGGGGCATTTTGGACTGTCTGAAGACTCCCTCCAGATATGTCCTGCTGTGCCTACACAGATTTGTTTGTTTCAGTGTATTAATCATTTTGGCGGGGAGAATCTGGTCCTTTCAGCAACGTCTCAGATGGTTCCTGCTGCATAATTGGTCAAAACCTGTGTAGATAGGGTGCTTCTAGGTAGTAGAAACTGTTCCTGCAAATGCGAACATTGTCATGTAGGACAGTGCTTTAGACATAATTTAAATAGTTAGGTGATGTTTTGTATGTGTTTTCAGATAACCCATAGGCGTAGATCATGCATATGCAGGAACAGTCATAAGTCAGCTGGATTCAGCATAATGGCTGGGGGGAATCTTACCTGATGCAACTTAAGTTGTTGTGCCAAGGACCCATATAAGACATCTTCTTCACACAGAGAGCAGCCAACTGCCCTCTTTGAGATACTTGATTACGCAAACATACGTTACCCTGTGCCAAGATCCCACTTTTTTTTAAGACTCTGTATCTGTGCAATAGAAGAACAAGGAAAATGGAGATGGATGATATATTTTGGCTCTTTGCTTCTTCTGACTATTCAAAATTAAAATTCTTCTTCAGTTGTTCCCAGGAGCCAGAGAGGTAGTTACCAGGTCCACGAATATGAGGAATGCATGACTGGCTTTATCAGAAGGTATAGAATTATTATTAAACAGTTGGGTTTATTTCCTTGTGAGAGTTCGGTGCACTCTGGCAATCTGAGAATTAGAGCACATTGTTACTTTTTTTCAGATCTGGGGTTTTTTTTTTCCTTGAATTCTAATTATATTTCTCTGGTTTATACTACTTTTATTCACTTTTTTTCTCTTCTGATACTACTGGTCTTACATCTAGAAAATTGCCAAAAACTTTCTTCGGTTTTAGCTGGGGTTTTTTTGTTCAGTCACACTGTCCAAATTCCGTTAACTCTTATAATGCTGCTGCATTAACACCTGCAACTTATCCTACCTAAGCCTATATTTCTTCAGTTACATAGTTTTTCACAATGAAGAGTTAACTACATAGTCTCTTCCAAGCTGATTCAAACTTTTCAGCATCTAATCCAGTATTGTTCTTTTAAGTAGGAAAGAATAATGCTGAAACTTACAGATTTAGGACTTTAAATGATATAACCAGAGCGTGGGGACTGGATTACTTTACAATATTTTGTAACTGTTCAAAATATGTAACTTAATTAGCAGCATAGAGAAATTTTCTATCACCTACTACACGCATACCTAAATTTTTATCAATGTTCAAAAATATTACTAATATTTTGCTGTTATAACTTACTTCCACTGACAGGCCTTAAACACTGGAGAAGTGAAAACTAATATTTTTTTCTGTTACTAGATTGAAAAAATAGAGGCATAAGGAATAAATACAGACTGTTAAAACAATGATTTTTTTTTATTGAAGTTGCAAATGCAACCAAGCAATCTTGTTCAAAGCTTTCTTTTCAAAGAATGCTTTCTGTTATTATTGTTGTCATCTTTATCATTGTCCTTTATGGGATAGTAGAATCTAAATTTCATCTAGACAGGATATATCTCACTAGGTCTAATAAATATCTAAAAATTACGTCTGTCCTTTTTCTAAAAAGTGCACAAAGGAATAAAGTTTTGTCTTTATCAATGACTATGCCACATGGAAGTTTCTGTTTGCCTGTAAGCGTACAAGAACGGGACCATTCTTTGTAAACTGATTGTTAATTTTTGAATGTAATAAGATCATTCAAGGTCAGACTGTTATCTTCTTACTTGTAGTTGTGAGTAGGAATCAATGGCACTGCTTAGGGGAGTAAATTCTCTCTAATGTGATCACATACAGGGCTCACAGCCTGATCTATGAATGTCAGCATCATATTAATTAATCACTTCTGAAACACTGAAGAAGCTACATGACTTTGAGATTTTCTATAATTTTCCAAGGAATGGAAACTACACCAATCCTAATAAAAAAACCCAAAACAAACAAAGAAAAAAAACCCACCAGAGAACCTAGAATAATATTAAACCAAAAGCAATATTCAATTGTAATAAGGAGGTGACATCAACTGTGCAAAGTTTCAGTAAGAAATAAAAACAAAGTAAAAAAGGAACACATAATATTTAGAGGGACAGAATAATTTTTATTCTCATGGTGATTTTTGTTATGAATATAAAGGATGTTATGTTTTGAGGGGGTAAATTGTACACAACTGTGGAAAGCCTACTTGAATAAATGTGTGTTCTCTTTGTGTACTATTTCATTCTTTATAATTCTGCTTATCAATATAATATTATGAACTCAGTTTTGTTCCTACTGAAATAAATAGTCAGTCTATGTTTCTTGGTATAATCTTGACATAATAAATGTAGACAAAAGGTTGATGGATGGTGGTTTTGGTCCAGATGTCTTTCCAGATGCCAGTGCTGTACGTCTCTTTGAAAAAATAGCTGAAACACAGTGAAGATGGGAAGATTATCTTATTAAAACAAATCAACATTTAAAAAATATTTGTATTTCGTATTAGGATTACTTGAATTCTTTAGAGTTTTGTTGTTCAGTTTTGGGGTTTGGCTTTGTTTCCTCCCTCCCACAGTGTTAAGTGAGGATGAGGTCAGTCACAGAAGGATCAATATCCTATTTGTTGCTGACACAAAAACCCCTGGATCCAGACCCTGGATAAGACAGAGTAGGATGTGAACCAGGAATGAACTCCCACCATGTGATTTAGGAAAATAGAGCTATTTATTGCACTCCAAATTCTACGCATACTTAGTTTATTTCTAAGGAATTGATTTCACTAAAACCACATGAAAACATATTTCTGGAAACTTCTCAGATGGTTAGAAACTCATAGAAAAGCACAGATACTTGGCCAAACGTTTGTTAAAAAAAAATAAAATAAGAAGGTCTTGCTTCAATTTCAAGTTAGAAATTTATCATGAATAACTACTGGCTTAAACTGTACAATACAAATGTTTTACTTTAAGTGCTCTATTCAAGTTGCTGCTTACTATCTTCCACACTCCACTTTCAATATGTTTCAGTCTATGACCCTGGAAGATGCATGTGTCTCTTCTAAGATGTATTAGTGTACAGCTACAGAAGTGTATTAGCTTCTACCAAAGCTTTTAACCTTCTGTGGGAGCTGATGTACTTATGATTTTTCCAGGTTTCTATGAGTTAGGTTTCCAGTGGCAACTATCTTCTCAACAGATTATAGTGCCATATATACACAAGTTCTGAATTAAAAAAGAAGCAGATAAAAAAATCCCAAACCCAGAGTCTAGCATAGTTATGATGTTCTGTACTACCTTGTTCATGACCAAAATCAGTTGAAAGTGTTAAGTATCTCCATAAAATAATGAATCAGAAGGACATTTAGTATTAAGAGACTTGCTTTAAAAGATAAAGTTTAGGAATTTGATTACAGTCATTTTCTAATGTCAACACATAATTTATTGAAAATATTACATTAGATGAAAATACGGAAAATATTACTAGAATTGAAATGGAATGTAAGTACCAGTATATTGTGTATGGTATAAGCATTAACAACAGTTGTCAGAATGAATTACCACATCTGACATCTTAAAACAAAATCAGTAATAAAGAGAAAATAATACTGTTAGGATTAATACTAGTTTCATGATGTCTAAAGATATCACACTGGCAAGCCTGAGGTTCCTTATTTAGTCAAAATATGGGCAAACCATAGCTTGTGCAACTACTGGATTAAATTAAGGCATTGTCCTGGGCATACAATAAAGTGGAGTCAGCTACATTGTCTCCATTCCAGCAATCTGGAATCATGCTGCAGCCAAGCTTTCTTTGGGTAGCAACAGGCAGCTATAAGAAGAAAAAATAGAGCCTTTTTACCCACAAAGAAATGCACGGAAGCTCTGCTAGAGCAATTACTTCCAAAACTGAGGTAGAATCATACATGTGATAAACATTCAGAAAGATAGAATTTTTTTTTTTTTTTGAGTAGCCTTAACGTTTTCTTATAAACATGAAGGATCTGAGTATAGCACTATCAGAGTATGGGGTGTTTGTCAAGACCTTCTCTCCCCACAGTGTTCCTAGATCAGGTTACCCTTCTTTCTTACTGACCAGCAGTTATGTTGTGATTTAATTTCTTCTTCTCCTTTTGGCCCTGTGAATCTTGCATCCTACAAGTTTAACAACATCCAATATCAGATTATTTTATTATGGATTTCTTGAGCTGCTTGCCTGAAAAGCAGGGAATTAATTTCTTTCCTTGTTTCTTACCTTTTCTTTCTTTTTTCCAAGCTCAACAAGTAATCTAACAAAGCTTTCTTGATGGAAAACAGACAAATAAACAACAAAAAACAGATTAACATACTGACCACTTCCCATTTAGAACAAAAGCTAGAGAATTTTTTTCCAAACTGTGAAGAAAGTGTGCAATGAAGTGCAGGAATCACTTTCAGATCACAATTTTAACCTCACAGGGATAACTAATTAAGTTTTCAGATAGCTAACTGAGTCTAGGAAGACAATAACGTTTCAGATGTTCCATCTCTTAAATCTTTTACTGTCTGGTTTAAGCTTCTTTCTGTATGACTTTCTGATTTAATTTCTTAGATGTGAAACTACTTTCACTTTTCAATATTTAGCTAAATGTGTGCTGAATCTGTACTGTAAACTCAGCTACTTATTTCAGCTTTATCATCTGCAGATGTTTTGTTTCTGGGGAGACAGAATAAATATCAAGTAGGTAGTCAGGTATCTTTCTGGATGTAGTTCTTCCCCAAAAGCCCATTAATCAAAATACAGACCTCCTGACCCGTACACCCCTGCAGACATGCACACACAAAGACACACAACCGAATTTGCGTATTTGGAGAAAAATCATAGAAAACCAAATATTTTTAGATATACAGATCTATATTTATAAGCACACACACATAGGTAAGTATTATTAAATACAACATGCAATGTAACATTTATATACGTGTGTGGTACTTTATATCAAAATATTGCTATTTTTAGTTCTATCCTGTTTTCTTCCTTTCTGATTTTTTCTTCTAAAGCACTGCTTAATGTTGGACACCCAACTGTTACACGACATTTTCTTTGCAGCTATTGCATTGTAAACAATTCCTGTTTGTTGGCATCATTTCTAAATTAATATAGTCAATAACAAGCAGTAAAATCTTCACGCAATTAATAAGTAAAATGACTAGAACATATATACAGCTGCTAGATTTAGACACTAACGACCACATTTATAAAAGAATTTTATGTTTTTTAGTGTCAAATTACATCAATTCTCTTTCAAGAAGAGTATCATACCTTTCTGTAATTTTACTCTAATTTGATGTTTTGATGTACTTTTATTTATATATCTGTGTTTCAAAGTGGTGTTTAAGGCAAAACTATTTCTAAATAGGAAAAAGCAGAGAGAAAATATATACCTATTAAGCTTTTTTATATTTTACCTTCCTATTCTTGAGACTTGTGCCGACATTATGTTAAATTCCTCATTTGTCCTTTATCAAAATTTGGCCATAGTGGTTAATTGTTTACAGTTTTCCCTTTTATCCATAGCCATCTCCAAAGGGCCCAACATGCAATTAATTGTGTTCAGTAATGGATAAATCCATTTTTTTTGTCCTCTGAGTCCCATCACACTCAGAGGTTGAGATTAAAAGGAGGTTGAATTCTTCTTTGTGACTTAGAGTTGCTTCTCTCTTTTTTTAAACTTCTTACAAAACTGGGAGAGAAATGCTAAACAAAAAAAGTTTTCTCACAAAATTTTTATGAAAAGGTGATGAACCAAGCACTTTTGGAAGAAAGCTCACCTTCTTGCCCTCCAGTTTTCTTTTTGGTTAGAACACAGTCCCTATATAGCTGGTAAAGGCTTGTCTGTATTGAACTTTTCCTGCAATATCACCAAACTTGGTCAGCTGTGCAGTTTTCTAAATGCACAAGCACTGTGGAACAGATACTGAAAGCTTCATATCTTTTTGATGACAAAGAAAGCTTAAAATGTGTCCAAGAATCTGCTTGTCAGTCTTGTCCAGGCAGCTGAATACCAACAAACACCTGAATACACTCTGTGATGCAGTTTGAGGAAAACTAGTAAACAGTACTCCTAACCAAATCACTTCTTGTTGAGTGTTAACCTTCCAATAATTAATTTATTAAGGATTGTTTAGATTTTCCTGTTTTATTTGGGGGGTGGGGGGTTGGGGGGGAAGAAGAGAAAAACGAACAATGCATCTGTCCCACAAAGTTGTTTGAATTTGTACTGTGGCTCAAAGAATTATAAAACCTGAGGTAACATTTCATGACCTAATCTTCTATTTCTTTTCCTAGTCTGAAATCATGCATTTACACAAAACAGAGGAACAAAAGCCCTATATATTGTCTAGAATGCTTTATCATTTATGTTTCAGTGTCATTTATATTTAGCTATTTTTTACAGGTTTTTGTCTAACCTTGTTTTAGGAACCTTTAAAGGTAATTTACTCCAACAGTTTAATTACTTCTACAGACTGAAAGATTTTCTGTGCTGTTTACTTTAGTCTTTCCTTACTGCAGTATAAAATTTTTTTACATTTTACACATTTTACATATTTGAAGAATTTTATCATGTTTGTTCTCAGCCTTCATTTGTCTAATTCAGCAAAAACATTTAACGTCTGTTTGCAGGTCATGTTTTCTAGATCTCATTCTTTTTGCTTTTCTCTGTGACCTTTCTGGTTCACACACTTGTGGTTAATACACTTCAAGTATGGTGCCCAGAACTGCCACAACTCCAAGTTATCAATCTCAAATAAAGCATGTGAATTACTTCAAAAATTTTACATATCAAACTCCTGTTTATATATTCAGCTACAATTATTAAGAGCTTGAGCATTTGTTACTTTATGACATTATTTATTTTCAGTTTGTGGTTGACTGTACTCTTCCTATGTTTACAAGGTTCAGAAATATTTTCTGGAAGGTGGTTCCTTTTTTGATATTTGGCTTTTCAAATGTTTTTACTACACTTACAAACTTTCAGATAGGAAATTAATTCTCATTGGTAATGGTTTCACTTTTTGTCATTCTTGTTATGATCTCCCTATAAATCAATGAAAATGACTCATTTACACTGTATTTCTAACTTTTTTATATAAGAAAGTCACATGAAATGTACTCAACGATCCCACAAAAATCAGTAAAAAATTATAATGATATGATTTCTGTTGATTAAACTTTGTGGGTTAACCACAACCTTGTTAAGTAAACTTTTCAGGTTTCTTTTTTACCTTTTTCCTTTCAGGTCATTGCTGAGTGTTGCGAGTGTAGATTTTAGGATCCCACACAACTTTGAGGTAGCAGCAATTTAAGATTTATTTACACTTGTTACAATAAATCACAGGATTATGTTGCATGATTTTTAACAACACTTAATCATCAGCCAGTTATTAGAGTGATTTAATGAAATTTGCTACAGTCAACACAACAACTTAGTTAAAGATTCGAAAATGGTAAGGTTCACGCAAGACTTATGACAGCTTCCTAAATCAAATCACACACACACGCTCACACAAACACATACATAAAAGTTAATCTATGATCAGGATTTTTCTCTTTTTCTGAATTGTCATGAAGTATTGGTACAAAACGATCTTTGAAACCTCAAGAAATCCAATACTAGTAAATTACTCATTCTTTTCCTTCATTGGCATTTGTCAGTAGACAATCTTTGAACCCTTCTTAGAATCATAGAATTGTAGAATGGTTTAGGTTGGAAGCGACCTTGAAGATCATCGAGTTCCAACCCCCCTGCCATAGGCAGGGACACCTCCCACTAGACCAGGTTGCTTAAAGCCCCATCCAATCTAGTTTAACAAACACCTGCAGGTATGGGGCCCCAACAACTTCCCTGGGCAACCTGTTCCAATGCCTTACCACCCCCAAAGTGAAAAATTTCTTCCTCATATTTAACCTAAATCTGCCCTCTTCCAGTTTAAAGCCATTCCCCCTTTTCCTATCACTACACACCCTAGTAAAAAGTTCTTCCCCGGCTCTCCTGGAGGCCCCCTTTAGGTACTGGAAGACCGCTATAAGGTCTCACTGGAGCCTTCACTTCTCCAGGCTGAACAACCCCAACTCTCTCAGCCTGTCTTCATAGGAGAGTTGTTCCAGCCCTCTGATTATTTTTGTGGCCCTTCTCTGGACCCGCTCCAGCAGGTCCATGTCCTTCCTATGCTGGGGGCTCCAGAGCTGGATGCAGTGCTGCAGGTGGAGTCTCATGAGAGCAGAGTAGAGGGGCAGAATCACCTTCCTTGACCTGCTGGCCACACTTCTTCTGATGCAGCCAAGGATACGGTTGGCTTTCTGGGCTGCGATCGTACATTGCCGGTTCATGTTGAGCTTTTTATCAACCAGCACCCCCAGGTCCTTCTCCTCAGGGCTGCTCTCCAGCCATTCTCCACCGAGCCTGTATTTGTGCTTGAGATTGCCTCAACCCAGATGTAGGACCTTGCATTTGGCCTTATTGAACTTCATGAGGTTGGCATGGGCCCACCTCTTCAGCCTGTCTAGGTCTCTCTGGATGGCATTCCTCCCCTCCAGAGTGTCTACCTTGCCACATGGTTTGGTATCATCGGCAAACTTGCTGAGGGCGGACTCGATCCCACCGTCCGTTTCTCCAACAAGGATGTTGAACAGCACAGGTCCCAGTACCAACCCCTGAGGAATGTCACTCATCACTGGTTGCCACTTGGACATCGAGCCGTTGACTGCAACACTTTGAGTGTGACCGTCCAGACAGTTCTTTATCCACTGAGTGGTCCATTTGTCAAATCCATGCCTCTCCAATTTAGAGATCAGGATACAGTGTGGGACAATGTCAAATGCTTTACACAAGTCCAGGTAGATGATGTTAGTTGCTCTTCCCTTATCTACCAACGCTGTAACCCCCTTGTAGAAGGCCCCCAGATTTGTTAGGCATGACTTGCCCTTGGTGAAGCCACGCCGGCTGCTACCACTCACCTCCTTATTTTCCATGTGCCTTAGCACAGTTTCCAGGAATATCTGCTCCGTGATCTTGCTGGGCACAGAAGTGACACTGACTGGCCTGTAGTTCCCTGGGTCTTCCTTATTTCCCTTTTTGAAAATAGGGGTTATGTTTCCCCTTTTCCAGTCAGTGGGAACCTCACCGGACTGCCACAACTTCTTCAATATGATGGCTAGCGGCTTAGCAACTTCATCTGCCGGTTTCCTCAGGACTTGCGGATGTATCTCATCAGGTCCCATAGACTTGTGCACCTTCCAGTTCCTCCGGTGGTCTCATACTTGATCTTCACCTACAGTGGGCGGTTTTTCATTTTCCCAGTCCTCGTTTTTGCATTCTGCATCATGGGTAGTGTGGCTGCAGTCTTTGCCAGGGAAGATTGAGACAAAAAAGTCATTGAGTACCTCAGCTCTGTCTCTGTCCTGGGTAACCAGTTCTTGCATTTCTTTCTGGAGAGGGCCCACATCTTCCCTAGTCTTTCTTTTCTCACTGACATAGTTATAGAAGGATTTTTTATTTGTCTTGATGTCCCTGGCCAGATTTAGTTCTATCTGGGCTTTAGCTTGCCTAACCCGATCCTTGGCTGCTCGAACAATGTCTCTGTATTCCTCCCAGGCTACCCGCCTCTGTTTCCACCCACTGTAGGCGTCCTTTTTACTTTTGAGCATGTCCATGAGGTCTTTGTTCATCCATGCAGGCCTCCTGGCTTTTCTGCCTGCCTTCTCCTTTGTTGGGATGCATCGCTTCTTAGCTTGGAGGTGGAGAACCTTGAATATTAACCAGCTTTCCTGAGCCCTTCTTCCCTCCAGTGCTTCATCCCATGGCACCATACCATGCAGATTCTCCAAGAGGCCAAAGTCAGCTCTCCTAAAGTCCAGAGTGGTCAGCTTGCTGTGCATCTTCCTTGCTGCCTCGAGGATCTCAAATTCGACCATTTCATGGTCACTACAGCCCAGGCTACGCTTGAGCTTGACACTGCCTACTAGCCCCTCCTTGCTGGGAAGGACAAGGTCCAGCATAGCTCCTCTCCTTGTTGGGTTCTCTACCACTTGGAGAAAGAAGTTGTCATCAATACAATCCAAGAACCTCCTGGATTGCCTAAGCCCGGCTGTGTTACCCTTCTTTGTCAGCTTCTGTCAGCAGATGATCTTTGAAATCCTCATGAATTCTACTTTTTGATATCCTCATGAATTCTACACTTCGAAATCCTTGTGAAACCTACCCCTTGAAATCCTCACAAAATCTACCCTTAGAGGCATCCCAACTCAGGGGGAGATATTGGGTCACAGCCTGTTGTGATCCTGGAGAACTCAAAGGGTCTCACTTATGGTCACTATTTATAGGATTGCGAGATGATTGACTGTGGTCTGTATTTTTCCATTTTTGACCACAATTCTTCTCACGGAATTCTGATACCTTCCAGAGTGGGTTATGATCCAGGCAGCAGGAGTTTCAGGTATGGTTAGTGAATGCTTAATAGTCCTAACCCACTGTACTTGTAACGTGGACAAGAAAATACCAAGTTGTCCCAACTCACTGCACTTGTAGCCAAGATAAATACCAGATTGTCCGAGTCCTCTGCACTTGTAACCGAGACAAGAACTCAATGTTGGCTGGTCCGGACATCACAACATGGCCCAGATGGTCTGCACCACCACACTGAGGTCCTGATTTTTCCATGTATGTGTCTATAATACTTATATTTTCCTTCCGTTAAGCTATGGATTCTAGCTGCAATGTTCTTTTATGGAACTGTCCATCATGTGAACTTAGTACTGTTTCCTGTGAGGTCTGCTGATTTGGATTTATGGATTTTTCTGTGTTACCTACTACATTTCTCTCCTTTAAAAAATAAATTTCACTGTTCACCATGATCTTTCTTACCCAAGTAGCTGTTCAGTTTCATGCGCTCAGTCATTTTGCCTTTGTTGCTCAGAAACAAAGCCAAAAAATTTTAGCTTTCTTCTACTGCTGCATCAAAAAGTTGGCTTCAACAGACTCCAAGAACTTGCTTGATGATCTGGTACTGATTTCTGTATCTGAACATGTCTCTTCCATTACTTATGGAGGCACAGTTCATAACCTTTGATTGACTGTGCAACTTCCTGATTACAACTGATTGCAGCATCTGTTTCTGCACTGGGTACAACTAACTGCTCAACAATATATTTCTCCAATTTGTACTACTCTCATGGTAGGGATTCTAGTGACAAGCTAGTCACAAACATCATTTGGATTAGTCATTTGCTTCTTTTATTGTGACAGAATCATTCATGGCACATATTATTTACTCTGTTAGAAACAAACAGCTTGCAGCAATCTGAGTTCAAAGAATTCTGGTGATCTTTTTCCTTTACATTATTTTAGATGGCTTCCTACACACTATGTTCTTTTCTACTAATTGTAGTGCATCTGTAGTTTAAATTTTAATTGCATAGTTATTTTACCTGTAACTCAAATATGGATCTGCTTTAATCAATAGGAGACACTAAGTATGCACTTCATTCTTTATATTTCTGAATGCTATGTTTTGGTTGTTTTGCAGTCAACAGGCCCTCATCCTAGAATAACACAGGTGTAGGCCTCCATTAGCTCTTGGCCTACAGACATTCTGCTTGTTAACTTTTTGTTTAGTTGTTTATTTGTCACATTCTAAAAAAACTCCTCACTTCAGTTTTCCAGCTTCAGAAATTAAGCTAACTGTTTTTCAGCATCATATGGCATTGAATTTTAGTCTATGTTTATGACTTGTATTTTTTTCACAAATAAATGTTTCAGTATTTAAATGCCCCTTTAGCATCAACCTCATGATTTGATCCTTGTTTAGAGTCTTTGCCAGTCTTGACGGTGGAATTTTTGTTCTTGTCTCCTTTTTACTTCACCCAGCCACAATCTTATTTTTATACCATGGGTCATGGAGTAATACATTAAGTCTGTCCTCCTTTATTCTCTTATTAGTTTTTCCTAAACCACATGTATAGCAATAATCTAATTTAAATATTGGTATTCCATTCAATTATGCACTAAGATTTTCAATTTATATATTCAAAGAACTTTGTCATCATTTTAAACTTGAAAGGAGTGGTCTATGGTCTAGTGAAAGGGACACCAGGGCTTTTCCTGACGGAATTAAAAGCCGAAGAGAGTTTTGCGTATGAATAGTTTCCAAGGAACATGACTGAGTGCAGATTTACAATGTTAATTCCTATTCTGAGAAAGCAACCTGAAGATGTAGGGTTGCATGTTTAGACTGGTAGTTGTGAAATGTCTGACAGTTTGTCAGAGAAACTTTTGCAACAAATTAAGTGCTAGGTAGCTATATACATCATTGATATAATTTCTCTGTACTCATGTATACCTTTGTATGCCTTTATATGCCCTTGGAATTGTGTTGCTCACTTTGGATTTTGTTAAAAGGAATTTACTTTTGCCAGGACTTGGCAAGAACTAACAGTGATTTTAAGGTCACTCACTAGAACCAGGATATCCTCCCCTGGTGTTTCTCTAAAACTAGGATACTGGAATACTGTAGACATATCTAACTCACTGATCCAAGTTATTCAAAGAATATCATGGTCAAATGGTGGAGTCACCATCCCTGGAGGTATTTAAAAGATGGGTAGACATGGTGCTTAGGGAAATGATTTAGTGGTGGTTTTGGCAGTTTATTAAGTTGATGGTTGGACCTGATGATCTTAAAGGTCCTTTCCAACATAGACAATTCTATGACTCTACGATAACAGCTAAAACTCAGAGGCCACTTCAAGGTCTGAAATAGAAAGGATCTGTGCACCAAGAAAGTTTCCCGATAACCAGCATTAGCCAGAAGAGCACTCTCATGCAGCAAAAGAGCTGCAAATTCACCTAATTCAGAGGGTCTTCCAGGAGCTTGTGGCACTGACTGTTCTGTTAAATACCATAACTTCAAAACAGAACCAATCTATTCCCCAACTTAAGTCCATTACTACAAAGCAAAGTCCCTATCTGATTATACCTTTAGTTAATTTATATGTTTAATTTGGGCCTTTAACTATCCCTTCTCATCCAAATTATCTCTAAGTGGTCACTTTTTAAGAGCCACCTTTTAAGACCACAGGAGCAGGCAATTCCAAAATGTCAGAAGTCAAGCAAGGGGGTCAGAAGACCAGCTTGGATGTATAGGGATCTTCTAGAACTTAGGCAGTAAAGGAAAGTGTATGCACATTGAAAGCAAGGACAGGCAAAAAGGACTACGGAGATGGTGTTCAGCACTGTAGGGAGAAAATTTGTGTGTCCAAAGCTCAGTTAGAGTCCAAGCTGGCCAATACTGTGAAGGACAAAAAAAAGGGCTTTTTTAAAATATGTTAACAGCAAAAGGAGGATCAGAGATAACATTAATCCATTACTTGATGAGGTCAGTCACCTTGCAAATATGGATACAGAGAAAGCAGGGACATTTAATGCCTTCTTTGCCGCTGTCTTTAACATTGATGATGGGTCCTGTGACCCCTGGAGCCCTGTGTCAGAAGACTGTGACTGGGGGAAAGATAAAATTCAAGCTGACTCTGAAGTTGTTCAAGACTTGCTGCTCCAGCTGGCTGTGCATTGGACCCAATGAGATTTATTCCAGGCTACTGAAAGGGCTAGCTGATGTTATCACAGGACCTCTCTCTATGATTTTTCAGTGGTCTTGGGAGTCTGGAGAGGTCCCAGTTAACTGGAAGCTGGCAAATGTCCCAATTTTCAAGAAGAATAAGAAGGAAGAATAATTACAGACATGTCAATCTCACTTTAGTGCCTGGTAAAATTATGGAGAAAGTTATTCTCGGAGATATTGAAAAACACTTGAGAGACAATGCAGTCATTGGTTAGAGCCAATACGGGTTCACAAGGGTAAAGTCCTGTTTGACTAACTTAATTTCCTCTTATGACAAGGTCACCCATCTAGTTGACCAAGGGAAGCCAGTAGATGTGGAGTTTTTTGGTAGCAAACTTTTGATTCTGTCTCTCACAGTATACTTCTGGACAAAATGTCCAGCATAGAGATAGACAAGTCCATAATAGGTTGGGTGAACAACTGGCTGAAGGTTCGGGCTCAAAAAGTTATAGTGAATGTGGTTACATCAGGCTGGTGGCCAGTCACTAGTGCGGTTCCCTGGGGCTCAATTTTAGGGCCAGTGCTCTTTAATTTTTTTATAGATTATCTGGATGCAGGAGTTGAATGCACATTAAATAAGTTTGTTGATGATACTGAATTAGGAGGAGCCGTGGGCTCCCTCGATGGTAGAGAGGCCCTATAGATAGATCTGGATAGACTAGATAGCTGGACAATCACCAACTCTATGAAATTTAACAAGAGTAGGTGCCTGATTCTCCACCTGGGACAGGCTAATCTTGGTTATACATACAAATTGAGGGACGAGAGGCTGGAGAACAGATATGGTGATTTGAATTGATGGCACATTGAATATGAACCAACAATGTGCCATTGTGGACAAAAGGGCCAACTGTGTCCTGGGGTGCATCAAGCGCAGCATAGCTAGCCGGTCAAAGGAGGTGATTGTCCCACTCTACACTGCACTGGTGCTGCCCCACCTCAAGTACTGTGTGTGGTTTTGGGCACCTTAATATAAGGACATCAAACTGAGTGTGTCCAACGGGTGACCAAGATGGTGAAAGGTCTTGAGGGCAAGAGTTAGAGGCCGTGGTCACTTGATTTGTTCCATTTACAGAAGAGAAGGCTGAGGGGTGACCTCATTGCAGTTTATATCTTCATCAAGGGGAGCAGCGGATGGGGAGGTGCTGATCTCCTCTCTCTGGTGACCAGCTATAGGACACGAGGAAATGGAATCAATCTGCATTAGTAGAATTTCAGACTGGACATTAAGAAAAGGTTCTTCATTGAGAGGATGGTCTATCACTAGAACAGGGTCCCCAGGGAAATGGTGACAGCACTAAGCCTGTTGGTGTCCAAGGAGCACCTGGACGACACTTAGTCATATGGTTTAGTGTTAGGTGGTACTGCGAGGAGCAGGGAGTTAGACTTGGTGATTCTTACAGGTCCATTCAACTCAAAATATTCTGTAAGTCTATGATTCTGTGATTCTCTGATTCTAAATCTTACTATCATAACATGAAATGTTAGATTCAATATCTTTTTTTATATCTACACAATTATGTTTCTCATTCTTTCATTATCACACTTCTTTCTTTCTTGTTTCATATTGCCTGCTAATATTGACTCAGAACACTGTTCCTAGAATGTCTATTTAATCTTTCTTTCATCCCTGCCACAAACAACTTCTCTACAGGATGAAACCTTAATAGTTTGTTTTTGATATTAAGACCATCCATGATCTGTTTGCCCTTTCAGCACTTCCTTTATGCTATTGGTTCTAAATTCTGGTTCACCTGCTCTCATTAATTGTTTGTTAAGGTTGTTTTTACAGTTCCTTTGTACTTTTCCTCAAGATGTTCTTTCTATACTGGAGAAGCTCTGTATGCATTTACAAAAAAACCCTCAATGATCATCTTAAAAATTCTCCTCCATTAGGATGCTTGAAAAAATGATTAATACATTGGTAAACTGTGACTGCTTTTTCATGCTAGACAGTCCAATTTCCTTATCTGCCTATTTGTTATTTATAGCTATGTGTTGCTTTTGTACACTGAGCTTGTGAGTTGTATAGATTATCTTTTTCCTATGCATTTGTATGGAGTTCAATCAAGACACTGACTGGGATCACTTGGCACAGTTGCAATAGAAATAAAAGTTATTCATCATCATCGTCATCAAAATCGTCCTCCTGTTTGAGAATAACAGGCACAGAGATGTACATGCTCCACCCTTTTTCATTTTTATGAATAAATTCTGAGCAGCTGTGACCACTAATAGAAGTCAATGATCACACTCCTTTGATTTTGTTGAGGAAGGACTTCAATTTCTAGACTTTAATGAGAATTCACTACATTCGACATACCTGAGAATTGTGTGCTGTATTTTGTATGCAAATGTTAAAACAAGTACTTTCATATTCATGTTTGTTGTTATTTTTATTTTCTTTTGGTCACATTTCCACCCTAAAATTGTTGAACGCTGGTACTCAGCTTAAAAATATAGTTATGGCAAACATAAAAGTAAAAAACCCAGAAGTTATGAATACGTGCTAACACAAATGCCATAGTTATACATTTTAGTTTGTATGTTAAGATGATTAAGGTTCTCTGGTTTGAAAAGGTTGCTTCTCTTCTATCCTTAAACTTCCCAAATATATTTCCGTATGTACTTACATCCAAATCAAAAGGAACGATAGTCCTGTCTGCAATGTAATACAGATTCCTAATGATATAAATTTTTCTATAACTTCACCAAAGTTAAAAGGAAAAAACCTTAGCAACACTGAAAGGTATCCTTCATTATAACTGTGATAGTTATAGTAAAGGTGATTATATAAATTATGTGGACTATCATAGACTACCTCTTGTATATGTTGTGAAGTTAGTTCAGGTGTACAGTGCTTACTTATTTAGAGGACACAGGGAAAGAGAAATGATAGTAAATTCAAAGTGAAGTAAAAGTTAAAATATTTAGAAGACTGTTAGATTCAATAGACCTTACAGATAACACTAAAACTGCACACTCAACAGATCTTTGGACTCTTCTGCATTTTACTTCAGTCAGTCACAATGAGCTTCAAACATGATTCTACTGAACGGCATTAAAAGAAATTTTACGTCAGGTGTTTTGCTTTCTTCCTCCTGCTATTGCTCCGACTTCTTTGGATTTGGGGTTTGGTTTGCTTTGTTCTGTCTTTTTTTCCAAAGCAATAGAGGGTTAAATTACATTCAATTTAACAAGAATGAAAACAGATTATAATGTGCCTGACTCTCTATGGTCAAAGCAAAGAGTTTATGCATAAACACTTTGGCTCAGCTCAAGAGAAAAAAGAACCTGTCTTGCAGAGGAGGCCAATAAGACAGGTCTTACTAGAGAAGGAACTTAGAAGACCACTTATTGCATGAGTCTAGCAAAATGAACACACAGTTTGCTTCCCTCCCCCCTCATTTTTTAGCGTAAAATCAATTTCTAGCTATTTATCTAGTTAAGATTTTTTGTCTCCTCAGAGACTGTATTCCTACACAGCAGATATAACTGCTAAAATACTGTTGTAATTCTTTTTTCAATAGAGGACTGGGACAGAGAAAGACTGCTAAGGTTACATAGGAAGTCTGTGAGAAAGTACTTGTTAGGACTGAATGTCCAGAAACATTACACAATCACCAAGAGAAACTACATGTAACAGAGCTGACATATGATTTTTTTCATAAACATATTGCAGACTATTTCACAGGAAAGGTAAGTGGAAAAACTAAAGTAAAAAATAATCAGTGTATAGCAAATAACTCTTGCAAAATTATTATTTGAAGTCTCTAGGTTGTTTCCCAACACTCTGAAATACCCAGGAATCAAGATACTCCCAAAAACTTCCTTGTAAATTCAAGGACCATAAGGAGTTGAAGTTGACAAGACTTCATTCGTAATCTTGAATTAGGAAGATGATGGTCAGTATTGAGAAAAATTTGCTCACTATCCCTGTTTAATGGAAAGATTTTTTTAAGGTGTTCATTTTCTGTATTTCTATTTTCTTTTAATGGAACAGTGTTTCACTGAAAATTTTAAAGCATTTGTTTAAATGAATTCAAACTAGCCTTGGCAACTTAAACTAAATAAAAGTAATTTCTAGGTAAACAACTCTTACCACTAAGTTGGTCTGGATGTGGAAAGGAAGATACAGAAACAGAAGATCATTGATCATGTTCTGTTTTATTTTCTTGACTAGTAGAATACTATAGTCCATGACACTGCAAAAACTTATTCTGTGCTTGTCTTTAAGATTTGTTGAAGAATTAATCCCTTTTTTCAGGGATTACCACAGCCTCAGATGATAAGGCAGTCACTGATGGCAAGTAAATTATCTCTCCTGCTCTCCAAAAAGTCAGTTATGTCCAAGGTTTATTGTGCACATTATATGTTTACCTATAAATTCTCACTATAATGGTAATATAATATATGCTGAAATTGTATATTAACACTAAAGTAACTTTTGTCTTGCCACACATTTAATTTTTCTGAGGTAGAATCCTAAATGTTTCACCCCACTGAGTGTGTAAAGTACTGTGGACATTTGCAGAAGTCTCGATCACAGAAGGAATATTTCCAGAAGATCCCTACATTCTGGAATTTGCAAGGTGTAAATTCATAGTCCTGCAACAATATTTATATTATTTTTCTTTAGATATCTATTCTTACTCTTTTCTCTTCTTGCCTTCAAGTTACATTAAAAAATGGCTACGTTTTACTTTCATTTGTTTGTTTGTTTGTTTTAAAATGCATGTCATAATGACATCTATCTTGTATTTTACAGCACCGCCTCAAGAACAGAGGTTCCCATTTTCCTGTTGCACTTGTAAATACCTGTTGAAATGGTGATGATTAAAAAAGAATCTGAGCAAGAACTTATATCTATCATGTCTTTCATATAAGGACTGGTAAACTAGTAAACACTGAAAGAAAGAAGTTATGAAAGAGAGGGAAAGAACTGTATGTGACCATCTCTTAGGCAGGATGCAGACTATCCAGCTGGTTCAAATCAGTGTATGACAGGTACATTCAAAATTATTCCTTTCAGAACTAGAATGTGAGTAAATTCATGCTGTCAACAGAAGAGATTGTAATTCCCTATCATTTTCTAATGATGAAAAAGCGGATCTACAACTTAAATGGTAGCTTTATTTGAAAGAATTGTATGTAGAATTTCCTCAGTGACTATTTAGAAATTATTGTAACTTTTCACAAATTGAAATTGTTTGCACAGTAGAACAAAAATGAGCAAGAGAAAGGAAATTAGGAAACAGAGGAACTTGCTGAGTTGTGTGTGTCTCATAAATATCTTTTGCAAATTTAAGTAATACAAAGTTGGTCACTAGTTCACAGTGACATCTATGAACTATTAGATGAATCCAGGTAGGTATTTAGGAAATTCTTGAATGATGTGCTTGTTACCCTTATGCTGGACTTGTAAATTACTGCTGAACTTTCTTTGTGAACTTATTCCTTGTTAGGAATTGAAAAAGTAGAAGGTGTAAAATAAGTTTCTCTGTCAAACAAGCAAAAAACCAAGAAACCTTCATTACAAAGATTGGGACCAGGGAATAAAAGTGGATTGACATGGCAAACATTTTTCCACAGTGATTATATCTGAATAGCTTTTTGCCATTGGCTTCAGGAAAACACTGTAAGTGAAAATGCAGCAAAATAAAGCACAGATCCATTACTTTATGGGGAAAGAGTACAAGCAGTGAATTACACACAGAAGGCTGAAGTTCCCAGAGCTTTTTTTGCATTACTCCAAATACATAAATATTTAAAAGAAATTATTTTAATAGGAAGTCAGAAGCCAGGCTGCAATATGAAAAGAAGAAGTTAAAGAAGATTTAGAGAAATCTATGTGTTTAAGGCAGCTGGTCCTGGCAAAATTCACCCTCAAGGACTTAAGGTAGTCACAAAAGAAGAATCTGAAGAACTGGTAGTTGTTTTCAAGAATTTATGGAGAACAGGAAATTTCCCACACTGGAGAAAGATCAAACAAGTATTTCTAACAAAAATACAAAAAAAAAAGAAATAAAGAAAGAAAAGTTTCATGAAGAAATAGTTCAGTTAACAATTAATGTAAAAAAAATCTATTTCAAATTTATAAATACAAATATTTAGAATAGAATAGAATAGAATAGCATAGAATATTTCAGTTGGAAGGGACGTACAACAACCATCTAGTCCAACTGCCTGACCACTTCAGGGCTGACCAAAAGTTAAAGCCTATTATTAAGGATATTGTCCAAATGCCTCTGAAACACTGACAGGTATGGGGCATTGACCACCTCTCTGGGGAGCTTGTTCCAGCGTTTGACCACCCTCTTGGTAAAGAAACGTTTCCTAATATCTAATGTGATCCTCCCGAGGCAGCTTTGAACCATTCCCACATGTCCTATCATTGGATAGAAAGTAGAAGAGATCAGCACTTCCTTCTCCACTTCCCCTCTTCAGGAAGCTGTAGAGAGCAATGAGGTCACCCCTCAGCCTCCTTTTTGCCAAACCAGACAAACCCAAAGTCCTTAGCTGCTCCTCATAGGATGTGCCTTCCAGCCCTTCTACGAGCTTTGTTGCCCTCCTCTGGAGTCATTCAAGGACCTTCACATCCTTCTTAAATTGTGGGGCCCAGAACTGCACATGGTACTAAAGCGAGGCCACACCAATGCAGAATACAGCAGGATAATCACCACTTTTGCGGGGCTGGTTATACTGTGTTTGATGCACCCCAGAATGCGGTTTGCCCTCGTGGTTGCCAGGGAACACTGCTGACTCATATTGAGCCTGCTGTCCACCAGCACCCCAGATCCCTTTCTCCAGGGTTGCTCTCCAGGCACTCCTCTCCCAAATTGCACTTTTGCCTGGCGTTACTATGTCCTAGGTGCAGAATCCGGCATTTTGACTTGTTTAAATTTCATCCCATTAATCATAGCCCAATCTATCAAGATCTCTCTGCAAATCTTCTTGTCCCTTGAGAGGGTCAACAGCACCTCCCAGTTTGGTATCTTTGGCAAACTTGCTAATGGTGCATTCAATCCTTGCATCCACATTGTTAATAAATATATTGACGGAACTGAACCCTGAGGAACACTACTGGCGACTGGTGGCCAGCCAGATGTAGCCCCATTCACTACAACGCTTGGAGCTCTGCCCTTCAGCCAGTTCTTCACCCAAAGCACCATGAACCAGCTCATCTCACAGTTGGACAATTTGTCCAGAAGGATGCTGTGAGGGACAGTATCAAAAGCCTTACTAAAATCCAGAAAAGTGACATCCACCTCCTTCCCTTCATCCAGTAGGCAGGTAACATATTTAGTAGCATGTATATGTGTCTGTGTCTGTACACACACCCAGCTAGATGATAACAAGGAATATACTACACAGATTTATCAAAACCAGGAAGAATTAGTTTCATTTTAGGATTTAACAACAATATTCAGCAAAATAAGGGGAAAATGCATATCTAGTAAGATTTTTGCAAGCTCTTTTTACCAGACTTTTGTAAGATTTTCTGACTGTCTTGTGGAAAAACAGGAAAATATATTCATATATAAAATCACAATCTCTGTTTATCATGGTTGAAAAAGCAACTCCACCCATTGTAAGGTTCTCTGGCAGAATAAAAAGATTTTTTTTTCCTAAAAGTTTTTTCACAAGTCCCCTGCGCTACAACATGGTTGATGCAGACAGACTATAAAGATGTGTGTAGCCTTTCCAGTTACACCGTTCTATAAATATAAACATATAAAAATTTGTAAAATTGTAGAAGCAACTGGCAACTGAGTTGTCAAAACTTTAGAGAATATCATTAAACACCATCATGCTCTTGATAAGTTGGAAAAAAAGTCCAAACTCAGTAATGCAGAATTCTATAACAAATTGTAAAATATTGTATTTATGAAAGGATAAATTATAGATACATGACGTGTAGAATGAATGGTGTGGTATTAAAACTGTGTTTAAAAAAAGGCAGGGGATTTAATGAATGAATAATTAAATACCAGCTGTATCAGGTTTACTTGGCAAGGTTTTTGTAGTAAGGGGATCTGCAGGGGTGGCTTCTGTGAGAAGACACCAAAAGCTGTCTCCATGTCTGACAGAGCCAGTTCCAGACGTCTCCAAGGTGGGCCTGCCTTGGTCAAAGCTGAGCCAATCAGTGATGTTGGTAGTGCCTCTGTGATAAAATATTTAAGAAAGGGCAAAAGATACTCTACAGCAGCAGCTGGGAGAGAGGGGTGAGAATATGTGAGAGAAACAACTATGCAGACACCAAGGTAAGTGAAGAAGGAGGGGCAGGAGGTGCTCCAGGCACCAGAGCAGAGATTCCTCTGCAGCCCATGGAGAAGACCATGGTGAATCAAGTTGCCTCCCTGCAGTCCATGGGGGTCCACGGTGGAACAGATATCCACTCTGCAGTCTATGGAGGGCCCCACGCTGGGGCAGGTGGGTGTGCTATGAAGGAAGCTGTGACCCCATGGAGAGCTTGTGCTAGAGCTTGCTCCTGGCAGGAGCTGTGGTCCTGTGGAGAGAGGAGCCTATGATGGAGTAGGTTTTCTGGCAGGAAACGTGACACTATGGGGGACTTGTGCTGGAGCAGTCTGTTCCTGAAGGACTGCATCCTGTGGAAGGGATCCACGCTGGAGCAGTTCACGAAGAACTGCAGCCCATGGGAAGGACCCATGTTGGAGGAGTTCGTGAAGGACTGTCTCCTGTGGGAGGGACCCTGCATTGGAGCAGAGGAAGAGTGTGAGGAGGAAGGAGTGGCAGGGATGAAGCATTGTGAGCTGACTGCAACCTCCATTCCCTGTCCCCTTGTGCTACTTAGGGCTGGTGGGCCAGGGTTGGTAGGAGGTAGAAGAGTTGGAAGTGAAGTTGAGCCTGGGAAGAAGGGAGGAGCAGGAAAAATGTTTTGAGATTTCTTCTTCTTTCTCATTATCCTGCTTTGTTTAACTGGCAATAAATAAAATTAATTTCTCCAAGTTGAGTCTGTTTAGCCCATGATGGTAAATTGGCGAGTGATCTCTGTGTCCTTATCTTTACCCAAGAGCTTTTCATCGTATTTTCTCCCCCTGTTCTATCGGTGGAGGGGGAGTGACAGGGTGACTTGGTGGGCACCTGGCAGCCAGCCAAGGTCAGCCCGTCACACTAGCTCAGTATAATGCTGTTGAAGTAAAAAGGAGGGTCTCGTGTGATTTACTAATAGAAGTTTTAAAAAGAATTATTCAGTAATTATATTTGTAAGGTCTCAGTGAGTCCTGTGTCCTGCTATTGGCATCTGGTTAAAAAGAATACATAGAGAAACAGAAGAAAAGCTCAGTAAGAGGTCAGAAAACATGACCATTGAAGGAAAGAAATAATTTAAGGGGACAAATAGGTCATGTCATTATAAACAGAGTTGTCATCATTTGTGGCCTGTCTTCACCAAGAGTAAAAAAAATATCTGTACACTTTGAAACACAGTAGAGTTCGATGTTAGGGAAAAATGTTTTATTTCTGAAAAGTGTTTAACCGTTTGCATATTTGCCTATTTGAGTTTTAGAATTTCTTCTATGGAAATTTCTTGAGAATGTATTTGAAAAATGTCTTTCAGAGGAAGACTTAGTATTTGTGATCTTTACCAGTACATAAAGATCTGTCAAATTACTTTAAATGACTCTCAGATTTTCTTTATTACATACATGAAAAATAAAGATTGGTGACAAAAACCTACTAGATCTATAATGTAGTCCAGAGTGGTTAAAGTGGAAAATAATAAGATCTTAGCACTTATATGGGAAATTTCAGTCCTTTACGTCTCCATTTCACTGCCACATGGTTACAGATTGTAAGAAACCCATCAATTTCCAGTGAGACATTATTTTATACTTTAAACAGAATATTTCTAGGTTTTACTATTCCATGGAAGCTAGCAGTGGAAAATGAAGTATCTGTTACAAAGTTGTCTGTATTTTGTGGGTAACTTAAATGGACTTTCATTCCTGGAAGACTTGGGAAGGCTTTCTGCAAAGATAAAATGATGACTTTACCTAAATAAATGCAGTTCAGTATGTTACATGCTGCACTGAAATATATCCATAATTAGAATTCTAACAAGTGATTTCTTAAATTTATTGGATGCATTACCACTTTATAGACATTTTAATTTAGTACTTGAATTAGTAGTCCACATTAGTGACATTAGAAAAAAAATGGGAAAACCCACAAACAATTATAAACACTAAATGGGATTGAGTAAGCATTTTTGTTAGCCCCAAAGCTATCCTGATAGCTTTATTGTTTTAATCAACTTAGTTGACTCGTTTTACTGCTCTTTTGAGGTAGATGTTGTGGACACATGCTGGGGTACTAGTTCACTTCTGCCGAATTAAAATGATAATTCTCATGCGTGAAATAACTGCATGGACTAATGACCAAGTCACTGCATAATTTGAACTGAAACCCCAGCAGGTGGCAAACAATTAAACACATAACATAACATAATACAGTCACTGCTTTTTATTTTTTTTCCTTAATAAAAATGGAGAGGAGGGAAATAAGGAAAGCAAACTCTCCTTCTTTCCCTGCACAGTTCTAAACTCCCCAAATAAAGTCAGAGGAAAAAGTTGAAGAAGAAAATTATAAATATGTCACTGGAAAGTCACTTACTAACAGGTTTCCAGAACTCTCATAATTCTAAATACTGAATTCTAAATACTGAGTCCTTTTTTTCTTATGAAAGTGCAGACTTGATTGTACGCCCACTGAAATAATAACAAACCCCAAAGGTTTCATTAGTAGCACAAGAATAAACCTTGAGAAACATTTTGGCATTTCCTAAAATTTGGAAATAGTCCTGAACCAACTCGAAAACCAAATATGTATTAAGTAGGTAATTATTTAAATGGAAAAAAAACCCCAACAATCCTCATCCCAAAACCAGAACAACCCTTCCCTACAAAAAAATATCTAATTAGTCCTTATTTTTACACTGGGCCACTTATTTACATGACTTCTAAAAATTTGATATGTAAGTATTGAAGCTCGTGTCTCTCTCAGGTAATCATGTAAGGTTTTTCTTGAAAAATATGTTTTTTTCTAGAATGTGGTATGTTTTTAGAGGCCTATTTCTTGTACCTGAAGACACTCAAAAATACAATAACTGAATCATAATTTCAAACCTAAATTCATTTATCTTAGAATTATTCCTAATCTAAGTTTCATATTACTTAATAAAAATTTGAATTTAATTGTTAAATTTGGGATTATTTTATGAGTTTGGTGACTGGCTGCCTAAGGATATATTGCCACATATACTAAAACAGAAATAGATAACTACTTCTATAGAATGGGCATTTCAGACGCAGGGTAGCTCTTAGTAAAATAAGTAGGGTGCCTGCTAACTTCTTGGACAGGCCATATATAAAGCAGAAAGGACTGATGACATTTTGACTCTTATAAAACTCAGTGTAGATTTGTGTTGCTACTGAATTTTTAAGTTAGATAATATTGAAGTTTTTTGAATAAATAGTAGAAATTATTTTTTAAAATCAAAAAAACAGAAGAAAAACTGGCTCAAAATCAGCAAAATATTCAGGTTTTGAATTTGTAGCTAGTAGAAAACATATAACTTAATAGTGGAATAAAGGTAGTTTAAAAGCAATACCTTTCATTGTTGCTAAGTATTATACTTTTCAGACAAGAATAATGCTAAAGGTGAAAGTGTTCTTAAAAGCCCCTAAACCTGTTTGACAATTTTATTTTGGAGATTATCTGAGACTCTGTGTTTTTCAGGAGTAAGCAAAAGAGATTCAGGGCAAGACATAGCAGTTGCTATATTTCCTCATATTTAGCTAATGTTAAGGGGCAATTTGCAGCTACAGCTATAATTTTAAAAGCCCTCTTTTGAACAACTTCATGCTGGGAAAACAAGTAGAGAGACAAACTTCAAACCAGCAGATGAGTACCAGCCCAGGCACAAATCACTTCTGATGATGAGGAAACTTTCTCCTTTGAGTCACAGTGTGAGGGGAAAACCCAAACAGAAAGTTTGTGAAAGGCTTTTGTTTGTAGATATGTGGAATTAGAAAGAACATAACCATGTTGCATTAGAATTTGGTTTCTTGGAACCTAGTGCTTGTATTTTTTCAGGTTTTTTAAAGCTTTTGCAATAGTTTTAGTAAATACAGGCCCAATCTTTAAGGAACACATATGTTTACAAATAATTTTCTGCTCTCCACCCAGCCTCTCTTTTCTTTTGTTTGTACTTTTGTCTGGTCAGCTGATCTCAGATACCATACAATTGTGTGGGAGGAAAAAACACATATATTTCATTTGGGAATGTAATTTTTTCTATAATGTACATAATTATATTAATTTCACTGAAGACTTAGCTTAGTATTGTCACACCTCCAGCTTTATTACCTCTTTGACTTTTGATTTTGTGCTAATATATACACCTATACAGAAAAATATATTTTAATGCATCCCTTTCTTCTTCCAAGAGAAGATACCTTTTGGTATTGCTGCATACTTCTTTCTTGCTGTTGAAAAGCATTCCCCATGAAGAAACAGCCACAAGGGAATATGTTATTCTCTGCACCATGATCAGCTTCAGCTTATCTCCTGTAGTGATTCACTCCTTCAATTTTCTCAGAGCTCGAAGTGATTTCCTTCATGAAGCCTGAATTTTGCTATTGGCGAGGAAAAGAAAGAGGGATGAAGGGATAGGATAAAAATTATTTCTCCCATCTTTTTGCAAAACCATGAACAGGGCAACATTTATTGATTCTCTTTTGTGAGAAATTTTTGCATACTGAGAAAGTATAGTTATGATTTACTTGTAGTATGCACTTGGGGCTATACACAGATGTAATAATCCTCCCAAAGAAGTTTAATGAAGAGATTGTGCAACATTATCTGAAATCTACACCTATCCAAACTCATTAGCATGGATTTTTATTACATTTTTCAAATATTTTTATTAAGATCCCTAATACGATATCCACAGAAAAAAAAAACCTCAAGCTGCACTTTACAAGATATTTCCTGTTAAGTTAGTGCTGTAGATGTTCAACAGAAGTGTTCAGCAGCTTACATTTTCACATAAGAATGAGAGCCTGAGGCAATCTGAATACAGGCTTTTCAAACTTCAAAGGAGCAGTGAATGATTCTTGCCCTGCTTTTGCCATCTAGAATTGGCCTAAGCTTGGGGAGCAATTAAAATTAAATAGCCGCTGAACTGCAGAAAGTGAAGATCGGCAGCTCTGGGCATGAGCAGACTTTTATGAAGTCCCCTGACTAATTCATATCTTGGTGTTGGTAAAGCAAGGATATGAAGTCAGAATGAGAACCATTTATATGGAAAGGGAGCGAAAGGCAGCTGCATTAACCTTGAATATAACAAGCCAGATCGTTGTTTCAAATCAGCAGATTTTCAGGTTCTTGTTGCCACTTTTTCATGAGAGGAACCCTCTGTAAGAACCTGTAGCTATCAGAGATCTGAGCATCCCCTCCTCAAACCTAACACCTTTTTTTGTAAATAGCCATCAGGGCAGTTAAATGTATAGGTAAAGCAAACTCTGTACCAGAGCTGTGTGTGTGCTGAATGGTGAAACTTTTATTTCAAAAATGTGACATTAATTTTTTTAATGGAGGATTTATTTATCTTGTTTCATAAAAGTCAGAATTTTTTTGAGATGGATATAAATGAAAATCATAATAATATTTGAGAACATAAACAGGACTGCTGAACTAACATATATATATATATAAATGTAATTTCTGAAACAGTTTTGAACTTTGAAGTCAAGGAATGTATGGATATGTTACAAACTTGTAAAATGGTAACGGGCTATTTTGCTGCCATTGCTTCATGCATATTTTTTTCAGCAGCAAATACCAGAATGGCATTTTCAGTACAAGTTTAGAACAAATTCAGCAAAATAATGTATATGTAAATCAGCAACCTGATAGGGATAGATGAACTCCAGTGCATTTAATTATCTTTGAAAGAAAGTGCATACTAATACTACATATGTCATTCCACTTTATGTATTTTGTAAATGGTCTGTATAATCATGTTTTGAGTATTTCACTCAGGAATTACTTTGTGAAAGGAAGTGGAAAATGGGAGAGACACTGAAAATTTGAGGGAGAATTGCTGTGTAAGAAAAGGAATTTTTCAAGTACATTTCTGTTAAATTCTCAGAAACATGTAATCTGCTAGGATTACAGTTTTCTGGCCACTTAGTTCCTTATGGGGCCAGAAAAACACAACAAGTTATCTGTTGTGTTAATGACAGAGGTCCAAAAAGAGCACAACTCCATTGGAGGAAATGTAAATTGCATGATAACCTGTGCTTCTCAGCTACATCATCTCTTCATAATTGCCCAATTAACACATATCACCCCTACATAGCTGGTGTTTAACAATCACTAAAAGTCCTGTTTTCCTATTCAATTCATGCTAAATATTCTCACATAAATTAGCATTTTGCTGAGTGCAGAGCCCTAATATTGGATAATGTACTTGTAAAAATCATTGTGACACTTTTCCATTTTCATTTGTTTATCAAATATATGCAGTGTAATACAGGCATGTAAAGATTCCCCTTTGCTTCACAAAAGGTGCTCTGTATTTCAAATGTATTTTGCTTTATTTTTGGTTTGACCCTCTCTTTCCTGAGCACACAGACTAATACTTGTAGCTGAGTAGCCCTGTAATACAGTATTGCCATTGCTAGTAGCACGTTGTAATCTTTGTGCTGAGTTTACAAGGCCGCAGGATAGAGATTGCTAAAGCTTGCTCTGTCTGAAATTTCTTGACTTGCCTATAGCTTTATTTTACTTGGTTGAGCTGTAGCAGCAATTTTTCTAATTGAACAGGTGTCTACGTTGATTTTTTTTTTACTTTTGGTCATCTTTGTATGGTACAACTATGGTTTTACAACTGTAACACAATGATACAATGCAGGAAAATACAGACCCAGTAGGGCAGCAAAGGCTTTGAGAAGTGGAGGTGCAGGGTACATCATGGAGGAATGCAGGTCTGGGATGGTGCACCCTCAGCAAGTTTGCCGATGATACCAAGCTGTGTGGCGAGGTAGACACTCTGGAGGTGAGGGATGCCATCCAGAGAGACCTGGACAGGCTGGAGAGGTGGGCTCGGGCCAACCTCATGCAGTTTAACAAGGCCAAGTGCAAGGTCCTACATATGGGTCGGGGCAATCCCAAGCACAAATCCAGACTTGGCAGAGAATGGCTGGAGAGCAGCCCTGAGGAGAAGGACCTGGGGGTGCTGATTGACAAGAAGCTCAACATGACCGGCAATGCATGATCGCAGCCCAGCAAGCCAACCGTATCCTTGGCTGCATCAGAAGAAGTGTGGCCAGCAGGTCAAGGAAAGTGATTCTGCCCCTCTACCCTGCTCTGGTGAGACGCCACCTGCAGCACTGCATCCAGCTCTGGAGCCCCCAACATAAGAAGGACATGGACCTGCTGGAGCGGGTCCAGAGGAGAGCCACAAAAATAATCAGAGGGATGGATCCCCTCTCCTATGAATACCGGCTGAGAGAGTTGGGATTGCTCAGCATGGAGAAGAGAAGGCTCTGGGGAGACCTTATAGCAGTCTTCCAGTACCTAAAGGGGGCCTCCAGGAGAGCTGGGGAAAGAGTTTTTACAAGGGCATGTAGTGATAGGATGAGGGGGAATGGCTTTAAACTGGAAGAGGGTAGATTTAGATTAGATATGAGGAAGAAATTTTTTACTTTGAGGGTGGTAAGGCACTGGAACAGGTTGCCCAGAGAAGTTGTGGAAGCTCCGTCTCTGGAGGTGTTCAAGGCCAGGTTGGATGGGGCTTTGAGCAACCTGGTCTGGTGGGAGGTGTCCCTGCCTATGGCAGGGGGATTGGAACTCGATGATCTTCAAGGTCACTTCCAACCTAAACCATTCTATGATTCTACGATTTTGTGATAAGGCATGGGGAACAGGCCTGGCACTGGAAACCCAACAGCCATAAACTCACACATGATAGCTTAAAGAAATGCATAAACACAAGCATAAGAGGAAATGGGGTAGAAAAGAAGTGTACGTATAATAATTTTGACTACTACACTCTTACCGAAACTTTTTTCTACGTACACATATTCTTTCTCTTCCTTTAATAATTAGATGTGCATTAGTAATGATTTTTGGATTAGACTGTTAAGATTTCAATTATACTAACAACAAATTCTTGGTTTACATACAAGGGTGTTTCATCTTTGCTCATAAATAAGATTTTTTATCATAACATACTGTACATTCACGTTTCCAAAAGTGTAGTCTAAGACTATATTTCTTGTTATCCAAAAGACAATGGTATCCCTCAAGACAGGCTTGGAGAAGGTTACTTTGCTGCTGTTGTAATCTACCCTTGAGCATTCTTTCTGGAGATAGAAATATGTATAATTCTGTTTGCTTGTCAGCTATGTCAGTTGTTTTTTTTTTAGGCTGCATTTTCTGTTTTCATAATTTTCTGTTGATTACGCTGCTTAGGGAAACATTTTCATATATTGTGGCTTCTATTTGACAGCAATATTAATAATATATCCATGTTCGTATACTGGTAATGAGGATTTTTTTCAGGATTTTGCTGTATATTTGGTATGGTTTTGGTTTTGTGGTTTTTTCCTTTGGATGAGAACAGAGATTCTGTGACCATACTCAAAGGTAATTACTCAGTTTGCTTCACAGATGTTTACATTAGAAGTCTGCTTCTGTAGCCATTTAGGCAAAGCTATGTCACAGAGACCTTCAAGTGGATGCTGTACATGCCATCAGAAAGACTTTTGGTGCATCCTTATTTCCTCCTAAAATTGTGCAAACCACACCAAAAAATCATTATTTTCTTGATGTATTTGCATTTACTCATAGTTTTTCTGTCATAATTGTGTCAGCCAGAGATATACCTGAACCTTTTTTTTTTGTCTTAATATGTATACCTGGAGTTTGTGGTATAGACCTTGTGTACCACATGTTCACTCACAGTGCAGAAACTTGCAATTATTTCCAAAACCCCAGTTTGTCACCATGCCCAAAGGACCTCCTTCATTTACCTATGTGACATACCAATGACATTTGAAAGCAGGAGTGAAAACTGGATATACTAAAATGAATGCACACTGTCAAATTTAGAAACACTATGCCCTAAACATCACATTGTAACAGAAGCTACCCTGCCAATACTGTTGACTCTCTCTTACTCCCAAAATCTTTTTGTATTGGAGCAATATGTCAACTGTTTACAAAAGTACTTAACAATCACTAACAAGGCCTGCACTCATCAAACTTACAATGTACTTTGTACTGCTAATTTGCACAAGATCTGAAAGAATGATTCTTCCTGGCTATTCAGTTTATTGCATCATATAAGTCAAAATCTGCCACAACTAGTATAGTTCAAATGTGATTTTTTAAAATTATTTCTGCAATTCCTTACAATTCCAGATTTAAACATAATTTTCAGGAAGAGTTGAACACAAGACAACATGACCTGGAAACCACAGCTTCCTTACAGGAGGAGTTGTTATAAATATCATGTGTTGCTATCACTTACTCATTCATCAATGATGATGGAAAACTTAAAAAAAACATTATGCTGAGCTCTTAAATTAGCTCTCTATTAAGGAGCAATGTTATATGACATATTCAAGGGCAAATATTATTCAACTAGCAAAAATATCTAACATAATTTTAGCTACTTGGTTTATAATATGGTAAAGGAGATCTGGAGAGTGTATGTGTATAAAATAACTAATTACAGCTATTGATTAATTAGCTAAAATTAGGCAAGAGTTAGTGACCCAATTCCTTTTAAATGATTAACTGTGACGGGACTATCAATGACTATTATCTAAATATAAAAACAGAGGTAAATATCCATTTGTTAGGAAATATGTAAATATACTACAGTAGCAAATTTTAGTTTATGAAAAGCAAATCCACAGTGTAGAGAAATGCTAAATCGTTCTTCACAAAAATAGAATTTATAATGTAAAAATTCAGTCTCATTCAAGGATGTGTACAAAAATGCCAGTGGACCATTTTCAGCTATAGAAAAACTATTATTTGTAGATGAAAGCTGTGGAAGGAAGGTGGAAAAAGGCTACATCTCTGCGTAGCCTCAAAGAGTTCTCGAAATGATCTTAAGTGACAGAAAATCTAACTGTGGAGGGTTGGGGCTTTCCAGTATGTGTGTCATAAAGTGGAAGATAAAATGTGGTGCATTGAAACACAATGGTAATTTAAGCCCCAATGACATTAGATGTTGGATGAAAAACACAACCTTACTTGGATGTAAGTTTCATGATACTGTGGCTACATGAAAATCACGCCTGATGTTAGAAAAATGAGGCTTTGCTAGCCAGAAACACTGAAGCACATGAATGTTTAAGTGCCTTAAGATTTTTTCATTTGGTTTACATTGGACTAAGAGCTCTCACACTATTAAAATTTGCTATTACTTATTTTGTGTCTTGTATATATTTAGTATTTTACCAGCATAGACTAAGTAGTCATTTTTAATTAATTTAATCAGATGAGCACAGACATGCTCTTAACACAATCTAAATTTTCTGCACATTAAATTAACTTTATTACATATCAGATAAACCCAATCAATAAATATAAAGGAAAAATTAAACAAGATTAATAATGCCTGTCTTTCTTACTTATCTTAGAATTTTATAGCTGCCACTTTACTGTTTGAGCACATTGTAATAAAACCACTAACGACAATAAAATTAGTGTGGAATCTCCACATGTTTCTCTTTGGGGTGAGAATATTTTTAAGCAATTTTATAAATACTACGGTAAAGATGATGTTAATTATTTATTGAGTTAAAGGAATAGATATATTGTCTATTCTACACAGCAAAGGCCTCTTCAGTGTTGTGAAAGGAAGCCTGTCAGTCTTAAACTTATAATCTTTGGAGACTGGTTCCAAAATCAGGTAAAATTTACTGATACTACTCTAACACCCCAGCCTCCACCCCCACCCCCCAAATGTATTCTTCATCTGACCTTTGCAAAATTAATTCAGCTTACAAAGGAACACAGTTGCTATAACAGCTCACAAACAGCTCTATTAGTGTTAGCAGAGCTTGTCACATGTCTACATTATGTGGGATTTTTGTATTGATATACCTAAGATATTTAAAAAAGAAAATGAAACAAACAAAACCAAAGTAAAAAGTTTTTTAGAAGTTACAAAGGTGCAAGACTGCATGCTAATCTTTCCTTTATATTTGCCACTAAATAGGATTATTTTTCTTTAAATGCATAAGTTCTTCCAAAAGATGTGTGAAGTTAATTCCTCACCTTTGGTAGAAGACAAAAGGTATGCCACCTTGAACATTTGTCCAAACATATGGGGAAAAAGTTATTCTAAAGTTCACGCTTTGAAAGCAGATCAGCATTTTCACAGGTAATTAGTTAGCACATTTGTTTTTCAGCAGAGTCCGTACTTCCCTATGTAGATCACGGATACGATGCCAGTTTTCATCAATGTAGTCATATGCTACTATGTTCTAAAAAATAAATCTCCATAGACTCTTCAGACAATGTTTTAAAACCATGTAATTTCCCATTATCTCCTTTGTTCATTATTTTGTTTTGTCTCTAACTTTGTCTTAATGAGATATTTTTTTCTATAATAGTACAACAGATGCTTAAATTTTGTTACATCGTATTTTATGCACGCATTTATAACTGCATCTTTATGCTACATATTCAATATATAAAAACAAATGTACTGGGAAGTAGAAAAAGATACTTAGCCCAAAATTCAGTCTGTTCATTTAATTGTAATAATACACTAATTCTCTCCCTACTCATTAAAATCAGAATTTAATAAGACCTGATACAGGCTGGGTACATCCTATTACATTTTCAGGTCCAGTCTGTTCTCATGCAATCATCTCAAAGTTATTAGGTTTTCAAAAGCCTGAGAAGAATTGGTCAGGGATTTTCTATGGATCAAGTAATTTCTTTTCATGAATCAGCATTTAGAAAAGGAAATTATAAATTTTTAATGTATTTGTTTTTTTTTCTTTTTCAGCTTGTAAAGAATATATATATGATCTGTTTTGTTATGCACAATTTTGCTTAGTTGTTTGAGGTAGAATACAACATAACAGAAAGCTGTGAATTAAAATAATAAAAAAAGATTTTTGAAATATTAAATCTGAACATTTTCATGTTTTAACACTAACAGACATACCATGGCAATACTTTCATATGAAATATCAAATATTTTCAAACTAGATAGATAGAAGCTCAAGAAGATATAATGAATAATCCAATACTTTAATATTAACCTCAAACTTGTTAAAGGAGGTGATCTTTCACTAGATTGATATCAGTCTTCATATAAAAGAACATTCTTGTGGGAAGTATTTTATTATGACATCATAATGAAATATTGAATGCTGTCAGAAGGTGATACAATATTTGTTTCTGTGAAGATTGTATTAGAATGTCAAAGAAAAAAATAGAGCATATTTATGTAAACATTTTCTCTTTGGCTACTAAATCCTGAAAACAGAACTTTAGCTGTGATCTCATTAATATCCCTTAGGAGAAACTTGAATACATGGTAGAAATTGAAAGTATCAGGAAAAAAGAGAGTCCATACAATTACAGAATTTTATAGATAATTCTGTATTATTTGAATTAATGGGCAATTAATAATTTTATTAATCTATTAGTCTAAAAAATCAGTAGAAACTGTTTAAAAAATATTTACCAATTCTGTACAAGAATTTTGCACAGTGCCTTAAGTGTGATTAGATTTTATATTGCTAAGAGTCCTCTCTTTATAAATGTGCGTATGTTCATTGTTCTCATGGCCTTGTACCTGCAAACCCAAATACTATTGTTATTATGGGCTTTCCTGGGAAGTGATTGTCACTGGCATAGGATCGCCCTTTCTTTCCCCACTGTTCCTGCCCCAGCTGTAGCTTTTGATTTACATTAGGGGACCTAATAAAGTGTATGCACACAACTTAACTTGCTACTAGCACATAAGCAGCTGCTCCTGACCAAAGCGTTCTCTAGCCACTAATAACAGCACTATAAGCAGGAAAAGCCTATAAGGATTCTGAGCAGGTCCTCATGTAAAGTTTATAGTTGCTATGGGAAAAGTATGAGCGGGAGCCACCTGCTGTGCTGGAGTGGACACCCGGGGTGGGGATGCTCACCTTGGGACCTCTATCACTTCTTTTCCTTGCCGGGTCCTGGGAAGAGTATTTCCTTTTGCCATTCTTCCTATGTCCATTTGTTTTTATTTTTCTCCAGAAGTATCTTAACCATTAGAGTTAATCTATGTCATAAACTATGGGCCCTCCCAAAAAATCTTTGTGCATGTAAACTTGCCTCAACATCTTTTATTTAATAAATTAACTTTGTAGAAAAATTATATGCTTTTTCCTTACAATCAAATGAGATTTTTCTCTCCATCTAACTTGTCTTCTGATGACTTTCTAATGTTTATGTACAATTACTACAAATGCTTCTAGCTAGCCCAAGCCTAGCAGTTTTTAAATATCTCTTAATATGTGAATTTCACCCTCACCTTGACTGATAGGAAAATATTGGTTTCTCTATGTTTATGTGAATATTGTGTGGGTTATAACTGCTGCAAATTTTAATATATTTTTAATAGAATACTCTTAGAAGGACTGTGCTTTAAAAATCAAACCAGTTAATGCCTGCAAGTCTTGCGTCTTATGGAAATGGATAATATACCTAAGGTGCTCCATTGTAATCTATTATCTTCAGAACCCGAAGAAATTTTTTGTTAGAGTGTCATTTGACTGTGTAAAATGGTTCCATGCCCTGAAAGCATGTCACACTGAAAGAAATCAAGCAGAAAGTTTTGCTGGCATGAACATCTCATGTTAGATACTGGGCTGTATGTAAAACAAGTATAGTTTATTCAGCACTACTATGCACACGTATCTAAGCTGCTAAGATTATAGAGCGAGGAGACATCGGAATAATGTGAGTGGAGAGAGGTCAGTTTTAACTCATACAAGTATAGATGAATGAAAAATACTTATATAACTCAAAATTCAGTTCTGAGGAGGGCATAAAGGAAAATAAAACCCACAAAATATAGCCAGGAGACATTGTCATGAGATCAGGTTAAATTTCTAACTTTTCTCCTTCATTTATGGATATTGTCACTAGAAGGTTTCCAGTTCTGTCATTTCCATTTCTCATTAAAATAATTGGCACTGAAAACTCTGACTAGAATTTTAATACTATAATTTGCAAATGATGCTTGCAAACTGTACTGTCTTAACCTTCTAAATAAACTGCTATTTGATTTGCTAAAATTTATTTCTCATTCACCTGCATTTCCAGTTTTTCAGTTAACAGAGAGAACCATCTGAAAAATTATCAGTGTTTTCTGCAGTCGCAGAACCAAATGCAGAGACAACTTAATTGTATGCTTTATTTATACAGAGACTCAACACCTTTAATTTTCTTCTTTTACATAAAGTTTATGCAAAGGGCTAACATTACTGATGAGGTATAGCAGTTCAGATACAAAAGGACCAGTGATGTCAACAGTACATAGGAAATTCTTGTAATCTTGATTGCTCTCCATGTGTGCTAGAGCAGTTGCACCAATTGCATACAACCTTTTTTTATACACTACAGGTTTTCCAACCCTAAAAAATGAAGGAAAGGAATCATGCACTCCTGGTTTCTGTTATAGAATGTACAACTTCAGTATGAATTAATGCAAAATTTTTTGACAAATTTAGCACTGTAACCTGAGTAGTTAGCTAATAGTGGTTTCCACTAAGGGAAACAGAAATTAATATTATTATTCAAATGAATATGTTTTAAATAATATGTAGATATGCCTGTTTTCTTTAAACTAGGTTGAACAAAAACTAGGAAGTTATTTGCTTTTTTGCAGTTTCAAAGTTTTCCATTTCAGACAGATATCTGACCACTACCTCTCAATTTACCTTTTATTAATTTTCCAGTGCAGTGTAGAATGGAAGGGGAAAAAAAGCATTTCAAGCTTTAGAAGTCTGGGAAAAAGAAATTGCAGTTATGCATGACAAAATAAGTCAGGAACATGAAAAATAAACGGAGCTTTCAGACACTTAAACCAAAGTCCTTCCCTTACCCACTTCGGTAAGGGCACATACATGACTGTAACAATTTCTAGGATAGTTTACATTACATCTTGTTTCTCCTGTTTTGGCAAGAAAATCTATTATAAACTCAAAGAAGCTTTTTTACTACAGTTTTATCAAAAGGTTGTTGTACCACATCTGCTTCAGTAGATCTCTGAGGTGGGGAAGGAAGGGTCTAATGTTAGTAAAGATTCTAACTAGATTTACTTGCATTTGTGGTTTTCTCCTAGCGATGATTTTTATGCTATTTACTTACTTTACAGTTTTATTCACATGCTCCCCGAATCAGGAAATAATGTCTGCATTTGCAAGTAGTCTCCAACGAAGTCTGCCGGGCCACTTGTCTCCCCTTTACTTCGGCTGGTCCATGCCTTGGGTGATGGTTTCTGTTAAAGGATGTTATGAGTGGCAGTTGTCTCCTGTCGGAGTGGGATTGGAACCGGAGTAACGACGCAATCTCAATGTGAGTATGATCGTCCTCCTTTATTGCATATTTTAGCAGAGTATATATAGACTCGCAGCAAAGCATGCATATTCAACAACGTTATGATTGGTCCAGCTCCCCTGTTCACGTACAACGCCCCCCAACCCGATTGGCTAAGACCCTCTGTTCACGCGCCTCTGTTTAACTTTTCTCCCGGGCAGGGTGATGTCACCTTTCTTGTTTACTTAGATCTTTTCTCCCTCAGTCTGGGTGCTTAGTTCAAACCCTGGGTTGCTCACCGAAACTAAACCATGCCTTTTTTCATTTAAGAATCTCTCCACAGTCTCCAGCATCTCCAAGTCCAGAAATTCTTTCTGTCTAGCTGCTGGACCCCAGTCAAGATACCTAGGGACTCCGTCCCAGGCCGATGGAAGTGGGTACTGCTTTCCTGTTTGCATGTTCAAACAGCAGCAAAGCTGAGCACACCTCCCGGAGACACACACACATGGACACACACACAGGATGCTCACACAGCTAGCTACACAGGCTGCCACAGACAAGGCCCTGCCTTCAATAACGCCTACATAATGACATAAAACATGAATACAGACAGCCAAGTCCTCTTCCGCCCCTTTGACTGGTAGACTTTGAAGCTCACTATCAACAGCACACACTTGACACTCTCTAGATTCACAGACACATGCATAATCAAAGATCCCTTGGGTACCAGCATAAACCCTCTGTCAGTCCAACACCCCTGGACCAGATCCTGGCTCCTCTTACCTGCCCTGCGTAAGGTCTGGTCCATTTTGGTGCTCACTAGCAAATACACATGCACTCACACACTTGTCTCACAGGAACCCTACACTCGTGCATCCCCCCCAAATACCAGCCTGGGCCCTGTTCCCACCTGATACCAGACCCAAGATCTCCTGTTTTCTGGCTGGTCCATCTTGAGGTTTGCTAGCAAATACACAAGCACATCCCACACACACCTGGTTTAGGGAAGATACAGACACTCGTCCACCCCAAGAGCTTGCACCAGGCACACAGGCTGTGACCCAGGTCCTGCTCCAGCCACCAGCTGGATCCCCTGTGTACCAGCCCTCACTCACACCAGTCTCTCACACTAACTGGTATTTGGGACATACACCATTCCTGCCCCGGTGGCTGGCAGCCAAGATCCCACACTTGCTCCAGTACCTGATGCTGAGATCACACCTGTTCCAGTACCTGACACCACAGGCCAGGGGCACCCACATCCTTGGCCCGGCTTCAGCTGCTGGCCCAAAATCTACTCATGCTGGTCGTCCTAGTAGCTAGCACTTAATCCCTGGAAGCATCCCTCCACACACATGGGATAGAGAGTGAGATTACATAGAGAGGTAGTTAAGGATAAGAAGATAGGACAGACTGAGATGATCAGGCAGAGCTTAGTCCAACACATGCCCCATTCTACATGCGACCAGGTCCTTTTACACACCTTTCTGTCTATTCCTCTATTGCTCCTCCCCAATCCCCATTGTGTTGCACATTGCACCATCAGTTTGCATAGCTCCAAGATCCCTTGCACCCTACTCTCAAGTTTGCATCCTCATCACTTGCTAAGTCCAGGTTGTCCCTCTTTCAAGTGATCCCTGAAGTTTCTTGACAGCTCATGAATTAGTATCATTGACTATATTGGTTTCTTGTCATCATCTCCACTGCTGTTTGTCTGTCAGGTCTGTGTCTCTATAAATTTTTTTTAACTGCCTCCCCCTTTTCCATGTCATCCCATTTTGACAAGGTCTTTAGTCAGATAATCTTAATGAAATAAACATTCTCACGCTCTACATATCCTCATAGAGTCTCTTGTTTCAACTATCACCATATGAAATTACATTTAACTGCTTCCTTATTTAGCCTGAATGAAAGATATGTAGTGTCTGTGAATCCATGGTTATCTACAGATCCAAGATGTGATTCTGAGCAACCAAAGAATCGGTAGATGGAGATTAACCTGCAATACAGGAAACAGAGAGAAATTTGCCTCCATTTTATGAAGCGTCTGCTGTCTGTGTAAATATAGACTGTCTTCTTTTTTTATACTGAATTGATATTGTATTTTTCTTGTTACCAGGGAGGTACAAGCACCCAGACAGCAGTCCAGAAAGCAAAACTGTGCTATCACATAAATGCTGAAGGCAAAGCTATATTTGAGGGTTTATTGAAGTAAAATTTACTTATATAGAAGAGAAAAAGTATTTTGCAGCAAAACGTAGGCAAATAAGTTTCTTGGCATAAATGTGAATTTTTAAGATGCAAAAGTTTACCTAAAAATGTAAAATAAAGTTATTTTAAAATAAATATACCTACCCAACTTAAAAAATTAGTGCTTTATTTTAAAAAAAATGCTTCAAACCTGTACCTTTTGATTGCATTGTAAGTTATCTAGTCAAAAGAGTTAATCTACATAGTTGAGAGAAGGACCTTGGAGAAGAAAAAATTAAAGCATATGATTACACTCCATTTGATCTCTGTGCAAATTTTCAGGTCCACAGACAATTGCAGCTAACATAGGATAAGAATAATAAAACTATCAAGTCAAATTACTTGTAACAGACAGTCACTACTGATTTGATCTTGTTCATTTTCTCATAGAACATGTTTGTCCTTAAATGTGGACAACATTTGGAGCAATAGAGGAAAGAACCAAATTACTCTAACAGCAGTAACTTCTGGGTCTCAGTGGGTTGTGTTCATAGGATAATAGAATCATAGAACAGTGTGGGCTGGAAAAGACCTTTAAGATCATCAAATCCAGCTGTTAACTTAGTACTGCCAAGTCCACCACTAAACCGTGTCCCTAAGCACCACATCTACATATCTTTTAAACACTTCCAGGCATGGTCACTCAACCACTTCCCTGGGCAGCCTCTTCCAGTGCTTGACAACCCTTTCAGTGTAGAAATTTTTCCTAATATCCAATCTAAACCTCCCCTGGTACTGGACACAAGTAAAAGTAAAATTATTGAAGTGTTGCAATTTTATTTCAAAAAAATGCAGTGAAATTGAACAGATCAAAATAACTGTAAGCAACATTTCATGAAGGATCAAAATCAACTCTGATGCAAATAGGAATTTTCCCACTCAGCATAAACAGGCAGATCAGAATTTACCCTGAAAGTAAAAGATTTCTATGGATACAGTCTTCCCTTCTTTAAGTGTCCAACATAAGGTACTCAACTATTAACACTGTTTCCTTCTACCCAACTTCTGCATAGCTAATCACATAGATGACTAGTTTGATTGTGGAGATGCAGTGATTTCAACTGCTTTAACTTTTTACAAAAGTTATTCTAAGTGAACAAAGTACATTCAACTGCAAAAAAAGGCATGATTGTTAAGAGATATTAATATTAATACGAAGACAGTTTTCAGAATCCACAGGAGTGGTGGCAAGGTGGCAAGGAACTACAGTGAAAACATTAATTACTTATCTGTATTTCTATCAGTGACTTAATAGTCATCTCTGTATGAAACACGAAATGCAGTTTTTCTTAATCAAAGGTGTTATGTTATACACAGATTAGTGTGCTATACAACCTGCATTTACAATCATCATTGACGAGCAGTGCTCAAAAGATTAAACTGCTGTGGTAACCCCTACATCTACTTTACTTAAATATGTTGGGTCAGGGACACAGATTCAAATCCTGAGGTACACCTTATTTTTTCTTAGAGAGTTCATAATGCCCACAGGAAGATTGTGCTCTCTATCAATGTAACAATGAAATGCCGCAAAGAAACAGACTATTTAAGACTTTTTTCTTCAGTGTGATTTTACGGGAAAAAGTTATGGTGGCTGGGAGAACTTTGTGGCACTGACTTGCAGCGGCCAAGCTATTCTCCCAATCTGTTTGTGGCTATGTCGATTTAAGTTGTTAACATTAAGTTTTTCCTACTTAGCTCTTTAGTATTACAGTCTCAAATGTTTGAACACCCTCCTTGAGTTCTCTTGCATACAACGTTGAAATCTTGCCTACACAAAGCATCAGAAAAAAATACAGAAACAAAGCACGTGTATCCTTCAGTTCCTTTCCAGATATCAATGTCCTGCTTAGTACATTACCTTTAGGTGTGCACTAGCTTATCCATTTGTCATGGAATGCAGACTATGTGAGGAAAGCCTGAGAGACAGTCGGATTTATAAGAAATAAACGTACTTTCAGACTCACATTATTTGCTACAAGATGGAAGTAGCTAAGATTTTCAATTACTGTTTCCAGTTCAATGTAAGCAAAGTCACTCAAAAGTACCAGTTTTGTTTTTAAAGTACACTATACATAGGTCTGTGTTGTCTAGGAAAACTCATTGGGCCACAAACATGGACATGTTTGTCCACAAATGTTTAAAAAAGATCAATTATGGTTTTATATAAATATTGTTTAATTTCTGGTGATGTTAGGAAAACCTTTTAGTAAATTAAGAAATAATATTTTTTCTAAGGTTTCAAGATTCATGCTATTAGGGAATTTTTAATTCACTCAATATAAATGATTCTTTTTAGTTGTCTTCCCTTTCAGTTTCTAGTTTACCACTGTGATGCTGCAAAACTAAGAGCAAGTGTTGCAAAAGGGTTTTCAAAATAAAACAAAAGACGTAATCAATAGATGCACAGTGACCTTAGATGTCACAAAAATAATTTAATACCAAATCAAGTATTAATATACTCAGTTTGTCTGGATAGGGCTGTGCAGAGACATTAGTTTTTGGAACTTGTTTCAGAATAGGATGACGGCTGTTTTTTCTTTTCTAGTACTGAAAATAAAAGGTTTATTGCACTGAGACTGGCATAGAGGTAAAGATCGTTGTGCCTTGTCTTCAAATATATGAGTGTGCAGGAGTAGGTACCATAAGTAATAAAGAGTGTAAGGATTTTTCTCACATAGTTACCTTTTCCTAATTTCCCGTTTTCATCAGATTAGGGAGAAGTCAAGCATATATTTCATTCTGGATACTTGCAATCAAGAACACTTAACTATCAGAGGACTACTGCTTTCTAACAAGTACTGGTGTTACTTACTGAAGCTTAAGAGCTCTTACAGAAATGTTTGTGTTGAAAATGACAAATTTATTAGAAATGGTGCAAGAGAGTAGTTTATCATTCTTTAATAATTCTATTTTGAAAATGGAAAACAATTGTTTCTATGATTTCTATGATTTACCACCCCCATTTGAAGAAATGTCACACTAGAAAGAAACTGCAAATAACTCTTTCTTTTCTCTTTTTAAGGAAAAATTCCTCCTGTTTTTTCTCTCTGAACCTCTGATGATTTTTTTTTAATGTTTCCTCTTGCTACACACTTAAGCAGAGCTATTTTGATTAAATAGCTCCCAAGATAACTGCAATTATAATGCAGTAGACTTGTGAATAGTTTATCCTGAAGCGCACATTGCTATTACATAGGGTACATAAAACATCTGTATTTCATAATGTGTGTTTCTATGAGGTCTCTATATGAGATAAGTATGATATTGATTGTCCTTGACATCACTGAATTATAAATAATAAACTGAAAGCTAAATTGTTAATTTGTCATGGAACAGCTGTATGAACATTTTAGTAATGTATGATGTAGTAATCTCTAGAACAGAGAATATATTTACAATTGTAACAGGTTTAACCCTGCATGGGTATCTTTAGAATACATTATCAGTAAAAGTAGACACAAACTAAATTCCTCATGTGAAAATGCTGTGGTAAAAGAGTTACCATATTCTTGCTTAATTCACACCCTAAAATCAGAAAAACAGCTTTAGAACAACTGAGGTTTTAAATGCTGCTAGTGACATGGCTAGTATGACTAATTAGTAACTTAATACAAGAAGAAGCTATACACAACCTTCTTTGTTGCTTACACTTGGTAATAATTGGTCCTAAGAGAAAAAAAAAAACAACTAGATTAACTAGGTCAAAAGCTCAGTATTGTAATATTTAAATATTCTGACAAAGACAAGACTGCAAAAGACATTATGATATTTTCTCTGAACTAGATGTTTACTTTTGTGACTTTATTTATTTATTTATTTATTCTTAATCTGCTTTACTGCCTTTGACATTTTCAGCATCTTTGCCATACGTTTCTTGTGACTACTTTCATGCCTGCTTAAGCTAAATTGGTGGCACGTTTCTGCCAGATGTAGGTTAGTCTTTTAAAGTAAGTATCACAAAGTTATATTTCTCTGTTGCCTGTTCAGTTAGTTTTAATACAAGAATAAATAAGCAGCAAACTGAGCATCAATCATAGAGGCTGTGAAGTCAAAATGAGATAAAAAAAGTTTGTAAAGAGATTTCTAAAAACCAGAAAGCAAACATCTTTAACAATTCTTTTTATATTTTTAGCTGGCAGTCGGTAAACTCTTGACTGACTGTACAACTAAGACTAAAGCAACAGGTAAATGGCTAAGAGACTTTTAAGTGCACTCAGGAGGAAGCATAGAAACAATAATCTAATTAGCACTTATTCTTAGACAGTGAGATAACAGTGAAGAAAAGACAATGTATTTTTGTATCTAGAACGAGGGAATAAATAAGAGATTAAATTTGCCTATTAGTCTTTATGGGAAATGTTATGTTCTGCATTGCCCATATTGGAGTTGAATGATCTCTGTAAACTATATGTATGCTTGACTTCACGAGCTGCATGAGGAAGAAGTATTGCTTTTCATTATTGTTGTGCCAATAGTAATTTCTGGTGCAACAGTGTACACAAAAAGTTTCACCTAGAAAAAATAAAAGTTTACATTTGTTCCGGGTTTAACGTTTCAGACTATGGTTTAGTGTTGGAACATTCTGGAAGAAAAATTGGAACATCTTGAGAACAACAAAAGGAATACTTCTATGTTTTGAGAAAATACTTATCCAAATAATTTTGAGAAATGCAATTAAAAAAAATTAGGAAATGGAAATCATATATCTATAGAACAGTTCTGAAAGTAAGTCACTATTTTTGTGTTGATTGGCCCCAGAAATGAAAGCAATTCTTATAAAAAGGGAAGAACTATATAAAAAAAAGTGTCTATAAATTTTCTTTATGTTTTCACTCTAGGCAAAGAAGAAGAAGAAGGTCTTCTGGAAGAAGACCTCGCTCAAAAACTGTAGTGTGTGCTTTTGACAAGAAGACCTTGAGAACTGAAGGTAACTACAAGGTCAACAGTACAAGAAAAGTTTATCTCGTTTTCTTTCTTTCTTTCTTTCTTTCTTTCTTTCTTTCTTTCTTTCTTTCTTTCTTTCTTTCTTTCATTCTGTTTCACAACAAAGGATAAGCAAAAAGCATGAGAACCTGGTGCAAGGCCAAACCATGTAGGAAAAGGCAGTTCTGATGGTTTTGCCTAGAGGCTTCCTAAATATTTGGATGTATGCATCTCTGCCCTTTTTGGTGTGGATTAGCCTCTCAGTACATGTTGGCCCCTAATATGTGGCAGGTTCTGAATGGCTGCAACTCAAACTCAGGTTTCCACACCTTCCCCATCACCACCCCAGCAGCTACCGATTGCACTGTGTATTACTTCCTATATTTAATTGCTAATGTAAATCCTCAAAAATCACATAGTCCCACAGCATTATCCTTGACTTTCTTCATATTTATGACCAGTTTGTAGTTGTCACTACGGTCACCAGGATTTCTGTCCCACTCCCATCACCAGTCCCAAATGTATTACAAAAAAAGTGTGAACATCTTAACTGTTAACGGTTGTTTATTGCTACTTTGCTTTCTAGCTCATACTTGCTTAATATAGTCATATCTGTACGGATGTAGTCATGGTCTCCTTTGTCTGGGCAGTGCTTTTGGGTAGGCTTTACCTTGTGACAGATGATGTGCATTGATTCAAGTCAGAACTTTCTGAAATGTAGATAAGATGACAGAGATGTCATGGGGACTGTCACACAGAGAGAAATCATATTTATTTACTGTATGGTGAAAATATCCTTAAACATTTGAGACAGTTCCCTTTATTCCAGATTGAGATGGGTAATGAAAGGCAGCAAGCTATACAAAATAGAATGTGGTGAAATAACTACAGTGGAAAGTACATTTCAAAGGAGAATATGCCAACTACTAAAGACAGTAGTCTTATCTAGTGGAGAAAACCATGACAAAACTAAACATGGAGATTTACTTACAACAACAAAACATCAAAAGAAATAGCTACAAAGACATCAAAATGAATGTATTGGGCTGATTCCTGAAGTAACTAGGGGGAATAGGTCAGGCAGCATGATTCCCAGGTCCAGGAGGACCCTGGTAACTACCAACCTGTCAGCCTTGTCTCCGTGTCTGGGAATTTCATGGAGCAGATCCTCCTAGAAGGAGGATTCTAGGCACATGGAGGCACATTCTAATGCACATGGAGGACAGAAGTGTGATTCGAGGCAGCCAGCATGGCTTCAGCAAGGGCCAGTCCTCCCAGACCAAGCTAGTGGCCTTCTATGATGGAGTGACTACAACAGTGGAGAAGGGAAGAGCTATGGATGTCATCTGTCTGGACTTCTGTAAGGCCTTTGACATGGTCCCCCACAATATCCTTCTCTCTAAATTAGACAGATACAGATTTAATGGGTGGAATGTTCAGTGGATGAGAAATTGGTTGGATGGTCACATCCAGAGGGTAGTGGACAAGAGGTCCATGTCCAGATGGAGATCGGTGACAAGTGGTGTCCTTCAGGTGTCTGTATTGGGACCAGCACTGCTTAATATCTTCATCAATGACATAGACAATGGGATCGAGTGCACTCTCAGTGAGTTTTGCTGATGACACCAAGCTGAGCGGTGCTGTTGACCTGCCTGAGGGACAGGATGCCATCCAGAGCAACCTGGACAAGCTCGGGAAGTGGGCCTGTGTGATCCTCATGAGGTTCAACAACGCAAGCACGGAGTCCTGCACCTGGATTGGGGCAATCTCCAGTATCAATACTGGCTGGGGGATGAAGGGATTGAGAGCAGCCCTGCCAAGAAGGACTTGGGCTTACTGGTGGATGAAAAGTTGGATATGAGCTGGCAGTGTGCACTCACCGCCCAGAAAGCCAGCTGTATCCTGGGCTGCATCAAAAGAAGCATGGCCAGCAGGTCGAGGGAGTTGATTCTGCCCCTCTACTCTGCGCTGGTGAGACCCCACCTGGAGTACTGGATCCAGCTCTTGAGCCCTCAGCACAGGAAAGACATGGACCTGTTGAAGCAGGTCCAGAGGAGGGCCACAAAGGTGGTCAGAGGGCTGGAACACCTCTCCTATGAAGACAGGCTGAGAGATTTGGAGTTGTTCAGCCTGGAGAAGTGAAGGCTGCGAGGAGACCTTATTGTAGGCTTTCAGTACCTAAAGAGAGCTTATAAGAAAGAAGGGGACTAACTTTTTAACAAGGCTTGTTGCGATAGGACAACAGTAATGGTTTTAAGCTAAAAGAGGGTAGATTTATACTAGATTGAAGGAAGAAATATTTTACAATGAGGGTTGTGAAACACTGACCCAGGTTGCCCAGAGAGGTGGTAGAAGCGCCATCCCTGGAAATATTCAAGGTCAGGTTGAATGGGACTCAGAGCAACCTGATCGAGTTGAAGATGTCCCTGGTCATTGCAGGGGTGTTGGACTAGATGACCTTTAAAGGTTCCTTCCAACCCAAATTATTCCATGGTTCTATGATTCTGTGATTTAATAGTTGTCACTGGTCTTGATCCTTGATGAATTGAAACTGTTGCTTGGTCAGTGTTTTAAATTTCTGCACATATTTTTCTTGTATTAGTTGAACTGTTCAAATGGTGCAATACTTATTGGCTGGTAGCCTGAGGCTTCTCTCCCCCGCCACTGGATTTTTGTGAATTTTTTTCAGTGCACACAGATAGTTACTCTTTGTTTCGCTAATCCAATTTTGAAAGGCCCAAGAAGAAAGATTAAGTTTTCTTTTACTGTAATGTCCTTCAAGACATAGCATTTTTGAATATAGCTGAATGCTCTTGTTTACACAGCATCCTTCAAAATGCACAGTGGCAGAGAAAGTGATGGGAATTTTCTTTCCCCCTGCAAGATTCACTAGCTTATGCAATTAAAACAGTTTGTAATGTTCATGTGTTATTGAAGTTTAATGTAGCAGAAGTCTTTGCTATCAGGAAGAGGAGTCAATGAAGATTTTTACCCTGTTACAAAAGTACTTCTTAAGGGGGAAGAAAGGAAAAGAGGAATTAAGGATCCTGATTTCTCTTTCATATCGGTCCGTACCAAAACAGATTTATTTTATTTTCCCCTGTCCTTCACTGCTTTCCTCTAACACTTCATCATTTTCCTTCTGACCCCCATACTACTGACGTACCTTTTTATTTGACCAAACAAGAATACTGAAAAAAAGCATTTATGGTTAGTCTAAATTAATGAACTGAACCATAAGAGGTAGCACTTGAGTCAATTGAGAAATATTTGCTGTTATAAAACAGGGGTATATGAAGGGTCAAAGACTCCTTTGGATGAAAATCACATGTAACTAAAATAGTTATGATCTTACAGTAGCTCTTTTTAATTTTTAATTTTTTTTCTGCTTGCTTATTCTGACTATGGTACCTTTGGGAGTACAGTAAGGAGAAAACAGTTTACTTTATTCCCTCTCCTTTATCTGTCTGACAGCTCCTTCAACACATCCCTCACCACAACAGCTGTTCACTGGCATTTTTAACTACATTTCTGGCTTTGGTGATTTTGGAAAGGGGAGCTGAAAACGGCTTTAACCTGACTGACTTTTCTCTATCCTTTTTCTTAATGTTCCACACATACATGACAGTGCCATCCTCACCTTCTCTTGCTAAAGAGATAACAGTATCCAGCTATGCCGGCCACAAAGTTAACAACTGAGAGACTGCTGTTCTCTTTTTGACTTCCATTGAATCATTGAATGACCCTGAGTAATTTTCCTATCTTTTCTGTCACTCTGATTTATTTAAAATTGATATTTTTAAGCCAGGGCAAACCACAAGAATATGTATGTGTGTATGTATGCATGTGTGTATCTGTCTATCTATCTATATGAGTGCACGAATACAGATATCTATATCTGTACACACACAGAGAGATATAAGCACACATATACATACAAACATATACAAATATGTAATATTCATTATTAAATCAAAGGAACTATTATTATGATCAAAATGATTATCTATCCTCTTTTCCTTTGTAGGCTCTCAGAGGGGTTGCTCGGCTGTGTTCAGCTATCACGAATCAATATTATATTCCTCAACATTATTGTTATTGCATTGCAGTTAATTACTCCCCAAATAATTTATGAATCTAAATACAGTGTACTGTTAAGTCCTGTAAAGAGAAAACCAACAGAAAGTTTACTTCAGTTCTACACTGTGATAAGTAATATATTTCTATGTTGTCAGTTTAACAAGGTGAGCAGTTATGAGTTGAGATTACCTATGAGATCAGTAATGTAAGAGATTGTTCTTTTGTCCAAATGTTAGGCTGGAAGGTTTTTCTTTCAGCAGCAGTAAAAACAACAACAAAAAAACCTAGAGAACCTAAATTACACTAACCTTTTCTAAAGTTACTGCTTTTTAATGCAAGGAAGAACTAGCATGACCTTTTAGGTTGTCTTCTGAGAATACAAATTAGATAACTTAGATTGTTTTTTAGTATGGTATAATGTCTATTGAAGAGGAATATTTTCCATTTTTCAAGCAGTGCCTGCAGAAGAGGATGAATTATTTCATGTTAACTGTACTTTCTTCAAGAGAAATAAATTTTTTTGCTAATTTCCTCTATAATGAGGACTCTTTATTACAACATGCCTATATGAAGTCTTAAAGGCTTGCCATCAGAAAAAAAAACAAACCAGTTAAAAACATTTAGTCTGCCAATTCTAATTTACCTGTAATTCTCTCTCTAAAAGGGTAAATACTAAACTCTTACAGAGTAAAGATAGCATCATCAGATGCTATAAATTAACAGTGAGGAACTAAAAGTTAAATATGCCTTTTTCAGGCATATGATTGTAAGCATATCACTATATATTATGTCCGAAAGAACAGGATTTGCAGAACTGTGCTCACATCCCTGCATTCCAAGAATTAAAAAATGAAGGCTAAACTAAGCTTCATCTTTGTACTATCCTTGATTATCAAAAAGCACAGTCCGTTTACACAGAAAGACTACAAATGATGTAACTGAGATTCATGGCGTCCCTCCTGGCTGCTCCAGGAGAAATGTAATACCATCTCTCATGGGTGATACTACATCTGAATAGTCCAAGACACTCTCTCAATGTTAAGGTTTTCTTCAATACTAACAAGAATAAAAAATGCTCATGCACAGACCAATTGATATTTTATGACTCTCAGAATTTCATGCTGTTTTAAAGTACCCCATGTTCCATAATGTATAAGTAAAGCCTATGACTGATAGTCTTTTAAATGGTGGACTACAAATAACAGACATCTAGGTTCCCGGGGTCTTTATTTAGAAGTTGAAAATCCTGTTTTACAGAATCTTAGACAAATATTTTCCTCTTTGCCTTATCAATAAACATATACCTATGTTCCAGATATTTTTGTAAAATTCTTCAAAAGTGACAAAAAAGAAAAAAGCTTTCTTTGTTTTGAAGACAGATTTACTAGTAGTTACAATTCCTTCTTTTCTACTGACACTTTTTTCCTCCGTAAACAAATTGCAGGTTTCATAGTTTCTTTCATTTTTATCTAATGAGAAAAATATCACATAATGATAATTTTGGTTTGTTTTCATTCAAGTTGTTAATTAATGACACATGTAGGGAAACACCTGCCTCCTCTGCAATCACCTTACTGTCTGAATGACTTGTTTCGAATCATCCTTTTGTGCTTTATTTCTCTCTAATGTTTTTTCACGTAATTATTTTTAATCTTCTATCATGTATGGAGGGTGCTCTTAAGTGGAAAGACCCTCAGCTAGGGTTAAACACATGGTCTCATTTTTGGCTCAACCACAGACATCTTTTGGGATTTTCAGTAAGTCTCGTGAGGCAGGATTTATCTCAGTTAACTTTAGACTCCTAACTTCAGTCAAGGGAGACAGTGGAAAGATCTATGGGGCAATTTGTCCTGGACTAATTAATGACAGGAAAGATGATATTTGTATAAAGTTCTCTCTCTCTCTCAACTGACGATGAGAAAAACATTGATGACTGGCTGGACTTTTAAATTACTAAAGTTAAGGTGGATGGGTCTCCTCCTTCAGTTTATCTTCTTTTTTTTAAGGAACATGAGTATTGCTCAAGAGAAACAATACTCTTCCAGCTTGGAATCAAAATATCAGAGAGATATTTTGAAGAGAACCATGACTTATGTCTCAGCTACTCATGTGTAAAGTGGTAATATTTTTCCCTACTAGCACAAAAGAATCATTAATGAAAATTTATAATAATTATTTGGCAATCAGAATTACGGTCAGAAAAGACATAAAATCACCTTGATATAAATGATCAAATTTCTTCTAAGATTATTTATCCGAGTTTATTTTTAACCTCTTTTTAGTAACTCTTCTATCCTACTAACTCCCACTTCATATTTGCAGTAACATTTTAACATCAAGCAGTTACATAAAAAATATTTTCTTTAAGTCATAAAAATGTATTACATTAGTAGTTCTTATTCCTGTATCTTTCTTCAGAACATAGTCTAAAATTTTTGATAATTAAATTCACCGGTGTGATGTCATATTTGAATATTTTTATTAGCATTTTTTCCTTAGTTTTATTTTGTTATGTAATATTTCTCTGATGCTTGTGTAAATAAGTCATTCAAATATGTCTGGGAAATATATATGAGAATCATAATAATCACCCAGTTTTATTCTTGAACCATTTAGTGAAATATTTCTAACGGTTACATCAGTTATGTTGTAGGAACCACCAAATTGTCATTATGGTTCATATCCAAAGTAAAGTAGAAAGTTGGACATTTCAATTTAAGGTTGCTTTTAAAAAAGAAAAATAATACTATTTTTAGAAAATCAGAACTGAAATGCAGTAATGGATTCTTCTTTTCAGCTTACCTAGCTGGGCTTTATCTCCCATCTATAAAGTGTTCAAAAATTGCTCTAGTATGTGAATATGTTCTGATGAACATACATTCAGAAAGTTACTGAATAATTTGTTAGACACTTTTTTTTAGTTTTTCCATACATAATATATCTTTAATGTATGACTAACTAGTATCGCCTAACAATATTTTATGGAAGAAAATTGTATATTGCATCTGGATTTTTTTGTCTTTTTAAAATTTTGCATTGAGCACTCAATACATCCTGGCCATTTTTTATTTAATAGAAGTCTTCCCTTCACCTCTAAGTTAAAAAAGAGGGTTCAGAAAAATATAAAGCATTAATCTTATGTCTCGGTGTCTGACAGAAGGTTCAAAACCTGAAAAAATAACAACCCAGCACACAACACAACAAAAAAGCAAAACTGCCATCAACCATATATTGCTACATTTAGGAGAAAGAAATGAAAATGAGGACTTACATAGTTCCATTTAGCCTTTTTTTGGTGTTTGTCATAACTCAATCTGCTTCAAGATTTGTGTCATGCATTAAAAAAAGGACAAGCAAATAACAATGAGACATATAGCAGGGATAACATATAAAATTATATCAGATATTAGAAAATATTAATACAGGGTTTTAACTGTATTCAGTTCAAAGACTATGTACAAAAATTTATTTTCATTATTAATAGAAGAATATTCTACCCTTTGAAAAGAACAAAGTACATCAGATTTTTAAGATGTAACAATTTTTATCATCTCTGTGCATCTGGAATTTCAATGTCTGATAAAATCATTTTTCTTATTATTCCTTCAGTTTTGAAGGAAAATTTTTTAAGATACTGTTCAGCAGTTTGCTATTCAGCAAATTCAATAACCAAGTGTAAATGCAAGCCCATCACTTCTACAGATGTACCTAGAAACAGATGTTATTAAAACTATGAAAAAATTACCCATTAAAAAACTGGGGGGGAATGTGGAATGTGAGAACATCTGCTTCGCTTAGGTTATCTGATCAAGGACCTTTCCAGTTCAAAAGGAGTCAAAGTGATAAATGAAACAGACCGAGACACAAATCTGACAGAAGAGATAAGGAAGAAAACAACTGAAGACCAAAACTCCTGAAATAGTAATAGTCCATTAAGAAACCCCGGGCTTAACTCTGGAGAGGGTCCACCTGGACTGTGTAGCCGGCAAGAAGGGGGAAGCAGGAGAACACAAGCATTAAGGATATTTGAGGGGGGCTGTGACACTGTTCAAAACTTACTAAGGAATGTTTAGGGAAGGGTAAAGGGGGAGAAGAAGGATCATAGAATCATAGAATCATAGAATTGCTGAGGTTGGAAGGGACCTTTAAGATCATCAAGTCCAACCATCAACCTACCCTGACAAAACCCACTTCTAAACCGTGTCCCCAAGTACCACATCTACCCTTTTCTTAAACATCTCCAGAGATGGTGAATCCACCTGGGCAGCCTATTCCAATGTTTAATAACTCTTTCAGTGAAAAAATGTTTCCTAATATCCGGTCTAAACCTCCCCTGACATAACTTAAACCCATTTCCTCTTGTCCTATTACTTGTCACCCGGAAGAAGAGGTCAGCCCCCACCTCTCTACACCCTCCTTTCAGGTAGTTGTAGAGGGTGATAAGGTCTCCCCTCAGCCTCCTCTTCTCCAGGCTCAACACCCCCAGTTCCCTCAGTCGTTCCTCGTAAGATCTGTCCTCCAGACCCCTCACCAGCTTTGTAGCTCTTCTCTGGACATGCTCCAACACCTCAATGTCCTTCTTGTAGTGAGGGGCCCAAAACGGAACACAGTACTCGAGGTGGGGTCTCACCAGTGCTGAGTACAGGGGGATGATCACTTCCCTAGTCCTGCTCACCACACTATTCCTGATACAGACTAGGATGCTGTTGGCCGCCTTTGCCACCTGGGCACACTGCTGGCTCATATTCAGCCGGCTGTCCACCAACACCCCCAGGTCCTTTTCTGCCGGGCAGCTTTTGAGCCACTCCGCCCCAATCCTGTAGCGCTGCATGGGGTTGTTGTGACCCAAGTGCAGGACCCAGCACTTGGCCTTGTTGTACCTCATACCATTGGCCTCAGCCCATTGGTCCAATCTGTCTAGATCCCTCTGCAGGGCCAGCCTACCCCCAAGCAGATCAACACGCCCACCTAGTTTAGTGTCATCTGCGAACTTACTGAGGGTCCATTCAATCCCCTCCCCCAGATCATTGATAAAGATATTAAAGAGAACCGGCCCCAGCACCGAGCCCTGGGGGACACCACTTGTGACCGGACACCAGCTGGATTTAGCTCTATTTACCACCACTCTCTGGGCACGGCCGTCCAGCCAGTTTTTTACCTAGCGAAGAGTCCACCTGTCTAGGCCATGAGCAGCCAGTTTCTCCATGAGAATGCTGTGGGAGACGGTGTCAAAAGCCTTGCAAAAATCCAGCCGTTTATAAAATATTTCATCTGCCTCCTCATCCTGGTTGGGCGGCCTATAACAGACTCCTACTATGATGTCTGCCCTGTTAGCTCTCCCCCTCATTCTTACCCATAAACACTCAACCCCATTATCTCCATAATTTAGTTCAAAGCATTCATAACACTCCCTGACATACAGGGCCACACCCCCGCCTCTCCTTGCTTGCCTGTCCTTCCTGAAGAGCCTATAGCCATCCATGGCAGCACTATAGCTATGTGAGTCATCCCACCACGTTTCTGTGATGGCGACTACATCATAGTTATCCTGCTGCACAATGGCTTCCAGCTCCTCCTGTTTGTTGCCCATGCTATGTGCATTAGTGTATAAGCACTTCAGCTGGGCTATTGGTCCTTTCTCCTGGAGGAATCAGAGATTAAAAAAAGCAGGGGAGACTGGTAAGAGGGGGGATAAGAGGGGCCAGTTGTGTGTATCAAGAGCTGGTCAGTATGCTTGTCTGACCAAACCCTGAGGCTGGTCATCACATTCTGTCCTGTCTTCTTACTAAATCCTTCCTTAACTATCTGTCTGTGTAATCTCACTCTTTGTCCCATGTGTGAGTGCTCAGACAGCAACTGGAGAGTCTGTTAGTGAATTCAGAGCTAGCAACTGGAGTGACACCAGGGGTGACAGGGTGTGCGCGTCAATGGTGCCAGCAACGGGAGGGGGAGAGTAGGTGACAGGACCTGTGTGCCTGGGTGTCAGCAGGTGCAGGGAGAGGAAGATGCATTTTACCCAAATCTGGGGTAAGTGGGTGTAGTTCTGGGAAGTTGGGGTGTGTCTAATTTGTTGTCAAACTTCAAGCTGGACCAGGTGGCATAGGAAGACCCAGGTCCAGGCAGGGGTTTCAGGCAGGGAGAGGGTTTGTGGTATTTGGGAGGGTGCAGAAGTGTTGGGTGCCTTTGAAATGAGTAAACATCAAGCTGGACCAACCAGTGAGTAGGACACCTGTGGAGTGAGTAAGAGGGTTCAGGATCCAGGCAGAGGAATTAGGCAGAGGGACTGTGCTGGTATTTGAAGGATCTGCGAGCATGTGTATGCTCATGAATTGAGAGTGAGTGAGTGAGTGTGTGTGTGTATTTTCACTAGTGAACTTTAGTCCTGATCAGCTGGAGAGAAGGAAAGGTATTTGGCCATTTGTACTTATCTTTTAGGGTCTTGACTATCTGTAATTGTGTTTTACGTGAGTCCTGGTGGTGCCATATTTGGGGACTGTTAAAGGCAGTGCCCTGTCTGTGGTTGTCATTGTAGCCAGCCACGTCAGTGTCCCCTGTGTGTGCAGGGGTGTATCAGCCTCGCTACTGGCTGACCCTCCAAACAGGAAAGTAGCAGCTGCATCCATCAGCCTGGGAGAGAGACTCCCAGGCCTCCAGGGCACCAGGCTGAGCTCCAGCGGCCAAGACAGAGCAACACCTGGGCCCCAGAGCCTGCCAGAGCCAGAAGCCTTGCAACATCCCTTAGCAGAAACACCTCAGGCTTAGCAGGCTCACATCTATTACAAATGCCTAAATTATTCCTGTATGTCAGAGACACTATGGTTTGAATTCGTGACCAATATTCTAAGCAAATATTCACCTGTTCTCTTATGTGCTGAAATTAAAAGCCATTCATAAAAACCATTTATGTAAAACTTTTTTTAATAAAGTCATTTGCATTCCCTTATGACACCGTCTTCACACTTGATAGAAGACAGAAGCTGAATAAGCATACTCTTTTTAATAATTTCAATATGTTCAGCTAAGTATTACTGATGATTAAATTATACTAAGTCTGACACGTTTTGTGAAGGCATATTGTAAAAGTGAGTGTTGCACTGGAATAAATTATTGAGAGATGTATGTCGTTACGTATTCAGCGTGCACGAAGGAAGTGTTTCTAGGTATCATGTTAATCCAGGTCAAGGAAGGACAATGAAGGTCAAGGAGGAAGAGCCTTGAAAGCTTTTTAAGATACGAATTATTGCAGTGGGGTCAATAGGATTTCCAAAGTGAGCAATGACAGTTAGTGGAGCATTTCCTGAACAAGAGGCAATCTAAGATCTTTGTGGAAAGAAGGCTAAATTATTCTTCACAGGCATAAATCATTGTAATATTCTTGACAATTCGTACTATAATTACCATATTGCACTTACTTGCTGCTTTCTTTATAAAGCAGCAAGAAAAGATATTCTGTGGTGGTTCTGGAATGTAGCACTAATGTCATTCTCATAGAGAACAGAAAGTAGAAAATGAGTACTCTGAAGAGCTATGGAAAAAGCACAACAGAGCACATGTATTTCCATAACCAAAATAGATGAACATTATCTCCTCACTTAATAGAATTTTTTTTCTACATATTTCAAACCAAGATTGTCTATGTGATTAATGTGATTCCAAAAATCATCAAGCAAAAGGGATCACTTAATTATCAAGTATTTTTATAGCATGTTATTTTCAAACAATGCAAATAAAGCTTTAAAGCATAAACTGCAACAATTTTTTTTTTTTTTGGTGATCAATATAGTCCAAACTTATAGCACAGCTAACATCAGTTTATGTTTATTTCCATCCAGCCCAGAGTTCTGTGTCCCCATCTACATAAACAAAGACACTAAATTTAAAGACATGAAGAACAAGTTGTGTCATGTATTAGGTAATGTACTACTAGATTCACTTACAACTAAATAAAAGGATGATTAATTTTGAAGAAAAATATTAACCTTCTAGGAGTGTAAGAAAGCTTTTTAAAATATCACAGATTTGATAGGTTATTTTATTTATTTTTATCATAGATTTGACAGGTGATAGTAAATAAAATATGGAAAAAATATAACAGATAAGGCACAAAGAGAACACTTCTCAGTTTTTTCATAATAAGAAAGCCTTTAAGAACATGCAAAATACTTATATTTGTTTACACTTTCTTTTCTTCATAAATTTTAGTATCAAAACCATCTGACTTTTATAGGTAAAATTTGGCATAAATTAAAAGAAATAAAAAAGAGTAATTTGTACTTTCATCTGCATTATTTAATAGTTGAAATATGGCAAAAGTATTATTCAGAGATGAGCAAGATAACCATTTTCTCATAAAATTTTATTAAGTTGAATAGTTGTGAATATCATAGAATGATAGAATGATTTGGTTTGGAAGGGACATTAAAGATCATCGAGTTCCAACCGCCCTGCCATGGGCAGGGACACCTCCCACTGGACCATGTTACTCAAAACCCCATCCAGCCTGGCCTTGAACACCTCCGGGGGTGGGATCTCCACAACTTCCCTGGGCAACCTGTTCCAGTGCCTCACCACCCTCATAGTGAAAAATATTTGTAATAAGGTAGAAAATTGTTGCTGTTTACGGGGATACAGAAAATTTATTATGCTGAGATCTATATTTTGGCTTATTTTAAACAACTTTTAAATGTGTTCTATCAGGAATTCATATGTAGACTTCAGACAATAATGATTATTAAGTACAACCATAGCCATTTAAAATGTAAATATCAGATATCATGGTGTTCACTACAGAAATAAAACTGAATTTTCTGAAATCATAATGAATTTCTTTCTTCATCATTGAGAATTTTTGCAGCTATCTTAAAGAGGGAACATTTTTCTATTTGGACAGGGGGTATCACACAATTGTCATATTTCCATTTTTTGCTACTAAATATGATTGTGTTTTAATTTCTGATTTCTCTGTTCACTCAGCATTTTCCTGTTTGATAAGAAAATACAACTTAATGAATGAAACTTGACACCACGTTCTACCTATTAAAGTTAAACACAACTAAGATTAAAAATGTTTGGTTTTTTGGATGGTTGGTTGGTTGCTGGGTTTTCCTCTTCTGAGAACCAGTCTTACAAGAGCTTCAAAATCCTCAGCATGAAATATAGAGAAATTTTTATAATACAAAGACTAAAAAAGGAAAATTTAATATTATATTATGTTTTTTGGGGTGAGCTTTTTGTGGTTCTTTTTTCCTGAAAACTTTACCTCCATACCCAGAATCCACAGCTATATCTTTCTGTCAAATAACAAATACTAGTTATCCCTCTAAAGCTGTAATGCATTATGGCTGTATTAGACTTAATATATTAATGTTGGAAGGATGATGTTTTAGAGAACAAGAAAAGAGTTAAAAACAACCTAACAGTAGTACTAAATCTGTCCCAAATCTCCAGATCTATCATTAGTGAAATGGTTCAGAAATAAAATAATTCATCCTCCAAATTCCATATTTTTTCAATATTATTTTGCTTAGAACTAGATTTGGAAATATATCCAACGAGACTGTAACTACCTTGACTTTTTTCACACTAAATAGGAAAAAATGCAATTTTTTTTTTAAACACAAAAATTTCTATAATGAAATAATTATGAGGCAACCTCTAACAGCACCCTGTGAAAGCACAGAAAAATGCTTGCCAATTTTGTATTGATTTGATGTTTCACTCATATGAGATTAATGTAGAAATACATTACTTTAATGTAATAGTCTAAGTGAATTGCATCAAAATAAAAATTTGAAACAGAATATTTCACAGTTATTTAAATGAAGCAAGGACCTGAAATAATTAAATTGTATTCTTTTCATAATTTTCAAAATCATTATATTCATGTGAAATATTGCTTATCAAGAAAATGACACATCAGTCAAACTTAGTAATATTTAATTCTACATTAATCTCAATAATTTCTTCTCAGTTTTGTCTAGTGCATATGACATTGGAGCAGAAATTAAGACATGGGTATTTCTATATTTTTTAACACTCAGTTGTTGCATGAGAATACAATCCATCAAGGCACCTTACTTTCATGAGGAGCAACAGTTTTAAATTCAAAGAAGGTAGATTTAGATTAGGTATTAGGAAGAAGTTTTTTACTCTGGGGGTGATGAGACACTGGAAGAGGCTGCCCAGGGAACTCATGGATGCCCCATCCCTGGAGATGTTCAAGGCCAGGCTGGATGGGGCTTTCAGCAACCTGGTTTAGTGGGAGGTGTCCCTGCCCATGGCAGGGCGGTTGGAACTAGATGATCTTTGAGGTCTCTTCCAACCTAAACCATTCTATGATTTTATGATTCTATGATAGTCTTTATTGTTGTTTGCTTTCCAAAATAATTGTAGCAAAGAACTTTTTTTTCTATTTCTGTACAGCAATTACAACAGTGCAAAGTACTCAAAGTACAGTTATGGAATATGTATATAATAGAGACAACAAATATCACACAATTGGCTTTGATTTTTCAGAAGTATAGCAGTATTTTGTCTTCATTTTTTTTGCCTTTCATAAGTGCTTACAATTCATTCAGTGTATTTAAACAGTTCAAATTATTCCTTTCACTATTCAAAGTCCTGTATTATGTAAGAATGTCTCATAACCAAGCTCTCAAAAATCTTTTCTCAGCATATTTCTATCCCTCTGGTTGCTTCCTCTGTTCTCTGTTGTGTTCTGTGTGACAGAATCATCAAAAATTGAAAGGCTCTGGTGGATATTCTCTATGTTATATTCTTTCATGACATAATTCTTCTAAATCTTTCTAAAAATTCTCTAAAAGAATCAGTATGAAGGAGCAAATACTGACTTTTTAATGGATATTTCTATGATCACTCCTTTCATGTATTTTTTGTATGACTTTACATTACTCTTTATATGAGATTAAATAATTTTTAAAAATTATTAACTTTTTTGAGGGGTCAGACTTTTCAATATTTAAAGGTGCTCAGTGGAGTCTAAAGACTTATTAAAAGGACAACTATGTTACTAAAAAGTATCAAAATCTAAATACCAGGTACCTTTACCAAGCAATACTAAATCATTAGCATCAAGTAGAATTATAGAATATTAATTTAGACCATTGATTTGTTTAAATTCTTAACAAATAAATCTCAAATCACAATTTGTTTATTATTTAACAACTGAGCAATTCATGTAAGCAAATTACATGTGCAAATGGGAGCTTTTGTTCATTATTTCAATAAAAAATGATAACTTTAGACTGAAGTTAATTACATTTTAGATCAAAATTGAGGGGGGGACATTTTGAGTCACATTAATGGGATTTGAGACATAGATGTGTTTCTTTTTGTTTTTCCAGCTCTTTCCTCTTTGAACTTCTGTGTACTCACATTTTGAAAACTAGAAATAACTCAAAATATCTTATTTGAGGAGAATGTTGGGGTGTTTTTGTCGAAAATGAGTAAAACAAACTCCCCCAAACAAAAATATTCTAATAAAGAAATGAAATTATTTTTTGGTGAATTGAACTTTATTCCCTTGTTAACTAAATTAAAAATGTTTCATTTAACTTTAAATTCAAAGATGAATTAATATCCACTAAAGAGAAATTTTTGTTCAGACTTTATGTCTGCATTTTTAGGAAGTATCAGTATCTTTAACACAAACCTAATGCTAGCAGTTTAATTTGTTCCTCCTTTTATACATAATAATTTACTTTTGCTATGAAATGCACTTTTTTTTGTGATTAAACTAATGGGTACGAATTGCTGTCCTCAAGTATGATATGTATATTTCAAGAAAGTTTTCAAGTGACATATGAAATTATCTAATCCATTCAAATTAAATTTTAGCATAAAGTTCTTGTTCCATGAACATCAGTACATTTTGTATTACGGTTTAATCCATCCTCACTCCCATTATGTGATTTGATCAGAGATTTTTTTTTTCTTTCTGCTTTCCTAAACATAATACAATTTATTCAGAGAAGGAATGATATCTTGTAAGTAACAACTATTTTTTTGAGTTCCCTTTGTTTTGCTTATATTTTTCCCCTTTTAGCACAATAGGACATAAGAACAGTTAACATAAAGACATAAGGCATAAGACCATATGGACAAAGAAATTTAAGTGTCTAAAGCCTATTTTACTTCCCATAGGTGCCTTAAGTCCCATGGGAAGTAGAACAGGTTAGGTACGTGAATACCTCTGCCCATTTGAACTTTACCTGATATGGTTGATGACTTGGAGTTCTCTGGTGTTGCCCTTGGTCCAGTTATTTCACAACCAGTAAGTTTATTCTAGCTCTCTGAACAGCCACGTCTTGAGAGAAACTATCTGGAAGTATGTCTAAGTTTTCAGCTCAAATCCCCCTAGTATTCATGACTTTCTGCGGGATCACAAAGAAGTCTGAGTGAAATGGCGAGACTGCAGAAAAAGAAAACTACCATCTGTCAATAAACAAGATTCTGATGTTAAAATTTCTTCTTCATACAACACTATGCATTTTTCATTATTAGGAGATATAGTTCATCAAAATTAACTTGTCTGGGGTTTTTAGGATTACTTTCTGACTTAATTCCCTAAGATTATTCCTTACAATAACCTGAAGTGTTCTACAAAATCAATACTTCTTGTTTTCTTTTAAAGGTTAATGTTTACTTGTCTAATGCTGCAATAATGTAAAAGAGGAAAACGGGTGTACTTTTTCATTAAAGACAATTTGTACAAATTAAACTGCCTTACAATGGCTGATATTACTACACTTTTCTTGCTTGTAGCTCTTAAATTTAATACATTGCTTCATAGTTTGGATCATTCTTGAAGGAGTCTTAACACAGAATATTTGGCTCACTTTTTTTTTTTTGACTCTTTAACTAAAAACACCCTATGCAGTTTGAATTTTGAAAAATGCACAGAGAAAGGATTTTTAGATTATTTTATTTTCTCAGAATTACTTCTATAGTATTAACATGTTTCAGATTTCCCAATTTTAAATATAATAACTGAAGCTATCTTAGATAAAACAATAGTTTATATTGTATTAACTTTTTTAAACATAATATATTAAGGGAAACATCACATTTTGCAATTAAATTAGAAAGATGTATTTTTAAAGTATTTTTTTACATTGTATTTTTTTGGAAAAAGTATATCATTTTTTCATAGTTTTAATCATCAACAATTTTCATTTAGAACACTGAGTGCTTAATAAAACAGATTGACCAAGTGTCTGTTCATTGATAATTTATTTGCCTTATAAATGTCGAGTTCTTCTTACTTCTTTGTGGTGTTTACTTGCCATATTTCCAGTTTTGCCTTGCATGTTCTTCTGCTCATCATTGATAGGTTTCTTTCTCTAGACAGTCTCTTTTTTTTCTAACAGCATGTTCAAAACATTTTAAACTTCCTTCCCTTGATTATATTGATCAGTCTCTAGAGGCATCACTACTGTCAGAAAGGGTGAGAGTTGGTTGCCTAAAAAAGGCAACAAGGGTATTCTGCCTTGCTATCAGGTGCCAGTCTAGAAGTGCAGGGGTTTCCCATAGGTCCTGTGTCATGTCTAAGAGAACAGTGAGGATGTCTCACATCTCAAGGCATCTCAGATGAAACTAGATGCTTATGTTTAAGCAACAGAGTTATTTTACTCAATATTTTATTTATTTATTTTTACGCATGGAGTTGTCAGAATTCCAAATGCGTTTTGTTTCTGAAATTCTGAAATATCTACACAATTCTTATCCATGTAATTCCCTTCAAAAGTTTGAGTTTATTATTTTTAAACTAAAAATGTTATGCTTCCAGATAGTTAATTGGTTCAGCAAGGATATTCTTGTTCTACTTCATCTAGTCCTAATATTCTGTTCCTATGAACTCTCTTGCCTAACAGCAGAGTCTAGATAAGAAATAGTATTAACATTTCTTCAGGTTTTCTCTTCCACTAAAATTCTCAGGTGTTATTCCTTTTTTGCTGTGTTCAGCATTTTCATCATTGAACCAGTCATTTCTTTAATCAGTCAATAGAGAAGGACTGTTAGAAGAGAGCAGAACAGAATAGAACAGAATAAAATAGAGTGGTTCCAGCTGGAAGTGACCTAAAATGATCAACTAGTCCAACTGCCTGACCACTTCAGGGCTGACCAAAAGTTAAAGTATGACCTTAAGGGCATTGTCCAAATGCCTCTTAAACACTGACAAGATTGGGGCATCGACCACGTCTCTAGGAAGCCTGTTCCAGAGTTTGATCGACCTTTTGGTAAAGAAATGTTTCCTAATGTCCAGTTTGAACCTCCCTGGACACAGGTTTGAACCATTCCTATGCATTTGGGGCAACCCCCGGTATCAATATAGGCTGGGGGGATCCAGTGATCCCTGGCAAGGGATGTCAAGGCCAATAGGAAGGGTTTCTTTAAGTATATAGGAGACCAAAGGAAAACCAGGGAAAATGTGGGCCCGCTCTAGAACGAGACGGGTGCTGTGGTGACGGATGATGCAGAGAAGGCAGAGTTGCTGAATGCCGCCTTTGCTTCTGTCTTCACTGCTCGGGCCAGCTCTCAGGAGTCCCAGACTTCGCAAGCAACAGAGAAAGTCTGGAGGAAGGAAAACTTTCCCTTGGTTGAAGAGGAACAAGTTAGAGAACAATTAAGTAAACTGGACACCCACAAGTCCGTGGGGCCTGATGGGATGCACCCGTGAGTGCTGAGGCAGCTAGCGGAAGTCATTGCTGGGCCGCTCTCCATCATCTTTGAAAGTTCCTGGAGAACAGGGGAGGTGCCTGAGGACTGGAGGAAAGCCAATGTCTCTCCAGTCTTCAAAAAGGGCAAGAAGGGTGACCCGGGAAACTACAGGCCAGTCAGCCTCACCTCCATCCCTGGAAAGATGATGGAACAGCTTGTTCTGGGCGTCATCTCCAAGCATCTGGAGGAGAAGAAGGTTCTCAGAAGTAGTCAACATGGATTCACCAAGGGGAAGTCAAGTCTGACTAATCCGATAGCCTTCTATGATGGCGTGACTGGATGGGTGGATGAAGGGAGGGCAGTGGATGTTGTCTACCTTGACTTCAGCAAGGCTTTTGACGCTGTCTCCCACATCATCCTCACAGGCAAGCTTAGGAAGTGTGGGTTAGATGAATGGACAGTGAGGTGGATTGAACAGTGGCTGACAGATAGAGCTCAGAGGGTTGTGGTTAGTGGTGCGGAGTCCAGTTGGAGGCCAGTAACAAATGGAGTCCCTCAGTGGTCAATACTGGGTCCAGTCTTGTTCAATATATTCATCAACAACCTGGATGAAGGGATGGAGTGTACCATCAGCAAGTTTGCTGATGATACAAAACTGGGAGGGGTGGCTGACACACCAGAAGGCTGTGCTGCCATACAACGTGACCCGGACAGGCTGGAGAGTTGGGCAGAAAAAAACCTGATGAGATTCAACAAAGGCAAGTGTAGGGTACTGCATCTGGGGAGGAATAACCCCATGCATCAGTACAGGTTGGGGGCTGACCTCCTGGAGAGCAGCTGTGTGGAAAGGGACGTGGGAGTCCTGGTGGACAACAGGATGACCATGAGCCAGCAATGTGCCCTGGTGGCCAAGAAGGCCAATGGCATCCTGGGCTGCATCAAGAAGAGTGTGGCCAGCAGGTCAAGGGAGGTCATCCTCCCCCTCTACTCTGCCCTGGTGAGGCCGCATCTGGAGTACTGTGTCCAGTTCTGGGCTCCCCGGTTCAAGAAGGACAGGGAACTGCTGGAGAGGGTCCAGCAGAGGGCTACAAAGATGATTAGGGGACTGGAGCATCTTTCTTATGAGGAAAGGCTCAGGGACTTGGGTCCTTTTAGTCTAGAGAAAAGAAGACTCAGGGGGGATCTTATCAATACTTATAAGTACTTAAGGGGAGGGTGCCAGGTAGATAAGAATATCCTTTTTTCAGTTGTGCTCAGTGACAGGACTAGAGGTAACGGGCACAAAGTTGAGCATAGGAAGTTCCATCTTAACATGAGGAGGAACTTCTTTACTCTGAGGGTGGCAGAGCATTGGCACAGGCTGCCCAGAGAGGTTGTGGAGTCTCCCACACTGGAGACATTCCAAACCCGCCTGGACGCTCTCCTGTGCAACGTGCTGTAGGTGTCCCTGCTGTGGCAGGGGGGTTGGACTTACATGATCTCCAGAGGTCCCTTCCAACCCTGACCATTCTGTGATGCTGTGATACTGTGAGGGATGAAAGGACTGAGAACAGCCCTGCGAAGAAGGACTTGGGGGTATTGGGGGATGAAAAGCTGGACATGACCTGACAATGTGGGCTCACATCCCAGAAGGCCAACTGCATCCTGGGCTGCATCAAAAGAAGCATGGCCAGCAGGTTGAGGGAGGTGATTCTGCCCCTCTACTCTGCTCTGGTGAGACTCCACCTAGAATATCGCATCCAGCTCTGCAGCCCACAGCACAGGAAAGACATAGAGTTTATTTTTAAAACTTCTAGTCCTTAGTCCCACAAAGAAATTTTTTTCCTAAGTGTATTATCAGTTTTCTGCACTTCATAACTTTTAATTTAGTATAATTTCCTCCTCTAACATTTCATCCTAATTTTGTCTTAATTAATAATTTCTACATGAACTTTGTCACTAATGAAATCCAAGCTTGAACCATCATTTACTCTCTAACGTAATAAAGTATGGAAAACTGCATATTATTTTAACTTGAGTCCATATGATATTATAACATTGAATATTTTTTTTTATTCTTTTCTCCCAATAATTATAATTACCACAAAACATAAGAAACAAGGTCTTATGGAGAATCCATTGGACTTTTTTTTTTTTTTAAAGGGGGTTGGATTTAGGACAGAAGCTTTGATTCTTGTCAGATTAGTACACCTGACATCAACTTAATAAAATTTTCTATTCTAATAAGCATTGCTTGAGAATTCCTGAAAACAAGGAAAATTTTCTTCTTGCACCCCAGTGCTGTTATTCAGCCTCCCACCCCCCTACCTCAAAATCCTTTTCAACTGCATTCAAGATGCAGGTCTTATGACATGAGTTACAGTCACATGTATGAAGTTTACAATGCAGAGTAATTAGTAGTTTGGCCAGTGAGGAAATAAGATAATCATGCTATACATAGTAAATAGATAGTTAAATTCTTTGCATGTATTTAGAGGTATTTTCATCAGGATAAAAAAACATTTAACTTGGGGATAATGATTAGAATTCATATATTCTATGAAAACTTCCTTATTTTTTGTATCCTCTGTCCTTTGAACTGATAACTGTTGCTAGTCACACTGAATAAGATAATTATTACACACTTATATTTCTGTTTAAACACATCTGCTCTGACTGGAATTGCAGAAGAAATACTCTTATGCTACTCTATTGATTGGTGAGCCATTAACGTTCCAATTCAAGAAACATCTGTTAGTTACTCAGCCTCAGGTGTCTTGCTTGATTAGGTATTAATTCTTAAATTGATGCCAGATTCTCATTAACCCCCACATGAATAAAGATAGGGACTAAATTTGCCAGTTTTCTAAAGCAACCTTTGAAATGTGGTATAACTAGTCTCTTTCTTAAGAGAATTATGGATCTGAAGAGTCTATGTATGCAGTTCTGGAAGAATGAAAGGATCAGGTATGTTAAGGAGTATATGTGAGTCAGCATAGTGATAACCAAGATATTAAATACAGTTGGTAACTTCAACTTTAGCATCACTATCTGAGTATATCTGGAAATACTGTAAGATACTCATATAAGGTATGATTGTTAGTCTACATGATTAGATAAAGTGTGTACTGTTATTAATGTCTTTACTATTGAAAGTTCCTAAGAACACACACAAAAAAATCATATATTATTGGTAACATAAATAATCTAAATTGCTGTCAGTCCTTAATAGTGTCTTTAAAAACTGACTAGCAACAGTACAACTAAATTACAGTGCTGAACTCACTTTACAGTTTAAGCAGTGATAGTGTCCTCGTATCCTAATATTACAAGTAATTAAAGAAACACAATGATGAAAACTTTAAGTAGGCATTCTAGGACTCAGAAACAGTAAGGTTTGTGTTTCTAAGGAACTCTTAGTCAATACTTGGGATAAATCAAGGCATGCATTTAGATACATAAATTAGAAACATCATTTTTTTTTAAGTGTTAACTCTTTGTGGTGGAATTTAATAAATACTTGATTAAAAAAATATAATCACAAAAGCTGCAAACATATTTACAAGAGAGCTGGCATACTGACTTTTTAAACTTTCCACCACTGTCTGTAAGCAGAAATCTTTGCTTGTGACTTTGTGATGTTTTGTTTTTGCTATAGTTGTATTCTGTATTGTACCTCTAACACAATGCTGAGATGAAAGATAGTTTGTGTTCATAGAATCATACTTGGATGTCAGAGATCTGGCTTAGTTTTGGGCAAGATGTTTATTCTTTCTGGACCCAAAGTCAGGTTAAAGATAACAGAATATCTTAAAGAATTTGGTTCAATCTTCTGTACCTACATCCCCAATGCCTAGAAGAAAAAGATAACCATTTCTTCATTAATACAATACATTATATTTGTACATGGCATCCTGAAAATCAAAATACTATTAGAGAATTTTTTTCCGGACAGAATGATTTGAGTATGTTTTATGGCCAGTCTAATACTATTAAAAGATGGAGTTTCCCAAAATACAATGGGTAATTTTATCAGAACAGAAAAAAGCTGCAATTAAAAAAAAAAAAAACAAACCACCACCCCTTTTCTTGCTTACTTCCAAAATACCAAAACTTCAGTTTTTAACCAAAGGATTCTCCAGACATCTAAAATCTGTCACTACGTGTAGGTGTATGTAAGCAGAAGTAGCTCCTTATACTATAACTTTCAAATAAAATCTCCCTTCTTATTTTGAAGGGAACTATGTAGGGAACTGCTAAAAGAAAAATATTTTAAATTGTGGAAGCTACAGGTATTTCTTTACAGCTTCGTGTAAGGTACGGAAAAGGTGACTTAAAATATACTGATGTCCTTAGGGCCAGATACAGGCAAGTGATTATGGATTATGCTGTTTGCATTCCATTTTAAATAGCTCATTGTATGCATTAATTTTATGAGTATCTGAATACAGAGTAGAGATGTTGAATTCTGTTGTGGACAACATGTAGTAACTAAAGCTTGTGGTTTATAATTATTATGACAGAACAAGTCCTTGATTTTGTTAAGAGTGTAACAATATAACAACAAAAGTGTGCTAGCCAGTACATAATTAAAAAATATCATTAACCTAGTATTAAAGTTTATTCATAACAAGTATGTTATGAATAAGATTGTGTTTGGTCTCTTTAAAAGTAGCTTCTAGACCTGATCAACAACAGAAAAATGATGTAGACAAAAATCATGAAGAAGCATTAAAGAACTTCACAGAAGTTAAAATTCAACTTATGTTTTCAATTTAGAGGATGGGTCAGTTCTTTCTTTTATCTTAAGCAATTTGTGTGTATGTAATTGGTAACTACCTCTCCCAGCAATTTCAACTTTCTTGATTACGTTTACACGTGTGATTGTCATACATTGTGAAATGGAAAAGTTGAATATTGAATATGATGAATCCCAAAGATAAATTTATAAGTTTAATTTTCTGGATATTTTAGAAAGTCAGAATAATGATAGTGACACAAATAGAAATAACAATACCATCCAGTGCTAAACTTTTATCTTTTCCCTATACAAACTGAAGTAATACTTCCCAGAAAAACCTTTATAATTACCATAGTAATAATAAAAAAGGACATGAAAAGACTTGATGAATTGACTTCTTGTACATCCACAATGTAAATATGCTAGTCATTTCAAAACAGAAATTATGTCACAAATTAGGTGTCAAACTTCTGACACCACTAACTTTTGTGATGTTTTAGGAAAGCAACAAAGAGCAACAAGAAAAGTATGGCATGTTTGAATGTGTGAGCCTGTTCTAAAGGGCAAGCCAGGACTCAAATTGGTTTTGTTTTTTTTTTTTCTGTATGACTATTGCATTTCATTCATAAGAAAGAAACTAAAATTATTAAAATTAAATCTATATCCTTTCTCTTTTAGTTAATGAGCTGCTAAATATCTAGAAGAAAGATGTACGAGGCTGAGGTCAACTTTGTTTTATCTCTATTTATTATTGTTATTAAGAAATGTCATTTGAATCAAATTCTTTTCAATTTAAATACCAATACATTTTTAAAGCTTGCTTTTAGTAGTAAAGATAGTATAAAAGTACTTTACCTATAAAGGAAATGCAGTTGGCCTTATTGAATTAAGATCATCTTATTTAGTAACTGGTCAGTTGTTCAATAAGTGTGGGCTTTTTTTTCCACTTAAAGAAGTGAAAATGTGAGTATAGTAAGGCACTGTCTCATTTGTGGTGTCATTTGGAATAGGTGTATGGTTCACTGAAACCGTAGAATAAAAATGGAACCAACTATCCAGAAAAGTGTGTGCGTGTGTATACATTATACATTTCAACTAAGTCTCCTCAAGTATGAATTTTTGTCTGTGTATAAGAAAGGGTGTATTCTTGCTGTGGTTCTGCAGTGTGATTAGCGTTGGAACAATTTTGCTAGTGCAAATTGGCTGGAGAAGTCAATAAACATTTTTCTCTTCCTTTCTCTATGTCCAGTAACAAGGACTGTTAAGCTCAAGCTTACTTCCTTGTTTGAGAGTCTGCTAATAAAAATGTTCTCTCAAGCTGTATTTCACTAGTGGGTTTGCTCCCTGGCCTTTTCTCTGGTCAGTGCTGCCAGAGAGCCACAGACTGATATTCTGTCTCTAGTCTAGGAAATGAAAGTAAAGGTGAAGAGCAATTAAGTGTGATGTAGAAGGACGTACAGCAATCTGGGGTTGCATAGGCCATCAAATGCAAAGATATTAAGAGTAAAACCCAATTTATAGGATCCCTAGTCTTGGATTAAGAACTCAGATACGTAGATGATGTTAGTTAAAGACAGTTTTTCTGCTTCACAAAAATTTATAGCTGAAGAGCAAGGTACCAACACATAAATGGGAGAGTACAGTGAGACAACAATCACAGTATCGTCAGGGTTGGAAGGGACCTCTGGAGATCATCTAAGTCCAACCCCCCTGCCACAGCAGGGTCACCTACAGCAGGTTGCACAGGACGGCGTCCAGGCGGGTTTGGAATGTCTCCAGTGTGGGAGACTCCACAACCTCTCTGGGCAGCCTGTGCCAGTGCTCAAAGGAAAGAAGTTCCTCCTCATGTTAAGATGGAACTTCCAATGCATGGAGGATTGATTTTGGCCAGACAACCACACGTCTGTTTTCTCACTCCTCATCCTCAGCAGGGCAGGAGGAGAAAACAGGATTAAAAAAGCTCATGGGACAAAATAGAAATAAGAAGTTACTGTCACAGGCAAAACAGACTTTGGGAAAAATAGCTGTGATCTCAGCTAATAACTTTCAGCTAACAGAGGCAGCCAACAGATGCAGCAGTTTGCAGAACAATCTCTGGGATCTGGTTTGGTATCTTCTGGAGACAAGGCCCAGGATCATCTGGGAATGCCTGGAAACCCTCTGTGAAACATGAAAGTACCAGCTGCTGCCAAGTAAAGATGAGGTAACGGGAGCCACATGAGTATGAGCCTGAGGAAGTTCTAGCATCTTCTAATAAGCATGATAAGCTGCCCTTGACCAGATTGCCTGGAAGCTTTTGTTGCAACTGCCCACTGGTTAGGGAGGGTCAAGCACCCTTTGGCTGGTGTTTGGAAGAGACCTGTATAAGATTCAGCCCCAGAGCGCAGCTCTTGGGGGCTACCAACAGGTGCAGCAGTGTGTAAAGAAGGGGGCCTTGGCTGCATTTGTACCAGTGGAGCAGACTCAGGTGTGGTGGTAACATGCCAAAGAGAAATTTCACCAGCAGGTGCTTGAGCAGCTGCATCAACTGGGCCCAGACAGTAGTAATCAGTGGCATGAAGTCTAGTTGAAGACTAGTAATGAATGGTGCTTAACATCTTCATTAATGATCTGGATAATGGTGTAGGGTGCACCCTCAGGAAGTTTGCTGATGATACAAAACCAGGGTCTAGGCAACCATTCTTCAATGGCATTTCAATACCTCAAGAGGGTGTATAAGAAAGATGGTCCATTGCAGAACTGGTCAGCTCTGGCATGGGAGAGCCCCTGGCCTCTTCTCACAGAAGTCACCTCTCCAGCCCTCCACTGCCAACGCCTTGTCATGGGACACCCAATGCAGTATTGTATCCAGGAGTCTTAGTGCAGCAACAGCTCTTACAGAAAGAGTAATGTGATTGAAAACCCTAAGACGTCTTTCAGGATTTTTACAGAATGTTTACTAATACCATGATTAATAATGTCCTTATATATTATCATCGATAATATATTTTTGTCTGCTTTTTTTAGTATTTCAAATAATGATGTGCAATTACTAGGGCACTTGAGAAATGGAAAGTAGAACAGTCTTGAAACTGAAGATAAGGAACTTATGTTTGATTTAAGAGAAAACTGGTAAAGGAATCCAAAAACTTCATCTTTAATGAAAAGATACCTTTAAATGCTCTAGAACGTCCAATTGTTTCTATTCAGTCTAAAACTTGTCCTTGCACAACTTTCATTCCACTTACATACTGCTGAATTTCAAAATTCCTTTGGTATCAGTAAACAAATAGGACATCCCAGGTAACAAAACACATCTAAGTAATCTGCATTACAGAAGTTCCTTGGAGATAATAGCAGTCTCCTGGCTGCCTTTTTGTAAAAGATTGTGAAAATCTGAATAACTTGGCTCTAAGATTACATGGAGAAAAATGATAGGGTTTTTTTACAGTTTCCTTGAGCTAAGGTTTTATTCAGGGCTGTTTTGAACATAGAAAATAATATTGATTATGTTTTTATAAAAAATTCTACTTTAATAGAATTATACTGATGTATTTTCAAATGTTAAGGTTTCAAACAAAAAATATTCAAAATGTCAGAATTAAGGTTGTCTGTGAAAACAACTCATAGCTAACTTCTTTAAAGCTGTATCATACTAAGCATATGTATAAACCCAGTGTCAAATAATTGCAAATACTTTAGTCACTACTTCCATTTTTAATTTTGTTCATGTCAGCCACTTGGAACTGAGTACAGTTTGAAGACCAAAAGGGTTCTTTTAAAATGCCAAAGAGAGTTTAAGAGAAGAAAGACATGAGGAGGGAGGTAAGAACTGAGTGACTGCAGTGTATTTATAGCTGCTTTTCCATTTCCCAAAAAGAGAGATTAAAGTGTATTTTTCACTGAAGGAAAAAAAGTAAGCAGTCTTATTTCTTACTTTGCAAAACAGAAGTCAGGACCAGTCAGACCAGTTCCGTCTCTAATAAATTTCTCTCGTGACACATTCTATCTCTAATAAACACAAGTGACTATAATGTATTAAAGTATTTGTGAAGATTGAAAGCTTAATCTCATATTATTGATAATGAATGCCATTTTCTATTCTGTGCTCTATTTTGCATAATGTGGGATGTACAGCCAACATTAGACTGTTGAAGAACTAGTAAAATGTATTTAGTCAGGGTGTGCTGACCCAATTATAAAGGGCTGAGGAAAAGAATGTACAGGAGGTTTAGGGACCACAAGTATGAGCTTTGCGGGTATGTGAAAGTGGAGCGCAATTTAAAACCCCGAGTTAGAGTGCGTATGCACCTTTAATCTTTACAAGGACCAAGAGAGTCAATGGTTAGTTAAAGGTCTTGAATTGATATTTTCTGTCTGTGTTTGAAGTCACTTAGTTGCACTTCTGCTCTTGTACAGTCCAAATCCTGTCCATACTTTGCACAGACAGTCTCTGCCTCTTGGCTATATGATAGTGTTTCCTTACACTAGAGATTTACAGTTAGAAATCTACATTACTTTCTTACTTAAATCCAAAACAAAACAATAAATCTCAATTTCTTTACTCTTTGCTTGGGTCTCTCTTTTCTGGTCTAATGCTTGAAATACTTCTCCAATGCACATTTTAATACGTACTGAATTTGCATGCAATTTTATCTGAGATGGATTCAAATCATCTCTGAAGACAGTATTTATTCATTCTCCAGACAAATTAAAAGACCCTGATAGTTAAAGTAAGTCCCATTTTTATGTCTTAACATATCTCCATTAGGGAGTTTCATGGCTGTAACTTCATTATCTGCGTACATCTCTTTAATACAAACAATGACTATCAATTAAAATGAGATTGAAGTGGGGCTTGGGGCAAATATAATTTCCTTTTAATATGCATTTGAAACACAATTGCAAAAGGAAATAGTTGTATTTTAATGGCTTCTTCTTTGAAGTCAAGGAGATCCAAATCTGGGACTCATTTTGGCTGCTTTACAGCAGTTTTTGCATAGTACATTCCTGGAAGCAAATTAACTGCACCTTTGAGAGACTTTGACTGCACAGGCACAGTCCCCAAGGATACAGAATCTCTGTAGCAGTTCCAATAAGTTCATTTTTCTGACTATCAGCAAAGTGGACATGACCTGGAGTCCCATATGCCATAGATATCCCTAGCTGCTTATAATGTCAGCTGATCTGTATTACAGCTGTGTGTAAAAAAAAAAAAAGCTACAAAATATTTGTCACTTAATTCACTTAATATTTAAAGATCATTGAAGGGAGCTGAAGAGAGAGACATGAAAATAAAATAATCACTTTAATAAATAGGAAAGACAAATAAAGCTGTCAGATATAGCTGAAAGACCTTACCTTGACTGCATCACAAAGAAATTATATAGCATAATAATCTGAGTTTCTTAATTGTCTTTGCTCATTCTGATATGTCCTTGACCTTATCTAGTAATATAAATAGAAACACTGCATAATAATTACCTATTTTGAATCCATGTGGATTTTGTCCAAATGGTTCCCCTATTCTGTTCTACATTGAAACTCTAGGGGGATGCAATCAAAGGCAGTAAATAAATTTACTTTGAAGCTCTCTAAGGCACTGTCAACTTGCCATCAAACTATTACTTTAACAAATTATATTTGAGAATTGAGCAAAAAAGCCTTTTGTATTGGATTCCTTTATACATGTTCCATCTGAAAGGGAAATCTGCTGCAAAATGGAAGACAAACACAAAAAATATTTTCTCTGAGAAAAGCTTTAAATGCGAAGAATTACTTGGATGCCAGACTACTTATTGCTACTCATTCACATCATTTTTATCAGTCAATTCTAATTTCTTTCATCTAACCCCAAAATGAAAGTTTTCAGAGCCAAAGCTAAAGTCAAACATTGATCATATCATCCAAATTCCAAGGATGAAAAGATTTAAAGTGTTAGAATAAACAATGAACTAAGTTAAAACAAGCCAAAAACCAGAGAAAGTTGCTTTTCATAATTCTGGTCCTTCAGCATGTTTGGTTCCAAGAAAAAAAAGTTCCATTTCAAAGCTCAAAATAGCAATAATGTAGCAAAGGAAAATCCCTATCAGGAAAGTGAATTTTCTATTGATGTTTTGGTTGCTTGGTTGTGGGGTTTTTGGTTTTTTTGTGGCTCCAACTCAAGAATGCATATTAACAGTAGTGTTTTTCAAAAGTAAGGTAAAAATACTCTTAATTCAATGCGATTCATGCTCTGAAATGATCTTGAAGTAACAGTGAAAAGAGTTGTGTGTGGGGAACTATAATCAATTTAAGGCATAGCTCTTCTATTTAGCTGAGGCAACAAAAGTTACTTTTCACAAGTGTGCAGAATTAGGACCTTAATTACCTTGTAAAATAAAATGCCAAAGTACAAAATACAACTAGTCATCATTTTCAGTTAAAATATACAAACACTTGACTTAAAAACTGAGTGCGTTATACCTTAGGTTCATTAACCCGAAGACAGATTTTAAGCTGAAGTTAATTTTAGAATGTTAAGTATTTTAGTATCCCATATATTCCTGGTGCAATGAACCCATTTTCTTATTGTACTTGGCATAGGACTTTCATTTTATACATGCCAGGACAAAACCAAGTGCTATCTTCCATTCATTGAGTAAGTAACTCCTTCAATCTTGTCCAGATATGAAAATATTAAATCCATTTTATTTATATTTAATAATTACTATGGGATGTGTTTATCAATTTTTCCATTTCTAATAAAAGAAAGACTTTTTCCCAACATGTTATGAAATTTCTTTTTTGCCTCTATTGCTTATCTGTCTTAGGCAGTCCCATGGAATGCATTACTTCATTATTAGTACTTTTTTCAATTTTATTTACATTTTGCAGAAAAGTGGAAATTATTCTACAAGAAGGATCATTTAAGTTTCTCGGCTACCTAACTAAATTGTTTGGTCTGCTTTACTAAGTTTTAAATTCCTTAGAACACTTGAAACAAAAGTAAAGATTATTTTTGTCCCTCAGTAGGCGTTCTGGGTTAGAAAGAGCCCAAAGCATGAGGGAGTACTGCTCCAGGATAAAATGTCTATTTGCGTGTCTGCAATTCAGCATGTTTCTTGTTGATTCTCTGATATTGGTTAAAGAAAATGTGATTGACTATGAACTACTGATGTTGACTGTCTCCAGAGATGAATGAATGAAGCTATGGGGAAGAAAGGGAGGGTAAGATAGAAATAAATATGCACATTTTGTATTTCTGGTAGGAATCACATTAATCTGGTATGTGGTGCAAGAAAATTATAAGAATAACCATAGTATTTCAAACTTTGAACACTTAATCTGCAGTTAAAGCACACAAATAAAACTAGAAGGTAGCATTATAGCATATAGTGAGTGCCCATGCAGGCCTACAGGTAGAGGTTAGTTAACCTACGTGTTATTCCTTAGGTTAGTTTTCTGGGTTAAGAAAAAAAAAGGGAATTTGTGCCTAAACACATGATGTCTGGCTGGACAATTCTGTGGTGAGGTTATTTGGCAGTGTGGTCTTTAGAGCTCCTGTAGGATTTCCTTAGAAATAAGCAACTCCATTCTTAATTTCTACTGTCAGGTAAAGAAATGTTTCATGTAGCTATCACTCTTAATCTGAAGATCAAATGAGGTATATAGATGGCATTGTCCAAATGTATTGGGCAGGAACCAATTACAGGCTTCTCTATTATAGTTAGCTAAATTCATCTAGGGGTCACTGAGGTTCATTGAGAGCAGTACGCTCTTACACATCTCTATGTGAAAGGGGTAAAGGCAGTCATAGTTATTTATGGGAGCCTAAGGGTCTTTACAATCAAGGCCTGTAATTATACTCTGCCTAGATTCTGCTTGAAATATTTATCTCCTTGTTATGATATCTTTTGCTGTGGCCCACTATGGCCAAGAGAAGTGGTCAAAATCAGCTCAGAGTAAGGGAAGCCCCAATCAGTTCTTAGACCCTACAAAGTCTAGAGCACTGACTAGTAATGGCAGTTATATTTACTGGGCTATAGTTTCACTGAGCTGACATACTTTGGCTTGTAATATGACTTTCTGTGTGCCAGATTTAACCAATATTTCTATGCAGGCTTTGTAGATAAATTGACTTGTGTGGGTTTTGTTGTTTTTTGTTTTGTTTTTTTTTTTTTTTTAAATAATGCTAGATTAAACTGAAGTATTTTACTGTAACTTTAATTTTAAAAGGAGCTTAATTTAGTTTAGATCAAGTGTAAACATGAGAGGCTTAATTAAATATAGACAGAAGTTATAGATTATATTCTACATTTCTGAAAAACAAAGCACATCATAATTAATGACAGCCATAAATGTCTGCAGGATGGGGACTGTCACTGTGCTTTTGTGTCTGGAAGTGAGTGCAGCCCTATTATTAAGGTTTATAGAAAAAATGCAGTGAAGTATTTCTTTTCTTACAAATATACATATAAAGAACCACGTTTGCTATTTTTCTGTTGGGTTCCTACAAAGAATGAGTGGGAACAAAGGAGAATAGATGGAGAAAGGCAAACAAGCAAGTAAAAGTAAAAATGCAAAACCTAAATTTTTTTTGCTTGTTCCACACAGCACTTTGGAAAGAGAACGAGACTTGAGAAAAAACATTTTTTTTTTTTAATTGGAATTTTACTGTTGAAGTAGTATAATGACAATAAGAATCTGGAGCAAATTCTTTTTTTTTTTTTTGTCCGTTTAAGAAAGAAGAATGAAAGAGCATTATAACTGCAGAAGATAAGCATTTGTTGATGATCTGCACTTTTTTTTAAAAGCAGAAAATGTTCAATAAAGAGATGGATATAAACAAGAAGGCAAGGCATGATTTCTGTTTTTTTCTTTTAGATTTTTCCACTAGCTTAATTATTTAAAAGTTGTAGTAGCTGCTTTTGTAAGTGACATGTACTTCTCAGATTGTAGAGCTCATCTGTCATCACTTGACACGATTAACATTTAGTGAAATACACCTTTCTAAGTATTTTAGGTTTTGCACATAGCTTTTCAAACATAATGAATGATTTAAAATAGGGATATTGCTGACAAATCTGTTTCAGTTTGGTGTGACTACAAAGCTGTGTCCTTCTTTCAGGCAGGAGGTAACTTTCTCTTTTTTGGTGCTTGTATTGTGTAGTCTTGTCTCAAGACAAAATATGCTAAAGCTCTTTAATAAAAATGAATCCCACTTATTGATTTAAAAAAATTGTTATTTTTTAAAATGAATTTATAATTCTTAATAATTAGCACAACTAAATGAGCTCATCCTATTTCGTTTATGTGGAAGAAGGTTAAAATATGACTTAATAACTGTCTAGAAATATCTAGAGAAGGAAAACTACTTCTAGTAATGAAAGCTAATCTAATAGACAAACACATAAGATCTGGTGGCCAGAAAATGACATCTAGGACAAAATAATTACAAAAAAAACCTTATTAAATCCTGTGGTTTAACTTAATAAGGGTTAACCATAACAAACCGTAAGTGAAGGTTATGATGAAAATCAGAACAGGACAAGCATACTTCCCTTATATATTGTCCCAATCAATTTATTTCTTGTTAGAGGCTTCCTTAAAGGTGGTATTTCTAATGTTGGTAGCCCATCATGGAATTTTCTTCACACAGTGTGTCAGTTGGCCCTCTTTTTTTCTTTTTTTTTTTTTCCTCCCTCCTTCTGCTCCTTTCACCCCCTTTTCCCCAGTTCAGAAGTAACACTTTAAGAATATCTATTCCTTCCTCAATCCTATCATTTATTTAACAATTTTATTCTGTATTGACTGTAAAGAGCTTGTCTGAAGCTTTGAATGATCGTCAGTGGAATGCACAACTTGGTTAACTTCACTGTTTAATCACATGCATTAGTTGTTAGAAGTCTAAGCAGTGTTATGATTATTATACCTGACACTAACTCATCTGAAATTATTTTATCTTATTTCAAATTCTGTAGTACACCTCATTTAGTAATTATTGTTTCACTGAATTATATATAGAGAATAATATATATATTCCTAAATTAAGGAAAAAAAAAAAAAGAAAAAACCCCAAACTTTCAACAAACACATTCCAAAGTCATAGTAAAATGCAAATTTGGTTCTTTCTAAACGACTCCTCTCAAACAGAAACAAAAATCATACTTTCTGTTACAATCCTTATTTTTTAGGATTGTTATCAGCTCTTCCTGGGCATTTGTGGTGGGTTAACCTTGGCTAAGGGCCAGATGCTCTATTGCTCTCCCTCCTCAGCAGAACAGGGGGAGATGATAGGATGAGAAAGCTCGTGGGTTGAGGTGGAGACAGGTAGATCACTTAATAGTCACTGTCACAGGCCAAACAGACTAATCTTAGGAAAAATTATGTATTTTTTCCACTTAAAACAGATTCTGACAGACAGAAATAACATCTTTCCACCTCCACCTCTTCCCATGCTTATTTAACTCCTTCACTTCTAACTACTTCCACAAAATTTCTGTGAAGTTCTCAATTAAAATACTTGCAAATTTCATTTTAGGTTTTCAACTTCATCCTAGTGGTTCTTCTTAGCAAAGGTGATGAGGATAGAAAATGGAACTTGGAGATAGTTGGACAGACACCAGCATTTACTTAAGGGTTGAGCATTAAATCCCAATATGAGTTGGGAAGCACCTAGCTTTGTCTTCATGCATTTCAAAGGTATTGTAGCTTGTCTAAACTCACAACTTAAAATTGCTTTCACTCACATTAAGGTAAATTACTTACTTTTGGATGAAAGGTCATACTTTTGAATTAACTAGCATTATGCAGGTAAAATAAGACTAGTAAATAAAAAGTAAATGATGCCAGAGGTAAGGTCTACAACTTTTTCCGTTTGTGGTTTGGGTGTTTTTTTGTTTTGGTTTTTTTTGTTGTAACTAGTAGAATTTCATACCAAGCATTATAGTGTTGAAAGTCATGTGGTCTCTTACAGAATTTATTTGTCATGAAGCACTGACCTAGAATTCACTTTTCAAACTGTGCGCTGTTTGAAGAGTATTAGAAAAAAAAGAATTCTGGATGGTAGTGGGGTGGGGATGGTAAGCTGGTGAGCAAGTGAAGTGTATACAGAAAAGGAATCAGTGAACGATATGTGAAGACTGGAACTGCTCTGTTGGCTGTGGCAGGGTTGGCTGCTTATTTGATTTAATGTCTAGCTGGTTTATTACACAAAAATACTGTTGATATGAAACTGTAAAGACTAACAGTCCCTCAAGACACCTGTTCCTCGTTCTTCACCTTTATTCAAACAGAAGGTATTGTTATTACCGTAGTATTTAAACGCTGTAGCTATTGCAGCATGCAGTACATCATAGCAAAATGCTAACCTTAATAAAAACATATTTAATGCCAAATTATTAAAATCTGGTTAATTATTTGGACACATCTGTGCTTTTGAAACTATTCCACAAGGCATGATATACACTATGCATAATAACTGGAGAACACACAGGGTTTCAGAATTGTTCAACTATAAATGAAAGCACAAACCTTGCATCATGCTTCCCTTTTTGATCAGTTAGAACTCTCTCTGTTCAACACCTGGCTATTTGTACTATCATAAAACATAATTCCTACCATGCAAAGAAAGGGACAGATACCAGTTTAAGGGAAATGTGTAGTATTTAATGGCAGTTCCTTTCTCAGTGTTTCTTTGTTCTTTTTTTCAGAATGAATTCCATGGTTAACTTTGGAACTGTAGCTCTCTGTCCTGGTAGAACTCTTCTTGCAGGGAAGGTGAGCACCCCTGTTGCTAGGCTGCTTGAGAAGGTGTGTGCTCTTCTCTGTGCATGTGGGGAATGCTGAAGTACGTGATTACAAGATAGAACCTAATTTTGGATTTCATGTTTACTTCCCTCAGTGTTGTTTCCTGGTTGTGGGGAAAAAAAGATAACTGTAAAAGACTTAAATTAAGAAATAAAACTAAACTGAAAGTTTGGGCTTTTCTTGCTTTTATCTAACTGCTCTTGCTTTATTTTCTCCAAGTCTGTATATCTATCTTTCAAATCGCCTAATATATCTGACAGTTTCATATCACTGCTCAAAATATTTTTTTTTTCTTCAGGTATTTTTCTCATTCACTGTTGTGCTGAGTCCAGCTGGGATGGAGTTAATTTTCTTCACAGCAGCCTGTATGGTGCTGTGCTTTTGGATTTGTGGCTAAAACAATATTGAAATAACATTTTGGCTTCTGCTGAATAGTACTTGCACAGCCCTGAGGCTTTCTTTTTCCTCACTCTGACGCCCCCCCACCTCACCTCCCCACCCCCAAACTTACCAAAGGGATATTCCATAGCATATGATGCCATGCTCAACAACAACATCTTGGGGAAATAAGGAGGAAGGGGGATGTTTGGGTTTATGGGGTTTGTTTTCCCACGTAAACATTATGTGTGCCGAGGCCCTGCTTTCCAGGAAGCAGCTGAACATCTGCCTGCCTGTGGGAAGCAGTGAAAAAAAACTCCTTACTTTGTTCTGCTTATGCACGCAGAATTTGCTTTACCTAACCTGTCAACCCATGTATTTCCTTCCTATTCTCTCCCCCATCCTGCCGTGGGGGGATAAGTGAGCAAGTAGCTCTGTAAGTTCTTGGCTGCTGGCTGGGGTCAACCCACAAGAACTATTTATTTCACCCTCCCGCTGTCAAACTCTCTTACATTTATAAATAGCTGCAATTTTTTAAAAGACATTTTTATATATACGCATGTCTTCAGTATTTATTATTTTTAATTTTTTTTCCCACAATAGAAAAGAGAGAGAGAAATGTCCCTAGGTTTGTAATCTAACCTTATATAGTCTGTGTCAAGGTTACTTATGTGCTACTTGAGACTCATACTCTCCTGTAAAAAAGGTAAAGTGAAAATCTAAATAATATCAGGTATGTCCAGTGCTTTTCTAGCACAGAAAATAGTATTAGATTTTTTTAAAAAAACCCCAAAATCTTAAACATAAGGGACAGATTCTCACTTGGCATAAATTGGCTGCGTTGAAGTCAATGCCATCATGAAACTTTAAAACATCTGTAGTGCTTATCCACCTTTTTTTTTTACCAATGCATTATTAAAAAAAATATTTTGCTATGTTGCACAATTTAAGAGATAGTGCTTTGTACATGATACAAAACTGATGACCTGAGCAGATCCTGATGATGAAAGTATGAATTTTGAAAGTGATAGCATAAAAAGTACAGTTTTAATTATTTATGATCTTTGTTGTTTACCAAGTTTATGCGTTCTCATAGTTGTCTTTGTTACTTTGTACACCAGCCTTACAATGGTTCAGCAAAAAAACCTGCTCTGTTAAAAGGATTTAACACAGAAGCATTAGCAAAACTTATTAATGATCTGAACATGGAAACCCTGGGTGAAATAAACATACACAGAACCTAATTGCAATTTAAGTTAGATATTAATTGTATTAGCCCCAAGTTCAAGTTGCTCAAGTCTTTTCATAAACCTGTCATCTTTTTCACTCATTAGTTAAAATGCCTTCTCTTTGAAGCTACTGTCCTCTGGTCATTTATTTTAAACATTCCTGATAGGTTTAACAGACCTTTGATTTTCAGTGCAGTTAAGGACATTGTTGTAATTGGTTAAGTGTATTCAGTACTTTCGGGGGAGAACTACCTATTGTACCCATGACAAGTCTTCAGAAGTTAACCTTTTGAACATTACAAGTAGAGGCAATTTGTAACACAAGATGGAAGGCACTCTCCCTGACCACGTAACTAATTAACATAATCACATTATTTGTACAGAAAGAATATAAGCAAGCATTTAATGTTGCAGAAATTACCACATGTTGAAAAATTGACCGAACCAAATCCTTTTCCTTGCAGATTCTTGAAGTTGGATGCAAAGTCCAGTCACAGTATAATTTTTCTCTCTTTTTTTTTTTTCTTAAAAAAAGCTAGACTGTAAAGTGGAAGCATAAATGCCATTATTCTGGGTATTCAGCATGGGCAGATAAAGAAAAACTAGACACATTAAAAGCATATGTATGTACTTGATATATATATCAAGTATGTTCATTGTTTTTCTAGCACAGAAATTAGTATTATATTTCTGAAACATGCTGCTAATTCTAGAAGATTGTTTCCTACAAGCAAATATTTAAAGATGCAGAAAGGACCAAAGAACATTTTTAGAGATGCCTAGGCGTTTGACCGCTCAAAAAATCCACCCAGATGCTTACTTATATGCCTTTAAAATACGATTCTGAGTTCACTTTTTAAGGCTGAGTAGGGCAAATGGAACCAAGGTTTTCAGGAAGTATTAATCACCAGGTCACTGAAATTCAGGTTTCCTGCAAGTCATCTAAAATTGGACTTTCAAGACCAACAATGCCCAAACTTGCTTTCAAAAGTTGCCTTTGAAAAATATTGATCTTTGAACATACTCTGAGAGATATTAAATACTAAATTGAAAGTTGGAACTAAAATTTATGGCGATATTTCCACACTAAAAATACCTCCTCAGGCTCCAATTTCTCTTCGTAGCCTTGCCATGTTGTTCTATTGTTCCAGAGACATAGTTAGAAACAATGACATAGAGCCGACATCTATTACCCAGTAGTTCTGTTATGACAGAAATAGTCCATGACTATCACAGTGTATATCTTTTAGTATGCAAATGGTTGAATGATTTCATCCATTTCAACTGTTCTTAAAGCTTCAGGTTCTAAGTATCAATATCTGCAATACAAGATTGACTTGAGATTAAAAAAATAAAATCAGGCTGTTCTCCATTTGTTCTCCTTTTTCCTCCATATAATGGATGCAGCTGCATTCTCAGACTGCCCTTGCTGAACATCTTGTGTTTTTACAGCATCAGTTCATCAGTAGCAAAAGTGTTTTATAAGATTTGTGTGGAGACAGGTATTTCAATACTAAACAATAGTGTTGTAATTTGCTGAAAATTCTTGCAAACTTTTTTTCTGGTGGTTTTAATCTACAGTCTTTTTGGTGGTTTGTTTTTTTTTTGGGGGGGGGGGGAGTTGCTTCAAGGGGGGTTGTGACTAGAGAACTGCTAGATATTTGCTGAAACTTAAAATTATCAGACAAAGCAGATCTTAGAACAAGACAAAAATACATCTGTGTGCAAATATTCAAAACTAATTTTTCAAGCTTTGTTACTGAAAAAAAGCATTATTTGCATGGTTTCACAGGTGCTGTAGGATGTGTTTCTTGGTATCTAATTATAGTCATTCAAAAGTTAGTGTCCAATCTGATTTCCACTATTGTAAATGGATATAGACCTATACATACCGTCCTAAGCTAAGACAAATGTCTCAGTATATGGGAAGAAATAGTCTTCCAGAATTTACACTGACTATAGGAGAAACTTGCATGAAGATTTTAGACTGAAAATCTAATTCTTAGATATCTAAAGGTATGTCTAATGAATTTCAGTTTGCTGCTGTTTCCTGCCTGGATGCCCTAACTTCTCGGAGTAATTTTAATTTCCTCCTTTGGTCTGTAAACATTTACATTAATTAGCTATTCTCAGGGGAGCGGAAAACAAGGAAAGCCATCAACAACATAAAAAGTAAGCATTATATACATACCCAAGTTGCTTGTCCATAGCTTTCACACTTTAGAAAGTCATCCTTTTTCAGGCTGTTCTCTTTAGGGTAACCTGCTTTAGAAGGACACAAGCCAACAGGGGCCCTTATGATCAACACTTCTTGATCAAACAGGTCCGATTTTTTTCCTTTTGTTGGAACCAGCCTTCCTTCACAAAACCAGACGCAACTTTTCTTCTTTTGTTGCCAAACAGGACTACAGGGATCACAAAAATTCTGGGTTTTTCTATGACCCATTTCCTTCTAAAATAGGGCTTCCAATTATGTGATATTTTTGTTATAGCTCTTGAATACAATAGTTTCAGTTTCCATCAAAGTTATAGAAGTAGCAAACTTTTCTCTCCGTACTGTGAGTTAATGACCCATCTCTTTTCCGCCATTGGAGACAAATAAAGGAGCAGGGTCCAAGGCAGACTCCTACTGGATTGTGCATCTTACTGCCTAAGATTTCTCTAACTTCTGGAAAAAATACCCAAATAATAGATATTGTAGGGGGCAGGATATAACTGTTCATAATTTTTTTTTCCTGCTGATACTCCACTGAAATCCTACTGTTTCCATGTCTTCTGAAAAAACAGTTCTCATTTCCTCTCATATAATATTTGGTTCTGTAATAAGGAGAGGTTGTGAAACAGTATCCCATACAGAAACGTGATAACTCTCCAGTACAACTACAGTGATAACTCCCTGGAACTTCACAAAGATTTCTTATTTCCTTCAATACCAGCTCAGTAAGTACCAAACATTGTCTCTGAATTGCTTGAATCACTCTTGCTGTGGTTTATATTCACAGTTTTTTGGCACCAAAAGTTATGTGAAGACAAATTTTTAATTTTTCAGGCACTGAGAAAAAAAATCAATTGGAAACACTTCATTAATCTATGAAAACTTTCACAGAGCTGTTTCCTATTTACACATTGATGCCATAACAACTCTTTCTCATAATAAAAACAGTCACAGAGTCATGAAAAAGCCCAGTCTACAAGGGAGCTCTGCACACCCTCTGGTTCCAAACCCCTTATAAAAGCAGGACCAAGGTTACCTAGGGCTCTGTCAAGCTGAATCTTGAACTTTTCCAGTGAGGGAGGTTCTACTTCTTTGGGCAACCTTATTCAGTGTTTAATTATCCTCATAATGAGGATTTAGTTGTGGTTCTGGGTTGGTTTTTTTATTATTTAGTCAGAATTTCCCCTGAAGCAACTTGTGCCTCGTTGTCTCTCGTTCAGTCACCTTGCAGCCTTGTGAGAATACCTCTAAGTTCTCTTTCTCTCTCCCTTTTAACCACTTGAAGACTGTGATTAGTACTTCCCCTCTGAGCCTTCTCTTATCTAGGCAGAATAAACCCCATTTCTTCGACTTTTCTTCATGTGCCAAGTCATTCAACAATCTAATCATATTGGTGGCCCTTTGCTGGACCCTCACCAATTGTTCAATGTCACTCTTTAACTGGGGAGTCAAAACAGTCAATCAAGAAAAACAATCATCTTAAAAAGAATTCATGCCAAGTACTGTCAACTTATTGTGTCTCCAACAACCAAGAAAGATGGCCCTGGGTAATTATCAAGGAATTTGAAACTTTGGCTTTCCCCAAAAAATCATAAACCTTCAACTCTGTTGGTATAGGTTGTTTTGCCGCCTTTTTTTTTTTTTTTGGGGGGGGGGGGGGGGGAGGTGGAGGGTGGGTGGGTTCGTTCTTGTTTGTTTTTTAATTCTAAATAAAAAAGGAAACAAAATATAAGTTTAATTCTGATTATTTTACTCCTCAAAATAAGGCCCAGGTTGTATCAGAGGGGTTACTATTTCAGGATAAAATGTATATTTTCAGACATTGTCGTGGTTTGGCCTGAGCCGGCAACAACAAACCACGCGGCCGCTCGCTCAGCCCCCCCACAGCCGTGTGGGGGGGGGAAATACGAAAAAAGGCGAAACTCGTGGGTTGAGATAAAGGCAGTTTAACAGAACAGCAAAGGGAAGAGAAAACAGTAACAATAACACGGATAAAGGAATATACAACCGCGATCAGGGCACCGCCGCTCCCCGACCGGACCCGGACCCGCGCCGCCGCAGCCCGCGCTGAGCAGCGACTTCCCGCCCCCTCCCCCGGGCAGCTCCCCCCTACAGCCCGGGCATGGCTCACATGGCATGGAATACCTGTGTCCCCTCCCATCCTTGGGGAAATTAACCCCAGCCCTGCTGGAACCAGGACAGACATCTACTTTACGTTATCTTTAAAAGGTCTTGGAGATCAGGGGAGACCTGAAAAACAGTAGAGAAAACTGAGGAACAGCAACTGTTGTACCTGTCTGCAGAAAATGCTGAAAGGTGAGACTGGGTAACTAAAAGTCTGTCAGCCTCACTATGGTCCCTGGGAAATGTTTTCCTGGAGCTCATTTCTGGCACATAAGGAAGGTGATTGGTAACAGTAAATCCAGGACAAATCATGCCTGACCAACCTGATTGCTTTCTACAATAAAATGATTTCATTTGGGTATGAGGGGAATGCAGTGAATGTCACTTAACTTGATTTTTAACAAGGGTCTCAACATTGTCTTCCACTACATTCCTATATCCAAGTTAGGACATTATGGCCTGGATGGATGGACAAGCGGTTTGGTAAAATACTGACTGGATGACCAAGTTCAGACAGTAGTGGTTGATGGGTCATAATCTACCTGGAGGCCAGTGACAAATCGAGTACTGCAAGAATCTATCCTGTGACTGGTCCTATTTAACATCTTTACCAACAACCTGGACAAGGTGATGAAGTGCTTGCTCACTGCCTTTGTGGATGACACCATATTGGGGGTATACTCAAAGAGTAGCTATCCAGAAGGACAAAGGCTAGAGGAATGAGCCAACCTTATGAAATTCAACGAGAACAAATGCTAAGTCCTGCACCTGGGAAGAAAGACGTCACAGGAACAATACAGTTGAGGAACTAACTGACTAGGGATCTGCTCTGGTGAGGTGAATCCAGGAGTGTTGGTGGGTGGCAAGCTAGACATAAGCCAGCAGTGTGCTGTGGTAGAAGCGCAGCCAGGAGGCTGAGGGGAATGACTGTTCCCCTCTCCTCAACATTTTTGGATCACATTTGGAGTCCTCCATTTAGTTATGAACCTCCCAAGAAAGACATCGATAAACTGTTCATCAGAGGTCTTCCAGTCTGGTAAAGCTCTGGACCACTTGCCTTGTGAGTGAGGCTGAAGTAGCTGGACTTGTTCAGACTGGAGATGTGGCACTGGAGCAATCTTAGGACAGTTCCACCATACCTATGGGGAGCTTATCAAGAAGATAGAGCCAGGCTCTTCACAGGGGTATGTGATGGGAAGATGAAAGACACCAGGCATAAGATGAAACAAAAGAGGGTTCAACTGGAAAAATAAATAAACATGGAGTGCAGCTATTGATGGCTACAGACTGTTCAGAAGGGACAGGAGAGGAAGAAGTGTTGGAGGCACTTCCCTTTACATCAAGAAATGGATAGAGTGTGAAGAGCTGTCTCTGAAGAATAGCCAAGAGAAGGTCAAAAGATTATGTGTAAGAATTAGAGACTGAGGCAACAAAGGGAACCTTGTGGTTGGTGTCTACTACAGGCCACCCCATCAATGTGAGCCTGTTGATGAAGCCTTCATACTCCAGCTACAGGAGGCATCACGTTTGCAGGCTCTTGTCCTGCTGGGGACTTCAACCACCCTGACATCTGCTAGAAAAGTAGCACGGTGAGCTGCAGGCAATCCAGGAGACTCCTGAAGTGCATGGAGGGTAACTTCTTAAACCAGGTAATGACAGCCCTACCAGAGGGCATGTGATACTGGACTTGACATGCCTGAGGGATGGGGTGCCATCCAGAGGGACCCAGAAAAGCTTGAGAAGTGGGCCCATGTGAACCTCATGAGGTTCAACAAGGCTAAGTGTAGGGTCCTGCACCTGGGTCAGGGCAATCCCATGCACAGGTACAGGCTGGGGGTTGAAAGGATTGAGAGCAGCCCTGCCAAGAAGGACTTGGGGGTACTGGTGGCTGAAAAGCTGGATATGAGCTGGCAGTGTGCGTTTGCAGACCAGAAGGCCAACCTCATCCTGGGCTGCATCAAAAGAATAATGTCCAGCAGGTCGAGGGAGGTGATTCTGTTCCTCTACTCTGCGCTGGTGAGACCCCACCTGCAATATTGTGTCGAGCCCTGGAGCCCTCAGCACAGGAAAGATATGGGCCTGTTGGAGTGGGTCCAGAGGAGGGCCACAAAAATGATCAGAGGGCTGGAACACCTCTCCTATGAAGACAGGCTGAGAGATTTGGAGTTGTTCAGCCTGAAGAAGAGAAGGTTGCAAAGAGACCTTACTGTAAACTTTCAGTACCTAAAGGGGGCTTATAAGAAAGATGGTGACTAACTTTTTAACAGGTCCTGTTACAATAGGACAAGGGGTAATGGTTTTAAGCTAAAATAGGGTAGATGTCGACTAGCTAGAAGGAAGAAATACTTTACAATGAGGGTGGTGAAGCACGGGCACAGGTTGCCCAGAGAGGTGGGTAGATGCGCCACCCCTGGGAACGTTCAAGGTCAGGTTGGATGGGGCTCAGAGCAATCTGATTTAGTTGAAGATCATTGCAGGAGGGTTGGACTAGATGACCTTTAAAGGTTCCTTCCAACCCAAACTATTCTATGATTTTCTTGATCAGGATAGTCAAGCACTGGAATAGGCTGCCTGGAGAGGTTGTGCAGTTCTCATCCTTAGGGGCTTTAAAGACCCAACTGGATCAACCCCTTAGCAAGCTGGTCAGACCTCATAGCTGAACCTGTTTTGTGTAAGAGTTTTGACTTAGAGATCTATTGAGGTCCCTTCCAAACTGAATTATCCTATGATACTATGATCTTTAGTCCTTTATTTTCAAGTAGGAATTTTCCAGAGAGATCTAATCATACCTTCAATGTCTTTTATCTATAGACAGGTACTTTGTAAAATGTAATAATTAATTTCTCAGTTCTTCTTGGCAAGCTAAGATGCTTATCAATCTCAATGTCCAGGATTGTCAATCTTCTATACAGTTCACATGTATTTTCCTTGCACAATTTTTTGCTTTTTTTGAAATGTCTTTACTGGGCTTGGATGATGTATGCTTTTATTAGTCTTTCTATTTGATTTTAACTATAATTGCTACACTGTAACATATAATTGCTAACTGTTTTTCTAGATCTAGGCCATTTTGATACCTTAGTACAGGAAGTTCATGCTGGGTTGTCCACTATGTCCTTTGACCCATCTCAGTGTGATTGCTTTCTAATTTATAATCCCTTACTTTGCACTTATTCTATTTACTTTGAATTTACCTTTGCAGTTGTTGGCATTAGAACAGTGTTTGTTTTAAAGTGGTCAGTTTATTGTGTGATATGAATTTCCCGACATAACTGCTGTTTGTCATACACAAATCGCATTAGTGCACTGATGACAATTCTACAACACTGATGGAAATTTTAAATAGCATTTCAGTATCACATTTATTCCAGAATAATTCCATTATCAATGTTCCCATTAATTTATAGGATTTCTATATTGACGATTATGTTCACATTCAGAAAAATTACTTATTTTCTTCCTTTCTGTATTTTGTTTATATTGTATGCAGCTAAGAATTTATCTCAGATTAGTATGACACTTAATTTCCTGTCAAATCCTTAATACACAACCTACTGCATTACATTTATGCCCTACTATTATCAATCAAACTTTCAATTTAACTTAAGAGGGAGAAAATCAAACAAGTGATATTTCACTTCCTGTAGACTGGGATTAAAACTATTCCTGCTCTTAACCCTTTCCTTAATTGAAATTTGTTTGAGCTTTTCTATGGAAATGATGAAAAGGTAACTGCTCTGTTATTTGTACATTCATGGCATAACATTAACATTCATTCTATCTTCTTTAACGTTCATGTTATAAAAGTGGGAAAAAAAGTGGATCAGATCACATCTAATACTTCTAGGTGGGTTTTTTTTTCATGTAGATTTTTGAAAAATTTAAAATTCTAATTAGGGTTTTTTTCACTTCACAGAGGACTTTAAAAGCACTTTGTCACACACATAGATGATGCAAAATCTATAAATGCTACTCTTCTGGTTCTTTTCCTATCAATTTCAACAGCTTTATCACCAACAGTAAATGGATTTCTCTGTTAGGACTTCCTGTTTTTCTGGTAAGAATTCTGCCTCTGAGCTACTGAGATGCAGCTTAATCAGGTCATTTCAGTCTTTTTTTCAGGATGAAGACATCAGTTAGAAAAATATTCTGAAAATGTCTTGTTTTCTCAAGGTTATCTAAGAGACTGCTAATTGCAAGTATAGGCTGAAAGTGCAAACCTTTTTAAAGGTGCTATTAGTAAACTTGTTAAAAGCCTGACTAAAGAATCCCTCCTTCCAGAGTTAAGTAGGATTTTCATGCAATATTTAAATAATAATTTTGGGCAGTGGATATTCTCAGCATAGATGCCAGGGTTTGCAGTTTTTTAGATGTTTTGTTGTTTTTGTTGTCTTTGCTTTTCTACAAAATCTCTTTGAGATTAAATTCTCAACCCACAGAACAGAGGATATTAGAACTCTCAATGAGAAATGCTGCTGAGACAATGAGAGATGTGAAAAACCTTCCTGTTTACAGTGAAGATAAATTGTTGCCCAAAGGTGAGGCTGTGAATTCACTACAAGAAGAAATACACTGCTCTGTGTTCCTGGCTTCACTTGAGTTTCACGTAAATCTAAATTAATACAAACAAAATCATGTTATTATCCTTCGTATACTTCATACACATCTCAGCGAACAACTTTTAAATGTCTCAAGATTATTAACAATTGCGTCTGGCATGAAGTCAAGCAAAAACTGAACTATGAACTAGTTTGAACCCTATATTCTTAAAAATTTGTCTTGAATTAAACTTTAATTATTATTCTGAGGTTTGGTGCCCTAATCCACATCTTTTGAATCAAAATATAATCTGAACTATTGTTTTGAATCTTGACCAGATTTTAAACAAAATACACTACATGATTTTTATACTTTGGTTTTAAATAATTTTTGCTACAACTTCTTAATAGCATCATCTTGACGATATTACCAAATCAATGCACGCAGTGATAACAAAGTTTCAGTTCTATAATGTGCCAAACGTCTTATATATGCCATAGAAGAATTAGGTTCAGATCCAAAAAGGAATCAAGCTTGTCATTCCAATTGCAATAGAAGTTATGACCCTAAATAATTATTTCTATTTGAAAGCTAGAAATACCTCTAGTCAGTAGTATTTTAAAATTAATCTAAGGCAGGTCACTGTTCTAAAGCAGCATACCACATTCATACAGTTTGCAACTTTTATCATGATTTTTTTTCACCGCCTGTTATCTGAATTAATAGACTTTTTTTTTGTAAAAGAAGTGATATAGTTTTGATTCCATGTGAGATGTAAATAATATGTAATACATAAATATGACACTGTTTACATGCCTTGGTAAGAGATGAAGTGCAGTGACCACTGTGGCCCAAATTCAGCTTATATCTTGAAAGTGTTTTTTAATAGTAGAATAGACATTTCAGATATTCGTAGAGCTATTCATATATATAGAGAAATGTTTATTAACATGAAAAACATTTTAAATTAATTTAAAAATAATTAATACACTATTTCTATATCCTGTTGTTATTTAAGTAGGGTATACAAGACTGCAAGTGACATAAAGATCAGCGTAATAAACTTGTGACTCTGTAATGCTCAAGTCAATAACATACTGGGTTCAAAACAAAATCAGAGTTATTGTTTAGAACCATCTTGTATCTGTATTAGTGATTCTTTCTTCAGGTCTCAGCATTCACATGTGCTTAAGAATGCAAACCGGACAGCTTAAAGAAATACTTTCTGAATAAACTTATAGGATTTCTTATTACCTAATGGTGGTGTTCATGTACCTACAGGATAATATGGAATTTCTGGTGATTGTAACATAGACTTAGAACACCTAATTTGTGTAGAAAATGAGTGATCTCTCTTCAGATGTAGAAGAAAGAATGGTCTAAAAGTTAATTCTCTCACCTCTTGTAGGTGATTCCTGGGGTTAATCTTTCAGCCTCCTACTGATTTTTCTCTGTAAACATATTGTACTGGGTCTGGCAGGGGCAAAGGTATCAAGTTAACTTTCTTCACAGCAGCCTGCATGGTGCCATGCTTTGCATTTGTGGCTGAAACAATGCTGATAACATATCAGAGTTTTGGGTACTGCTGAATAGTGCTTGCACAGAGCCAGAAATTCCTCTGTCTCTCTCCCCACACCCGCAAAGTGAGTAGGCTGAGTGTTAGCAAGAGACTGGGAGGGAACGCAGCCAGCACAGCTGACCTGAACTGACCAAAGAGATATTCCATACCATATGCCGTAGTGCTCAGCAGTAAAAGGCATGGGGATGAAAGGGCGGGGGAGGGCACCTGGGGTTGTGGTGTTTATTTTCCCAAGTAACCGTTACATGTGCTGAGGCCCTGCTTTCTTTGAAATGGCTAAGCATCTGCTTGCCGTTGGGAAGTAGTAAATGAATTCCTTATTTTGATTATGCATGCAGCTTTTGTTTTTCTAATTAAAGCGGTGTTATCTTGATGCATGAGTCTGTGCACCTTCTTTCTACTTTTCTTCCCATTCTGAAGGTGAAGTGAGTGAGAAAAGGTGGGTTGGATGCTTGGTTGCTGACAAGGATCAACCCACCACGTGTATCTAAGTTATGTATGCCATGAAATTCATCCGGTGTCTGGATTCCTTGTTACCTGCCGTCTTAGGGATATTCTATATGCAGTTAATATGTGTGTTCCTCGTTGTCTCAACAATTTATTCAGGAAAATAAATTATTAAAGACTCACCTTGATTCACCAGGAATTAAATTCTGCAGATATAAGCAAAGCATTATTGTTTAAATCTAGTTTCCTATTTGTCTGATAGTATATTGAACCACAAGCTGTTCCCTGAAGAAATCTGTTTGCCCCACAATAATCGACAGTCAAGTTATATTAAACTAGGAGCATGAGAAATCATTAAATGCTACTCCTTCTCTTTTAGAGCAGCAGTTAAACTAAGTCTTCAGCTATCTATAATGAATTTGAATAATAGCGCTGTTGATAGTGCTGAGTAGTTTTTAGTCTATCGAATTGTCTACTCCTCTAGAAACTGAAAAAATCTCGATTTTGTACTTACAGTGAAGATTTAATGCGCATAGGTAGACTACTGTGTGCTAATACTGTTACTATTGCTGTTACCATTTCAACGTCAGGGTTTTTTTGAAAACAAAGATTTTATTTTTTTTTTTGGAGCTAGGTGGCAGATGAACAAACACTGATTATGCAAGACTACAAAAAAATTACAGAGCTTCTGTCCTGCAAGCCCTTTGCCATTTAAGAACCTCAGTTATGTAATCCTCCCCATGGAAGAAAGTCTGATACATGACAGAATGGCTTCGTGCCATTTCATAGAATCATAGAATTGTTTAGATTGGAAGCAACCTTGAAGATCATCCAGTTCCAACCCCTCTGCCATGAGAAGGGACACCTACCACAAGACCAGGTTGCTCAAAGCCCCATCCAGCCTGGCATTAAACAGTTCCAGGGATGGGACTTCAAGACATTCCCTGGGCAACCCGTTCCAGAGCCTCACTTCCCTCATAATGAAGAATTTCTTCCTGATATCTAATATAAATCTACCCTATTCCAGTCTGAAGCCGTTATCCTTCCTCCTGTCACTACATGCCCTTGTAAAAAGTCCCTCTCCGGTTTTCTTGTAGGCACCCTTCAGATACTGGAAGGCCGCTATAAGGTCTCCCTGGAGTCTTCTCTTCTCCAGGCTAAACAACCCCAAATTCAGCATACTTCTGTGTTTTTCTTTCTATAAATTAATGGCAACTCCTGGATTTTCTCTTTGTCCTTTCAGAACATGTGAAAAAACATATGGGGAGACATGGACAGTGCCTTTTAAAATGTGTGTTAGTTTCAATGCAAAAGAAGGACCTAGATGCAGGAAAAATAAAGACAAAGTTTGAAATTAAATGGTGATGCCCAAGGATGGAGATGATGATTGCATTCTGATCAAAAATTAGAAGTGATCCTACTGTGGGTGTACTAAGTCAGTTGAATGAATAAGCCAATTGCCCAGAAACACATGATGGACTTGATTCATATGGAGCACATTAGATCCATTGAAAACATTCTGCCAAGATGATCTGCACTTTTGGGTTATAGGTGAGAATAAGAAAAAATCTTTTTACGAAACTGTGATTGAACAGAATTCTTCACATCTTAATGTTTTTCAGAAGATAAAAAAGTGCTAAATGAGAAGACAAAAAAGTGCCTGCAAAAGTTGGTACTCATCTTAAGCTATGAAAAGGTCAGGCACCTAGTGTTAGTTAACTACCTAAGATTTTCCTATAAACAGGAAAGTTAGAAAATTTCAGAGGGTGAGTCATCTTAAACATTTTAGATACCTTCTACCTTTGTGTCCATAGATTTTATGCACTATATCTCATTCTATACACTGTATTCCAAACTGGATAAAGCCCTGAGCAGCCTTGTCTGACCTTGTATCTGACCCTGCTTTGAGCAGGAGTTTGGATTCAGGTGACCTTCTGAGGTCAATATCATGAATTATTTTGATCCTATCATCCTAAATCTCTCATCAAAATGGTTTGCATTGGACACTTATTCCTCCTAGTCATGCAAACCAGCAAATTCTACACACCTCATTCTTGAAGACTGGAAAATATAATTTTCTCCGATATTTTAGAATTTTGCAAGTTTTTTTGCAGTGTGTGTTATTACAATTGCCAGTGTAGTCCCATCAAGCTTATAGGCTTTACATTGACCTGACAGCACAGGTCTCAGGACTTCTTTCAGCTTGTCTTGGCCTGAGCTGATTTTAACTGGTTTTAACTGTCAGCTAGCTGCCGCAAAAAAAAAAAAAAAATTAGTTTAGTTTTATCTTATAGGAAAACCAAGTAATTGTCCTGTGTGGATTGAACTGTCTGTGATCTCAGAATAAAATGTGCTGTAGAAGAGTGTAGGTGTGATCTTATAATAAAATGTGCTGTGGAAGAATGCAGATACCAGACAAAAATCTCTAACTGTAAACACAAATCACTGTAATCAGTCGCTGGTCTGAAAGTGCAACCTTGAGCATCACATAAAACCTGTTTTAGGGATAATGAAGAACATAAAAAAAAAAAGCCCGAGTAACTGGGAAACCAGTGACAAGAAGGAACGCAGAAGAGGTAGTGTTAAGAGAAAATACATTAAAAATAAAGTCCAAGAAATCATATCTCTTTTTATCAGAGAATTCAGGATAGTTTTGACTTGTCATAAAATCCCCCATCTCCAATCTGTTTGATGAAGATGGAGACAAATATTGGGAACGTGAGCATAACACCAGAGGGATGTTAGTGGTTAAGTTTATGTACAACAATTTTATTTTCAAGGCTTTTCTATGTTAATTTGGGTTATGAATATTATCATTGTTGTAACTGAAAAACTGTTGTATTTTGATTAGATTTTAAGAGTTTAATTAAAGAGTAAATTCTTCACTCTGTATACACAACGTATTCCCTTTTGCCCATAACAAGATTTTGAGCGTAACATCAGCTGCCTGATTCTAAATGAGAAAATTATTTTGACTTTTACTGGAAAATTTTATTTTCTCTTTCCCCGATCCTTCCAGAAAAAAAAAAAATGTTGTGGCTTATCCTAGACTATCCTAGAATTATATCCTTTTCATACTGAAAAAAAAAGTTCAAAAATTGTGCTGAGTAGATTCCCCTTCCTGCTCCCCCCCCATTTATCCCTGTCTTTACCAAACAGCCTTCTGACATTCAGTCTAACAATTTAAATACTTTAGGACTTAGTTTTGGACCTGGGACACCCAATACCACCTTTCGTGGTAAACACCATCCTGCCTGTATGGGCAGGCAGTTTTCACACAAAGAAATGATATAATTTCCACTTGTCAGTTAGAAACAGCTGCAACCGCAGCTTGTCCTGAGAAATTAGCAGAGCCAGCATTTCATGTTAATACCTCATTTTGAGACATTTAATTTGAAGCTTTAGGTGCCATGAATTCAGTCTATTGTATCACAATTATTTTGTACTCTCTTCTCCATTTATTGATGCCAACAGTCACTGCTCACTGAATGATGATAGAAGTGCCAGGACATTGATAACCTGAAAACAGAGCTAAATACTATCAAAATCCATATACTTTTCCAAAGAAGTGGCTGCTAAAAATATCCTAAAACGGGTAACAGGGAGAAAAGCACTGTTTCTCCTGGCTTTTCTGAGGACAGTGACCTTCTAAAAGGACTAAGCTAACCTGGACCCCAGTCTGTAGGATAGTGGAGATATTTTTTTCTGGAACTTAGACCAAAGCTAGATTATGAAAACTTTTATTTGATAAAATGCATTAGGCCACATAGCTTGGTGGTATGAATTGAGGCAAAGCAACTGATATGAAGGTGGTTTTGGTTGTTTGTAGTTTTTTTTTTCCCCCTGGTACAAAAATAAAATTAGAAAGTAATATAAAACCTGAAGCCCAGATTCAGTTAGCTTACGTTTCAAGTTTGAGCCTTCACAGGCATTTGCATAAGAAACACAAGAGAGAAGCATTACGTAAATTAGTTTCTAACACTGTTCTATCTTAACTGTTCTATCACTCTTTAAATAGTAGTCTAATATATCAGAGATAATGATAAATATTTCTATAGTTCTGAATAAGTATAAATATAACGAAGCTGCAGTGCTTGTAATTCTGTAGGAGGAGATGTAGCTGTGTCTGTCGACTTCAATTAGCACACTTCTGTTTTTACACTGCTAAAGAAAGATTCTCTTCAGCAATCAAGATAGTTTTTGGAATAGAACAAATGAAACTTCAAAAGATGACCATGGCAGTGTATAATATAAAAAAAGAAATTAGTCGAGAAAAGTGAACACAGTCACCAGCTGTCTTTCAGGCAACAAAGCAGGGTCAGAATGTTTCCATTGGTTGTGTCTAGTGTGTGAATCAGTTAATCATTTTGTAACTTGGACTTTTAGATGACTTTAATACATAGAGACAAAATTTGGCACATTCCCTCCTTGTCTCTCAGGAATTCACATTTCAGCGATTTAATTGTGTAATCTATTATTTTGTGACATACTATTCTGCTTACAGAATAGTATAGACATTCCATTCTGTGACCAAACCAAAGAAGGTTTAATATTTTTCCCAGATTTGTCCACTGAAAACTGAGAGTAAAAAAAAAAAAGCAAACTAAAATAAACATTTTGTTTGCTTCCAGACTCTTTGATTATAATACCTATAACATAGACTCAAGGAACCAGTAACCTAGGAAATACCTCAAGACATCACCGCTCTGATCTTCTTACCTCCTCCACCTCTTTTAACTGACAGTTACGTTTTTTTTATTGATCTTGAAATGTTGCATCTGTCTTGAACTTGGCAGAATGCCTCTATTGATGTCTTACCAATGATGAATAGAACAGAAAGATCATTTTACTTGTCTTTAGGCCATGTATAAACAAACAGCAGCCTTTTGTTGACTCATTTCCAATGGATCTTTAAAAATATTTAGGTTCCTTTTCTGCAGAGCACCTACCTACATAGTTATTTATTCTGTATGTAGACTGTTGGTTATTCTGACTTAGAATCATAGAATCACAGAATGGTCTGGGTTGGAAAGGACCTTAAAGATCATCGAGTTCCAACCTCCATGCCATGGGCAGGGATACCTTCCACTAGATCAGGTTGCTCAAAGATGCATCCAAACTGGCAACTTAAATGTATTATCTTGAACTCATTCATTTTTATAAGTATAGTATAGCAGTTTTAAGAATATATCTTCCATTTATGAAGATAATTTTGAATTCTAGTCCTCTCCTCTAATGCATTTGTTTTTCCTCCCAGACTGTTACCATCTGCAAACTTAATAATCTAACTCTCTACTTTATCATTTAGGTACTGAATGAAACTATGTCTCCGTTGTACATTTGTTCTCCCAGCACAGACCCTTGCATAACCCCAGCTAATTAATTCTTTGATTAAGAACAGTTTAAAAGCACTCTCCAAGTAAGGATTTTTACATGGGTTTGTACACATTTTATGATATTTTAATTTAGATTATGCAAAATTTCTTTGTTGAAGCTTCTGTTCTGAAGGTTTAACCTTTCAAAATGATACTGGAGCAAAGTTTAATGTATTGTTTAATCAATACTTCCAATTTAAGACATTAGGGTGCTTGAGTCTCTCCATGAATTTTGTAAAGACTCTAGACAGTAGCACCTACTTTGTACACACCTAATTCATTTGTTGGAATTAATGAGCGGAAGGGTAGATTTGTAAAACTGGGACAAGAGGAAGCTGTACAAACTTTAGCTGTAAATCATTTTTGTGTATACAGGAACTAAAAAAAATAAGCAGGTATTCCATTTCCATATACAAAACTGTTGGCTATTCTAAGGCAAGGTACTTTATAAGTCTTGTTTTCACAGTTGCATTTCTGATGATCCTCTGAAATCCATCATTTTTAGTGGAACACGGCCCTTGAATTCAGAACTGCATTTTTCCAGAGTAAGAGTAGGCAAATCTCAGGTTTCAAACAGAGTTGATCTCCTTAAAGAAGACTACTGCTGAACTACAGAATTGGTCTCATGAAATTAATCAGGGTTTTTCTTTTTAACTCAGTGACAGTTTAAGTAGCTCAAATGAAGTGGAGTTATTATATATAATATCTATATGTATACTATATATTTTTTTCTTTTGGTTACTGCTAAAGACAGCCTATGAGGATCTATTCTGTTTCTTGTTCTCATGGAGACTGCCAGAAATTAAATAGACATCTCTATTTTTCTGACAAATTTGGGATGAATTGGCCAAAAAGTTCACAAACCTTTAGCAAGGAGGTGAAGAGATGAATGACATGATGTAGAAGTCCCATTTCCATGAGAAACCATGAACATTTTCTGTGTTACGTGCAGTGTAGGGGAGGCAGGAAAATTCTGTTATTTGTGTCCCTCAGATAAAAATTCAAAACTTTACAGAGGACAGAATCACAGAGGTTCTGAGATCGGAAGGGCTCTCTGGAGGTCATATGGTTCATCCCACCCTGCTTGAAGCAGGATCACTTAGAGTATGTTTACTCTACTGTGTCTAGTGAGGTTTTGAGTATCTTCAAGGATGGAGACTCGACAACCTCTCTGGGCAATCTGTGTCAGTACATAAACGACAACAAAAGTTTTTTCTTATGCTTAAAAAGAATTTCCTGTGCTTCCAGTTTGTGTCCATTTCCTCTTGTCCTTTCAGTGGGCATCACTAAAAAAGCCTGGCTTCACTTTACTGACTTGCTCCCACAAGGCATTTACACATTGATGAGATCCCCCTTAGCTCTTTCTTCTGCAGGCTAAACAGTTCCAGCTCTCTCAGCCTTTCCCTGTATGTCTGATGCTCCAGTATCTTAACTTTACTGGTCCTTCACTGTACTTGCTCCAGCATGTTTATGTCTTTTTACTGGGGAGCCCAGACCTGGACAAAGCTCTCCAGATGTGATCTCATCAGACAACAAAGGTTATTTTTGAACACTGAAACAACAACTACATGGCCTTAAAAGACTATCCTAAACAACTAACTAGCTGGTTAGTTTGGCTACAGAGGGTGCAGAAACAATGGTTAAAATAAATTTTTGTAGGAAAAGTGTGAGAAAATACAATTTGAAATGTAGTTTATTGGAATAGTTCAGTAGACTCCCCAGAACTTCACCGTGCTTTGAAGGTTTAAGTCATATTTGAAAATGAAAAAGATTGAGAAATTACTAGTCAAAAGTGAATGATACTCGGGACTCCTTCAAAAAATACTCGGGAAATGGTGTCATCTTCTTCTTTCTTATACCTTTTCATACTGAATAGCTTCACAGAAATATATAGAATCACTTCTGTTTGAAAGAGGGTGAGATTCAGTAAGTGAACACAACTGGAAAATACAGGCTTTGTAAAATTACTGAAGATTGTGTGGTACACACAGAAACACCACAGGTTAGGATCAATATCTGTAGAACTGGCAGTAAGGGGGGGGGAGGAGGAAAGACTTGCAATGAAGAGTATTTCTTGAGCACTATTATCAGATTTCACTAAAATACTTTGAGGACGCATATCCTGGTCGAAACAATAGGACAATTACTCACATGGAGTTGGTCTTTTTGTCTTGCGTCCTTCCCTAGCCTGGCTCCTTCTTGGAACTCTCCCCCTTGTATTTTCATGTACGCAAATCATACCCTGCCTCACCTGCCTTCCAAGCTTCTCCTTCTACAAATCCTTCCCCCAAAAAGACTACTTCTTGAGAAGTAGATCCTGGTAGTCTTTTGCTGAGATGTTATAAACTTGATCAACAAAGCTCCCCAGGCTTTCGCGTCCTCTCCCCCCTTCAAGAAGGAACGAGATAAATATTAGGAGGTGCTCACATACAGGAAAGAAAAAAAACCATATGATTATGTGGTTTTTAATTTTTGATGATTATCATAAATAGAAAAAGAGGAGGGATGTTTCCTAGCTCGTATGAAAACCGAGGTGCTTATTTATAAATCTAGAAAATGAAAGTTATACTTCCACATTTTACAACTATCTTTCACCATCAATAGCTTCTCACTTCTTAAAATAAGTCTCATCCCATATAGATGGAGCTATGTCTTATGAGAAATGGGGGGAAAAAGGAAAGAAAAAACCCAACACAACCTTGCAGAAAAGACTCTTTTTCATAGAAGTCTTTCAGTGTGTTTTCTTTCTGAAACTCTGAAGCACTGAAAAAAAGAATCAGATATCTTGACACCATTGTTTTCAACTCTTTCTGGGAATTCCCTTGGAACAAACCTTTATTTCCCTTGGAATTAAAACCTCTTTAAAGAAATTTAAAGAAATGAAGTTCCGTATCCATAAATATCAGGAAGAAACACCGCATCAAATAGATGCCAGTAGATGCCAGTAGAAGAATTATGGCATCTAGTAGAGGTGCTGTTAAGATGAACCTAGAAGATCTTCTTAGAAGAACATTCCTCCTTGGAAAAAAAAAGTCCCCTAAACCCTCCCTCCCCTAATACCAGTCCAACACAGAGTTTCAGCTATGTATTACAAATCTCCTTAGTTTCTCCCTGTCTTCCACTGTTTTTTGTCTACAAAAGAAAAATATTAGTGTCAGTTGCTCACCCAGCTGCTTGGGGAGGGCAGGGGGGAATGGGGGGAGAATAAAATAAGATTAAAAAACCTCTTGTGGACTGAGATGAAAACAAGGAGATCACTTGCCAACTGGCATCACTCCTTCATTCCCAATGCCTCTCCCTTCTCCCCCAAACTAAGCGGCACAGCCGGGAAGGGGAATAGGGAATTCATGGTCAGTCCATAACAGTTCCTCTCTGCCACTCCTCCTCACACTTCAATCCTGCTGCAGTATGGGTGCTCCACTGCCTGCCCTTCAAGAAATATTCACCCGCTCCAGTGTGAGGTCCTCCATGGACTGCAGGGTTTCTGTCTTCTCCGGCATGCTTCCCTCCACAGGCTGCAGGGGAATCTCTGCTCCAGCACCTGAATCACCTCTTTCCCTTCCTTATGCTCTGATGTTGGTGTTTACAGGATTGTTTCTCCCACTTTTTTTTTCGTCACTGCTCACTGCCTATGTGGAATGTTGCTCTTTTTTAAACATGTTTTCCCAGAAGCACCAGCAGCTTCGCTGACAGGCTCAGCTGTGTCCTGTGGGGTGTCCATTGCAGAGCTGGCTGGAACAGACTGGAACCAGCATGGTGCAGCCCCTGATGTCTCCTTACAGAGACATCTGTAAGCACATCCCCCCTGTCCTACTACTATAACTTTGTCATGTGCACCCAGTACAGGGACTGTTTGATACAGTTGTGTTCTACACTGCCGAATCTAGCTTCTATGGTGAGGTTAAAAAAATGGGCCTATCAGAATTTAGCATAATCTATAATTTGTCTGTTTGGGATACAAGAGAGATGGAAGTGAAGAGGAAATTAAACTCTCCTCTCCCATGCTCAACTGTGTGTTTTGACACGAGGCTACAATGCCAAAAAGCTGCTGTTGCTTCAGCTACTGCTTCTTCATCCTCCAGCCATTAAGAATGATGAATCCCAAACATTTATGTTTCTCCATCCAAAATCAGCTGTCAGAATCCCAGTGAATACTCCCAAATGCACTGTGCAAAACACTTATAATTTCTTGGTTTTAGCTTCTGTGACGCTTACTCAGCAGTCAAGACCACTGGCTTCTCCTGAAGCTGACGGAGACCTCTGAACAGTCATTGGTGGAGACGATGTTCCAAGAGGCTCATTTCACTTTCATTAATTAGGATACATTAAGTTTAGGTTACGTACTGTGATCACCATTGTCTCAGCACACAAAATTTTGGCAATGGAAATAGGCAACCTTTCTCAAGAGGCATCACACAGAATATAAATACTTTTTTAATGGTGCAATTGTGTTCCAACACACATTCAAATATTAGATTTAACTATAACGCTGCAGTAGCAAGCCTATGAGAAAAGTTTTAAATTATTGATATATGTTTGTATTATAAAATAACAACTATATTTAAATTACTAGCTGGTGAGTAAGATCTATTTAGCAAGTAGTTTAATAATATTCATTAATAGTAGCTGAAGTATTCTATAAATGCTACAAATAATAGCCTTCCTTACTTAAATTATTTGTGGGTTGATGAAATTTCAAAATCAAATTTCTGTTTCCATATATTGCAGACAATGCATTCCATATAAATTAAAGGATTTTCTGTATGTAGTTATCTTCAGAACACTGTCATGGATATATTTATTGTGAATCTCTCGCTGCCTTACAGTCTTTTGTCCTAACTATTTAAGATTCTTCCTAAATAGGATTCTTCCTCAGTTCCTGGTGTGCAAATAAATGTAATTCAAGTTTAGATGATCCAATGTACGGTAAAAAGGACAAGCAACTGGTTTTAATGGAGCTGGATGGAGTTGAAGGTGTTTGTGAGCAACATTTTGGTGTTTGCTTATGATTATAAAAGTTGAAGTCCCTTTTACCAGCTTCAGTCTTCAAGCTTACCCACATCCGTATGGAACATATATGGTTTTTTTCATCCCAGCAGAAGTAAAATATGCACCCTTAATTATCTTGGGGGAAAAAAAAAGCCTTTCTTTAGAAGTTATATGTTACCACATATCCCTTAAGATATGATAAGGGAGAGAAGCCTTTGACTTTTTTCCGTATTTGGCAAGTCCCAGGCCTCAAATGAATGTAAGATTTCAACTCCATTTAATTTCCTAATTACTATTTAGATAATTAAATCACCCTTACTGTTCAGGAGTGGCTCTGAGTAGGAATTACACAGCATTTTAGAAATACAGTCTGTACTTTCTTTTGAGAATCAGGGAGATTCTATTCTGTTTTTTTCATCTTTTTATAAAGAAAAGTTTGATGTTGGAAATGTTACTAATACTGTATGCAGCCCAGGAAACTAAGCTCAGTGTCCTGTGTATGATGAACTGCTAAACTTGCATAAAGTTCATGTAAGTATAACGTGCGTTTGAGGGGGGCTGGTATCACAACATATGCTAGCTGTTATTTGAAATAAATGTGTATTTGTTAACTTTTCTCACCACTTAAATCCTCATTTTGTTCAGAACAATTTACTGAATTATATTTCAACCTTTTCTTGAGAATTTTTCATTGTTAAAATCATTACTTAGGATCTGGTCTGCAACCACAGATACCTTATTAATTTCTAATTACATTACATTTCAGTTATTTTCTGTTTTGAGAAACCAGAAAGTGTTAAATACCTCACAAACCTGTTCCAATCACAAAGATCTACTCCAGGTAAAACAAGAGCATTAACTGTGTGTTAAATAGAGAATTGAAGAACACAGAGGAAATACAGGGGGAAGTAAAGTCATCAAAGATATTCCTCTTCTCAGGGCTCTTAACAGGCATGAAGTAGCAGATATAAACAAATCAGCTGCAGCTCCTACCACCCCCACTCATCTTTCCCATCCCTTTGACAACCATAGTTGCCCCCGAGGTAGGTACATCTGATCCACTCACAAATCAGCTCCAGCCTTACGTCAGTTTCTAGTCTGTCATACAGAAGTCAAACAAAACTGGAGTCAGTTTAACGTAAGACAGAGGATGAAAGCTGTGATGCTTCTACTTATTCACAAGCAAATCAGACATCCTTGCCTCTGGGGAGGCAACACTGGTCAGGAGGGCATGAAGGAGCACTAAGGGGAGTAACAGTTTCAGCCGTTCGATTTTAATCCACTGCTGCACATCTGTCAGAGGTCTCAATTAGTCTAACGACATTCTTCGTGTGGTTTTAGGAGTCCTGCAGCCTTAAGTAAAAAACATGCCTGCTTCTGCACAGCTCTCTTAAAAGTATATATACACACCAAAGAACACAGAAGGTGGTTTAAGAAAGTGTGGTGCGTTAACAGGAATGTTTGATGTTGAATCAGCTATTATCAGTATGCTATATATACTTCTGTACTCCTATATATACTAACTTGCATTTTCAACTTCTTTAACATCCAGACGCTGTAATACAATAGAAATGCAGTTATGTGACTGCAACAGACTGCGGTCAAGTTCATATCAGTGTATAAACCGTTCATGCACAGATTCAATATTAATGACCCTAAAAACATATCTGCGGAGCATCACCAAAATCTATAGTCAAGAAGAGACGATCACAGTTATTGATAATCCATTTATTACAGGTAAAAGCAATGCATGTTATTGCTCATTTCCTACTCTTTACTCCTGGAACACTGACTTAAGTCTTATTGTTCTAGATACTAGAAATCAACATTTAATTCCTTTGTTTTATGGAGACCTGCAACAGTTTAAAACAAACCTTTCCTTGCACAGACCTGCAAAACATGTTCCTACAAAGTCTTGGGAATATATTTATTATATATCCTTTCCTCTCCTCTCCTCTCCTCTCCTCTCCTCTCCTCTCCTCTCCTCTCCTCTCCTCTCCTCTCCTCTCCTCTCCTCTCCTCTCCTCTCCTCTCCTCTCCTCTCCTCTCCTCTCCTCTCCTCTCCTCTCCTCTCCTCTCCTCTCCTCTCCTTTCTCCTGTATTTTATTTTTAGTTTTAGGTTACTTTATTTTATTTTATTTTATTTTACAGATAAACTATTTCACTTGCACTTAAGGTGTATATGCCAATGTGTACTGTACTTAAAGGGAAAAACCAAGAACAAACAGCACTAGTATAAAATATAAAATAACTATAAAACAAATTCTGCATGTGTACACAGGTTTATTTTAACTTGTCATTATCAGAATGAATGTTGTTATAATGAGAATATTGTGTTTCCTTTATTTTGAAATATATTATTTAATGAGAGATACCATATATTGCATTTTAAGTACAGGGAAAAAAAATAATGCTCAGATGAAAAAAAGCCCACTGATTATTTTCAGATGTGTGAATGTATATGTTCACATATGTATGTTCGTATCTGTGTATATATATATGCATGCATTTTCATGTTTTTTATTATTGCTTGTATTAAAATCCCTGTTAATGTGTCCAAAAAGGGCACATGAAAAGCTAGACCAGCATCAGGTAAGAGTAGACCTGCACTAACTAGCAGAGTAAAATACCCATTTTATATAACATTTTGAAAATAACTCCTGTAAATAAGAAAGCCTCCATACAGCATCACACTCTCTTTGAGGTGGCATTTTCAAAAACTTATGATAGCTGTCAAAAATATCACAAGCAGAAGCGCAAGCTATCTGTACTAGTCCTCTGTTATCTGCCTTAAGTATACGAAGCCAACACTAAACCCAGAAAATTAATTGAATTTTGGATTGTTTTCAGCATGTTTTGGTGATGTCCTCAGACTGCACGAGAAAACTTTATCTTTTGGAAATCATATTTTAGTTGATTTTCAGATGAAATCTGGTTCAAAGACTTTTGAAACCTGTGGAACCTTCCCATTTACTTCAGTGGATTTGAATCAGAGTCATATTCAACAGCATTATTAGGAAGCTAATTAAAATTAATTTTAAAACAGTGTGGAATTAGAAAAAAAAATCATATGAACTAAGAAATATTGTCATCTATTCAAACAGAGTAATGCTGAGCAATCAACCACCCCCCCCTGCATAGTATAAAAAGTAATATACTATTATGGACGTGCAAGGGAATGCTTCATTTGTAATTCAGGTGCAGTATATCATTACAGATGACACACTAAGTTTAAAGAGTGTCAGCTATATGCGTATCTATACTCATATACGTTACTTTCCTTGCGGTCAGTTCAGGAGTAGTTAGAGCAGCTATGACAAAGATAAGTGGTAAGAACAGTGTGGATATCCTACAAAAACATACTCAGTTTTGTCACTTTTTATATATGCTGCTATAAAGTTCAGATTATTGTTCTTTCATACAGTTTAACTGTGGTCTAGAAATAAAAAGCTTTCAATAAAACTTTTGGACACAGATATTTTAATATAATAACATGTTTTAATAGGTGGTTTCTTAGATTAAAAAAATCATTAAATTAGTGACATTGTATTATAAAATTTCTGTGAAAGCTGAGTTCACTGAATGAGAGACTGCCCTGTTATTATTTTAGAGGGAACTGCCATTTTAACACAATCATGTCAATAAAAATATCAAAACTACTTCTATGGGATGTTATTACTGGTATCCATTTTGAAGATCAAGTTAACTTCTATTCGATTAAATCCTACAGAACTGCCAGAGAGCTTCAGACACCACTACTTGATATTTTAATTTCAAAACAAACTTCGCTGACCTTCTTGTCATTTGTAAATATGTACTATAATCAGTAAAAATTTGAACCTTTTAAATTACAAAATAAATAACTTTCTCTTCAGTAAAGTGGAAAAAAACCTAACAATGGGAAATGTAATTGAAATGCTTAAGTTTACAGAAAAAAGTTTATACAAAGAAACTTGAGCTTTATATAATTTGTGACGATATTTTACGACAAACCATATTAACTTCAACTGTCATACGTATGAGTTTAAAAATGTAAGGTATTTAGAATTTCACTTAGATCACATTAAATATTTAAGATTTAATTAATATGTGGTGACTATTTCATTTGCTTTTTCTTGTCTGAGGTATCTATCATAAAGATTCAAAATTGAAAGCCCATCAGTTTCCTCTGTATTAGATGACAGCCACCATTAAACGTCAGGTGATATACAGTAGGTAAAGTTTTGCAGAATGGTCTGCCATGTAGAGCACAACAGATGACCTGGAGACTGTGATAGATAAGAATACAAAAGGCAGAAGCTACGAGTAATATTTGTGTCTGGAAACAAAATAAACATTACCAAGAAGAAACAGAGTTGGGGCTGTTCAGCCTGGAGAAGAGAAGGCTCCGGGGAGATCTTATTGCGGCCTTCCAGTACCTAAAGGGGGCCTACAGGAGAGCTGGGGAAGGACTTTTTACTAGGGCATGTAGTGATAGGACGAGGGGGAATGGCTTTAAGCTGGAAGAGGGCAGGTTTAGATTAAACATTAGGAAGAAGTTTTTCACTTTGGAGGTGGTAAGACACTGGCCCAGGTTGCCCAGGGAAGTTGTTGAGGCCCCATCCCTGGAGGTGTTCAAGGCCAGGCTGGACGTGGCCTTGGGCAACCTGGTCTAGTGGGAGGTGTCCCTGCCTATGGCAGGGGGGTTGGAACTCGATGATCTTCAAGGTCCTTCCAACCTAAACCATTCTATGATTCTATGATTCTATAAGTCAAAGATGAACTACCAAGGCTGACTTTTGGCACTAGAAGTTTATCCATTTAAAGATATTTTATAAGTATATAAATTTTTTAAACATGAAGTTTTACATTTTTGTTTCATTTTCTTTTGACTTAAATGCATATTTAATTATATACAGAGATAAATACATACATATTATGTATTACATATATACATATTTATACATTGAATATATATGGACAACTCGGATAACAGGAGGTTAAGTGAAAAGTAAATTTACTACTGTATCAAAAAACTTAGCATGCAACTAAGTAAACTTAAAACAGAAGAAAAAATGAATCCTAAAAAAAACGCCAAAACCGGGGAGGGAAATAAAGGACTCCAGTTAGCCATCTGAGTTGGTAATTCACAAAAAAACAAGAACATCATAGGAAGATATTGCTATAGAACAGAATATGTTGTGCCTAAAGACAGATCTAATACCAAGTTTTACCACAAAGCACAAACTACAGGAAATATAAAAGTCTGATTTAAGGAAGAAAAATGTTGCTACTCAACAAAAATGGCTTTAAAAATAATCACAATCTCTATGATCTATATAGGAAGTTTAAATTTTTTTAACAAATAATTTTAGAAAATGTGACCACAAGGACATAATTTTGCCTGATCCCATAAAATATTTAAAATTAATTTAATTTGTCCGCTTCCATTTCTTTAATAATTAATTAGGAATCATTTCCTTGACTTCAGTGTGTCCCTCTTGTATTAGTAAATCTTCTCTGTAATGATTGTATCACTTTAGCATTCTTGCTCCACAGGGTTTAAGATAGGCTCTCTTTGTCTTATTAAGATATTATCTGTTTAATAATTTGGTAAGACTGCAGAAGAAGAATGTCACTGTAATTAAAATAAAATAAAATAAAAAATACATACCTTCCATTGAATATTAAGAAATAAAAGAATAATAGAATATGAAAAAAAAGAAAAAAATTAAGTACGGAAAACCCAATCAAGCATTTTCTCATTAGTGACAACATCTGTGTTTATTTTATATATGCATGAAAACATCACTTTAAACAACAAAAAAATTCTTTTTTCTCGGGAAAAATGCTGACAGAATTGAAGTGCTACATGGCTGTCCATTTAACCATGCAGTGTACCTATAATTTCATGTAGAAATCCAGCATGATCTCATAGCTTGATACATGGGTCCTGATATTAAAACTGAATATTCACAAAGCATATTCATTTATTTTTCTAGGGAGAGGCTTTCTTATTTAATATATATTCTTCTGTCATTTGATGTAAGGTATTTGTGTTTTAGTTAACAGACAAGTGACAGGCACTGTTCGCACATGGATAAACACACCTGCAGACATAAATATGTCTGCATACATATGCACACACTAAACTGATGATAGTGCTGACTTTTCTATTGCAGACAGCTATAGATTATTCAATACGTTCATCTGCATACAAATAAAAGGGAATTGGCCATTTCATTACAAGTAGGGATAAGGATATGTCTTTTTCGCTTAAGCTGATTGTACCTTGATGCATTTTTCAGGAGATACAGCACAGAAACTGCTCTCCACTTTCAATTTATTATTCAAATTCCAAGTTCAAATATTTGGTTATAGTCATGTCTATTTTATCCAGTCTTCCCCATAAATAAATAATCAAGTACATACATATGTACATCTGTTTCTTTCAGGATAAATTTTTGATTAGTAAAAGCCAGAAGCAATTTAAGAAAAATATTTTAAAGCTTGTTTCAATCATGAAAAAGAGCAAACATAAAAATACATGCTATTACATAAAGAGACATGCAGCCCTTCCACACACACACTCCTGCCATAGGTCTATATTTAAACATGAATACATAAAAAAAATGGGAAACAGAACCCAAAGCCATTTAGTTCCACAATCAGCAACAAGAACTCATTCCTCAGGCTAGCAAATACAAAGAGACTGCTTATAAGTGACTTGCTTCAGCTACTTTTAAATATTTAAGAGATTCATTGTGATTACCTGTAAGTCATGTAAATATAAGCAACTAAGAGGGCAACTGGAAAAGTCTTTTATGCATTCATAACAGCAGTGCTGCTACAGTTCTTTTAAAATAGAAAAGAACAGAAAAAAAAAACCAGAAAAAATAGCTTTTGTTAGATGACTAACAGAATGTACGAATGAGGAGTTGGGGAATAAGAGAGTACTGCTTATTTCTCAGTCTTGATCAAACTCAGGAAGCATGAGAATTACAGTTATTGCAATTTTATTCTCACTTTTCTGAGAATCTCCACTTGCTTCCTCTGTTTATTCATTAACGTTTTGTGCTTTTCTTTTTATTTTATTAATATACTTTTCCTCAATCTTAATTACTCTCGTTCAGTGTATTGATCTTGAAAAACTTTGACCTCTATCCAGTATAGTTCATAAAGAAAATACAAGTGCATGTTTTTCTTGTAGGGCAATGTAGCCTGCTCAGGACCATGGAGAAAATGCTGCAAGACTTGTGGAAAAGCTTGATGAGTGAATGACGCTGAAGTGAAGAACAAATGTGTTGTGCGGAGCACAGTTACTATTTTGGGTCCAGACATACTGTAATTGTTTTAAAAAAGCTATGTTACCAAGCTGATAAGGATTTCCTCTCATCAGGATTCCTTTACTTAAATGTAGTGCTGCAGTCACAGCTCAAAATATACTGGCATCCTTTTCCTGTCTGAATCCTGTGCATATTAGCCAAATGGTTTCTTTTAAACAGATCCACAAAAGACCGTAAACCGAAAGAGCAATAAATAATCTAAGTACAATAAAAAAACAGGTAAAACTGTTTTAAAACAGATTTCTCTTTTTCCAGAGAATGAATAGAACACAAAAAATAAAAGCAATACATTCTTTCTACATTACAGAACGTCTTGTGCCCTTGTGGCGAAGAAGGCCAATGGCATCCTGGGGTGTATTAAAGACAGCGTAGCCAGTGGGTCAAGGGAGGTTATCCTCCCTATCTACTCTGCCCTGGTGAGGCCACAACTGGAGTACTGTGTCCAGTTCTGGCTCCCCAGTTCAAGAAAGACAAGGAACTACTGGAGAAAGTCCAGCAGAGGGCTACAAAAATGGCCAAGGGACTGGAGTGCCTTTCTTATGAGGAAAGGCTGAGAGACCTGGGCCTGTTTAGCCTGGAGAAGCGAAGACTGAGAGGGGATCTCATCAATGCTTATAAATATCTAAAGGGCGGGTGTCAAGAAGATGGGGCCAGACTCTTTTCAGTGGTGCCCAGCAACAGGACAAGGGACAACTGGCACAAAATGGAACACAGGAAATTCTGTGCGAACATGAGGAAAAGCTTCTTTACTTTGAGGATGACAGAGCACTGGAACAGGCTGCCCAGAGAGGTTGTGGAGTCTCCTTCTCTGGAGACATTCAAAACCCACCAGGATGCGTTCCTGCTCTAGATGAACCTGTTTTGGCAGGGGGGTTGGACTAGATGATCTCTGAGGGTCCCTTCCAACCCCTACCATTCTGTGATACAGGAAACAAGCACTGCCTCAGTTACCTTAGGAATATAGGACAGTTTAATATCTGTAATTATTGTACATATTATCGGATAAGAGTCCTAATTAAGAAAAAAAGATACATAATTTGGTAATGTTTAGTAAGAAATAAGACAGATCCATCAACTCTCACTTTAAGAATCCAGACCTTGCAAATGAAATAACATTATTTTCCCTCTGGAATTTATTCTTTATAGAAAGGAAAAACACATAAACCTCAATTATACAAGCTAAAACTTCACTTTAATTTTGCTGATATGCAGGGAAAAAAAGAAAATTAAAAAAAAACAACAAATCAAAACCAAAGTGAAACAGAAAAAAAATAATCCCAAAACAACAAAAAAAAACAACACCAATCCAAAACATTTTTTTGCAGCTTCCTTTAACTCCTAGCAGTCTGCCCAGGGAAAAAGATTTCAGTCCTACAAGCAACTCTGTTTCTCTTCCAATGTCATTGCATCTTCCTTCACACATTTCCTTTACCTTTGGACATAAATTCGAAAATATAACTTGATGCATGCGTTGTCTCAGTGTCTTGTGAATATTCACATAAATTCAAAACTTTTACTGAATGTTTTCCTAAGCATTTGGAGCAAGGACACCTACATCCATACAAAAACAAAACAGATGATACATTTTTGCTTCATCTTCTCCCTGACCGCTTTGATTTATAAAGATGTGCTTTTACTGAGCTTTCACTCAAGGCATTCACTCCAAATTTTCTATATAACTTAAATTTATAATTATAAAAAATCACAAGCTAATTTATTTACAAAGTTAAATTTGGGTCACTAGAAATGAAGGGTATTAGTAATTTTACTATGAAGTTTTTAGAATAATTTATTTCTTTACATTAATAAATATAAATCTGCTGTTAACTGGAATTCAGATGAGTATAAATTTATACATATCTAGCCCAATTTTTTCCTCTTTGACGAACAAGAACTATTTTGAATAATTTTAAACCTAGAAACTAACCCTCAAGTATCAGACTAAAAATAAAGTCTCTGGAATTTTTATGTTTTATTTTTCTCCCAGCTAAAAATGGCATAGCATGCTGCTCGCACATACACACATAGGCTAAGCTAATAGATGAACACCCATCATGCCTTTTGCCTAGAGCAGTGGTTTCCAACCTTCAGGCTATCCTGAGCCAAATCAGCTCTTCCTTGGGTTTGGAAAAGCCTTGCAGCAATTATGGGACTCTCCTGTGAATACTTATACACAGGAATGAGATTTTTTTATAATCTATATACAATCCAATCTGAAATCTATTTTACACTTTCTAAGTGGAAGCCAACTTTGTCATTTTGATATGCAGTGGTTGAATTTAGGCATAAACTTTTAAAGGGGTTGCTGTTAGTATTAACAAATGATTGGTGTCATCATATTCACATTTATAAGCATGAGATGTGGTATAAATGAATGACATTTTGTAACCTGTGTTAGGTTGTTATTGTGATTTTAAATATGTTTTCCACTTATTATTTCTTGGTTTTTTTGTTTGTTTGTTTCTGAGACATTTTTCCTTCCCACTGCTGAGAACACTTTCAGTTTCCATTAAAACAAAAGAAGATAGATGTGCTTATTATCTCAGACCATGACATTTCTCATCCCTGTTTAAAGGAAGTCAGCAGCACTAGGGAAAGTTGGGCAGTATCCTTCAATTTTTAAAATTTGACTGAGTTTTGAGTTTCGTGTTCTTTTCTTGGACTTTTTTACGCATGCTCATTGCTTGATTTATTACAAGTGGGAATAAGAAATTAAATATTCCCCTTTGACTGAGCCTGTTCTTTCTTGGACACAATTATTTAACACATTGTTAGTCCTCAAGAGTGGTTCAAGGTCAGTTGAAAAGAAGTATACTCAAGTAAGGACTCCTGAAGAAGATCAAGTGCCTTGTGAAGCAGAAATTAGAGTGGGGGCAGGGCATGCGCATTGTTAGTCTCTCAAATTATTCTGTAGTTCCTGTATGTAGAAACTTGAGTTCATTCATAGGTGGAGTGGGGGAGAGGATTCATTATACATTTGTGAGTTTTGCCTTACCAACAATTCTTCACAAGTTCTGGACACCAATTCCGTGTTATTAATTAAAGATGCTACCTTCTGGGTTTGCAGATACTTTTTGCACAGCATCTGGCTAAAAGCCCGTTCTTACTCCTATTAGTGTCCACAGTATTTTTCACTGACTTAAATGAAAAAGCATTAAAGCCCTCATTAAAACATAAAGGCAAATTACAATTTTTTAAAGTAATCTGTAATGTAAGCCTTTTTTTTCCTTATGAATTACCCACAAGCAAATTATAATTTATATGAATTTGTACTTAATTTTATGTTATTTTCACATGTTGTATATCATTGTATTTAGTTCTATTGGCGGTTTGCAACTTTTCCCTTTGACTGTGTCTTCATTTACACATTGTTCTTTTTATTGTGACCATTTATGTTTTATATACTTTATATGCAAATGAAAGGAAACTCAGAAAGGGAATGTGCTTGGCTCAGAACAGATTTCTATAAATATTTTTTAGATTAAATTATGTTTCTTTCAATCTCAAACTACAAAATTATTATTGACCAGTTAATCTATATTTCTTTCGGTTATGCTGAAATTATACTGACTTTAAAGGATGAAACTTTGAGCTGATAATTAAAGAAATTGGAATAGTGTCTTACATACTACCAAATAAAGACATAACGATATACTTTTCTTCTATAAATTAATTTATTCGCCTGCTAAAGAGTCACAACCCTTAAATAGGTTGTCAATAGCTGTTGATAGTTCTGGGGTAGTGCAACCAACCATGTTTCTATAACTGATCTCGAACTGTACAAATATCTGATAACCAGTCAGTAATTAAGTTCTACAGAGCTCTCAGCTGTTTTTCAACTTTCATTAGAGTCATATTTTTATACCAAGAAATATATTTATTCAAACCCCTAATAAAAATACATAAAAAATGCATAAAAAATACATACATCATATTTTAGACAGAACGTCTTTCCTCTGTTGCCGTCTTTTTTTTTCTTCCCCACAACCTCTCTTCAAGAAACACTGATTTGGAATTATAAAATGGTTCAATATAGATTTATCAGTTTAATTTACATTTTCTGATGACCAAACTGAAAGTTCTGATGTATATTAGAGATAGGATCTTCGAGAAAATAAGCAGCCTAGTAAACGTTTCACAAACTTGAGCTTGTATCTGTATCTGTATCGGCTGGGACATTTACTTTTCTTCATAGTAGCTTGTGTGGTACTATGTTTTGGATTTGTAATGAGAATAGTGCTGATAACAAACCAATGTTTTAGCTATTGCTGAGCAGTGCTCACACAGGGTCAAGGCCTTTCCTACTTCTCACGCTGCTCTGCCAGTGTGTAGGCTGGTGGTAGGCAAGAAGTTGGGAGGGGGACACAGCTGGGAAAAATGACGCCAACTGACCAAAGGGATATTCCATGCCCTGTGTCATCATGCTCAGCAATAAAACCCGGGGGAAGAAGGAAGAAGAAGGGAAGATATGTTTGGAGCCACGGTGCCTGTCTTCCCAAGTAACCATTATGTATAATGAAGCCCTGCTTTCCTGAGGACGGCTAAATATCTGCCTGGGAAGTTGTGAACGAATTCCTTCTTTTGCTTGCTTGTGCGTGCAGCTTCTGCTTTACCTATTAAACAGTCTTTATCTCAACCCGTGAGTTTTCTCACTTTTACCCATCTGATTCTCTATTCCATCACCCTGTGGGGGAGTGAGTGAGCAGCTGTGTGGGGCTGAGCTGCCTGATGGGGTTAAACCACAACAGTATCACAGAGAGAGCTGAGCTTTAGTTCAAATCTTCAAGGATCATACCTGAATATGAAGCTGTTCCTCCTCTGGAGAAAAAGATCATCCATGCTTCTTTCTTTCTTTCTTCTTTCCCCATCAAAGAAGTTCATAAGGATTCAGTTGTTATTTTTGAGTACTAAAATGAGTGTACATTTTATTTTCATTCTGAAACTGAAATTCTAATTTTGGGACAGTTCTTGAAACAGTGTTGATATATAGATTGACGTGGTGCTACTATTATAAGAACCTGCTTATTATTACCAACTTTTAGTCATTGTATTCTTATTTTCCATCTTGAACGCTTGTCTGTGGTTGATTTTCCTTCCTTTGTGTTTTTCTCCTTGATATTATATAATAAGATTTCCCCATATCATGCCTAGCCCAAATATTTTTTTTATGCCTGTGATCATGATTGATGCTTAGTTCTGAATACCAGAGACAAAGTAAAATACTTATTAAAAGATATGTATTTTTTCCTTCCTTCCAGCCTGATTTTTTTTTAAATAAGATGACTCTTTCGTATAGAACTAAACTGACCCGAACTGCATATTTAATTTCTTAGGGCCAGTAGGAAATGCAAAGGAAAAACCAAATACACACAAACAAAAACCAACTCATACTTACAGAATTATGTCAACAGCTCAATTTTATTTAAAAAATTGCTGCTGTTCACTTACGTCTATTGTACAATGGTTATAACAGTTAAGTAGAATGCAAGAAATCTCTAGGTGAAAGTTGGTCTTTTGAAGGACTATCAGTCCATATTTCTCAGAATTTCCCTAGGTACAGAGCTACAGCCCATGCTGGAAAACAACATATGCACGTATTTACAGAACCATAAATTTATGGTTCTGCATTTTATAGAGGCAAGATATCACTTAGTATTTAATGTCTACTGTCATCTTGTCTTTGTGGCCTGGTTTCCACATGAGGAGGCTCATCCAACAGATATAAATTAGACCCTTACCTCCCTGTAGAGCAATGTCTTCTGGCTCCTACCGAAACCAGAATGAAAAAAGGCAAGTGACACATCATCAGGTCAATTCCTGCCCTGTGAAAAGTGACAGCTCCAAAACCCTGCTGAGTTCTGAACTAAAACAAAAGACCTCACTGCAGTGAGGGCCAGTTTTCCATGTTTCTGCTGAATCTGTAATCCAGCTGGAGATGGGTGTCAGGAGCTCTCATGCTGAAGAGAGATGAAGTACCACAGAGCTGCTGGTCAGTGCTGTTTTTTCTAGTAAATGTTTCCTAAGCCAAACTCCTCCACAGAGGAGGTAGGAACAGATGATCACCCATGTTTTATGAGTGTGTCCATCAGTAATTCAAACTGGGTTCCTGTATTCATTATGAGTGCAGTTATTTCTCTCCCTAAAGAGTTATTATTGCAATAATCTTCAATGTTGAAAAAAGTGGTTATGTGCATGACCCTCATATATTATCCACTACCAAAATATATTTGAAGACAGAAATTACATCTACATATAAAATATATAAATAGTTGTCAAAGCAGACTGTGTAGCTCTTCTGTTTAGTAGCTAGGTTGTGTATGTTCAATTCACAATTATAGTAATCCTAAAACAACCGGAATTTAAGAAATAGAAGTCTCCACACTTTAATTTCTCATACTGTGGTACTTACTGATGATGGTTATTGATGTCCTTGGAAGTGCAGGGTGAGATTTCCGGGTTCACAAGGGCTGTAGAGAATATCTCAGACGTAATAGCAGCCACTCAGCTATTAGATAAGAGTCTGTAATCTCTAGTAACATTTCTGTTTTCTTTCTGTTTGTGAGCTACTCATGTATTTCTGCAGCTGAATCTTTTCAGCACATTCTAAGGGAATTTGCAGACAGGAAGACCGTATTTTCATTTTTATACAGAAAAACTGCACATTTAAAACCTTTTGTTTTTGTTGGACTGCTGGACTTTTTTTCACTAGCTCTTCAGGCAAATGTACTTTTCTGTCTTTAGCCTTTTGATGGGTTGACCCTGGCTGGACACCAGGCACCCACCAAAGCTGCTCTATTACTCCCCTCCTCAGGTGGATAGGGGAGATAAAATGTAATGAAAGGCTCGTGGGTCCAGATAAGGACAGGGAAGTCACTGAGCAATTACCATCAGAGGCAAAACAGACTCGACTTGGGTAAATGAGTTTAATTTATTACCAATAAAATCAGAGTATGATAATGAGAAAATAAAACCTAAAATCTTAAAATACCTTCTCCCCACCCTTCCCTTCTTCCTGGGCTTAACTTTACTCCCAAATTCTCTACCTCCTCTCTCCCGAGTGGCACAGGGGAGTCGGTAATGGGGGTTGTGGTCAGTTCACGACACATTGTCTCTGCTGCTCGTTCCTCCTCAGAGGGAGGACTCCTCACACTCTTCCCCTGCTCCAGCATGGGGTCCTTCTCACAGGAGACAGTTCTCCATGAACTTCTCCAATGTGAGTCGTTCCCACAGGCTGCAGTTCTTCTTGAATTGCTCCAGTATGGGTCCCTTCCACAGGATGCAGTTCTTCAGCAACAGAGTGTTCCAGCGTGGGTCCCTCATAGGGTTACAAGTCCTGCCAGCAAACCTGTTCCAGACTGGGCTCCTTTTTCACAGGTCCACAGGTCCTGCCAGGAGCCTGCTCCAGCACAGTCTCCCCACAGGATCCTCTGGGTGCATTCACTTGTTCCGGCATGGGGTCTTCCATGGGCTGCAGGTGAATATCTGCTCCACAGTGGACCTCCATGGGCTGCAGGGGGACAGGCTACTTCACCACAGTCTTCACCATGGGCTGCAGGGGAATCTCTGTTCAAGTGCTTGGAGCATCTCTTTCCTCTCCTTCTTCACTGACCTTGCTGTCAGCAGAGTTGTTACTCTCACATATTCTCACTCCTCTATGGCTGTTGTGCAGCAACTTTCTCCCCTTCTTAAATATGTTACCACAGAGATGCTATCACCATTGCTGATTGGCTCTGCTTTGTCCAGCGGCAGGTCCATCTTGGAGCCGACTCGCATTGGCTTTGTCAGACATGGGGGAAGCTTCTAGCAGCTTCTTACAGAAGCCCCCTGGCTACCAAAACCTTACCATGCAAATCCAATCCCAGACCTGCCCAGAATCACACCAAACTTAAGAGTTGTATACCTGTTCAAAGAAACGGCTGCAATGATCCAGCTTCAAGTTTGATTCTATATTTATAAACCTCAAACAGATCCATAGATCACCTTATATTTCTGTCTTAATGAAAAGAATACTTCTTTCTCTTTCACTCAATTTTCTAGCTTTCAGTCTTTGATTTTTTCTTTTTTCTTCTTACATGTGTAGTGCTTTAAAATATAATTTTCTTTTCTCAGTCATCCATTTTCTGTTTCAGTCTAGTCCCTCAGGGTTTTATTTTTCTCTCCAACTTTGTCTTTTATTTTTTGTACAACTTTGACAAGTCCAGTATTGGAAGTTTCTTTTTAAGGAATCTTCCACTCTGGCAACCAATCAAGACAAAAGAAAATCTATATTTTGCAGATCATTTACTGTGCCTACACAGTCTGCACACAGAACAAATATAGAAGAAAACATTGCTACTGAGCAAATGGTGAACAGTATAACACAATGAATCTTACCACGTACTGACATTTATTAACATACTACCTTTCCTACTATATTGAACTGCTTACACAGTTATTCGATTTAATAAGAATATATGAAGACCTGAACACCTGAATTTTGAACAGCAGGTATTTAGGAACATGACAGACTAAGACAAGAGTGCTGAATTTCATGGTGACGTTCTAAAATTGGAAGCCTGTTGTTACACCTGTATTTGACAATCATAAAAATGTGACATATTTCCAAGAATAAACTTCATTTGGAATTGATGCAGAGAAATTCAGGGAGAAAGGAGTGAATATCAGGTATAAAAGGTAGCTTCAGTGGACCAGAAAACCTCACTACAAAAATAACAAAAAAATAAAAACAATTAGTATTTTAACAGCTAAAATAAGGAAAGGAAGTTTCACAAAGAGAAGGCTAAATAATGTCTTTTTTCCTCAAAAGATAATTGCTTTAAAACAGCAGAGTGAATCCAAGAACAATAATATTTCTGACAACTGTGTTCCATTTTGTTTGCCTGACTATGAAATAATTAATATGTTTTCTTTCAAATAACTTGTTTTATTATATTAGTTTAATAAAAGATTTCTCTTTTCTATTTTATTTCTTCAAGCTTGTTTCAGTGTGATCTCCAATACAATCCATTTAGCAGTCTTCCCTTGAAGGGAGACTAGCAAGAAGTCAGGCATTTATACCATTTGGCTTCATTTACACCTTTTACAATTTATGGGCATTTAATGTCCTACCATTTACTAATTGGTAGGGCTTCTTTTATATAAGAGAGTTTGTTTGAAAAGATGGACTTCCTGACTACTTCAAACTTCTGGGGATTTCTGTTAAAAGTCCCTAGCCTAGGAATACTGCAGAAGCTGCGCCAAGTAGTCACGCTAAGGGGCAGGCCTTTCTGGATAATTATGGAGACTCTCAGATGCTCCAGAAGGACTTTCATGTTTCCTTGCTTGTGCTGAGGGACTGTGGCTATGACAAACTAACTAAAAGTTCATGGAAAAGAAGTTCCTTGGAGATTTGAAAGGGACATGGATGATCTCTGCATCAGGGTATTGTGAGGGACTAAAGAAAGGACAGAAGCAGAGACATTTCTTTAAAATGCATTTCTAATACATTTTCTTTTCTTTTTAAAGGACAAAACAAATTATCTTTGTGTTCTACCTTTCCTATACCTTTGAGCTCTTCATTTTTCTCTTAGAGAAAAAGCACATCAATTTGGAACACATTCCCTTTCCTCTCCATGTCCCATTCATTTGGCTGCCAGAACAAGGAAAACTCGATTCAGAGTCTCTTGGAATGCAGCCCAAAGAAAACAGCCAAGGTCAAATTTTGGAAGGTAAGTAAACAAAAAAGCAAAAATATGCAGCAAGATTGTGATCTTAACAATATACTTTAAAGAGCTTTTATTCTGTGAAATTCAAAGTGTTCCCTGAAAATCATAGTGCTTAAATAAGCTCTTATTCCTGTCAAATTACTTATCCAGTACTCATATAATGCCCTTTATTATGGCTAAGCTTGTCTGTTTTCTTGCCTGTACTGAAAACTGCTCATTAAACACACATTTTTTTGTTAGAAGCATTGTTAGAGTAAACTAATTTCAACCAAGTTAATAAGAAGGAAGGTAAAAGCATAATGGCGCTGAGAAAAACACTTCTCCCCTTTTCCTTCTTTTTTTAAAAAAAATCAAGCAATGGAAAGATGGAAAACTGACGTACGGTCTTGTAGCAAATAAGTAACAATGCAATAAAACTGCTGTTAACAAATTGATTGCAAGGCACAGTGTTTAAACATTCCAAACATTTACAAGAAGGAGAGAGAAGAAACAAACATGAAGGATAGAACACAATATACAAGTTTGGGGTTTTTTTGTGTTTTCAAATATATATAGTGAATTTAAATGTCACTTATTTTACATCTAAAATAATATTTAAAAGGCATAAAAACGCAAATAGTAGTGACTGAAATTCATTTCAGATTTAAATTTTAAAACTGTACTTTAAATACTAAATTGACCATCTGGTCCTTTAAAGATAAATGTATTAACTGCATGGATTTTCTTCAAGCTAGTGTGTAATCTAATTTCTATGAGAAAGTGCCATGCAAATGTGGGACAAGGAAGACTTGTCTAAGCTTCTTTATTTTTAAGTGTGAAGAATGCCAAGGTAAGGAGGTTGGAAAATTTTTGCTAGTATATTAAACATACCTAAATTTCTCTTTGATAAGATCAGTTGTGAAACTCACCAAATTTCTTCTGTTTATTGCACTGGAAATATATTTCCTCATGTTGCATCCTCTTTCTCTGTAATTTTTCTGTCTCTGTTTTGCTGAACACTTGAACAGTTTACTGCTAGTTCTATTACATTTTGGTGTTATCTTCCTTCCAATATATCCCTATGTTGGAACACAAATTTTCATTTTTTTTCTAATTTCAGCAAAGATCCAGATATAGCTTAAGCAGAAGTACAGTGTAACCCTCAATGAACAGAAATTTTAAGATCCATACTGCATTCTTCATTTATTAATATACTGTTAGAGTACCAAAGGTATGATTTGACCCTTATCATTTGGAAGGTTATTTTTTTCAGTGTCAGGGCTCAAATTTCTGCTTTTTATGAGGAATATCTTTTCTGATAATGGGTGTGTCATGGGGGAATTTAAAGGTGTTGCTCTTTGCTCCCACTACTGACTGACATAAAATTTCATTATGAAGTGCGACAGGTATAGCGAGACATAAAATTTAGTTATTAGATAGGATGGGAAAAGCAGGTGGATAGCAATTTTTTATTCTAATTTTTTTATGCTAAGTTTTTTATACTGCTATTTCTATTCTATAACACACACACACTTCAGACTCACACTAGCCTAGGTCCCTGCCCCTGTGTCGCTGGTCCAGTTTAGATGGACTACCTCACATGTCTGGATCCTGGCTGGTAGCCCAGTATCTACACACAACAATTCCACTTCTATACTGTGTCAGAAATCCATGTTTAGGGTGCAACCCACAAGAAACTATTTTTTTGCTCTTTATCACTTTCTAGTTTAGATGGTTGGGATAAGCCACCAATGGCCTTGTTTGTCACATCTCCCCAGGCCAATTTCTTTGACTTTCTCCATAGTTATAACCAATTAGTGGTTGCTGCCTGGATCATAACCAGTTTCTGCTCTCCACCTCAAATGTGCTACAAGAATTAAAAAAAAAATTAACCATTCATCTGAGCTTTGTTTGTTTCCTGTGAATAGTTAAACCATTAGAACAGGGCAGATGTAGTCCAAAGCTTTGGAATAAGACATCCCCATAACAATTTTCTGTGCTTTCTTTGTTTTCCCAGCACATAGCAGACTGTAACTGGCAATCTAACTCTTATGAGTTAGAGCTGTGCAGATGTAGGTGAGATCTCACTTATCTGAATGGTGCTTTTGAGTACGGTTCAATCCATGAAATGGGTGTCCGTGTTCACTACCTCTACTTTTATCCATTGTTCTTTTCAGTGACCCTCAAAAGCTTTAAAAATTCAATGAAAGAGAAAACTCTCTTGGAAACTCTACGAGAAGTATTTTGCAGCAGTTCTGTATGGCGCTTCCAAACTAAACAAGCCCTGATTTGTCAACATCAGAGTAGCAAAACCAGAGAGTACTTACATACTGCTGGATTGGAAAAGAAAGCCTTATATAAAGTGCAAGTTTATCCTTTCTATTGAACAGACCAGTCCTTATATAGACTTTTGTGTCCAGTTTTGGGCACCTCAATATAAGAGAGATATTGAGGTGCTGGAGTGAGTGCAGAGGAGGGCAATGAAGCTGGTGAAGGGCCTAGAAAGCAAATCATATGAAGAGCGGTTGAAGGAGCTGGGACTGTTTAGTTTGAGGAAGAGGAGGCTGAGGGGAGACCTCATCACTCTCTACAACTACTTGAAAGGACACTGTAGAGAGGTTGGTGCTGGTCTCTTCTTACAGGTAATTAATGACAGAACGAGAGGGAATGGCTTCAAGCTCCAACAGGGTAGATTTAGACTGAACATTAGGAAAGAATTTTTCACAGAAAGAGTGGTCAGGCATTGGAATAGGCTGCCCGGGAAGGTGGTTGAGTCACCATCCCTGGATGTGTTCAAGAGCCGTTTAGATGTGGTGTTGGGGATATAGTGTAGGGGAGAACTTTGTAGAGTAGGGTAGATGGTTGGACTCGATGATCCCAAGGTTCTTTTCCAACCTAGACAATTCTATGATTCTATAATTCTATGATTCTTAGTAACAAAGATCTTTGTTTTAGGTTGCATTTTTGCTGAATTCTAAGATCTCTTTCCTTTGACTGACTTTCATTGTAAGTCAACTTCCAAGTCTGGGGCTTCTAACATCTCTCTGAAGTAAAATCATTCACACGTTGAAAATTGTTCATAGATCCTTTATTCTGAACTAAACCACACATCTGAAAATTATTCCTTCTTTATATTTGTGAAACAGAGAAGAGATTTGCTTTTCAGTAGAAAAAGATATATCTTTTTTGTAAAAAGAAAGTTTGAAGATGTTACGTGCTTTTACTATTGACCAGCTAAAGATTACTTTCCTTGGAACCTCAAGCAGCGAAACAGACTGTGGAAATGTTTCCTGAATTGTGATAGTGCAGAACAGCTGAATTAGTGTAAACACCTTCGTCACATCCTAAAATAAGCATGTCAGATAGTTGGAGTGTCGCCCTCTGTTGTGTTTGGATGGATACCAGATGACTAGTCTAGACAGTGTATCTAAACTTAACACTATTTAATTTGCGCTAAATTAAACTCAGATAAATTCTTGAGAAATTTATTTAGATTTGCCTAGATTTTGGTAGTGTTTTTCAGGATACTGGAAAACTGATTTTAGAAAATAATAAGCCCAGAATGACTAAATGGGAGCAGATGCCTTCCACAAATGTAAGATATTATGCATCATGTGAATGAACTTTTTTACAAAATTCTACAAAACAATGATGTAGGAAGTTATATGTGGACATTCAGTAGTTTGGTGGCAGAAGCTCCTTATTCTTGTGCTTAGTCTTCACAAAACCAGCTTGGCTATCTAACAACTATTTCAGGTTGTAAGTATGGAATTGTACCAAATTAAAGCAGAGAAAAGAGGGGAAGTAAGGAACATAAGGTTGACGTGATGTTCATTAAGAGACTGGCAGAACAGGAAAACATGGTTGTAGTCTTTTAGCAAGCAGGAGAAAATAGGAGGAAGTTAGGAATGTGGAGGGCATGTCTCAGATAAAACCGACACAGAGCAGTGAGCAGGAATTAAGGCTACTCCTTTTTTTTTCTCACCCATGTAAAATTCAGGGTTCTTCTTCTCAGATCTCCAGTAGGTGTAAGGCTGCAGAGGTTCACAATATACTCTTCTCTGGATGCAACAGTTTAGAAACATTGGTAAAAAATGCAGGACAAAGTCCATTAAATAGCGTATATGGCACTGAAGAAGAAGGAGGAGAAGAATGTTTAATTTAAACATAACACAGTGTCTAGCATTGTGTCTAGTTTCAGGATGGAGGTGGAGGGAGAAAAGTTAAATACTGTTTGGTTTACAAATTATGAATACATAATCCTAAGAAGTTAGGATGAATCCTGTGTTAAAATAACATTGCATACCTAAAGTACAGAGAGGATGAAAAAGGTTGAAGATTTATTTTTGGACTTGTAAGGATGGTTAAGCTAAGCTTCAGTTTAACCTTTCTTTAGGCTTTACCAAGACCTGAAAAGAGCTACAGTTAAGGCTGGTAACAGAAGGTAACAATGATTTAAGATTTAGTTATATTCTAACAAGTGTGTCTAGTTTATGTGAAATAGAATTAGGTTGGAATAAAAATGAGATTTGGGGAAATCTATTTACATTTTTTTTAATCATGTGTATTTGTTAGGATTAAAGCTAAGGCCAAATAGTCATATATAGGCTGGGCTCTGATTAGAGCTAGGGCTAGAGTTTGTATGTTAGGACATCAGAGGATGAATAGTGAAGTTTGTTGCTCTTTTCGGCAAGCCAAATAGAGCTTTATGAAGTCCTTAACAAAACTTACCATATAACTTCTCGATTTGTTTACAATTCAAGGTATCTAGAAGTTACCAAAGTAACAGTAGCAGTGTCCACAGAATTTGCATGCGCAGGTTTGAGAATTAGTATTGCAAGAGTCATGATACTGTATTTCAACGGCTAGCAATACTCAGGAAGCATTTAAGACCATCACAAAGTAACGGAGGAGAACATCTGAATGCAGTGAGTACTCAAGCAAACCTTTTACAGACCTTATTTTATGTTAGGGGTTAAAACAATCTAAAGTTGGAGATGACCAAAAGCTGAAGTCCCTCAGTAAAGTGTTCCAGCCTCTTGGTTATTTTACAAAAGATGGGGAACACTTTAAAAAAAAATATTAGGCACAAAATAGAACTAGATTTTAAGGTCATATCTTCAAAGTATGTGGTTCTTAGGATTTTATACAGGTGAACTGAGATTTTGATAATGCCCTTGTCTTTTCTGCTTTCTTCATGGATCACATTCTAGGTGTGACTTTGTGTTGTGGTTTTTTTTTTTAACTGGTCTTATGTTTTCCATAGAAGTATTCAGAAATATACTGTAGTGTGTGGTCAAAGAGAAAGTATTCATTTCTAAACCATTCTGAATTAACAATCCACTGCATGATTGCCTAAAAATGGAGGAAAATTAACTCAGTCATGTCTAGTCCGTTTGTCCTTGTTCAGTATACGTTGATTTCTAAAAGCTTCCATCTGCTGTATGTTCAACATATAAGTAGATGTGTATTGAGACTACAAAAATTTAAGAGCAACAACATGGTAAATTCTATCATAGGTCTAGATGCTACATTTTTATTTATGTTGTTAGTGATTATCAATTTACTGTGATGCACTTTTGTAGTGTCTTTCATTCTTTCTTTTATCTCATATCACAGTGTTATCAATAAACTTTTTTTTCTGCGGAAAGCACACATTTATGTAACTCTTCAGTAAGATTTCTGTTTTATTTAAGTTATTTTTGCCTTTCCTTCATGATTTTCCTTTGGTCACACTGGTTAAAGAAAACAGTAATGAGAGGATGTGTATTCATCCTTTACTAAACGCCGAGGAAATTTTTTGCCGTTGTTTTTGTCAGAGAGGTAGAATAAGGACAAACAGACATTGCTTGCTTCAGGGTGCATGTTTCTGTTAGAAACTCAGCTCATCAGAGAGCATAATACACTCAGCCATGCTAACACAAAGATGTCCTTACTCGGGAAGCAGAAAACATGCGTATAGTTAGATAGCATAAAAATAGTGTAGGAGAGGTGGACACAGCTTTAGACGACAGATGGATAAAAAAGTGCTGATTGTTCAGGGTAGATAAAATAGCTAATGATTCCTTTTCCATGAGCAAATAAAAATTAAGAAAAAAACTGTGTTTCAGAAATGATTCTCTGTACTCTGTGGAGCTTGTCATCCAGACCACAGAGCTCTCAGAGCTCACTAGAAATTCCTTTTGTTTTGCAGTAAGGCTCTTTTCCAAAACATTTTCTATGGCACATATCTAGACTGAAGGAAATGAAGTTGCACACTTAGAGAAAAGGCCCAGAGGAATCTACGAGGACCACAGCGTAAACACAAGAGAATATCCTGAATACAGCAACTACTGCTTTTCATAACTCATAATTTCATTCTATATCCCAAATTTGAAGTTCTGATAAAATTTTAGTTAAAAACTCTGATAGACTACGTTAACTTTATAATTTTAGCATAATTTTAAATAAGTATATTAATGAAATTTTAAGATCCAAATTAACTGTTTAAACGATATAAAATTAATACACATTGATGTCCTACAATAATACTTGTACAATAATACATTATTATGACACTTCTTTAATTTAGAACCAGTAATCACATGTTCTCAGTTTCTCACGATGTAAGAGAGATAGAAAGAATGTTTACAGGGATTACATATTTCTAAAAGGTTTACTTCTATAATTCTAAACCATTGGTTTAGAATTCTAAACCAGCAATATCTACAGCATCTTTACATAATTTTTTAAAAATATTTTCTTCTCCCTCCTATTTATTTTAAGCATAGAACTTACTACAGGGGATTCTAAAAGAACGGCTAGGACCTGGTCAAAATGGCACAGTGTTAAATGCCTGTAAAATAAAGATGTGAAGGTGAAAATATATAAAAAAAAACCCAAAACAAAACAAGAACTACAGCAAAGGAGTATTGAGGTGTTCTGGTTAGAGTAACGGAAAGTTCATATTTAGGGGTTGTATTAGAAAAATCAGCAAAATTTTATTTTTTAACATGCCATCTTTTTGATCAATGAATGGAAAAAAAGCCCCACAAACTTACAATAGCGTTAAAGAAAAAGGTTGTCATGATTTAATATCAGCTAAGGGTTTGAATTTATACACTGTTTTACACCCCCCCCCCCCTTTTTTTACACAATATTTTTTCTAACTATCTTGGGTCAAATTCTTCCTTTTGATAAATGAGATTTGACATAAGCAGTATTATATGAGTTAGACATTCGGTAAATGACAGAGATTGGGCTTTAAATATTAACTCAAGGCTAAAATTCTCTCTGTTACAAAATGTCTAACCCAAATGACCTTGTGAACCTATTTCTTTTTTCAGTTTTGTCATCTGTAACTAAAGTTCTTCTGAGACCATTGTATTATGCCAAAAAATCTTATACTTTCATAAATATGTCCCTCTTTGTTGGTTGTTCATATTCCTTTAATGCTCCCATCTTCCCCATGGATTGTATTAAACTATCTCCCTTATATTTTTTCCCCAAAATGCTCTAATCATATCAAATTCTTGTCTGTCCTCATTCTTGTTTCCAGATTTCTGTTTCTTCCCTCGAAATCTTTTAATTTTTATTCTTTCTCAAGAAAAATATCATTGTACCACTTTGCCTTCAAATTTGTAACATATCTGTCCTATGAGATTTTTCATGAGTGATTTCACTGTTTCCCAAATAACTCAACATTGCCTCCAAGCTGCTGCTCCCTTCTGTCCATAAATTTAAAGCCTAGACTAGCCCACTAACCTAGTTCTAAGCTGCTTTGGGCAAAACCCCCACTTTTAAAAAGGGAAAAAAGAAAGACTCAGGGAACTACAGAGCGGCCAGTCTCACCTCTGTGCCTGGCAAGATCATGGAGCAGATCCTCCTGGAAAGTCTCCTAAGGCACATGGAAAATAAGGAGGTGATTTGTGACAGCCAACACGGCTGCACCAAGGGCAAGTCACACCTGACAAATTTAGTGGCCTTCTACGATGGCGTTAAAGCGTTGGTGGATAAGAGGAGAGCAACAGATGTCATCTACTTGGACTTGTGCAAAGTATTTGACACCGTTCTGCACAACATCCTGGTCTCTAAATTGGAGAGACATGGATTTGATGGATGGGGCACTCAATGGATAAAGAACTGGCTGAATGGCCACACGCAAAGAGTTGTGGTCAATGGCTCAATGTCCAAGTGGTGAGCAATGACAAGTGGTGTTCCTCAGGGGTTGGTACTGGGACTGGTGCTGTTTAACATCTTTGTTGGTGATATTGGGATTGAGTGCACGCTCAGCAAGTTTACTGATGACACCAAGGTACATGGAACAGTCGATGTACTAGAGGGAAGGGATGCCATCCAGAGGGACCTGGACAGGCTCAAGAAGCGGACCCATGTGAACCTCACGAAGTTCAACCAGGCCAGATGCAAGGTCCTGCACCTGGGTCATGGCAATTCCAAGCACAAATACAGACTGGGTGGAGAACAGATTGAGAGCAACCCTGAGGAGAAGGACTTGGGGATCTTGGCAGATGAGAAGCTCAACATGACTCAGCAACATGTGCTTGCAGCCCAGAAAACCAAACATATCCTGGGCTACATCAAAAGAAGCGTGGCGAGCAGGCCAAGGGAGGTGAATCTGCCCCTCTACTCCACTCACACGAGACCTCACCTGCAGTACTGTGTCCAGCTCTGGAGCCCCCAACATAAGAAGGACATGGACCTCTTGGAGGGAGTCCAGAGGGCCACAAAGATGATCAGAGGTCTGGAATGCCTCTCCTATGAGGACAGGCTGAGAGAGTTGGGGTTGTTCAGACTGAAGAGGAGAAGACTCCATGCAGACCTTACAGCAGCCTTCCAGTATTTGAAGGGGGCCTACAAAAAGGCTGGAGAGGGACTTTTTACAGGGGCACACAGTGATAGGATGAGGGGTAATGGCTTCAAACTGGAAGAGGGGAGATTTAGATTAGATATTAGGAAGAAGTTTTTCACTGTGAGGGTGGTGAGGCACTGGAACAGGTTGTCTGTGGAAGCTGTGGATGCCCCGTCTCTGGAAATGTTCAAGACCAGGCTGAATGCAGCTTTGAGCAACATGGTCTAGTGGGATGTGTCCCTGGCCACGGCAGGGGGGTTGGAATGAGATGATCTTTGAGGTCCTTTCCAACTTAAACCATCCTATAATTTTAAGCTGGGGCAGGGACAGGAGAGCAAATCACACAAGTACATCTACAGATGCAGGTATTCAGAATCAAGGCCCTAGCGTGCATGCGGTCATGAATTTTAGGAGTCAAATGCTTGTGTTCATCAAACTGTGCTTGGTAAATACCGATTAATGCTTAGAAATTGTGAACCTCAAAAAAAAAGTCTAAATACCTCTCATTTTTTCTTCCTTTAAATATGCACCTTGATTGTATTTCTGATTGCATAGGAATCTCCTTGATACATTAATAACATGCAACTCTCCTAAATCTTTATCAACAAATCAGATCATTAACATACGTGAAGATAATAATGCAACTCCTGACATACTCGTCTTCTCAACCTCAGAGAAGAAAAAATTTGCTTTTTATATAGGAAAACCAAGAAAAGACAAATAGGATTTTAATAACTTATGCAATTACTATTAATCTCTTTTCACTCTAACGACTATAGAATTCATTTATTAATTAATTTTTCTTTTTTTTTTTAAGTGGGTACTTTTCCCTTTTGCACTACTTCCTTTGTTTCTACAATGAAACTAGAAATCTAATTAGATACTGATTAAAGTTGAGATTTACATAGAAATGGGTGAGGCTAATATATTTGCATTTCAGATTAAACTTACAAGGTACAACACAAAACTCTTGTGAATAGTTACTTTTATCTGAGCATGACGGTAAAAAGTAAAGAAGAAGGAAAGTATCTATCAGCTACTTCTACATAAAAAGGACAGTACCTTTACTAAGTATACACTGTTACTAACACGGTATTACTAAGATGAAATAAAGATTAGTTAATGGGGAATTAAATTAGATATTCATTTCATTCTTTGCCAATAGAATGAGAATAATAAAAGTATACCGATCTCTAATAGGTAAGAAAATGCTCTGGAACACTTGTAGCTAATCTTTTAGGGATTTCACTTGAAAATAGACTTACATTAATTTTCAATATCTTGGAAGAATAAACAATATTTTATCTTTTCTTAGTCCAACTTGAATCATAGTTCCTGTGGTGGGCTGATCTTGGCTGGCTGGTAGGTGCCCATCTAGCCACTCTCTCATTCCCTCTCCTCAATAGAATGGGAGGAGAAAATGAAATGAAAAATCTCATGGTTCAAGACAAAGACAGGGAGATCACTTACCAATCACTGTCACAGCCAAAACAGACTCAACTTATGGAAAATTAATTTAATATATTGCCAACTAAAATAGAGTAGGATGGTGGGAAACAAGGACAAAATTAAAACAACACATTTCCCTCTATACACCCTTTCTTCCCAGGCTCAACTTCTCTCCTTCATTCCCAACTCCTCCCCCACCGCTCCGAGTGGCTCAGGGGGGAAGGGGAATGGGGTTCATGGTCAGCCCATAAGAGTGCTTGTCTGCTGCTCCTTCCTCCTCACGCTTTCCCCCTGCTCCAATGTGAGGTCTCCACAGGACTGCAGCCCCTTCAGGAAATATTAATCCGTGATGGTATGGGGTCCCCCACAGTCTTTAGCATGGGTGTCTTGCTCCAGCATGGTTCTTCCCATAGGCTGCACAGGAATACCTTCTCCAGCACTGGGATCACCTCCTTTCTTTCCTTATTCTTTGACCTTGATGTTCACAAGGCTGTTTCTCATGCTGGATTTCCTCACTTGCTCCTGTTCTCTGGTGTTTTAAACTTGTTTTCCCAGAGGCACCACCAACTTGGCTGAGGGCCTCAGCTGTGCCTTGTGGTGGGTCCATTGGAGCCAGCTGGAACCGACTGGAACCAGCTGTGTCTGCTATTGGGCAGCCCTGGCCTCTCCTCAGAGAGGCCACCACTGCAGCCCCCTCAATGCTAGCACCTGGGCACCTGCACACCATACAGTTCAATACATCAAACAATGCACATTCCAACAACATCTTATTTTTTTCTCAAATTTGAGCACTTTTATTCCTCTCCAGAAAACTGTCCTGAAGCTGCTCTCCTTTCAAAAAGAAGAGAAAGTGAACTTATGTGATTTTTATGACAGACAAGCTTCAATATTAAATAAGTAATTAAGCAAATAAAAAGGATGACTATGCAAGAAAAAAATCACAATGTTTTCCAACTTGAACATTTAGCTATTTATTTGGTCAAGTATTAGCCTTCCTTACTTGATATAAGTTTGACAATGTTTGAAGAAAAAAGATGCTGTAGTCGAGACAAAGCATATAGCACGAATTCACTATAAGCTCGACATTCATTTTCACGAATGTCGTGAGCCCCTGACTTTGAAAGAGAAGTGTATTTGTACTGCCTGGAGTTTGATGAAATCACTATGAAACATTTTTTACAGATAAGCAGCTGTTCTTCAAAAGTGTTTTGTAGTTCTACTTCAAAATCGGGTAAAACCTGAAAATGAAATACAGCAGGGTATATTTCCTGTAGGATCTGATAAGTTATTTCACATTATTTTATAGTACAACTAACACATAAGGTAAAAAATAGCTAAGGAGAAAAATATATGCAGTAAACTTTCAATTTTACACTGTTAATTCCTAACATGAACTACTGATTCCTTAACTTTCACACTGACATTAATAACTTTATTTTTACAGAATTATATTATTACATGATAGGATATAACTGTATAGTCTGACATATTGTACAAAAAACAATGGCATATGTGATCCTGCAGTGCTGTGAGAAAAGCTGATAATAGCATCACAAAAGCTTCTTTTCTTTCACTTTTGGCAATTATATACATTATGGTGTCCCAGCTAGCCAAAGGGGAGAAAGACCCAGAGCTTTCAGCAAGCTATGAAAAAGGTGCATACCTCTAGTCCGACATGTGGCTTGTGATTTGAGTAATCTGTTCTTAAGTTACAATTATAATTATACTAGATGAGTACAATGTCAATCCAAAGATGGACAGATGGGTTTTAGCTGGCCTGCTTCTAGGGAATAAAGTAGGATAATTGCTAGCTTTATCAAATATTGACCTGATTGAGAGATGCTTTGTTGGGTTTTTTTAACATCGCAGAGGAGAAATCTGCAAAATCTGATAAACTACATTGCCTTCTATTGTTAGTTTCATATGTAAAGAATTATATATTATATATCCACAATGCTAAAGAATAGTGCAGCAAGTACTATATGATTTCTCTAGATACAACAATTTATCCAATTTCAGGGACACTGATGGACTCAGTATAGGCTTAATATCTTTGAATTATCTATCTGTGTCCCTTCTGTTAACAGTGATGATCTTCCATAAAGAGTATCTTTCTCAATAATCAGACATTTAGTGCAGCTGATTGTACAAATGATTATTTATTTTTTTTTCGGATGGATAGCCTTTATAGCACTTTATCATCTGTTTGTACCAGAATGAGGTCAGTTAGGGTGTAGAAGACTGAACAATGTTTCCTATATAACCGTTATGTCAAAAAAGAAAATAAATTGATGCTTTCTGTTTCTCCTGAGTCCCAATATAAGGGAAATACGCTAAAATTTCCCAGCTAAAGACTAAGGAAATATGAAGCTAAGGTTAACTCCATGTATGAATGTAATGTGATGTTTGGTTATGAGATTCTATCCTTTCTTGTTTGCCTGTCATCAAATTAGTTATTTTAGTCTCATCAGCATGCAACTATATGATTTACTGGATTAAAATATCAATCATATTTCTGAGGCAAGACCTGTTATTTAAATCTTGTCTTTTTCTTGTCCTTTACTTAACTGCCTATAGGTACATAATGAGATAGCTGAAGTAAGTCAGTAATTGGGTACTACCAGGGGTAATCAGGGTCCTATGAATTTCCTGGTCAACAGTTTCCATTACTTAAAGATTTTCTGGATGTTGCTAAGACCCAAGAAGAACACTGAATTTGTACATGTTAGTATCTGAGAAACAGGTTGAGATCTTTTGTTTGCATCTGCTGTAAATTTATTATAGGTAGATCTTCACTTCTGAGTAGCTACACTGCTGTGTTCACAGGAGCTGATCTCTGGGTGAACACCGACACAATACTCGATTATGTTTGGGGTGAGACACAATCACCCTACCTACCCGTGTTTTAATTGGGTCTCTGGCATGATGTCAGGGAAAATGTTTCAGAGTTCTCAAATGAATCTCCTTATCCTGAAGAAAGGCACTCTCTAATTTGGTAATCACTCAGCACATACAGCTTCCAGTGTTGACGTAGTTTAAGATTATTATCTGCTGTAACATTTTCCTAAAACTGCAACTGACTAATTAAAATGAGAAGGTTGTTCACTAAGAAAATCATTGCATGTGTGTAATATTTTCCAACTATTTATTCAAAGCAGAGAACAAATAAGCATTTACTATGTTCTCGTGCACCCTATAGTTCGTGGCAAGATATTTAATATTTTATTTTCTTGTGTTTATTAGTTGAAATATTTTGTCATAGGTATTGGTTATTATATAATTGGGAAGTCTAGTAAGTAGAGATACTTGGTTAAATTTAAAATTACAAAATTATGAAATAATCCAAGTTGGGCATTTGGGATTGTTCTGGCAAGGACAAAGAAAACTTGATGGAAGAGTATGTATTATGTAAGCTATGTCTTAACTTCATAGGACTGAAAGCCTATTTTTCTTCTGTTTCTGAGAAATATACATTCTCTTTGATAGATCATGATCCATGATCCAGAGTCAAATATTTGTCCTACTGTTCAAGTAATTGCCTTGATATTATTAACTTAAAAGACCTGACATTATTAACTTAAAAGACATCTTGATAGGGATGAAAGGTGCAAAAATGTTCTCTGTCCAAAATTTTCCAAATATACCTTTCTACTTCGTATTCTTCCACCGTGACACATGAAAAAACATTGGTGCATCAAGGTTGTCGTAACACTAATGAATTTCCCCTTCCATAAGCCGATTTCTTCAGCTGATGTCCCATCTTTCCCTTCTAGTATGAATTCAACATTCATACTGAAAGTCAAAGTCAGAAAAAAACCAAAAACTAAAAACCTGGACGCAGGATACTTTAATAAACACCAGGTTAAGCTTGACTATAGTGTTTCACATGATTATTCTCATGCAGGCAGCAGTCAAATATCCAGCTAAAGCCAAGTATTTATTGTACATGTATTAATGAAGATTTAAATGAACCTTAAAAAGGATGAGAATTAATTTAACTGATTTTCTTATGCATCCTCTGACCTCTTATTTAGTTATTTTCAGACATCTTTACATCTGGTATAAACAGATAATAAGGAGATTCAGTGAAAAGTTTTGAGTGGAAGGTACCTGATTTCATTTTCAGTGCTGATAACTTACACTATTAGTTCCAAACTTAGCTTTAAACTCTAAGATCAGCTATGCCACATAACATAAGTGACAGTATTCCTTTGCCTATTTGTTTTTAGAAAGAATCTAACCAGAATTTTTTGGTTTTTTTTCAGATTAATTTAAATTTCAAACAAGTTAAAGGTGGGGAAAACAAATTGCATTTCTTTTAGATGAGAATAATCTGAAAGATTTGTTTCAAGAACTTTCATTGGGGCTATAACACATAATTCTGAGTAAAGCCTCTCCAAAATGTATGCATCATAGATGTCAGATCCTTATAACCTTTTGCTCTACAGATCCCCACCTATTTTATTGTGCTACTTGCTAAAGTGGACACAGCCACAGCCAGAATATCTACTTGTATTGTACATTCTACTGTAGAGAGTTTTAATTTTTCTCATCAAATGTAATGGGTGATTTGAATTGATTGCTTGTGGTGAAAACGCATTTTAAAATCCCTTTTCTTAGATATGGGGGCACTGTTTTAGATATGTAAAGACAAAAGGAACTCCAGTGTCAATGGCTATAAAGCAATGAAGTAGATAAAGGTTGTTTCAGTGTCTCCATTATACCAGGTTACATTTGAGGATTTATAGCTCTGAGCAGATAATTCTCCTTGGATTCCTATGTGGCCGGCTGCACATATCTTTGTGTGAGTAAGTTACACCACAGAGACTTTCACTGTCCGTATGAACTAGATTAAGAAACAATACTGACAATCTGAGAACAGGCTGGGAAAAAGAAAATGAATCAATGAATCTCTCAAGAGGCCAAGGAGGTTATAATACCAACAACTATGAGCAGTACCGGTTCACTCTGATAGATAGAATACCAGTGAAGAATCATGATGTGATAATTTCACATACAAAATTAATAGCTAAAAAAACCCACAATGCTATCAGCTAGGTAGCAAAATTTAAAACATCTAAGAACCCTTGGAATTCATACACTCCAGCACATTAAAAAAAATGGTAAGAATTATTTTGTGGATGACAAAGAATATTTTTTTTATTTTTCCTGTAGCATTGACTGAAATTAAGCTAAGATGAATAAGGAACTGAATCATTTCAACTGAATCCAATCACTAATCAGCTTGCAGAAACTATTGAAATATAGAAGATAAGAATAAAATAATAATAAACCAGTTCAGTACCTGTGTTACAGTAGTACCTGAACAATTTGCAGAAAGCCAAACCAGAAGGTACCATCGACCTAAAACTAATATATTATCAATTATATAAGTATTATAAATTTTAGCCATCAAAATAAATCAATATTAATAATCACAGAATCATAGAAATTAGGACCTCCAAATGTCCCTTCTATTCAACTAGACCAACTTTCTATTTAAAACACAACTGTGAGCAGGACTAAATTAGTTAATCCATGGCTTTAACTTGTCAAATCTTGAAAAAAACACAAGGAATGCAAATTACACCACCACCATCATCACAGAAGGTTTTAAGGTGGTCAAATATGGTGGGCTTTTTGTACATCCATGTTGTCTGTTCCTAGCTACCTTCTTGCCTTTACAATGCTTGCAATTCCTGTAACTAATTAGCCAGACTGTTTTGCTGTGTTTGACTTGTTCGTGCTTCTGGTACCTTCTTTTTGCATTTGTGTTAAAAAAATAAACAAACAAGCAGAAAAAAAAAAACCCCAACAAGTTGAAGGTATCAACTATATTGTATACTTTTCTGATTATTTTCCTTAAAAAAAGGGATAGTTGTAAAATAAGAATGATTAACCTAACTGTGTTAATTTTCTGTATCGTGTATATTCCTGCTCAGCCTTGCTGAAATTATATTTTGTATGGGCATGTTGATACACCCAGAATTTTGTATCATTATCAGTTTGTAATATTTGTTTCTCATAAAGGGAAAATAGTCTTTTAATGTTAACATCAATTTTTCCTTTGCTTACTCATGCCATAATGCTTGGTCAAAAACTCTTATATCATGCTAAACAGTGCCGCCTTCTGCTTGATTCTTTTACCTTAAAAATAAATGCTAAGTATCATTTGAACAATTTTACATTTATAGAAAAATTACTTGTGAATCTGCTACACAGTCTTTGAATTTCTTTTTTCTCAAGTGTTACTAAAATGGTAGGTTGTTTAATAAAAATGTATTTATCTTCTGTTGAAATAGTAGTACAATGGGGCATAGTAGAAAAATATTCTTAGTTTTATAAAATTTCTATCTAGAAGAAGAGTAAAAATCACACCATCCTGCTTATTAACATATATGTTCTTGCTATAAAATAGCATGGGCAGAAGCAGAACAAATTCTCTCTTCTATGAATCTCTTAAATATATATATGAAATGTTTTCCAAATAAAAAAAAAATATAAAAAATTATGGAATTCTGCAGCTTTGTCCAAATAATAGAATATGTCTAGAAATCAAATAAACCTAGAAATTGGAATTAGTAATGACTCAACAATGCATAACTTACGAACCAGAAGTCTAAGAGGAGCTTGTCTCAGAACTTAGATTCTTCTGTTGTTAGAGATAGATTAATAGGTAGATAGTCAGCTGTATCGGCTGTGTCCCCTCCCAGCTTCTTGCCCATCTCCAGCCTACTAACTAGTGGGGCAATATGAGCAGAAAGGGGCCTGACACTGAGTAAACAGTCTTCAGCAATATCTAAAACATTGGTGTGTTATCAATCCTGTTCTCATCACAAATCCAAAACATAGTACCACAATTTACTATGAAGAAAAATAACTCTATCCCAACTAAAACTAGTACAAGTATGAAAATAAAGTACATAGAAACATATAAATTGCGAGTAAATACTCTGACTTACTCAACAATTCTGAGATTATAAAATTTATTTTTTTCTTCTTTTCTTTTTCCTGAAGGCTGAGTTGATGGTAAAAGAGACTAATTTTCAAGAGAGTCAAAAACTAAACAGACAAAACTGTAGATATGTCAGACCATGTGACGATTAATCCATTTCATAGAATCATAGAATAGTTTGGACTGGAAGGGACATTTAAAGGTCATCTAGTCCAACCACAAAGCATGAGCAGGGACATATTTAACTAGATCAGGTCACTCAGAGCCCCGTCCAACCTGACCTTGAATATTTCAAGGGATAACGCTTCTACCACCTCTCTGGGTAACCTGTGCCCGTGCTTCACCACCCTCATTGTAAAATATTTCTTCCTTTTATCTAGTCTAAATCTACCCTCCTTTAGTTTAAAACCATTACCCCTTGTCCTGTTGCAACAGGCCCTGCTAAAAAGTTTGTCCCCATCTTTCTTATAAACCCCCTTTAAGTACTGGAAGGCCGCAATAAGGTCTCCCCAGAGCCTTCTCTTCTCCAGGATGAACAACCCCAACTCTCTCAGCCTGTCCTCACAAGAGAGGTGTTCCAGCCCTCTGATCATTTTTGTGGCCCTCCCTGGGACCTGCTCCAACAGGTCCACGTCTTTCCTGTGCTGAGGGCTCCGGAGCTGGACACAGTACTGTAGGTGGGGTCTCACCAGCGCGGAGTAGAGGTGCAGAATAACCTCCCTCGGCTTGCTGGCCATGCTTCTTCTGATGCAGCCCAGGAAGTGTTTGGTGTGTGGGATCACCGGGCTAAACAGGTTTCTGAGCACAGAGGTGAAAAGGAGTGAGTTGTAATTCGACTCAGCTTCCTCTGGCTTTGACAGATCCTTATCTACTCAGAATGACAGAATCACAGAATGGTAGGGGTTGGAAGGGACCTTCAGAGATCATCCAGTCCAACCCCCCTGCCAAAATAGGTTCACCTAGAGCAGGTTGCACAGGAACGCATCCAAGAGGGTTTTGAATGTCTCCAGAGAAGACTACTCCACAACCTCTCTGGGCAGCCTGTTCCAGTGTCCTGTCACCTGCAAAGTAAAGAAGTTCCTTCTCATGTTGAGACAGAATTTCCTGTGTTCCATTTTGTGCCTGTTGCCCCTTGTCCTGTCGCTAGGCACCACTGAAGAGTCTGGCCCCATCTTCTTGACACCCACCCTTTAGATATTTACAAGCATTGATGAGATCCTCTCTCAGTCTTCTCCAGGCTAAACAGGCCCAGGTCTCAGCCTTTCCTCATAAGAGAGGTGCTCTCGGGGAGCTGCAGAAATGAGTTAGCCCTGGGATGCCTGAACACTGCATCATAATAAGAACCAAAAAAACAAAACCCAGATGGAGCCTTGAATAATCCCTTAACAAAAAAAATGCCCTGAGTCCCATTCCACTACTGTTCAGTAGCTTCGTGTATTAGACATCACAAGATTAGCAATACAGACTAAGTGGCAATCACTCCACCAAAAATAAACATTCCAGATAGTATAATCCATTCAGGCATACTCCTGCCCACCTATCAAATCAGGGAATAAAAACCGTAAGGTTTGTGTAGAAAAATGGAGAAACTTTTCCAATAATACAGATGGCTATTAGGAGATTCTTCCCCCCTTGTCCAGGATCCTGTACAAGGTAGCTTCCCAGGGATTAGGAGGCCTTACCTGAGAGAGAGGGTAAGTGATTAAGAAATATACGTATGGCATTTGGCATGCTTTAAGATTGTGATTAGTGCAGTTTTTTAAGGTATTAATATCTAGTGCGCCTGTGGTTTGTGTTAGTACATTCCAGAAATCACTTGTAGGTTGTAATACTGTATCCTGTGAATCGCTTTTTAAATTGCAATAATGTATTCCTCCATTGCAATAGTGCAATAGTGGTGTATTGGACCTGTGAGTGAAGCTCAAATAAATTGTTAGTTTGAACCTTACAGTGAAGTCTCTTTTTCTGTCACAGCTGGTTTTCTGGGCTGCAAGACACTGTTGGCTCATGTCCACATTTTCATCCACCAGTACCCTCAAGTCTTTCTTGGCAGGGTTGCTCTCAAACCCTTCATCCCCCAGCTTGGATTGATAGCAGCCTGTATTGCACCTTCCAGCTCTGGGACCCCCAAGAATCTCTGCCTCCAGCCCCAAGGATGGTACCGTGCCCTGCCCTGAAGGACTCGGCTCTCGTTTTGGGTTAGAAACTCCCTGGCCGTCTGCCCCATCACCCATCCAGTCCAGCCTTCCTACTGCACACTGCATTCACCAATCATCCAAGTCAAACCACAATGGGACTGCCTGGTGATGTCCCTGAGGACAGCTTCCATTGCGATTTGTCCCTTGTGCTGTCACAGTCACCAGGGCAGCATCACCTAGCTAGCAAGCTCCAGCCTTCGTCCTCACTGCTCAGCTCAGCAGGTCCTGGGCATCACATCAAGTGTAAACCCACCAGGCAGGAGCCAGCTCCCAGGGGCTCTCTTGACAAAGAAGGCAGACACCCCCAAATCTGTAACTGAAGTGAAAACAGGGAATGTAGGTGGATATCCCTCATTTACATAGAGAGGTCCAAAGTTTTCTGGGCCAGGTGGTCTGAATCTGAGTTGTCTTGAAAAGAACAGTTATGAGCCCTTCGGCTGAGACAAAAAAGAGCAACTTGTGTTCCTGCATCTGTGAAGGGTTTGGTCCTTTTGTTCCTTTCAAGCCTTCTCCTCTTCTCCTCTTGGATTCCTTCTGCTGGAGCAGGACTTAGCCCTGCAAACCCTGATGATCAAGCCAAATGTCAACCATGTCCATGGTGCAAGTGGAAAAGATTCGGTGGCTCCTGTCTCCAGCTAGCAACTTGCCCCTGCAAGGGCAAGTGAGGGGGCTATAGAGGCCACTCTGGGGCCCCCATTTCTCCAATCCAAGGTTTCCCTCATTCAGAAGACCTCCCGGTACAACATGCTAGAGCACTCTGCCATGGATCGTGCCTCCCAGCATGACTACCTGCCTTGAGACCCAGACACCTCAAAAGCTTTCTTCAGTCTTGCTGCCTGTGTGCCAACACTGACATGGGTGCCATATTTCTGTCAGTTCAGCATGTGCAGAACTGTACATCCGATGCACCTCCTGTCCAAAGCCACCTGGAGGCAAAAAGAGGGGATGTCAGTAAATGGGATCATGCCCTGAAGTCCCTTTCTGTATTAAGTGTCTCTTGTCGAGGCAGAGGAGAACTGAGGTCCCAAGTGGAGGGAACATATCTTTGCTCTATTTGCCTATGACTGTAGGCAGGCCATCCAAAGGAATTGAAGGTGTGCACATGTGAAAGGAGGTGATGTGGCCCAGAACACTACTCCGCACTCTTGGTGTTTGTTCCCTGTGCACAGGGCTCACTACTTGGAGACTGTGCTGTCCACTTCGCCAAGGGTTGCCCCGGGGCAATGCTGTTGGGCTCTCAGGGGTTGGTTTGACCCAAGTTCATTGGGTGCAAACCCCCCTGGCTCCAGCACAACCATACAGAGCAGGCGACTCGGGACTGTGTCCAGATTGCTTGAGGTAGATTGAAAAATTGAAGCTTTTCAGAAAAGGACCTGGGTATTCTGCTGACCACCCAGTTGAACATGAGTCAGTCATATGCCCTTGCTGCAAAGGTGGCTAATGGTATCCTGGGCTACATCAAGATTATTTTTGGCAGCAGGCCGAGGGGGGTGATCCTTGCCCTCTACTCAGCATTAGTAAGGCCACACCTGGAGTGCTGTGTCCAGTTCTGGACACAGAATCTCCATCAGAGACTCTTACAAAGGGCCACTAAGATAATGAAGGGAAGAGGATGTCTCCTCTAAGGAAAGGCTGAGGTGGGACTGTTCAACCTAGAGGAAAGAAGACTTGTGGAAGATCTTAACTATGTGTACAAATACCTAATGTGAGGGTGCAAAGAAGACAGAGCCAGGTTCTTTTTGCTGCTGTCCAGTGACAGGACAAGAGGTAATGGGCACAAACTGAAACACAGGAGTTTCTGTCTGAACATCAGGAAACGCTTTTTTACTGTGAGGGTACTGGCACAGGTTTCCCAGATTGGTTGTGGAGTCTTCCTTCTTGGAAGTATTCAAAAGCCATCTGGACATCGTCCTGAACAACTGGCTCCTCTAGGTGGTACTGCTTGACCAGGGCAGTTGGACCAGCCGACCTCCAGAGGTCCCTTCCAACCTCAACCATTCTGTGATTCTGTGAAATGTAAATGCTTCCTCAGACTGTCCTCAGACTGAGGCCTACTGGCCTCAAAGAACATGTTTCATGCTAGTATCCTGTCTTAAACTCCAAAATATGGCAGCTACACACAACTCAACTATTGAAAATTGACCCTGGACTGTTTTGTCTGGTACCCCATGCTGAAGAACTGAACAGGATGACTGCAGATTGAAACTGGCCAAAATCATGCTACAGAAGTTTCTAAAGAGTGACCAAGAGTGTTCCCTGGAGTGATGATATTGCGTGATGATATAGCAATATCATCATGCTAAGGAACACTTTTGGTCAGTCTTTGATTTATTCATATAGATGCAGCCTACTTGTTTTGGGATTCTCTCCCTGCCTAAGCTCTTGAGGTTCTAGAGCACAGTAGCAATTATCATTTTTTTGTGTCATATATACATATTTAGGGTCCTGGGCAGCCTGCTCTAGGTGGATCCAGCATGAATGAGGGGAAGAAAAGATGACCTCAAGAGGTCCTTTTCACCTCAACCATTTTGTGTTTCTTAGATTTTGTGATTCAGTTAATACCAAGATATAGTGGTGAATGTAAGGAAACAAACAGTATACTTATTTAGATGGATTCAGAAGCAGAAGTATTGTTATCATAATAATAAAATAATGAAAATAGAGAAAAACTCCAAAAGTTATTAATCAAACTACATGTGCTTTAATGAAAAAATAACAATAATAATGTATTCAATGAAGGAAGACACGAAAAAGCATCTTGGGCTTTAGAAGACTTATAGGACCAAGCCATACTTTTTTTTTTTTTTAATTTGCTGAATTATCATTATTTCAGTAGTCAAGATGAAAACTCTGATGGAAATTAACTAGAAACTAAAAAATTAAAAACAAAAAAATAAAATTAAAAGCCAAAAATCCCCTCAAAATGTGTGAAAACAGAATTAGAAAGAACATGGAAACAAAAATCTATAGCATTTATAGTATAGTAAATCATTACAGCACATGGATAGAGAGCATTTTCTTGGGGGACTGTGTCACTATCATGCATGGTGGTGCTTTCTATTGTTTGTGCCTGCCTATTTCTACTCAGTTCTAGAATCTCCAAGTTATTTCTTTGAAAAAAGACTCTGTAAAACAACGGTACTTTGCTTTCTCTGCATCTCTAAGAATCTGAGGTTTGGCTGATGCAAATTTTAAGATAAAAAATTCCTGACTCACAGATAAAGGCATTAGAATATTAAAAAGTACTATGTGGTTAACATAAAAAATAAAAAAGTATAGTGAAAAAATATCTGAGGATGAGTATAAATATACCAGGTCATATTTGTCTTTTTTTGTCCTAGCAAGAGATAAATATTGAAACAGAAAATGAATCAGAAACCTCTGTAGTTAGGGTCTATCTAATTCTGTACACTCTGTTACCACTTCAGGGTTGTCATTCTTCATGTTATTTTATAGTTAATTATTTCTTCTGGCTTTTTGTATTTGTATGTTGGATCCATTCATTATTATTGAATATTGGCTTTTATGGAAAACTAATTTAATTATAGGGGATTTTATTCCTTTCTTCTAGTGTCAAATATTTGGACTTATATGCTTCTAAGGTCTTGATTTAGTCTCCTTATGATTTTTTTTTAGATAAAATGTAGGCTTTGAAATTTAATTGAATGGTATAGTTCTTCATGTTTTCACACCTCACTTTCCAAAAGCAAAGGAGGAAAGCTTTCTTCATGAACTGATGTGATTCACTGCAAAGGTAGCAGCTGAACACTCAGAAGTCAAGTGGAACACATTTTGATGTTTGGTATGGGTTCATTGCATGCCAGACAGATTAAAGGAGTAGGAAAAGAGGACTTCTCCAGGAAGTTTTTCAATCTAGGTAGGAAAGCTGCTCAGTGTGATTCTACCTAATGTATTATGCCCCTGTTTCTGTTCCCACATGTTGCTCTGGTAGCCCTTAAAACGTTATCTGTTCTACCTCTCAACTCCTGCTTCTTTAAGGTCAAGATCTTGCTCATAGACTGAAACACACTCCATTGAGGGAACATGAGTAACGCATTGTAGTCTATCAGTTTCTCATTTAGTATTTATCTGCACAACAACTGCAGTAATGGAGTGAGCGCTATGTAGGCCAACCCAAACTGGATCTAAACAACCTGTTAGATGCAAGTAGAATCTAATCGCAGATGCACAGCTCTTAGTGCAGGCTCATTTACTTTTATTGTTGCTGACATTTAATGCCAGTATTAGTTAGGTATCCATGCCTGAGATAATTTATGTTCTTCTTCATTGCCAGGCAGTTTTGTTGTGACAGGTACATTCCTTCTAAAGTGGTGTGTATGCAGATTATCAGCAGCAAGACAATGAAGACACTTTTGGGGATTTAGCATGTACTACATACTTTTTAAAACTCTATGGAACTCATAAGAATATGATCATTGTACCTTCTGAACTGCAGTCACTCCTAAAAGAGCTGTTGGTAATTCTTTAGCTGATGAAATTCCATGACCTCTAAAACAGCAGTCACAGCCACCAGTTTGCTCATAGTCGGGGGTTTTTTTGTTTGTTCACCACTAAATAACCATAATATTTCAAATAACTTTCAAATCATTGAGAACAGTGTATAATTCTCCAAATTATAGCTGCAATCTACACTGGAATGAATTATAGCTGGTATACTTATAGAACGTCTAGTTCTTCCTTTTCTGCCCTTCAATTCTCCTGCTGCATTCTGCACTAACAAAATAATGCTGGGCTGGTATTTTAGCTGTGATCAAACACAATTACTAAAGAAATACCTTGTGCACAGTTTCAAGCTCTGACAATGAAGTAAATAATTGTTACAAGGTCACAGTTTCTTTCTTACTGGAGCAAAAAATGCTGTCAGTGTTGCCAAAATAGTACATATGTTGAAATTTTTTACCCTGTGGTATGAAAATGAATTTATTCTGCTGTCTCTTTGCTATCCTTAATATGTTTAGATTGACTACCTTAAACAAGAAGCTACGGCTAGTCATAGGAACAAAAAAATGATATGACCTTTTCATTTTGTTAGGGAGTATTTTTTCTCTTTCTCCTACTTTCTAAGAAAGGATTGTACAAAGAGAAGTCATACTTTTTTCAAAAATAAGGCTTGGTTCTGTAAATCTTTATTTTCACCTTGTTCCTCTTGACTACCCATAAGCAATCTTTATGATGTCTTGATGTTTCATTGTGCTTATTTTCACAACATTTCTGTAAAACAATACTATTTCTGCTTTACAAATGCACAGAAAGACAAAGGGCCACCTTCACAGGAGACCTATGGAGCCTAAAGAATCAGAGAATTATTTGGGTTGGATGACACCTTCAAAGATCATCTAGTTCAGCCCCACTGCCAAGGGCAGGGACATCTCCCTCTAGATCAGGTTGCTCAAAGCCTTGTCCAACCCGACCTTGAACATTTCCAGGGATGGAGCATCCACAGCTTCTCTGGGCAACCTGTTCTAGTGTCTCACCACCCTCACAGTGAAAAATTTCTTCCTTATATCTAATCTAAATCTACCCTCTTTCAGATTAAAACTGTTACTCCTCATCCTATCATTATACTCCCTGAAAAAAGTCACTCCCTGTCTTTCCTGTAGGACCCCTTTAAGTACTGGAAAGCTGCTATGAGGTGTCCCAGTCCCTTCTCTTTTCCAGACTGAATTTAGCCAATCTAAATCTACCATCTTTCTGTTTAAACTGTTACCCCTTATCCTGTCACTACAGGTCATGGTAAAGAACCTTTCTTGGTCTTTGTTACAAGCCCCCTTTAGGTACTGAAAGGCTGCAATAAGGTCTCCCCAGAGCCTTCTTTTCTCCAGGCTAAACAACCCTGACTTTCAGCCTTTCCTCATAGGAGAAGTGCTCCAGCCCTCTGATTGTTTTCATGGCCCTCCTCTGAATCTGCTCCAACGGGTTCGTGTCCTTCTTGTGCTGGGGGTCCCAGTGCTGGATGCAGTACTCCATGTGGGGTCCCACAAGAATGAAATAGAGGGGGAGACTCACCTGTCTTGATCTGCTGGCCATGCATTTTTTTCTTTCACTTTGATTTAATACCTTTATGAATGATCTGGATGTGGGGATCAACTGCACCCTCAGTAATTTTGTAGATGACACCGAGCTGGGCAGGAGTGTTGATCTGCTTGAGGTTAGAAAGGTTGTACAGAGGGATGTGGACAGGCTGGATTGATGGGCCAAGGCCAGTTGTATGAAATTCCACAGGCTAAGTGCCCGGTCCTGCACTTGGGTCACAACAACTCCATGCAATGCTACAGGCCTGAGGAAGAGTGGCTGGAAAGCTGCTGGGTGGAAAAGAACCTGGGGGTATTGGTTGACAGATTTCTGAATATGAGCCAGCAGTGTGCCCGGTGGCCAAGGCGGCCAACAGCATCCTGGCCTGTATCAGGAATAGTGTGGTTAGCAAAACTAGGGAAGTGATTGTCCCCCTGTACTCAGCATTGGTGAGACCACACCTTGAATACTGTGTTTAGTTTCGGGCCTCTCACTACAAGAAAGACATTGAGGTGCCGGAGCATATTCAGGGAAGAGCAACAAAGCTGGTGAGGTGTCTAGAGTACAAGTTTTATGAGGAGCGGCTGAGGGAACCAGGGTTGTTTAGCCTGGAGAAAAGGAGGCTGAGGGGGGACCTTATCTCTCTCTACAGCTACTGAGTGCAGGTTGTAGCGGGCTGGGGGTCAGTTTCTTTTTCCAAGTAACAAGTGATAGGACAAGAGGAAACAGCCTCAAGTTGTGCCGAGGGAGGTTTAGGATGGATATTAGGAAAAATTTATTCAGTGAAAGACTTACCAAACACTGGAACAGGCTGCCCAGGGAAGTCATTTATTCACCGTCCCTGGACGTATTTAAAAGACGTGCATTTAGGCACTTAGAGACGTGGTTTCATGGTGGACGTGGTAGAGTTGGGTTAACGCTTGAACTAGATCATCTTAAGGGTCTTTTCCAACCTAAATGATTCTATGATTCTATGATCCTATGCTGCCCAGGATACAATTGGCTTTCTGGGCTCCAAGTGCACATTGCCAACTCATCTCCAAACTGCCTGCGGTTTCAAATTATTTTTAAACAATGTCTAAGGATCTAATACCTAAGAATCCACAGGTTCCTAGCAAATATCCTTAAGTGTCTAAATTTTTTCAAGTGGGTGTGTCCATAGGTGTCACCAAAAAAATCAAAGTAATATAATTTTTCCATCAGGTTAATATTTGAGAGTGTTTGGAATTCTTGTAACTGTTTCCTATAATCCTGCACAACAGTATATTGATAATAAATGCTTAGTTATTTGTCTATTGTTGTTACGTTTTCATTTTCCATTAGGATATTTGAGCTCTGACAGCAAATCAAGGTTTTTGCAGGTCTTTTTTGTTGGGTTTGGTTTGGCGTTTTGTGTTTTTGTTGGTCTTTTTTTTCTTTATGGTTATATACCCAGATGGATGTAGAAAGACAGAAGCTTTTTTTAAGGCCTGCTGCTGGCAGATTAAAATCAATAGCTCTCTGCCTGTTGCTGTCAAACTGTTAGGTAATTCATGTCAAGGAATCACAGAGTCTTATCAATGTATTGTTGGGCCTGAACTACTAAGTCCTGTAGGACTTATTGTTTACTTGCATGTTTTATGTGCTATATTAGCCTGTTTTTTAAGCTTCCATGTGTCTGAGCAGCTTGGTGAATAAAATGGGAAAGATGAGATTTGTGTATAGCAAAGATCTTAGCTGAATGTCTCTGTAGACAGATAGTAATTGACCTTTTTTAAAAGATAACTAGAAAAGAACACAACTTTGAATATTTAATTCAGTCCCTCGTAGTCTTCTAACATAGCTTCATTTCTGTGAAAAGTTCTGCTGAGACACACGTGTGTCTCTAGTTAAGCATATAAGTTAACACTTTAAATCTTTGTGCCTACAGTTAGGTTACACATCTATGCACAAAAAATTTAGTGATTCTGTTTTCAGTTTTTCAACATCTACAGATTTACTGAACCCAAAGAAACTTTCAGGAATTTAGAAATATTACAAATCAATATGTTTGCACTTTTGTGTTTATGTAGGGATTTAGGATCATATATGTTAGTATAAAGCACTGTAGTGTAGTTCAACTGTACCTCCGGATAGTGTTATAAACTGTTTTATCCTTTTAGGAGAATAATATTTGCATTCGCTGGTTTATAAGGATCTGAAGAGTTAATTTTCTGCCTTTGGACTGTATCAGTGCTTAAAAATGCTGAAGAAGAATGTGCTTCCTAAAAGAGTATCCCTGTGGTCAGTTTAACTATCCAATTATCTCAAGTATTTATTACTTTATATTTCAGAGCAGACAAATTATATCTGTAGGAGCTGTCTGTATCACAGAAACTGTAACTCAGGTGACTCTTTCCTTCCTTTTTTTATCTCTAAATAAAGCAATTATATTAGAGCTTCTAGTTGCAAACCTTAGCTTTTTTAGTTGAAAGAGTAAAGACCTTTTAGTTTAGCACATGTGATCCTAGCACAGTCTCTGAAATTAAGTTACGGAACAAAGAAGTTGTAGTTGTTCAATTAATATTAACTATACTGTACAACAGCAAGCAAATGTTAACATTAGTTTTTTAATACTTTGAAAAATCAATGTTCATGAGTCAGTTCTGCTAAACATTAACAAAAACTTGTTTTACATTTGATAAATAATTTTATACAATGTATCTATTATCACTTCAGGTAGAAGACCTTTCAAGATTTTAACCTGATAACATAACCAGTTCTTAGATATGTAGAAAAAACTATTTTTATGCTGCAGTCCTTATGCAAGTGTCAGTGAATGCTTTATCAAAGAGACAGGACACAGACTTAATCATTTGCAGGCATGGAGTAATTTCAGATAAATTAAATCCATACAGCAGCCAAAAGCAATTTAACCTATTATTGACTTTGAACTTAACAAGTAAAGGAAAATAATTACCTATGTATTCCTGAAAAGAATTATATAACCAGGCAGAAGCTATGATGTCCAGAAGCAATTAGAATCTAGCCTATACTAATCATTGTGTCTGTCATCTCAACTTTCTGATATAGAAATCAAAGACAAAAAAAACCAAACAACTAAAGGCAAAGGACTAAAAGAAGTCATTGTTCCCAGAAAAAAATTGAGAATTGCATGTTTCAGGATTAATTATTAAAATAAATGTAAAATTAAAATAATATTTTGAAATATATTCTATCTTCATTCTGTTCAGACCCTGATTCTTATTTACACTTCAGCTTTTACTTTTTTTTTTCCTAAACTATTAGTGGGATAGAGCTTTATGGTAAAGGAGAATCAGGCCATAAGTATTTTAGAATAGGAGGGTTTTGTTGGGGTTTGTGTTTGTTTGGTTGGGTTTTTTGAAATCTCAAGCCAATTAAGAGGTAGAACTGGTTCTCAGTATCGCATGAATTTGCCCACAGTAGCACTGAAGAAAAATTACCAGTGCCACCTTCTATAATACTATGAGCTGATAAAGAAATATAATGATTCTCTGCACAAGTCCAAGCTTCTTTTTCTTTTGTATTAATCTGGTCTTTATTTTCATGCGTTAGTGCACTTGTGATTGTGAACCAAGTCACTTGTGCATATATATTTTAGCCACGCACCATGTGAATTATCATTGCGGAAACTTGCCTTGCATTATTCATTGTTCATACTGTTTCTTTGTTAATGTTATTTGCAGGGTGGGACGTCTTAAACTTACTGCTGAGAAGAAAGGTAATAAGCCCTAAAAGCCTAGTTCTAGTTTAGGAAATATTAGAATCATAGAATGGTTTGGGTTGGAAGGGACCTTAAAGATCACCTAGTTCCAACACCCCTGCCATGGCATACGTTCCACCAGATCAGGTTGCTCAAAGTGCCATCCAACCTGGCCTTGAACACCTCCAGGGATGGAGCTTCTCTGGGCAACCTGGTCCAGTGTCTCACCACCCTCAGAGTAAAGAATTTCTTCCTAATATCTAACCTAAATCTACCCTCTTCCAGTGTAAAACCATTACTTCTTATTCCATTGTTATACTCCCTGATAAAGAGTCCATCCCCATGAAGCACAACACTCATCTTGGTGTCATCTGCTACTTGCTGAAGGTTGCACTCAATCCCACTGTCCGTGTCCCTGACAAAGATGTTAAATAATGATGGTCTCAATATGAACTCCCGAGGGACACCACTCGTCACTGGATTACACCCAGACATTGAGCCATTGACCACAACTCTTTGAGTGCAACCATGCAGACAATTCCTTATCCACAGAGTGGTCCACCTGTCAAATCTATGTCACTCCATTTTAGAGACAAGGATGTTGTGCAGAACAGTATTAAATGCTTTGCACAAATCCAGGTAGATGACGTCAGTCGCTCTTCCTTTATCCACCAATGCTGTAACCCCATCATAGAAGGCCACCAAATTTGTCACACATGATTTGCCTCTAATGAAGACATATTGGCTGTCCCCAGTCACCTCCTTATATTCCATGTGCCCTAGCAGAGTTTCCAGGATTTGTTCCATCATCTTGCCAGGCACAGAAGAGAGACTGACTGGCCTGTAGTTCCCCAGGTCTTCCTTTTTTCCCTTTTTAAAAATGGGGGTTATATTTCCTACATGGCTATTTGCTTGAAGAGTTCCTCCAGCCAGACACACTTGCACCCATGACATTCATCTCTGCCTTCTGACCTTAGGGGAACTTCCAGGTTCTGGAGTTCCATGCAACTTTGTGTCTGGGCAGTTCTCTCAGTTCTTGGGAGGTCAGTCTGGGTGTAGGTGTTCACCTAAGAAGGTTTTATCACTTTCGCCTGGGTTTCAGCCACAGCTATGCAGTTGTGGCAGGTGGACACCTTTTTGTTTCAGCAGGAGGCTGACTCCATTTATCTTCCAGAAGAAAATAGCCTGCTTATGGAAGGCTGCCCTCCCTGCGTGCCGTGCCATGCAAACTGCCACGCCACCCCCTGGCTGCCATCCCATGACCTGCCCACTAGCTATATTGTACATTTTTCTGATTATTTTCCTTAAAAAAGCAATAGTTATAAAACAGGAATGATTATCCCAATTGTGTTACTTTTCTGTATCGTGTACATTCCTGCTCAGCCTTGCTGAAATTACATTTTGTATGGGCACATTGATATGCCCAGAATTTTATGTCATCATCAGTTTGGAATATTTGTTTCCCATAATGCGAAAATAATCTTCCATCTTTTAATGTTAACATCAATTTTTCCTTTGCTTACTCATGCTATAATGTTTGGTCAAAAACTCTTATATCATGCTAAACAGTGTCTTCTGCTTGATTCTTTTACCTTAAAAATAAATGCTAAGTATCATTTAAACATTTTTACATTTAAAGAAAAAATTACTTGTGAATCTGCTACATACTATTGAATTTCTTTTTTTCAAGTGTTACTAAAATGGTAGGTTGTTAAATAAAAATGGATTTATCTTCTGTTGAAATAGTATTACAATGGAGCATAGTAAAAAATATTCTTGGATTTATAAATTTTCTGTCTAGAAGAAGGTGGGGGGATTTGCTCTGGTTGCTCCTGGCCCTGCCCAAACCTCATCAGCTGCTCTCCTGACAGTTTCCAGCTCCTGGCGGTCTCTCTGTGACCTGGCGGAGGTTTCCCTGGTTCAGGAAACCATCCCGTACACTGCCATCCTCCTCTCCAATACAGAATGTGCCAGCACTGAGCTGATGGCCTGCACAAGTGACTGCTAGCAGCAGTTAGAGCACTTTTAAGTCTCCTGTTTAAATCACTAAAATTCTTTAAGATGTCTTGATACTGCTTATTTAAATTAACTGTCATGGATTTTGTTAGTATTGTGGTTATAGTTGTAGCAATTGTGAAAGAGATTGACCAAAACTGGTCAATACAGCAGCTTAAGAAAGGCTAACATCACTTGGGCTGGACACTGTGTTAAAGATCACACAAGAGTTTGAAAGATAACTTAAAATAATCAAAGTCCTCTTAGTGTTCCTTGATAGATAATAAAAATTTTACAAAGGAAAGTACTTGTTGGGTAGGAGATTATATACAAAGATATGAAATAGTTTGACTTACCTCTTCTGGAATAAATAATTAGGCAAATTTTAAAAACATTTTCAAAGTAATTTCTGAACTATATTATGTTTCCAAAATAATTTATGAAATAAATTTCTTCTCATGTATATTTATCTTACACATGATTGTATTTGAATCTGTCCTTTGTTTTAACTATGGATAAATAGACAAAGTTTCAAAAGCAAACTTCGACATTAACCAATGTTGTTTATTCACATAATGTTTAAAATAATCTTTTCCTACATTATCTCATGTTTGTTCCTGAGCATCCATTTACAAAGAACAGTACTCTCTGTAGTGATGGTCTTCTGGTTGTATTTATCGCTGCTCCTAATGTTTCTTTTGAGACAATACATGAATCTCTTCCTTTCACTTTATGTAAAATTTATATTAATAATAATGTTTCCACAGAGACATGAATTCTTGGAAGCTGCGTTCACTTTTGGTGGTGATGCGTCCTAAGACACTTGGAAAAACGAATATGTTTGTTCCAGATAACATGAAAATTAGTAAGTATGGTGTATGTAATATTTTGCTATTTCAGCATTGGAATAATAGAAAAGTTTGGAAAAAAAAAATTGGTTGCATGCCCTTCATCTTTAGGTGGGGAACAGAAGTAACTGTGGTCTTTTTAAACTTTGCTATACAGTAGTTAACCTCTCACACAACCTGATGACATAAGTGTGTTGGATCTGTGATGAACAAATCTAAATCTTTCAAAATATTTATCTTCCGGAAAATTACTATAATGTTGGTTGTGTTAAGCTGTTTAATTTTTCAAATGAAATTATTCTAGAAAATGCTAGTTTTAGCAACAGATTTCATGTATTTCTTCAGTAAAATCACATCTTACTTTTGATTCATTGAAATAGTTGAGGTTTTTTCTGCTGCAGACACTAATTAAATGAAAATAAAAGGAAAAATTAAAATCAGGTAATTTTTTGCATATTTTAAAAAATGCTGTGGTTGATTCACCCCAGCCAGGAACTAAACACCTATGAGCAAGCAGGGTGGGGAAGGTAATCGAAAGAGGAAAACCCAGAAAAACTCAAGTTAAGGTAAAGACAGTTTAATAAGTGAAGGGGAAAAAAGGAGTAATAAACCAAATAGTGGCCAACCCATCTCCAAACAGTAGTTAACTTTGAAAGCCTGCCTCTTCAGTTTTATTGCTCAGCATGGTGTTATGTGGCATGGAATGGCATATAATGGTCAATTGGGTCAATTTGGCTCAGCTGTCCTGGATGTATCCCTTCCCAAATTCTTGCCCATCCCCAGCCTGCTTGCTGAGGGTCAGACTGAGAAACAGAAAAGGTCTTGATGCTGTCCAAGCACCGTTCAGTAATAAATAAAACATTGGTGTGTTATCAATATAGTTTTAGTTACAAATCTAAAACATAGCACAATATGAGCTTCTGTGAAGAAAATTAACTCCATCCCAGCAAGAGTCAGTACAGTGCTTTAAAAAGTGGCACATCTCTATAAATTCTGTCATCAGTGAAAATTGCCCTTTCTACACTTTCATTTTCAGAAAAGTATAGGGATATGTACATCTACTTCATTTAAAGATACCCCATGGTTTCATATATATGAAATTCAGATTTCACTTCCAAAATATAAATTTCAACACCTTAACCAAAAAGGAATATCAATGTTTAGCAAGTATGTTGGGGAGGAGGGAGCAGGAGGAATAAAATAAGCATGATTTTAAGAAAACCGTGATGGAGGTCAGATATGGAAGGTTTCAGCCTTGATGACAAACTTCACAGGGAGATGTGCATATGGAAGGTAGGGATCAGCAACGGCAGAATTATTCATCATCTTCCTGCATCTTGTTAAGAGCCAAAAAGGCCACACTTCAGCCTTCCTGATTCTGTCAGATGCTCATGCTTGCAGTACCATGTTGATTTCATCGGTTGGGAAAAGGAGGGAGAAGAAGATATTGATGCTATTATACCAGATGCTGCAGTGGGTTGCTGTAGAAATGTGAATTACACTTAGAAAATCCCAGCTTCATTGCATAATCAAGGTTAAATATTTCTTAGTTCCAAAGAAAAAAATACATTTTCAGCATGAATATCCATCAAAAAAGATAATTTTTAAATTTCAAGGACCCAATATCTACAGGTAGAAATTTGATGTTTGGCTGATCAGTTACTGTTTGACAGCTACTGACTTTTTTCCAGCCACAGATGCTGCCGTGGTCTGGTAATCCTCTTCACGAATCGCCAGAGTGAGGCCAGATCAGAAGCCATAACAGTCACGTACTCAAACATATTCACAATTGTTTGGTCTGTACACATATAACAAGAATCCCTTCTCATTAGATCCATCTGCAGCTCTCTCAGCTCTGCTATGCCATTCCCAGATTTTCTGCTTTAGTCAAAGAAGAACATGAACACAACTACTAAGATTTAATATTACTGCTCTGCATTGCATGAAAAGCAGTAACTTGTTTGGAATATTAATACATAGGGGAAGAAAAATGAAAGGAAGTAATATAATACTCTAGCTTGCATCTTTTAAGCCTCCCTGGTTAAAATTTCACTAAGTGGGAAAGAATTATGTTCCACAAAGAGAAAGCTTTGAGGAAGATTGTACAATGTATGAATCCTACAATTTTCAAATTTGCCTTTCTAAAAAGCAGGATACAACCTTAGTCCCCTGACTAGTATTTTGAACTTCCTGCTGTGACTGTCTCTACTAATTCCAGATCATGTAACAGTTCTCCATGATGTTAGCTGATCACTATGAGCATACTACTGATGTGCCAAGAGATATGAAATTTCATCCTAAATTTATAATTTAGGATGAAGATTTGCCCTATAATTGTTGTGATGTAGCTGGCTCCCAGTGCAGTGTGCGTGGGTACGCAGCACACCTAGTCATTCATTCCTTCCGTGCTCCAGGAATTCCCCAAAAGATTTCTACATAGATGAAACAATGGACTCATTTGAGGTAACAGAATAACTTGGGAGGTGACAGAGTGAACTTATAGCCAGCTTCACCACAAAGTATTTGACTATCTTGCAGAAGTTCTCCAGTTGGACATTTAAGACAGTACAGGAGATTTCCCAAAGGAACCCCCTGCTGTACCAATTCATTGCTGCCATTTGTATGCTTAAATGTGCTGATTAATAAACTGGTTGGAGAATCTGTCCATCCAGTGATTGTCCCAGGCAGTTCCCACTGCAGAACTGACCAAAAAGTAGATCAGTAAGATGCCCATAAATAGTCAATAGAAAATGTTCACGCAAATGCAGAACTGGTCACCTAGGGCAGCCTTTTTGTACATAGTTAGGAGATGGGTTTTATGTACTTAAAGATGAGCAATACTAATGGATCGCGTATGTGCTGGGGTGGTCACGTAGGAGCACGAATCAGTTGACTGTACGAATTCAGAAGAACAGCATCTCAGGGAGTTTCATCCAATCCAGCTAATGATGCTGTTGTAAGGACCTTTGTAACACAGACTTATGTTACCACCCAGACAGCGACTAACACTCCTGTTTTGGAGATTTGATACCTCATGTGAGCATCAACTTATGAAAAATATCTTATGACTATCTGTGTAACACTTAACCTGAGCGGCTGATCAGCCAGTAATGTAATTATTTTTGCTTACTGTCTGATCTGAAAGCTTTTGTATGCATCTTTCATTTTAGAGTATGAGAGTTTCTATTGAAAATATATGAAATCAGTGAATATTTGTGATCATGAAAGAGATTCCCAGAGGGACAATGTGTTATTGGACAGAAAATAGAAACATTCTTACAAAACATAAGTATATTGGGCTGCACTGCCAACAGATAGATACTAACATCAAATGAAGTTATGTGAGAATTTACACTATCTGAAGATATAATCTGTTGAACATAAGAATATATATATTTAGCATTTTTTAAAAAAAATTCTTTTCATTGCTTCAATTTTTACTTTAATTATTACTTTTAAAATAATTTCCCAGTAGATATGAAGTAATTCTGGAAGAATATTGTTTGAAAAGAAATGTAAACTTGATGTAAAAAGGATATTGGTGTTGTCAATTAATAATGTAACTTTTTTATATAAAAATATTTGTATTTCCTATGGCTCTGAGACCGCCAGTTTCACTGGTTTTGTATTCAAACATGATTTATTTTTGGGTTTGTAACAATGGTTTTGGATTTTCCCTGTTGGTCTGTATAGATGTAATTTTTGTGTTCCTCAATTTAAAATTTGATTGTATAAAATTTGTGATTTTAAAAAAAAAGAGGAAAGAAAATATCCAAATTCAAATGTAAGTCTAAAATAGAGTATCTATCTTGTTCAAAAGTGTCATACAGTTCTAACATCAATCCAAAATACCAAGTAAAGTAGAATCAGTAATGGAATCATTCTGCAATATACAGAATGATGCTTTGATGTGAAATGCATAAAAATAGTGTATAGTAAAGGAAGTAACCTCTTCTTGCCCTTTTTCCTTCTTCTACAAGGCTAGAACAACTGGGAATTCAACTGTAGAGCTAAGAAAACTTTGAAAAACTCTGTTCTTAATAACACTTGAAGTCTGACCTTGAGTTTCCTATAAATTCTCCTTTTGAACAGCAGTAACCCTGCCTTTATGAGAAGATGGAATATTCCACACCATATTCTAAACTTATTCATTTATTAAAAAGAATTAAATAGAAAGGCACAAGAGATGCTGATATACTGTGTAAGTCAATGGTCTAACATTTGGAATATCAACATTCTAACCTAGAATTTTGCAGCACTTAATCCTGTTGTAGGTTTCTCAGTTTCTACAAACACAAAATGAAAGTAATTCACAGAAATCTCACAAATACACGTTTGGGAGATACTCAACTACCATGCTATCTGGGAGTATTGATTTCTTAAAGAGAACAGTCATAAGAAAAAAAAAAGAAAGAAAAAAAAAGGCCTTAATGCATCAGTCTCATTGTTATCATTCTTGGCTCTTTAACACCTAAAAGTCAGTCCTCTGCCTCTAAGATTTAAATTCCTTATTTTGCAGTCAAAAGACAACTTCGGAATCTCAAGAAAGAATCCATACAATATGAGACCTGTCTAGGTTAGTATAAACAAGTAAGAAAATCTAGTGTGATAAAGTGTATCTTAAATTTTTACTCTCTTCTAGAAAGTGAGTCTAAGAGCTAGAATATTGTTTGAATGTCAGCATCTAACTAATTCTTTCTGAATCTTAATAAATTTTCTCTTTTACTGTAGGACAATGTTCTGGTAATAATGAAAGAAAGGAAGGAAACAAGGAAAGGAAAAATATACATAAAAAGAAACGGAAAGAGAGAATGGCTGACTTTAGCAGGGATTTTATCAGATACAGATTAGAAACATCTAACTACTTCCTATTATGAATTATAAATGTAGATGTTTCATTCTAAACTCTCCTCACTAAATGGAAAAGGGCTGAAAATTCCCAGAGAAAGAATATATCACAGTTTTGCTTAAAATATACCTATCATTTTACCTCTCTTTTAAATAGCCTACAGTTAATAGGAATATGAATTTCCTTAGAGTACTGGAAAGTAAATTCATGGGTGGTTTTTGTCAGTTGCTTTAAAGGAAGAATACAGTTGAGCACAGAAATAATGTACTTCAAAATGCAGGTTAAATGAGACATTTAATTTTTTTCCTTGTTAACCTCTTTCTGCCTATTTAATTGAAATCAACTACAGTAGCTCTGATCAGTGACAAAGGTATTTTCAAAATACCGCTTTCAAAGTTATGTGTAATATTCTTATTTGTACAGGAAGGAATATAGTAGAGCTCTACACCATGGTTGGGAATCTTAAGTGTCATTGGAAAAGCATGATACTTTCACTGTATTATATTATTTCAAAATAATCCCAGAACTAATCTTACCCCTGCTGTTAAAACTGACCAATATGGAATTCACTTTTCTGATACTTTCTTGGGGATGTTGGTTGATGAAAAGCTCAGCATGAGCTGGCAATGTGCGCTTGCAGCCCAGAAAGCTAACCCCATCCTGGGCTGCATCAAAAGCAACATGGCCACCAGGTCGAGGGAGGTGATTCTGCCCCTCTACTCACTCTGGTGAGACCTCACCTCGAGTACTGCATCCAGGTCTGGGGCCCCCAACATAAGAAGGACATGGACCTATTGGAACAAGTCCGGAGGAGGAGTGCAAAGATGACAAGATGGCTGGAGCATGTCTCCGATAAAGACAGACTGAGAGAGTTGGGGTTGTTCAGCCTTGAGAAGAGAAGGCTACGGGGACACCTTACAGCCGCTCCAGTACCTAAAGGAGGCCTATAAGAAAGCTGGAGAGGGACTTTTTACAGGGGCATATAGTGATAGGACATGGGGTAATGATTTTAAACTGAAAGAGGGTAGATTTAGATGAGATATTAGGAAGAAATTCTTTACTGTGAGGGTGGTGAGGCAACAGGTTGCCTAGACAGGTTGTTGATGCCCCGTCTGTGGAGGTGTTCAAGGCCAAGTTCGATAGGGCTTTGATTAAGCTTGTCTAGTGGAAGGCGTCCCTGGTCATGGCAGGGAGGTTGGAACTAGATGATCTTTAAGGTCCCTTCCAACCCAAACCATTCTATGGTTTTATGATTCTATGATTTTCCTTAATTCAATCAAGCGATTTTTGACCAGTGCAGTTTCACTTTGCAATCACTACTAGAATCTGTGTCCTGATTTGAGGTAAAACAGGACAAATTTTGTTCGGTAACTTTACTTTTTAGCTAGGCCTTCTCTAATACTGATATTAACAGCATGCTGTGCAGAAACTGTTTGCTCTCAGAGTGATAAGACCTATGTTTACAACTGATGCCAAGGAGTGGTATGCCGAAAGGCTCTTGGTTATACTTACTGCTCTAACATCCAAGGGCAGCTCACTTTGTTATTTGCCCCGTTGGAAGGTCGAAAGTGGAAAAGAGTAGAGCATTCGCACCTGTGGGGAGGAGAGGACAGGACAGGTGACCCAAAACTGACCAACAGGGTATTCCATCCCATCTGCCTAATGCTCAGTATAAAAGCTGAGGGATCAAAGTGTCAGCCCTTTTTTGTCAATGGCCAGCGTCCGAGGAGGACTCTGTCTGTTTGTCTGCCTTTAGTCCTGATCCTAAATCCAGATCTGGAATCCAGTTCCCATCTGTCACTGGGTCCAGTCTGGGACTCCCCCAATGCCAGCCAGTGACATGATTGTCATTTTGGGAGCTTGATACAGTTTTGTATTTATTTCATTATTTTCTTTTTATTTTATTATTAATATTTCATTAAAGTAATTTAGTTTCTTCTAAACTCATAAGTCTCTTTCTCTCTCTCCTGCCTCCCTCTTTATAGAGAGGTTGGGGAGGAGCATCTGTCATTCTCCCAGTGGCTGGTTCAGCCCAAACCTCAACACTGCAATCTCTAATTGAAGACAATGAAGAAGGAAAGGCAGAAGTGAAAAAAGAAAAAAGAAGAGAAAGGTGTAGAACCAGGAAAAAACCACAATAAATCAGTAGCTCAGATTTTCAGCTACTCATGTCCCACTCCAGAATCAGCAGGAAGAAAAAGTTGCCTTGAGATTCCATAGTATGCCGATATGCCTTTCTTCGAGCTGTGGGGTTGCAGCCTATTTCCTTACACTCTGGATATGGATTTCCTTCTCAAGTAACATGTCTGCCTTCACTTCCATTAACATGCATGTCTCAATCTTTCTCCTGTGGTGTTAGGTTAGGGAGTGAGAGAAAGGAATTTCTTTTCATTTTAATGAGAATATCCAGTAACAGTGTAAGAATACAAGATTTACCATCACAGTATCACAGTATTGTCAGGGTTGGAAGGGACCTCTGGAGATCATCTAAGTCCAACCCCCCTGCCACAGCAGGGACACCTACAGCACGTTGCACAGGACGGCATCCAGGTGGGTTTTAAATGTCTCCAGTGTGGGAGACTCCACAACCTCTCTGGGCAGCCTGTGCCAGTGCTGTGCCACCCTCAAAGTAAAAAAGTTCCTCCTCATGTTAAGATGGAACTTCCTGTGCTCAAGTTTGTGCCCGTTACCTCTTGTCCTATCACTGAACACCACTGAAAAAAGACTCTTCTCATCTACCTGGCACTCTCTCTTTAAGTATTTATAAGCATTGATAAGATCCTCCCTCAGTCTTCTTTTTCTAGACTAAAAAGACCCAAGTCCCTGAGCCTTTCCTCATAAGAAAGATGTTCCAGTCCCCTAATCATCTTTATAGCCCTTTGCTGGACTGTCTCCAGCAGTTCCCTGTCCTTCTTGAACCGGGGAGCCCAGAACTGGACACAGTACTCCAGATGCGGTTTCACCAGGGCAGAGTAGAGGAGATGGATGACCTCCCTCGACCTGCTGGCCACACTCTTCTTGATGCACCCCAGGATGCCATTGGCCTTCTTGGCCACTAGGGCACATTGCTGGCTCATGGTCATCCTGCTGTCCACCAGGACTCCCAGGTCTCTTTCCACATAGCTGCTCTCCAGGAGGTCAGCCCCCAACCTGTACTGATGCATGGGGTTATTCCTCCCCAGATGCAGTACCCTACACTTGCCTTTGTTGAACCTCATCAGGTTTTTTTCTGCCCAACTCTCCAGCCTGTCCAGGTCACGCTGTATGGTGGCACAGCCTTCTGGCGTGTCAGCCACCCCTCCCAGTTTTGTATCATCCACAAACTTGCTGATGGTACACTCTATCCCTTCATCCAGGTCATTGATGAATATATTGAACAGGACTGGACCCAGTACTGACCCCTGAGGGACACCACTAGTTACTGGCTTCCAGCTGGACTCTGCACCACTAACCACAACCCTCTGAGCTCTATCTGTCAGCCACTGTTCAATCCACCCCACTGTCCATTCATCTAACCCACATTTCCTAAGCTTGCCTGTGAGGATGATGTGGGAGACAGTGTCGAAAGCCTTGCTGAAGTCAAGGTAGACAACATCCACTGCCCTCCCATCATCCAACCATCCAGTCACGCCATCATAGAAGGTTATCAGATTAGTCAGACATTACTTCCCCTTGGTGAATCCATGTTGACTACTTCTGAGAACCTTCTTTTCCTCCAGATGCTTGGAGATGATGCCCAGAACAAGCTGTTCCATCATCTTTCCAGGGATGGAGGTGAGGCTGACTGGCCTGTAGTTTCCCGGGTCATCCTTCTTGCCCTTTTTAAAGACTGGAGTGACATTGGCTTTCCTCCAGTCCTCAGGCACCTCCCCTGTTCTCCAGGACCTTTCAAAGATGATGAAAAGCGGCCCAGCAATGACTTCTGCTAGCTCCCTCAGCACTCATGGGTGCATCCCATCAGGCCCCATGGACTTGTGGGTATCCAGTTTACTTAATTGTTCTCTAACTTGTTACCTTGAAGGGTTAGATTGCTTGCTGCCAACCCCAGAACCCTTCCTCTCCCACTAGACAGAATCAGATGCTTCAGAGAAGTCATCCAGATTGGAAAATAATGTATTCAAGAAGATGGAGTATAAAGGCGAAAAACTACAGGTAAAAATATACTGGTAAGATAACACGCACAGGGCCTCAAAATTTGCTTCTATTATATTCATTAAATAAACTTTTCTACTTTAACTGTTTAATTATAGGGAGGAGCAAAGGAAGAAGGAGTAAAACGACTAACTTCCAGAAGAGTAAGGGAGAGCATGGTATTAGTAAATTTCTTTTTTACTAGAAATTAACTTACTGTTATACCATTACTAACTTACTGTAATACTGTTTTCTTTCATGAGTTGTGCTCAATTGGAAACTTCTAAACCAAATTTTTGGCAGTAACTTTATATTCTCTTACTGTTTATTAAATCCTTCAGTGATGTACTCTGATAATTTTGTGGGACAAAATATCTTTTCTTTAGAAAGTTTTATATTGTTGCTACAATATAAATGGATATTCTGATCTGGGTATAATATCAAGAAAGCTTTGGGTTGGTTTGGGGTTTTGTTTTCTTTGTTTGTTTTTTCCAAAACCACAAAATCTCAAAAGAAAACTACTACTTCTTCCCCTCCTTCTTCACAAATAATTAAAAACAAAAAAAAGCAAAACACAAAAACAAAACAAAACAAAAAAGTTTGCTGGTGAATTTCTAAAGAAGAAAGAAAAAATAAATCGCCCTTAGAAAAGTCTATTTTATCTAGGAGTTGCTTGGTATTTGCATACATTGGGCACGTGCTCCCCCTAGGACGAGTTAGCTGAGAAGTATAAAAGATAGCAGAAAAGGTTAGAAAAAAAGACAGACAGTATGGGAAAGTCTCCAGTGTTGCCTTAGGTATATGCAAAAAGGCAACTGATACCATCAGATATGGTGGCAGTGAGACCTGTGTAATCTTGTTTTATTTTGAAACCAAGGGCATATCGTTGCCACAGCTGTCCTATGCTGAGAACAGAAACTCAGCTGTATCATTTTGGCAGTAAAATTCACTTTGACAGAGATAAAAAAGGTAGATGTGTAGGGGTTGATTCTATTTTAATTGAACTTACTGGATTTTTGCAGGACAAAGACTGAAATTAACAGAGTATTCTGTGTTTAAGCCACAGTTGAAAAGAAATACAATTGTGTGAAGGCTAATTGTAATGAAATATGGTTATGAAGATTGTAGTAGTAGATGAAGTCATGGTCAGTGAGGGAGACAATAATATTATTCAAAATAAATCTTGTGAAGTAGAATTTTCAGGTCCTTGTAAGAACTTAATGCACACAAAGAAAGCAACTTGAAAAAAGTTACGAAAGAATATGGGGAAAAAAATAAAAAAGGAGTGTTTTAAGAACTTTAAGGTGCCCCAAATAAGCAGTAGAATTGACTTTAAAAATTGTATGAATGGTTTTATGGCAAGTATTCTGATAGGAGTCAGATATGGAAAAAGTGTCTTTCACCGACGAAGAATAGGAAAAATGTCTGCAACAAAACATAGAAATATGCCCTACCCTGCAGGGTTGTGGTTGCCTCCCAGTGAAAAAGTTAAGCTAAGCTCGTTAAAGTTAAGTTTTCTTTGGTATCCCAGAAGGAAAATGCCCAGATTCATGACTCAGTTTCAATACACAGGATGGCAGGTATTTGTTCCTAAGGTACATGTCAAGACTGCAGGATCATTTTTCGTGGTGATTATGATCCAGGTGTATGTGCTGGGACTACAGCAAAAGGTTAGGATTGATGTCTTGAGTTCTGTTGCATTAGGCTTCCATTCTTTGCCAAGGGTAAATATTCTGATCTCTAGTAAATGAAGCATCAGGAATATGCAATTGGTTTTTTTAATATTTTAAATGAAAGAAGAAGAAAGCTACTAAAGGATACTACTGATAAGTTTCCTTTCAGAAAATATAGAGAGGAAAGAACACAAATTACACAAACTGACTCTCTCTCCATTCCCTTGACAGAGAATTAAGGGAAGTATTTTTAGCTGAGTAAATACCACTATTTTTCTCTTCGAAGGTCAAGCAGTTAAAACGGAAGTTCATCTAAATTAGAATGACTGGATTCCAGCCATGCATAAAAATGACTTTGCCCTTCCAGCATAGTTTGTAAGAATAATAAAATAAAGATGTATTTGATACTCAGTTATTTATGGATTCCTTGAAGTATTCCTTACTAAAGTGTCTAAGTGATAATTAGGTATGATTACACCTAAAATTAAACTAGAAAACATGCTTTATTTGTTAAATTGAGTAAAACTTGTTATTTCTTTATGGGTCTTCATGAGCACTTAAAGATTTTTGGTTTTATCAGATTTGTAAGAGAATCTTGTGGCCTATGAAACCTGTCACTTCTGCATTTTCCTAACATGCTTCTGAACAGTGTCCTTTCTATTTGCAAATTTAGTAATGTTTTATTTTAATTTTCTGGTTTTGTTTTGTTCCTTTTTTTGAACTAATTCTACGTTAACCCTTTTACTTTTTGCATAGAGAAAAAAAACAAGAAACAAGAAAAATAATATACAATTTTTGTATGCTGTCCACTGTTTATGAGGTATAATGTGCAATAAAGTGAAGGTGATGCAGGTATACAATATGTGGTTTCTTTTTGCCCTGTATTGGTAAATGAAATCCAATATCAGACTTAGACCATGCAGTTTTTTTCTATATTAAAAGTAAATTTTCAAGTTCACCTTAGTTTACAAAAAATGCATGCCTTACTTACAAGCAAATCCATAAATTTGTTACATATGTTTCTGAATATTAAGAAAGACAGTCTGAAGTAACACATTTGAAGTCTTGTAACTGTCTGTGGATTTCCTTTTTTTAAGTACAATAACAAGCTTTTGCTTAATACATAGTATATTAGTTTTCAAAGTCTCATCAAACTTGAGGTTTTATGGGAAACATACTGACAGTGTATCTTTCAAAAGCAAGAATGTCCATGTATTAAGGAATATCTTAAATAACGAAAGTTTTCATGACAAGAATGTAGGTGACTAATTAATGTACAGTGTTAACAATTGTAAAAAGAGACTATATTTTTTGAAATTTATGTGGCGTTTTGGAACCTATGTCTTGAAGTAAGTAAAATAAAAAGATTTCTATCTTGTCTCTAACTTATTTTTAATTTGCAATGGGACTGGAAGAGTCCAGAACTTATTTCTGGTTTTGAGTTCATCAACAAACTGCTTAGTTGCCCAACCTTTTTTTTTTTTTTCCCCAATGTTACTTTTAATTTCAAAAGATGCATTCTTCAAAGATTATTTGATTACAAAGCTATTTTTATTGTCCAAGGTGTCAATTGTTGTAGTAATCTAGATATTTCATTCATTGCAATTTTTATTTTCCATTGTTTCTATTTGTTTCATATTTACATACACATTCAACTATTTCCATACTTATTCCATGGGTGGTTTTATCCTTTCTACTTTAGTCCTTCGACCAAAACAAAAAAAACACATAGAAAACTTTATTCATCCAGCTGTGGGCCTTGGTATGAGTATTTGAAGAGAGGCTAACAGTCAAGGAGAGTTATTTTGTATCTGTTTTTCCCTTTGAAAACCTTGCTACACTTTATTAGAAAGAAGGAAACCATGTACTACTATTTTGAATACTTATTTTTTATAAGGATTATCTACAATTTAGTCTCTAAAATGTCAGCGTGATCTGTTTCAGTACAGTATTTCACAGCAGTTCTGTCTTCCATGTTATACACATAGGGTCAAACAGAAGGCAAGCCTTGGGAATGGAAAGAAATTGCATAATTAGAGACCATTGGTTTGGGGGGAATTGCTGCTGTTTAATTTGTTGGGTTTTTTTGTTTCTTCTAAAAAGTTATGATCCACTTGTGGGATCATCTGGACATACGTCACCTTAATTAAAGTGTGGAAAATTTCCTAATGGCAAAGTGTTTATTATTCCCTGCCAAAATGCTGATTTTTCACTCTGCTCTAAACCTTTTTTTTTTTTTTTCTAAAATCTTAAAACAAATAAATGTATCAGTATGAATGAACACACCCCTGTAAAAACAGGAAACAACTTCTGGGAAAACTTTGCCCAACTTCACCCGTTTCCTTTTCATTTCTCCTGATAAGCAGGAGTCCAGAGAGAAGTGTTCACAGTATGGTTGGACAACACTAACAAAAATTACACTGCATGCTTTCTTTGGGGTCTGTGCTAGTAAAAGTTTCTTTCTTAAAAAAAAAACAACAAAACAAAGAGATAACTTTAAGAATTGCCTGAGACTAATGATTTTAAAATGAAAATTAAACATTCAGAGATGTGTTCAAAATAAGAAGTGGTATCTAAGTAAAAAACACCTCTATTGTGTTTCTTTTATGAAGAGAGGAACATCTCAGAAAGACAAACAACTTGAGGATAGTCTGAGTCTTTGATCCACAGTAGAATAGACTGCTGTCACTTCACTGCATATTTATTAGAACTGTTAAAATTCATGAACTTAAGATGTCCTGATATAATCCATGATAGTGTTGAACCAATGAAGGAATGATAACAACTAATTAAATCCATGCAGCAAAAATCCGTCCAGAGCACCCAAAAAGGCTGTCCTACATGTCTAGTGATGCTGTGGAAAAAGAATATTGTAAATTGTTCTTAGTGAAACAAGCAACAACATTCTGTTCTCACCTCTTAATTTCAATGGATGTCCTTTCAAATACTTTCATCTTGTTTCATCTCTTTTCTTTTGAGCAAGTAAAGAAGACAAGGAACAAAGAATTCACTACAGAGCTCTCAGAAGAAACAACCCTTTTGTACAGAACTGCTTCTGTAGCCTCAAATCATCATCAAAGCACAGTGACAGGAGGTTTACCAAAGTTTACCAGTTTGTAAGAGTTACATATTTTGGTTGTTCATATTCCTCAATTATTTGAAAGGGAAATATCATTGTGTTTTAAAGTAGTGGAAGATTTTCTGTCACACACTAGAAAGAGCGCTTAGGAAAGAAACAAATTAAACAGAAAGATCTAGAAAGGCCTTTAATAATCTGACATTAATATATAAATATAGATTAAATTCTCCTTTTTAATACAGCTCTTTAAAATCTATTTTCTTTGTTTTATAGGACTCAGTAAAAATTTCTCACATTGTCTACTTACAAAACCTTTAATTCCTTCTCAATTAATATTGAATAAGCTAGTGAATTACTTTTTTCATTTACAATCTACTTGATTATAAATTATAAATGAAAAGATGATTCATTTAAAATTTTAGCCCTGGTCTTGACTTATCTAGAAGACCCTCACACAAAAAATGTTTCATAATCTGTAATGTTTCATAACCTGAGGTCTCTTGAAAGGCTTCCTAAAAAATACACACTGATAAAATAGATAATAACACAAATAAGTCTCACATACTATTTTGGGGAGTTGCATAATTTCCATAGACCATAACTGTAATTGTTCTACTTTTCTTGATTATTTTACTTGTAATTACATCCTCTGAGGGATTATGAAAGAATCCAGGTGACTAACCTTGCAGGATTTATAACTGTAAACCGTCACTAAAACCCAAAACAATTAAGAGTTCCATTCTCAATTTCCTGAAATAGGATCTCGATTTTTTTAGGGATGTTTATTTTTTCTTACCAGACTCTACTTTCCATAATCTTTAATTTATAGAACATTTTCTTACAGCAGATTTATATCTCAAACATTAGAAATAAGTATACCTGGCATATTACATATTCTGTATTGTTATTAAATATAATAACATAGTAAACAGATCTCTGAAAATGTTATATAATCACAACATTTCAGCATCTTGATACCATTAATAGGTTTAACAGTTCTTTTCTTACCAAGAGACAGAGAGGTTTTTAATTATAATTTTGCTGTTTTGTTTTGTATATTTGTTTTCTAAGAGCTTTCTTATTAGGATAAAGATCCTTCTTTATCCTATGGAGGTTGTCTTTCTGCAGAGAGAAGAAGATCCACGTTCTGAACCACTGTACTCTTACTTGTGTGCCCAGCTGGCCCCTGTGGTTGAAGCTCAGCGTGAAAGACTGGCAATCCCAGCTCAGAGAGGGTGATCCATGTGCTGAATGTTTCCTTGTGGGTAGGATTTGGACTTCACACCAAGCAAGATGTGGGAGACTGAGCCCGATATCTGCCCAGGACAGGCAAAGAGTATAGGCCTTTGTACAGATTAGTAGTTTCTAAGTGTAATATACTGTGTCTCATCTTCGAAAGTGCCATTTAAATAGATGTGCAGATGGTAAATATATACATATTATGATGTGGCACTGAATAACGTGAAAGTCTCCTTTCTACTACAAGACCAATCTTCCAAGCTATGAAATTAGAAGTCCTGACTTCAGCTCAGGCTCAGGTCCCTATTTTGTGGCAGGGACTCTGAATTTGATGTACGACATAAAAGGGTAGTTGAAGGACAATCTAGAAATCATGAAAACTGCAGCTTGAGAAGCAGAGACTGAGCTCTATGCTTTGGAGACATGAGCCTAGCTCTTCTGATCATCTGGAGACTCATTTGATACCAGCCTTTAGCTCCCTTCTAAGGACTCTAAAAGCCCTTAGACTCTAAGTAGTGTTCTTAGTCTCTCGACTGCTCTCCAGACTCCTCTCTCAAAGGATGCAAAGTATGGCTAACAAAGTCTCAGCTTTCAAAACTGCCTCATTAAAAACATTGTCCCAGCAGCAGTACTAAATATGCTCCCAAAAACTGCGGGAACCAAAGCTGAATGGTCAAAACTCAGAAAGTCAGTTTTTAATCACCTTTTGAAGGTTTTCAGATTAAATATCTTTGTTATTTGACAACTTTTAAATATTTTCTGTAATTTCGTTTCAAAGTTGAGGAGAGAAGTAATTTCTTCATTCTGGAATAGAATTAGTTTTGCCCTTCATGATTTCTAGTTGCTATCAAATGCAAATTTTCATTTTTAACATTTTCTTTTCCATTTTTTGTCAGTGACATACAGTTCAGACTTCTATGAATTGAAATGTTTTATTCCTTAAGTTTCATGCAGGATTGAAACACAATGGTGCTATTCTGCACTACGGAAAATATTAGACAGATAGTTAATTATCAATTTTGGCCTTCAACATGGGAAACCAGAGAGACTAGCATGAGCTGAGGAATTCTCAATAAACTGCTGAAGTCAGTATATTTGGAGTAACCTCATGTAGGTATTTACTTTCCATATTTTTTTTTTTGTTTTGTTCAAAGAGTAGCTCATGCCCTGGAGCATGAAGGTCCTGTCCTTTCTTAGGTACTAATTTACTTGAGCTATATTCACTTCAAATCCAAAAATACAAAGGAATCGGCTAATGTCTGTCTCAATCCAAACACACCTTTATTGGAGCGCTTTAATAGAAAAAGACAAATTCAGAAAGTTAAATTTTGCAATGAATATTCAAAAGGTAAATTACAGGTCAGTTTTAAGTCTTTTATTATAGTATGATCCTTGTTGCTCTTCTCCCTGGTGAGTCACTGGACCGTGCCTCTATGCTGTAGATAGGGCAAACTCTAAATCTACTCTCGTTCTTTTCATCAGTTTTAATAGTGCTGCTAAATATTTAAATACTTGTCTTCAAAAATATTCTAATTTCCTGAGACTTTTCAATAGGAAATTAGGCCATTTACAAAGGACAAATTCTTAATTTCTATAGTTTAGATTTAAGGGGAACATTGTTCCCTGCTCGGAATAGGTTTGTTATTTTCCTTCTTACCATCCGTGTACTCATATCAGGTTAAGTCTTCTTTCTCTCTTCTTCTTCTTCTCCTTAGGTCCCCTTTAGTCCTACTGTTTAAGAAAGACAAAGACAACTTCTTAAAATTCTGCTTATGTTCTTGGGAAATGTCACTTGTTTGGCAGGGATCCTAAACAGTAGCACAGCTTGATCCCCCTGCACAGCCCTACACACAGCCAGACCTGACATCAGGAAGCTTTTTCCATGACAGGCATAAATTAAGCTGAAATTCAGTTGCAGAATAATGGATAATGTTTTATAGAATGTACAGTCTGAAAAGCAGACTCTGATGGCTCTTTAGTGGGTTAATTTCCTCTTCTAAACTCACCTTAAAAGTGATTTGATAAAAATAGACTTTTAGAGGGCTTTTTGAGGAGGGTAAGGGTTGTTTTTTGTTTTGGGTATGGGTTTGAGTATTTTGGGATTTTTTTTTGGGGTGGGGCAGGAGAGGGAATTGTTGTTTTTGTTTTTCCCCCTGAGGATTTACTATGAAATTATTTATTCAAAGCTGTGAATTGCCTTGTTGCAAGTGACCAAACTAATTTTGGCAGTACCATGCACACAGAAATTTTTAGAGACTCTACGGAAAAGTTTCTTTAAAGCTCGCAATAAAAATGTGAAGATCCCATCTGCTCAGACACAGCTGAGCAAGGTTATATTCAACAAAGACCTTTTTCTCCTTCTTCCCCTCCCATGTTGATATCAAACCTGTTAATTAACCTGTTATTGAAATATAAATCTGTATGTCCTAAGAAGTAGTATTTAGGAAGGTATTCAAATAATAGAAATACTGGCTGGCTGGTAGCAATATTTCTTATGAGATAATCAAAAATTGTTCAGTTGCAAAAAAAAAAATCCTCAGCACTTTGGTAAAAGGCCACGCGAATAAACAAATAAGAGTGTTGCCAACTCTTCACTCAGCCTTATTGCCAATAGCAAGAGGGCTGCTGTTATAAAAGTTGGTGGCATTGGGGAGGAGGGGGGAAGGTAGGAACAACCTAAAGGCACCGACTTTGTGGTAGGTTATTATAAGCAGAAGTTCGATGCTGTACATATGGGCAGTGTTACATCTGGATCCAAGGTGGTAAGACTACTTGGTACTGTGTTGTCAGTTCAGCAGGGACTCTGAGGGATCTCTGCACCATACTCAACTGCATGCAATCAAAATAATGGAATAAACCAAAATAATTTTTTTACGAACAGAAACAATAGAGGAACTGATTTTCTTCCTCCAGGGAAATGTGCCTTGTTTTGTAATGCCTGTCATATATGTCCTTACGTATATAACACCACACATGAATATTTTTGATTTGCCAGTCATTTAATTTAACAAATTTGTGATTCTGTGGTTATGTTTTTTTCTTAATGCTATCTGATTATGATGAGAAATAAAAAGCTTAAACTTTAACTGCTTTTTTCTTTCTTTCTTTTTTTTGTTTTAAATTATGCACACATTTTAGCATGAATGTGAAAAAAGGGTTTAGGAGAAAAAATTGCCTTAGGATTTTTATTTTTTTTCTCTGATGCCTTTTGAAAAAAGTCAATAAGTGTGGGAAAACCTGAGTTTATGTGCTGTCTTATTTCTTGTTACTATTTTTTTTCCAGCCTAAGGCATACTTAGAACTAAAAAAGTCTCCAACTTTTGCTTCTTTTTAAAAACATGATTTCAAGTGTTTTGAGTATAGCACAGAGCTGTTATTTCTAGAACATCGATCCCTCTACTTTTACAAACTAATGGAAGTTCAAGTATATTAGGGAATGAGATGCTGAGTTGATGCTAATGGAAAATATAGGTCTTACTGAAGGATGATATTAACTGAGAGTGCATGTGATTACACATTTTTATGCTTGCTGTTCCATCAGTAAATTAATTCAAAATGCTGGCCCTGTAAATTTCTTGATGACATGACACTACAAAGATAAGTATGATGTAGGTCACAAATCTAAAGGAAATTTTTATATTGGCTACATATAGGTAACCTATAAGTGTTTATGAGATGGAGCCAATGGAAGAAGCAATTTAGGAACATCACACTGGATAGTTGCTGCTCCCGGACAGAGTATTAAAAAGTTAGAATGAATAATACTGGTAATTAGATAATTGTCTATTTTGTTTAATTAACATACTTACAGTATAAGCCTCTTTGTAGCTTTGAAATATGTTTAGGTTTTCAACAAATTAGTAGGCTGCTTTAAACTCCTTTTAAAGTTATTATTTTGACTGGGGATTTGAGTGGGCAGCTTTTAATGTTTGGTGATAACTATGTCATTCCATAGAAGCTAATTAAGTATTTGAAAGGCTTCTTTAAACTACATGAATTATGAAAAAAAGAAAAAAAAAAGGTCAGGGAGAAGACAAAGAAGTGGAAGAAAAGGTAGGGAACATAGGGCCAACAGTTTCAGTTTTAACTTTTGTGCCTGAAAGACTAAAGTTTCTCTTATGATCAAATGCCTTATTATTACACTTTCAAATCAGGCCATTGGAAGTTAAATGCGGCTTTCATACCTACAACTCAGTGTTCAGCAACATTAAACAGTCTGGTTTTGAAGTAAACGTATTCTTGTTAGAAACTGAGCCTTTAGAGGTCATAGTTTAAGTAATGTATTCAAAAGAAATACAAACTTGAGCGTGATCTAGCTAGTCTACCTGGATGAAATGTCTTTAGCTTAGCAGAATACTTATATTACCTAAGGTTTTGGCTTCTAAACCCTGTGAAGTTTAGTGTTTCATTTCTGTACTTATGTATGTTCACAAACATGTATAAACAAGGGTGGGGTGGAGTGCTTTTCTACTTTGCAGAAAAAATAGTAATATCATAACCTATTGTCCACACAGGAAAAAAAAAAAGAAAATTAAAAAATAAAAATACTTTCTCTACCAAAACCCTTCCAGAAGAGTAAGGAACAGGTGGTCACTAATGAATAAACTCACTTTTTGAGTAAAATAAGACTATTGTCCATGCAAGGACTAAGCCATCGCAGTTGTATTCTGTACACTCTCCAGTGAAGGTGGTCAGTCCATAGAACTGCAGCTATGGCCAGCATTTGGTCATTGGTATCTAGGACAGTATTTACAGAAAAGGAGACAAAATGAATACCCATTAGGGGTGTGCTGAAGATATCCAAAGTGGATAGGCTAGAATTAGACTTAGGCTTTAAAGCCAGTGCACTTCATAAAAAGAGTGATTTGGATGGATATAGTTGAAAGTGAAGTGAGCAATCATGATTTTTGCACTTCCAGAAATAGCAAGAGAGTATTTGAAAGTGCTTTCTCTCTAAAGTGGATTCCAGTACTTTTTACACTTAACAGGAAGGAAGATAACTTACACTTAAATGTAGAAAAGACCACTGGGAAGAAGGAGTCATAATAACATCAACAAGAATGATATCATTTATTCTCATCTGGAGAAAAGGGGAAATGTTATTGCAAGGAGTTTTTTATTAATTTGTTTTACTTGATTTTTAAGATAAAGTCTTCACCAAAATCAGGAAAAAAATATACCTTCGCCACTCATGTTATACATAATACATCTTTAAAAGAAAAGATCAGAAATGCATCCATGCAACATTGGACAGAAAATGTTGATTTGTTAAAAACAAAAGGTTTCCTGGAGAATATACAGTTCTGTGAAAACCAAAACAAAATGAAACAAAAATTCCTTCATGTCCTTTCATAACAGTTCATCTAGAGTGAAGAAATTAAGAGAGTTCAAAGATGGACAATAAGGGTGTGTTTAGAGATTCATATTGGATCTGCTTTGTCCAGATCAGACAAGTTCATTAACTTGTCAGACTTCTGATGGAAGTCACTAAGTTAAACAGTACTGCTGGTTATTTTTTTATGCCTTTCTCTCTCACATTTACATTGTTGTTTGTATTAATATACACAAATGAAACATAAAATGTTAAAATATTAATTTTTTTTTCTTTTTCAGACTAAACACAGATTTCAAAACCTGAAAGAGGATGAAATGCATTTCTTTATTTTCAGCATGTTCTACTCAAAAAAAGAATCTAACTTTTCAGCCAAATAATTTCTAAAGAAAAACCATTAATTTTGCTTTTGGATTGCAAATATCTAGGAAACTAAATGATAAATGCTGGTGAACCTTTTTTTTCTTGGCGGAATCATAGAATCATAGAAGGGTTTAGATTGGAAGGCACCTTAAAGGTCATCTAGTTCCAACCCCCGTGCCATGGACAGAGATGCCTCCCAGTAGACCACATTGCTCAAAGCCCCATCCAGCCTGGCCTTGAACAGTTCCAGGGATGGGGCATCCCCAGCTTCCATAGACAACCTGTTCCGGTGCCTCACCACCCTCATAGTGAATATTTTTTCCTAATATCTGATCTAAATCTACCCTCTTCCAGTCTGAAACCATTACCCCTCATCCTATCACTACATACCCCTGTAAAAAGTCCCTCTTCAGCATTCTTGTGGGCCCCCTTCAGATACTGGAAGGCTGCTATAAGGTCTGCATGGATCCTTCTCTTCTCCAGGCTGAACAATCCCCAACTCTCTCAGCCTGTCGTGATAGGAGAGGTGCTTCAGCCCTCTGATCATCTTCATGGCCCTCCTCTGGACTTACTCCAACAGGTCCATGTCCTCCTTGTGCTGAGGACTCCAAACGTGGACACAGTACTCCAGGTCAGGTCTCATGAGAGTGGAGCTGCAGGATCACCTCCCTTGACCTGCTGGCCATGCTTATTTTGATACAGCCCAGATTATGGTTGGATTTCTGGGCTGCAAGCATGCATTGCTGGCTCATGTTGAGCTTCTCAACAACTAACGCCCCAAGTCCTTCTCCTCAGCACTGCTCTCAATCTGTTCTCCACCCAGTCTGTATTTGTGCTTGGGATTGCCATGACTCAGGAGCAGGACCTTGCACTTGGCCTGGTTGAACGTCATGAGGCTGAAATGGGCCCACCTCTCAAGCCTGTCCAGGTCCCTCTTCTGGATGGCATCCCATCCCTCCAGCATGTCGACTGCACCACGCACCTTGGTGTCATCAGCAAACTTGCTGAGGGTGCACTCAACCCCACTGTCCATGTTGCCAAACAGCACCGGTCCCAGTACTGACCTCTAATGAATGACACTCATTACTGATTGCCACTTGGACATCGAGGCATTGACCACAACATTTTGAGTGTGGCCAGCCAGCCAAATCCTTATCCACCGAGTGGTCCATCCATCAAATCTGTGTCTCTCCAGTTTAGAGACAAGGATGATGTGTGGAACAATGTTAAACATTTTGCAGAAGTCCAGGTAGATGACATCTGTTGCTCTTCCCTTATCCACCAATGTTGTAACACCATCATAAAAGGTCACCAAATTTGTCAGGCATGACTTGCCCTTGGTGAAGCCATGTTGGCTGTCACTGATCACCTCCTTATTTTCCGTGTGCCTTAGGAGAGTTTCCAGGAGGATCTGATCCATGATCTTACCAGGCACAGAGGTGAGACTGATCGGCCTGTAGTTCCCCTGGTCTTCCTTTTTTCCCTTTTTAAAAATGGGCATTACATTTCCCCTTTTCCAGTCAGTAGGAACTTCACCAGACTGCTATGACTTATCAAATATGATGGAAAGTAGCATAGCAACTTCATCTGCCAGTCCCCTCAGGAACCGCGGATGGATTTCATCAGGTGCCATGGACTTGTGTACCTTCAGGTTCCTTAGATGGTCTTGTTCTTGATCTTCACCTGTAGTGGGCGGTTCCTCATTCTCACAGCTCCTGCCTTTGCCTTCTGAGACTTGGGCGGCGTGGTTGGAGCCCTTGCCAGTGAAGAGTGAGGCAAAAAATTCATTGAATACCTCAGCCTTCTCCGTATCCTGGGTGAACAGCTCTCCTGTTTCTTTCCAGAGAGGGCCCACATCTTCTTTAGTCTTCCTTTTATGACTGACATAGAAGTTTTTCATGTTGCCCTTGATGTCCCTGGCCAGATTTAATTCTACCTGGGCTTTAGCTTCCCTAACTGGGTCCCTGGCTGCTCGGACAGTTTCTCTGTATTCCTCCCAGGGCACCTATCCTTGCTTCCGTCCTCTGTAAGGCCTGCTTTTTGCTTTTGAGTGTGTACAGGATCTCCTTGTTCATCTATGCAGGCCTCCTGGCTTTTTTGCCTGACTTCTTTTTTGTTGGGGTACATTGCTCCTGAGCTTGGAGGAGGTGATCCTTGAATATTAACCAGCTTCCTTGGGCCCCTCTCTCCTCCAGTGTTTTACCCCATTGAATCATACCAAGAAGTTCCTTCAAGAGGCCAGTCTGCTCTCCCAAAGTCCAGGGTAGTGAGCTTGCTGCACAACCTCCTCACTGCGCTAAAGATCTTGAACTCTGCAATTGAGCATGACATTCCCCACCAGCCCCTCCTTGTTGGTAAAGACAATGTCCAGCATATCTCCTCTCCTCATTGGCTCCTCTACCACTTGGAGAAGGAAGTTGTCATTGACACATTCCAAGAACTTCCTGGATTGCTTGTGTCCCACCGTGTTGTCCCTCTAACCCTCTAAGATATTGGGGTGATAGAAGTCCCCCGTGAGGACCAGGCCTGTGAATGAGATGCTGCTCCTGTATGTCTATAGAGGGCCTCATCCGCTCCGTCATCCTGCTCAGGTGGCCTGTTGTCTTGAAGTCATGCTTCCTCATATCTTCTGTTTGTCTACATTTCTTGCTATGAATTTGGTTTTCCATTCTGGGAACAGTTCTAACAGAAGGCATGAAGAATACTTCAAACGTACTCTACCGTAAAAGCTAGTGATTAATTGAATTGCAGACAGAAATGTTTGGTTTTCTTTGAATGCTTGGAGTAAATGATTGCAGGAGTAAATAATTGTATAGAAGAAGATGGATAACACCTTTGATGCCCTTTTTTGAATAAAAAAAATGAGGCTTCTTATTTTGAATACCTAATGTCTTTGAGGGTGAGAGTCTTCACAGGCAAATGAAGACACTTACAGAGTTAAAGTAAGAAGATTTGCATCATATCCTTTCTAATGTCCATTTTCTACAGGCAATAAGAAGCAAGAAATCAGTTACCAAACATCAAAGATGCATAACTGAAAACAAATATAGACTTCTTTAGAGAAAACAGAGCTCTCCTCAGTGATGGTCAGTTCCTTCTTAGAATTTAAGCTTACTACATTAGCTATCATTTCTGTTTCAGGATGTTCTAGAAATGATTTAAATGCCGAAGTATTTTTTCTAATAGAAACTTTATCAAAAAATACCTAAATTAATGTAGCATTAAGATGAGAAAAATTATCCAAGAATATCAAGATGGGAATCACTGAAAACAAGGATCAGCATGGAATTAGTTATTAAAATCTTACTAATAGCAGGAATACTGACGTATATGAAATGAATTAGTATGAACATAAGAATAGTTTGCAAGCATGAGGTAGATGCTTTCGTTGCTGGAATACTATGTCCCAAGTCAAGAAACTACAGAACTATACCACGTACAGCATACACAATGCACAGAAAGAGACACAATATAAATGGGAGAGCAAAGAGAAATAAAAAAGAAAGCAATATTTTTCCATTTTAGAAATAAAACAGCTTATTTCTTATTTATATTTTTTTATGTACTACTCCTGCAGTTTCTTAGCAACTCAGCCTTCTGAAACCTTGACCTTGATAAGGGGCAGAAGGTGGAACGGGATGCAATTTCCTATGAACTCAAATTATGGAGTTAGGAAACTGGTCAGTAAATGACTGCCAAATAGAGGTATAGCAAAATGTTCTTTTTCAGCAAACAACTGAGCCAAAATACCTAAGCTCAATAAAAGTTGTCTGTTACTTTCCTTTTATCAAAAGGCTGAATATACTACTAGGCTTACAACGAAGAACAAGACAAGGGAAAACAGACACAAATTGCACAACTGAGCCTGTAGGGGATTTCAACAAAGATTTGTAAATATAAAGTAATATTTTGAAAAGAGTGCTATGTCGTGATCTCATTCTAGGTGAAAACTATGACCAGTACAATACAAAAAGGAACTGGGCAAACTGGGATTTTTTTCTCATTCTTGAAATGTCATCTACGAAAAAGTGTTTTACATGCTTTTTGTCAGAGACAAGCATACCTCAGGACAGTCAGACCCTTCACTGGAGGTTAAATAAGGACCTTGTAACTTGTTTAGATAACACAGTCACCTGTTCAAGTCTCATTTTCCTCTGACTACGCTACTCTGATTTTTCTATTTATCACATTTTATTTATGGTTTTTTATATGAAAAACACCATCAATAAACCGTTTCTTCTGCCTTAAGACTATAAATTCAATGAAAAAGGAGATAAATAAACAAATTTATTTAAATATATGTTTAGCTTTTTATGGGTGGAGTAAAAATAAAGAAAATAATATCCTCTTACAAAATCATAGAAAATGAATCTCTGTAAAAATGGCTTTATTGTTATTCTTTTCTAAAATTTAGATGCCGAATCTAATATCTTAAGTCTTTTGAAGAGATTCAGGTCAACATATTTGTATAAATCCAAATAATCTGAGAATAAGAAAAACTTAACAGTATTTATGGTTATTTTCATAAATATCTATCAGAGATCCAGACTCAAAGCACAATACTTGAGGGTACTAATCTGTACATCTGGCTTGAACTCATATTGTTATTAGGAGTGGTTTTGGCTGTTATATTTTGCATAACAATAAAAATATGCATTATACAAATTTATACATTAAACGTTTGAGTTGTCAGTAAAACTTTCATTGGTTACAATGGTAGCAGATACAACACAGCTATTCAATTTTATGATTTTTTTGTATTCACAGAGAGAATTAATATAAATGGGGGGGAAAAAAAAGATACCTAATGCTAAAAATTCTTAATTTGGGACAAAGGGTTAGAGCTGTGTAATAGAAAGTAAACATGGAGGAGTTTACCAACCCAAGCAAGAAACTGAGCTAGAAAAGAGTAATGAAAACATTTAAATAAAAGTTTCCTTTACTTTTTTTGGGTAGAAATCTTCAATTTCCTATGACCAGGGTCATAATTTGCATAAGCTAGGATAGAAGAGAATTTATGTGAGAAGACTTTGTGACTAATGCTCAAGTGACACTTTTAAGAGTGGTTCAGTTTTTAGATTATTCTGTTAAAAGATAATTCTGCTGAAAGACTGTAGGTGAGGTAGGAAATCTAGCCTGTATGATTTCCTGCTACATCAACTACAAAATTGTCTGTATTTAGAAAACAACACATCACTCAGAGGTATGGTGAAACTAACAGGATTAATGCTTAAAAGGTTTCTTAGGTCTGCAAATAAGTGAGTTTATATTCTATTATACCTAGGCCATGAAAACAATCATCTAATTTTAAATTATTTTCTCTATCCATAGCAGCTTATACTGGACCATTTTCTTTGAACGCAGTTTTTGTGTTATTCTCTGCTGATGTCTCTGATTGTCTAAACCCTATGCAAGCATTTTTTCAGTACAGATTAGTGCCCATGAACCTCCATTACGATCATGTTTGAAAGACATTAATACATTGTTCACTCTCCAATTAAGCTCAATAAGAAGGTGCTAAATAAGGTACATCTTCTAATGTGGTTCTTCTCAAGGCCCCTCACTACAACAATGGCATTGCGGTGCTGGAGCGTGTCCAAAGAAGAGCAACAAAGCTGGTGAAGGGTCTAGAGAACAAGTCTTATGAGGAGTGGCTGAGGGAACTGGGGTTGTTCAGCCTGGAGAACAGAAGGCTCAGGGGAGACTTTATCACTCTACAAACACCTGAAAGGAGGTTTCAGGGAGGTGGGGGTTGGTCTCTTTTCCCAAGTAACAAGTGATAGAACACGAAGAAACAGCCTCAAGTTGCACCAGGGGAGGTTTCAATTGGACATTAGGAAAAATTTCCTCAATGAAAGAGTTATCAAGCATTGGAACAGGCTGCCCAGGGAAGTGGTTGAGTCACCATCCCTGGAGGTATTTAAAAGATGTGTAGATAAGGTGCTTAGGGACATGGTTTATTGGGACTTGGCAGTGTTAGGTTTATGGTTGGACTCAATGGTCTTTAAGGTCTTTTCCAACCTGAATGATTCTGATTCTGTGATTTTATAAGACAACTGCCTCCAGTTCAAAGTTGGAGTTTACTATTATTGTGTCTACTCCAGTTTTCAATCTTCAAAACAGTGGTACCATCTAAGACAATAATTTCTTTTATGTGTAATTTACCCTTTGTTACCTTCTAATAAGTTTAGTAGGAACTGTTTGCTGTGGAAGGAATTTAAATTCTTAAACTGATGCTACAGCTATGAGTAAATAAAATATTTATTTGTGGAAAAAAATACTTTTTGGGTTAGTTTTTCACTTCCAATTTTGAGAAATAAATAGGATTGGAGTATCGTATTGGAACAATGAAGACTAATATGAATTTTTTTCATCCCCTTTAATATCTCCAACACACTGTTTTCCAGTTCTGTTTTTTCACAGTAATTTCTATTTAAAAAAAGAACCCATTAAGATAAATGCGTTCCTCTTCTGAAGAACATCATAAGATAATGTTAGGAATGTTTTTCATCATTGCAATGTAATTGTTTTGGGAATGTGTGATCCCAGATTTCAATATCAATTTCTAACAAGAAAAGGAAGGATACTTGGTGATCAAGGTGATGAATTGTTTGTATTCTTGCTATTATTTTTTATTTTTATCTCAAGGATAAAATAGATAATTAAACCAATTTTTAGCCACCATGAAAATTATGATTTAAGATATATTTTTCTTGAGAATAATTTGCTATGTGAATGGAAACAAAATTGGAATATGAAACATAGACGGCTTTTAGTGAAAGGAATACTTTCTTGGAGACACTTTTTAGCATGTAATTCTCAAGAAGCTAAAAAAAATCCTTTCTTCAACAATTAGTAGGTCATTTGCCTAATATTTAGAGATTATTTTTTCCTGGCCTGTTCCTGAATTCTAGGGTAAATTTTCAACTCTTCTTAAGGCTATCACCTCTGTGAGGCATAGCAGCTAGAATCCATTCACCCACCCAATAGCACGGTTTTTGTATTTGTTCATTGCTATTAAATGCTACGGGATTCTCCACAATCCTCATCAAAATCCATTGAAGCCTATGACAATAAATGCCTAGATGAATAGAGTGGTGGTATAATGGGAGAAGTAGAATGTAATTGTACAAATATTCCGTGTATATAGAACAATTACTAATATAAAAGAAACAAGGTCTATAATAATATCAACATGACATTAAGGTCTTTATTGCTTTTTCAATCACTTGTAGTATTTTATTTTTATTATTTTAAAGCTTGAGCCTTTAAGAATCATATTTTCAATCTTTTTCTAATAACTATTCTGCCCAGAAATTTATCTTTAAACAGCAAATTGGTCAGTTTGTTTTAGTAGAAACAGATGGCAAGCATGAATTATGAACAGCTCAAGAAAGATCAGCCTTTGGGCTCATGTGCAGAGGAAGGTTTGCCTGCTTCTGATTAGAGTAAGATGAGGCCATGTTATACTTCCAGGATTTGTGGTAGCATGGAGCAAGTAACCCGAAACTAGGTTACTAAGCTAAGGACTTGGTGCCTGCTTAAAATCAACGTTTCAGGCAGTAGATTACCAAAGCGCTTTTATTCCCCCCCCCCCAGGATCAGTAGAGCTTAACATAATATATAAACATGTTGATAAATAGGTTAGAAAGTCTGTAACCAAATGAAGCAGACATTTTCCTACATAACTCTGGCTTCTCTGGAGGTTCAGAGAAATCTCTGCTTGCTTTTAGCAAACTACCAAGACAGACAATATGTTTAGGACAATCAAGAAGGTCTCCATCGTAGGCAAGTGACTACAATTTTTGCCATTGTTACCAAAAGGCCACAGGCTTTGTATGGACCAGAAAGAGCAAGGTCTCAGGTAAAGATTGGGCTTGCCTTGCTCTGAGTTGGTTTTAACTATTTTGAGCGATTGGCTGGCTTTCTCAGCCAGGGTTTGGCAAACTGAATCTGAGTTGAATGGCAAGATAAAAATTACGGAGTCAATCCTCTTGAGATATGCAATGTGAAATAGTGTGAAAAAAAGATCCAAAATTCTTAAAAGTTACAGTTTAATCACCAAGCCATAAAGATTTTTGGAACAAATTTTAGACATTGTTGATAAAATGCAACTTGCCTTTTCAAGACAATAAAGTGCTACAAGATTAGAACTAGTTCAGAATGTCTTGATATAGACATCCAGATAACAGGGTAGTCAATAACATGTGAAGACGTTAGCATTTACACACTAAATAACATATTTTTATTAGAGGACATAGTCAGGGATATTTATCTGTCTATCTATACACATAGTCCCACTCCCTGTCAATGAAACATGCTCTATTATCGAAATATATATATACATTTGTATGTAATCTTATGGAACATAAAAGAAACTGAAATTGATTAGTACCATTAAACCAGTGTAAACTTACTGTAACAACTCTCTAAAGACAAAACTTGTCTATTTCCTTGAGAAATTAGAATTGGAAATTTATTACCGTTAAGGTAAACACCACAGAAGGTGAAAGTGTTCTTACATGTAAAAATGGAAGGAGATATTTTTCCCTTAACTTTGACCCTTATGCAGAACATGAATAGGTCCCAAAAATGGTCTGGAGGCCAGTTATGGATCAATAGGAATTTAACAGGACCCTGTGGATCTGTAGATTGAAGATGACCTGAATCTTCTGAGTCTTGGCTTATGTTTATGAGATATTTCCATAACTGAAAAACAAAGAAACAGCTTTTTTCATTTTGTTATTCTTTACATGTATCCATGTGTCTGCATTGAAAGGTATCCAAGACCCTATTTTTCAAATCAAAGGAGATTATTGCATGATCATAGAATTCAGAGTAGGATGTTAAAGAACAAAAAGCAAGCAAATTAAATGACATTCACAATAGAACTGCAGGTTCTTTGCAAAAATATATTTGTTGATGTCTGCATAAGTGTCTGGATTTTCTAGAAAATTTTGAATTAATTATTATGTATATGTTTATTTATGGACTAGATGATTGACTTATTGCATTGTGGTTGTGCTTCCTCTCTCATCACTTACCTTAATCTGCTGTAGGAATAAGACATTTTTGTCTTCATGTTAAACACTTGGAGAAGATTTCTCCTTAAGATATCGTCATTGAAAATATTTGCCTTTAAATTGACTGCCAAAATTTTTTGTTAACCAGAGCTTAATGCATTCTAATTATTCAAGAGTCTTATGCATTTTGTTTGTTATACTACTAGTTACTTTATTTGATTTATTAGTTCACAGGAATTAAGAGCTGGGGAACTTTATCAAAGTTATCTATCTTTGTAAATTGTAGACAAGTAGCAATGAGAATACATTTGACAAGAAAAAAAAGAGGGGGTTTTATTACAAAACTAAAAGTTAAAAAACTTAAGCACAATGCAACAAAAATACAGACTAGTGCTAAGGGTGCATTTTTTGAAAAGCAGTGCCAAATTAAATTCTTTCTACCTTTTCCTTGCTTACAACTCATTTTTCCCCTCTCTTGCATCACCATCCATTTGTGATGCTACACTGTGAGTGTGATTATGGATCTGATCTTGTTAATTTTTAAAATTTTTTTCTGTTTAAGTTGTGTGTATTCATGGGTTATCCACTCCCAGTAAATCAGTTTCATAACCTAATTCATTGCATGAATGAATATTATTGTACTATTGAGATTAGTATATATAAATGTAGGTATAAATATATATATGTATATATGACATTATTTTTGTATCTATGAATATACTATATATAATACCTGCACTATTTAGGGGGTGGGGGACTGTAGAGAAAGTTTAGGAGCGAGGAGTGGAGTCAATTTGGGATACGTGTATTGGTATGATTACCATATACAGGTACCATGTACACCATTTTTAAGGTGTACTGAACAAGCCAACCATATCGTGGGCTGCATCAAAGGAGGCATGGCCAGCAGGTCGAGAGAGGTGATCCTGCTCCTCCAGTCTTATGAGACGTGACCTAGAGTCTGCATCCAGCTCTGGGGCCCCCAACATAAGAAGGACGTGGACCTGTTGAAGTAAGTCCAGAGGAGGGCCATGAAGATGATCAGAGGGTTGGATCACCTCTCCTATGAAGACAGGCTGAGAGATTTAGACGAGATATTAGGAAGAAATTTTTCACCATGATGGTGGTAAGGCACGGGACCAGGTTGCTCAGGGAAGTTGTGGATGCCACATTCTGGAAGTGTTCAAGACCAGGTTGGATGAGGCTTTGAGCAATGTTGTCTAGTAGGAGGCATCCCTGCCCATAGCAGAGGGGTTGGAACTTGATGATTTTTAAGGTCCCTTCCAGCCAAAACCACTCTATGATTCTATGATTTTATGAATAGAAAATTACAGTCACCATCACCTAAGAATTCTGTTTTTTTAAAGCTGACATGAAAACATAGTCTCATTGAAACTACCAGCATTAACCTTAATACATGCAAGCTCAGAAAATAAATTAGCATGTCTTTGTCTGCTGAGCTTTCTCTTAAACTGCATTTAATTCAGTAATATTTCCTATATTCTCTTCTTAGTCTTCAAAATGTGTAGTGATGTTTTCATTTTTTTAATGCTACAAGTGAAGATTCAATGACAGATCACTTTCATGAAAGACGTCTGGCACTACAGTGCCTTCCAGTTTTGCTCTGTGGGGTTTGGTTTCCCTTTGTCATGACTTCTCTGGAATTTTTACTGCGGATGCTTCAGTACACTCATTTTCATTGAAATGCATTTATTTGATAACTAAATATTAGAGAGTTTTACAACACTGTAGAAATTGTATGTTATCAAGCATATGATCTTAGTATTTTTTTGCTCTTCACAGGAACCATATATATCAGCGGTAGAAATGGTAGAGGTTATTTTAATATTTTGTCCAAACTATCTGAACTGTCAGTGTCATAACAATGCATAAGGAACTTTGGTATTAGACTAAAGTATTAAAGTTTAAATACACGCTGATACATGGCTGCTTTGAAAATTGGAGAAAAAAATTGCCAAATATAGGAGCCACCTTCTATGATGAGATATATTGCCCAATCAACTGCACTATTTTTTTCCCAAAAGAGGAAAATGAGGACAAAGAGAGCCTAGGCTTTCATGTGATGCAGCATTCTTGTGAGATGAAATACAAAATGAAATTGACTTGAAATGTTTCATATTTTTTCTACACACAAAGCTGTTGGGTTTTGTTTAGTTTTTTTAATATTTCAATCTAAGCGAAATCAAGCACAGCCAATGCATTTTCGTTTTAGTTTTTCTTATGTGAAGTTTTAGAGAGTCAGAGAAAGTTAGATCTCTCTGATTTTGGTTTTGATAAAATCTAATGTCAGTTCAAAATTCCCAGCCAGTTTCAATGTATAGTTTCAAATCCAGGAACAAGACTGAATACATACAATAAAACTATAATTCCTACATTTTGCTATCAGCATATATACACTACTACAATTTCTTTTCCTATTATGATTCTTCTTGCAACAGCATGATTAAAAAGAACAGTTTAGTGTCCTTATGATTCAATACATTGAGAAACGAAATTAACATATTAAAGTGTTGTTTTTTCCATTCTCTTCACATTTTACTATACATCAGTAGCAATTTATTATAATTTTGCCTGCTCTTCTCCAGTTATTATAACAGGTTTTATTATAAGTCACTGTGTTCATGTTCTGCAATGCAGTATGTTCATAACTGAGTTACAGCATCATGACCATATGCCCAGCACTGCAGGGAAAGTCTATCTGAGGGTTGAGGTAGAATGGAAAAAGAGTAAATTCTTTTCAGAATTACTAAAGACTGAAAGCTCTATTTTATGACAAAGGACAACCAAGATTTTATGTTAATTGGTTAAAAGATTTAATAGGTGAACCATACGCTCAGAATAATCAAAACTGCATATAATGTATATATTAAAATAACATCAAGGAATGCTGTTGGTTTTGTTCTGTTTGGTTTTTTTCCCTAACACTTTTATCTAACAAATGACAATTATAATTAATTCTAAACCCAAGCAATGTAAAACATAAACGTGGATGGGGAGATGGCACCTTTTTAAAGCTACAAATAGAATTTAACAGATCAAAATCAGTCAAGTTTGTTATTCTGTTCACAAAGATATAAATTCTTCATCAAATTTTACTACCAGACTGACAATATAATTTAACTGTAGCACTTAAATGGCAATTAAACCATCAAATGTTCACACTTGGTAGTTAGGGGCTATTATTTGTTGTGGTTGTGTTATCTATTATGGTAGAACAAGGTACATAGAGAGATTTCCTGCTTTACGTGGTAAAAGAGAATGCTGAAATGGAAAATATGTGTCTCTGTTCTGAACTTTATTTGCCAACTTGCTGGTCAGCCAACATGATAATTTATTTTATTTGAATTTTTTTTCTATATTCTTTGAAATAATCCAATTTTTTTGTGGCCTAAAAACTATTCTTCGTCTGACAAATAAGAAATTCACCATTTATGGACAGAAATCTATTGCAAGAAAAAATTCTAAAATCCATCTCAATCCTAAGCTTATTTTTGATGGGTCTTGTGAGCTGTCTATGTCATGCATATTGTTTCTGATATCGTGGCAAATATATCTTTAACAGTGAATTTTTATCTGCCCAACCACTGTATTTGTTGTTACTCAATTGGAAGGAGTTTGAAATTACTGATGGGTAATCTCAGTGACAGGAGCCCAGTCCACTGTTGTTTTATTGTAAACAGACAGTATGACAGTGTTTGAAGATCCTTGACCCGTGCGTCCTATCAATTTTAATTTTAATCACAGTGGTCAGCATTATGACAATACCTTAAAAAGTACGATATAATCTATACCAATTAATAATGCAGCATGTTTATACTTAACAAAAACTTACATTCATCTAATATTACTTTATAGGAGGATAGGAATAAAGTATATAAATTATTTTTGAGGTATTTATGTTCTATTTTATGTTTTATGTTTATGGCATATTTTCATTATTTTCCAGGGACTTGGTGTGAATCAGTTGATGATACATCCCTAAGAGAAAATTATTCAGTACTTCTAATGCTAGGAAAAAGATAGAATACACAATAATTCAATGTTATCTCTAAATTAGCTTACTAATTAAAACTGAATACAGAATATAAACATCCATTGTCTTCAGTGCTCTTATTAAAGTGTTAGATGTTCGGTGGTTGCTCAGTCACATTTCCTGCTTTCAATAAAGTGGCTGAGAGTATTGCACAGTCTGGAATAATACAGTATTTTACTTTACCTCTTCCTTTCCTGTAGAAGATACAAGGAAATTCTGTGAAAATTCTTAATACTAAATTAAACTCCCTGTTATTTTTCTGCAAGTCAGAGAGTCCTTCTTATTGTCGCATGTCTTTGGAAAACTCTTATTTCTTTATCATTGCATCCAAATCTGCAGCCTCACTTTTTAATGGAGGCCTTTTGTGTCCTCTTAGATGATCCACGAAATACAATATTTACTCTTTTCCTTATGCTGTAGTGTCCTGACTTGCCACACTCTTTGGAAATAAAAAATATCTTACTGCAGTTTTTCTTGCGAATACTTAAGATGTGTTCAGACAAATTTACAATTAGATAATTGTAGTATAGGCAAAATAGTTTGCAATGTTTATAAAGGCATTGGTGAAGAAATGAAGGCTTTATCTACTTACACATTGATGAGATGAGAGAGGATATTCCCTTTCATCCAGCTGACTTGCTATAGACTTTTCTAATTTGCTGAAGTCACTTCAGTGTAGAGTTCAGTGAGATAAGTTGAGCTGATTTTATAGTTCATTGCTACTGAAAGAAGTGACTACTCTTGCATCTCTGCACTCCTGGCTTGATCCTTTGCACTTCTTTGATCCCCAGTGAGCTAATTCCACTCACTAAAACAACAGAAACTAATCCAGCAAAACCAAGAGAAGTAGTAGTTTATTGTTGACGTAATGAGCTGGAACTGCTCACCAAGAGGTCAAATGAATGTCACAGCCTGCTCAAGAAATGAAGCATAACTTTCACTGAGAGAAGGGGAGGAGGAGGTAAGAGTGCTGATTTAATGGCAGTACCTTGATAGATCAGTTCATGCGCCCTGTCTGATTGCATCTGGAGATTGCATGTAGTAAAGAAAATATTTTTTTGGAGAGTCATGCTGATTCATATGAACTCTTTCTCAAGTTCTGTAGAGGAACCAAACACCTATGCTCAGTTGTACTCACTTTTACACATTCATTCGTATTTAAAAGATAATTTTGTTATATGCCTTACTTAGATTCTTTTCTTAGATTCAAATGCATTTTTTTATATTTCCTGTAACTTACTGACATACTGGAAACTTTCTACTTCAAGAGGTTGTTGAAGTGATTGTTGTTAAGTCACTGTGAAGTTGTGGTAGTTGTTGAAGTCATTTCTACCTTTTAAGATACAGATCATGCCTTCACTAGATAAGGAGATAATCTAGTAGTTGTCACCATCAGAAAGACACAGTTCTGCCTTTTATCCCTCTCTAACCTACTTTTCCATTTCTAATTTCATATGCCTTGCATTTATCTTGTGTCTTGTTCATTTATTGGACTGCTCCCTGGGATGATTTAAATCACTTCCTCAGCAGAAAATCAACACAGAAAAAAAGTGCTAACAGGATGGCTAATTTTTGCTTGGATGAGTACTTCGACTTCACTCAGAAAAGAGATTGAAGAAACCAGAGCTAGAACAAGGTAAGTAAAACATAAAAAAGTAGGATCGTACAAGGGAAGCAGTTCTAGAAGTGACAGAGAGAAGAGAGGAAATTTCATCTTTCACTTTACTTCTGGTGGCATTATGTTATTGTAAATAGAATCACAGCATCAGTTTTCATCTCTCACTTCGAAGTGTTTTCAGAACTGAGCCTTATACTTTATTCAAGTAAACACGATACAGATGTATCAGATGAAACCATAAAGCTCATTTTGAGCTACTGTCTGAAAGAAAACACCATGATAATAAGCCATTAGGTGTGACAGTGGATTACAGAGAATGATCCATCTGACACTTGGCATCTGTCTTCTATAGTAAGATAAGGGTTTGCTCTGCTGAATATACAAAAGGACTGGAAATAAGTTGTGTAGTCATCACCTTGTTTGATCTGGGGATGACACTAGGCACCAAGTACAATACAAGTCAACAGTGTAAACGTAGGTCAAATAAGAGGGAATGGCATCTTGGGAAGATAAGAAAAGCTTTTTCATCAGGAAGATGGTGCAGCACCAAATAGATTTTCCAGAGATGCTGGGGAATTCACATCCTTGGGGGCTTCAGTTAGTTAGATGCTACTTCAGCAAGACTCAAGATTCAGGTAGATGACAGCACAGCTGACCTGAAACAGTTGGACCGGAGACCTCCAGCGATCTCTTCAATCAACATTTATGTGGTTCTATAGTTCTGTGACTGGGTTTTTTTTTTCCTGCAATTTTTTTCACAATCTCCACACTACAAATGGCAAAGGTTGGAAAGGTTGGCCTGAAATCCTTCCAGGTGCAGGATGTTACCCAGAAACGTTGTTTCTAAGTGCTTTGAATATTTTCTTACTATATTGCTCATGAGGCTTTGGATTCATACAAATACAATTACAACTTAAATAAAACATTGCCTTTTTAATTTTTTATTTATTTATTTCATTATAAGGTTGGTGGTCAAGGACTCCGCTAACAAGTTGGCTGAACAAGTTAGAAAACAAATTCTATAGTCTTTGATTCTTATCACGCAAATTTATATCATCCAATTGTGTTCCTGCAGCCTTTTAGAACTTAACAGAACAAACTCCTCAGCATTAAACCTTAATTTAAATGGGACATTTCAGAGCAGACTCAGCTGCCTTTTTCATGTTTCCTTTAACAATCTCACTCCTTCTCAGCAAGGAGTCGAGATGCCTATGTACAGTAAGTTTTGATGGGCTTTGTACTCAGAGAATGATAAACACTGTGTTTTTCTCACTAAATGCTGTACTTCAATAACTGTTCTGCACTGATTTGTTTACTTATTTTCTGATGTGATTTTTTTTTGCTATTTTTATAGTACTAATGGTAGGATCAAGTTAGAAGACAACACAGAAATAAATAAATGCAAATTGTCATCACCTGTTTAAAGTAATAACCTTTTTCTGTTATTTTCTTCATTGGCAATTATTAAATCCTGCAGTCCCATAGATATGTTTTAGTAATCAGTGGCACAGAATCAACCAAGTTTTGTGAAGAAATATTTAGGAATTTTGTCCAGCCAGAGGCTCAAAATTTTTGATGTTGCATGAGCTTGTCTATCCACACCTGAGGTCAGTAGGGGCAAAAAGTCATTATTTACTGATTGGTGTTGATGTTTGCAAAATGAATTGCTGGGATAATTCCAGCAGAAGGGTGCAAATGTCTACAAAATAATTGGCAGAGCCAGATAGACTCAGCAAAAATGTAAGCGACCATTTAGTCGGGGTGACTACACTTTCAGCTGTGCCTTCTTCTGTCAGTCTCAAGGATAGGTCTCATTTACAGTGCAGTATTGTAACCTAGACATTCTCTTTCTAAATTTAGGTATTTAAAGTAGAAAATACAAGAAACTAACTCTGGATATCAGCAAATCTATTTTAATAAATCATTCTGGCTGGCTGGCTTTGAGAGATTTTCTGGTTTTCTTCTTACTTAAATTAAAGTTATAAGCATGATATATAATATTAGTCAGATAGCTATTATATGCTACTGTGCAAATGAAGATAGAAGAAAATAATATAAAGCCAAAATAGGTATTTGAGAACTCAAAACATGGAATTTCAACCTGATGATCAATGCTGTATTTGTTGAGCTCACTGTACTTACAGAACTAAAGTATTTTTCTTTGCAACAGTCTAAAAGAGTTGTCTTCTTTGGAAAAATATACAAATTGCACCCACACAGCTTAACTAAAGCTGACATGGAAATGGCTGTTTTACCCTTAATTTCTTTTCTTTGAAAGGTATTCCGTATGCTATTCTGCTGTTCAAATAGAAAATGGCATCTGCTCAAATGGAAAAGTCAGAAATAGAAGTGTTAATGCAGTCTATCAAGAGGATTTGCTTTAGATTAGGGAACAGAAGTACTTTCTAACAGCTTTCAGTGTTACATGATGTCTTCTTATTACTATATATATAACAAGTTGAATCTTATGGAACTTTCTAAGACGAATTTGCACGTCCTTTTTTAAGTTTTAAATAAAGCTTTCATTATTTACAATATATCTACAATTTACTCTTATCAGTGTTACATGGTAAAACACTTGTGCTTTATTTATAGACTGTTGGAGAACTCTTTAGTCAAAATCTGCTTTAAATCTGAACAAATGACAGAACTCTATATAATAAGAAAAGGGGAATGAGTGCAGTTTTTTTGTCATTGGCACCTGTGGTCTGTTTGATGAGGAGGTCATGGACAGGTAAAAACTGCAACAATAACCATAAAAATAACACATAAGATGGCAGTCCTATTTAGTCTCATATCCACATCTAGGACAGCAGTAAGAAAAAAAACCAACCCCTTAGGGTATTGCTTGATTTAAAGTATTGACTTCTAAACTTTACAGAGCAAGGCAAAATACTGGGAATGAAAGTTTATTGAAAAGGCGATAGGGTTAGTACCTTTGTAGGTGTCCTAGTAAGTGAGAAAGAAATACAGCCGTTGCACTAATGTAGGAGAAATAGAGTGCATTTATCAGCTCTCTTCTCTTCTGGATAATAACTTTTAAAACTTCAAGGAATAACAGCCTCCCTTAAGATTTTCTGAAATACTTGTATTCTATTGACAGTTAGAGATATAGGACAAAAATGAAACCTTGAGAGGTGGGTTATGCTTCATATTTATCAAAGTCACCTTTTACTACCTCAGAGTCCTCTATAATTATATCCCAGGTGTAATGTATGTACTGCCTTTTCCCAAAGAATTCAGAAAAGGAAATAGTTGCACAATCGTTTTTGATAGTTTTTCTCCTCAAGAATCTTATATTGCCAGGGAGTTTTTATTATTATTTCCTCCTGTTCTGATTTGATGTTAACCATTTCCTGGAAGATTTTTAGATTCTTGAATTGTTCTGGATGCAGAAAAGCTATGGATACTTTTATGTGTTGGAACTGCAAATCAAATGAGTCATTATTTGTGTGGTGAACACCTACAGGCTTAAAATTCAATATTGCAGGTAAACAATGAACAGGACACAAAACTATTATTTTTATTTTATAAATGAGTAGCTGTGTATCTAACTCTGGACCTGGGGAAGTAACAAACAATATAAAATCAATATGATTGATGTTACCTTAAATTTAGCTAAAAACATTTTAAGAGTACTGGAATTGCTCAGTTGGTTAAGTAACTAAAGTTTGTTTATTAAAATCTAACAAACAATAATTCTATGGAAAGCAAAGCATTCAAACTTACTCAATTCACCTGTAATATGAATTTATTTGTTCTATATCTATTTTACAAAAACATGATTACATTCAACCCAACAGTTCTTCCATGATTAAGACCTTTTCCTTATTCCCTATTTGCAATAAAATATTATGACCTCTTCAGCAGAATTTTTTTCTAGGTAATAAGGCCCCTACAAATACATAAAAGTAGTACATGAAAGGATATCCAGTTCCAGAAGAGAAGTACATCATAAAATGCAGAAGACATCTGACAGTGAATAAAGAATGGGCACAAAGATATGTATGAGAGAGAGGGCAGTCCAGAGTTAGAGGGTACTGTAAAAGTAGTTTTAGTGGCCTTGAAGAGAAACCTGTATTTAGAAGACACCAAACAAAGGACATGAGACAATGCAAGGTATGTGTTTCTCTGCCCGTTTTTTTTTTTGTCTTTCTGAAATTACCTTGACTTGAAGGTAAACAGCAATGGAAGATACTCTGTGTCTTCTTGCCTTTCCGCCTTCTAGCTCTACATAAATCTTTCTCTAGAGGTTGTGAGTCAGGTCTTTCATATTAATATTGTTACTTTCTTTTTCTATTTTTATTTCCTTTTTTTTTTTTTCCTTCAAAACTTCCTATTTTACCGTTTTATGAAGTGGGTAACTGTCCTGGTTTGAGGTAAAACAGGACAAATTTTGTTCAGTAACTTTACTTTTTAGCTAGGCTTCCTCTAACTACTGAAATTAACAGCATGCTGTGCAGAAACTGTTTGCTCTCAGAGTGATAAGACCTATGTTTACCATTGACGCCAAGGAATGGTATGCGGAGAGGCTCTTGCTTATATTTATTGCTCTAACACCCAAGGGCAGCTCACTTTGTTATTTGCCCCATGGGAGGGTTGGAAGCAGAAAAGCATAGAGAGGTCACACCTGTGGGGAGGAGCGGACAGGACAGGTGACCCAAAACTGACCAACAGGGTATTCCATCCCATCTGCATCATGTTTGGTATAAAAGCTGAGGGGTCTTTCTTCAATGGCTGGCGTCCCAGGAGGACTCTGTCTGTTTGTCTGCCTTTGGTCGCAATCCTGAATCCAGATGTGGAATCCAGTTATTGTCTGTCACTGACTACAGTCTGGGACTTGTTCAGTGCCTGGTGGTGACATGTTGTCATTTTGGGAGCTTGATACAGTTTTGTATATATTTCAGTATTTTCTTTTTATTTTATTATTAATATTTCATTAAAGTAGTTTAATTTCTTCTAAACTCATAAGTGTGTGTGTCTCTCTCTCCTGCCTCTCTTCTTTTTATTTTTGAAGAGAGGTAGGGGGGGAGTATCTGTTGCTCACCCAATGGCTGGTTCGGCCCAAGCCACGACAGTAAAACCTACTACAAAGTGGCCTTAAAAATACACATGAATTGGTTTGTGATCTGCAGCACACAGCACAGCACTTGGGCTACAGAGATGTAAATTCTGTTGGTTTCGTTATAACAGATGCAGCTTTTTTTTTCTCTACTTCTTAGGGCACAGATTTGACGCCCTCTAGCGACTGACCACTTGGTTTAATACTTAAGAAATTTACACAGAGTGGACTAGATACAGATGTGAGTAGATCTTACATACCAACATCACAGTTTTTTGACTCTGATATGTATTACAAAAGATTTTTCATTCTTTCTTTCTCCATCAACTAACATGACTCCAAAAATGCCTGAATCTTCACCCCCCCATCAAACAGTATAAAATGGGAAAGCATACTTAAAACTATGAGAGAAGGTAACGATAAACATTGACTTGAGGGGTTTGTTTATTTATTTATTTAAAATTAAAGCCATTTCTTCTTCAAAGGTTGAGAGAACTGACATATGCTCGCTGTCATGCAAGAAAACTCTGCAGACTATGAAAGCACACTGCTGCTACCATATGTTAGAGAGCACATTAGAACTGACTATAAAAGCTGATAATTCTGCGTCCCTCTGTCTTCCACTTTTTTTCAAATGCACACTGGTGCAATATACATGACTAGTGCATTAAATTTTCATGTCTCCTGTTAAGAGGTTATCTGGCACCTTCAGATGACAGAACATGATAGCTCGAATAATCTGTACAAAATTGTGTAGGAGTGATGGAATTTTATAATATAATATTTCTTTGCAATTTTTCCAGATTTAACAGACAGGGATTTTTTTTTTTCACATATAATTAGAATCATCAGTACATCACATTGTTTAGCCTCTACATACATCCTCCTCCTGATAATTCTTTAACAAATTTTAATTAAAACTTGGGTTTTACTAAGGTTGGGGAGGTTTAATCAGCCTGTAATTGCTACAAAATTTGCTATTGTAAGGTTTAGAAGCAAGTCAGTGTTGACTTCTGTGCAGTATGATGTGACAGATGTTCTTATGATGCTAGAGATGTAACAAACTATCTGTAAGTAATTTGAATAACTGGTGAAGCAAGTTATATCTGACAACACCAGGAAGTTATGAACATGAGGAGGGGCATAATGTGACCCCTGTGGCTAAGTAGGAGGGAAGATTGTGTATTGTATTGCTCTTTTATCCTACTTAAAGTCCCAAATATATTTTAGAGAGTATGAAATGTAGCTATATTTAAAAAGAAAGAAACAAACAGACAAAAACCAAACAACAAAAACCATCTTTGTATGTTGTTTAAAAGAGAACTTATGAAGAAAAGTCTTGAAGGAACGAAAGTCAAATAAGTTTAGAACAAACCTAACAGTTTGTCAGTTTTTAATCTTATAATTTCTTCAGAAAAGAGAGTAAACATAGAGGAGAAGAATACAGGATGGACTCTGAAAAGAATACAATGTTGGACTCTGAACTGTTGGAGAAGCTTAAGCTGGAGCAGTTTTTTGCCATGCCTGGACTGGAATTTATGACTCTATAACAGCATCTGTAGTATGGAAAACAACTACCTTATTTGGAAATTAAAGATTATTTATCAAAATGTCTGCGATACAAAGACAGAACTCTACTCTCATTTTTTTATTAAAAGTCAAGAAGTCAAGACAAGCTTTCTTGAAGATCTATGCACTAGAGAGATTTCTGCCACAATAGGCAGCAACATAGCAGTTGTAAGCAAAGCAATGTTGTCAGTTGCTCAAGGCAGCAGACAGCAGATGATGGCAGAGTCAGGTATTGTTGTGTACAGAGGCCTGGATTTTAGTAAAGCAAAAAGAGGCAATAACGTTGTGCTAGGAAAATGTTCCTGATATTTTATTTTGGCATATTTTGAATCAATAAATGAACGACTGAAAGGAAAGAAACTAACAAGTCAATGCCCGACCCCATTACTGTAGGGGTTGTTGCTATTGTTGTGTTTGCTTGTATATTGTCTTTGTCTTTGATCCTTCTCTGGTTTTGGACTTCAGAAGTAATTTTTTTTCTCCATATCCCAGTACAATATTTAAATATTTAGGAACACCCCCCCACCTCGTATCTTATTATTGAGAGTTATAACTTATCTCTAAATTGTGTTCCTAATTTCCATCTGCATTTTTTTATTGATAAATAGTCAGTGTTTTATTAAAGAATAAAACATTTTGTAGCGATCTATAAAGTTTACGAATGTAGTTATGTCGTTGGGTTTTTTTTGATATGGTACAGTCTTCTTTATCCATTATTTCTGGCATCTACTAGTAAATAACACTAGTGGCCCTGCATGTATGATCAGAAAAAAAACTGCTGATATTTACCATTTTTACAACAATATGTTCTGACTGTTCAAATAACCATGAACCTGAAGTTTTCAGTCGTCTGGGGAATTTAATCTTTAACTACTTAGATGCTGGTTATGTGAGTTTTGGCTAGATACCAAGAATCCCATTTTCTCTTCCCCTGACATAACGCAATATGGCATTAGTCTCTGCTTATCATACATCTTGAGTTCAAGAGCTGTATTAAAACCTTGCAGCAACAGTATAGTAACTTGACTCTACTTTAATATACAGGATTATTGTATATAAAGTTTTAATGTCCTTTACTTGCATATAAAATCCTTTATTGAAAAACTGGGTTCAGAAAACGCTATGGTACCCTCAGAACCTCTCAGATGTATTTGTACCTCCTTCACAGTTCTACAATTTTTGCAACAAACTGACACCAGAAACACTGAACCCTAGATCATTGTCTCCAACTGAAGGAGGAAGGGAATCTTTTTTTACAGTGTATCATTTAATAGAAAATTATTTCTGTGGACAGGAATATAGGACTCTACATTGCCTCTTGGGTCAGTTAGTGTAATTCCCTGCTAACCAGTGGCATTCAAATCATGTAACCCTATCTATCAATGTAACTAGCATGGTCCTATGTTTTCAGGTTTCACCCTAACTAATTTACCTTTTCTCAACTTATATCTAAGTAAGATATTGGTTACTGAAGTGCCTATCATTTTCCTCATTACTATTTCCACTTGTAATTTGCCTTCTATGAGATGCCATATGTTATTAATATATCTTTGTTAGCCTTCAGGTTGCAGTCTGCAGTACATGCTAATAAATCAGAGAGATGTGACAGAGAAATTAGGAGATATACTTTTACGGAAAAGTGGCATGGAAAAACAAATGCTGATAACTAGTTCTGAAAGCAATGTTTGCATTTTGGTTTGTATGATTAAATCTGCGTCTCCTTGTCTATCAAGGTGTTAAAATGAAGTATGATCAAAATACGCTTTGCCAGCAATTTTCAGGCAAACCCCTTGATATTTTTTGTAATGATGTATGTGTCTTTCAAGTAATTTTATTTTCCCTCTGTGACAAAATATCCCAAACCAGGACAAGTCTGTTTTGTTTCTCACAGAGAATGATGACCTTGATCATTGCTTTTCTTTGCAACATTTACATTAAAAAAATGGAAAACCAAACAAGCATACGACACCTTTATGAACTTCTGAATAATTCAGTAGCAGTGATATCTTTGTCAGAGATGTGCTTTATGTTATAATGAAACATTCTTAGGATTCTTCACTGTTGGCCTACCTAGATTTAAGTCCGGGCATTCGCAGCTTATACACTGTATTTACTACAGTGAGTAGAATGCCTCAGTTATAATCAATTTTCATAGACAATTCTTATTTCATATGGAAGATATATTGAACAATTAATTATGATTGTTTATGCTGTTTCAATTCCATTTACAGTTACTTGCCACCCTTCAAATCAACATTAACTATTTTTACATAGTACTTGTAAGAATACAGATGGATGATCTAGATTTGTTAGTGTTAAAATAAGAAAAAGATGAATGAATTTTATTACCAAAACAACAACAAAAAATCATTAAAAAAGCCAAACTGCAAATGTTAGTGTTCGCAGCTACCTGAGACAAAACTGTGAAAGAGCTCCTCTGACTGCCATACCCACATTCTCAGTACCTTTATTTTTTTTTATCCCTTGGTGAGTATGCCTTTCAAATGAAATCTTCCCAGAACATTTACACATCATTGACATTCTTGTGGGAAGGCTGAATCATTCCATTCCCTAAAGAGATCAACATTTGATAGTCCAACTCCCTGTCCAAAACTGATTCTTTGAAGTTTTCCACTCACCAGTCCACTCAGGTTCCAGAACTTCAGTTCCAAAGGTATCTCACTATCACTTTCAGAAGTAACAATAAAGCATTGAACAAATTTTGTGAAAAAGGATTCATTGCATACCCAGTCCTTTTCTGTTCTGTATTGCCTTGAGAGAAAGAAAATGATCCATCTTGTGCTCTCATGATCTTCTGATTGCTCTTTCATAATGAGAAAAGTCTTTCTGTTATTAAAGTGAAAGACTGAGGAATGAGGGGTAAACATACAGCTTAACACTGAAATATTACTCAGGTTAATTGCTAATGTTATTTCTACTTTTAAGGATGTCTAGTGCCATTCTTATGGGTCGAACAATAAGATCCACAAAGCCAGAAGAGAAAATATATTTTACACATGGGAATCATACACTTTGATGGTCCCTAGTAAGGATTACTTCATAGCAAAACCTTGTGAAGATGGAATTTGTTGTGGTATTCTTCCAACAAATCTTTTTTTTTTCTCTTGTGAAGAAAACTATCAAATTTTGAACAGTTTAATAATAATCTATTTAGTATTTAACTACTCAAAGAACGGCAGTATCACAGCCTACTTATAATAACCAAAATGAAAAGTAGGATTTGAGCTTAAATACACCGAACTAAAAATGGTAGTTTTACTCCTTACTAAGGCAGAGATCTCATTTTATGGGACAGAAACAAGTATCAGAAACATTGCTGAGCTCAAGATTTCCAATAGAATGAAACGGACTTTGAAAGAGAAACCTTTCAACATTGAAAAAGCCATGAAGTCATAGCACATATACTGTTCTAAATAAAGAATGTATTTTAAAAAAAGATAATGTAGCCAAAACATCTTTTTAAAACAAACAAAAAAAACCACCCTCTTTTTTACTATGTTTGTTCATTGTTTGCACAATATTGGAAGACATCCAGATATGGGTGTTTTAAAAACAGCCAGGCAATGTGAAATGCACTTCAGGGATGGAAGCTTCTAAAGAAAAATGGAGCAGAATGTCATTAGTATATATGTGGAAAGAGACAATTCTATGAGTGAACCAGGCACCCTGGAGTATGCAATATACAACTGGAATACATGGAAAGCTGAATAAAACTATACAAATTAACCACATTCTAAAAAAAGAGCCACAAAATGCAGCATTAGTTTCAAAAAGGGAAGAATTTTGCCTTAACAATGAGAAGGCTATAAATCAGGTTGCCCACAATACTGAAGCATTTGAAGAAAACAGTTTAGGAATAGAATCTGAAACACTCATGACAAATATAAAACAAGTAAAAATTGAAATCCTCAATGCAGTTCTGTTGCTGTCTAATTGATTATAAGTGGACAGGCATAGTTTGAGTTGTTTATTTGAAAACTGGAATGGCTATTAAAAAGCTTATATTCTTCCTGAGCTTTTTTGTAGCACTCATTACTAACATACCTCAAGAATATGAAGTATTTAATTTCTACCAAGCTTTTTATATGTCTTCACCTCCAATTTATAGATCTTTCCTAATTATAAATGCCCAGTTTGAAAAGTGTAGAATATAATTTTCCAGAGCAATACTTACCATTATTATCATATTAGGTATTCAAAGTAGAGCTACAGATGAAAAGTTTTTCATCCAGGGCTCGAACGGGACATTTGTAAAACAAGGAGTGTATGCTAATAGTTCTTTTCAAATATTTTAGTTAAAGGTAGACCCATTAAAGGATGTTAATGACTAAAATAGAATATAGATCAAAAGGTCAAAATCATGTTTATAAAGAACAAAAGCAAACCAAACAAGAAGATATTGCATGAGCACACACACATAAAAGACCAAGTCATGTTAAGTGTTATTTAATCCTGTAAATTCTCAGTTTACTGAATGAATCTTTGCTTAATCTTAAGTGTATGAGTTATCTAGGATTTTTTTGTGTAATACTGCCTCAGACTCAGTAGCTAACATTTATTACTAATCTATGTATAGGTGAGATCTAGAAATAAGAAGATTTTTCTCTGAAATATTCTGGGATTTCAAATTTGCTAAGCATTTTGGAAACGATCATGTCTTCACAGAATTACAGCTTCCATTCTTTTACTCTTGAGTGCAGTAATGACAACTCTTTCTATTACAATACCAAAGAGGGGATTGTGTCAAGTGTTTTATAAATCCTGGATGTCATTTTATACCTCTCCTGAGTAAAAGGGAATGGCAATCTAAAATGTTTCAAATCCTAATTTTCCGTCTCTTAAAAGATACAGGGCTCTTTTGGGTCAAAAATCAATTAAGAGAAGTGTACAGGAATTACTCTGCTCTTGTTATGAAGAAACAAGACCATGCACAAAAAAAATTCAAAATTAATTTGATGAGAAAGGAGGAAGTAACAAGGAATGTTACTCTAGAGGGTTTATGTGGTTGATTCTGGATTGCTATTGTTCATATTGTGGATTTACACATTTCTTACAGAGTGCACAGAAAGAAACATCATTATAATAGACAAAACTAAGCCTAATCAATTTAAATAGCTATGCTGCTTTTGGCTTCTCTTTTTGTCCACCAGATCACAAATTCTTTCTAGACTTCCTCATGGATCTGCAAAAAGGGCAAAAGGAATTCCACCAGCTGAGTGATACAACTCACTTTGTTTCTAGTTCCTACTTGTAACTTTTGGATTTCTTTAGTCTGTTACAGATTCTTGTCCTCTAGTTTTTTCAACGAAACCTTTCTCGATCAAAAATTTCCTGTTAGTAACATGAGTAGAATCTAGTTTTCTGAAATGATATTCACTTTCTTTAATTATTTAAATATCCTTATGGGGAAAAGAGTTTCATCCAAAGAACTTTATCCAGGTCAGGTGACTATGGCTTCATCTGTTTTAGCTGAAATTCTGTGAATACCATCTGTGGTAAAGATCTGACCAACTCAAGGCAGCAAAACAATCGTCCTTTCTGTCAACTGAGGCTGAGGACCTTGTGCAACTTTTAAACTGGGCAATGGTGAGAAAGAAGCAAAATGTATTAAGGAAACACAAATAAACAGACTGCTAGACTGAGGAAGAAGTAAATCATGTTTTCAGGAAAGAGGAGAGAGTAACCCCTACTATGAATATCATATGCTTGTCAGCGGAGACGTCAGGATGCTGTTGTGATGTCATAATCTCCCCTTGACAGTCTGCTTGAGAAAGACCCAAGAGTCAGCCCTGGGAGCCAGAGGAACACTGCAAGAGTGAGCATTACACTAGAGGACAGGTATAAATACTAGGAAGGAGAGGGGCTTGTATGACAATTTCATCTTACTGTGAATTAGGCTTTCCATCTGAATTCAATAATTCAGACTACTAGACTGATTTTTTAAAGAATATATATTGGTCAACAATAAGTTCTTAACTTCATATACGGTGTGTCTCTTTTTGCCCATATCAAGATTTTAAGTGCAACAGTTTCAAGATAACATATTTACTTACCAAATAAGTAATCAGACAAACTCAGAAAGTGTTCAGTAAGTCACTTTTTTCTCGTGGGAAAAAGACAATGAAATTTTTTGTGAAATATATGAGTTTCAATGCTATGGAATAATGAATAGACTGGTTTGGGGAAGTCAGCTGTGAATGAGGCGAGTATAATGCTTTACTCTAATAGACCTGGAAGCCAGTGATGATAATATTGCCACTGATGTTATAAACTTTGGCTTTAGGGCTTTGGTTGTATCTTGATAAGCACTTTAGGGGGACTTTGTCCATATTTTTCAACTGTACCTTCAATAATATAAATACTAAAAATCTACTTAGAAAAGAAAATAAGGTTTAATTTTGTATTCTCTCAATTCTAGAAAAGAGGGCATTTTGTCTCAAACAAAATCCTCGGTATTGGACACATTGTGTCCCCCAAAGTTTACGGTCTTAAACCAACGTGAACTTACTAGAAACTGTATTGCAAGTGTTATCTTTTGCTTGATATTAACATAGTACCACAGATGATTGAATAATTTTCATGAAGGTGGAATGTAAAGATAAAATGAGCAGAATGTGCTTACTAAAGCTTTTAAGAACTATCATGTTCTTAAGTAATTTAAAATTACTCTCCTGAAAAGAGGCGAACTTAAAACAGGTGCAGTAGGCTGCTTGAAACACTATGTTACGTACCCTCACTCAAGTTCTAGGGAGAACTGGGTTAGTAATTACTTTTTCTGCATATGTACAAGTGATGGGTGTACTATTGAATTCTCTTTTTTGTATGTTTTATATTTCATTTTTGCCAGGAAATAATTAATAATAAGTATGGATATTGTATCAAAATAATTTCAATAATTATTTAGAAATTTAGTGCTATGCTATAAATACCTACTATAAATAAGCATTGTGTCATAAACAACTGCTTAAAATCTGAAATATAATTCCACAGCAGTTTTTATTTTTTGTTTGTTTCTTTTCTATTTTTGTCGTATGGTCTAAAAAGCAGCAGCTTACATTAGACTTCAGGAGAGTGTTCCATCAATATGGTTTAGAGGTCTCCAAGGCACTGACTCTTTTGAGCAGCCAGTGAATGAAAAGCAGATGCATTTACAGAAGTGGGTCACAAAGTTTCCATACTTCTTTAAGAAAAATCTATGTTGCACACTTTATATCGAAGTAAGAATATTTCAATGTTAAGAAATGCAGCTGAAAATTGTAATTTTCTTTTGTTTACCTTCATATTAAAATAGCTATTAAGTAATTAGTGGATGCATTTCTGTAGTGGTGGAAAGATACATCATTGTGAAGATGTTAAGGACATACTATATTTTTTTTATTTTTTTTCTTAAATACTTTATCTAATAAGCATGAGACAACACAGGATTCTATCAACTAATGCATAAAAAGTTGTTGTTCTGAAACATTTAATTACAGCTTTGATAGCCTGGATTATCTTTTAGCAAAAATTACCCTAAAAAAGGTAATTAAAATATCCACTCTTATGCTTCATGCTTGTGCTTAGAGTCAGCTGAAATTTAAAATAGCTGAATGTGGTAATATAAGAAATCTGTTCTCTGTACATTTCCAAAACTAGTTATTCCTGACAACCATAAATGAAAATACTCTTAGAAAGATGGATCTAAGATGTAAGAGTAGGTAAGTCCTCTTGTGTCATCCTATACCGTTTGTGAGTTGTTTAGTTTTTTCGTTGGTTTTCTTTTTTTTTTTTTAATGTAGGTACAATTAAGGCATTTATTAAATTATGAAAGGTCTTTCTAAAAGCATTTATTTGATGTTTGTTTCTTTTTCCTAAAAGTACATTGCAGTGGGAGAGAATGTATATATTTTGCAACTCTTCAGTAAAACAGGTACTGCATACTAATATCATAACTGTAGATACTGCTGTATCACAGAATACATCACTCGGTAATCACAAACAAAATACCTTTCATTTACTTCAGACTATATGCTATCATGCTTTATTTGGTCTTTATTTATCATTCTGCATGTCCGTAATTTTTAGTATTGCTATGATTTCCATAAATAACCACTAAGACATAATATCTTGGTAAGATATGTAAGATTTTGGTAAGATATGTAATATTAAAATAAACATTGCAAATATTTTTCTCTATCTTTAAATACTTATATTTTTTTTCCTAGTTATATAGAAAAAGACAAATAAAACAAAGGGAAACTGTCTGTGCTACTGACTTCCTTTGAAAAGTAATGACATTTGAAAAGTCATCTTATCCGCATCAGCCTCATTAAACATATATTATAATAATTATTAAGGTCTCAGAGTATTATAGCTCTTAACTCTTATTAATGAAAATTTGGGGAAAAAAGGTAATAACTGATTGTTGTTATTGTTGTTCCTTTACAAAAGGGGAAAGAAAAGAGATAAAATACAGTAACAAAGAAAATAGGTCTGTGATAACATTAGAAGATGCTGTTGTCTGTAAACATTTTATTTTGATCCCTATAAAAAATTGCTCTTGAATTCACCATCCTTTCAGGATCCCCTCCCTACAGAAGGTAGACCCTAGCTAGGCTGAATAGAACTAGGGTGGAAACAGAATAGAGTACAGGCTCCGTTGTGGAGTTCAGCAGTGTCTGTACCCTTTGCACAGAAAGCAAGTTTGGCACGGCACTTCTATAAATACTTCTCCAGTGAGGGAAGGGGAGATGGCAAAGGTGAAGTGGACCTTTTCACATAAAATGGTAGAAAATTGAAATGAGTAGATCACTACCTGGGAAACACCAGTCTATGCTTTTTGTACTATGGGTCACTGCACTGCAAACATAAAGGATGTTCTGCATAACCTGTCAGTGTTAAGCTGAATGAAGAGAAAATGTAAAATTACCTATTAGATTTAAGGGAGAAGATAACACCCCCCCTAAAAAATTATTCAACAAAAAAAACCCAAAACAGAATGTGTGACTTATTCCAAGAGTGAAGATGCAATTAAGAGCATTTTCTACATCTAGCCCAATTTTGCTTCATCTCACATTTTTTTTAATATGATGTTTCCTGTCTGATATGAATGTTATTTGCTTCTTAGCCCATTCCTGACTTGTCATCTTTCGTCTTATTTCCTGAAACATCCTTTCATGAAATGCAGTCGAATCTACTGCTGCTTCTTTTAAAAACATGCTCTGATAGTCACTGATTCAGTCAAGCATTTCAGTCTTAACAATCACGTGCTATTGTATGATCAGTGTGTATTGCAGCTACAGGAAAAAAAGATAAGTCCTTCTAAAAAGGGAGCTTGTTGTCTCCTGTTGACCATGTACAATGTTCATTTAGAAGAACACATAAATATTAATAATGCATCATGGAGGTAAAAATCAACCAGTCAATTAGTTCATACATGTTGATTAGAAAAGTTAGTTATTTGACATTTATATGGCTTGCTTTTTTGAAAGGGACTTGAGTTTTGTAACACATAGAATATCTTAAATTACATTCATGGCTCTAGTGTAAGAACAACTAAAGAACTAAGAACTAAAGAAGAGATTAATTTCACCTAAAATTAGTTATTCAGAAGCCAAATTGTGAGTGGGGCCTGGCTGGGGGGTGAAGGGATTGAGAGCAGCCCTGCTGAGAAGGACTTGGGAGTACTGGTGGATGAAAAGCTGGACATGAGCCAACAATGTGCACTTGCAGCCTAGAAGACCAACTGTATCCTGGGCTGGATCAAAAGAAGCATGGCCAGCAGGTCAAGGGAGTTGATTCTGTCCCTCTACCCTGCTCTCATGAGACCCCACCTGGAGTACTGCATCCAGCTCTGGAGTCCCCAACATAAGAAGGACATGGACCTGTTGGAGTGAGTCTAGAGGAGAGCCACAAAAACTATGAGAGGGCTGGAACACCTCTTCTACGAGGACATGCTGATACAGTTGCCAATATTCAGCCTGGAGAAGAGGCGGCTTTCAGTATGCAAAGTGGAATTATAAGAAAGACAGGGACAAATGTTTTAGCAGGGCCAGTTGCAATACGACAAGGTGTAATGGTTTTAAACTAAAAGAGGGAAGATTTAGACTAAATATACGGAAGAAATTCTTTACAATGAGGTGATGAAACAGCGGCCCAGGTTGTCCATTCCAGCCCCATTCCTGGAAACATTCAAGGTCAGGTTGGATGGGGCTCTGAGCAACTTGATCTAGTTGAAGATGTCACTGCTCATTGCAGGGGGATTGGACTAGATGTCCTTTAAAGGTCCCTTCCAATCCCAACTATTCTATGACTTTATGACTTTGTAGGGCCCTTAACATAAGTCTGGGCCATTCCACTAGTGTCATTAGTTTTAACAATCAACTATCATCCCTGCTCTGTCAAAATTGTGACACCGCATTATGAATACATGCAGCAGTATTTAGTTCAAGAATTTTCAGAGCAGCAATTTCTTAACAACTTGTCACTGTCCAACACTCTTGAACAGGTTCTTTTATATATTCCACACAAGGAGGGTTTAGAGTCTTAATACCAAATTTACTTATTTAAAGTTATTTGACATTACACAAGATTTTGATTTATCATAGTGACACATCAATGTACTAAAATCAATACATAAACACAATTTGCAGTTGGATAAGAATACAAACCTGATTCCCATTACCAGTCTAAAATAGGCTCACCATCGTGACACTGGATGTCCTAGTCACTGAGAGGGAATATACAGGGTGAAGCCAGCTGAAGCTTATTGCTCTCTTCAAAGTTCAGTTTGTTGGTTGCTCAATTTTTGTACTCTGTGTTGGGCTGAGTGATTGCATACATTTCCTCCATGCTAGTCTAGTTGGCTCAGAAACAGTCACACTTTTTTTTTTAATTAATTTTTAGAAGATAGTTTACACAATCAGTTCATCCACCCAACTGATACAGCTAGTTGACCCACTAACTTATTCAGCTATTTATCTAAAACAAATCCCACCCTCCATTCCCCTGGTCCCCTTTGTCTTGTGATATGGTCAACTTTCTTAGAAACAGCTGTGGTCACTTCCTACGTTCTTCCTTGAGCTTCATAACTACATCACCTGTGCCCATCTGCTCTGAGCATTCTTCCATTGTAGGGGTTGATTGGTCACACAGCTACAAGTCACCAAGTTTTATTTGGTTTCCCAGACTATCTGAACAGTACAATAGATATGGAATGTACAAAAGCCCAAGATACAGTTTGATTTTCCAAATAAAGTTGATTAAGAAACAGGATTAGAGAACCATGCAGGAATGAACTTATTTCCGGTCCCCTGCACCAATTCCCAGAATTCAACACCTCGTTTCTGAATAACCTGAAGAACTAACTAGTATGGATTTTCAAAAAGTGTTTGCAAAATATTGTAAAGAAACTTTAATGAGATGTCTGTATTACCTAAAAATATTGTGACACAAAGTTGTGATAAGGGACAATTAATCGGCTCAAATGTTAACACATGGTTTTACTCAAACTAGTATCTGAGATTGCAGGTTTATGCATCAAGAATGTGCTGTTTATGTAAACTGTTTGGGCTGGACCTTGACAGGGATAATGATTATTATCCCCATGGCTTTATTTTGGAGAGGAAACATTCAGTTCAGTAACTGCTGAGTGCTCAACTGCTCAGTCATGCTGTCCACTTCTGTCAGGCCATGTGTCAGTAACTGTCACAGCAATAAGTAGCTAGAGGGATAAAGACACTGATGCTAAAAAAAATTATGCACAATTATCTTATGAATAACAGTAATATATTTTTATTTACATCTTTGCTGCTTCAATTGTTAAATGTTATACCAAACCTCGGAAATGTTATGATGTGTCAGAATTGATGACAGAGAAAAGAGAACACCTGTTTCAAGACTAATGCATGAAGAGAATACACATGAGAAAATATGATTTTTATGGTTTTATGTTACTAATGACAAATAGTGTAAATGACTCTTGATTTCCTGGAGTTATATACACAGCAGAGAAGATGGTTAAGTTGGTGCTAGAACTGGTATCAGAATACAAGAGTTCAGTGAAGAAAATCTATTGCAACATTTCAATCAATATATTAAGTTCCTATCCAGAGATAGGTGAAACATTAATAAATTTTCACCAAAGGAAATTAAAATGTTTCCAGTTCATACGGATTACACATATAAACAAGTATACACACACAGCAATTCAGGACAGCTGTAATTCACTCTGTCTTGCTTCTGTTCTTTGCTTACTGTTTGACAAGGAACTTTTTTGATATTACTTAATATGTGATTACCCTTTGCTCCAGACCCCACCCAATGACTCTTAATTTTTGGCAACTGTCACTTGCTGTGCATTTACCCCAAAAGGGTTTAATATATAGACTTTAATCAACTTCCCTGGCCCATAGAAGTTTTCTATTGTCCATATCACAACAAAACAAAAGCTTTTGATTAGAAGTGTTAAAAGTGTATATGCAAAGCAGTAGATGGCAAAGCCAAATAATGCATTCTTCGTCCCTGTAGACCTATTCAGATATGAAGCCACACAGATAAGTTAGAGAAATACATGTTTTGTATATTCTAGGACAGAGTAGAAGTATATATTGACTTTGCTAACTATGACTGACAAGAAATAGAGAGATCTCTCAGTCTGAACAGGGGACTAACACAAATTCCCCTATTGTTTTAAGGAAAATAGTGCAGTGCATCAATGAAACGAGTTCTGCTCCTTCCGTGCGATTTTCCTCACAGAGAACAGCAGCAATGTGGCTTTTTTTTTTCTTTTGTACTGATCCCTTCATTATAAATTGTCAACATGCTGATTACATTTAAAAAAGTCCCAAAACACCTTTCATCTACTTTTCTACAGTCTGAGATAAGCTGTGATGTGATGCTCACTGTATAGATCTCATCTTCTCTGTTCAAAATACTGCTGAAGTGAGCAGCAAAGGGGAAGACACTAGCCTGAACTCTGTTACTTTGACCAAATAAGAACTCAAACTTTGTCACAGATGAAACCTGCTCAACAGTATGTCTGAGATAAAATGAGACCTTGAATACACCTGCACAGCTCTAATTCATTAGATGATTCTGTTTTGGGTTGGCAAATCAAGCAGAGAAAAAAATAATCATTTCGTGGGAGGCTTGTCTGAAAGCTATAGACTAAATCTGACCTCTCTACTAGTTTAGGTCAGTCTGGGAAAGAAGCAATGAAGCACAAATGAACTATTAAAAACTTTACATCATTTTAATGCCTTTGGGGAAGGATCCAGCAGGTGATACTGACCCAGATAATGACAACTAATTGGCTTAAATAAGGAGAAATCCAATTGTCTATGAAAAGTTGGTGGTGGTGTTTGTTACCCATTTAAACTGGAGGTGGAACTGAGATGTATGGATGTGGATACTGTGATGTCTCAGTGTTAGCATTTTGTTCCTTTGAACTCTTAGAGCTGATCACAACTAGACTGGATGTCCTGCCTGGTATGCGTTCTGTGCAGCACCTCAATGTTGTTGAATAGACACCTTAAAATAAATTTTTGATATCCAAATTCATCTGAATTAGATGTTGCTAGCAACATCTTCCTATTGCAAATATCTTTTCAGGGTAAAAACCATGTCCATATCATAATTTTTGTCATTATTTCTATTAATCCTACTCCCCATGAGAGAAACATAGTAACTCTCTCACAGGGAGTAGCAGAGAACAATATCAGTAGAAATACAGAGATTCTGGCTCCACTGAAAACAGTGGAGCCAAGATCTCACAGAAGACTTTGAGCATGAGAACACTCAGTAGTCGTCTTGCTTACTCTATAATGCTTCAGCAATAACAATATATGCTTATCTATTAACATAGATAATAAAAACTGTTCAGAGATTACCTTGAACCTCACAATTTCAAAGGAATCCTCTACTTAAACATTTTTGCTTTTCCTCATAAAAAGTTCAGGTTCTGTTTTGGACTCACATTGACAAATATGCAGCCTTAAGCACTGCTGTAATACTACTGTGCAGTGAAACTATCAGAGAAAAGAATCATAGAATTGTTTAGGTTGTAAGGGACCTTTAAGATCCTTGATTCCAACCATCAACCTAATACCGCCAAAACCACCCCTAAACCATGTCCCTAAGCACCATGCCTGCCAGTCTTAAATACGTCCATGAATGGTGATTCCACCACTTCCCTGGGCAGCCTGTTCCAATGCTTGATAACCATTTCGGTGAAGAAATTTTTCCTAATGTCCAATTTAAACCTCCCCTGGCGTAACTTGAGGCCATTTCCTCTTGTCCTATTGCTTGTTACTTGGGAGAAGAGAACATAATACCCTTTCAGGCTGACAGCACACTTCCATTACCTTTCTAATTTGCTAGGTCAGCCACATTGATAATCTAACTTATTTCAGTCAAACACTTCCAAAGGTTAGCAAACACTTACTATTTAAACTATTTCATCTCATGTGGCTTTTTTTTGACTAAATCTCAGAAGGTTTCACTCAAAAGAAAAATAAGTTAGCAACTCTGAAAGAATAGTAATTGCTATTCAGTAAAAAGTAAATGATTAACAGCTGACAGAATGAAAACCTCTGCAGCTTCAGGAAGAAAAACACATATGAATGCACTATCAGTATTTAAATATTTATGTCTACATTTATATAATGTTTATCGTCATGGGGTCGAATAAAAGAAAAATAAGTTACAGCCTCTGGTTAGCATCATGGAATTAAATCATACAAAAATAACTGATTTATCCTAAAACAAGTCTCTCGAACAGTCAAATACTGAATAACTATATATTCAATAACTATATATTCAAGAGACTGTACAAATTCTTTAGTCTCACTATCAGAGATGTCCATGAATTTTCAGAGAGTTATGCTTTTTGGTCAAAAAATATGATTTAATCAAAAACATAGTCTTTCAGAAGAATGCATTTTGATAAATTTTCCACTGGGAAAAGCATCTCTGGTACAAGACTGAATTTCCCATGAGACAGCCTCAGAGAAGAAAGGTGAATAGTACAATGGTCCAAACATTCGCTTGAGTTATGACAGAGCAGAGATCATAGATTTCCCCCATTAAAATAATTGCCCTCAGTAAGAAAAATGCAGAGAGAACTTATTAAATTTTTATGCGTCATGCGATATTCTGATAAGTTTTGTGGGAGATAAAGTCAGTTTTACCATTTCACTAGAATGGTGCAGAGGTAGCCCGAAATGATCTGTGTGTTCTTTATAGCTGTTTGCAGTAACACAGGCACCTGCTGCTCTGTGGGATCAGCAGGGGATCAAGCTGTAAAAAGCATCTGTTTCTTACTTCTACCTTTTTTCCTCCATCTGCCTCTTAATTCAAGAGAGAAATGACCCAGTGAAACTCTGTTAGAGAAGTTCTTAGTGAGTCCCAAGGAACGTAGGAACATGCTATTAATTGACTGTTCTCCCCCTTTTCTGCCCATTTTAACAATTCTAACAGGTTTGGTTACCCTCTCGTCACAGAGCCAAAGGGAGGGATATAGCCTTTGGTTATTTTTGAATGTTGTCACAAACTAGAGTCAGAGGTAATTCTAACAGTTAAAAAAGCTGAACCAAGTTTTGCCCGAGGCCCACTTGAATGGTTTTTGTTTGTTGTTCATTGCAGGTAAATTTAGTCTGGTTCTGTGTAATGTTTCACCTTGACATAAGAATATCTAAAATAAAAACAACATTAAAAAATTGAAGTTTCTTCTGTTGTGAAGAGTTGAACAGTAGCAACATATATGGTCAGGCAAAATAATGAGATTTTTTAAAGTCAGAATTTTATAATTAGATCAAATTTAAAGCAAACACTCCTGATGTGGCCCTGAAGTGGTCAAGCAGTTGGACTAGATGATCATTGTAGGTTCCTTCCAACTGAAATTCTATTCTATTCTATTCTATTCTATTCTATTCTATTCTATTCTATTCTATCCTATCCTATCCTATCCATGAATCCTGGTGATATCAAGGACTACTTACCTGCCTAAAATTGAGTGGGACAACAACAAAAGAATAAATTCAATAAATTTAATTATTTTTTGACTTTAAGACTTAAAAAATACATGTGAGATGGTTATTCTGTTATAATGATTTTTAAATGTAAGTAGAACTGAAAAAATTACTCAAGTTATAAAATGTTGTCTTTATGGCGTTGCAGAACTGATTAACAAAATATCCCTACACCTTACATACATCACATATATGATGGACAGCTGTTTATCTTCTATCACCTCTCTGCGTTTTTAATGGTCTTATGTAAATTAGTTCTTTCTTTTAAAAGGGAAAAAAGTTATTCTTCCTGTTATGTTGACATAGACCTCAATACCTGGAGCTGCTTTACTAGGTTCAGGTATTTGTCCTGGCTTAACAGAAAATTGCTAGCATTGAGGATTTCCTACATCTATTGAACATTTATTTCTATTACTTGGGATGTTAAAATTAACAATAAGAAAAGTATACTATCAATCAGTTGCATGGGTAAAAAAAATTCTTCTGTGTATATAGAGTAGCACAACATAAACAGAAAGGTACTGAATTCCAGGAGGTTGTATGAATAGTTGCCTATTTAGTCTTATTGTCTACCTACTTACCTATTTAGCACATTCTGCTTTACATGCATTTTGTAGACTTTAAAAATATATATTTTTGCTCTATTAAGAGATGTTTACATGTTTCTGGTTAGAAAAACCCCAAACCAACAAACATTCCAGGCAAACTGATAATCTCATCCATTAACTCTGTTTTTAAAACTTCGTAAAGCTTCAAAAAAGGTGACTCAGGTAAAGAAGACAGACATATTCACACATACACATGTTAATTTTATCTTGGTAGCCAATTTTAATTAGTTTTACCCATGTGGAGGTTTCAGTGTATTAAATTGCAGTGAGAGTGCTTTAGAACTGCTAACAGATTGAGAATAAGAGAAAACTAATTTATGATTTAAAGTTAAAGCTTTTACTTTAATGATAGCTTTACAGTAAGACGCGTGTGCTTGATCGGGTTTTGTTTTCTTTGCTTTTCTTTTCTTTTGTTGTGAAATGGGAAGCTTGCCTGTCTTAATACTACATTGCACAGATTTTTAAATGGCTTATGCTATAGTATTTAAAAGTAAAGAGGGAGCCAAACACACGAAATTGGTTCAATGTGGAGAAAAGAGACAAAATCAGGAGCAAATAATGAGAAAATCATTCATAGATTGGTGAATCTTGTAACTAAAAGAAACTATTCTGATCATCAAATATAAAGTAGGCAAGGGAACCCCCCCCAAACCTAAAATTTAGAAGGAACCAATGCCAATCAATGCAAAGAAAAGCCTAAAGGTTTATACTGTGGCGGGTTGACCTTGGCTAAATGCCAGGTGCCCGTGAAGGCAGTCTATCACTCCCCTTCTCAACAGGATGGGTGGAGGAGAAAGCAAGATGGAAAAAACCCTTGTCGGTCAAGATAAACGCAGTTTAATAAAGCAAAAGTGAAGGCCGTGTGCAGAAGCAAAGGAAAACAAAAGATTTATTCTCTACTTCCCATCAGCAGGCAATGTCCAACCACTTCCCAGGAAGCAGAGCTTCAGTACATATAGCAGTTGCTCTGGAAGACAAATGTCATAAATAAGGAACGCCCCCATCTTCCTCCTCCTTTCTCCTAGCTTTTGTTGCTGAGCAGACATCATACGGTGCAGAATATCCCTTTGGTTAGCTCAGGTCACCTGTCCTGGCTATGTCCCCTACTAAGATCTAGCCCATCCCCAGCTTACTGGGGAGGGGGAGAATGTTGGAGAGACAGCCTTGACGCTGTGCGAGCACAGCTTAGCAGTAGCCAAAACACTGGTGTGTTATCAACACCTTTCTAGCTACCAATACAAAGCACAGCACTATGAGTGCTACTATGGGGAAAATTAACTCCACCTCAGGCAGACCCAATACATATATAAATACATTCTTGGACAAATAGGGTGGGGAAAGGTCTTCATATCTACAGCTGCAGTTCCTATATGCTTGGGCAGGTATATCTGTTTATGCCAGTTGTTCCAATAAAGTCAGTAGTATAACTCATGAAGTTAGAAACAGGTATCTAACCTGAATAACTTTGTTGATTTGGGTTTTATTTTAAAAGAAACTAAATTAATGGTGTAAAATAGTTGTGAAAGAAAAACTGTAGTTTCTTTGTAGGGGAAAAACGTTTTGTAATGTGTCACCATCTACTAAAAGACAAATATGAGGAAGAGATACTTATGTTACCATTCACTTGTTTATTTCACTTCTGCAGCAACCAGTTTTACTCTACCATGTCTGACATGAAGGTTTTACATCTTTCCAGAAACCCAAGATTATGGTTTAGTTCTCTGAGGTTCTTTTTCCCCTTTCTCTGGGAGTGATGGAGAAGCAGGAAGCTGGAGGGAAAGAAGAAAGAAGAGGAGACAATATTTGCATCAGAAAGAATTACTCCCATTCATATGAATGAAATTTCTTGTAATTTGTAAATTGTGAATTTGTAAATTGTAATTTATAAATTTCTTTTACTATCAAGCTTAGGAAAAGTACCACCAGGTGCTAACCTTTTCTATGGCTTTTTTCTCATAGTTGGGATATTAGTAAAAAGACTTGATAGTTTTAATTTTGCTTCCTTTCCAAATTGTCACTTGTGTGCCAGCATAATCTCAGCAGGTAAAATCAGTCCAAGGCTTCAAATCTTCCCTTCATTGTGAAGTCTTTTAATTAAATAAGTAAATACCAACATTTAAATCTTTGTCTCCCACATAGTTTGGAGGGCAGTGTACAGTCACTGAACAAGCTTCTAAGATTTTACTGTCTGATTATAATCTATGACAAGTTGCTTGTATGTCCTTATCCTTTAAAAACAGTATTGCCTTGGAGTCCTCACATAAAATTTTTTTGGAATCATAGTTACTATTTAAGGGTTTGACAATAATTTCCTATTCTTTTCTTCAATCACAAATTTATGGTCCCCAAAGATATACAATCTACACAGTTCTCATGTTTGCCCCCAAATCTATTTCACTGTCCATAAAATCTTCCAACCTGATGTGAACAGAATTATCCCTTCCTAGTCTACCTCTCTCACACTTCAGAAATGGCTCCAGGTGTGGTCCAAATTTTCTCAATTACAGCAGAGAAAGCAACACTGATTTCAACTGAATCTGATGGGTATGGTAACCTTTTTTATTCTATGAATGCATTGGATTAATACTGTTTGAGTGGTGCCCTTCTTAATGAATTGCAATGATATCAAAGTTTGGCCACAATCCTGAATCCAAATAAGCCACACTTATGTACTTCTTCTAGTACTCATTTCCTTGACAGGCATCTTATTTCATAATACTTTGACAAAATACACATACAGTCACCACTCATGACTCATTTAATCAAATTAAAAGTAAACTATTTAGTCTTCTTTAGTATGATATCTCTTGATCTGAATGAAAGAAGTATCCTGGCATACCTGTGTATTGTTCATTTAGTTGGACTGCATCATGGTGCTTTATCATGGAATTGTTACACCCTTTTGACTGCGGGAGTTCATTTCTGGTTAAGGAAGTCAAATCCCAGGTCATGGCTTGGCAGTTCTGTATATGACCACACCTCACAAAACTCTGAAAGGCTTTTACAATCAAAATTTTCTTCAGCCATGTGGGAACTTCTATCACAGCTGCTGCTGTGATAGACTACCTAAATAATAAATATATACTTATAGTATATTATTTACCAAATACCTCATAAAAAACATTAAATGCAATATTTAGGAATATAATTTTCCTATTTTTATTATTTATTGGGAGAAGCAAGAAGTAATATATGGGACATTTGGGTATACACAGTTTACTTTCTTAGTGTTGTGTATTCTGAGCTACTATTAAGTTGCCTATAATGTGAATATGATCCACCACTAATACACAATCATGGAATGACATCTCAGCATATGAGAAACTGGGGTAATCCAGGAAGAGAAAATACCTTTTAAAAGTTTAAAGACTTCCCTACCAATAACTCATTAATCTTCACAGAAGGAAGTAATAATGTTGGTATCAAATAGGATTCCATTTAATCTAGCTAATGTCCACTTTCTCAATAATTTACACAACAGCAAAAATATTCTTTAGGTTTGATTACAGAACATAAGTTTCACTGTAGTCAGTCTTTAAAATTGGGAAGATAATTAAAATAGCCAAACATGACATTAAGGTTATTAGTTTTTATAAAATTTCAGAGTAACAACTGAAAACAAAGCACTTAATGATGTTTGTTACAATATATCCTAAAATTATATTTAAAAATTTAAATCTCATTAGCATAGATATGAATTATTAAATGATTAAGTGAAGTATCTTGGTGACCTGATTAAAGAAGTAACAATATATGAAAAATAAAAAGTTGGTGGAAGCTTATACTAAGGTACTTGAGGGATACGTGGTAGATCCACCTCAGTAATATTTTCACTGAAGAAAAAGAAGTAAACGTGGATTTTTAAATTATATTAAAGAAAGACTGTGAGCACTAAGGAAGTCAGGAAGACTAAAAGCAGGCAGAATATAACAACTGTTTTTGAAAAGATAAGCTACTACAGAAGAATTGGCTAAACTAGACATTTTCTGACAGATGAAGAATTCACCTATCCTTGGTAGCTGGAAACCTCATAAAGAAATAATTTATGGACGTTTCCAATAAACCACTTATATCTGATTCTGTGGAGGTATAAAGATATTGCTCACCATTTATTTGTTCTAGATACTAAATGCTAGAGTTGGTAAGGTTTTTTTTTGAATATGTTTTGTCAAGAAAAAAACCTGACTGAATTGAACTGAATTATTGTTTGGGAACATGTAGATTGTATCAAAAATACCGATGAAAACCAGAAAGGCTGATAGGCTGACCAAGCAGCCAGCTGCTAGTTTATCTGATTTTCTGCCAGCATGTTCACCAGCTATCTTGCCAATTGGACCCCAGTCTAGTGGGCTGGCTGGACACCAGGCAGGATGCTTGGCTTCTCAGCGTGCCTACTACCCAGCTGTCCTCCTTGGCTGGCATGAAACCTGGCTAACTCCTCAAGTCACCACCAGCCCAGCTGGCTTTTCTGAGCAGTCCAAAGAGTTTCTTAAGTTGTCCTGATATTTAGCATCCCGAGCTGTCTGACCACCTTGTTAGTCACCCAGCTATCTTGCTGAGTAAGGGAAAGCTCTGTTTCTCATGTGCCTCATAAGTGTCTCTGCTCTGCCAGAAACTGGAAAGTTGCACTTCTGTCTGGTTGAGTATCTGGACTAACTCTCCAGGTATCTAGGTGGGGAAAGGTTGGCTGGTAGGCACTGAAACAGACTGTTCCGTTTCACCAGCAATTCTGTAATGTTGACATTTTTTATTATCCTCCCCATAGGAATTAAACAGAACACTGACATTTAGAATTTCCAATAACATAGATGCAAGTTATAATTGTTTCTTGCAGATGTGTATGCCATATGATTTACATCCATAACATATGAAACATAATAAAAAAAAAACCCCTATTTTTATCAGTATAAATATGTTAAGATAAAAAAGCGTGCCTTGTCAAGCAATATTTTAAACTAACATCATTAATAGATAAAATATTCTGTAAACTGATTTATTTAATTATGAATTAAAGGAGGGTCAGCAGTAATTATGAAGTCCTCACAATGACATAATAAGGTTTGTTTATCAAAAAAGGACATAAATTGTGAAGGCACTGCAGTATTCTTGATGGCACAAAGAATTCTCAAGAGCTTTTGTAAGTGATCCTGTATTCAACTAAAAGGTATACTGTTCACTGAGATCAAATGTCATTTTAAAAATAAATTTAAAAATAAGTATTAAAAATAATACTTTTGTCTGCTCAATGGAATTTTCCAGTTCATTTTGCAATTCTAATAGTGACATTTTTCCTCAAATACGTAAATTTTATACATTCCTGATAAAGGGTGGTAGCAAATGGATGTTGCATTTTATTCATATGCTATATTCACCATTTGCCATGCATTTTCTCTTACTAAGGAAGTAAAAATGGAACATACATTTCCTGCGACCTTCAATGAATAGTACAGATGTTGAGAAGTCTCCACTGCTTGAAGATCTGTCTGTGGCAGTTTTCATTTCTCTTTCATTCTCCCTCATTCCTCTCAAAACTGGGGTTACAGGGTCAGTGTTAAGAATACAGAAACAGAGTGTGTAGTTCAATAGCACAGATTTTTAAATAGCTTCATTCAAAACAACCAAAATGTACAGAAATCAGCACAATTAATTTTGTAAAACACTTTGAGAATTATGTTTAATGACCTGGATGATTAAGCACAGAACTTGTGCCATGATCCAGTGAAAAGCATATTACAGCATCCAACCAAAAATCTTTAGTACAAAAAAAGCAAAAGAAAAGATTCTTCTTCCTTCTTTTTCCAAATGTCTATAACTTTCTGAAAGAAATGTAAGTTTTCTAAGAGATTTGTTGCTAGGAGATTTATTTGCCAGCACACTACTGGCAAAAGGTTTCAGGGCTCCACTGCAATTTTAAACTTTGGACATCTATTCCTCAAAACATAGGGGCTGTTACTGAGGAGTCATATTCCTGGATGAAATTTGCATACCATTTCTTTAAATGAAAAATACATGGATGGTGTTAACAGATGCTGTAGAATTTGATTTGGTGGGTGTTTGCTAATTCATAACAGCAGGTAATTTACACTAGTGCCTTACAACATCAGTCATTTCTGTGCTTGGAACAAATAATTCATGTTTAAATAAATTTTCCAGATGTGAAATTCTATTGAGTAAAGGAGAATTAAGAAGAAAAAGAGGAAATAACTACTTAAAAGGAAAATTGAGTTTAATCAAAAAATTTTTAAAAAGATATTTTAAATTGTATAATAAAAGAACTATTAACTGAAATCTTGATTATGTAGCACAATAACACAAAAGAAGAAATATGTTGTTTCTGCTAGCTCTACTACAGTAACTGAACGGTTCTTTGTTTTGGGCTTTACGTACTGCTGAAACGGAAATGTTTTTAGAACCCCCTACTTTTGGATCCCAGGAAGAATGACAATCTGAGATATAATCCTTTCCTGTGTAATGCAACCCAAACCAATTTACTTTCTAAAAGTAGTTTGATTTTTCCCTTACTGTAGTGCTATCAGATAGCAATGTGCTCTCCGGGGACTCCATTCATGCTGAGATTGCACCAAACAGTGATTGCACTGCTGAATCAGTCTGTAATCAATCTTGCATCCTACAGATCTCCTTTAGTATTTTTCCTTTGATCACTGTCTAATGGGAAACATAACACGTTAAAGAATAATGAAGCTTCAATCTAATTGTGTCTTTGCTGGAGAGCCTCTAGGCACCCTTTTGCAGCCTCTAATGAAATGATTCTAGCAGTCCATGCTTATCCACATGGTCTACAGAAAGGATATATGGTTAATATAATTTCTCTTTAGTGTAAGCATATGTTAACTTTCAATATGTTATTTAGAAACTTTTCCAGTCTTTGTGCACTTATTTCTCTGGTTTCTACTATATTTATGATTTCTAATTAATAGTTATTTTGTTCTGTCTTATATGAGGGGAACTTTTGCTTTCAACAGTTCAGTGAATGCATTAACAGACTTTGCCTTCAGAACACATTCATTGCATAATGAAAGTAAAAGATAATTCTAAAAACACTTATCTATCAGTAAGCCAAAATCATGTTACAATGATTCCTATTATTCATTACTTTTGATGCATTTCATACTTTGGCAAAGTATTATATTACCTAAATAGTGAATGAGAAATGAGAAAATATATAGTTAAAAGTGTATCAACATCTTTAATTATTTTTATTGTAAGTCATAAATGCCTGCAAACTTCCAAAGAAATCTTATTGTATCAAGTTCAGTAACAAAATATGCACTGTATCTAAAGGGCAGATGACCAAACTTAAGTCAATATTCTGTTAATTTTCATATAATAATGGAGATATTTCATTGGAGATTTAGGATAAAGTAGGAAAAAATGTACAAGAGTGTTTAAAAAGCTGTGTCTTATTTTTTTTTCTTGGCTGAAAATACAGGATAACCATGTTCAAAGTAGACAGTCCCCTTCAGAATTATTCTCAATGCCTTTGGGGTTTTGTGTGTGTTTTATTGTTTTTGTTGCAATATGTCTTTGTGAGAGTACTTGTTACATGTTACAATAACAACACTGTTGTTGTTGTTATGTCCCATCACTATTTTGCTCCTTCTTTCTGATACTGCCTAATCCAAAACACAATTTTTTCTAATTTCTGATAGTTCACAAGGTGCATACCTCAGATGGTAAAACATCAGGAAAGATATCCACATTTATAGTCTTAATGGAAAAATGTAGGAAGACAAAAGGAAGACACAAGGTGAGTGGAAATGCAAATTCCCTTTTTCATGCTTGATGTCTGCAATTTTGGGGAAAATATTTCCCTTCAACGCCAACATTTCCAATCAACCTCTGACTATCTGACTCTCTTATTCCACCTACAGTTTTCTGTTGTTTAATTTTCATGTGTACAAATCTGCAGAGCTAGCCTGTCAAACTATATATGGATACTTGAGGAAAATTCAGATGTGAAAAACATGAGCACAGCATTAAAAGTATTGAACTCTTATCAGCTCTAAAACAGGAGAGGTCTGCATTCCAAAAGTAATATGGTCAATGGAGCTGTGTTGATTTCTAGAAGCAGAAGATCTCAGACTAAATTGCTGGAGTTAGTAACAAAGAAAATATTTAGCATGTTTCAGACTTCAAAGTAATACCAGCCATGTCACCAAATTGCTTTCTGTGAGGTTTTATCAACTTTTGCGTTGCTTCCTGAGACAGTCTATTTCAAACATTCTGAGAAAACAAATCTTGAAGTTGGTTATTAGAAGTTACAGGAACTTGGCATTTTTATTTGACATGTATTTGTTTGAAAAATTTCAGATCTGGAATATGTGTCTGTGAAAACACAGATTTACAAAAGTACAAATGTGCATATACAAATATGAATATGAACATATATATATTCATATACATATATATATACACTCATGCTTTTTCCCTTTATGTTTCTTGGTAAACGTAACTGTTCTTTTTTAAGTAATTCATGGAATCATAGAATCATGGAATGGTTTGAGTTGGAAGGGACATTTAAAGATCACCTAGTCCAACCCCCCTGCCATAGGCAGGGATATCTTCCACTAGATCCGTTTGCTCAAAGCCCCCTCCAACCTGCCCTTGAACACTTCCAATGGTGAGGCATCTACAACTTCTATGTGCAACCTGTTCCAGTGCCTCACCACCTTCATTGTAAAAAATTTCTTCATATGTCCAATCTAAACCTACCCTCAGTTTAAAACTGTTGGCCCTTGTCCTGTCACTATGGGCCATAGTAAAAATTCTGTCTCCATCTTTTTATAAACCCCCTTTGTATGCTGAAAGGTTGCAACAAGGTCTCAACATAAACTTTTATTCTTCAGGCTGAACAATGCCAAAAATCTCAGCTTTTTATTTATCATTACCTCTATCTACTCCCCAAATATTTTATCTTCCTGACACTTCCAGTTTTTAAAATCTTCATCTTCTTCCCTCTGCCATTGATTAATGTGCATCACTTCTTGTGGTGGGACGATCTCAGCCAGCTGCCAGACACCCACCGACCACTTTCTCACTCCCCTTCCTCAGCAGGACAAGGATGCAAAAGCTCATGGCCCAAGATAAAGACAAAGAGATGGCTTACCGTTTGCTGTTACAGAAAAAAAAAAGAAAACTTGGGAAATTTATAGCAAATTAAGGTAGATTTGGATAGTAAGAACAAAAACAAATTTAAACAAACACCTTTCCCCAACCTTCCCTTTTTTCAGGCTCAACTTCACTCCATTCCCAAACCCTCTACCAGCCCTTCTAGTCATTTTCTCCTGGTATAGAGTAGTCTGATCAGTCATATGCTCTGCCTCTGAGCAATCTTCATGTAGTGATATGAATTAATGAGGACCACTTGCAGGAAGATAATATGCTTTGAATCAGGACTGAAATTTGTACTGGAAGTTTTATTTATGCAGGTTGATATGTAGTGTAAGAAGAGTGCTATTTACTATTCATTACCTAAAATACACCTGAACGTGCTATGTATTGTACGAACATCAGTGTTTTAAAGAAATGGGGGATATCACATTGAGTTCAGCTTCTTTGCTAGCGAAAGGCCTGATAAAAATGCTATACTAGACTTCAATAACGTCCTCTTATGTCCTCCTCCACATCTTACTGCAGTTGTGCCAGCAAGTATTTCCCTATAGCAGGGCCTTTTTTCTAAAATCTTTTCATATATTTTATATTGCTGAAGTAAGGGAGTAAAGAATTTTCTGCTGCATTAGTAAGAAATACCTGTTTTCTGTGCATCTATGTTGTGTATTTTGGAAGAAAAAAAACACCACTACCACCAACAACAAAACCCCAAAAACAAAACAACAAAAAGAACCCCAAAAATGAAAAATCCCCACAAAACCACCTACTTGTAATGAACCAGTTGAGAGACAGTTTCTCTGGTTCTTTTAAAATTAAAATGTTATTGCAGTTTCCCTTGTGTTGTAACATAAGGGAAATGTTCTAATATTATTAATGTTCTGTAATACACATTGTTGTTCTTATTATACTCTGCATTTCTTCAAATAATTTTTATTGAATTTTAGTTTATAATACATTTTTCACAGAACTTTAAAAAATAATCTTATCAGCTAAGAATTTTAGTCATATTCTTAACTACTGTAAAAACAACACCACCACCCCCCCCCCCCCCCCAAAAAAAAAAAAGAGACAAAAAAGGACATTTCGTTCATGGTTTCTGCAAATATAAGAATTCATGCATTTGAAAGCAAGCTTTCTTTCTGTCTGTGTCCCTCAGTGCATTATCTGGACCTCTGACTTAACTTGCATCTGAAACAGTATCATTACATGCTACAAAAGATTTCACTCTGATGAAACCATTTCATTTTTCACTGGATCATATTTAACATTTCAATGCAAGTGTGATATCTCATTTACCTATATGTCTGAGCTCTGAAAAGTTTGGGGTTTGTTTGTTTTTGTTTTTTCCTAATTGTAGCAAAGTTGGATATGAAGAGTTTAGTCTTTTGCGAGATATTAATAGGGCTTTATTGTTATCTACTCATGGTGAAAACCTGTAGTAATTTCAAAGAGAAAAACAAACCAAACCCAAATACAGCTGGCTGTCTTGCCTTTTCCAGACTAACTGCTGGTATAATACATGTCTTGTTTCTGGAAATTACATAAAGGGATTGCTCTTCCACTTAAGTCTAGTTTTCTTATTGTTGTATTTTATCACAAAGTCTTAGTATAAAAATCAGTGCTCTTCACAAATGTATTTATCTGCAGTCTAATCACAGTCTTTTATTTCTTAACTTTACTATTGGTAGTGGCTGTTGTCAGATCAAAACACAATGCCCTTTTGGTGAGAAGGAATAAAATTCTGAACAAGGCAAAATGGTACATAAGTCTGTAACATAGCTGGTCACCTTTTTTGATGATTTCACTATTTTAAAGCTTCAAATTGAGTATTTCCAATAGAAGATAAAAAAATTGAAGTATCAAAGGTCAGCGAAAGACAATATTTTTAAAATCACTAGTAAAAGAAAGCATGAAAGAATTGTCTCAAAGGCTAGAATCAGTTAAGTTCACATGACCAAATTATGGAAAAAGCTTTCTTTACTCAGCAATAGTCATCCTGAGCTAGTACCCCTCTATAAATAAAATCATAGTCAGAGGATGTTGTGGAATATAATTTTATCAGGATGAGGATCTTAATCTTTTGCTTTTCTATTTTCTCAAAGAAACAAAAAAAACCTCCAAAAACACACAGTAAAAACTTTTCAGTACATTTTCTTTCTTACAAGAGAGCTTGTAGAAATAAAGCTGATATGCACAGTTCACTTTTTTTTTAGTCCAAAATCCTAACTGTATTTTTTAAGATTGCTGTTCAAATGGTTCTAGTATTTAGCAACAGATTAGAAGACATTGCATAAGTTTAACAAGCATTTCATCTTGGTGTTTCAGTGTTTGCCTTCATGAACATCATAGAATTTTGTAAGAGGTCTTTGTTTCCTTGAATTTGGCGATGTTTACTATTAACAGATATCAGTATTGATTCTTTAAGCACTGATTCTGTCAACTGACTGATACTGCACAAGAAAAAAATTAAGGTAGCTGCTGATCTTGCAGCTGGAGATTTAACTACTTGAGAAGCTCATAAAGTTGATTAAACTTGAGAATTGTAAAGATTTTTGTACCTTTGTGTGGCTACCAAGTAATAACTGATTATACCCTTGCTAATTTATGGGATGAGTTGCTAAGTCAAGTTGCTTGTTATGTAATTTTGGTGTGTAGACCATTAGCCTGAAAGTATTATGAACTTAACGTTATGGAAAATTCTCCAGAAAACTTTACAGATACTTCAATTTGTACTTTTGCCCTTATATACAAATATTTATTTTACTCTTTGCCATCCAATGGCATTCCCTTATCCACTTAGTTTCATATCCATTATTGTATAATCAAATATATGCTTATATTACTAGTTTCTTTTTCCATAAGTACCTACCCTCAAAAGCAGATTGATTTGTAAGTCTTAGGGTTCTGTTGGTGTCTACTCTTATTATTTACTACCATTTGGTGTATTCTATGTTTTCCAGCTGTATTTCTGGCCATAAAATTTTAAAATGATTCACGTATCTTTTGACTTTGCTTTTATTCTCTGACATTGCAGTGAAATATTATTCATTTTCCTTTCTTTAAGGTACAACAGTAATGCTGATCCTAACTGTAACAGTTAAACCAAAGTATCTTCCTATTTCTCAGATCTGCACTGTGACCAGCAATATGTTCCCTCTGGCATTTTCAATCCTTATGTCAAAGATTATTTCAGAATAATTAATCTGAGAGTTAACAGAGAAGCACAGATTGATGTGCTATTCTACCCCAAACTCCTGCTTGTTATAAACTATACGTTTTAACTGAAATTTCTACAATGATTGTAAATGACTATTTATTATTTATGCAATTAAAATACTTTATCTCTGCACTAATGCTAGTAAAATAACTGCATATATGCAAATGCCTATAGTTATAAAAATGTAGGACAGCCACCAAGTACTTCTGGAACAGAAATACAGTGATTCTGACATTTTGCACAGTGTAATCTAAGTTCTAGTAGTTATTGCAGAAAAGGTTTTAGACAATTGGTCTGTTAGGAAGATATGGGCAAAAACAGTCTGAGATTTTTGTAGCTTAGATATAAATCACAGAAATAGAAATTAATATTAATGAGGACTAGATTATTGTATTTGCTGCTATTAATGGTTGTTGTGTGTTTTTGCAGAGTATCATTCATTTCTCTCTTAAGGGCAAGACTGTTAGAAAAATAAAATGTTAATGTATTTTAATTACTTGCTTTGAATAATTATTATTAATCAATAAATAAAATAGTGATACATATTTATTTAGCCACTTCTCTCACGTTCTTTGGAATGTTTTATAACTTCGTTCATTTTTCTAAAGATACTACTAAGAAATAAATTGTTACATTTCTTTGATTGAAATCACTGCTGCAGATACATCTTCGTTTTGGCTGAAAACCAATATCACAAAAACAGAGCATCACACTAGAATTCCCAGTGCTGCTGTCTAGAGCTTTTGACTTCACCACACAGGGGTTATGAAACCACTTCTTTAAGTGCAGGTTGCAAAGATCAAGAGGAAACAGGCATTGTTCAATGCAAACGTTTTCAGGACTATTTGAGAGTATCATCCACAGTAATACCAATAGTATTAGGAAATAAATAGGCTTATTTAAACAGGTAAGACAGTAGGTTCCAAAAGAATGTTATGCTTGGTTACCATCTGTACACTTTTGAAGAAGAAATGCCTACATGTTATGAGGATCTTGTGCTTTTTTGGTGCGTAAGAAATTGAACTGCCACCAGGTGCAGACAGGAAAGTCATCTTAGGCAGTGTTTCATAACAAAGAGGGCTTGGTACACTAGTTAGAGGATATTGTTGATCTGAATTTCCAGTCATGTATCTGGTGCCCTTTCCTGGATATTGGAGCAATGGATTCATAATATCAGATGGCTTAGAAGTAATAATGTTGAAACCCAACCTTAATCTTAATAGTAGCTAAGAATAGTAAACACTAATTTCACCTGAAACACTTGTGAGAATTTTGCTTACCATGCATTTATTTATAGCATTGAAAAAAATAAATCACTCTGGTAAAATACATAGTACACAAAGATTGTCCATTCACAGTTTACAGCAAGAAATTTGTAAGGAATTTCTATGTATGAGTACAGTTCCATATTCACATTTTGAATGCTTGTTTTTAAAGATGTATCTTTACAGTACATGTAACTGAAGGATACCTCCTACTGCAGTAAAAGGAAATGTTCTCTATCCAAACACAAAATTTTTGTATATATATTTTTGGATACATTTTATTTCTGGATCTTAACACTTTACAGGAATGGCAGTTTAAGAGGTTGAAGATATGTAGACCTTAAATTGTTATTGTTGCATGAAAATTTTCTTTCACACTGCCTCTTCAAGCCCACTGCTTCCTTTTGAAGGGCCCTGAGAGAAAGCATAGTCTCTGAGTAGTCCAGACTGGCTGTCCCTTTGCACAGATGCACAACCATACAACACAGAAAAAAAAGAAAAAGGATAAGGAAAAGGAAAAGGAAAAAGAAAAAGAAAAGGAAAAAGAAAAAAGTTTTTCTTTTTCTAACTACAGTAAATTCCTTGCAAAACTATAGAATCGCACCACTTTTTAGTGTGAGCATACTATACGGAAAGACTGATCATATTTGTGCTTAACAATCCCAAGGTTTTTTGGATTAACTATGATGCATTCAGAGGATTTTCAACATTTTTATAGGGGAAAAAATGGTACTCTTTCATTGTGAATCTTGCTTCCATGGATGGTAAGAGATGTTATTTTCACTCTCCAGAATTTCTGTATCTAAAGGAATTTACAATGCTTTCCATTAAATGACAAAAGCTACTTTTCCTCAAGACTCTGTAAGTCACTATGTTCTAGTTTATCTTGCATGGGATAGAAACAGGCTTTCAGACATCACATTTCTTGAAAAGTTTGAAGTGGGAAAAAGGAAAATAAAAAGTTTATTGGAACTTTTTTTGTAGAACTCTCTTTCTTATTTCCAAATATTAATCCACACTGAAATAAAGTCATATTTCTTTAACCAGTGTGAAGTATGTTTTTAAATGAGATTCCTTAGCCCACATAACACAGGGAATCCACCCAAAATGTCCTAACATACTTTTTATGTTATAAAATCCATAAATTCAGAGAAAAAGGAAAAAAAAGAAAGAAAAAAAGTAGCATAAGGTGCTAGAATTTTTTAATGTTCATATATGATTGCGATCTTAATTTGAACGTGAAAGTATAAAGCAGGTGTTGAGAAATTATGTAGGGAACTGCAGGTGTGCCTAGACTTGAATTAGGTTGATTACGGAATCACAGAATTACAGAAGGCCAGGGTTGGAAGGGACCTCTGGAGACCATCTAAGTCCAACCCCCTGCCACAGCATGTTCACCTACAGCAGGTCGCACAGGACGGCATTCAGGCAGGTTTTGAATGTCTCTAGTGTGGGAGACTCCACAACCTCTCTGTGCAGCCTGTGCCAGTGCTCTGCCACCCTCAAAGGAAAGAAGTTTCTCCTCATGTTAAGATGGAACTTCCTATGCTCAACTTTGTGCCCATTACCTCTAGTCCTATCACTGGGCACAACTGAAAAAAGACTCTTCTCGTCTACCTGGCACCGTCTCTTTAAGTATTTATAAGCATTGATAAGATCCCCCCTCAGTCTTCTTTTCTCTAGACTAAAAAGACCCAAGTCACTGAGCCTTTCCTCATAAGAAAGATGCTCCAATCCCCTCATCATCTTTATAGCCCATTGCTGGACCCTCTCCAGCAGTTCCCTGTCCTTCTTGAACCGGGGAGCCCAGAACTGGACACAGGACTCCAGATACGGCCTCACCAGGGCAGAGTAGAGGGGGAGGATGACCTCCCTCGACCTGCTGGCCACACTCTTCTTGATACACCCCAGGATGCCATTGGCCTTCTTGGCCACCAGGGCACATTGCTGGCTCATGGTCATCCTGCTGTCCACCAGGACTCCCAGGTCCCTTTCCACACAGCTGCTCTCCAGGAGGTCAACCCCTAACCTGTACTGATGCATGGGGTTATTCCTCCCCAGATGCAGTACCCTACACTTGTCTTTGTTGAATTTCATAAGGTTTCTCTCCACCCAATTCTCCAGCGTGTCCAGGTCACGCTGTATGGTGGCACAGCCTTCCGGTGTGTCAGCCACACCTCCCAGTTTTGTATCATCAGCAAACTTGTTGATGGTACACTCTATGCCTTCATCCAGGTCATTGATGAATATATTGAACAGGACTGGACCCAGTACTGACCCCTGGGGAGCTCCACTTGTCGCTGACCTCCAACTAGACTCTGCACCACTAACCACAACCCTCTGAGCTCTATCATTCAGCCACTGTTCAATATACCCCACTGTCCATTCATCTGACCCACACTTCCTAAGCTTGCCTATGAAGATGTTGTGGGAGATGGTGTTGAAAGCCTTGCTGAAGTCAAGGTAGACAACATCCACTGCCCTCCCATCATCCAACCATCCAGTCACGCCATCATAGAAGGTTATCAGATTAGTCACACATGACTTCCCCTTGGTGAATCCATGTTGACTACTTCTGAGAACCTTCTTTTCCTCCAGATGCTTGGAGATGATGCCCAGAACAAGCTGTTCCATCATCTTTCCAGGGATGGAGGTGAGGCTGACCGGCCTGTAGTTTCCTGAATCTTCCTTCTTGCCCTTTTTGAAGACTGGAGTGACATTGGCTTTCCTCTAGTCCATAGGCACCTCTCCTGTTCTCCAGGACCTTTCAAAGATGATGGAGAGTGGCCCAGCAATGATTTCCGCTAGCTCCCTCAGCATTCACAGGTGCGTTCCATCAGGCCCCATGGACTTGTGGGTATACAGTTTACTTAATTTTTCTCTAACTTGTTCCTCTTCATCTAAGGGACAGTCTTCCTTCCCCCAGACTTTCTCTGTTACCTGCAAAGTCTGGGACTACCGAGAGCTGGCCAAGCACTAATGACTGAAGCAAAGGAGGCATTCAGTAACTCTGCCTTCTCTGCATCATCTGTCACCATGGCACCCGTCTCATTCAACAGCGGGCCCACATTTTCACAAGTTTTCCTTTTGCCTCCAATGTACCTGGAGAAACCCTTCCTACTGGCCTTGACATCCCTTGCCAGACTTCATTCCAAGGAGGCCTTCACTTTCCTCATTTCATCCCTGCATACTCTGACAGCATTTTAGTAATCTTCCCAAGTGGTCAGTCCCTGTTTCCTCATACTGTAAACTTCCTTCTTCCAATTAAGCTGTTTCAGAAGCTCCCTGCTCAGCCATGCAGGTCTCTTGCTTCCCGTGCCTGATTTCTTGCTCTTAGGGATGCACTGACCCTGAGCTTGGAGGAAGTGATATTTGGATATCGGTTCTCTTGCACCACCTTACCCTCTAGAGCCCTCACCCATGGAATTTCTCCAAGCAGTTTCTTGAAGAGATCAAAGTTAGCCCTCTTGAAGTCCAAGGTTGCAGTCCTACTTGTCATTTTATGCATACTGCACTTAATCCTGAACTCTATCTTCTCCTGATCACCACAGTCAATGGTACCCCCAACCTTAACGTCCTCCACCAGTCCCTCTTTTTTGTCAGTACTAGGTCCAGTAGTACACCTCTCCTTGTGGGCTCCTCCACCATGTGAGTCAAAAAGTTATTGTCAATACACTGGAGGAACCTCCTGGACCCTACATGCCTAGCTGTGTAACCTTCCCAGTAGATATCAGGGTGATTGAAGTCCCCCATAAGATTACCTCACTGTTTCTCTGTCTTTTCCTCAATTTGTTTGTTATGAGCACTTTTCTTTCTTGTCCTTTCTGTTTATCTATTTTTTGATCAGTTTTAACTTAATATTTTCTCAGTCCATTTTAATACATATTTTTTCCAGTAATTCTTCTAAAAGAAATGTGAACTAAGTACTAACAAAATATAAGTCCAAATTTCTATCCAATGCAATTTCAGTATATTCATGCACAAAACTGGATCACACAACAGAGCTTCTTTTCCTACCTCAAATCTACTCTCCAGACAGAAAACCTTGGCATACCCATTATGCACACCAGTAATTTTTATTCTCAGTTTATGTGGTTTGCTGTTGCCTCTTGTAATAAAATGTGGTATGTGGGAAAAGAAAGTGTTCCAGATATTCTTTTGGCTTAAACTAAATTCTTGCTTTATCACACTGGGTACAAAGCATTCACTTTGAAAGCTGGAGGTGGTTTTATTCACAGTGGTGCCTTGTCTCATAAAATTAATTGCTCAGACATGTTCTGTAGTACACTAAGCAAATCCTTGATGGCTTCTAGAGGCTTTACAATAGCCCAGGAAATGTCACACTCTGCTGTGGTATATTGCACTTGTAATAGTAGTGTCAGTAGTAATAGAACTATAGCTGTAGTCATTATAATCAAACTGTAAAGATAATGACACTGTGGAAATATATTTTCTTTCTCCCCAAGGACAGTTATGGAGGACTGTTCTGCAAAGGGCTCTATGGACATATCTGAAATGACTGGTGAGCTTCCTCCTATAAAATGTTGTGACTATCACAGCACAGAGCTGAAGAAGCTATATACAATGTGTGTCTGCCAAGCACTTTTGGAATAGGTTTCCTTAACATGTCCATAGCCTCTACAAGAAGACAAAAGTTCAAACATAACAATATTTAAGGAAAGAGTCAAAAGAGGCAAAGTGCTGAAAGACAAAGTCCAACAAAACATGATATTAATCAATGCCCACGCAAGCTGGAAGTTAAAACATTGAAAAATCAAGCTTCCCAAAACAGAGAATAAGTCCATTCTAACATTTGGGTTGAATCAAGTAATTATCTAACATTTTGACTTGAAGCAGCCTCAGTACAAAACACTCAACTAGATAGTTTTGTGCTTTTTCTTCCAAACCTTAATTTATATAGTGCACAATCTTTACTTTTTTTATTCAAAAAGACAGGCTCAAATACATAAAGATACATAAGTGATTTTGTGAAAGGCAATGAGATGAGGCTCACAAAGACTCTCAGGCATGACAATGATCACTCTCATAATGATTAATTCTCTGCCCGGCTCTGTGAATTCTCAAAGCCAGTTATGGACACTTAGGTTTCCAACTGTCACAGAAATCTAACATTTTTTTCCTGCACAGTGAAGAAACTTCAACAAGAATGATGAAGGACACTTTCTTATTTGGCATTGCCTATGTGTGATTAAGTGCTTTTTTAGGAGATGTGCACTGATACCATTTCAGACCAAAAAGAAACTCTAAGTTCATACTGCTGAGTAAATAGCTATTGATTTAGCATAGTAAGATAGTTTCTATCCTTTTCCATTGATGTCTTGGAAGCAAAGAGGTATGTATTTTGCAAGAAGCATTTGGCACGGCATGACCAGGTTTTTATTTAAACCAATGAATCTTAGTTGGCTTTAGATGAAATATAGATCTAGAGCTGCCCACCACTGACAAAATGACTTCAAAAAATGACAGCACTTTCAATGCTTAAGTAACTTTACAGCCAAAACTCTTATGCTTATAGACTGTCAAGTATGCAGGCAGCTCTGCAGCATTGTTGCTGATTTTTAAATGGGACTTAAATTCCAACTACACTGAAAACTCTGAAGTGTCCCTTTTCTTATGGCTCACAGACTTAGCTGAGGACTCAATGGAGGAAGAAAATAAACCTATAAAACAAGGTCATTTACTTGTGAAGAGGAAAACCAGACAGTAATGCCTTTGGCTTCAGTCTCCTGAAGTGCTAAAAAGGGAAAGATCAAAAATAGAAGAAAAGAATCAGAAAGAATAAGAGTGAAGTAAATAACAAAACTAAAAAAATACTATACGCAAATTTAAGGGAAACAGCCTATATGCTTAGTTTTTAACCTGAGCATTCCCCACTGAAACACACTGTTTGCCCTGAGGTAGAAAACTGTCTAATAAAGTAGTAGACAGCAACCAGTAGAAATACCTTGTTATCAAATACATAAAGCTATCATATTTTGGCATTTTTAAGAGTCTAGGCCCTAGAAATATAGTGGCAACCCAGGAATCCCCCCAGCCATTTTGGAGTTTATATATGATACAGAATACAAAATAAACAGTAATGAAAAAATTCATTGGCAGAAGTGCAATAAACTGCTCAAACTAAAGTTTTTCCCAACTATGTCACAAGTAATCTTGATTATACACATTATAAGCTTAGGTCTCCATTTCCAAACCAAGTGTAATATAATATAAAAACATTGATCTATTGTGAATTATTATGGTAACATGCATTTTTCCCTAGCATTTGCAAGAATATTAAAAAATAATTAACAAAATACCTGAAAACTGGAAGACTGACACCATTTTGTCATGTTGTTATGTTTTTCCAGGGTTCTTTGCATCATACTTTACCTTTATGAATGGACTGTAGATTACTTTTAACAAGCAAGTAAGTTCTGTAAGGAGTCTTTTTCCTCAATGGGTAATTGGTAGCAGTTCAGTGCATACTACCTGCTGGTAGAGAAAAATTAGGAGATGTAAATGCTTTTCTCTGGGTTAACATGTCATACCAATACCCTGTTAAAGAAGTTTGACCTTTATGTGACACGGTAACTATACTTTTTTTGTAGCTAGGAGTGCTTATTTGTGCACGTCTGTGATCACTCTCAGCATGTCATCCAAGCTAATGATGCAGCAAAATGCCTTTGTTGTTTTTAATGCTGCTGTGTGAAATTGCTCTTTAAAGGAAAAAGTCACTGATTTTTTTCAAGGGACAGAGCCTATACGCCCTTGAACACATGCAGGATGCCTCAAAATGAATTTACAAAACTTCTCTATTTGATTAATATTGTGAAACAATAGCTTCCTTTAGTATATTTATTTGGCGGATTCGTGAGATTATTAATGGATCTAGATTCAGTATCTTCATGAAGCAGTGATATTGGCTTGTACATGAACGACATGTTGGTAAGCAGTGCCTTCTATACCAAGATGCGGCCAGCACTAGATTCACCAGTATTAACATCAACAACTATTGTGAATTAGAGAGCAACAGCACATGCATTCATGGAAGACTAAAATTACCAACATAGTCATAGTCACATATGAAGTAAGGTGGTTCAACTGCTACTTATATTGGTGGATATTTCTATAAGTAAGGCTATATTCTGCCATCTGACCATGAATAAGGATGATCTGCATAAGTTTAACTGGAAACTATTACTTAAAAGGAGAAATGAATAACAGGAAATCTTAAAGAGCTGTCTCCCCCTATACTAAACCACCATTAATCCTTAATGACATAATGCTATTTTTAAAATCACTGAGAACCTGATCCCCCCAATTTAAAATATCTTTTAGACAACACCTGGAAAAGTAAGAATGTGAGTGTATGTAGTGCATATGTGGATCATATAAAAAAAAAATCTCTGGTGGATGTTTGCCAAAAACAGATAAAACTGATCATGTTAAAAAGGAAGATGACCATCAGCACTCAACTGATGGTGTTAAAGAGGAAAATGACAATCAAGATTAGCAATAACCAGTGAATACTGAAGAGACTGTTGAAACAAAAGAGAAGAAAACCTGAAAGGCAATATAAAAAATATGAAAATCAGTAATGTGGGAATAGAGACCACGTAGAGGAATGAGCAGTAGTGGGAAGCTGGTTTGATACTGCCAGAACTTCTGCTTAGGCTGGAGAGAGGAGCCTCTCCATCAGATGCAGTGAGCAGCCTGCACTTGTTCCTGAAAAGAGAGTATCATGTGCAGCATGTGGGGACCCACGGCCTGGGGGGGTTTCATGTGGCCTTGTGGGTGGCTTTGTCACTGGCATTCACATTACCAACTTACAGGGAGCAGCCCGGGTACTTATAAAGCTGGACCATCCACATCTCCAACACAGGTGTGTGCTAGCAGGGGACCCCGCAGTGCCAGCAGAGGGACATCAGCTTGTAACCCGCATGTCCTGTAAGAGCCTATGTGTGTCCATGTAACTGTGAATGAATATTTTTAGGATTAGAATTGACTGGGACTGTTTATAGAAGGCTGTTTAGAAAATTGTAGATGTTTATTAACATTTTGTAGGTGTTAATATTGCGGTATATCTGTTTTATTGCTGATACTGATCCTTCTCATGTGGTTCCCTGGTTGCTGGTTAATTATGGATTGTTAATAAATATATAAAATGCTTTGATTTTGTTTTGATTTAAACTACCTAAACTGAGCAATTTGTCTTTGGGACACAAATGAATAGGAATGATATGGCAAAAATAACACTGTCACCCCCTCAAAAGTGAAAGGAAATGGATGGAATTGAGAGTACAGTATAACAGTTTATGTAATTGATTTTCCACTGCAGTGCAAAATTAAAGTAAAGGACTGATAGAGACAGTTCATGCACCCTGGTACTACCTTTTATTTTCTGCAGAATCAAATTTAATAGCAGAAACTGGAAAAGAAGTTAAGGGCAAAATCTTGAAAAGTACTGAGGTGCCCAGCCCATTTGAAACTCTCAAGGTTTAACAAGCTCCTAAAGAAAAATACACTTAGATTCATATAGCTCATATAGTTCTTATTTTACTTATGCTCAATATATTTTTTTCTGAAAGAAACCTAGCACAGCAACATGTCTTAAAATACGTGCATTCTCAGGATTTCACATTTGAATGTGTTAACTTCACATCTGCTCTCAAGTTTAAAGACTACTGTCAAACTTTGTGAATTTCCACAATTGTTTTCAGCAAATTTCTAGATATTTTAAAGTACTTCATCAAATGGGTGGCTGATAACTAAGGGACTTGATGAGCCAAAGACTCTACAAAGGTTTTCTGTAGATCTTTAAATATGAGTTTTTGAATACTCACAACTCAAGATTATAGTCAGTTTTTCTGAATATTTTAATACTCACTTAAATACCTACATAACTTCAATTTTTTAACAGGTTCTTCATAACTGGAAACTTCTAGTGCTAGAATAGTAGCAACATTTTCTAAGGGGATGCTGCATATACTAGAATAGTGCCAGGATAATAATTACATGTTTATCCTTCACGTATGCCAGAGATTTAAATTTTTGTTGTTTTCCTACTTCTGATGCATATGTTGTTATTCTATGAAAGAACTACTAACGTCCATGAAGCAGTGAGCTCTTGTTCAGTTCCTATCATGAATTTTCTTATGTATCCACTACATGATGTAGCATGAGGCAATTTGTCTATGTAAAATTTTGTATTTCTTACTCCAAGGGTCCTGAGAGCCCTCCTGCTGGGGGCTTGCGTGCTAGGGCTGGGGGCCAGCTCAGCACAGCACAGCCACTGGCAGCCCTGTCCTACTGATTTTTGAGGGGAGAGGCTCCCAGGTGCTGTGAGGGTTGGGCTGCAACCAGGGCCGACCCCCTGCCCATGGGACTGGTCCTGGCTGCTGAGGCACTGCCCTACCTCCTCCTGGGAGCATCCCCCATAGCTCCCAGCATCCTGGCCCCGAGGAATTCCCTCACTACCCCTGTGAGCTGACAGCTATTTGCTATATCTTTTCCCATAAGTCGTCCTTTAAGTGGTGTTCTCAAGAAATCGGTGACAGCAATGCTTCATTCCACAGCTTCACTTACATTAATATTCATTTTGTGACGTGGCTCTGGCCTTGTGAAATGCCCTTCAGAAGGTTAATAGGAATCTCCAAAGCCTCTTTGGGTTTAAGTCCAAAACCTGGGATTATCCCAGTCTAAATCAAGGCTGTGGATTAATGAACATAATTTAAAGTTATTCATTTAATTGCAACATTCTGGCATCTGTTCCATTTGAATTTAAGTTTATTATTTAAAAAAAAACAACAATAAAACTTGGTTTCAGTTGGTATATTTAAACTTAAAAAAATATTTATACTTTTTGCATTATGACTACATCATTGAAAACTACCCTTGTAAAAGGAGAATGAATAAAGAAGTATAATACATTTAGCTTTTCTCTCTTTTTTTTTTGTTTATTTGTGGTTGAACAGCTTGCATGATCTTTCCAGCATTGTTTTCATTCATTTAATGTACTGATGGTTTTAATACAACAAAACTATCATTTTCATATTTCTGGTCATCTCAGGAAGAGTTTCATTGCAAATGAAATATCAGTTCCAATTTACCATGTTCAACAAATTAGATACTTTCTGGGTCTTTTGAATTCCCATTCTGAAATGTGAGAGGGAATGGGGTGTGGAAGTGGGACATATTGTATCCTCACTGACATTGTAAGAGATATGCAAAAAATAAACCTCTTTCTCTAAATAAGTCAATCTGAAAAAAAACCAACTCTGCTGTATACTTATGAATGGTGTCTATTGTATCAATTAATGACTTGCAGAAAAATAAAAAGAAAAGGTATAAATGATTTATCTGAAGGACAAAGAGGAAACAATGGATGAAAAAATGAATTATTTTAAATAATATCTGAAAAAAATAATAAGATTGTTAAAAAAAAAAGCAGAGGAAAAAATTATAAATCCATGATGGCTTTTATTTTGATGTGTCATTCAGTTAGCAAACTCTGAAAGAATAATAATAAATAACAATACAACTAAAAATACATGTTTCTATTAAATATTTCCAGAGGAACATTTTCCAGATGAAGAGAAATTAATAGATTAGAACTCTTCATTTTGTAAAAAAGATAGGTAAAGACCAGATATAACAGAAGTGCATAAAACTGTGAACAGAAAAGGAGATAAATAAAAACTAGTCTTCAAGAGCTAGTTAAAGAACATTTCTGGTGGGTAAAATTATTAGACATTAGCTTAGAAATAAAATTTAAAATAACATAAAAGTATTCTGAACTAGGAACTGCTTGTCATAGACAGTTTTAAAAAATCTTTGAGAATATCTCATTTAGCAACTCTGAAACACAATAATCTGATGAAACCTTCAGCTCAGGAAATCCCTGGACCCCTGGCTCCTGCACTCGTGGATGTTATCACTGGGAGAAGTATAATCCTGCTCATACTTTTTTTTTTTATACTCTCCTTCTAAGCTTTTGTTACTGGCCACTGTCAAGAGACTCTGGGTTAAATAGTCTTTTGAGTAGTATCTTTAGAAACATTAAAGTAAGGAGAGCGAGTTTGAGTCTGTACCCTTGGTGTGAAGGTGTACAGTTTTTCCCTGATTCTAGTGCCCATGCTGAACTGTTGTTAATAATTCAAAATACTACTTAAACAAAGTCAGGTACCTTAATAATTTGACTAGCAATCAATACTTTTCAGCCCAGCTAATATCCAGATAATCAGTGAGAAGGGAAATAACTCACACAGGAGAACTGAAGGTGTATACAGGTATACACAAACATGCCCACGATATAGATCATCCTCCAGAATTCACTGACAGATAACCAGGATATGCTCAAATCCTTCACGCAGAAGAAGGAATACAAAGTGGAGCTACTTCCTCATGGGAAAATAATAGCCTGTGGCACACTGGTTAGAAAGCAGACAGAATCTTTTCAAGCCTTCATTTGTGAGAAAAAGCTAAATGTGGCTAAGATTATAGAACTCAGAACCCTGATAAAGTTTGATATTTACCCAAAGCCTAGAGAAAGTACACTAAGTCTCAAAAAGGGACTGGATTTAAGATGTAGCTTTCTATTTATATGATTTTCTATTCAGTAGCTGAAGCAACAGTCCCATATTCATGCAGGTTTTTTGGTGTCCTGCACACACATACTAAGGGGGGGATATCCTTTTAGGTAGCTAGCTGCCTAAAAAGTACAGATTGTGAAGACTGTGATTCTTAAACACTATTTTTTTCAATCTAGCCATAACAATTTTGCAGATAGACATATAAGAGTATGTGAAAACATTTTTTCATCGTCCACAAATATGTTATTTGATGGTTAAGTAATTGGCATTGCAATAAACACACATAAAAATAGTACAGAAATATAGACAAAGTAAGAATAATGTAAACAGAAAAGCTCTTTGAAGACAAACATTTTTGACTCATAATTCATTTTTATAAAGTGTTTGCAATGTTTATGAGGATAATGGGATCTTTAAAAGAATTTCAATAGAAATATTTCTAAAAATAAGTTGATACAGTTCTTTCTGCTTTAATGAAATAAAAGGGATATGCAATTAAAAAAATTAAGTCAATCTATAAATGTAGATTTTAATGTAATTCAAAAGGCATAGATTTTTAAAGTGATGTCAAATACTAATTGTAAATAAGGTTAACTGTGGTTAAAATCCATCTTTCTCCCAATGGAAAAATTACTTTTTGAAAGTTAAAGTTATTCTGAACTTTTTGTCTATTACATAAGCAGCTTATACTTCTGTACACAAGACATAACTCTTTATCTCCCACATTTAGAAAGAAGACAGTAGCTTTTGGTTTTTTAGTTTATTTTTCAATATTTTTTTTTTAACTCACAGAATATGCAGCAGAAAATAAAAGAAGTTTATACTCAGGGAAAACTAAGTATTAGCACAGACTTCTAATAAGGATGTTGAAAACACATTATCATGTATAAGCTGTTGAATATACAATAAGTCAATAAACAATAGTTATGATTATGCGCTGATTCAGAAGAGGCTGTCCAGACAGATTGTGGAGTCTCCCACCTTGGAAATACTCAAAAGCCATCTGTACATGGTCCTATGAAACTACCTCTAGGTGGCTCTGCATGAACAGGGAGCTTGCACAAGGTGATCTCGAGAGGTCCCTTCCAACCCCAATCATTCTGTGATTCTGTGAAGATATAACCCCACTGAACTCAAACATTAACGGAATATATTTAATCCTTGAGAAAGCAAGTTCAATTAAAGAAAATCTATGTGCATGAAGTATTAAATTTTGGGGTCACACTAACACCCATCTAAAATGTTTTGCCTAAAGATGTCATATATTTCATGTGTTCAGTTCTGTGGTTGGTTGTTTACATTTATTTGAAACTCCACTGTTTTTCCCATGTTGGAACTTAAGTATTTTAGACAAGCTGTATTATCACAAAGGCTACCATACGAGCACTATATTTCTGAATAAAATTTCTTAGATTGCGTAAGTAAGTGTGATGTCAAGCCATATATATTCTTTTGAATGTTCTCCTGGTTTCCATGAAATACCCATTCCATTTTAATCATGTGTTCCTCTAATTTTTCTTTAAAGAAATTTAGGATAAATTTAATAGTAAGCACATACTTAAATACTTCTCTTAATAAGATAAATAAATAAATAATCTGTTATGAAAGGTTATGACCGAGTTTCAGCAATCCATCAGTCTAGTGTGGAGAACTTCATGTTTCCTGTTAAGTAGCTTAATGCACAAATAAATACGGTTTTGTTTTTATTACCTTACAAGTGCCTTCATTTTCACAGCCTCTATGGGCAAAAATTCAAGAAAAATTCAGAGATGATTTCAAGCATTACCCCTGAACTGCTGGAAGGACATCTGACCTGGTCTGCCACCACACTCTTTAGGCACGAAAGAAAGATGGTGAGTTAGCAAGTGAAGAACCTTGGATTGAAACACTTTTTTTAAACCTTTATTTTCTTTATGGTGAACTTCTATGGTTTGTTGTCTTTATGGTTAATTTCTTTATATTTTTCTTTTATTTATGTAATTGAGCAGCCTCAGAAAGATAGGAAAAAAATAGCTTTTGTACCACACAGCCACGCCCCCAGAGCTTAGTAACATTGAAACTGTATTACAGGATACTGGTAAATTAACAACTAATAGTTTGGAAAACTACAAAACTTGCATTAGTTCCATATTTAATTGGGATTTTTATCATTTTTATCATGAATTTGTTATTAGCTTTGTTCTAGGAGGTCTCAGGTCAATGAGATTTCATTGTAATAATGGATGATTAAGTATATTTTGTAACCTAAGTTTCATCATACTAACAGCTATTCAGTACACATGGTATGTACACCATGGTCTCCATAGAAACATCCATTACCTTGTATATTTCTCAGTGATTAGTTTCCAGAATACATTTATTATGTGCCCAACAGTACAACGATAATTCAGGATCTGACAGTACTTCCATTATAAAACTCTATTACAAGAGGATTTTAATACCACCATAAAATTTCAATCTTGCTGAAATTTACCACAGAATGTTTTAGTCTAAGTATAGATATCTATTCACTGAGTTTTTTAAAAATTTCAATAATTAAAAAGAAGTAATTCAGAAATTAAAAAGAATTATAACGCCTTTGTTGGGGATTAATAATGAAAATTTTCCATTTCAAAAAAACTAATTTTGTGAGAAATTATGAAGGTTGGATAAAAGCAGTTTATGTCAACCACATGTTTAATGACAGTATTGAATTAACTAAGTTTGATACAGAATCTGAGTCTGCTTTCTTTCTAATTCAGCAGGCAAATCCTTTTTTTTTTTTAAAACAAGTAATTATTTTTCACTAAGCAATTGGTATAATTTCAGCATGTTCCAATTTTTAGTAATTCATGTTTTTATTGGTTGTATAGTGAACAATATTTTGGGAGAATTTAGCTTTTTAATTGACAGGATGAAGGGAGGTCAACCACTTCATCAGCCAGACAAATGAAGTAAGTGAAACAACCAATCAATAAAAAGCCCCCACTTAAAATGGCAAATGACCCTACTTCCCTTTTGCTTTTTTAATATAGAATTTGAAGGACACAAGCAATCAGCAATTTCAGGTTTTTTAAAGGACAGGAAGAATTAATGGAATGGTTTAAGTGTTCAGCATGATTTGGGATTATGAGACCAAAAGGTGATAAAAGAACCTTTATACTGCAAAAGGACAAGGCTGAACTAGGAAGACGGTGCATTTATATCAGCATTAAGAATGCAACCCATTAGTTCTAAAGTTTGCGAAATCAGTTTCCTCTGAATCTCTCAGGGATAATTCACCTAAATTACCATTAGCTTTAGGAGGGAGCTGTGATCTGAATGCTGCTCTCTTAGTTTACTCGAACAGGAAAAACTAAATTTAATTTATTTAGTGACCTTTGTAGATTTCAGTCTTGAATGATTTTCTTTCATTTCAGTCCTTGGTAGACTCTAGACAGGAACTACTACTTGTAAATGGTGATTGCCTTATTCACAGCAATAGACATAGAGCCTTGGGGCTTTTTTGTGCTTCTCTTACAATGTAAGTGTAAGCATAGGATAAAATGTTTAAAAAGATGGTATTGTTGAAAAATCCAAGTTAGCTAATGATTAAGCTAACTGCAATTACACTGAGACTCTATTTTTGAAAAAAAAAGGACTAAATTTGGGAGGCGATAAAGGTGGAAAATAATTTAAAATATATCTGTGCTGTGTTAAACAGGTTTGATTTCAGAGGAGCAGGACAGAAACAGAATGTATTTCAAAAAGAGACACGGACACCTGAATTTATAATTATGATCACCCAAATTTCCTATTTACTTTGGAGATCATTTACTTTACCTTGGGAGCTTCTGTATTACACAGGGACGTTCACATTTAGAAAGACCCTAGTTGTGGAAGATTCTGCATGTGAACAGAAGTATTAACACACCTCAGCAACATAATTCTTTACTCATGCCAAATATTCATCGGATTCTTGAAAGTATTCTTCTATCTTTATTTTCTAAAACATTTGATGAGTGTTCAAGCAAGCTTAATGAGTTGGACCCCATGAAAAATTCAATGGCAGCTGTCAAGTTCTTTTAAACTGACACTGGGAGAGAAGATAATGATGACATTTCCAGTTCTGAAGACCTGTATTCTGTTACTTTATCCTGCTTTAAAGTATAATGCAGTCTCTGGATTAGAATACTATTGTCCTCATGCCACAAACTAAAGATCCAGTGACTAAGCCTGAAGTTGCTCTTTGATCACAAACCTCCTAGTCTCAACAAATTAACCATGAATTCTTTTTATGATAAATGTTTACAGGTATGAAGTGGTGGACATAATATTTTCAGAAAGACACAGGACATATGTCTCAGTCTTCTTATGGACTCTCTTTAACTTCTGATGACGAGTCAAGGGAAATGCCTTTTCGTGCCCGCCAGGTTAACACAAGAGTAGAAGAAGGATACTATCAAGACTTAAAGAACTCACTATTTACATGACGGCTTGGAAGACTCTCTTCTTGGTTTTTGTTTGTTTGGTTTTATTTTGTTTTTTTTAATTGCAAACTTTGGTACTAGGCTTTGATAAAGGCTTTACTCAGATGTGTGACCTCTACAAAAAAGAAACATTTCAGGGCTCGGGATAATGGCACAAAAATCCCCTTTTCGACAGGGTTGGAGCAGTTAGAAAAAAACCTAACCAGAGGCAAATTGAGCTATAATAAGAAGTGTGTATTCCATACAGAGGTGTTCTAGACTTGCAGATATCTAAGTGTCTAAGCAGCACATGACTCAGAAATCCAAGAGAGTATATAATGAACTTACTTAAGTTTCCTGTATGTAGTATTTGTGAAGCTAATATGTATAGATACGTGTAATGATCTGCTAATATAGGAAATGGAACCACAGACTGTAAGCATATTTATTCTGAATATCTGAAATGAGCTGCAACAACCGTGACGAAACTCACCACATTTTTGTCATATTTGAATTACAGAACATAGGGACAATTAAAGCTTTATTTTTTACTCATTTTTCATTACTCTAAGTGAATCTATGTTCTAGTATTTTGATAAATAAAATAGCAACAATATAACGAAACAGAAAGCCCAGAGATTATACATTAGTAAAGACAAGGAATAAAAACAATCCCAGGTAATTTATTGCTAAACAGAAAAACGTGTATGTTTTTGTCACTTACAGAATACTAAAGACTTCTAACCTCTTAAATCTTGCTTTTTGTTTAACACAGATTCTCTAATTACAATTTTATTAAATAGTTCAAATTAAATAGTAAGTCATGAAAAGTAAGAAACAACCCACTTGAGCCTTTGTTCGGTAATCAATTAAAGCTTTTATTTATCAAAAAGTAGGCAGTGAACTTATTTTCTATTATCTGAGTTATTGTTCCACAAAACTAGTTTTGTTTGATTTTTCCTTTTTTATCTTTTTAAACCAAAACTTTTCTTAAGATGACAAGATTTTTGCATTTAAAATTCCTGTCACCAGTTGATTACCAAAGCTGTGGGGTTTCTAGATCACATCCTTTTTTTCTTACATCTGAACTCAATCTGTAAATGTTTTTTTCTGCCTTTCCCCATCCCCTGCCCCTGTGATTTGCTTTATTTGCAGTATCTATAAATAAACCTAATTGATTTAATTTATTTAAGCAATATATGATATATATGATACACTAAATTGCAACGGTCCAACAAACTTTGGAAAAGTGACTGTCTGTTTATTTGACAATATGATAATGCTATAGATTAATTACTTAATAGTTTTTAATCTTTTCTATATTGGGGAAAGGGTTCAGTGAAGAAAAAATACAATTATAGCATGTAAATTTCAAAAATCTTTTTCAAATCATTAGCTTTTAGCAAACTTTTGCCCAAGTTTTCTTCAAAAGATTCAGAGTGAACTCAATCAGATTTAATTACTTTGCTTTTCATAAAATAGTGTTCTCAAAACCATATCAAGTTTCCTTTGAGTCTGTCTAACTTTCTCTAGTGGACAACAGGAAGGGTACAAAGACATGAGAGAGAGATAGTAAAAGCAATCCAAGAAAAAAAAAGTTTGATGCTTCAATGCCTTGACAAAATGTACTCTGCAGACAGCTGTATGTGAAACTTCACAGTTTTGTTTCACAGATGTTGGTGTGAATATTTTCTTAGGGTTTGATCCCTGTGGGTTGGCACCTTCCATCCCACCCTTTTGTCAAGGTTTGCTTTGAGTTTCTGATTCAGAGAAAAGTGAAAATGCAAAATGAAAATCAGTCAAAATCACTGAGTTTCATTTGGTTGCATGGCAAAACTGTGAAGCTTGCATGATGTTCTCCTGCAACCACACATCATCTCACTTTATCTCAAAACTGGAAGTAATTACACATGAAATATCAATGAAACTTAATAAATTCCTAAGTAAATAAACCCAACTTACATTTTATACTACAGACTCTGATCTAAGATTCTGCTTCCAAATGTTTGCATTTCCATGTTTGCAGTGGCACCTTAAAGGCTCCAAGCATGTCCTTCAAAATAATCCTTTAAGATTAACATAGATTCAGGAAACTATGTGACAAACATTCAGCAAGCAGGTTTTTTTAACCAAATTTCTACAAAGAAAAAATGTAAAAGCATCTAATAAACAAAGTGTCAAGTTGTATACTTATGAGGATATCTTAACATGCCACAGATCTGAAATTGATGACTGATTGAAATATTCTGGTCCGGCCAAATAGCATTGGTAAAGGTGGTTCAGGTTCCTAAAAATTTTTCTGCTGAACTCTGAAGCCAAACATGGTTTAGATAGACATTGGGACTTTTTTGTTTTGTATTTGTTTTAGGGCTGCATCTAGAGTCCTGTGGCCAGTCCACCCCAGTCAAGAATGACATTCATAAACTGGGTGAACGTAGCAGAGGGTTATTAAGAGAAGCTCAGAGAGGTGGGTTTGTTTAGCCTGGAGAAGAGACAGTTTTGACAGAACCTAATAGCAGACCCACCGATGGAGGAGCCATCAAAAAACAGAATCACGTTCCTTCACAGTGATGGCAAAAGGATGCGAGGCATTGGCATAAATTGAAACAAGGACATGGTCCAACTGAAGTCAAGGAAAAACATTTTCCTCAAGAGGCAAGAATTTGAACAGGCAGCTCAAAGAGGTTATCCAGTCCCCATCCTTGGGGGGTTTTGAGATCCAGTTGGACCAAGCCCTGAGCTTGTGTGATCTCAGAGATGGTCCTGCTTTAATGCTGGTGGCTGGAAAAGAGACGTCCTGCACTCTCTTCCAACCTCAGCCCCCTTCCAACCTGAATTATTCTATGATCTTAACATCCTATGTTTCCACTATTGCTAAGGATTTGGTAATGAAATATTATTCATGATGAAGTTCATTGGAGATTTTCCTTTGATTTCACTGCGGCTAAATGTTGGATTTTTTTTCTTATTCCAATACATAGCATTTCTGTAAAAGCAGCAACTGACCCTCCCCCACCCTCCCTATCCCATGCATTTCTACATAAATACTTGATCTGACAAAAGTAGATACTATGGAACAATGTACCAAAAATAAAATAAAAAAAATTAAAAAATTAAAAAATCATTGGATATAGAAAAAGCAAATTTTATTGGGACTAGACACATAAGTCCATAGCTTTTTTAAACAGTATATACATTGGTTTATTGGAGATACAAAGGTCTTTCTTCATTGTAACAGAAAAGGGGCTTCACTGTATGACTACCTACAAAGAATACTTTCAAGGTTATGAAGTAAAATTACTTATGTGTGGGTGGGAGCAAACTGATAATAAATGTTATGTGCCCGCAGGTTACAGTCAATTTGTTCTTACCTTCAGCTGTTATTTGATTCTTTCCCAAAGAAAACAGATTCCTCACAATGGTGTGTCTAACATACACATATTTTATAGCTTATTAGGTAAAACCAGAAAACTTGTTATGATTTACTAATCTGACCTCTTACTTATCACAGGTGATGTTTACAGTAAATGATCATTATAGATAATTAAAACAAAGTTGAATTAGAAAACAGGTATTATGCTTTTTTTGAATACAGATTTTCCAGTTGTATACCCCTTTTTTCGCATACCTAGCACCTGACATTATTGTGATGATAAATTTTGTAGTGCAGTTAAGGCTTCATTCTGAAAGCCTTTTTGTAATGGAAACATCTGTGAAATGTTTTACACAGCAAGCAGGTAACCAAAGATTTAATATTGCTAGGAGAGGCAGGGCTAAAGTATCTACCAGGCACTTTCTACAAGTGACTACTAGACAGTACAAACAGTCTGTAATCAACTGGTGAAGAACACATTAGATTTGAATATCAAGCACAGGACTACATAAAGGGTGACAAGAACTAATTTTATTCCCATCACACAAAAGCTCATGACAGATACTGTGTATAACAGCCTCAATGCTATCTATGCATAAATGGCATTTTAAAAACAAAGAGTGAGCTTCCTCATCCAGAAGGATGAATACTTGTCACAGCAGCTGCCACCAGAGTCCTGAGTTTTGTGAGTTTCCTGAGATTTTCTTTTCATACCCATGACTTCTGGCATTCTGTGACTTTTGATTCAGCTGGTGGAATGAGCTAGTGTACAGTTGTACACTGCAGGCTTTACAAGGAGCTTTAAGATAACAACCCTTAGGACTGAAATGAAGGCGAGCAGAGAGCAGGATATCAGCTTCAATGACAAGACAGAAGAGGCATGATGGGTCAGGCCAGTGGTTTCATGAGACAGGTTCAACAAACCACTGTGGTAAACAGGAACAACTAGACAATATAAAGGATGTAGGCACATATCACATATTAAAATCCAAAAGTGTTGTTCACTATTTAAAGATTTAAAAAAAAATAAGAAACAAAACCGTGCTGACTGCATGATTTAGGCTATATAAGTGACAGAATGAAGTACAAAACTTGTGAAGTCAATAAATGAAACAAATATTTGCAAAGTTTGGACTGAAACTGAAATGTATATCAAATTATTTCTAATGCTTTAGTCATGATTGCCTTGACATTGTTACTCTGATCTAAATTGCAGTCACAGACCTTCACTTCAGCATATAATTATTTTTTCAGTTTTACTTGCTGTATTGATGAATACTCCAGCTTTGTACCTTTTTAAAATTGATAGGTTTGAAGATATATGACCTTCTTAAAGTTTTTTACAAAAAGAACATATTTTCTTTTAGAATAAAATAGATTCAAGGTCCCAGATCTCATTTTAAGAAGCTTCTAAAATTCAGAGTTTCTTTTAAAAAGTCTATATATCACTACAATTGGCAAAATTGCAATATTCCAGTACTTCTGGCAAGATATATAACTTGATTTTCTCAAAGTTGTATTTATTTAGCTCTTCATAAATAAAAAAAACCAGTTATTCTTTTAAAATTTTGTTCTACTCTTACACATGGAATACAGGAATTTCAAACATTTGCATTATGTTGACATTAAAACTTGTCTCATATTAAAAGATTAAATTATCTGAAAAGCAACTATCTGTAAGCATTCTTAAAACTAGAATGCTGAACCTCTTGCAGAATGCCCAATATTTCAGAGTATGCACTTGGGGTATCTCAAGTATCTTAGGTTCAGGAGCTGGAAATAGAGTGGTTTTAATATGTTATTATGTTTAATAGCAGGTATTACCCAGGAAATTATCTTGCATGTAGCAAGGTAATACATTTGAGTTCAGTAGCACACTTTAAGAAATCTTAAGACTTACACTCACACTAACTGTGACTTAGTTCTGAGCACTAACTTACAAAAGAAATCCTATTTGTCACCCAAAGGTTTAAGTATATCAGACATGAAGGATCAGCTTTATTTATTTGATGGTTTGGGGTTGATATATTAAACTTTTATTTTAAAAAATGGAGTCAATTTTACAGAGTACTCAATATACTCTGTATTTTAATTATATGTACAGTTTGTCAATGAGTTAAAATCATGTTATTGTGCAATTTATTTATTTTTCAGTTGATTTTTTTTTTCAACTCAGATGTAGTTAACCTTTGTAACTTGTTCAATGAGGAACTCCCGTGAACTGTATCACCACACACAATTAATGTTTGAGCAGCCTGTAATAAATGAAAATGCCATCACAGCTTAGCAATTAGTGCATGGATCATCTTCAAAAACTTACACTCTTTTCTGTCTGCAGCATTTAAATTTGCTCTGTGATTTAAATTGTATTCAAAGTGAATGGCAATATTCAATTACTGTAGTAGTGCATTATGGGAGATTGTCACAATTGTGATTAATAGCCCTTATGGAAAACAATTAATTTGGTGTCCTGTTGCTAGGTCAAGTATAAAAGCTAATTTCCTGGAGGAAAGAAATATGTTTATCAGCATATCTTTTTGATGTTTTAATCTCAAACACTAAGCGCTTCATTCACTGTAAAAAGTTTTCTTGCATATATTAAAAATGCATTTGTGATATAAAAAAGAGATAGTAAATAAAGTCTCATTGACAACATGTGTGAGGAGGACAAGACAGACCAGTACAAGAAAAAGGACAGTTCTCAAGTTTTATCACAGGAAACTTTTCACACGTGTATTGGCAGTGACAACACCAGTCAAAACTGGTTGAACTACACAATTTTAGTGAAACAGAAAAACAATTGGACACACAAATGGTGACACAAACAGCTCATTCTGGCTTCCTTTAAAATGTGTGCCGAAATAAAGCTCTTTTGTCTGCCAACAAACACTAAAAGGAAGGGCATTTTTCTCTGTCATAAGTCCCAAAAGAGGAAGAAGAAAGAGTATTTATTCTCTACTACTATTCTACACCACTGTTTTGTAGCTTGCTGACTTCTTTAATTCCTTGCTTTACTCTGGTTTGTATTCTTGAAGAAAGTTTTGCTGTATTTTTATTCCTAGGTGTCATATTAAGCTGCTAATCTCTGTTAGCATTTTCAAATGGGTAAGTGGGTATGTAGTATCTCTAAGTTACAACACTCTCAAATTTTTTCAAGACTTCTATAACTTTAATACATTACCCATTTTGTTTTATATCTTTCTTTAATGTTTATAAAGAATTTGTTCTAAAAATGCAAAGATGCAGGATGACATATTTACAGGATGAATACGTTCATGAATATTTATACCACAATTCCAGACATCTAAGTTATGTGCATGAGTTAGGAGAAAAGTTCCCAAACAAGCCCTTTTTAATCAGTTGCAAAGAGCAAGACTTTAATATAAACGTTCTTAACGGCTTCTACACCACACGCTCTCCTTCTCCTTCACTGTTATATATCTAAGTACTCTAAATAAACTAGCTTCCTACATCTAATTATATACTTGAAGTTATCAGTCTTAATCATTGATGTCCTTTCTACCTTTTTCCCTAATGGTATTTCTATGAATATTACTTTTATCTTAATTTTAAACACTATTGACAAATAAAAGTAATTATTATTATTTTATTGATTTTTCCAACATCATACACATAGAATAATCTTATTTTACTATATTTCAAGATTTTATTAATAAAATGCCAAACAATGAAGTGAATAATGAAAAATCATTAATATGACAAAGTAGATTTCTCAAATAATGATAATGTTCCTCCATTTAGCCAGAACTATTTTTTCACTGAATCGGTTCACAACCGAAAACAAACAAGCAAGCAAACAAACAATAGCATTAGGAAAAGGGAAAAAAACCCAGCTTCTCTCTTTATAAACATGCTATTTCTAATTTGGGTTATAATGCAGCTATTACAGCTATGGCTATTAAGTTTATACTGTAGTGACTGTTCTGCCATATTTTAGAATTATGACATCCTTAAGAAGCCTTTTTTTCTTTTTTTTTTTAAATATATTTTTAGAGCCGAAAGAGACTCATGAAATTCAATGATAACAGACTGTGTCCCTCTGGGACACGCCCACAAAGGAGAAATTTTAAGATGATCTCAACAGAACATTGTTAGTATTTTTTGTGTAACTCACCCATTCAATACAGACCTTGAAGGAAGGAAAATTACTTGTTTATTTGTTATTTTATGGATATTTTTTGAAATTAACAAACAATGGTAAAAGGTCTTACTTAACAATCTCAATTTAGCTATTCTAAAAACATATACCAAAACCACTTTCCTGCAAGGATATTTGGAATTGTTTGGTTTTTAGTTTTTTGGTTTTTTTTTTTTCTTTTATCCATTACTGGGCTAATAATACTACCTTAAGAGATTTACACATAATGGTCATGATCCAAAGGTATGTCTTTAATAATGTCAAAGGAAACATTACATTTGGGAACTAAAATAATGACTACTTCCTCTTGTCTTTCTTTTCTTTATTTTAACTGATTTATAAGAGCATGCAATAGATAATCACATCAACATCAGCACTGAAACTATTATCAGGAATAGACTGAGAAAAGCCTACTAGAGGCTGGAAATTTATTTAGACTCTAAGTTATCATTGTAGACTGATAATAGAGTACCCTCTCTACTTTTGTGTGTGCCTGTGTTCAAGTCATGTAAATAAATTCAAAGGAAGAGAAAAAAATAGAGATGGTGAAAAAAATAAAAATGAGAAGACAATGTTAAAATAAGGTCATTGAAACAAATGTAAGGGGTAAATTGATAATTAGTATTCTTATATTGAAAAGTGTTTGATATTAGAGCAGAGGCATCCAAGCATTTTGACAAAGCCATAACAAAATCCAAAGACTGGAAAGTTAAATTAAATATTTCATCTTTGATATCACATAATTTCTGGCCCCTAAAAAAATTTCACAGTAAAACAGTTTCTGTGGAGAATGTGGAATCCACATTGTCTGGTGGGCAAAACGCAATTAGTTATATTTTGAAATACAAGACTGACAGCAGCTTCTATTTAGTGGAAGGCAAAGAAAGAGAAAATGATCATCAAATAGTTAAAGTTAGAAAGAGTATCCCGCCCATTTCAAATAATCAGAGGCTGGACGGCAGGGAAAATGAGTTTCCGTACCCAGATGAAACCCTACAACCATGTATAACAATCATATTATGATCCGAGATATTTAGATCAACCTTGATTTAATAATCTCCTTTCTCTTCAGGATCTTTGAAACTATAGAATCTATGTTTAGATTCTTTTCTATTATATCCACATGTTGTTATAAATTATTTTTGCATTCCTTTACTTTATTGTGACATCTCTTTTTCAAAGAATTGTGATGGCAAACTGCACAGGTATGAGTTTCAGGGACTTGGAGGTCAGACGACATAATCAAAATAGAATTGACAAAATAAAGTGATTTTTTTTCCAATGATATTTGGCTTAAACAAAACAAGAATTAAAATCCCTACTAAATCTTAGCATCCAGAAGTAAGGTCTCTAAATAAAGAGATTCAGCACTTCTATGACCATACCCTTACTCTTTTGAATTTGACACATTCAAGTTTAACAAATGTAATAAAGCAGTTACTCTGTCAATATTACCTGATTTCATTTTCATAAGCACTTGCATACTGGGGAATTTTTTACAGAGGGTCTGCTTGGATGTTTATGGTGTCAGAATTTTAGTCTATAATGAAATGTAAAATGATTTTCATATTTCAAATAGATTTTTCTGTCACTGTTTTTACTGCTGTAAATAGACACTTTAGATTGTTGTATTGCCAATGGAGACAATATCAAATGTTACTTCAAAACTTTACCTGCCCATCTTAAAGTTCTACCTCCATTAAATATCCCCTAATCAATAGAATAGATTAAAAATAAATAAATGCTTAATAATAATAATTAATAATAATAATATCTGGTCAAACTATAAAATGAAATTTTATTATATTAGTTAACTATAATAAAAGTCAACATTTTTATTGCTGAGAAGAATACATAAAGTACTATAGAAAAAATAATTCTTTTCAAAACTGGCCAGCTATAATTCAAGCACAGACTTCATGTGGATTAAGTTTTGTTCTTTGTGGATTAAGGTAAATAATTCTCTTTTTGATTTTTTTTGTTTGTTTTTTTTTTTTTTCTTTTTATAACATCATTGCTTCTTTTAAGTTTTAGAGAAAGTGCACAATTTTCTAAGCAGAGTTTCCTAGTGGCTCTGGAAATTATATGTGTCAGTAAAAAAATTACACTAGAAAGTCCTTTACTTTGTGTTTCTTTTTTTTGGACTATATATGCTATAACAAACGTTATTGCTATGAACCTGCATTGCGATGAATCCACATTTCTTTAAAAAGCAGGAATTTATAACAGAAGAGTACTTAAAATTTAAATGTAATGGTCACATAATCTTCTTGTTTTTCTTCCTCCTAATATATATTTATCCAAAAAGGACTAAAAAACACCAAAAGTTTTGGATGTGAATTCTAGAAAAATTGAACTCTAAACAATACATGTTATTCCTTTAAAATATAGGTACTGCAATAAAATTATGTATCCTGAGTTACCCTATGTTAGTAGAATAGAAGTGATGAATAATGCATTATTCTTCATGTATAGTAATGTTAGTAAGCCTCAGAAAATATGTAATCATTTTATTATTATTCATTTATGCATACAGTTAATCATAAACTACAAAGGATTGTTAGTTTCGAACCCTTAAGCAAAATTTATGAGGTCAATTTTTAAAGAAATATTCCTCTGGGCTGTAATTAGTATTTTGTAGCATATGCAACCTGATGTTATTGTAGGAGGCAATTTGAACATCTGTATGTATTATTCGAAAGGTTTAATCCCAAAGAACCTTCTTACTTTGTGATGTTAGGGTGCACATTAGACAAAAAAATGGGTAAAGCAGAAGGACTCATTGCCGTCACTTTTGAATGTTGAGAAATATACAACAGCTTTGCTTTTTTCTTTGCTTCTTAACATGTTTGAGCATATGAGACCATAGATTTAGGCTCTAAACTGAACCCTCATTTACATCATAAGCCAACTCAGCTATTTCATGAGTTCTTCATAGCTGTGGAAGGATATAATACAGATTTTTAAACAGATAAATATATCCCACACATAAATTTGTGCAAGGATACATGTATATACTTTACATTCAGGATTAAATATATTGTACATTGAAGCTGTAAACAACTGGAAGTTGATTTACTTTCATTTAAGTGAATTCAGGAGTTAAAGAAGATTGAATAAACTGGGCTGGTACATTTGAGTAAGTATTCCTTTGAATAGACTGGAGAGAATTGTTATTCGTTTTTTGTTTACCCTAGGAAGTTTGATTAATATTAATGGTAAGAGTATAACAAATAAAAATAAGTCATCATCTATTCTGCCAAAATTATCAGGGAAGTCCAGCAGCATGAACCTTTCACTCATCCAGAGTCAGTCTTTGATATTTTCTCAACTTTTAAAGTACAGATCCTCAGAATGCAAAGTATTCCCATTGAATTATTTTAAAAACAGAAATCCATAGATCAGTGCTAGAAAAAATACTCTGAATTCTTCTTTGTTGAGAACAGCCAATTCTCAATGAAGAACAACAGGGGGTTGGATTGCAGATTGCACTTATTCCATGAAAGAACAGGAAAAGTTTGTGAAAATTATAGAATTCACAAGCCCTTTTCTTGAAAAGTCATACCTCTTAATATCCTCAGTCTTCACACCTGCTTACAAATACTCTCAGCGGATGGTAGAATTTCTCACTGCTGTTGGGACCTTTTAAAATCAAATATTCAACATGACTAACTTATGTTGAAAAACTGTTTATTCCAGTATCTCTTCTCCCTTCCTCTTCAACCTTTTTTCCTCCTCTCTGCTACAAAGTTAAGAAAAAACAATGCTGCCCCAATTCCCACGCATCTGAGACAAGCATTATGGTGTTGTGATGAGTGTGTGTATTTAAACACAAACCTCTGTATGTATATATAGAAAGAGATATTTGTGTGTCAAATAAAAATCCTTTAAAACATTGATTAGATATTTAGTATTTGGAAGGCAGGTTGCACATGTAGATGTGGCACTTAGGGACATGGTTTAGTGGAGGACTTGGCAGTGTTAGGGTAATGGCTGGACTTGATGATTTTAAAGGTATTTTTCCAGCCTAAACGATTCTATTATTAGAATGTGTTTATTACTACGTGGCATGTGACAAAAGCAAGCAGCAAGGTGCTGCTTACACACTGACTTGTATTTCCTAGGCTAGGTTGCAGAGGGCAGTTGTATGATCTAAGTCCTTCCAAGGAGCCAAAGGTTTACATCCTTCAATGAAAGCTGCTCATCCGTATACAAAAGAGCTATGCATTTAGGTTATGTAAGTGAAGAAAGCTCTGGTTTAGTTTTGTCTGCCTGCTCTCTTCTTCACTGAGGAAAGAAATCAGTTTGGGGTGAACTGATTATCTGTCAAATTACATAAACAAAGGGCAAAAGTTCAGGTTTATAAATAAAGAATTTGGGAGTCAGATTTTCCAGAGTATTCAGTACTAGCTGCAGCTACTTTTGTCAGTCACAGTTAGAGTAGCCAGTCCTAAAACCCATCCACATGTGTAGCAGACATTACAGTCGTATGATGAGAGTTCAGATATTTTCTTTTAGCTATAGGATATCAAGACAAGCATATAATCTTAGTGAAGTTAGAAAAATATCTAGTTATTTGTTTGCTTTTAATCAGATGCATGCTTTCTTTTGACTCACTCCTGTTTTTTTTCAGTGGAATATCAGTAGTGGAATATCACTGCTGTTATCTGACACGATTGCACATAATATCTCTGTTGTACCTGTTATATTTTATCATGTCAAAGATTTCTTAGGGAGCCCTTAATTTGTGAATCATTAATAAATAGTCCATAACAGCACCTTGAAGTGTTGAGCTATTATATGAGGCAGCAGTCTTTAACAGACAAACCAGAAGACCAGAAGGTCAAAAAGCTTTTTAAGATGCCCAGTGAGGAATACAAGATGTTCTTTATGCCATTAGATGTGAGTCCTACAAAATATTTAAAATTAAAACAGGAATGAGACTTCATAGTAAGCAATTACCAGGACAATTAAGAGAAGAAAACAAGTCAAAGATATCACTTATTTTAGAAGGCTGGTTGGAAAGTTATTACACTATATCACCTTTAGTAATGACCAATAATTGTAGAATGAACTTACTTGCTTTGTAAACCATAATCAAGGGACATGCCTAGGAAAGTGCAAGGTTAGGATGAGAGGAAATCCACGACTCCTCAATCCACCAAAATACCCTAACCATACCTGCATAATGATATTCCCCCTTGTTAACTCTTGCCTGACATTGAGAATGAATATGGTGAACGGCCAAAAAATATGTTATTCAGTGAGTAACAGGATTACAAAAATATAAATTAACAAATATTTTTAAAAGTTATTTTACCTGTTGAGTTTGGTGGCTTGGCGGCATTTGGTTTTATTTCATTTTGTTTTTCTTTTGCAATAGTTTTGGGATTTTTGTTGTTTTCTTTTGTTTTAATTTAAAAATCATAGAAAAGTCAGTTTCTACCTGTTTTTACTGTTTTATTGAGTTATCTGTTTCATTTCCAGACAGCTAAATAAAATATTTCCTTACAAAAAGCTTTTTAAATTTTTGATGCACTAAAGTAACTTTTCAGAAATAAATCACATATTCATTGGCAATGATGGAAATATCAAAAGCTGTGAAAGTATGACAGAGTTCAAGTGAGCTTAAATTGAATGTTCTGTCAAGGTTTGCTGCAAGCCCATAAAGCAAATCTTTAACAAATCAGCAAGAACTAGAAGTACCTTCTAGGAAGATAGAACAAAATGTAAATAATAAGCTGAAAACAATGAAAGTAAATTAGCTATTTTTCAGGTAGGGAAACTATCCAATATGTTTTATGCTAAAGTGTAGAAAAGCCATCTATAATTACTGTAAATTGTTATAATATACTTGTATTTTGTTCTTAAATATCTCCCTCTTAATCTGTGGGCTAATTCAAAGAAGTAGAAATGAGTAACTCTGCTAAATTTAATTAAGTCCCTGCGCTTTTATGCTGGCCATGGAAGATTCCACAACCTCTCTGGGAAACCTGTGCCGGTGCTCAGTAACCCTCAGAGTAAAAGAGTGCCTTCTGATGTTCAGATGGAAACTTTTGTGTTTCAGTTTGAGCCCATTGCCTCTTGCCCTGTCACTGGACACCACTAAGAAGAGCCTGGATCCATCTTCTTTACACCCTCCTATCATGTGTTTGCATACATTGATGAGTTCTCCCCTGAGCCTTCTCTTCTCTAGGTTAAATAGTTCCAGCTGTCTCGTCTTCTCTTCATACAGTAGGTACTTCAGGCCCTTCGTCATCTTAGTGGCCTTTTGCTGGACTCTCTCCAGTATGTCCATGTTTCTCTTGCTCTGGGTAGCCCAGTACTGGACACAGCACTCCAGGTGTGGCCTTACTAATGCTGAGTAGAGGGGAAGGATCACTTCCCTTGACATGCTGACAACAATCCTTCCAATGTAGCCCAGGATATCATTAGCCACCTTTTAGACAGTCATTTGCAGCAAGGGCACATTGTTCAACTTGGTGTTCACTAGAATACCCAGGTCCTTTTCTGCAAAGCTGCTTTCCAGCTGGTTAGCCCCCAGCATATACTGATGCATGGAGTTATTCCTCCCCAGGTGCAGGACTTTGCACTTCCCCTAGCTGAACTTCATGAGGTTCCTGTCAGCCCATTTCTCCAACCTGTCGAGGTCCCTCTGGATGGCAGCATGACCCTCTGGTGTATCAGCCACTCACCCCAGTTTTGTGTCATCAGCAAACTTGATCAGGGTACACCCTGCCCCATTGTTCAGTCCATTAATGAAAATGTTGAATGGGATTGGACCCAATATTTACCTCTGAGGTACACCACTTGTTATTGGCCTCCAACTAGACTTCATGTAACTGATCCCCACTCTCTGGACCTGGCCATTCAGCCAATTTTCAATTCACCTCACTTGTCTGCTCATTCAGCCCATACTTCATCAGATTCTCTGTGACACTGTTATGGGATGCAGTGCTGAAAGCTTTACTGATACCAAGGTAGACAATATCCGCTGCTCTCCCCTCATCTACTGAGCCAATTATTTCATTGCAGAAGGTTATCATGTTGGTTAAGCATGACTTCCTTTTTTGAATCCATGTTTACTACTCGGTATCACCTTCTTGTCCTTCATGTGCCTGGAATTGGTTTCCAGGATTAGATAATCCATCACCTTCACAGGGACTGAGGTGAGGCTGCCTGGCCTGTAGTTCCCTGAGTCCTCCTTCTTTCCCTTCTTGAAGATAGGAGTGGCTTTCGCTTTCCTCCAGTCCTCAGCCGTATCTCCTAATTGCCATGATCATTCAAAGATGAGTGCCCTGCAATGGCGTCAGCCAGCTCCCTCAGCACTTGTGGGTGCATTCTGTTAGGGTCCATGGACTTGTGTAGATTCAGTTTGCTTAAGTATTCTCTAATCAGATCCTCTTGCACCAAAGGTAAGTCTTCCTTGCTCCAGAATTTCCCCCTACTCTCTAGGTCCTTAGATTTCTGAAGGCCAGTCTTACTAGTAAAGAGTGAAGGAAAGAAGTCACTGATTAGCTTGGCCTTTCTCTGTATTGTTTTTCACTTGTTTCCCTGCCCCATTCAGCAGCAGGCCCACATTTTCCCTAATTTTCCTTTTGTCACTTACGTTCTTCTAAAAGCCCTTATTATTGCCTTTGATATCCCTCACCAGATTATGTTTCAGGTAGGTTTTGTCTTTTTTGACCATATTTCTGCATGCTTAGATAGTGTCTCTATATTTCTCCCAGGTTATTTTTCCTTGCTTTCGCCTTCTGTATATTTCAATTTATTATTCTCAGTGTAGTCCTAGATTTCAGTTAAGCAGGACATGAAGAAACAAGTATCAGTTTTATCTTTTCTTTCAAAAAATATTGACTTTTTTCATAGATGAATGTAAAGTTAAAATTAAGTTATTTTTCAAATATTATCTTCACTGATATGGAAATAAATCTTCATGTAAATAATTGTTGCTTCATTGAAGGGCTTTTCTTTCTTTAATTTTCAAAATGGGTTCTCTTCAAGCCAGACTCGTAAAGAAATTTTAAAGTAATCATGACTCAGAAATGTGTAGCCTGATTTTTCTTGATCTCTCTTGCCCCCACAAAATGTTGATAGCCTAGTAAAGAGTATGGTCATGCTACAGATGTTTTATTTTTCTTTTTTCTACTGATAGGTATTAATCCCACATGAAAATAAAAAGCCAAAGGAATTCTTATTCATGGGATACTTACAGAGTTTCTAGACTTACCAGCCTATAAATTTATCTTTGGATATTTTGGTTTGAGAGTAGTCTGTGATAACTATCACACTACATGTAAATAACCCAAACCAACACTCCCCTCACGTAATGAGAATGAAATTTCTAAAATCACTTCTAAGTTTCTAATATTTCTAAATATTTGTGGCTTGAAATACATGTTTATAAACCTGATAAGTCTTGGTCTGAAAAGCATGATTGTCTTTGAACTGAGTATTTTTTAGAGTTCATAATAGAGATTACGAGTGCTTTTTGTAGAGAAGATGTCACATTCTGGGTTAAAGTTAACTTATTTCAGCATGTTTTTGTGTGATCTCTTGCCTACTGTTTATTTTTATTTTTTTATTTGTTTAATTTTACAAATAGTAGGTAGTCATATAGCAAGCCGTTATTGAAAGGTTATCCCAGAAATATGTCAAGGAAAGTCGAGCCCAGTTAATCCTACCACTGCCTACTGCATTTTGCTGAAGATTGGTGCTTTCTAACACAAGGCTGTTCAGTTCAAGCGCTTGCGTTCTGTATTGTTTTTCTCCTTGTTGACATAATGGATAATATGAGGGATTCACTTTCTTAAGAAATTGATCTATTTTTTAGTCCCTTGGTTGCATGTGTATTGCTGTATCAGCAACAAAACGTTGTCTGGGGAAATAAGGAGAAATAAAAGGCAAGGGGAACTTGGGAGAATGGGAAATGAGAATGAAAACAAGTTACTGTGTGAATGATAGCCATTCACCTGATAATGTAGGTCCCCTGGTGAAACCAGTCTAAAACCTCTGTGACTATGAGGTGTTCTTAGCTTTAGACAACATGGTAACCATTACACAGTGTACTTTTTGAAGTCAAAACAATTTTATCTTTGGTATTTGTACCCAGGAAGTTTTGAATTATGTTGTCCATCATTTGGCATGACTCACACCAAATATTAAATATAGTTTAACACAGTGTATTGGGCTTGTGTGGCAAAGTTTTGGTAGAGGGGGAGCTACAGTGATGGTTTCCGTGAGAAGCTGCTAGAAGCTTCCCCTGTGTCTGACAGAGCCAATGCCAGCCGGCTCCAAAACGGACACACTACTGGCCAAAGCTGAACCAATCAGCAACTGTGGCAGCACCTCTGTGATAACATATTTAAGAAGGGGAAAATAAAATTGCTGCACAACAGCAGCTGGAGGAGAGGAGTGAGAATATATGAGAGAAACAACCATGCAGACACGAAGGTCGGGGAAGAAGGAAGGGGAGGAGGTGGACCAGGCACCAGAGCAGAGATTGCACTGCAGCCCATGGTGAAGACTGTGGTAAGGCAGGCTGTCCCCCTGCAGCCCATGGAGCAAATATCCCCCTGCAGCCCATGGAAAGGACCCATGCTGGAGCAATTCATGAAGAACTGTAACCCATGTGAAGGATTCATGTTGGAGAAGTTCATGGAAGACTGTTTCCCGTGGGAGGGACCCCACTCTGGAGCAGGAGAAGAGTGTGAAGAGGAAGGAACGACAGAGACAACATGATCAACTGACCCCAACACCCATTCCCCATCCTCCTGTGCCACTTGCGGGGAGGAGGTAGAGAATTCGGGAGTAAAGCTGAGCCCAGGAACAAGGAGGGTGAGGGGAACAGTGTTTTAAAATTTGGTTTTAACTCTCATTACCCCACTCCGATTTGATTGGTAATAAATTAAATTAATTTTCCTTAAGTCAAGTCTGATTTGCCTGTGACGTCCATTGGTGAGTGATCTCTCCCTGTCCTTATCTTGACCCATGAGCCTTTCATTATATTTTCTCTCCCCTGTCCACTTGAGAAGGGGGAGTGATAGAGCAGCTTTGGTGGGCACCTGGCATACAGAAAAGGTTAACCCACCTCATGCAGTTAACATAACTGTGATCATCTTTGAATCACTTGGCAAGTGATTATCCTGCTTAGGACAATCTTTGGGCATCCCAGTCCACAAAAATGAAAAAAAAAAACCCAAACCAGTCGGTTTCTGTAGTCAGATGAACACTTTGGCCTGGTTCCTAAACAGGTAAACGTTGTTGGAGCTGAAATAGTGAACATAACAAGACAGTCAAACTGCAAATCAGAAATAATTTTGCTCTAGATCAACAAATTCTGGAAAACTTATTTAGCTGAAAGTAAATATTTTTTCCATACCTCTATCAAAAACTTCTAAACAAGATTTTTTTTTGCCTCCATCTCAAAAATGTTAGTGTGTTGCATGTGTAACACTGCCCTTATGATCTCTTTACATGGAATTCATGAATGTATGAGTGAGTTACATAATCAAGATTTCAGTCAACAACCTCTAACTTGAAATTAGCCTCAAGGGAACTAGTGTTACAGAGCTTATGGCTCAAAATATGGTTAAATTTTTGTAGTCAATGACACTGATATACAAAACTGCTAGAATAAACCATTGAAGACTAAAAAAATAACTTGCATTATTCTTTTAATTAAAAAAATAACACTTGCCTAATATATTAGCAACCAATCTTCAGCCATTTAAAAATCCCCAAAAGCTTTAGAACTTTTCTATAATGAAGAAATTCTTGCAAATAAAAAAGAAAGAAATTCTATAGCAGAACTTTCAGTACTGAATTTGTTAGCAACATAAGCTCTTCATTAGCACATTGATAAACATTAGTTTTGCACTGGATTTTTTAGAGAGATATTTTTTTATGTATTAGATTCTTTGTCCAATAGGTTTACTTGCACACTGCTAAGGTTTAAGTTTCACATGCAAATTGAGCTGATGAATTTGCTCTTGACAATTAAAGGATTTTACTATTAGTAAAATAATAGTAAGTAATAAAGGATTTTACTATTTTTCTTTGAAGAAAAAGATTTTCTATTTCATTATTTTGCATACTAATAGAGATATTCATTCTCATTCTTTTTACTTATAGGAAAGTATATTAATTAATTGTGTTTACCTACCTTGGGTAAATCTAGGAGTCAAGAAAACCAACAACTGAGAAGTAATGTTACTACATGCATGGTGAATACCATACTTCTTAATGTTCAAAGTCTACTATCCTTCTTGCTTAGGAGTTTTTGGTTGTTTTCTGTTGTGTTTTGTTGTGGTTTGTTCTTGGTTTTTGTTTTTGTTTCTTTTTTTTTAATACCGTGTATCACTCTCCATTCTTCTAAATCCAAGCCATTATTTTCATAAAGAATTTGAAGCTACAATATCACACTGGGTCACACAATATGAAGAGCTTCATATCACAAGTTATTGCCTTTCTCTAGCTATCACTGCTACCGAGTTCAATAAGCTATGTTTTGCTACTGTGCAGTTTCCAGAAAAATGCTCACTTTTTCTTTGAATACATGGAACAATGGAGATGTTACTCTATTAATATTTGATTTCACTTTATTTTCATTCCTCAGTGCTTAAAATGTGTGACATATTTTATATGAAAATTATTTTGGGTTCTCCCTCCGTACAATGGTTGAGATTTTTCATTTGGGTTTTTTTTTTGGTGCTTTTTTTTTTTTTCTGGAGCAAGAGGTTTAAAGACCCTACTCATATCCAATGTGTTTCCTTTACTGTATAAATATATTTCGTATCAAACTTTTGATAAGCTAGCTTTTTTTTTCTTTGTCTTTTTAAGTCTCACATTTTCTCTGCTGATGAGTCAGTTTTTGTGGGTCTTTTGGGGGGTCTGACTGTCAAAATATTATAAACTAGGATAACATAAAAATCTTACTTCCTAGCTATTTCCTAACTGCTAATTCCATCAGAACTCTACTTACAGCATGCTATTTAGATGTGGTTCCCTCTTAGTCACTGTTGTAAAGGTAAGTTTTTCAACCTGCTATTAATCTGGTTAATATGATTTTTAACAACATTAAATAGCATACATTTTAATGAATCCGTCAAAGATTATATATGCATCTTTTAGTATATCTATACTTGCCATTACCAGCCTAGCCTGTATAATGATCAGATTTCTTTTCTTCACACCTCTTGTTATCCAAATAATTGTAATGATTTATGTTTTTTTTTTCCCTTTTGTCTTTTCTCTCATGAGCTTAAATTGGAAAAAACCAAAATGTGTCCTCTTCTATATGGGATCAGGATTTATATTTGACACCAACCATATAACAGCAGTATGAAACAGTTCTTTTATCAAAACTAACTACCTCAAACCAGGATAACAATTAAGGGGCATTTGGTTTATTTTTGATAAATATTATTATGCTATTTTGACTGGAAACACATTTATGCACGAATGTGATTTAATGCATAGATAGGTGAATTCAGATCAGAAACTTTTTTTTTGCATGCTTATGGGGAAGACCACCTTTACATAGTTGTAAAATACCAAACAAATACTTAAAAAATATGCAGGTGGTTAAGTAATTCTCTGTGGTAGCATCTTAACTTGTACCTCTACCAGTGAGAAGGGGAAAAAAGCCTTGTAATTTTACTTACCTAAATTCTCTGTGAACAGCTTGAGGACCTCCCACAGATAGCCAACTGCAACAGCTTGTAGACCTTCTGCAAGAAATAAAATAAACCAACCAGGGTGCTGTAAAGAAAGATATGTTGTATTTTTTTGAGATATTTTCTTCTATGTCTGCTTTATTTATACTGTTTATAAAAGTAAATTACTTGTCTAGAGTGCTGTTCTTGGAGCAGACTGATTCTCTATGGGGAAGAAGCCTACCAAAGCCTTTTACTTTTATAGGAAACAGTTGAGCTTTAACTCAGGGGATGAGATCTGCAAGGTTAAAAAGCTTTGCTTTCTAAAAGGAGAATCAATCTAATTTGAGAATAGTGACAAACAAGCTGAAATAAATCAGGCGCTGTGGAAATTACTTGGTCTAGCACTGACTTGGAATAAATAGGCATACCCAGAGTAGCTGTGGTTTTGTAAAGAGTGGTAAACTTCCTTCTTTACGTTGTAACAATCACAGTGGAAATAAAAAAAAATAAAAAAAAAAAAAGCAGCTCGAAGTTATACTCCTTGGTGAACTGTTCTGTGAAACATCACAGATGTGAAAGGGTGCTGCACTCAGCAAATATTTCCATGTAAACTCTTACTTGTTGCCTCTTAAGTCCTCAGCTACTACAAACTCATTACTAAACAGTGAGATAAAGCTTAATTCTTTTGGGGGGGGCAAAGGGGTGGTAATAATAAATTACTTAAAGAGTTTGGACAAACATATGTATAATACATTCAACCTCTTCTCCCTTATGCCTCTGAATGTATACAAACAGAATAGTATAATTTATAAATATTCCTTGACTGCTAGAGGTATTTTATTCAATATTTGAATTTCCAATAAAAGTAATTCTTAAGAAAAAATCCATTTTGGATCAGGAAGAAAAGTTAAAGTGTTTTATTATTTCATTCTTCTTTTTTTTTCTTTCAAAGTTAGAAAGCCCCCATGCTTTTAAAACTCATATACTGAAACACATCAATTTTCACAGGAAAATCAACTTTCCTAAATTTAAGTACTACATTTTAATTACTTGAACAAATCATTTAATTCTGTCTGTGCTTCTTTCAAAAATAATATATATTCCCTCAGCTGACAAGATGCCGCAGGAAATTGTTGCTTGTAAGTATCGTACCTTTCTAACTGGTAATATCTATTTGATTGCAGTAAAACATTTCAAACAAATCCAAGCATTCAATGTCTGAACACCAGTTTTAGCAATCTAATAGATATTTTTTTGGAACCTTTGTGTCTGCACAATACTTCAGCATAAATTAGGGTTGCTGGAATGGTACACTAAAATATGCAGTCTTTTCTCAAACAGCATCACATTCTTCTCTCAAATAGCATCACATTAAAGTCAAAGTTCAAGGATTTGGTTTTGACCATATACTTACTTCCCCTTCTGATTTCTAGCAATGATGACCTTCATTCTTTCTCTCTATTATATTCATATTATTAATGATTTGCTCCATAAGGTAGAAATTTCATCTACTTTGCTCACTGGGATCTAAAAGACTGAAAATTTAAACCTAAATCTAGAGAAAATATTGCTCTTGCTATGCTTACTCAGTCTTCTGGATTTTGCTGAAAAATATTCAGTATCGAAAAGACATACACAAATCATAGATACTATGAAATAAATCAGCCCCTTTACCCTTAGACAAAATCTAGTTTTAAATTGTTCAAGATTCTAAACTTTTTTTTAAAGTAGCGTGAATATTGAGTTGTTTGAAAGACAACCCATATAAGTGAAATTAACAGTAAAAATAATAATGCCATCTGAAAATACACTTTAAAATATAAACTCTTCTGGCATAGAATCCAGTGTAAACATAAAGCAGTCCATATCCTGACTAGCTGAAGTTCTTCAGCCTAATACTTGTGTTTCCAACTGTTTTCAAAACTGCAGCTCTTTCAGTTTGTATTCTGGGTGCTTGATGAGTACAACTCAGTTGACAATCTGAAAGTTAGGCTTGCAAAGGATGCTAGATAGGGCTTTTTTAAAACACAGTGGATGGTAGTTTAATCTGCTTAGAATGGGTTAATCTTTGTAAAAAATACATAAGTATATTCTTCTTTTAATAGCTGAGGATTCCTGTTTTGTAGCTTGGCTGATGAAAAAATCAGTCAGATCGTCACAGCGTGTTAGCAGTCACAAATGCTGCAGATGTTTTTTCTTAAACATGCTATGCCTGCATTTCTATAGAGCGGTAGTACAGCACAGAGTCATTCTGTTGTTGCAGGTTTGTTCAAAGGCTCTCAAGGCAACGGTGCACGATCTTTGCTATAACAGATGGTCTTTAGCTGCAGTTTCCCACTTTGCTGGAAAGAGCTGGTACCACACAGATGAGGATTTGCCTTAGGCATGTCCTTACAAGACTTCAATGGCCTACCTGTCAGCCATTCACCATGCTTTTAATGGGCATAAAAAAATGGCTTAAGGCATTCATGTTGTTCATCATATGTACCAGATGTCCAGAGCAACAGAGCTGAGCCTGCAGGAACCTTGCTGTAATATTGAGCATTTGATTTTGATGTAAGATAACAGTATCCTTGACTCAGAAATTATTAAAAGGCTAAACTTATTAAATATATCATTAACCACTTTTTCTTTTTGTCAGCAAGACTCATGTAACATTTCAAATAAGAATGCAGACAAATGTACCCAGACTGAGCTTTTTTTTTTGAACAAGAGAATGTTATTTGTATAAATCTTAGATATTCCACACACACTTTTATTCAAATATCCATTTCTAGCAATAATAAGAGGTAGCTAACATCGTGTACTTGAAGCAGGGAATAAAAGTATAACAGTATTCATTGAAAAATGTATTGAATCTGATTTTTATACCAGCCTATGTCACCAGAGTGTAAGGCATATTTTAGCAATATTCCATTTTTCTTTGAATGACACAGATTATAAAAATTGCATTTTGAAATTCATACTTAAAACTGAAATTAGAATTCCAATTTTCTTATTCTTTTACTTCTTCTACTTCACTTCTTAAGCAGCTATTTTAGCAACAGTGTACCCCCCTATAGCTTTATTATCTATTTCTGATAGTCTTGGGCACCTTAAAGGTTTAAAAACTCAGTGCAGTTGGAAGGAAGGCAGTTCTAATTTTAACGACTGATTTAATAAATGAGTGAAACGATTTCTGATTGTGACCATGTGTTCTGCACCAGGGGGGGTGGGAGGGGTGCAGGGTTCTTTCCAGACCTGAATAAGAAAAGCTTGACAGCAAATAGGGAATCAGATTTGCTTTAATAAAAAAGTGGAAATAAGAACAATATAGATAGTGAGTAAATCATGTGCCATCAGTTGCTGGAGCCCCACTGTTGCGCACCACCAGACAGAATCTGAATGAATTCCCACAGCACACTGCGCAAATCCCATCTATGGCGAGCTTCTATCTCTCTCCTGTGCCATGGTGCCTTTTAACTTATGTAAGAAATCAAACCATCTATCTTCTCCTGACAGGTAGGAATGTTGTCACTTTCATGCTGTCCACTAGAGCGCAGCACAGAGCAGTATGGAACATTCCAGCATGTTCCCTTACAGTGTTGCATACGTGGAGTTAAACAGCAATTACTTATGCTATCATATGGGCTTCTCAAGCCTTAAGTACAGGGCCCAATAGAGCAGACATGACTTGCCCAAAGTCACTAGCTCCTCGTATACAGTGTCTTCTGCAAGGTTTCCAATACACCGTGGGTCGTAGAATAATCCCCTCCCTGTCCTTCATAAACCTGGAAACGGGTTATATGAGGACTTCCTCCATAATCTTCCCAGGTTCTGAGATGAGACTGACCCACATGCATTTCTCTGGATCCCGCTTCTTGTCTTTCCTGAAGATGGATGATACATTTGTCTTTTTCTGGACTTTGGAGATTTCTGCCATTCACATAACCATTCAGAGATGATATACATCAGCCTTGCAATGACATTGGCCATCTCCTTCAACACTTTTGGATGCATCCCTTTCACCCTGTGGACTGGTGTATGTTCAATTTACATAAGTCATCCCTAATTCAATCCTTTCATGAATTGTACTCCCGTCCCTACTTTGTTTTTAGCTACAGAGACTTGAGAGGTCTGAAAGTAGACTTTGCCAGTAAAGACCAGAGCAAAGCAGGCACTGAGAACCTCCAACTTTTCCACTTCCTTTGTCTTTAGATTCCTTGCTCTATCTGGCAATAGGCCAACATTTTCCTTGGTCTTCCTTCTGCTACTAACATACCTGTAGAAGCTTTTGTTGTTACACCTAACATACCTCTCTGGTTTCTGTTTCAGCAGAGCTTTGGCTGTAATTCCATCCTACATGCTTGAGACTGCATCTGTACGCATCCTTGATATTCTGTCCCTGCTACTACCTCCCATATACATCATTTTTCTGTTTGAGTACAGGGAGGACTTCACCTTTTAGCCAAGCTGGCCTTTTACAATGCTTCATAGACAATAGTAAATTGGTTTTGTGCTTTGAGGAACTTGTCTTCAAAGACTAACCAATTCTCCTGGGCTCCTTTGTTCTTTAGAGCTGCCACGCATGGCATCTTGCTTCCCACTCCCCTGAACAAGTGGATATCCCCCTCATAAAGCCAGGAGTCTTTGTTTAGGGCTTTAGACTACTTGCTTGCTTCACCTCAAGATCTTAAACATTGTGGGATCTCAAACCATCCTGTCTCACACTAATTGCAGCCAAGGCTCCACTTCCTCTATTTGTCTATTATCCAGATCATTAATGAGGATGTTGCATGGGAATGGGCCTAGTATTGGCCTCTGGGGTACACTGCTAGTTACTGACCTCCGACTGGACTTCGTATCACCGATTACCACCCTCTGGACCTGGCGTGGCCTACCTCACTGTGTGCAGATGGTTTTGCTGACATTTTTTTTTGAGTTTCGTGACAACTGGGGAGGAAGAATCTTGGAAGAGTTACAATTCACAATGGGGAAAATACTGTCTATGTTTTGGTTAGCATCTGTATTTACTTATTTTCTTATTCTTCACCAATACAGATATCATTGTTTTGTTTATTATTTAGATTTAATTTGACTTATTATGCTTTTAACAGTGCATAAATTATCTATAAATATTAAAAATATTTATGATTAGGACTTAGCCATATATTTTCAGCAAACAACACTTAAGGATGTTTGCAAATTATTCAGAATAAATGTGCAAAATTTATTTTCTCTTGGGACAGAAAAATAACCTTAGTATTTCACTTCCTTTTCCACCTGAAACTGCATGTGTGACTGCATACACTGTCAGTTGTGTAACTCCTCTCACTGAAAAATTGTACATTTATACATGAACTGTATAAGTAAAATCAAATTTTTCCAGTCTTAAATTAACAGTAGTTACTTGTGAGCTTTTAAACTGTATTTTAGGAAACTTTTGGGGTAGAGTATATATTGTTTGAATTTATGCATTTGTACAAGCAATAAATGTGGCATTTGTGTTCATTGGAAACCTTCTCTGTCACCATCACTTTTTCCATACCTCTAAATACCTAGTTTCGCTCTGGCCTTACCCATTAAACATTCCCTCTCAGCTTCTACATGAAAACTTACTACCTCATCAAATTTGCTTTCTTGCCCTTAAAGTCCCTCTTTAATACCCACATCTGCTAATATAGTTAGGAAAAAATCCAAACCTCTCAACAAGTATTTGGCTAAGGGACCATGGACAAAAAGGACATAACCATAGATGTACATAAAGAATAAAATGCATGCATATTGCACAATGTTTTGCATTTCCTTCTTCCTGTGGATGCAAACCTTTTGGCAATTTTTTAATACACTTGTACATTATTATGAGGAAACAAAGTTATCAAACGAGTAGACATTAATGTTACTAACGTGTATTTCCTGTTTTATAATTTTCAGTAAGTTTTAAAAACAGAGCAAACAATTTCAATATTAAAGGCATTGAAGAACAAATAAAACATTACAATTAGGAAATGCTAATTCAAACTTGACTGTAAATAGATGTCCCTTGTTCTAAGCAAAACAATTTTGGGGAAAAAAAACCCACCAGCAAACAACAAAAAATTAGCTTAACTTCTCATGGTCACTGTATTTTCAGTTTTCAACCATAACATCATTATTTCAAAAAATTCAGTTACAAGAGAAAAAATATTAATAAAAAATTCTTCAGCCTAGAGAAATTTGATATAAGAAAAATATTTAAGACCCTTTAAATAAAATTTAATGACAAAAGGTTCACAGAGGACACATAAAAGGGCAAGAAACACATTTTTAAAAATGTTTAAAAATTATAAGAGGTGTTTTTTAAATGAATTTACATTTTTGGAAATATTCATCCAATGCTAACCAATCTTCTGGAGATTGCTAATATTCATTAACTTAAGCAAACTGTAAAAAAATAGCTGAAAAATCTAAGTGGTGTGTCTTAACATACTTAATTTTTACCTACTTTTGAGAAGCAATCAAATAAAGATACTGAATGATATTATCAAATGTGATCTGAAAGTCTCTTGTTTCTCTGCCAGAGAAGTCTGTAATTTAGACCTTATACTGAAGAAAAGAATCTGACTAATTTATTCTTCAGAAAGAACTGTGACCACATCTTCTTAAAAAGAAACAGCATCTTCTGCAACTTCCTTGGGAACACGTGTAGCAGTTATTTCATCGTGCACGAACACTGTTCTTAGGCTTTGGTCTTGCAAGCCAGTGGGGGGCTAGTCACATGAAAAAAACTGGCAGGATCATCTTCAAATCACTTTTATAATTCTGTTACAAACTTAACCTTAAAGAGTGATGTGATTTTACAGAGAAGAGTGGAAAATTGTGTGTCACACTTTTAAACAGCTGAAGGCTGACTGCCAGCAAGAACTGTGATCAGAAATGTTTGACAGGCCCAGTGGTTAGGGAACATTCGCTAAAATGTGTTTGCTTCCTTCAGTGTTGTGTTTCAGTATTCATAAAGTGACGATGCAGAGGTGGCTGTGGGGGAGAGAAAAAAAAATATAGAAAAAAGACAGTGAGTACTAACAACACGAAATATAAGAGAGCTTCTATACTTCCTTGTACAAGAAACAGACACTTAAACAGACACATTTCTGTCTTCTTGCTGTAATCGATACTGTGCAGAGAAGCTATTGGTAAATTAGCTAAATATTTCATGTGAGCAATCTGTTAACATTAACAATATCTCATCATAAAGAATTGTATTGGTAGATAAAACATTAAACCAAAAATATTTTTTAAATAATATTTATCTTTATATGGCATTAACACAAGAACTGTAGTGCAGTATACTCTGAACTAATACTGGGAAAAGACAAAATAAGGTACTAATGCATTTCATGTTACGCTAGGTTTGGAGATATTATATATTATTACTTTATTGTGCAGTATAGTAATACATTATTAATTAGGTTCTTACTTAAAATCTTTAATACCTTGCTTTCACTCCCTTTCTATGGCACTCACAAGCTTTTGAATCTTTTGACCTCTTCCTCGTCATTGGCTAACAACAGGCATCAGACAGCTATGCTGTCTTCAATTTATTCATGCAAGAAAAAAGTAAAATAACAAGAATAATTTTTATTGACAAGTTTTAAAGGCAGATCTACTTTGTGGTGTTTTAAAACTACAACACTTACTTATTTTCATGACATACTTGATTCCTTTTGAGTTCCTTTTGTTTTCACCCTCAGTCATACGGAGGAGGCTCCCCTCTGTACCCCTCTTGCTGGTCCCCCCCACATTTGAAGTCGTATCCCATTCTATGAAGGAGTATGGTGTTTAAGTTTAGTATGCCTGGACTGGCATCTAAAAGAGTGGGAAAAGTATCTGGATTTTTTTGACTAGATTTGGGGAGAGTTAAGCAACTCATGATGGAAACACACAGCATCCAGCACATGTGGTAGTGGGCTGCCTGTGCTTACACAATAAGGAGGGTAAAGAAACTTCAACTCCTGAAGACTGGGGATCTTCTCTTTAAGGTAGATCTATGTGTTATTTTGCTGACAGAAGAAAGCTAGGTCTAGACTCACAAAGCAAACTGTGTCTGCATGTAAAGTTGGTAGTAAGTCTGTGCAATTATATTCTGTCTCTCAGTAGGGCTTGTTATTGTAAGCTTAGAGTTGCACCGACCGCAGTTATATTGTGCTGATGTACCCTGAAGCTCCAAGGTAGAAAACTCCTGTCCATTTAGAATTCATAGCATAGAATGGTCTCCTGGGGATGTCTCCAAAGTAATTGTTAGCATATATCAGGTTGTTTTGATCAATTTGCCTTCAGATATTGTTAAAAAGGAGAAGGCTGACTAGCTTTTTTGCCAGATGGGAATGTGCCGTTATGTGAAAAATGCCCTGCTTTTTATAGTACTATTTTATTGCTAAACAGATAGAGAAAAGAAATAGGTTTAGATATGGCAATCAGAGCTATTTCAATGAGTAAAAAGATAACAGAAACTTAAGGAAAAACAATGAAATGAAAACAGGAGCTGTAGAAAGGGAACAGCTCCTGTTAGATTTGCTTTGGTGACCTGAAATGGATCTTGATAATTTTTCATAATAATTTGAAATGCTTGAGTTAGCTAGCATTGTTTGAGGCAAATTTTAGTATATCTGGAAAACATAAGATTTCAATTCTGGAGCAAAGCAAACAAAATGAGGAAGATTTTCAATGAAAGACAAAGACTTATATATGTTTTACAGCACATTTTTCAACAATACCCAACTTGCAGTTTTTGGACAATAAAGTGGATATCTTTGCACAACATCTTTAAATACTGTCTCCTTTAGCTTCTGTACTGGATGGTACGTGTTATCCCTGGGATACTCTTGACATAAATTCTGTGGGGATCTTATGGGCCTGTTGGTTTTATATGTTTATTCAGGGCTGAATGGTAACTGTAATACTTTATGTAGAGAGGGAAAGGTGTATTCTTACCCTTTGTACATTGACATAAAATAAAGAGGTTTTATGATGTGTAAAGCATAACAGAATGTCTTTGTTTTTTTCTTTCTTACAACTGTACTTCTAAATGTATTTATGTTTGTGCTCTGTTCATAACACGACATGAGCAAGGAATTATTCTTGTTTCATCTCATAAGATGCAAAAAAACTTATGAATTTGTTGCAGTTCATAGTAAGAAGAAATAAAGGTATTGCTTATAGCTCTCTTTAATAACATGTTTTCTAAAACACCAGCAGATTAACTCATCATTAGAATAGTTATGTAACTTTTAAAACTAAAATGATAGCATTTAAAAGACATACAGATTTTATTTGAGAAATAAATTATTTGAAAAATCGAAATAGTAGTTTACTTGTTTTCTGTTTTGGGGGTCACATTGCTTTTTAGCTCATGTCAGTCTTTCAGGTGATATTTGACAAGACATTCTCGCACCTTTGAGAAATTTATACAGGAAGCAAGTAATAAGTTTCAGATTATTTCAATTTTAAACCCTTTGGGTGCACCAGGATGTATTGGCTTTTCACAGAAGTATTTTATCTTCTGTGTTATCAATTTCATCCATAGTTTTTACCAAAGGAAAAAAAAATTAAAAAGACAGGCTCCCAAAGATTAAAATTTGTGCACAAATACCAATCATTATGACATGTTCTTATTTTGAACAGCTGAATCTGCATATAGAAACATAATTTGCAATAAGATCTGCTAGATTCACAGCTTCTTCAGCGTTTAGAAACTGGTTAAAATATAATTAATACAGTGGTATATATACTAGCTTGTCCGCTGTCAATTTAGGAAGTATTTTTTTTTAAACGTTGGAAATATTCTAATCTATTTATATTCTTTAAATATTTATTATCATGTTTGGTATCTTTGAAAGGTTGAAGCATTGTAGCTGGTCTCCTAAAAATATCTTAAACATCTCTCCAAAGGTCAGCATGTCATGTTTATTCTTGTTGTATACCAAGGGTCTGTGTGTATGTTCACTTAAGGGCCAGTTCTCATTTCTTTTCCTCTAACTTACCAGGGCTTTTTTTGCAACATAGATACTCTATTTATGATCAAAACATCAACTAAATGCATCAAGTGAACTGAACATTACATGGGTTGCCTGCATCTAGTTTCTTCAAGAGAAAGGAACAGGAGAAGGAAGTATAACTAGAGAGACAAGCCTTTCACCAAAGTACTTAGTTTCTTCAAGCAGTTCATAGAAAAAAAAAAACCAAAACCTAGCATGTCATGGACCTGGTTTTATATGAACCAGGTTCTCAGAGGTCATCTGAGGAATATCTCTGCTGCTCATATGTTGAAGGCTCCAAAACAGGACAGCAAATTAAAAGCAAAACACATACCAAGTGCTCAAGAATAGCTAAATCAGGAAATTCTTAAAACCTCCTTTGTAATGGATTTTTGATTTATTAGTAAATGTTTGATTTATTAGTAATATGTTTTCACAGAAGCACCACTGGCTTAGCTGAGGAGCTCAGCTGTGTCTTGCGGTGGACGCATTGGAACCAGCTGGAACTGGCTGGAACCGGCTGTGTCCAGCACAGGGCAGCCCCTGGCCTCTTCTCACAGAGGCCAGCCCCACTGCCCCCTGCTGCCATGGATACCCAACACACCACTTCATACTGTCCACAGGACATCCGGGTCTCTAAACTGGAGAGAAATGGATTTGATGGATAGACCATTTAGTGGATAAGGAACTGGCTGGATGGTCACACTCAAAGAGTTGTGGTCAATGGCTTTATGTCCAAGTGGAAACCAGCGACAAGTGACAAGTGGTGTTCCTTGGGGGTCAGTGTGGGGAGTGGTGCTGTTCAGCATCTTTGTTGGTGACATGGAGAGCAGGACTGAGTGCACCCTCAGCAAGTTTGCCAATGACATCAAGCTGTGCAGTGCGGTCGACACGCTGGAGGGAAGGGATGCCATCCAGTTACCTGGACAGGCTTGAGAGGTGGGCCCATGCCAACCTCATGAAGTTCAACCAGGCCAAGTGCAAGGTCCTGCACCTGGGTTGTAGCAATCCAAAGCACAAATACAGGCTAGGTGGATAATGGATTGAGAGCACTCCCGAGGAGAAGGACTTGAGGGTGTTCATTGATTAGACTGAGCTGGTAATGTGCACTTGCAGCAGTTTATCAAGTTACTGAGGTCACAGGGAGAGACCAGATTCTCCCTAACCAACATGGAATACCAAGATTGTGGTCTTACCAAAATTTTGAGGACAGACCTGCAGTTTTGTGTCTTGGTCACTGCTGCCTTTCTGTCAGATCCATAACCCAGAAGGTAGCTGATCTGCAGTCTTGGAGAAAAACACTTAAAGCCATCAATAATACATGTAAGGAGCTTCCCCATTAGAAAGTAGGGAAAAAGGTCAACAGTGTTTGAAATACTTTTGAATCTCAAGAAAGATAAAGGAACTGCTGAAGATTATTTGTTTTATTGTTTTCTAACAAGAGTATTAACTCTTCAAGCCTTCTTAGGTATGGAAAGTAGACTTATTACAACTTTCTCATTAGCACTCTGTTTTTGTTACAGAAAAAGCATGATCTTTGGCTAATTTGCTAATTTATAAACCTGATTTTTTTTAATTTTTTTTTTATTTATTTTGTAATGTTACTCCAAGAATGGTCCCATAGATGAAGAAGATAATGAAGTTGAATGTATGATAGGCTTGGTCTTCTAACGTTCAGCAGGCAACATATTTCCTTATTAGTTAATGCTAGGCTGTAATGCATGCCATGCTAATCATATCATTGCATAGCTGAAAATGTTACCTATTTAACATTAAAGCTGTATTTCTGACTTCTAAAATTCTTATTTATCACATGAAGAAGGAACACTTGTGGCTCACCAAACATAACAAATGAGTCTTGTCATAAGATTGTGTACATTCAAAGCAGCAAGGCAAGACTGAACAGACCTAGGTTAAGGCCTAGCATGAAAGAACAAAGATAACCAAAATGAGATTATTAATCATGAGTGACTTTTTTAAAGTGTGAGATTTCTGTTTTAAAAACAAAAGTACTATAATACATTTATATAGAAACTTAAAAAAAATCTTAAAACCTTAGTTATTAAAAAAAACCCTAAACCTGTGTCAATTAAATTTGTATTGAAATTATTAAACCAGGTCAACTTAATTTTCTCCTTTTCCCTCATACTAACAGTTAAATTTAGTACATTTATTTTATTCCTATGCCTATAGTACACTGTTGTGAAGTGTAAGTGCTCTGTTAAATAGATCATGTCTCAGGGTGGGAAATCCTGCTTTCAGTGTGGGTAATATACCAGCTATTTACAGAAATGATAATACTGATAAAAACTCGTAAGACGAGATGTGCTGATAAATGCAATGTTCACTGAAAGTCTATATCAAAACCAACAGATCTGTGATTCCTAGATCCTGCTGCATTAGGTATTCCTGCTACTATTACATCTTTCTTTCAAATAAAACAAAAAATCTTGAAGGTATAAATTTAAGATTAAGATATTGAAAATCTTAAATTCATACCAAAAAATAACCATAAGTTTATTTTAATTTGTTAAGTTTAGACTTTTCTCTGAGATTTATTATCATGAAAAAATCCTACTGCTTGTTTCCAGCCATATCTGTACATCAAGTCTGAGTAACATCCTCTTGCCCATATAAAGATGTGCTTGCAGACAGCGTGTTCTGTGGTATTCTAGGACTGTGTTTTGTTCACCCACGAGCTTAGCCTTGATTGAACACAATCATTCTTGCTGACATGGACCTGGGCCAGGGTGCATCAGAGGCTAACCAAATTTGTCCAATTTAGTAGAAGTGATTTGATTTAACTAGCAGTTGTTACCTTCCTGTTCTTTCTCGTGACAGGCAGATTTAGAGCCTTATAAAATACACAGGCTGAAAGCCAGGGCATCACTGACCTACACTATGCTGGATCACCCTGTGAAAGCCCTAGCAAAACAAACAAATTAGCATTTCATAGTCAAAATTATCAGCTCTGGGATAACTTAAAGGGACAGACTTTAAATAAACATGGTCTTTCCTACACTTAATAACAATATGTCTGGTTTAAATGCATACAAAATCCTTCATTGGGAATACTGACCAGAAGCCAACCAACAGAATACATCTCTGACAATTTTTAAAAACAAATTTCAAACCAGACACAGTTAAAATATTAAAAAAAAATTTAAAATGTAGTCCCAAAATAATAATCATTAATGAGTTGTTCTTTAACTATTCAATAGTTCTGTTGGCTGATGATGGCACCTATAATCAACTAACAGAAAAACTGCCAAATGGAGCTGTGATTTGACAATGGCCATGGGATACCAGACCTGGTCTGGCGATCTGAAGGATGCTACTAGCTAAACACTTTGGAAGCTCCTTGGACTCCAAGGAGAAGCAAATGAGAAAGTATGGAAGACAAAAAGTCTCTGAAAATATCTACATTACCTACAGGTGAGGAAAAAAAAGCTTCCTTAAACTAAACAAATGACATTTTCAGATTATCTATCAGGTTTGTGAATAAAAAAACAGATCAGCTAGTTGCAATGGTATCTTTTTTTTGTGGTTAACAAACCAGTGTAAGTAGAATAAAAGATGTACTAATGAAAATGACTGAAGATTAGTTACGAGATTGGACAGGCCTTAAAAAAAACAAAACTGTTTTAAAACAACCAAAAATTCATGCCTCCCCTGCCCCACCCCCCAAAAAATCTTGTCTAGCCTCAGACGAGAAATATTTTTTAGTTAATTCACAGTATCTATCTAAGAGAAAAGCAGCTGTTTAGCATTGGAGTGCATTGTCTCCCTTCACCCTTACATGGAGTTCCCCTCGAATTTCTGCTTTTCATTCTCACTTAAAAAAACCTGTAACAGATTTTCAAAAAATGTAATCACATGTGAAATACTATTTAATGTGTCTTCTACTTCTGAAAAAAAATCTAGTACAAACGTAAAACTTCTAAAGTGTGTCTATTCCCCTGCCCTTGAGAATATGATACATTTAATGCAAGTATAATACTCTGTCTTGCAAGAAGTGTAAATTAACCTGACCTGAGATCAGCTTGAGATTTATTAAAAAATCCTTTCCATTTAAGCATCCTTTTTGAAAGGATCAGTTTCACCCTTAATAAATTATGAGGTTTTTTTCCCTGTAATGATGATTGCTATCTCTTCTTGTAGGCTATCTGGAAAGGGACATTCAAGAACGATAAAGTGCTCTTACTGTCACTGGAGCTAAATATAGGACTTTTGCAGCATTCTGAGTTTTCCAAGCTTTTGGTAGGTTTTCTTATTTGTTCAGGACAACATTCATATGAAAGCCAGGAAGAAGATTCAATGTCTGCTACTAGTCTCATAAAAGCAAACTATGTTGGTTTGGTTTTGTTTTTCTTCATTGTTGCAAAAGTTAAAATGCACAGGAGATTCTACTGTGAGGAAAAGTTAGAGAAAGTTAGCAACTGTTAATAACAAAGGGATGTATAAACCCCTATATTCTGCTAATTTAAACTTACTTCCCAATAACTTTAGTGGAATATCAGAAAACTGTTGCAGTCAAGAGACGTCTGTAGTACAGATGCACAAAATATATGATGCAAAGAAAAGCCAAACAAAACAGTCAAACATGAAGATGCCTGATTAATTTTTTATTTGCTGATTTTCAATAAAATAGAAACTACATATTAAGGAACAGCTTAAAGTTTTCAGACACATAGTTATGTGAAACTTCACTGACACTAGTAAAATTGTCAGAATAGATGGATAGAGCAAAACTTCACTTCAAATATTTCCCATAAGCATTATTTTTCTGTGAGAGGTTCAGTGAATACAGAGGCAGAACTATTTTCAATGGTTGTGGACAGTTTCTACAATAACTCTGTAACAGCTTTTGATGGCATTCTATACTACAACACCTGAAGCTCAAGACTAAAAGCATTGCAAAATAAGAAGAATGGGAAAGTTAGGATTAGTAATATCTAACAATGTGATCTAATTTGTTGCAGTATATGAAAATCCAGACATAATCACACAGACAATTTTACTGACTATACTTGAAATATAGTGAAAGACTTAGATTATTTTAGTCTTCTGATATTGGCACTGGTGAAAATTTCTGTCATTGATACCTCTTTTATTGTTGTAGCATATTTAGCATTTTCTTTCAAGGAAAAAACAATAGAGCAACAAAACAGGATACTTCATACTAGGGGAAAAGCATTTACTTCTATACAGTGAATAGTTCTAGAAATATACTCTATCCAAACTGTACTGCTTTATGAGTTTAAAATATTTTCAAACAGTATCTCATAAGGCATCTCAGGATAGAGATTGTATGTTGTCTGGACAATGTGACTTTCAAATGTTAATTTGACGTGAAAACCACTATTGTCAAGTATTTGATCCTCAGCTATGTAACATTAGCTCTGATTCACTTGAATGACAAATGTCTGATTCTGGTATTATTCACTGGAAAAGAATTTTTTTAAGTTTATTGTTAGTTAAAATATAAAGTTTATTGTTAGTTAAATCCATGGAATTGTCTCTGTGGAAAGTGAAACAAGACTGTGAAGTATTACAGACTCATTTTCTATGAAATAGTCTCAAATTCGTCACAAATGCATCATAATCAGGATCACAATGTAATGAAAAAGAAGCTAGTATTGCCAAGTGAAAGTAGTTTTCAGCCTTGTTCTAATTGTCTTTATTGGACTATTTCATTCACCTTGTATCTGAAGGATTGGTTTTTATCCTGGAAATTGTTACAAAACCTCATTGATGTTAGTCAAGTCACTCAAGGCGTTTTTAATTGTGTGGTCTTCATTTTCTTGTTTGTTTGTTAGGCTTTAATTTAGAATTCGATTTATTGAAGTGATGAGAAAACAAGCTCTCAGTTTCTTCACAAATTCTGCATGTACTGTGAATGAAAATTGACAGAGCTTGTATCTGAAACCCATTGCTTAGAACTGTAACTTTAAACCTTTCTTTAAATCAATGCTAGCAAATCTTCCATTTTTAAAAGATATCACTTTCTAATATATACTGGTTTTAATAGCATATTAGTACAGTAAACTTCCTAAGCAAAAAAACCCCTAACAATCAACACTCCCCCACCTCCCACCCCCCGCCACCCCCCCCCCCCCCAAAAAAAAAAAACACGCCACATGAAAATGCAGTTTGGTTGGTTGGTTTTTGTTTGTTTTCTTCTTTTCCTACTGATCTGCATTAAAATGTATGTAGCCTGGAGCATGAAAGCACATTAACTCGGTGTGCTTTCTTAATTATAATCCTGACTGGAAACAGAAAAAAGTTCATTATCCTCTTCTGAGTAGTAAATGTAAGGAAGTTGCCAGAAAAAGATATCAAAAGGTCTTTTCATGGGATTTTTGCTGTCTTTGAAGGTTTTTTGTTTGTTTTAATTTCCTTCAAGAAAAAAATCCAAACCAAACTAAAACAAACAACAGCAAAAATCCCCAGCAGATATAGGGAGACTTTGTGTTCTGAAACCTTTTCCTCACACATTTCTGGATAGAGCTTACTTCGCTTTATATTCCAGAATCCAGAATTTAACATGTGAATTCACATAACTAAGCTGAAAGAGAAGATTCCTATGTCCACAATTTATACTTGACATCATGTCTAAATGATCTGCATAAATTGGGAGGGGTTGTCTGTGGCTCAGCAGGAACTTGAACTTTGGAGAAAATATTTAGTTGTTAATAGGGAAACCTGTTATATTTACTAATTTTTTTTATAAATTGATTTGACCTCTTAAGAACATCTGTCCAACCTCTGTACCTATAGTCTATCATTAGATACTTCATTTGTTTGGGGTTTTCTTAGCTAATAATGTCTGAACTTTTAATTAAAAACTATTTATATCCTGCAGCTACAAAATGACCACTGGGTTGCTGTGGTGCAATGCTCCACAATAAGTTATTACAGCTGTCCACCTTATTTATTGTAAATTGTTAGAGAAAATTGGATCATTCACTTTCTCTGTAACATCACAATTTTATTCAGTTCTTCCATGCTGAGTGAGCAAAAATGCAACACAGGTATTTGATCACCTCTGCTTATAATTTGGAACATTCTGTGCTCAAAATAGTGTGAATGTAAGGAAAATGGGCTGAGATTGAATTTTGATCATGATCAAGAAGAGTATCATTGCTGTTAAGCAAGTAAAGTTTTGGTTGAGTAAAAATCTTATAAAATAACTAAATTCTGTCTTTTGCAAAACCATTGTTCTAAGCATGGGAACATGATATTGCAGAAAGCAGTCTCCACAATATACAATTCTAAAACCAATAAGAGATTTTCACTGTATCCAGAGAGTTTCACTGTATCCAAGCTCAAAATACACGGTATGTCATACTTCCTGTGAGTTTTCTCATTTATTTTTTCTCACCATTTAAAGGACAGACTCTGTTCAACTTGTTTTAAAATTCAGTTTCCTGGATGGCATTTAGAGCCAGAATGTCAAAAATCCACCTTTATATATTTCTCTACTTTAAATTACCTCATTTCATTCTGCTACTTCCATTAGGACATTCATACTTTGATAACAAAGAGCTATACGCATCTATCCTGAGTTGACTAAACTAAGAGGACATAATTTGATCACCTAGCTCGTATTGATGACGGTGCCTTCCACTTCCACAAGAGCTTTCCACAACAAAAACAGAAGTTTCTTATGACTGTTAAAACATCTGCATCTAGCAAAAAGAACTTGGAGAATTAGCTTTGATTTCCACTTAAACATATAGTTTTTTGGGGGGGTTGGGGTTCTTTTTAGTAGTTATTCTTTAAGGACTATTGTACGTGACATCAGTGGAAATGTCAAATTTCATATGCTATCATGGTGATTGTCAGAAGCAGGAACAAGGGAGATTCTGGCAGCAAATTATCCAAAGAGCTCTAAAGAATACAATCATGCTAGACATAAGTTATGATGTTGGAAGCACAGTTCAGTGAACATGCCTAACAATACAGATTTTTTTAGGATTCCTTTATTGGCATGGAGACAAACAAAAAGACCTTTCTGAGATTAAATGGTTTTGTGACACATCTATTTATTTTTCATACATGTCATAGCTAGAAGGTCGTTAGAAATGACCAAAAGAGTATATTTATTCAAAGTGCTAGAGATACTGGATCTGAAGGCAACTAGGTTAATTGTTGTGATTTGTTTTTCAGGTTTATTTATTAAATTGTTTCAGAACTGCCAAATTAAATACAGATTTTATTATATAAGTGTACAGATTCTGCCTGGGATGGAGTTAATTTTCTTCACAGTAGGCTGTATGGTACTATGTTTTGGATTTGTGACCAAAACAGTGTTGATAACACAACAATATTTTGGCTGTTTCTGAGCGGTGCCTGTATAGGACCAAGGTCTTCTCCTTTTCTCACTACCTCCCCAGTGAGTAGGCTGGGAGTGGGCAAGAGGGTGGGAGAGGATGTAGCTGGGACAGCAGACCCAAGTCGACCAAAGAGTATTCCATACCATATAAAGTCATGCTCAGCAATAGAACTGGGGGTAGTCTTTTCAAAGTAGCCATTGTTTGAAGATTGTCTGGGTATCAGTCTGCTTGTGGGAGGTGGTCATTAACTACCTTTGCATCACCTTGTTTTTTCTTTTTTCCTCACTGATTAAACTGTCTTTACCTCAATCTATAAAGTATTTGATATAATACTTTTATTAGTTTTCCACCTCTCCCTCCTCTCAAATAACTTTACTAGAAGATTTAAAGTATTATTTTGGGAATATTTATATTAGATTTAATACCAAATTAAATTATTGCCTGTTAAAAAGGTACATTTAAATTGCATGCTGCACTACTAAAATTGAAAAATATTTCCTTCCAAGGGAAGTATAAAAGACAGCTAGATACGTTGCAGTTCTTTGTCTTTAATTTGGATTGCCCATCTTAAAAGTCTTCAAAGAAAAATGTACCCCTATTCTTCCCTTGCAAGATGTTTGTAGGCTGCACACTGAAATATCATTAATGATGTGTGTCCATTTACAACCAAGCTTTTTGCAAAAATTAATATTTTTTTTTCCTTTTCCGAATTTCTTATACAGCTATGGACCAAATAATTTCCTTTGTATCTTTCATGTGACTTGGTGTTTATGGAGATTATTGACTGCATAATTAATTTTGAAAAAAATTATCTAAGTAACCTAACTCCTTAGATTATTTTTTTTTCTGTTTTTACCAGAACTAAAAGGCATTTAAACTCTCTTTTGCTGAAACTGAAAAAAGTTGCAAGTCCAATTACTTTTTCTACAATAGCACATCCTCATTTTATCTATATGATCAAGAATTTAACAGTTTCCTGTTGTGTCACTTCAAAACATTTTGGATGTTCTTTTTAGGACTTTACAGTCCAAAATTGAAGATTTCCAGTCATTTTCAGTGTTTTCAGCCAAGTACAGATTCTGTTGCCTGGTTTCATGCATTCTATTTCCATTTATGGGGGTTTTTTTGAGCAGTGATATACTGTTGACTAATACAAGAAATTGGAATCCTAATTCACAAAGTAGACTGAGCTTTTTATTTCAGACCTATGAAATGTGAGTCAATGCCATGCAGTGGAGAAAGATTAAAGGTTGGGTGTTTCATACACAGAAAGTCATGTCAAGACGATAATCCTGCATAATTTATGAGAAAAAGTGTAGGATAGGTTTTTGTGTGAGTGCATAAACAAGTAATTAGTTCAATCTATCAAAACAATAGTATTCCCATTCATCAGAGGTGACACAATGAACAGACACCCAGCTCTACTCTGCAGCATAGCTCTGGTGATCGTGATTTTAAATACCTACATCTTTCATTGATGTGGTGGTGCTGGCAGAAACAATTTATGTAAACACAGTTAATGCAGAGAGGTTGCGTAAAAGGTGATTCAGGGGACATGAGACAAACTATTTGACTTAAAAACCCAAAACTTGTTCATGGAACAAGTTAAGCTACAGGATGGGCAAAATCTCAGAATCAACAGGCCTGTTCAAACAAAATGAAGCAAAAAAAATAACAAAGGAAAAAATAGCTTAAATGAACAAAGGCTGCACGTTCATCTGTTTTTCTGTTTTGCTTTGTGAAGGCGACATTGTAGGAGAGCCCTTACATCTTGAATTCATCTTTTTTTCTCCTTGGCTGGTAAGCCCTTGCTGACACAATAATAATTATGAAATCTGATTTAACACCTCAGGTTGTCCATAAATAAGATTTCTTATGTAGTCAGTATAGCAATAGCAGGATTTCTATTTAGCTAGTGGCTATTTTACACAAAGTATTTGATTCCTATTCAATTTTTCTTTTCTGTATCAAAATTATCTTTTGCATTTTGTGGCACAGTCTGTATTTAATCTTCCATTTACCTCCTAGATAGACATTCTTTCTTTGGTAAGGGAAAAGCCCATGTGGGAATTTTGTAAAACCAGATAAACAAAAACAACCCTCAAGCAGGCCAGACTGTTATTTAAAGTGGTCCCCACTTAAACATACATTGATAGAAGTCAGAGAGAGAAATGGACAATTCTGAAGCATTTGAGTCCTTTTTGGTTTGTTTTATAGTTGTGTCTGCTTCTTTGTCCCTCCACACTTCCCAGTACTGGATACTGTATGGGTTTTTTTTTTGTTGATATGCTGTAGGTTATATTACTTATATCATGCTGTAGCTGCTTATGAAGCATCTAGATTTTCATGATCTACAAGCAATCTCAGGTACAGCATCATGTAGCACAATATTTATCTATTGTAGTCCATGACAAAGGAGTCAGATGTCAGTGTACCTTCAGAGTGCTATGGCACATTGTTATCTGCCTCACCCATTTTCCAGACTTAGTAGAACAGCAGAGAAATATTTGGCTTCCACTGTTATGGATTGTCTGCAACCCATCATTCTCCTTTCCCCTGCACTGCATGGGGCAGGGGAGGAGGCAGAAGATTGGGAATGAAGAAATGAAGTTGAGCCTGGGATGAAGGGTGGGTGGGGGAAAAGTGTTGGAGTTTTTGCCTTCGTTTCTCACCATTTTGGTCTGGTTTTAGTGTGCAATAAATTACACGTATTTTCCCCAAGTTGAGTTTGTTCTGCCTGTGGTGGTGATTGGTAAGTGATCTCCCTGTCTTTATCTTGACCCATTTGCTTTTCCAGCTTTATTCCTCCTCCTGTGTTGTTCAGGTGGGGAGTGAGAGAGCAGATGGGTGGGTATCTGGAAGTGCAAGCCACCAGCAGTACTTTTATATACTGCAGAGCAGGTACCATCTGTAATGTGTACACTGTCCCAATCCCCTAGTTGTCCTGTTGGGAAATACTTGACTCCCTGTCTGCCTGCACATCTAGTTTTCTTTCCAAAGTAAATGCAATGACATGAAGTGGAAGATATGTACCTATAACTTCTTCCAGATGTGCAAATAAAATTAGTAAATTGCAAACAGAGGAGGCAACCCTCAGGGCGCCTTGTGTGGCTATATTCTGCAAAGTGGACACAGCCACTGAGATCCATCATTACTTTTTTGATGTTCTTATTTACCCAAACTAGAAAAGATACATTTTTCTTCACTATTGTGATGTTTAATCTCAAAAAGGGGAACAACATAAAATTACTCTTTCTCATTACAGTGGTGCTAGAAGGAAAAAGTGCAAGAATGAAACCTTTTTTACAGGAAGAAGTCTTTGTTCACTGTCTCTTCCAATAGAGAATTTTGGTGCATAAAATGAAATTATAAGGAGGCAGGTTCAGAAAAAAAATCAAAGAAAGGTGATCCATCACATAAAGGGTGAGGCTGTGAAACAGCTTGAGGTATTACCATAGGCTTACCATCCTGTAATATATCATAGGATAATGTGAATGCAAAAGTTTGCATATATTCAGAAATCTACTAGATAAATTAACAAAAGAAAACTTTCTCAGGGACTGTTAAATGCAAGCATACAACCTCTGACTTGGAAAATATCTGAACTGCAACCAAATAGGGTCTCGGAAAGAACCCAGCATGGTTTTTCATTATTCCATAGTTGCCTTGGCATTTTTCCAAGGCCACTGCCAGACAATGGATGAGTGTACTCAACTATGCAGATCTTTGGTCTGACCTAATTTAGCTTCTCCTATGTTTTGCTCCTTATTATACCACAGAAAGTTCTCCACACATCACCTTCATGTAAACTTTTTGCACAGAAATAAAATATTAAAATGGACATTGCTGCACAAATGAACATAGATATGAGTTCTGAAGTAGGAAGGCATCACCGATGTTTTTTATAACCATGCTAGTGCAATTCAATAAGCTATTCTAAAAAGTGGTTTAAGATCAAACCAAAAGTCACAAAGTCCTCTTCTGACATATACTTTAGTCACTAAGAGAAAGAGGTTTGTGTTCTTTCTTTCTCTCCTTCATCCTGTTTCTCGATGTGGACCAGTATAATTTGAATACGCCATATAAAGTTGATAATTTTCAAAAGGAAAAGACATTCCTTCCAAGAGCACCAAGTATTTGGTGATTTGGAGATGGTTTTTCAGTTATTTAACATGAACTCCAGCAAGATCTACTTGCTGCAGAAGTGTGTGTGTGTGCTATGTATGTGTATATGTAGAAGAGGGAGTGAAATCTCAACTAATAAATTATTCTCTACTTTCTTTTAGTAGTTTTCACCTATTTTCTGTCACCTCAGTTAATGCTTTCACCTCTATGAAAACTGCCTGATTATTCTTGATTATAATTGATCAAATATCATATCTCAATGAGGCTGATTATATATTACATTCAGGTGTAGTGGCATTGCTTTGTCTAATGTACCAGCAGTTATAATTGACATGTTACAATTATGCTATTTCTAGCCCTTTTTTGAGATGGCTGAGAGACAGTGTTAATGACTATTGTTGAAGAAGTGTTGGGGAGGATGTGATTTATTTCCTTCTTGCTAATGATTTGATATTCATGTACACATAAGATCTTGTACAATAGATTGTAGGAAAATCCATCTCATATTGTTATCTATTTTTTATTGTTGGCTTGTTTTGTTTGGGTTGGTTTTTGGTTTGTTTGTTGTTTGTTTTTTGGTTTTTTCTCCCTACATTTCCAGGAAAACACTGTTAATTGCTTGCTTAAATATATTCCGAATAATTACTTTTCATATGTATGCTCTTGCAATTTTGTGTTTGTACCCTGGTCACAAATAATTTCCTTTTAGCTGTAGTTACAAAACAATTTTCTTTAAATACTCATTTCATTAACCATCAAAAAGTACATTTTAATCTACTCATTTTTCAATCTAAGTCATCAGAAAATGGATTTAAATTTGACTTCAACTCTTCTTATATAGTTAAACTATAGACACAACACAGCAGTTTTGTGTCATTTGTACATTGACTTGGAAAGCGAATAGTAATGAAGAAAGGAAAGGTGAGATTTCAGAGTACTATATGCACACATAAGTTCAAGTAGACTTTTGATTTCTAAACTGCTGATGAAGACTGAAGCAGGAGTTCGATTTCCAATGAATCGGTGTTTGACATTAAAAGAAGTTTCAAAAATACAAAGAAAGTTTAGAGTAGAATATGTAATTCTAAAAATGCTGCTACAGCTACATCAAGTAAATTCAAGCTGCAGGCAGGTCAAGAAAAGCTCAGACAGAGCAAGTCTGACAAGCATCAGTCCTGAGGTCTTGCAAACTCGGTGTAAAGCTTATGGACTATTACTAGCAGTGGAAATATAAGGGCTACAAGATAACAGAGTATGGGTTGCACAATGCAATCTGTATAAGTAAAAGCTAAAAAATGGTAAAATATAGTAAGCATTTTCCAAGTCTTGACCATGCCCAAGGAAAGTGGGGAATGATTTTCTAGAAAAGAGTCAGTTATGCCTCAGAATCTTAGTATACATTTGATAAATGGCAGGGGAAACTAAAGGTAATGATAAGGATGAGACAAGCAGGGGAAATTTAAGGACCTGATCAGAGAGACCTCACAATAGCTAGTACTGAATGGGAAAGTAGAGATAGAAGAATCATTATTGTGGGGTCCTCAAAGATCATGACAGGGCTGCGCCAAGGCCAGGTGGGACATCAGTCCATAGGTGGGGGTCAGGATCAGGCCTGGTGAGGGGAACCGGGGTCAGACACAGCCCCAGGCTGACTCGGCAGAGCCTTGGGGACTGGCCAAGGCTGGGCTGGGATGTTGACCTGTGGGTGGGCCCATCTTGACAGGGCCCATGGACAGGCAGGTCAGGGCTCTGGGGAGCTGGAGACCAGCCGTGCTGTGGCATCACTGGGGCAGGACTGATGGTCCTGGGCGGGCTGAAATGGGGTTCTGGGCTGTGGGCAGGGCGTGGGGAGCCATGGGGCCTGGCCAGGGACCGTCAGGGCTGGCAGTGCCTTCAGGCCTCTGACATTTTGCCACTCAGCTGATATTTAACAGAAAATGAAGGGATTTCTTCTATACTTCAAATTTTATTTGTTGTTTTCATAGAATCATAGAATGGTTTAGGTTGGAAGGGACCTTGAAGATCATCGAGTTCCAACCCCCCTGCCACAGGCAGGGATACCTCTCACTAGACCAGGTTGCCCAAGCCCACGTCCAGCCTGGCCTTGAACACCTCCAGGGACGGAGCTTCAACAACCTCCCTGGGCAACCTGTTCCAGTGCCTCACCACCCTTAAAGTGAAAAACTTCTTCCTAATGTTTAATCTAAACCTGCCCTCTTCCAGCTTAAAGCCGTTCCCCCTCGTCCTATCACTACATGCCCTAGTAAAAAGTCCTTCCCCAGCTCTCCTGTAGGCCCCCTTTAGGTACTGGAAGGCCGCAATAGGATCTCCCCGGAGCCTTCTCTTCTCCAGGCTGAACAGCCCCAACTCTCTCAGCCTCTCCTCATAGGAGAGGTGCTCCATCCCTCTGATCATCCTCGTGGCTCTCCTCTGGAACACGCTCCAGCAGGTCCATGTCCTTCTTATGTCGGGGACTCCAGAGCTGGATGCAGTACTCCAGGTGGGGTCTCGCGAGAGTGGAGTAGAGGGGCAGAATCACCTCCCTTGACCTGCTGGCCACACTTCTTTTGATGCAGCCCAGGATACGGTTGGCCTTCTGGGCTGCGATTGCACACTGCTGGCTCATGTCGAGCTTCTCATCAATCATCACCCCCAGGTCCTTCTCCACAGGGCTGCTCTCCAGCCATTCTCCGCCGAGCCTGTATTTGTGCTTGGGATTGCCCCGACCCAGATGTAGGACCTTGCACTTGGCCTTGTTGAACTGCATGAGGTTGGCTTGGGTCCACCTCTCCAGCCTGTCCAGGTCCCTCTGGATGGTATCCCTCCCCTCCAGCGTGTCTGCCTCGCCAAACAGCTTGGTATCATCAGCAAACTTGCTGAGGGTGCACTCTACCCCACTGTCCATGTCGCTAACAAAGATGTTGAACAGTACGGGTCCCAGTACCGACCCCTGAGGAACGCCACTCGTCACTGCTCTCCACTTGGACACCGAGCCGTTGACCGCAACCCTTTGAGTGCGACCATCCAGCCAGTTCTTTATCCACCGAGTGGTCCATTTATCGAATCCATGTCTCTTCAATTTAGAGACCAGGATATCGTGTGGGACAGTGTCAAACGCTTTGCACAAGTCCAGGTAGATGACATCAGCAGATCTTCCCTTGTCCACTGCCGCTGTAACCCCTTCGTAGAAGGCCACCAAATTTGTCAGGCATGACTTGCCCTTGGTGAAGCCATGTTGGCTCTCGCCAATCACCTCCTTGTTTTCTATGTGCCTCAGCAGAGTTTCCAGGAGGATCTGCTACATGATCTTGCCAGGCACAGAGTTTTATATATTGAGACAATGGATTTCAAGTCTGATTTATAAACAGGAGTCAAAAACTAGGTGAATTATGTCCTTATTACTTGTTTTTACAGAAATTCATTATATCCTAATGTAAACAAACAAGCAACCAACCAACCAAAAAAGTTATATAAGGTGCTTTAAGATATTGTTATAACTTATTCCTTGTTTAATACTGGCTTTGGCTGACTGTCTGAATTACATTTTATTTTTGTTTTTTTCATTAGGTAATTGTCGTACAAAGCTTACAATAGTTTTGGGACTAATAAGGAATTTAATTTTGCTTTTGATTTCTGTTCCTGAATATAAGATTATTTAAAATTGTTGGGAGTCAACTTTTCTGTTCCTTTTTAGCGTCTTTTCATCTTTCACCATCCAGGCTATTATCCAGAAAACAAAAGTAGAACACAGTCCTTTAAGGAAAACTTGATGAGCTAAATCTTATAAAATTCATATAGTTAAACTGTAATGGCAGAGAGATTCCTTCATTATGTGAGACGGCATAACACACATTCTTGAATGTGTATTCTGGTTTAGAACTACTTATCTTCATTATCTTCTGAATAAGACAGTATTTTAAATTTTAAATTTAGATTTTAAAATATTTTGCAAATTACTTTTCATTTTCTCGTTGCACTTTGCTAAGATCATGTGTCATTATTTCGTATTGCTGTCTTTTTAGGGACTCAAATGCATGACAAACCTTTAAAAATGGAGTCTGTCTGAATGTTTGCTTTCGACCTTTCTTCTCAAGTACTATTAAAAACACCTAATACTAAACATTTTTACAGTAAACTACACTTTGAAGGAAAATTATTCCCAAGAATTCCCCCTGCCTTAGTAAAGTCAGCTAATGTTTTGAAAGTTGATCCATGAATAAAAAATGTGAAAGAGAACCTTTTAATGCTGTTCAGTTTTAACGTTTTTTCTAGACACTTTAGAAAACCTCACTATCCTCGTGTCAACACTGTGTAATAACCAGAAGTGTCACCACTAAAAAATGAATTTTAAATATAGATAAAACATGCGATATATAGGCAGCTTGCTACTTATATTCCTTTCTTTAGCTTTTGCACACATACTGATAAACAGAAACCTGTCAACAGGGAGTCTTTACTTCAGTATCTATTCAGCCAGGGTTTCCAGAAATTGAGCAGTAACAATGTTTGATATTCAGAAGTAGGGCAAATCACTGCCTAAGATGGAACAGTGGTGAATTAACAACATAAGTGTTAATTCATGGAAGATTTCATAGGTCTCAGTGTTAAACAAGGGGCAGTTCTGTCATTCCTGTAACCAGCCTCATCTGGGGGACTGAAATATAAACATCATAAAACAAGTAGGAAAGAGAAGAAACAGGTAAGAAAAACTACGATTTTACATTAGCATTTCTACTATAATCATCAATACTTTCTAGTTTTATGTTTCCCAATAAATTATCTTAGTTCTCAAGCAAGCCAGCATTTCCAAGAAAATCAAATTTCTGTCTTTTTCTAAAACATGTATCACACTTCTTGGCTTTTTTTCATCAGCATAATGAACCTTTAAGAAATTATTTCTCCTTCCACTCTCAAGTGGTTAAGATTTGTTTTCCTTGAGGTCCAGCTGCATTCTTTCTTTCCTTACCATTTAGAAGGATTATTATTATTTAGAAAAAATGGCTTGGATTTTTTTCTTGCTATTCACCCACTTATACATTGTTTTGTAATGCCCCCATATGTGTACTGTTTCTTTACAGTATCACAGTATCATCGGGGTTGGAAGGGACCTCTGGAGATCATCTAGTCCGACCCCCCTGCCACAGCAGGGACACCTACAGCACATTGCACAGGACAGCATCCAGGCGGGTTTTGAATGTCTCCAGTGTGGGAGACTCCACAACCTCTCTGGGCAGCCTGTGCCAGTGGTCTGCCACCCTCCGAGTAAAGAAGTTCCTCCTCATGTTAAGATGGAACTTCCTGTGCTCAAGTTTGTGCCCGTTACCTCTAGTCCTATCACTGGGCACCACTGAAAAAAAGACTCGTCATCTACCTGGCACCCTCCCCTTAAGTACTTATAAGTATTGATAAGGTCCCCCCTGAGTCTTCTTTTTTCTAGACTAAAAAGCCCCAAGTCCCTGAGCCTTTCCTCATAAGAAAGATGCTCCAGTCCCCTAATCATCTTTGTAGCTCTTTGCTGGACCCTCTCCAGCAGTTCCCTGTCCTTCTTGAACCGGGGAGCCCAGAACTGGACACAGTACTCCAGATGGGGTCTCACCAGGGCAGAGTAGAGGGGGAGGATGACCTCCCTCGACCTGCTGGCCACACTCTTCTTGATGGACCCCAGGATGCCATTTGCCTTCTTGGCCACCAGGGCACATTGCTGGCTCATGGTCATCCTGCTGTCCACCAGGACTCCCAGGTCCCTTTCCACACAGCTGCTCTCCAGGAGGTCAACCCCCAACCTGTACTGATGCATGGGGTTATTCCTCCCCAAATGCAGTACCCTACACTTGCCTTTGTTGAACCTCATCAGGTTTTTTTCTGCCCAACTCTCCAGCCTGTCCAGGTCACGCTGTATGGTGGCACAGCCTTCCGGCGTGTCAGTCACCCCTCCCAGTTTTGTATCATCCGCAAACTTGCTGATGGTACACTCTATGCCTTCATCCAGGTCATTGATGAATATATTGAACAGGACTGGACCCAGTACTGACCCCTGAGGGACACCACTAGTTACTGGCCTCCAACTGGACTCTGCACCACTAACCACAACCCTCTGAGCTCTATCTGTCAGCCACTGTTCAATCCACCCCACTGTCCATTCATCTAACCCACATTTCCTAAGCTTGCCTGTGAGGATGATGTGGGAGACAGTGTCGAAAGCCTTGCTGAAGTCAAGGCAGACAACATCCACTGCCCTCCCCTCATCTATCCATCCAGTCACGCCATTGTAGAAGGTTATCAGATTAGTCAGACATGACTTCCCCTTGGTGAATCCATGTTGACTACTTCTGAGAACCTTCTTTTCCTCCAGATGCTTGGAGATGATGCCCAGAACAAGCTGTTCCATCATCTTTCCAGGGATGGAGGTGATGCTGACTGGCCTGTAGGTGCTTTCAAGGAAACTCCAAGATCTGTTTAACCTGTTGAGACTGCTAGAAGTTGCAGAGGTAATCCAGATACCCAATCTTGAATGGCTGGTTGAACAATAAGGTCCTAGCATGAATAGAATCAGTGACCAGACCTCTCACTTGGAAATCATTCAGGCATTTGGAACAGAGACTCAGAAAGAGCAGCCTGCCAAGTGACCATGACTGATATCATGTGAGTTTAGTGTTTCTTTTGACATTTGGATATTTCTTCTTCCTAAGAGAAACAAGTAAAATAAATGAAATAAATAAAAAGAGGAAGAAGACTCAGGCTTTAAGAGCTTCCAACTTTGACTTCCTTTCAGGTCATATGGTATCTGTACCCTTCCATGACTGCTCAGTTTTCCTTAAAATTGGGGCTGTTCTGTGCAAACTGTGACTGTAAAAATCCATGTCTGCCTTTTACTCTGAGTATAAGGCTATGAATAGTGCCCTGACAATTTCTCACAACCCAGTGTTTGCACAGACTGAATCTACATGCTGAGGATGTTTTCAAACGTCACCAGAAATGATTTGTCATTTAAATTCAGAACCAGAACATCCTCTCATTGCACTCAACTTCAGTGGGAGCAAAACTGTTACTTCAGATCAATGTAAGTGAGGTCAAAATCACCCTCCAAGGGCTGGAGTTCACCTTCTTTATCTTTAGAGTTAAAATATTCCTATAAATACCTAGCTAATATTCTCCAAGACAAATTTAAAAATGCATGATTAATACCATTGTTCTAATATGTGGGATCATAAAAGCTGTTTTCTGAATTATTAAAAATGCTTTGCTCTGAATTGAGATTTAATCTGGCAGTATACCTCACCTGCTTGAGTAATGATCCATTTGCCATCTTCTCTTGTTTTCAGTTTGTGTACATTTATGCAAAGGAGATGATCTCTCTCTAGAAAGATAATGCTGAGTTTCAACTCAAAACGATAATGAGTCTCTGCATTCTCTCAAGCCTCTTAAATGGTAGTAAATCAGAAATTATTGGTACTCTCTGGAATTTTATTTAAGAGTTTAAAGTTTTACTGTCTATATTTTTTTTATATTTTGACTTTGAAAAGATACCAGTATAACTGAAATGAATAATCTTCATGAACCATAAAGTATCAGTATTACATGCCATATATTTTTTTATTATTATTCAATATCTAAAAAACCTGTGTGCTTATAGAAACAATCCATGGCTTTCCTCAAGGTAATACGTGTATAATAAACCATCTGAAAAGCTTAAAAAAATCTGCCTTAGACGGTATACACAGAAACATTAGCCCCTCCTAAATCTCAGATTTGTTTCTGAGGAATAAGTACTCCTAATCTTTAAAAGGTCCATTGCAGGCTGCCAAAAATCTCACAGTATGCTTTGTTACCTTGTAGTGATTGCATCCTGTTCTGAGTTATCTAGTTCCTGGGGAGAGAGGGAGGGAGGGAGGGAGGGAGGGAGAGAGAGAGGGAGGGAGAGTTATTTCCCACAAGTTTAATCCTAAATTTCCTGTAATGTACTGAATCACTTTTAAGACATTGTTCAGACACAAAACAGTTAAAGTTGTGTTGCTCCTAAAAGAGAGTAGGTATGATTTAAAAAAAAAAATATTTTACTTACAGTTTTGAAAAGACTGAAACTGATTTTTAAGGATTTTAAAATTTGGAATGGTGTTTCTTCAGTTAATTTCACAACTTACTTAACATTAGGCTTCCAAAGAGTTTGATAACAGGCTAGTATCTGGTTTCCTCTGAGACCCCCTTGTAAATTGCAATGTAACTTTTTACCTGACTCTGTAAGGTGCTAAACCAGGCATACATATCTTTCTGGATGGACAAACATGTTTTTACAGAAGTTGGAGAACATTTTATTTTTTATTACCTGAGGAGGGAGTGTACACTGAAATTTCTAAGTTTATGATGAAACTAAGTTTTTTTGGATGGTCAGATATGATGTCAATGATCAGGAATTCTCACAAGACCTGATGGTGTTAATTCAGTGGGCAAACAAGTAGCAAGCAGGCACCAAAGTAGATAAATGCAAATTAACGCATCCAGGAAAAATAATAGAAACCACATATGTGTGATGCTGAACAGGAAGCTGGTGGGAATAAATCAGGAAATAAATCTTTGTGTCATTGCTGACATGTATCTAAAAATGTCAGTTCTGTACCTGGCAAGAGCCAAAAAAACTCAAACCAAGCCAGCAAAATACTGAGCATTATTGGGAAGGGAATTGAGAACAAGGAAAATCACATTTTTCTGTAGAAAGCCTTGGCACAGTCACATCCTCAATTACTATAAAAAGTTCTGGTCTCTGCATCTGAGGAAAGAAGTAGTAGAATTCAAGATTGTACAGAGAAAGGCAATTGAAAAAGTGAATGCAGTAACTGCTCTATAAGGAGACACTAATAGGTTTGTGACTATTCAATGCCAGGGAGAGAAAGATAGGGTGAGGATATGATTTAGGTTAACAGAATCAAACAAGTGATAGACAAGCTGAGTTTAGAACACAATCCCACAATACTGGAGCTAGGAGACAGTCATTAAAACAGTACAAGATCAGTTTAAAACAGTTAAGATAACACTTTTTAACATAGCATTTAGCGAATTTTTTGATTCCTTTGCTGCAGGAGACTGTGGAAGCAGATAGTATCTGCATGTGGAAAAAGGGATTAGTCAAATTTATAAACAAAAGATCTAGAAGAAGATAAGGAAGATAATTTGCCTTAATTCAGCTGTTGTGCCCTGTCTGGGGAGGGAGTGGAGAGAGAATGGTAATGGGGGGAACAGACCTCAGTTAGTGGACAGGATTGCACGTTCTTCCTAAAGAGCATCTGCCACTATCACAGGCAGAATAACAGCAAGAAGTACAACATATTTGACAAAATCTGGCATCTTTTCTAGTTTTTTGCATGTTTTCTCCCCTTGCCACATGACTACATATCCTGCAGATTGCAGAGCAATCAATGAGGTGGCCTGTTGACTAAATTGGCCAAATTGTTTCAGGGCTCATTAAACAAACAAGCCATTTCTTACATAAACATGAAACCATACTTTGCAATATTTATCTCATCTGCAATAGTTGAAATATTCCTCATAATATGAATAGGAAATAACACATATACTTACTTGAATTACAGTGGGAAGTGTGTCACTTTTATATAATGTTACTCTATGTATTTCATTTCAAATTAAAATTAGAATATTACAGAAGCACAATTTAAGAGAATTACTAATGTGTTTCTATCTTTATTACACATAGAAAAAGAAAATTAAATTTTCTACAAAAAAGTACTGTTAAATTTGCTGAAATACATCAGTTAAAACTGAAATAAAAATGAGGATTTATTTACTGTTTCTAAGCACCACAAGTTCAAATAAGCTTTCCTGAGAAACATACAGGAAAAATCAGAAAACAGAAGAGAAATAATGCATATGTAGATATGTATAACAGTGGGGATAAGATCAAACTTAATTAATTGGAATTTTGCAGACTCAAAAAATTATCAAATATATGATAACCTTGTGAAAGTTCAAGTTTAATGTAGAAGACAGACTTTGATCTGCCTAAGGCAGCTTTGAAAACATGAACAAAAGTATGCTGGATTGGGTAGATTTAATGTAAGCACATGTATTTTTAGGATCTCCATTTCCCTTATTTTTCTAAATTATTTGTTAACGTTAACTTTACCTTTAAAATCTAGTAAAAACTTCGCAAATGATTATGGTGAAAGAATACCAATATTGCTTTTACTCAGGTAGTACAATGCGGTGGTGTTAATTGAGAGATTGGAGTATCACAGTGTGGCAGGTGCGCCTGCCCTAATAAAAGACCGGGGGCTTTAGGACTGCTGCGTCCTTACTTTTCACACCCTTACTTTTTGTTCCTTTAATGGTATGGTCACTCCCTCTTCCCTCAAGTTTGAGGTCACTCCCTCCTCCTTCTCCTTGAGGTTGAGAGCCCTCATCTTATAGGTGAGTGATTGTACACATTTTGGATCCTGATTTCCAAAGCTTAAGAATTCTTGAGTCGGTTGTGCAGTATTAAATCCTCGTACATCCTGAACCTATGGTTTACTAGTATTATTGGAGTATTGAATGATTTTGATAAACCTCATTTTTAGTTGGTTTTCTGCTAAATAATTTCGATTAGAAAAAAGTTTATTTTGAGTTTGTCACCTGTCTAATTTGATTTTATAAGTCTCTGCAACACACAGTTGATTTGGAAATGGAGATGAGATTGAATTTGTTGCAGATGTAATGTGTTGTATTTTTTCAAGTGAACAAAAAATAGATGTTTTAAGAAATGAAACAAGTGATATGGATATGTTAGAATACTAGCAGGAATATAAAACATGCATTACTGAGATCAAGAAACTCACACTGAAAAAATGTGAAGTTCAGTAAAATTGATATAGGTCATAGATATATCATCTTTTGAAAGACATTCATAAATTATCTATCACAGGATGGTCTTCCTCTTGAATCAGATATATTGTACTTGAATCAGATATATTTCTTATTAAGACACATGTGCTGACTATCAGAACATATACTACATGCATTATCTGCTCAAACCTGCAAATAAGAAAGTTTTCATATTGAGATAGATACTGTGTATCAACTAGCAAACCAAAGTAATTTCTTATCAAATTAGAAATGTCGCTTGTTGAAACAGGTGCTTCACTTTTTTGATATAGACATATTTGCTATTCTATATATGTTGTTTCTGAGATTAGATGCATTGCTTATTGAAAAAGATGGATCTCTCTTTGCAATAAATATATTGTCTTTTTAACAACAGCAAAGAATGCACTGTATTAATACCCAAATATGTTGTCTAGCTTTAACGACTTGCCTCCTGATAAAGGAATGTGTCTATGAATTCACTCTCTGACCATCTAGAGAAATGTATCATAAAAGTACACATAGATCAATAGATATTCATTGTATCAAATGTAGTTTTCTATGCCACACTTAGAATTACGGCCTCAAAAAGTCACTTACTGGGAAAAATGATAGACTCATAGAAACATTTAGATTGGAAAAGACCTTTAAGATCATCGAGTCCAACCATTAACCTAGCATTGCCAAGTCCACCACTAAACATTGTCCCTAAGCACCACATCTGCCTGTCTTTTAAATACTTTCAGGTATGGGGACTCCACCACTTCCCTGGGCAGCCTGTTCCAATGTTTGTGTCATGGTTTAGGCTGAACTGGCCACTGGGTGAGTGACGGATACTCCCCCCTACCCCTCCTCAAAGGGGGAGGCAGAGGAGGGAAAAAGAGACTTATGAGTTTAGAAGGAACTGAACTACTTTAATGAAATATTAATAATAAAATAAAAAGAAAATAATGAAATATATACCAAACCATATCAAGCTCCCAGGATGACAACCACATCACCGGCTGGCACTGGGGAAGGCCCAGACTGGTCTCAGTAACACACGGGAACTGGATTCCGGATCCAGATTTAGGATTGGGATCAAAGGCAGACAAACAGACAGAGTCCTCCTCAGACACCAACCATTGAAGAAAGAGGGCTGACCCTTTGATTCCTCAGCTTTTATACTGAGTACGAGGCAGGTGGGATGGAATACCCCATTGGTCAGTTTTGGGTCACATGTCCTGTCCACTCCTCCCCACAGGTGCGACCCCTCTATGCTCTTCTGCTTCCGACCCTCCAACAGGACAAGTAACAAAGCTGGCTTTGGGTGTTATAGCAATAAGTGTAAGCAACAGCCTCTCAACATACCATTCCTTGGCATCAACTGTAAACATAGGTCTTATCACTCTGAAAGCGAACAGTTTCTGCACAATATGCTGTTAATTTCAGTAGTCAGAAGAGGCCCAGCTAAAAAGTAAAGTTACTGAACAAAATTTGTCCTGTTTTACCTCAAACCAGGGCAGCTTGATAACTCTTTCAGTCAAGAAATTTTTCCTAATATTCAATCTAAACCTCCCCTGGTGCAACTTGAGGCCATTTCTTCTTGTCCTATCACTTGCTACTTGGGAGAAGAGACAAGCTCCCACCTCGCTACAACTTTCTTTCAGGTAGTTGTAGAGAGTGATAAGGTCTCCCCTCAGCCTCCTTTTCTCCAGATTAAACAACCCCAGTTTGCGCAGCCACTACTCATAAGACACATTCTCTAGACCCCTCACCAGCTTTGTTGCCCTTCTCTGGATACACTCCAACACCTCAATGTCTTTCTTGTAGTGAGGGGCCCAAAACTGAACACAGTGTTTGAGGTGCAACCTCACCAGTGCTGAGTACAGGTGAACAATCACTTCCCTAGTCCTGCTGGCCACACTATTCCTGATACAAGCCAGGATGCGATCAGCCTTCTTGGCCACCTGGGCACGCTGCCAGTTCATATTCAGCCAAACCTGCGTTCTGTCATTTTTAAAGCACATGACTATACTTACATCAATAATGTGTGTGTGCTAAATGCCCTTCAATATATTACTGGTGGAAATGACTTTTAAAAAGAATGTAATAAACGTCTGATTTTCACATGACAGTAAACTGGGAGTAATTTCATTGAAGCCAGTGAGTTTGCTATACAGGAAAAAAAAGATGGCTAAATTGTGTTCTTGGGCATCAAAATTAATTCAAAAATGCTGCCCTAAGTACTGACTACTTTATTTGGTAGTAAAAACCTATTAGTTCCATGAAAAAAATATATTTTTTTAAAATTGTTTTTACTAAGCATATTGGGTAAGTACAGTCCTAAGCTGTTGTCCTTCAGAGGTTTGTGATAAACCTTCCTAGGCACATAGTATTGAAATCATAGATGAACAGCTGCTGGAGTAGTTATGATTAGCTTTTCTCCGTTTATAGATCACCACTTCTCATTATTTAGTGACTTTTCCTGTAAACAATTTTTACTTACTAGTGACATTTCAAAAATTTCTGCAGTATCCCCTCTTTGGAGGGAGCTGAACTTGCAGAACAGTACTTTGGTGGATTGATCCTGTCTGGCAGCCAAGCATTCACCCCGCGGCTTGCTCATTCTGCTCACCTCAGCTGGAAAGGAAAGAGAGTAGGAAGACCACGGATGAGAAAGTTTGTGATTGAGATAAAGATGGGGCGATCACTTGCCAGTTACTGTGGTTGGCAAAACAGACTTGACTTGGAGAAACATAACTTAATTTATTGCCAATTAATATTCAGAGAAATTACATATAATATATGTTAATAGTTTCTGTTACCCTAGTGGTGGCTAACACCTCTAGAACTGGATGTGGCAATCTCCAGAATTTAAATACATTAATGCTGCCTGTGCTGAGAAACTAGAGTCTTAAGCTGAGGTTTGTCACTGACTTATACCTTTTTCATATTAAGTATAGAAGGTGATTGGTGATTCTGGCTAACCTCTATCTAGGTTAGTCTCTCCAAATTACAGTACTTCCGTAAATACACCGGAAAATATGAGGCATTGTAAACCACTAATAACTTCATAAAATTTAGAGCAGAAGAATATCCTTAAATATTATGAGAACACAAGAAAATTGTTTCTGTATGCCTATGCTTATTCATGGAGGGAAGTAGCTGAGTCTGATTTCTTTCCCTAGAAAGAAATGACCCACATAGCTGGCAAGAGAAAAACTTTTTTTCTTTCCCTCCTGCCTTTATTCTTTTGGGATTCCATTACAATGTATATATTTTTTTTCCTGGTATCTCTTAATAGGTTTTTCAAAATGAAAATACGTGGTATTACTTTAAATTAGTATACTCTTATTCTAGTGACATTTTATCTTTTTCTATTTTTATGTAGTAGTTGTACATTCTTTCCATTCTTCGTCTTTTTTTTCTCATGTATTTCCTGGCATGTATCTGCTCTATCCAGAATCATAACTGGAGTTTAAGTAAGTATATTATGGTATTTTCAGCTATTCTTCTATCAGAGACATTATTTATTCAGTGAAACTATTTTCGGAATGATAAACTAGGTACATTATAGTAAAATCACTTTTTATAATATGTTGTCAGAACTGTATCTTTTATCTATATTATTCTAATAATTAATTAATTACAATCTTCCTGAAATAAAATGACATAGTACTTTCTCTTCTTGTGCTTAAATTCAATTGACTGAAAATAATATTTAAATGTAAGAAATTCAATTATTTTCAAACCTTCATCCATTGTAGTAATCATAACACTTACACTAATTTTGCATTCCAGTATAACATCTAAGTTCCAAAAGAAAGGAGAAAAAAAGTATATACTGGGTGCCCCTGCAAAGTGGCTCATTTGTTTTTCTTCTGGTTGATACTCAAGGAAAATAAGAGTCCTTATCCTAACTATTTCTAATTTGAAGCTTTGAATTGTTTTTCACCTAAATAGATGTATTGAGTCTATCCACTTGGGTCATTAGCCTTGTAGGTTTAAGGCAATAACTTCAAGACTTTCCGACCAGTATCAGCCACAATGTTTTTTACTGCTAAGTAGACTTGAATAGTTGAGGCAAACTGAAATTTTAAGTGAATTCCCTTTTTTTTTTTCTTTATATAATTCTAGGGAGATTACAAATGCTTTATTTCGCAAGGTAAATTACTTTCTCTGGAATATTACAAATGTCAGTGTTGAGGATACAGCTTGATGGCAACTAGGAAAGCCCAAGAACAAGCCTCAGATTGAGATGCATTTTGGCTGCTGGAGAGTAGGACCTAAACTTTGGGGGCTTGTGTGAATTATTTAATCAAGCTTGTTGTACCTGAGCACTGGTCCACAGCATAACCTCAATGACTGAACTTAAAATGTTTCTTCACTCCTCTGATAGGGCTATTGCAAGATCTAATCTGCAGCAAGGCAGGTATTTGTGAAAAGGAGGGAAAAAAAAGTTGCATTAATTATTGCATGAAGTAGTAAGGAAAATGGATTTTAAGTCTTACCGCTGATTAAGTTCTGCTGTGCCTAAGGTCAATAGAAACTTTGAATGTTATTCCTTTTAGGTCTAAGAAAACATCATTCTGCTGGGCGATGGTTTTTTTTTTGGAAGTTACCTGCAGCATACTGAAAACTAGTTCATTTAATATGAGGATTTTCTCATCCATTTCACCTACCCCAAATTTTGCAAATTAATCGTTAAACTCTTCCACTTTCTACAGGGTTTCTTTAAAGAGTGGCAAATTAATAAAAGCTATACATATGAAACATGTTTCCCTCGTGTCTCTTCTAAAGAAAGCAACAGAACCAATAAACTATATTACAGCAGAGGATGAAGTCCCCACAGGGAGGCCTTACCTGATAGAGTACGTTTGGAGTGTGCATCTAGCTAGCACTTTTAATTAGTGTAAGCGTGCAATGTACCGAAATACCTCTTCTCAAATTAATTTCAATGATTTTTTTAAATGCAGTGGTACCAGGGATAAATCTGACCTTTCAGGTTTAATTCCTACCATATTGAATCATAGAATCATGTCGTTTAGAAAGGAAAGACAGCAGTTATCTAGTTTTACCTCTAGAACAAAGCACATCCAGTTAGAACAGGTTCCTAAAAGCAATGTCCAGTTGACTTCTGAAAATCTCTCAGGGTGGAGATTCACAACCACTCCAGGAAACTTGTTCCCATGTGTGACCACTATCACAGTAGATCTTTTTTTTCTGACGTAGATTTTCTCATATTCCAAGCCTTGTTTCTAGGTTTGTTCATCCTGTGCTCCAGCCCTCTGACCACTTTGGTGGTCCACCACTGAACTTGCTCCAGTATGTTAGTGTCTTTCCTGTATTGGTGAGGACAAAAGTGAACACAGCACTCAGCACAGAGTTTCACAAGCGATGAACAGAGGTGAATACACTTTTTCTAAACTAGCCCATTATGTGATCAGGGACATTCTGCTGATTCATATTCAACATGTTCACAACAGTCTTCAGACCTTTTTCCACAATGCTGCTTTCTAGTTATTCATCTCCAAGCCTATACTGTTTCAAAGGGTTAGTCCATCCCAGGTAAAGGCACTTTACATGTACCTTTGTTGAATTCTGTATATTCATTATCAGAATGTATCTCAGGAAATGTCTTCTATATGTTATTTACACAGAATGGTATGTTCTACATAGAAATGGAATGCTGAACTACATTTTGTGGGTTTTTTCCGAACATTTTACCTTATGTTTCTTTAAAACGATCAAGCTGAAGCGTGGAAGCAAGTATTTTAAACAGATCACATTGCAAATAATAATTTGTTGTGATATACCTGAAAGATATTCCTGTTTCAAAGTCAAGTATATGACAACAATTTGTCCACAATGATCTTATTAACCAAAAATGCTGATTGAGAAATATTACTTGTAGAAATAGAATAATGTCCATTCTTACTTTCAAACTATTTTCCTCTGTGAACTAGGACGAGAGAAATGAGCATTAGATACACTGGCAGAAAGATATTTTTAGAATAAATCAACTGGTAGACCTTGTTGACATGTTACAAGATGTATTTGATCTGTGTCAACACAATTTTCTTGGGCTTTGGATATTTTAATTAAGCATAAGATGTTCATATTATGTGTGACCTTTTGGGTGTTTATCCAAGACGAGAATTATTCTGTAGTGTCAATAAGCCATTTAAAGAGCATCATGAAGATTATAAACGTAACAAAACAGTATTGTTTTTGCTAATATAATATAGTGGCAATTTCTCTTTGATTAAAATGTCTGACTACACTAAAACATCTTCCTGTCTCCTATGCTCATAGGGACAGAAGTATTCCTGGATTTTCTTCCTTCTTTCTTTCTTTCTTTCTTTCTTTTTTTCTTTCTCTCTTTCTTTTGCTCTTTCTTTCTTTCGTTCTTTCTCTCTTTCTTTCTTTCCTTCTTTTTCTTTCTGTCTTTCCTTCTTTCCTTCTCTTTCAATCTCCTCTGTTTTTCATGCTATTACATCAAAATTCTTTTATCAGCTATATAATGCTTTTTTAGCAAAGTTGAATCTTTGAGATTAACGATATTGCTTTTGCTTCTCAAAAACAAAGCCCTGATTAACTCTCAAATGCCATTCATCAGTGTCTTCAAATAACATTTTTTTACACCAAATCCAGGAAAAAAACCCTGGGTGCTGGGCTTTTTCTTCCTTACGTTAGCTAAGATTTCAGATCTTTAAAGTCTTTTCTGCACAGACAGGGCTCTTGAACAAGAATCCAGTACCTTCTCAGGGCTCTCTAGCCTCACTTCTATTTCTTTTTCAGGGAACATAATCATTTTTCACAAAATCCAGTGATCTTTTTCCCCTCACCGAGCTTTTTGATCCCGCCCTGTGGTATCGCCCTCTAGTCTTGATCTATTTTTAAACCAGTCTATTCAAAAACTTATGCTCAGATGTCTGGATAAATCTTAGACAAATACTATATCAGGGACACTGGCTTCTGCACTATTTTGTTTTAACTCGATTGATGCTTTTCAAGAAGACTGACAGCTCATTTAGCATATATTCCAGTTTTGATTCCAAACACTTTTTGCATATTATCTGACTCCAGAACTTTCATTGACATCAATCGCAGTTGTATATGTGGATTGAAATAGATAGCAGTCTTTTTTAGGACAAATTAACAATCTGAACTTTATGGTGAAGTTAGTTCCTCTTCTAATACCAGCTATAGTGGATTTAAGAAATTTTGTTCAGTTTTGCAAGAAGTGATGATAACTAGGCCTGCTCATTTAGGTCAGATAAATGCATCCATTGATTTACCAGCAGCTAATCTACGTAAGTACTCTTACAGAATTATTAGTAAGTTACAGAATTATGAATAAGAGAATGTCTTAAAAAACCTTTTCAGGTCTAGAATGTGTACAAACTAAGTAAAAGTTGGTAACTGAAATACAAGCACACTTTCACTTAATCCAAAATGGCAAGTAGTCTATTGCCTGTTTGTGATTGAGCATCCTTAAATCATTACATCTTTAATACTCTCCAGTAATGTGCAGCAGTCCTCACAACAATAAGAAATGTCAAGAGCAATTCTATCTACACAGAATACCAAGAAAATTAAGTGAAAAGAAGAAAAATACATAAAATGTTATAATATTCTCTATGAACAGGCATTTAACTTCTGGAAGAATAAAAAATTAGTAAAATAAGCATAAAATAAGGACATAGCTTTCTCAAGACTAGGTTCTACCACTCACGTTTTATATTATGTGGGTTGCATTGCTAAGCAATGTGAGAGTATTTCAGACTATTGACTCCCTAATGGGAGGGAGTTAGGAAGATGGAACCAGACTCTTCTCAATGGTGTTCAGTGTCAGGACAAGAGGCAATGGGCACAAACTGAAACACAGAAAAATCCACTTAAAAGTAAAAGAACCTTTTCACTGTAGGGATAGTCAAACACTGGCACAGGTTTCCCACAGAGGATGTGGAGTCTCCATCCATGAAGATATTCAAAACCCAACTGGACTAGAACCTCAGCATCCTGCTTTAGCTGACCCTCCTTTGAGCGTAGGATTTGAACTAGATGGGACGTCTCCAGAGTTCGCTTACTGCTGCAACCATTCTGTGATACCTCATGAAGAAAAAAAAGAAATTAAAGCATAGAGTCATTACCTCACCTCAAAATATAACTCTATCCTAAATTCACAGCAATGAATGAATCCATAGCTGTATCCATGATTGAATATGGAAGCACACAGTATTTTGATAGAGTTTGAGTTCCAAGGAGATCTTCAAATAGATGTTTGAAATTAAGTAAGCAGTTACACAGTGTCTGTCATCTTTGTTCAGGACATTCAGCCTGTTATGTTTTGACATATAAATTATATATTTCGTACATAATCTCCTTGAGAGCTTTATATGTTTCACTTGCGTTTTCCGTAAGACTTTAAGGAAGATATTCACTTAAGTTGTGTTGGAAGTTGCTTAGTATCCTGTTTTCTGGTAATTTGTTTTAGCATAAAAAGCATAACAAGCTATGCATTTGACTATGTGAATCAGAGCAACATTTACATTCTTCATCATTATAAAGCCTTTAGGTATTTTTATCAATAACACAGATTAAACATTACCCACTAACTAGCAGAAATAATTCAAGCCTCAGTAAACTATATTTTGTGAATAAGAAATGTTCAGATGGGAGATATACCAAATGGTTTTGAAATAACTCTGGCCACGGTGAAGTTTCAGAAATTTCATGTTGCTGAGCATTCAGTCATTCAGATACTTTTTCAATGGTCTCCTGTCACAGAATAAAGACACTGCTTCTATTGTTTGAAGTGGAGAGCAGCATGGCATTATTTTCTCTTTATGTTTAGTGGATAATGTTGTTGGAGTTTCCCTACATTCTGTAAGTATTAATCTTTTTATATACTTAATGGTATTTCTCTTTTACTTGATAAAAAAAAAACAAACAAAAATTTAGCATATGTAGGGTATAAGCATGGCAGAAAAAGACGGGTTGAAGATTTAACCATATGTAGGCTACGTTTTATAATTTATAAGGCTAAGACACCTAAACCCCTGTAGTACTTAGACTTTGAGAGTAAATAAATCTTGAATTTTTTTAACCTAAAGGAGACATTAATGTGGTTGGGACTAGGTTTTTACATTTATTCTTGTGGATTCACTTAAAACTCAAAGGCTTCTGTTAATGTTTACCACTTTAAAGTCCAGGATATAACTTTAAGGCTACTCAGAGTGAGAGGTAAAAACATACAAAATTGCTTAAAAAGAATATGAACCTATAGTTACAAGTATAAGAAAATCAATAAAAAATGTATATTTTTTAAAATGTTTTTTTAATTGTTGTTTTCCTATTGGTGGCAAATCGAAACCATAGAATGAAAATATAAATGATCCCACTAAAATTAAGATGATAATATATAACCCAATAAAATATGAATTAAAATTTATAAAATTGAAGTTAACCTGAGTTCAACTGTAAGTTTGCTGTGATCCCTGAATAAGTGATGATGTAGTCTTGCTGTGTATGGTCTGTGATTCAAATCTTCACTAAAAATAAACCCTTCCGTTAGCAATTTTCTTGCTGGGAAGGAACATTTTGCAGCACGATTCCGGTCAGTCTGCAAGTATGTCTCTCATGCTTTTCAGCTGTGTCACTCATACTTTGCAGCAAACTGAATAAGCGAGGTAAAAATCTGCACACTGTAACACCTCTGCTTCCACCCCAATTCTAAAGACAAAAGAGAAAGAAACAGACTGGGCCATCATTTGGTTCTGTAAAAGCAACAGTAACTCTATCTGTAAAATGAAATCAGTCAACTAAATTCATTTGCAGATAACTATCTGAATTGGAGAAACAGCATTCTCCTTGCATGGAGAAAATGTTTGAATTTCTTGTATAATCACTGATACATCAATTTTGACATATAAAAAATAAGTCATGTAAGACTACTTCTGTAAAAGCAAATATTATAATGTGGTATTCATACTACTGAAACACCTTCCAAATCATAACAGTATAAAAGTTTGGAATGTAAGAGAGTGCAGAAAAGAATGTAAATCAGTGGTTAATTTATCTGTCATTTAACAAAAAGCTGATTAATTATTCATTTTAATAATACAATAAATCATAATGTAAGTTATCCTAAGAGGAAAAAATAAACAATTTTACTATGTTTCAGTGATAACCTACACAAAGTATGGGGTGTTAATACGGTTTTATTCCCAGCTTTGCATAAGAGTATGAACTTCTTGGAACTCAAGATATTTAGAAAAAAGGAGAAAAAATAGTTTTGCCACTAGCTGTCTGGATGTGAAAACCCACTGGATACTGGGGAATTGACACTCATTTGGTCAGTAGCTAAGTACCAATACACACAGTGGGTAATTTGGTAATGCTGTATTACAAAAGCAAGGCTAGTCTGTTTTTATCTTTATCATTAGATTAGAAGAAGTGAGCGGCTTTCACTTTTTACCTTCCCCCAGATTTCTTCTACCAGACTGAAATATTCTGGTGTAAAAGAGGAGACAAGAAACTGCAATAATCTGAGAGGGCAAAAGTGATAATAAACATGTGTGCAAGCATACTGAAGTGTTATGTTTCCACTTCTTTTTTTTCACCAGTAATCTGTAGGGGAAGAAACATAGAGAATGTGACAGCATAACCCTTTGCTGAACTGAGCCTCTAGAGTTCAGAAGGAAAATTCATATGGTATAAAATAGTCATGCTGATGACACTAGAATTATCTATAATAATTTAGGTTATAGTGCTATCTTCCTGAGGCAACAGGCCGTTTGTACCAGCTCTTGTGAAAAATCAGGATTCATTTGTGCATTCTTGATTAGTGACACATATTAAGGTTTCATTTTATTCTTTGTACTTAAATTGCATTTTGCCTAGGGCAGTCATTTAAGATAGAGTTCATTAAAGTATGTTATTCCATTTTTAGTTTTTGTGTAGAGAGCAAAAAGAAAAAAAACCAAAAGCTATGCTGAGAAGTGAAAGACTTTGATACGTAATTTATTTTGACAACGATACTGTTATAGCAGCAAGATAAGAAAAACTATTTTGACAGGGCTTACACAGAAATTATTTTTCCATTTGTATTACAGCAAAGAGGAAATATACGAATTTTTTTTTTGTTCTATCATGTATCAAAAGAATTAGTATAACACTTGGGCTTATATTTTTCAATTTCGTTGGATCATCTTTCAATTCACATTACTTTTAAATATCCAGTTAAAATTTTTCTGTCTTAAAAGCTGAAGAGGGTTAAAGTTAATTATATATTTTTCAAATTGCAAAATGTCTTAAATCTTAAATGATCTATAAACCTCTAAGGTTCTTGGACTATTTCTTTCAAATCCCAAAAAGGTGATGGAGAAAAGCAAGTAACAGCAGTATCTATTCTGTATCCATGCTAGGATGTAGGCATTGATTTTCAGACACTGTCTCTCTCTTCTGTACTGGCAGTTACAGAATACACAATGGAGTAACACTATCTTTAAAATGACTAACTTCTGTAAAATCCAACAGGGCTATCTTTTGTTTTTAATGAATTTCACTTTTTACTGGCAATTTAGCACCACTCATTGCATCCCTTTGGCACTGATTCTTGCTTACTAGGTTAATCACTACAAAGGTAAGAAAAGCATTGTTATAATTACATTTGCTACTCCCTTTCCTACTAACTGAGGATCTTGTTTGCTCTCTATTCACCCATGGATGAATGGCTTTAGTCAGGAAACATGAAGTCTTAGTTCAAACTTATTATGTGACAAAATTGTTCGTTTGAATGAACAGACAGAGTCTCAAAATGAGCTCAGCACAAGCAGTTAGTAAAAAATTACTACGTAGCCTGACCATTTGGCTGAAAACAAAAAGTGAACCTTGTAACAGCATTTATACCTGATTTAGATCCAGGTGGACTTGCCTTGTACTGCATTAGGCAATAGTTACCAATTTTAAATATATACATAAGCAAAAGTCTTAACTAGTGAGTTTGAAACCACTCAGCCTGTGTTGTTTCCTCCAAGCACAGCACCACCATTTCAAAGATAAAAGTATAGAGTACTTCAAGCATGAAATGAGGGAACTGACATGAAGAAATAAAATTTTCCATTCAACTGCCACTGTGAATAATAAAATGATTGAATATCTTTTGATGTGAGCCACCAAATTGCAAGACTGAAAAGCTTTACACAGTCATAGAGGTACTGTTTCTATCTATAGCAAAAGACAGGATTGTCAGAAATACTGAGTAAAATGCAGCTGAGCAAGTTTATTGAACACCTTTCTCAAATACTGTCATGGTGCACCAAAATCAAAGAATCAGCTTACAGATCTAATCAGGAGCTTCTATAACTTTTATCTGCTGTTGGAAGATTCTTCTCTCACCAAAATGTTTCTCATCATTTAGCAACTCCAAAATACATAGAAAAGATACTCTGCATATTTGATGATTTTCAATAGGGAAAGGATAAATACTTGAGAAAGTGTATTGAGGTACATTCAGGTAGTACCTGTTTAGTGACAAGAAGCTTTATACATGCTCATAAAATAACCATTAACGTACAACTCGAGCAATAGTCACTGAAAGCACTGACAGCTAAGAAAGTGGCAATGAACACGAGAGGTTGGACACTTCTCTCTGTAAACTCATTCTCTCTTTCAAAGCACTACTAATGACCTGCCTGGTTAGTTCAGCAAAGTTGGATTTCCCCCCCCCACCATCTTTCATATCTCTTTGAAAGAGTGTCACCTTGAAATCACAACCTGTCTTTGCTGCATTGTTACTTAAGTAACTTATCATGACATCACAACCACAATTTAAAACCCTAAGAAATAGGCGACAATGGTCAATATACTTAGAAGCGGTAAAAAGGGCTGGGGGAAATCCTCTGTTGAGAAGCTTTAACTGCAAATCTGTTTCATAAGAGAAAATAATTTTGACTAAAAATTGAATTGACATGTAGTGGAGACACAAAAAAGAAAACAGGCACTTCTTTCTTTCTCCTTACTCATTATTAAAAGATGAGTATTGAAGCACCATGTTCAAATCTCATTGCCAGAAGACGATAACTTTGATTCTAACGGTGAAGAAAGCAGAGAAGTTTTCTGAATCATCCAGCTGAAATATGAATTATGAATATCATTGGCTGAAACATGAATTCTAGAAGGATCTTGTTTGATCCTATTAAGAGGAAAGAAAGCATAGCATGAACCAGAAAAGAAAATACCTCCACAATCTGAATAGCTGTAAGCTAACTATGAACTTATATGGATATTACTCTTCAAGGAAATCTCTAGTATTTATGTAATTAATACAACTCTGTAAGTAGAAACTTGATGCTGAAGGAAAATTCTTCATGTTTTGTTCAGAAAAACACAGTGTAACCCATTCAATTAGAAGCAAAGGACAAAACTATAAGTAAACAAAACATTAAAAAGTCTTTTTCTTTTCAGTTAGAATTCACAGCCATCTATATGTGTCAGATTAAAAATGGACTCTGTACCACAAAACAATTAGGGATTGGCAAATTTAAATACATTGAAAATGGTTCCTCTTGGGAGTACTCAATTGACAATGTCCCTAAAGCATTACAAGGTTTATCAAAACTTAAAAGACATCTCTTTCTACAGTCATCTTACTCAGTCAGGCTGTTGTGAAACGCCTAACACCAATGACTGCAATGGAGGACCCATGCTTGGTGCTCTTCCACAGTCTTTGCCCTTTGTTTAGGCACATCAGCATTTTCTCAATGTGTTAGTCCATGCAATTAATTTGTTGGTTGGTTTGGCTAGTCTTTAGAAGTTCAGTGTCTCTAGGAAGCTTTCGTTCTTCTGGAGTATTAATGTCAAATGTTTCGTGTATGTCAATCAGAAACCCAACTGACTCTTCTTCGGTCTGTGGGGCACTTTGAGATTCACTGCAACACTAATGACTGTGTTCCATCATGGTAGACTCAGCAAGAGCAATAAGAGGGATTTATTCCCCTGCTCTTTTCCCCTAAGAGGCCCTTCCTTTGATTCTCACTAATGGTCCCTCATAGCCTAAGAGCAATTTGCTCCAAACCTACTTTTTGTTAAATTTATTGAAATTGCTGTATTGCAAGGTGTAACTTGATGATCTTCAACTTTTTTATAAACGTGTCTTGAGATACTCTGTCCAATTTATTATTTTAATAAAAATTCATTCTTTATTCCACAGTCACAGAGCAAAAAACAGTAAATTCTCAGAAAGGAAAAAAAAAATGAAGATTCAATTTTTTCCAGAAAAAAAAAGGTCCAGTATTTTCTCTGCCAGTCCTACCTTACATAGTTAGATACTTATACCTAGGCACCATTATGAACAGAGGTTGTGGTTTAACCCCAGTAGGCATCCAAGCACCACACAGCTGCTTGCTTACTTCACCTCAATAAGATGGGGGAGAAAGTTGGAAGAGTAAAAGTGAGAAAATTTGTGGGTTGAGATATAGTCAGTTTAACAGGTAAAGCAAAAGATGTGTAAGCAAAGCAAAATAAGGAATTCATTAAATACTTCTCATTAGCAGGCAGATGTTCAACCATCTCCAGGAAAGCAGGGCTTCATCACATGTAGCAGTTACTGGGGAAGACAAATGCCATAACATGCTTAGGGACATGGTTTAGTAGTGGACTTGGCAGTGTTAGGTCAATGGATGGACTCGATGGTCTTAAAGGTCTTCTCCAACCTAAATGATTCAATGATTCTACAACTCTGAATGTGACCCCCTTTCTCCTTCTACCCCCAGCTTTTATTGCTGAGTAAGATGTAACATGGTATGGGACATCTCTTTGGACAGTTGGGGTCAACTGTCCCAGCTGTGTGCCCTCCCAACGTCTTGTGCAGGTTCAGACTATTTATTAGTGGGGCAATGTGAGAAGCAGAAAAGACCTTAACAGTGTGCAAGGACGGTCCAACAATAACTAAAGCATCATTGTGTTATCAACACTATTTTCAGCACAAATCTGAAAAATAGCCTCATACAAGCTATCATAGAGAAATTTAACTCCATCACAGCCAGATTTATTAATATGACTAAATCGAATATGTCATATGTGTGTATTATGTGTCTCAGCATCTTTTTTACTAAATATATTTCAGTCAGCTAACATTCCATGTAATTAAATTCCAGTACTTATTTGAAAACAAACTGAGAAGCGCTGGTCTTAAGCTATTCTATCAATAATAAGAAAAGCTGAATATAGACTCATGAAAAACCTTTCTTACAAACACAGGACATCCTATCTTACATTATCTTGCATAAACCATTCTTGATAAAGATCAATATTACAAAATTAACCTGTTTTTTCATTTGTGTGGAAGTAATAATAAAAATTTAATACCCCCACCCCCCAAATTAAAGAAAATGTTTTTTCTATAAAGATAAAATCCGTCAAGCTGGAAATGGTTGAAACATTCTGAAAAAGAACAAATCAAAACTGACAGAGTTAATGTAAAGAAAAGACACCAGTGTGGGCTATGCAATTTCTTTTTTGCTGACTTGTACAGAAGCAAACATCAGTCTGTAATGAAGCATTATGACACAAAATAACAGGGGATAAGAAAGAGGTAGGGGGCTAATGCTGGGCTAGAAGTCTTCCTGCAGCATTACCAAAAGTTTCAAAGCTGCTTACAGACTTCTTTTGCTAGGATAAGCATGAATCAGCTTAACAGCTCAATTGACAGTGTTATTGAACATGGAAATTATAAAGTAATATTTATTAGCACTGTGAAGAACCCTGAGGTAAATGAGAAATTAATATATTCAAGTGTTGCAAAAAGAAGCAGATTTATTTGCATAAGTATGCTAGATTGGTGAGAAAGAAATATAAATAAAAATGCACTGAAAACAACTAACCTCCAAAGCCAAAAAATAACTTTGTTGTAAAAGATTTTTAATCTGTGTAATCAAAAATTAAAATTTTTAAAAGAACTTTCAGTAGAAATTTGGCCACAATTAGAAATATTAATTAGGTGGATATGTTCCTGAAAGTCCCTCCTTGTATGCTTTTTAATGATATTTTTGCAAGACTGTGGAGATGACATGTCAAGGAATATATTCTCAGTGGAACAGTTTCTTTTCATGATTTGGAGGAGATGGTTAAGGACATTTGTTTGCAGTTTTTCCAAGTAGCAGAAAATACTAGGGTTTTGCATCCTTTGCTTACTTGGATTCACCTCTTGAATCTCATCTACACTTTAAGATGTACACCATTAGTAAGCAACAGAGAGCAAAGTGGCTATATTGTACTATATAGATACAGGAACTATCCAGATCAGCTACTGAGACAGCATGAGAATCATGTTAGCTTCCTACGCGTACACAGTGTATAGGAACTTTCCTCTTATGTCCTCTATGGAGGTGGGTCCAAACTCCCCAAATATGGCTTTCTCTGGTATTCACTTTGATGGATGAAATGGTGTTGGAGGAAAGTATATATGACAATGACATTAGAAAGATTTTAGAGCTAAGAAGAGGGGTTGTTAGTGGTATTTCACTGAGTTACTGAGATGTCTTGTGGACTCCAAAGATGATATATGAGCCCTACCTTAAGCTCAAAGTTGAACAGGAAAAAAATAAAAGAGGGATACCTGTTCAGGAAATTAAACTTAAAGGCTTGATCCAAGATTACTCAATTTCAATGTGCATCAGTTATAGAAAACATGCTATCAAGACACATTATTGGCTAAAACCGTAATAAATTATTAAAATTACTTTTGTATTTTGAGTTTTTTTCCCAAGAAAGAAGACTTAACAGAAACTTTTTTACTTCATAAGTTTAACAGACCTTATGAAGTAAATATCCTTAAATCCTTGAAAATTCTACCCCAAGGTTTATTACTTCAAATGAGTATCACAGCCATTGAGAATAAAAATTAGGGTTTTTTTAATAATTTTTGGTAAATTCAATGTAGTAGAAAATTACTAGGAACTATCAAAAAAAATTAATTATGAACATGTTAGATCATTTTATTGGATCATAGAATTAAAATCATAGAATCATAGAATTGTCTAGGTTGGAAGGGACCTTTATGATCATCAAGTCCCACCATCAACATAACGCTGCCAAAACCACCACTAAACCATGTCCCTAAGCAGCACGTCTGCCCATCTTTTGAATACCTCCAGAAATGGCGACACCACTACTTCCCCATTCCCACAGCCTGTTCCAATACTCGACAACCATTTTGGTGAAGAAATTTTTCCTACTATCCAATCTAAACCTCCCCTGGTGCAACTTGAGGCCATTTCCTCTTGTTTTATCACTTGTTACTTCGGAGAACAGACAAACCCCCACCTCGCTACAACCTCCTTTCAGGTAGTTGTAGGGAGCAATAACATCTCCCCTCAGCCTTCTTTCCTCCAGACTAAGCAATCCCAGTTCGCTCAGCCGCTCTTCATAAGACTTGTTCTCTAGACCTTTCACGAGCTTCGTTGCTGGTTGAGGTAGGAAGGGATGTCTGGAGATCATATAGTACAAACCCCCACCTCAAAGTGGGATCAGCTAGCACAGGCTGGTGAAGACCGAGTCCAGCTGAGTTTTTAATGTGTCCACAAATGGAGACTCCACAGGGAAACTTGTGCCAGTGTTTGACCACCCTTAAAGTGAAAAAGATATTTTTTGTGTTTAAAGGGAATTTACTGTGCTTCAGTTTGTGCCTTGACCTGCCACTGAACACCATTGAGGAGGGTCTTCCTCCATCTTCCTTACTCCCTCCCATCAGGTATTTGTACACTTTGATAAGATCCCCTTCAGCCTTCTCTCTTCTAGGCTAAACAGTCCCAGCTCTCTCAGCCTTTTCTCACAGGAGAGATGCTGCAGGCCCTTCCTCATCTTAGTGGCCCTGTGCTGGACTGTCTCCATTATGTCCATGTCTCTCTTGTTCTGGGGAGCCCAGAACTGGACACAGTATGCCAGGTGTGGCCTTACTAGTCCTGAGTAGAGGGGAAGGATCACCCGCCTCTACCTGCTGGCTGGCTCCTAATCTAACCTGGGAAGCTGTTGGCCACCTTTGCTACAAGGACACATTGCTGGATCATTTTCAACTTGGTGTCCACAAGAACCCACAGGTCCTTCTGAGCAAAGTTGCTTTCCAGCCAATCAGCATCCAGCATGTCCCCATGCATGGGGGCTTTCCTCCCAATATCCTTCTACTGAATTTTTCCAGTCCAATAGTTCCTAAAAGATATTTTTAAGTAGTGAAGTCTCAAATTAAAAGAGCTGAATTAGAACATACTGTACTGACTTGCAATCAATAATATTCTCAAAGGATATAATTATTGTTATATTTTTGGTAATATCATGATCCTTACAGATACTCATCTATGTCTGAATTATAGTTGCTATACGTGCTCCAATTCCACACCCCTTGTTTTATCCATTTTGATTTGGGTTGTAATAAGGGAGCTAGACTGAAGTGAAAACTTTCTGGAAGGAAAATTCCTTTCAAAATAGAATAGCCTTGAGGAATTTCTTCAGGTGCATATTTCTTGTTAATATGTCATCATCTCTTGGTGTAGTCACAAAATCCTAAAGCCTAAATTATTTACTGAGTCCTAAAATTGTATTAACATGATACAAATACTTTAGAAAGTACTGTCTTTTTCCTAAGAGATTGACATTCATGAACTTGTTTATCATTCAACTGATCAAAGCATTTTGTGGCAGAAGTGAAAAAGAAATGAATGAAATAAGCTGTATGAAGTGAGAAAGAAATAAGAATGATGCAGATGTTTAGGTGCCTGTAGGGAATAATCATAATGAAGAATATATTAGAACAAACACCACATATATATAATACATAATTAGCAATTCTAGAGATACAGTAATAAAAGCAACCTGTCTAATCAAATCCTCATCTACTTTAAATGAGATAAATGTGGAAATTTTACTGCTTTGTATCAGATGTATAGGATCAATTTCTCTGGTGGTCTAAATACCTTCATTCCTAATCTAGAAATAATTGATATTCAATGGTTAGAATTTTATTCTAAAGCTTATTTCAAGAGTCCATTTTTAATGAAAGCAAAAGGTCAATTTAGTAATCTTGAATTAGAAGAATAAATGAGACAATGAATGGATGCCTGGAGTTTTCATGCTTCACCAGATATAGGTTACAGTGATAAAGGTTACCTTTAGTGGAAATAAACCAAAGTAATTGTGAAATCATTGGCAATTTGAGAGAGAGAAAAAAAGACAATAATGAAAAGCCTTTCATATACCTTTGACATCTGCATTGATTATCTATTGAAAACACTACAAAGTACTTGGGAGGAGGGAGGAGGTTTGTTTTCTTCCTGTTTTTTATTCATGAAAGTGGTTCAGTGGGAGTCAAGACTCCAGGTACTATATTCAGCAGCAAACATCACTCCACCACTATCGCTGCTCACACTTCAAAATCTAAAGTGAAATAAAATAAATTTTCAGTGTGTTCAGTAATGGTTTTGCCCAGATAGAAATTCAGTTTGCATGGAAAAGGAGGACCAACGAATGAATTAATAACAAAGAAAAAATCCTTGTAATTAATAGTTTATAATGAAATTCCTATAGATAACTCAATTGTGAAAATATACATGTCAGAAAAGATTACTAGATTACAGAAAAAAAAACCCAAACTGTAAAAGTCTCACACTTATTTGCCTACTGAGCATCAAGGTTCTAATTTGACCACCACTGAGCTGAATATAATGAGCGGACTATGTAAATAGTCAGTGTAATAATGAAAGGATTCTAAGTAGGTTCATGGACAGAATACAATTCATAACATAAATGCATTTGTAAGCTTCTATTCTGGTGCTTACAGGCACTTGGGGTAAGATCATACATTAAAGAACTCATTTGTCTGTAGCCATTTAATTTTCACCACACAGTAATCTAGACGTTGATTATAAAATTGAAATTATAACAAAATATTTTTTTGTTATTTTCATAGGTCCAGGTAAAACAAAATATTAGAACCTAAACTGTGAGAAAAAAGTTTTTTTGAATATACAGTTTTCATTTTTTAGCTGAATATATTGCACTGTTCTGTTGTTGTTGATTTCCTTACCCAGAAAAATTCCACTTTTTCACTGTTTATTTTCAGCAAGTTCATTAGGATAAATTCTACCCGTGTGCACCAGAGTTGTCAAAAACCTTCATATCTGAGTGGGATATCTCTGCTTCTGTAAATGAAGACTCACCTCAAATCTTTTTGATCTCGTTGGGAGTCTTCGCATGATTTAAGAGGGTAGTGAGATCCAAGTCCTAAATGTTTCACTGGAATCAGCAGAAACAGTGAAAATTTCATCTAGAAACTAAGGCTTTGCATTAGAAGAAATATTTATAATTTCTATTAATATTAAAGTATGTTTGAATTTGATATCCCCATCATGGTAGAAAAATGCTGTGTAACCATGTATATTTTTCATTAACTAAGACAGATATATCACACCTTTAACCATGGAATGTTTCTATTCTCCTTGAAGAAATTAGCAGAAGTTTTTCAGCAAGACAGCTTATTTATAATTGTTATTCTCTGCCTGTATGAGCTCATAATACTTACAATAAATGTACATTTTTCTGTAAGATATCATTATAAAGTCATGATATAAAATAGCTTAAAATTTATAGAATACTTTTTATGCAGTGCTAGGAAATATCGTATTTTACAATCCAACAAAAAATAACTAGATAGCATCTCTTTTATAGTTATAATGTTGAATCTTTATTGTAACATCATTACCCCAAAACATCTAAATTCAGTTTTACTGCTAAAGTCTGGACATAGTCCAGAATAATTACACTTAGTTACATGGTATTGAAATTGTCTCTAACTTCCTGTAGTTATTTTCTTCTGATATACAATTCCTTTGCAAAACAATCAAAATGCTACTAATAAACACCATATTTGATAGTTGCCCATATATTGGTGTTTAGTTAAGCTTTAATTTCCCTTGTTTTTCAGTGGCTGAAATTTTGTGTAATCTACTGGTAAGTGAACTATAAGTGACCCATCCAAATTATTGCAGTATTTAGGCTCTGTATCATAAAAATATGGGTCTAGAACCTTCTCTCCCTGCCTGTATTAGATTTCCCCCCCCCCCCCCCCCCAAATTAAAGTCTCCATCTTTAAGAATAGAAAGCTGTCATCTGACCAGGATTTTGCTCCTTTGGTAAAACTGTCCAGCATATATATGGAAGACTTTAGACATGCAGTAGCAGATGATTTTTTAATGGAAACTGTAAGATACCAAAATTAGTATCATGCAAGAAGATGGAGAAAGAGTCATAGCAAAAGTTACATTTAGAGAATTAGGAACTATACCATATTACACAAGGATTGTATAAAAAGTCACAGACAACCAATAAATATTAGTAGGGACCTTTTAGATATGATACATTTTGAAGAGGTCCCACTGTTCCAGAAAACTTTACATACGGGCCTCATTTTGTAGAATTTTCCTATTCCCAGTCATCAGGTTCCTAATTTGTTATCAGTTGGTGTTCTTAAGAGAATAACAGATCATGAGAGCTAACATTATGCAGCAAATTTGGTTTCATTCCCCTGTTGCACTGCAATATGATATACACATGGCAAATGAAAATGTGATAGCTGTAGACTAGTCTGTGTCTACTACAGGCAGCCCAATCAAGGGAGCCTATTGCTGAAGCCTTCTTACTCCAGCTACAGGAGGCATCATGCTTGCAAACTCTCGTCCTGCTAGGGGAACTTCAACCACCCCAAAACCTGCTGGAAAAGTAGCATGGCGAGCTGTAGGCAATCCAGGAGACTCCTGAAATGCACTGAGGATAACTCCTTAAGCCAGGTGATACACAGCCCAACCAGAGGAGAGGAGATACTGGACCTGATGGTTACCAATGCAAGTGAGCTAATTGGTGATGTCAAGCTTGGAGGCAGCCTAGGCTGCAGTGATCGTGTACCGGTGGAGTTTGCAGTCCTGAGGGATATGGGCCAGGAGAAGAGTAAAGTCAGGACCCTGAATATTAGAAGAGCAAATTTTCAGTTCTTCAAGGAGTTAGTCAATAAGACCCCCTGGGAAACTGCCCTCAGGGACAAGGTAGCAGACCAGAGCTGGCAGATATTTCAGGACGCTTTCCTCAGAGCACAAGAGCTCTTGATCCTCAGGTATAAGAAATCAGGAAAGGAAGGCAAGAGACTGGCATGGCTGAATCAAGACCTGCTGGTCAAACTAAAGGGCAAGAAGGAAATGCACAGGCAGTGGAAGCAGGGACAGGTATCCGGGGGAGACCATAGGGATGATGCCTGGTTGTGTAGGGATCAGGTCAGGAAGGACAAGGAGCTGAACTTGGCAAGGAATGCAAAGAATAACAAGAAGGGCTTCTACAGGTATGTCAGCCAGAAAAGGAAGGTCAAAGAAAGCATACCTCCCCCTGACAAGCAAGACTGGCAAACTGGTAACAACAGACAAGGAGAAGGCATTTCTCAAGTCAACAACATTTTTGCCTCAGTCTTCACTGGCAACCTCTCTCCACACACACCTCTCAAGTGGATGGACCGCAAGGCAGGGATTGGAGGAGCAAAGTCCCTCCCACTCTAAGAGAAGATTAGGCACGTGACCGCCTGAGGAATCTGAAGATACAGAAGTCTGTGAGACTTGACGAGATGCATCCCGGAGTCCTGAGGGAATTGGCTGATGTAGTTGCCAAGCCACTCTATGTGGTATTTGAACAGTCATGGCAGTCAGGTGAAGTCCCTGGTATCTGGAAAAGGCGGAGCATTGCACCCTTTTTTAAAAAGGGTAGAAAGGAGGACCCTGAGAACTACCGACCTGTCAGCCTGTGCCTGGGAAGATCATGGAACAGCTCTTCCTAGAAGCTATGCTAAGACACATGGAGGACAGGGAGGTGATTCAAGACAGCCAGCATGGCTTCACCAACAGTAAGTCCTGCCTGACCAACCTAGTGGCCTTCTATGATGGAGTGACTACATCTGTGGACAAGGAAAGAGTGGTGTCCCTCAGGGGTCCATATTGGGACCAGTACTGTTTAATATCTTTATCAATGGCATAAACTATGAGATTGAGTGCATCCTCAGCAAGTTTGTGGATGACACCAAGCTGAGTGGTGCAATTGACACACCTGAGGGACTGGATGCCACCCAGAGAGACCCAGAGAGCTTGAGAATTGGGCTCACGTGAACCTCAACAAGGCCAAGTGCAAGGTCCTGCACCTGGGTTGTGGCAAACCTCGGTATCAATACAGCGTGGGGGATGAAGGGATTTGGAGTAACCCTGCTAAGAAGGACTTGGGGGTACTGGTGGAAGAAAAGATGGACATGACCTGACAATGTGGGCTCACATCCCAGAAGGCCAACCACATCCTGGGCTGCATCAAAAGATGCGTGGACAACAGGTTGAGGGAGGTGATTCTGCTCCTCTACTCAGCTCTGGTGAGATCCCACCTGCAGTACTATGTCCAGCTCTGGAGTCCTCAGCACAGGAAAGACATGGACCTGTTGAAACAGGTCCAGAGGAGGGCCACAAAATGATCGGAAGGCTGGAGCACCTTTTCTATGAGGACCGGCTGAGATAGTTGGGGTTATTTAGCTTGGAGAAGAGAAGGCTCTGGAGAGAGCTTATTGCGGCTTTTCAGTACTTAAAGGGGGCGTATAAGGAAGATGGGGACAGACTTTTTAGCAGGGCTTGTTGTGATAGGACAAGAGGTATACAGTTTTAAACTAAAAGAGGGAAGATCTAGACTACGTATAAGGAAGAACCTTTTTATAACGACAGGGGTGAAACACTGGCCCAGGTTGCCCAGAGGGGTGGTAGATGCCCCATCCCTGGAAACATTCAAGGTCAGGCTGGACAGGGCTCTGAGCAAACTGATCTAGTTGAAGATGTCCCTGCTCATTGTAGGGCATTGGACTACATGACCTTTAAATATCCCTTCCAACACAAACTGTTCTGTGATTCTATGATTCTATGACTTACCTCTTCAGGATTTTGTACAATACTCTGCAGCAGTTCACAATAGTTTAATAGCATGACATTTCAAAAGTGCCACACAGCATACTACTATATTAATGATTAATAAATGTTTGCTAAAATCCCTCAAAAATAAAAAGAAAACACCATTTAGATATTTTGAATTGCAGTACTGTAATGTCTGCTTTTTTTTTATTATACAGTGGCACAGTAAATGATACTGTTATCAAGACTGATTACACTTCTTACAGAGTTGATTCTGCTAAAAATATTTATTGATTAACAGCAAGGAGTTGGAAGAAAATGTCAGCAAAAAAAAAGAAAAAGCAGTAAGTTGTTTCAAAGTCTCATGAAAAAAGGTAGAGGGAAATATTTATTAATTTGTCAGAGGTATTTTTTTCTTAAAATGAATGTCTTAAATTCTTGGATTTCTAAAAATAGAAAATTCCTGCAGCAATGAGTGGAGTGTGATATTCTGAGTCTCATTTGCAATGAGGATACTCCTTAGGCCTATAGACTCAGGGAAGATTCTATTTTAGATTTTATTATAGCTTCATATTTGCAAGGTGAAGGTTAGGAAACTCTCAGGATCATGAATCTCTGCTTTTAGGTGTTGGAGGTAATAGTTTCATATATTCTTAAATGTTCTTAGGAGTTTTATAAATATGCAAACTGAACATCAAATCCTTCAAATTAAAAAAAAAAAAGATAATGTTACTTATAGTTAATGCTAACTATAGAAATAAATATACTGTCTCAACACAGATGCTGTAGAAACTGCAGAACACCTACATGATGTCATTTGACTTGCTTTTTTGCTTACGTACCTTTTTTCATCCTTTTCCTAAGAAAGATATCACTAGGAAGTTCAGTTTTGCAAGATCAAATACAATGCTCAGTACCATCATCTCAGAATTAATTTTATTTCAAACTTCTTGGAATTATTCAGAACCACAGATCCATTAAAATACAGTTATCTACAAAGAGAAACCAGAATTATTGTATTAGTTATGCCTCTGTAATCCAGAATTTTAAGATTTGGATGTATTTCATCTGGTCACTCTTACAACAACAGTGATGTTATCTCATCCTTAGTGCATAAATTCTACACTGTAATTCTGAGGATCCATAATATCCATAACATTATAAAGACAGTTTCCAGGATGCTGGTGTTTGAATAAGTTTCTCATCAATTTGTCTTTCTACATTTGGAGTATTGGTTTTTCTTTTAATACTGTGCTGTATTGGGTTTGCATGGCAAGACGTTAGTAGAAGGGGGGCTACAGGGGTGACTTCTGTGAGAAGATGCCAGAAGCTTCTCCCATGTCTGATAGAGCCAATGCCACCTGACTCCGTGTTCTGGTTTGAGGTAAAACAGGACAAATTTTGTTCAGTAACTTTGCTTCTTAGCTGGGCCTCTTCTAACTACTGAAACTAACAGCATATTGTGCAGACAATGTTCACTCTCTCAGAGTGATAAGACCTATGTTTATAGCTGATGCCCAGGCATGGTATGCAGAGAGGCTCTCGCTATAACACTCAAGGCCAACCAACTTTGTTATTTGCCCCGTTGGAGGGTCGGAAGCAAAAAAGCACAGTGGGGTCCCACTTGCGGGGAGGAGCGGACAGGACAGGTGACCCAAAACTGACCAACAGGGTATTCCATCCCATCTGCCTCATGCTCAGTGTAAAAGCTGAGGGATCAAAGGGTCATCTCTCTCGCTCTCTTTCTTCAGTGGCCGACGTCTGAAGAAGACTCTATCTGTTCATCTGCCTTTGATCCCGACCCTAAGTGCAGATCTGGAATCCAGTTCTCATCCATCACTGGGTCCAGCCTGGGCCTTCCCCAGTGCCAGCCGGTCATGTGGTTGTCATCCTGGGAGCTTGATATGGTTTTGTATATATTTCATTATTTTCTTTTTATTTTATTATTAATATTTCGTTAAAGTAGTTTAGTTCCTTCTAAACTCATAAGTCTCTTTTTCCCTCCTCTGCCTCTCTCTTTGAAGAGGGCTAGAGGGGAGCATCTGTTGGTTGATTTGGCCTGAACCACGACACTCCAACACGGACCTGCCACTGGCCAAGGCTGAGCCAATTAGGGACAGTGGTGGTGCCTTTGTGATAACATAATTAAGAAGGGGGAAAAAACTTCTGCGCAACTGTAGCCAAGAGTGAGGAGTGAGATGATGTGACAGAAACAACTCCGCTGACACCAAGGTCAGTGAAGAAGGAGGGGGAGGAGGTGCTCCAGGAGCTGGAGCAGGGATTCCCCTGCAGCCTGTGGTGACAACCATGGTGAAGCAGGCTGTCCCCCTGCAGCCCATGGAGGTTAACAGTGGAGCAGATATCCACCTGCAGCCCATGCAGGACACCACGTCAGAGCAGGTGGATGCACCTGAAGGAGATCGGGACCCCATGGAGAGCTCGTGCTGGAGCAGGCACCTGGCAGGACCTGTGGACCTGTGAAAAGAGAAGCCTATTGTGGAGCAGGTTTGCTGGCAGGACTTGTGACCCCGTGGGGAACCCATGCTGGAGCAGTCTGTTCCTGAAGGACTGCACCCCGTGGGAGGGACCCCATGCTGGAGCAGGGGAAAACAGTGAGGAGGAAGGAGTGGCGGAGACAAAGTGTGATCAACTGACCATAACACCCATTCCTTGTCCTCCTCTGCCACCTGGGGGAGAGGAGGTAGAGAATTCAGGAGTAAAGTTAAGCCCAGGAAGAAGCGAAGGGTGGAGGGAAGGTGTTTTAAGATTTGTTTTTATTTCTCATTATCCTACTCTGATTTGATTGGTAATAAATTAAATTTATTTTCCCCAAGTTGAGTCTGTTTTGTCCGTGTTGGTAATTGCTGAGTGATATGCCTGTTCTTATCTCGACCCACGAGCCTTTTGTTATATTTTCTTTCCTCTGTTCAGCTGAGGAGAGGAGTGATAGAGTAGCTTTTGTGGGAACCCAAGTCAAGCTCCAGCCAAGGTCAACCAACCGCATATGCATAATTAAATGATAAATGATCCATTCAAATCTTTGCAGTGTTTAGACACTGTGTCATAAAAATCTTAGACTGGAATACTTCTTCTGTACCTGAAATATAATTTTAAGTATTTATAAGTATATAACCTTATAATTAGTAATTGTAGTTATTATCATGACATCAAAATTTAATTAAATATTAAAAATTAAAAAATAAACAGTAAAAATATAAGAAAATGCAGATAATGGCAAACTTCATTGTCTTTGCGCAGAATCAGGAATTTATGAATACTGTTGCCAGACCTGATCCTGACTGACTTACTGGTTCCTCATCCTGGCTCCTTGCAGGTGATGTCACTTCTCTGTCCTGTCTTGCTGTGACTCTTGGCACTCAGCTCACCTTCCCATGTGGAGCAGCCAGCCCTTGCTGCATGCAATAAATTGCCATCATCTCTTCTACATTTTTCACCAGAAGAGAAGGATGGTGTTTATAGAGTGCGTTTCTTTGTTCTTAGTCCTGGGATCCACCTGAAGTTATTTTACGTATTTTCTCATCAATCTGCTTCCTTCTCACCATCTCTCAGCTAGACTGACATAAAGATTGGTCAAATCTTTGTTATGGGAGGCATTTACAGAGCCTCAGCTGAAGCAAGTGACACTTCACTGGTCACTTGGCCACCAGCCAGCTGTTCAAACAATGTAAAACCAGCTCAGAACAAGGGAAGTCCAGACCAATCCTGAGACTCTGCACTGTTGGGTCAGTAGAAGGAGGGAGGTCTCCTTTGTTTTGATTTACAACTAAGTTGTCCATCCATGGCCTTTTTTTTTTTTGTTTTGGTTTCGGTTTCCTTCACTTCATAGACTCACAGTAATATTATTTGGAAGAAATCTCAGACGTCATCTGATTCAACCTCCAGCCTGAAATAGGATTATTGCCAACATGAGATCTGGTCATAGAATCATAGAATAGTTTGGGTTGGAAGGAACCTTTAAAGGACATCTAGTCCAATTCCCCTGCAATAAGCAGGGACATCTTCAACTAGATCAGGTGGCTCAGAGCCCCGTCCAACCTGACCTTTAATGTTTCCAGGGAAGGGGCATCTACTGCCTCTCTGGGCAACCTGTGCCAGTGCTTCACTACCCTCAGCGTAAAAAATGTCATCTCTATATCTAGTCTAAAACTTCCCTCTTTTAATTTTAAACCATTACCCCTTGTCCTATCACAACAGTGTCTTTGGCAAGCTGGGTCTTAAAAAATTCAAAAGGTGCAGACTCTACACTATCCTGGGTCAACCCGTTCCAGTGTTGGACTACCACCCCCATAAAAATACATCTTTTCCTAAGAAGTAACCTGAGCCTCCCAAACTGCAATCTGTGGCCATTGCCCCTTGCTAAAAGTGTGCTGTGCTTGTAATTTCTTCTCAAGTAGCTGTAGGTTGCTAACAGTGTACCCCACAGCCTCATCTCCTGATTAAGCAAGGCCAGCACTCTCAATATCTACTTTTAAGTGATGTGCTGAAAGCCCCTAACCATTCAGATATGACCTTTACCTTTTTTTATTCCTTTTTTTGCCTCTTTTGGCCCTGACAAATATTTATGCCCCATACATTGTGGTCATTGTTTCAGAGCAGCTCTTGAATTAAAATGAATGAATCAAGGCTCCTGACCACCTAAGTAGCCCTCCAGTGAACATGTTTAAGTGTCTTGAAATTCGTATTAAAGTAGAGGTTCAAAACTTTTCCAGGTATGGCCTCACCTTACAGTACAGAAGGGGATAATCACTTCCCTCATTTGTTGGCTACGTGTCTTCTAATGTAGTCCAGTTTGGGGCATTTGGGGCATTTTGATTTATTTGCAGTGAGAATGCAGTGCCAACTTATGATTCCTTCAGTCATTTTCATCAGGGCTATTATTCAACCAGTTGGGACAAACTGGTACTGATGCACATGGTTATTTCACTTCAGGTACAGAACTTTGCAATTTACCTTATTAAACTAATGCATAATCAAAACACGGAATTTCTCGTTTTTCACATGGGTACTTTTAACATCTCATTGCCTACTCAGGACATGGAATATTTAGTTCTCATTTTGTTTTTTTATGTGGACATACCTCATGAAAATTTATGTTTGTTATAAACAATTTCTTGCATTTCTTGATCTTCTAAGTAACATATATGCTTTGTGGGCAACTTCACCCTGGACAGATCAAGCATAAAAATTTTTCTGCTACTGGGGAAAGTGGTCACTAATGCCTGAGCATTAATATGCATTACTGCAATGAGCAACAAACAGCAATTTTATATAATTTCAAAATGTGTTCTAAAGGAACTTCACAATTATAATAAATACTAATTTAAAGGAGTTAATTTTATGTAATAGTGTTTAAGTTACCTATCAATTTCCTATAACTTTACATTGTAGTGAAGAGACTGTGTTTAAAATCTACCAAATTAGTTACCTTCGGTTTACATGATTTTTCTTTGATTTGTATGTCTGAGCTTTGCCAACATTTTTTCATGTATTTGAGGTGCTAAACAGAAAACATGTCCTTCCTCCTTTATTTTTTTTCATTAAGAAACTGCTTAGTCTTTCTCTATGCCCATGAGCAGTAAATTAAAAAAGAATATGTGGATACTCTTGTAAGTTTTATCTGCGTTTTGAATAAGAATATCCGGATCTTTACAATTTGTTCCCACTGCTTTCATAGATGAAAATAACACAGATTTATGTTAGACTAGTTGTTTTAAGTGTTCACTCTAAAAAAAACCATTGAGTATCTGGGTATTTCAGTATTTCAAATGATGATATTTTCTCAGACTTTATTATATGGAAGAAAACTGATCATAAATAAATCTTTCAGGGCCTGCTCGAGAACCAACTGCAGAGAGATAAGAAGGATTCACGAATCTTAAAACATAATAATAACCGAAGTTTCCTTGAAGACCAGCTTTCTGTTAAGTGCATTGACTTCTCTTTCAGTTTTGTACTTCAAGAACAAAACATGATTGGACCGTGTAATATTACTGGTAGCATAATGACACATTGCTTAAATAGATTAATACATGAAAAAATTTCTGAGAACAGGAAAAGAAGGTCTCCCATCTGTTACCTGGTTCACACATTTTTTCAGTATGGCCATAGTAGATCTTTTACAAGGTTATTCCTTCACTAGGATAGTACAGTCCAGCCTTATCCAGGCTATTATTAGAAACCTGAAAAAAATTGTCTTTAACTGTTATTTTCTAATAGAAAACCTAATCAACCTTAAAAAAGAATGTAATAATGTAAAAAACATTCTGTTTTCTTGAGGACAGAAGGCAATTACAGAACCTGACTTGTTAAAAAATTTGCCTGCAGTAACTTGCTATCTTGCCTTGTCACGTAACTATATCAGGGACTGTAGTAAAGAGCTCTATTTTAACAATTTGACATCATCATTGCTGTAGAGATGCCCAGAGGAGTCAACTGTGTTCATTCAATTCTTGCAAAGACTAATGTTCAGCAAGACATAATGGGACTTTTGCATAAATAAATGCAAAAAAAGCACTCATTTCTCCCTATGTTTTCTCATGTTCAGGTCTCTCTATACTAGAAAATACAGTTTATAAAATCCCACGTTCCTATATTTAAAGTAGTTGCTACTTTTGTTACTAAACTGCTGTGGTGGATTGTCTTCACCAAGCAGCCAAGCATCCACAGAATGACTCACTCACTGTCCTCTCCTATGGGTTGAAAAGAAAATAGAAAGAAGACAAGACTCGTGGATCGACATAAATGCAGTTTAAAAGGTGAAGTAAAAGCTGCATGTGCAAGCAAAGCAACAAAGGAATTTATTCACCACTTCACTTCTGCAGAAAGATCTTAGCTCCTTCCTGGAAAGCAGGGCCTGAGTACATGTAACAGTTACTTGGGAAGACAAACGTGACAACTGAGAATCATAGAATCATAGAATGGTTTAGGTTGGAAGGGACCTTGAAGATCATCGAGTTCCAACCCCCCTGCCATAGGCAGGGACACCTCCCACTAGACCAGGTTGCCCAAGGCCACGTCCAGCCTGGCCTTGAACACCTCCAGGGATGCGGCATCCACAACCTCTCTGGGCAACCTCTTCCAGTGTCTTCCCACCCTTAAAGTGAAAAACTTCTTTCTAATGTTTAATCTATACCTGCCCTCTTCCAGCTTAAAGCCGTTCCCCCTTGTCCTATCACTACATGCCCTAGTAAAAAGTCCTTCCCTAGCTCTCCTGTAGGCCCCTTTAGGTACTGGAAGGCCGCAATAGGTCTCCCTGGAACCTTCTCTTCTCCAGGCTGAACAGCCCCAACTCTCTCAGCCTCTCCTCATAGCAGAGGTGCTCCAGCCCTCGGATCATCCTCGTGTCTCTCCTCTGGAACACGCTCCAGCAGGTCCATGTCCTTCTTATGTCGCGGACTCCAGAGTTGGATACAGTACTCCAGGTGGGGTCTCATGAGAGTGGAATAGAGGGGCAGAATCACCTCCTTTGACCCGCTGGCCACACTTCTTCTGATGCAGCCCAGGATACGGTTGGCCTTCTGGGCTGCGATCCCACATTGCTGGCTCATGTTGAGCTTCTCATCAATCAGCAACCCCAGGTCCTTCTCCGCAGGACTGCTCTCCAGCCATTCCCCGCCGAGCCTGTATTTGTGCTTGGGATTGCCCCGACCCAGATGTAGGACCTTGCACTTGGCCTTGTTGAACTGCATGAGGTTGGCTTGGGCCCACCTCTCCAGCCTGTCCAGTTCTCTCTGGATGGCATCCCTCCCCTCCAGCATGTCTGCCTCGCCAAACAGCTTGGTATCATCAGCAAACTTGCTGAGGGTGCCCTCTACCCCACTGTCCATGTCGCTAACAAAGATGCTGAATAGTACAGGTCCCAGTACCGACCCCTGAGGAATGCCACTCATCACTACTCTCCACTTGGACACCGAGCCATTGACTGCAACTCTTCGAGTGCGGCCATCCAGCCAGTTCTATATCCACCGAGTGGTCCATTTATTGAATCCATGTCTCTCCAATTTAGAGACCAGGATATCGTGTGGGACAATGTCAAACGCTTTGCACAATTCCAAGGAGATGACATCAGCAGATCTTCCCTTGTCCACCGCTGCTGTAACCCTTTTGTAGAGGGCGACCAAATTTGTCAGGCATGACTTGCCCTTGGTGAAGCCATGTTGGCTCTCGCCAATCACCTCCTTGTTTTCTATGTGCCTCAGCAGAGTTTCCAGGAGGATCTGCTCCATGATCTTGCCAGGCACAGAGGTGAGACTGATTGGCTGTAGTTCCCTGGGTCTTCCTTGTTTCCCTTTTTGAAAATAGGGGTTATGTTTCCCCTTTTCCAGTAGGCAGGAACCTCGCCAGACTGCCACGACTTCTCAAATATGATGGCTAGTGGCTTAGCGACTTGATCTGCCAGTTCCCTCAGGACCCGCGGATGTATCTCATCAGGTCCCATGGACTTGTGCACCTTCAGGTTCCTCAGGTGGTCTCTCACTTGATCTTCATCTACAGTGGGCGGTGCTCCATTTTCCCAATCTTCGCCTTTGCATTCTGCATCTTGGGCAGTGCGGCTGCTGTCCTTGTCTGTTAAGACTGAGGCAAAAAACTAATTTTTTCTTTTGGTCACGTCCAGGAGCTCCTTATTCATCCACACAGGCCTCCTGGCTTTTCTGTCCGCCTTCCTCTTTGTAGGGATGCATTGTTCCTGTGTTTGGAGGAGGTGGTCCTTGAATATTAACCAACTTTCTTGGACCCCTCTTCCTTCCAGCGCTTCATCCCACAGCACCATACCAAGCAGATTCTTCGAGAGGCTAAAGTCAGCTCTCCTGAAGTCTAGGGTCATCAGCCTGCTGCACACATTCCTTGCTGCCTTGGGGATTTCGAACTCGACCATTTCATGGTCGCTACAGCCCAGGCTACCCTTGAGTTTGACACTGTCAACCAGCCCTTCCTTGTTGGTAAGAACAAGGTCCAGCATGGCTCCTCTCCTCGTCGGCTCCTCAGCCACTTGGAGAAGGAAGTTGTCCTCAATGCAATCCAGGAACCTCCTGGATTGCCTGTGCCTGGCTGTGTTATCCTTCCAACTGATGTCAGGGTGGTTGAAGTCACCCATGAGAACCAAGGTCTGAGAACGTGATGCCGCCCCTATCTGTCTATAGAGGGCTTCATCCACTTGGTCTTCTTGGCCGGGTGGCCTGTAGCATACCCCCACTGTAATGTCCCCTGCTCCCGATTTCCCTGTAATCCTGACCCATAGGCTCTCAGTTGGCTCTTTATCCACCCCTAGGTTGAGCTCCATGCATTCCAGCTACTCGTCAACATATAAGGCAACACCGCCTCCTCGTTTCCCTTGCCTGTCTCGCCTGAAGAGCCTGTACCCTTCCATGCCAATGCTCCAGTCATAGGAGTCATCCCACCAAGTTTCTACAATGACGATGAGATCGTAACCTTGGAGGCGTGTACACATCTCTAATTCCTCCTGTTTGTTCCCCATGCTCCGTGCATTTGCATAGAGGCACTTCAGCTGTGTCTTCGTTGCGGCCAATTTGGTTGGAGCAGCTGTAATTACTTTGCACTGCTCTCCAGTCGGCATTCTTTTGCCCTGTATTAACAGTGCTTCCTCATTGGCTCCCATTGGTCCAGGAGCTCCTAGCTCATCAACGCGAGGCTTCGAGCATGCTGCAGCGTAGCTGGCACATCTTGGAGCTAATGGCTGCAGGCCCTCACCAGCACCCTGTTCCCCTTTCCTCGATGCAACATCCCTTGGCTGGTCACAGGCAACCCTGATAATACCCCCTTCCCCCGTCGAATCTAGTTTAAAGCCCTGTTAACGAGCCCTGCTAATTTTTGGGCAAAAACCTTTCTCCTTCTTTGAGTGAGCCAGCCCCCATCTGGTGCCAGCAGGCCTGATGCTGCATAGGTCATTGTTAAATTCCATTGTTAAAAAACCCAAAATTGTGACATTGACACCATCCACGGAGCCACATGTTAACAGATTGAGCTCGTCTGTTCCTTTCAATGTCATTGCCCACAACAGGAAGTAGGGATGAAAAAATCACCTGTGCTCCGGATCCCCGTAGTGACTGACCCAAGGCCCTGATATCCCTTTTAATCATCCTTGCACTCCGATCTGCACATTCATCGCCCCCCACATGGAACAGGAGCAGTGGATAGTAGTCTGAGGGCTGCACCAGGCTAGGGAGTCTCTTAGTGATGTCCCTAACCCATGCCCCTGGGAAGCAGCAGACTTCCCTGAGAGCGGGGTCTGCCCTACATATTGGGCCCTCAGTCCTCCTCAGTGCTGAGTCGCCCCCTTACTCCTTGCTTCCTCAAGATTTTACTGCTTAGCATAACATATGATATGAAGTATCCCTTTTGTCAGTTCAGGTCAGCTGTCCTGGCTATTTCTCCTCCCAGTTTTTGCTCACCTCCAGCCTACTTTGTGGAGGGTAGGGGGATTTGGGGGACCAAAGTACAGAAAAGAAAAAGCATTGACATTGCAAAAGCACTGCTCAACAACCACCAAAATATTGATTTGTTATCAACACTTTTACCAACAAATCCAAAACACAGCGCCATATACGTTGCTAAGAAGAAATCTGACTCCATCCCAGTCAGACCCAGTACAATCTCCACCATTTATTCCGTACCATTTTTATCATTCTTATGTTCTGCACTATCCAATACATGAACCGCCACCTCCTTCCCTGCCCTTTGATGTGGTATGTGGCCCTTTGTCTATGGGCTACCTCCATCAAATCAATGTCCATCAAATGTCCATAAGAGTCTATTGAGTTCATTTAGTCCATGTCTTGGGATTCACCTGTTATGGTGGTCACTCAGGACAGGAGAAGCCTCATTCTATGCTGAGTTGTTGGGTGCTGAAGATAGCACAGATTGGGTCATCACTGCACTTGCCTGATGTCTTGCAAGGCTCATCCTGCTTTGGTTTGAGTGGATCCTGGTATAGTATTTCCTATAACATACAAGCCCAGTCATGGGTTACAACAGTGTAAACAGTTATCCATTACAACTGCAAATGATGAAATAATGTGAAATATGCATAAGCGCTGTAAAAATTTGAGAGGATGTATTAAAACAATCTAATTAAATTACCTAAGTTGCAGCTTGTCTTAGGATTTCTGGATGTGCAATATCAGCTTTAGCATTTCTTAATGTTGTTATGCCAGTTTCTCCTCTCAATGTTGTTTGTATTGAGAAATTGCATAATGTTAACTTGTATCCGCTTAAAATCAGTATGGTTCATCGAGTTCAGCTAGGTAGATAGTTTTCCTTTGAGTAGGTTTTTCTCCTTATTGTTTCAGACTTATGAGCAATTAACCTATACTGAAATATGGGGTACACATTTTCCCTCAAATCAGTGGCTTAAACTTATAGTGGTTTAAAATCCATCTTAATTTATTCTGATCCATGTCTCTGAAAACAATAAGCTTTAATGAAATTCACTACCATTGTAGTTGTTTTCAGATTTTTTTTCTTTTCTCCAAGTAAGGAGCTATAGAACATATAAATAAGAAAGCAATGAAAAACTCTGAAAGTCAGGAATCAAATTGTTTTCTGTTTTGCAGGGGTCTTGTATTTAGTCATGTGGTCAATAGGTCTGACAATCTGCAGAAAGATTTGAAAGGGGACAACAGGTATTGAGGAGTCAAATTAGTTATGATAAAAACAATCTGGAAAAATTTCTATTCAAATACTGGAAATCCTATCTGACTATTTATATTTGTGTAACCCACTTGCCCCACAAATAAAAAAAGCCCACAGACAAACAAAATATTAATGTGAAGAAATTTTCTTTGAAATAAAAGACAGACACTGGGAGATAAATCATAGGCATAACAGAGTGCTTAAAAATAAGAGGAAAAAATGCCTCTAATTTAGGATGAGACACCAGCAAGAATCTTTTATTCTTGGCTGTATAAAAATACTTGAAAGAGGATTGGAACAATGTAGCTATGTCTATGTTACATTTAAGACATAAAAATAATAATCTATTTTTTTTCCAAAACTAATTGATACTGTATCTTTTAAATTAGTAATGATCAATATTGTAAAGTGCCTCAGTTTTTGGCTAATCAGTTTAACATCAAAAAGTGTCCTCATTTCTTCTGATAAGCAGATCCTTCTAAGCAACCTGTACTGAGATATGTGAAAACTACATCAAAGTGATCAGTAATCATTAAGAATTTTCAGTAGTCACGATCTTTTGTTTTTGTGCACTATTAATACAGAGAATAATGGTAATTATCCTTTTAGTATAATATACGGTTATGATAAACAGAGTACTGTGAGAATAGCAGAGTATAATCTGCAATTCCAGCTGCCAGTATGATAGTTTAAAAGTCAGAGAATTCAAACCTTTACTTTTCCTTTACTTTTTTTGTTTGTTTCTTTGATATTTGTTTGTTTGTTTCTTTGATATTTGTTTGTTTGTTTTTGTTTACTTTTCCCTTATAGCACACCTGCCTTCATTGTATACCGTACCTTTTGGAAGATAGCATTACATGACACTGGTCAAGGACTGCTTCAGTTTCTGAAATTATCTGTGTCTACAAGCAACTTTCTGTTCAAAACAATTAGCTGTTTGTCTGTCCTGGTTTTGTTAGCTTTTTTCTTTCCTTACAAACCTAGTAGTTATGCAAATGGAGGAAATAAAGTAAGAGCTGTACTGACAAAGCTATGACATGTCATCTTTTATTATTATAGACCTCAATCGTTCAGAACATAAAATAATAGCTACTGGTAGAGAGCCTTGCTAAGCCAATGGTTTTTAAAATATAGACTGGTATATGCTGTTGGTTTTTATATAAAGACTGTAACATCTGCCAGTGTTACATTTTATCTCACATTTCAGTTCTAAGACATATTAGTGCTGTGCTACATTTGTTGTTTTACAGAAATAGCAGAACTTCAACCAGAAAAGCCTGTATTTTTTTAGGTCTTCTACTAGCAATAAAACAAAACCACAACAGGAAAAAAAATAAAACCACCCTTTGAACTGTATATCACATTTATGTTCTAAAACTGTTTGCCGAGTTATTTTGCAATTTGCTTTTGGAGTCAATTACATTTTACATTTGTTCCTTCGGGATAGAAAAGCACTCACAAATGTTCCCACTGGACAGCTCAAATATTTCAGTTTTGCATAGTTCAATGACTGAGGTCAATAATGAAGAGACCTAGTCTTGGACTGGATTCAGCCACTTAATACTAGCTTGAAGTTTCCTGAACTATTGAGCTCCACTGCATTTGAAATGCTGCATGTTGCATTCTGATCAATGGGAAAAGAAAATCATTTTCTGTTCTGTGGAGTGTTCTATAAAAGAGATTCTGAAGTACATGCTGCTGTAGAAAAATTCTGCCTCAGTGTACTGTTTAAGATGTTCCCTCCTCAACAACTGTCATTTGACCACTTACTGCCTTTTTCTACAAAGTGAGGTCATAGGTAAATTTTTGTAATTCTCTACCACATTGTTAGTAGGTCTGCTGAAGGAAAAAGTACACAATATGCTGCTGCACAAAGACAATAAAGGTGATAAAAGCTAGTAGAAAATTTGCAACTCAATAGCTAGCAAACAAGAAAACACCATTTTAAAAATAGTGAACTTTACCTGTTATTATAAATAACAAATACAACTGTTTGGGAAGGAATGGAAAAATTTTACTGAACATATACCTTTATTTCTTTAGGCAGCCTTCCAAAATTATCTTATCGTTTTGCTCTTTACACGCTATCCTATAACATGTTAGGGCTCTAAGTGACAAGGGATCTTTTGGTAAAAAACAAATAACTGTAATAATTGCATTTTTTAACCATATAAAAACTGTTTTGTACAGCTGTGTTCATCTCTCAGATTAGCTTGAGATTTTTAAGTGGCACTAGTAATTATGCTGATATACTTTCCTCCTGTCAATTAAAGACTCTTGCTGTGCTGAAAGTTGAACAAGAGAATCGACTCACAGAAAGGTGCTGCCCATGGTTAGTGCTTCTCATCAAGATTAAATGAACGAACAGAAATTTTTTAAAAGGTGTTGTTTTGTTGGATTGTTTTTTTGTTGGTTTGGCAGGGGGGAGAGTGGAGATAGCTATAAAACGTAAAAGTACAGCCAAAATATGAACTCATATGTGAGTCTTCAGATTCAAAACATCCTCTAATGTGCGGGTTGCTATGTGGAGGAATGCTTTGATTACAGTCATGTAACTAAAAGAATGGAAAAGAAACAGTGGTAATTCCAAAGGAGGGAAAAAAAAAGGTGATTGAGATGGATACAGATACTCAGTCATACCTGAAAGAAACATAAGGAAAGTGAGCTCCTAGTTAAAAGCAGTAAGGGGGGATGTTTCCTCTGCAACTTGATTTTTGATACATCCACTTGGTAGATGCTCTGGAGTTTCAGAATTTCTGTGTGGCACCCAAAATTTCTAATGGAAAAATATTTAAAGTTATTTATTTCTAAAGCTTCTAATTACCTAAAGCTTCTTACTGTCTGTGTTGGAATCTTCCTTGCAAATGTTTCTCTGGCTCCTTCAGTCTTTCTGCAGGTGTTGTCAGGTCACAGCAAAGCCTGTGGCTTTTACCAGTAGTGGAAGAATCAGGTTCCCTGGGCTACACCAGAACCAGCCTTATATTTAAGAGAGCTGTAGCTTCGCATTAACTCCAGGGGAAAGGATCATGTAGGAATCAAAAAACAGAGCATGATCCAAAGTGTGCAAATAAAAAGGGGTTTCAAAGAAGTATGACTCAATATGGAATAAAAAAGTGAATCAACAATTTGAAATGTATCAGTTTACTCCTTACTGTCTTAATATTGACCTGACAGTTTCTATTCAATTTAGCTAATATTGCATTTGGTACAGTGACCTTTCTTGTGCCTGTGTGTTGTCAATATTGTTCTGTTTTCTGTGTTGTTAGAGCTGTTTGTTTCCTTGAAGATGACTAGGGAAAAAAAGGAGGAAAACATATCTGTCAAACTTTAATTTTCAAGACTCTTGCATTGATGAAAGGAGAACCCAGACAAATGCCTTTATAAAAGAGAAAATACCATTTGAATGGTCTTTGACATTGGTGGCCTTCTTTGTTCGTAATTAAGGCTTTTTGCAGATTCTGTGTGGGCATCAGATGTGATTTTAAAGGACATTACCTTCTGTAGATATAGCATATAATAATTATATTTTTTGTGTGTATTAATGATCTACAATATATGGGACTCAATCTTGCTGTTTAACCTTTCAGAGATTTATGAATCTATATGACAAGTAAAGAAATCACACGTGATGTGACACATTGGAAAAATATTCAACAATGTACTAAAAAAACACACTAGAAGACATATGCACTTTATTTAAATGTATTAGCAAGTACTACTTACACTGTGACTTCTTACATAGTCTGGGAGTCGGCTACTGGAGTGGCCAGGAGGTGCAAGTCAGAGCATTGGTCTGGGGGTCAATGGAGAGATCTCTTTGCATATGTGTGTCTTTGTACCTGATGCATCTGGAGATGATAATATAAGGGGCATCTATGGAAAATGCTTTTTTACAGCAAAAAGCCTACGTATGCCATAGATGTAAGAGAAATGGAAAAAATATGATTTCTGCATATGCTGTCAGTCTCCAGTTGTGAAATAGACGTTTTCGTAGTATTAGAAATGGAACGCTGAACTCTATGTATGTATGTTGGATATGCATTACATCAGGATAAAAAATACAATTTTTACGTCATTTATCATATCCTAAGATCTGCATTTCAGGAAGCTGAGATGACTCCTTGAGAGCATATTCTTCTCTCTTCACTCCTTTTTTCACCAAATGCAGACAAAAGCCACACCACAGGATGGTCACAGCAGATCACCCACAGCCTTGGCTGAACTGTATGTCTAACTGTTAGACTGCTAGAGTGGATCATACCTTGGTGTTAGGTAGATCATACCTTGGTGTATGATTTTCTTTATTTTTGTTTACACATATTTTATTATTAATTTAAGGCTTATGGACTTGAAAACAGTGCATATTTTTTCTTAAATCATGAAAATTTGTGCATGCTTTCTGTATTTAATTCTTTACATGATCATAAGTTTATGTAATGGATAATACCAATGGTCTAAAACTATATTTTCATTGTTTTGTTTTCTTATTCTCAGGTTTCATTTCTGAATTTCAGTTTGTGCTTTTCTTCTTTATGAATCAGGTATCTTATCTACACCCTACTGCTGTTTAAAGATCCATAAATCCTTAGAATACTTTCTTAAGAACTGAGTCCTAAAATAACATCAGTCCTCTGGAGTCATAATTACCTGGTAGAGTGCTGGGCAAAAGAGTCATATAAAGGAAAGAGATGAAGAATACCCTGCAGATTTTCAGCGTAAGAACTACTGAAGTCAACCAATGTGCTTCTTTTCTTTGTATTACTAGGAAGGGGGTGGGGGTGTGGGGGGGTGTATCTATCTTTCTTTCTTTTATGGTATCTTTCTACTGCAAATTCACAGGAAACTTTGATGTGATTTTAGTGAACTGTGATGATGCGTATTTGGATTACAGGGTATTTGTGGTATCACAATATTTGGAAGTACTACTATCAAAATAGAGACTTGTATTATGTGTATGCCACAAAATTATGTAAAGCAAAAATAATTCAGTCTACTACAGCTAGGGACAGATGCAACAGCTATCTGAATGAAGATGCTGCATAAGTAGCAAGTGCATAATTTAATATAAGAGCATTCACTGCACTGATGGGCACAAAAGGAGACTCATTTGCATCCTTTTTGCTGGTATCAGGAATCAGATCATTGGGTCCTGACAATGAGATCAGACAGCAAATAAAAATGTAAACATGTGCAAGAAGAGGATAAGGGGAGTGGATAGTGTGGAATTTTTGTTATTTGTTTGTTTGGAGGGTTTTTCTTCCAAAAAACATTTAACATAGAATTTGGGGATTATCTTATTGTGAATTTAGCTTCAACAAATATAGTGCCTAAAATCTTACACAGACTTTCTCAAACCACTTGATTTCAAGAATGAGACTTAAAATAGATTTTCTCTGTGTGTTAGTTGTAGTATTTTTGTAAAAATAGAAGGGAGAACAGTTCTGTAATTTTATGGGAAGACTGAATTGAAGGAAGTGACCTGTTTACATACCCAACAAACCTGTATTTAAAAAATTGCCGTTCTAAAGTTCTTCTTCCATTAAGAATACAATGTGCTTAACATTTTATAAGGTCATTTGTAATGAACTCTAACATTAAGCGTACATAAACTGTGGGGAAATACAGGTTAGAATTGTTTTTATATCTAGGTTTCTCAGTTGGACTCTACCTGAATTATGATAATTCAGATGTGTAAAATAGAAAATTATTCCATTGAAGTCAGTGTGGGGGTTGCAATCACCTTTCAATGTGCTAGAATTTTATCCAGACCCTGTGTTTCCCATTCATCTATAGTTTAGTTCAACCAGTCAGAAAGAAGAAAGGTCTCATAGGACCTCAGAAACATGATGAACTGCTGCAGTTTATTCTGCAGTGATACTGCAATTCACCTCACTGAGAGGAAGCACACAATCATTCTCAATCCTACTTCCTTTTCCTGCTAAAATAGTACTAGGAGGCTCTGTTCCTTCAATGCATTCAGAGGCAAAATACTGGAAAAAAAATAGGCTCATCATAGCAAAATTCAAGTTGGAAGGGACCTTAGGGTTCCCAAAACAGTCATCTGTGAAGTCAGATCAGACTGCTTAGGATCTGGTCTGACTGGGTCTCAATAACCTTTGATGATGGAGAGTGCACAAATGTTTTGGAAGCCTGTTCTAGTGCCTGTCTATACTCATAGAGAAAAAGCTTCTCTTTGTACCCCGTCTCACTTTCTCTCATTTCTATTTATGACTGTTATTTCTCATCTTCTTACCATGCACCAATGTAGATAGCCTCTCTCTGTCTTCATTATAAGGTCTTCTTTGTAAGTCCTCCCCAGCTGGACGTCTGCTGTTAGATCCACCCAAAACTATCTTTTCTCCAGGCTGAACAAGCTCAGCTCCATAAGCCCCTCCTCAAGAGGCAAGTGCTACAGTCCCTAACCAGCTTGGTGGCCCTCCACTGAATTCACCCATGTTGACCAGCATCTTTTCTCTGTCAGGGACCCCCAAAACTGGATGCAGGAATCTAAATGTGGTCTCAAAAGTGCTGAGGAGAGAGGAATGACCACTCCCCTTGATCTAGTCCCCATGTTCCTATTACTGCAGCCTGGGTTGCTCTTGGCCTTCTTTATTGTCAGGGCACACTGCTGACTCATGCCCAGCTTGTAATCAGCTTGCAATCATGGTGGCTCATTCCTCCAGCCAGCCTAGGTCCCTCTGGATGGCAGCCCTGCCCTCAAATTTTTTGACTGGTTTTCACTTTAATTTGTAGACCTGTAGAAACTTGGCTGCAGAAGTTGATTTTCTTCTAATTATGTTTTTTTGAGTCCCTTAGCTGGTTTTGTATTAAAGTATGTGATTTGAGAAACAGAGAGATTTGCATTCCCAGTACATTAAATAAAGAAACTGAGAAACTTTCTATTTCCTAAACAAGGTGAGAAAAGACACAGGCAACAGAAAAGGTCCAGCAGTAAGGTTATATGTCACTCAAAGCGATAGGAGTTTAGGTAGAATATTAACAAATATAAAACAACCCCCCCAGTGCTGCTAATTATGTTCTTATTTCTCTTGATTCTAAACTAAGAAAACCAGATTATGCAGCTGAGCTTCTAATTAGTTTGGGGACTTTTTCAGATGTTAGGCAATAAATTTAGTTTGGAAGAGTAAATGTTTTTTGATGTCCACGTGCTGATTGATAGAGACTTCTGTATTTGCTAGAAGAGTAAATTTATTTCACTTGTAGCAGGACCATTCTTCAGTCTGTATTCTAAAACTTTCATTGACTGTGCAGTCATGAGTTGCTAAGACACAAAAAATGTAGATTTCTGCAATGGCTGTCACAAATACAATATTCGATTGACTGCTTTTTGAAATAATGGATTAAAAAGCAATGAATGATTCCTTTTTATGTTCATATTAACTGTAATGCTATTATTTTCAGGTTTCTATTCAATACTTGTGAACATACAGTAATTAAAAAAAAAATAACTCAGATGGAAGTCAGAGATAGAGAGACTGTATTCAAATCAGTTCCTACTTCATGCTATTTTAAGACTGCATTGCAATATCCATCTGTGAAGGTGGACAAAATACATATATAGTCACATCTATATATAGTTACCTAAACTCAGAACAAATAACAAATATTGTACTTTCAAGTTTTAGATCAACATACATTGGCTAAATATACTCACTTACAAGATCAAACTAATAACAAAGAATCAAGACAACTCACTGTAATGATACACTCTTGAGAATCTTTTCATTCCGTAGCTAAAGATTTCAGCACATTTTAATCTCTCTCAGTGTTAAAGCCACTGAGTGAGTCATGATACCAAATACAGCCTCTGTTTGGTTTCAGGGTATCTCTCTCTCATGCTGACACACCATATATATCATTTGCGTGTGTTATATCTCAAAGTGGGAACCACACTGCCATCTTTAGAGTGTGCAAGGAAAGTAATTCACCTCATATTTGATATGGAAAACAATCAGTCAGCACACTACTCTCAAGAGGGTAGTATATACTACTATATATATTGTATGTATTATATACAGAGAGCTAACTTTGGCCTCTTCAAAGCCCTACTTGGAGGAATCCCATGGGTTAGGGCTTTAGAAGGAAGGGGAGTCCAAAAAAGCTGGTTAATATTCAAGCACCACTTCCTCCAAGCTCAAGATTGCTGCATCCTGAGAAGTAAGAAGAGAAGCAAAGGAGACAGGAGACCTGCATGAATGAGGGAAGAAGGGAAGAAGGGAAGAAGGGAAGAAGGAAGAATGTGGAAAATTGGACTGGCTACTTAGGAGGAATATAGGAATGTTGTCAGAGTATGCATAGATGCAATGAGGAAGGCAAAGGCCTGCTTGAAATTAAATCTGGCAAGGGATGTTAAGGACAATAAGAAGGGCTTCTTCAAGTACATCAGTAGCAAAAGGAAGACTAGGGAAAATGTGGGCCTGCTGCTGAGTTAGGTGGGTGCCCTGGTGACAGAGCATACAGAGAAGGTGGATTTAATGGAATCATAGAATGTTTTAGGTTGGAAGGGACCTTAAAGATCATCTAGTTTCAACTCCCCTGCCATGGGCAGGGACACCTTCCACTAGAATAGATTGTTTAAAGCCCCATCCAACCTGGCCTTGAAGACCTCCAGGGATGGAATGCAAGGATTATGAAGAATAATAAGGGTACATTGCTCACAAAAGGAAGATTAAAGAAAATAGGCACCCCACCCCCCGCACCCCAATAAATAAAACAGGAGAAATGATGACAACAAACACAGAATCACAGAATCATAGAATCATAGAATTGTTGAAGTTGGAAGGGACCTTTAAGATCGCCAAGTCTAACCATTAACCTAACGTGACAAAACCACATCTAAACCATGTCCCCAAGTACCATGTCTACCCTTTTTTTAAGCACCTCCAGGGATGATGAATCCACCAACTTGGCAGACTATTCCAATGTTTGATAACCCTTTCAGTGAATAAATTTTTCCTAATATCTAATCTAAACCTTGCCTGGTATAACTTGAACCCATTTCCTCTCATTCTATCACTTGTCACTAGGGAGAAGAGGTCAACCCCCACCTCTCTACGACCTCCTTTCAGGTAGCTGTGGAGAGTGATAAGGTTCCCCCTCAGCCTTCTCTTCTCCAGGCTAAACAAACACAGTTCCCTCAGTCGTTCCTCATAAGACTTATCCTCCAGACCCCTCACCAGCTTCGTTGCCCTTCTCTGGACATCCTCCAACACCTCAATGTCCTTCTTGTAGTGAGGGACCCCAAACTGAACACAGTGCTCAAGGTGGGGCCTCACCAGTGCTGAGTACAGGGGGACAATCACTTCTGTAGTCCTGCTAGCCACACTATTCCTGATACAGGCCAGGATGCTGTTGGCCTTCTTGGCCACCTGGGCACACTGCCAGCTCATATTCAGCTGGCTGTCAGCCAACATCCACAGGTCCTTTTCTGCTGGGTAGCTTTCCAGCCACTCTCCCCAAGCCTGTAGCATTGCATGGCATTGTTATGACCCAAGTACAGGACCCAGCAGTTGGCCTTGTTGAACCTCATACCACTGGCCTCGGCCCATCAATCCAGCCCATCCAGATCCCTCTGTAAAGCCATCCTACCCTCAAGCAGATCAACATTCCCACCCAGCTTGGTGTTGTCTGTGAACTTACTGAGGGTGCACTCAATCCCCTCATCCAGATCATTGATAAAAACATTGAGCAAGACTGGCCCCAGTACTAAGCCCTGGGGAACACCACTTGTGACCGGCCACCAACTGGATTAAACTCCATTCACCACAAGTCTTTGGGCCCAGCCTTCCACCCAGTTTTTTATCCAGCGAAGAGTAGACCTGTCCAGACCATGAGCAACCAGTTTCTCATGAAGAAGACTGAGGTTCTCAACAGGGTTTTTTGCCTCAGTTTTCATTGGTAATCACTCTTCCCACATTTCTCAAGTCCCTGAACTTCAGTGAAGTCCCTCCCACTGTAGAAGAAGATTAGGTTTGAAACCACCTGAGGACCCTGAACACACACGAGTCCATGCAGCTTGATAAGATGCATCCCTGGGTCCTGAGGGAATTGACTGATGCAGTTGCTAAGCCATTCACCATCACATTTGAAAAATAATGGCAGCCAGGTGAAGTCCCCAGTGACTGGAGAAAAGGCAATATCACACCTCTCTATATATACCTTAAATCCCACCCAGAACAATAAATAAAATGTAACAGGAGGACCCTGGGAACTACCAAGCAGTCAGCCTCACCTCTGTGCCTCGTAAGGTCACGGAACAGATCCTCCTGGAAGACATTTCAAAACATATGGAGGACAGGAAGGTGGTCAGAGACAGCCAGCATCACTCCAACAAAGGTAAATTGTGCCTGACGAATCTGGTAGCCTTCTACGACTGAGGGGTAGCATCAGCAGACAAAGGAAGAGCTACAAATGTCATCTACCTGGACTTCTGTAAGGCCTTGGATATTGTCCCCCACAACATTCTTGCTGCTAAATTGGAGAGATATGGGTTTGATGGATGGACTACCAGGTGGATAAGGAACTGGCTGAACGGTTGCTTCCAAAGAGTTACAGGCAGCGAATCAATGACCAAGTGGAAACCAGTAACAGCTGGTGTCCCTCAGGGGTCTGTACTTGGACCAATAGTGTTTGATATCTTCAACAATGGCAAAGACAGCAGGATTGAGTGCACCCTCAGCAAGCTTGCAGATGACACCAAGCTGAGTGGTGCAGTTGATACACTAGAGGGAAGGGATGCCATCCAGAGGGACCTTGACAGGCTGGAGAAGTGGTCCCATGAGAATGTCACACAGTTCAACACGGCCAAGTGCAAGGCCCTGCACCTGGATTGGCGCAATCCCCAGTATCAGTACTCAGTAATGAAGGGATTGAGGGCAGCCCTGTGGAGAAAGACTTGGGGATACTGGTGAATGAAAAATTGGACATGAGTTGACAATGTGCACTTGCAGCCCAGAAAGCCAACCGTATCTTGGGCTGCATCAAAAGAGATACAGCCAGCAGGTCAAGGGAGGTGATTCTGCCCCTCTACTCCACTCTGGTGAGACTCCACCCCCAGTGGGGGAAGGGGAAGAAAAGCAAGTCTGTAAGTATTTGTTTAAATGACTTCTTTTTCCCTTCAATATCGAAAAAAGAAGTTAAAAGTTTGCTAACAGGTCATAAATGAAATTAACTGAAGCTCCATTTATTGAGGCTGGTTTTCACACTGGATTTCATGTGGTGTTGGAGGGTTGGGTGGGAAGTATGGAAGAGCATATGTTGATAAATGTAATCACTGAGCAAAACTTCATCCCTCATATTTGTGCTCTCTATTCCTGTTCTAGAATTCACAAAGATTTTGTAAAGAACCAAATGTGCTCCTCTGAGTGAATTCACTGATAAACTTACCAAGCACAGATCATACATATATATATATTTGGTATATATATGTATAAAATCCATGATAGCCTAATTAATTGCATTATAAGTAATTGGTATATTAATAAGTAAACTATAGTTTACTATCATAATATGTATAATATAAAATATATATTATATATATGATATATATGTATATATAAATAATTATTCAAGGTAGCCAAATTTTAATATTATACAAAAAATATTTATATAATATTAAAAAATGGTTACCTCGGATAATTATAATTTTGACTTCTATAAGTCATAATTTTCTTACTATGATGTTAAACATTACAGAGGTATTCTAAGAATTTGAATTCTGAGAAAACTGAATGCCTTGACCAATGATACAGAAAATTAGTCTTATAAAGATAACATCAGTATAATCAGAGCTCAGATTTTCTGACTCTTAAGCATATTACTAGCACTTTCTAATTTGTCGAGGGACTAGATTGTTTACTTTTCATCAGTCTATTTGACATGCTTATATAAAACACTTTGCTGACATTCTGTACCTCTGCCTGGTAAAGAGCTTATGAAGTGTCGTGATTTGGGCCAGACGGGCCACTGAGCATGAGGCAGATGGGATGGAATACCCTGTTGGTCAGTTTTGGGTCACCTGTCCTGTACGCTCCTCCCCGCAGGTGGGACCCCACTGTGCTTTTTTGCTTCTGCCCCTCCAACGGGGCAAATAACAAAGGTGGTTGGCCTTGGGTGTTATAGCAAGAGCCTCTCTGGATACCATATCTGGGCATCAGCTATAAACATAGGTCTTATCACTCTGAGAGAGCGAACATTGTCTGCACAATATGCTGTTAGTTTCAGTAGTTAGAAGAGGCCTAGCTAAAAACTGAAGTTCCTGAACAGAACATTGGTTCTGTTTTACCTCAAACCAGGACATGAAGACAGCTAATTCATCATTCTTTACGTTTGGGGTGGTAAGCCATGGCTGGAGCATGGTGCACTGAGCATTACTCATTTGATAACCAACGCTCACTGACAGATTGAGGTAGCTAAAGTAATGTGAGTATTTCTTTGTTAGTTGGGGCTTAGGCTGAGACTAAACAAAGACAAAGATGGTTCTGAAAGTCCATCCTTCTTAGTTAAACTCCCTTGAAACTTGACACAGAACACTAACTTGAAGTATATAGGGAAAAACGTTCTTCCCCACTTTTACCTCACTCGCTTGTGTACTGTGTCTGTCTCGGATGGAGTTGGCTTTCTACATAGCGGTACTTACAGTGTTGTGCTTTGGATTTGTGGCTAAAATAGTGTTGGTAATACATCAATGCTTTTTCCATTGCTGAAGAGTGTTTTCACAGCATTGGCTTTCCACCACCACCACTCTTTTCAGTGAGTAGGTTGGGGGCAGGCAAGAGGTTGGAAGGAAACGTAGCCAGGACAACTGACCCAAATTGACCAAAGGGATATTCCATACTACATGATGTCACGCTCAGCAATAAAATCTCAGGGAAAGAAAGAGGAAGTGGTGACATTCATGGTTATGGCGTTTTTCTTCCGAAGCAACTGTTAAGCATGCTGTGGCCCTGCTTTCCAGGAAGTGGCACATCTGCCTGCTGATGGGAAGTAATGAAGGGATTCCTCTTTTTGCTTTGCTTGTGCACACAGCATTTGCTTTTATTATCAAACTGTCTTTATCCCAATCTGTGATTCTTCTTGCCTTCCTTATATTTTCTTCTCAACCTGCAGAACAAGGGAGTGAGCAAGCAGCTGGGTGGATGTTTGGCTGTTGGTTGGAGTCAACTCACCACAGCCAGTGTACACACACAGATTATTTTCAACCCTTTAGCTAATCATAGCAACAACTATGTCTCTATTGAAGGCGAAGTTGTGTCACACTTTCACTTACATCAGCGACACATGGTTTATATTTTCCCCATATCAGCTACTTTCATGTTTATATAGCTGTGCTTATACCTGAGCATTTTATATGAGTGACATCTAGACCTAGACCAGACTATATCTTTTTTTACCTGGATAACTATAGTTACACTTCTTAGAGTAGATACTTAGAGTAGCTCATACACTTTTTAAAAATCTGAATACTTTATGAGTTCTAACTGCAGGAAACTCTTCAGAAGTAGGGAAAATTTCATGTTTTGCTGAGAAAGGCGAAAACATTTCTTATTTTTAAATAATTCTATTCTTTGAAGTTAAAGAAAAGGATAATAAACTGGTGACGCCATCAGAAAGAAACTTCACCAGTATAATTGCAAAATGCTTTTTGGTTCACCTGCTGTGATTGACTAAAATCCCCCTGTACCAGACGTATTAGTATTCCAAAACATATCAGTATTAACAGAGGAATTCTACCTACTGCGAACTTCATGAGCTCCATGGTGCGATAAAGATTTGTTTTCCTTTAATTTAATGGTTCTATTTACTAAATATTTGCATATTTCTTATGCATTTTGGATGATGAAAAATTGGACAATTTGCAAGCTGAAAATAATGCATACATCCAACTTTTACCTTTTTCCTTATTTACATGTTATTAAAACAATATGCTAAAAACGCAATAGCTTGTATAGCTTGACATTCAAAAGATATAAAATGGGAAAATTAATGTTATATATACAAACTTTAAGTCATTGTCTTCATGACTAGTCCATAATTAAATGACAAGCTATTCGTACTCAAATAATGGAATATAATATTCAATCCTCATTTCCAAAACTCTGTGCATGTATGCACAGCACCTGATCCCTGATAGCAGACTCCTAGTTCATCAAATTCCAGTATTAACATGGTGATCAAATAATTTGGACTGAGGCTGGGAAGCCTTAGAGTATTCAGATTTACTAGCGATACGTATATTCAGTTCTTAGATCATCCCCAATGCTGAAGTGTGATGACTTTAGTTTATGGCCATGGAATCTAAACTTATGTTTGATCTGATAAATGTTAGATAGCAATACAAAAATAATGTGAATATGCTTAGATAGAAAAGGATTAACTCTAACTCATATGTAGCATAAATTTCAAGTCATCCTTACTGGAGGGCAATGGGAGCAGAAACTAACTATTAATCACAATAGAAAAGATAAACCTTTCTCTGGAAATACAGATTTTTGGTGACTTTTTTTCAGTTAAACTGTGCCTTAAAAACTGGGAAAGTTTTTATGGGTACTGATTTAGTCTATGAAAGTTAGACCAAGGTGATATTGTTCTGTATTGCTCATAGTTTGGGGAACTTTAACACCAATGCAACAATAGCTGCTAAAATTGTCCATTTTTGTAATAATAGTCTATTGCTGATGGCTTTATTCATTTTAAAGAGATTTCCGCACGGATTTTTTTTTTACCTGTGGTACTTAGAGAGTTTAATAGTACACAGACATATTTTATTTAATGAATTTTAATGAACTACCTATGCTGATTCAAAACCTCAAATGTAATTTATACTTTCTGTAACAATAATGGAGATGAGGACAATATCATCAGAGGTTTTACCAGCCTGAACAAGAAAAAACATCATAAAAATACCAAAAATCATTTAAGATTTCTATCTATCTGTCAAACATTTTTTTTTTTTTTTATTGTGATTTTTACTTTGTATACGATCATTTATAGAGGTTGTAATCATGCTACCACCAACAGTTTTTAAAGCTAGAACTCTTAGTACAACATACAGAGTAACAACACACATGTCTTCTGGAAATCAGGAGAGAGATATTCTTTTATTTGAAATACCAAAACCTACGCATATGAAGATATATTGGGCTTTTTTAATGTGACCCAGCATTATAAGAATACAATCTAGTCTATCTAAAAATAGCAAATGTTACCAGAGTTGTAAACTCTGTCAGAAAAACACGTCTTTTTCTAAGAAAAAAATATTATAATTTAAAACTACAAAATGCTATTTCTTATTAGATTTATTTCCACAAAGATTTTCTGGCATTCATACTTAAGAAATATACTGGAGAGTGGAATTTGTTCTACTCATAAAAAATCTTTAAAAAATCCTGTCTAATTCATGTTTCTTCTCATTGAGCTAGTAGCTTATGACGTGTTTGAAATGACTAACTCCTTGTTGGATATATTTTTGCAAATATTGAAGATGATGTAGTTATATCCCAACTGAGTTAAGTAGTAAATTTTGCAAACTTCTCAAATCTTGCATGGCTATGCTTATCATTCCCTTGTATTGTTAGAAGCAAAGGCTTCTGTGACTCCGTATTGTGCATTCTAGAAAGCTGGAAACAAATGATAAATCATGTAGAAAGAGGTGATATTCGAAGTCTTAATCACAGTGCTGAGTGAGGACAGGGACAGGGACAGTACAGTGGGCAAAAGATACTTCTGTAAGGTTTGTGTAAAGCTTTTTTATTTAGTGTTCCTAATTTTGGACTAACACACTGTCTTGTGCATCAGTACCCAACTTTAAAAAGCACAATACACTCTCAAATTGGTGTTGCAGTTGTATTGCCTTGATAAAGCACACGTGGGGAATGACTACCTGCTACCCATCACTAACAGAACATTTGTTACAATGATGTACAATGGAGATACAATGGAGAGCCTTCTTTCAAGGTGGAGAAGTCAGTTACTTCCAAGGCACCTTCTTGTACTGTGTTCTGTAGTTTTACAATGCAAAATTAAAACAAAAGCAAATTACTCTTTCAAATATGTTATAATTCCAATTAGGTTAATATTAGAGTTTTGTGCGTTATTCAAAATAACCTCATGTTCACGTATATGAGTTCCAATAAAATAAAAACTTGGATTCTCAGATGTGGGTAAATACTAGAGGTAGCTCTTCTGCTACATTTTATTTCAGAAGACTAGATAATGGAATTTTTTTTTCTCTATGAAATGTTCAGTCATTCAGAAACTCATAGAAATTGCATTGTGAATATATCTTAAATGTTGGAATTTTGCTGATATTTGGGGGCAAGCGTTAAAATGTAATACAATATTCTAGTAAAATAAATGTGTATATAAAAGCTAAGAGAAACTGACCATTTACTCAACATGTAAGTAATCAAACAGAGCTTGGAAAACTTTGTCTTAATTTCAAGTGGTCTCAGATGAATTAGCCGTTTGTTATCTCTTGATGCTTCTGGTGCCATTTTAACCTAACTGCAGTTTAAGAAGTAGTTAAAAAAGACTGAAGAATATAAAATTTCATTTCATTTCTTTTTAACTATATGAAGTGAAACTGAATTACATTTCATTTCTGGGCTGGACCTTGGAGTCTCTGGGAATTATGCATAATTATGTTTAATCCTTTCCACTGCTGACTCAGTACTTTGTCAGTGTGGAGAGAGAGCTGTTTCTCTTGAGTTTGTTCTCCAGTCTTCACTTCTTTAAAAAGTGCAGGTAAGTAATCTATATTTCAAAGAAGATGACCTTTGCTTGATTTAAATGGAATCTTTCTTTCAATATCTGAAATGAGAAAGTGATTAAAGTTTTGGTTGATAGGTAAGATGTATTTTAGGAGCAGATCAGCTTAAAGGTCAGACACTGTCAAATGAAGGATTTTGACTTTTTAATATTTAAATATGTTATAAGAATCATGGTTTATGCATGCCTGGCACTCTTTTTAGGTTCTAAAATAAAATTGCTCTGCATTTTCATAAGATTCACCTTTCAATGTTATATACATTTTGATGGTATTGAGTGAACAATTACTTTGCAGCATTTGGTCTTCCTGCTTAGTCTGAGACAGGAAGTTTTCCCGGCCTTTCTGTCAAATAATTTTAAAATAACATCTCAAAATAACATGAAGTAACACCTGAATTAAAACACCAGCTCCTCTTTCTTAGATTAATTTCTTTTATATCTACTGATGACTTAAACTCAGGAATTATTCATGTAACTAATAAATTACTGTCAAACATAAAGTGCAGCTTTTTTTCGTAAAGTGTACTATTTTGAGAACTGTATCTTGTATGTTTTTTCAGCACATTACCTTTTTATGAATGTACAACATGAGATTAACAGAGGCCATCTGGGTTACAAAACCAAGTTTTGTGGAATCACAAGCAAATAACTAATAGTTTTTAAGCTACATAACATAAGAAACCACAGACTATTCAAAACTGTAAGCCACAAGGAGATTCTTTAAAAATAAAAGATTAAAACAAAAAAAAAAGTTATGTTTTCCTTGGTGTCATAGTATTCTAAATTTATAGGGAAATGCTGAAAATTATATCTGAAGGATGCTAGAAAGTAAGAAATCTACTTTTCTTACCTTGTTTCAATCCACAATTCTTTTTTGTTTTTATGTTTAATTTATAGCAACTTTATCTAATCTAAGGTATGGCAATGTTATAGTTTTTTCTGATGCTTGTAACAGATGAAAACTAAAGGAAGATATGTCACCAAACTCCTGAACATTTGCAGTGTTACAAAGAAACAATTTATCCTTCTTTCTTTAAGCTGAAATACTATCATACATGTCAGAGGAAGCAGGTATGCATTTTAACAGGATTAAGACAGAAAAAAGAATTGAAAGAATTTGAGAGGAAAAAAACCATGATTAATGTATAATGTACCAAAAACTCAAAGGCCAGATCTCCCTTAAATTGAGAAAATTTTGAATTTTGACAATTTTTACAAACATTTTTGTTTGCAAGCAACAAAAAGACTAGGGAAAATGTAGGCCCTCTCCAGAAGGATACGCAAGAACTGGTCACCTGGGACAGCGACAGAGCTGAGGTACTCAATGACTTTTTTGCCTCAGTCTTCACTGACAAGGACAGCAGCCGCACTGCCCAAGACGCAGATTGCAAAGGAGAGGATTGGGAAAACGGAGCACCGCCCACTGTAGATGAAGATAAAGTGAGAGACCACCTGAGGAACCTGAAGGTGCACAAGTCCATGGGACCTGATGAGATACATCCGCGGGTCCTGAGGGAACTGGCAGATCAAGTCGCTAAGCCACTAGCCATCATATTTGAGAAGTCGTGGCAGTCTGGCGAGGTTCCTGCCGACTGGAAAAGGGGAAACATAACCCCTATTTTCAAAAAGGGAAACAAGGAAGACCCGGGGAACTACAGGCCAGTCAGTCTCACCTCTGTGCCTGGCAAAATCATGGAGCAGATCCTCCTGGAAACTCTGCTGAGGCACACAGAAAACAAAGGAGATGATTGGCAAGAGCCAACATGGCTTCACCAAGGGCAAGTCATGCCTGACAAATTTGGTGGCCTTCTACGAAGAGGTTACAGCGGCAGTGGACAAGGGAAGATCTGCTGATGTCATCTACCTGGACTTGTGCAAAGCGTTTGACACTGTCCCACACTATATCCTGGTCTCTAAATTGAAGAGACATGGATTCGATAAATGGACCACTCGGTGGATAAAGAACTGGCTGGATGGTCGCACTCAAAGGGTTGCGGTCAACGGCTCGGTGTCCAAGTGGAGAGCAGTGATGAGTGGCGTTCCTCAGGGGTCGGTACTGGGACCCGTACTGTTCAACATCTTTGTTAGCGACATGGACAGTGGGGTAGAGTGCACCCTCAGCAAGTTTGCTGATGATACCAAGCTGTTTGGCGAGGCAGACACGCTGGAGGGGAGGGATACCATCCAGAGGGACCTGGACAGGCTGGAGAGGTGGGCCCAAGCCAACCTCATGCAGTTCAACAAGGCCAAGTGCAAGGTCCTACATCTGGGTCGGGGCAATCCCAAGCACAAATACAGGCTCGGCGGAGAATGGCTGGAGAGCAGCCCTGTGGAGAAGGACCTGGGGGTGATGATTGATGAGAAGCTCGACATGAGCCAGCAATGTGCGATCGCAGCCCAGAAGGCCAACCGTATCCTGGGCTGCATCAAAAGAAGTGTGGCCAGCAGGTCAAGGGAGGTGATTCTGCCCCTCTACTCCGCTCTCGTGAGACCCCACCTGGAGTACTGCATCCAGCTGTGGAGTCCCCAACATAAGAAGGACATGGACCTGCTGGAGCGCGTCCAGAGGAGAGCCACGAGGATGATCAGAGGGCTGGAGCACCTCTGCTATGAGGAGAGGCTGAGAGAGTTGGGGCTGTTCAGCCTGGAGAAGAGAAGGCTCCGGGGAGATCTTATTGTGGCCTTCCAGTACCTAAAGGGGGCCTACAGGAGAGCTGGGGAAGGACTTTTTACTAGGGCATGTAGTGATAGGACAAGGGGGAACGGCTTTAAGCTGGAAGAGGGCAGGTTTAGATTAAACACTAGGAAGAAGTTTTTCACTTTAAGGGTGGTGAGGCACTGGAAGAGGTTGCCCAGAGAGGTTGTTGAAGCCCCATCCCTGGAGGTGTTCAAGGCCAGGCTGGACGTGGCCTTGGGCAACCTGGTCTAGTGAGAGGTATCCCTGTCTGTGGCAGGGGGGTTGGAACTCGATGATCTTCAAGGTCCCTTCCAACCTAAACCATTCTATGATTCTATGATTCTATGAATTTTTGAAGCTTAATTTGCCCTGTTCTACACTCTCCAAAAGGGATCGTATTACTCAGTCTCCATTTCTATCAACCTCACTACGTGTTTCCTCAAGTAATCTAAGTTTTTCTTTCTGCAACATTATGAATATATGCAATAAATTATAGATTTATTTTGGACTAAACCGAGAAGTTCAATATCATCACAAGCACTACTTTTTTCAACTTCAGTATATGTGAGTAGTGCTTTGATAAGATACTCACTGCTAAGATTAAAATAGTAATCCTTGAAGTTGATGTGTTTATTATTTTATAATTGTTTTCTGGAACTATCTATAAGTTAGATGGTCTCTTTTCTGTTTATATCTAGGAAATTAATGTTTCCTATTGCCACATATTTTCTATTTTTGCTTCTTTTCCCCATAGATATCATTACTGGTAGACTATACTGGAGATCTAGAGAAGATTTCCTGTCTTGGAAATGATCTGTTTTTACTATCACTAATAGATGCTTTACAGAGTTTCTATTCTATTCTTGTCACTATTTTTTCTTTAACGCTGAAACCCTTCTTTCATGTATGGTATTATTCAACTACTTTCCCCCCTGTTTTTTTTGTTCCTAAACAGTTGAGCCTTCAGTAACTCTGGTCCAAGTGTAACGGCTGTTACTAGTATTTTCTGTAAAGTTTGATTTCATGTCTTGAATCAGGGTTGATAATTCTCTGTTTTATTTACAAGGCTTCTCAAAATAGTATATATACATTGTAGTTGTTTCTAATCTCACCTTGCCAATTTACTGGATGAAGTATCTTCCTGATTTGTGTTGATCAATTTCAGTTCTTTCCCTTAAAATTCTCCATGGCAATGTTGTCATTTACCTGCTGCATATTTATATCAGATCTGAAAATTCTGTGAGATGCTCCTGCCATTCCTCACTTTAAAGCTTAGACCTTTTTTTTTTCACTAGTTTAAAGCCTATTTTTTTCCTTTTTTTTCCCCTCTACTAGATTTATTCCTCAGGATATTGCTTCTGGCTACCCAATTGGAGTTCAGTACTTGATAAAATTCATGTTTTAAGGGTAAACTCCTGGGGGAAAAAAAAGGGGTAGCTTTGTTTTGTCAGCCATTTGTTATCTTCTGGATTTTGTCATATCCTCCTATCCTCCTATATCCTGAGGACAGGAAAAATCCCGCTAAGATAATTTTAAGTTCTCTGAGTCTTTTCCCAGGTTGTGTAAAATTTATCCTTGATCCACATCAAAAAAAAGAATCTAAACTCAGACTCTGAATGCAAAGTTGTTTTCTTTCTGTCACCAGGTTTCTTTTCAACCGCAGGAGAATACCATAAATAACAAGTCCCATGACACAAGTAATAGTAATTTCACATAGTATGAAATGATGAAAATTTGATGTCAAAACAAAGTCATAACTTTGAACAATTAACTTCTGCACAATTAACAATTTTAATGGATCTCTAATTCAGTCATTTCCCATATGATCTATTCAATTAACCCTTAGTGAAAGAGACCAGCACTTCAGACTCTGAAATAAACAGAGAAGGAAACAACATCTGCATAAACTGTTTTCAAAGATGTTAAAAATGGCCTATGCATGTAGTTCAAACTTAGCTAATGAACTTTGTTTTCAATTCTGAACTTGCATTCAAAGAGTAATTATTAAAGCAGCTGCCCTTCAGATGGCAGGCTGAGAATGGCACTCTGGTCAAACTGCAAGAACAGTATGTTTTAACAGGGGAAAATATGCTAATGCGTTCTATTTATATTTGTGTGAAAGCATAGATAAGACTCTTTATGCATTTTTTCCCCCGACTACAGGTGAGCAAAGAGCTTTTAGTTTCCTAATAAAAATTGGATCTGCTAAATTAGTAGCATTGGTAATAATTCAGGACTTTAGGCTCCTCTAGAACTGCAGCAGCATTAAACAGAAATAGAAGACAGGGAAGTATATGTTTCAAGTGGTGCACTTCAGAAACGTCTGTGAAACTGTGCTAAAACATGAAACCACAAACTGTGAAATGAGTAGTGTGTAGTACAAATGTGTTTCTTCCCCATTACCACATATTCTTTTTTATAACCTTTCTTGCCTTTCTTGCCACGCTTTTTGATGTTTTAAAAAATATTCACCATATACTAACCTCTCCAAGCCTTCTGTGCTGCTTTGGGAGGGGGGTTGTTTTGGTTTGGTTTTGTTTTGTTTTGTTTTAATTTTCCCTCTTTGCTCTGCCCCTCTGTCTTACCCATGAGGTGGGAATGCTGCACTTTTAACACCATACCACTTGCTTCACCTTTTCTCTTTAGTTATCTATGACTTTGTAACACAAAAGAACATGGAATAAAGGCTGCTATCCTTGGAAACATGTTGCATCTGTATAAGGCTAAGCAGTATTTAAAGAAGTTCATACTCACTTTAACAGGATCAGAACTTCAAGCATACATAGCCAACATAGAAGCAGCAACCCACAAAGAAAAATGAGGGAAAAGTATTGCAAATAGGTCAATTAGTACTCGGATCTGAAGAGAATGGATAGTGCTTTTGAACATTTCTGGTATGAAATGCAACATACCTATGCCTAGCCCTGGGGGCAGAATGGTTTGGTGTATTTTCCCCTTGATCCAGCTTGTGTCTACGGCTTTATATGCCTAAAGGAAAGGTAAGAGAAATACTGCATGATGAGATGAACATGATCAGATATCTAGTGAAGAGAACTCTCCCTACCATACAGTGTCATATGAAATGAGGAAGGATTGAGATGTATGATTTTTGCTTTCTGTAAGAATTGAGTGAGTTCAGTTTGCAGTAATTAGATACCCAGATTAATTTATTCAAAAGAATAAAAAAAAAATTGCTTAATTTGTTTGTTTGAAGTTAATCTAGTATGTTTTCCATGTTCATTTTCATGCTATTTTAGTGAATAGAAATGAGGTTATTTGGAAGGGATATTTATTGTGGTGTTTTGTAGCTTTTTAATATACTTGCTTTCTTGTCTCTGGAAGTAATTGACCTACCTGTGAAGTATGATTATAAAGTACAAAGCTGATTATTGAGTTTATAAATAGGAAAGTTGGCTCTGTTAATATGAGTAATTTTGCAATGACTATCCCTGGCTCTTTTTTGTATTTTTTTTTTTTTTAAATTCAAGCATCGTGATTTCAAGAAATAGATGATAAATCTTTCAAGACAAATAAATAAAACAAGCTAGGGTTCAAAGGGTTGAAACAAATTTGCTCTAAGAAGCTCCAAGAAAAGAACAGCTGCTATAAATTAACAGCATGGACAATTATCACATATGCTTCCAAAAAATAAACAGTTCTTATTTACTAGTAAAACTATTACCAGATCAAGAAGAAAAGGGGAAAATCCTCTCTGTTCACCTAGAGATTAACGGCCAGGACTGCAAATTGTTTTTATTTTCTCTACCACTTTAAGTAACACTAGACCTTTAGGACTTCAGACAGTTGTAGATTGGCTTCAACAGCCCATAGGAAGAAATAAATATAGTGCAAGGAAGCTAAGGGTCCAACAGCAGAAAGACTAACAGGAAATGTTATGTACTTGGAAATCATTTTTGGTAGGATCTTTGAGGAATAGTATACCCTTTACTAAAAACATGTAAATATGGAATCATAGAAGCATAGAATGGTTTGGATTGGAAGGGACCTTCAAACGGCATCTAGTTCCAACCCCATATTCCACTAGATCAGGTTGCTCAAAACCCCATACAACCCGACCTCGAACATATACAATGATGAGGCATCCACAGCTTCTCTAGGCAACCTGTTCCAGTGTCTCACCAACCTCATAATAAAAAAATTCTAAAAATATCTAATCTAAATCTACCTTCTTCAAATTTAAAAGTGTTGCCCCCTTTCTGTTACTACAGGCCTCGGTAAAAAGCCTTTCTCTGTCTTTCTTGTAAGCCCCCTTTATATATTGAAAGGTCACAATAAGGTGTCCCTGGAACCTTCTCTACTCCAGGCTGAACAACTCCAACTATCTCAGCCTGTCCTCATAGGAAACAGGCTCCAGCCCTCTGATAATTTTTGTGGCCCCCTCTGGACACACTCCAACAGGTCCATGTCTTTTCTGTGCTGGGGACCTCACAGCTGCATGCAGTACTTCAGGTGGAGTCTCACCAGAGTAGAGTAGAGGGGCAGAATCACCTCCCTTGACCTGCTGGCTGTACCTCTTTTGATGCAGCCCAAGATACGGTTGGCTTTCTGGGCTGCAAGTGCACATTGTCAACTCATGTCCAATTTTTCATTCACCAGTATCCCCAAGTCTTTCTCCACAGGGCTGCCCTCAATCCCTTCATTACTGAGTACTGATACTGGGGATTGCGCCAATCCAGGTGCAGGGCCTTGCACTTGGCCGTGTTGAACTGTGTGACATTCTCATGGGACCACTTCTCCAGCCTGTCAAGGTCCCTCTGGATGGCATCCCTTCCCTCTAGTGTATCAACTGCACCACTCAGCTTGGTGTCATCTGCAAGCTTGCTGAGGGTGCACTCAATCCTGCTGTCTTTGCCATTGTTGAAGATATCAAACACTATTGGTCCAAGTACAGACCCCCGAGGGACACCAGCTGTTACTGGTTTCCACTTGGTCATTGATTCGCTGCCTGTAACTCTTTGGAAGCAACCGTTCAGCCAGTTCCTTATCCACCTGGTAGTCCATCCATCAAACCCATATCTCTCCAATTTAGCAGCAAGAATGTTGTGGGGGACAATATCCAAGGCCTTACAGAAGTCCAGGTAGATGACATTTGTAGCTCTTCCTTTGTCTGCTGATGCTACCCCTCAGTCGTAGAAGGCTACCAGATTCGTCAGGCACAATTTACCTTTGTTGGAGTGATGCTGGCTGTCTCTGACCACCTTCCTGTCCTCCATATGTTTTGAAATGTCTTCCAGGAGGATCTGTTCCGTGACCTTACGAGGCACAGAGGTGAGGCTGACTGCTTGGTAGTTCCCAGGGTCCTCCTGTTACATTTTATTTATTGTTCTGGGTGGGATTTAAGGTATATATAGAGAGGTGTGATATTGCCTTTTCTCCAGTCACTGGGGACTTCACCTGGCTGCCATTATTTTTCAAATGTGATGGTGAATGGCTTAGCAACTGCATCAGTCAATTCCCTCAGGACCCAGGGATGCATCTTATCAAGCTGCATGGACTCGTGTGTGTTCAGGGTCCTCAGGTGGTTTCAAACCTAATCTTCTTCTACAGTGGGAGGGACTTCACTGAAGTTCAGGGACTTGAGAGATGTGGGAAGAGTGATTACCAATGAAAACTGAGGCAAAAACCCCTGTTGTGAACCTCAGCCTTCTGCATGTTTGTTGTCATCAGTTCTCCTGTCTTCTTTATTGGGGCGTAGGGTATGGGGTGTCTATTTTCTTTAATCTTCCTTTTCTGAGCAATGTACCCTTCCTATTATTCTTCTTATTCCTTGCCAAATTCAGCTCTATCTATGCTTTAGCTTTCCTGACTCCACCCCTACACGTCTGGGCAGCAACCTTTTATTCTTCCTAGGGTATCTGTCCCTGGTTCCACTGCCTGTGCATTTCTTTTTTACATTTTAGTTTGACCAGAAGGTTGCTACTCTGACATGCTGGTTGCCTGCCTTCCTTGCCTGGTTTCTTATGCATGAGAATCAAGAGCTCTTGCACTCTAAGAAAAATGTTCTTAAAGAGCTGTCAGCTCTTTTCTGCTCATTTATCCTCTGAGGACAGTTTTCCAGTGGGTCCCATCCACAAATTCCTCAAACTGAAATTTCACTCTCCTAAAATTCAGGGTTCTGACTTTACTCTTCACCTGGTCTCCCTGAAATACATCAAAGTATGACAATTCAGAAGACAAAACCTTTCTCTTTAGAGATATATTTTTTTTTAAATTAAGTCATGTGGAGACCCTCATTCTTTATTAGCCATCAGCTTCCACCTACCTATAAGGAAAAATCAGTAGAAAACACTTTAATTTTGGGGTTTTGGCTCTTTAATCCTGATATCAGACAGGATTAAATGCCTGACTGAAGTAGAGCTTAACTAGTTTAGCACTAACCACCAACACTCAACAGTTACTGAAAGGAAGCAAATGCTTTTACGTCTCTTAAAATAATAAGAAACCATTAAGTAAGCAGGCAATTACCCAAAGTATTGCATATATCTTATGATGCTCTATGATCAAAAGCAGTTTAAACTATTTATATATTATAGATTGTACTCTTCTGGAGTAGATCTGCATATTAAACATCTTTTCCGCTATTGTATTCATATTTCTGTTTTTCTGTTTTCACTCTGGTTTAGCAAAAAGAAGTAAGCCCACTTCTAACATTTTTGGCTGACGTTTTTGCTTGAATGTGGAGGATTCAAAAAACCTTTCTTGTTTTTGGACAGAAATTTGAGCTTCAGCTTCCTATTTTTCAAAGGAGTTTTCTAACCTTTGGATTATAGCCTTTCTGAACTGATGTTCTCTTAATCCTTCCTGCTGTCATCTTCTGGTTTATATTTATATAGATACTAAGACAAAGCTACAGTATATGTGTAATTCTATATCCCAGTGGCTAGGAAAAATAAATGCTTATTATCCCTTTGAAAATCTTAAGTCTGTTAAATTTCATAAAATGTGGTAGCTATTAGAGGAGATCCTGAGAGATTTACAAAGCCTCAGTGTATTCTACAGCATTGTGGTCAGGGAATACAGGAAACAGGGCAAGAGAAATTAGGTTTCAAGTCTTTTTTGTTATCTTGTAGAAGAGCAAATTCCAGTAGAAGAGTCTTAAGCAAAAATTTAATTGTTACATTATTGTTGTTATTTTATTTGTTATTATTTTAATTTTAGATTTTATTCCGTACATATAGTACAGATTTACGAACCATCTTTTCTTAATCTAATAAATTAAGTATTCAAGTCTATCCTTTTTGCTTTTTTTGAAATGAATGAATACATGAATAGTGTGGTAATAGACATTACTATAATTTCACTTTTTGAAATAATATTGAAAGACAACTGTGAAGAATAAAGTTTTTAAAAGTTTCACAAATATATTTGTTGGATTTTCACTAATTAGCCAACTGAGTTTTTTGAATTAAAATACAGTTGGATTTTGTTTCTCCTTTCTGTCCTTATTGCTTTTAACTATTTTATTAACTTGTTTCAAGGGACAAAAGAAGAAAACTGTGACTTAACATCAGTAGCAATATTGCTTAAAATTACAGTATATTTATGACAATAAGCTTATGGTATTCAGGGATCATAATGCTGTAGACACTACAGGGTTCTTGATGTTTTTGTACCTCCTTTTGCATTATTTCCTAGATTTATTCCAAAACACTGTCATATTGAGCAAGAAAAAAAAACACTCTCATATGAGCAAGAAATCGCACAAGGGAAGGAGACCTGCATGGCTAAGCAGGGATCTTCTGAGAAAGCTCAGGTGGAAGAAGGGAGTTTACAGGATGTGGAAAAGGGGGCTGATGACTTGGGAAAAGTATAAGAAGGCTGTCAGGGTATGCGGGGAAGAAACAAGGAAAGCCAAGGCAGCCTTGGAATTGAACCTGGCGAGGGATGTCAAGGCCAATAGGAAGGGTTTCTTTAAGTTTATAGGAGGCAAAAGCAAAACTAGCAAAAATGTGGGGCCGCTCTTGAGGGAGACGGGTGCTGTGGTGACAAATGATGCAAAGAAGGCAGAGTTGCTGAATGTCTTCTTTGCTTCTGTCTTCACTGCTTGGGCCAGCTCTCAGGAGTCCCAGACTTTGCAGGTAACAAACAATGTCTGGAGGAAGCAAGACTTTCCCCTGGTCAAAGAAGAGGAAGTTAGGGATCAATTAAGCAAACTGGATACCCACAAGTCCATGGGGCCTGATGGGATGCACCCGCGAGTGCTGAGGGAGCTGGCGGAAGTCATTGCTGGGCCACTCTCCATCATCTTTGAAAGGTCCTGGAGAACAGGGGAGGTGCCTGAGGAATGGAGGAAAGCCAATGTCTCTCCAGTCTTCAAAAAGGGCAAGAAGGGTGACCCAAGAAACTACAGGCCAGTCAGCCTCACCTCCATCCCTGGAAAGATGATGGAACAGCTCATTCTGGGGGTCATCTCCAAGCATCTGGAGGAAAAGAAGGTTATCAGAAGTAGTCAACATGGATTCATCAAGGGGAAGTAATGTCTGACTAATCTGATAGCCTTCTACAATGGAGTGACTGGATGGGTGGATGATGGGAGGGCAGTGGATGTTGTCTACCTTGACTTCAGCAAGGCTTTCGACACTGTCTCCCCCATCATCCTCACAGGCAAGCTTAGGAAATGTGGGTTAGATGAATGGACAGTGGGGTGGATTGAACAGTGGCTGACAGCTAGAGCTCAGAGGGTTGTGGTTAGTGGTGCAGAGTCCAGCTGGAAGCCAGTAACTAGTGGTGTCCCTCAGGGGTCAGTACTGGGTCCAGTCCTGTTCAATATATTCATCAATGACCTGGATGAAGGGATGGAGTGTACCATCAGCAAGTTTGTGGATGATACAAAACTGGGAGGAGTGGCTGACACGCCAGAAGGCTGTGCCGCCACACAGCGTGACCTGGACAGGCTGGAGAGTTGGGCAGAAAAAAAACTGATGAGGTTCAACAAAGACAAGTGTAGGGGATTGCATCTGGGGAGGAATAACCCCATGCATCAGTACAGGTTGGGGGCTGACCTCCTGGAGAGCAGCTGTGTGGAAAGGGACCTGGGAGTCCTGGTGGACAACAGGATGACCATGAGCCAGCAATGTGCCCTGGTGGCCAAGAAGGCCAATGGCATCCTGGGGTGCATCAAGAAGAGTGTGGCCAGCAGGTCAAGGGAGGTCATCCTTCCCCTCTACTCTGCCCTGGTGAGACCCCATCTGGAGTACTGTGTCCAGTTCTGGGCTCCCCGGTTCAAGAAGGACAGGGAACTGCTGGAGAGAGTCCAGGAAAGGGCTACAAAGATGATTAGGGGACTGAAGCATGTATCTTATGAGGAAAGGCTGAGGGACTTGGGGCTTTTTAGTCTAGAAAAAAGAAGACTCAGGGGGGATCTTATCAATACTTATAAATACTTAAAGGGAGGATGCCAGGTAGATGAGAATAGTCTTTTTTCAGTGGTGCCCAGTGATAGGACAAGAGGTAACGGGCACAAACTTGAGCACAGGAAGTTCCATCTTAACATGAGGAGGAACTTTCCTTTGAGGGTGGCAGAGCACTGGCACAGGCTGCCCAGAGAGGTTGTGGAGTCTCCCACACTGGAGACATTCAAAACCCGCCTGGACACCGTCCTGTGCAACTGCTGTAGGTGTCCCTGCTGTGGCAGGGGGGTTGGACTTAGATGATCTCCAGAGGTCCCTTCCAACTCTGACCATTTTGTGATTCTGTGATTCTGTGATTATGTATTCATAAAAAGCCTTCATGAATAACTAGAATAGACCAGGTGAATTTTTACTTTACATGTTCTGTTGTATAGTGAAATCTTTTCACAAAATTCAATCTCTATCATAATTTTGCTATTATAATTTTACAGTCATCAGTTAACATTAGCTGTATGTTTACCCTTCTAATTAATTTTCTTATAAATCATGCATATTTTGATAACTTCTGTGTTGTTTAATCTTGGAAACATTTACTTGGGAATTTTATCTTGCCCTTTCTTTTTAACACCGTTTTTTCTTTAAAATAATAAAGGAAATAACTTCCAAACGTGACGAGGCCTTATTAAATTAATAGTTACTGTTACATTTTGTTTATTTTTCTGGGTGGAATTCAACATATATGTAGGGGAAAAGAAGGGCATTTGTCTTTTCGCCAACAGGACTTCAAATTACTCCAGTGAGAAATTCTGCAATGAACATATACTCAAATATATTTCCTCTGGCGTAGTCAACAGTTGGCAAATGAGCATTAAAAGTTTTAATGCTGCTTGACTGTATAAGTTCATCATACATGTTTTTTGAGGAAATCAATACACAATCTTATTTTCTCGTCTGTCAGGCTTAAACCTGTTTATCATAGTTTTTAATGAACAGTTACAGATAAATGTATAATTGTATGTAAATATACAGTACTATGTAATCATAACTCATGCCATAAATTTAATATCTTGAAGAACAGAGGTGGGGTTACATGCCCTTCTCTTTATTCTCATTTTAATCTCTGTCAGAGAATGTAAAGTAAGGGGAGATTCTTACTTACTCAAACCAAGGAGGATTGAAAAGACTAGGATACTTGTAATGATTAGCAGAAAGATTTTTCTTCAGGGATAAAAGTGAGTTTAAAAAGAACTGAGTGAACAGACAGATACAATGACTGTGGAATATTTAGCCTTTTCTGGAGGGTGATGGCTTAGCAGTGTGAGCAAGTACCTTGAAATCTTTAGTCTCCCTGGAGCCCACAGGATCAAATCTAGCCAGGTTTAGCTGAATCCTTTACCTTTATATATTCAAGGTACGTAAACTGAATTTCCTGCAGCTTGATGCACACACTCCTTTTCTAAAAAGATTTGTAAAGTCAAGTTTATACTTGTGTGTTATGATGCATTTTGCCATGTGCGTCTGCATTGATGTCATATGTGTAAAACAAAGAAAATGATTAAACAATTTAAAAATATTACTGGCTATACATAGCTGACATGGGTCTGGGACAAATGGTTAATTAGGATGCCTCCTGGGAAAATGATTTAGTATTCTAGCAGGCAATTATTTTCATTCTGTAAAGAATGACCAAAAAATTCGGTGAGGGATATATTTAGTATGAAAGGGTTAGTGAAACTTACTTAACTCAGTGAAAACTTGGTAAGGAATCCTAAACACACATTTGAAATATTTTTTTTTTAAGAAAAGCAAGTTAATTGAAGGGTAATAAAGACATTTTTTAAAGAACTTGAAAAGGGAGGTTCTTGACTACTGTTGAAAACTAGTAGGAATCAGACTCATATTTCTAAAATCCTTTTGAAAAAAATACATAACAATTCTGAAAATTTTCTTTTTTGCTCAAATGATACTGCAGTTCTTTATGGAGATAAAGATATCAGATTAAAACTTCATTCAGTGTTTGCCTTTGAGTCAGTTTAAGTCAATTGAGTCAGAATGTCTTCGGGTTAATCCCAAATGGATTTAACCTAAATCAACCAAAATAAGGACACTGTAACTTTGTGAAGACTTGATGTTGACGTTGATTGGTGTTGACACTTTATCAATGTTCCTAAATTTTCTTGTTTGCCATATTTTCCAGTTTGTTATTTTCTATCTTTATTGATTTTAATTAACATTTTACCATGATTTTCTACTCTTCCCAAGCATACATCTATAAATAAATAAAATAGTAGAGACCTTCATAACCCAGACCTGCAAACCATTTCCAGTCATTGAGTCACATTTGGCCAGTAGTATTTATGAAAAACAAGTTTTTTCTTTTAGATTTTTTTGGTGTCTTTAGATCAATAACTGGATATGCTCAGGAATGTCTAAAATCATAATCAAATTCAAACACATTTAGCAGGAGTTAGAGCTCCTGCCCCAGTTACTCTGATGATCACTCCAGCTTTTAAACCATTGAAATGACTGCGGATTTTTTTTGTTGTTTTCTTTTTTTTCTCATTATCATTCTTTTTTCTTTTCTACAAAATCAGGGTCCAGGCACTGTTTTCCAATTTTGATAGTGTTTTTTTACTCCCCACTCACAAAAGTACTTACTGCTTTTCAAAGAATTCACATTGAAAATTGAAGCCTGAAGAAAGGTCAATAATGCAGAATTGTAATGTATAATAACTTCTCTGATGCCAACTGATTAACAAGGATAATCGAGTTGTTAATAGGAGATGAATTTCTGAATATATGTCTAAAAAAAAAAAAAAGAAGAAAAATGAAAAATAAAAACTGAGGAACCTGAAGGTATTTCCAAAGATATCCAGTTTAAAGGTTCAGACTGTCCCCTAGAAATTTTGGGTTGCAAAGCAGGGTGAAGATGTGAACAAAACATTAAAAGAGGAAATGGTTAGTGACCTGCTACACCACTTAGACAGACACAAATCTATGAGGCTGGGTGGGATCTAATCAAGGGTACTGACGGATATCACAGAAGTGCTCACCAAGTGACTTTTCATCATTTATCAGCAGTCCTGACTAACCAGAGAGGTCCCAGTTGAATGCAGGCTAGCAAATGTGATGCTCATCTACAAGAAGGGCTACAAGGAGGATTAGGGGAACTACAAGCCTGTCAGTCTGACCTCGGTGCTGGGGAAGATTATGGAGTAGATCATCTTGAGTGCCATCACAAGGCACAAGCAGGATAACCAGGTGATCAGGACCTGTCAGTCTGGGTTCATGAAAGGCAGGTCCTGCTTGACTAACCTGATCTACTTCCATGACAAGGTGACCCACTTAGTGGATGAGGAAAAAGCTGTGGATGTTGTCTACTTAGCCTTTAGTAAAGCCTTTGACAGCATTTCCCACAGCTTCCTCCTGGAGAAACTGGCTGCTCATGGCTTGGACAGGTGTACACTTTGCTGGGTAAAAAACTGGGTGGAAGGCCGGGCCCAGAGAGTGGTGGTGAATGGAGTTAAATCCAGTTGGTGGCTGGTGACAAGTGGTGTTCCCCAGGGCTCGGTATTGGGGCCTCTTCTCTTTAATATCTTTACCAATGACCTGGATGAGGGGGTCGAGTGCAGCCTCAGTAAGTTTGCAGATGACACCAAGTTGAGCAGGTGTGTTGATCTGCTTGAGGGTAGGAAGGCTCTACAGAGGGATCTGGACAGGCTGGATTGATGGGCTGAGGTCAACTGTATGAGGTTCAACAAGGCCAAGTGCCGGGTCCTGCACTTGGGTCACAACAACCCCGTGTAGCACTAAAGGCTTGGGAAATAGTGGCTGGAGATCTGCTCAGCAGAAAAGGACGTGGGGGTGTTGGCTGACAGTGGCTGAATATGAGCCAGCAGTGTGCTCAGGTCGCCAAGAAGGCCAACAGCATCCTGGCCTGTATCAGGAATAGTGTGGCCAGCAGGACTGGGGAAGTGATGGTCCCCCTGTACTCAGCATTGGTGAGACCCCACCTCGAGTACTGTGTTCAGTTTTGGGTCCCTCACTACAAGAAGGACATTGAGGTGCTGGAGCATGTCCAGAGAAGGGCAACAAAGTTGGTGAGGGGTCTAAAGAACAAGTCTTATGAGGAGTGACTGAGGAAAATGGGATTGTTTAATACGAAGAAAAAAGTAGGCTGAAGGGAGTCCTTATCGCTGTCTACAACTACCTGAGAGTAGGTCGTAGCGAGGTGGGGGGTTTTCTCTTCTCCCAAGTAGCAAGCAATAGGACAAGCGAAAATGGCCTCAAGTTGTGCCAGGGGAGATTTAGATTGGATATTAGGAAAAATTTCTTCACAGGAGGGGTTATCAAGCATTGGAACAGGTTGCCCAAGGGAATGGTTGAGTCTCCATCCCTGGACATATTTAAAAGATGGGTAGATGTGGTGCTTAGGGACAATGTATAGTGGTGGACTTGGCAGTGCTAAGGTTAACAGTTGGACTTTATGATCTTAAAGGTCTTTTCCAATATAAACGATTCTATGATTCTAAGATTCTAAAAAAAATGTTTTTAGGTTGCTGCCAGCTGTGCTTGCAATAGCCTTCTAACTCAACCCCTCCCCCCGCCTCCCCCCCCCCCCCCCCCAAAAGAAATTAGAAGACAATAGAGCCACTTAAACAAATAGGTGTTTTGCTGTACTGAGGCCAGTCTACTCAGATTTACAAGACTGAGTCCTAAAAAGATATCATCCATGAGGCATCTCAGAATGTTTGATTCAGTGACTAGTTGGCTTTAAGTCATTAGGAAAAGATGTCATATACTCTGCTGGGACACTGACATCATTCTCAAGTGCTCTGAAGACAGCCAAGGTTTGAAGACATGAGCTCTTTCTCTAGGAAAAGAGAAAGTTTTGACAGGTATGTAACTGCATTAGGGACATTCTTTCCAATGATTTATGCATCTTCCCTTATCGTTTCATAGAAACGTCAGGGTGCAGAGGGTCTGCACAGTCTTCATGTTGATGCTGTGACAGGGTGAGAATTCTGCTCTTGTAAACAAAATTATTTATATCATATTGCAAGCATTTATGTGAAAAAAGAAAAAAAAACGGTAATAAGTAAAAACATCATGATTCAATGATAGAGCATTAAGTTGAGCCACAGGAAACCTAGCTTCTTTTATTGACCCTGGTATGTGCTTCAGTGACCTTGGACACCAAACTTGATTTCTCATGCTCATGTTTTTATTTTCTGTCTTTGTTTATATTTTAAGGACAAGCAACTCCTGCAATGACTTTATGCAGGAACTAACACAAAAAGTCTTGCAAATCATTTGCAGTATCTGAGGTGTAGACTTATGTAAAAATGAAGTGAAAAGGTAATGAAGAATTTTGAACATTATATCTTTAAATATTTACCTTACCCAGATGGTGTGATAGAAAAAGATGTAACACATAAAGACTGAACAAAACAAAGAATTTAAAAAAAAAATATTTGCTGGGCAGATAACAAGATAAGTTGAAATTTCTAAATGCAGTGATCAGTATACTGCTGCTTTACTTCCCCTGAAAATGAAAAATTTTCCATTTTTACTGAAACATTTTAACATATGCAGCTTACACACTATCCCTTCTCACTCCCAAGAAAACATATGTTTATTACTTCTGAAACACAGCTAATGCCTCTTTTAAACAGTTATGCATTTCTTCTACAAAGACTTTTAAGTATTAATAGTCTCTCCAAGTCTTTTATTATTCCAAACCAAGAAGGTGAAAGTGTTTGATCATTAAATTCTTCCAAGATATCTGTAAAGAACATGTGATTACAAAAATTTTAAAAATGTTTTAGCCAAAGCTCTGTGAATGCCATCTGTGGAACCAATTCACCCAGTGGTGAGAGTGACTTGTGTCATTATTATATTGTTATTTTCCGTTTCTGTTATTGTTCTATTAGACTGTATTTATCTCAACCCATGATGTTTTTTTTTTCCTTTTCCTTTCTTCTTCCTTTTCTCCCTCTTCTCCCTGCCCTTCTTGGGGGAAAGGGCAGAATTGCATAGGCAACTGTGTGGTCCTAGCTGCTGGCCAGGGTTAAACCATGGCAAGTTGGAAACAGTGAGAAGGGAGCACAATGAGAGAACATAAAATTGTTCCCAAGACTGTGCAGGAAGGACCCTTCCACCACCACCATGAACATTATCCTCCTTCTAGCAAAGACCCCAGGACACTGATGGCTAATTGTAAACTTGTCCCCACCCTACTCTTCTTGAGGAATGCTTGGGTGTCTGCCCAGAGGAACACTGAAAGAATGTATGAAACAGGGATACTGGGAAGCTTTTGTATAACCATTTTAACTGCATTATTAATAATGCTTTTCTGCACTAATGGTATTAATTTTCTGTATTAGTAGTTTGGACCGCTAAAACATTCTTTTCACTGAAATTAAATTCTTTGGTCAAATTCCTTTTTCCACTCAGAACATGACAGAATTGATCACAGTTTAAAAAACTGAATTGCAGCTAATCTTTTCTTATACTCTTACTGTTTTGGTTTCATGGAAGACCACATGAATAAAGCAGACTTTTATCACATATTAGTTTAATACTTTACTTTTCCCTGAAAAAGAAAGTGCTAATTTTTGGTCAGACTTATTTTGATCTGTGCTATACCTTTTTACCGAGCTTATCTGTTTCACTGAAGTAACTGCTTCTCAATAAACGCATAAAACTTAGTAAAAATTATATGAATATGCAAGTCTTTTTAAAGTTATAAATACAACATATAGTTATTTATGTTTGGAACAGAGGATGATAAACATTATTTTCTATGTATTCATAACCAAGGCATTGGAAGTTTAGGTGAATAAGCTGTAAGTACATCTGAAAAGTTCTCTTCATATTGTGGAAACCACAGAGCTGTATTAACTTTTACTGCAAATAGCAGTAGTCCTACGTAAAAGCTGTATGACTAAGAACAGCAAAACATTTTATTAAAATGAATATGTTAGAAATCTGAAGTAATGTTTCTTCCTCAAACTCAATCCTCAAATATTTCTGTATGTACAACACTCCTTGAAACCAATATGCTTTCATGTGTGAAATGAACTGGATGATCAGGCCTTGGTATTACCTCCACAGCCTGTTGACATCAGTGGAAAGCTGTCCACTGACTTTGCTGCAGTACTGTGGAAAAGAAAATATCAAATTTAGGTTTTTTCATTCAGTAGAAAATTATTTCAGGCAAGCAATGAATCTATTTTAAACACTTAAAGGAAATCAAACATCATAAATTAATTTCTGTCCTACCAAGAGAGTTTCTACTTATTTCAGTGCACTAGATTTTATCCTGGGAAAAGCAACACTTGGGTGAAGTATGGATCGAAAAGATGAAGAGAGTGAACAATATTTAACTGTGCAGTCTCCCTAACTTTTTCTAAGTATCTGCCTTGTACGTATCTGGGCCTTTTGCCCATATCTGGGCAGAAAACTATTGTTTCTGCTTTTTGCAGCTCCTTGAACTTTGATTCATGTTCCTCAGTTTTAGCTATATGGGTATTTGACAGCTAATTTAGAATTCTAAACTGTAATTTATCTTGAAATTCCCCTGATGATTAGAAGGAAGATTAGCCTGAATAAATTGCTTTCTAGAAATGGCTATGACAAAGTTAGGAAATATGAATTTCATCCTTGACTTGAGTAACTGTGTAGCACCTGCAAGGTATTTAGGAAGAGTTTTCTCTATACACAAAGGTTTGCTCTTACCTTTTTACCTTACCCTTACCATTCAAGTACGTTGAGAAAAGGAGAAGAGAATTACAGGAAAGCAAAACCCACGGTCTGACAACTTCTGTATCAAGCAAATATTTTGATAATAAATAATATCAAATGATTGCTATCAGTAGCATTTAAAAAGCATACCTTTTTTCTAGTAATCATATTTGCATTTTTCCATCAGTCCTCTCTTAGAGCAATGTTTGTGAGTCTTTATATATCAATATGCACAATTTAGGCCATAATTTTCTAGCAGATATCTCAGCATTAAGAGAGGTGTACTCAAGAAGTGAATGCATGAAAAATTGTATTAAATCATTCGAAGTAATGTTTTACACAGTAGATTCCTACAAACTAAACACATTACTGTCCATACTTTTCAAATCTACTGTGACCATTCAATGGGACAAAAACCAAATATAAATAACAGTGACCTCGGCTATATTCTAGGACTTTGAAGACAAGAACTCCAGCCTATTTTATCATCTACGAAAAACAGTACGCATTAAAATTATCTCGGTTTTCCTTATTCTCAGTGTCAGAACATATTCTTCAAGACTGTGCATAGTTTTGTTACCTAGAAATGAGTCAATGGAATAATTTTGTTCTTAATTCAGGCCAAACATAGGCTTGTGACATGTACAATGGCAAATTTCTGAAGTAATTCAAGGAGCAATATGAACAAAGTCATTTTATATTTTAATTATTTAAAACTTCAGCTAAAATTCAAAACCGAGAACAAACACCTCCTCCAATCCAAAGTCATCTATGCATTGTATACTTCATATTTTAAGTTTACACTCAGTCTAAAATATAGGCTTTTATGTTCAAAATTATCTGGTTTATGCGTAATAGCTAAATTTACGAAAAACATCTGCGACCTCCCTGATAACCTCATACAGCTCATCAGTATGAATCCATAAGCTTTCTTCTGCTTCCATGAAGAGTGCTCTACACAACAAACCTGCCTCCTGCAAAAGATCAGTTTACATTCTATAGACCCTTTGATTACCTGAATTTTAGCTTTGCTGACATTGTGTTACAAGCATTTACCATACCCTAGCCTTTTAATCAGATAAGGCAAAAGAACAAGATGTCATTATTTTTCATTATATGTAGTGTCAAACACCTTATTCAGTTTTCTTCAGCTCTTTCTTTTTCAGGCATGAATAATCTTTGTTCCTGACTCTTTCATCATATGTATATCCCAGATTGCCCTAGAATTTTTAATTTTGACTATATATTTCATACATCATGAAACATAATTGGACACAACTGTGCTTCAACTGAGGAAATATCATTGTTTAGCCTGTCATTACATTATTTCACCTATAATTTTATATCACTTTTAAATATGCCTAAAAAAAAATCCTGGAAATTCTAATCAAGAATGGGAAAATAATTGTATGTCTTATCTCACATTTCTTAGCTTCATATGAGCTGTATTTTCCTTAAAATAGTGATGCTTTTGTTTTTGTGACTTTTAAAATTATTATTCATTACATCATTTTACTGAGATCTGGTAAAAATATTTTACATTTTCTCCTGCCCAAGATTTACAGTATAATAATGTTTTGAGTTGTTTCAGAAAATGCTTCCTTATGAATTAGGTGTTTTCAACACTGAAAGTAAAATGCCTCGAGTAATCTTTATTTGCCAAAATATATACACATGTAAATACAGTCATAATACTAAATTATAGTTTGCAAAACCAGAGCTTTTTAACTATGAATAGAAAAATCTGAAATAATTATTTACAGTAAATATATTTCAACTGAAAATGTAAGAAAGATTTACTGACTAAGGTATGTTTAATTTCATATATTTTAATTTGTTCAGGCTGATTCATATCTGTCTGTGTCTTTTCACAGAAGTAATCTCCTATTCAGTTTTATCTTATCAACATATTTTCAGTGTTTAGTTAGAACAACTGTCACAATTGTCATAGTCATCAAAGTAGACTCATAGTATTTAGAAGTATGTAGGGTAATCACAAGTAAATTCTGGCTTTGAGGACAATATTAACCAATGCAAACACAAACACAACTTTGCCCTTTAAACTGTGGTGGTCAATGGTATTACAGTAGACAAAGCACTGGCAACAGCCAAAGAGTACATCTTCACAGCAAGATGGCCAGCAAGGCTTAGTTCCATCCCTTGGGGCACTGTTGCGGCTAGCACAGTATAGAGGCTCCCAAACACACTGGATCTGCAGGGCAACCACAGATGGCCATTACATATGAACAAGATGATGACTTCTCACAGTCATCAGAGAACATAGTATCACTTTCACCAATCTACTACTGAGTGTCATAGCACTGCAACAATAAAGTTTGTTTACTTTTGGAAGCAACAAGCAATTGTCAGGTGAAACTGATATTCCAGAAACCTCTCACACCGCCTAAGTGGCTCTGAAACACACTTTTGAGCTAATGTCAAAACAAACCCCAAAGCAGCAAGCATTTTGTTCACTTTCCATGAGATAGTCTTGTCCTAATCCTGGCTGCCCTCCAGGAGCCCCTCATTCACAACCAGGAAATCTTAGTTTCGGGAAGTCTGTCTACATTTCACATGCTGAGGATCATGGATAGTCATTTAGTAGTTTGGGGTGAGGTGGGTATCATTCAATTCCTCAGTAAGAGAGTCTCAGAATCAAGAGAAGGGAGCAGAGAGATCCAGTTGTGAGACAGAGAGAGGTGGAAGAGACATTGAATTGGTGTCCATCAATACTTTCAAAGGTGCTGAGCTTCTGTTTAAACAGGGCTTTCACAGTCATCTGTTCATACCTTCACATTTAGAATAAAGGCATATTTCTTCATATTGCTGTAGACACTATGGATAGTACTGTACTGATTCAGGCAACATGTAACAGTCACAGAAACACTGACAGCACTCCTGAATGCATAGCATGAACCAGTAGCATAGAAGATGTTAACCTAATCCTTCCTCCACTTTTCAGTGCTTGAAAAGCAAAGGCAGCAAAGGCAGGGAAGCACCAGAAACACTCTAAATCTGTCACAGAAGGCTGTCCAGCAATGCCTTCAATCTCCTTCAAGAGCAAAAGAAAAATTGCACCTGTTCAGCAGGGCACTGAAGGAATTGAGAGAAAAGGGGGAAGCAAAGAGAATCATCGAATGGTTTGGATTGGAAGGGACCTTCAAAGTTCATCTAGTTCCAATTCCATTTTCCACTAGATCATGTTTGTCAAAGCCCTGTCCAGTTTGACTTCGAACACTTCTAATGAGAGGACTTCTACAAGTTCTTTGAACAACCTGTTCCAGTGTCTCACCACACCCATCATAAAAAAATTTCTTCATTATATCCAATCTAAACCTACTCTTTTTTATTTTAAATCCATTGTACCTTGTCCTGTCACTGCAGGCCTTGGTAAAAAAGCCTTTATCTTTCTTATAAGCTCCCTTTAATATTGAAAGGCCACAGTAAGATTTCCCTGGAGCCTTCAATTCTCCAAGCTCAACAACCCCAACTCTCTCAGCCCTCCTTCATAGGAGAGGTGTTCCAGCACTCTGATCATTTTTGTGGCCCTCCTCTGGACCCGCTCTAACAGGTCCATGTCTTTTGCTGGGGACCCCAGAGCTGGATGCAGTACTCCTGGTGGCGTCTCATCAGAGCAGGGTAGAGAATCCAGGAGACTGCCACAGGAGTTCACTGAGCATCTCTCTGAGAGAGTGGAAGAGGCTTTGTAGATTGTTTTTCACTTGAGAGATGAGAATGGGTGCTGCTACAGTAGCTCCTTGTACTTTTCCACACTTGACCACTTCCATGTCCTGGGCAAGGCACATCAATGAACTCCCTGGTGCACTCAGACAACAGGCTGCTTCTCCATAATCTTCAGTTCCTCAATAGTGGTCACCCTACTGGGACAGTGAGACTTACAGATCAGATAGTTTCTTCCTTTTGTTAACTAAAAAGCATTTATAGTCCTTAATTATAATTCTGAAATTTTCCTTCTCTCCTGAATCATACTTATTTGTCTTCTCTGTTCTGAAGTCCAGAGTTCTCTTCTGCTCACCTTCCCAGGCTTCCTCTAAATGCTGGACTCAGTTACCTCATGTTTATCCCTCCAGCCCAAGCTGCCATCAGTGAGGACTTTTGCCACCAGTTCTTGACTGTTAATGAGCTAGAAGTCAAGTAGAGCACTGTCTCTATTTGCCAGTCTAGCTTTTGAGTTAGGAAATTATCACAAAGGTAGTCAAGAAACTTGTATAATACTGTGTTGCCCTCCCAGAAGATGTTTGGATGGTTGAAATCCCTTATTAGTAACGGGGCCTGTAACATAGAGGTTTTTGCTATAAAGCTTTATGCACTTCCATCTGCTTGGTGAAGCACCCTGTAATGTGGTAAGTCTCCCATGACAGCATCCCTAAAGTATAGTTCCCTTTGGTCTTTACCCACAGATTTTGACAGGCATGTTCTGGTATCCATTATGGTTTGAGAGACCCATAACAATTTATTGTCGTTTAGACAATCATTCTATCACCTGATGACCCCTCCCCACCCAGGAAAGGGAATCAGGAAAAACGAGGAAACCCAGGAGTTGAAGTATAAACAGATTTAATAGAGTAAGATTAGATAATTAACAGTAATAGCACTAAAGAACCAATATTGATCCCTATACCAATACAGAATATGCAAAGATTGTACTCAGCCAATTGGTAGGAAGCTGTGCACTCCCAGCAGTGGACAGCAAATATTGGACACTGTGAGCGCTACAGCTTCAGGAGGAAGGGAAGGCCTCAGGAGTCCGGCACCGGGGCATGAAGTTCTCAGGATGGCAGCCATGAAGGGAGAGAGAGAACTTTGCAGCAAACTTTCTAATTCATAGTGAATGTGACGTTGATGGTATGAAATAATCCTGTTGGCCAGCTTGGGTCAAGCGCCCGGGTCTCGCTTTCCTCATCCCTGCACCTGGCAAGCTCGAAAACACCAAGGCCTTGAAACCCACACACCATAGCTGGCTACAAAGTAAATATTTTCCCAAATTCAGACACTAGAGTTTTCTAAAAGTGCAGTCTTCTCAAGTATTAGAAGAGAAATTAGTCCTGTGTCACTCAAACCAGGACAATATCATACTGAAAGCCTGTGCAGCCAAAGATCTCCTTTAGCATACAGGACAAGAGCACACAGGACATTTAATCACCTATGGCAATGCTTCAGTCATGTGCATTATCTCACCAAGTCTTTGTTTTTCTGACAATGTCATAGCCCTGCACTTTCAGTTCTTGTTTGTCATCCAAGTTCTCTGCATTAGTATACAGACAATCAAGTTAAGTCCTTAAGTGCCTACCCTTCTAAGTAGGCATGTCAAAATCCTCTTGCAACCTTCACTTATGTGTATTTTCTCCTTTGGTACCGTTTCTTCACTTACTTCTGGCCTTCCTTTCCCATCCCTTAATGAATCACGTCAAATTCCTTCTGTAGCTAGAAAGTCTATTTGCTGACCCATGACCTTGGACATCAAGCAAATTTTGAAAATCATTTCTATGTTTGCAAAATTCTTGGGGTAGAAACAGTATTTTATGCCAAAAAATCACTTATCACTAAAGTAATAACTTGACAACACTACACAGTTTCCATGCAGGAAAACCTTGGTTATGTTTACATTTTTCATCTTTGCCAGAAAAATAAATTAACCTAAAGACACCTGAAGGCATCTGCAACTTTGAAGGTTAATGGAGTCCTCTGAATACTTGAAAGAACAGATATTTTTTGCAGCATGATGCATCTTCTTAGTCAAGGTTTATTACTGCTGTAACATGCTCTACTCTTCATAATATTAAGCATGCTTCAACCTTCTGGATATAGCTCTTTATTCAGAACATTAAAAAACTTTTATGTTTTCTGTCTTATGCCACTTTAATGCAAGGTAATATCCGCTAACCCTTAATTTAACGCTACATTTTCCAAATATATTTTTGCACTGAATATGTATTTTTCATAAAGATCTGCCATCATTCATCTCAGAATCACTCTTACTTACAACTCATTTATTCTCTAGGTAAATTCAGATTTTTCTCTGTCATAAAATACGGTATTTCTAAAAACATATATTAGAAGTTACTCATTAAGAAAAAAAGGGAAAAGTCGTAAATGCCAGCAGTTTCTTGTAAAAACTATTCACAGTGCAGCACACTCAATTACAACTTCTTTCTTCCTTCTTTCCTTTCTTTTATGTGTGTTTCCAATTGCTTCCTGGTACATTTTAGGGTTCATCTTTAACGTTTTTTAAAACTGACTTTCAAGCAAGAACAATCCTCTCTCCTTGTTGTGATAGAGTCTAAAAGAATAGAATTGCAAGGAGTTCATTCCACAGAAGCTCATGGAATTGAACAAAGTTCATGGAATTCATTCACTAAAATATTACTGAAACAATTCAAGTTTATATCTGTTTTTCAGCTCTGTTGAAATTATCTCCAGAAATGAAGCAAAAAAGAGATGCTAACTAAAACAATTGTATTTGGTATCAGAATTCCCTGTCATGTACAAAAAAGAAATATTCAATTTTTCTCTATATTCCCTTGAATATACATATGGGTTTATATACTTATGTTTTGTATTTCAATTACTTTCAGCTTCTGAGTCTTGCTCAGAGGACTGGTATGCAGCAAGATGAGCTACTGTGTCAGACTAATAGGGAACACTTGTTCCAATTAGGTCCAGTTTTACAGCCCAAACAAACTGATTTGAATTAAGTTAAACTGAATTAATTGATCAAGCCTCTGAGTCATGCAAGGGTTTGAACCTGAAAAATTACTTGAATAATTTTGCTTACACAGATTGCATAGGATAGTTATTGAAGCAACATCTTATTTTGAATTGCTTGGTATTAGGTTGTATTTAATCCGCTCTGAATTCTAATTTTATGTATGTTTTGACTAGTCCCACCTGTGTAACTAGGAGTCTTCATCAGGATCTAGAAATGAGAAATTCTCATATTACACAGTTTATGCTCTATGTTGGACATAGGGAGAGATGAATGATGGCCAGCAACTTTATGGGGTATTTTTGTTTGATTTGTTGGGATTTTTTTTGTGTTTAAGTCTGTTTGTTCTGTTTATAACAAATATATGTTCTTTACACACTAAGAATAAATAAATTACAAAGCCAATTCCACTGAGAATATTACACAGTTTAGGAGATTCAAAATTGACTGCAGTTCTGTATTTTATAGCCTCACTGCTTTCTTTGAACACTTCTCAAATAGTTTCCAGATGAGGTACACCCAAAACCTACTGTAGTTGCAAATGTATCCATGTTATAGCTAGACTACTTGAAGTTTGGAAAATTATCAATTTACTTTTTATTGCCAGTGAGGATGTGCTTCTGAAATACTCCTAGGATTTCCAAGAACGTTTCTGGAATGTGATGAAGTGAGCAATTCGCTACTGAAGTGTTGTATCACCAGTTGACAGAACTGCGGAAGTGCTGCTGCCTAGCTTGGTCCAAAGCAGTGTTGAAAGCGGCTTGCTGGATTCCTAGTTGATTGATACTGTTTTGTTCAGAAAGTGATGGATTATAATAGGCTTCTGAGTAGTACTGCTGCTGAAAAATGTTAAATATTTTAACTCTGCTTATGGAGCTATACTTGTTTTCAACCAAGAAATTCTATTTCAAAATTCAGTGGGGCAAAGTCTTCACAGATACAAAAGTAATTTTCACGCTGAAGGAACCATATTACTTCTGCTTCTTTTTTTTTACTTCTTCTGATCTTCTTTTTACTTCTCTTGTCATCTGTAGGGATCTTTAAGATGAAAGTGTTAGTAATACTTTGGTTTACTTTCAGTATTGCATACATTGTATATACTGCAGCTCTTTTGTTAGGCATATGTTAGACTGCCTACTTTGTTAACTATTGTTTTTTTAATTTTTTTTTATGACTCATTATAAAACTAAGTTTCACTTTAGTCACAAACAGCAAAGGTACAGTTGCACCAGTAAGTTCCATCACTGACATAACTTAGTTTCCATGTTTCCATAACACATTTAGCCATATGAATATTTCCAGCTCTTTCTTTGCCAGTTGTGAAATTATTCTATACAGCATTTCTCAGTTCTCTGTAGGTCTAAAGTCCAGCTGCAAACTGTAACTCTTATACCCATATTTTTGCATGTATAATACTACCTCTTCTCTACAAATCTGCAATTTCTACACATGTGTATATTAACATTGCCTGGATTTATGTAAAAATTGAACTTAATCCTGCTGAATTGTCACATAAAAGGTTATAAAGACTTTTTCATGTAGGTCTAAAGTCCAGCTGCAAACTGTAACTCTTATACCCATATTTTTGCATGTATAATACTACCTCTTCTCTACAAATCTGCAATTTCTACACATGTGAATATTAACATTGCTTGGATTTATGTAAAAATTGAACTTAATCCTGCTGAATTGTCACATAAAAGGTTATAAAGACTTTTTCATGGTGGTTAATGAATTTCAATATGTATTTGTCGATTTTGTGATTTTGTGATTACATACATGTTTTTGATGTTTCTGCTTCATGTTTTTTTTCTCAGATCCAGAATTTTGTGTTATATGTAAAGTTGTACTTAATTATGCCAGCAATAATTTTGTGTCTGAACTAAAACATAGGCAAGACCAGCATGAAAAAGAAATCAGAATTTTACTACAATGGACAAATGGATGAAAGAAATTGGTACTAGTATAGCATTCATGACAAATGTTTAAATAGTTCCTAAAACCAGACATTTTAAGAGGAAATAAATTTTGTAGATGTTGAAAGCATGGAGTAATATTGCATGATCACTTAAGAAATTTCATCCAGCTATTCTTTATGAAGAGTGTACTGACTGTGTTAGCATAATGGAGTCAAGAAAAAAACATCAATGGGAATTGAGGCCACACATTTAGTGTGTATATATATATGAGTGACAGGTGGATGTAGATTTCTGAAGAAAACCATACTGCAACGTTATTTTCTAGTCTTTTTCATATATGTGATGCTATGTTATTTCACTGTTCATAACTAAGCTTGAGACTTAGCTGTACATTTTTATGCTTTTTTGATTCTTAATATTCTCCTGTTTTAGAATAGAGAGATATAAATTAAAATTTTGAGACCACCACACCATTGTTTCACTTATACTGTTACTAGAAGCACTAAACTAAAATGTTCAGCTGTACAGAAGTCTAGCAGAAAGATCCAGATCTAACCTTAAAGAGAAAATTTGTTATAGCTTATAATTTTCTGATCCTGATCCTCTTCCATACAAGATAAGACATTAAATTCATTTTATTAAATGTCATTTAGATTACCTCCCTACATCTTGTTTATCTGGCATTTGAAGAATATCAAAGTGCATATATATTTATAACTAAACTACAGCCTGCATATTTCTACCTCATATTTAATTATTATCTGTTTATTATCCTTACAACAACATAAGAAAAACATTAATTTGTTGCTTTCAATTCTTTAATAGATATTATTTTCACAGAAATAATAGAGTCAAATCCATTTTATCTAGGAGTCTGTGCTTCTTCCAGAATAACACTGACAAAATCTATTATCATTATCATGTATAGACAAAAAAGGATTGATCCAGTCTTTTTGTATCTTTATACAAAAGCTTAAGAAACACAAGATGAGTTTAATTATTCCTATTAACAGATAAATCCATGAGGAAAGAAGGGCCTTGCTGTGTAGATCTGATGCCTAAATTTATTAAATTCAGATTACAGAGATTTCATTGCAATCACAACATTCCTTTGAATTCATTTTTTCTTTTTTAATTTCTTTTTTTTTTTCTTTTAAGTTCCAACTCTCATTGACTATCTAGTTCACTCCTAAGTTTCATTTTTTCCTATTTCATTGAGTTTTTGTTGGTAATTATTGACTGACTTATCTCATTCAAAAAGTTACTTTTGGATAATGTATGTACTTCATCTCACAACATATATAGAAAAAAATACACTGAATCATAGGAGAAACAGTATATTTAGATATATCTCTATTAAATCACACCTCCAAGATTATATAATGTCAGTCACCTGTACATTAAAATGTAAATACCTTTATTCTCTAGTCTGATAGTTAAAAAATAGAATATATTCACAGTTTTCATACTTTGTATTAATTATTTCTGTTCTGCTGCTGAAAACCAAAGGTGTTTGTCCACAGCTTCAAAAGACTCCTTGCAAATCAAAAATCAGTTGTTATCTGAAAAATACAATGTTTTATTGAACATGTCAACTTTTCTGAATTGGACATGGTCTATTGACATCTGGATTTTTCAGTCTTCAAATTTAGATCTTCCAAAGAAAATATCTGCCTATAAACGCTATTGTAGAGGTGTGGTAGATTGACCCTGGCCAGCAGCCAAAAAACCACCCTGACTCATTTGCTTATCCCTCAGGTGATGGGAAGAAAAAATTGAAGGAAAGTGAAAAGACCCGTAGATTGAGATAAAGACAGTTTAATAAGAAAAGCAAAAGCTGAATGTACAAGCAAAGCAAGACTAGGAATTCATTCACTACTTCACATTGGAAGGAAGTTATCTCACATCCTAGGAAGCGGGAAGTAACAGTTACTTGGGAAGACAACCACCATAACAAAAAACATCTCCTCTTCCTTCTTTCCCCAAGTTTTTGTTGCTGAGCATGATGTCATATGGTGTATGTTCATACATATCCCTTTGGTCAGTTCAGGTCAGCTGTCACAGCTGTGTCCCCTCCCAACTTCTTGCCCAACATATTCACTTTGAGGGAGGTGGGGGAGAAAGAGTGAGAAAGCCTTGATGCTCTGTAAGCACTGTCCAACAGTAGCCAAAACACTGGTGTACTAACCAACACTGGTTTAGCATCAAATGCAAAGTGCAGCACTATATGGACTGCTGTGAAGAAATTTAACTTCATAACTTCACCCCATATGGACCCAGTAGAAGCATTTTTTCAAAACACTTCTCATTAGGCCTAGGCCTGATTGCAGCTAATAATAACATGTGATGGTGTTGAGTGGATTATAGAAGAAAGTGATATCTTTTTTGTCACCAGATTACTCTGCTTTAGAGAGATGTTATTGTCTCTTACAAGGATTTCATGAGTGTTCATCTACTGATTTGAAGGTGTAATTTCATCAGTCTGCAATTACATGTGAAGTGGTATGTCAGTCTAGCACAAAACTGGTGTCACTGAGGCAGAACTGTATGCACAGATAAAGAATATGGCAACTGTGATTTTATCCAGACAGCCAAGCTAAACTCACTGATGTCCAGCACCAATGAATAGTAAAAAGACTGACTTGCATGTAGGCATAATGCCATATGAACAGATGGACATGAGTGCAAATATCTAAGAGACCATCTATAATCACAAAATGTGTTTGTGAAGGGCACAAGATTAGCCAGGAAGTACCAGATGGTTGTCTGTCCTGAGGTTATAGGAATACAGCTATGGGAACATACCATTCTTAATCGTAATTTTGGCTAGATAAAATTCCTAACATGAATAAAATGTGTCCATGAATGATGAAGAGAAATATTTTATTTTATTTATTTTTTAAGAAATATTTTAATGCTTCTTTTAAAAAAAAAAAGTAAATTCATTTTTGTATAAGTGAAAGGACAATGTGTGGGCAATTGAAAGGGATACTTAGGGGATATACTTAATAAAATTTAACAAATAAATTTTATTACATCAGGTGAACTCCCATTTTAATGAAACTGATGGAAATGACAGTGGCCTTTAGTGAATGAGTAAGAAATTCTGTTCTTTTACATTCCAACTACAGACAAATTTTGCAAAAACCATTTAAAATTCCCCAGCATATCTTTCTACGGCAGTCTGGTTGTGATGATGGGTTCCATTATATTTTCATGTATAATTGGAAGTTAGTGACAAGGAATGTGGCCATTGGAACAGAAGAAGAAACTTCTTCCCTCTTTTCCTTCTATTGAAAGTATCATATTATTGGAGATGAAATGACATAATATTGTCTGTGTCAATACTATCTTTAGACCTGCACCTGAAAATCTTGGCCACATTCTAAATATTGTGTTGTTTCCTTTAGTCTTCTAATAATATACGCTCCTTTGAAACTATGATTTTAAATAACTTAGGGCATAATTTGTCTGTATAAACTTCTAAGCAACCTTCTAGAATGAAGGATCAGGAATCTTTCCTTTCTTTAGTTTCATTGTGATGATGATGACAATGGTGGTGGTGGTGGTGATGATGATTATTATTATTATTAGCATCATTGGCTACTGTCACTTTTGGTTTTCTTCAAACAAATTCTTTCAGTTTTATTATTGATAACTGCATCTCTTCCCTTCATATATGATAATATTCTTGCAAAAAATGCAAAGCAAACTGAGATGCATATTTTTCAGCTTTCTTTTTTATAAAAATGAAGATTTAAGTTAGCAAACCTTTATATATGCAGAACTTCTTGTGTACAGTGATTTTCTCTACTGTGTTTTGTTGTAGACTCTGTTTCCAACAGCAAAAGAAATTACCGTTACAGAATCATATCTGTGAGTGGATTTGTCTCCCTCACAAACGTCCAAATCAGCATTTACATAGAGTAAGAAAGCAAAATCATGACTATCCACTGATGTAAGTTGACATTAATGTTATTGATTTCAGTGTTGAATTTACGCAAACCAATATTATATGTTTAGAACATAAGTAATTTAATGATATTACTTTGAATACGTGTCCAGAAATTCTGTCTTTTCTGCTGTGGTCTTCAGCATAATACTTTCTGTTGAAATTTTTGTGCATGTTTAGTTTTAATTGCACTCTTAAAAAAACAGTCCCTCCTCCCAACACTGACTAGAAATATATTTTATATACTTTTTCTATCGCACTTTCAAAAAGCTCCTCTCATCTCAGTGCTCTTAAATTTATACACATCCTTAGGCTTTACACAACAGAGCTGACAAATTCTACGCTCATAAATATAAGAATATATCCCATACGCTTTATTACTCAAAAAGCATTAAAAAAGCATACAAAAGGCTGGTGCTCTAAAACATGCTATGAGATATTATTTAAGCTTTTGAACGTATGGGAAGAGCCTATAATGTCAACGCACGTTATGCTGCAAAGTCACCAAGCTTTAATCTTGGAAAAAAAATACTGTAGAACATACGATCCAATAGTTTGGCTCTCGGCAAGTACTTTTTATGCTAGTTTATGTCTCTGAAAATGATTTAAAATTCTTGCTGATTTTATAAATCCTCTGCCATTCTATCAGAATGTTGTTGAAAGATTTTCATAGTCCGTATCATTCAAGGTCTGATACAACTGACAAGATAATGTCAGGGGCGATTTTAAGCTGTTAAAGACCTTGCTTTATTAGATCCCGGTCAGTGCTGACTCTAGCAGAAGTAGAGAAAAGATGTTCATTATGTCAGGGAAAAAATGTTAAACAGAAAACATGATGCCAGTTTCTTAACCTTCACCAATATAACCTTCTCTAAAATGACAGAAACGTCAAATGATGAGAAGAAAAAAAAAGTAATAAAGCTTAATGTCAGTAGATCACAAACTCTACAAGCAAAAGTAGAAATCTTTACTTCTCTGAAGAAACACTGAAAAATCATAAATGAGATTGATATCTTTTCCCTTATTCATCTGTTTCTAACAAGTTTTAAAAAACGTGTAGTTTATGAAAAAACAACAGCAAAGACTAAGAGTGCACTAGCTTTTTCTTCACATATCGGTTATTTTTATATTCTGGGAACTGAAAAAGAAAATGTGAAGTCAGGCATACATAGTTACATATTTGTAACTTAGAACAGCACAGTTTAAATTTAAAACAAAACTGTTAGAAACAAAAGATAATTTATAACAAGTTGTTATATAGAATAATGGAAATTAATACTTAGAAACTGTGCCTACAAAAATATTGGTAGAGTTGGTTTTGCTTAAATCAACACCAGACACCCAGATCTTATTATTACGACTGAAAATTATGTTCTGACTCAAAATCCTATGAAGCTGGCTCAATTTAAACACTTCCAATTATTTTAGCAGACATTCAAATGACAAAAAAAGCACCTTCATTACTCAAAGGTGTGATCCAATAGTCATTGACATACATCTCTTCATTGATTTAAGTAAGATTAGCAAATGTTTATATATCTATTCCCATTTTCCTATTAAACATATTTCCCTCTGGCTTGGCTGAGTATGTCACCACACACCAGAACGCTGTTAATCTGCGTGCACAAAGTACTCCACTCAGTGAAGTCTTAAGAGCTGGCATATTTTTGAAGCCTTTCATAACTAGCTATTTAGTAATTTTACCAAGCATATTTTATTAGAACTTTGGAATTATAAATATGAACTGAAGCACCGTTAAGAAACTAATGTGGATTTGAAAATTTTTTATTATCTTATTTCTTGCTTATGATATTTACTAATGTGTGGTATTTAAATTAGTCATATTACTATATAGTGAAAAACATTTTTTAATGTATTATTTAAAATATGGTCAGGAAAATCTAGCTCATGATTTATTGACAGTGCTGGCAAAAACAAATGCTGCTGTTCCATGAATAGGAATAAAATAATGACCACTACTCAGATTTTTGGTCCTCTCCAAAATATCATGCCTAATCACAACACATCAAGAATAGGGAGGTCATCCTCCCCCTCTACTCTGCCCTGGTGAGGCCGAATCTGGAGCACTGTGTCCAGTTCTGGGCTCCCCGGTTCAAGAAGGACAGGGAACTGCTGGAGAGGGTCCAGCAAAGGGCTACAAAGATGATTAGGGGATTGGAGCATCTTTCTTATGAGGAAAAGCTGAGGCGCTTGAGTCTTTTTAGTCTAGAGAAAGAAAAGAAGACTGAGGGTGTATCTTATCAATACTTACAAATACTTAAAGAGAGGGAGCCAGGTAGATGAGAAGAGTCTTTTTTCAGTGGTGCCCAGTGACAGGACAAGAGGTAACGGGCACAAACTTGAACATAGGAAGTACCATCTTAACATGAGGAGGGACTTCTTTACTTTGAGGGTGGCAGAGCACTGGCACAGGCTGCCCAGGGAGGTTGTGGAGTCTCCCACACTGGAGACATTCAAAACCCGCCCGTATGCGTTCCTGTGCAACTGCTGTAGGTCAACCTACTTTGGCAGGGGGCTTGGACTAGATTATCTCCAGAGGTCCCTTCCAACCCAGACCATTCTGTGATTCTGTAATACCACAAAATGTATTCCAGCACTTTCAAATCAATTTAATATTTTGGGATGTTTTTCTTCCAAAGTAATCTCTCTCGGATACCATATGACACAAGAACATATATGCATTATTCCCTTACAGGATATAGTTTATATCTTATAGGACATAATTAAGTAGATGCACGTGGTTATTTACCACTTCTGATATGTCACGCTCTCATAAAAGAATTTCTTTAATGTGCTACAACACTAAAATAATATATGACCATGATCTATCCTAAAATTCTGGTATGTTAAAACAAATAAATTTATATCAAAAATATATTCATAAGCCCGATGTCTGCCAGAGAACAGGATACAATGGATGTTTTTAAGCCCTGATTTCTCCGCTTATAATAATCTTCTTAGAAATAAAATAAATATTTGAAAATAAAAAAAGTGGATGAAATTACTCTCGTAGAGAGGTTTCTGCAGTAGTATGGGTACTAAACACTTATAGACATGGACACTTTTCAAATAGTCTAGCAGCTTTTAAATACATTATAATAGAAAAGAAAAAAGTATCTACATACTCTTAGTGAAGCACTAAATATGTTCTGCTCCAAGTATTTTTAGTCACAAAACTATGCTTAATCCTAAATTGAATTTGAATACATACTAATGCCAACCAATATGCAATTAAAAAAAAGATACATTTTAAATGGTATGTAGGGTATTGGATTTGAGTTTGAATCAGAAAAATGAGCATATTTGTTATGTGGAAATAATAAACACATTCTGTAATTACTCTGTCTCATGCTCTTGGGGCAAGTCTTTGTTGCCAAAACCAATTCATTGATATCAGGTTAAAAATATTAGGGGTGTAAAAATAACATATGCTATTTTTATTTCTACTAATAAAAATACAGCTGTTGAGGGAGAGTGTCACTGACTTCACTAATCCTATCCCTTAGCTCTGCTTGAAGGAAGCCTTATTGCTCAGTTCATATATTCAACACAAATATCTGACTGTACTAGGCTTGCTATCGTCTGTGAGAAAAATAATATGGGGAGACTAAATTACTTGCGATTTTTTTCATGAAAAAATGATGAAAACTACTTAATGAGTTTTTTCATAGAAATAGCCATTTTCTTTTTACATTTTCTTTTTACATTACATTTTTCTGTGTCCTTCATCCACAACAGTAATCCTGAATTGTGTTTATTTTCCTACAGCATGTCACACAATTAGATCATTCTCCCTATCTTTTTAATTACTTCTGGATTAGAAATAAAGTAAGAGTGCTTTTCTTTCACAACACATAACAATAATGGCAGCTGAGGGTTTTTTTGTTTTATTTTTTTTTTAGTTAGGAAAGACACAGCAGAACCTGAATTCAGAACTTTATATTAATCAAGAACTATAAAGGAAATCTTTTAACGAAGAGCAAACATATTGTATATGACAGGGAAAGAATTCCATATGAGGATTTTCTATGACAATTCTAACCAAAAGTCCTCCTTCTTTTTACTTGGATTTTTATGTTATTTCCATGGTCTGATGATGAGAGGTTTATTTTTTTCCCCACTTAGTCTTGAGATATCCTTGAGCTTTTGACATTTCCAAAACATACACGCAACCTCAAATATCAACATGAACGCAGCATAACTGCTGAAGTTAAGAGCCATGGACCAAACTCTCTACTTTCCAAGAAGCAATAAGCTTATATTCTGCCTTAGGTTCAGAGCAGTCATATGTTTACTTCTTAGCTTTAAGTAATACTTACTGTGGAAAATATAAATATGTAACAGGGTTCTGCTATAAGAAGGGATGCTTATCAAAATGTACCTGACGTATTTTTTGTATGTGTCAACCATTATTAAAATGTTTTCAAATGTGTTTCATTGATCACCATTTCCTCCTGTCTATAATTCAACAAAGTGCTGCTTTCTTACAGAATCCCTACTTTCTGCAATCATATAATCAACTCTATTCAGACCTTAAATGAGCTGAATCACCAGTTGGAGACACCTAGGTTTTTCCCTTGTCTGTAAAGAGTCTTGATACCTGTTCTCCTAAATTGGATAGCTTTGTTAAATGTCTGAGGTTAGGAAGGGGTGATTCATTTCCTTTCTGCACTGTGCAAGGCATACTTATATTTACTGTGTCAGCTATTGCCAACATCGATTATCTCTGCACCTACTTCAGGTGGAGTCTGTGGTTCACCGTTAGTCTTCTAATCTAATCATTATGACCTTTCATGACCAGCAGACAGTGCTATCTTCCGAGTACAAGTAAAAGATCATCGAAGGCATGCCCTAGAATATCCAATATCTTATTTTTTCCTTAAATGATCTGAATATTATGTGTTCATAATATTCAATACATATACTGAATAAATATTCAATAAATGACTGTATTCTGTCATTTAAAAACTATTCCACTGTCCACACATGTTATGGTTTCTACCTGTGTCTTGTCAATGGTCTGATGCAGACTCATCTGAAGTATCATTCTTTAAGAGATCCTTCTCTCGTTCCTTCTCTTAAGTACTTTGTGTACGTTACTAAAATATTTTTATTTTTGCCTGTAAGACAAGCATGAAGCTGACAGCAGCAAAATGTAGGACAACACTTTAATATGTCAGCAACACAGCCAAAATAAATCTGATATTTAAGTGAGTATGTTTAAAAGCAAACAAGATTACCACATTTAATCCTCTAACATCAGTTCACCTATTCAAATAATCTTCAGGCTATTTATCAAACTTTTGCAAGATATTTTTATATTATGGTGGAGTTAATGTAATGAATAAATTTAGTTAATACAGTTTATTGCTTTCTGTAGAAATCTTCACATTGATTACTTTTCAATTATTCCTTCTTGATAACTGAAGTATGGAGCATTTGTAAACTGACATAGTGAGGAGTGGGTGGTAAAATGAAAGTTTACTCAAAGAAACTTTGCAGATGTTTTCTGACACACCGCTTTTACTGAGGATATGTTAGCTGTGAGTCATGGCACAAGCGAAGCATGAGAAGAACCAAATTTTGTCCAGAGAAATAAAGGTCTTGAACATGCATTTTTGTGCACTTGCACTGATTATATCATTGCAATGTGTACTGCATGGCCATACAGCATATTCGTAGAACTTGGTTTTATCTAGGCCTGTGCCAACTATGGGCATCTTGCTACTATTCTGAATGGGAGAACAACTCCATGTGTTCTTTTAGAGCACTGTTTTTGAGAAGTTCAGAGCTATGCATGAGAGTTGAAGCATTGTGGAAGGTGGAGATAGATTTCATACATTTCTTCTGAAGGATAATACTGTTCTTTATTACTTCTACTGAGTTAATAATGAGACGCCTTGATTAGAATCACAACCTCATTTGGCTAGCAATTTTATAAAATGTCTAGAGTTTAAAATTTTACAAGGCTTGAGTGCTTCACTGACTGGGAGCACTGTGCTAGTGATGAGTCTCATAGATGTGCACATCTGACTTAAAGCTAAACATTTGCAAGGCTCTGGGGTAGCTTGATGCCTTCATTCTTGCAAAATACATTATTCCTGTAAAATATATTTAAAAAAAAGTCTGAAGAATGATGTAAATGTTATGGGAAGGTTGAAAGCTGCAGTCCAGCTTTGAACATTTCCATAAATTAGGAAAAGCCATGGTGTAATGAAGGTTCCAAAGAGAATCTCATAGTGATGAAGGAGCTGACAAAATAAGTATCTACTCAAACACATTTAAATGTGGTATCTTTAGACAATATATATAGAAAACCAAATAAACTAAGAAATATAAGATCTAATAATGTATTTGTGGCAATCCATAGAATTTCAGAAGGGATTTAAAAATGTATCTTCAGAAATTGTGTGAGTGTAGTACTGAAACTCACCTTCAGATCTTCACATGACACTTTGTTCTGTCACCAGTCATCGTAACTCTCGGTCAGTGTGATATGACTGCCTAGTAAGTCTAAGTGAATAGCCAGTATGGTGCTTCATTAAATACCTTTCAAACATGACTAAGGATGAATTATTGATATGCCTGTCACATTCCATTATTTACGTGTTCAAATTCAACAGAAAAGGGAAAAAGGCTAGCTTTATTGTGAGGAGGAAAATGTACACGACTAGAACTACGAGAGTAGTTTTGTATCAATTAGTATTGATAAAGATACCTACAAAAGGAAACACTCATGTCTTCATAGCATAGCAGCATCACGTGCTGGTTTAATAATTTTTGCTTGCTAAATAAAAAAAGTCTTAAACTGAGTATTCTCTAAGTCTCTTGAAACTGCTTTCCAATCTATTTTTACAACGGTTGCCAGATAGAAGAAAGTTACTGAGCCTTTTTAATAAAGAATACTTTTCCCCTGAATAAATAGTGTAAAAAAAAAATAGACTGAGGATTTTGGTTAACAAAAAGTCTTCTGAAGTGATCTGTATTGTAAGACAAGAAACAAGATGCCAACAACAGTTTCATTCTTAAGAATAGCATTACATTTCAGTAAGGTGGAAATGGAATTATATTGCTGTTGCCTGCAAGCACACTACAGGTTTCTTTATTAAATCTACAAGTAGCAGATATTTCAGTGCAAATATTCAATGGGTATTAACTCATAAGCTACTTTTATTTCCAGTTTCATAAAATGAATTAATAATTTATTACCGATTTAACTTGAAGGAGTGAAATTTTGTTACCTGATATGAAGAATTACAATACTGTACCTTTCTAGAAGTACTTGAAGAATATATCAATTGTTAGCTCATGGACACAAACTGAGTCCTCCACAAAAAAAAAAAAGACAAATATCCACTTTTAAATTTAATATACCTTATAAAAGACAGTGGAATATATAAAGGAAATACAGAGATAAATGAAGAACATTGAACTTTGCATATTACCATCTTCACCATGTCTGAATTTTCTTCTATGAAAAGTATTTCACACTTTCAGCAAAATATCATTAATTTTCCAAAATTCATTCGAAAGGATCTATGTTTAAAGTTAAGCTAATTCTTAAATAACTTAGATTTTTTTTTTCCTTTTAAAATTCCCTAAGATTTAACAATAGGATGTTGATTCTCGGAATGACTGAGGTCCTTATGAGCACTGGTAGAAAAATGGAAGGAAAAAATAGGACGATGCCAGTCCATTTTTTAATTTTCACTGTTAATGTTTCATTTATAAATAAAAATAAAGTATATATGAATCCAGCTGCAGGATTTACAAATTAGCAGTTATTCTAAATACTTGACATAGTTCCTTCTCAGATGTCTATTGTTTCAGCCTAAGACACTTGCTGTAATAATATGTATACAGGAAATTAATAAACCAGAAAATAAGTTACCAAAAATTAAGTTAAATAAACTGTTATAAACGAATAAATTTTTCAACAGTAAAAAATCTCTTCTTAATGTGGATAGAGTTAAATATTTACTGGTCATGAATCTTAAGGAATATCTTAAATATTTTTAGAATTTAGGAGAGTAAACTCTTGAAAGGAACATTATGAGAAAGACTATACAGTATATAGTTTATTAATAGAATTAGCAGACTCCATTACTGCATTAAATAGATTTTATACTTGTTTATTTATTGGAAATGGAATATCTATGAAAAATATTTAGATAATGGACTTATCCTGCCTGTAAACTTAACAGAAAGGAACCAGACCTTAAACATAGACACCGCGATCTATTTTAGAATCCTCTGTAGTCTTCGGAGCAGTATTAGCTCTGCCTCCCTAAAACTTTCCACATACTTTTTCAAAATGATGAAAAAATGAAGATTTCTACAGTTATGAGTATTTGTGTATTTTGGTCCATCTCTTGATTTTTCAAAGCACCTGTGTGTTATAGAAATAGCAAACATCACGTTACGGCACTTAGATTTGAACTTGAACAAAAGTCAGTGCTTTCTTTTTAAATATTATATACTACTGTTCTAAAGCCTGAAACTGTTTTTATGTGAAAATCCCTCCACTTTTCAAGACGTTGAAATCTCAAGGCCTGAGGAAGTATACAATCTGTGCTTGCTATCAGACACATGAATGTCTGGGTGAATGAAAGAGAGTAAGAAAAAAGAAAGATCATGAAAGTTTCACTAACTATTTAAACTGAAAAAGTTGTGGAAACTCAATTTGAGGTTAATTTCTATTATATAATCCATGTTAAATTAATTTCCATAGTTTCAAATGGAAATTTGGAAAGTTTGAGTCACGTTTTCACAACTACTTGATTGACAGATCAAACAACTGAAGAAAGGAAATTTTCATATTAAAAAAAAAGTAAATCAGAGAATTTTTTTTTCTATTTGAAGGATCTAAATTAGAGTCAGTTCCTAAACTTTGAAACAAGTAATACATTTTCAGGTTACTTTTTCTTTTCAGGTTTATTTTTTTTTTAAGAAAAATAAAACTCTTGGAAAGTCATAAGAAAATTCCTAGCTCATGTTTGACAAAAAATATGTTTGTTGGTTGAAGGATGAAGGTCCCAAACTTGCAGACTGCAAATCCCTAGTTCCAGCTAAAGGACCATAAAGGGCTTTGTCCAGGGCCTCTTTGGAATTAAATTACACTAGAACTGGTCTCTGGGACCAGAATAGACCATAGTAGCAATAGAGATCTGACTGGAGATAATACCCTTTGTTTCTACAGCCTTTAATGAGTGATATAACTTCTTAGGTAACTAAGTTAACTCCTCACCGTTAACCCAACCTTTCATATTGTGGCTTCTGGGTAGTAATAAAATATTTACCTTGTATTAATCCTTCGCCACCCATCCTCTAGAAAATAATTTTTATGGTATGACACAAGGACACTCTTGGAACTACCAGGCCAGATCAAGAGTATTCAAAGATGGTACTAACCAACCACGACAGAAGAAAAATGCCAAAATGGCTTGTCCTTGCCCACACAGCTTACTGGAAATAATTCCTGGACTGTGGCTTGTCTCTTCCCCACCCACCACCCCCCCCCCGCCCCAGTTATGCCTAAGACCTGTTGAATAGTACATATTCAACATTCAATACAGGGCATAGACAACAAGCATTTTGGGAGTGAATTTAAAAATTTGCCAGAACTGGTGCTCATTCAGGCTGTGTTTTTCCATCGTCGAGTTTACTAGAATGCAAAATGTCCCCTGCTGTTTAGCTACAACCAGAATAATTGTGTATATTGACCAGGCAAATCTGAGTGGGGTGTTTTTGTTTTGTTTTGTTTTGTTTTGTTTTTGGTTGGTTGGTTGGTTGGTTTGGTTTCATTTTTTTGTTGCTTTTTTTTTCCCTAAGATATTAAGTTTGTTCTGGGAATAATTGAAGGATGATAAAGAAAAGTGTGATGACATTTTACTGTGTATACACAGGGAGATAAGGAAAGAAGCAAGGAGATCTTAACAAGATATGAAACTAAAAGTTATTCTGCTGGCCTTGTGTGCAAACAATATCAAAAACACAGATACAAACTATAGAACATTTTTGCTTCTTAGTGGAAACAGATTAAAGTTGTGAGTGCTTCTTCCCCACACTGGGAATGGAGCTTCTTAATGCTTCTAGTCAGAAAAGCACTTCACTTCTTATCAGGAGATCTGAGTGTTTGATTAAGTGTCTAGTTCAACTGGGAATGGCTTTGGTTGCTTTTTAAATTCTGTGTATTTTTAAGTGATGGAAAGAAACAAACTAAGAAACAAATATAAGTGTTTCCTCCCAACTTCCTTGTAAGGGGTGATTTATTTTCTGTTGAGAAGACTGTATGGCTTATTTGGTACAGTTAATACTTTAGTATCCCCAAACCAATCCTCTTAAATCATAGTGGCCATTCCTTGGATATAGAGGATGTAGCCACGCGCTCAAAATAGTATTGAACCAGACTTAAGTAAAGGGTTAAAAATGTTTTCAGATCAGTCTAACGTCTGTGCAATGCCAAACACAGGATACCTTAAGGCTCAAAACTTGATTCTTGAGCCTTTTAGAATCATTATGCAAATAATATCAAGGCACATTTAGAGACAGTGGATATTTCCATGTACATGAGTTGCAAACATAAATATCCCGGTGTCATCAGTTGCAATGGTTACATTCATTTTTGATATCTGCATACACACAGACACAGACACACAAAGGAAAGATAAAAGTGCTCTGTTATATATGCCTTTATCTACTTTCTGTGATCTGCATAATTGTCAAGAGAAAATATATTATTTTATTTGTTTCATAATGATGTATATATGCTTTCTGCATATTTTTTCAACATACAACCTAATCAACTTACAAAAAACCCATGTGTGTTTCCCTATTGGTTAATCTGTCTTTTTTGGCAAAACTTAAAATTGTTTGAGCTATATTTTTTTCTTTTGTATTATCCCACCACGCTTATTCTTCTTTAATAGAATCATTATTAACGAAACAGAAATAATAACATGCACACCCCCAAACTCCACTGAGACTTATCTATCCTTCAGGATTCTGGATCTTTAATTGTGTCAAGGGAAATTCTAGGAGCCTATTACTAAAGAATTCCTTCTTGAAGTTGAAAGTTGTTCAAATGCGCTATTTTTGCTGTGTTAAGAATGTTGCCTGAAATCACCGATTTTCACTTCAAGATCCATATTTTAAAATTATCTTTACTTGCACAAAAGCAAATTCAAGGGGACACAAAATGTTCACAACACATACACTACTTTTGTCAGTTTCATTAGTTCTGAGGGTATATTTGCCAAAACTAAGATATCTGAAGTAGACTCAAAATGCAAATGACAGATTGTGAAGAGAAGTGAAGAGGGAAGAAAAATAGATTGGAACTTGTTTTATAGCATCAGTTCAAATGCTCTGATGTCTAGTTGAGAGAGAAAAAAAGTTCAGGGAATGAAAACACGTTACAAAATCTCTTCCAGAAGACAGTACAAATTTGAAAGTACAGCTTCAAATGTGGTTCTGTGAATTCCAAAATATTTAATTATGTTCTTCCACTGACTGTCTTCCCTCTAACTCTTAAACTTAAAATGTGGTGAAATACGTCAGAAAAGAAAGAAAAGACATTTTGTTAAGAAGCTCACCCTGATCCCTATGTGTCTGTTCTATGAACTACTAGTCAAATTGTATGCTATGTTAAAAAACAAAAACATCTGATTGCTTCTGTTGCAGTGGGTAATTATGGTATTATTGGAAAAAATAGCCACTCTGGTAAATCCTGTACAAAAAGCCATGGAGTTGTGGTGGAATAGGTAAGACATAAAACTGTTAATTGAAAATTGTAACTTTCAAAAAAAACACTTAAATGCAGAATTTTCTCCATAGTAACAATTTATTCATTTGGTTGAAACTATAGCTCCTTAAATTCATATAATTAAGTCTATATTCATACACATACAAGTTCTTACTGTGGTTTTAGATTTCTATCTAAATATACCTATTAACTTTAAGGAGATTCAACATATTTAATTATATAATGTATACATTTATGTATATACTTACATTATATTAATTGTTAATCCATGTAAGGAAGAGCATTTTTTAAATATGTTAAAATTTGGTTTAGAAAAATCTCCCGAAGGAGGGGATTTTTTAAAAATAAATTCAGTGATTACTGAATTCAAGGACAAAAAACTTATCTAGCTATTTGTTGCAAATAATCCTCACTGATAATTTCTGAACACAATAATATCATTATGACTAAAAACATTAAAAAATTAATGTTCTTTGAAACAGTCTTAAAAAGTGATCTCCATCTTGTAGAAGATAATAGACAACAATTGTATTTTCACATTTGCAAAAACACTTGTTGATATAAGTAATATAAGTAAATAAGTAATGACTTAAAAAGAATATACAACAACATGCAATGGCACATTTATAAAAATTTTTGGTCAATAACCTCCAGTTTCTCATCCAGTATTAGCAACAGTACAGGCAGCATACAGAGTGGGATTAGGATAGGTTTGATGGACAATAGAAAATGCAGGTATTTTCAGACAATCTAGCTTCAACATTATTAAATATTTAATGTTTTATTCCTTGATAGAGTGCATTTTCATATACAACTTTTCTTAATTTTAAACATATTTTCAACAACTTAGCAGATTAGCATACCATTCAAGTAGCGTTTTACAATATTTTGGGGGCCTGCAGCACACAAAACTAAACCAGGACTTTAGGGGAAAGAGATTCTAGAGGTGAGTATAACAAACTTTCCTCCTATCCCCCGGAAATATCCCCAGATACTATGTCTGTAGGTTTTTTATTAAGACACTGAAACCTTTGCTAGGGTAGGTGGAGTTTCTGTTGTAGGTCCATATGATTATTTAAAACTCCTTGTCTTGCTATGTACTGAATGTTTATAGAAAATAACATTCTGACCTTTGAATCATTAACAGTTGTGTAAGTAAACAAAATGACTGCTTTGATCTTGCTACTAAATACAGCATTTTCTTTACAAAGAAAAGTGCAACCCATAAGATGACCAAAAACTCTGCATAGTGTTTTTACTTGACTAAAATCATAGTGAATTATTCAGGTATTCTGAGAAAGATGTCAGCTGTGTTTCCTCTGCTGGATGCTGCTTTTTCTTCTTCTTGTTGATGAACTCTCGGCATAGTTACTTGGAGCCTTCATTGGAAGGCATTAAGACTTCCATCTTACACTGACCTTTTTGTAACGGGTGCACTCTGAGATTAAAAAGGGAAGATATGTCTTTCTCTTTCAGACACTCAGGAAAAAAAACCCAACTTTTTCCTCTTTGGGAAAAAAACCCTCATCTGAATGAACATATCAAATATATGAACCAACAGTTAGCATGCACTTATGAAACAAGTGAAAAAGACGGGAAAGAAAAATGGAAAAGTAAATCTTGAAATTATGTCAGGATGTCATGACCCTACTGTAATCCTATATATTTCTCATTGTATGGAAAAACATCCTGAAACTCACAACTGGATGCAGTGTGACTCAGAGCGATAAAGAATCAACTGCTTCCTGGGGATCTCTTGAATGCATCATTTCTCAAATAGTAAAAGCACCAACTGATATTCTACAGGACACCTCCTGTCCTGTTTCTTGGTTATCATTTTTAGTGTTCCCAAATCCTGTATAGTGCTTGCAGCGGCCATCCAGAATGCAAAACAACTAAATACAAGTAATAAATTACATACTGTAGAAATCTCGGAATTGCACATATCTAAAAATTATTTTCAATTATTCCTACTAAATATCAGGCCATGACAAAATGTGAATGCAATACAATAGAACTGATTTTGATACTTGAAATAACACATATTCAAAATTTGGCCCTCTGTGTCTGATGGCTTATTTTCTAGAAACTAAGCATCTGTTCCAATTTAGCTTCTAAGATTAGAAAAACAAAACAAAACAACCTTTTACAGTAATTGGGCAGATTAGAGAGAACAGAATTTGAAATCACAATACAGTAATTGATTAAGATTGTAATTATGTTAATTCCAATTAAAAGAACACTGACAAGACAAATGTTCATTTGAAATCAATATCATGGTAATGAGGTGTCTATATCTTGCCGTCATTGCTGATTTATTTCCGCAAGCAGTGACTTTTCAGACTGAGCTTACCTGCCAAGAGAACTGCTTAAAGTAAATGATGATGATAGATAGATAGATAGATAGATAGATAGATAATTAAAAGAATGTTGAAGTAGAATTATAGTCAATCACAGGAGTTGCACCACTGAAGACAAAAAATACGTTTTCTTTGTAGTTGTGACTTTAAAACCATGCAAATACAGTGTTTTAGCTGCAAAATAATAATGAAAATGAAAACTAAAATTGAATGGTTCCTTCCCCCAAGTAAGGTAATCCTCTATAATAGTTAATATTAGACACCCAGTGATTATAGTGTTGGATTGATTAAAATGTTTGAAAATTTAAGAATATATTTCTTTTGCTTTCCTAAAGGACATCCCATATTTATATATATAAACAGCGTTCATACTGGTGTGCTAGGCAGTGCTCTGACTACTGTCCGCACAGCATCAAGGCTGTCTCTCCAACGCCACTCCATCCTCTCCCGAAAGCCAGTAGGCTGGAGGTGGGCAAGAGTTTAGGAGAGGACCTAGCCGGGACAGCTGACCCAAACTGGCCAAAGGGATATTCCATACCATATTATGTTATGCACAACAATAAAAGCTAATAGAAAAGAGGAGGAGGGGGGCATTTTTTATTAAGGCATTTGTCTCCTGAAGTAACTGAGGCCCCACTTCCCCACAGGAAGTGACAAGACATCATCTCCCAATCGGAAGTATAGAACAAGTCTTTTTGTTTTCTTTTGCTTCTGTGCAGGGCCCTTGTTTTTCTTTATTAAACTGCCTTTATTTCAACACATGAGCTTTTCATCTTATTTTCTTCCCTTGTCATACAAAAGGGAAAATTTATATATGAGTCTAGAAAGAAAGCATGAGTAGTGTCTATCAGGAGCATGAGGTGCTATGTCAGGGTAAGAATGAATATACAATTGTAAAACATAAGTATCCTTTACTACTAACTTACAGTAACCATGTATGCTGTAAAATATTTTATGCCACAAAGTTAACCTCCTACATTTCATCCATTTCTCATACAGAGAATTTCACACTTCCTTGTGCAGTAATTCTTAATTATTGCTAAAAACCGGTGCATTAAATACAACTGTATGTTTTCTGGACATTAAAGGTCCATTTCTTTTGCTAAGTATATACAATAAATCTTCATAGCGCATTTACAGTTAGTTGTTTGTAAGTTTCAAATTCTCAAAAGCATATGATTTTGAGAACTAGAGCATGCATAATAAATAAATATACCTCTCAATGCTCTCTTGAATTCACTTTTCTTGTAAAATCAGCAAATGCTCATCCATACCTTAATTTGGTTTGAAGTGATTGTGTTAAAATGCCAGTGCAGCCCAACTAGCAGAAATGTGCCAAGGTGTATATCAGGAAAAGTGGCAGGGGTCCGGAAATTTTTATTTAGATATTGTGGTGCACTGCCAACAAACAGTTAGAAGGAACATCGTTGGTATTTGGTGTCATACCAAGATTAAGTGTAGGACAGAATAGCACACCATTTCTGGTCACTAATCTGAACAAGGCTTTCAAAGACAGGATTCTTAAATTTAGAGTTCAGAACAATCGCAAATTACCTCTCTGCCAATATATTTGTTGCATAACTCTCTCCAGTATCACTCTACAGTGAATGTCACATACAAAGTCTGTATTTTGTACTGCTGTGGGTCTTTTTCTGTCATTTTAATGCAATGTTAAAGCAGCTTAATATTGGAAAGTGTGAAAGACAGAGAGTTTAAACAATCCTGTTCCTCATTCATTTGGGACAGGGAACACAAATCTAATACCAATAATTTCTCATGCTTTAAGGAGCACAAATCTAGGGTTTACTCATGCTTCAGGAATTGGCAGCTACTTTCATAGCTAGACTTATAAAGGTTTTATCATTTTCAAGAGCGTTAAATCTCATGAAACATGATTTTAATATTACACATATTAGTATTTATTCCTTATATATTTGTAAATTACATGGCCAGAAAGCATCACTGTGATGATCTAGCTTTACCTCCTGCAAAAATCACAAGTTTCTTAGAAGTTAATGAATTTAAAATTCCTAATTCCTCTTAACGCAAGGGAAATTTTTAAAGAAAAAAAAAATCCCCAAAACTTCCAGCTTTGGTATTAAAATTACTCATTTTGGATCATTTCTTTCACTCATTAACCAACTTCAATGTTAAAAAACTGTATCATAGAATCATAGAATATCTCAAGTTGGAGGGGATTGGTAAGGATCATCAAGCCCAACTCCCTGCTCATCACAGGACAAACATCTTGTACAAAGTCAGAATTTCTCCAGCACTGAGCACTACCAAGCCATGCTGTTGCCTGCCAGGTGTTGTCTTGTGCACTGTTCAATTCCTGGTTTTCCACATTGATATGTAGGTGGATAGCTATCTTCTGTGTAACAATTTCTTAAATGACCTACACAGATGGAGCTCATTACGTTTCTTAATGAAAGCTAAGACCTCAGTTCTTTCAGTTTTTTGTAGTTCTCAACTCTCTGCTCTTCAACTGTTGACAGAGTAATGGGAGAAAGTGCCATAGCAAGTAACAGACCAGCGTAAATAATCCAATCCCTCTATTGCAACTTTTGTGTAGCGGTTTCTCTTCACTCACAGTAATACATTTGTAGTTTCATGTTCAGTAATTTATCCACTGTATAGGAGAAAATCTCCTGGTTTGTCAAAAGACACAATTATCTTCCAAGTATGGCCTGTATTCTTACTAGTATCTAAAGAATGTAAAATAGAAATTTGCCATGTGTTAGAAGTTACCATGTGTTCATCTGCTGAGTGATAACTTTCCATGGAACTGTATTGATTCCTAGTTATAAATGCAAACTAGCTTTCTTTCAAAGACAGAAGAATATACTATTTCAAATTACTTTTTAATGGCACAGAAATTACCACACAGGAAAAACAGGCATACGAACTGCCACTGAGAACCTGACAATCTGGCAATGTATCTTCTTGTTATAATGTGTTTGTGTCCAAGTCCCGATTTTACTCTTATTGCAAGGCATATTATTAACTTGCATGCATGTATCAACAACCAGATGAATCTACATCTGTGTCTTGTCTTCTCAGTATATTATCCCCCTAAACTTTTTGTCGTTTTTGCATCTTATTAGTAATGATATATATTGATTCTGAGTAATCGGTAAAAGATGTTCAACTGTTCAGACTGAAGTAATTTCTAGGAAACACCACTATTAGTAGTGCACACCTATTCAGAATTATATTTTGAAGCCTGTTCGTTATTTTTTAAAACAGTGGATATATATCAGAAACCAGATCTAATAAAGGAATTATGTGTAGTGCAACTCCTAAGATCTAATATCTGCTGTGTTTTAGCTGAGAGTCATGTTGTACACCCTAAAAAGGCAGGCTTCTTCCTTCCCTGTTTCTCTTTTTAGATGTACTATTTAATTCCTGTCTTCATCAAGGTTCAACTTAACACTGATTTTTTTCCTATCTGTGTATTGCAGCATGGCTGTTTACGTCATGGAAAAATTTTTGCAAAGGATTCTGGGTATCTTAACATCTCAAATAAAAAAGTTAGATTTTTCTGGATTTTTCTCTTGAATTTATTGGCTTAAGCCCTCCACAGAGCACTTTCCTTAGGTATTATGAGTTTTCTGGCCTCACTTTGACTTAGGATAATCATAGTGTCTTGATCAAAACATTCTTGACACCACTATCTTGCAAAATTTGTCTAAAACACAAACTATAATTAAGAAAATCAAGTACATATCTATTTATTTGGTTTAGGCCAATTTTTGAATTATTTATATCACTTTATGCATATAAAGTAGCCGACTCTTATGTCAATCCTCTTTTTTTTTTTCCTGGAGCTCATATCAGCCTGATGAACATGTAATTACCTGGCATATCCTATGCCCCACATATAAGCAGAATACTCCAGATATGAGTAGAATGCAGAAAATGCTTATAAACAGCCAAGAGGGAAAAAAATAACTATTAAGAAAGAGGAAACAGTGTTCTTCACTAGAAAGGATAGCATTTTTTTAATTACATGAAGAAAATGCTAGTACTGCTGTGATAACGCAAATACTGTAGCTCAAATACCATAACTTTTCCTACCAAAAAGAGCTTAAGCACAGTAACTTTAACATAATTCCAGGAATACATCTGAATATGCCCAGATTTCCAGACTGGGAACAGGGATAAAAACAGTTTTGCCAGTCAGGAAATTACCTCTTTAAAGAATTCTAGAGTCTCAGCTGATTAGATAGGATTTGATTAAAAAACTAACTATGAGATATACACTTTATTGATCCTATAAAATTGTAAAATTTACTCATAATTTTATTAACTTTTTTTTTCCAAATATAAAAATTTTAATGAGGTTTAGTTTGGGCTGTATAATATCTTTTTGGTGTTTACTTGAGTAGTAGGTAAAGATGCGTACACTCCAACAAAACCATAAATATCCATGTCATCTTAGTCGCCCTTAAGTTTTCAGAGTTCATCCAATAAAGAAGAAGAAGTCAGATAGATATTATCCATTTATGAAAACAGAAACTAATTAGAGGCAGATAATAAAATTTAATGTTCAGTTAAGCACCAGGGAAAAATTACAGAGATTGACAATTTTGTTCTCATTTAATTTTAATGTAAAGCTACTCTTACTTGAAAATTTGGAGAATTATTTTTTAATTAAAAGTATTGCTATTTTATTACACTACTTATATTAAGAGTGAGCAACATGCATGCTAATCATCTTTGATTTTGTTATTAATGGATCTTTTTTTATTTGGAGAACTGTTATTTCTGATTTCCATTGACTTTGCTAATTCTCGTTGGCATCTTAGTATGAAGTTTAGTCCTAGGACTGTCTTGAGAGGTTGATTATATATTGATACATAACTTGAAACAAGATTTATTTATCAGGCAAAGCACTTTGCTTCACAAATAGAATCTGAGTACTTTTTTTTTCCCTTTTCCTGTGAAAATAAAAAATCTTACTAAATATTCATAGGTAATTGTTGCACAATCTGGTCTCAAATATTGTAAAAAATCCTAACAAAATCCTACACAATAATGTGGAAATCTCTATATAAACTTTTATGACATGCACACCTTTTTTTTTCCCCAGAATGACATCATGACCATTAGAAAGTTTAATAAATCATCAAAATATACCAGCTTTATTAAGGATAAAGTACCATGAGCCAAAACAGTTTGTAATGCTATGAATCTACTTCAGTTTTTTGACCGTGACATGAAATACCTTCAAAAGTAGGAGTGGATTGTATGGAACCTAGCTAAGACATGCAGCTACATATTATAGCTGATGAAATTATGGAATAATGAATATATTTCAGTTTGAGTTCTCTAGACACATTTATCCAGCAAATTGCCAGGAACTTAGATCACCAAGAGTACATCTTCATTTCTCTGCTTTAGAGCATAAGGTCATGCTGGGGCCTATAAATATGGCTCAGTACAATCCATATTGCTTGTGGCTTTTATTAAAAATCCTCTTATTTGGGACCTACCAGGTTTCATTTATATATAGTTAAACCTAGTGATTTACCATCATTCCCAATTAATATATAGGAATTACTCCAATGTCTTTTTCAGGAAATAAAGTTGATATTTGTGACAAAAAGCACATTAACTATGGACAGAAAAATTAGCTTTTCTGGGCCTGCAGGAAATTCAGTAATCCTCTATTTGCCATAGAGGAAGGTAAGTGTCATAGGGAAGGCTATGCTATTTACTCTCTTTTCTCCAACCACCTCTAGGATCTGAAGAAAGTAGTCTAAAAGTAATAACTAGCTCTGGGCTTTTTTGTACCAAATATTATGCATTTGTCATAGAATGCTAGGAACTTTTCCTGTGAGTGACCACTGCTTTATAAGGATATCATCTATGGACCCTGAGGTCCTTTCAGTCTTCTGCTTCTGTACACTCATCTCAAACTAGGAGCAATTATCTTTAGATTGTGGGCAGTCAAATACTGCACTTAACTATTTTTTCTTGTTGTTCATTACAATATTGTCCTGGTCTTGGTTATTGCCCAAAAAAGCAAACATAGTAGATTTTTTCTTAAAGTGAAACAAATACAGACACTACAGGAATGCATTTTTTGCTTCATAATAATGCTGCTCTGTTCAGTTTGGCTTACTCGGGGAAGTAGTTGGGGGCATATTCAGTTTCCAGACGCAAAATACTACGAATTGAGTTTTAAAAGTGTTTGTAAAATAAATAGAGAGAAGAGTATGACCTCAATACGTAGGACTTTTTGAGATGGCAAAGAAATATAAGGATGTATTTATCCCTTAGAATACAATGCCATACAGAGATCCCAGGCTAGATGTAAACAGGCTAGTGCCAGAATGACTAGTACAGATGTTTCAGCATGGTGCTCAACCTGAGTTAACCTCCCTAGGAGGCAGTGCTAAGTGTCCCAGACTCAGAACCGTGCTGTTATGGTTTTAGGATCTCAGCTGGTACCTCTGAATAACTTTTATTTTTTTGCCATATTATACATGTTACTGAGTTTGGGAAATCTAAAATGGTTCTGTATAGACATGTCCAATATGTCTTTACTGTCTAAAAGAAATATCTCTAGTAATACTGTAGCTACTTCTGTGAATAGTGTTATTAAATTTCTGTCCCAAATTATCACTGAAAATACTGCAGATTTCAGCAGATTTGGACTGGCTGAACAATGGACATAAGGAAATCTAGCCTCAACACACGCTTTGTGTCTCTATCAGCCAAGAAACCCTGTAGTCTCCACTCACAAGCTCAGTAACAGAACTGTCATTCAAATTTCCTTTATTCAAAAATGTATCAGGCAGAAAGAAGCACAACACTGGGATGTTGACCTCCAGACAAACCCATGTGGGATTTAACAGTGTAGGAAATAAAATCTTTAGTTTCACCTGTATCTTTTTCAGAAAAATCCAGAATTCACTCCAATATTCCGTATTATATTTTTTTTTTTTGTTACAAAGTTATTTCTTGTATTTTTGTTTGCATAATTACAGAAATCCCTCATGTAGCATCTTGATCGAAGGTTTGGCAAATACATTCTTGCTCTGCTTAGGAGTAGTCTGTTTTGAAAGCCATTTTGAACCTGAGAGTATAAACAAGGTTATCTACAAGACCAGTTTGATTCCCTTAAACAGGTCCCTTTTTTTTCATTACCCCATCAGCATTAGACCTCCCTAGCATTATTAAGCTAAGGATAAGACCTCTGTAATCACTGTCAGCCTCCTTTTTATTTCTCATTTGTAATACCTACCTTACATAAAAAGCCTGCATCATTGTGTTCCCTTCCCCATCACATTACGAATGCTAGTTCCTGAGTACTGGAAAGCATACACATCAATTATCATGCCTGATCCACTTAACACTTGTAGATGCTACTACCTTTGCCTTATTAATTTCATCTGTGAAAGGCTCACTGGTTGAAAGAGTAAAGAGTACCAGCTGTTTTAACAGCAAAGTCATCAAAGTGTACTTTTCAGGTAACTCCACAGACAAATACTGATATAATTGTGTATAGAGCTTTTTTTAAAAAAGTATATTGTACTGGCTTTGGCTAGGAAAGGGATAATTTACTTCATAGTAGCTTGTATAATGTTATATTTTGGATTTGTGATGAAAATAGTGTTTTCATGAAAACAGAAACACTGGTGTTTTAGCTGCTGCTAAAGACTGCTTGGACAGTGTCAAAGTCTTCTCTCTTTCTCACACTGCCCTGGGCCCCCTTGGCTGGGGGTGGGCAAAAGTTTGGGAGGGAGAACAGCTGGGACAGCTGACCTCAACTTCCCAAAGGGATATTCCATACCACATAACATTGCCTCAGCACTAACAAAAAAAGGAGGAAGAGGAGGGGGATGGGTGGATTTTGCTGGGGCTGCTGGTGCTTGGGTACTGGCTGGTGGTGAGAAATTTTGGGGTTTTGCATTACTTATTTTTCTCAGCTTTGTCTTTCTTTGAGTTTTTTGGTTGTTTGTTTATTTTTAAAACTTGTTAAACTGTCTTTATCTAAACTCATAAGTTTTGTCACCTTTACGCTTCCAATTCTCTCCCCCATCACACTTAGGGGGTAGAGTGAGCAAGTGGCAGTGTTGTGCTTAGCTGCCTGCTTCGGTTAAACTGCATCACATATAAGAACATGTGTGTAAGTGTGTGTATACTGTATGTATGGATACATAGGTGTATGAGTACACATACATATATAGATATCATGTATGATGGGTATATGTGAATATATAAATATTAATACCTCCAGTGTTTCTCAAAGAGATAATATACTGGTAGTGAATTTGGTTCCCTTCATCAGTGTTGCCGGACAAGCAAGCTCTGATAGGTAAAGAAGTTTGACTACATCAGACTTATGTGATAACTGAGCTAATTACCTTAGCTCTTGTTTGTTCTATGTTATTACCAAGGCTGAAGGATGTGTGCTCAGTTCTGTGTTATGTATCCCTATTGACTTGCTCAAAATTTGTGAATGTCTGATTGCACTGAATGTTGTTGTCATGTCATCTTAAATAGTCTTGCTTTCAGAACTTTACATAACAGCAGACTCCTAATCAAAGTTATGCAGCATAGATACTAGGAAAGGAAAAAAAAAGAAAGAATATTTCTAAATGTCATGTCTCCTATAAGATCAGAAGTGCAAAATTTCTGTTTTAATTTCATGACCAGTTCCAACTCAATTTCACAGTGTACTGGCAAGTACTAATAACAACAGAATGATTTGCTTGAAAACTCTTTTGATTTGCAAACAGAAGAAAGAGGAACCACCTACAATGCAAATGCAGTTAATGGTTGTTTGTATCTGCTCTTGTGCTGGGAAAGCAATTATATGTTTATGAGTAATTTGTCTTTTTTTTTTACCAAGAAGCAAGCATTTCTGTGTTGTTTCCCGCCGCACATGACAGCATAATGATACAATTATAACTGAATTCATTTAATGTGATATTCCTTATTGCTTGGACAGATTTTGTGGCTCATAGTCTTTTGAACGACTATCGATTTGGAGTTTTGCAGGAATGATGGAATGCAGATGTTATAGAAAGTAGGAAGTCTGAACAAGAATCTATTTTAGGTATCATGAACATGAAAACAAATACAGTATTTTTCAAGTTACACTTAAGCAAAAACATGGGAAACTTGTATTTTGCAAATAAGCTAGGATATCCCAGTTTGAGCTCTTATAAGGTTTGTTATATGCTTGCAAGCTTACTATTTACATGTAGAAATTGCCAGTTCCTTTCTGTTGAAATAGAAATTTTGTGAATGTAATTTTCTGAACCTATCATGAAAACATGATTCTCTAAAGTGTAGGTGTTGTCACAGGACAAAGAAAAGTATCATAAAATTCAGGCTTTTCATTTAGAAATAGGTGTATACTAAGTGAAGTCAATACCAGTGGGATTTGCTGTATGGATGACAAAAGAAATTAAATCCTATTGTTCCCAATAATTATATAGAAAAAGGACGGTATTTCTGAACATCTACACACAAAACCTCTGCACATCAAAGTATTTCCTTTATAGGCTAACAGGAAAATACAGATGGTAGAGTACCTTAGGAGGTCTCTCATCCATCATACTGCTCAAAACAGGACCAGCTAAGAGGTTAGACCAGGTTGCTTACGCCTTGATTCAGTCAGGTCTTGAAAACCCCCAAGGATGTACACTGCACAATTTCTCTGTGCAGCCTGTTCCAACACCCGATTGTCCTCATGGGGAAAAAGATTTTCTTTGGCTCCTCTCTTGTTTCAGCCTACGTCCATTGTCTCTCATCCTCCTACCATGCACCACTGAGAAACACCCGGCTCTTTCTTCCCAATGGCACATCACTTCTCACAGGGGCTGCTGGTAGGTCTCTTGAAGCTGTCACTTGTCTAGGCTGAACAAGTCCAGCTCCCTCAGCTTCTCCTCAAAGAACAAGTGCTCTAGCCCCTGGCCAGCTTGATGGCCCTCGAGAACTCGCTCCAGTTTATCAAACTTTTTCTTGAATTGGAGGCTTAAAACTAGACTCATGATCAACTTCCTGTCTGTTAACACCTCCTCTCACCCAGAGAGAGAGCTTGTAAGTAACAGGAAATGTGGACCTTTTGGCGTCTCTGGGGATGCCTGCACAGCCCACCTTATGTGAATGATCTGGATAACAATACCTACGAACATAAAAATCTGAGTGTAAATTATGAGAATATATATCAACTAAACAAAACTTCCTGGGGAACACTTGCTTAAAACTAATCATGTTGGCCAGATTAAACAGTAACTGGGAATTACAAAGAAACTTTGAAATAAAGAAATCATCTTTAAAAGAAGAATAAAAGAAGCATGAAAATTAGTGATAGAGTGGAAATGGCAGCAGTCAAAACCAGGTTAGTCAGTGCCAAAAGTCATGTGCTAGTATCATGACTTCTGCCAAGGCAGAGAGAGTAGCCTTCCCATCAGACTCTGAATAACTTGCATGCATTACATTCTTGGCTGGAAACTCACCAGAGTTAGTTTTATCTAAAAGTCCCTTGATAATGGTTTTCAACATACTGACTTGTGAGAGACTGCATTCCTCAGCAGCTGAAGGTTTGCTCTTCCTTGGGAAAGTGACAATTTCTGAAAATACAAACAGTTTATTTAAGGAAAAAAAAAAACATATAGAGAAATATACCACTAAGCAAGAGAAGTCTATATTCAAAGTAAGTTTACCAGGAATTACTCATCATTCCTGTAGAATCCTGACAGGTTCTGCACACAAATTCATCAGTTCTTTGCTCCTGTGCAAGCATCTGCTGTAAGGAAAACATGTTAGCTCAGGCCAACTAACACATTTTGGAGACTGTAGTGCTTATGGTGATGTCTGAGGAAGCAAGTTCAGAACCAGCTTACAGTTGTCTCTGGAGCACTGCAGTCTGGCAGGCTATATACCTTCTATCACTTCAGAATTGGTTTTTTGTGTGTTCCAAGACCTTTTTATTCTTATTAGGATAAGACTGGTGCCCACTAGTCCTAACTGTTAGTGTGCCACCTTGTGAGGCAGATGGCCATGAGCCATGGGGGAACGGGTCACATACCTAGTACTGCTTCAAAGGGGGTCCTGGGCACCAGGCCAATCAGGATGACACGTTACACAGCAGGGAAGCATAAGAGCACACTAGCACTGCCTATAAAAACATGCTGCTGCAAGTCCCAGTATGGAGGAACAGTATTGGCAGATTTTATAGGAATCACATTTTTGATCACGTAATGCAAAATTACTTGAGAGTCTTGAGTATATCATGGTGTTGCAATATCACAGTGCCTATAGCCCTGTATTAGAGCATTTGGTCTATTCCAACAACTTCCAGACTTCCACTGCCTCCGTGAGGTCACCAAACACACACTCATTCAAATGAGCTTATAATTTATGTGTTACGTTGATAGTATTCTTGCTACTCAAAAAGTCTTGTTAAATTTAAAATGTTTCTGTCTCCTGCGGTTACTCTTCAGTAAAATAATAGTCGTAACACATCACTCAACAGGATGCCCAGAGAAATGGACACACAATAATACTATGATTTAAAAGGTGCTGTTACAATGTCTGAAGTTCATTTTAAAGCTTGTGAATAGACTAGGCTGTTTTGACTATGATTTCACTGTCAAAAAGTCTGTTTGTATACCCAGACATCTAACTTATGTTTGCTGTCTTGCAGTAAGATACTCGTGGAGAAGCGACATTCATATATTATCCAGCTGTTGCTATGAGGCTATATCCAGAAAAAAAAAAAAATCTAATATTTAATATCCTTTTCCAAAACTTGGCATAGCTGTCTATACCTTGTCTTTTTTAGGCTTTCACAAGAATATAAGTCTATGTCAGTCCAGAGATCATAAGCCTTTAACTTTGGTTTACCTGATCAAGCTAATATTAATGCTTGAGGTTTGGTGCAGCCTAAAGTGTAGCAGAGATATTTGAATTCTGAAACAACGTCAAAGCAGTGTTCGACTAAATCATCACAAATGTGTTAAATTATTCAAATAATCCAGAAGTTATTTAACTGGAGTTAAACTATTTTGCTGCTCAAAACTCATTAGAGATTATATAAGAAGGTTGATGGTGTCATGAAGCTCAGGTCTTAACTTTCTGTTTTGTTCTTTTGGTGTTTTTGTTTGTTTGTTTTTAAACATATTTCTATAAACAAATAATGGTAAAATATGTTTTATTTTGGGGAAATAGGATACGCGGATTTCATTTGATTTTCCATTCCTTTTTACCTGAGAGTTTATATGATGAGAACATAATCAAAATAAAAGCTTTACAACAAAGACTATGCTGTAAAAAGGCCTAGAGGAAACAATAGAGGCTGTGAAAACAATAGGTAATGATTTTACTTTCACTAATGAGCATATATGCTGAAACACAACAAGGAGAACAAATGAGAAATCAATGAATGGCCAAAGAAGAAAAAATAAACAATAAACCAAAGAACACATGGAAAACAAACCATTTCCAGGACTGAGAGGCCTACAAAAAAGAAGTTGAAATTAATCCAGTAAGTTAAGTTAATACAATGTCTTTGAAATAACCTTAATTTTATTATAGCTGCTTTTCTACAACTCTGTCTTCTCCTCCATCTCAGCACAGAAGTCATAGTAGGTAAGTCATGAAATAAGTTTGTGAAAACAAGAAACATATAATGCAGAAATAAATGCATTCTATTAGAGCAATTAGAACAAGAGTTTCTCTTGCTGGAGCATGAGAAGGTTTACATTCTTAGTGAGCAAGAACTCAGCTTCTGGCCCTTGTTTGAATAATAACAAACCTCCCTCATGAATATTCGGTTGTGAAAGATCCATTGCTTAAACTGAATAATGATTTGACCATGAATTTAATTTCTAAGAGTTTGATTTCATCATATGAACATGTTATGCCATCTCACTATTGTCAGATACTTGAAACTATAAGCTCTGATGCTTGGATGGCTGTGATGTCATGTGCTGTGACTATTCAATGACTTAGTATAGCTTCCGCCTGTCATCTGCTTTGACGAACAGAACATAGTCAAATTAATCAGCTAGTACAAATGTGACATCATAATTCAAACTTTCACAAGTGAAATATAATATTTGTTTAATAATTTATGTATATAATTTATATATTTTTATCATTTTTATAATATATCTTTTGCAAAGTGGATTTTTTTCCCTCATTTATATGACCTTCAAATTAAAATATACTTTCAACAAAATGAAAAGAAGCATCAATCTGTAGTTCCACAATGTTTTGATAAATATTTCCCAAATATTCAAGGAAATCTTAAGTAAAACTATAAATAGAGAATAAGCTTATTGTGGCATTTCCTCAGAAAAGTCTTTCACTCTCCAGTGATTAGAAGTTCAGTGATTTCTTAAGCCACTGGCATTATCTTTTATTTAAAAGTCTTCAATGGATTTGGCACTTTGAATGGTTTAGAATACAAAGTATGGAGATTAGACTTTTTGAAAAGCAGGCTGAAATTAAAACTACATATTTTGTCTTTTTATTGTCAGTATTCTGAAAATCGTGTCAGTGATCAAAACTATCTTAGACTGAGTTTGTCCTCTTAACAACCTAAAACACCATATCTTAAATAGATAAATTGTTTATCTTTCACGCAAAAAAATTGTTCATAGGAGACTGCCTTTCTGAATAGACACACTGTCTTGCTTGTTCTCTGCCTTGACAGTATTCTGACAAGAAATCTAAAGAATTGATATTTAAATTAAAATATATTCATGCTCACCATAAATACTGATGAACAGTTTTGTGGACTTATGGAATCTAAGCATAATGTTCAAGGCAAAGATTGGGAGATTTTAATGTTGTGTGACCATTTCTTATCATTCCAATCCATATGAATCACATTTTTACCTCAGCTGTGAGGTCAGGATATTTGCTGCCAACTATATACTGCCAGTCAAAAGGGAATAAATAGACACAAGTCCATGAAAATTTTGAAGAAACTATTACAACAACTGTAACAATTGTAGCTACTGTAGCAATAAGATCAGATGGTCTCTTCGGAAAACAGGGAAATTTGTTAGCCCCAGCAGAATCAATTAAGATTTTGTCATTGCTCCCAATAATAATTTTGTGCTCCCTATCTTAATTCTGTACCAAATATATCTATATTAAAGAGACACACATTTTCTCAATACAGAAACCATTACAACGCCTGGATTTATGTCTCTGGAGAAAGTAATTTGCTTGGACAGGCAATTAACTATACCTATAAAAAAATGAATAGAGCATTACAAACAGAGCAAAAAAACACCTGCAAGCATATCAATCAAACTTCTCTCCTGTTCACATTCTGATGACATTGAAATGATTTTTATTTCAATTCAATTAAGTTACTGTTTTACATTCACTTATCAAAACAGTATGATGAACAATGATGAGAGATCAAAGGATCCTACCGTTTATTTTTGATTTATCACTTGGTATCAGGCTCATAACTGGCATTACCTCATGCTTATACAATATCAGTTCACTGCATCTAAGTGCTATTTCATTGGAGAAATACTTAATAAACAAATTTGTTAGTAGCTTTAAAAATAGATATATAACAAAAATGGAGAAATGTCCCAAACAGAGTTGCTATTGAAAACTTTTTTTGAACACTCATTGCATCACAGTTATTTCAACTACTTTTTCATGATCTGTACATCTTACAGTTATTCGGTATTTCAATACAGAGAGCAGACAGATCAAATTATAGTACTGCAAAATGTCTATTACTGTTAAATCAACAAACTTTTGCCTTCTCAAAATGGTCTTAAAAAGCAGAATTGGTAGGTGGTAAAGTTGTAAGGACAGTTTTGTTTATGTTGTCAAACCAAATAAAATACTAACATAAGCTAAAATACATTACAGAAGCTATTCAAACATAATTGTGATAAGCAAACAGTAGCAAGAATGAATGACGTCTTCAGTATATGTAGTGTGTTTTGAAAGTAATAGAAGGTATACTGGAAGTCATTAGCTATGATTCCTTCGTATCAGTAATGGGATGGACTTTTATTTTTGCTCCCTCAATGGATAGATTTCCCAATATTTTCTCTTTTAAAAAATCATATTTAAGTTTAATAAGTACTTCAAGAAAATATACCTCCTTCCTTCCTCCAATGGCAACATTTGAGTGTGCCCAGGTACAGAATAATTGACTGTTTATAATAGACAGTATTCATTTTTCCCAATCCCTGTGAGAGTACAGTTATATAGATTTCTAAATCCATGTGTGCACTCCATAACTATGCAGTTGTAATGGAGACTAGCACTTAACTTAGAAAACTGGAACGCATGAAAGGTTGGTCATTGTTTTTTTTCTTTCTTAATACCATTTAACTTTATGTAGACAGGCAGTGTTGAGCCGCAAATTACAGTGAGTAATCTGTCATTTTTGTAGCTAGTATATTTAGAACATAAGACCTTGGTGAGGAACATTCTAGCATCATTTAGGCTATAGGTAATTAACATTTTCTTGGCACCTGTGTCTTTAAGAGTGTTATAAGCCCAGGAAGAATTAGGACTCTGTATTCAGAGTCTTGTAGAAGACATTGTATTGGTGGAGTTGGTGATTTTGAGCAAGCCTTGTCTGCTCTATTGGGCTTTGTACTTTCAGCTTGAGAGGCCTGCATGTTAGGAGAGGCCTGCATGAGTAGCTGCTACGTGGGAACCTGCTGTGAGTGCCCTGTGCCAGCCTGTGCTGTGCACTTCTGGACATTATGACGGAGAGAATGCTCCAGCCTGTCAGGAGAAGATATATGATTCTGTTTGTTACACAAAATAAAGGGCACTGCAGCATGGAAGGAAGGACGAACCTCTCCACGGATGGGATCTGTGCAGCATGTCATGGGAAAATCTGTCTCAGGTTGATATGACGCTGCAAAATAGACATGTTCTCAGCATCTGTATCCTTCTTGTTCTCTCCTACTAAAAGAGATATTATATTAAGCCAATCGTTGTTGAGCTTTTCTTATTGAGATCCAGAAGGAACCCTGCATGATATGTCTCCCTTTCTCACCTCAGCCCCTCACCCTCTCCCCCAGCATAGAAAGGCTTTTTTCCTAGCTGTGCTACAGGGATCTTCAAGGTATGGAAAGCTGAACATAGAAGTCAGAGTGGTTTAGATGTAATAAGCTCAGTGACTGAGGAACTTCTTTTTCCCATGGTGGTACAGTTATCTCTATCTTTTTAACTTCCCCCTTCCCAACAAGAAGAAAGTTTTAACTGCTTGGGTAGTCTCAACACCTGATGATGTGCAGCACAGAGTACTGAGTGCTAACAGTCTAAACGTCAACACTTCTAAATTTCACTAATCTCCACATACAAACAGAAGGGAAAGAAGGTTTATGTAATGAAACAGGTATTATCAACCATGTCTATTTTGATCTTGTGTTGGGGTATTTGAGGAGCTCTACTATTTCCATCTGCAATATCATTAAGCCAGATGGCTAGCAGCAATGTCAGTGAAGATGCACTCACATACACACTAATTATATACATATATATGTGTGTGCAGAGGTGGATTTTTCTATGTATGTAGGATGTTAATTTATGGAAGAAATCTTGTATTCTAGTATTAAACAGCTTGAAGATCCAGCACTCTGTGGTATATCTGATTTTCACTGAAATTGAATCTCAGATAAATCAGGTCACCACAGTACATGATGACATATGCATAACCAGTGGTATTTCGCATCTCAAGAGGAATATCTTGTGTGCCTATTCCTAATTTAACATATTCCACTTGTGATAGTAAACTAGCCTCCTATGTATGTCCATACACAGCTGATAATGATTATTACAGTTCTTCAAACAATTCCTTAGAGTATAGCCTAAAAAGAATTCATGCACATAAAGGACCTCCAGTAAGGTGAAACATAAGAAAAAAAACCACCCTACTCAAATTCTACTGTTAAATTTGTTCTTTCCTTAGCCAAAGTTCGTTCTGTGTTTTGTCATTAATAAACTTGTCGATAAAATGTTGTGGAAAGGAACATTTCTTATTTTCTTCTGCAGAACAGTGTATATTACACATACACGAAAAGGTAAATAATGAGCAATGTAACTAAGGCTCCAGCATGAGAATCTTCTGCTAAGCAAAATGTATTGGGTTTGTGGCAGCTTTCAGCTCTATGTGAAGAAGAGAGGCACTAGGAATTTGACGGTCCCATATTCTCCTTCAACTGAATAAGAGGACTGATTTTAACACCATGAAACTACCGATGGCTTCAATAACAGAACTTAGTGTACGATAGAATTAATAATGTTACTTCATAAGAGTACTTCACACAAAATAGGAAACTATTTACTACAGGTAAATTGAACACAAATCATCAATTTTCAACCTGGCCTCAGAACGATTCTTTGCCTACACTAGGAAATTATCCATTGCAGTATGGAAGAGTAGCCACTCATAAGATGAAGGAAATGAGGGAGCAGCTGTGTGCAATTTAATATGGAAATGTGTTTGACCTCGTTTGGATGATACAATATGTGGGAGTATTTTAGCTCTTTACATTCTGACTGACGTCTTAAAGAAACAGAACTATCAGGGGATAGTCTAAAGAGTCACTCTCAAACATTTTACCAAGAGGCATTTTACTTAGTCGGGTTTTGTCCTAAGAATCATTCTTCAAAAATACTTTACTGAATACAGGATCTGTTTGAGAGATTTTCTTTTTGGAGTGTTTTCCTTGGAAAGGGGTTTTAACCTTTTTCTAATCACTATTACTATTTTCTTTCTCTAAGTAGAAATGCTCATTTATGGCATGTTTATCTTAAAAAACAATAACAAAAAGAAGATCTAGAATATATTTCGTTGGTATTAAGACACAAAGCAAACATTTCAATGTAGAATGGTTGTAGCCTTGAAATTAGACTTCCTTTTGGGGACAGGATTTTACACAATGGGTTTAACTAGTTATCTAGAAATATATTTTGATGCATAGCTCTAGGAACAAGTGATTTATAGAACTGTTTTGAACATAATTTATTATTTTATACCTTTCCACTAACTGTCTTATGCCTTTTTTTTACATTCATTTGAATGCTACCATCAATTTGTGGTTTTCCTAATATAGACACAGTGAAGGCACTATCTTGAATTATTTGCAAGAGAAACCAACAACAACAAAAAAAATTGCTAAAATAAGTCACAGATAAGAAAAAGAAATGGAAACATGCAATGTGAGTTTCAGCCCAGATCACTAAAATGTTAAAATTTTCAAGCATAAGGGGTGCATGTTTATATATGTACCATGACAGTAGTATAAGTCAGAATACCGGCAGAAAATTCTGTTATAATAATTGATTTTATATTCATTTCTAATAGAAATACAATGAAAGCTTCTGTGAACAAGAGTAAGTTGTAGAGATTTATAAGACTCTTGAGCAGGAGTATGTTATGTAATATGCAATACTCGCTCTGGGATGCAGTAGTGGCAATAATCTATAAGTAAGACAGTTAAACTGTTCCAAATCACCATCCTATTCACAATTCTCTGCTGTGCTTATAAGAAGCCAGAGCTTATTCCTACGTGATCTCATTCAGTCACTGTTTCCACTGGCTTGCAAACAATTTTTCAGATTCAGGTATTCAGAAACTGTAGACAGTCTTCAATTTGGATTGATTAATTAATGGGTTTGACTGGAGTTGTTGAATTTAAGACTTAACACAAGCTTCTGAATTCAGTTGCCTGATGCTATTTATGAATTTTGCATGTAATTGTTTAGTGTGAAATACATAAGTAGTCTCCAGAACCGATGACTTTCCTAAGAATTAGACTATAGAGTTTTCCCCTGAGTTTTTTTCTTCCCAATGAATGTTAAGTTCCTTTTTGGAAAATTGAATTGGTTCAGACTGATAATTATATGAATTGGATCATTAAATAGGCCTGGAGGGGAGGGAAGGCTTGGTAACAATTTCACAGATATGATCCTTAGATCATTCTCAAACTCGGTCTTCTGGAAAAAGATTATGTTTTTATAAATATGGTCTATGTTCCTTATTTCTACGCATACATCTTTCCTATCAACTCCAGTAAAAGTTTCACTCGAGCCTTTGCCTATGTAGATCCAGTTTACATAGAGAAACTGCTTCATATGTTGTTTCTGTTCTTGCACTTATTTATAGGGTTTCAATTTATCTTTGTATCAATGGTAGATTTTACGAGCAACTATTATGGATTTATTTAAATTACTTTAACATTAATCCCATCGGCCACACATTAAATACATTTTTATCCAATAATAACTTCCTTTCTCTAATTTCTAGAATCTGCTGATCAGAAGACCTGCCATATTACCAAATATTTTCTCATATTAAGTGCCACTTTTAAGCAGAAAATGTAGAACTAAATGAAATGCCTACCAAAATCTGTGAATTACACTTGGAGAGTAATCTTAACAATAAAATAAGTACGATTGCCAAAACCTGTTTTGTTTGTTTTTTTTTTTTTATTTCTGTCTTCATAAAACCATGCCAGTGGAAATTAATACTCACCTCAAATTTAAATAATTGAATTCTGAATCACTTATGCCAGCTTTTTCCATTGATTGTCTTTAGTTATACTAAGCTCTTAAAACTAGCTAGGTAATCCCATTTTACCTTTTATTAGCAAAAATATTGTAAGATTTTTCGATATTCATTAGTATTTCATAATTTATCTGGACAAAAATTCTTGGGCAATGTTATACTCAAAATCTTGACACGAGAAAAAAGGAGTGTATGCTGTATGGTCAGACAAGAATTTATCCTTAGATCAGCTACTATTTTATCAGTCAAATCAAAATGGAAGAAAAACCACCCTATTATTAGTCAAGTTAGAATACTAACACTACTGTTCAAAGCACCCAATTAATAAAGAAATTTTATAATACAGTTAAACCCTTTTATAAAAAGGGGGCCTACAGGAGAGCTGGAGAAGGACTTTTTACTAGGGCATGTAGTGGTAAGATGAGTGGGAATGGCTTCAAACTGGAAGAGGGTAGATTTAGATTAGATTAGATATTAGGAAGAAATTTTTCATTTTGAGGGTGGTAAGGCACTGGCCCAGGTTGCCCAGAGAAGTTGTGGATGCCCCATCCCTGGAGGTGTTCAAGGCCGGGCTGGATGGGGCCTTGGGCAACCTGGTCTAGTGGAAGGTGTCCCTGCCTATGGCAGGGGGGTTGGAACTTGATGATTTTCAAGTTCCCTTCCAACCTAAACCGTTCTATGATTCTATAATACAGTTAAAACTAGTATACAAAACTTTTTAGTATCGATCTCTGTCTTCTGGCATTTTGCTCCCCCTTCCAAAGTCCCCCTGGGTCCTTCAGTCTTCATGGAAAGAGGGAGAAAGGGCTTTCTGATGTCACCAGCATCCCTCATGTCTTTCTCTTCAGTCTTGAGGTTTGTCTGGGGTGGTTTTATCACAGTTTCTAATGCATAAAATACTTCCTTCTCACTGGTTCGCAGATAAAGTTCAGAAGTTACACAAGATCCTTCTTCGGTTTCAGCTCACAGAAAGGACGTGTGTTGCACAGTGACCCCCTCCACTGGTCAGACCATTAGCACAGGAGGGATTCACACAGCTTTTGTTGAAGCAGGTAAGGCGGGGGAGGTAAAATGGTTCACAAAGCCCTGAGGGCACCACCAGGCCTGGGAGTCCCTGACAATCCCTGACAGTCCCAAGGGCCTCCCACACCCTGTCCACAGCTCAGGACGCCACTTCAGCCCCCTCCTCACCACCCACAGCCATCAGCCCCTGCCTCAGAGACACTGCAATGGGGCTGGTCTCCAGCTCCCCACAGCCCTGCCGAGGTTGGCCGTGGGCCCTGCCAAGCCAGGCCTCCTCTGTGGGCCTAGTCCCAGCCCAGCCTCAGCCCATCCCCAAGGCTCTGTCCAGCCACCCTGGGGCTGTTCCTGACCCCGGTTCCCCTCACCAGGCCTGATCTCGGGGCTGCCTCTGGCATGCCTGAAATAAATACCAAAGTGTGAAAACAATGTGGTGTCTGTCCAGAGCACCTCGCTCTGTGTTCAGAAAGCAATCATTATAAAAAGTGAAAGTGTGACAAATGAATGGCAAATGTGTTTAAGGTGTCAAAATTTGCCAGTTTCACTGTTTAGGGAGGTAAACGTGGAATAAGCCTCAAGGGTAACTATTACCATTCATTTCCTACAACAGCAATAGTCCAGTTCCAGTTATAGGAACAATCAGCTCTTGGGGTTGAAGAAAGCGCTTTAAAGATATTCATTTATCATGGTTTGTCATGTGCTTTTGCTCTGAAGTACCCGGAAAATAATATGCATTAAAAAGTAGTACTGTCAAGCTTGCAGTGGGTAATGCAGAGAATGATTAAGTTGTGTTTCCATCTGCAGCTTGGGGGTTCATCATTGTAGCATATTTTCTTACACAGTTCAAAAGATATTTCATGAATGCAATACATTAAAGCCATTTTCTTACACTGTCACAACGCTTATTGAAATGTCAAGTCTTTTTGCTAGGGAAGGTGATATAAGCTGATTAAATATATTTGGAAGCTTTTGATATTGAATAGCCAGTTTGATTTCCATCTCTAACTTACTTGTGGTAGTCTGTGCATATTTCCCCAGTGGATGGCGTCACTTCTGAGCTCCTGTACTGTACTGTACACTCAGTTACAGCTTAGAAAAAGTTGTAGGCTAGAGCATTATGAAGATTGATTTCAAATGCTTTTAACATTTTGAACTATTTTACATGATTGTTTAATAGAATCTGAAAATAAAATTTTTAAAAGTCAATAAATTTTACAAATCACTTGTGTTGACATCCAGATATAATGAGCATGGGGTTCTTACTGATATATCTTTTCATAAGTAATTAGCAACCTGGATCATAACAGGATATAGAATGATAATTTGACCACTTCTGTCACTTCCATCATGTAACCAAATAACTTTCAAAGGTAAATTACAGTTATGTAGATACAGTTTATTCTCTAAAAACAAAACAGTACAGTCTTTCTTAAAACCTATTGTGTTCTAAAAGGTGTAAATGATTGCCTTCACGCTTTGACCGATGTGTTTCTGGGCACCTGGAATTAGCCTGGAATGTTGGATTTATGTAGTGAAATACATAGAAAGTGGTGTGTTGTTTTCATGTTTTTCTCATAAGAAAGGTGCTTAAAGTAGGGCTGATGCAGATTTTAAAATTGTGATAGTGAAGATTCCTACCCGACTGTTCATTTGAAAGCTTGAATCTAGAGGCGTTAAGGTATTATCATCAGAAGTCCTAAAGACATCAAGGTACTTCTGAACATAGGTAAGGATCCTGTCTCCTACCTCTTGAGAAGATGCTATAACTAGTCATCCTAGAGAAATAAGACCAAGAGAAATAACTCTGGAGACAGGAACTGAGATTTAATTATCCTGGAGATATTTTTCTTGCTATAAGCAGTTAAGAATCCTATTTCTACTGTCATAAAGCTTCTTGTACTATTTTCCCTACAATGATGCAAATTCATCTGATTATAGTGGACTGCCGTTCACCCTTACTTCCCATAAATATAGCCCTGTAGCCCAGTAATACAATTCTGCCATAGCTAGTGAGAAGCCTGAGGCTTTGTGCCGAGTTTTCAAGCTTTTAGGATGGAGACATGTCAGATTTGCTCAGTCTGAACTTGTCTTGAGCTGCCTGGAGCTTTGTTTTCACTTGGTTTATCTGTAACAGCATTTTTCCTAATGACCAGGTGGTAATAGCTAATTTGTTATGGTTCTGCTTACTTTAGTATGGTAAAACCATCTATTTTTATATAGTTAGCAACAACAAGTAGTTGTTATGTGTAGAATAAGATGGTTTTGACTGTACAGTAATGACACAGTACAAATACATTACTCTACAGTAATGGTGCAAATACAATGATGCAGCCTGGTATGACAGTACAGACCTTGGGAAGCAGGGACAGAGGATGGAGTGTACAGGACTACAGGCATGAGATGGTAAGAGATGGGGCTCAAGCAGACACCAGAGACCCCATGGCTAAAAATAACTCCCCAGTGATCAGCTGAATAAATGGAGATGTAGAGCTGGAAAAAAAAGTTTTATGGTTAACACAGACAGTAAAGTAATATGATCAAACACATGTAAAACATACCGTATGCAGTAAAATCAAATGTAATTTGGACTTGCAGATCAATGGAGAAATACAAAAGTGTAAAAGCATGTTAACAAACATGAAAAGGACTCCAAGCAGATCCCTGTGTGAGGAGGAAGGAGAATCCAAGAGCATCATGCTCCTTCTAGTGAGGTATTTGGGATACAGAGGGCACATGTTACCAGCCTCCTCCCAACACCCCCTTCCCCCCTCCCATACTCCTCTACTGAAGCTATCCACATTAGGACTCCAAGCAGCTGTGAAAAGATAAGCATAATTCTGGGAAAAAGGATTAGACGGTAAGGAGCGTGCATATAAAAATTTGAACTGTATTATCAGTTCTGAGATTTTTTTCCTGTGTAATAGTAGCCTTTTTTCTCTTTTTGCTTTTTTTCTTTTCCATTTTCCCTTTTTTTTTTTCTTGGCAGTAATTGGATGTTGACTAATATTTTATTAGACTGTTAAGATTTCCATCATATTAAAAATAAACTCTTGGATTTGCAAAGGTGTGCTTTCTTTTTTGTTCATAACCAGATTTTATGGTAATAAAGTAACAGGAAATAGGAGTGCTTATGTTGTGGAAGATGTGAGTTTTGATATCCTTAGGCAAAGAAGAACGCTAAATCCTTGGTGCTATGATTTTGACCATATTCCCTAATCTTTTTCTTGTAAAGATGCTACAGGGTTTTTTGAAACCTCCTGTGTTCTAAAACGTGTAAATGATTACCTTCGAGTTTTGAATCCTGTGACTGATGTGCTTCTCCACAGCCCTTAGTATAGAACTAGTATGTAATTCAGGTAAGGCCTGTATTATTGGCAGGAAACATTCAGTGGCTCTGAGTCCAAGCAGAACTACCTAGTTCATAGTCACATAACTAAACTTTCTTTTACTCCAAGATAGACTGCCGCACTCAAAGTACCTATTGGGAGTGTTACATGTCATGTATAGGCCCTGAACTTTGCCCAGGGTTTTCTACGAAAATGCCAGTTGACACATTGAAAAGAAATGTCATTTAAGGTAATTACGTAGTACAGATACTTGCAGAACAATGCTTCAGCTCATACTTTAACCCTGCTTTATTTATAGTGTAGAAATAGTCTAACACATCTCTCTCAACATTTATTCTTGCCCAGCTCTAAGTAGCTGGATGAATTAGGTGCAAAGAGGTTGCAATTGCATTCTGAGACAACCAACTCTCTAAATAACTCTCCTTTGTCACATGTTTTCTTCTCACTGAGTCTATAAGCCTGGTTTTGTGGGCTAACCTGAGGAGTCACTCTTTAGTGCTGCATAATAATGACTGTGTTTTCTGTTCTACTTTCACATCTGGCTCTTCAGATGGAAATTTCTGTTAAGGAGTTTCCATGACATGATGAACCCCAAATTAATATCTGCAACTGAATATTCTCCAGGCAGATCATGATAGCGTATTTTCCCTGGCATTCCTTACAACCTATTATCCTGCAAGATGTAATTTTTAGCTTGATTTTTTTTTTCACATCTTCCATCAAAAATCCTCTAGAGATTTGATCCCACAGCCAGCTGAAACAGTCATTCGTAGCTGAAGGGCATAAATTGTCTCACCAAAATACCATTGGGTGCTCCCACATATTTATGCTAAAAACTCAGAACTGAAACGGATACAGGTTTGTGAGAATGTCAAGAGACACCGTTCCATACTAAAAATTACACAAAATTCTAAGGAATGGACTAAAAAATTCCTTACTACACAAATGCTGTTTTATAATGTCAGTTTTAGATATTTTTTTAGTGCTCCAGAGGTGTTTTCCAGACACTTTTTATGTATGTTTGCCACAGCATGTATGTTTATCACTAGTGACTCTCTGGTAACGATTCAATCAGTATGCATTTGCTTTTATAATTAACAGTCATTATAAAACATCTGAAAAGGAAGATCTCTAATGAAGAGAGGAAAAAAAATGGTTATTTAAAAAACCCTAAGGAAATCTTCTGTAAGGAGTTCCATTGATGTTTTTGTCCCCAACTGTGAATGATTTTTTTTGAACTATGGAATCCAAAACTGTTATTACATTATTAAAAAAATAATCAGCAATGGATTTTTAATAAAAGTAAACACTGAAAAAATAACTAATAGTCTTTTTTTTATGGCTTTTGCTCATTTTTTATTTTTAGCCATCTTTAAGAAAAGTGTTACTATTGCTTCTTGCTGGTATTTCAGGAAGACTACTTTCCTCCATAGAACGAGATGAAAATACCTAAGAAAAAGCTAGTCATCTTATGATGTTTTATGTAAGAGAAACACAGACACAAGTGTGAATATCATAAATTGCTTCAATGCCTTATAATTTTGAAATAACTTGGGCTGCCCTAAAGCAAGGCATAGACCTTAATAAAGAATAAGTCTTTATGACTGTTTCAATTGATTGCTTTTGAGCAGAAGAAAATGAGAAATCACTAGTAGGAACTTTCTTTTAAGTGGCAGTTCAGTTTAATTCATGTCACCTTACTCATGACAGCAATAACAAATAAAGAAACTGAGGACGGATTCCTAGGGATAATTAAGCAGTGTTGATCTCATGAAAGTTGTCTTTTCAATGAAACACTGATTACATTGTTCATAACAAAACTACCTCAGCATGACAGAACTAATTAGTGACCATCTGAACTTACTTAGCCAAACGAAAAAAGCAATTAAAAATGCCGTCATCACTGAATCTACCACTGAACAGCTGGTTATATTGATAAGCAATACAGCAAGTTAAAGCTACTTTGGAACACAATGGAACTTAATCTGCTTGCTAAGTACTAATTAGAAAGCAATAAGAGAATATGAGATTACTGTAGAGAAACTGTTATTATGATGCAAACAACTTTCAAAATGCAGTTTGATCCCCTCGCCTCAAAACCACCCATTTTTTAAACAAGAAAAGTGGGTGAACTTCTAAATTTCTCAAGAGTGGAACTCATAAAGCCTTTAGGTTTTCACTGTTCAGTTGTTCTGTGATTTGAGGAGGTTTATGGAGTGCAAACTGCATGATAGAGTGTGTGTATCCTGCTTAACCTTTGCAGGCTGGATGACCACTGAAAAGCTGGAGCAAGTTCAGAAGTTCTTCGGATGGATTAGTCAGTCTCATCATTACCTTTCTTATGCATTGCTTACAAAAAGAAATCTGAAAGGAAAAATACAATAGCAGGATTGCAAAATTTACAAAAAACGAGAAAATAAATAGTTCATTAAGTGATATTTACATATCTTATTTGTATTTTTTGTTTTAATTTATATTGTTAAAACACAAGGAAAATAGAAGTTTTGCAAACGTATTTTATAGTACAGGGGTTTTTATAGGTATTCACTGTATGTGTATAATAAGCTTTCCCTGAGCATGGGAGAAGTGTGTACCTTATATAAAAAATAATGTAATGACTTTTGTGAGAAACTTGAATAAGCAAACAACATAAAGAGTTGTCAACCATTGACTTTAAGGTGCTATATAATATGTTCATTAATTTTTCAAAGTTTTCTTACTTGTGGCACATACTGAAGCATACAACTATGATCATCTTGTCTCCAGCAGGTCAGTCCTTCATCTTTTCTTTCAAATATGAGGTAAGTATTTGGGCCTTATTAACAGAGACACTGATTTATATTAAGAGCTTTATTTGAAAGATATTCTTCTGAAAAGGTGATGAAAAATGTCATGCAATATTTGAATATATTTTAAGATGCTCGATTTCCTAACATATCCTGAACAGTTTTGTTTTTAGGTCTATGGACACAATTCAGAAAAACACTAACCATTCATTTAAGACAATCCCTAATCAAGGAGAAACTTAATGTTAAATACCTACTTAAATGCTACACAGGATGTTTCTTTCCAGTACCCTGAATAACTAATCCAAAACTCATTGTAGGGGGTGTGTTGGAATTTAGTAGCTTATGTCTCAGATACCTATGGTTTTTTGTCATGCTTCACAAAATCACTCTTTGTTCCACATCTGTATTTAACTGCTTCTTTTATGATGTCCCCTCATTAGCCCAAGACTGACAAACTGTTGCCTGCTTCTGACTGATTTCTAGCTTTAGGAAGCACAGTAATTTATGAGGGGTATCATGGCTTTTACCCATTGCAGTAATAAAAGAAAACACCAGGAGCTGAACAAATCCTGTACAGTAGCTACTTGAGTGATGATAACAGTATTAGTATTACCTTAAGCCTTTTTAAGGAGAGAGTAAATCTCAAAAAAAGTAACAGAAAAGAAAGATGTGAGAAGCGCTGTTTAGATACAAGTTTTGTTAGATCCAGAGAATGCTGTCACAATCTTTGGAAAATAACAGTTTGTTCATCTTATCACAGAGATAAGCAGTAACCTTGAACAGAACTCTGTCCTTCTCCCCCAAAATTAATAATTATTGCTTTCTGACTTTGCCATGACTGATAAGGATATCCATAGGTAGTTCTTCTCTAGGCTAGCTCCTTTGAAGATAAGTAAGCCTACTCTCTAGATAAACAAACATTTCACAGAGGCCAACTGCTCCATAGTTGTGATTAAACTTTCCCATGTTGTTTCACCAGTTTCCTTTTATACCAGATAAACTATATTTTGCGCATATAGGTCTTCATCACACATTTGGTCCAACCTGTTCAGCCTTACATTCCTATGAGTCCGTCCTTCTACTCTTTCTTCTCTGCACAGTTCTATCTCCTCATTCTCCTCAGCATCTCCAACATTTATTTTATCTGCCACAACTCCATTTTGCAAAAGGGCTGAAACCACTCTTTCAGGTTCTATCAACCCTCACAAGACAGGTAAACAGACAGATGCAGAAAGACTGTGGAAAGCTAAAGAACAACATGCTTTCTCTTAGATTATCAGTCTAAAGTTGTGGTGCCTGGTATTGGAGGAGACAAGGCACTCATTACAGTTTAGTACAGGACAACAGAGCAATTATCTCAATTTAATACAAAGTAATGGACTTTGACTCTCTCACTGACATTAGCCAGACATATCTAGAGCAGTAGGATAAATTCCCTGACAAGCCATAGGGAGAGGGATAAAACAGGAAAGAAAATGTAACAGCAATAATCTGGATCTTGAGGAAAAAAGGCATACATAATTCTTACTACTCTCAGGAATCCACTTTTTGCAGAATCAAATCACCAAAAAGAATCCTGACAGGAATGGATAAATGAATGTATCAGCTGGGTTGCCTGCATACATATATCTATAAATAAATAAAAAATGTGAAATTAATGGTCTTTTCAATTCATGACATTCAAATACCATATAAGTTAAACTGTTTAGCTGTAGAGGTCTATCACATAGCTTTGGTAAAATTGCTTTACATTCCTGAATGGTCCCTCTAAATGTTTAATTTATATGTTGACTTTTTCTCTGGCATTGAAGTATGTATATTTTCAAGGATGCTTCTGTTGCTGAACTTGGTTTTGTTTCTGTTGATGTTTTTCTGCCTTCATTTGTATTATGAAGCCATGAGAAGACTTGTAATCAGGTTCCTTTTTCCTAGATGAAAATTAAGTGTAACAACAGTAATAATTTACTTTCATCTTTCAATTAGAGCTGTCAGGTAAGTTCTTTCTTTAGAAATTTTCCACCAAACTGTAATCTGAAAATAATTTGAAAGAAATACCTTGTGTTTATTTTACTGTAATTGGATTGAGTTTATTTTAGTATGAATTAAGGTCTCAGTTTCTTAGTGATTTATATGTAAAACTGTGTGTTGTTTTGTCTCATTGAGAAAAAGAAAACAGCTCATATTTGTCATACAGCTTAAAAAGTGTTGTATTGACTCTCTTTTGTCTATTTTAAATATCTTAAATGGACCAGATTATTTTTTCCCTGTATGGGGAAAAAATTTCTGCTTCCTGCTCCACTTTAGCCTCATGGGTTCACAGGCAGAATATGTGTTTAACTAAACATGCAAACAACCAACTGCCTAAAACCAAATATCCGCCTTTTACCAGGTTTTAAATAGTGCAGAAATACTGTCCAGTGGTCATTATTTTTGAAAGATGAGAACTTTGTACTAGAAAATTTCTACAAATTCTCACAAAATAGGAAATCCTATGGGCCAAACCCAAGTGTTTCACACAAAGTCAAAAGTAGTATGTTTACTATTGCTGTACTGGTTTTGCTGATGTTACTTGTCATTACGTTAATACCAATAATGACAGGACATGACTGTTGATGGCACTTCACTAGAATGCCCATTGTGTTCAATACTACTACTACTACTACTAATATGGTGATGTTAGCATTGCAATTAATTTTAATTGAACTGTTTCCTAGGAAGTCCACTTATGGATGAAGACTCCATTATTTTGCACATAAAACTCACATGGGGAAAGAGTGATCTCTGTTGTAAAAAGCTGTAAGTGGAGTATAGAAGAAAGTGGATAAAAGAGACACAATAATGAACACCAATGCAAATATGTTGTATGCTTCTTTCTGGTTTTGTTGTTGATTTTATAATTCTAGAAATAATACTTTTTAAATATAATCCAATATTTATCATAAATATTTAACGTGAAATAAAGAAGAAATTATAAGAAAGCTACATCCTATATTATCATCTTATATTTATTCTCTTAGGCTTAATATATGTCAAATCCAGTCTTGAGCGAAAATCGTGCTGTGATGTCAAAGAAGTAAGGACTTAATAAAAAAAACAAATTATTTATTCTGCAAAGTAACTCTATGGCTTCTATTTAAAAAGTTATGTTTAAAAAATGTGTTTTAACATTGAAGTTAGTGTTCTCTATTGGCAACTTTGAAAGCTATTTCTAAATAGTATTGCTAAAAAATTGCAAGAATTTCCAGTCATTCGAATGGATAATATTTCCTTCAGTAAGAATCAGTCTGTTAACATGAAAGTTCTTAAGCAGTCTGGGAGAAGAAAAAGCATCACATCACTTGGACAATCAATCTGATGCTATATGTAATGAATACAAATTAAAATGGATAGTTTAAAAACATCCTTTAAGTTGAAATACAAGTGACAAATATATATTCAAAAACATTTTTTTGTGGTTTATTACTGACTCAGAAATAGTAAAATGCAGAGCAAATCATTGTGGCAACTCTACGCCTTTCCCATAAGCTGTTGTCTGTGTTCAGACTGTTGTCAAAATAATGCAAGACAAAAGGTTTGCAGGATGAGAAATGAGTTTGAAGTTCTGCGGTACAGATTTTCTGGTAAAATATATTAGATTATATTCAGTGTGCAAAATACTTTGCTTTGTTCATCTGAAAGACATCAAAGATCCCTGAAAATTTTACATCTGAGAAATACAAGTTACCACTTGCACAACTTTTTTTCTGTTTTCTTTAATAAAGTGTTAAAAAAATACACTTTTCTTTTGCTGGAAAGAATAAAAATTACTAGGCTAATATATGTTACTGGATAATAATATATGTTACATATATACTAATATATGTTACTGGATATAACCATTTGGGTAATTTTAATAATCTATACGTACTTTCATCATTTGCATGCTTATTAATATCTTTAAACAAACACATGGTAGTTAAGACAAACTGTTAAACAAGATGCTTATCTAAATAAGGAATTTTCTGGTCCATTAACCTTGTAACATCTTCTCTGAACTCCTAGTTTCATATCTTGTAGATGCTAATTCTGAGAGAATTTTGCATTCATTATCACCTCACATAATTTTCAGGTTGGTAACATGATAAATGAGTTCTCTCCGCAAAAGTGTATTTTTGAAGAAATATATTTGAGACCAAGAGTGAGTAGATTTAAAAAATTAAGGAGATATATTAAACTACTTCTTTTCAATGAATGAAGTAAAATGTATATCTAAAAGTGGATTTCAGCTACTGATGTGTAGCACAGCTATTCATTCCAGAATTTTGTGTGTAATGTTTTCTTATCTTCAACCCATTTATTCTTTACATATTTTTTTTCAGTCTTTCCTCCTTTTATTGTTTCCACACAACCTTGAATTATTTTATCTAGCCAGTCCCCTTCCTTTCAAATATCAAATAGATTATCTTTCCTCACATATCCGTGTTCATTAAGTTTCTTCTCATAATAAGCTTCTACACAATTAATTTCATTAAATTTTCTGTCCATTAAATATTCGTCATACTGCAAAAAGGGAAATTCTGTGTAGTTTAGTGCATTCTTGCACTGCAATATTTAGGGCTGTTTGAAAGCTATTGGCTACAGATGTTCGAAGTACACATTGTTTAATTATTGGTCAATTATGTTACCCTGAGCTATTAAGTTTCCTAGGTAAACTGCCAAGCTTTAATATATAGTCTGAACTATAAAAAGGCATATCTACCAGGTAATATAGAATCATAGAATTGTTTAGTTTGGAAAGTCCTTTAAGATCATCGAGTCCAACCATTAACCCAGCACTGCCAAGTCCACCACTAAACAGTGTCCCTAAGCGCCACATCTACCCACCTTTTAAATACCTCCAGGGATGGTGACTCCACCACTTCCCTGGGCAGCCTGTTCCAATGCTTGAATATTAAACATTTAAACACAATAAAAATAGAAGAAATAGTAATAGAAAATCAAGCTTAGGGTTATCAAGGTTACTGTAACATTATCATCTCACAGCTGTTCTTCATAGGATAATTAAAGTCAGAAAAGGATCTCTGGGTTTCTTCTAGGAGTAACTTCTAAGGAAAATCACATCACAGAGGGCTTGTCCAGTTGAGATGGAAAATCTCCAGATAATAAGGTAACACTATCAGGGCAACCAAATACGTAAACTGCTACGGTCTAAACTAGGTGCAGGTTTTGTTAGGTTTGCATTTCTATATTTAGCTTTGAAGAATGTCAGAAATCCAGCCTGTAGGTCATGATTGCATTTTAACATGGTTAAACCTGAATCTCACAAGAGAGTGCTTGTCAGCACTTAGTTGAAAAGAGCTGCAATGTCTTAGGCTATTATTGATTTTTTTTCCTTTCTTTCTTTAGTATTGGAAAAGCTAGAGAATAATGTGATTTGAATTTTGAAATTTAAAGCTTCATAAGATTCCATAAATTGAAATACAAACAATATTTTAAATATACAACTTAGCTTCCATTGAAGGCAGTGATTTATATAGGAAAGCTATTGATACTGGCTGAAGAGATTATAAATGATAAATGTTGTTCAAAAATGGAATACGTAAATAAAATAACAAATATGATAGCCTATACTTTCAATAAAATAAAGACTACAAACAGGGTTGTTTTATTCAATTACTATTTTTAAGGGTTTTAGAGAGTTAAAGATGAATATGACACAATACAGTTTAAATGGTGAGGCTTTTATTAGAAACAGCTATATTTGATATTTATTCGTGTATTCTCACCCTATATTTACTTGATCTCCATATCTCTTTAGAACAATATAACTAGCTTGTTAATAGGCAAGGTGCCATTTCAACAGATGGTTGAGAGTCTAGAAACCAAAAGACCATGAGTGAACACCGTATGTGTTTGCTGAGAGCGTAAGTCCCGGTCTGAAACACCCAAACATCTGCCTGTCCTAAGGTTATTAACCTATGGTTGAGGGGATGTGCCATCGCTAATCTATTTTTTTCAACACAGATGATTATATGAAAACTCATCAGTCAATCACTAAAAAAGTTAAAGAATATTCTAGTAGGGAAAAAAATAAATTGCAAATTAAATTTTTGCCGTATAAAATTTCTCTAACTAGGTAACCAGAACAGAGCCAATGGCTCTAGCTTTTTGCGGATTAGTGACTTCAGTTTTCACAGTAGCTTATAGGCACCTTACCACAAACAACAGTAAGCTTGAATTATTGCTGTATTGTTCTTCCAAGGAGTTCTGACCAACTCATTTTCTGTCCATTTAAAAATGGTTTCTGCTATAATAAATAAGAAGCTTTTCTCAGTGATCATATGGCACAACATATTGGAATGGGGAGAGATTCTTACCACAGGAAAGTTGTTATCTTTAAGGCTAAGTATATTTGTGATGCATTACAATAATTATTTCCAATAATTTTTCTCTAACAAAACAGCCTCTAATGCCTTTCATTCCACTAATATTTTTTTCTATTTACGTTAATATGATTAAACAATAGCAGTACATAAATACATAATTATCCCCATACTAAGTTGTTTTTTCCTTAGAAAATTAATTTCAGCTGAACATACGTATTATTTTAATATTTTGTTGATTCATACATTTCTCAGCTTAGAATTTTGATTTCTTATCTGATAATTAAGTCAGTATACTTTTAAGAAATAAAAACATCTGCAAGTCTTATTTAATGATATTTGTATAGTTATCTGCTTATTTTGTATTATGTTTAATATAGAAAACATATTATTCTATTGACATTATAACTTTTGATACAATCCTATGAGTTCTTTACAGACCATGTATTAAAATACAACGATAATGGGTTATAAATGCAATAACGGTAAATGACATTATAAGTCAGTTGACAGGGCCAAACCAAAAGCCAGTCAAACCAGACTTAACCTTTGTTGAAGCTATGTGTTCTAATATAGCATTTATTAAGTGATGAGGAGGAAATTGTCTAAGATATACTCTTATTATTTAACAGTACAAATTAATGGTAGGCTTTCTGACTATCCTGGTTTTTGCTTACCTTTAGTCCATAATATTGTTTATTGAGAATATATCAGGTTTAAAAGCAGACTGCAAAAGGACTATGGGTAATAAGTAAAAAATATTGGATGTTTGTATGAAATCTATTAACGCTGTATAAACAATATTTTGTTTCTTTATACCTGTTTTAAAAAGTGTTTGTTTCAAACATATTTTGAAAGATGGTAAAGTCTAAAAGCAGCATTTTTAACATTAATGAATATGCAAAATCATTATGTTCGTTAGAATGCAGTCTAAAAAGCTTTTGATTATAACTGTCATTTTACTGTCCTAGAGAATAAAGATTTAGAGAGAGGATCTTAGCAGAAATGAAGGAGGTAGATGCTTTATTAAAAAACTAAAACCCAAAACCAAATGTGATTTTACAGAGCCAAAGACAGTATTTTGAATCGCATCTTCAAATGAACAAGAGCACAGGTGTAGCAGCCTTAATGCAGGTGGGAAGGATTCCAGTGTAATCAGCATTCCACTTTTAGCCAAATTACAGATGTTCAATCCAACAACAAGAAGAGGTAGGGAACTTTATTTATTTGTAAACACATGTACACATATCACTATGTATACAGTAAATACAATTTATTTATATAATTTGAAGCACTTGCATGAAATAAGAAATTATTTTCCATGTTATTAAATTTGCTTGTTTTTTTAATTTTCCTTGTAGACTTCATAGACAATGTGTTACATGTAGTCATGGAAATAATACCTTTATGGGTTTGTTTTGAAAGCGTTTGTCAGCTATCTTGAAGTTTATGTGCGCTTTTACTTTCTTGTTTATGGGGAAAGAAATTGCACTTTACAAGACAGGTAAAAAATATAAAAGAATAGTTAATTACTAAAAGAAACAGTCATGAATAATCACTAGCCCAAAATGCATTTTTTAAAATGTATTTTATAAATAATTATGAGAAGAAACAAAACCACATTTTAATTGAAACATCTCATGTTAACTGAAATCATGGTGGATTTTGAAAAAAAAAAAAAATCCAGTTTGCTGTGCCTGTTTATCTCATAACATAAAGCTTTCTCACTCATTTGTCATAACAATTTATTTTACAATTAACAGACTTTTTCTCCTTCATTTTCTTCACTTTCTTTCTTCAAATTGCCTCATTCAGAAAGATAATAAAATGTATACTTAACTTTAAAGGGATGCATCTCTTGATTTCCACAGAAGCAATCATGTATGTAAAGATAGTTGTAAACATAAATAATTTATTGAATCCTTGTTATGTGCAAGTGATTTTCATGTAAATGTTCAGCAGAGAATACAAAATTGTTAATCCTAAGAACAGTATTACCCAGTTAACAAAGCTTACTTACGACTGACAGGATTGGATTGAAAAACATCAGAAATATAATGCAGTTTTTATTGGTAAAATAGTTATATACGTTGTTATAATTTGTAACAGGTACCAGAGGTAGAAGTAAAAAAGTCCAATTAAATAAATCAATAATTAATTAATAACTTCAAATACATTATAAAGCTGTACTTCAGAACTACATTTACTAACTCTGTTTTGCCATGATGGTCGATGTCAATATCAAAGATGGGACATTCTTTTTTGCAGTTTGTTTTATTAACAAATGAATGGATCACTAGTAGTTTTGACAAACTGAGTTTTATAAATATGATTAAACAAAACAATTCTCTGGAATAAAAACATGTTTTTGAGAGATTGGTCTTCAGTTGTATTAAATCAATGTCTCTTCTCCATTTACGCTAAAAGCATATACTTTCTATTTCTGTAGTAAATAGAAGTCTTTAGATGTTCATGAGTGGTTGCTGCAGGTCAACAGATGTATAGAGAACTGCAGTGTATGTAGTCAGCTGCTATGTGGGGGACCCAGTTGATTCCTGCTTACCTCTGAAAAAGCATGCAAAAACCAAAAAGGCAAAGCAGATTATAGTTCCCCATGTAAATATCTATTAATTCATAATCCTAGGTATACTTCTGTGCACAGAAAATGATCTTTTCTGCCAAATTACCTTATTCTGTTTAGATAATTATATACGATTACTCCACAAACAACAACATGATTAAAGCCTGGCAGGTGTATCAGGAACATCACAATCTTTAATTCAAACAGTCCTGACTGGAAAGGGGTATAACCAAGAGTAACCCAGCCTTTGGGCTCCACTGTAGGCAGTTACAGAGAGGCCAACAGAAAAGAAAGATCATCTTTGTGTATTTTTGGTTACTCAGGACCAGTATGACTAATGTAAATCAGACTTTTCTTTTGTTCTTAATCTTGTGCTGCTCTTCAAATATGGATAAACTCTTTCCCAGTCTGAAGTTGAAGATAGGCATAGCGATTATCAGATTTTATATCAGATTATTATATCACATGATTTGAACCTCTTAACAATTTATTTCCTCTGACTTCATGCAATTAACTTCCAGACTTCATTTTCTTCCCTTTATCCGTTATTTATCTGGAGTTACAACCGTTAATGTTAATACAGGCTATGGTTGTGCAATTTTTTTCTCCTGTAGAAAAAAAAAAATTATCTTTTTTTTTTTTTTCTTTTAAAAAGAGGACACTATCATTGGCATGTTTTCATAGAACAGCACTTGGTGAAATATTGCTTGGAAAGAAAACCACTTCAGTTAATTGTAACATTTACTTTTTTAATTGCTTTAGTTATAATTTTTCACTTTCTTTAGGGTTTTCTGTAAGGATACATTTAAGGACTCCTTTCATATGGCAGATTGATTTGTAGATGGGAGGATAGGAAAAATTTTACCAATAAACATTTTAAAGCTTACCTGAATTTTTTTAAAATTGCATTGTTTGGCTATATTTATTTTTCCTTAGACCGTTTTCACTCTCTGAAAAAAATATATAGATTATAAAGTCTTTTATGATGTAAATTACTCTTTTCTTATTAGTGGGAAAACTACAGTAGAGTTTCGCAGTTCATCAAAAATGATTTTCAGTCTGTCTAGCTTACACATCCATATATTTCCTTTTTTTCTGTATAAAGCTTGGGATATGAAGCTTGAAATCAATCCTGTCAAAATTAAAAGAAAAAAAAATTTAAAAGGATTAAAAGACCTTCAAAAGAACATGTTTAATCCAGAGTTTTGCACCCTGGAACTATTAACTGAATATGTCTAGTTTTCCAATTCTGAGGTTAAAACTGTTTCTGTGGGACAGAAATTGAAGACCTATAGCTTGGTCAAGCTTTCATTAAAATTAGAGGAAAAGACTATAACAGGCAAAAATGTCAGTTGGCAAGATTTTCCATAAGATTAATGAGATTTTGGATTCATGAGGACTGTGGAATGAGGGTAATGGAGGATCTTGGATTTGAGGACTATGTTGCTTTGAAATGAGGGTAATGGATACACGAGCTATCCTCATAAATAAAAACCATCCTACCCTTTTGGTCTCCACCTTGTTAAGTTAGTAATGCAATATTCAGATTTGCAAATGGAATTAGGAAAATACATGAAACATACTTGTGTCAAGAAGTTCCTTTTTCTCCTCATTTTGGCAGGGATATTCTCTAGAAAGTACAGATTTTAGATCTGGGGTATGCTAAGTTTCAAAATTATGGATATGTGAGCAAAAAGCTTATTGTATATATGTGTCACCAAAATATTTCTATCTATTTTCTGTTTCTATTTCGGACTGCATTCATTAATATTCTAACATTTTATTTGCTAGGGATGAAATTAATTGTCAATAGATGATTCATTTCTTGCAGGGGGGAAGAAAGGTAGAACACTATGTACTCTTGTTTAATTCTAAGGCAGTTTTAAACTCTTAATGAGATCCCTGAGAAGCTTCCTTTATGGTGTGTTGTATATTAACATTAAGTTTCTCTAGCTATGTGAGATATTTTATTAAGCTCCATGAGGTAAGAGAGGTCCTCTGTTGCTAGTGTGATACTGCAATATTATCATTTCAGGTACATTGTGTTTTATCATTTAAATGCAATTAAAGGAAGGAGACCAACATCATAGTGTACCTGTTTTTTGTTTGTTTTCTGCTTTGCTGCCCCCCCCCCGCCCCTGTACGTTCTTGATATTTTTAAACAAAGAGAGGGTATCCAGTCTCTGGGAATGTGCAGGAGGCCCTGAAATAGAAATAATGATTTAATAAACAATAGCAGATTCTGTGGCTTTAGCGACATAGTGGTTCTCCTTGACAGTAGATATGTCCCTCAGTATTTGTCATGTTCCGGGAATACTGGTTTCTAAACAAGAGGTAATATCAAGAATCTTTTTAAAATACTAATTTGTTCCTTTTCCCCTCATATTTCAGAAATTTCCATAATGACAGGTACTACACAAATTCTTATAGGGGAAATAAGTACAATTATTCCTACTAGAAAATGTTGTGACTGTGTCAATGAGGGAAGAAAAAGCACCAGTGGAATAATTACAAGGGAAAGGAAGACATTTTCCTTGTTAATTACAGAGAAAAAGAAGCATATAAAACCTCCTTAAAGTATTGAAGACTGAATTACAAAATTTTCTAAGTTACATGCTTTACTTTCTCAGCAAGCATGAAATGACAAGTTCATTATTCTGAATAGCATTCATATATATTTAATATTTGATCTAAAGCATGTAATGAAAACAGTACAGAACTTTACATTATTTCTAAATCTTCAAAAATATTGAGAAAACTTTTCATGGAATATTTTATATTTAGAATTCCCTTGGGAGGGTCACATTTTCTTTTCTGAGTACAGAAGTGGTTGAATTACCTTCAAAATGGATGAATGAGTTAGTGAATTAGGTGAATGGATTGGTTTTATGATGGCAAAAATCAAATAGGAAAATTCAGCACTCTTTCAACATGCATCAGAGCGAGAAAGATATTAATATGCAGTTCTGAATAACAGCCCCCATTTTTTTCTTCTTTATGTTTCCTTGGTGTTCGCAATATAAACATTCTTTGATGCAGGTCATAGGACCATTTCAGAATTTGCAAGCATTGTAGTTTAGATGGACAATAATTGTATACATACTTGTTTACATTTTAAATTGGAAAAAAAAGATGTTTCTTTAAAAAGTAAACCTTGAAATTGGGTTGGAATGCAGTTATGGGATGCATAACCAAAAAAATATTTTCAGTGAAATTTCACAAAAATATTTCAGATTTTCTTCTACTATATTTGCATTTTTACATTCTTTTTTGTTACCCCATGTTTCATTTCTTTTCAATTCTGGAACAGTGGATCCTTTTTTTCCTATTCTGACCACAAAACGTCGTTAGCCAGATATACAAAATCTGCAGTTCTTAATTTAAATTTTGTATTTGTGTGCAATTCTTCAGATGTTCTGTTATGATAGCAAATTATGTTTTTTCGTTATGAGGTATTTCTTTTTTAGTGACACATTTTTTCTAACTGCAAAACTGACTTCATTTCTTAAAACTGATGATTCAAATGTCTGTCTTTTTTACCTATGCAGAAGTAGTGCAGAATGTACTTCCTATACATGTTGCTTATATTTAGAGTTTTGTCTATTGAAGTGTCTCAGAAAGGCACTATTAACAGTTCCTAAAACATAAAACTTGGTCTTCAGATGTTTGCTAAAGTATAAAATGAGCTTTTTTTACATAATCATTCAGTCAAGGAGACTTAATAAATAGTTTAAAAAGAACCTTACAATGTGTAGGCCACATTAGCATGTGATCCAAATCCACAAAACGTAGTGGATCTTGCTGTTTATTCTGATGTAATTCTTTATTAACTTTACCTAAATTTAGCTACATCTAAGTTATGTGTTTAAGTCAGGTCTACATTTGTCTTCACTAATGTTCTATAATTCTCTGTGGTGAGCAAAGAGATGGCAATATGCTAAAAGAAACTAATTTGTCATAAATCCTTCCCATCTGATCCATACACTTGGACTAGCATATTGTGGGTTACTCTTGGAGACACCACTGACTGCAAAGATAGCCTGGCTTAGGCTGTAGACCTCTATAGGCTTAGACTCTAGACCCCTGTATGGCAAAAGTTAAGGCTAAACCTTAACCATGTAATTATATTAAAGTACCGATAAAGACTGTTTCCTACTGCATTGCATGATGCTGTAAAATCAGTTTTAAATAGTTGAGCAGTTGCAGTAAAGCAATGTAGACTACAATCTCCTTTTATTATTTGAATAGAACACACTCTTTGTGTTTCCCTTCAGTAAAGACTTTTTGGAATCTGTGAGAGTGTTTTAAATTATTAAAAATAAAAGACAAATATATAATGGAGTCTTAGGAACTGATTACAGATTCATTCATGCAAAAAACAGTAACAATTTCAGGTTTGTTTCACTGATATTTGCATTTTTTGCAAGTACTCATTAAATTTTCTCTAGCTCTTTCTTATTTCCTGTGTAAAGTTGTTATGATGGAAATTGCTTACAGATCTTATTAAATTAATAGTTCTCTGGAGAATGAAATAACCTACTAGGTTACTCCTACAGGATCCTACTAGATTAAGATGTTCAAAACTATGTAGGTATTTGTCACAAAAATCCTTCCATCTCGATCTACTTGTAACAGTTTAATTGCAGTATAACAGAAGAGCAAGCTCTTACTATGAATAAAAACACGGGCTATGTGTTGGGTGTAAGTGTCAAGGTGTTGGCAGCCGGCCGGGGCTGCAGCAGTGGCCTCTGTGAGAAGAGGCCAGGGGCTGCCCTGCACTGGACGCAGACCATTCCAACCATCTATGCAATGGACCCACTGCAGGACACAACTGAGCCCATCAAAGCGTGTGGCACCTTTGGGAAAACACACTTAACAAAGGGGAAAACTCTGCAGAGGAAGTGAGGAGTGAGGAAAATAGTACGAGAAACAGACCAGCAGACACCAAGGTCAGAGAATAAGGAGGAGGAAGAGGTGCTTTTGGTGCTGGAGCAGAGATTCCTGTGCAGACTGTGGAGAGGACCATGATGGAGCAAATATCCACACTGCAGCCTATGGAGGACCTGACACTACAGCAGGTTGATATTCCCTGAAAGAACCGCTACCTGTGGAGAGCCCACACTGGAGCAAGTTTATCCTGAAGGACTGCAGTCCATGGGAAAGACCTACGTTAGAGCAAACTTGAGGGAAAGGAGTTGCAGAGAGGTACTGTTATGGGCTGACCACAACCCCTCGCGCCCCATCCTCCTGTGCCACTTGGGGTGGGAGGTAGAGGAGTTGGGAATGAAGGATTGAAGTTGACACTGGAGAAAAGGGGATTGTGGGGGAAGGTGTCTTAACTTTTTGTCTTTGTTTCACAGCATCCAACACTATTTTTAATTGACAAAAATTAAATTAATTTTCCCCAAATTAAGTCCATTTCACCTGTGACAGTAACTGGTAAGTGGTCTCCCTGTTTTTATCTTGCCCCACGAGCTTTTCCACTTTATTTTCTCCCTCTGTCCTGTTGAAGAGATGGGGTGAAAGAGTGGATGGGTGGGCATATGGCAGCCAGACAAGGTCAACCCACCACAGGCCACTATTAGTATCTTGGCCTTGTCAATAAGACATATATGTCACTATTTTTGTGTTAGTTCTAATTTTTGTTTATATCTTTTTAAATGGTATAAATATGTTACAGAGATGATCTCTCATTTTCTGTATGAAATCTAGGAAACTACTCCAGGCAACCACAGAGCATTTATAAAGTGTATTCTCCTGACTATTTAATAATGGAATTTAATACTTCATTATTACTTTCTAAAATGATTGGTGAGTCCACTTGTTCGATGTAAAACTAGGTATTGTGTAACTATGATTCTGAAGACAGGATGCAGAAGCAGTGTTTCTTTTTCCCTTTCTTCACAAGAAATTGCTTTTTTCTGGTTCATCTCTCTGTATGACCTTCCTTAGGCTTTTTGTAGGAGATGGATCCAGGAAACTACTGGACTTTGTTAATATTAATGAAGATGCCTCAAAACTTCACCCTTCTAAGAGACAATAAAAATATGCAGTATTACAGCTAACAAGTGCATTCATGTGGGCACTAAGAATTTGATTTAATTTATTTAATTGAAAAATTAAAGGAAATAAAATTGCAACCCCCATGGGTAAAGGATTTGAAATACTCTAATATTCTGTTTGAAAGATAAGAATTCCCATGATACAAATATAGATTAAAGCATCATAAATTATGGGTCAGGCGATAATCCCATTTACATGACAGTAAAGCTGGAATAACAAAGTGAAAATCAATAAATTTACTTTTCAGTGTCCATTATCACACATATTACGCAAGCTTAAATACTTATGTGAGACTTAAATTTCAGTGATGCTAGCAAGACATATTTAATCATTATAATTATAAAAATAGCGCATACTATCTTCAAAATTGTAGATAAAAATATAACTTCCTTTAGTGTTCTTTTTAATGTTCATTTATTAAAAAACATGTTTTAAAAATATTTTCATGCATAAAATTAGAATTAATTTTGCAGCCTTTTTAGTTGCTTAGTTAATATCTGGCAGTCACAAGAAAGTACACTAATGTTATCTATGTTGCAGTATTAGTGGAGCTCTGATGAGACACTACATTGCATAGATTTGTGTGTATGTATATATACTGAGTCATGCCTGACAAGTTATGTGGCAAAAAGCAGTCTTTCAAAAAGGCCAGGGTTTTTTTGTGTTACTATTAATGTTGCTACATCTACTACATTCCTATCTGAAAAAGGCGGACAAGCTTAGGACTTAAATTTGTCCTGCAGTATCTTTATCAGAGATCATCTATATCGGACGGGGATCCCTGTTCAATGTGATATCAAGTTGAATATGTGAATTTGTAGCTAAAAGTTTGATTTGATTAATTACATAGTCACTGTAGAATTTTGATAAATTACTGGAAAACATATGGCAGTTAGTATTTCACCACAAGCATGGTTTCCAACAATGAATGTCAGAGCTATTATGTTCATCAGCCATGCACATGTAGAAACTGTTTAAAGTCCATTATCTAGAAGTCCTAGACAGGCTAAAAGCTGTTGAGGAAATAGTAGTATCCAAAGGCTGTGAACAGCAAGGAGGCAGTTAATAAGAATCTCAACTTCTCTTACTAGGATGAAGTAGATGAAGATATGTAGATACAGTCTGTACTAATATTTAAAGAAGTCTCAATGCTCCCCTGGAAATATTTATAAAGAATTTTAGATACCCCAGAGCAATTGGTGAATAGCATTTTGCAGTCATGTTGAAATGATAAATAGATTTGCTTTATATGTTCCCAGCCCTATAAGCAGAAATTACATAAACATGTTCAGCATAAATTTTCCATAAAATGTATTCAATTACTTTTTTTCTCATGTTTCACTTTTTCTCTATCATGGTTTTCCAATCAGTTCAAAAGCTGGTATTTTTAGTAGGGTGTTTTCTGATATCTGCTTTATTCTAATCAGAGATAACCGGTTTTGTGACAGTTATATAATATCCCTTTTGTAAATGTTTTGTAAACTAACAAGCACATTGTAAAACATTTAATGCAGGAACTAATAAAGCATAATACATGCCTTAAGAATTAAGGGTGATAGTGGTCGTTCATGTTTAATTTTTTTTTCCAAGAAAAGGAATAGGCTGGAGAGTGACCCGCAAAACTTGACAACAATGACCTGAGGAATATTAGCTGGAGGCTTATCTTTCTTCTAATGTTATCTTCTTTTTCTTAACATCTCTACAAAATAATGAAGAAAATGGTCTAATAATGAGATTTACCCCATTTTCTTGGAAATTCTTGATTTTGTTTTATACAAGAGGACTCTGGTTGTCTAATTTTAATCCAAAAAGAAAGAATATTTACAATCACCCCAGTCTTAAATTTAAAGAAGTTTACATTTAAAAAACGCAAGGTTCATCAGTACCTCAATGGTATTACAGTGTTCAAACAACTCAGAAATGTAGCCTTTAAAGTGTGTTTCATTTATTTTGCAAAACAATTTCCTGGCCTTCTAAAATGGAGGAACACAAAGTTTCAAGGGATTTCATTTAACTAATTTTTGCTTTGTTTCCCAAGGTGGAAAATAGATACACTGAATTTCACTTTAAGCATGCAGCATTAGAATATTTCTACTTTTGCAATCTCACTAGATATGCATTTAGAAAGCTCCTTTATTTAGATGCCTCTCTGCTTCTAAAATACCCCAATATGTATGAAGCTCACATACTCCTTGTGTGTGACAATTCCCAGCAGCTTCTCACGATGTATTTTGTTATCTTAATGGCTGTGGTTTTGTCTCAATTAGCTGTGTAGCACTACAGTGGTTCTGGCAATAGGAAAGACAGTGAGAATATTAACTTTTTTACCTCATCCTGACTGAAAATAAAAGCTAAAGTTTTAAGAAATATTTATGAATGAAAGTTTATCATGCAATTTCTTAGTGAAGTTGAAGCACAATCATTTTGAACGCTTAAATTAACACTGACAATATTTCCCTTTATATCATAATCCTTTTTTTAGAAAATCAAGATCTGATTTGACAGCAGATAATGTCTGTTAGTGACTTCAAAGACCTTTGAATTGGATCCTTGTAAGAAGAAAGATAGGTACTTTTGCTTGTGGTAGACCATCAGAGGCAAGCATGTTAGTTCAGTAGTCTGACTCAGCAAAGCTCCTGAAACATTTTATCTCTACAATGCAATAAAGTAATTCCTTATTTTTTTTTAACATTACGTAATAGTTTGGTGCTGTTCTTTATTTATGTAATTTAAAAGATAAAAGGTATTTATGATAATGAGTTATATGAATGTTTATGAGCTATATGTATCATGATCCGCAAATTGACATGACGATGTTTGACCAAGCAATGACAAAGCATTGTTTGTTAGTCAACGTTAGGAATATTTCTTCTTTTTAAACAGGTCTTGGAAGTTCTAGTTCTTTTGCTGAAAATGTTTTCTTTCAACATGAAGCTGCCTTATCTATTCCAGTGTATGTGTGCTGCTCGGTTCTGTGAGGGTGATACATGCCCTGGGTGAGTTTGCACTATTGAACTTAGTACAATCAACAGTTGATTGAAGCTAATTGCTTTTAGATGTTACCTTAGCTACAGAGGATTTAGAATATAAGATTCCTGCTAAAAATAACACATTTTTTGGTGTTGATTCAGTGTGAATACTACTGGAAACTAATAAATAATATTATTGCCTGTCCTAGATTACAGAGTTATTTCTAAGAAATAGGTTGGTTGCTAAACAGAACAAAAATATACCAGGACTTTGAAAATAATATACTCTCCTCTCTTCATGATATTTCATTCCAACACAGTAATCATATAGGTAAGTTTAAGCTCCTCTGAAAGATGGCTGAAACCGATTGCACTCTTTTGTTGTGCCTCTGATTTACTGTCATGCCCAGGACTTTCTTAGATTTTAATTTCCAGATATTAAGGTTTATACCTATAAGTATTTCATATGTTTGGTACAGAGTCTGTAACTCTTTATTCTGATAAATGTAGATCTGTGAAATCTGAGAAAATAAATTCAATTAACTTTTTAAATCTCCATTTCAAAATTAATATATATCTCCTTTTTATCCTTTTTGAGACAGAAGGTAAAACCTGTGGGACGGAGAGGTGAATATCTTGAGATTAATTTAGGGAGTTGAGAAAGAGGCTGATGGGGAAAAAAAAAAAAAAGCTGGGCTAGTATATATTTAATACATAGCATTTCTAATTACTTGAAATGGTTAATACACAGTATTTCTAAGTACCTGAGTTCAGCAGAAAGAGCTAATGAAATATCCATAGAACATATGAGTGATCTTTGAAGTACTGTTTACTGATCTGTTTATGTCAGGATAATTCCACTGATACCAGTAGTCACTTCTGATTTATGTAATACGACTAACAGAAAAACCTGTATTTATACACCAAAACAAGATTTAAGTGTATGAATGATTTCAACACCTCGCATTACTGGTTTTCGGCTTATAATAATAAGATAATAGTTTAAATTTCAAAATACGCTGACTTAATGCTAAATATTTTCTGGTATCCTTAAGACTGAAAAGCTTTAGCTATCCTATGTACTCGGTGGATAAAGAACTGGCTGGACGGTCGCACTCAAAGAGTTGCAGTCAACGGCTCGACGTCCAAGTGGAGAGCAGTGACGAGTGGCATTCCTCAGGGGTCAGTACTGGGACCCGTGCTGTTCAACATCTTTGTCAGCGACATGGACAGTGAGGTAGAGTGCACCCTCAGCAAGTTTGCTGATGATACCAAGCTGTTTGGCGAGGCAGACACGCTGGAGGGGAGGGATGCCATCCAGAGGGACCTGGACAGGCTGGAGAGGTGGGCCCAAGCCAACATCATGCAGTTCAACAAGGCCAAGTGCAAGGTCCTACATCTGGGTCGGGGCAATCCCAAGCACAAATACAGCAGCCCTGAGGAGAAGGACCTGGGGGTGCTGATTGATGAGAAGCTCAACATGAGCCAGCAATGTGCAATCGCAGCCCAGAAGGCCAACCGTATCCTGGGCTGCATCAAAAGAAGTGTGGCCAGCAGGTCAAGGGAGGTGATTCTGCCCTTCTAGTCTGCTCTCGTGAGACCCCACCTGGAGTACTGCATCCAGCTGTGGAGTCCCCAACATAAGAAGGACATGGACCTGCTGGAGCGGGTTCCAGAGGAGAGCCACGAGGATGATCCGAGGGCTGGAGCACCTCTCCTATGAGGAGAGGCTGAAAGAGTTGGAGTTGTTCAGCCTGGAGAAGAGAAGGCTCCGGGGAGATCTTATTGCGGCTTTCCAGTACCTAAAGGGGGCCTACAGGAGAGCTGGGGAAGGACTTTTTACTAGGGCATGTAGTGATAGGACAAGGGAGAATGGCTTTAAACTGGAAGAGGGCAGGTTTAGATTAAACATTAGGAAGAAATTTTTCATTTTGAGGGTGGTAAGGCACTGGCCCAGGTTGCTCAGAGAAGTTGTTGAAGCTCGGTCCCTGGAGGTGTTCAAGTCCAGGCTGGACGTGGCCTTGGGCAACCTGGTCTAGTGGGAGGTGTCCCTGCCTATGGCAGGGGGGTTGGAACTCGATGATCTTCAAGGTCCTTTCCAACCTAAACCATTCTATGATTCTATGATCCTCCAGCTTCTCAGGATTGTTCACCTTGTATGGCTCAGTCTTTTCCTTATTGCGTATAAAATCTATGGTCATTAACTGTGCAGTGGTGATTTATAACAGCTGAGGACTTGTTCACTTTTTTTTCTTTTTTAATTTAGTTTTCTTCTCTTTTCTCTGAAGTGACAGCAACAAACACATCAAAATAAAAATGTTATAATTGTTTCAGGAAGCCACTGGCCAAAATAAACCTTTATAATTTCCAACATTTTTGTTTCTCTAAAACCTTACATGTTTGGTTTAATCAAAGCTCCACATAAAACTTCATTTATATTATAAGGTGAATAATTTGTATTTTGAAGTTAAACTTCTGATTTGAAATTTTTAGCAAATGTAGTTAATATTTAAATTGGCAATATCCAGGGTTCTTCACAGTTAGTTGGCTAAATGTTCAGCAATCATATTGTATTATAAATGTAAGCCTTTTGTCTTCCAAAACAGGATATGAACAAGCTCTTTATTTCATTCCAATCACCTTTTTACACTTGATTGTAACATCAGTTCTGTCCTTCAAGACATCAGAAAAAACACTTTTATACATCTTTTCTTGCAGCCGTTGGACTGCCTAAAGCAAAGCGTTACTCTCAAAGTAGTAACAAGGAGGTACCTATGGGTGTTTACTGCAACAATCCAAGGAAGAGGAAAATATGCAATAGTAATTCCACCAAAGCAAGTAAAGAGTGCTTTTGTAAGTGATTTTGTAAGTATGAATTTTAAGTTTATTACACATTTGCTAAATGCAAAATAATCTGCTGCCTTTCAGCGAACATCTTACCTTAAAAATACTTTTTTTCCTCTTTTACAGACAGTGTTGTGCTGACAGTAACATAGGACTGGAAGATACAACCTGTTACCTACTGACTGTAAATGTATTAATATATTAATAATCACCTCCATGTTTCAAACAGCATTCACTCTGTTCTGGAGAGATATCTTCAGAAGGCAACAGTCCCAGTTTGGAGGTTATAATAGCAGTCATACCAGAAGAGTGCATTTCCTAGTTGGCCAGTGTTTTGTGGATTGGAAGCCTGAATGTAGATGTAAATGTCAACTGCTTTCACTTCTGAAAAACACTCCCACCTCTTTAAGTATCCACTGACTTCCTTTCCTCAGTATCACCAGGTAGAATATGGTTATCTGTGGCTTGAAATGAAATTGGCTAAATAAGGTCAGACATTTTATTAACCTCTTAGAAGTGCTTTTCTACTAATTTATTCTACTTAAAAAGAGATGCAAAAACATATTTTGATATATCATGGAAAGAGGAGAGAACGTTTGTTTGGTTAGTTTTCTTGTTCAGCTTACCTGGTAAATGTGTAAGAATTTGATGCCTGGAAATGCCACTAAGTGTTTAGAGACGCCTAAGTCATGTTGTAGATGTTAAAAAAAGAAAAGACCTGAAATTCTACTTCTCCCCAGGGTTTGAAATTTCCTTCTCAGCCTGAGAGAGAAAATAAAACTGATATTAAGATCACCAAATATTTTCCAGGCTTTGACAATACAACTGATTACAAAAAATAGGTCTTGTTACTCTTTTGAAAGACACCCAATGAATGAAACTGTGCCTACCAATATCGTAGGCTGCCTACTGTATTACATCTTCCAGAGAACTGAATAATTGAAGACTGACAGATTTGTCCTTAATTATCAGATAGCATGGAATGTGAAAACAAGTAGAGAATATTGTGTCCCTGACCCCTGAAAAGTTATAGAAAAAGTGAAAAATACCATTAAAAATTTGTAATAACCCTAAGTATCGATAACTTTTTGTCATTAGAATACAACCTTTAACATTTATTCATCAATAATTAATGTTATTTCAGGAAATACTAAAAATACAGTCCATTCATTGCCATCCACCTATTCATTTGGTTTTACGAAAAATATATCAGTGTGTTGTGTATATACAGTGGGGAGGAGAGAGACAGAGTTCAATGTTCCTTCTGATGTTGATGCTTAGTAATTTAAGAAATCTGAGTGAACACTCAGGTACCCGTAGGGATGCAAGCAAATGACTGAACGTTAGTTTAGGCAGAGGTTTGAATATGTAATTTATTTATGAACTAATGCATTAATTCATGAGAATCTGGAAGTGGTTAGGGGATTAGGGCTTTTTACTCTATAATCTTTCCTTGGGAAATGTATAGTTTAGTAGTTTTAGCCAGCTGGTGATCAAAACACTCTGTGAAGCCAGATTGGTTTGCTTTCTTTACTTAAATGTACCTCTGAGCCAAATGTGAGGTACTGACATCAGTCTGTCATAATAGATCTGTTTGTGAGGATTTAGACAACCCTTTGACCCTTTGAAAATGTTCTAGACTAGAATTTGCTCTAAGTAAACCCTTTTTTTTTAAAGAGAGGTCAGTCATTTATCTAACAATCATTTGAATAAAAATTGAAAATATAAACAAGTGACAAGTCCTGAAATCTGTGAAAGTGTAACTAGATGAAGAGCAACAAAGAAGAAAGAAAAAAATATTTTTTTTTTGTAAATATGCACCCAAAAATGTTATAGATTTTTAGAAGGCTTTTTCATTTTTTTTTAATATGAGATTAATGTACGATACCTTTATACCTTTGGTTACTTGGCTTTGTCCTTTAAATAAACAACAAACCAAGAGACAAGAGACTGCAGTTCTATAAAGGTAGGGTAGAAAGGCTAAAGCATCATTCATGCTGCTTCCAAGGTTATACTCTAGTTTTTGATACTTAAAAGCAAAGAAAAGAAATATCTGAGGTTGTTATTTTTAGACTCATGTAGAAGACACTGGGTCCTGTTTCTTTTTTTCTTTTTTTTTGTTTGTGTGAGTGACTGCCAAATCAAATAGTTGGCAACTCTTTCTAGATTGATTCCAAAACTAGAATTAACTGAAAGAAGACAGTTGCTGAAGGGAATTTTTTAGTCAAGAAAAAAGAAAAGAAAGCACTCTGAAATATGGAATCTAAATTATGTAACTGTTTCAGAAGAAAAGCAATGAAGCTAATCATCCAAATGAAAAGAAAGTAAAAGAATACATGATAAAACTAAATATTTCCCAATTCTACTTCTTAATTATACAGAAATCACAAGGCATTACACAATTTCACAACCTAGCCCCGATATTTTATTTTATCTCTGTTCCTTAAAGAAAATTAAGTCCCTCTCTTCTTTAAGGAATTTCCAAGTCAAATAGCATAGTTCATACGTTACAAACATTTTTTCCCTTTTGTCTTGACCATGCAAATTCAGTCAGATACAGCCAAAAAATATGTATATAAAATGTACATAATATTACGTAGAATGTGTATTACACTTTTTTTAATGTAATCCTTTCTCTGTTGTGGTCTTTCCTGGCAAGGTTTTCTCTCAAGCTTTCTGTATCTCTGTGTCTAGTAGCACAGTGTGGGGAGAAAAGTGCTACCCATGACAAAGTTAGGGATGACTAGAGAGCATTTATCCAAGAAAACCAATGGAATAGGTTAGCACAATTGCGAGGCTTCTCTCCATGATCTTTGAAAGTCATATAATATTTTGGCATTCAAATAGCTACACAGGATCGTGTTTTGGGGAAACCCTACTGTATTTGTTAAAGAAATACTTGAAAGTACTTACCCAGACAATTTTAGTGTCAGCGAAATAGTTAATTAATATCTTAGAAGAATTCCATTACTTCTTCCAAAATAAAGTGTGACTATTAAAACTGTGACTTCTTCTACAAGAAATGTTATTTGTTTAAAATTAACTTAATTATACAGTATTCATGTAAGAGGATAACTTCAATGACAAACGTGCAGAATATGAGGGATTTTCTGTTCATGCATAAACACATGTACTACCATAGTAAAAACAGGTTTCTTGCCTTATTGAGGAGCTTTGGTAGTAATCCAATAAAATAAGAGCATATTCTATCTTCAAAGCTTTTACTCAAAGCTACAAAAAGACTGAGGAAGAAAAGTGTTGGAGGAACCATGACTGTTTGTGCATGTTTCTTCATTACATTTGCCCTACTATGAAAGATTCTCTGAATCTATGTCTTTCTTCTAAATTTTTAACAGTAAAGTTTTCTTTTTTGTGCAACAACTTCTTTATTGCTGAAGGCAACAGGGTCATCAGGGTAGAAATCTAATAGATCTTAATAAAGTCAGATTTATTTTTATTTAAACAAAATGGAAAAATATTTAAAATATTCATTTTCATTTTTCAATTTTTTCATTTGTAGAAATGAAGTTAATTATAAAGTACTCACTAGTTGATATTCAAGGATAGCCTTTTCCATGCTTAAGAAAGGTCCTTACCAAAAAGGAGGAAATCAAGCAAAAATGGCAGGAGGTATATATGGATGAGCAAGGAGCTCTTGACTGAATTCAGACATTAAAGAAAGCATACAAGAGGTGGACACAGGGCCAGGTGACCCAGGAGGAGTACAGAATTGCTATCCATTTGTGCAGAGATGGATTAGGAAAGCCAAGGCTGACCTGGGGTTGAATCTGGTGAGGAATGTGAAAAGCCACAAGAAAGGATTCTACAAATACATAAAAAGTAAAAGGAAAAGGAAGGAAAACATGGACCTGCTGCTGAGTGGTGCAGGTAAATGGCTGAAAAAAAGACACAGAAAACCCAAGGCACTCAATGCTTTCTTGGCCTCAGTATTTCCTTGTAAGATCTGCCTCAGTATTTCCTTGTAAGATCTGCCTTCAGGAATCCCAGGCCCCTAAGGCTAGAGTGAAAGTCTGGAGCAAGGAAGACATTGGTGGAACAATTATGGAGATCATTGTGAGGTCTCTCTTGTTTATCTTTGAAAGTTCATGGTGACTGGAAGAGGTTTCCTAAGCCTGAAAGAGAGCATATGCCACTCCTAAGAGCAAGGAGGAAGAATCAGAGAACTACGAATTGGTCAGCCTCACCTCAATCACTGGAACGGCGAGTCCAGTGAAGGGCAATGAGGATGATGAAGGCACTGGAGCATCTCTCAACTGGGGAAAGGCTGCGAGAGCTGAGACTGTTCAGCCTGGAGATGAAAAGGCTCAGCGGTGATCTCACCAGTGTGCACAAATATCTCAGTGGAGGGAATGAAGGAGGGGGAGCCAGACTCTCCTCAGTAGTGCCCACCAACAGGACAAGAGGCAATGGGCACAAATTAAAAATCAAGAAATTCCATCTGAACACAGTAAAACACTTTTTTACTCTGAAGGGGATCAGACACTGAAACAAGTTTCCAAGAGAGTTTGTGTAGTATCCAAGTGTGGAGGTATTCAAAACCCAAGATGACAGAGTCCCAGATGGCCTGCTGTAACTGCCTGTGCTTGGAGCAGGGGAGCTGGACCAGGTGAGATCAAGAGCTCTCTTCCAACCTTAATAATTATTTGATGCTATAACTTTAATGTAAAGAAGTTGATTTCTGAAGCCTTTCTTTTAAAGCTTCATGAACATAATCCCTGAAATATCGTACTAGCTAGTACATTTTAGATATTACAAAAAATGTATCTATTCATTCTTTACTAACAGATAAAATCCTCTCCCATCAATGTATTTAATCATCCACTGAAGTCAGTCAGTACTCTTTGGCTAAAAGTAGCCACTCCTTGGTTCTGTGTTATGACCTTTCTTAGAAATAATAATAGTAATAGTAATAATAATAATGATGTCCATATAGGGTATAAATCCTTCATGTGAACATATCAGCAAATAAGAGTACAAATTGCTGTTGAGCCTTGAAAGAAAAACAGTTCAAAATTACTTTCTGCGTTGCTAGCCATTAGGGCTCCACTTCTTCATCATCAGCCAAGGGACCTCAGGGTTTTCTGTAGAAAATTGGAACTATTATTTCTAATGTAATTCTGGTGATTTCTTGTGACCCTGCTAATGAGTCAAAAAAATTCTTAGGTTCTCCCAAGGCTCTATACAACAGGCAAGATATATTAGGAAGTAAATAAAGCATAATCACACTAAAATATGTTGTTAAAAAGAGAGTGCTTGTCAGCAGAGTCACTATGCTGTTGTGTCTTTTCTCCTTCTCATAACTGTTGAGGTATAAAGAAACCACAAAAACACAAGAGCTATGTTTGTTCTTAAAAAGAGAATCCCAGAGAAGGATTGATTCCAGAGTAGACCAGCAAAACCTTTTCCACATTTTCACATTGTATTTCTTTATCTGTCAAGGAATGAACGACAGAATCATAGAATGTTTTGAGTTGGAAGGGGGTTCAAGACCACCGAGTTCCAACTCCCCTGCCATGGGCAGTGACACCTTCCTGTAGACCAGATTGTTCAAAGCCCCATCCAACCTGGTCTTGAACACTACCAGGGATGGAGCATCCACGGCTTCTCTGGGCAACCTGGTCCAGTGTCTCATCACCCTCACAGTAAAGAATTTCTTCCTGATTTCTAATATAAGCATACTCTGTTTCAGTTTAAAACCATTACCCCTCATCCTATCACTACACTCTCTGATAAAGAGTCTCTCCCCATCTTTCCTGTAGGTCCCCTTTAGGTACTGAAAGGCTACTATATGGTCTCCGTGGAGCCTCCTCTTCTCCAGGCTGAACAACCCCAACTCTCTCAGCCTGTATTCATAGGAGAGGTGCTCCAGCCCTCGGATCATTTTCGTGGCCCTCCTCTGGACCCACTCCAACAGGTCCATGTCCTTCTTATGTTGAGGGCTCCAGCACTGGATGCAGTACTCCAGGTGGGATCTCACGAGAACAGAGCAGAGGGGCAGAATCACATCCCTCGACCTGCTAGCTACGCTTCTTTTGATGCAACGCAGGATACGGTTGGCCTTCTGGGCTGCGAGCACACATTGCCGTTTCTTGTTGAGCTTCTCATCAACCAACACTCCCAAGTCCTTCTCCTCAGGGCTGCTCTCAATCCTTTCTCTGCCCAGCCTGTATTTGTGCATGGGATTGCCCCAGATTTAGCAGAGTTTTCAGAAGGATCTGCTCCATGATCTTGCCAGGCACAGCGGTAAGACTGATTGACCTGTACTTTCCAGGGTCTTTTTTTTTTACCCTTTTTAAAAATGACCATTATGTTTCTCCTTTTCCAGTCAGCGGGAACTTCACCAGCCTGCCATGACTTCTCAAATATGATGGATAGCGGCTTGGCAACCTCATCCAGCAGTTCCCTCAGGACCCATGAATGAATCTCATCAGTTCCCATGGACTTGTGCACCTTCAGGTTCCTCAGCTAGTCTTAAACCTTCACTTACAGTGGTCAGTACCTCATTCTTCCAGTTCCTACCTTTGCCTTCTGCGACTTGGGCAGTGTGGCTAGGGCCCTTCCTAGTGAAGACTGAGGCAAAGGAGCTGTCAAGTATCTCAGCCTTCTCCATGTCCTGGGTGACCAGGTCTCCTGTTTCCTTCCTGAGTGGGCCCACATTTTCCCTAGACTCCCTTTTGTCACTGATATACCTATAGAAGGCTTTCTTGTTGCCCCTGATGCCCCTGGCCAGATTTACCTCTATCTAGGCTTTAGCTTTCCTAACCCGATCACTGGTTGCTCAGACAATTTCTCTGTATACTTCCCAGGCTACCTGTCCTTGTTTCCACCCTCTGTAGGCTTCCTTTTTTTATTTGAGATTGTCCAGGAGCTCCTTATTCATCCATGCAGGCCTTCTAGTGTTTTTGCCTGACTTCCTCTTTGTTGGTATGCATCGCTCCTGAGCTTGGCGGAGGTGGTCTTTGAATATTAGCCAGCTTTCTTGGGCCCTTCTTCGTTCCAGGGCTTTATCCCACTGTACTCCAGCAAGCAGATCCCTGAAGAGGTTAAAGTCTGCTCTCCTGAGTACAGGGCAGGGAGCTTGCTGTGCGCCCTCCTTACCACCGTAAGGATCTCAAACTCCACCATCTCATGGTCACTGCAACCAAGGCTGCCCTTGAGCGTGACATTCCCCACAGGCCCCTCCTTGTTGGTGAGAACAAGGTCCAGCATGACATCTCTCCTCATTGCTTTTCTGTCACTTGGAGAAGGAAGTTATTGCTGATGCATTCCAGGAAACACCTGGATTGCTTATGCCCTGCTGTGTTGTCCTTCCAGCAGATATCAGGGTGGTTGAAGTCCCCCATAAGGACCAGGGCTTGTGAATGTAAGGCTGCTCCTATCTGTCTACAGAGGGCCTTGTTGACTTGGTCTTCCTGGTCGGGTGGCCTGTAGCAAACCCACACTGTAACATCACCTGTCCTTGCCCTCCCTTTAATCTTGACCCATAAGCTCTGGGTCAGCTCCTCCTCCATTCCCAGGCAGAGCTCCATGTATTCCAGCTGGTCCTTGACATAAAGGGTGACACCTCCTCACAGGAGCCATCCCACCACGTCTCTGTGGTGCCAATTAGATTATAACCTTGCAGGCATGCACACATCTCTAACTCCTCTTTTTTGTTACTAATGCTACACGTGTTTGCATAGAGGCATTTAAGTTGGGTTTCCGATGAATCTAGTTCCCTGGCTGGAATGGCTCTTTTTCTTTTATGCTGCACTCCAGGTGTTCTCCTGCTGACCTGCAACCCATCTCCAGATTGTGGGCCTCTACTGCTAGTATCAGCATTGTATTGGTAGGAGTGGCATGGATTCCAGTTCTCCTCCCTCAGTAACTCTAGTTTAAAGCCCTCTTCACAAGGTTGGCAAGCCTCTGACCAAAGAGATTCTTCCCTTTTTCTGATAAATGGACCCCATCCAGCCCCAGTAGACCACACTTCTCAAAGTGAGTCTTGTGATCTAAGAAGCCAAACCCCTGTCTGTGGCACCAGTCCTGTAGCCAGCTATTGATTTGCCAGATTCACCTGGCCTGTCAACCTCTCTCCCTTTGACCAGGAAGACTGATGGAAAAAATACCTGTGCTCCCGAATTTCTGACCGCTGCTCCCAGGGCTTTACAATCTTTCTTGATAGTCTTTAGGCTGGTCCCAGAAGTGGGAAGCAAATCCCATGTGTGTCTTCTTCAGATAAACAAGACATTCTGAGGGACATAAAGTCTCTTTTGATATTTCTGAGTCACCTCATTGCAACATCATTTGATTCTACTTGGAATAGTAGGAACAAGTGATAATCTGCAGGCTTTACCAGGCTCGGCAGCCTCTCTGTGACATCATGTATGTGAGCTCCCAGCAGACAGCAAACCTCTCTGGAGACAGTGTCTGGGCAACGAATGGGTGCTTTGGTGCCTCTTAGCAACAAGTCTTCAATTACTAACATCCTATATACTTTTCTGGTGTCACTGGTTCTAATGTGTGTGGGTAGTTGGACCAACTTTGCATGGTTGTCCTTGCCTGGGTCTCTACTGTTACTCACTCTCTCTTCATTCCCCAGCCCTAGGGCATCATATCTGTTACTTAGGGGCACTTCAGGGGGAAGGGGAGGATTCTTCCTCCTGCTCTGAGCAGAGACAACAGTCCATTTTCGTTGGTCTTGTGACTTAGTTGAGTCTGGCACCTCATGGTTGGAAGCAAGCTTACCTTCCCTTTGCAAAGTCTGAAGGCAGGTCTGTAGCTCAGATTGTGACGTTTGTGGATTTGACCAGTGGAGCACTCGGTGGATAAGGAATTGGCTGGCCGGTCGCACTCAAAGAGATGCAGTCAACAGCTTGATGTCCAGGTGGAGACCAGTGATGAGTGGGGTCCTGCAGGGGTCCGTATTGGGACCAGTATTATTTAACATCTTTGTCGGGGACGTGGAGAGTGGGCTTGAGCGCACCCTCAGCAAGTTTGCTGATGACACCAAGCTGAGTGGTGTGGTTGATACTCTAGAGGGCAGGGAGGAAGGGATGCCATCCAGAGGGGCCTGGACAGGTTTTAGAGGTGGGCCTGTGCGAACCTCATGAAGTTCAACAAAGCCAAGTGCAAGGTCCTCCACGTGGGTTGGGGCAATCCCAAGTACAAATACAGGCTGGGCAATGAGGGGGTTGAGAGCAGCCCTGAGAAGAAGGGCTTGGGGGTAATGGTGGATGAAAAACTGAATATGAGCCGACAATGTGCACTAGCATCCCAGAAAGCCCAAGAAGGCTGGAGAAGGACTTTTTACAAGGGCTTGTAGTGATAGGACAAAGGGTAATGGTTTTAAACTGGAAGAAGGTAGATTTAGAGTAGATGTTAGGAAGAAATATTTCATTATGAGGATGGTGAGGCACTGGAACAAGTTGCCCAGGGAACTTGTGGATGTCCTGTCCCTGGAAGTGTTCAAGGCCAGGTTGGATGGGTCTTTGAGCAACCTGGTCTAGTGGGAGGTGCCCCTGGTTTCACTAACCCTTTATTTATGTCACTATCAAACCCATTAAAACCAGTGGTCTCCTTGTGACAAAGTAACAGTTTAGTCCTCAGGGAGATGTGAATTAATTTTATAACAACGCCCCCAGGTTATTACTGAAGCTGGAAGAGAATAGTTGGCAAGACTTCATTTATTCCAGTTTAGCACTTGGATAAAAGATATTTCAAACTTTTTTCTGAAAAATTAAGAGAGCTATAGCACAGGATGGTAGATAACCTGACAGTAATAGTGGCATCTCTATAGGATTCAGATTGAAATACCTGTTCTGCCTAAACTAGACTAGAGCTTTGAATTAAAATCTTCTCAACTGACCTGATCCACTTACCTATTGTTATGTGGTTATTACATTTTGACAAGAGATTCCTACACTGAAAACTTCGTTTCCCAGTTGTAGTTTAATGAAAAAGGCGTACGTTTCACTGAATCCATATTTGACAAGGAAAACGAGAATTTGAATAAAAGATTGCCAATCACCAGTTAATAAATAACATTACATATTTTTACCACCTTATATTGTTTGAGAGGTAAGCTTTGCCTATGAACTCTATTTTAGTGTTAGTGAAATATGTGGGTTTTGTACATCGCTTTCTTCTGAAAAGGAGTAACCCAAGATGCAAAGAACACTTCAATTTACAGAAAATTTCTCAATGATAAATCTATGTACCATTAAAGCCCATAGATGTCTCCGCTCTGTCATTCCAGCACTTTTCCCAATTACAGGCAGTAAAATATTAGCGTTTTCTTTTTTTTTTCCTTTCTCTGCAATCTGTTTTCTCAGCTATTACCCATCAGAGACTATGTTCAGGACACTTCCCAACTGCTTCAGTCTGGAATCATTATTAGACATATATCCTAGTGTTGATGCCTAGCAATAGGGATATTGTCACTGACACATGTGTTGTAAGCATTTAATTATAATTAAATAAGCACCAGACCAAGCTACATTCAGCTGCATTATAATGTGATTAAAGGCTTGCTCTAAGAAATAGTCAGGATCTGCTCTGCTAGTTTTACTTTCTAATCCTCTAAGAAAGGATTAACATTAAAAAAATAGTCTCATTATTTCTCTGCTCCTTCATTTCAAGGCGCAAATAATATTTGAAGATTAGAAAGCTTACTTTGTCTTCTGCCATTGATGTTGCACAAACTAACATAGTTTTTTCACACAATAATTTTACAATTATAGTGCATATTATATATAGTCGTATTTAGGTCTGTCTTGGTGTCTGATCCATACAATAAAATTGATTGAATTTTCCATTGCTGTCCCTTTCTTTAGCCTAATCTGTTTTCATTATCTTAACCAGATCATTTCAAATCCTTTTCATGCACATTCATATGCACTCCATGGAAGTTTTATTGTCATAAATAAAAAAGATAACTAATTTTCCTTAAAAAAAAAGTAGGTCTTAAAAAAAAAGTTAGGTCTGTCTTGGTGTCGTGGTTTAGGCCAAATCGGCCACTGGGGACCTAGGGGACCCCAGATGGGACCGACAGATGCTCCCCTCTACCCCTCTTCAAAGAGAGAGGCAGAGGAGGAAAAAGAGACTTACGAGTTTAGAAAGATCTAAACTACTTTAATGAAGTATTAATAATAAAATAAAATAAATAATGAGAAATATACAAAACCGTATCAAGCTCCCAAGATGACAATCACGACACCGGCTGGCACTGGGGCAGTCCCAGGCTGGACTCAGTGACGGACGGGAACTGGATTCCGGATCTGGATTCAGGATCGGGTCCAAAGGCAGACGAACAGACAGAGTCCTCCTCAGACGTCAGCCGTTGAAGCAAGAAGGCAAAAAGAAAGAAGGGCGAAAAAGAAGGAGCCCTGACCCTTTGCTCCGTCAGCTTTTATACTGAGCATGAGGCAGATGGGATGGAATACGCTGTTGGTCAGTTTTGGGTCACCTGCCCTGTCCGCTCCTCCCCGCAGGTGGGACCCCATTATGCTTTTCCGCTTCCGACCCTCCAACGTGGCAAATAACACAGCCGGTTGGCCTTGGGTGTTAGAACAATAAGTGTAAGCAAGAGCCTCCCTGCATACCATGTCTGGACATCAGCTATAAACATCGGTCTTATCACTCTGAGAGAGTGAACATTGTCTGCACAATATGCTGTTAATTTCAGTAGTTAGAAGAGGCCCAGCTAAGAAGCGAAGCTACTGAACAAAATTGGTCCTGTTTTACCTCAAACCAGGACAATGTTGCACAAACTAACATAGTTTTTTCACACAATAATTTTACAATTATAGTGCATATTATATATAGTCGTATTTAGGTCTGTCTTGGTGTCTGACCCATACAATAAAATTGATTGAATTTTCCATTGCTGTCCCTTTCTTTAGCCTAATCTGTTTTCATTATCTTAACCAGATCATTTCAAATCCTTTTCATGCACATTCATATGCACTCCATGGAAGTTTTATTGTCATAAATAAAAAAGATAACTAATTTTCCTTAAAAAAAAAGTATTATCAGAAATATTTACTTGGAATAAGAAAAAGTTCACACAGATTATTTTAAATTTAGTACACTTAACATTTTTTTACTAATCATTATTTTATTCAAATCAAATATGATAGTTTTATGTCTAGAATATCTTAAATGCTCTGCCGCTTGGGCAATTTAATTAATTCATTCATTCATGTTTTGCCAAATTATTTCTCAAAAACTTTGGGAAATCACCTCTAAAATTGACTTTCCGTTTATTAAGGAGATTTTAAGTTTAAAAATGAGTAAAGTTTGGGTGTAAAAATTATTTAATTGAGAATCTGTACTGCTATGGTAGAAGTTTAAAACCCGTGTCTAAAATTCACAGGCTAGAATGGCAGTTCCAAGAGTCATTGCTTCAAAGACTATCCCTTGTTCTAACAGAAACAAGAAACGAAACTTTGGACTTATTTTTGAGCACATGCAATGATGGAAATATGTGCACTATTCCTTCAGATAAGTGCGGGGGCGGGGGTTAATGTTTAGAAATTCATTCATGGATTTATTCCGTAGGCACTTAGCCTAAGTTAAAATAGCAAGATGAGAACTTACCTTGGAAAAGGAAAATACGTTCTGTCATATTCACTGTAGAGCTGGGCTCAGTGCCCAAAGTTCTTGATGATGGTTCAAGGGGTTTTGTATTTAAAAGGTTTGTGGAGATGAATTTTATGTTTCTGTCATCACCCTTTAATACCCTTTTTTTAAATATTAGTCTTATATTTGCAAATTCTTTATATACATGTTATTTTTAAATAATATTTAATAGACCCTTAAGTAACAAAATATTCATATTTAGTACAAATTCTAAGTACTTTTGGAGAATCCTTATGGGAAACAGACTGACTTAAAATGTACTTTTATTTGAAACTATGTTTTCTATACAGGGCTATTCTGGAAGCATCATGTGAAGTAAAGCTTCAGAACAGGACTAGCTTTCTGCATATGATTAGAGAGACCAAAATTATCTTTCCCTTGGCACATCTGCAAAAGACAGCACTTAAAAAATAAACTCTCTCTGCAGGCTATTGAAATTAAGCACAGTGATCTCATACAAAGCACAGTGCAGCTGGTACCATGGGATGAAGACAGTTGAATCTTTTCTAATGGAAAAATGAAGTCAGACCAAGCTTGCCTCCTTTCTTTCACAAAATATAATTATGTAAACTACAAAGCTCCATTATAGACAATGTTTATAATTCGCAACTGTTTTTCCCTTAATTTTAAATAAAGGCTGTTAATGGTTGATGTCAAGCCAACATATTTCCTACAGATGCCACAAACAATGAACAATCAAAAATCTGTTTCTGTTGTTTCTTTCGTAATTATTTCAAATTGTGGGAACCAGTAATAAAAATCAACGTAATGAACAAACACCATTACATGTTGATAAACATCATAGTCTTTCAATTTCAAGACAAAAAATATGGCATACTAACTAGTAGAGAAATTAATTTTTTTCTCCACAATGATACACAGAATTTGATTTTATGGATTTTCAAGTTTAGATCATTTTATGCTATAGAATGTTTTCCAGTTCTGTTGATTTATCTAACGTGTCTAAGGAGTTTATGAATCTCTGCATTATGTTTAAACAATGTTACATATAATTAGCATACAAACAGTGTTGCAGTAATTCAAATGATTAATTGCTGTATTCAGCAGAATGATGGGAAAATGTTTCTTTCTGTTATTCTGTGGCTTTTAAAATTTGCAGGCATGTAAACTGTGATTCTGCATTGGACCCTACTAAGGCAGTCTCTTGCATAAATTAAGCTTTCATCAATCTCTGTATTATTGCATGAGCCCGGAGGTCTCTACTACTGTGTCTGATAGTAAAGATAAAAGTAATTTATTAAAATCAGAAGGAATAAAAGAGTTCCTAAAAGTCAGGAAGAAAACGTAAATTTCCTGTTTCAAGAGAGTTTCCTCCTGTTTAGATAAGGCTGAAACAGATGACTCATATGGAATCTGCTTTTTCATTTGTCATACACCATTGTCAAAAGGAAAGAAATGAACATTAAAACAATGTAAGAATTTGAATGATTCATTTAGTCTTTGAGATGCTACTGGGGCATAACAAGTCTCTAACTGTTACCTTTATTGGGTTGGAGGGGACAGAAATTTTCCTTTTTTCCTATGCAGAGTGTTTTGGATTAAAAAAGAAAAAAAAAAAGAACATGAAAGTCTGACAAACTACTGTTGATGAAGAATACTGAACTTTCTTCTATGTCTACAGGGCCCATGAAATTTGCTATCAGTTATAACATGCATAGCACAGATCATGAAGCATCCTTCTTAATACCAATATAATACTGGAAAGAAGGGGAAAGGAGGTATTTTTTCAGCAACACAAGACTCTCTAAGCCACAGTGGTTTTGGTTTTGGATGCATTGTGGGTTAACCCTGGTAGGCAGCCAAGCACCACACAGCTGCTCTCTGACACACACCCCAGTGGGACGGGGAAGAGAATCAGAAGGTTATAGTGAGGAAACTCACAAGTTGAGATACAGATAGTTTAATAGGTAAAGCAAAGGCTGTGCGTGCAAGCAAAGCAAAATAAGGAATTCATTCACTGCTTCCTGTCAGCAGGCAGGCATTCATCTCCAGGAAAGCAGGGCTCCATCGTGCGTGAGGGTTACTTGAGAAGACAAATGCCATCACTCCAAGCATCACTGTCTTCGTCCTTCTTTCCCCCAGTTTTATTGCTGAGCGCGACGTCCTGTGGTATGGGTTATACCTTTGGTCAGTTCAGGTCAGCTGTCCCAGCTGTGTCACCTCCCAACTTCTTGTACAGCCCCAGCCTACTCACTGACAGGGCAGTGTGAGAAACTAAGAAGGCCTTAACACTGTGTAAGCACTGCTCAGCAATAGCCAGACCATTGGTGTGTTAACAACACTGTTTTCAGCACAAACCACATAGCACCATACAAGCTGCTATGATTAAAATTAACTCCATCCCAGTAAAAACCAGGATAGGTGTTTGGGTTTTTTTTTCCATTGTTGTTGGGTTTTGGGGGAGTGTTGTTAATTTGTTCTTTCGCCTAGATGCCTTGCGCTCTTTAGAGTTGTCGTGATAGCTTAAGGCTACAACTTTTGGCAGCTACTCAGTGTATGCTCAGCTCCATCCCTTTGAAAAACTTCAGTTCTATTATTTCTGTTGCCATTTTCCTTTCACAACTGACAGTCCCCTTTTTCTACACCTTACTAAGCAACTAACTATGCAGACAAGTGAAATGCAAAGCAATCATGGAACAGTCAGTGAAACTTCAGACCCCTGTGGGGATTCTACTACTCCAGTCAGAAAGTGCAGAAAACCATTTATTGAATTAATTTTGGGCTGCAGTTTCCATAAGAGTCCTGCAGGGTGCCTTTTGGGCAACTTCTGTACCATTCTGGTCCTAAGCCTGAAGTTGATTTTCTATGCAATCATTAAAAAATCATAAGAAACTGTCCAAAATTATATCTAATCTTTGCCCCTCAGAAAAAAATCAGTTATGTCTACATTATGTTTAGCAGATATTTGAATAATGTGTTCAAAAACTTTTAATAGACAATTTGTTTCACCAATGGACTGTTTCTACCTTCAGAAATGTTTCTCTTGTTTCCTTGGCTGAAATTTGTAATTTTAATTTCTTCTTATGTCTTTAATGAATAACATTGCCTTTTGCTGTCTTTGTAAAATCTTCTGGGTTTTGAATTAAACCACTGTAGGTTATTCAAACTTTTCTCCTAGAAAACATGACAAATTCTAGGCCTCAAAACTGAACTCTCAGTCTCCCATCTTTCTTGCATCATAATGCTCAAAATGGGGCACAGTAGCCAAGCTAAACAGTTATTAAAACTATGGAGAAAAAAAACAATTCTTCACAATTCCTTTTTCTTTATTTTCCTGCAAGAATTAAATCCAAAATTAATACCAATTCTTTGATTAGACTTTTAAGATTTCATTTATACTCTTAGGGGGTGACAAATCCAGCAGTCTTGCAGATGCAAGGCTGCTGCAGGTCTATGCCCCCAGGTTCAACCAATAGTGAGGCTGAGCATGTAGTCCCTATAAACACACACATACATGTATACAACACATATACAGATATAGCCGGTGGCCGTGCAGAGCACTCACATGAACAAAACCAGCAGGGATGGCCTCATCCTGTTCACCTCTCTGGCTGAGAAGGATGGAGGTCTGTTAGTGGAAATGTATATATGTATATATACGTGTATATATATATATGTATATATGTACAATGTGGATCCCTCCAGTAGCTGCGCTCAAACACCCAGTCTGCCCAGTACCTGCCCTTGGATCCCAGGCTCCCCAGCTGGTGGCACCTGTATATGCAAGCTCCTCAGGCTGCAGCCCCACTCCAGTTGCTGGTATTGAGACTCCTTTACTAACTCCCACCCCGACATGCACCTACACACGGAGGTGACGGGCAATTGGCCAGGTCTTCCCTGATCCCCAGTAGCCAGCCCCCCCTTCTTGATACACACACACACTGGCATGCAGAATATGGAGTCCCTCAACCAGAAAAACACCTAGAAATGTAATTTAGTAAGAAGTTATGCGGATGACTACTTCAAAATTATTTTTTTTCGTTAAAATTTGAGTTAGTTGACTGCTACCATGAAATATTCAGTAAAAAATGTTATGTTCTCAACAACAAAAAAGTGAAGTCTTGATCTTATGAAAGATGTGTAGTATGAGAGATTTACAATTCTATGTACCAAACACAAATTTATGATCTATTTTCAACTCATTTCAAGCCTCAGTTTGGAGATGCCCAAACATCACATGGTTTTGCCTTTTTTTCACTTCAAGTTTGTTTTTTTTTAAACTTCCTGGAATTTCTTTTCTGTGCTTTATCAGCACTGACTGTACAGATGGGTATTGACTCTTCTGAATTCTATATAAATGAGTGTATGGTCATGTTCTTTTGAAGCCCACTCACTGGGGAGGAACATATTTTATACAATAATGAACTGGGTAAGCAACTTTCACTGGAACCAAGAGATCAACATGAAGCCAATACATTTTCATAACACATTTCTAAGAAATACCTCTCACTGCCAAACTATAGCTTGTAGGGAATGATGAATACCTCTCCTCCTTGATGTGGAACAAAGTACAACTATAAGAAAGTAAAGAGAGTGACCTTAGTGGCTATATCTTTTCTGAGGAGAAGTGTCCTAGTCTTTGTGGGGCCTATTTCAGTACTTTACATTAAAAATCAATGGCAGATGTTGGTTTGGTATGTTTTTAAAAATATCTTGTATGGGGAATTCCCCAGCCTGCCTAGATAGCTAAACATTCCTGGTAGTTGGAATTGCTAACATGAACTTTCTTTTTTTTGCAAATTAAACAATTTTCTTATGTGCTACCCACAGAGTGGACATGAAGAATGATTGATCACCATCTCTTTTATAACAACTGTTTACATTTTCAAAATCTGTTCACCCTGCTCTTTCTTTCTCCAAGTCAAAAGGTTAAGTCTCCTTCTTCACCCCAAAGGTAAAGTCTCCTTCTTTACCTTTTCATTATGCATCACATTTTCTAACTTTTTTCCCAGTCAATTTACTCTCTAATTTCTTCATCTTTTGAAAAAGTTTTATATTGGAGAACAACCTCAACAGTACAGAGCATAACAGTGTATTTATCTCCTGTATCTCATATCTGATGCTTCTATTGACACATTATAAAATGTGACTTCCCTTTTTATACAAACATCTACATTTACGATCCCATATATTTCATATGTCTTGTTATGTTTTTTAATTTTAATTGAAAGTGATTGAAACCTTGGAGTAATTCCACCTGGGCCACATTTGGAGGCAATGTTAAAAGCCTTCTTAAAGTAAAAATCCCCATATTTATTGCTCCCTCCTTTCCTAGTAGGTCTTTCATTGTGTCGGAACATAACATAGTTTGTTTCAGTTAATGTTATGTTAAAATGTATGGATATTAAATATTTATTTAAATATTTATGTCAACCTGTAAATAATTTCATAACATATCCCTGATATCTTTACACACAATTTCATTAAAAAGAAATGCATCAAATCTGGATCTAGATCTGCAGGAAGAGCTATTTTCATAAATAGAACAGTTTAGATAGATGTGTCTCTATTTATACTTATTTCTCTACTTCAATAAACTGTACAGAATATCTTAATAAATGTCGACTCTTCTCAAGGGCATTGTTCTTGCCAGGAGTAAAATAAGTTGTATCGTCTGTTTTGATACGTATATGATGTTCTCCATTGAGTATATTAGCCATTAGAAAAAAAAAAAAAAGAAAAGGAAAATAAAAAAGGGGAACATGCTCACAAAGGAATTAGTAAAGTAATTAGAAAAGTAATTATAGATTTCCACTATAGACGATCCTTTCTCAATAAACTTTGACATTAGGCTGATGTTAAACATGTAGATAGAAACTGGTCATCTAATTTATCGAGAAAATTTATAATGGGTATGAGTAAGCAGAAGTATATATCCATATATATTCATATAATTGTGCTTGACAATTTACTGGAAAATCTGCATGTTTATCAACCATATTATTAAGTTGGTAGATAATTCAACAGAATTCAGTACCAAGTAGGCAAGAAACCGCCCTGTTTCCTAGATCTGCTGCATTCTCTGAACAAACATATCTATGACTCCTACCAAAGGTAGATTCAGGTAATATTTTCTTAAAGAACTCAAATAGGTTCAGAATGTTTAATGCTTCACTGTTGCACTCTGAGCTGTAACTTCTCTCAATTTCTCTGAACGTAGTTCTAAAATCTTCATTATTTATTTTAATCCAGACAGAAATTTCAATTTACTTTTTAAATTTTTTAAATTATTATTAGTATCGGCAATGTGCGATCGCAGCCCAGGAGGTCAACTGTATCCTGGGCTGCATCAGAAGTGTGGCCAGCAGGCCGAGGGAGGTGATTCTGCCCATCTACTCTACTCTTGTGGGACCCCACCAGGAGTACTGCATCCAGCTCTGGAGTCCCCAACATAGGAAAGACATGGACCTGTTGGGGCAGGTCCAGAGGAGGGCCATGAAGATGATCTGAGGGCTGGAGCACCTCTCCTATGAGGAGAGGTTGAGAGAGTTGGGGCTGTTCAGCCTGGAGAAGAGAAGGCTCCGGGGAGACCTTATATCAGCTTTCCAGTGCCTAAAGGGCACCTACAGGAGAGCTGGGGAAGGATTTTTTACAAGGGCATGTAGTGATAGGATAAGGGGGAATGGCTTCAAGCTGGAAGAAGGTAGATTTAGATTAAATATTAGGAAGAAATTTTTCACTTTGGGGATGGTAAAGCACTGGAACAAGTTACCCAGAGAAGTTGTTGAGGCCTCATCCCTGGAGGTGTTCAAGGCCAGGCTGGATGGGGCCTTGGGCCATCTGGTCTAGTGGGAGGTGTCCCTGCCTATGGCAGGGGGGTTGGAACTCGATGATCTTCAAGGTCCCTTCCAACCTAAACCATTCTATGATTCTATGATTCTATGATTATTTTTCCTCCTATATGTTTCCCCTGTGAGCATCAACATCATTTTAATCCTCTTTATCAGAAAGTCTGTCTGACATCTCTGCAAATCAGAGCTGCTCTCCATGTTGTTGTCTTACATCTCATATCTCTTTTTCAAAAATACAGAGACTAGAAAGCAGATAGGCTAAGTCTTAGCAGACATTTCATTGCCCTGATATGACATTACAAAGCATTAGGACTTACATACTATTTTCTCACTTATTCCTTGTGTGATTTTACATATCAAAGATCTTTGATTTATTTTTTTTTAATTTGTCTTCCTTTCTTATGTTCTTTGGTGAGAAAGTCATATTACAGTATTAACATTTATACTGTCATGTGTGACAATTAGTAATATAATTACATGATGTACAGGTAGAAGGCAGACATGCTCACTCAGCCTGACCTAGAATATATTTTGACATGTCTTTCAGGCAGAAGACTGTTGTTAGTTTTGCAGACAGAGATGGTTTTATATTGAATTGTTTCTATTATAGCTCAATGAACAAAGAGTCAAGATAAAAAGCATTAGCAGAGCACTATGCCAATAAGCTACAAGGCTTCTGGACCAAACGGTCTAGCCAACTTGGAACTGCGAAATAGAGTACAACTCTTCCATCATCACCTGTGTACTGTACATTAGTGATATTTACAAAAAGTATTAGGAAGTAATATTAACAAATTATAAAATATTCTGGCTATAGTCTCTTCTTGACTTTTCATGAGATATTAGGCTGACTTTTGTCTTGTATTTTGTAGAGGTTTGGAGGGGTCTTATTGTTGCATCACAGATACTCAGGGCTTGAGATAGCTGGTTTTATACTGTTGCAGATAAGGAAGCTAAAATGAAATAACAATTCTGCTCAAACAGGGCATGAGATTTTCTGAGTTTCTCATTCGTTTTCCAAATGAAGTAGTGACGAGTAGACAACTGAAATGCATCAGTACAGTGTGTTTAAGTTGAACTTCCTAGGCAAGCATTATAAAGTTTATTATAGTTTATATTTTTGCCAATCTACTCACTATAGATAGAGTAGAAAAAATCCATGCTAACTAATGGGGAAGAAGGGTGTTTTGCTTCATTTGGATTTTAGGTTTCTCTAGATATCTCAGGATATTTAACATATACTGCATAACCTTGCCTGGTTTTGACTGATTTTATTCAAGGTGCAACTTTCAAAGTGCAACTGATGGTAATTAATAATCGTCTGTCCCACTAAGAAATTTTTGCTGATTTGTATTTGGGTTAGGGTTTTTTTTTCCCCCAACTATAGGTTTAAAATGATGTTAATAATGTTGCTATGTAAAAATTAAAGCTAAAATAAAATGCGCACCACACCAGCAATCTCATATGAGTAGCTGCTTGAAAAGTAAGAAGTGTTTGAGATAACTTTTCATATTTATTATATCACAAATAATATGGCTGAAAAATATCTTATGCCCGGAGACTAGAAGACAGTATGAAAAATAACATTTTAAATGCCTTGAAGTGATAGTGAAAATGAGTTCTTAGGAAAATGAATATGACCAGAAAACATATCTTTGAAGAGCAGGAGATTTTCCCACAGCTGCTAAATCAAGAATCATGTCATATCTGTTATGTCCACCCCCCGCCCCCAATTATCAGGAAAGTAAGAATAATGATGAACTGTTCACTATCAGTGTACTTTAAATCACATTTCATAAGATACCTAAATCAAAACTTAAAAGTTTAAACTGCAATATTAAGGCTATAATATTTATACTATATGCTTATGTGTACAGAAAAATGTACTAACTACATTTTCTCATTTCTTTTGGCTACACAGAAATATGATGTCTATGAATTAGTTCTCTATGATTGTTGTAATGTACTGTGGCTAGTGATTGTTACGATCCCAGTGAAAACGACATCCAGATTCTGAAAGATATCAAGATATTATTTATTGGATTTAACACTAGAAGGAAAGAATGAAATAGCATAGATAATCCTATATTGCTTCAGATGTTGGGAACCCTGAGTTGGGCAGCATCTTGTGGCAAGACATCTCTGATCAGGGCAAATCATGCTGCTCAGTTCCTCTCTGTGGAGAGGTTTGCCAGCATTTTGGTCCTTAGAGCTCTTATAGTAGTAGAAAACAATCCTATTAATCATATCTACTGTCAAGCAAAAGAATCTTCACATGAGAAAATGCTGCTTTGCTTTGAGATAAAAATAGATACACAAGTGGTACCCAGTGGAAACAGCTTCAGGCTCCCCCATCAGAATTTGCTGGCTGAGCTTACCTCACAGCCAAGAGCTGCAGGTCTGATGGCAAAGCTATAAATATGCACAGCACGGGCTTGTGCCTATTCAAGTTCACCATTATGTGGGTCGCTAACTCCTCGCGTACAATGATCTGACTAGGATCACTACAACTGTATTGAGAAAGAAACATTTTAAAAGATCTAATGAAACTTGCAGTTCCTCCACAGAATTTCCCCCCCAAAACTCCCAGTCTTTGAAAACACAGTTGTTTTTCAAAAAGCGTCTCTATTCTAGACTTTCTTTAGTTCTGTATGATGTATTAGTCACATTAATTTCTTAATTTCTTTCTTTATACCTACGGACTTTATTTTACCTATGGTTCATATGATAATAACAAACGACAGTTTGACTTCTTAGCAATCGAAGTAAGATATGAAGGTAATTTGAGTTTTTTATCGTTTTTTTCTTCTCTTGTATTTACTTCTATTATTGTCAAACTTTAAGCTGTCATATGTGTATTTTAATATTTGCTAGATGGAAGTAATCACAGTATCGGGGACTCTTTGCTTAGCTTATAGCACAATTATTGTAAAGCAGCTAAAATGAAGCATATAATTAAGCTAAAGGTGTATTGAAAAGCTCATAAAAAATAAAACCATGGGTTTTGCCTATAATCATCTCTAGATCTGTCAAAGATTCTGAAATACACGTTCCAGAATTTTCATTTGGATAATAGCTCCAACCAGTAACTGTGAGATGGATTTAGCACAATTTGTTTTAGAAATACTAGAGGTCTTACTGTAGGGGCAAACAAGATTTCAGGGGATAGGAAAAAGGATTCTAAAACTTGTAGGATGAAGATTCAGTAAAATCCCATGGCAACCTCAGTATTTCCAGAAATTAGCCTTGCACTGAATTTCAGAGCCATGAAATAAAAGGCTAGGTTCTGCATACAGTGAGTGAAATAAGGTAGGTGCTTCAGAAAGGATGCAGAGCAATTAATTCACTGATAAGCAAATCAGAATGGTTTCTTGAAACAGTCAATGGAAAGCACTGAGTGCTTCCTTGATTCAGGTCCATTATCCAGGTCCGTTATTTAAACCCATTAGTCAGGTCCAGCATAGAGATCTTGATTCAGGTAAATTATTCCCATATATAGAGATGTACGTGTCTGTCTTTCAAAAGCTAGGCAGTGATTATTCTTTGCTAAAAACAGAAATGTAAAGTTGAGCTTAACTGTTGTGCTATTCTACATTTTTCCCGCTAATTTAAATATATATATTATTTAATATTTAAACAAATATAATTTAAAGTGTTTATTTGGTAAGCAATATTCATTATCCACATTTGTCTTGTCAACTTTATTATTCTGACAGTTTCTTCATGTGAAAGGATGCCTTCCTCTGATGTTTTTGTTATTGTATGAAAAGGAGTAAGCAAGGACTAGTAAAGGAACATGCACAGAAGTGCGAGACCATAGTCTACCAGTAAGAGTGGATGGATTTTAGTTCTTTTAGCTAGAGCTTTTCTACATGTTTACATTGAAACACCCATTGGTACATTCCTATGACTAAACTACCTACCTGCTGTAGGTGACCCTGCTCTAGCAGGAGGGTTGGACTAGATGACCTCCAGAAGTCCCTTCCAACCCTGACCACCGTATGACCCTATGAAACTACATCACATCTACCTTCTTCCACGCCTCACTAGTAAGCATTAGTATGGAAAGCAGTAAATGTTCTTCTGTGGACATAGTTAAGTTTACATGAAGGGGCTTGCCGGTATACGGGTGTCACAGAGGGGTTCTGCTGTTTCTTTTATCTTTGTTGATGTTATAGTACAGACTGATACAGCTGTGGCAGCAGAACTTTGCAATATAAACCAAGCCTCAGGCTCTTGGTTTGCAGTTGACCCAGTACTATGTTGTTTTGCAGTCATTTAACATTTGGAAAACTTTCTTCAGAATTCCAAGGTCTTGAAACTTTGTGGTTGCTCTACAGGTGTGACTGTGGTATTAGAGGCTCCAGGCATAGCCTAGGGCTACTTTTAACTTCCCTTCTAAATTCAGCACTTTTAGTATATCATAACACTCTTCCTTTCATACATGCAATAAAAGGTTCAAACAACCACCGAGACATTTCACTTTTACAGTCTATCAGTATCTTCCAACCCTAGAGACACTAATTCCTTGAATATACTTACAAAATGTCTCGTGTCTTCTGTTCCACTTCTGTATCTCTCCCCTTATGTCACAAGGAAGCTGTGTATGTAATTTTAGCATATAATTTCAATCCATAGAATCATAGAATCATAGAATGGTTTAGGTTGGAAGGGACCTTGAAGATCATCGAGTTCCAACCCCCCTGCCATAGGCAGGGACACCTCACACTAGATCAGGTTGCCCAAGGCCACGTCCAGCCTGGCCTTGAACACCTCCAGGGACGGGGCTTCAACAACCTCTCTGGGCAACCTCTTCCAGTGCCTTACCACCCTTAAAGTGAAAAAATTCTTCCTAAATTTTAATCTAAACCTGCTCTCTTCCAGTTTAAAGCCATTCCCCATGCCCTAGCAAAAAGTCCTTCCCCAGCTCTCCTGTACGCCCCTTTAGGTACTGGAAGACTGCAATAGGATCTCCCCAGAGCCTTCTCTTCTCCAGGCTGAACAGCCCCAACTCTTTCAGCCTCTTCTCATAGGAGAGGTGCTCCATCCCTCGGATCATCCTCATGGCTCTCCTCTGGAACCCGCTCCAGCACGTCCATGTCCTTCTTATGTTGGGGACTCCACAGCTGGATGCAGTACTCCAGGTGGGGTCTCACGAGAGCAGACTAGAGGGGCAGAATCACCTCCTTTGACCTGCTGGCCACACATCTTTTTATGCAGCCCAGGATACGGTTGGCCTTCTGGGCTGCGATCGCTCATTGCTAGCTCATGTTGAGCTTCTCATCAATCAGCACCCCCAGGTCCTTCTCCACAGGGCTGCTCTCCAGCCATTCCCTGCTGAGCCTGTATTTGTGCTTGGGATTGCCCCGACCCAGATGCAGGACCTTGCACTTGGCCTTGTTGAACTGCATGAGGTTGGCTTGGGCCCACCTCTCCAGCCTGTTCAGGTCCCTCTGGATGGCATCGCTCCCCTCCAGCGTGTCTGCCTCGCCAAACAGCTTGGTATCATCAGCAAACTTGCTGAGGGTGCCCTCTACCCCACTGTCCATGTCGCTAACAAAGATGTTGAACAGCACGGGTCCCAGTACTGACCCCTGAGGAACACCACTCGTCACTGCTCTCCACTTGGACGTCGAGCCGTTGACTGCAACTCTTTGAGTGCGACCGTCCAGCCAGTTCTTTATCCACCGAGTGGTCCATTTATCAAATCCATGGCTCTTCAATTTAGAGATCAGGATATCGTGTGGGACAGTGTCAAACGCTTTGCACAAGTTCAAGCAGGTGACATCAGTTGATCTTCCTTTGTCCACCACCGCTGTAACCCCTTCGTGGAAGGCCACCAAATTTATCAGGCATTCATGTCATTCATGTCAGCTTTGGAAGTTTTATATTATTTTTAATTCAGCAAAGCAGAAATAAAACTTCTAAGTATTTAGGTGAAGTGTAGGCATCTTAAGGCAGCTTTTCATATATATCTGTTTCTCTCTTCGTACACCCATACACATCAGAAGTGACCAGAAAGCATTAGACCTTCAAAAAATCTATAAGTTAAAACATCAATGACTTGTGAAATGCTTTGAACCCACAAAGACGCATATTTCAATCAAATTCGGAAGTAATCAAACATATTCTCACTCTTAGTCTGTGTGTACTGTATTAAAAACATGTAGTCATGGACTTTCTGTTATTCTTCTATCCTGATCTTCTTTGAGATAAAGCAATAAAGTTAAATATCTTTATAATTCTGTGTTGAATGATGTGTTGTTTGATATAGTCATAGGATAGAAATTGTCCTTACTGTTCTGTTACTTTTGCATTCATTTTCACAGTCAATATGTCTCACGGCCTGACTGGATATGAATCATACCTACTACCATGATAATTAATGACAAACACTGATGTACAACCAAGAAATTAAGATAATCTTGAGTTGGAAGCAAAATATTGCATTTCTTGCCAATATAAATTTGAGTTTTCTACCATGTCATGTAAGACTGTCACTACTGCCAACAGCACTGGGTAACACCACTACAACACCAATACAAGAAAGAATATTCAAGTAAATGAGACACCAAAACACACAAAGCAGCATACTTATTATTAAATTCTGGACTTAAGCACAAATTGCTTCCCGACTAGACATTATGGAATAATGTTCCTGGAAAACTAGATAACATCTAGAAGCCTTAGAAATTTAAAAATAAGACATAAAAAGTAACATTTATGTAATTAGGCATCTCAAGTCCTATGGAAAATGTTATTTGTAGGATTATAGTTTTGAATGCATGCTCAAATATACTTTAAGCTGCCAAACTTTAATTTTTTGTCGAAGTCATTGTTTTTTTCTGTAGGTCTCTGTCTTTGAAAAGTTTCAAGTATCTGTAACCTTGCAGCCTGATTTATGGAAGTTCACAGCACATGTAAGTGTAACTGATGGGCTGTGTGTTTTGGCCATATGTTCCGTACATCAGAAATGAAAGCGAAGCATCTCAATGTTCTGCTTTTAAAATCAGTAGATGAAAAGATTAAATTGTATTATTTGGACCCATCTCTGCTTTTATTTAGTTACTTATTACTATTCTTAGTGCCAATGCGTACAGTGGAAATGAAATTATGTACACACGAAATGGATTTTGTAAAATAAAATAATTAACATATGTGCAGTTTACATCTTCACTGTTTGGATAACATGCAGTAAACCTTCATAAAGGCATATAATGAACAATTAATTTAAAGAAAAATGTCAGAAAGATGTAAATTCTTTAGTGCACGGAATGATTCAGGATTTCAATGCCAAGCATTATGTGATTACCTAAATAATTAGAATTAAAGTGCATAGGCACGTCAGGAAAACCCAAAGTTACAAAGGAAACCTCAGTTTTGATGTTTTTTATGTTCTGATAACTCATATTTGCAAACTTGTTATTCTCTTTATTCATGTGTTTGTGCTGTGTACACTATATTTATGTACTTCTAAAGTTATGGATCTTAAAAATGTGAAGCAAAAGTTAACAAAGATAGAAGCTCATTTCTACAAGTAATGAACACATGGGAATTTCTCAGCCTAAGAAATAATAAAACAGGTGATATATATATATACACACACACAAAGGGTTACTCTGTCTCAAAGTCACTTCTAATGTGCATAAATTATCCTTGAATTATCCTAGCCACTTATATAGAGCAAAATGACTACAGGATTTCAATAAGGCCAAGTCTACATTTTTGATGTATTTCATCAAGATAAGTAAATAAGGACTTAGAGAAAAAAACTTCCAGGAGAGAAAAGCTAGCTTTTCATTTAGTTAGGCATTACACATAATCTATAGGTTGTTAAAAGAGAAAGAAAAAGAGAAAGAGAAAGAAAAAGAGAAAGAAAAAGAGAAAGAAAAAGAGAAAGAAAAAGAGAAAGGAACATAAACCAAACCCTAAATAACTTGCATACTTTTTGTGATTTTTAAACATATATAATTGTTTGACATTAAGAACAGGCAAATAGACTAAACAGTGATAGATTAATTTGTATTAATAATTTTTTATCTGTACCACCATTTCTAAAAGGGAAGACGTGTTGATTCCCATACTTGTAAAAAAAAGCAGTGAGTGCTAAAATGGTTTGTTAAAATAAGACAAGTTGTTGTCTTTGCCATTGCAATGAAGTAATGTAATGCCTTACATAGTTAGTTTGTTTATATATGGCAAAGGAAGAAAAGTTTTTAAGAAAGTAATAATTTATCACTAAATATTTTCTTTTCATGAATAACGTTTAAATTCAGGCAAGTCAGATGTAATGTATTTTCTTTATTGTGTATTAAAGCGAACTTACTGTTCAATTATTCAAAGGCATTACGAATATGGTTTAAAAAAAAAGACCAAAAAGACCGAAGAAAACCCATTTGAATAAAATTCAAATTCACTTCCACTATAATAAACAATTGTTCCTTAGGCGCAAAACACAGAATAGAAAAATCTTCATAAATATCTGCGGGGGAAAAAAAAAAGAAAAAGACCAGTACCTAAGATATTCTGTGAAATATCCCTGGAGTATTAAAGAAACCATGTAATTACAGATAAATTAATGCTTTAGATATGTTGAATTAATTAGGGTCTTTGATAGTGATTTGGTTTTGTATTTGAGATCCTTTTTTCAGGGAAGTGTAAGCATCATATGTGTCATAAAGTGTTTAATGTAATGATCTAGTAGTCTTCAAGGCAGGAAAGACTACCTCATTAGCTGTTCAATTTGTAATAATAAAGATATCATAAAATCTGCTACTCAAAAATGGAATTGGTAAACCAAGCTAGAAAATACTTTTTCTTAAATCATATTTTCATATACTTCTGACATCTTCTGTCAGTACTAATTCTCACTTAACTCATTTAATAACAAATATGAATACCATGATATTTTCTATAAATATTTGAGTCAATTGACTTCCATTTTACTGTTATGTCCTATGTCATATAGTGACCATTTGCATGTTTTTTCTTCAGTACTGACAGACTAGCAGAACTTTTGTAGAACTGCTCAATTTGAAAAATATAAACCTAGTATAAGCTTTATACAAGTATAAACCTAGATTTCTATTTGCAAATGGGACTGACAGAACAATTCACATAATATCCACTCTGTTAACATAAAAACATAGGACTTCTCTAAGGGTTTTTCCTATTTAAAAATTTTAGCAAAATATGTATATTTAACCTTGCCATTAAACAAGCTATCATTCTCTCAGTTTCCAAACCTGACAATTTTAGAGGACATAGGCAAAGTAAGGGGAACCTCTCTTTTAGCAAGACAAAGCAGCAAAATTGTCTTATGGTTAAATGAATAATAAATTACCATTCCACATTAATTTTCTTACCTTTATAAAAATATAGGCCCTAGATACAACCTTATGAATTCAGAGATTTGGATCTCTACGTCTTCCAGCTTTGTTTAGTTTTAGTTTTCTGTTCTATTATTTTTGTTTTATGACTTAAAGAGAATGAGAATCATATGAGAAAAATGCATATTGACTTTGCTAGCAAATTAGGCCTGTTTTGATGGATGACCTTAGAAATTTGTACACTTCCACAGCAAGCAGCAACATTGAATGCTGCCTTATAGAAACAAGTTTATATTTAATGACTTTAATGCAAGTTAAAATGTCATTTCTTGTTGCTAGATATCACATTATTTTCTCATCTATTTATTAAGACTATCAATTTTCTGTCCATTTTTTAGTTCAAATCATATTATGCTAATTTTGCCTACACTTTTTGGTTTATATAATAAGCATGCATTTCCTTTTAAGTTGCATTAGTATTTTACACCCCAAAGTGCAAATGTAGGAAGTTTACCTCAAAATTTTTCTGTCTGGAATTTAAATGAATGAACAAAGTATTCAGCGAGTTAAACTTCAAGAAATCTCATTAATTATATTGAGATTGATTACACAGTACTTGATCAAGTGGATAACTTCAGTTGGACCTAATGTTATTGTGTGACATCTTTACTTCATAAAGACTTATTTCATAGGATGATTATGAAAGTAAATATATGGCAAAGATTGCCTTCAGGTTTTTTGGTTGGGTTTTTTTTTTGTACTATGAATGACAGAGAAATATTACAGCAACATGAAAAGATATTTTTTCAGCTTTTTCCTGTTTACTACCTCTACAATTTTTACCTTTTTATTAAATGCTTCAGGACTTAATATTCATGATGAACATAAGGTCATTCTTTCAGCTTTTAAGGTAGATGCATATGTTTTTATATCCTCTTGATTTGGTAGCAACAATACATGATTTATAGGTTATTGGAAGCATATTCTATAAGTTACAGAATCACAGAATCTCCTAGATTGGAAAAGACCTGTAAGATCATATAGTCCAATCATTAACCTAACACTGACAAGCCCACCACTAAACCATGTCCCTAAGCACTATATCTACACAACCTTTAAATAACTCCAGGCATGGGGACTCCACCACTGCCCTGGGTAACGCGTTCCAATGCCTGATGACTCTTTCAGTAAAGAAATTCTTCCTAATATCCAATCTAGACTTCCCTTGGTGCAACTTGAAGCCCATTTCCTCTTGTGCTATCACTTGTTATATGACAGAACAGGTCGACTCCCACCTCTCTGCAACCTCCTTTCAGATAGTTGTAGAGAGCGATGAGGTCTCCCCTGAGCCTCCTTTTCTCCAGGCTAAACAACCCCAGTTCCCTCAGCCACTCCTCATAAGACATGTGCTCCAGACCCCTCCCAGTTTTGTTGCCCTTCTTTGCACACGCTCCAGCGCCTCAATGTCCTTCTTGTGGTGAGGGGCCCAAACCTGAACACAGTACTCAAGATGCGGCCTCACCAGTGCCGAGTGCAGGAGTAAAATAACCTCCCTGGTCGTACTGGCCACACTATTCCTGATACAGGCCAGGATGCTGTTGGCCTTCTTGGCCACCTGGGCACACTGCTGGCTCATGTTCAGCTGGCTATCAATCAACACCCCCGGATCCCTCTCTGCTGAGCAGCTTTCCAGCCTCTCCTCCCCAAGCCTGTAGCATTGGCAGGGGTTGTTGTGGCCAAAGTGTAAGACCCAGCATTTGGCCTTATTGAAACTCATACAGTTTGCCTTGGCCCATCGATCCAGTCTGTCTCAATCCCTCTGCAGGGCCTCCCTACTCTCAGGCGGATCAACACTTCCACCCAGCTTGGTGTCATCTGCAAACTTACTGAGGGTGCACTCATCCAGATCATTGGTAAAGGTATTAAACAGGACTGGCCCCAGTACTGAGCCCTGCGGGACACCACTCATGACCGGCTGCCAACTGGAATTAACTCCATTCACCACAACTCTCTGGGCCGATCTCCCAGCCAGTTTGTTACCCAACAAAGTGCATGCCCATCCAAGCCACGGGCAGCCAGTTTCTCCAGAAGAATGCTGTGGGAAATGGTGTCAAAGGCTTTACTAAAGTCCAGATAGACAACATCCACAGCTTCTCCCTCATCCACTAAGCGGGTGACCATGTTGTAAAGGAGATCACGTTAGTCAAGCAGGACCTGTCTTTCATAAACCTATGTTGACTGGGCTGGATTATCCAGTTGTCCTGTGCATACTGCGTGATGGTACTCAGGATGATCTGCTCCATCAACTTCCCCAGCACTGAAGTCAAACTTAGAGGCCTGTAGTTTCCCGGATCCTCATTCTGGCCCTATTTATGAATAGTAAAATAAGAATAGTTAAAAAGGGGAGTGGACCAAAAAAACAAAGTATCCCTTTACCCAATATAGAAACTCACAAAAAGTTTTCTTAAATTTACATGCAGTCTGCTATTATGAGCACCATTAATGAAATGTTCAGGAATTTTCCTGTGTAGGAAAGAAGCTGTAGTGAAAATCCTAGCACAATTACTGCTCTAAATTTTGAAATCTAGTTACCACATTATCTGGAAAACTGATTCTGATCAAAAGTACAAGTGGTAAATCCTGAACTAGTCATATCTCTGTTGTGGGGTGGTTTTTTTTTCAATGTTTGTTTCTCATTCTTGAATTAAAAAACAATAATTTGTTTTAAATAAACGTTTAAATGTTTTGTTTAAATAAATGTTCAAGAAAACAATCCCTTTCTGACATATCTGTAGAGATAAAAAGATCTTTATCTCACAGCAAAATATTATGATCAGCCTTCATTTTCTTCTTCCCTCAGATAAAATCAGTAGTTGGAGACTTCTCAAACATTTCAGGGAATTAGTTCTAAATATGGAGAAAAATTGATTCAAACATTTGAAAATAGCACTTTTCTACAAAATGACTACTGGTCTGGATGAGTTACCTGCGACCCAAGGGTTTGTTTCAGTTTCCCCAGAGTACAGTGGGCCGAGATATCTGTTATAATAACAGTTTTAATTTAGCAAATTTAAGGTACAATTGTTAAGGATTAATAGTTTTGAGTACTTAGTGACAATAATTAAAAATGTGTAAGACAACCACTAGCATGAAACATGTTAATAATGAATGAATTTACCAAAGTTAATTTTTAAATTTTAAAACTGGCCTTATTTGTCACTTCTAAACATTTCCATCACAGATTTAGAATTCCCTGATATATGCATATTTATATACACATATACATACACATATACATTTGCAAAGAGTAGAAAGACAATTCTTTTTCTTTGCCCATGATCATTATCTGCTATTGTTTTGTAACAACATGGTTATGAAATCCCAAACTAAGTGACACAAGGGAACAGATAAATTACTCACTCCAGAAAAAAATGTGGAAGACTTAAAACACTGATGACATCAGAGAATAATATGCCTTTATGTATTTCCTAACACAATTATTTGGTCATAAACAAAAAAGATAGTAATCAAAATTCCTTTAGCTTCATATTGGAGTTTCAAGATTCTCGATGTTATTTTATTTTTTTTCCTTTAGATCTAGAGCTTGACTATTTACTCCAGTCTATTTCTTTCACCCCTGGCAGTTACAAATAATATCTTTACCCTATTTATAATGTATTTATTGCACCTTTTATGCAGTTTGACAAATAAAATAAGCACAGAAAAGATAAATGCTTTTTTAATCTTTTGTGTTTGCTTGTTAGAACTGTAAATTAACTTCATAAGTTTAGCAATTAAGAAACCTAGGATATTTTTCTTTACATTTTACAAATGTCTTAATCTGCATAAACATGGATCCTGGATTAATTTTTCAACCGTAAAAATATTTTTTTTCACCCTTAAGGATGTTTCCCTATGGGTACATCCCCTATGTACCTATGTTCCTTGGAAAATTTTTCACCTCCCTTTGGGGAAAATAAGGTTACTATTATACACCTCGGCTTCAGAGCAGGGTATTACATTTCTTAATGCAAAACTGAGTTATTACGGTCTTTTAAAGTCTACTAGTTATATACAGTTGCCTGAATCCTGACAGCATTAAGAAGCTCTGAACTTACTTGCGCATAAGCCTTGTCTGGATTCACATGTTCACACGTGCTGAATAGTGTCATCAGCATGGCACTGTTTGTGCATCTGTGCCCACCTTATAGACAGAGGTCTTTATAAGGTGTGCCTTGAGAAGGAAGTATCATCAGTCTTTCTCATGCAACAGGTGAGTAGTTATATTCTTCGACTGCTGATTAAGGAGCATTGGGCTCTTACATATATGCTGATGGAGACACCTCTGTAGAGCTGGTAAGTAGGAGCACAGCAAGCAAACTTTAGCTGTTAGAGAGAGAATTTGTGTGGAGGGGCCACAGAAACTCTGTGAGGCAACAGTGATGGAGATGATGTGCTACGGGGCTCCTCCCACCTAGGTGAGAACTTGCAGCCCTAATCTGTAATATCATTTTGTGTTCGGGAGCTGGATAAGGTTTTTTGGTTTTTTTGACAGTAATAAAAAGACTAATATATCATTCAATGTGTGTGGACTGTGACCAATTTAATCAAAGAAACAAAATATTCTATACTTATTTCCAGGTTTATAGAGCAAGTATTCTTATTTTAAATTAATTTAAGAGCTTCCCTCAATTAATTTATTCTAGAAACCTTGGAAGAATGACCTGATTATGTCAGGAAATAAACACACACATTAGGTAACTATTCCATATGTTTTCATCCACTGCTATTTTACATCAGTATCCACCATGTACCAAAACAACTGTTTGTTGTGAAGGCATTATTAGTTCCAAACAGATGAAGAGGTGTCACATTCAATATATTTTTTTTTCACATCGTTGTTCTAAAAGGGTGAGAACAGAAGGTAAGAAATCTAAAAGTAATTGATAGGAAAAAAAAGTTAAAAATGAAAAATGCTACTTACAAGTCTGTAACTTTTACTGGCAGTATGATGAAAGACCTGTTGTCTCATTAAAAGTTATACACTACTTCATAATATTTTACTGGAAACTTGTAATGTATTTTAACAAAATATTACCATTTGTGGTGGTATTTTGTGGTAAATCTAATGCTTCATGCCTAAATCAGAATAAGTACTCAGATGCACTAAAATTCTCTGATTTGCTTCATTGACCTGACTTCTTTATGTTTTAATAGCATTTTCTTTTAATGAACAGGTTATGTTTGTTCACACCCGTGGGCAAGCATTCAAACTGGGAATTATACATATACTTGAAATTAATCCGTTTCTTAATGGCTTTCTGAGTGGGACATTTGTCTTGCTTTGTTTCTTGTATGTGTGTGTGTGTGTGTGTAAGGAATATGGAGATTGGAGCAGCATCACCAGCAAGATTAAAACCTATAATTTTTTGAGTCCATTTTTCTTTTCTTTTTTTTTTTTTTACTTGTGTTGTTAATATGTGACTTTATCATAATTCCACGCATGAACTGTGAATATCCTGCAATTTCACCTGTTTTCATCCCTACTAAGGATTGTTAACATAGCTTCTTACATCATGGAATGGATTTGAGTTTCTTGAATGGGTATAGTATTCAGATGCTCTCTGAAACTTTTGCTTCAGGCTAACAAGTTTTAAAATAGGAAGATATTTCTGATATACTACTATGTACTATAACATTCAAAGGCAGAGAGTTAAAATATTCAAGTATGTAAAAGTAAAATATTTGCATGTGCACTGGTATACAATAAATTTGATACTTTATTGAATGCTACATCTGTTACATGACAGTAGAAATATCTTCAATAACATAATAAAAAATCTACAAAATATTCTCTTTTCCCCCCTTTTTCACCCATTGTTCCCTGAGTAAGTGGCTCTAAGAAATTTGAAAATGCTAACTACTCTGCAAATTCAGTCTATATTTACATGAAGAATTTTAGGTAGTAATGGATATCAAGTGAACCACCAAGTATTTTAAAGTGAAGAACAAAATCATATGAAACTCCAATCTTATTTCTGCCAGCCCTCTTAAGATTACTTTTGGGCCTAGGAAGCTTTGACAGGGATGGCCAGCAGTGATAAAAATGAATCAAAACAATGATGCAGACTATGAATAAAATAAAAGGGCTTTGCAATAACTGCAGTATAAAGGGCATATAAAAACTGTCATTTCAAAGAGGCTAAGTGACACGTCAGTGACAAAATGGGTCATGCTAAAAAGCATTTCTGTTCAAAAGGCTGTTCAACTTTCAAAACAAGGAGCCATTCAGCAGGCAAATGCATTTGAGTTACTCTGAATTTGAAAATTGCCATTCTTTGTTTGTAGTATTTTGCTTTGTTTTTTACTGGAAAGACATATCCACTTAAACCAACATCTCTCACCACAGAGAATGAAGTGAAACTGGAAATTGACACAGGAGAGTTTATACTCCATTATTTCAGGTTTCTTTAAAAAAAAGGTGGAAGGGCTTTGTTCATTTTCTCTGGTAAGAGCCACAAGATATCAATTCTAAGGTCTTTTTTTACTGGGTAGGACACACGCCTGCTAGGAGGCAGTCCCAGCTAATAGGAATTTTTGACATCTGTAGTGTTTAAATGTATTGTTGAAATGTGGTTTTATGACAGTTCACTAATCCGTAACACATTCAGTTTACTAAGTTTAGAACTGTATTTCAGTCAATGTGAGCATATTCTTTGATAATGAACAGTATGTCATTATATTCTTTTCATTTAAATAAAAATTTGTAAATGCCACATCACGTTTTCCCCCCCATCCCTATTTTTAATCCTATTCCATGCCTTCTCTGGACTGCTTGGCTTCTTATCCATCTTTTGGCCATTTTTTTTCCTTCTAATTCAGTGTCTTTGAGCAGTACTAAGAATTGTCAGATCTGTCAAACTTCTGATAGAATTGTCCTTTATGAGCCAGGTAAGAACTTCAGCCTCTGTTTCTACAGTTCAATTTATAAAGCAAAAATGATGGCCTCAAAAAAAAGAAAAAACAAAAGGGAAGGGAAAGATTAAATCTGACTTGACAAGATTCCTCTGAGGGCTCAGAAAAGGCCTGAATAATAAATTTCAAAACTGTACTCCATCTTGGGATTCTATGATTAAAAACTGAAATAAAATACTTGTTTCAGTAATTTCTCACATTTCAGTCAGTTACACGGCTGTTCTAAAGAATTCTATTGACATTTTAAAAAATAAAAAATCAGATAATTGTTTTTAGCATCCTAAATCATTGTGTTGTGTTAGCATTACAAATATGCATTACATGTCTGTAGACCTATGTTTCTGCAGGCAGCTCTATTATGACCTTTTCCATTACTTTGTAAAAGAGACCTAATCATGACAAAAACATGTTTGGTCACTCAGAAACGGAGCCAAACTCTAAGGATTAGATAAAAAACAATGTAATTACTTCAGAAAGTATCCCTGAAGATCTAGAAAATTAATATTAAAAAAAAAAAAAAAAGGAAAAGACAAAGCATACACTCTTTAACACTGCATCAAAAAAAAAATCTTTTTATCTGTCCTTTTCAATTTAAAGTTCTACCATGCTAGCTTAAAATAAAACAATGTTGTGGAAGAAATAACAAAATAAAATCTAAAATAACCCCAACACCACAACCTGTTCTAACACATGTTCTGTCTGTCTTTAATTTCATTGCAAGCTGGATCAAGATGATGTTGTAACGTATAGGTGGACTGGGATAAAAATCCTGGGATAAAGAGATATGCTGGATTTTCATTCGACCTATTAACATTAAGTCTCAGTTTATAAATACCAAATCAATATTTTTCCCCGATTTTTTCTCACTGATATGGAACTGATTCTAACACCTCATGACATGCTTTTTAAATTTATTTTCTTTTAAATCATTTAAAGAAACAGAATATGATTGAAACATTGCATCCTCTTGTTCATAATACAAAATTATCTCTCTCTTAGTGTCTATTTTTTAATTGCTTTTGGACAAAAAAGTTCCAGCCCAGTAAGACTGCATATTCCTAAAAAAGGGAAATTAAAATAGAATGTTAGTTGTATTTTCTAGTAATCTTTAGTATCTGTGAAAGACTGAATTGGAAAGTGACAAACAAATCCAAAATTATATGCACCAATTGTACAACAAGGAGTAGGAAAATTTTTGTTACTTCGTATTAGGAAGAGGCAGTAATACTATACTGAGCCAGTTCTTGTGAATCTATTTCTTTCTAGCTACAACCACCAAAATTATATATTACTGCATATGGGTCCTATACATGGGAAATCTGTTTCCAATTCTGCTGTGCCATTTCGTTCTCTGTTGTGATTCTTTCTCATTCTACATTTAGCTGCAAGCGCAGATTGTTACATTAATTTGTGAAGGCTCAAAGATTTTCAGATAAATCTGAGGGGGAAAGTAGAAAAATAATCATTTTAAAAAGAGAAGAAATGAAGTAGTTGTTCCTGTTTCATTTCCTGTGCTATACCACTATAAAGAAGCAGTATCAAAGGGTTCTGATCAGTGCTGTAATTCTTTTCATGATACTTTTAATAATATTGATAATTTTCATGTAAAATTCACTCAAGTGAAATTAAAAACAATTTTTTTCAAAAAAGAAATAATCTTTATATTTCCATTTTTTTCACTTTATTAAAATATGAACATGACCACTTTCATTTACTTTACTTATTTTCCTTTCATCCAGTATCTTAAAGACTTATATTTTATTTTACAAGGTATTTACCATACTTTTATTTTGTTTCTGCTGCTTAATCCCAGCATCATGACCTTTCTTGGCAAGCTAAAGGCCACAGATTGAAATTATATTCTTATGGTGATCAGAGGCCTTAATGAAACAGATCAATGACATTTTCTCTTTACAAAAAATTAGTTCCTCCAAAAGACTTAACAAATAAAAAGCCTTAATGTAGTTTCTTTTTAAAAATCCCTCATTCCTAAACTCTTCCTTTTATTTCTATTAGGTTGTTGTCCTGTTTTTCTTGTGCTACAGGTACAGAGCAAACGAGCTGAAACCTTATCTTTCTTGGTTGCTCCCTGGTCAAGATAAGTGGGAAAGCCACCTACAAACACTCCAAAAACTTGCCAGCTAGCAAAAAAAATTGTGAAGGCATGAATTAGGATTTAAGTCCAAATCCAATGTGCAGCTATATAATGTGCTGTAACTAAGATACCCAAATTAGTTTTGTAAAACCCTTAAAATAATGGTTAGATAACCACAGATTATTAGTGTTCATTTTGGTTACATATTTTAACATCTTAATAATAGCTGGCTAATGGATTCTTGATACTGTTTAAGGGAACCACTGGTTTCTAACTACTTACTACAGTAGCATTTTGTAGTTACTGACATAAATGATGGCTTCAGCCACTGTCACTCAAATAATTTGAGTAATAAACATGACAGTTATTTTGGTGTAGGTTTATTTTTGTACTTTATTTGCCGTTGTACCTGACAGAATCAAGAATAACTTTTCCATGTTAGATCAGCCACGAAGCGATTCTTTCAGATCCCAAGAAAGTCAGCTCTGTTAGACAACGTGTGCAAATTAAAACCTGGTGAAAATAATGGGCTCATTGTGTTGACAGGTTTTAAACACTATGTATTTTATTTACATAACAAAAATAAATCAGAAAAACTAAGTTAAAATATGGATGAGAGATGACATTAATGTCTTCTGAAAGGGCTTCATGAATATCTGTTGACAGCAAAAGAACAGATTCTGAGTGGGCCTAGCTGAATATTTTCTATAAAATTGTTTTCTTTGCAGTCACAACTGGTCTTTTCATGTTGAACAGACTGAAAATATCAGGTTGTCTGTAGCTATTACACTGTGGGATTTCAAAGTGCAACCCAGCTTTATTTTGGCTTTGTGTCAAGATAATTCATAGGCATAAACCATTCTTCCTGCATCCTCGTTTCTCTGGGAAGAAAACCCCAAAGAAGCCACCTCATGCTTTGGATAAGTTTCTTATTTAGACCATCAGGACACCAGAGTTTTTGAAACGCTGCACAGAACACTTGCTGGCAAAATCTATTCATCTTTGTTATGATATTGGATTATTTTTCTTATCTATATTTTCCCCTGTCACTTAAACTTATCCTTTAAATAGCTTAGCTTTGTTTCTTTTATGAGTCTTCTACCACCTGTCTTTCCTTCACCTTTATATTAAAACTGCTTCTATTTCAGAAAGTATTTCAGAGGCTGTTTCATCAACATCCAAACTACAGAAGGCTCTGTCTTGTGCCCAGGAAGATATGCTGTCCTCCTAGGAGGAACAGTACTATGAAAAAATTAGCTACCACCTGGGCTGGACCATTTTCAATGACCTTTTAATGGTTGCTGTGTACTTAGTGAGTTACCAAATACCTGGGTGTTTGTGAACATCAATCAGACTCAGGGATACAAAAGCCAAATTCAGTTCACTTCTCTGCTCCCATAAATGGTGCTAATAGAACTTCTATATAGACATCTGCAATTAGGTTGCTTGTTTAGCTATTTTTAATAGTGTCAAAACAATTGATTTTTCTGGGGAACAGTAGTTTTAATTCTCTGGAAAAAAAAATTTATCCTCAAGAGACATAGAGCTTAAATGGTTAAAGTTACAATTACAAGCAAGTGAAAACTAAACTTTTGTGAACATACTTCTGAAATTGTCATTGAACTAATTTCTTCTGCCTCAGATTATAAGGTTAAACAGAGAGAATTTAAGTAAAGGACAGAGAGAAACATTACTATACATATAGCCAATTCAACAGAAAACGAGTTTTCAATAAGCTGTAGCAGAAGTTTTAACCTCTTTCAAATCAATGTGTTACTCATAGAAAAATAACTTTGTTACATCAATTGTGTAATCCATTAACCCTTACCTTTTTTTTCTCTTTGTGTTGAGTTCAGTATAGTTTTCGCACACCTTTTTGAAAGATGCTTTTCTGTAGTATATATAACTAAGTTGCTACCTGAAAAAATGAAAAGTCCATAGCTATTCCAAATAAATACAGTAAATAACTAAAAACATTAAGCACCTGGTATTATGGTTTACTATAATTTTGTTCGCTTCACAGTTGCATTTATTTCATTTAAAAGTTAATTTTTTGGTAAAATGAAAAAAATTTTGTGCATTTCCACAATTAATCCTGTTCCATCTTATGCAAGTCTTCTTAACCCCTAAATATACGACTAATAAACTGCTATTTGTGTGTGAAAATTTAAAAACCATAGTTAGACTACTTACGTATTTTATAGTTTGAAGTGGTGTTCATATTTTCTCCCTTCATAATATTAATGAAAAACACAGGATAAACACAATTTTTAAGCATGAAAGTATAAGACACTGCAAATTAGTTTCAACTTCATGTGAAATTGGGAAATAAATTTTTATGAGCTATAATGCTCATAAATATACGCTTGTATGACGCTCATACATATGCTCATGAATAATGACTGCCAATGATCTATTCTTTATCAAATTACAGGTTGTTACATGTTGAAATTTTGAAGACTTGCAGGGAGGGAGCTTGCAGAGCAGGGATTGCTCTGGCTTCTCTGGGGTATAAAGTAGTTTATATCAACTGTAAAACACAAATATTTCCCTGATGACTTGTTCCCTTGGGAAATGAAGTCCTTTTTGTTGTGATCATGCTATGGAAGAAAATACTGCCTTAATTTTGCTTCACTACAAACTCATATCACACAGTGCATACTGTGTAGTTTGCAGAAATATTTGCAATCAGGGATTTGATGTGAATTATGTAAATTAAGCAATAATAGAAACTAGATCATATATTATATGTCGAAAACAAAAGAGAACAGAGAAGTGCTTACACAAATATCAGGTATTCCACATTGACCCAGAAAATATTTATCATTATTGTTCAGATTGCATAGAAAATATTTGCATAAAACCTGTGTTATCATATAATATGTATGAGTTTACAAATCTCTGGAGTGAATGCTAGTAAAAAAAATATTATTTTTATTACTTTTTTATTATTTTTAATAAATTTAAACATGTGTATATTTGTACTTTCAGCTATTTTCAGTTACTTCAATTTTTTTCTATCTACTGTTCAAGATTCACTTTTACGTTCTGACATTTTTCTTTTCTTATTTTTTTCTCCCTAAAAATTAATTTATTTTCATGTAAGAAGCATTTTAAAGCCACACAATATCTTAATCTTGATGCTTCCAAGAGGATCTGCAGTTAAAGGCTTTTGTACTTTCTCAAACATGACAAGGTTTTTTTCCTTTTTTTTTTTATTGTAGATAGGTGGGACTTTGAAGACAATTCTAAAACAGGCATGTACATGTCTGCTATCATGGTAGAGAGATGCTAAGAGAGACAAGTTGTAGTGCCAGAAGTGGCAGAATCCAGAAATAAGAAAGTGAGAAAAAACCCTATCCCGTTCATACTGAGTAGCTTCTAAAGCAAATACGAATTTGATTAAAATTTACTTAAGTTATGTGCTTCAGCACTCTCCTTAATTGCAGAAGAAAAGACAGAGCTGAGCTCTAAATCTACCAGACTGCAATTGCATCTTAGTTAAATATCTTCACTGATAACGCACAATTGATTTCTTTTAATTCCATCAGCAGCATAATTTAAACCTATGTTAATTAGTAATTTTAGCTTGTAAAATATTTGGAGCACAGATTATCTTTACCACTTGCCTACCACAATGCAGGTCAACAAGGCCAAGTGCAAGGTCCTGCAGGTGGGTTGGGGCAAACCCATGCAGAAGTACAAGCTGGGCAGAGAAGGGATTGAGAGCAGCCCTGAGGAGAAGGACTTGGGGGTTTTGGTTGATGAGAAGCTCAACATGAGACGGCAATGTGTGCTCACAGACCAGAAGGCTAACCGTATCCTGGGCTGCATCAGAAGAAGCATGGCCAGCAGGTCAAGGGAGGTGATTCTGCCCCTCTACTCTGCTCTCATGAGACCCCACCTGGAGTACTGCATCCAGCTCTGGAGACCCCAACATAAGGAGGACCTGGACCTATTGGAGTGGGTCCAGAGGAGGGCCATGAAGATGATCAGAAGGCTGGAACACCCCTCCTATGAGGACAGGTTGAGAAAGTTGGGGTTGTTCAGCCTGGAGGACAGAAGGCTTTGGGGAGACATTACAGAGGCCTTCCAGTACCCAAAGTGTGCCTATAAGACATAGAGTGAGACATTCTACAAGGGCATGTAGGAATAGGACAAGGGGTAATGGCTTCAACCTGGAAGCGGGTAGATTTAGATTAGATCTCAGGAGGAAATTTTTCACTATGAGGGTGGTGAGGCACTGGAACAAGTTGCCCAGAGAAGCTGTGGATGCCCCATCCACACTTCCCATGGAAATGTTCAAGGCCAGGTTGGATGAGGCTTTGGATGAGGCTTTGAGCAATCTGGTCTAGTGGAAGGTGTCCCTGCCCAAGGCAGGGGGGTTGGAACTTGTTGATCTTTCAGGTCCCTTCCAACATAAACCATTCCATGATTCTATACTGGAAGCCCACAAGTGTTTGAAAAAGACAAAATCATTATGAATAAATCAAAGAGAAGGCAATAATGCAGGCACATGAACATCTCATGCACAGAGAGCTGGACTACACCGTAAGAAGGTACTATTTCAGACAGCCACTTCTCAGAAGGAAACTGTATTTTGAGCAAACCCACTACATGTCTCCAGCTATTAACTTGTGAAATGTATTGGAAAGAAACATTTTCTTAAACAAACAGTAAAGGGTGAGAATTCTAAAGGGATTAAATGAGCTATAGCTCCTTAATTATCACAGCTCAATGCTGTACATATATTTCAAGCTTTGCCACCACTTAAGCATCTGCAAGCATGTAATTTCTAAGCAAGTAATAACTAAAATAAAGCCTACAAGCTCATTTAGTACCACATGACTAAGAGTCAGAGTCATGAAACTAAATGATATCATAGAGTTCTCACAAGCAACCTGCATAATATTTTTTTTGGTTTTGTTTCCAGTGAACTTTCATCACCATGTATCTATTATTCAGAACGACAGAATTTATTTCAGAATGCAGCACTAAAATTTCTAGAATTTCATAGGTATATCAATGACATAATATATGCAGTACTTTTACTCTGTGAATTTCTTATTTTTACTTGTTCATTTGATTATAAAATGTGATGAGGTATGACATCTGTTGCATCTTACAGCAGTATTTCCTTGTAATTAGAAGATATGAGAGGAAGAAGAGGGCAAGCATACTACCTAAAGTTCATTAGATGACTGCGAGCAGGGAATTAATTGAGAAAAAAATTATACGTACCTACATATATATGTATATGTAAGTATGTGTGTGTGTCTGTGTGTATAAGAGTGTGTGTGTATATATATACGCCAAACTTTAAAAGATTATGGAGTCATCCTACTGCTGCCATTCACATAATCCAATATTGTAGTAAGGAAATTATGCCTTGAGGGGAAAAAAAGTCTGACGTTCTCCAGCAGACTGGACAAAAGATCATGGTCCCTTGAGACTGCCGTCTTATTCCATACCCTTATGTCATACTGTTGATGTTCTCAGCATGGTTGTCTTTTATTCCTCTCTGATCTTTTTCTCCTTCAGATTTACTCGTGTCTGAAAAAGATAACTTGCTCATGCACAGGAATGAGAGAATGGAAGTTTTTGTCCAGGCACCTGAGACTGAGACGATAAATTGGATGGCTGAAAAGTTACAAATCCATTAAAAGCTCGTCGTGTCCTTTAAATAATGTTTGTAACAGAAATGTTACTGTAAAGACATACGTCACCTATACGATAAACATAGTCAGGGCTGCTGTACATTACGTCACACCAATCAGAATTTCAACATTGTTAAAGGCTACTAAATCTAGTCTGACAGAGGCAAGGCTGCTGCAGCACTGCATCTTCAGGTTTTCCTAATGGCAAGGCTGGACTTGTATTTCCCAGTGGGTGCACACACAAGCATGCACGCAATAAGAAAATAAATAAGCAAGCAGACACCTGCCTGGCCACAAAGACTAACACGGGCCGAAGTACACGGAACTCTTGCAAATATGAACAGCATGGATGGCTCAGTCCTGTTCCTTCCCTTTGGCTGATCAGGACTGAAATTCACTACTGGGATATAGATATATACATGTAGTATGGATCCTTCCCGTAGCTGACATAGGGACAGTCAATCTGTCCCTCCTAACAGCTGACCTCAGATCCCCTCTCTCGACAGTTGCTGGCAGCTCAACATCCTGAGGTTCAAAATTCAGTAGTAAAGTTCAGTAGTGACTTACACCTACATGCAAGCACTGAAATTTGCAGAAAATGGAAGTTTTCTAGGGAAACATATACATACCCCGGTCTCTCCAGTTCCTGGCACCCAGGCCTAACAGCCCTTGTGACCCATGGTCCCCTCTCCAGTTGTTGTCACTCAGACCTCTGCACACATACCCAGGCACAGAATAGACGGAGTTGATCACAGAATCGTAGAATTGTTTAGGGTGGAAAAGACATTTAAGATCACTCATTTCAAGCATTAATCTAGCACTGCCAAGTACACCACTAAACCATGTCCCTAAGCACCACATCTACATGTCTTTTAAATACCTCCAGTGATAGTAACTCAACCACTTCCCTGGGCAGCCTGTTCCAATGCTTGACAAGCCTTTGGTCCTGAGGAGAATTCTAAATTTTCATACATTTATTATGAGTAAAATATTTACATTTTTATTTTTCTGAAAATGGAAAACTATTAAGTATTAAAATGGTAGAATGTAATATAAAAATTATAAATAAAAGTAGGTCATTTATACTGTGAATTAAAAAAATAGTCCAATTAAGTGGAAGTTAACTGTATTTATCAAATATTCACATTATAAAATAAGGAAGCAGAACTATCTCATTGTATTAACATTTTTGTCAAAACGAATTATTTCGGACTAGTTAGATGTTCCAGTGGAATACTTGCTGTCAAAAAAAAAAAAAAAAAAAAAAAAAAAAATCCTTAAAAAAACCCTTCTCTCCCAGCCTCCCCTCCAGCACTACACCTGTCATAGAAAAAAATCTATTTCAGCAATTCCTAGGCATAGTAATCTTCTTTATACTGGAAATAGCATAAGGACGTATCAGAATTTCATACAATTCTTCTACCTACAGATTTCTCTTCAGTCCTTATTTAGCAATTTAAATACGGAAAAGTTTGTCAACTGCAACTTTAACTTCTTGGCAACACTGCACATCCGATTGGTAAGGATCCTACTTTAACTTAAAAAAATTTTAAAATCCTAAACTGGCTCTTTTTTTATTTAAATGGTAATAGTCATATTTACCTTGTACACATAAGTAAATGCACCATCAAGCTGAATGAGCAAGTGATATGCACCATAGTATTTTGAAACGTCTACATAAAAGAAAGAGGAAAATAAAATCTTACTGTGGTCTCTTAATGCCTAATGTCTACTTTCTGTCTGTGTTTTTAATATTTATAAGGCAGACTGAACGCTATTGGTTCTTGCTGTATATGTTCTTCAATCCCATTTTATTGAAATGAGCAATAGTTCATAAGAAGTGATCAATTGATACAAAAATAATAGCAAGATACAATGGAGGTTAGCCATTTATTTCCTCTAATTTAGAAAAACAAACCCACAAAAGCTGACATCACTTGTTCATGACCATGAGAGGATCATGAACTAGAAATGTATTAGTAGAAGCAAGAAAAGAGTTCAAAGTTCTTGTTTCTGGCAGCACTGGTCATTTTGGCCAGTACAACATTCTTCATTTCACATGTATATTTTAAAAATAGCCCACTTTAAAATTTCAAGCCAAAAGGTTTAGGAAAGCAGTTTCAGATGTCTGGAATTGCTTAAAGCTCTTCATACTTATGCCACTTAGTGCTGTTCCAAACCTTCAGACTTCCAGCTAGAGGAATTCTCCTTCTATGCAGTAAGTTGTTCAGTATATTTTGTTTTAATTTGAGCCTTCTTATGAATTCTCTGTTAGCTCTGACATCTGTGAGTAATTCAAATGATTTCCCATTAAATACTTAGTTTTATGGATGGACTAATAGGAAGCTCACTGCTGTGACAAAGAGATTATGGTAATAAGTATTTTAGCCTTGGTAAAAGACTTTCTCCCTTTGGATTACAGTAAAAAGGTCACAGTCAAAGTCGAACTGGAAGTGTCTTCAGCACAGACAAGAAATAGTGTACCCCATAAATCATTGTTTATTATGAAGTTTGCTGTTATGGAATGTCATACTCATCTGCTACTCTTATACCAGCTCTAATGGGCACAAAAGTTAAAAAACGATGCTTCGGATAAAGTGTGAGCAAGTTTTCTCAAATGTGACTGCCTATATGAAGTACCATACATATGCAGTACAACTATCAAACTAAAAAAAAAATAGCCAAGCAAAACCCCACCTTATTTTAAGGCCAAACACATGCTAAATCAGTAATTCTGTTGTCACTATAGGTGCTTCATTGCAGTGTTGGACCCACGTATTCCAATACATACATCCCTTCTTCTGGTTGCTGCTGTCAGTCATTTGCACAACCCCCAGAGAGCAAAGCAGTGTGCATGACACATGCCAAGGCAAGTTAATGTTCAAATATCTGAAGTGAGCATCTGGTGACAGATCTGGATGGCAGAGAAGTGTGATATTTACATTTGGCCTTGTTTATCAAGATTATAAAAGGCAAAAGAAAATTATTTATTGCAAAAGAAAAAAACAGACAAGAATAAAATTGAGATGAGGCATTGCTATTTTTACTTTCATGTACTGAATTTTCTCAGATTTGTCAGTTCTTACTAGGGGTATAAACAGCATGGGCATATATTGGTCATCCAGATGTAATAACACTAAGAAAATTTTCATAGGTAAGGTAGCTGAGTTTTTCTAAAATAAAGATAGCTTATCCAGCTGATTATTTAAAAAAGGCAGTGCAATAAAATATTAGGGCTTTCTTCCTCTTCTTTTTGTACTAGCTTGGTTACACTGTACCGGCATGGATCAGTGCAACCCCTAATTCCAGCTGACGAAGTGATCCTACACTTTAACATCAAACCCTCACCTTCAGTCTCAACATGCATAATTCACAGCTGATGCAGGATACGAGAGAAGAGATAAGACCATTACATTAACAGCCTTCTAATGCAATTGTAGAATCATCCAAAGACTTGGAAGGTTTAAAAAACGCTCGATGAGTACCTCATACCCAATTAGCAACAGTGCCTTTTATTTTTTGTGCTGGCTGAATAGCAGCAGCAGCTTGATCTCTCACCTTCACTATATTCCGTTAAAGTCTTTTACTGCTTTTTTGGGTGTAGTTTTAGCCCCATAGTCCTTCCTGCTTTTCCAGTGCTTCAAAGACAGAAAAACAAACAAACAAGCAAAACAATAACACCCTGATAATTTATTTGGAATTTAAACAGATATTAAGAAGAACATAAGCTTAGATATGTATGCTGTCAATGTCAAAAGTAGTCAGGAGCTAGAAGTCTAGTTTCAAAAGGTGCAACCTCTCAACATGACTACTACTCATCTGAGACACAGTCTTGTCCTTTGTAGTTAATCATTTTTATGACTAGAGCGAATTCTACCAGTTTGAGGAATGGCAGTACTCCTTCAGTCTTTATCCTGGTCTTGCAGCTCAATTCCTTGTTTTGGAGGGAGCTTTCCGATATTTCTTTCTTAGTCTTAGAAGAAGTTACCCTATGGGGGTAACTCTTGCTAGTCACCTACATGCAACCTTAGTTCATTGCCACTGTGTGCGTTTGAAAAGTGTCATAGGAGTTGAAATCATGTTAAACTATGAAAGCCAAAGTAGTCCTTCCTTCTTATTTCCTTCCACTCTATTGTTAAAGCTTCTTACCTTCCAGCTGCACAAGTTTGTATATGTGTATGCAATTGTGTAATGGCTTTTATCTCATATATGGTACTAACATATCACATACATCTTATGATAAAAGAGATGAGTAGATGCACAATGTGAGGAATGCCACTACTGGTTACATGTCCAGCTTATCACTGATACTAACAGCAGTTCTAAAGCAACTCCCTGCCAGGGAAAGGAAATCTCACTCTGTAAAAGAAAATCTAACACTCATTGTGAAATAAATATATGATGATAATGATAGCTACTTCATCATCATTATTAGAAAAAAATGTTTGTGTTTTGATGCCAAGGTTTGAGGCCATGGCATTTGAACAGTAACAGCATCTTTGAAATTAGCCATATGTCTTTATGCAACCCTGCATAAGGTGGGATTTACCAGCACAGATGCCCTTAAAATCAACTGTTGGAACCTGAGCCTTCTGATTTTGTGGAGTTTTCCAAAACAGACTGAGGTATCCAAGAAATGTATTGACAAATAATGGAAATCGACCAGCTACGATCCTGTTGTGTATTGGTTGCAGCAGAACATAAAATAGTAACAGTAGAAAAACTGACAGGATGAAGAGTTTGATTAATTTAGGCACTTAATAGATATACAATATATATTTAATCTGAACACAAGACAAATCCTGGGAAAATTATATCAACCACAGGCATAAACACATATATCTAGCATATTTTTTTTTGCCTAGTTAGTTGAATATAGATGAGGAAAGACCTAAGTACGGTAAAAGAATATTTTTAATGCAAAATAACTGCAAACTTTTTGTGGTAGGTTGACTCTGGCAGGATGCCAGGTGCCCACCATAGCTGCTCTATCATTCCCCCTCCTCAGCTGGACATGGGAGAGAAGATATAAAGAAATGTTCATGGGTCAAGATAAGGACAGGGAGAGATCACTCACCAGTTATCATCACAGGCAAAACAGACTTGACTCAGGGAAAGTTAATTTAATTTATTATCAAACCAAAGTAGAATAATAAGAAATAAAAATTAAACCTTAAAACTCCTTCCTCCCACCCCTCCCTTCTTCCTGGGCTTAACTTTACTCCCAAATTCTCTACCTCCTCTCTCCTGAGTGGCACAGGGGGTGGGTAATGGGGGTTGCAGTCAATTCATCAGACATTGTCTCTGCTGCTCCTTCCTCCTCAGGGGGAGGACTCCTCACACTCTTCCCCTGCTCCAGCATGGGGTCCTTCCCTGGGAGACAGTCCTCCACAAAATTCTCCAATATGAGTTCTTCCCACAGGCTGCAATTCTTCATGAACTGAAGTGTGTGTCTGCCACAGGGTCACAAGTCCTGCCAACAAACCTGCTCCAGCATGGGCTCCTCTCTCCACAGGTCCTGCCAGAAGCATACTCAAGTGTGGGCTTCACAGAGTCACAGCCTCCTTTGGGTGCATCCACCTACTCCAACAAGAGGTCCTTCATGGGCTACGGGTGGATGTCTGCTCCACCATTATCCTTGATGGGCTGCAGGTGGACAGCCTGCCTCATCATGGTCTTCACCACTGGCTGCAGGAGAATCTCTGTTCTGGCACCTGAAGCACTTCCTCCCCCTCCTTCTTCCCCGACCTTGGTGTCTGCAGAGTTGTTTCTGTCACAGATTCTCACTCCTGTCTCTGGCTGCAGTTGCTGTTGTGCAGCAACTTTTGACCCTTCTTAAATGTGTTATCACAGAGACATTACCATTGCTGATTGGCTTGACCTTGGCGAGCAGCGGGTCCATCTTGGAGCTGGCTGGCATTGGATCTACCGGACGTAGGGGAGACTTCTGGCACCTTCTCACATAAGCCACCCCTGTAGCTCCCCTGTTACCAAAAGCTTGCTACGCAAACCCAGTACACCCTTGAATTATTGTCTTTAGGTATAGCTGGAAACCCATACTTCTTTACATATAAAAGCCCACACAAGTGGACTCATAATGGGCAGAAATGCATATGATGATCTGGATGGCCTTCCTAACACCTCTGGAAAGTTTCAGCAGAGATTTGCTACACACATAATACTGGTTGTGCTTGTGACAGACTATGGACAACATTTTACAAGCACAATTTATGACTTTAAAGACACGTTGAACAAAAATGAGATTAAACATGTCCAAACTTCAGATTATCATCCATTTCAAATAGACCTGAAAAGAAAGATGTTAGAATCTGTAAAGGAGAACTGAAGAAGATGATTCATGGGAACTCAGAAATGAGATTGACTCTGTTCCTCTGGAAACACAGAACAACAAATTATAACAATAGTGAGCTTGGCCTCCCTGGTTTGGGAAAGGAACAGAGGATTTTTTTTTCTGGATATGATACATCATAGCATAGCAGAGGAACCGTTATGGAAGCAACCTGTTCAAAAACAAACCAGAACTGTCACCCCAAAGGTAGGATATTGGGCTAAAAGAGCCTAAATATGAAAAATAAATTTCATCAGCCAATGTTCATCCTTAGAGCAAGTCAGATCCTTTACCTTTAAAGTTAATTTTTTACTGTTGGCTGCAAGGTGATATAAACATGAAACCTGTTATGTAAGCTCATAAGATATTGTCCCTTCATAAGTATCAACTGATACCATTTGATCAAGAATATTTGTCAAGTATATGTACTGAACTGCTGTACCAAGAACCTGTAGGCTGCAGGGTACCCACCCTGGAACATTAAGCCAAGCACAAAAATTATTACTCTGTAAGAAAAAAACCCACTTATTTAAACTTGTTAAATTAAGGCTGTAAACTATGTGGGAGAGAAAGTGGTCAACTGAGGAGCTAAGTAGATCTGAAGGGTTAGAGTGGTTTGGGAAGATTCCTTGTCTACCTCTCCGCATTCCTTCATAGTTCTTGTGGAAATCTTCCCATTAATGTTTATGACACAGCATAAGAAATCAAGTTTACCCTGCCCAAATGTAAATGGTGAAAAAAAATGAGGATAATTATTTTGTTACACTGAGAAGTATGCTCTCGGTTCCCAAATATTGTCTCAATTACTGATGAAGAGGCTGATGTGTTTATATTAACATAGCTGTTGTTAATTTTCATTATTTAAATCTAATGCCTTGATTGCTTGTCTGTTTGCTAGAATTTTGTGGGTAGGTAAGATAATTATTTTCCTCTTTCTTTACGAAATTTAAATAGTTTCCATTAAAAAAAAAAATCCATCCCAGTTCAAGACAGAAATAAAAGAACTTGTCATGTCAACCTATTTACTATGACATTTTACGACTGGATCTTCAGGTTTTCTTCCCTTTTCATTCCTATGACAAGATCATATAGTCAAAACCAAGTTTTATGCAAAGTGTTCTGGAGTTCATTCAAGTATACAAGCTCTCCTTTGACCTTATGATTGTGTTCCATACATCACAGAATCATTTAACAGGCTCCATTTGACTTCGTCTGGCTTGAAATGTCAGGCCCACTACACGCAATCCAGAGGGGAAATTGCTTCATGCTTGTTCACCTCAGTGATCAACCCTAGTAATTCCAGGGAATTACAGGCCTGTCAGTCTGACCTCGTTGCCAGGGAAGGTTATGGAGCAGATCATCTTGAGTGCCATCACAAGGCACATGCAGGACAAACAGGTGATGAGGCCCAGTGAACATGGATTCATGAAAGGCAGGTCCTGCTTGACTAACCTGATCTCTTTCTAATACAAGGTGTCCTGCTTAGTGGATGAGGGAAAGGCTGTAGATGTTGTCTACCTGGACTTTAGTAAGGCTTTTGACACCGTTTCTCACAGCATTCTCCTGGAGAAACTATCTGCTCATTGCTTGGATGGGCATATGCTCTGTTGGGTTAAAAACTGTCTGGACGGCCAGGCCCAGAGAGTTGTGAATGGAGTTAAACCCAGTTGGTGGCCACTGACAAGTGGTGTTCTGCAGGGCTCAGTATTGGGGCCTGTTCTCTTTAATATCTTTATCAACGATCTGGATAAGGGGATCGAGTGCACACTCAGTAAGTTTGTAGACAACACCAGGTTGGGTGGGAGTGTTGATCTGCTTGAGGGTAGGAAGGCTCTACAGAGGGATCTGGACAGGCTGGATCAATGGGCCAAGGCCAAGATTGGCCAAGCAAAAGTGGATACTGATTGGTCAAGTATCAAGCAGACTTTAACTATAAATTAGTAACATGTCCCTCCACAATTGGGACCCCTGCCATCATTGTGATCAGAGGATTGTGAGTCAACAGGACACCTCTGATGTGAAGAGGACCATTGAGATGCTGAAAAGGGCCTATGGTGGTGACTGTACTCTTGCTTTGCTCCATAATACTGCTTCTCTTCTGCCTTTCTTCTACTTCCTCCTTTACTCTAGTGCTCGTTTCAGTAATCAAGGCTGGGAGATAACAATAAAGCTTTAGCAGACAGCATCTGACCTCGTTTGTGTCTTATTCTCACGCGTGGAATCACTACGTGTCCTCCTAGCACACACCCCCCCACCCCCGATCAGGACGTGACAGCACCTTGAGTACTGTGTTCAGTTTTAGGTCCCTCACAGGAGGGACATTGAGCTACCGAAGCATGGCCAGAGAAGGGCAACAAAGCTGGTGAGGGGTCAAGAGCACCTGTCTTATGAGGAGCATCTGAGGGAACTGAGGCTGTTTAGCCTGGAGGAAAGTAGGCTGAAGGGAGTCCTTATCACTCTCTACAACTACTTGAACAGAGGTTGTAGCAAGGTGTGTGTTGGTCTCTTCTCCAGAGTAACAGGTGATAGGTCAAGGGGAAATGGCCTCAAGTTGCACCAGGGGAGGTTTTGATTGGATATTAGGAAACATTTCTTCACTAAAAGGGTTATTAAGCATTGGAACAGCCTGCCCAGGTAAGTGGTTGAGTCACTATCCCTGGAGGTATTTAAAAGACACGTAGATGTACTGCCTATGGACAATGTTTAGTGGTGGACTCCGCAGTGCTAGGTTAATGGTTGAACTCAACGATCTTAAAGGTCTTTTCCAACCAAAACCAATCTTTGATTCTATGATTCCATTATTCTAGTTCCTGCTCATTTTGCTCCCATGGAAATATTCAGCCTCACTGAATATTTTGGAGTTTGGATTCTACCTGTGCGGATAATGATAGATTTATCTGCAACTAACATAACTAACATAACCATTGATTGATAGCATTAGTTCATTCTGGCAAATTTTCATTCACAAACATTTTCATACTATCAGTTACACCCCAGTAAAGAGTTCATCCAATGAGCCATGATTATAACCCTCAAGAACTATCCTGAAATAATTTTGAAATTATTTCATCGTAGTGCATTAAAAGTATGCCCAAAAGTGATTTCTAAATTTTTTGTTTTAATTATATCTGCAATTCATATTCCTTATTAACACAAACATTTCTACACTTTATAAGCTGATTTCTTCTGCCTACAGATAAAATTTGCAAAGGGGACTCTATTAGAATATACATCATGATATTAGTTCTACTATCTTTTAGCTAGTTCTACAATCTTTTTTCATAACCTCACTACTATCACAGACACAAAATTCCAAGTCCAATGAAAAGTAAAAATGTCAAAATTATCTTCATAGACAATCCTTTTTTGTTTGTCAGTGCAAAAAAAGTATGGGAAGAGGTGAAATGTTGATAAAAATAAACACATATTCAGAAGAAAAGCAATATGGTTCTATGTTTGTGCATAGGGACACAGTCTTGACATTTTTGGAAGCTAATTTCACATATGTAATTTTTGAGATAACTGAGAAGTAAATAATTTAAAATCATTTAAGGGGGAAAATGCACTGTATTTGAGAAATACTATAATTGACAACCGTTTAGGGAAATTAAAATCTGGTTTTACAACTCAGCAGTACCAAACTAAGAGGAAGAAAGCAAAGCTACAGTAAAAAAAAATAATAATTGAATGACAGAAAAAAATGTAAGATTCATGAAGAAAACAGAAGGACTCAAGGCAGAGTGTTTTATGCAAGGGTAAAGGTCAAAAAAGAGAAACTGTGTTGCATGTATTTTTTCAAGTATTACAGGGATAAAAAGAACCATAGATCTTAGATGTCTACCACACTACTACTTAATGGAAAATACTATAATTGTTAAAAATGAATCACCTGGACATTAATTGAACAGTGGTTCACTCTCAGAGTGATTTAAATGCTTTTTGGGACAAGACGTCAATGTGGAAGCAAATTTTACTCTAACAAATTGTAATGTCTTAATTATTGTAATAATTGATCTAAGATGTTGCTTCCATACCATGAAAAAAATGCTATTCAGATTATGTTTATTTTCACATTAACAGAAAAGAAATCTACAGTCATGAAGAAGAAGCTATTGCTGCTTTCTCTTTAAAAGTTTGAACAGAATATAGCTAGCAGTTTGGTTCTTCTAGCTATTTCTTTTGGCTGTATCATTTCTTAACTGGTAAACTCTTTCAGAAAAAGAAAATGCTTCACTTCAAATTACAGCACTTTGTGTGGCTGTACAATACCTCATATAGTGCTGTGTTGAATTACATAACACCACAAAAATTACTATTCAGTATCATGTATTATTTATAGTATGTTCTTACGGATGTTGAAGTGTATCATATATCAATAAGTACCTTGTTGACTGTCAGTAAAGGTTACTAAAAGGAGAGTTCTTTATTCAAGCAAATTCAGAAGAAACCGAAAAGTAAATATTTTTCTTACAAACAAAACAACAAACTATTCAAAAGAAGTCTCTTAAAGTAATACAAAATGAATAAGATAAATAAAAATACAAACATATATAGAAAATGTAATGTTTTATAAAATACTTATATGACCTCATATTCAGTTTAGTTGCTTCATCTTGCTAAAGATGTACCAAAGATTAATGAGATTCATGCAAAGGCAAGAAAAACGATTAAGGATAAGGTAAGATTCACACACTATGAGAGGTTACAGAACCAAAGTAATAAGAAAAAAAATATTATGGGAAGTTGAGTAACTCATGAAGAAAAAATGAAAACGGATTCTTTTAACTTTTTTACTCAATTTTATAACAAAATGACAATAGAAAATCTAATGCAATCCAGGGCCCTTGTTTTGAGAATTTCATACACAGAACTGTTGGCACATGGAAAGGTATTCACATTATGTTCATATTAGAGGCTCTAAAATTCCCCTTCTGCCAAACCTCCCCAACATTTTTCTACTCAGATGTTTTACTTGAGTGGCTGTGTAAGAAAATTAGGGTCCTAACTCCCATTCCCTCAATTTATTTAATCTGTACAACTAAAGAAGTCTAAATTAGTCCATGAGATTGTTCCCTATTCTGTTGAAAGACTTCTGAGTCTGGATCTAAAATTTTAAATTTTTTATTTTTCTGTTTCCACTGGGTTTTTTATTTGTAACTCTTTTAAACAGTTTGAAATCTTATTCTTAGATACTGTATGATGAGATAAATGATTATGAATGTCTAAACTTCAGTCACCCAAATATGAGCAACATATTGCTTATAGATTTTGTCCTCTAATAAGAGGCATTAGCTCTGATTACCTCTTGTAACTCACAAGAATAAGTATTCTTTACACTGAATATTGTGATCCAAAAAGGGGAATAAAAACATTTCCAAAAAGAGCACAAGAAAAGAGGATACTGAAGAATATATACACACTGACTCTAACAAATATATTTGGAAAGAAAGTGTGCATTTCACATGAAAAAAAGTGTATTTTTTCTGTATAAACTGGATCTATCACTCCTATCCTGAGGAAGGATTTAATTGTCTGAACTACAAAAGCATGTGTTAGTTGTGAATAAAATGCGGTTTTTTTATCAGCTTTTATCTTCACCTGTTTTATGATATGACTGTTTACAGCAATCTCAGAAAAGCACACTGCTACCTCAAAACAAAACCTTCAGGTTTGTTTGTAAAACCTAAGGCTTTTCTGAGATTTGTTTTTTTAGGTCTTTTGGTTATAAACTTCCAGGTTTTCTACCAATTATTAACATGGTATGTGCTATGTCAGAGAACCAACTTAAGCTGGCTTTTTACAGTTCCTCAGAAAACATGATCACAAGTAATAGATATTCATTTCAGTGAAGCAATACAAGCTTTTATACAATTGTTTCTGAAGTCTGTGAATTTTTTTTCCTTAGAGTTTTTATTTAACGCTTAAGCTCAGAAGTCTTTAGTGTATTTTTCCCTTTCTTTCAAAGAGACATTTGATATATTCTCTATCATTTCTCAACAGGAGCAAAGACAGTGCTTGTTACAGGTAAAATGCTAACAAAAATGTCAGGCACGAAAATAACAAAATATACATAAGAATAAAAACAACCCTCTTGTAAGGTATTGTATAAAATATGAAAGTTCTACTTCTTATTAAGAGTCTTTCATTGCTTTAAAACACCTGTATTTTAAGGGGTCTTTCCTATGATTCCTAAACCAAAGGTTTACAATGCTGGGAGTTAAAACTGCATCCATAATTCAGGTAAATGTTTCTGGGTGAAGACATAATATGAAGCACCTGTTCCAGTAAACAGAACATCTTATGGCATAACTCTGCTTTATTTTACATTATTCTAGATCTCAAAAAATTTCACCAGTGTTACCTGAGTGTATTGAAGTTCAAATTAATGAATTTGAGAATATTTGATTAGAATTTGAAAGACATAAAAAGCAAAAAGAATATTCAGAAGACTACAAATAAGAAATAAGAAGTCGAATCTAGAACCTGTTTTCTAACACACATTGCTATCTAGAAAAGAGTAGAGATTATATGAGTGTTATTGTTCTAGTGTGCTATTGGCTCATGCTATTCTGTTTACTTCTGCATTGGATGCCTTTAGGCTTAAATTTATTGTAAATCCAAGTTGCTGAAGTAGGCATTGACTGTGTCTCTGAAAACCTACCTTCAGGGAACTGTGCACACTCTCAATGCTTACAAGATTGATTTGTAGCTTCAAGCACAAGACACTTAAGGGGATCTGAAAGTAGGATGGCCACACAGGTGACATGTTATATTCTGGGTAGAGTAAGCTGAGGAACTGTATGCTCTCTTAGTGCCCCCTGACGGTCAGCTCATGCAACTTACTCAGAAACTGTTTCAGCTAATACATGAATCAATAAAATAGATACTTAGGATGACAATAGCATACTTAAAAAAAAAATAAAAAAATAAAGCATTAAGTGGAAAAAGTAGAAGATGTTAAAAACCTGCAAAAATATAAGAAATACGATACACTTAATTTTTCCATCTGATTTAGGTGGAAATAACACCTGTTTTTCAGTGACAAACAGAAACAGAAAAAACAGTAATAATCATTTGGATCAACCTTTTGGTTAAGTAGAAATTAAAAAAACATTTGTTCTGATATCAACATGAAAACTTGTTATAAAAGAAAGGAAAAAAAAAACGGTCAAGTTCATCAGGAAGGGAGACTGGAGATGAAGAAGATATTTCATCTTTCCCTAAACCAGGATGTGTTTACTCAAAATATGGAAAAATCTGGTTAAATTTTCTGCATTTACAAAATCTATCACATTTCTTGTTATCTAGCTGTCTTCTATCCATCAAAGTATTTTATTGGAAATAGGTGAGCTGTTAATCCCTTCTGTTGAAACTCCACCACTGATTAAACAATCCTCTGAGAAGAAAGTCAAACTGTTTCCTTTAGACAACTGGAATATTCTGTGCAATGAGGAAAGAGTTTCAACAGATGCAGTTTACCTCAGAGTACCCTCTAGACTGAAAGAACTTACATTTTCATTTTTTTCAAAATATATCCCATAAAGGAATACTATTATTTACATTATTGTCTGTTTAGTGTTCTGTGCACTTCTAGCCTGAATAACATGTTCTCTAAGGGCCCAATTCTGCAAATATTATTGCACTTGATTAATTTTACTTTCATGTTTAATCCCTTTGAAGTCAAATACATCAGGAAGATGAATGCGAGTAATCATAATATAATTCGGAGAATCAGGTCTGGAATTTAAATATAGTAGAGTATTTTGGTCTGATCTCAGGTCTGGAATTTAAATATAGTAGACTAGACTATTTTGGTCTGATCAGACTAGAAATATTTATTTCCACTTGAAAACACTAATTTGAAACTTCTAAATTTTTTAGGACTGGGGGAAATGAAATAAATGACCAACAGTGGAAAAAAATGTTTTGAACTGTATGAACAATTTCTGGGACTTTAATACTCTGGTGTCTGCTGAACATCTTCTTACGCTTTCTTGTCCTTTTGAAATGATAGATGAGGAAGGAAACTTGACTTTGTCACATCTTGCCAACATTTGATAATTTCTGATTTAAGGGACAAATAAAATTAGTAGTATTTAATAAATTTTTTTGTTATTGTACATTATTTTTCTTCTTTTGTCTTCACAGTTCTGCTTATTTACAGAATTCAGAAGCTCATTATTGTATAATACATCTTCTTTAAAAACAACATAAACATGGATTTTCCCTTAGTATTTTACTCACAGCACTTATATAGTGTCTTATGTTGAAAACGCCCATTTCCATTAACTTTTCTTCTGTGAATTATGTATTCATGTTGGCTAGACTATTATTTAAAAACAATAGAGAAATTAAATATGTTTTAATGTTTTTATTTTTTGCTTTATTCAAAATATTACAAATGTAGTAAATGACTCCTAAAATTGTACTTTGTATTGGAGCAGCATTATGTGGCTATATACATATAGAATCACAGCATCATAAAATGGTTTGGGTTGGAAGGGACCTTTAAAGGTCATCTGGTCCAATCCCCCCTGCAATGAGCAGGAACATCTTCAACTAGATCAGGTTGCTCAGAGCCCCGTCCAACATGACCATGATTGTTTCCAGGGATGGGGCATCTACCACCTCTCTGGGCAACCTTTTCCAGTGTTTCACCACCCTCATTGTAAAACATTTCTTCCTTATATCTAGTCTAAATCTTCCCTCTTTTAGTTTAAAACTATTACCCCTTGTCCTGTTACAACTGGCCCTGCTAAAAAAATTGTCCTCATCTTTCCTGTAGCCCCCTTTAAGTACTGAAAGGCTCCAATGAGGCCTCCCTGGAGCCTTCTCTTCTCTAGGCTGAACAACCTCAACTCTCTCAGCCTGTCCTCATAGGAGAGGTGCTCCAGCCCTTTGATCATCTTCATGGCCATCCTCTGGACTCACTCCAACAGGTCTATGACTTTCCTGTGCTAAGGGCTCCAGAGCCAGACACTGTACTGCAAGTGGGGTCCCACAACAGCAGAGCAGAGGAGCAGAATCACCTTTCTCGACCTGCTGGCCATGCGTCTTTTGAAGCAGCCCAGGATACGGATGATCTTCTGGGCTGTGAGCATGCATTGTCGGTTCATGTGCAGCTTTTCATCTATCGTGGTTTACGCTAAATTGGCCACTGGGGACATAGGGGACCCCAGATGGGACCAACAGATGCTCCCCTCTACCCCTCTTCAAAGAGAGAGGCAGAGGAGGGAAAAAGAGTCTTATGAGTTTAGAAGGAACTAAACTACTTTAATGAAATATTAATAATAAAATAAAAGGAAACAATGAGAAATATACAAAACCGTATCAAGCTCCCAAGATGACAATCACGACACTGGCTGGCACTGGGGAAGTCCCAGGCTGGACTCAGTGACGGACAAGAACTGGATCCGGATTTGGATTCAGGACTGGGACCAAAGGCAGACGAACAGACAGAGTCCTCCTCAGACATCAGCCGTTGAAGGAAGAGAACGAGCCATTTGATCCCTCAGATTTTATACTGAGCATGGGGCAGATGGGATGGAATACCCAGTTGGTCAGTTTTGGGTCACCTGTCCTGTACGCCTCTCCCTGCAGGTGGGACCCCACTGTGCTTTTCCGCTTCTGACCCTCTAACAGGGCAAATAACAAATTTGCTTCGCCTTGGGTGTTATAGAAATAAGTAAGTATAAGCAAGAGCCTCTGTGCATACCATGCCTGGGCATCAGCTATAAACATAGGTCTTATCACTCTGAGATAGCGAGCATTGTCTGCACAATATGCTGTTAATTTCAACAGGTAGAAGAAGCCCAGCTGAGAAGCAAAGTTACTGAACAAAATTTGTCCTGTTTTACCTCAAACCAGGACATCATCCACCACCTTTCTTGGCAGGGCTGGTCTCAACCCTTTCATCCCACAGCCTGTATTGATACCGGGGGTTGCCCTGACCCAGGTGCAGGACTCTGCACTTGACCTTGTTGAACCTCATGATGTTGGCATGGGCCCACTTCTCGAGTTTGTCCAGGTCCCTCTGGATAGCATCCTGTCCCTAAGGTATATCAACTGCACCGCTCAGCTTGGTGTCATCCATAAACTTGCTGAGGGTTGAATTTGATCCCACTATGTCATTGATGAAGATATTGAACAGTACTGGTCCCAATATAGACCCCTGAAGGGCACCACTTGTCACCAATCTCCATTTGGACATTGAGCTGTTGACCACTACCTTCTGGATGTGACCATCCAACCAATTCCTCATCCACTGAACAGTCCACCCATCAGATCCGTATCTCTCCAATTTAGAGAGAAGGATGTTGTGGGGGACCATGTCAAAGGCCTTACGGAAGTCCAGATAGACAACATCCGTAGCTCTTCCATTATGGAAGAGTCATCCTAGAAGGCCACTAGGTTGATCAGGCAGGACTTGCCCTTGGTGAAGCCATGCTGGCTGTTTCAAATCACCTCCCAGTCCTCCATGTGCTTTAGCATAGCTTCTAGGAGGATCTGTTCCATGATTTTCTCACCTTCCTGATTTCTTACACCTTGGGATTGAGAGCTCTTGTGCTCTATGGAAAGCATCCTTAAAGATTTGCCAGCTCTGTTCTGCTCCCTTGTCCCTGAGGGCAGTTTTCCAGGGGGTCCTATTGACTAACTCCTTGAAGAGCTGGAAGTTTGCTTTCCTAAAATTCAGGGTCCTGACCTGAGAGTATTCACTTGACCCATATCCCTCAGGACTGCAAACTGGTGCATGATCACTGCAAGCCAGACTCCAATCTCGATGTCACCAATTAGTTCACTTGTGTTGGTGACCATCAGGTCCAGTATCACCTCTCCTCTGGTAGGGCTGTAATTACCTGGCTTAAGAGGTTATCTTTGATGCGTTCCAGGAGTCTCCTGGATTGCCTACAGCTCACCATGCTAATTTTCCAGCAGAAATGGAAATTCTGCCATTCCCCAGATGGTGGGGTGGGTTAAGTCCCCCAACAGGACGAAAGCCTGCAAGCACAATGCCTCCTGTAGCTGGAGTAAGAAGATTTCATCAGTAGACTCTCCTTGATTGGGTGGCCTGTAGTAGACACCAACCACAAGGTTCCCTTTGTTGCCTCGGTCTCTAATTCTTACCCTTAAACTTCCAACGTGCTCATGGCTATAAGAGACAGCTCTTCATGGTCTATCCATTCCTTGATGTAGAGGGCAATGCCTCCTTCCTCACCTGTCTCTTCTGAACAGCCTGTAGCCATCGATAGCTGCACTCCAGTCATGGGATTTGTCCCATCAGGTTTCAGTAATGGCAATTAGGTCATATATATATATACACACACACATGTCTGTAGATATATATACACACATCTATACATACAGAATCACAGAATCATAGAATCACAGAATGGTCAGGGTTGGAAGGGACCTCTGGAGATCATCTAAGTCCAACCCCCCTGCCACAGCAGGGACACTTACAGCACATTGCACAGGACAGCATCCAGGTGGGTTTTGAATGTCTCCAGTGTGGGAGACTCAACAACCTCTCTGGGCAGCCTGTGCCAGTGCTCTGCTGCCCTCAGAGTAAAGAAGTTCCTCCTCATGTTAAGATGGTACTTCCTATGCTCAAGTTTGTGCCCGTTACCTCTAGTCCTATCACTGGGCACCACTGAAAAAAGACTCTTCTCATCTACCTGGCACCCTCCCTTTAAGTATTTATAAGTATTGATAAGATCCCCCCGCAGTCTTCTTTTTTCTAGACTAAAAAGACCCAAGTCCCTCAGCCTTTCCTGACTTATGATACACAAATAACTTCTAAATTGCTTGCTGCTCCTAATGAGGAACACCTGTGGCAGAACGTGACTGCAACTTAAATATTAACATCCTGCTTATGTAATCCATACATCATATTTTATTTCTTCTAATAAAAAAATTATTACTTTCAGCATTATTCTGTTTTCATCTTGCTATCCTCCCCAATTTTAATTACTTTTTAGGAAGCACATGCCTCACAGTTTCTAGTAAATGTAGTTTATTTGCAAAGATTGTCCGTGGGAAGCCCCTTTCAGTGCTATGACAAGGAATCAGTTAGTGAAAGATCTCTGAAGTAAAATCTGAGAGCTGAAACATCCACTTGGTAAAATGCAGCAGCAGCTGAAAAGGCCACGTATCTGAGCTCTGACCTCTCTGCAGAACTTAGCATCAGTTGGTGGAATGATACATCCATTATGGAGCTTACTTGGTCTTGATCACATTTTTCTTTAGTTACCGCATATAAAGTTGGGATGCTGAGTGTACTGGGTCATGCTAAAGAACTGCATTTTTACTAGCATGCTCTTTTATTGACAGCTGTGTTTCAGGGCTCAACTAATCATCAGACAGGGGTCTTCTGCCTACTTTACTCAGCCCTTAAGGAAGGCCTCTCACATACATCTTCTCCTTATCTGCAGGCCTAAGAAGGCTTTCTAACAACAACATCATTAGGAAGCCCAAAAGAAAAGCTAAGCACATATTTGTTGCTGCCAAACTTTTAATATTTATTATGTGTTTAAATGTTTATCTTGGCATTGGAATTTAAATGTGGCTCCTTCTTGATGCCAGGAGTACTTGTACAAGTGAGTACAGGTGGTATACTTGTATTTCAAAAATACAAAAAAATAAGAGAGTTTGATAAATTCTTATAGCTGGAATCATGTGCTACAGTTTTGGTCTTTTTTCTTCATGCTGTTCTGCCTCAATGCAGGTTATTTTATGACCACATATTTTCATTTTATCTGTATTGCATGTTAGTGGGGAAAACTGTTGTTATTGCTCTACTTCAATATTATATTAAGTAAGCATATATATATATATATGCCAGAGAAATTAAAATCATATACTTGAATTCTTTGAAGCCTTCAATTTTAAATTGTATAAGCTTATACTTAATGGTGCTTAATTGCAACAAAATTTTCATTAGCATATATTCATGTGTCTTTTAGAGTGTAATAAAAAACCTTCTCAGGGAAAGGAAGAGTTAATATAGTAATATCAATGAAACTGGAGGAATTCAATCCTATTTCTTCTTTGATAAAAATCTTTATAAGTAACAAGAGGTTAATTGTGTATTTATGTATAATGTTGTTCTTGGACCCTGTCGCAATGCATTTCTTTTACTGATCAGCCCATTTCATGTCTCCTGCACAGAAAACACCTTTTGCGTAACTTTATAATTTATGGCCAAGATCATACTATGTTTTTCTCTTTAATAAGTTTAATGCAGGATCATTCCTGATGCTGCTGAACAGTTTGACCCAAGTCCAAAAAAGCACTAAAGCTTAAATTCAAGCATCGAAATTGCAAGACTGAAATGAATATAAAATTATGTGATTAAGTGCTTTGTTTGATGGAGGCCATAATACTCAGTATCTTTAAGGTTCTTGGAGGTATGAACAATCTCATCTCAGAAGTATTGCCATTTTAAGAGCCTGTATAAAGAACTATCTTGCCAAAACTAGAACTTTAAATTTATATATGTACCTTATCTTTACTGCTGTGGAAGTCAATGGAACATTTTTAAGGGGAATGTGATTTTAAAGTACTGTTAACTGTACACATTTTTTAGTTGGATGACATTAATATACCAGTTTTATATTCTTCATTCTTCTCTAACCAAACATATAATTTGAGAGAACCTCATTTGAAGTGTAGTCATTGATTTAAAATGTCTTCATCTCCCCCTGTTCTCATGACAGTCTTAACAGTCACCTCAGTCCTCTTGTATCCAAGTTAGGATTTTATGGTCTAGATTGGAAGACGACTAGATGGGGTACAGAACTACTTGGAAGACTGGGCTCAAAAGGTAGTGATTAAAAGGTCATACTCTACTTTGGGACCAGTATCAAGTGAAGTACTCTAGGTGTCTATCCTGGAACCTGGCCAGTTTAATGTATTTCTTAATAGACTGGAAAAGGACCTTGCTTATCAAATTTGCAGATGACTCCAAACTGAGTAACCGGTCAATATGATTAAGGTAACAACTGCTGTCCAGAGGGACCTAGACAAGCTGGAGGAATGGGCTGCCAGGAACCTTATGAAATTCAATCAGGACAAATTCCAAGTCCTGCATCTGGGAAGGAAGATCCCCTTGCAATGACAGGTTGGGGCCTTACTGGCTGGGGAGCAGATCTGCTGAAAAGAACCTGAGAGTTCTGGTAAATGGCAAGCTGGGCATGAGCTAGCAGTATGCAGCAACCAGAGCTGCACTAAGCATGGCCAGGAGGTCAAGAGGAATGCACCCTTTTACCTGGTATTTATTTTACCACATCTACAGCACTGCGTCTGGTTTTGGGCTCCTCTACTCAAGAAAGGCATCAACAGACTGAGGCAAGTCCAGTGGAAGGCCTCCAAGCTGGCGAGGGGCTGGAACACTTGCCCTGTGAGGAAAGGCTGAGGGATCTGGACTTATTCAGCCCCGCCAAGTGATGGCTTAAGAGGGACCTAACAGCAGGCCACACCTCACCACCACCACCCCACCTCCTCCCAAACACCTGCACGCAAGTCATCAAGGAGATAGACCTTGGCTCCTTCAAGTGGTGTAAAGCCACTGTGTAAAGGTGGATGAGGGGCAAGGGACATGAGTTGAAACAAGGAGGATCTGATTATAGCCAAGAAACCCTTTTCCTTCAAGAGGATAATCGGGCAGTGGAACAGGCTGTCTAGAGAGGTTGTGCAGTCTCCATACTTGGGCCTTTTCAAGACCATGATCCAACTAGATCAAGCTCTAAGCAAGCTGGTCTGAACTCAGAGCTGGCCCTGTTTGAGCAGGACACTGGATTTAGATGACCTCCTGAAGTTCCCTTCAATTTGAATTTTCCTGTGATACTCTGAAATTAGAACCACTCCAAAAAGGACTTATATCTTTATTACGTGTCAGCAGCAGGAAACAATGATAAGACAAAAAATATTTTCAGAAACCTTTTGAGATACGCAAATTCCATACTGTTTTGTCAGTGATCACATGGATTTTTGGACTTTGAGAATGTTATTCCTTCTTTTTGACTGTTTTGTCAAGATTAGTCTGGAGTTAGGGAGCTTTTACTCCTTCAAAAACCTTCCTGACATTGTTGTCTTATTCATAAGTACTATATTCGTTGTGTAAGGCATTCTGCTGGAAATGAAATAAAATAAAATATTAACCCCTAGGAGCTGTGGGGATAAACCCATAAAGTCCATAAGAAGTACAGGTAAAAATTATGCAAGAGTTAGTGTGTGCATGCTGTAAGGGTAATGCTGATTTACAATATTCTAGCTATAAAAGAAAAAAAGGAAACCAAACAAAAAAAAAAAACCAAAACTCCCAACTTTACTACAAAGAAACACAGTCTGCAAAATATAACTGTAATTATAGTTCAGCAAAATTTAAAAACAAAACAAGATTTCCTTATTTCCATCAATACTTCTTTCTGTTTAATAATCCAGATAAACTTCTGTAGTGACATGAGCCAAGTGGAAGTATATGAGCAAAGGTTATAAATAATTGCTTGAATCACCTTGTGCTGAGCAAAAAAAAAGCTTCTATCAATGAAGTTCTAAGAGATTTCATCTATCCCAATATTCTTAAAAGGATTATGGCAAGAAGAAAGACAAAGTGAGCTCCTGATCATTCCACCAGAATTAATTTTTCATGATAGCAAAGGACTGAGTAGCTGATAGAAAATAGAACAGATCCTACACATTATCTGAGAACTGTATAAAGGAACAAAGAGAGTATCTTGTATATTAAATTTCTTATTTGTATTAATTTCTGGTTTTAAAATATGCATAAATATATAACAAAGGCAGATTAAAAAACAAACAGATGAAAAAAAACAACAACCCATGAACAGATTTGTGAGCCATGCAGCTAAATCCCAAAGCATTTTCTTCTGGATTTCTTAACAAAAATATTTATCTAACATTGTCATCCATAATACATTGAGGTCAACTAAAAATTAAACCACAGACGCTTGGTGAATTTCTAAGAATAGTGAACAATTTATACTCTGGCATGAGGAAGTGTTTCTGCTATTTATTTTCTCAAATTATATTTCTAAGTCTTGCTATCTTAGAAAGCAATAATACTGCTTATTCTTATACATGCAGAGATACAGAAACAACCTGTTGTTGTTAATGGGAAATGGGAACCATTTATGTACTTCTAGTTTCAAATTCTTGCATTAATCTTCAACCTTCTCTTTCATTGGAAATTCTATTGAAGGAAAATAATAGAAACTGAGGAAACTAATCCAAACTTCTGTTCTTCAGCCAAGCAGCACAGACAAAAGAAGACTTATGCATTACCCTAAGAAAAAAGTAAATTCATTTTATGAATTCATTTGATGTTCATTTTATTAACAAAGAAGAGTTCTTAATTTAAAAATATGAGTCTGTCAAATTAAAAACCAATTTGCTTTAATTTTGCCTGATAAATTTCTGCATGTATTTATCATGGATAAAAATACTATTATACTAACAGTTAACATCCCCTGATTAGAAACATATTAATAAATAAAATGTAATACTGAAATCTTTCTAAGGTAAGGTTCTTTGACTTATACTTGGCCTGTACAGTATTAGTTCTGAAACATGCCACATTTGTAAAAATTTCAGTCATGTGCATACTAGATTATTTTCATTTTATTGATGAAACTCAAACTATTCATGTAAACTAAGACATTATGTCACAGCTGGCTTCTCATCTATTCTATCAGAAACAGACATTAACCCTATAATGTTTTCAGTAGCGATCATGAAAACCACTTTTTCTGTAAAAATAATTACATGCACAAACTATAGCTAGTTGACATGACTTATGACATTTACCTCTGTCAAAACCTTGCATCTGGAGTAAAAGTAACATCCAAGCTGATGTGTACAATTGCATACCATAGGGGAAAATGTTTCAGATATTGATGTATTGAATGTTTCAAATAAGTGATCTCAAGACATTCAGTTGTTTTAAGATTTGTGTTTATATTTCTGGCAGTTTTACTTCTTACAGTTTAAATTATGTTACTGTAACATCAAACCCTTAAGGTATACAGTCATAATTGAGTACATACAGGACTAAAATTACACATAATCCTTAAAATTACACACGATCCTAAGAATGTCACTAAATCGACATGTAGGGCCTCTGCTTTAGGCGATTTTGATAGTTTGTAAAAATTCAGCCTGCATCAAGTTATAAAGTGAAATCTTAGAATTAAATTAAGTGATTCACAAACTTGATGAAATTGTTGAAAGTTTTGGCAACCTCTTTTCCATTTCCCTGCAGCGTCTCTGCTCACTTCCAGTACCAGTTTGGGTTTTTTTTAAGGTTGCATTGGATAGAGGTTTCAGCAAACCTGTATCAATTCAGGCAACTGGCTGCCTCCACAATGAAGTTCTCATGCTCCGCCTGCTTATTATTAACATACATTTCTATATCAATACCCGCACCCATCTTTAGCTTGCAAAGGGATCTAGATAGATTGGAGCATTGGGCAATCATCAATGGCATGAAATTTAACAAGACCAAATG